>OZ010787.1:389859715-392454975 GCA_963932465.1 Maratus speciosus
TTTGTTTGAAAACTGCATCCCCATTTATTTTTAAAATATTAATTTTTTTTAAAAGTTTTTTCCACCATTTGCTTAATTTTGGCAACTCAAGTATTCCATTTCTGTAGAAAATCAAGGAATAATAGTGGAAAAACAGCAATTATATCGTTTAGTTGCCATTTTCTCACAAAAACTGAAAAAAAAATGTAATTAAAATACGTGCTAATTTGAAAAAAAAAAAAATGAATGATTTCTGATAAAACATGGAGCTATTATAAACTAAATTTAATTTAATTATCTATATTACAAATAAATGAAGCCATGTGAATCATTAGATAGCCGATTTTTTTGGGTCGAGTTTCTGTTTTTTTTGGGGGGGGGAGGGGGGTATTATTTAGCGTTAGTGACGTCATATGAATACTTTTCTATAGATGTTGTTAACATGGTAAATGAAGAATTCTTCAGAGGATGCGAATGACGTCCTTTTATATAAAATAAAAGCGTGTGTTTTAAATCTTACAACTGAAATATGTTTTGTACTACAGTAGAGTTCCGCTTAACCGGGTTTTCGCTTTAACCGAGTTATTTTGTTCTGATGGACTGATGGCTTCCGTTATTATAAAACAACTATTATAAATGAAGTGTTAGGTAAAGATGAAAGTGCAGCCGTAAAAAGTTAGAACTCTGATTTTCTGATCAGAATAGGGAAAAAAAAATGACCATAATTTTTTTTACCATTTTTTCTCCATTCTGGCCAGAAAATCAGAGTTTTTACGACTGCTCTTTCATCTTCACCTAACACTTCATTTATAATAGTTATTTCATAACAATGGAAGCCATCAGTCCATCAGATGAAAATTATCCATTCCAAAGGTATAAGTTCAATTGAAAGAAACTATGAAATAATTAATGAATTAAGTGAAATTTTACATTTCATCTCTTTAGTGGCTGATGATTTGTGTAAATCCGGTTAATCTGAGTTTTTTGCTTATCCGAGGTGAGCTTGTTCCATATTAACTCGGTAAGCGGGACTTTATTGTATCTTTATTTATATAAATATATTATTTTTTTCATCGGGTCCAACACTATATCCTGAAAAAGCAAAATTCCTGTTTTCTAATGTTTTTTTTTGTTCTTTTTTTGAAAGCATAGACAATTTTAATTCTAACCATGCAAAGGCAATTTTAAAAATACATTCAAGATTCTAAATAATAAAGAAAAAATGTTACAGATAACGCAATAAGCTACATATTGTCTCCGGCAGTGGCGTAGGAAAGAGGCAGGCTCAGGGGGCTCAAGCCCCCACCCCCCTCCCCCATTTGAAATAAAGTCAGGAGTTCTGTTCCGAATTTTCCGACAATTTAAGGCTTTTGGTTCCGAAAATTTTAAAAAATCGACCATTAGTCCGAAAATTTAGACATAAAATATATCGCAAATTTCGACAAGTGGTCGAAGAAAAAAAATTAATTTTGTCAATCGTTCGCAGAAAAAAATCCCCAATTTCGTCAAAGAATAACGAAAAAAACCCCTCTAATTTCGTTAAAGAATTGCGAAAACACACATACTTCATCAAAGGATCTCTAAAAAAACGCGAATTTCGTCAGATGATTGAAAAAACGCAAATTTCGTCAAAGGATCGCGAAAAACGCGAATTTTCACAAAGAATCGCGGAAAAAACAATTGCAGAGAAATACAAGTAGATGCCAAATCTATTTTGAACACAATGTCACCAAAGCGCACTACTTTGTGTTATGATGCCAAAATTTGCAAGTGCATTTTGTTTCTTTTTTATAGAAATATTTCTTTCGAACTCTACTGTCATATTTCACAAAATTGTCAAATTTAATTTATTCCATAATGTTTACTTTGAAATATTTCGCTTACACATTTTTAATTATGAATGAAATTAAATAATTAATTAATCTATAAAATTACTCATTAATAAGATGCTTTATCATTAATTGGTTTTCTCAGTTTCATAGTTATTTTGAGCATACTGAGTTAAAAACTATTTGAGCACCCCCCCCCCCCCCCCAATATGATTTTTAAATTGCTACGATACTGTCTCCAGTACGGCCTAAATTTTATCTGCTTCCATCTTCGTTAAAGATGACATTTAAAAAGCTTAAGATGTGTGGTCTATCACATTTATTTGGTCACTAAAATTTAATACTCATTTGTGTCGTGAGCCATTCATTTGGTGAGGAACTATCACAATAGCTTCATGGCCGTGGTATGGGTGGTGTTTATCACAGTGATGTTAAGTGTATCGCCGAACATTCTATCCATTTTTTTTTTCGGATGAACGTTGGAGCAGAAATATCAATCGTGAACCGGAACAATATTTGTCATAATTCCACGAATCAGAATATCATTCCGGTTTGCTCCGGAATATTTAGAGCACTGACTGTGTGTTGCTTAAATTATGTTTTCTTGTCCCAAATCTTAAAAAAAACTGAGGCATATTTTCTGTTAAACGCCTTAACTCTGCCCCCCCCCCCCTCCCTCAACCCGTACTTTGTAAATAATGCGAACATTTCAAATTTGATTTTTTTTTTCAACTTCTTCAAAAGATCTGTATGTAAAATTTTGTTTTTGTTAATTTCATGTATCACATCACCTCATTCCCCTCAAGCAACTATTGGTCAAAGTTTCTATAAATACATATAAGTTGATGTCCTTATACATTAGCGATAGATGTAGCGAGTTGGAAGAATCTACAGTTTGTATTTTCTTTTGAAAACTGAAGCCCCCTCACCTTCCCCACCAGTGGCTGAGAGGTTCTGCTCTCGAAGCTGGTAGACGGGAGGTGCTGGGTTCGAACCCAATCACGCTCGTCGGCCTAATCGTTCAGAGTTTTCGTGGTTTTCTTTGAACCTTGTATTTCCAAGCGTTAATACGGGTTAGATTCCCTTAGCAAGACCCCCACGAAGGGCACTCCTCCCTGGGCCTATATCCCTTTTGCAGATAATTGACCGTCATAAATACAACCAACCAACCAACCCCACTCATAACTTTCAGGGACTCCCTAACAAATAGCAGACATGTCCAATGAGCGAATACATCTTCAATACACAATACCTATTTATTTGTATGCTTTAGTATAATGATATGTACATGTTACTTTCAATGTGCTTAGCACATGCTTTACTTGAAACTGTGGAGTAATGTATTTATTAAATAATTAAATACGTTGGTGTCTAATGATAAGATAAAAACAATTTTTAAAAACACCATAAATATTTTAATAGATGCGCAAAGTTCTTCGAACGAACTAGTCTTTCTTCATCAGGCGCAGAGAACACATCCTAGTACTTTGAAATCAGCAGAAAGACTAACAAAATGGTGTTTTAAAGAGTTCTTTCGATCTTAACGTATTTATCTTTTAAATAATTCCGATTGCACTCATTTATAAATATTACTACTATTTTTTTTTGCTGCCTTTTTGACTTTTGACATTTTTATCTATATTCGTCAAAATGGCAAATTATAACATTTGATCCATGATTTAACAAATTCATCAATTTTTAACAAATCAAAATTTAATAATATATATAACGAAAATACTGAATTATAGAAATAGCTTTTAATGGTGACTTCTTTCTAGATTCATAATTTATATTTATACAAACGTGTAAGAATACACTGGTGTCCAAAATTAAGGACCAATTACAAATACGCGAATACCCAAATGGAAATAATATAATTCGATAATTACTATCTCTACAGCACAGCTAGTCCATATAACATTTCATTCATGTGACACATGGTCACAAGTGTCACAGTCACTACGGTGAAGAAGAAAAATATGAAATTCCAAACATCTCATTATGAGTCTCAAATAATCACTATATATGACTCCACTGAGACGTCACTGTGACTGCTGCTTTGGGACGAGTCACCATGTGACTTTACAATGTAGCTACATTGTGACTCTCATGTGACTGTCATTTGTAGACTCAATTTCAAAGTCATTGTGAACGCTGCATTGTGATAAGTTACCAAATAATGTCACATTAAAGTCACATGATGACTTTCAGGTGACAGAGAGACTACTATGAAGTCACCTTCTGCTCTTTTGTGAAAAGTCCCCATGTGACTATAATGTGATATTATTTGGTGACTTATCATAATGCAACGTTCATGATGACTTTGCAATTAAGTCTAAAAATGACAGTCACATCAGAGTAGCAATGTAACTACATTGTAAAGTCACCTGGTGACTCGTCACAAAGCAGCAGTCACATTCATGTCTCAGTGGAGTCACATATAGTGATTATTTCATACTCATAATGAGATGCATGGAATTTCATATTTTTCTGCTTCACCATAGTGACTGTGACACTTGTGACCATGTGTGACATGAATGAGATGCTATATGGACTAGCTCTGCTGTAGGGATAGTAATTATTTAAATTATATTATTTCTTTTTGAGTATTCGCTTACTTAAAAATTAGCATTTTGTGACTGGTCCTTAATTTTGGACACCAGTGTATATTGAGTTATAATTTAAAAACTGAAGTATAGCCTACAAATAATCATGCAGCTTTTTTTCCCACAGAAAAACCTGTACATCATTGCACAGAGACTTAAATATGTATCCTTCCCGCGGTCGTGCTCCTAGCACTCTATGCATAAGTGCAACAAAGTGTGTGTGTGTGTGTGTGTGTTCTAATCTCCCCACCCCAATCGATTTGGAATTATATGTATATATTTTCTTGATATGATGGAGAAAAATGAGATTTTAAAACAGGCATTTTCTAATTGAATTTTATATCAGTTATAATGAATTGAATTTTAATTTATTAATTCAATTTTCATAATTTTACTCCAGTAAAATGCAGGAGGAAGTATATTTCATACATCCAGGACCCTCGCTAAGGGAGGGAGGAGTATGCAGGATACTCCCCCCCCCCCCCCGAAAAAAACAACTTTTAAAAATCGTCTCAGAAAAATATTTCCTTTGCTTATTTCACTGCTTTCACTCTTTAGCAGAATTCGTTCTTTGAAAAGGGATTAGTTCAGGGGTAGGGGTGGTAATCAATCATGAGTGTGGGAAGGCCTATCCTTTGGAAGTACACACAAAGGCTTTCAGTAGGTTATTGTTTGCTAGGAAATACTGGAGGGGGAAAGCAGTTTTCGCAGATTCATTGCTAAACGTTTTGAAAACTAAATCTTTAACCATTTATAAACACACAAAGCTTCTCCCTATGAAACCATCTCCGAACCAAAAAAATGGACACAGCTTAACCACGAATGGGTTAATAAATATTTCAGTGTCATTAAATAATCATTTCTTTTTCAGTTAATACTAAAGAAGATTTGTGCGCATAATACATGCACTTTCATTTGTATTTTTTCTTTTTAGAGAATACTATAAACAAATTCCAACATGACAGTTTAATTTTAATTTCTGTGAAATTACAATTACATTATGGAAATAATATAGCAATATTTCAATAAAATTTATAATCAACATAATTAACCTCTTGACTGCCAGAACATTTGCTGTGTATGTCCTCTCATTTCAGTAATCAACGACCATTATGTACACCCATACATCGTTTACTACACAGTATCAGTACAAGATGAAAAATCAGCTGCCCTAAATGTTATTTCACACGTTTAGAGTCAGAGTGGTATAGCCTCGGGAAAATGTATATTTTGCATCACCGTATTTTCTCAAATGAACATCGTGGTGCTTTCATACAGCTAGAAAAGCAGAGATTTGAAAATATGAAGCATACAGTGATTTGTAATTGGTACCAATTTTGGATTGCGGTGTTTATCTGCTTCAATGATTGGGAGATCAACCGGTCTCCCCTTTGCCATTGGACTTGTACATCATCAATGACTAACTATGCCCACATTGTTTATTCATATCGGAAGAGAAACCAGTCTTCCATGTACTCTCCTATTCATTTGCGATCCTGGTGTGATGCATTGTATGTCCGTGATGTATATATTGTATGTCTGTGATGCATTGTTAATTCAAAGATCAGGAAATCGATTTGATGATTCATGATTTAAATTGATATCTCACGATGCATCGCCCAGTACTAATGGTTGCATATTTGAACTGGATTCGTCTGTGATATACAACTGATAACAGGGTACTGGTCGAAGGTGAGTAGAAATTACCTTGATTCTACTGCAAGGACGCTTCTAGAGGGCAAAATCAAGCTCTTGCAGTCAAGGGGTTAAGACAGGTCCCACTCCCAGTCCTGGGCCCATACATTCCCGATCTGGTCAGCCCGAAGGCCTCCCTTCACAGAGACTCCGGTCTCAACTGCACACTCTCCAGTGCACGTCACGCATCCTAACTCCCAAAACAAAGGACGACCAGCAGATTGCAACAGTTTTCTCCACCCAGCCCAGAAAAGCCAAACGGTCCCTTCTCTTGGTGCCTCACCTGGTGCATCCCAGCAACCTGTAGGAATTGAACACCTATAAAGGAGTCGAGCTGATGCCAAGGATTCCCAAGTGGGAGTTGTTTTACAGAGGTCTCTCAAGATCAACTACTATAACTGGGCAAAGACATTTTTGAGAAACAACCAATAGGAAGAGGTAGGTACCTCTAGTCGGAAGCCCTATAGACACGAGGAAACCCTCTCCTGATGACTCAGTCACTGCCTCGCTCAGTTGATCATGAAGGTGCCTCTAATGGAACCCAGAGAGATGCGTTAGCTCCTCTCCTGATGACACAGACATTGTCTTGCTAGGGGTTTTCACCTGATCTATCAGCTAGGACAAGTGGAACCACTCATGGCTCGGCGCAAGGAGACACGAGAGACAGTCAAGGGGTTAATATGGCAGTATAGTTATGTAAGATAAATATGTCTTAATCTGTAATCTTAGTTGTTTGGTCCTAGGGACTCCTATGCCTATTTTTTATAATTAATAAAAATATGACAATGTAACTTACAAATTAATAATACATACACAGGTGCTAGATGTAATGGATTTTGCAGAATTATTGATGAAAATTAGACTATTTTATTTAATTACAATTAAAACTCTTTCGTCATGGCAATTTAATTGAATATTAGTATTTTTGATTTAAAGTTTCAAAATTATTTTTTAATATGGGATGATGCAATCATTTTCTTTCTTTTTTAATTGTACATTGTGTAAAAATTTATATTGCTAAAATAAATAATTAATACAATATACCAGAACTTCACTTTTCACCTTCACCTACATAATTTCCAAAGCTGTTCAGTAAATTTACCAAACATTTGGGTGGAGACCAGTAATATCTCTAGGCTTTTGAAATCCTGAATCCCTGGGACCCATACACTTCCAAAAACTACATCCTTTTTTTAAAAAAATAGGTCTTCTTTTTAGAAACAAGAGAGATTCAATATATTTAATACAAAATATAAATCCTTTATGATCTTTCAACAGAAAAATTATGCATCTTCAAGGACCCATCACAATTTTCTTGATCCATTCCTTTTCAAAATTTTTTGCTTAAATGATGCACATCCTCGCTATCACTGGAGATTATAAAAAATGCAAAAACATCTGATCTTTAATAGATGCTAGAGCTGCTAGATGGCATAACATCAAAACTGGAACCTTTTTTCCCTACTGTAATGAAGTGAAGGGAAGTATGACGAATTACATCGTAGTTTCAGCTTTAGAAATGATCTAGGTGAGATCTAAACTTGTAAGTTCTGATATATTTTGCTGTTTTCACTAGTTTTTAATGCTTCTAAACAATTAATATTTTATTAATTTTGTATATTTAAAGCATGTAATATTCTAAAAATATAAATATATCAATTGCTTTAGGAGCTCTAGTCAGTTTACTCACTCTGGAACCAAATCAGTATGGTCAGTCTGGGCATATTAATATGAAAATTGTCGAGACATTAGTTCCTGCAGATCCAGATTCTGAACCTGAAGATAAACCTGGTAAAAAAGTTTCACTTTCTTAAATTTTTGTCTTAATTACCTTTTATAGTAGCATAAGTTTATTAAATTGTTTCTGATTCTCATTGGAATTTTTTTAATGTATGCATCTTTTGGCCAATTTAAAAATCTATATGCAGTCAACCCCACTTAATATAATATTGAGTTAAAGGAGTATCACACTAATGTAGTAGTACTCACTAAAAATTTAAATTTTACTAAGAGCCAAAATGTGCTAGAGGAGCAATCTTGAGGGTTAAACTTGCATTTTTGCCATCATATGTCTATACACAGGGTGTCCCAAAGTCACTATACATTTTTGAGAAATATTTTCTTAATCTAATTTTTTGCTGGTAGAACACATTTGACAGAAGGAAGAATAGCTATTGTCATCTATGTGAATTAATATATTAATAGGAGCAAGGGGACTTGTTACTGCAAATTCAAAAAATCAACCTCAGAGTAACTATTAAAAATTGGTAAACTTATGGTGATTTTATTTCATTTTTTTTCAAGTAATCAAGTGAACTGGTTAAAGAAAGAGATCATTCAAGCAGACCTTTGATAACATCAGATGTGGAAAGAGTACAAGAAGTCAAGGGCGTAGCCAATAGGGGGATCACCAGGGTTTGATCCCCCTCTGAAATTTCTGTCAAGATGGCTATAAATAGGCCATTAACTGTCACTCAACACAGTCAAGATTCGAAAATCAACTACAGTAGAATCCCGATTATATGAGTTAATATGGACTAAGCTCAACACGGCTAAGCAAAAAACTCGGATAAACCAAATTTACACAAATCATCACCAACTAAGAAGAGGAAATATAAATTTTCACTTAATGCACTAACTTTTAGGGTACTAGCAATATTTCTTTGATGTACATTTCCATTACTTTTAAGAAAAACAGGGAATGAAATTGTTCATTTGAAAAAGTGCATGATAGTTTTTTGTTTGTTGAATGTCAATTTTGCTGCAGTTTTTTTTCTGCAGTATTACGTTATACTGCATAGCTATCAATTTCTAAGATTTTGCCTTACTACCAAAACTTACCAGTAAATTTTGCCTAATTCAATCACCAAAATCTAACAATTGTCAACGATTAAATATGGCAAAAAATTGCATTAAATTTTAGAGGTAACGAAACCATACAAATTGTCAGCTATTAGTGCCATAAAAATTGCAGGTGTAGTTCTTCTTTCTGCTCAAAGTATTAAATAGTTTTTTCAATCAAACTTATACCTTTGGAATGGATTATTTTCTTCTGATGGACTGATGGCTTCCATTATTATGACAAACAGACATTATAAATGAAGTGTTAGGTGAAGATGAAAGAGCAGCCGTAAAAAGTTAGAACTCTGATTTTCTGGTCAGAATGGGGGAAAAAAATGGCCAGGCATTATTTTCCCATTCTGACCAAGAAATCAGATTTCTAACTTTTTACAACTACTCTTTCATCTTCACCTAACACTTCATTTATAATGGCTGTTTATCATAATAATGGAAGCCATCAGTCCATTGGAAGAAAATAAGTTAAAAATAAAAAATCCTAAATGAGATATGATCAAATCCTCCCACAAAATATTTTTCTGGCTACGGCCTTGCAAGAAGTGGTTATGTGTAGCTGTCAGTCATCCACACAAATACTCAACCAGAATCTCACTATTCTGAATTGTACTGTTTAGAAAACTACATTATCAATTAAACATAGAAGCCTACCACATCCAAACTGTGAAGCTAAAGATTATGCAAGCTATGTTTTACCATTTGCTGTAAGCTTGCAGAATCAGATCTTAATGTGTGAGAAGTCTTCATACACCTTTTCATGTGGTAATCCATATGGATTAGCCAAAACAATGGCTATTATTTCTTCTTCAAAATTATTCTATCATATCACCTGCAAAAAGATTGGAATTAGAATCTATTTTTCAAAAAGGCATAATTACTTTATGGTCACGATATATTATAATGAGTTTAGATATTTTATTTAATGCATAATAATTAATTTTAATCAAAATCAGTCAACTTTTTTGTAATTCAGGCAATATCATTTTTTATTTTTGATTATTTTCAATCAAATTAAATAAGTTGAACTAAAAAGTTCAAAATGTTTTTTGCATAAGATCTTATATTTGGAATATATTTTGCTGCTTAGTTGCAAAAGTCTTTTTAATTTAATACAGAATACAAAAGTCTGTATTCATCCTCAGGGCTGTATGAAATGAACTCACAGGTGTACATAGTGAGTACCATTGCACTAATGTGATATACTCTAAATCTTCCAAATCACTGTAATTAATGCTCATGTTAAAAAAAAAAAAAATGTAAAACTTAATTTGAAATCAATTATTATTTTAATTATAATTTTGTATAGATATTTTAAAATAAGTTTCTGATGATTATTTCATTTTTATGAAAAAGGTAATTTTAATATATTTACTGATGCTACCATAAAGATTAAAATGAAATAGGTTAAATTAAGTGTTGCTAAAATGCAAATCAAGTAATTTCAAAAAAGTTTTAAAATAAGAATTAGTTTAAACGTTTGCTTCTTCTTCTTCTTTTGCCCCCCCCCCCTCCCCCCCAATTAAAAATATTTTTATTTATTGCAAAAATTAAATTTTTTATGTAAAGTATTAGATTTATGTTCAGTGTTTTATTCATTTGAATGTGTTTCTTTAGTTATTTTTGAATAGGCGATAGTTTGAGTTTCAAGTTAATAAATTTTTATTGCTTTCAGTTACTAATTCAACAGAACAGTCTGCAATTTCTTCATCACCAGCTCCAGTTGCATCTGCTTCAAATGATATTGATTCTGAAACATTTGCTGTTAATTGGTATGTGAAATTCTTTATCATTTTTTAAGTTAATATGACTCAAAAAACTTATTTTAAGATGTGAATGAATAACAGCTCAGTTCAGATCATAACAGCAGTCAGATCATACTCAGTCATAACAGCAGATTTAGAATGAGCTCAGTTCTAAATCTGCTATAAGTAATATTATTTACTCTGGTAGGTGCAAATAATTGACATGCTTGAAATGTTTTCTGTATCTTAATTGTATTTATATAAAAAAGTAAGGTCTGTACAGAGTTTGAAGAGTTTCTATTGTTTATTATAAAGAATCCCCTTTATTATAGGTTGAAATCAATGTATGAAATATCATCTGGCTATTCATTGCCAAGGAATGAAATGTATGCAGATTATGTAAGTTTTTGTAGCAAGGCTGGAAGGAAAGGTGTTGTCAATGCAAATGTATTTGCTGGCTGTGTAAAGTAAATATTCTTTTTTTTTTATTATTATTTACCTTTATTGATGAATCTTACATTTGTTTGGAAAAAAAAAAGAAAAAGGATTTTATTGCACAGTAGTATATTTAGGTGTTCTCTGCTTCCATATTACTGACAGATTCATACATATATAAGCAAAGTTCTTTAATCCTCACAAGTTGGGGCCAAAGAATGTGCAGATTATGGAATATTGTGGATTATAGAGTATTGTGTGGATTATGAGTCCTTTTATTTATTTTTTGGAGAACATTTTAATACCATATTCAGTACAGTATAAGATAAATATGAAATATAATAATTTAATATTCCACCTCATAAAATGCAGTTTCTCAAGTTCTTTTTTATTAAAGAAATTGTGTATTTAAAGACTAATACATACATTCATAATTTGATATATTATGAAAATAAAGTTTTTTTTTGTGATCAATTGCCGATATTCTTGTTTATTTCCACAATCATTTCACGATTTTTGTCTCAACGATCTTTGACAAATTTCCATTTTCCCCTGTGATCGATTGATGAAATTCACAATTATTTCCTTGACCATTTGTTGAAGTTCGCAATATTTTTCAATGACAAACTGGCAAAATTTGCTATATGCTTCTGCGATCTTTTGACAAAATCTTCTATATGCTTCTGCAATCTTCTGACAAAATTCGCTAAGTATTTTCGCAATCTCTTGACAAAATTTGCAATATTTTTCCTTGATTGTTTACCAAAATTCGCATTTTATTTCACCACCATTTGCCGAAGTCCGTGATATTTTGCAACAGCGGATTAGCAAAATTTGCGATGTTTTCACAATCTTTTTATGACATTCGTGATTTTTTTTCCCATGATCATTTCACAAAATTAGTGTTTTTTTCCCATGATTGTTTGTTTAAATTCATGTTTTTTTCCGCAATTAGTTGACAAAATTTACAATTTTTTACTGCGACATGAGGTTATTAAATTATAATACTGGGATTTCTTCACCTTTCTAAAGTGTATATAACAGTAAAATATATTTCCAAAACTAACAATTAGCAGATAATAATATATTTGAGGATTTTTTTAAAAAACCTACAGCATAAATGAATGTTTGTTGAACTTCAAACTCTCAACTTAACATATAGGAATGGCTAATTTGTTTCATAATATGGCCATTTTATTTTTCATGAATCATTAAATTTTTCAGAAGTGAAAATTTATTTGTAAATCTTTCTTCTATGTTTTAGGAATGCTTTTCCTTCTTGTGGTCTAAAGAAAGTTGAATCTGGGACTGGTATAATAGCTTTTCATCATGATGGACTGCGAAGAAAAATTAACACAACACAAACAGGGCCTCCTGTTACTAAAAATATCCATAATTCTACACGTAAAGGTAAGTGTACAATCTGGCATTTTCTCCTCAAATCATTGAACTGAGTAAGCAAAGCTTTTATGTATCCACTTCGATAGTTTCTATTCTACTTCTGTTAGTCTGAGTGCCATCAAATTCATAACTGTGATAACTGCTATAGCTGGTATGGTTCACATTTAAAAAAAAATTCTGACACATTGTGCCCTTGAGGAATAGTTATAGATTACAAGTGCCATATGGTTAATGTTAAAAGCTTGCATTGAAACTCATGTATGCAATTGTAGACAAAATTTAGAATGTGTGAGGTTTTGACTAGTAGTATTCACTTTATATCATAGATGCTTTGAAACTAAAATTGTTCGTGCCAATGGCAGCAATTTATAACACATAGCTGTCAAATTTTGAGATATAGGCAGGAAAAGTATTTAAGGCAGCTTTCAGCTTAGAGTTTGAAATGTGCCAAAATTTTATGGTCACAGTGCAAGTATGAAAGTGGAGTTTTTGAAATGCTTGAAGACAAACTTTCTTTTCATAACTACAGTAATTTCAATGTTCATTTCACTGTTGGAAATTATCAATGTCTGCTTGGTGATATCAAATAAATGTGTGGAAATTAACTTGTTCAGTTCAATTTTGTACAGACCCTATGTGCACTTCTCTAGTATAATGTATAAGCAAGAAAAAAGACTAAATACAAAATGTTTGTATTTTTATACAATGTTTACTTGTTAATCACAAACAATTGTTTGCCTTTTTTTTTGGGGGGGGGGGGGGTCAAAAAGCACCTTTCTGGATATCATTTAAGGTTTTTATTAGCAAGCATTTAACAGGGAAATAATATTTGTGTGAAATTTTGCTTAAACTTATAAAATCTAAATATTCATGATTAATGATTGTAGTGTATAATAATAATAATAATAATAATAATAATAATAAATAAATAAATATATATGTATATATATAGCAAATTTAACTTTGTTTGCATATGTATTACTTTTTTTGGGTCAAATAGCAGTTTTTCTGGGCTATTTTCTTTTCCATATTTTTGTAGTTTATTGAGATATGTTAATGAAATTTGTTTTATATGTATATATCAAATGTAAAGAAAATGTCTAAAAATTTATTCTTTTGTTTTAATTTCAATTTTGGAAACCAGAAATAATTTTATCTCATAAGAGAATCATCTCAAATAAGTAATTCATTGTATGTTTGAGAAAAAAATACTTTATTTTTTATTTTTCTTATTTACTATTTCTTATGATACATTTAATTTAGAATAACTTATATTTTATGTAAATGTTACAGTTCCTCCAACTACACCAGTTTCATGCAAGCCTGGTGAGAAACAATCTCACAGTCCAATCCTAAAAGCCCAGTTATCTGCCCCTCCCAGAAGTGGTGTAACATCACCGCCATTAAAACGACCCCATCAGTGTGTTCCAAATGGACGGAAAAATATTCTTTCTTCTGTGCCTAATTCTATGCAACAAAGTTCAACTCAACCAGTGATTCCAACCACTTCTGGTTCAAGTACTTTAATCAAAAGCCTCCTGGCAAACAAAGTGCAACAAAGAAACTTACATCGGCAAACTGTGCCTCATAATGTATCAAAAATGGTTATTTATTCTCCCGAGAAAGTTAATTCATTTAGTCAAGGAATCATGCGTTCACCTACTACAGTAATAAGGTGTATCAGGCCTTCTGCATTGCCTGGTGTAAACAGTGCACAAATAAGAACTCCCCTACAAGCTCGACTGTTTTCTAATAAAGGGAGAGTAATTTCTGCTACCAGTCCTAGAATGCTAAAAAATTCTCCTGTTGTCCCATCCAGGATACAGCCAAAACTAATGAAGCAAAATTTATTGCCTTCTCATGTTTCTACTGCCCGTCTAAATGGTGTTCAAAGAGATGTCCAAATGGAGGTTTGTTTTCTATTTTTATTTTTATAGTTAATTGTTCTGTTGTTTTTAAGATATCCCAAAGTGTATGTTACCATTCAATGACAATAAGAGGACATATCATATGCTTAGTAATAAATGTTAATAAGTTCATCAATAACAGCAAACTCATATTTGTTGTTATTAGTGAATTATTAGTATAGTAAAATATAACATTTTGCTATGCATTTTATAGGTGCTTTAATTTACTATCATTTTATTTTCTTATTTCATGCACATATATTATGGAAGAAAACAAAAAAATTCTCATGCAGGCTATAACTTCAATTCTAATGGATGCAAGAAAAAAGAAAAGTATCATATTAGTTTGTAGATTTTTCTTTATAGTTGTTGTTAATATTATTTTGTCACAAAAAGTCATTTACATATTAAAATGGAACCTAAAAGTTGTTTGTAGGTTCAGCACCAGTGGTGCCTAAGCCAGGGTGACAGTGCAAATTTCTGAGGATTTTTCTCATAGAAAGATAATAATTCAGGTCACTTTCCCTTCAAAAGTTTTCTCTAAATGCATCTCCCCTATAATGATATGGCAAAAACCTAACATTCTTTTTTGTTTTATCATACTTTGTAAAATGCCAAACATAATGCTTATGCATATTTGAGATTAAACTACTAAAATTCTATTACTAAAAAGCATATAAATAGAGTAATATATATATATTTTTGAATTTCCATATCATTTGGCATAGTTGACACACTCTCCATTTTTCAAAAAAAAAAAAAAAAAAAAAGATAGGAAGGACATAATTTTCGTAATGCATATTTATATTTTTGTCCAAACATCAACCAAAATTCCTTTAAATGTTTTAATATTCACATTTAAAGATATTCAGTATTAAAAGTTGTACAATGGATTTTATTAATAGGATGAATGCACCTTATTAATAAAATATTTGTTCAGTGAGACACAAAACTGTGTAAAACAAAAAATAATGCGTGGATATTTTAATTTTGGTTAGTGTGCACAAATATTTTAATTATTTTTTTTTCATAATTTTTTTCTAGTGTTTTCATAATTTGTTGAGTGTTGATTTAGCATACATTAGCTTTAGAGCATTGGTGACTGTTCTAATGAGTGTTTGAAAGACTTTCTCATTTACAAAAAGTTTTGGTTCCTGCCTTTCACTGTCTCCTTCAAATAAAAATGCAAGCCCTTAAAATTTTAATGTCTATGAAAAGCAGACCTGCCAACTGCTACGAAAAAATCATAGTTGCTACTGTTTGGACCTATACACTATGATGCTATGAAAATCGGCCTTAAACTACAATTTTTTGCAAAAAACACATACACATTTTTTGTTTCAAGTTGCAATTTTTATCCCACACAGCATGTTTTTCAGGAGTGATTCTGTTCCGAAATTTCCAAAATTTCAAAGTATTCATTTCTGAATGTTTTAAAAAAATTGGTCATTAGTCCAAAAATTCGGACATTAAAAAATGCTCATGGGGGGAAAAAATGGGCTGCAAAACAAACTCCTTAGCATAAAACTCTCTTTATGTACATTAACCCACGAGTGAATCGTGTTTCTGTAAATATTTATACAAGAATTCCCTACCTTTGAAACAGGAGTGCCATTTTAAGAATTTCTGGAGGGGGGGGGGGGGGAGATGGTTCTTTGAGGGGCAAGGTTTGAAATAGTGTGCAAAATTGCACGATTTGCACATGAAAAAGGAGAGTTCTGCATAATGAAAAATATTGTGCAGTATTTCCCCCTGTAAATTATTCCACAGACCTATGATTATTTTGCGAGTATACAGGGTGAGTCATGGGGAGGGCATAGGACAAACTTTGAGTGGTGGTAGAGATCACTATAACAAACAATTATTGTATAGGAATATATGACCAGCAGTGACACGTTGAGGTACAAACACCAGGGGGTTAATTTGGCACTTTTTTTAATACAGAATTTCTCATTCATACCAGAAAATTCCTATACTATTCTTTTCTTTATTTGACAGATATTCCATGATTACAGAAAGAAAAAATTCTTCCTTGAAAATTTCCGGTATAATATCAAAATTTTGGAATAATAATAATAATAAAAAAAAAAAAATCCATTTCTATTTCTTTTCATGTATTTCCTGTGTTTGACAGATTTGCCAGTTTTGTGTTTCTTTTTATTCAAAAATTTCGATTTCTTACTGGAAATTTTCAAAGAAGAATATTTTCTGTATGTGATTATGAAATGCCTGTCTCAAATAAAGAAAAGAATAGTATAAGAATTTTCTGGTATGAATGAGAAATTTTGCAATAAAAAAAGCACTAAATTACCCCCCTGGTGTTTGTACCTCAATGCGTTACTTCCGGTCATTCCGGATGTCCTAAAAAGGACTGACTGACTTTAAAATTCAATAGCTTGCAAACGGTGACAGATATTTAAAAAATTCTTGCAAGAGGGTTATGCATGAGGTCAAAAGTTTTTTTTACAGTGATTTTTTATTTTAGTTCGAATTACAAAATATAGATGGCACTGCAATCAATAGATGCTAAATTCAGGCTCGATTTTTGGTACTTCAGGACCCATTCAATACATTTTAATCTCCTTTTTCCACAGGGAAAAAGAGAAATGCCAAGAAATCGAGCCTGTATTTAGCGCCTATTGCTTGCAGCGCCATCTGTTGTTTGTAATCCGAACTAAAATCGAAAATCACTGTAAAAAAACTTTTGACCTTATGCATAAACCTCCTGCAAGAATTTTTTAAATATCTGTCACCGTTTGCAAGTTATTGAATTTTAAAATCAGTCGGTCCTTTTTAGGATACCCGGTATATTCCTACACAATAATTGTTTGTTATAGTGAGCTCTACCACCCCTCAAAGTTTGTCCCATGATTTTAGACTCAGCCTGTATATTTCGAGATTTCTTGGAAGTTCGCAATTTTTTTTTTCTTTTATGGAATTTCCCCAAATTAATTCGTGAATCGATCGCGGGAAAAAATGAGAATTTCTTCAAATGATTGTGTAAAAATATCGGCTATTTCGTCAAAAATCTTGGAAACAAATAGTGATTATCTTCAATTGGTTGCTGAATAAAATTGCTAATTTCATTGAGAGTTCAGCCCCACCTGTGGCTGAGAGGTTGTGCTCTCGAAGCTGGTAGACGGGAGGTGCTGGGTTCAAACCCAATCGTGCCCGTCGGCCTAATCGTTTGGAGTTTTTGTGGTTTTCTTCGAACTATGGATTTCCACGAGTAAATACGAGTTAGATTCCCTTAGAAAAACCCCCACAAAGGGCACTCTCCCCTGGGCCTATATCCCTCGAGTAGATAATTGGCCGTCAAAAATCAACCCACATTGAGAGTTCAGAAAGAAATTGTGAATTTCATCAAAAAATTGAGCAAAATATCACAAACTTTGATAAACTATCGAGGGAAAAATATCGCCAATTTCGTCAAAAGGTCATGGAAACGAGTGGTGAATTTTGTTAATTGGTCACAGAAGAAAATGAATTTCAGCAAAGGTCATGGTAGAAACATGAATTTTGTCAAAATATTGCAGAAACAAAATGCAAATTTCACCAAAAAATATGGCGGAAAGAAAACACTTATTTCGTCAGAAGGATCATGGTAAAAAACATAAAATTAGTTAAAGGATCGCCATAAAAAATACGAATTTCGTCAAAAGTTTGTGGTAAAAAGTGCAGATTTCAACAAAGAATCATAATAGAAAAATGTGAATTATGATTGTGGGGAAAAAAAACTGAATATCCTGAAATGATCGCAGGAAAAAAAATCACGAATTTCGTCACAATTTACTGCATTGAGCTAAACAGTTGGAACCAGGCTCCTTTTACAAATGTAAAAAAAATCATATAAAAATTTTCTGAGGAAAAAATTTACTATATTGAGTTGAAAGACTGAAACCTTATTCCTTTTACGAATGTCAAAAGATGGCAGCGAAACACGAAAAACCAGCCAACCTGCAGTTTAATTTTAATTTTGTGTGCTACGATTTCTCATTTTCAAAGGTTGGCAGGTCTGGAAAAGAAATCTGATTTATGTCTTTTGGAAAGAGTGGGAGGAGGGTGTTAATTACAGAGATTTATTAAAATTCAGAATATGTAACTATTTTAAATGAATACTTTTCTACTTTGGTAAATTCATTTTATGTTTGGTGGAACAAACATATTTATGGTGTCAAAGAATCCAAAGAGTCAACCAATTAGGCCTGGGCCTTAAATCGATTTAAAGCTAATATCAGAAATCCGATTTAACCATTTTTAGGTCTTAAATCTATTTCAGCTAACATTGGAAATCACGATTTAGCCAATGTCTTATATCACAATATTAAACAACAATTTAAACCTAACATAAGAACATCAATTTAAGAGAGAGAAAAAAATAGATTTAAAGCAGACATTAGAAAAAACGATTTATCTTTTGGTTTTAAATCGATTTAAAACAAAATACCAATTCAGAGCTAACATTGGAAAACTGATTTATCTATATTGATGTATCTACCACATGCGTGGCAATCTGGTGTTAAATCGATTTAGTAGGATCCGATTTAAGCAAACTTCGCAAGCTTCAATGCTCTCTGATTTAAGAAAAAGATGACTTAAGTAAAAATTGATATATATATATATTTGTAAACAAGATTCAGAGTTTGAGATTGGAATGTACATTTTTTTTAAAATTAAGCAGTTAAATGGTTTAAAGTTAAAAAGAGAAAATAAAGTTTAATTCTTAAAATCCAAATTCATCAAATTTCAGTTTATGTGCTAATGCAATCTTTTGATGAAAAATTATGTTTTCACATGTTTGGGTAATATTTTAATATATATTTATTTTCTATTATTCTGTAATTAATCTAAAATATTTTAAAGTAGAATCCTGCATTGTTTCAAGGTTGTTTTCCTGAAATTAATTCAGTATTTATATGATTAAAAAATAATAGTTTTGTACTTAAAATTCAAATTCATTGACCTTTCAGTTTATATTTTTATGCATTCTTTTCATAAAAAATTTATTTTTTACATGTTTTAGTAATATTTTAAGATATATTATTTTATTTTCTAATTAATGAAAATATTTTAAAGCAGAGTCCTGCATTGTGTCATATATCCCAATTGAGTGGCGCAGCGAGGAGGGCAGTTTCGGGGTTACCTCCCCCCCCCCCCCCCCCGCACCCAGAGCAAAGACCAAAAACAATACAGAAATTTCCATTTTTTTTTATGAATCAGATAATTTAAAACAGAATTCAAGTTAGAATTATATTTATTTTGTTCGAAATTCGCCGCTTTATCGAATCAAATCCTGCTCGAAAGTTTGATTTGTTTAAATGGCGGTAATGTATTTTATTTTAAAAATGGGGAAAACACATGGTAACAGATATCAGCTTTTAACGAAAACTGGTCACTCGTTTTGAGGACAGCATTCCTTCACACTATTGGAAATTAGCCATAGGCTAAAAGGAATGGTCATTTCCTGTCCCTGTGAATGCCGCCTTGGGTTCTTCAAAACTGTACCATTGGGAGTCTTAATTAACTGCATCTGTTTCTTGCTCTTTTTTTGGAAATGGGACTGGACCCTCGAATTCCAGGAAAAACACAAAATGCACGCTTTGAAGAGTAGACTCCACACATGTTCTGTTATGAGTTGCTGTTGTGCTAAGGCACTCTTAAACCCTCTTCAGAGAAGAAAATTATGAAAAAGATGGTAAGAAAACATTTTTTTAAGTCTTTGACTTCCTCCAAGCTTTCATTAATTCAGATATGTTTGGAAAGTATATAATTCTTTTATATTTATCTTTCTGGAAAGATATAAACAGGGCCCGCTTAACACTTGGAAGTAGGGGAAGCCCGACGTCACACAGGGCCCCCTATTACTCTACAAATTGCTTTTTTATTTACTAAATCCCTTTTTCGTATGCTTAAATAATTTGAAATTTTACCATCAAAGTTTAGAGTAAATAACACTTAATATTAAACTAAAACTAACTACCTATATATACATACTATGAAAAAGTATTTTATTATATTTTTAATTGTAAATAACCAATTTATTTTGTAAATGACAAATATGGAACTACAGTTGAGGATATTTGAACTTCAAAATATCTTTTGTGATTTACAAATTGCCACATAGTAAGAACAAAAAAATTTCAAAAGAAAAATAATGCATTTTTTACCCTGATTGAGTTTCTTTTTTCTAATAATTAGTTTTGAAAAGTAAAATTGGGGGCCCTTTCGTATCTCAGTGGGTAAGCACGGGCTTCATGGGCCTATTCCGTAAACAGGGCCTGGATATAAACGTGCATGCTTTACAAGGGCACCCATATGGGGGGGGCAAGGAGGGGCTTGACCTCCCCCCCCCCCTAGATTTTTTATAATTCAGTTGCAAGGTATGAAAATTTTAACTTTATCTTGTAAAGACAAAGCAGAATAAAACCTGCATCGACAAGATCAGAAGGCACCGGAACAATTTTGCGTTTTAGATGGGTTTCCGTCTTAGCAGGTATAATTGTTGGGAATTCATTTTACCATACCATGATTTTTTTTTCCTTTTAAAGCTGGATTCTGTTTTAGACAGGTTCTGTTTTCATGAGTTTTTAATTAGTGCTTTCGAACAGGCTGCCTCTTACAAAAGGAAAAAACACAAGATAGGAAACAAATTCCATTTTAGACAATTTTTATCTTAGCAGGTGTTACTGTGTGGGTTTTTTCCTACAAGACAATAACAGTTTTTCTGCATAAGCTAGGATTTCGTCGTAGACAGGATCCATTTTCACAAGTAAAACTGATTCTGCATAAACAAAATGCTGAGAAATTAGAGACAGATTTAACAATAATCGGTCATCAATCTGAAAATTCAAACATAAAACATTTCGCGGAAGAATATCGCAAATTTTGACAAATGGTCGCTGAAAAAAATCCATTTCGTCAATAGTTTCCAGAAAAAATCACCAATTTCATCAAAGGATCGTGGAAAATGTAGGAATTTTGTCAAAAGATCGTGAAAAGAAGCAAATTTCGTCAAAGGATCGGAAAAAAACGAATTTCATTCAATAATCACGGGAAAAATGCAAAATCAGTCAAAGAATCGCAAATTTTGTCAAAGGATCACAAATGACGCAAATTTCGTCTAACATTCATGGAAAAAACGAGAATTTAGTTAAAGAATAGCAGGAAAAATGCAAATTTCGTCAAAAAAAAACGCAAATTTTGTCACAGAATGATGGAAAAAACACAAATTTCGTCAAAGAATCACGAAAAAATACAAATCTCTTCATAGGTTCGTGATAAAAAACTCAAATTTTGTCAAAAGATCACGGAAAAATGCAAATTTCATGAAAGAATTGCAAAAAACACAAATTTCATTCAACAATCAAAAGGAAAACGCAAATTTCATCAAAGAATAGCGGAAAAAAATGCAAATTTTGTTCAAGGATCATGGGAAAACGTGAATTTCATCAAAGAATCATGGAAAAAATGTAAATTTAATCAAAGGATTGCGAAAAAATGCAAATTTCGTCAAAAGATCGCGAAAAAAACATAAAGTACCTTAAATATTTGCTAACATGTATTGTAGCTTTGGAGGAATTTGAGATTTTTCTCCCCCCCCCCCCTAAAATTAATCATATGGGTGCTCTTGATGCTTTACAGTTTGGGTATATTGTCCTTTTGTTAATGCTGTTCTCAAATCCAAAGGGACTTTCAGACACTTTTGAATTAATTCTTATTCAGAAGCACATGAAATAGGCAGGTTTTTCCATTCAAAAACTATGTGACATTTCCACTCTTTGATAAATGCAAAAGATCTTCAGAAGATATTGTCACAGTGGATGTTTTGTACTGAATTTATGACATGATAGCGACAAAAATGAGAAAAAACCGGTCGTAATACGATCAAAATTGCTTATAACTCAATAACTAATTCACTGGTGCAGTGAGGGGGGGGGGGGATTCAGGGTTGAAACCTCTCCCAGAGCTACAAAAATTACTATAATTGTCGCTTATATGGATCACTAGTTAATTCATATAAGCGGCAGTCAAAATTAATATTAACGTTTCTTGACTTATTTGGAGTCTGTGACTTTGCTGAATGAAATTAAATTCAACAAAGTGATCCAATTAAATGGCAAATATTGTATTTAAAACTGTGAAAGCGTATATTACATGCATTGGTTAAGTGAGAACTAGTCATTTGTTTTGAAAAAGGTTAGTGATCACATTTTCGAGATGTCTTATGCTAAGAGAATGATCATTTCCTGTCATATAGATGCTTTGAGTTTAAGTATTGTACAGTGTACAGTAGGGTAGAGCGAAAAAAATTAATTTTTTACAATCTAAAATGGGTAGGTGCCAAAAGTTGCCTTTATACTAGTACATCATCTGCGTGCAATATTACCGCTGAAAACAAATGTCTTGAGTCTGCGCTTTTGGTCCAAAAGTCGAAATTTTGTGTAAAATTTGACATTTTTTCAAAAAATTAAAAAATTTTCTATAGAGATTCTTATTATTTAAAAATGTTATTTAATCCTTTATTATTAATGACTTAACATATTTAAACGCTAAAACGATATCTTTGTTCTGTATAACTGGAACAAAACTGACAACTTTTGGTGAATAAAAGGCGTTGCCACTCTGTTGTGTCACACAAATAATTGTTGTATAGAATACCGCTCTTACCTAGTTGCTTTCAAAACTACCTAGGAGGTACCACGTGGAGGTGGCTGCATTTCATGTCACAACAGTGCATAGCTCGACCACCCTACCATTTGAACTCAACTCAATGTTTTATTTATACACTGAATTCGGATTTTTTTTTATCAAAGACTGGCCTAAGTTTTCTATGTATCAACCTAGTACAACTCTTCTTTGGATCCACAGACTTTGGATGCTGCTGCTGTGATCTTCTTTACGTATTTTTCTACTTTTTGTGTAAGAGAAGATAAACAGTGTAATGCAGTGCGGATGATATTAATGTAATCTATTCAGCCGTCTATTATCTCCACTAAGATTGCATCCGATAAATGTATATTGATTAGAGGTTCTGTTACCACAACACTTTTCCAATGAATTAGATTTATATAATTATCCGCTTCAAATTTGATTGTCGATATTTCAGATTTGCTTATGCTATCATTTACTCTCATCTTTCAACTATTATGTGCTGAGCAGCTAGCTGTTTAATGTGATGGAAATCTTCAGAGAGCATTGAATTAAGAATTTCCCCTGCATATGCAGAGCAACCATTGTCCTAAATAACTTTTTTTAGTAATAGTTTTATTCCATTTTATGTGTTATTTAGTAGCCGAGTAATTTCCCATGAGTTTTTAGATCCCTTCTTTAGCTGTGGATTACATTTGATTGTAAACTATCCTGAGGCCAAACTTGGATAACATAGTACTTTCTGAGTGAACGTAGAGACTCTGATGGGCAGTGAGTGCTCATTTGAAGGCGGATAATTCTATTAGTCGTTGTCATTCATTCAGCGAGGGACATGTTTAGAATGAACCATTACAATTGATCATATGCCACCACCAAGTCCAGTGAATTTTTCCTGCATCATTTTTTAGACAAGATCGTTGGTAAAAATTAGATTCTAACCCACAGGGATTCACCGAACCAATAGGTAAATCTTTGTCCACGTGCTTATTCCCTTCTTATTTCAATTTCTGAAGCCGTAGAGAGTAATTTTCAAACATTATTTCCTGAAATCGAGAAAAGGGTACTCAGCACATACCAGAAATACCTGCTAGACATTTGGAAGGTTATTTCATCAAGGTATTGCTCAGAAGAATTAACGAATAGGAACCCAAGACACTTGTCCTACACAAGATGGTTCACAAAGGCGCATAAAATTATTCGCCTTTATATAACCACTGATTGACCATCAGTGTCTGGTTCACTCACAAAGTATGTAATCCAAGTTTATGCCGCAGGATGGTTTACACTAAATATAATCCACATCTAAAAAATTGATCTAAAAATTTATGGGAAAGTACTCCGCTACTAAACATCACAGAAAACGGCAAAAACAAATACTAACAAAAATTATTTAGGACAATGGCAGCTTTTCACATCGAGAGCAAAATCTTATTGCAATTTCGCTGACTATCGCCATCACATTAAACAACAAGTTTATCAGCATATAAAAAATGCAAGAGGTAGAGTAAAGGATGGCATACTCAAAGATGAAATACCTAAATGTTGTAGGAACAGAACACCCAATCACTATGCAGTAACTGGATGCAATTTTGGTGAAGATACTAGAGGGCTGAATAGATTCCATTAATTCCACTGCATTACTTTGCTTACCTTATCATACACAAGCAGTAGAAATATACGCGAAGGAGTGTTACAGCAGCATTACCCAACGTCTGTGGATATAAAGAAGAGATGGACTAGGTTGATATATAGAAAACGTATGCCAGTCCTTGATAAAAAATCACAATTCAATATATAAATAAAACATTGTGCTCAGATGGAAGGCTGGTTGTGCTATGCACTGTTGTGTCATGAAATGCAACGATCTACACGTGATACCTCCTGGGTAGATTTGAAAGCAACTACATAAGAGCTGTATTCTAAACAACAATTATTTGTGTGACACAACAGAGTGGCAATTCCTTTTTTTCGCCAAAAGTTGTCAGTTTTATTCGAGTTATACAGAACAAAGATATCGTTTTATCGTTTAAATATGTTAAGTCATTATTAATAAACGTTTAAATAACACTTTTAAATAATAACCATCTCTATAAAAAAAATTTTCATTTTTTGAAAAAATGTCAAATTTTACCCAAAATTTCGACTTTTGGACCAAAAGCGCAGACTCAAGCCATTTTTTTTCAGCGGTAATATTGCACGTAGATGATGTACTAGTGTAAAGGCAACTTTTGGCACCTACCTGTTTTTGATTTTAAAAAATTAATTTCTTTCGCTCCACCCTAGTGTACAGTTTTTTAATTGCATTTCTGTCTTTGCTCTGTTCGAAACGATAATGGACCATCAACTTCCAGACAAAAACATAAAACATACGCTTTATAGGTCTCTTTCAGTTTCAAACTTCTTGTTAGAAGTCCGTACAGACCGAAATTTCAGCACCTGAGCACGAACCAATCCATAGAAAAGAATTTCTACCCGGTATAAAAAACAAAAATTTCAGCCCGAGTCCAGTCCTGTCCAGCCTGTTTTTCCATTTTTTCCACAAAAAAATTATTGGCAGGGTATAAAATCTAAAATTTCGGCCTGGCTCATACAAAAACTTAAGCCCTACCCTGCCTGACTGAATTTCTACAAAATAGAGATTTTTATGCCATTATGGTTAAAAATTGTCTTGTAAGAGGAGCTCTGACTAAAAAAAAAATACTTATTTTAGCTTTTTTCATGTTTGTATTCTCCATTTTTAAAAAAATGACTTGGGCTGTGATATTTATTTTGTTATCTTGAAATTCACAGCAAATTTTCTGAAAGATTACAGCAGAGGGGGGAAATTCCCTCCCGGCATTAACTATGTGTTTTTTCCGCAGCCCTTTCATGAAATTTGTGTTTTTTCCACGTTCCTTTGACGAAATTTGCATTTTTTTGCGATCCTTTGACAAAATTTGCAGGTTTTTTCATGATCCTTTGATGAAATTTGAGGGATTTTTTGTGATCATTTCATGAAATTTGCGCTTTTTTTCTGCAATCCATTGATGGAATTTGCTTTTTTTCGCAATCTTTTGACGAAATTTACGGGCTTTTTTCGCAATCCTTTGACAAAATTTGTGTTTTTTCTGCGATCCATTGACGAAATTTGCTTTTTTTCTGCTATATTTTGACGAAATTTGTGTTTTTTCGCGATCTTTAGACAAAATTTGCATTTTTACGTGATCTTTAGATGAAATTTACGTTTTCCGTGGTCCTTTCACGAAATTTGCATTTTGTCGATCTTTTGGTGGAATTTGTGTTTCTCGCGGCCTTTTGACAAAATTTGTGTTTTTTCACGATCTTTAGATGAAATTAGTGTTTTTTCGTGATCATTTGGTGAAATTATTCTATTTTTTTGTGATCCTTTGACAAAATTCGCGTTTCTCCACGATCCTTTGGCGATCTTTTTCAGCGAACGATTGACGAAATTGATTTTTTACGGTGACCATTTTTCAAAATCCATAATATTTTTATGTCAGAGTTTTCGGAATGATAACCATTTTTTGTTTTTTTTCCCTGAAAATTCAGAACAGAATCACCCCTGGCTATGTCGTGAAATTTTCTAAGACGGAATCGCATAGGAGAGCAGAAATGTTCATTATAGACAAGTTCCCTTCTTAGCATGTACACCGTCTGTTGTAAATGTATTATATTCTTTTCACACATATTATTATATACATTTTGTATGGATCAACACATTTTTTTCCATTTAAGAGAGGATTTCATCACATGATGCTGGTTCTTTTTCAAACGTTATGAAATATATTTTTTTTTCAATTAAGATCTTTTTCCTGAAATTGATTGAGTATTTATGGTTGAAAAAAGAATAAAATTTCATATTTAAAATCCAAATTCTTCAAATTTCAGTTTATATTTTTATGCATTCTTTTGATGAAATATATTTTTATGCATTCTTTTGATGAAAAATTTATTTTTCACATGTTTGGGTAATATTTTAATATATACAGTCGAACTCGCTTATAACGAACCCTGATTTAGCAAGAACCTAGATTTAACAAGGAAATCAGAAATACTTGGTTGGTACAATGTTAAATCTATGGGATCATAAATCGCATTTAACGAGCAAACCCTGGTTATAGCGAGTAATATTTTTGTGATTCTTAAAATTTTTATTGACCAGCCCACCTCTCCAGCTTAGCTAATTGTTTCTTGGAAAAATTCCTTTAACATTCTGAAGTCAACCAAAAGTTAGAGATGTGTCATAAATCTTGAAAGCGGCAATGATAATGATGAATGTGAAGAATTTCAAGCTGAACCAACCCCAACAATGGCTTTTGAATGCACAGAAAAACTTTAAACATTCTTCGAAGCCAAGGGTGCAAATGATGATGTTTTTTGGACCATGAGTCTTCTCCGAAGAGCAATAACACAAGAAAGAGACAATAAGACATTTCAAAGCAAATTAAACAACTTCTATTGTACTGTACAAAAATAAAATAAATAAATAAATATGCATAATAAAGTAAGTATGCATGAATTTTTATTATTTTTTACGAACCTGTCTTTTATGAGAACCCAGTTATAACGAGGTCCCTTCACGCTCGCTATAAGAGAGTTCAACTGTATTCTTTATTTTCTATTATTTTGTAATATTTTAACAGGGTTCATACAGTGCTTGAAAGTCCTTGAATTTTTAAGAGGGGAAAAAAGTCTTTGAAAGTGCTTGAATTTGTTAAAATTTTAATGAAGGTGCTTAATTTTCATTACTTTTTTTTTATAGGTGCTTAAATCTTTTTATTCAGATGTTCAAAATAAAATAAGAGTTGCAAATGTAATAAAAAAAAAAAAATTAATTAATCAGGCGAAAATATTTGGTCTGAGATCGTTTTCCTTTCAGGTGGTCAGAGTATGAGCATTTGTACTTTACTTTGTTCCTTTTTCCTTTCCCTCTGTAGGATTAAGTTAACAAAAGAAAATGAAAAGACGTGTACTTGTTGCTACTGCCAATCGCAGGATTGGAAATTCCTCCAATATAAATCCCCTCCCAATGAACAATGGAGAAAACTGTAATGTTTAACATATACTGTAAAAGAAAAAGAGGCTGCTAAAAAAATAGAAAATTCAGTTATAACTTAAATTGTGAAAAAAAAAATTTTTATTTAAAATGCAATAAATTATTCATGCTACAATATGCAAATTTTTCTTTTTTGTGTAGGTTTAATATACCATTTTGAAAAATGATTTAATGAAGTTGAATGCAAAAAGATTCTCTTTGTTTTTCGAAGACTTTCTTATAACATTTCACATTTAAGCCTTCACTCCTATTTGTTATGTATGGCATTTGCCTGAAAACATGTGAAAAGGAAAAATAATATTTTTTCTCCAGATACTTTTGTGATATGGTATTTTGTAACATTAAAATTTGCATTTCTGAAATTTGGGTAAAGGTGCTTGAATTTTATCATGGAAATAGAATCCTGTTTTAAAATAGTCATGCATTGTGTTTGGCATCCGACTTCAATACTGGCCACGTGATTTATTTATTTAATTTTTTTTTGCCAGATTTTTTATTTTGACTTTTTTGCAATTTAGAGTATTTTTCTGAAATTGATTCATTATTTATGACTGAAAAAAAAAAAATAAATAAATAAATAAAGTCTTATGGTTAAAATCCAAATTTATCTAATTTTAGTTTATGTTTTTATGCATTATTTTGCTAAAAAATTAATTTTCATGTGTTTGGGTAATATTGGAATACTTTAGTTTTAATTTATTATTTTGTGATTAATTTAAAATATTTTAATAGAGTTATCTAACGAGTCTGGTAACTTGATTTTTATAGCAGAATGGAAGTGAAAATAGGAGGAGGGGGGCATTCATTAGATTTTTCTGCAGATCTGCAATTTTCTGCTTTTTTGACATTTTGTGATCATTAAAAGATATATTTTATTACTAATTTTACAGGGTGCCAACAGTCACGAAAAAATAAGCAATTTCAGTAACGTGCTCTGAAGTCATACTTTCAATCCTTCTCCATCTGCTATATGAATATCAGCTTTTATGTTAAAAACACTTTATTATAATCTATAAAATTGCACATAATTTCTGATATATCTTCCTTTTTTCTTTTTTACTACTTTTCTCATCATGGTAAATGAACGGTTAAATTCTTCACTGAATCTGCTTCTTCTGCTTTACCTCAATAACTTTTTAATTCTGTGTCAATAAAAAAAGTTTATGTTGTTAGCAATGTGGTGCTATTTTGGTGGGCTAGGGAGAAGTCATCATCTGCCACTTAACCCTTTATGTCCCAAATTATGAAATAATGAAATTTCATCTTCTAAAGTATTTTTCCTGAATTTTTGAAAATTCATTAGAAGATTTACACAGTCAATTAATACATTTTAGAAGGATATTGCCAATTAAAATTAATCAACAAATATTTATTTATAGGGATTTTGTGGAATTTTTACAACTTTGCCTCATAGTTGTCATAATGATAAAATTATTATGATTTATGAATTTAAGTACTCATTTACTGTTTTTTAAACACCAATCATTGTCAAAGCTGTTTATGTTGGATAAATCAGATTTATACAGTAGATTTAAAGTTATTAAAAAGGAGTTGGGAATTTTTAATTTTGATAAAAGGTTTAAATTTTATCCTGTCATATATTGTCATAAAGTGTAATTTATGAGGTAAAATATTTTAAATATTATTTAATCATTAAAGAAAGATGCAAATTATTTTTTGATGTTGTTCATTCTTCTCATAAAAAATCAGAGTTTTAATAATAGTTAAACGTAATTCATCAACAATTTGCAAGGCTTCAGGCTGTTTTGAATGTATATAAAGATTTTGGAGCTATGTTTTCTAGACTATACAGAGTTTTTTAGCCATCTCTATAAATTTTTCTTTATAGCAAATGTTTTTATCATTGCATCTACTTCCTATTAAGTTTTTTCAGTAATAAATTCACTGTCATTCTTTTAAATTCAGTTTTTATATAATTATAAATCTTTTTATAATTTATGTTGTATTATAATAACATATACTCTTTTAATAGATGCGCATTCAAGATGAAGAACTGAGAAAACTGCCAGATGCAAATTATTCACAAATAACTCAAACCAACTGTCTACAAAATCATATATCCAGTGATTCTTCCATCAATAAAGACTCTGTTTCATTAAATAGTAATAATTTACAGTCTTCTAAAAATATGGACATGAATAATGATTTAGAGAAGAACTGTATTTCTCAAAACCAAGAGAATTCTTTGGTACACAAGTGCAGTGGAACAAGTGAATCATCCCCATCAAATGGAAATCTCTTGGTTGTGAGATCTAAGCCATCATCAGATGGATTATTATTTCCCAAAGAAAAGAATGGATCTAATGTAAATTTTGTTAATAACAACAATGTTAAGTCTGGTCTTTCTGTTGTAGCACAATCTGTGAATCATTTGCCAAAGATTAATTCTTCACCATCTAGTATTCTCAAATCTGTTTTAGGAGACATAGATGCTCAGATTAATGAGTCTTCAAAGCAGCAACAACTATTACAAAAAGATAAAATTTGTAAAAGAGCACCACTTTTAAATGGTCTTTTAGATAAAGGAAAAGTTCCTTTATGTGCAGATTTCCAATCAAGTACTCAAAATGGTAACAAAGTGAATAATGTAGATGTAGAAACGAACTCTAGCGAGTCTAAATCTTCCATAACTCATGTGCAATCAACTTTAAGTTCAAATGTTACTCCTTCATCTGTAAATTCTGTCTCTCCATCACAATTAAATTCAACTGTTGTACCTATATCATCATTAAACTCTGTTAAAACTGAAACATCTTCAACAAATTTTACCACATCATCATCATCATCATCATCCCTTCCTTCATCAAACTCAGCTGTAACATATGAAACCACATTAAATTCATCAACATCATCTACTGTTTTAAACTCAAGCATACCTGCCACAGCATTTCATTCTAATGGGGAAAATCTTATGCAAATATGTTCAGGCCAGACTACTTTATCTGGCACTATAGAGGTTCAACCTGATCAAAAGGGAGTTGTTAGATTGCACATTGAAAGTCCAGAAAACTCTAATCAAGGTTCTGATTTATCATCAATATCAGATATTACTCGGACTTTAGAATGTGCATCTAAAGCAATATCCAGAACTAATGCTGAATGCAATACACAAGTACCATATTCTGGCACTTGTGAAACAACAGCAACTGTGACTGTTATCACTACAAACACATCAACTTTAGCAAGGACAGGTCAACAAATCATTGTTGTTACTCCTACTTTAAATCAACCACAACTTCACATTCAGTCACCTAATATTAAATTTAGAATTCTTCACAGTGTTCCAAAAGTAGAAGAATCTGTTGATTTAGTTGGTGTTCCTAATAAAAATAGTGCTAATCAATTAAATCAAATACGGATGCCTGTCCCTGAAACTCCCTCCATTTGTACTGCCAATTTAAAAAGGCCGTCCAGTGATATAGGTACATCAAATGTATTACCAGATGCAAAGAAACCACGTCTTGATACTAAGACTCCATTATTAGAAGCTACTCTTAGACTACCCACCCCAGTGCCATGTACAGTTTCAAATGCCAGTGTAAATGCCAAACCATTCCAAGAAACTCAACCATTTTTAATAAAATCATCACAGATAGATAATCTTGGATCAACACCAAAGCTCACTACTGCTAAGGCAGTTGCAGTGCCTGTTCATAATGTAGAATTTCCAAATGAAAGAGAAGTAAAAACATTTTCTGGTTTGTCTTCTGCATGTGATAATCCATCACTAGCATCACCTCCACAAGTACCTCCAAGATCAATGTCTAGTACAAAACTAGAATTTATGTGTGACTGGAAAGATTGTGGACTGTAAGTATCTGTTTCATTTTATGTTGCCTTTCAGTTTATATATTATTGTAAAAGTTTAAGAATCTTAATTTTTGAAATATGTGATGTTTGAGTCTCATGTAATGGCAATACAAAAAAATGATTACTTCATTATTAGCATGTTGTCAGCTGATATCAACGTTACTAACTGGAAACAAAATTAGATGGCACTAGAATTTCAATTGCTGTGTTGGTTGAAAGGTTACATAGTGTTCCTCTATTAATTATTTTCAAATGTATGTAAAAAAAAAAAAATATTTTTAATATTGAAATTCAGTGTAAAATTAACTGAAAAAAATATACTACATATGAATTATTATAACATGGTTAATACAGTCCTTGAAAGTGCTAAAAGTCCTTCATTTTTTAAGATAGCAAAAAGTCCTTAATAGTGATTAAATTTGTTTAAATTTTAGTGAATGCTTTATTTTCTTTGATTGTTGTTTAATTTTATATCCAGATATTAAAAATAATGTAGAGAAATAAGTAAAAAAAAAAAAAAAAAATTGAAAAAATTTTTGCCTTTTGCTTTGATTTCCTACCCTCTCTCTCCTCCTCTCTTTGATTATGTTGACAAAGAAAATGATGTTGTTGATTTAATTTACTCCCTGGTTTCCAAGATTGGAAATTTCTGCTGAAATATACTATTATTCCCTTTATTTTATGTTTATCAAAACACTTTATTGATTTTTCTTCTATGAAAGAAATATCAATGATGCTAGGGGTGTGATATCACAATATACAAGGTGATTTAAAAAGAATTGACAAAATGACATGGCAAATCTGGCATACAACAAGGATAAAAAATCACATAGGAACATAGGGTCGGAAATCACTTATTGAGTCACAAATACAGGGTGTTTCATCTTAACTCAATTTGGGTTGACGGTCATAACTTTCAGAAAACAGAAGTATATTATAATAAAACATTTAACAGGCATTTTCACCTTTGTTGTAAATGTCAAACAAAAGTGGTGTAAGTTTGCAATATACGCGCCATCAGTATGCACTGGACATCTCACATTTTGGACTGTGATGATCAATTCATACAGTATCATCGATTGCTGGAGCAACGTGTTTTTCCAGAACTTTTTGTGATGTTATCACATTTCACAAAAACAAGGTCCATATCATTGCATTTTCATTGCCATGTTTTAATATTTCTTGAAATTATGGCTATCGACCTGAGTTCAATTAGGATGAAACACCCTGTATTTGTGACTCAATAAGTGGTTTGTGACCTTATGTTCCTATGTGATTTTTTATCCTCGTTGTATGCCTGATTTGCCATGTCATTTTGTCAACTTTTTTTTTTTTTTTAATCACCCTGTATAAGCAAAATTTTGGAGGTGGGTGTGGTACATTAAAAAATATTGTGATGGATTGAGTCCCAAGGATTCAGGATTCCAAAAACCTAGTGACATTTCTGGAGTATAAACTTTGTTATAATACAAATAATTTTTTAGGCTTCAACACATTTTTAAAACTGTTTGTAACTATCAACAATATCCTATGGTGTGATACTATTTACAAAAATATTTTGTCCATAGAAAGCTGTTTGTGAGAAAGTGTTTCTTTTTTCCTTTTGAAGTTATTAACCCTTTGTGCATTAATCACGAGTGTGGCTCATGTAAAATAAACCTGGTCTTCCCCCCTCCTCCCCCAGCATTCGTAAAATTTCTCACTTTCCTTCTATTATTTTAAATTATAATCTTTATTGTAGACTTATTTCTATTTTTATTGTTAAAAGAATCTACCATGAAGATTTTTGATTTTAAAAAGTGGTAGGAAATGTAGAAAAAATTAGGAACACTGCAAGGCAAACTTTATATTGTGAATCAATCACAAGTGTGACTCATAAGTAAAATATGCTTTGTGAATTAATCACGTCTGTGACTTGTGATTAATGTACAAGGGATGGGGTTAAATAATGATCCTAAGTAATATACTAATTTAAATAAGTAAAATCACAATGGATTAACTTAGGTAAGAAGTACTAGAATTAGAGATTGACTGAACATTCAGTTTTGTTTTTGGCTCAAAATCTGAGTTTCACCTAAAATTCGTTTTCAGCAAAAATACGGCCAGATCGACACTATCTGTATTCCAAAAATCTTGTTTCTTCCTTCAGAAATTTTCAACATTACTTATTGATTTGAGCTGTATCAGTTGAAATGAGACACTCTTTATTTATTGCTGTGAACTTCACTGTTTATAATTATCAGTCATGACTGACTCAAGATGTGAGTGTAAATTATAAAGCAAGCATATTTGACTAAATTTTGAAGATGCTCCCATGCTCCTTAAAAGCTACAGACTCAACAGTAATAGGAAATTTTTAGTTTGGGACTGCAGAAGTGTTTCGAATGCTCTCTGTGTAAGTTCTACTGTAACAGATGATCAAATACAAAATTCACTATAAAAGATAAATCAATGTATGTCTAACTAAAACATTTTTTAATTAGATAAAACTTGTATAATTGAAAATCTCTCTGCATTGTGGATTTATTAATTATATTTCATTTTATATGAAAAAAATAGTTTTTGTCAGAGGCACAGAGAGCCAACTTGGGCACCGGAGATGCAATTTTCAAACAGGGGCACCATCTCAAAACTTTCTTAGGGAGGCAGCAGAGATTTTTTTTTTTTTTTTTTTTAACATATACACACATATATATCTATATATGTATATCTATATGTATATAATGGTTTTATATACATATATATATCTATATATGTATATAAAGCCATTAAGAAAATTACAAATTACCAACAAAGATTGTGAAAGTTTAAATAATATAGACTGATCCCCTTAACAATTTCAACATGGATTATAAAAATTTAGTAAAAATAGGATAAAAGGAAGATCTAATGGAAATTTGTAGAACCAAGGCATATTCATCAGGCCCTAAATGCCTTGATACTACAAATAAAATGTGTGGTTTCATCTTCATATTTACCATAAAAAAGCTAAATAATATGAATTTAGACGTACACCAGACAATAAATCCAGAAATAAAATATTGGAAAACAATTAGTTAAAAGTAAATTTTGATGAAAATGGATTGAAAACGAAAAATCGTATTACCACTTTGAGAGCCTATCTTACCAGCAATGATGCAGCAGCAAAAAAAAAGGGGGTATTATTTGCACATGTTGCCAAAAAAGTTTTTTTAATGATGATGGACCAAGGAATACTAAAGCACAATATAGTCAGGTACAAACTGCAATATATGGGACCAGCTCCCTCTATAGAACATTTAAAAAATGAATTCCACTTTGCTATCCAAGGAGTCAATAAAGTGCTGCCATCTGTCATGTTTATTATTAGTAAAATATATTGTTTTGGAATAAAAACTAATATACATAATTAAATAAATATTTATATCTATTATTGGATGAAGCTTTAAAGCATGTACTTTCTAGAGATACATAAGTGATGATTAAAAATATTTTAATAAATTAATAACATTATATAAGAATTAAGTAAATGATTTATTAAATAATATGTAAAATGTTGATATGAATGATTCATTAATTAATGTTTCACATAAATAAATATACCAGACTATAACATATCAATATTTAAATCATTGTTACAACATTGCATAAACAGTTAAATAAATATTCAATAAAATAAAAATAAATAACCAAAATTATGATGATTAGTTACTTAAAGTAATTTAAATTTTGAAATTAATTTCACTAAATGTGTCCTTAAAACAAGCATTTTATATCCTTGTAATAAAATATACAATGTATGAGATATTAATATATTGTCCTCATTGAGCTAAAATTTAAATACAAGTTAAACATTATTAATTATTAAAGAAAATAAATAGATTTAATTAAAATTAATAAATGAATTAAATATATATATATATATATATATATGTATGTTTGTTTGTTAGAAATGTGCTTCTATACACATATAGTTAATATTTATGAATGTAATAATAACTTTGAAAAATTTTTTGGACATTTTCATTTTTGTTTTCAGCCGACAATAGGAAGATTACTAAAGTTTAGTTTTGGTCTCAAAAACCTGTTTTGGTTAATCATGAAAGATCGGTTGATCATCTAAAAATCATGTTTCCAACATAATTTAAAAAAGGTGGTTAAATATTTTCAGCCATATCAGACTTATACCCAGACTTTTATCCATAATCATTGTTAAGAAAATTAAATCAGTCCCCAGTTATCCTGGAAAATTGACCATTCTTGTTCATGCTTGCTTCTGCAATCTGTGTTTTTACTCTTGCTATATGATTCTCGGTGACCTTTCCTATCCTTTTTTAATTAGTCGCTCAGCCTAAAGTTTTCACCAGTTTTAAAAAAGGACAAGGTACTGTTGAGAAGGAAAGGGACACTTTTTAGATTCTTGATCTTTTTTAAGGAAAATTTCATTTTTTCATATTTCAAATCCAGTACACTCTTTTCAAGAAATAAGGAGTTTCGTACTTTTCGATTAGCCGGCGCCAGTTATATATATACTTATATATACATACATATATATACATATATATGTACAGTTGTGGAAAAAAAAGTAAACACCCCCTACTAACTCCACAACAAATTATCGTAGAAGAAAGTTACTGGTACCGAATGATTGGAAATAAAGTCTACTTTTAAATTATGAGTATAAAATTTGCTTAGAGAGCCATCTACATATTAAAATGAACCATAACTTCATTTTTTTCAATGGCAATACCCAATTCTGACAGCATAAATGAACTCTACATCCTTCAATTAGCCTAAAACAAATTTTTATGCAATTCGTATCATAAGTTTCCAAGAAATTAATTACTTTAAAATGAGCGTATTTTAAGGGCTGTATCCAAATTGAAGTTTGGTATTCGATTGTTAACCAAGAGAGCCCTTCTTGATCAAGGCATCTGAAGCACCACTCAAGCAGTCAATGAAGCCTGTTAGATAACAGGACAGCAGAAAAAATTTCAAAATATCTACTCACTTCTATCATAGATCATCTTAAACCATCATTTTGCTGTTTTTTAAGCATAATTTGAAAACTATTTGGAAAAAAAATGTGAAATTTTGGATTTTGATAAAGCAGGACTTAATAAATCTAAATCCATCAAAAAAATTGTAGGTTGAAATTCATAATTTTTTCGAATATTAATTTCATAATTCATATCATAAAATTATAAAAATTGCAAATTCAGCATATTTATGCTTGGGCACATTAGTATTATTGCTACACAAAAAATTAGCACATTAGGAGAATAATTTCAGGAGATATAAATAAAAATATGAAAATGTAATCTAACATTAGAAGCACTAAATTTTGAATGTTTATAATTCAAAAACTTATCATTCAAAGGACTTGAAATTTGGTGCCTAGGCATAGTGTGAACTGAAGATTTGAAATCTCTCATTAAAATTGGGTATTGCCTATGGGAAAAAAATGAGGTTTGGGTTTGTTTTAATATGTAGATGGCCCCCTAAGCAAATTGTATATATATCATTTAAAAGTAAACTTTATTTCCAATCGTTCAGTACTAGTAACTTCTGTCTACGATAATTTGTTGAAGAATTTTTGAGGGGTGTTTACATTTTTTTCCCATGATCTGTACATATATGCGCATATATATGTACATATATGCGTATATATATGTATATACATATGTACATATAACACTGGCGCCCAGCTAACCAAAAAGTACCGGAGTTATTTACTATGTAAGCTTTTTTTTATGGTTCCATACTTAAAAATTAAAAATGGAACCATTATAAGATCACTCCTGTGTCTGTCTGTCACAGCCATTTTACTCGTAAACTATGGAATATGGAAAGTTCATATTGGGGGAAGTAATAAAGACTATTGGCCCACATATTTTCAGAATATTAAACATTTATAAATATATTTAGTAAAAGTATAGAGGGGCAAATTAAGCTATTTGAAAAAAAAAAAAATCTTTGTATATCATGTGGGGTATTGCATGAAATCTTTTGTAATGCTGAATTCAAAAATACATTTATTTTAATTTTAGGTATTACATTTTCATAGATATCATTGAAAATGTAGCATAAAAATATGTCTCCCCCTCCCTCATCTAATTCCGAATCTACTGAAACTAAAATTATGAAAACATTAGAGGTAGTAGACATTAATTTAAACCTTGCAGGAAAATTATAGCGATTAGCCTAAGTCACATAGTTTTTGAGAAAATTGCATTTTTCCGTTATGTACAAATTTCAATTTATGGGTATTCAGCAAAAGTGTTGAGCAGCGCTGTAGGGACCTATCATAGCAGAAGTATAAAAGCATTGTTGATCATGATTTTCGAAAAAAATCATCAGTAATTAGCCGAGATATTAACCCTTAAAGATACGGACGGTTGGGACATACATAATGAAAGGGGCGGCGTACTCTATGTACCATCGGTTTTTAAACCCTAGTTAACAACTTTTAATGATATATATGTGTAATGCAATGACCAGTAACAGTATAAAAGCAATAAATGTCAAATTGTTAAAAACAGACTAATTTAATTAGAGTGAATTACATAAATACAATGGGATTCATGACTAGTTTGCATTGACTGGATCTCTCAATATGCCTCGAGTGACTTTAAATGTTAATTAAAAGCCCATCTGGAAAAACACGGCACGGATCAAGGTGGCGTTGCAAATTTGTGACCTCTTTTTGAAGCGTGCTTAGTACAATGCCAAATTTAAAGTTTGAACGAATGTTTTGTTTTAGCTACAATATAAAAAGAAAGGTAATTACTACACTGAATTTAGTTTTATGAAATGCAGACCTGCCAACTGCTACAAAAAAATCGTAGTTGCTATGATTTGGACCTATAAACTACGATGCTACGAAAATCGGTCTTAAACTACGATTTTTTGCAAAAAACACAAAACCATTTTTTGTTTCTAGTTGCAATGTTTATCCCGCGCAGCATATTTTTCATGAGTGATTCTGTTCCGAAATTTCCAAGTATTCATTTCCGAAAGTTTTAAAAAATTGGCCGTTAGTCCGAAAATTCAGACATTAAAAAATGCTCATGAGAAAAAAAAAATTCTGGGCTGCAAAAAAACCTTCTAAACATAAAGCACTCTAATCATGTTTTTGTAAATATTTATATAGGAATTCCCTTCCTTAGAAACAAGTGTGTCATTTTAAAAATTCTGGAGGTGGTTCCTTGAGAGGCAAGGTGTGAAACAGTGTGCAAAATCGCACGATTTGCGATAAACTATCGCAAATTTCGACAAATGACCGTGAAAAGAAAATCAATTTTGTCAATTGGTTGTAGAAGAAATAAATTTCATTAAAGGATCGTGGCAAAAACGTGAATTTTGTCAAAATATCGCAGAAAGAAAATACGAATTTCATCAAAAGATCAGTAAGATATTGCAAATTTCATCGAAATATTAGTAAGTAAGGACAAATTTCATCGAAAGATCGCAGAAAGAAAACACTAATTTAGTCAAAGGATCGTGGTAAAAAAATGCAAAATTCATCAAAAGTTCATGGTAAAAAGTGCAGATTTCAACAAAGAATCATGATAGGAAAATGTGAATCACAATTGTGGGAAAAAATTGTGAATATCCTGAAATGATGGCGGGAAAAAAATTGCGAATTCAGTCAAAATTTACTGCACTGGGCTAAAAAATTGGAACCAGGCTCCTTTTACAAATGTAAAAAAAAAAACGCTGCGAAACGAAAATAAACTCTAAAAATCGTATAAAAAGTTTCAGAGGAAAAAAATTACTATATTGAGTTGAAAGACAGAAACCTTATTCCTTTTACTAATGTCAAAAGATGGCTGTGAAACACGAAAAACCAACCAAGCAACCACTAGATTAATTTAAATTTTGTGTGCTACGATTTCTCATTTTCAAAGGTTGGCAGGTCTGGAAATGCCAAATGAAGTTTAAATATGCACTGCTTTAATTGTAAGTACCGAATTAGTTCATTATAAATAGATTAAGATAATAATAAACTAGTCGGATGTGTCAACCCCGAAACTTTCTTCTATCTCATACATTTTAATACTTCCTGATAAATGCAGCATAGCAGTGCCACGGGTTAGGTGATTTACACCAAAATCTAATCAGGGACAGCTTATGTGAAGTTTGATGAAAATCTGCGCATTAGTTTTTAGATAGAGCTATTGCAGAAATCATGAAAAGTTGTGCATAGCAGTGACACCTCTTGGGCAATTTATACCAAAAACTTATCAAGATCAATTTATATCAGGGACTAACTGAATCTAAAGTTTGATGGAAATTCATGCATTAGTTTTTGAGATACAGCTATTGCAGAAATCGTGAAAATTGCAGCATAGTAGGGCAACCTCTTGGGCAATTTGCACCAAACACTAAACAGCACTAATTTATGTAGGTGCTAACCGAATCTGAAGTTTGATGAAAATCTGTGCATTAGTTCCTGAGATAGAGCTATTGCGATAATCATGAATAATGCAGCATAACAGCGCCACCTATTGGGCAATTTACACCAAAAAGTTATCAGCATCGAATTATATCAAGGACTAACTGAATCTGAAGTTTTCTGAAAATCTGTGCTTTAGTTCTTGAGATATAGCAATAGTGGAAATCATGAATAATGCAGCATAGCAGTGCCAGCTGGTGGGTGATTTACACCAAAAAGTAATCAGCACCAATTTATATCAGGGACTAACTGAATCTAAAGTTTTATTAAATTCCGTTCAATCTTTCTTAAGATAGAGCGCCCACAAAATTTGTATCACACACAGACAGATAGACTCATAGACAGACATTTTGTAAAAGCATGTTTTTCGTGATCTCTGTCCCCTAAAACGTATAAATCCATCGAAAACCAGAATTAAAAAATTTTCACGAATCCAATACTTCCTTCTTGTAAAGATAGAAGAAAGTAAAAATGAGTAAAAACATATTTGGATAAGATTAAAAAAAGAGTTATACAGAATAGCTATATTTGATATTATTTAGGTTCCATATCTCTTTGATCTTTCATGGTATATCCATTTACATTTTAGGTAGCTTTCTTTACAAAAAAGCTACCTATTGCAGCCGTTCGGAGGAAAGCGATTTCAAAAAATTTTGGTATATTTTCATCGATCATGACCCCCAGACCCCGAAACCACCCTCCGTTCAAAATTTATATATATATATATATATATATATCTGACCTATGTCACACTGTAACTCCCGTAATTATGAACCGATTTCGATGTAATTCGGTGTGTACATAGTACATACCAATGTCTCGACCGAGTTCGTTGGCCAGCTTCATCCGCCGTTTTGTTTCAAAATGGCGGCCATTTAAATTTTTTAAAAAAATTTAAAACTTGAAATGTGGTACCAAAAAATTAAAAATAGAAAAATATTTTTTTCTTATGTATTTGACCTTTATACAAAGATTCCGGAGCAGTTTTTGTTTCGTCTATATCTTAAAAAATGGCTGAGTTATAGCATTTTGAATTTCTAGCGTGCCTGACATTTTGAAACGTCCTGAAATTTGTCACGCGATAAAAGGCGTATTTATGAACCGATTTGGATGTAATTCGGTGTGTACATAGTACATACCAATCTCTCGACCGAGTTCGTTGGCCAGCTTCATCCGCCATTTTGTTTCAAAATGGCGGCCATTTAAAAATTTTTAAAAAATTTAAAATATGAAATGCGGTACCAAAAAATTGAAAATGGAAAAATATTTTTTTCTTATATATTTGACCTTTATACAAAGATTTCGGAGCAGTTTTTGTTTCGTCTATATCTTAAAAAATGGCTGAGTTATAGCATTTTGAATTTCTAGCGTGGCTGACATTTTGAAACGTCCTGAATTTTGTCACGCGATAAAAGGCGTATTTATGAACCGATTTGGATGTAACTTCGTTTATACATAGTACATACCAATGTCGCGACCGGGTTCGTTGACCAGCTTCACCCGCCATCTTGTTTAAAAATGGCGGCCACTTAAATTTTTAAGAAAATTTTAAATTTGAAATGTGGTACCAAAAATTGAAAATTGAAAAAATATTTTCTTCTTATGTGTTTGACCTTGATAAAAAGATTCGGGAGCAGTTTTTGTTTCGTCTATATCTTAAGAAATGGCTGAGTTATAGCATTTTGAATTTCTAGCGTGGCTGACATTTTGAAACGTCCTGATTTTTCTCACGTAATAACAGGCGTATTTATGAACCGACTTGGATGTACCTTGGTGTGTACATAGTACATACAAATATCTCGACCGAGTTCGTTGGCCAGCTTCATCCGCCATCTTGTTTCAAAATGGCGGCCATTTAAAAAAATTAAAAAATAAAAAAAATTAAAATGAGATACCAAAAAATTGGAAAATGAAAAAGATTTTTTTTGTATGTGTTTGACCTTAATACAAAGATTCCGGAACAGTTTTTCTTTCGTCTATATCTTAAAAAAAATGGCTGAGTAATAGCATTTTGAATTTCTCATGTGGCTGACATTTTAAAATGACCTGATTTTTGTCACGCGATAACAGGCGTATTTATGAACCTATTTGGATGTAACTTGGTCTGTACATAGTACATACCAATGTCTCGACCGAGTTCGTTGGCCAGCTTCATTCGCCATCTTGTTTCAAAAGGGTTGCCATTTAAAAAAAATTAAATTTAAAATTCAAAAGGAGGTATTAAAAAATTGGAAAATGAAAAAGATTTTTTTTATGTGTTTGGCCTTGATACAAAGATTCCGGAGCAGTTTTTGTTTCTGAAAATTTGTTCTTTTGTTGATATCTTAAAAAAATGGTTGATTTATAGCACTTTGAATTTCTAGCATGGCTAACATTTTGAAACGATCTTGTATTTGTTACGCGATAACACACGTATTCGCCTATTTCGATGTAAGAAGGCATGTGGATAGTATACATCAACACCTGGACCAAGTTCGCTGGCCAAATTCATCAGCCATCTTGTTTCAAAATGGCGGCCATTAAATTAAAATATATATATATATTTAAAGTGAGGTGAAAAAAAATTAGAAATTGAAAAAGGTTTCTTTCTTAAGTATTTGATCTTGATATAAGGATTCAGGAGCATTTTTTGTTTGTCTTTACCTTAAAAAATGGCTCAGATGTAGCAGTTTCAATTTCTATTGTGGGTGACATTTTGAAAAATGTGATTTTTTGCATGCGACAGCACTCCTATATATTAACCGATTCCGATGTGAGTGAGCATGTGCACAGCAATTACTAAGGTCTCGACTAAGTTCACTGCTTAGCCTCATCCACCATGTTGTCTTAAAATGACAGGCACTTTAAGAAATTGCCGAATTTGGCAGCCAAATATAAGTTACTTTAAATAAAAGCAGCTTGGATAAAGCTGACTAATTTCGCGAAATTCTCATTCATAATGATTTAGTATTGATAAAAATTAGTATTGAATCTCCTATATTCAGTTTCCTCTAAATTGAGCTTCGTGTGTTTGAATATTATAAGTTGGCTTTTTTAAAATAAGGAATATGAAAGCTACCTCTTCCTCCCGGCACTGGCCGGAAGGACTTTTTCTAGTATATACTGTTATTCCCAACCCTATTTTGTATAGTTTTTTACAAAGTCTTAGTATTCTTTTAGCAACTTTTTTTTTTTTTTAAATAATACAATTATTAATTCATATATTTATTCAACGGAACCCTCTGTGCATGAGTAATACTCACACTTGACCATTGATTTTTTATATCAAAATACATTAAGAATGCCATTTTTCCTGAGAAACAAGGTCAGACTTGACAAATGCTCTTTTTTCAGGTTTTTAGATTTCTTCAGAATTTTAAAAAAATTCATGCTACACTGCTAAATACAAGTTAAAACAGCTAACTTATTGCAAGAATCATGTAATTATATATTTTTAAAATGTCAACAATAATTAACTCGTGCCGAATCAGAACTTTTAACTGCCAAATGTTAAGGATAAAAAACAGTTATTCTTATTAACTCAAATGACAGAGATTAAAATATTGCCTGGATAAAATTTCCATCCTGAAAACAAATTATAAAATAAATCATCCAATTATGCACAGATTCAAATGACAGAGATAAAAATATTGTCTGGATAAAAATTCCATCCTGAAGATAAATTATCTAATTATGCCACCTGCGTCACAGAAAAAGTTTATTTGGGATGTTTTCCTTTCAAAATGTTTTGTTGTGTTCCAGTGCGCAATAGAAGAAAGCTTCTAGAATAAATTTTCTTTAACTTCAGTTAAACATTTAAAGGGAAATTTTCAATTTTCCATTTTAAGAGGCTACTTCAGTCAAATGAAAAGATGCGTTCACTGATGCTAATCCTATGGAAGAAACTTATAAAGATATCTCGGTCGCATTTCAATATTTTTTAATGATTTCTTTTTCATTGAATAGATGAGATTGATATGTATGCAGGCCATTGTTTACTTTTTCGATTTTGCTTACAGGTATTTTTTATGAGGACACCTTCATTTTCGGAACCGGTTTTGAAAGTAAAAGCATCCTCATAAAAAATATCTGCAATCAAAATCGAAAAAGTAAAAAACGGCCTGCATACAGATCGATCTCATCTATTCAATGCAAAAGAAATTATTAAAGAATATTGAAATGCGACCGAGATATCTTTATAAATTTCTTCCATAGGATTAGCATTAGCGAACGCGTCTTTTCATTTGACTGAAGTAGCCTCTTAAGGGTACCACCACCACTTCAAAGAATTTTTGTACTGATGTAAACAGATAAAAACACAATTAATAAAAAAAAATTTGCCCAGTTAAGCTGATGGCATGGAGCTCACAGGCTTTTAATGCTAATTGCATTATACTCTTATTTATGTCTATTATTCATAAATTAGAACTCTCTTTTTGAGCAAAATGGTAAATAATCAGGAAAGTGCCTTATCAAAATAAACTGATATACCAAATTTGAAGCAAATTGCATGAATCTGAATGAAAATCCCATTTATCTAAATTAAGGGGGGATTAGTCCCGTTTCTACCCTCCCTTTATACTTAACCAATGAACCTCCAAATCTGATCAGGGAAGTGACTTATCAGAATAAACCAGTATACCAAATTTGAAGCAAATTGGATAATTCTGCATGAAAAACCCATTTATCTAAATTAAGGGGAATTAGCCCCCTGTTCCCCACTCCTTTATACTTAACCAATGAACCCCAAAACTAATCAGGGAAGTGCCTTATCAGAAAGAACTTATTTACAAAATTTGAAACAAATCTGATATTTCTATCAAGAGTTATCATGTTATGTACACAAGTACGTACATACAGAACCTGCAGGCAGATTAGCTCTCAGGTTTTGATAGCCTGTGAGCTAAAAACCTGTCAAATAATTAGTAATTATAGGCATCTAAAATCAAAAGGTGGTGAAATAGATTGATGAGGATAATTGAGGAAAAAATTACTGTAGGTATGATCCATGTCAATTCAGGTAGCCAAAGAAAAAATCTTACCTTCATAGTCTCAGAAGTTTTTGAATTGAACATATGTTAAAATTCAATAAAAAATAAGATACTTGTATATTTTGGTTTTGCCCAAAAAAATTCCTGGCCCGAGATACAGGCTGCCAAAGATGGCATCCCGGGCACCACTTCCAATTCGCCATTTTCGATAAAAATTTTAAAGTGCTCTATCTCTAGAACGGTGCAAGATATTTTGTTGCAGTTTTTTTTTTATTTTAAAGATAATATTCTTCTGTTTAAAATGATATACCCAATTTTGAAAAATATATTCAACTTTTCTTGTGGCCAACCTTTAGAAAAAAAAAATTTTTTTTTCAAAATTGCCAATCCTAAAAATTTTGATTTTTTTGCTGCTGATCAATACTATTGGGAACTAGCTTCGCTGTAAAGGAGAACTTCCACTTTTGAGTTTAACAAATTTTAGAAACATTTAAATAATTCAGAGAATTTTACAGGAACTGTATATATACAGTTCCAGTAAAATTCACTGAATTTTTGCTTATTTGTATCGTATTTGTAAGTATAAGCCTACTATATATCCTAAACAAGTTAGAAATTGCAATATCAAACGTGGCAAATGAGGTGCATGCATAGTATTAACTAGTTTTATAAATATTCAGATCTTGGTGCAATAAGTGTTACACTCTTGGGCAAAAAGGCATGAATACAAAATTTACTATAATTCCAAATATTAAATTCAGTAATACGGAAGTAATATGAATCCATCTTAAAAGGACTTAATCGCCATGGCAACCTAGAATCATTGCCTATCATGTTATATCATTGAATCAATTATGTATTATAGGATTTTTAAATAGAATGAAGAAAACTTTTATTAATGTCTTTTATGTTTTAATTTGATTTTCATAGCATTTGAAGTGATACATACTTTATTGCAGAGGTTTACAAAAAATTACTTCCTGTGTCATAGAAAGTGCACAGTGTTTACAGGGACACACAAAAGATTTTGGACACTTTACCTTATTAGAAATACTGTACATTAGCGATGATTGCTAGAGGTGCATTTTTAGTTGCGATATGAGTTTTTAAGTTTAATTAAATATTTCCATATTACGTTGTGTGTATAAAGGCTGTAGATCATATACAGGGCTACACAAAAGAAATCGTAAGGGTATTGCTGGAAGTGCATTTTTAGTTGTGTTTGAGTTTTTAAGTTTAACTAAATTTTTCCATATTACGTTGTGTGCATAAATGTTGTAGATCATATACAGGGCTACACAAAAGAAATCTTAAGGGTTTACTGAGTATGGATGAAAGTAGCTAAAAGGTGATTTTTAAATGAGTTATGCATTTTTACACTGAACTACATTTAGTATACTAAGATATGTTTGGAGAATATAGATAAAATGATATACAGGTCTACGCAAAGAATTAGATACATGGCCGTCTATGGATGATAATCTCTAGAAGTATGATTTCACTGGTTTTAAGGATGTTTTAATCTTAATTAAATATTAGCTAAATAGTGGCCTGAATATAAAGATAGTAGGTAAAATACAGGGTTGTATGAAAGTATTCAAGTATGCTTCCGTCTATTGATATAAATTTCTAAAAGTCAAATTCCGACCTATTTATGTGTTTTTAACAATTTCCAACATAGTTGAAAGTCTTTATGGATTCGATTTGTCTGCCCATCTGCCTGAACTCTAACTTGTATTAATATAATTTGTATTGCTGTGTAATTGATATATGTTATTGAGATTGTTTTACTATGTTCGGTATTGAAAATAAAGTATGTATCACTTCAAATGCTATGAAAATCAAATTAAAACATAAAAGACATTAATAAAAGTTTTCTTCATTCTATTTAAAAATCCTATAATACATAATTGATTCAATGATGTACCATGATAGGTAATGATTCTAGGTTGTCATGACGATTAAGTCCTTTTAAGATGAATTCATATTACTTCCGTATTACTGAATTTAATATGTAGAATCATAATAAATTTAGTATTCATGCCCTTTTTGCCCAAGAGTGTAACTTATTGCACCAAGATCTGAATATTTATAAAACTAGTTATAGTACGCACGCACCTCATTTGCCACATTTGATATTGCAATTTCTAACTTGTTTAGGATATATCCTTACAAATATGATACAAATAAGCAAAAATTCAGTGACTTTTACTGGAACTGTATATATACAGTTCCTGTAAACTTCTTTGAATTTTTTAAATGTTTCTAAAATTTGTTAAACTCAAAAGTGGAAGTTCTCCTTTACAGTAAAGGCAGTTCCCGATGGTATTGATCAACAGCAAAAAAATCAAAATTTTTGGGACTGGCATTTCCAAAAAAAAAATTTTTTTTGAAAAAAAATTTTTTTTTCAAAAAGCTGCCACAAGAAAAGTTGAATACATTTTTCAAAATTCGGTATATCATTTTAAACAGAAGAATATTATCTTTAAAATAAAATAAACTGCAACAAAAGAGACTTGCACCGTTCTAGAGATAGAACACTTTAAAATTTTTATCGAAAATCGCGAATGAGAAAGGATGCCGGGGATGTCATCTTTGGCGGCCTGTATCTCGGGCCAGGAATTTTTTGGGGCAAAATGAAAATATACAAGTATCTTACTTTTTCTTAAATTTTAATATATGTTCAATTCAAAAACTTCTGAGACTATGAAGGTAACCCCCTACCTGAGTTGATATGGATTCAGCCTGTAGTAATTAGAGTGAATAAATTAAACGTTAATTGATTATAAGTTTCTGTAGTTACTGATTTGCAATAATTCATATTTAATTTGCCCATGTTTTATAGATAGCATTTTGAAATACAGTAGAAACTGGATATTTGCAAAATCCACAAGACTTGAAAAAAGTTGTTGTTGTGAGGTATTTTCATCATAGTTAATGCCAGACTTAGATAAAATGTAAAACTGTCTGCAAACTCAAATAATTTCTTAAAAATTTTCTGCAGAAAAACGCCACGCCCCTCCTAAGTCCTATATTGCCGCTAACAGCAAAAGTGAAAAAGTCCTCTTTCCAATCCCTTGCATTGTGTTACATGCTCTCAACCCCCCCTCCAGTTTTCTGAATTAGACTTTATTGAAAAGAGGATAATGTTTACTAAGATATTAAAACCGAATTCGCCTTTTGAATCTAAAAAAGTCACCGCAAATTGCAGAGAAATGCTAAACAAGCGCATAAACATTCGCTAAAATTTCCAACCAAATAAACTTTATTTAAAAGAGATCAACATGTAACATTTACTTTTCAACACAAAATTTATTTTTAATCTGTTAAATTAATCTGCAATGCCTAAAATAATCTGCAGCACCTGCTTCGGTGCTGCACTGATTCTGCTACCGGCCCTGGCAAAAAAAAAAAAAAAAGCATTGTACCTGCCGTTCTGGCATAAGACCTGCACTTCCAATATTTTTAAGTTTTAAAAATATATATGCCACGGCACTTCTTCCATGGTACATGGCAAATAATTTCTAGATAGCTTTTTTTATCTGCAGACCTTCTCACAAGTCTGCGACGGGCCTCGCACAGATTCTCCGCCTGGGGTCAATAATTTTTTTTTATGAAAAATTTGTAAAAAAAAAAAACCCATCAGAACTGTCTGCAAACTTTGAAAATTTTCTGTGAACGGCGTTCGCGTGTTCGTCTATATTATCTGACTCTGGTTAATACAATAAACTCTGCAATATTTTTTTGTCATAATGAGTTTCAACTGTGTAGTAATAATAATATGGATTATTATCAAAATATTTTTACGAGAGAAACTTTATTTTATTTAATAGTTAAGTTATTTATACTTGTATAAAAATGAATTTAAAAAAAGTTTGATGTACCACCAAGATACTAAATGCTACCACTGAAAATATATGTTCAATGGGAAAGATAATGATTTTTTTTTTTGCTTTTTATTAGGGTTATAAACAACCCTTTTGATGTACTAATAAAAAGAAATATATTTGCTGTATGCAAACGAAATTTTAACCCTTTGAGAGCACACCAGGTCATTTTCACTGAAACTTTTTATTCACCGGCCGGTGCATGTATACAAAAGAAGTTTGAACCCCATTGTACCAGCAGGACTAATGTTCTAGTAAATAGTATATTCATTGTGCATGTAACAGCTGCCCAAGTTTGAGCTCAGATCAGATTGACCCATGTATGTCATGTGCTTGCAGCAAAAAATATTTTTGCTAACATTTTTCTTTTACTCAAATAAGTAACATTTTTCTTTTACTCAAATAAGTAACATTAAGTGTGATAAACATAATAAAACTTATTTTAAAATTTTTTTTGTTAATTATTTACATTATGCAAATAGCATGACATATAATCTCCGATCTTGTGCCTACTTGCCTATGCACAGACTAACAGGGTAACCAAGATTAAGCTTTTTCAATTTTATATCATTTTCATACTCTTTCACACAATATCCAATTTTAATTTAGCTGATATATGTAATTTTTGAATAATAATTATTTTTTTTTTTCATGAAAACCTATTCTAATTTAATATTTTTTTTCTCATATTTTCAGATATAAAAAATATATAGTACTTTTTGCATGACACAAAATTCCAAGATAGCATTTTTTAATACCACAACTGAACTGAATTATTGGTGCAACTTATAAGTAAATTTGATATTTTTAAAACATATTCTTGTTTAAAGGAATTTTTCTCTATTGAAACTAATTCCTAAGTTAAAATTAAAGAAAAGATCTTGTTCAAAAGCTATAATAAAATTTAACCATTTTGGTGTAAACTGGCAGAGATATAGCTTAATGAAAATTAGCTGTATGAATTTGACCTGGTATGCAACAGATGATCTGAAAATGACATGCCACAGAAGAGTTGAGTTGTAAATTTGAAAAAAAAAAACCAGTTAGGTTTTTTTTCAACTGTTTTTATTTTCGAAAAACCCCATCTGTTTTTTTCATGTTGGACAAATTGTAAAATCCCTTGTCAAGAAAGGTGTAATTTTTTTAACCAAAGGGCAGACAAGGTATTGCACCCTCCTGAAACTGTCTAAGTGGGAGGGAGGGGGGAACTCTGACCTTAGCCATTGAAGAAGACTTGAGTTCTGTTTTTTTAGACTTGAGCTCAGAAGAAAGTATAGATATAATTTTTTTCCCTTTAATTTGGTTGATGTCAAATTTAAATATTTTGCTTTCATTATATCTATTTTATGTTGACTTTTTTCTTTTCTTTATTTTGTTTCCTGTTTCTTTCGATTTTCTAAGTACCTTTTAATTTGTTGGTAAAAATATAAATATTCCATTATTGATACTTCTGACTGATTGTTTAATTATTATTTCCTTTTAGAAAATTTACAAATCCTGGTTCAGTATTTCTTCATGCAAGTAAAGTTCATACTCCACCATGTAACGATGACATGATATGTCAGTGGGAAGGCTGTGACTCTATGAAGAGAAAGAGATTTTCTCTTCTAACTCATTTACAGGTAACTCTAATACTAAGTGAAACTCAGATATTTAATATATTATTATAATTATGGCTGAAATACAGAATTTAGCATTAATCCATATTCATCACTTTTTACCTGCTAAAAATTGCTTTTGATAGAAGGTAGTTGACGAAAAAAGGAGGAGGATCAATCTGTGATGAGTTATTATAATAGCTTGGTTTTAATCGGACAACCCTCTCACCTCCCTCCCCCCCCCCCTCCCAAAAAAGAGGTAAAAGATATTAGAAAGGTAGAAGAGTAACAGCTTTGGGGGGAAGGAGAGGTTGTTGAAAATCATAAGCTCTTGATTTATTCAACTTGATGATATTATTTGACAAGAGGGAACTGGCATAATATTAGTATGTTAACATGTGAAATTTATCCAATTTTTTTTAGGTTTTACTGGTTATGTAAATAATTTATCTGTTTATAATATAGTCCATTTGTGTAGCTTGCTTCATATCTTATAAGGCACTCAAAGCAGACCAACATGGAATGGCACATCACAGAGAAATATAATGGTTTTAATCATTTTAGTTTTATGGGATAACTGCTTGAAATCCTTATTTTGTTTTGTTATTTTCTTGAATGTATTTATTTATTTATTTATTTATTTATTTTGCACATCATTAATATTTTCCCCTTTTTACTTTTTCATTTTTCTTTTGAATGCATAGTTTTAGTGATTTTTCTACTTATGATTTGCATGAATTTGATCTTGTTTTAAAGTTGTTTTATTTTCTATTTGCATAGACTTATTTTGAAATTGATTGCTGTATGGAAAAACTGCCTGATGAAGTCCATTTTGCTTTTTGTTTATTTTTTGTTTTTATTTGTTGTACCTGCAGGACTGGCATTGTAATGAAAGAGTTCTGCATACTCAAGCTATACGGAGGAAGCAGTTATCCCAGCAGGGAAAAACAACTATTCCACCACCACAAAAGCCACCCTTACATCCAGGTTACGCTCCTGATGCTGCTTTATTAGCAATAAGGAGGCATGCCCTTCAGTATATCAATCCTAAGGAACTTTCTGTGAGTTTGAAAGATTTGAAAGCAATTAATATTATATTTTAATCACTCGGAATAATAATTACCTCAGGGAAGATTTGCACAATATTGTAATCTTCACTTTTGTTTTTTTATTTAGCACTATAAATTCTTTTCTTTTATGCTTATTTTGTAATTAAATATTTATAATAGCACTTGCGGTATAACTTTGTTAAGAAGGTTTAAAAAAAAAAAAAAAAAAAAAAAAAAAAAAAAAAAAAAAAAAAAAAAAACCCCACCCAACTACACAAGACTTCCTGACATATTTATGGACTTGTGTTTAAATGTAAAAGCATGACTATTAAAGTTTTTTGGATTTGAATAGCATTTTTCTTTTTTTGATAAATGTGTTGCATTTTGAATTATAAGTAATTGCTGTTGTGGGACTGCCTTTCTCAGGCTGTCATGTCCAGAAATTCAGTTCAAAATGCCAACCTTGACAGCATTTTCTGATGTTTTGACTTTGTCGAAAAAGGAAAACACTATTCAATTTTATATTTTCTTAATAAGAACTGCAGCTAATTTTATGCTTTTATGAATAAAAATGAATTAAGAAATGTGTCAAAAAGTAACACGTTTGAATCTGAGTACGGCCTTAAGGCTGTTCTCAACTGCTGCGCTCAACAAGTGCAGAACATTTTGATACAAATTCATTTTTTAACAAAAAGATATAAAATTAGAAGGCCTGACTATGGAAGCAATTTGGAATCGAACTGTGTTTTCCATTTTTTAATCAATAAATTACCTATTGAGTTATAAGCGATTTTGATCACATGACAAACACATTTTTCGTCCTTCCTTGAGTGGTTATTCTTCTTTCGCGCGGAAATTCAGTTCAAATCGTCCACTTTGACACTATTTTCTAAAAGATCTATTCTGTTTGCAAAAAACGGGAAAAAAAGCTGGATTGTATAGATTCTGAACAACAATATCTGCTAGTTTCATGCATTTATGAACAAAAATAAATTAAAACTTATGTCATAAAGTGTTGCCCTTTTGGATTTGAGAACAGCCTTAATTTAAAGTTGAAGAACTTAAATAATGAGAAATAAATCTGATATTGTTATAAAGGTGCATTGTGGCTAACATAATCAGTTATTTTTCACAAATATGCATGCAGATTTCTTCAAATTTACATAAAGATGAATTTTTTCAATATGAAATTTAAAAATTCCTCACTCACAGTTTTAAAAAAAATTCTATAAATAAAAGTGGAAACTTAAGAAACATCATGTATTAAAAATATATATCTTCACTTTGTGTTCATAGCATAAACAAAGATTTCAAGTATGGATTTGAACATTGCATCAAATTCTCCAAAATTTATTACTTTTACCATATATATATATATTTTTTTTAAATCATCTGTGACTTTAATTGTACCTTGCAGATGTTAATGCTAATTATTTAATATTTTCAAATTTAATAAAAAATATAATGATGGAAAAAATTATTAATCATCAGTGAGTTTTTCATGTTAACAACTTGGAAAGATTTCTGATTAAAAGTATTTTTACAATAAAAAGTAAAAGTTAAAATATTTTTTAAAAAGATTTTTAAATAAAAAAATTTGCATTGTCACTCTCCTCAAACTTTGTCAGTTAATTGCTTTTATGTAAATTTCTCGTTTTTTAAAAGAAAACAAAATATGAGTTAACATTGCAATTATAATTACATTATAATAATTTGCAGGAAAACTGTGATGGTGAAAAAATTGATCCAATGTTTTATATTATACAGACACTCTCACTAGCATATTAATAATAATTCATTAAAGAAAAAGTATGTATGGGCATATGAGGAGTAGCTGAAAAGTTTTTAGAAATTTCTTCCTATTGTAAATATTCTTATTATAATATGAAGAACTCTTCTGATATGCGACTTTATTACTGTTAAATTTATCCAATATGAACGCTTTTGAATTTGAAAGAAAGGTATAAATCTTAAAGTGAGATATTGCTGTCAAGAGTAATCTAAATATTTTTTTCATTATTTATTACTTTGACAGATGCTGAATTTGTGAGATAGTTATTATCCTGTGAGTTAGAGGAATTTTTTTTTTTATTAAATCCTTATTTTTTTTAAATATAATTTTTTCTGTATGCTGTCTTTTATGAATTCTTGGTAATTATCTTATGCAAAATTCCCTTTCTAGATCATCAGTTAAAAGTACATTTCAGAAATCCTCAATCTTTCTAAAGACTGATAGGATCATGTTGCAAGCTGGAAATTACTCCCCCCCCCCCCCCAGAATATATTTGTTTCTTTTATTTTTTTATTTTGTTTGACTAAAGTTAGTGAATCCAGCATTTATCTGTATGTAATGAAGAAACAAAAATTATACTCTGCAAAATTAATTCAAAATTTCAGTGATCTTATATAATAAGTGTACTTTTGGTCAAAAATTAGAAGGCATATAAAATAATATGTATGTCAATAAATTTTGGAAGATGGCATTATTTCTGACTGAATAATGTAGGTTGGTTTTAATTCAAATCTTAAAGCTGTTCTCAAATTCAAACTGACTACTTTCTGACACATTCCTAAACTGATTTTTGTTCATAAATGCATGACATTGGCAGTTTTTCTTTTTCAGAAACTATGAAATCAAATGCTTTTCCCTTTTTTTTATAAAGGAAAAAATGAAAGAAAATGCTGTCAAATTTGGCATATTGGACTAAATTTCTAGACGGACAGTCTGACAAAAGTCGCCATGAGACAAAAGAAGTGTCATGCTTTTACATTTATAAATGAGTTTGTAAATGCATCAGAAAGTTTCATGGGAAAATATATATTTTTGAGAACACTCTTAATCATGGGTTCCAGGCTGCAATTTAGCACCCACACATTCCACACTAGTATGATTTGGGATTCTGTAACTTTCATCTGTGCATAACTTTGTTGACAATGCAGTGATAATGAAATAGGACACTTGATTCCTATATAAAATTTAATGAAAAATCGAACTGCATTATTTATTTTTATCAAAACTTTCATTTTGTTAATGAAAACTGCAAATTAATGAAAGTGTGTTATAAAAAAAAATACTGACATTTGTTATTTTGTTTGGTGCAAATTCACAGGTTAATTTCTCCTTTTTTAAGAAGTGGTTGGCATTTAGAATTTTATGGTCCTACAGAGAAAGAAATCTTAAATATTTTAATATAGTAAATGGGGACAAGAAAATATTATAGTTTAATAAAGTACAGTATTTTTACATATCATTTTTTGTAGGCTTGGTTCAAAACACGTCATCTTTTATATGCATGATAATAAGCAATATATTAGAAATGTTTTTGCCTAGATAAGCAATGTATCTTGCAAATTTAAATTTTTTACCTAATGCTTGCGCTGTTTCTGCATACATATATACTTACACATGCACATACTAAACTGCTGCACCTGTTTATCCTTTTTTTTCTGCATGCATCTGCATGAAGTTTTCTACCATAGTTGATTTATTACTGAAATCCTGTGGAATTCTGATAAATTTTGTCATAGACTAATTTTTCAGGAATTTATTTTCAGAGAAATACTATACAGATCGTAACTTATGAAAATTTCTTAGAAAATGATAGTAATATTTAATAAATACTGGTATTATTCAATACTACATATTTATATATGAAATGATAACAGAAGGATGGTATGCATTAAGCTCATTGTCAAAAGGGACACAGGCCTGACTCATTAAAGTTTATAAAGTATGCATACAAAAATATATTTGTTAACCTCATAAAGACCATTCTTTCCTTTCAAATAAACAAATACTTTAATTAAATTTCATTACATTCATGTGTATTCTGGGCTGCAATGCACCAAGCTTTCATTATTTTTAAGCAATGGTACATTTAACCATGTCAGTAAATATTTTATCATATTGCAAATGAAAATATTTAAAAAAAAGAGGGGTGGGGGGTTGTGTAATTACCAAACTCATGTAAAACACTTCAGTTTCATGCAAGAAAAATAAATACATTTTGAACTAGAAAATTTATTTAATAAAATGCTCCTTGTGTTTGCTTGGTTTTTATTTGATTTCATTTATTAAGTGAAATTTCTTCATCAAAGCATGTTCATTTGACTTTGTTCTAATTGAATAGTTTTAGATGGGGTTAGAAAGTGTGGGATTTTGATATATCTCTAAAATATATTGGATCCGAAAAAGAAAAAAAAATCATTTTTTAGGTACAGTCGCAGGAAAAAAAGTAAACACACCCTACTATCTCTGCAACAAATTATTGTAGAAGAAAGTTACTAGTACCAAACAATTTGAAATAAAGTCTACTTTTAAATGATTTATATAAAATTTGCTTAGAGGTCCATCTACATATCAAAACAAACCCAAACTTTTTTTTTCTCCAATTGCAATACCCAAGTTAGACACCATAAACAAATTCTACACCCTTAAATTAGCCTAAATACAAATTTTCATGCAATTCGTACGATTAATTTCAGAGAGATTAACTATTTTAAAATGAGCATATTTTAGGGCTGTATCCAAATTGAAGTTCAGTACTTGATTGTTGAAATGATACAGAATGACAGAGTCTCTTCTATTAATGTATTATTTCTTGCCAATATGACCATTTTATTCACTTAATATGCTTTGACTATTGCCAGCCCAAATACTTCAATAAAATTAGTAAAATATATATTTTTTTAATTGTGCTTTTCCGCACATCTTCATTTTTCTGCACATCCCCTTAAACCATCATTTTGATGTTTTTTAAAAATAATTCGAAAACTACAGGGAAGAAAAATTTGAAATTAAGAATTTGCATAAAGTAGGACATACTAAATATATCAAATATAGTCTATAGTCTATCAAAAAAATTGTAGGTTGGAATTCATATATTTTCAAATATTAAATTCATATTATAAATTTTTTTAAATTACGAATTTGATGTATTTATGTTTGGGATTTTTAGTATTATAACTACACAAAAACTTGTCACTTTAGGATTATAATTTCAGGCGATATTAATAAAAATATGAAAATGTAATTTAACATTAGAAGCTCTAAATTTTGAATGTTTATAATTCAAAGAACTAATCATTGAAATGAATTTAAATTTCATTCCTAGGCATAGTTTGAGCTGGAGATTTAAAATATATTGTCAAAAATGGGCGTTGTCTTTGAAAAAAACAAAGTTTCGTCTGGTTTTGATTTATAAATGACCCCTAAGCAAATTTTATATACATCATTTAAAAGTTGACTTTATTTCCAGTCATTTGATACCAGTAACTTTCTTCTGTTATAATTAATTGCAGAATTAGTAGGAGTTTTTTCCTTTTCTTTTTCATGACTATACATTCATATTTCACATTTTAAAATTGTTTAACATAAGCCAATATAAAAAGTATATTTTTTAATATTTAGATCCATTTTTATAAGTTATATTCTTCAGTTTCAATATAGCACAGGGCTCGCATTCCCCCTAAAAATTCAAAATTTCCTAACTATTATTTTACTTCCTAAAATTCTCCCAAAATGTTCTTCTTGTTCCTAAAAAAATATTACTTTGTTAACTCTGTAAATTGCAACATATTTCGAGATCGCCAAAGTACACCACTTTACTTTGCTTTGTTTAGTTGAAAATCCAAATATTTAAGGCATTTGGTTCAAAAATTAAAAAATATCATGCCAAAAATGCATCAATCGGCTGGTCAGCTGACTTGTCACTGGCTAAGGGATCAAGTGAGCGGACACTTACTAGCCATCTCGTTAAAGATGGAGACTGGCATAGGAGTGTCTTGTAACCGAATTGGCACTGGTTAGTGCTGTTGCACTAACGTGCATCCCCTTGATGGGATCGGTAGTGGGTGGTATGGCTGGGTTGCTTTATTTCTAATATGGATGAAAAGAATTCACTTCCTTCTATTTTTCTCCCATGTGGAGAGCAACAAATTGTACAGAGTACCTCATTCACATGTTTCTTTGTCATCAAATGCACTGATAGTCTCTTTAATAGTTCTTTTAAGAGAACTTCACCATTCCTTATTGCAAAAACATTCCAGTCTGTTTTGGAGGATGGTCATTTGCTCAAAATACTGCATTCTGGAGATTTACTTGTTGAGGTTTCTTCATCCAAATAATCAGAGCTTCTCTTTAATTGCTCACTATAGGCCCTTTTTCCATTTCTGTGCAGGTGCATAAAACTTTGAATACAAGCCATGATGTAATATCTGAACCTGATCTTTTATTCTCTATAAAGGAAGAACTTTACAAAATTTGAAAGACCAAGATATCACAGATGTCCATTCCAATGAATAGTAATATGATGGACAAGTGCTTCCTACGAAGCACATCATTCTGACTTTTAACCCTCCGACTGTCTTGGAAAAGGGCAAAATTGTAATGTTGTTTTCTGTGCATTTTGTTTTAAATGCTAAAAAAAATGATTCTTTGAACATTTTATAAAAAAACTTAATAACGAATATGAATGCAATCCTTGGAAGTATTAATCATTGTTCAATGTATTAAAAATACATTAAATCAACAGAATTATATTACTTTAAATATTTCTTGTATTGCAGTGAAACCTGGAGCTTAGTGAACGTATTAACATGGGCTTGTCAGTGAGGGGGTTAATAGCCCTATTTTACGAACAAGAATTAAAGCTGTTTACCTCTGGCCTTACATTTCTAATCCTCTCTGTTGCTTTAAATGCCAGCATTATGGTGACACTACTACTACCTGTCAGGTTCCATTAACTGTGCATATTGTGCAGAAGTTGACCATGATGGTATATCATGTGAAAATTCTGAATGCTGCATAAACTGCAAGGGTGATCATACAGCATACTCCCATCTTTGTCCAAACTGAATCTGTAAAAAAGAGATCCTTACTGTTAAAATAACTCAAAATCTTTCTTACCTTCTTACCCTGAAGCTCGTAAACTTGTACATTCCAGTACCCCTTCTGTCAGAATATCTTACTCAAGTTTACTCAAACAGCAATCAAAACCCGTGAGGCACATGACCCCAAACTGAAACTTCCTTTCCAGCAAATAATTCACCTAGTACACAATCCATCACTATAAATAAAAACACCTGTAGTGTAAAATTTACTGCTAATACACCTATTCCAAAATTAAAACTTTGGCCACCATCACCAGAACTCGTTAAAATAGAATATTTTTATTCTGCTGTACATTATTATGTACCTTTAGTTGGTGAATTACAAAAACATCTAACTCACTCAAAAAAGCTAACGGAAAAGAAACCTGATCAAACATTTGTTTCATCTGCAAGTAAAATACAAAAACCTCATGATTTCCCATCACAAAAATCATGTGTATAGAATAGAGGATTGGGGAATTCCTCAACTCAAGCCTCTTCACAGTAGAAAACAGTGAAGAAAAAACAGAGGAAATCATTTCATATCTGTTACTAATTTGAAAGATCCGAAACAGTTGCATAATTATGTGGATGATGCTATGAAATCACAATCTTATGACTAAAAGTGCAGATGAGGAGAATACTGTTTTTGAAGAGTTTGTGCCTAATTGATTTTACTTTTTTTAATTCTGTGATTCTTGTTTTTATGTAGTGTTTGTACATTGTTTATATTTTAACAATTATCACTTTATAACTTTGAATAAATATTATAATATTTTTGTGTCTTTTAACTAAGATCTTTGGACTCTTTTAATTGATTTTAATTTTATATATCATTACTGTTTTCATTTATTTAGGTTGTTTTTCTCATCTTGATCTTAGTTCCTTTTTACCCATACTTTTTGTACTCGGTTTGACTTTGTCTTGGCGCAGCATGTCCCTAAAGGGACTTTGAACCATAAAATCCCATTCAACCAACCAACCAAAAAAATTTGGGATAGCTTGAGATAAATTTTTTGTGCTTGCACCTGAATACCACTGTTTTTGAAAAGTAATTTTCTACTTATTTAATTGCAAGAATCTGTGATTAAAAAAGGCAAAGATATTACTTTTCAGAAATAGTGGTATTCTAAGGTAAGAACCTGTATGAATCCCGATAAATGGTTTTTCTAACACCTGTTTATACATAGAAAATACTTCTTTTTAATCCATTAAACATGTAACTTTGAGTTTACTTTTATTTTTTTAAAAGATAGTTTCAGCATCCTAGCATATCAACATCATGCAGGCCCTTATCATCGCATGGGCAAATCGGGACCTTGCCCAGGGCCCCCAGACCTCAAGGGGCCCCCAAATCCATATATTAATTTATAAAATATTTACTTTTTTTCTAATTCCAACTCTGATAATTTTCAAATACAAATTTCTTTAAAAGATTCTATTATAAACATTCTGAAAAACAAATTTCATTTTTGAACTCGCAGACCTCAATGCTTTCGCAAAGCTAACCTCAACCACTATTAAATAAGAAATAATATTTTGATTTTAATAGATTATATTAGCAATGAACTTAAATCATATCTAAACTTTAGTGGTTGAAAATTATCAGCTCTAATTGTCATGAGATAAATTTTCTTTCATATTCAAAGTTATTTCTTTTACCTTTGAGTGAAATATGAAAAACAAACCCAAAATTGCCATCTTTTTAAATTTATTGAAAAAACACTTTCTACTTGTGAAATAGAATGCATTTGATTTGATATTATGTTGTGTTTAGTACAACTTAAAAAGGTGTAAAAGAAAATAGCTTGATTAACTGTCAGAGTATTTGGCACTCTTCTATAAGTTGAAGTTATTAAATTCATCTTAAAGTAATATAACAAGTTGCTAAAGTTATATAAAAGTGTTTTGTTCTGTAATTAAAAAAGAGAATTTTTATTAATTAAGGTAGTTAATTAAGGTAAATTTAGAATTGACGGAGCTAAGAATTTCCTTCTATTTAAAATTTAATGGGAGAAAATATTGTTTATGTATTACACATATGACTGACCATCATGATCAGTTTGATTTAAAAAAAATTGCAACATTTCGAAAGGGGCCCCCTAATTTACCTTTTCCCAGGGCCCCAATTAGTCATGATCGGGGCCTGACATCATGTAATTAAAATAATATAATTCAGAAATCTTTCATTTCCTTCAGCAAGATCTGGCTATTTTTACCTCAGTTCTAATGCCAATGGTTTGAATTGCTTGACATTTTGAATACCTTTATTGTGAATAATAAAATATTCTAATAAAATAAAATGTTTCTTATTTTTCTGTATTTTTTCTGTATTATAATTTTAAAATGCGAAGTTTTATGAATTTTTATAAATTAAACTGATAAGAAACCTTTGAGAGAAAATTATATTTCAATTAATACATTTATTTGCTTGAAGTGATTTGTAATTTTAAAAATATATGCTTTGTAGGAGGATAAAGAAAGTGCACTGACAAAAAGTATACGTTTAACAAGTGCCCTCATTTTGAGAAACTTGGTTACTCATAGCGCATTGGCAAGAACGTAAGTATAGCATACTATTTTGAATTGTAATTTAATACTTTTATTAATATATATATAATACTTCTATATTCAAAGTTTTCTATCTATATTTAAAGTTTTATTGCTTCAATTTGAATTGAATCATTAAAACATGATTTAGGGAGTTAAATTTAAAAGAGAAACAGTCCATATATTAAAATGGTATATTTTCAATTATGCTTACCAAATTAAATGCTTTTATTATTTTTTAATTGTTTGGTGAATTAGCTGTATTTTAATATTGGGATTCTAGTAACAGTTTGACTCCAGACAAATTATCACTTACCTTTTATTAGTATTTGTTTACTTTTACTCAAGAAACTGAAATGGGGTTTGATGTAACTTTCCAGTATCATAAAAAAAAATTGTCAATCTCTTTGTATGGTAGAATATAGAACTTCCTTATTACTGCATCCCCTACATTTATGATTACATGCTGGTCATGATTGCAATTTTGCTGAGGTAGTTCCCAAGCTTGTGAAGCATGAACTATACCTCGTTGCTTGGAAACACAATGTTGTGGGTATACCATAGTGTTTTTGTTATTATGTTATTATTCCCTATTGCATAGTTTCCAACTTGTATGGATTGGCTGTGCAATGTATGGATTTTGTTCTAAGTGTACAGTTATACAGTGCAATTGTACGGTTTTGTGCATGGAAAAAACAATCACAAAATATCGCGGAAAAATGAATTTCTTCAAAGGATCGCATAAAGAATGCCAATGTCTTCAAAGGATCATGGGAAAATATGCTAATTTTGTCAAAGGATCACGAAAAAACTTAATTTCCTCAAAGATCGCAGGACAAAACACGAATTTCACCAAAGGATCATGAAAAAAAAAAAAATGCAAATTTTGTTAAAAAATCACAGGAAAAAATACTAATTTCGTCAAAAAATCATGAAAAAAAATGCATATTTCATCAAAAATCATGGGAAAAAACACTAATTTCTTCAAAGTTTTCTAGAAAAAATGCGAATTTCGTCAAAGGATAGCAAAAGAACGTTAATTTCATCAAAGAACGTGTAAAGAAATGCTAATTTTGCCTTTGAATCGCGAAAAAAACCCCACTAAATTTATCAAAAATCTTTCAAAGAATGTGAATTTTCTCAAAGATTGCATAAGAAAATGTGATTTTTGCCAAAGGATTGTGAAAAAATTCCACGAATTTTGTGAAAGATAACAGAAAAAACACATTTTGTTAAAGGATCGCAAAAAAAATGCAAATTTCACCAAAAGATTGAAGGAAAAATGCGAATTTCATCAGAAGGCTTCAGAAAAAACTCATAAGTAGCACTGCAGAGGATTCCCCCCTCCCCCCATTCCCTGCAACCTTTCAAAAAATTTGCTGTGAATTTCAAATTTTTTTTTCTTTACTTAATTTTTTTTACCCCTGCAAAAAAAAAATTTCTTATGAAATCTCATGTTTTAATTTTGGAAAAAAAGAACTATATATGAATATGGCATAGAAAATATTATGAAATATTACTTTTTTCATTGCATGTGCATATGTTATCCCTTTTTGAGCACATAAGAGTATGTCATAAAAATTGTAAGGTTTTTAAAATTGACATGTTGGCAGGTATGCTATTGTCTTTGAGCGATTAAAGAAGTCACTAATGAAATTTAACACATCTCATTGCTACTCTCCATTGTAACCTTTACAATTCACTTTCTGCTAAATTAAACCTGAACCTCCCTGACCAGTTTTTGGTCATCTGTGAGATCCCTATCCTTTTAAACAACAATCAGAAAATTTATTATATAGGCATAATGAAAAGGAGATTTCTCAATAGGTTAAAAGAACATCAAAGTGATATTAAATTTAGCAGATTCACTACACCTCTTGCTAGGCTATACATTAATAATAAAATTACAAGTATAGATTTCAATAATGCCAGAATTCTCCCCTGACGGAATAACTCTTACAAAGCTGCAGTGAGAAAATCAGTTGATCATCATGAGACAGAATGACATCTGTAACGATAACTTGTCTTTTAGTATTCCCAATGTCTGGATTAATTTTTTGAAACATACATCCTCCCCCACACACCCTCTGTTTTCAGTTTCCTGTTGTTAGGGCCTGTTGTACATCTACTTCCTTTTTCTCTCTTTTCTTAAACAGATGGCACCAGTAGTTTTCCACTTAATAACTTCTTTATGATTTCTTTCTCCTGTCCCTGTTTCTCCCTCCCATTTCTTTTGTTTTTTCATCTGGTTGTAATAGGAGCCTTTGCCTGTTTAATCTTGAAATCCATTGATGATGGCTTGGCCAAAACTGTTGTGAAGCTTTCAACATCTTTTTAAGATTTTAAATGTCATGTATATTTTATTTCCCATGTATACTGTTATAGCATATATATTGTACATATTGCTGAGTTTTAGCTCATTATTTACATATTATTTCACAGTGTAAAGTCCCCTTTCAAAGTTTTTAGATAGCTATAATATTTGTTACATAGTACAGCAGCACCTACTGTTGAGTGATCAAACCAAAAATGAATCAACATAGTTTCCCATAATAAGCATCTTGCATATTAAATTTAGTCCAGTTCCGTTCTATAGATACTGAGATATAGCTATCATGAAAAGCATAACATAGCAGTGTCCTCTCAAATGAGCTGCAGCAAGTGTGGTATGGGAAATGCCTTACACATGTAACGATAAATTAGGATAGGCAATGATATGCCACATAGATACTGAATATCAATGGAAAATCAAAGTGTTTTGCATTTTGTACTAATAGTCCAAGAGCCGACAGCACAAAAACCTATGTTATCAAGCACAAGAAAAAAAACCCTTTATTTTATGGGAGAGTAGAAGTAGGGGAATCTAACGATACATGTCTGCCGGAAGTGAAGTAGTGCATAAGCCAAAAATTAATACCACCACTGGTTGACTCATAGGTTTATAATTGTCCTGTATTATCCTGCAAACAAAGACATGAAAACATGGAGGATAGTTGTAGGACAAACACAATGGTAAAACTACGAGTCAACCACTGGTGGTATTAATTTTTGGCTTATGCACCACTTCTCTTCTGGCAGATATGGATCATTAGATTACCCTACTTCTACTCTCCCATAAAATAAAGTTTTTTTTCTTGAGCTCTTGGACTATAATAATTAGAGTTGTTCAGGTGATCAACACCAAAATATAACTAACCATAACTAACCCCAATTCATGTGGAAGTTCAACAAGATATGAAGTTTCATGGATTTCAGACAAGCAAGCATGCAGTGCATTGTGCTGCACTGTACATGTCTGAGGATTTCTTCTGGATTTTGGCAAGGCTCACTCAGTTTCATTTCTATGGGGGTTGATAAAATGAGTACCAAGCTTGTTTGGGAACTAAGCACTTGTGGTTTTATGTTAGGTTGGCCACCTGACTGGGGCATGCTATAGAGCACCTTAAAACACTTGGTCAAGAAAATATAGTTAGATGCTGCTGGCTATGACCCTTAATGTATTTTTTGTCACAGAGTGTAGTTTTTTATGTATAGTTTAGATGTAATCTCTGAACTAATAAATTTTCTATTTTCAATAAATTTTATTCTACTTTTTTTCCTCCCACAGATATGCTAAAAGATTTGAATCAGAATTAGCTTACTTGGCTATGTCTCCTGTTGAATCTGCCAGGACTATAGCTCAGTGCCTCTCCCAGTTATCTAGGCCTCATGATTGACATCCATGAAAAGAAAAGCTTCAAACATGTGCCATGCAATTTCTCTTCTATTTCATGAATGGAGAATTCTAGTACTCAATACTACATTATGTAGATAGTACCTTCTAATGAATGTGTTACACATGAGCATATCATACCCTATGCAATGTAAACAAACTGCCAGTGAAAGGCATAGTCTTGCAAAACAACATCATAGAGTATTTAAAGTTGTATTATTGTATTTAAAAACTTCATGTTATACAAGATTTTTCCTATATTTTAAGTTGAAAATGCCTATCGGCTTTAAAAGAATTTTATATTGACTGCAAAAGATTCTAATTGTTGTTTATGCAAGAGATACTCTGAATCAAATCTACTTCACTAGAACATTGTTTTTAAAATTGAAATATGTATTAAGATGGGAATTGAAGTCAATCACAACATAGTTGTTGATTCTAACCTATTTTATAGAAGTATTCATTTTATTCTGATCTGATTTGTATAGATCAGTTGATTTTAGGTGCTGTTCTTGTACCATGTATATTTTGAAACTCATTTGCCACTAAGCAAATACTCCTTCTAAACAAATTTGCCTTGTGAATATCATAAATTCTCATTTCTCTATAAAATCATCATAAAATCCAAATTTGTGGCATTCCATACAGATTAAACTTTGTTTCAGTATTTATTTTTTATATTTTTAGTTTTTCATTATCATTTTTATATTTATTTTTTAAATGTTATATACTCAATTTGTTTCTTCATATTACAGATTTTACTAGTGTAAAAATTGTGTGTAAATAACTGTTTCATAACACTGAGTGTTATACTCAAATACAGCTTTTTCAATGGGCTTTCAGAGCAAATCATTATTTGTATATTTGAAAACTAGTTCATGAGGAACTGTGCATTTCATGACTCATTTTTTAAAAGAGCTGAAAAAATTGCAGCTTGTCTGTTTTAATGTGTAATGTTAAAAATAAACAATACCCCTTAGGAATTGCATCATTCTTTTTACTTCATTTTTATATAATAAAACACTATTGGAAATTCCTGTTTCAGTAATTCAAACTTTTTCCAGAATCATTTTCTTCAAAGTGTTCTTTACTTTTTAGCACACAGTTGAGAAAAACAAATACTTTTTATTGAAACAATCTTTGAATTTGTTCATGCATTTAATTTTTTTGTTTAAATAGTTAATATTCAATGAATGTTAATTCAGTAAACTGAGTTTAATTCAAACATTATTAATTCATGTTAGATAATTCAACTAGAAATTCATTTCCCTTGAAAGTTTAATTGAAAACTATGTTAAAAACAATTAGTCAATACAAATTTTTTCATGATTAGTCTATTCCATATAAAATTAATTCTTTTTTCATTTCTGAAAAAGAAAAAAAGCTCCTTTTTCTCTTTTCTAATTGTTCAGAGAAAATGTTCCACACTTTTTCAGGGGGTAGGACTACTATTAACAGCCTTGTTTTATTTCTCCCCATTGTACTTTTATATAAATGTTGCAAGAAAAAGTAGGCTTGTTAATATAAATCCTTCAGCTCCATAAAATGTAGCATTTGAACTGACAAAAAATGACAATTCAAGAACAAAAGTTCTAAAAACTTCACTATCAATCTAGCATAAATCTATTTTATTTTATACAAATAAAAGTTAAATATTTAACAAGCTCTTTTTTATTCTGCTAACTCATTTAAAAATTCTACAGCTCTCTGCAGAAAGGTAAAAAATGATGTTTTCTGCTTGTCTACAGTGTGAACAAAGTGCTATATCTCAAGTGCTAAACTTTTTACAGAAATATAAAAGCAGATTTCAGTTTCACTAGATGAGAACATAACCTAATTTTATCAAAATGAAAAAGCAAGGTCCACTAGTTGATTCTACTGCAGATATTTTGAATTTTTTTTAAAAAAGGAAGTTCTTATTTTTTTATTCTTTGTAATGAGGCCATTACAGAGTCTGTTAGCCAACAAGGTGGTGAATATTAAATTTTTTTAAAAACCTTTTATTATGAAATTAAAATGATATTGTGTTATTTGCAGACCAACTCAAATTAAGAGTTTTTTATTATGGAATGTAGTTGTTTGTGGTGGGAAAAGGATTCTGTGGTGTAGTTAAAAATAGTACCTAAATAAATGCTAGTTCTAATTTTTGGCAAGTTTTTGTCCAAAATCTGAGTTTTGGCAAAGATTCATCTTTGGTGAAAAAACAACCAAACATTCAGCTCATACTGAATGTGCAGTAATGTCCCATAAGGGCGTACCTGAATAACTAAACTATCAATAGTCACTTCAGGAGTTTTTCATCCATACTATACTTGTTTGATTATTCAAGCAGTAGTTAAGACAATAAAATTATAAGTAATAATCATAACTGTTCATTCTTTGTTATAATAAAAAGGAAAACAAGATTCATATGATTAAAATACACTGCTCAAAACAATTAAAGGATATTGCAGTTTTAGGTGGATTTTGTATCTGGTAAACTGTTTAGCTGATTGATACATGGTCGACAGACATAGTAGGTTATATGAGAATAAATTACACATGTTTGGCAGAAAAAAATGCATTTTATTGCGCATTTGTGTACTAAAGGAAAAAAACACAATTTGCGCATATGAGAAAAAAAGAATAAGAAAAGGTGTTTTCTTCAAAGAAAATCATTTTCAGTAGGGGGTATGGTTTCCACGGGCAGCCAGCAACGTTGAACACCTTTGAGGCATGGACTCAATGAGGCTATTAATGACGAGTTGGGGTATTCTGCCCCACTCTTCCAGAAGAGCTCTTTCCAGTTCTTGGAGAGTTTGTGGGGGTTGTTGGCGGCCAGAAACTCGTCTTCCTAGAGCATCCCAAATGTGCTCGATTGGATTCATGTCTGGAGAACACGCTGGCCATTCCATTCGAACGATTCCTTCCTCGAAAAGGAAAGCACAAAGTGGAAAAGGAAAGGTTTGCACGATGTGGCCTGCAGTTATCGTCCATTAAAATGAAGTTATCTCCGATTGCTGCAGCGTAAGGGACTACAATAGGTCTGAGCATCTCATCCCTATATCGGCGACCAGTCAGAGCTCCATCTTGAATCATGTAGAGGTCAGTGCGCACGTCAATGGAGATGCCACCATACACCAACACTCCTCCACCACCAAATCTGACACTTTCGTGCACGAACGCAGGATTATTCCTACTGCCACGGTCCCTCCAGATGAAAATACGCCTATTATCCGGATGCACAGAAAAACGGGACTCGTCAGAAAACAGAATATTGCTCCATTCATTTCTCCTCCAGTTGACATGCTCGGTTGCCCACTCCCTGCGGTCGCGACGATGCCTTGATGTTAATCTAACACATACCATTGGTCGGCGAGCATACAGACCTACAGCATGGAGCCGGTTTCGGACAGTCTGGGTTGAAATCGTGGTGCCTGTAGCCGAGCGAAGGTGTTGTTGGAGAAGAGTAGCATTCATGGTTTGGTGTCTCCGAGCTGTTAATGCTAAATACCGATCTTCATTGGGCATTGTTGCCCGTCTACGACCTTGCCCTGGTCTTCGGCCTGCACATCCACTCTCCAAAAAACAGTTCCAGATCCTGGAAATGACACTTTGTGACACTCCAATGGCTTGCGCTACTTCGGCTTGAGTTTGGCCCCCTTCTAACCTACCAACAATTCTCAAAGCTTCTGAATCTGTCAAATGACTTCGCTGAGACATCGTACTCATCGAAACAAAGCAATCACTGAATGCCGATCATCTTTGTCTTCATTCTCTTTTATCCAGTTGAAAGTCAAATTTCATTCGCTGCCGCTGAAGCGACGTTTTTGACGTCAAACTCAAAATTTGCATACTCCACAGTTTGAAAACCAGAAAAATTTGCATTTGTGATTCTCTTCTTCTATTTTCGGCAAAAAAAATTTGGTTTATATCTTTATTTTATATAAAACTTCAAATATCCTTTGTTTTGAGCAGTGTATATTCATAGAATGGATCATAGTGGATCTATATGCCAAAAAAATATATAATTCATTGTTTTTTTAATTTGTAATCCTTCAATATTTGCATTTGCATAGGTGACAACCTCAAACTAACCTTACATAATATGTGCGTTAATTTGACCCTTATTTAATGCATTTTGAACTGGAATTTTTTTTTAAGAAATGAAATTAAATACGTTTCATGTAAAAAGCTGGAATTAAGTAAAGATTCTTGCAATAAATTTTCTGGTTTGAAAAGTTTTTAACCTGGATCAAATTAATCCAGGTATTACAGAAGATTAGTCAAAGGTTGGCAGCTATGCATCTGTTTTCCCGAGGGGTTTTTTTTATGAATTTTTATGTAGCTTTATAAAACTTTTTATATTATGATCAAGCTACAGATATTACTAAAACAATTTTCACTAAAAATGCCTTTTTGTTTTTGTTTAGTTATTTGCTTGATTACAGTTTGTAATCAATCAATTTTACTAAAAATGTTAGTTGAAAAGAACTTTAGTTGATTTGAATAATAAGTTCAATGAGTTGTATGTTTAATCCTTATTATAAAACTGTCTGTAAAAGTAATTTTTTATGAAATTATTTATGTTAATTTCAATTTTAACACCGGAGTAACTTCTCATTACTATGTCTCTCAATTATACGCAGCTCTCTCATTTTTATGCAAATTGTCAATGTTTCAGCATGAGGAATCAGAAAATAGTGCTGTATATTTCTAAGTTAAGATACATTCATCAAATGTTATCATGCATTTTAATGAATTAATAAATATCATGCATTGATGATTCAATTTTTAAAGAATGAAACTAAAATTCTGGAAATAAGCCCCCAACCAAATGTCAGCCCCCTCTCCAAGTTTAAACAGGTTTCATTCTTTGAAAATTTCTGTTAATAAGCCTTCTACCAAAAATCTTTGGTTGGAATGAGTTTCCATCCACCTCTTGGCAATGAAATTTTTTATGGTGTTAATAAGTGTGCTTAGTTTCTTTATTTTCATGCTCCCTAGTATGACTGTTTGATGTTTTTCAAAGGGTGCCACACACTGCCCTTTTTAGACATGGAAAATTCTCCCTGCTCCTTTTCCAACTTTCTTCTTTGCATCCTCTATTTTTGAAAATATTTTGCCTTTTTTTTTTTTTTTTTTTTTTGGAAAAACATGTGGCATTATTTTCTTTAATTACAAAATAAAATCTATGCACAGTTTCTTTCTGCATTACGAAACCATCATCCATTCAAAGTTCATGATCAATCTGTGATAATATTCGACTTTCGGTTTCACAGATTTAAATAAACAAAACAAACTGTGGATGGTCCACTCTTTTTTCTTTCAGTTGTTGCATAGTGAGCTTTTTGTGAAGTACTCGAATTTTCTAATAACTTGTTATATTTTAATTAAAAATTGTTACGTAGCAGTATTATTGCATTGGAACTTTGAACAAATCATTCAATTAACAATGGAGATATCAAATTTTTTAATAGTAAGGAAAAAATAGGTTTTGCTTTACAATCTTTTTCTTTTAATTATTTTTTCTGCTTGCTTGCAGCTCATTAATTTGTTTGTCCCATACTCAAATACACAATCTTACTCACACATTCACGGAATACTTTTTATACATTAAAAAAATAGAACTTAAATAGTTTTTCTTTCTCTAAAGAGGGAATATTATTATTAGTGATTATTTAACTATTATTTTTTCTTTATTTTAATTTTTTTTAAATTTCTCTGAACATGTTATTTTAAATATTTGTGGAATATACCTTATCATGTTCCAATATATTTCTGTTGATAGACATTAATGTGAAGAGTATTGGGGAAATTTTCAAGAAAATAAGTTTATAAGCCCCCTCCCCACTTTTGACAGTATTTCAAGTTGTCAAAGGGGGCCTTATTTTCAGAATTTTATGGTATACGTCTCTGTAAAGTACAGCAAATAATTTTCCTTTGTGGTGAACTATGCAGGATGTTTCAAAATATATATATACAATTTAAATGATTATAATGTAATTTTGAATTGTGAAAAGGAATTGCAGTGATAGACATTTTTATGAAATTAATACCTTTAGAAAACTGACGGCTGACCTAGACCTAGCACTGCTGATAACATGGAGCTATGGAATCACAAACATCGACCTACTAGCCTCTCTTCATTTACAGAATTTTTTTATGACTGCAGTCTTCCCAAACATTGTCTGTGAATATTTTAAACAGTTCCATCTGCCTAAAACTTGTCTCAATTTTTAACAATTGTCATGTAGGTGGATCTGTTTAAAACTCTTTTAAACTGCTAACTTCAGCTATGTTTTTGAACTTCCAATAATAATTTGGGATAAATTTCTTTTGCTCAAAGCTTAGTCTGATTTGAACCATTGTTTTGAGTCAGATAAACCTGAAAGAAAAAGAACTTGTCAGTTATTATCGAATAAATTGTATATACATTTTTTTAAAAACACCATGTGTAATATGAGGGGCTCACAACCATAGTAGACAAATTCCATTTTGAAAAAAAAAGGTAGTAGATTTAGAAGGTGCATAAAGTCTGTTTTATCCACTCCCACACTAAACCAAGACTATAAACATATGACATATATGAGAAAGTATGTGAAAACAGACTTGCTTCACTGCGGCAGTGGATAAAACAAATTTTATACACCTTCTAAATGGACTATCTCTTTTTTTTTTCAAAGTGGACTTGGTCTTCTATAGTTGTGAATCCCTTATATAATACAGTCGAACTTGCTTATAGCGAGCATGAAGGGACCATGATATTTGCTCATTATAACTGGGTGCTCGTAAAAAATGGGCTCGTAAAAAAGTTATAAAAATTCATGCTTTATCATAAAATCATTTTTTCTGTAAAGTACACAAAAGTTGGTTAATTTGTTTTGAACAGTCTTATTGTCTCTTTCTTGTATTCCTGTTCTTCGGAGAAGATTCATGGCCCAAAAAACATTGTCATTTGCATCCCTGGTTTTGAAAAAAATTTGAAGTTTTTCTGCGCACTCAAAATATCCTATTATATGAAGTAAGGCAAAGAAAAAAGTCTCATTCTCCTATGATTAAAACTGACTGAGTAATAGCTGTTTAAAGTGTAAGCATCTTTTTTGCTGCAAAATAGGGGTCATGCACAAACTTACTAGAAATATAAATAAGCATCAGATTAAAAAAAAAAAAAAAAAAAATAGTTGAGACTAAAATTAACATTACAATATAAATTTGAAACCTATTTTCATTCTGACTTATTAAAGAATAATATACAACTTTAACTAGAAATATAAGTTAAAAAATAACAGAATTTTCTTTAAAATGAAATGATGAAAGGCAGAAGTCTCAATTCTTTACAAAATGAAACATCTTTTAAAATTCTGTTTGGTTTTCTAATCTAAAACATAATTAATAAAAATTAAAGTTATCTTAAAACTTGGTCGAAGTGAGTCCCTTCGGTTGCAGTGCAGAAATGCACACACAAAATAAATCCTTCTAATACTTTAAGCATTTTGTGTAGGATCCCTCAAAGCATGATCCAACTCAGATGCAGAAAATTGGCATAGGTCATGCAGTTCAATGTTTCATAACTTGGTCAATTGAATGAGACATTTTTTATCTTACTTGTTAGAGTAATAGGAAATTTTTACTAAATATCACTTATAGGACCGGGGGACCGTATAAAATTAAAATTTCGTAACTTTTTAAGAAAAGTTTCTATTGATCGAAATGAATTAAAAATTTTTTTAACTTCATTTAAAATAATTTTGTAATTGGAACTATATGTCTATAACTAACGATTTAGAAATTAGCCCTTGGACACCATTGAAAGTGGACACCCTGTATATCATTTTACAGAAGAACTTCTGTGGTTTTTCAGGTATGATGATAAACAGTCTGCTTCTAAATAATAAAGAGATTTCTTTTATCTTCATCATGTAATGAGAATCAGGGATGAGAATTTTCCGTCTTTTGGCTGATTTCCGCTTTTTTGTTATTTCAAGGAATTTCCGTTTTTTTCCCTCGAAATTCCGCCTTTTCCGAGGATTCCGTATTTTTTCTCCTGCAAAATTTTGTTATTTTCCGAAATTTTCACTTTCCTATCGATTCCGCTTTTCTTCCGATTTCGAAAGAACATTCAAAGGTGATAAAAAAACGGCAAATTTCGTTAAAAGATCGCGAAAAAACTATAAATTTCGTCAGAAGATCTTGAACAAATGGGAAATTTCGTCAAAAGATCGGGAAATGCGGCAAATTTTCTCAAAAGATAGCGAAAAAGCGGTAAATATCACCAAAAGATCGCAAAAAAAAACTACAAATATCGTCAGAAGATCGCGAATAAACGGCAAATTTCGTCCAAAGATCGCGATAAAAATAGCAAATTTCGTCAAAAGACCGCGAAAAAGCGGCAAATTTCGTCAAAAGATCGCGAAAAAACGGCAAATTTCGTCAAAAGATCGCGAAAAAGCAGAAAATTTTGTCAAAAGATCGCGAAAAACTACAAATATCATCAGAAGATCGCGAAAAAACGGTAAATTTCGTCGATAGATCGCGAAAAACCGGTACATTTCGTCAAAAGATCGCAAAAAAGCAGAAAATTTTGTCAAAAGATCGCGGGAAAAGCAAAATTTTGTCAAAAGATAGCGAAAAAACTACAAATATCATCAGAAAATCGCGAATAAACGGCAAATTTTGTCCAAAGTTCACGAAAAAACGGTAAATTTCGTCAATAGATCGCGAAAAAGCGGTACATTTCGTCATAAGATCGCGAAAAGGCTGCAAATTTCGCCAAAAGATCGCGAAAAAGCGGCAAATTTCGTCAAAATGGCGCGAAAAATACATGTATTTAGTGCTTTAGTGTATCCTCTCCTTCCCCCCTCTTTTGTAACCTTTCAGAAAATTTGCTGTGAATTTCAATTTTTTTTTTTTTTTTTACTCAGAATCGCTCCTGATTCAGAATTTACTTTAAGCTGACTGTATGTCCTGTTCCAATTAGCCCGTGTGACCAAAAATAATTAACCATTGTGATTTTCACTAAGTTTTTCATATTTTTTGCTAAAAAATTTACACACAAAAGCTCTATTCTTAATTAAATTATTTCATTTTCAGGAGTGGCCATGATTCTGATAAGTCGAGCATTTCATATGACCTACGCTCAATGTTTTAAGAACTGTGTGTAATTTGGCTATTTTCACTCCTGTAATGTAGTATACAGGCTTGTGCGCTTGTCTCCATTTTCCCGGAAATCAGACCCTGGTTTTATTTCTTAAAGTATCTTTCACGGATAAAATGTGGTACAATTTTTTGTTTGCGCGTGGTTTCAGTCTTTTTGCTTTTTTGCAATTCTCATCCCTGGAGAATTGAAACTTTCTCTCCAAAAGACCTTTCCGAAGGCACATCTCCAGTGTCATCTGTTAAACAGGTTTCAATACTTTGATATGGCTTATTCAGCAATGACACAATAAAAATATAAATATGATAAGAGCTAAGTAGTGAGATGTTAAATGAATGACACCTGTTTATGGATGAATGAACCAATTGTACACAAGCTTTTCAAGATATTTTTTGTAGTTTTCCTAAGATGCATATTTTACTGAATAGCAGCAGTATTGTTTAAATACATGAGTAATCTCTCCAAATTTTGCACCAGCATGAAAATATGCAATTTTAAAATTAAAATACAATTGCCTAAAGTTGTGTCTGAAGTTAAAAAAAATTAACTTTTTTTACTGGATAATGCTTACTCAATTTATGATAAAAATAATTCCTCAAAAGTGTAACTTTGATATGTGATTTTGCCAACAGGATCATTTAGTTAAGAATACTGTTTTTTAAATAATAGGAAAACAGTAATGAAAAATATTTATAGAGGTTGGTTCCCATATTTTAGTAATTATTTTGACCCTGAAAAGCAAAGCCTGACTTAACAATGGCAGATCCAAGGGAAAGGTCATGGGTATCATGTCCCCCTCCCCCCCCCCCCAAAAAAAATGCTAAAAATCATTTAAAAATGAAATATATATTACATTCTTTCTTTTTTTTTCCTCCGCTCAACAATCCGAATCTCTCTCTTTAAAGCTCTATTCAAATCAAAACTAGGTAATTCCTTACACATGCGTGAAATTATTATTAATCTCAAGAAATTTGCAAGTGCACGTATTCAGAAACTGTGTGACTAAATAGTGTTTTCCATTTTTCAATAAAAACAAAGAATCTAGGAAAATTCCATAAAATTTGGCATTTTAAACTGAATTTCCGGATGCGAATGCTAATTGCTCCCTCGTGACGACATTTTTATGACTATCGTGTCCTAAAAATTGGCTTAAAATGCTAACTTTAACAACATTTCTGAATTATTCTTTATGCCTTTATAAGAAAATGGGATGCCCTTCAATTTCTTGGTATCTGACTGAAATCTGTAAATTATATATTTTTACGAATACTAATGCAATTTTTTTTGTATTTACGAATGAAAATGAATTCGCGAAAATATCAGAAAAACTGTCAGTTTTATTTGGGAATAGCCTTCATTATAAAAATTTATCATGAAGTGATGTGACATCTCCCCCACCCCCACCCCAAAATATAGAGCTGTGACCCCCCCCCCACCCCTCTAAATGGAGTGTTGTACCTGCCCTTGTGACCTAGCCCACTAAACAGCACAACCTGTTGCGAGATAGTTAGCAAATGCAAGGTAATTTTGAAAATGCAAATTTTACCATTATAAATTGAAGACAATAAAGAGCTTTACATTTAGCTGTGCAGTAGGAAGCAGAAAAAATCGCAAACTTAAAAATAAACATGACTTCACTAGAAAGACATTTATTGTAATATAGTTTACATTATTTTGCTCAAGGAACTCTAATTTACAAAACGTATCTTTTTTCTTTTTTTAAAATCTTTTCACCATTTCGGGAAATGCACTTTTGTAATCAGTGTTGCCAATTTAGCAGATTTTTTCATTCAGAAATTACGAATGTTTTTGCTTTATTTAATGACAGATATTCCATGATTAAATAGAGTGAAATTTACTATTCGGAATTCCTGGGATGAGCTTTGAAGTTTTCAATAAAACATATACACTAAATTGGAAACTCTGCTTTTATCTTATTTTCATACCAATGACAAAAAAAAAAAAAGAAAGATTCCAAATGTAATAAATATATGTTGTCCCATAAATCCACATCGTTTAGTTTCCATTCCATATTTCTAGTTGAATTCTGTTTAGAAAGAGTTTCTTTTTTCTTTTTTTTTTTAATTATTTATATTTTTTGACTGATAACTCAATAAATATTACTATGATGGAAATCTGAAAAATTTAGGGACCCTTAAAGATTCTAAAGAATTTTTACTGTATGGTATCATTATGAGGACTTATTTAAATAACCAGCATCTTTCATAATTCTACTAATAGTCCATCGAAAGCCTAAAACATTATGTTTGCATCTGCAGCCTTTGCAATAACATTCAGGTTTTATTTTTACCCGACTGAAAAGAAGGGTTATGTGTTTCACGCGTATATGTGTATGTGGATTTCTTTATACCCTCAAAACATCCCAATGGCTGGATGGATTTTAATGAATGAGGTCTCTATCGATTCGTTTTAACGGCCCGATGGTTATAAGCTAGGTTTTGTTTTTATAAATTCAAAATGGCAGCCATAAAATACAAAATGGTGGTAGAGACGAAAAAAATTACGCACCCTATTGAGTGGCATATCATTGTATAGGTCTTTCAAAATGAAGACAATGTTTCATTGACTATTTTATAGTCAGAAGCTCCGTTAAAATATTATACAACCTGGAAGATGTGTATGTATTGTGGATCTCTAGCTTTACTGCAACTCTAACCATCATAGACATCTATAGACCTCATCAAAACAGTGTTTATAGATAGGAACTAACAGTTAAACACAACTTAAAAGTCATCAATACAAGTAAATAATAATAATAATAATAAAAAAAATTAAGTAATATAAACAAGCAATATAAAAAATTCCTGCCGGCCCGGCCTACAGGCAGAGGTAGATTTCGAAGTTAAGTATACTAATTTCACCAACAAAAACTAAATCATTATTAGATATAAATCCACTTTAACTGTTTTATCTGTCTGCTTTTGACAAGTTTTTATTTCTTTTTATAAAATAGCTGGTTTTATCAGAATCATGTTAAGGCGATATTAAAAAAATATTTTTCCATACTCAACAACTCGAAATTTTCTGACACATTTTCAGATTCATTTTTAATTAAAAAAAAAATATGAAACATGCTGACATGATTTATGAAAAGATTTATAAGTGACCTGTGTTTTTATTTTTCTTTCAATTAATTAAAACTTGATTAATAAACAATTATTTTCTCAGTAGGGCAATATTTTTCATTTCTAACACAATCGCTTCGGGAAATTCTGTTCAAAATGCCCGCTTTGACATCATTTTTAAAAATATATTCTGCTAAAAACATATTCTTTAAAAATATATACAGTAATGATCAAAAAATCGATCATTACTGTACATTATATAGTTTCTGAATAAGAGAATCTAGCAATTGGATGCGTTTGAGAGCAAAAATGAATTTAAAAATGAGTAAGAAAATAGACAGTTTGGATTTGAATGCACCCTTAATAAGATGATTTTTTTCTTCAACCGCTATGTATTTTTAATTTGTTTTTGCTGTAAGAATTGGCCCTATCAAAAACTTGCCTATATAAATGTTGAAGACAATATTAAGAAGATATATGATAAATTCATGGAGATGTTATGTCTTGTGAATTGACGGAGTTATGAAAATTTTTCTTCTTCAACCCCCCTTTTTTGTTTTCGTTTTTAATTTTTTTTTTTTTTTGCGGTACGAATTGGTCCTATCAAAAACTTGTGAATATAAAAGTTGTAGATAACATTAAGGAGATGTATAATAAAATTATTGGATTTGATATCTTGAGAATTGATGAAGTAAGGAATTTTTTTCTCTCAAAAACCCTATTTTTTACGCCCCTTGAGCCTATTTTAAATTTTATCAAAAATCTGTGATGCATGAATTTTTGGCACTATTTTTAGAAGTAATAAAAATTTTAAACTGATTTGATATGTATAAAAATTAAGAAGTTATGGGGTTTTTTCGGTTTTCACAAAACACCTCCCTATTTCTATCCCCTTTGTCTGCTTTTGCCCATTAACGAACTAGACCGAGATTTTATGTCCCTTGATTTTATGTATCAGTTTGGAAGAGATTTGTGCAGAATTGCGCAAGTTATCGTGTCCAGAAGAAAGTGATAACACAATTGCTTCGGGAAATTCCATTCAAAATGCCCACTTTGACATCTTTTTTTGAAATATATTCTGTCTCTATCAAAAAATCGATCATTGCGGTACATTATATATTTTCTGAATAAGCGAATCTACCAATTAAATGCATTTGAGAGCAAAAATGAATTTAAAAATGAGTCAGAAAATAAGCAGTTTGGATTTGAGTGCATCCTTAATGCAATGATTTTTCCAACACAATCCGCTTCGGGAAATTCGGTTCAAAATGCCCACTTTAACAGCATTTTTAAAAATATATTCTGCCTCTATCAAAAAATCGACCATTACGGTACATTATATAGTTTCTGAGTAACAAAACGTACCAATTGGAAGCCTTTGAGAGCAAAAATGAATTGTAAAATGAGTCAGAAAATACGCAGTTTGGATTTGAATACACCCTTACTTAGATGAATTTTTTCTTCAACCGCTATGTATTTTTAATTTGTTTTTGCTGTAAGAATTGGTCCTATCCAAAACTTGTCTATATAGATGTTGTAGACAATATTAAGAAGATATATGATAAATTCATGGGGATTTTATAGTTTTTGAATTGACGGAGTTATGAACTTTTTACTTCTTCAAACCCCCTTTTTGTTTTCGTTTTTAATTTTTTTTTTTTATGGTACAAATTGGTCCTATCAAAAACTTGTGAATATAAAAGTTGTAGATAATATTAAGGAGATTTATAATAAAATTAATTGGAATTGATATCTTGAGAATTGACGAAGTTATGAATTTTTTTCTCCCAAAAACCCTATTTTTGCGCCCCTTGAGCCCATTTTTAACTTTATCAAAAATCTGTGATACATAAAATTTTGGCCCTACTTTTAGAAGTAATAAAAACTTTAAACTGATTTGATATGTACAAAAATTAAGAAGTTATGGGGGGGGGGGTTCTGTTTTCACAACCCCCCTCCCCATTTCCATCCCCTTGGTCCGATTTTGCCCATTAACGAACTTGACCGAGATTTTATGCCCTTTGATTTTATGTATCAGTTTGGAAGAGATTGGTGCCGAATTACGAAAGTTATCGTGTCCAGAAGAAAGTGATATATATATATAGATAGATCGATAAAGTTTTTTACTGAGGGTGGTTTTGGGTTCTAGGGGTCATGATCGGTGTAGATCTGCAAAAATTTTTCAGAAATTCCAACATAGGAACGATCCCAATAGTTAGTATTTCATACGAAATCTACCTAAAAAAAATTAATTTAAGTCAATTCCTACTTAGGTCAATAAGAGAATTTTTTTTCTCCCATTCTTCTTTCCTTTTGAGTGGCGCTTAAAATGCCTTGATCAAGAAGAGGGCTCTCTCGGTCTTAAAATACCTTGATCAAGAATTTCTCTCTCGATTATTGAAAATTAATTAATTTAATTTAATGAATGAATTAATATTTGAAAAGAAGCTGGATTAACATGAAGTGTCATCCACTACAAGTTAAAAAAAATTATTTGAGCTTGATTGCATGAATAATAAGTATTTTATTTACGATTGAAAATTTGAACAAGATATATATAGCGAGAGTGTGAGCTAGTAGTAGGAATTGAAAAAGAAAATTGTTTCACGTTGAGGAGAAATAATTAATTAGTTTGCTTTTTACGCAGTCGAGTTTTTTGATATTTTAAATTTAATTGTTTTTGACTAGCTGATCCGTCGCTCGGCGTTTCCCGCAACCGTCAAAAAATAGCACGGAACGCGGAAAAATCGTGAAAAGCTTAATTTAAATCGCTGTACGAATTCCGAATAAACTTTATTGAAAAGAGAACAAAAGTTACTATATTGGGCTAGAAGATTGAAGCTGGATTCCTTTTACTAATGTGGGAAATTCGCAGCGAATCTCGATAAAACGCTAAACGTTACGAAAATTTATTTCAAAAGTCGTCGAGGACAAAATTTTCTATGTTGAGCTAAAAGATTAAAATAGAATTCCTTTTACGAAAAAATAATTTATGAAAAAATTGTCGTGAAACGCGAAAAAAACCTATGAAAATCGATAAAAAAAATTGCGAAAAATTCAAAATCGCTATCCGAAAAACCTTTATTGAAAAGAGGACAAAATTTACAATATTGTGCTTAAAAATTATAACCGGATTCTTATTATTAATGTGGAAAAATCGCCGCGAAACTTAAAAAAACGCTGAAAATCTCATAACAAAAAATTGCTAAAAATACAAAACTCTCATAAGACAAAATTTATTAACAGTGGGCTAAAACGTGGTAACCGGAATTCTTTCACGAATGTAAAAATCAACGCTAAAAACAAAATGTTCTACATTAAGCAAAAAGTTTGAAACCGAATTTTGTTTTCTAATGGGGATAAATTGCTGCAAAACGCGAAAAAACTCTAAAAATCGCATCGCGAAACATTCAAAAATCGCTGTACGAATTCGGAATAAACTTCATTGAAAACTTCATCAAAATTTACAATATTGTGCTAAAAGTTTAAAACAGGGTTATGTTTACTGATGTGGCAAAATTGCCGCGAAACAAACAAGCAAGCAAAAAATCGGATACAAAATTACGAAAAATTCAAAAATCACAGAGGACAAAATATACTACAATGGGCTAAAACATTGTAACCGGAATTATTTCACGGCTGTCAAAAATCGATTCGAAAAACGCTAAAAATCACATTGAGAATCGCGAAAGACAAGATTTATTAACATTAGACTAAAGGTTTAAACATAATTCCTTTTACGATTGTCAAAAATTCGCCGCAAAGCCCCCCAAAAATGCTGAAAATTGCTTTGAAAATCTCTACAAGAAGCACAAACACTTCAAAAATCGTGGAGGACAAAATTTACTATATTAAATTAAAAGTTTGAAATCGAATGCTTTTTACGAATGTGAAAAAATCTCAACGAACACGAAAAAAATCGCGAAGAACAAAATTTACTATAGTGGACTAAAATATTGAAATCGGAATTCTTTCACAAATGTGAAAAAATCGACGCGAAACGCAAAAAAAAGGGGCTGTAAATTACATTAGAAATTGCTAAAAATTCAAAAATCGCGACTGACAAAATTTAGTATATTAGCCTAAAAGTTTGAAACAGAATTCTTTTTATGAATGTCAAAAAATTGCCGCGGAACGTGAAAAAATGCAAAAAGTGCATTAAAAACCGCTAAGAATAAAAAATAGCAGCGAATAAAATTTACTATAAAGGGGTAAAATACTGTAAACGAAATTCTTTCACGATTTTCAAAAAAATTGCTGCGGAATGTTAAAAATCGCTAAAGATCGCAATAAAATTCTCAAAAAATTAAAAAATCGAGGAGGATAAAATTACTATATTAGGCTAAATGTTTGAAACCGAATCAGTTTTACTCATGTTGAAAAATCGTCGCGGAACGCGAAAATACTCTAAAAATCGTATAAAAAATTTCGCGAAACATTCAAAAATCGCTGTATTATTTCCGAGTAAACTTGATTGAAAAGACAAAATTTATTATAGTGTACTTTAATATTGTAATCGGAATTCTTTCAAAAATTTAAAAAAAAAACCCGCCATTGAACGCGAGAATATGCTAAAAATCACATTCAGAAATCACTAAAATTGAGGAAACTCAGAGGACAAAATTTGTTATAGTGAACTAAAATATTGTGACCAGAGTTATTTTGCGAAAGTTAAAAAAATCGCCTTAAAACGCAAAAATTCAAAAATTGGGGAGGATGGAATTTGCTATGTTAGGCTAAATGTTTGAAACTGAATCCCTTTTACTAATGTGGAAAAATCACCTCGAAACGCGAAAAAAATTTTGAAAAGGGGGGAGGCAGAGGGGAGAGGCAGGGGTGATTTTGTTCCGCCTTTTACGAAAATTTAAGGCATGAGATTCCGAAAATTAAAAAAATTCGGTCATCAGTCCGAAAATTTGGACTTAAAAAATATCGCGATTTTTGACAAGTGATCACCGAAAAAAAAATCAATTTTGTTAAAGGATCGAGGAAAAAACCCGAATTTTGTTAAAGGATCGAGGAAAAAACCCGAATTTTGTTAAAGGACCGAGGATAAAATGCGAATTTTGGCAAAGGATCGTGAAAAAAAGTCAAATTTCGTCAAATAATCGCGGAGAAAACGCAAATTACGCCAAATGATCGTGGAGGAAAGGCGAGTTTCGTGAAATTATCGCGGAGCAAAAGCGAATTTCATCAAATGATCCCGGTAGAAACGCAATTTTCGTTAAATAAGCACAAAAAAAATCCGAATTTCGACAAAGGGCCGCAGAGAAAACGCGAATTTTATCAAAAGTCGCGGAAAAAACGCGAATTCCGGAAAACGCGCACTCCGTCAAAGGGTAGGGAAAAAATGCGAATTTCGTCAAAGGGAAACAGAAAAAATTTGAATTTCGTCAAAAGGCCACAGAAAAAATGTGAATTTCGGAACGAGAAAAAAGCACGAATTTTGTCAAAAAGCAGTGGAAAAAACGCAAATTTCGACGAAGGATTGCGAAAAAAACGCAAATTTTGTCAAAGGATCTCTGAAAAAATACGCATTCCGTCAAAGGGAGGCGGAAAAAACGCAAATTTCGGCAAAGGATCACAAAAAAGCACACGAATTTCGTGAAAGGGCCACAGGAAAAAACGAGTTTCACCAAAAGGCTGCGAAAAAAAAGAGAATTTCGACAGAAAGCCGCGAAAAAAATGCAAATTTCGTCAAAACCCGCGGAAAAGCAAATTTTGTCAAAGGATCTAAAAAAAAGGCGAATTTCATCAAAGAGCCGAAAAAAAACGCGAATTCCGTCAAAGAGCCGCGGGAAAAAGGCAAATTTTGTCAAAAAGCCGCAACAAAACTCAAATTTCGACAAAGGATAGCCAAAAAATGCATATTCCGTCAAAGGGCCGCGGAAAAACGGGAATTTCGTCAAAGGATCACAAAAAAACGCGAATTTCGTGAAAGGGCCTCGGAGAAAACGCGAATTTTGTCAAAGGGCTGCGTAAAAAAAGCGAATTTCGTCAAAAGATCACGGGGGAAATGCGAATTTCGTCAAAGCGTCTTGATAAAAACCCGAATTTCATCAAAGGGTCGCGGAAAAAACGCATACAAACCTGTATGTTTATTATTATAGGCATAGTTTTTAAACTGAAAAGCTGAACTAACTTTTTAAAAATCTTGTTAACCCGAACCCAACTTGCAGGAATCTACACTCAACCTGATATTGACCTGAAATGAAAACAGATTTACCCCAACCTGCAACAAAAATAATTAGTGCCGGGAAAGAATTTCCTCCTCTTCCCCCATCTGCTGTAATCTTTCAGAAAATTTGCTGTGAATTTCAGAATATACAGTAAACTCTGTGTAAGGCGGAATTGATCGGGACCGAGAAAATTTTCCGCCGTAGGCAATATTCCGCCTTATGCAAAATAGCCCCTCCACCCCATCCACCCCAAAATAAATAAATAAATAAATAAAAACATTGCGCATGTCATGTATAGTTTTTTGCTTTCGTAACCTTTAGTGCCGTTCTTTAAAACGAAAATTTAATGAAATTAAATTTTCTATCAAATTTATTGTTTTTAAAAATCTCGAAAAACATTATTTGAACACTGGAATAAATAGTACCGATTCAAAATTGCTTCAATTATGGAATTTAAGGAAAATCATTCACTTAACAAACACAATTATATACCTCATCTTTCACATAGTAGTTTAGAGAGGGGATTATTTCATGAATTTTTTTAAACAATAATTTTGACAAATGTGAAAAATATATTCGGTATGATGTTCTTTTATTTTTTCAGAGGGAAAAAAATTGCTTATTATTAAAATCTATAAGATTAGGCTTAATTTTAAGTTAGTAAAATTTCAAAGCTTTTGTATAAAAAAAAAAAAAAAACACCAACGAAAATTTTCTGACACATTCTCGACATCATTTTTGTACGTAAAACCATAAAATTTGCAAGCATGACTACTGGAGCTATTTGGAATCGAATATCATTTTTCGTTTTCGATAAATATTTTGAATCGTGAGATATAACGAATTGCTTCTTTAATTTTCCTGTCTCGAAAATAGGTCAGAAACTAACTCTGAAAAATTCTTTATGATGAACGCTATTCGATTTCTTTGTATTGTTGTAATAAAAATCCCTGAGAATTTGACATATACGATTAAAATGACTTTGGGAAGGAGTCGGAAAGTTGCCACTTTCAATTTGAGTAAACATTAAAGCATAATATATTGTACTTTAGAAAATACATATATTTTCATAAATGTGTACCATTTTATTAGTAATAACTTTTATATGCAAAATTATATGGGAAATAGCAGAATAAAAAAAGCATTTCTTAAAAATTCAAACATTTTCTGTTCTTAACAATTAAGTTTATTAATCTATTACTGAATTTAATTAAAAGCTTTGACAGCGAGCATTTGACTTATATACCAGTCTTAAAGTTTCATCAACCAAATGCCTCTCATTTTAAAATATCATTTTTTCCGCCTTACGCAAAATTTTCGCTTCGGTGGGACTTTAAAAACCTTTCCGTTTCCGCGTTAGGCAGATTCCGGCTTACGCAGCAGCAATTAATGTTATTTTCTATGGGTTCGCCGGGACTTGAAAAATTTTCCGCGTTAGACAGATTTCCGGCTTGTACAGAATCCGCCTTAGACAGAATTTACTGTATATATTTTTTACTCAGAATCCACCATGGGGGGAGGGGGGGGGGGCAGAGAGGCATTGATCTGATCCTGAGGCCGTCCCACATCGAAATAAATTGAAAAGTGTTACTGTTTTTTTTTTTTTTTTTTTTACTAAATTCTGGCTACGCTTCTTGTTTAACGATAAATTAATATTGTAACACACATAAAATATTTTTTGTATGCAAAATATTTTTATACGCATATATAAAATAACGACTGTTTATTATTTGTGCATTGCATAAGTTATAATAATGACTTTAAACCATTCCAGGTGAAAAATACTGGCTGGAAAGTTCGGACGGAATAGGAAAATAAGTGGGAGGGGGGCTTTTTGCGGTCCTTTGGCGAAATTCGCATTTTTTCGCAAATTTCCACATGACGAAATTTGCGATTATTTGATGAAATTTTTCGTTTTTTTCGCAGCCCTTGGTTGAAATTTTCGTTTTTTTCGCAGCCCTTGGTTGAAATTCTCGTCCTTTTCGCTAGCTTTTGTTGAAATTCTGTTTTTTTTCCGCGACCCTTTAACGAAATTTGCGCTTTTTTTCGCGATCCTTTGACGAAATTCGCGCTTTGCCTGCGATTATTTGTCGAGATTCGCGTTTTTCTGACGAAATCCGCAGTTTTTGTTTTACGAAATACGCGTTTTTTTCTGCGATACTTTGGCGAAATTGGAGATTTTTTCTGCGAACGAGTGACGAAATTGCTGTTTACGGCGGCTATTTGTCAAAATTCGCGTCCTTTTTGTAGCCAAATTTTTGAATTTTCGGAACCGAATGCCTTAAATTTTCGGAAAATTCGAATCAGAATCACCCCTACTTTTAATTGTGCGCGAGCAGTAAATAATTCGTACATAAATTTGGGGAATTTTTTCAATTTTTTGGTATTTTTTAAAAAAAGGTTTTACAAAACAAATTTTTTTTTTTTTTTTTTTTTTTTTTTTTTTTTTTTTTTTCCATTTTGAAAATAGATTTTGTGGTTTCAAGTAAATTTGGTCGCGGGACTGAGGAGGATATTGGATTAATGAGAAAAAGACAAATTCGTGGTATGCCAGAAAATAAAATAAATTTATCTAAAAAAAAAAGATACAATATTAGCCTTTTTTTCCCCTTTCATTGCGATACCTTCGGAGGGGGAATGGAGCTGTAACCTCATAACCCCCGCCCCTATCGATTTCTTTGGGTATTGTATGCTGGGGCACCACTGCACACTAATATGTGGGGCTAACGAGAAAGCTGCATGGCAGAAAACAAATATAAATTTATGTTAAAAGAAAGAAGAAAAATCAGCATTATTTTTTTCATTTCATTTTTGATTATATTTCGAAAGGGGACCTATAACCCCATCAGCCCCCTCCTCCTCGTTGGGTATACTGTGGTGTGGTGTTGTAACTGTGCGCTGATATGAGACTAACCAGAATGACTACTTTGTTGTATTGGAGAAAACAAAGTTACAAATTTATCTCAAACAAAAAGGAAAAATATCAGCAATTTTGGGGGGCAATGGGGCTGTAACCCCATTATCCCCCTTTCCACTTCTTTGGGTATAATGGTTCTTTCAGTGTAACTGTGCACTAATATGGAATTAAAGAGAAGAGAACGGCTAGTCTGTTGAATGATTGGAGAAAAAAAAAATACAAATTTATTTCAAAGACAAAGAAAAAAAAAGCAATCTTTTTCATTTCATTTTCGACTATTTCGTGTGGAGGGGCTGTAATCCCATCAGCCGCTCCCCCTTTTTTCAGTATGCTGTGATGTCAATGTGGACTAATATGGGGTTAATGAGAATGGCTATTTCGCTGTATGGCAGAAGAAAAATTAGGATCTCATTTAGGATTTATCTAAAAAAAAATAAGGATTGCGGAAAACAAAAATTTAGCTTAAACAAGACGAAAAAAATCAGCATTTTTTTCATTTCATTTTCAACTATTTTGGGAGGAGGCACCCTAATAGCCCCTTTCACATCTTTTGGTAAAATGTGGTGTCACTGTGCGCTAAGTATGGAACTAAAGAGAAGAGAGCCTCTCGTCTCTTGTATGATACGAGAGGGGGGAAATATAAATTTGTGTCAAACAGAAAAAAAAAAAAAAAAAAATCAGCATTATTTTTTAAATTCATTTTTGACTATTTCGAGAGGAGGGGGCTGCAATTCCATCAGCCCCCTCCCCGTCTTTGGGTATGGTGTGATGTCAATGTGCACTAATATGGTGTTAACGAGAATGGCTATTTTGCTGTATGACAGAAGAAAAAAATTACAGATTTATCTAAAAAAAGTATTGAAAAATATTTTTATTTAATTTTTCAGCTATTTAGGGAGGACGGAAAGGGGGGGGGGGTGCTGTAACTGCATCTGCCCCCTTTCTCTTCTTTGGTGTCAATGTGGACTAATATGGAACTAAAGCGAAGAGAACGGCTAGTCTGTTGAATGATAGGGGAAAAATTGCAAATATATCTCAAACAGAAAGAAAAAAAATCAGCACTATTTTTTAATTATTTTTTTATTATTTCGAGAGTAGGGGGCTGCAATTGCATCAGCACCTCCCCATCTTTGGATAGATTGTGATGTCAATGTGGACTAATATGGTATTAACGAGAATGGCTATTTTGCTGTATGACAGAAGAAAAAAAAATACAGATTTATCTAAAAAAAGTAAGGAAAAACAGTTTTTTTCATTTAATTTTTCGACTATTTTGGGAGGAGGGGGAGGGGATGTAACCCTATAATCACCCTTTCTCTTCTTTGGTGTTAATGTGTGACTAATATGGGACTAATGAGAATGCCTAGTACGCTGTATGATTGAAATAAGAAAAAAAAAACTCAGCATTTTTTCATATCACTTTCCTAAATTTCGGGGGAAAGGGGGGCCCATCATCAGCCCCCCCCCCCTTGGGTACGCCCATGGGTGAGGGGGTAAAGGTAGACCTAAGCTCCTAAGCACCTTTATGCTAAAAAACTATACACTAATGGCGTTATCTACTTCATAATGAAGACAAATCGTTACTACATTTTTCTGTTGCAAAAACTGATCCATCCATAAGTCCAAACATTTTTCACGCTGTCTGATTCTTGTAAATATCTAGAAATGAAGGCATACATCCACAAAGAATATCATTTTATGTTTAACAACCTAATAAAAAAATATACAGAGCACTTCAAAAGTATTGCATAAGCATCCAACAGGTCATACTAAATTTTACATTATAGAGTCTGACAATATATATATATATATATATATATATATATATATATATATATATTTAATTTCTGTTTCTACACACATATTCAGTTCTATAAGGAATTTTCACAAATTTCATATTTAAATAGTTTTTAAATATGCTACTTATTTCAAAAGTGTGGAACACAAACGTAATGATATGCGTAACAGGTGCACGATTTGATCAAAATTAAAGAGTGACCAATCAATTGACCGTGAGGTATTAAATCAATGTATCATATTTCAGTTTTAAAGACTTTGTAAAAACATGGACTTTGTTGTAGCATTTTATTTTGTTGCAAGAGATAATAAATTTCCGATTCGTAGGGGGCATGATTTCAGTATTAACCGACTACCAAAGGAAGTTATGCAATTCGTTTGTACATTTTTTTAATGCATGTCCTTGTATGACTTTTGAACGGATGCTCCGCTTTTATATATATATATATATATATATATATATATATATATATATAATTAAAATGAAATCACTAATTTAAAAATAAATGGGGAAGATAATTCAAAAGATAAACACTGGAAATTGAAAAGAAAAAAAAGCTATGAATAGATTATGGATTTTTCAGAGGAACATAATTCTTCATAAGCATTCTTCATAAGGCTTCATAAGCATAATTCATAGTAAAGTTATGTTATTTTGTCGAATATTGTCGGCATTAAGCCTAAAAATTAGAATATTAAGCTCCTTATAACATATTGAAGAACCCCAAGAAAACTGAAAGAAATTAATAGATCCAAACAATAAATTATAATACATCTGGGATAGATAAAATTCTTATATAGGGGTTCATTTTAGTCGTGGTCTCATAATAAATTTTTATCAGGATTCAAAAATGCTATATTTGTCTGCTCCTCCTTTTTCTTGTCTTTTTAGATGCGTTCGTAATTATATAAATACGTAGCACCTATAGTCATCGTCTAGTCCCTCCGTCTGTCCAACTGTAACAGCGCAAAAACTACTCAACCTGCTGGAAATTTAATATATATAATAGCTGCGGAATTTTGTCGAGTCATTTTAAATTTTATGAAAATCGAATCAAAACTTAAAAAGGTATTAATAAAAGCTTTCTTCATTCTATTAAATCCTATCATGTGTAATTAATTCAGTGATATCCCATGATAGGTAATGATTCTAGGTTGCCATGGGGATTACGTCCTATTTAAGATGGAGTCATATTATTTCCGTATTACTGAGTTTAATATATATAACCGTAATAAATTTTGTATTCATGAATTTTTGAATAAGAGTATTGCCCCAAGATATGAATATTTATAAAACTAGTTATCGTACGAACGCACCTCATTAGCCACGTTTGACGTACAATTTCCGACTTGTTTTAGTTTCTCGCCTGTAATTTTCTTAAATATTGACAAGTCATCCACGAAATTACAACATGTTGTTAAGGTACTTTTATGTTTTTAAAATAGTTATGCATGTTTTTTTTTGTTGCTGTTGTTTTTTTTTTTTTTTTTTACAGGGACACGTCAAAAATTTAATATATATTCGTCTACTGCGCATAAAAATGAGCAACTTTAACAACAATAGGATTTAAAGTGAGTGCGGATAACAATAAAGAGTTGCCAAAAGGCACTCTGTTCTGCCAAACGACTATCACTGAAATAAGCCAACCGAAGTTCAATAAGCCAAATATCTGTGCAATTGGTAAGAAAAAAAGTCTTTGAAATTAGTTTCATTTATTTTCTTAAAAAGTACTTATTCTGAGATAGCTTTTTTATTCATTAATCTACTTGAATGTACTACGGTTTAACCCATTATGTACTGAATTATGAATTCATGAAAATTTTATCTTCTAAAGCATTTTTCGTGAATTTTTTAAACTACATTAGAATATTTACATAATCATTTAATAAATTTTAGAAGAATTAAAGAGGATTAATTAAATTTGAACTTATAGGGATTTTGTGCAACATTTATAACCCCACTCAAATCTTTTATTTAAAATATTTTTCTTAGTATTTCGTAGAATTGGGAAATCTACAAATATAATGTTCTTACATTAGATATATAGAAATATTTTCGAATTGAAAAATCCCCCTTCCCCTAACGCCATGAAAGCTGAAAGGATGCAAAGGCAAAAGAAATCATCCTTTTAAAAATATTTTTGTTTTATTTAACTAAATAATGCTTTTGGAACAAGATAAAGTAATCCATATATAACTCATTTTAAACTGTATTACTACTAATCGATGTATTACATGAATTTTATAACAAGTTACTTTAATGGTACTTGTAAGTAGATACTTGTCAGTAGATAAAGGGTTAAAGGTATAACAGCTGCACCAGATGCTGTAAGTTATGTTGAAAAATGTAAAAATAAATAATTGACCCAGACCCCATAATATAAAATTTTTAACATTTTGGTGGGCGACGCAAGGTGTTTGAATATTTATGTATATGATAATCTATTTCTAAAATCAAATAATCACGCAATAGTCAAATTCCATCGCTGATTTACGCTCAAAGCAACATAAAACCTTTTGAATTTTGAACAGAATTGCATAAAAATATCATTCGATATTAGCAGTCGACACACCGTGCAAGGAAAATAATAAAACAAATATCTAGTTATAAAACATGTTCTATTAAGCCGTTGCTTTTGAAAAATCAAACAAACAAATGTTTCATTCACCGAACCGCAGCAAGGAATGGAGAGATACCGTGATGAGGATTGAATGCAACAGCTTACATATCAACACTTGCGCATGCGTGACAACTCGTTTTCTGATGGCAATACCAACACTTTCTAGTTCTGCTTTCAAACTAAAAAACTACTGTGATCTACAAACTTCCGCATCTCTTATGAGAGTGATGATCTGAGTTGGATATTTTGACGATACGATCTTACGAGAAAACGGTAAGAGAACATGTCTCTTCTCTTTTACTTTGATTTCTTTTATTTTTTTATGTAATGGATTGAAGATTTATTTGAATTCTCCTTTTAGGTGGTCCGGTACACCGGGTATAATTTTTATTTAAAGTATTTTTTTTGAAATGCATATATTATATATATATTCTTTTTCAAATATAAATTCTTTTAAACAAATAAATAAGAGATTTTTTTTTTTTTTTTTTTTTTTTTCAAATTTTAGCTATGTTTAAAATTTGATAGATCATTTGAAAGAATAACCATTTTTGCATACTTTATCCATTTTTGAGTACTGAAAAGAATAAACGTTAATTTATTTTCGGGTTTTGCAAAATACATTTACTTAAAAAATGTAAGCCTAAAAACTCTTTTTTATGAGATCTGTTTTAATATAAGAGTCTCATTTCAAATTTTTCTCTGAAAAGAAAAAACAAACAAACCTGAAGACATTTTAAAGAGTGTATAGCATAAAAACTTTATAGACAGTTTCATAACTTTATCTTTCATGGAAATCTAGATATATCAATTTAAATATGATAAATCTTGAAAAAGTACATCCCGAGATAAATACATTCAAAGCTTGGAAGAAGGTGTGACAAAAAGATGCAGTGCAACATAATATTGTTATATCCTTTCATCTAATTACGGTATTTACATTCGGCATGGTCATTTTATTCTAAAACTCTAGACAACTTTTTAAGCCAAAAAGTAAAATTGTGATTCATTTTTTCGACATTTTTGTGTCTTGGACCACCTTTAGGAAAATAAATCTTTCTGTTTATCAATCGAAAGAATCATGAATTATTGCTGACTGTTTGATATTCTCTAGCTGTAACGTAATGCGAACTTTAAAAATCAGTTAACACGAAAAGGTATAAGCTAAGTACACCCATTAATCCCTTCGACACGTATACGTGAAGTATAGGTTGTACAAAATCCTTGAATTTGAACATCATTTTTTAAACAGATTTTTTTGCCTTGTTTAATCACACATTCCAGCAAATGCATACGGCGAAAACTTTTAATTAAAAGAAGTTATGCTTAAAAATTAAAAGGACTGTGCCAGACGTCTGTCGCGAAGGGGTTAAGCTAACTATATTTCTTTTGTTGGTTTAACCAAAAAAACTAAATATAATGCGATTTGCGTGTTAAAAGTTTTTTGTTCTTGAAAAAAATTTCCCTATCGATTACAGACAGTGCTTTTGTAGTATCCTTTTACTCATAGTACACATATTGTAAATATAAACAAACACTGCTTACTGTTTATCCGAATCATTTTCTTAAAATAGTCCGGGACACACACAAAAAAAAAAAAAAAAAAAAAAAAAAAAAAAAAAAAATTGCATTTTTACTTTTTAAAAATTGCATTTTTACTTTAAAAAACACAGTGCGTTTTTATGAAAAGGGCGATACAACAAACCACATGTAAAAATGATAATTAGGTCAATATATATAATGTATTTTATACTGTATCAGCTCCTTCTTCCAAAGATTTAAATGCAGTTATCTCAGAATGCATGTTTTTAAGATCTGTCATATTTGCATTGATGTATCAAAATAGCTACGAAAGATAAAGATACGAAAATTTATACTATGTTTTTCAATTACATATTCTTTAATTTGCTTTCAGATTTTTTAACATTATTATTTTGAAAGAAAATTTTGAAAATGTAATTCTCGTAGTGAAAGAACATAAAAATAACTTTTTTATTTCAAAAATTTTTAAAGTAAATATTTTTGTTAATCCCGAAGACTTATTTATTCTTTAAAAGAATATTTATCCTTTTTCGTATTTATAAATGAAAAGAAAATATGTAAAAAGGATTATTCTTTCAGAACATTTATCAAATTTTAAACACGGATAATTAAAAAAAAATAATTAATTTTTATATATTTGGAAAAATTCATTTAAAAGGGCAAAACACACTTATAAATAATAATAAAAAAGAATTGAACCACCGTAAAAACAAAAAATTACTAATTGCCATTTAGAATGTGAAAATGAATTGTTTTTGCGAATTAAAAATAATCTCTTCCACCTGTTTGTACTTCTATTTCGAGTCATGATTTATTATTCCAACACTAGTGCTTTATTATTACGAGGAATTTCTTCCTTTTTTTTTTTTTTTTTTTTTTTTTTTTTTTTTTTTTTTGATTTTACTGAATATATTTAAAACGACATAAATTTCCTTAAAAAAAAAATCAAAATACATATAAAATGAGAAAAAAATATATGTTAACTATGTGAACGGTTATTGTCGTTCGTTCGGTAAGTGAAAACATTGTATAACTGTATAGATATTGTATAAATAATATAAAAATGCAGTAAGTAAACTGGAGGCTGAAAATGTATATAAAAGGTTTTTTTTTTTTTTTTTTTTTTTTTTTTTTTTTTTTTTTTTAGTTTCTATCTTTATATGCTCATTCTGCTTCACCTGATGAATAGATGTATCAGCTTAAATGCTCCCAAAATTACATTGATTTTCCTTACTTTTTCTCTTTTGCATTTTTGAATTCCGTTTAAAATAAATATTCATTATATAAATATAAGGTAAACCACTTTTAGATTCATTGTCCCGTCGTACCGATATTTTCCTTAATTGCCCCATTTTCTACTAAAGCTCTTAAATTAATCTGATTTCCATAAATTCAACTTAAAAGAAATTTAACAAGCTTCGATTCTTTGAAAGAAGAAATTGTATACAGCTTTCATTTTTTCCACAGAAACTAGATTCCACTTCTCTTTGACAAAATATTGGAAAACCATTCTTCGGAAAGAACAAAATATATTCGTCAAAACGCACGAGTTAACGAATCTAAAAAAAAAAAAAGTAAACTGTTTTTTTATCTACATTTATTTATTTTAGGAATGAACAAAAGTAGCAAATTTAGATAAAACATTTTTTAGAAATTAATAATATATACATATTAATACTTACCTTATAAATTTGTTACTGTATTAAAAAGCTATCAAGAATAATATTTGCATATCTTTGGGGAAGAGGGGGGAGAAGGGGATACAAGAAAAAGATTCTACACTCTGCAGCCGTGGAAGGTGGGGTGATAGGCAACATTTCCACTCTGCGCCCAGTTTTTGTTACTTGGAATCTGGTCACCTTATATAAATATATTCTTAAAAGGAATCCATTTTTAATATTTAGAATAGCAGAGAAGTGAAAGAAACAATATTTAAGGACGGAAGAAAGGATTTTAAGATTCTAAAAGGTGAAAAGGAGAAAAAGGATGTTCTCTAAACAGAACTTTTTATAATACAGAATAGGGGCTTTTCAACAATGCGCACGCCCGCGCCCTTTCATTCACTGAACTTTTTTCCTACGCCCGCGAAACCATTATTTACACTTTTAAGTTCGGTTATTATTTTTCTTATTAAAGCTTTTATTTATCGGTATAGTTTTATTTTACATTTTGTATCCTTTATGCTACATGTTGAATTGTTTGTTTACGCAAATAATTATGATCGCGAAGAATTTATTTACCTTCAAATAGTCAATGTTACCTAAAAGGCCGACAAATCTCCCCTAAAATATCATCTTTCAGATTTAAGGTTTTCTATTGTTTTGCAAATTTGTCTTAAAAAGATACGAATGTATTTTAACAGTAGTGAAATGACTATCGAGCTTACATAAATGAAAATTTCAGATGTTTTAATTAAAATCTGAGACATCAGACTAATTATCAAACTTATAGAGGAATCAATTTGTAGATAAACAATAATATATCTTTCACACAATAGACCTAAAATTTAATTTTCAAACATATTCTATGAGTACCAAAATCGAAAATCTATAGGAGTTGACTGATAATCGAATATAATCTGAGTACACTGGCCTCCAAAAGTTAAGGTACAGGGACTGGATGCTTTCGATTGCACACGTTTTGTCGAATATCTACCAACATTATTCGCGAATTGTTCTTGAACTTCTAGGATGTAAAGAACATGTTTGATTTTATATTTCTCGGTGAAGATTTATCGGGGAGTACAATTAAGGGGCTAATAATAATTTAATAATAAAATAATATTTGCGATGTAACAGAAAAGGCTGGAAATGGTTTGCCACTGTGGTAAATGACTATTTGGGTCCTGTTCAACGTTTGTATGCATTTGTGTAAGAATAGCACTCATATTCGTGAAGATGTTAACGTTTTTGTGAAAAATTCAAAAGTTTTTTGTTTATAGCATACAGAGGTTTCAACTAAATTTAACACAACTTTCCGAAAACTTGCCAAAGAATAGTAGCAACAGTATACTGCAATTAAAACATGAATATATTGAATATTTGATGAGATATGGGCATTTTTTGAGGTAATTTTTAACTGCGCATGCGCGGAATATTTCAAAATTTTTATTTCATAATTTGGTAGTCAGTATTTTGGGGCAACTTCTATAAAAAGTCCAGTCAAATGTTGTGAAAACTTATAAAGATATAGTGAGCTAATTGAAAAGTTGTGGAAAATCCCTTATAATAAAGCTATTTTTAGGAAGCAACTCACTATATCGACCCTATCTTTGTGAATTTTCGCGATATTTGACTGGACTTTTTATATACGTTGCCCTAAATAGCTGACTACCAAATTATATAATAAAACTTTTAGGATCTTCCACGCATGCGCAGTTAAAAAGTATTCCCTACAAATGCGCATATCTCATCAAATATTCAGTATATTCATGTTTTAATTGCAGTATACTGTTGCTACTGTTCTTTGTCAGGTTTTTGGAAAGTTGTGTTAAATTTGGTTGAAAACTCTGCATGCTATAAACAAAAAACTTTTGAGTTTTTCACAAAAATGTTAACATCTTCACGAATGTAAGTGCTATGCTTACACAAATGCATGCAAACGTTGAACAGGACCCAAATAGTCTTTTACCACAGTGACAAACCATTTCCAGCCTTTTCTGTTATATAGGTGATCGCAAATATTATTTTATTATTAAATTTATTATTAGTCCCCTAATTGTACCCCCGATAAATATAAAATCCAACATGTTCTTTACATCCTAGAAGTTCAAGAACAATTTGCCAATAATGTTGGTAGATATTCGACAAAACGTGTGCAATCGAAAGCATCCAGTCCCTGTACCTTAACTTTTGGAGGCCAGTGTATTTATTTACTTTAACTGTAAAAGAAAAATTCTAATTAATCCGATGTCTCAAAATTTAATTAGAACATCCGAAATTTTCATTTATATAGACACGAGAGTAATTTTACTACTTTTAAACTACATTTTTAAATTCTTTTTAAGACCGAAATTGCCAGATATAAATAAACTTAAATGCGGAAGATGTTATTTAGTGAGATTTATAGTCCTATTAGATAATGGTGATTTTTTTTTTATTCAAATAAAGTTTTAGCGATCATCCGTATTTATGTAAACAAATAATTAAACATGTATATTATTGTTTATATATAAATATAAACAAATCAGATTTTTTCAAAATGAAGATTATATATATATATATATTTATATATATGAGATTTCGTACCTTTGCATATTTTTCATTTGTTTTATAGTAAAACTTCTATTTTAAACTTGCGTTTTATTCCTATATCTTACACAGCGACTTGATTGAGTGCGCCGCCATTGTTCTAAAATGTGACCAGACTTGCTATCTCCGCTTGTTTTTGATTAAGGAACTGCTTCACAGATACTCCTCGACCGTACTCAAAAACCCCACGCTAATCTATTGAAAAACTTTAATATAATGATTACATATTACCTAATATAATTATCAAAATACGTTTTTCACCATCAGAAAGTAGATTTCAGATGCCGACTGTTTTTTAATAATGCCTGGGAGGTATGGGACATGTTCAGTTTTTTTTGTTCTGTATTCCCAACAGCTACAAATATTTCATTTCATAATTTTCTTTTTATTTGTAATATTGAACAATCTTTGTAATATTTATTTTGTAATAAGTGACATAATGAATTTAAAAAAAGAATTCACTACTCAGTTTTGATCTATAAAAACATATTTTTGAACTACATATTAATCTTGCCAATGTAAATTTTGTATCCCATATAATAATAAATAAAACCAAATCATGCTTTTCATTTAACTTAGATCTCTAAAACTATAATATTTTTTAAAATTTAAATTCCTCATACTTGTTCTCTATTTTACGATCTATCCCCCCGACCCCCATCCACCATATTAAAGGAGTGGACAATTTTTGTCCAAACTTTCACAATTGACAAAAATTTCACAATTTTTGAATGATCAGGAAATTACAATTCTCAAATATTTTGAACTATTTAACATTCTTTTAATTTCAGATAATACTAGATCATTATTATATTAATATTGTATCCAAAACTGAGAATAGCATGTTGAATAAGAAAGGTTTCATGAAAACTGTCCCACTCCTGCCACTTTTCCCGTACAGTTTATTTTTTAAAATGCAAACTTTTTGAAGAAAATATTAAATTCTCTCAGCACATGTGATAAAGACCGCACTTTTGGACATTCTTTTATTCTTTCTAATCTTGATATTTACAAAGAAACTATTTTTTTACACATTTCACTTGAAATATACCGAAAATGTAAATCTATATCATTCCAACATATTTGAAATATATTTGGATTGTGTATATTTATGATTCGGGCTCTATAAAATGAGTACCAAGCTTGCTTGGGAACTAAATACCGGGGTCCCGCGTTAAGTTAACCACCTGACTGTGATTGGGACATAGGCTGTATAGCAGTGTAGGGCAAAATGCAAGCAGATTAATAATCATGATTTCAAGTGATCATGATAACTTCATAATATACAGGGTGTCCATAATTAAACGACCCTACTTTAAAGTTGTCTTCAGACAAAACTATTGTTCATAAAGTTATGAAATTTCGGAATTATTAATAATCATGATTACTTCATAATGTATTTAATCATGGCTAATTGTAATCATCAATAATGATTACAGGTAGCTACGATTAATCCTTTCAGGGGCAAGACACTTCTATTAGTAAAATACTGAAATGAATGAATGACATCGGAATTTACAAACAAATTTATTTGGAAATAAGTAAAAGCTTTTCTCCACGCACTTAAAACGAAAATTTTCAAACCAAAATTCTGGTGTCAATCTCCCATTTAGGGATTAAAATTAGGTGGTCCAAAAATGAACCACCGCTTTTGAAGGGGTTAAATATATTAGGAAATAATCCTGATTGAAAGTAATCATCATTACTTGAAATCATGATTATTAATCTGATTGCATGTTTCCCAACCCAACAGTGCTGCATAGCACCATTCTACCCATGGTCAAGGAAATAAGTTTTAGGCACTGTGAGTCAAGATTCATAGGTATTGTAGCGCCATAGAGTTTAGGTTAGTTTTAAATTTATGATTGTTTGTCCTACACAAATAAATATTCCTATAAATCCTATACAAATAAATAAGTGTAAAAGTGGTAAGGGTGGTAGTTCAGCCGTGGTGATGGTTAAACAATTCAAAATACCCCTTTGAAAGTTTAAATGTTGACAACCCTTAATGTAGAAAGTTCTATATAAAATTCTATATTTGAAATGAACTATCTTTATATTTGAATTTTCGTAATATACTTGATCAGGAAGTTATTTTATACTTTTGTTTTTGTTTTTTACGACTGTGTCAATAGCACTTTTAGTGTTACAAACAAGGCGATTTATTTTTCGAAAAATTCTCTATCGAATATGCCGCCCCCTTCCTCTTGGCACCTGCTTTCAGTGTAAAGGCTTGACTTAATCAAAAATCTCATATCTTATCTTCCAGTAATGAACAATACCCTTATTTTCGAAAATATTTAAATCGTTTAAATAAGATGGAAAATTCATTTCAGTTTTATTTATTTTTTCTGTTCTGTAAGAAGTGTATGTAATCTAGAAGTAGTTATGGAAATAAAAATACGTTTGTAATCGTAACTAGGCTCATTTGAAAGATTCATTGGAGTAAGACATAAGGTAGCGGCACAAACTAAAATTTTTGTAAGAGCCAAGATCTTGTAAACCACTGATCTTGAGGGCCGCACATGTTTTAGTCATATGTTCGTATATTAAAAAGAACTACTGTTACATCCTTATTGCTAAAACGTAAATATGAAGTTTAACAAAATAATAACAAGTTAATATTCATTTTGTTGTGAATAAGATCAATTAGCTAATAGAAGGTGTACTTAAAGTTGAGATGAAACGCTATAGATTAGATTTTCAACTGCAGTATTAGATTTTTTAATTAGAAAAAGTTTTATAGAAGTCTTATATATATTTTGTTATTGTATCGGATATTATAAATAACCACGAGATCTTTAAAAACACATTTAACACACACACATACAAAGTTAGTTTATTTTACATTGAGTGTCTAATTGACTGGTTCTTGTACATTTTCCTTCTAACATCTTATTTTTATTCTTGTAAATTTATGGATAAACCAGTAACATAATTTCATTTATGAATCTATGAAGATTTATGACAAACTGCATAAATTATGCACTTTACCGGACTGATTTAATCCAAGAAGCGCAAAGAAAACCCCCCAGAAAAATAGTAGAAAGCTTTCAAACCTAATACAGACATAATAATTAATAATAAAAGTTATTATCAAGTGATTGGTATCAGTATCATTTTTATAACCGGCAGATTTTTTTTAGGAAAGGAGTGAATTTAGTTTTTCCAAAAACTGTGCATGTGCATACTCCATTCAAGTATCAAGTAGGCGAAGAGAATGTTTCTCTCTGTAGGGTTAAAGAGAAAGACACTGATCATTTATTTATTTTTGATAGATTTTTTTTTTTTCTTGAGATCCATGGCATTGAAAAGTTAAAACCTTGCAATTTCCGTTAATTATCTACGAAAAAAGATTATTTCCCGTCGCTTGAGAAATTACAAAAACATTTATCTTTCCTTAAAATATTTTAATTTTATTTAGAGGTATTTTGACTTTAAGCGGACGTTGTTTTATTTATTGACCGTAACTTAATTCAGAAGTTTTAATTCAAATGTTTCAGAATGTGATCAAAACTGATTCTAAATTAAAATAAACATCCGTAGTAAAGCAACGTTTTACCCCCCCCCCCCTCAACTAAGGACAGGATTTGTTTTTCTATATGTTATTAACCCTTAAATGCCAGATTTTTCAAATATCATTGTAATAATGTTTTTCGGCTTTCATTTTTTAAATAAACCATGGGAAAAATACTTTTAAAAATCATATTTTGTTTTAAGTATAGTTTACGGCTAAAAAACAGTTTGTTACTAATCGGTAATACTGGTGTTTAATTGAAAAAAATAATTTTCCTTGATAAAATTCTATAATATTAAACATACAAGAATATTAGGAACTTTAATAAGAAATAAATTTTACTTGCTCACTGCAGGTCAAAATAGGGTATTTCGCAAGCTTCCAAACAAAACAAAAAGAACAAGTAGAAACATTTGAAAAAATAAATTTATCTTTATTCTTAAACAGCACAAGTGTTGCCATCTACATGTTGAAAATCTATTTAATAATATTTTCAGACCGCATTTTATAGGTGACATTAGGTAAATAGCATCAATATTATTTTAATAGTATTTTAGAGCCTAAATTGGGTATGTTGCCGGAAAGCAACACCAGGCATTTAAGGGTTAAATCCTACTTATACTATTCATATTATGTATGATTAATGAATCTTTGGCTAAACCATATGTTTGCGTACTGTATGCATTTTTTTCGCTCGCGAATTACAACCCTCAACTCTATTACACATTTTAAAACAATAGAAAATAAGAAAAAAAAGTCCTTCCGGCCAGTGCCGGGAGGAAGAGGTAGCTTTCATAATCCTTATTTAAAAAAAGCCAAATTATATCATTCAAACACACGAAGCTCAATTTAGTGGAAACCGAATATAGGAGATTCAATACTAATTTTTATCAATATAATGAATGAGAATTTCGCGAAATTAGTCAGCTTTATCCAAGCTGCTTTTCTTTAAAGTAACATATATTTGGCTGCCAAATTCGGCAATTTCTTAAAGTGCCTGTCATTTTAAGACAACATGGTGGATGAGGCTAACCAGTGAACTTGGTCGAGACCTTAGTAATTGCTGTGCACATGCTCACTCACATCGGGATCGGTTGATATATACGAGTGCTGTCGCATGCAAAAAATCAGATTTTTCAAAATGTCACCCACAATAGAAATTGAAACTGCTATATCTGAGCCATTTTTTAAGGTAAAGACAATAACAAAAAATGCTCCTGAATCCTTATATGAAGGTCAAATACTTAAGAAAGAAACCTTTTTCAATTTCTAATTTTTTTTGCACCTCACTTTAAATATATATATTTTTTTTTATTTAATGGTCGCCATTTTGAAACAAGATGGCTGATGAATCTGGCCAGCGAACTTGGTCGAGGTGTTGATGTATACTATCCACATGCCTTCTTACATCGAAATAGGCGAATACGTGTGTTATCGCGTGACAAATACAAGATCGTTTCAAAATGTTACTCACGCTAGAAATTCAAAGTGCTATAAATCAACCATTTTTTAAGATATAAACAAAAGAACAAATTTTCAGAAACAAAAACTGCTCCGGAATCTTTGTATCAAGGCCAAACACATAAAAAAATCTTTTTCATTTTCCATTTGTTTAATACCTCATTTTGAATTTTAAATTTAATTTTTTTTAAATGGCAACCCTTTTGAAACAAGATGGCGAATGAAGCTGGCCAACGAACTCGGTCGAGACATTGGTATGTACTATGTACAGACCAAGTTACATCTAAATAGGTTCATAATTACGCCTGTTATCGCGTGACAAAAATCAGGTCGTTTTAAAATGTCAGACAGAAGACAAATTCAAAATGCTATTACTCAGCCATTTTTTTTAGATATAGACGAAAGAAAAACTGTTCCGGAATCTTTTTATTAAGGTCAAACACATACAAAAAAAATCTTATTCACTTTCCAATTTTTTGGTATCTCATTTAAATTTTTTTTATTTTTTAATTTTTTTAAATGGCCGCCATTTTGAAACAAGATGGCGGATGAAGCCGGCCAACGAACTCGGTCGAGAAATTTGTATGTACTATGTACACACCAAGGTACATCCAAGTCGGTTCATAAATACGCCTGTTATTACGTGAGAAAAATCAGGACGTTTCAAAATGTCAGCCTCGCTAGAAATTCAAAATGCTATAACTCAGCCATTTCTTAAGATATAGACGAAACAAAAACTGCTCCCGAATCTTTTTATCAAGGTCAAACACATAAGAAAAAATATTTTTCCATTTTTAATTTTTTGGTACCACATTTCAAATTTTAAATTTTTAAAAAAATTTTAAATGGCCGCCATTTTGAAACAAAATGGCGGATGAAGCTGGCCAACGAACTCGGTCGAGAGATTGGTATGTACTATGTACACACTGAATTACATCCAAATCGGTTCATAAATACGCCTTTTATCGCGTGACAAATTTCAGGACGTTTCAAAATGTCAGCCACGCTAGAAATTCAAAATGCTATAACTCAGCCATTTTTTAAGATATAGACGAAACAAAAACTGCTCCGGAATCTTTGTATAAAGGTCAAATACATAAGAAAAAAATATTTTTCCATTTTTAATTTTTTGGTACCACATTTCAAGTTTTAAAATTTTTTAAAAATTTTAAATGGCCGCCATTTTGAAACAAAACGGCGGATGAAGCTGGCCAACGAACTCGGTCGAGACATTTGTATGTACTATGTACACACCGAATTACATCGAAATCGGTTCATAATTACGGGAGTTACAGTATGACATAGGTCAGATATATATATATATATATAGATATATATATATATATATATATATATATATATATATATATATATATATATCAATTTTGAACGGAGGGTGGTTTCGGGGTCTGGGGGTCATGATCGATGAAAATATACCAAAATTTTTTGAAATCGCTTTCCTCCGAACGGCTGCAATAGGTAGCTTTTTTGTAAAGAAAGCTACCTAAAATTAATATTTTTTATGAGGAGCAGCATTACATTGGAAGCAATTAGTTTATCGTAATGATATATGATTTGAAAATTCACTTTAAAAACTGACTATAAGCTATTTATTTCATAAAGAAGATTTTTATGATTATTTTAAGAGGTTAACAACAGTTGCGAAGTCACGTGAAAACAGATGATACCGATGTACTTTTTTCTCAAGAACTACTGAAGCTATCTCATTATTTTCTCTATTTTTTAGTATTAGCTATACTTCAATCGTTTTGTTTTTCTGGAAAATGAAATGTTAATTTTAAACATCCTAGATACTTTTACGAAATCGTGTAACTATTGCCCTTTTTATATTTATTTCTTGCTAAACGACCAATCAGTTTAATAAATAGTTCAGCTTCTGCCAAAATTATTTAAAAAATTATGGAAATCGCTTCAGTATTTCCAGAGAAAAGGTAATTCAATATCAGCTGTATTTCATATTTCTCAACTGTTGTTACCCCATAATAAGTCAGAAAATTAGTGTTACATGATCACGGCTTTATGACAGATAGTAATTAATTAGTCCTCTTCCTCTACATCTTACTTTTTTAAGAAATTACGTTTGCCAATCCAACCTCGTTCCTTATTTTCGATCCAAAGTAATAATATCTACTGTATATTCCGACGTATAATGCGCAGTTTTGAAACAAGAAAATATTGATGAAATTTTACAGGTGCGCATTATACACCAGTTATAAAAACGAAGCAAAAGAACTGAGATTTTTTTATTAACACGTTCACGCCGGCGCGGTGGGTCACACTCGACTGTCTCAGAGCTGACAAGTCTCCGACTTTTTGGATACCAGTATTTTAATACAGAATATGTTGTTTTATTTAATTAGAACATTTGGGCGATTTAAAGGAACAATATTTTCTCTAAAATAACAGTGGTGTGCAAAAAGCCAGAGACTTGACAACTCTGAGACAGTGGAGTGTGACCCACCGCGCCGGCGTGAACGTGTTAAGGTACAAGAGATGAAGATGTGATTATATGAATGAACGAGAATACGATTCCAAACGCTTTGTGGAGATTCAAACAGATAGGCTTGGTTAAAGCGTAACTTTTTAAAGATTATTACTGCCGGAATATTACCGTATATTCAGGCGCATAACGCACACTTATGATTTGAGACGGGATTTTTCTACTTTTATGTATATTCGCAATATTAAGCGCCTTCTTTGCAGAAAAAAAAAAAAAAAAAAAAAAAAACATTCATGAGATATGTAGCATGAAAATACAGGGTGTCCCAAAAGTCCTTGACACATTTTAAAATTCAATATAAAATCAAGTAATTATCGTACAGGAGTGCGGTTTGGACTAAAATGCTTCTCACGATGAAACGTATTCTTCAGGCGAATGAAAAAATTAGTTCCAAACTTCGATCATAGATGGCTCCCCTTGTCTGTATGTTTGGTTTCAAACATGCGTTTTTTTCTGATTTTCAGATTAGTTTCGATTTGGTTTCGAAGTACCAACCTACGCAATTAGCTTTTTCGCTGGGAGTCTTCATTTCTGTGTCACAGCGTCAAAACTAATCTGAAAATCAGAAAAAAATGCATTTTAGAAGCCAAAGATACGACAAGTGGCGCCATCTATGATCGAAGTTTTGAACTGTTTATTCTCATTCGCTCGAAGAAAACTTTTCATTCTGAGAAGCCTTTTAGTCCAAACCGCACTCCTGTACGAGAATTACTTGATTTTATATTGAATTTAAAAATGTGTCAGGGACTTTTGGGACACCCTGCATAATAAAGAAGATTAAAAAGTATAATAACTAGTACAATTATAAAGAAAGTAAGAAAATGCGAAGGCATAGGCGAATATACATAAAAGTAGAAAAATCCCGTCTCAAATCATAAGTGTGCGTTATGCGCCTGAATATACGGTAATATTCCGGCAGTAATAATCTTTAAAAAGTTACGCTTTAACCAAGCCTATCTGTTTGAATCTCCACAAAGCGTTTGGAATCGTATTCTCGTTCATTCATATAATCACATCTTCATCTCTTGTACCTTAACACGTTCACGCCGGCGCGGTGGGTCACACTCCACTGTCTCAGAGTTGTCAAGTCTCTGGCTTTTTGCACACCACTGTTATTTTAGAGAAAATATTGTTCCTTTAAATCGCCCAAATGTTCTAATTAAATAAAACAACATATTCTGTATTAAAATACTGGTATCCAAAAAGTCGGAGACTTGTCAGCTCTGAGACAGTCGAGTGTGACCCACCGCGCCGGCGTGAACGTGTTAATAAAAAAATCTCAGTTCTTTTGCTTCGTTTTTATAACTGGTGTATAATGCGCATGGAACTAATTTTTTCATTCGCCTGAAGAATACGTTTCATCGTGAGAAGCATTTTAGTCCAAACCGCACTCCTGTACGATAATTACTTGATTTTATATTGAATTTTAAAATGTGTCAAGGACTTTTGGGACACCCTGTATTTTCATGCTACATATCTCATGAATGTTTTTTTTTTTTTTTTTTTTTTTTTTCTGCAAAGAAGGCGCTTAATATTGCGAATATACATAAAAGTAGAAAAATCCCGTCTCAAATCATAAGTGTGCGTTATGCGCCTGAATATACGGTAATATTCCGGCAGTAATAATCTTTAAAAAGTTACGCTTTAACCAAGCCTATCTGTTTGAATCTCCACAAAGCGTTTGGAATCGTATTCTCGTTCATTCATATAATCACATCTTCATCTCTTGTACCTTAACACGTTCACGCCGGCGCGGTGGGTCACACTCCACTGTCTCAGAGTTGTCAAGTCTCTGGCTTTTTGCACACCACTGTTATTTTAGAGAAAATATTGTTCCTTTAAATCGCCCAAATGTTCTAATTAAATAAAACAACATATTCTGTATTAAAATACTGGTATCCAAAAAGTCGGAGACTTGTCAGCTCTGAGACAGTCGAGTGTGACCCACCGCGCCGGCGTGAACGTGTTAATAAAAAAATCTCAGTTCTTTTGCTTCGTTTTTATAACTGGTGTATAATGCGCACCTGTAAAATTTCATCAATACTTTCTTGTTTCAAAACTGCGCATTATACGTCAAAATATACAGTAGATATTATTACTTTGGATCGAAAATAAGGAACGAGGTTGGATTGGCAAACGTAATTTCTTAAAAAAGTAAGATGTAGAGGAAGAGGACTAATTAATTACTATCTGTCATAAAGCCGTGATCATGTAACACTAATTTTCTGACTTATTATGGGGTAACAACAGTTGAGAAATATGAAATACAGCTGATATTGAATTACCTTTTCTCTGGAAATACTGAAGCGATTTCCATAATTTTTTAAATAATTTTGGCAGAAGCTGAACTATTTATTAAACTGATTGGTCGTTTAGCAAGAAATAAATATAAAAAGGGCAATAGTTACACGATTTCGTAAAAGTATCTAGGATGTTTAAAATTAACATTTCATTTTCCAGAAAAACAAAACGATTGAAGTATAGCTAATACTAAAAAATAGAGAAAATAATGAGATAGCTTCAGTAGTTCTTGAGAAAAAAGTACATCGGTATCATCTGTTTTCACGTGACTTCGCAACTGTTGTTAACCTCTTAAAATAATCATAAAAATCTTCTTTATGAAATAAATAGCTTATAGTCAGTTTTTAAAGTGAATTTTCAAATCATATATCATTACGATAAACTAATTGCTTCCAATGTAATGCTGCTCCTCATAAAAAATATTAATTTTAGGTAGCTTTCTTTACAAAAAAGCTACCTATTGCAGCCGTTCGGAGGAAAGCGATTTCAAAAAATTTTGGTATATTTTCATCGATCATGACCCCCAGACCCCGAAACCACCCTCCGTTCAAAATTGATATATATATATATATATATATATATATATATATATATATATATATATATCTATATATATATATATATATCTGACCTATGTCATACTGTAACTCCCGTAATTATGAACCGATTTCGATGTAATTCGGTGTGTACATAGTACATACAAATGTCTCGACCGAGTTCGTTGGCCAGCTTCATCCGCCGTTTTGTTTCAAAATGGCGGCCATTTAAAATTTTTAAAAAATTTTAAAACTTGAAATGTGGTACCAAAAAATTAAAAATGGAAAAATATTTTTTTCTTATGTATTTGACCTTTATACAAAGATTCCGGAGCAGTTTTTGTTTCGTCTATATCTTAAAAAATGGCTGAGTTATAGCATTTTGAATTTCTAGCGTGGCTGACATTTTGAAACGTCCTGAAATTTGTCACGCGATAAAAGGCGTATTTATGAACCGATTTGGATGTAATTCAGTGTGTACATAGTACATACCAATCTCTCGACCGAGTTCGTTGGCCAGCTTCATCCGCCATTTTGTTTCAAAATGGCGGCCATTTAAAATTTTTTTAAAAATTTAAAATTTGAAATGTGGTACCAAAAAATTAAAAATGGAAAAATATTTTTTCTTATGTGTTTGACCTTGATAAAAAGATTCGGGAGCAGTTTTTGTTTCGTCTATATCTTAAGAAATGGCTGAGTTATAGCATTTTGAATTTCTAGCGAGGCTGACATTTTGAAACGTCCTGATTTTTCTCACGTAATAACAGGCGTATTTATGAACCGACTTGGATGTACCTTGGTGTGTACATAGTACATACAAATTTCTCGACCGAGTTCGTTGGCCGGCTTCATCCGCCATCTTGTTTCAAAATGGCGGCCATTTAAAAAAATTAAAAAATAAAAAAAATTTAAATGAGATACCAAAAAATTGGAAAGTGAATAAGATTTTTTTTGTATGTGTTTGACCTTAATAAAAAGATTCCGGAACAGTTTTTCTTTCGTCTATATCTAAAAAAAATGGCTGAGTAATAGCATTTTGAATTTGTCTTCTGTCTGACATTTTAAAACGACCTGATTTTTGTCACGCGATAACAGGCGTAATTATGAACCTATTTAGATGTAACTTGGTCTGTACATAGTACATACCAATGTCTCGACCGAGTTCGTTGGCCAGCTTCATTCGCCATCTTGTTTCAAAAGGGTTGCCATTTAAAAAAAATTAAATTTAAAATTCAAAATGAGGTATTAAACAAATGGAAAATGAAAAAGATTTTTTTATGTGTTTGGCCTTGATACAAAGATTCCGGAGCAGTTTTTGTTTCTGAAAATTTGTTCTTTTGTTTATATCTTAAAAAATGGTTGATTTATAGCACTTTGAATTTCTAGCGTGAGTAACATTTTGAAACGATCTTGTATTTGTCACGCGATAACACACGTATTCGCCTATTTCGATGTAAGAAGGCATGTGGATAGTATACATCAACACCTCGACCAAGTTCGCTGGCCAGATTCATCAGCCATCTTGTTTCAAAATGGCGACCATTAAATAAAAAAAAATATATATATTTAAAGTGAGGTGCAAAAAAAATTAGAAATTGAAAAAGGTTTCTTTCTTAAGTATTTGACCTTCATATAAGGATTCAGGAGCATTTTTTGTTATTGTCTTTACCTTAAAAAATGGCTCAGATATAGCAGTTTCAATTTCTATTGTGGGTGACATTTTGAAAAATCTGATTTTTTGCATGCGACAGCACTCGTATATATCAACCGATCCCGATGTGAGTGAGCATGTGCACAGCAATTACTAAGGTCTCGACCAAGTTCACTGGTTAGCCTCATCCACCATGTTGTCTTAAAATGACAGGCACTTTAAGAAATTGCCGAATTTGGCAGCCAAATATATGTTACTTTAAAGAAAAGCAGCTTGGATAAAGCTGACTAATTTCGCGAAATTCTCATTCATTATATTGATAAAAATTAGTATTGAATCTCCTATATTCGGTTTCCACTAAATTGAGCTTCGTGTGTTTGAATGATATAATTTGGCTTTTTTTAAATAAGGATTATGAAAGCTACCTCTTCCTCCCGGCACTGGCCGGAAGGACTTTTTTTTCTTATTTTCTATTGTTTTAAAATGTGTAATAGAGTTGAGGGTTGTAATTCGCGAGCGAAAAAAATGCATACAGTACGCAAACATATGGTTTAGCCAAAGATTCATTAATCATACATAATATGAATAGTATAAGTAGGATTTAACCCTTAAATGCCTGGTGTTGCTTTCCGGCAACATACCCAATTTAGGCTCTAAAATACTATTAAAATAATATTGATGCTATTTACCTAATGTCACCTATAAAATGCGGTCTGAAAATATTATTAAATAGATTTTCAACATGTAGATGGCAACACTTGTGCTGTTTAAGAATAAAGATAAATTTATTTTTTCAAATGTTTCTACTTGTTCTTTTTGTTTTGTTTGGAAGCTTGCGAAATACCCTATTTTGACCTGCAGTGAGCAAGTAAAATTTATTTCTTATTAAAGTTCCTAATATTCTTGTATGTTTAATATTATAGAATTTTATCAAGGAAAATTATTTTTTTCAATTAAACACCAGTATTACCGATTAGTAACAAACTGTTTTTTAGCCGTAAACTATACTTAAAACAAAATATGATTTTTAAAAGTATTTTTCCCATGGTTTATTTAAAAAATGAAAGCCGAAAAACATTATTACAATGATATTTGAAAAATCTGGCATTTAAGGGTTAATAACATATAGAAAAACAAATCCTGTCCTTAGTTGAGGGGGGGGGGGGGGTAAAACGTTGCTTTACTACGGATGTTTATTTTAATTTAGAATCAGTTTTGATCACATTCTGAAACATTTGAATTAAAACTTCTGAATTAAGTTACGGTCAATAAATAAAACAACGTCCGCTTAAAGTCAAAATACCTCTAAATAAAATTAAAATATTTTAAGGAAAGATAAATGTTTTTGTAATTTCTCAAGCGACGGGAAATAATCTTTTTTCGTAGATAATTAACGGAAATTGCAAGGTTTTAACTTTTCAATGCCATGGATCTCAAGAAAAAAAAAAAATCTATCAAAAATAAATAAATGATCAGTGTCTTTCTCTTTAACCCTACAGAGAGAAACATTCTCTTCGCCTACTTGATACTTGAATGGAGTATGCACATGCACAGTTTTTGGAAAAACTAAATTCACTCCTTTCCTAAAAAAAATCTGCCGGTTATAAAAATGATACTGATACCAATCACTTGATAATAACTTTTATTATTAATTATTATGTCTGTATTAGGTTTGAAAGCTTTCTACTATTTTTCTGGGGGGTTTTCTTTGCGCTTCTTGGATTAAATCAGTCCGGTAAAGTGCATAATTTATGCAGTTTGTCATAAATCTTCATAGATTCATAAATGAAATTATGTTACTGGTTTATCCATAAATTTACAAGAATAAAAATAAGATGTTAGAAGGAAAATGTACAAGAACCAGTCAATTAGACACTCAATGTAAAATAAACTAACTTTGTATGTGTGTGTGTTAAATGTGTTTTTAAAGATCTCGTGGTTATTTATAATATCCGATACAATAACAAAATATATATAAGACTTCTATAAAACTTTTTCTAATTAAAAAATCTAATACTGCAGTTGAAAATCTAATCTATAGCGTTTCATCTCAACTTTAAGTACACCTTCTATTAGCTAATTGATCTTATTCACAACAAAATGAATATTAACTTGTTATTATTTTGTTAAACTTCATATTTACGTTTTAGCAATAAGGATGTAACAGTAGTTCTTTTTAATATACGAACATATGACTAAAACATGTGCGGCCCTCAAGATCAGTGGTTTACAAGATCTTGGCTCTTACAAAAATTTTAGTTTGTGCCGCTACCTTATGTCTTACTCCAATGAATCTTTCAAATGAGCCTAGTTACGATTACAAACGTATTTTTATTTCCATAACTACTTCTAGATTACATACACTTCTTACAGAACAGAAAAAATAAATAAAACTGAAATGAATTTTCCATCTTATTTAAACGATTTAAATATTTTCGAAAATAAGGGTATTGTTCATTACTGGAAGATAAGATATGAGATTTTTGATTAAGTCAAGCCTTTACACTGAAAGCAGGTGCCAAGAGGAAGGGGGCGGCATATTCGATAGAGAATTTTTCGAAAAATAAATCGCCTTGTTTGTAACACTAAAAGTGCTATTGACACAGTCGTAAAAAACAAAAACAAAAGTATAAAATAACTTCCTGATCAAGTATATTACGAAAATTCAAATATAAAGATAGTTCATTTCAAATATAGAATTTTATATAGAACTTTCTACATTAAGGGTTGTCAACATTTAAACTTTCAAAGGGGTATTTTGAATTGTTTAACCATCACCACGGCTGAACTACCACCCTTACCACTTTTACACTTATTTATTTGTATAGGATTTATAGGAATATTTATTTGTGTAGGACAAACAATCATAAATTTAAAACTAACCTAAACTCTATGGCGCTACAATACCTATGAATCTTGACTCACAGTGCCTAAAACTTATTTCCTTGACCATGGGTAGAATGGTGCTATGCAGCACTGTTGGGTTGGGAAACATGCAATCAGATTAATAATCATGATTTCAAGTAATGATGATTACTTTCAATCAGGATTATTTCCTAATATATTTAACCCCTTCAAAAGCGGTGGTTCATTTTTGGACCACCTAATTTTAATCCCTAAATGGGAGATTGACACCAGAATTTTGGTTTGAAAATTTTCGTTTTAAGTGCGTGGAGAAAAGCTTTTACTTATTTCCAAATAAATTTGTTTGTAAATTCCGATGTCATTCATTCATTTCAGTATTTTACTAATAGAAGTGTCTTGCCCCTGAAAGGATTAATCGTAGCTACCTGTAATCATTATTGATGATTACAATTAGCCATGATTAAATACATTATGAAGTAATCATGATTATTAATAATTCCGAAATTTCATAACTTTATGAACAATAGTTTTGTCTGAAGACAACTTTAAAGTAGGGTCGTTTAATTATGGACACCCTGTATATTATGAAGTTATCATGATCACTTGAAATCATGATTATTAATCTGCTTGCATTTTGCCCTACACTGCTATACAGCCTATGTCCCAATCACAGTCAGGTGGTTAACTTAACGCGGGACCCCGGTATTTAGTTCCCAAGCAAGCTTGGTACTCATTTTATAGAGCCCGAATCATAAATATACACAATCCAAATATATTTCAAATATGTTGGAATGATATAGATTTACATTTTCGGTATATTTCAAGTGAAATGTGTAAAAAAATAGTTTCTTTGTAAATATCAAGATTAGAAAGAATAAAAGAATGTCCAAAAGTGCGGTCTTTATCACATGTGCTGAGAGAATTTAATATTTTCTTCAAAAAGTTTGCATTTTAAAAAATAAACTGTACGGGAAAAGTGGCAGGAGTGGGACAGTTTTCATGAAACCTTTCTTATTCAACATGCTATTCTCAGTTTTGGATACAATATTAATATAATAATGATCTAGTATTATCTGAAATTAAAAGAATGTTAAATAGTTCAAAATATTTGAGAATTGTAATTTCCTGATCATTCAAAAATTGTGAAATTTTTGTCAATTGTGAAAGTTTGGACAAAAATTGTCCACTCCTTTAATATGGTGGATGGGGGTCGGGGGGATAGATCGTAAAATAGAGAACAAGTATGAGGAATTTAAATTTTAAAAAATATTATAGTTTTAGAGATCTAAGTTAAATGAAAAGCATGATTTGGTTTTATTTATTATTATATGGGATACAAAATTTACATTGGCAAGATTAATATGTAGTTCAAAAATATGTTTTTATAGATCAAAACTGAGTAGTGAATTCTTTTTTTAAATTCATTATGTCACTTATTACAAAATAAATATTACAAAGATTGTTCAATATTACAAATAAAAAGAAAATTATGAAATGAAATATTTGTAGCTGTTGGGAATACAGAACAAAAAAAACTGAACATGTCCCATACCTCCCAGGCATTATTAAAAAACAGTCGGCATCTGAAATCTACTTTCTGATGGTGAAAAACGTATTTTGATAATTATATTAGGTAATATGTAATCATTATATTAAAGTTTTTCAATAGATTAGCGTGGGGTTTTTGAGTACGGTCGAGGAGTATCTGTGAAGCAGTTCCTTAATCAAAAACAAGCGGAGATAGCAAGTCTGGTCACATTTTAGAACAATGGCGGCGCACTCAATCAAGTCGCTGTGTAAGATATAGGAATAAAACGCAAGTTTAAAATAGAAGTTTTACTATAAAACAAATGAAAAATATGCAAAGGTACGAAATCTCATATATATAAATATATATATATATATAATCTTCATTTTGAAAAAATCTGATTTGTTTATATTTATATATAAACAATAATATACATGTTTAATTATTTGTTTACATAAATACGGATGATCGCTAAAACTTTATTTGAATAAAAAAAAAATCACCATTATCTAATAGGACTATAAATCTCACTAAATAACATCTTCCGCATTTAAGTTTATTTATATCTGGCAATTTCGGTCTTAAAAAGAATTTAAAAATGTATTTTAAAAGTAGTAAAATTACTCTCGTGTCTATATAAATGAAAATTTCGGATGTTCTAATTAAATTTTGAGACATCGGATTAATTAGAATTTTTCTTTTACAGTTAAAGTAAATAAATACACTGGCCTCCAAAAGTTAAGGTACAGGGACTGGATGCTTTCGATTGCACACGTTTTGTCGAATATCTACCAACATTATTGGCAAATTGTTCTTGAACTTCTAGGATGTAAAGAACATGTTGGATTTTATATTTATCGGGGGTACAATTAGGGGACTAATAATAAATTTAATAATAAAATAATATTTGCGATCACCTATATAACAGAAAAGGCTGGAAATGGTTTGTCACTGTGGTAAAAGACTATTTGGGTCCTGTTCAACGTTTGCATGCATTTGTGTAAGCATAAAATGCATTTTTTTCTGATTTTCAGATTAGTTTTGACGCTGTGACACAGAAATGAAGACTCCCAGCGAAAAAGCTAATTGCGTAGGTTGGTACTTCGAAACCAAATCGAAACTAATCTGAAAATCAGAAAAAAACGCATGTTTGAAACCAAACATACAGACAAGGGGAGCCATCTATGATCGAAGTTTGGAACTAATTTTTTCATTCGCCTGAAGAATACGTTTCATCGTGAGAAGCATTTTAGTCCAAACCGCACTCCTGTACGATAATTACTTGATTTTATATTGAATTTTAAAATGTGTCAAGGACTTTTGGGACACCCTGTATTTTCATGCTACATATCTCATGAATGTTTTTTTTTTTTTTTTTTTTTTTCTGCAAAGAAGGCGCTTAATATTGCGAATATACATAAAAGTAGAAAAATCCCGTCTCAAATCATAAGTGTGCGTTATGCGCCTGAATATACGGTAATATTCCGGCAGTAATAATCTTTAAAAAGTTACGCTTTAACCCCTTAACTGTGTTTGGGCAAAAAGAGTTTGCTATCTTCGATGCTAAAAGCTTTTGAATACTACTTAATTTTAACTGTAATCTTCGGTTTGTTAAATGACATACCGTTTTCGATTGTACAAAGCCAAATATTTTAGTGAAAGAAAAGTGGTGCCGGTTCCTTTTTTTTAATTTATTGTGTCAAAAAAAAAAAAAATAAATAAATAAATAAAAATAAAGAAAGAAACAGTTAAGTGGTTAAACGTTATGAAAATGCGTAAAATTTATAGGAGCCACCTTTCATTTTTGATGAGATTCCTTATTACAGTATCCTCTACTGTGTGATTCATAAATATCGAAACAATAGGCTATCTTCTTAAATATTGCCCTAGACACATACTTCCAATTGCAAAGTTTCATTAAAAAAGGTGCAAAATTTGATGAGATAAGTTGCAAATCCATGGGGGGGGGGTCTATTTGAGAAAATACAAAAATTAAAAAAATATGTCATATAATAAAGTCACGGGCCGGCCAGCTGGCCGTGCCGGTTACGGGCCTGATGTCAAACTCGGGCTCATGTAGACCTCTAGCATATTTCTAAAGCAAGTTGAACGCAAAAATCTATACGCTGTTATTTTATATCTAAAAGTTAAGGCATTGACTTAGATCGCTTTTAATAATGTGTAAATTTATGGATGATCTCTAACTTGCATTTCAAATGAATTGATATCGCGTCGCTCAGAGGTATGCTTAAGTGTATCTCTGTGAATATTGCAGATATGGGGCATTCTCACAATCTTTTGACTTTTATGTCCCTGAATAATAATTTTTTATTTAATACACTTTTTTGTGTTTTTTCTATTTCATATACTGGGGAACATCCCATTGCATGATTGCATAACAATATTAACGAGATAAATAAGTTTTGGACGATGTTGGGGGTCCAAACACCTGGAAAACTCCTAATCCGTCCCGTGTCCCTGATGCTGATTTTTAAGTTTGGAGCTGTCTGGATAAAATTGTTTCAATGAAAATAATTCGATGTAATTTTTTTCCGAAACTGAAACTATTGTTTTATATAAATATGTAGCTAAAAATTAACCTGCACACATTTTTAGGGTTGTTATTATTTTTTAAACTCTGTCCCTGGGATTTAGATTCCTTACCATCCCTCTTATAAAATTATACAGAAAATCATTTCAGATGCAGCCACAGAATTTTTTTCAAGTTTTTTCTCATGCAGAAGTATGCTAGAGAAATAATGTCTAAAATTCTTTGGCAGGAAATTTACAGTAGAATTTAAATCAGCATTTAAATATCAATTTCAAGCATCGTGGCTTTATTGGTAGTCTCGCCGTCCCCAAGGTTTATTCCTGCACTTTTCGAGGTAAATATTAAAAAAAATTAATATAATCCAATGTTAACAACTGTTTCTAAAAATCAATGAACATTGTGGCTATCACTTAGTCTTAACATGATTTTCCTAAAAATAGGTGGTAATTTTCCTTACCGTCCCTTTTTTTTTTTACCATTTAGTCCCTTTTTTCCAATACCATCCCCTTTTTTACCTTACCGTCCCTTCTTTAACACCCTTTTAAGACAATGTTATACAAAAATTCTGTATTAAAAGTACTACATTGTTATTATTTCTTATTTGAATGTCCTGTGGGTACTATGCAAATTCATTATAAGTAAAAATTTAGAAAAAAATAAAAGGTTATAGGGGTAAAATGGTAAAGAAAATTAAACTCGCAAGTTTAACTTAAACCTCAGTTAAATAAAAAAAATTTTGCTGCTGACCATTTTTTCTGTATTTTGAATCATTAAGGCATTCCGCTATCAGATTAAAATGTTTTTTTTTAGTAAGTTTAATTTTGTCAGATTTTTTTTTCCCCAAAAGTCAAAAGATTGTGAGAATGCCGCATATCAAGATGGAATTTTGTTTTATTTAATTCAGGAAGGGATAATGAAAATTTTCCTAATTGGAAATTTTATCCTACGGGGACCGTATAAAAATTTAATTTTTGTATTTTCTCAAATAGACCCCCCCCCCATCCCCCCATGGAGTTGCAACTTATCTCATCAAACTTTGCACCCTTTTTTATGAAACTTTGCAATTGGAAGTATGTGCCTAGGGGCAATATTTAAGGAGATAGCCTATTGTTTCGATATTTATGAATCACACTGTATAAGGTGTGGTAAGGTGCATTTCCCCTTCCCAGAGAACGATTTCGTATAGCTGTTCGATAAGCACCATGGGAATGACAATTCATTTCGGGATTTCAGGTTTTGCATTTTCTCCTCAGAAAAGACTATGTGTTGTCAAGTGTCCCAATTTATACGCGACAACACCATTTTTGGGGGATGAAAGACCAGTTCTTTGGGACGCCTAAAGTTCCAATTTATTGCAATAAATATTTTCTTATTATAATTTCATGCCGGGCACGCTATTCATTATTCTGCACTAAATTATAAAAAAATTGTAAATTCCAAGAAATATAAGAATTTTTAATTTTTAAAGATTAGATCTCCCCAAGTCTTACGATGGAAGTTTTGTAACAGATTATTGATTGATTATAACTCTGCTTTCTAAGAAATAATTGCAAAAACAAAGTTATTACAATTATTGTTTAAAATTCCCAAAAGAAGTTTCATTTATAATAGTTTTGTACATTAAACATTAGAAAAAAATGTTTACCATTATTGAAATAAAGAGTCTGAGTTTTAACCGTATTACAGAGACCAGAATGATACCACCTTAAAAATGATATTGCTTAAGTTTTATTAGTAAATATCAAATGATATACAAAATCATTCCAAAGTATAGTAACAACAACTTTATTAACTTAAATCTGTGACCCCCAGGGATTATATAATTTATATAAATTTATTGTATAAAATAAAAGTGTGTTATATTTAGTTTGTTTCATATTGTCTCGTTTGAAAAGTTGTTGTCCAGATGTTTAAATTTTTCTCTTTCGATATTTGCCACACTGTACCTGGCTACATAACTGTCGAAGTCGATATTACATAATTGTGCCTATGTCAAATGAAAATTAGTGATAAATCAAGACTTTTATTCTACATAGAAACGTAAATAACAAAGTTCAGAATAAAGTAATACCCCTTCAAATGTTTAAAAACTGATAGAATAGGAGATAAATAAAGTTAACCTCATTAATATTAAGCAAAAATAAAGTAAATAAGTCTATTTACTTGAAATTGATTGAGCTCTTATTTACATAATTTAATTATTTGTTTAAAATAAGATGGGCTGATAAGGGTCATTTTGGACAAATTTGTTTAGAGATATATTGATTTTTTTTAGCCCATTTTAGAACAAGGTCAGAAAAATTAAAAAACTCGATTTTTTTTTTCTTTATTACTTTTTATTTGACATGTCTTTATGAGTATATTGAAGATTTTTATGAATTATAGTCAATATTATTGAGATTTAGTCCACAGGATCGTGTACGACCAGAAAACATTTAGTTACTAGATCGAAGAAATATAGATCGATTGAATTCAAAGATCTGAAGTCTGAATTATATGAAAAATTCTGACCTTTGTACTCAAACGATCTACATTTTTTGCGCTTTTAGATAGCCGCTGTCGAATTGGAAATGTTAAAAGTCGATGTTTTGTTATCCAAATTAATCGAAATTAATTTTTGAAATTCACCCTATGTAAATTCGAAAAAAAACATTGTACAGTCGCGGAAAAAAAAAAGTAAACACCCCCTACTAACTCCTCAACAAATTATCGTAGACGAAGTTACTGGTACTGAACGATTGGAAATAAAGTCTACTTTTAAATGACGTATATAAAATTTGCTTAGGGGGCATCTACATATTAAAACGAATCCAAACTTCATTTTTTTCAATAGCAATACACAATTTTAACGAGATATTTCAAATCTTTGGTTCAAACTATGCCTAGACACCAATTTTCAAGTCATTTGAATGATAAGTTTTTGAATTATAAACATTCAAAATTTAGTGCTTCTAATGTTAAATTACATTTTCATATTTTTATTTATAACTTCTGAAATTATGATCCCAATGTTTTAACTTTTTGTGTAGCAATAATACTAATATACCCAAACATAAATACGTTGAATTTGCAATTTTTATAATTTTCTGATATGAATTATGAAATTAATATTAAAAAACTTATGAATTGCCACCTACAATTTTTTTGATGGATTCATGTTTATTAAGTCCTGCTTTATGGAAATCCAAAATTTCACATTTTTCTTCCAAGTAGTTTTCAAATTATGCTTAAAAAACGGCAAAAGGATGGTTTAAGGGGCCGTCTATGATAGAAGTGAATAAATATTTTCAAATTTATGCTATCCTGTAATCTAACAGGCTTAACTGGCTGCTTAAGGTGCCTTGATCATGAAAGGAGCTCTCTCGGTTAACAATCGAGTACCGAACTTTAGTTTGGATACAGCCCTTAAAATACGCTCGTTTTAAAATAATTAATTTCTCGGAAACTTATGGTACGAATTGCATAAAAATTTGTTTTTAGACTAATTGAAGGGCGTAGAGTTCATTTATGCTCTCATAATTGTGTACTGCTATTGAAAAAAAACAAAGTTAGTATTCGTTTTAATATGTAGATGGCCCCTAAGCAAATTTTATATACATCATTTAAAAGTAGACTTTATTTCCAATCGTTCGGTACCAGTAACTTTCTTCTACGATAATTTGTTGAGGAGTTAGTAGGGGGTGTTTTCTTTTTTTTCCACGACTGTACATTCAGTATTGTAGTAAAGTTTATGAAGATATTTTTCTCCTTTTTTTTCAACATGCCTTTAAAATACAGACAGCATAATACAACCTAAATAAAAGAACGAAGGAAAACAAACAAGCAAGGGCCTTATATACGGCCACTCGGTTCAAAGTGGATTAGTATAGTTTATGATCAACATTTAGTGTCTTTCTGATTCATGTTTGTTAGAAGATTGTTTAACAGCTTGAAAGTCGGTGGGATATATTTTATACCACTTAATTTTAATTAAGATTTGTACCAGAATTTTTCAATAAAATTTCTCTTTAATATCTTTGATGAAAAAAAAACCTGTAAAATTGCATTTCCATGTTTTTAAATATTTTTTTTCGAAATTTCTAGCGTGAGTTCAACATACAGCAACACAATTACTTGCCCATGAAATGGTTAAATGGGTTATACAAAATCAGAAACATTGGTTTATTTAGGAAATTTTTATGTATTTCGAACATAATTTTTATATCAAGTATTTTTTTTTTCCACAAGAAGCGCCTACAACCTGCTTTCTTGATATTCTTTATTTTATTATTAAAATATTAACATATGTATGGTATTACACCGTGGTATTACATACTACGATGGTATTACACCGTGTCCCATAAGTTTAGACAATCAATAAAATTTGCATTAACATAAAAAGTAATAAGGTACAATTAAAATTCGTGACATAGGTAATAAACAAAAGCAGTTTTGCTGATATACACATATAAATTATGATCAAAGGTTTGAAATTATAAAATGTACATTAAATTATATAAAAATGTGCTGTCCCAAAAGTATAGACAACTGTAATTTTTTTGTGTTTTACATTTATAAAAGTAACTAAAAATTACTTTTAATATTTAATTGTATTGCCACGACAATTTATAATATCAAATACATGTTGTTCCATAGAATTAACTAAGCATTGCATTACAGAAGGAGATATTTCATACCACGTTGTGTCAATTGCAATTTTTAAGTCATTTACACATGTGTATTGCTTTCCATTTTCATATATTTTACGAGATAAGATATCCCATATGTTCTCCATGGGAGTCAAATGTGGACTAAGTGCTGACCAGTCTAATAGTGTGATATTGTTTTGCCTAAACCATGTTTTCGATTATGTGTAGGTATGGATGGAGGCGCTATCTTGTTGGAAAACACAGTCCGGTTCTGCTAGCAAATCCATAATTGACTGTAAATTGGTAAGTAAAATAGCCTGATAATCCTCTGATTTCATTTATCTGTCCATAAATCCTAGAAATGTTTGGGGAAATAAAAAACCTTGCTTAAAGCAGAGACATAAAGATGCATGTCTAAAGTGGGCTAGAAAGCATATGTCATACGATGGAAAATGGATTTTTGTAATCTTCAGTGATGAAAAGAAATGGAATTTAGACGGCCCTGGTGGTCATAAATTTTACTAGCATGACCTAAGAAAAGAACCTAAGAACTGTTTCAACAGGTAACAAGGCGTAGGGTCCGTAATGACCTGGGGAGGGTTTTCTTTCAACGGCCAAACATTTCTAGGCTTTATGGATTGAAAAATGAAATCAGAGGATTATCAGGATATTTTACGTACCAATTTACTGCCAATTATAGATTTGCTAGCGGGACCGGACTGTGTTTTCCAACAAGATGGGGCATCTATCCATACCTCCACATCTTCAAAAACATGGTTTAGGCAAAACAATATCACACTGTTAGACTGGCCAGCACTTAGTCCAGATTTGAATCCCATGGAGAACATATGGGGGATATTATCTCGTAAAATATATTAAAATAGAAAGCAATATACATGTGTAAATGACTTAAAAATTGCGATTAACAAAACGTGGTATGAAATACCTCTTTCTGTAATGCAATGCTTAGTTAATTCTATGGAACAACGTGTATTTGATGTTATAAAGTGTCGTAGCAATACAATTAAATATTAAAAGTAAGTTTTTAGTTACTTTTATAAATGTAAAGCACAAAAAAATTACAAGGTGGCTATACTTTTGGGACAGCACATTTTTATATAATTTAATGTATATTTTATAATTTCAAACCTTTGATCATAATTTATATGTGTTATATGTGTATATCAGCAAAACTGCTTTTATTTATTACCTATCTCACGAATTTTAATTGTACCCTATTACTTTTTTATGTTAATGCAAATTTTATTGATTGCCTAAACTTTTGGGACGCAGTGTATGAGGGCTCCTTACCTAAAAAAATCAAAATTGAGTAATTTTTTTTTTTTCAAAGTGCAATCAAGTTTGTTAAAAACTGCTTCAGATCCTATATAACATATTTAAAGAATCTTCAGAAACAAATCAGTGATAGAACTAGTAAATATAGATACTAAATTTTATCAAAACAATCAGAACTTCATAAAGTATATATATATATCTTGATGAGAAATAATAAGCAATGTTTATTTACCTATTATATCCCTACTAAAGTTGATAAAATATATAACATTACAGAAATATATTATCATAGTAATTAAAAGTTTACAAGCATTTGGACATTACTCTAAGGGTTATTCTAGAGGTTTCCTGTGATCGCCCCCCCCCCCCCCCCTCTAAACAATCACTAGTGTGACAGTAGGAATAAATTATATCGTATTTTCACACTATAATATATCCAGAAAGAATATTGAAACATTATATCAGATTAATTCAAAAGAGCTTTAAACTTTTATGAATGCCTCTTCTCACTTATATATTACTAGCTGACCCGTCCGGCGTTGCCTGGGCTCGTGACAATAGATTTAAATTTACCTAAAATAAGTGTTGAATGATTATACATTTTTATACGAAAATCTAAGAAAAAAAGGCTTGCAAGAAGCTTTTCTTTTTTTTCATCCGCTACCATCGAATACATTTCACTTAAATAATAATAATAACACACACACACACACACACATATATGTATATATATATATTTCTTACTGTTCAAATTCTTGGAACTTTTTATAAGTTATTAATATAATGATTCAGAAGCCTGTGTATAATATTCGTGCTAAAATATTTAGTTGTAAAAAGCAATGCTTTTCTTTTCACTTTTTTTTTCGCATATAAATCCCATGAGAAAAACGAAATTCGCCAAAAGTGACTTTCGGAAATGAATTTTTTTCGAAGAGTTAATATTTGTATTTTTTAAAACAGATTGCACTGTTGAAAAGAAACATGGACGTACATGTGGTTTGGTGTTTTTCCTTTTTCATATTTTGATAAGCCGATGGGTATTTTTGAAGTATGCCGAAAAAATTGTGGGAGGGAGGTCGCCGGGTACATTAAATGTTTTAAAAAAAAATAGTTGTTATCGTCCAAACTTTTTGAAATTTTTATGAGGCAAAAATGTAATGATTCCGTAGCTTGTTTAAAAAAAATGTGAAAAATAATGATATTTAGTAATAAAAGAGCTTTTAAGAAGGCTTTTTTCTTCTTTTTATGGCGTCGGGTCGTTTAATAGCTTAAAAAACAGTTGTTAATTTTCCAAACTCCTTGAAATTTTTATCGATTATAAATATAACGGTTTTGAAGACAGCGTAAAAAAAATATGAAAAACTATTGATATTTAGTTGTAAAAGAACTGTGATTTCTTCTCGCTTTTTTTCGCGTCTGGTCCTTTAACGTTAAAAAATAGTTCTTATCGTCCGAATTCTTTGAAATTTTTATCAGTTACAAATATAACGCTTTTGTACCCTGCGTAAAAAATTTCGTGCAAAAATATGGATATTTAGTCGTAAAAAAATGAACCGAAGCCGTGTTCGCATTCTGTGCGTAAGATTTGCAGATTTCATTATTTTCAGGGTTCCGTACTTAAAAAGTAAAAACGGAACCATTATAAGATCACTCCTGTGTCTGTCTGTCCGTCTGTCACAGCCATTTTACTCGTAAACTATGGAACGTGGAAAGTTCAAATTGGTTGAAGTAATAAATGCTATCGATCCACATATTTATAGATTAATAACAATTCACAAATATATTTAGGAAAAATGTAGAGGGCTAATTAAGTTACTTGAAAAAAAAAATCTTTGTATATCGTGTGGGGTATCGTGTGAACGCTTTTGTAACGCCGAACTCAAAATACATTTCTTTTAATTTTAGGTATTATCTTTTCAGAAATATCGTCGAAAATGTAATGCAAAAATATGCCCCCCCCCCCCCTCTCTATTTCCAAATCTACTGAAACTAAAATTAGGAAAAAATTAGGAGTAGTAGAAATTAAGTTAAATCTTTCAGAAAAACTATAGCGATCACCTTAGGTCACATAGTTTTTGAGAAAATCGCATTTTTCCGTAACACACAAATTTCGATTTGCGCGCAATCAGCAAAGGAGTTGAGGAGCGCTGAAGGTACCTAACGTCAGAGAACTGTAAAAGGGTTGTTGATAATGATTTTCGTAAAAAACATTCGGTAATTAGCCGATATATTAACCCTTAAAAAAACGGACGGTTTGGACATGCATAAAGACACGGCCGGCGTACTCTATGTGCAATCGGCTTTTAATGATATATTTATGTAATGCAAGGTCCAGTAGAAGTATAAGAGCAATAAACGTCAAACTGTTAAAAACAGACTAATTTAATTAGAATTAATCACATAATTACTATGGGATTTGCGACTAGTTTGCATTGAGTGGCTCTCTCAATACGCCATCCGTGTCTTTAAAGGTTAATTAAAAACCTATCTGGGAAAACGCGGCACAGACCAAGACGGCGTTGCAACTTTGCGACCCCCTTTCGAAGCGCGCTCAGCACAATGCCAAGTTTAAACTTTGGACACGATTTTTGTTTTAGGTACACTGTAAAAAGAAAACATTATTACTACGCTGAATTTGGGTTTATGAAATGCCAAATAAAGTTTAAATATGCACTACTTTTATCGTCAGCACCAAATTAAGTTCACCATAAACGGATTACGATAAGATTAAAAAAGAGAGTTATACCGAATAGCAATTTGTTATACTATTTAGGCTTCATATCTCGCTGAACTTTCATGGTATATCTATTTATACTTTTCTAGTTTATTCAGCTATACCCAACCCTATATTGTATAGTTTTTTACAAAGTCTTATTACTCTTTTAGCAACGATTCTTTTGTATACAGTTGCTAATTAATATGTTTATTGTATGGAACCCTCTGTGCACGAGTAATACTCGCACTTGACCGTTTATTTTAAATGATTAGTTCGAATGTTCGCGATTTTTATAGGTGACGTAAATTAAGTCTACTAAGAACGTGTAAAAAGATTGTGTTAAAATACTGACGGTTAATTATGTTGAGTAGGCAAAAGAGTGTATACGGGAAGCGCGAAGGGACCTGCAGTTGCGAATTATTTTTTTAAGGGTTGAAAAATTTCATATTTTTGAAAATTAATTGAACCGTGGTAGAGAAGGTTAATCCGTAATCCGGTTTTCGTTAATCTGTATCTTTGAAATTGAGCCCGATGCGAGCTTCGAGAAATAGGAGAAAAAAGATTACGAAATCGAACCTCTTGGGAATTTTTTTGAAAGTGTTAATAATAATATTTTTTCGAATAGATTGTGGAGTTTTAAACAAAAAAGTACGTAATTTAAGGATATTTTTCTGTTTTTCCAAATTTCTGACGGTTTTGTCGATGCGTGCTTCAAATTAAAGCCGAAATGAAAAGTTGCTCTCGCACTTATGTTCTTCTCTGCTTTTTCGCTGAGTAAACGGGGTTTCAAACGCACCCTGCTGCGTTTTTTTCGGCAATTGCTTTATAATTGTGGTGTTTAATTAATATCCCTGCTAATAACTAAAAAATGGAAAATCTGAGCCTCAGGTGATTTAGGATCTGTCTTCGACCATTCTCTTCCAAATTTTCAGATCTCTACACGCGGTAGATTTTCCTAGCCATCATGCGCACATACACAGACAAGCATTTTTCTTTTATTAATATAGATAGCTTCAAATGTTTTAGTTTTGTTGATAATAGATTAAGATATTTGAAATAAAAATAGATCTGGCATTGCACTCTAGTGTAAAATTTAATCTTTAAAAAGATACAATGTATATGTGTGCGAAAATATTATACATTTATAGTATCCACTTTTCAATATCCATTTCTTTTAAAAAATTAATAGGTTACAATTCATAATTTTTTCGAAAATTTATTTCGGAGAAATATAAAATTTTAAATCTTTGTAAAAAATATATAAATTGTAATCTATGAATTTTTTAACAGAAATCTATTTCTGCAAATTTCAAATATGCGAATCCAAAATTGCAACGAATTCCGTTAAGTAGTTCTTGAGATATGCTTAATAAACTACATGTATTGCGATCTATTTTGTAACGACTTGCAAATGAATTTAACATTAGGAGCTCGAAACATTAAACTTTTATAATTCCTAAACTAATTGATAGAATAACTTCTCATTTGGTATCCAAAGATAAAATTGACTGAAAAAGTTATGTATCAATTATGTACCAATATTGACAATTTTAGAATTTGGTAAAATTTTAGTATGAAGCCATCCCTTAGCTTACTTTTTAAACATAAATTGAAAAGGCATCATTAGGGGCTATACTTATATAACGTAATCAACATTTTGCCAATTTTGAACCCCCTCTTCGCATACGATATCACGTTAACAATCGTCGACCCCCCTCCCACCCCCGCACGAGGATGTTGTTATCAGTGTCTAAAATTTATTTTCATTTTTACATTCTTTTCCTTTTCTTTTTATACGTTTGCAGTAATATATACATATAATTATGTATTTTTTAGTCGCGTAGTTTACGGATTCAAGAAGTCAATAAAATATACATACATGAAACAAATTTATATCAAATAACATCTAAAAGCGTTAGTTACTATTTAAAAGTATTTAATAGTAGCTTATTGTTACATAATGCAATTCAACAGTAATATTGTCTTCTTGAAATTGCCATCTGCCCGGGAAGAGTAAAAGCGGAACTTATCAGCAAAACAGTGGATAACATTATTTCTCTTTTTTTACTGGTAAACTCAAGTATCATTTCCAACACACTATGTTCCTGGTTTCGCTAATAGCAAATTATATGCACATTTGGCAGAAGAACACGATTGTCAAACGTTGGGGTATTGCGAATTTTGGAAAGAAATGATTTTATAAACCTTTAATGGCTTTAATAATAGCTTTGTATTTTCATAATAACACACAAAAGTAATAATAAATAAAATAACATTTGGATGTAAAGAAAATGTTACTCAAAAAATAAAAGTTTGATTGGACCAAAAATGATAACGATATCAAAAGCAAAACCTCCCCCCCCCCGCCTAGAGATATCTAGCGATATCAAGTACCAGACCCCCCCCCCCCTTCCTCCCTAAAGTGATAACGTTATATATTGCAGAGCCCCTTACAAGCGAATGTCTATTTCAGATTTTTTCTGTGGCAATTTGGAGATTAAAATGTTTGAGATGTTCTTTTTTTTCTTCTTTTAACCCACTGTATTATTTCAGGTGAAATAACAAAATGTCATTTTAATGCTGTACTTAATACAAACAATTTAATCTCGGAAGTAGGACACGTCCAGCAGTTGTTCAGATAAAGTGAAAGTGGCCCAATTCATACTTCGAGATTTAATCTGTAAAGAAATCACATTTGCGTGTATGGACTGCTAACAAAGACTTTCACAAACATTTTTTTATTTCTGTATGTCTTTCTATTAATAAGAGCATCTTGACCTGGGTAGCAAGGGAAAAAATAGCATCTTTCACAACGGATTTTACTTTTCTTTCCTCTAAGTTTCATAAACAACTTTCTTTTATACAAAAATCCACCAAACACAACTATTTTAGATCTGATTTTATTGTGGATTGCAAATCAACATTTTTTCTTTCTTTTTTCTTTTTAGGGTTTCATTCATCTGATGAAACCCTCTTCGTCTCACTCCTCTGTCTGTCTGTCCGTCCGTCCGTCACAGTGCCCGTTCTCAGAAACTATATATGTTGGAAACTTGAAATTTTGCATACTTATAGCTGAACATATCACATCAAACGACAAATAATAAAATTTTGAAAAAATCTTACATTTAACCCTCTGGGCTCTAACTTGTGTATTTTAAGCTTTTTTTTCTAACTGAGTCCCTAATTAAGTTGAAGACTTGAAATTTTGCAAAATTATAGCTAAACATTTGCGATCACACGAGAAATCATAAAATTTTCAAAAAGTCTTATATTATTTACTCATCCAGGCTCTAACTTGTGTATTTTAAGCAATTTTTTATCCTCCCTCCTTTTCACCCGAGGGTCACTTTTCTAACTTTGCCGACACCTCTTTGACCACTCTTTCATATTATGCACCATAGACTTAAATATTTTAGTTCCACTTTTTACCCCTAGAGTCGCCTACCTATCACGGGTGCTATGGGCCCGATCCTCTCGACTAATATACCTACGAATAGGTTGTAAAACGGGGTTTCGTTCGGATAGAGGTTTGTTTAGAATAGAGTGCGCCCCCTGGTTGCGAAATGTGGAACTAGCAGATTTTGCAAAAAGATAAAGTGTTTTGAAAGGTATATTAAACGAAACCATCTGTGCGATCTGTAATCACACTTACCCACTTGTTTTACCTAAACATGTTAGATTAGTAAGAAAAGCACATTTCCGTGAAGACGTTTCTTTTAAAGTAAAATTTATTGAAATATTTATTATAAGAAAAATAATTAAGAAATTATAATACTGAATTATTCATAAAAACAATGTGATGGGTAATCAGAAGTGCAATATTTATATACAGGGCGTTGCCGAATTGGACCGACAAATTCATAGGGGTGATAGTAGGCATCAGGACAAGATGATAAAAAATTATCATAGAATGTGGAGTCGCAAACCACATATTTAATCAAACATATAGGGTGTTCTACTCTAACTCAATTTAGGTTGGCAGTAATAACTTTCAGAAAACTGAAGTATTTTATAATAAAACTTTTAACAGACATTCTCACCTTTTCTGTAAATGTGATAATATCAAAAAAGTCGTAGACGTTTCCATTATACGCACCAGCAATATGCACTTAATGCTCCACATTTTGGACTGTGATTACCAGTTTATACGTTATCATCGATTGCTTGAGCACCTTGTTTTTCCAGAACTTTTCGTAATGATATAACCTTTCACACAAAACAAGGTACATATCGTTGCATTTTCATTGCAATGTTTTTATTTTGCTCAAAATTATTACCGTCAACACAAGTTCAGTTAGGATGAAACACCCTGTATTTGTGGGCTAAATAAGTGGTTTGCGACCCCATATTCTATGGCATTTTTTCATCCTCTTGATACCTACTATCACCCCTCTGAATCTGTCTGTCGAATTCGGCAACACGCTGAATATAAAGCTATATATATATATATATATATATATATATATATATATATAACCATTAAAAAAACATTGCAAGTTACCAAGAAAAATTGTGAAATTATAAATGGAAAGAAATTTATTCATTGGCAATTAAACTGTTCCCCTTAACATATTCAACATAGATTTAAAAAAATATAATGAGCAAAAAATGATTAATGGATATTTGTAGAACCTAGACAGATTCATCAGATCCAAAATGCCTAGAGTTCCACAAATAAAGTGTGTGGTTTCATCTTCATATTAGCCATAAGAAAGCGAAAGAATATGAATTTGGGACTACCACACACAGAAAATAGAGAAATAAATTACTGAAAAACAAATAAGTTTAAAATAAAACATGATTAAAAAGGATTGAGAAATAAAAATCACATTACCATATTGATAGCATTGCTGACTAAGAATGAAGGAGCATTAAAAACAAGTAAAAGAAATTATTTGCTCATGTTGCCAAAAAATTTTTTTAATGTTGATGGACCAAGGATTAATAATGTACAGTATGGTGAAGCATATTCCTCAATATATGTGACCAGCGCCATCTATAGATAATTTAAAAATGAATTCCTCCATGTATTCCAAGGAATCAATGAAGTGCTGCCATCTTTGGAATTTATTAGCAAAATATATTGTTTTGGAATAAAAATTAATATATAATAAAAACTATTTATTTCTATTAGAGGATTAAGCTTTAAAGCAAATACTGTCTAGAGACAAATAAATGATAATTAAATAATAATTAAAAATATGTTAATAAATTTATACCATTATATTAGAAAAAATAAGTAAATGATATATTAAATAAAATTAATATGTAAATTGGTGATATTGATGATTCATTAATTAATGTTTCACATAAATCAATGTACCCAGCTATAACATATCACTATTTAAATTCCTTTGACTTTATTGCATCATCACTTAAATAAATACATAATTACATATAAATAAATAAATTATTAAAATTATGATGCTAAGGAATTAATAATAGTAATAATAATAATTAAATTTTGAAATTAATTAGTTGCATTTAATGTGTCCACAAACTTTCTTAAAAAATAAATAAACCAAATTAAAGGCAGAGGCTAGAACAAATAATAAAATTTACAATTAAAACATGCACTTTATTCTCATTTAATGTATATATATATATATATAATAAAAACCCGAGAAATGATATTTATAAAACATTAAACATTGGAATAAACCCGGAGCCTTTAGAATACAAATAAACCTGGCATTTTCTTGCATAGTTCAACCGTATTAATTCAAACGCTTTAAAGATATGGAGTGGCACATATATATATAAGATATAGAAGAAATGGACATACTAAAGATATGTGGCAATATTAAGTACAGTGTTGGGTAAAAAAGTAAAAAATAAAATAAATAGTAATAAAAAAAAAAAAATAGAAAAACACTACCCCTTACTAACTTTGGCACAAATCATCGTATAAAAAAGGGACTGACACCAATCGATTAGTAATAACGCCTACTAATTAACGCTATACTGATAGTTATCTTGGGAGGTCGTCTATACATGTAGAAATTGTACTAAACTTAAAGACTAACACCCAAATCTGACATCACATTTGGATTCTCATATTTGAAGCTTTTACAAATCGATTTCGGTTAAAAGATTCATAAGTTACAAATCATTATTTTTTCAAAAATTAATTTCAACATATTCATATTTTCTGTATTAATTTTCGATAAAAAATTATTATCTGTAACAGATGTATTTTTAAGAGAAATTTCTAGAAGTTTCAAACATTAAAATCCAAAATTACAGCTCATTTCGCCAAGTACTTTTTGAGTTTTGCATAAAAAAATACCAGCATTGCTATCTGTTTTGAAACGACGATTAAAAATGAATTTAACATTAGCAATTCCAAATTTTAAACCTCATAAATAAATACACTATATGGCCAAAGGTGACCGGCCACTTGCGATTTTAGACGTTTTGTTAAATATCTAGAAAACTAGCAGAGGAATTATCCTGAAACTCCAGGAGTGTAGACAGAGTAGTACAGGTCATACATTTCCGTAAGGATTTTTTCCCGAAATCCCATAGGGGACAGTCAACAAATTGAAAAAGAAGGAATATCTTTTGGATAACCTTGTAAAAACTAATGTAGTAAAAGCGTTCAAACTGCAGATTATGATTAGTGCCTTATTGTGATAAACTATGTTCATATTTATGAGTATAGCATGTATACTCGTAGAGAAATTAAAGTTTTTTGCTTATAATTTGTAGCGTTCTTAACATAAAAAAAAAAGTTCTTTTCAGAAAATATGACAAACAACATTGTACACAATACCCTGTAATGAGAATTAAAAAATAATAATAATTGTATGAAAAATAAGCACGTTTACTAAATAATGATTCACTGCGCATGCCGAATGTAATCAAAATATAATTTGCATAATGTGTTAGCTAAATGTATAGAGCAACTTTTGTGAAAGTCTCAAAAACATAGTTTGGAAATTCTGAAAATTATCGTTGATAGAATAAGCTCAAAATCCGTTATTCCCAAAAGGAAGCAAAAAGATGAGGTGTTGTATCCAAATACAGTAGTGCGTGCAATATTGTGTATGCTACATTGGCACTAATCAATGGATATATTGATACAGCTCCTCATCATTTTGCTTCATTTTGGGAACAACGGATTTTGAGCTTATTTTATCAACGATAATTTTCGGAATTTTCAAGATATGTTTTTGAGATTTTTACAAAAGTTGCTCTATACATTTAGCTAACGCATTATGCACATTATATTTTGATTGCATTCGGGCATGCGCAGTGAAACATTATTTAGTAAACTTGCTCATTTTTCATACAATTTTTACTATATTTTAATTCTGATTGCAGGGTATTATGTACAATGTTGTTTGTCATATTTTCTGAAAAGCACTTTTTTTTATATTAAGAACTCTGCAAATTATAAGCAAAAATCTGGGCCAAATTTGAGACTGTTTTTATGAAGACCTGAATTTCTCTTCGGGTATACGTGATATCCTCATAAAAATGAACACAAATTATTACTATAAACAACTTAATCCCAATCTACAGTTTAAACGCTTTTGCTACATTAGTTTTTACAGGGTTATCCAAAAGATATTCGTTCTTTTTCAATTTTTTGACGGTCCCCTATAGGGTTTCGGGAAAAAATCTTCGCGGAAATATATGACCTATACAATACTGTTTACACACCTGGAGTTTAAGGTTAATTCCTCATGTATTTTTCTAGATATTTAACAAAACGTCTAAAATCGCAAGTGACCGGTCACATTTGGCCATATAGTGTATGGTCAAAATTAGGTGTTAGTAATGAAAATTTTCTAGTTTAATACAACTTCTATATCTAGCCAACCCCGAAAGAAAAATGTAAGTATGTAATTAATCAAGAGAGTTTATTACTAATCGATTTCTACCGGTCACATTTTCATACGTGGATTTACAGCAGAGTTAGTACGAGAGGTGGGATTTTTTCTCCCAGGACCGTATATAATAAAAAATAGATACAAACAATCATGCGTCAGGCATAGATTATGAAACACTTTTCAACACTGAATGTAATTCAGAATAATGTTTCACCGTTTAATAAGTTGAAATAAGAACCATCTGGAAACGCACAACACATTCGAAAACCCAATTTCAGCAATTTCCATCTACAGTCGGAAAATTATCCGAATTCTTTGAGCAGCCCTGTATATGATATACAGATTTGTATCTATAAACTACATGCATGCAAAAATTTAGTTAAGTTAGGAAATACATACCACAGTTGAAATTTCCTCTTCAGCAATTTCTGCTAATAAGTAGAATGGCACGTGATTTCTTTTGTGCAGACCTGTGTACAAGGTATAGAATTTATACACAACGAATACCATGCAAAAAATTAGTTCAGTTTAAAAGCGCATACCGAAACTCAAAACGCACTTCCAGCAATTATTGCTCAAAGACACTGTACTGTAACAGATTTCTTTTGTGTGTCCCTGTAAATGAAATATAAATGCTATGAATATCCGATTCTATAGTAATCATCTTGTTGTGAAATTCAGTGAATATCAATTTAAATACATTTAAAATTGCGTAATGTAATTAAAATACACTGCAAACGATTTTTCCCCATTGGGCACAATGTAACGGAATTCTTTTGAGTGCCCCTGTAAATGAACTATTAAGACCAATGTCAGACGGACGTCTTTTTTGCTGCTTTTTTGCTTAAGTATTAAGCATTGTGAATGGATAATACTTAAGCAAAAAAGACGCCCGTCTGACATTGGTCTAATACTGCACACTTCATATTTAATACCGAACATGTCATGGTAAACATAATTAAGACATATCAATTGCATGAACATCCGAGTATATTTACGCGAGTTAGAGCATGGACAGACAGGCGACCAGGCGGACAGACAAACCGAATTCATAAACACACTTTCAACTATGTTGTAAATTGTTATTAAAGCTAAAAAAAACTTTCAATTTTATCTAAATTGCTTTAGATTATTGAAAACTGTATGTACAATCCAGGAAAAATATTCCCCACTTCTACTATTGCTGCTTCAAATAATTATTTTCAAAAAGATACAGGTACCAACTGATCAGGAATAATGTCTACTATTTAATGCTGCGCATAAATTATGCTTCGGGGGAAAAAATTAAAAACTGCATACATTTTTATTTTTCAAATGGTAACACTCACTTTTAACGCTTTATTTTAATCATTTGGATGAAAAGCACCTCCGAAAAGTATATAGGTTATGCATTTTTATTTAAATTTCTATAGAATTATAAAATAAAATGTGTTAGGTTTTTATCTATAAACTAGGGGATCAACCCAGGCTTCCCGGGCTTACAGAATATAAGTGAATTCATCATATCTATTATTTCTGATGGCAACATTATTTTTTCCCTGCACATACTAAAGGCGCAGCGATGAGTGAGGTATTTTTCGAAAGGTTCTGCGAGCGGCTTTTGATGTAGTATACTTATATATCATTAAAACGCGTTGTTTGATAAAAAAAAAAAAAATAATAATAATAATAACAGTTTATAAAATAAAAAGAAAAAAGCCCAATTAAACTGATGGCATTGATCTCATAGGCTATTCACGCTAATTGTATATTATACTCTTATTTCAAAAAATAATGCCCCTCAAAAAATAAATGAAGTCGGATTAGCCCCCGTTTTCCCCTTTATACTTAAGCAATGAATCTCTAGATCTAATCAGGGAAACCCCTTAACATAATAAACCGGTATACCAAATTTGAAGCAAATCAGGTAATTCTGCATGAAAAAACCATTTCGCCAAATTAAGAGGGGGTCTAACGCCCCTTCCCCCACCCTTTATACTTAACTAAAGAACCTTCAAATCTAACCAGGAAAGGTCTTTATCAGAATAAAGATAGAAAAAAAAATTAAAGTTAAATTGATAATTCTGCATGAAAATCCATTTATCTAAATTCAGGGGAGGGGACTTGCCCCCCTTTCCCCCTTTTATACTTAACCAATGAACCTCCAAATCTAATGAAGGAAGCGCCATATCGGAATAAACTGGTATATCAAAAAATGAAAGCAAATCGAATAACTCTGCATGAAAAAACCATTTATCTAAATTAAGGGGGGGGGGGACTAGAACCCCTTCCCCCCTTTATACTTAACTAATGAACCTCCAAATCTAATCAAGGCAACTTCTTAACATAATAAACCGGTATACCAAATTTGGAGTAAATCGAATAATTCTGCATGAAAAATCCACATTTATCTAAATTAAGAGGGGGGGACTAGCCCCCTTTATACTTAATCAATGAACCCCCAAAACTAATCAGGATAGCGCCTTATCAGAATGAATCTAGAAAAAAAAATTTGAAGCAAATCGGATGTTTCTATCAAGAGTTATCACGTTACGTACATACGTACGTACATACATACATACAGAACCGGCGGGCACATTAGCTGTCAGGCTTTGATAGTCTGTAAGCCAAAAAATTTCAACAAATAATCTCAAAGATTGCGGTGAGAAAGCCTCGCATGGATTTATTGTTTTTTTTTAATTGATAATTCTAATAGATGTTTACATTTGATATTTTTTTTTTTTTTTTAGAATGCCAATTAACAATTCTAAAAATCATATTTATATGAAAAATATAAATAAAGTGTTCAAATAAAGTTTTGAAATGTACTAAAAGCGATTTTTTTATATTGGTCTCGCGTCAGAATTTAACAACCGAAGAAGTCGCTAAAGATCGCTATTTACAATCAGCATTTTTGATTCTGTTTATTTCAGTGGTTTAACCGCGAAATTCGATTACATGTCTTAAATTTGTGTTTTATTTATATTTTATTATTCTACTTATTGATTGATGGATGTTTTAATTTCGTTATGGAATATAAGCTAGAAACAAATGATGAGCTATTTATATTAAGTGCAAACGAATTTATCTTTTGCAATCGCCTGCACGTGATAGAGACAGTTTTGAAAAAAATTCGTGCTTGGAAATTATTTTAAAAACAATAAAAAATGAGTAAATTGCGATACAGTTTGCAAAAAAATTGCGATATAGTTTTCAAACAAATCGGATTTGAAAGAAAATCCCCCCCCCCCCCCATACGACGGTGTAATAGCGAAATTTGTTGTCATTCTGCTGCTGCTGCCATTCGCAAAATGACGTCAGCGTTATGCACGGATACATTTGTCCTTCATAATATAGATTTAGAAAAATAAAATTGAGATATTACATGGAAAAGTGTCGGAAACATTATCAGTAACCTGAAAAACTTTACGAAAATTACAAATGTATAGTAAAATAATAATAAATAAAAGAAAATATTGTAAAAATTTTCTGCTTACTTTCTAAAATTCCTTTCTATAATCTTTCTCAAATTTCCACAAATGAAGTAGACTATAACAGAATATGGTTCCATTAGACAGTTGAAAAGTAAAATGTCTCTATAACGTGAAAACTAATGTGATGTAAATGCACATGGCCTGTTTTTGATGAGGCTGATTTTTTTCATGTAAAAATTAATGTAGATCATATGTAATTGATTTTTTAAATATTAAGTTATTAATAATTTTCATAATTTATATTTTTTAATCGAAAAAAGGCCTATATTATGTTTGGTCCATTGTATCTCATTAAAAAGTAAAGTATTCAATCGGATGACGTTTTGGGAATATATAAATTAAAGCTTATCACGTGGATTTAACATTAGAAACCTCAAACTTTGATATCGTCTAATTATTTGAAGATTTAAGATAAAATGCATAAACTGGATACTTCACCTGGCTGATTTGGTCCAAAGAATACGAATATGGTGTCAAAAGTGTTTGGTACTATTTGAAAAAACAAATTCAGTGCAATATTTAATATATAGATGGCACCCGAAGGATAATTTTTGCATAGCATAAAATAGTAGATAATATTCACAGTCGATTGGTACCAGGGCTACGGAGTCGGTGGGAAAATTAGTTTACTCCGACTCCGGGATATTTTAACGACTCCGACTCCGACTCCTATTCCGATTCCGGGCTGACAACACTAGTACTCAGGCTGGGGTATTAGTGTTGCTTGTTGGTTAAAATAATGATGGAATATAAGGGAAAAAAAGCTAAAATCTCACTATTTCGGCATTGATTATCTTTTTAGGGCTTCAAAAAATAAAACAGAAGAAAATTATATTTTCCACTTAACTAATTTTACAATTTCGCACCCGCAAACCTGAAAAGTCCAACTATCGAAGTCTAAAGAACACAAAATGGAAATTTTACTATTTTGGATCTGCGGACTGAGAAGAAAAAGTGAAATTGTTACAATTTAGTTGTTATTTTGCTTCTCCAGACTCAAACTTTTACGGAAAGGAGGAAAAATAAAGATGAAAATTTTATTATTTTGGAAATAATTCGGATTCCGTGGATTCTAATGAAATAATAAAAGAAATTGCATTTTTAAAAATTAAGTTTACAAGCTTTATTTCGGGTTCTGCAGACCTGAAAAATCCGAATTTCAAAAGATGAAAGATAACGAAATTTCACTATTTTATTGTTGTTTTGGGGACCGCCGATTCAGAAAAAAAAAAAAAAAAATTGCAATTTCATCTTATCTTGACTCCTGTGCACAAAAATAAATAAATAAAGGAAGGGTATTTTAGAATGTTGGGGTCAATCCATTTCAAGTGGTCCAGCACTGGTTGCTTGACCATTTTTAAAAAATCTGAAATTTTTTGTACAACAACCCTAACATGAAGGAAGTTCAAAATGACTATCATTTTAATTTTATTAATTTTTGTTTGTGCATGGCGGCCATCTTTGTTTCATCGTCTGCAACAATTTTCTCACATGAAGGGTTTACGGAATTGTAAATAACTCAGCGTTTATTTCTCCAATTCAAGTGTGGATTAAAGCAATTTGTACAGAATACATTGAGCTAAAAATTTGGTAATAGAGTAGTTTCCAAAAATAATTCCTTATTAGTGAAATTTCAGCATAAAGTTTCAGTTTTTTTCCAAATATTTTCCGTTTAGAAGAGGACATTTTTTAGCAAGGAAAACTGTGAACGTGACATAATTTTTTTACAAATAGGCCGAAAGTACCTATACTCACACGCCAAGTTCCAGATCTGGGACTTGCTTTCTCTTCGCTAACCCTCCCCCCCCCCCTCCAAATTTTCCAAAAATGTCAAAAATCGCACTTTTGAGGCTTTTTATATCTCTGGTGGGGAACGAGATAAGAATCTGAAGTTCTGGTTTCTGACAGTATTTTATGGTAGTGTTATGCAGAAAAAATTTCAGGATGGAGATGTGACTACAAGCTGAGATATGGCAAGGGCAACAATTTAACAATTTTTTAATTATTTTAACTTTTGAAACTAGTAGTAAACAGTACGTGGATCGTTCACTATTGGTAGAATGAAACTCATTTAAATAAAAGACAGTGCTTTTAATTTACATCAATTTTATTAAGATAAGTAAAGTAATAGAGTACAATAATTACTGTATTTAAAAAAAAATCATTAAAATCCTCACTTTCCTTACTACAAATGCAGAATAGTATAACAAAAAGTCTTTTCAGTAGGATGCTGCAATCAGTTTCCAGGATGAAATTTCTGACTTTTTGCATACCGGTATAATCTTAAAGAACATGTTCTGTTAAATTGCAAAAATGTTCCGATTAAATGAAATAACATTTCCTCTAAGATTATACTGGTATGCAAAAAGTTGGAAATCTCATCCCCTGGTTTCTCAACTTAGAATGAATGAATGCAAAAGATGAAAAAATTTTTTTCAAGTCCTACAGAAAACTTAGGGAGAGTTTAAAAGCATTTCGGCATACCAATAGATATTTTAAGAACATTAGTCTTTTAAAATCAGCATTCAGATATGCATGCTAGATGCTACTATAAATAATTACAAATTTCTTTATTTTCTGTGTTGTGCAGTTTAAAATAATGCATTTTTATAAGAAAATAATGTATTTTTATATGAAAAATAAACATTTTGTAGGTAGATTTTTTTTCTCTTTTTACATAAATGGCATAATTAATAAAAGAAAAAAATCCCTCATCCTCTAAAGTTGTAAAATCCAACACCTGTAAATGTCTGCTGAACCTGAAGTATGTTATTAAAAAAATAACTTATTTTTCCAAAAATAATATTTTTAATATTAATTAAATTTTCCAATTTAGGGTTCATATAATTGTACTTTGAGTTTAATTCTTTTACATAGTTAATATACTTTAACTTTGAGCATCTATTTTGTTTTCTGTTGGTTTCTTCCTTTTCTTCCAGTTTTTCCCATTACTTCTAGTTTCTTCCGGTTTTTTCCAGTTTCTTCCACTGTCCTGGAAGAAACTGGTTTCTTCCGGAAGAAACCCAACCCTTTGTAAGAAAAATGATGTCATGTTCACAGTTTTCCTTGCTAGAAAAATTTCCTCTAGTATACGTACAAATTTTGGAAGAAAACTGAAACTTTATGCTGAGAATTCACCAATAAGGATTTACTTTCGGAAACTACTCTGTGACCAAATCTTTAGCCCAATGTATTCTGTATAAATTGCTTTAATCCGCACTTCAATTGGAGAAATAAACACTGAGCTATTTACAATTCCGTAAACCCTTCATGTGAGAAAATTGTTGCAGACGATGAAACAAAGATGGCCGCCATGCACAAACAAAAATTAATAAAATTAAAATAATAGTCATTTTGAACTCCCATCATGTTAGGATTGTTGTACAAATAATTTCAGATTTTTTTAAAAATGGTCAAGCAACCAATACGTGATTTTCTGAACCACTTGAGATGGATTGACCCGTTGACTTTTGGTCATACATACTGGAAAAATTTGAGGGAGGCGGGGACGGAAAAAAAGTTTCTATTACGATGCTATACCTTGTTCTTATAGTTCTTTTGCCTCCAAAAATAGCCCAAATTTATAATTTTCGCATTACCTCCGGTAAGAGATCGGCATGAATCGAAATTTTAAGGCCCGTCCCTTAAAACGTTCCGCGTGCTTTTATAATTATTCTTTCTCCAATCATCTTATTGCCTATTGTAAATTGTTCCTATTTTATAGGCGTAGTTTGATTCTTTCAAATTTGTTATATTGAGCTTGTCAGCCTGCTCAATTTTTTTTTTTTTATCAGTTTGATCCGGGCCATTAACATAAATTGTCTTAATTTTACTTACACGGCTTGTTTGAAAAATTGCCTTCATTTTCAGTACCTTGGGGCCTTCCAGACCTTTGTACCTCGTTTATTATCAGCAAACCCCAAAAATTCGAGGGGAAGTACTTATATACTAAATGTAAAATATCTACTACAGTTATGAATTAAAACAGTTTTTACCTACTCTGTACATGAGTGCCCTGTACCTAACCCAGTATCTACTTTGTACACCGCAGTAAATCGGTCATCTTTAATTTGAGTAGCCTAATATAGTCCATAAATAACAATAATAATTCATTTTATAGATTTTAAAATTACATATAATTAGTTTAATTGTTTGGCTTGTTTTTTAGCGACTCCGACTCTTTTGCACAAAAATGGGTCCGACTCCGACTCTGCAACCCTGATTGGTACTCATGTCTTTGTCATACATTTTTTCTTCAGCAGAATAAGTAGAGGGTGATAATTTTTTTTCCAGGAATGTACAATTGTTTAATAGTAACAAAAGCAATACAAAAAAAAAGTCCCAATCTGCTTTATTTTATTACCGAATTGTCCTAGAGAGGTTTAAATCCATGAATAAAATCCCAGGTCTGCTATCATTGGACCAGAAGATGTCTTTTATAATTTTGTACTAATAAAAAGACCTTAGGGGACGGAATTTCAATTCGGCCTAATATCAAAATAATTCTGTTTTTGGTACCAGCAAAATAAATTTTGGCTAAATTCTTATAATGCATAACAATTTTTCAACGTAATTTTCAGTGTAATATTGTTCGAAGGAAAGTATTCATTTATAACTTACAACACAATAAAATCCTTTGGAATTTCAGACACATACATAGAATTATCTAATAAATACAATTTTATCTTTCCATTTTCAACACTTTCCAACATAATTGAAAAGTGTTTATGAATTCAGTTCGTCTGACCGTCTGTCTGTGCACGCTCTAACTCACGTAAATATAATCAGATTTTCATCTAATTAATATATGTTAATGATGCTTACCATGACATGTTAGGTATTGCAAATGAAGTGTGTAGTACACTGTAAAAAAAAACGACATTTTTACAGTACAAAGTACTGTTCATCTCGCGCACAAACTCGATCACAGTGAATGTGCTGTATCTTTCTTTGGTTTCCTGACTATATTAACATGGAAAATACAGTAGTTGCGTAAAATTAACAGCACAATGTGCTGGCAATTTGGACGCCAGCAGTTTGTACTGTCCTGTTTTTGCGTCCAAATTACCAGCACATTGTGCTGTTAATTTTACGCACCTACTGTACTTTTTATGTTAATATAGTCAGGAAAACAAAGAAAGATACAGCACATTCACTGTGATCGAGTTTGTTCTGGCAAATTTACAGTGGATTTTTACAGTGTATTAGTTCATTTACATGGATTCTCAAAAAAACTCTGTAACATTATAGTCAATGGGGAAAAATCGTTTGCAGTAAATTTTAATGACATTACACTATTTCAAATGTATTGAAATTGATATAAATCACTGAAGTTCACTACAAGATGCTTATTGTAGAACAGGGTGTTTATAGCATTTATCTTACATTTACAGAAACACACGAAAAAATTCGGTTACATTTTGAGCAATAATTTCGTTTTCACTTTCGGTATGCGTTTTTAAATTTAACTAATTTTTTCCATGTTACTCGTTGTGTGAAAATTCTATAGATCGTATACAGGACTGCACAAAAGAATTTTGCACTAACATTTTTTCCTTATTAGCGGAAATAGATGAAGGGAAATTTTCAACTGTGGTATGTATTTTCTAATTGAACTAATTTTTTACATAGATGTAGTTTATAGATACAAATCTATATATCATATACAGGGCTGTACAAAGAGAATTCGCATTTTTTCCCGATAGTATATGGGAATTACTGAAATTGGGTTTTCAAATGTTTATGCGTTTTCCAAATTGTTCAATTAGACATCATATTTCACTTTATTAAACGATGAAGTTTTGTTAAAGTAGTCCGAATGTGTTGGAAAGTGTGTCATAAACTATGCTTGACGCATGATTTTTCTATCTTGTTATTTCTCATACGGATATCACTTCCATCTACGGATATGAATAAGTTTCTTTTTCAAATTTGGTTTTCTTTCACAGACACAAAATGAGTATTAACATAAATAATGTAAAACAATACATTCTATATTTATATCAGTATCTATGTTTACTCCAATATTCACAGATACCTGGGAATTGAATTTGCGATTACATAATTCATAAAGCATAAGTAAAATGTTGATGTTAGATAACTTTCCCTTTCTATTCAGCTGAAATCCAGTTATTAACATTTGTATTCCTATTTTTAGTTTGCTATCGCATAATAAGGCGGAACTTTATTATGTAAAAAATTTTTTAAAGCCGAGTCGTTCGGAAAATTTTACTTTCTAAGATACATTATTTATGATAGTTAAGAAATGGGGATTTCAAACTTATGTACTGAAGGCAAAGTAAACACATATTACCATGTTTTCTTATAGTAATTTCCTGCTAAGTATTTATATAACTCATCATTGACACATCACTCTATTCAAAAAGTTTTATCAGTGCGTTTCAATTTATTTCTTATTCATGTTTGCTATAAGTATTTTCATTTGAAAGTTTCATAAATTTGATTTATAAATACAATAATGTTTAATGTAGTATTCTTATAATGTAACTTTTTTGCATGGAGTATATAGTTGCTCTAATTAGTTACGAATTTCTTAAATTTATATCTCTATATATAGGGTGTTCCATAAGACTGTTCGCATTTCAAAAATTCATTAAAAATATAAAAAATCATCGTGGTTTGCACCATAAGTCTTACCAAAGTATCGCATTTTTTTGATAGAAAAATAAATAAATAAATAAATAATAATAATAATAATAATAATAATAATAATAATAATAATTCAAAGTTTCTTTTAAGTTTTTTTTTCCACAAAAAATCTGCGTATTTCACAAGTCTGCTAAGTATTTATAAGGTAAAGCGAGGAGAGTCTGCGCACATTTCAAAAGAATAATAATAAAAAATCTAAATATTAATATTTTGCTAAACTATGCATGAATAATTTTGACTTCGTTTGTTTTTTATGCATTTCCATTGTTATTTTGTTGTTATACTGTAATTTAATAGAACAGCAGTAATAAAACCAAGAAAACTATTTTGCGCAATCTCTCCTTACAGGGTAGGAGAGAATGCACACATGGGTAGGAGAGATTGCGCACATAGGTAGAAGAGATTGTTATTAATAATAACTACAATTAAATTGTTAACAATAATAATTACACTTAATCGACATTGTTGCAAGGTTTTTGTGAGTAAATATTATTGTATTAGGAGTGAATATTTCAACCAAATGTTTAAATAATAAATAAAAGAAAGAATTTTAACAACAGTTAAAAATTTTAATTTAAGAAGATTAAAATATCAGAAAAAGCAATCCCTACTAAGATTACCAAATAACATTAATCTAGTTGATAATATGTTTAACTTGAAAATTACTTCATTTCCATATCAACAGTTTCATTGTATTTTGTTTGCTAAACGAAGTTGTCGTCGTTCACAATCGATGCACTTATTGTGGTAAATCGTGCATCTTTCGTGCAATCACCTGCAACAAGCAATACATTGAATCCAGTCAGTTGTCGAAGTTGTGTCCTGGTACAGTTCCAGACATTCAGTGCACTCATCCCCACTGACCTTAGGTTTTTTTATCCCACTTTTTGTGGAAACACCTTATCTTCAGCTTTTTTTTTTTTTTTTTTTTTTTTTTGTAGTGGCATCCTTTTCAAGTCTTTTTTCGTGTATATTTTGTGGATCAGTAACATTAGTTGAACTCTGTTTCCTTTTGATTTCGATGGCATGACACTACTTGGGATGGGTGAAAGCTTTACCAAAACATTGTACTACTAGAAAATTTATTTTAGTTAACAAAATTAATTTATTAGCAAATTAATTGTCCATAAATTAAAAAATATATATAAATATTTAATTAAATTATTAACAAATATATTATTAATTTATTAACAAAAATAATGACATAAAATTTATTTAATAACAACTGTATTATTAATTTATTAATAAAATTTTTATCTGCAAAAGTATACGTTTGCAAATTAATTTGTTGCCAAATTTAGTTTTGATAATTATCTGTTTTTCCGAAATTATTTCAAAATTGATTCATTCATGCGTTTTACACGTAATTTGCAATTCATACAAATTTATCAATAAGCTGTGTAATCTCTCCTAACACTTAAAGTTATGGGGAAATGCGCCATCTTTCCTAAGTAGCAGATGCGTAAACTCTCCTATTTTGGTAGGAGAGATTGCGCGGCCTATTATTTAAATATGACCACTTCTAAAATGAATTGTTGGTGTTCGCATACTTAATCCAGGTTAGTAGTTTATAAGAAATCGTTTAAGTTCAAAATATTTTGTATTACTGACGTTCTATAAAAATTCTAACGAACAGTTATGAAAATTCAAGCACGTACTTTGGAAAAACAAAACAAAATAGCACTGCTTTATGCAAGACGCTTGGAACAATCAATGTGGACATTCATGTAGACACTGCACTAATGCTGCTGTACAACTACCTGGAGTCGCTGCGCGCGCACTCCAGTCCTTCCCGTCGAATCTCTTTGTGCGCAATCTCTCCTACCGCGCGAACTCTCCTCGCTTTACTATATAACTCATCATTTTTAAATTACTCTATTCAAAAAGTTTTATCAGTGCTTTTCAACTTATTTCTTATTCATGTTTGCTATAAGTAATTTCTTTGAAAGTTTCATAAAATTTGGCTTATAAATACAGTAACGTTTAATGTAGTATTCTTACAATGTAACTTTTTTTGCATGGAGTATAGTTGCTCTAATTAGTTACGAATTTCTTGAATTTATATCCCTATATACAGGGTATTCTATAAGACTGTTCGCATTTCAAAAATTCATTAAAAAATATAAAAAATTGTCGTGGTTTGTACCATAAGTCTTAGCAAAGTATCGGATTTTTTATAGAAAAATAAATAAATAAAAATAATAATAATAATTCAAAGTTTCTTTTAAGTATGTTTTTTCCAAAAAATATATGACTATTTCAAAGTCTGCTAAGTATTTATATAACTCATCATTTTTAAATTACTGTATTCAAAAAGTTTTATCAGTAGGGGAGACCGGGGCTATTTGGCCACAGGGGTAAGTAGGCGCAGTCCTCATAAATCGCCTGTTTGTGGATATATTACGCAACCACTCACAGAGTACCTTTTTTATTGCTTTTTACAATGTCCATTGTGGTTTTCCAGAGTTACCTACGTGCAGTGGACATTTATTACGATTTTTCTGTTTTTTGCACTCATAAGTAATTTTTTATTGCTTCATTCTTTTTCTAATTTATAATACTTATCTTAATAATTGCAATTTAACTTGTGCCGTTTTTCTTAGTGTCTGTTTAACTGTACTTACCCCATATGTGATTTCCTTGGATTATTTATGCTTAGAGGATTACGTGTCCCTTTTGTGAAGAAATTTATTATGGAGCTAGTAGGCGCATTGAACACGGGGTAAGTTGGCTCGGTGTTTGGTGTATGCTGGTAGCTTGAAAAACAGCAAACAACGAGAAAAGTGGTTGCAATGCAAGATTTTGGGCACACGAGGCTTGCCCAAACGGAGACACTCGATTTTTTATTTGTGACAACTGTAACTCTGATGATGATATAGAGTAGGATAGAAGTTTCTCAATGTTAATGTTTTATTCAGTATTTTTATGTCTGTATAATTTAGATTTTACATTGTACGGCTATAGCGCCTTTGTTTAAACTTACTGGTTTTGAGCTTCATTTAAATTTTTATAAAGCGTGGGCCAACTTTCCCCATAGGTATAGGCAACTTGCCCCGTGAAGTGGTAGGTTGGCGCACAATTTCCCTTTTACTTTAGGCTTCCGCTAAACATAAACTACAAAAGCTACACACTCAAAACTCCGGGTATTTATAGCCCAATGCCTGTTCTTTAAAAGTAAAGTTAAAGTTTCATAAAAAAACTTAAACAATAAATAAATAAAAATTAATAACTAAAAACTGCGCATACTAGCCCCGGTCTCCCCTACTTTTCAATTTATTTCTTATTCATGTTTGCTATAAGTATTTTCCTTTGAAAGTTTCATAAATTTGATTTATGAAACAGTAATTTGTAATGTAGTGTTCTTACAATGCAACTTTTTTGCATGGAGTACAGTTGTTCTGATTAGTTACAAATTTCTTGAATTTATATCCTTATATAAGGAGCAAACATTCAAACCGTGTTTTCTCACAAAAAAATAAAAAATGAGTTATTGTTATTTTTATGAACTCTGTGTTAAATTGCACAGAAATAAACGGTATTATTAACCAAAAAACATTTTTCTCTGATTATAAATCAATTTTAAAACTTGACGTTTCAATCAACGAGTGATTCCTCCAAAGCCTGCATTCAATCAAACAGTGATTTCTCCAACCTGCCAATCACAGTTGTCACTTAATGTGTACTTTCGAAACCTACCATACATATCACAATTGAAACGGATTGTTTTAAAGAAAAATAAGAGAACTGTTAAGGTTAAAGGCTTCCAGAATTATAGATTTCAAGATCTAAGTGAAGAATATGATGTAAATCTTCTTAAAAAGGGAGTTACTGTTGCCCGTGTTCAAAGGGTTATTGTTTTAGAATCTCTTCCTCTTAGCCATGCCATATCAGTAGAAAAGAAAAAAGATGTTGAAAAATTTTTGAAGTTAATGTATGGTGAACAGTGGCAAAATCAATCTGATGATGTCTTCAAATGGTACAACCACATTGTCCATTATTTATAAGCCTTCAGTGAATAAGAGGGGGATGTGTGTGACTGTCTAGATGAAGATATTGGTTTTAAAATTTGAAGTGGACTTCTGGCAAACGAGTATTTATTTAGTAAATATTTAATGAATACTACTAGGTATCATAATCTGTCATTTTATTTTATCAATAATCAACTGAAATTCGGTGTTTACTCAAATAAAATAATGCTTTTGTATTATTTGTGAGTTAGAATTTATTTCATTCAAAAAGCGTTTTATCCACTAGTCAAACAATCAAAACATGTTTCCTCCTCTGAATTCGGTCAAAACGTGATTTCTCCAAATATTAAATGCAAGTTATTTTCTAATTTATCAGTTTTTTGTGTATTTTAAAAATTTTTATCTAAAGGAGAAAGCATGGTTTGAATGTTTGCTCCACATATATACATGTAATTTTTCTTATTGAATTTATACACTGTAAAAAAAAAAAATCCACTAAAATACGGAAATTGTACTGGCAACCGAGACGCCAGTACTATTTCCGTATTTTAACGGAAATTTCCCCCCGTAAATTCCAGAAAAATTTTCGTTTTCTGGAATTTACGGGGGAAAATTTCCGTAAAAATACGGAAATAGTGCTGGTGTCTCGATTGCCAGTGCAATTTCCGTATTTTAACGGACATTTTTTCACAGTGTACATTTTCCACTTCGATTACTGCATTTTGGATAATGGGTTTAATGGTACTATAAATGATTTCACCTTTTTTCCGGTCATTTTTCATTTGTTAAAATGTTTTAATTACAAAAAGTATGTCAAATATTTCTATTTTCCAGTTTTTTTTTTTTTGCATTCAACTTCCTGTTTATATTAATCTTTTTTCCAATTTAAAAATCTATAATGTTTGAATCTTATTTAAAGCTTCATTTATAAATATTTGGATCTTGTCTTAAATCTTACTGCATAATTACTTCATTTAATAATTTGTTGTCCCAAATTTAAAATCTATAATGTTTGAATCCTGTCTTAAAATTTAATTTATAATTTATATATTTAAAATAGATGATAATTTGTAATGTTTTATACTGGTTATATTATAAAACATATCATTCATCCATTTGATCTTTTGTATGTTTATGATACGTCTTTTTCTGGTTCAACATTATTTAGCTGGATATTGTATCTTTTGTCTTTAATAGGATTTTATCAAAATTTGGTGGTTTTTTCATATGTTTTATACAGATTTATCGCTCGCAATATGCTAGTGAATTAGTGGAATTTAGCAAGATTCTGTATTTCTAGTTAAATGTTCCATCTTTATTCTGTATAATGTCAGTGTTATGAACATTAGCTAATTTATAAATTTAATTTTAGTAATTGGAAATCGATGACGATTTGCTATATATAATGGTTATATATATATATATATATATAGGCTGCCCCATAAGTCTATTCACATTTCAAAAATTCATTAAAAAAATAAAAAAAATGTGGTAGTTTGTACCATAAGTCTTACCAAAATATCGGATTTTTTGAGGGAGAAAAAAATAATTAATATTATTAAAATATTCAATTATATTATTATTCAAAGTTTCTTTTAACTATTTTTTTGCACAAAAAATCCGCCTATTTTACAAGTTTTACTGTGAAAACTGCACTACTGTACGAGAATTTAAATTTTATGAATGTTTGAGATGTGAACGAACTTATTGGACTCTGGGCTATTTTCCTCTTTTCCCACGAAAAATCCCACTCTTTAGCAGTGGCGCATCCAGGATTGCGATTTGGAGGGGGTTGCATACTTTAGAGGCCTATATGTGGCCAGATCTGGCCTGGCCCGCTGCAGATCACTGTCTTTTAGGTAGCCATCATTACCAAAAGCTACCTATTGCAGCCGTTCGGAGGAAAGCGATTTCCAAAAATTTTTGTATATTTTCATCGATCATGACCCCCAGACCCCGAAACCACCCTCCGTTCAAAAGTTGATATATATATATATATATATATATTATATATATATATATAATATTTGTCACACTGTAACTCTCGTATTTATGAACCGATTTGGATGTAACTTCGTGTATACATAGTGCATACCAATGCCTCAACCGAGTTCGTTGGCCAGCTACGTCCGCCATCATGTTTCAAAATGGTGGCCATTTAAATTTTTAAAAAATATTTAAAATTGGAAATATGGTACCAAAAAATTGAAAAATATTTTTTTCTTATGTGTTTGACCTTGATACAAAGATTCCAGAGCATTTTTTGTTTCGTATATATCTAAAAAAATGGCTGAGTTATAGCACTTTGAATTTCTAGCTTGGCTGACATTTTGAAACGACCTGATTTTTGTCACGCGATAACAGGCATATTTATGAATCATTTGGATGTACCTTTGTGTATACATAATACGTACCAATGTCCCGACCGAGTTCGTTGGCCAGCTTCATCCGCCATATTGTTTCAAAATGGCGGCCATTTAATTTTTAGGTAGCTTTCTTTACAAAAAAGCTACCTATTGCAGCCGTTCGGAGGAAAGCGATTTGAAAAAATTTTGGTATATTTTCATCGATCATGACCCCCAGACCCCGAAACCACCCTCCGTTCAAAATTGATATATATATATATATATATATATATATCTGACCTATGTCACACTGTAACTCCCGTAATTATGAACCGATTTCGATGTAATTCGGTGTGTACATAGTACATACCAATGTCTCGACCGAGTGCGTTGGCCAGCTTCATCCGCCGTTTTGTTTCAAAATGGCGGCCATTTAAAATTTTTAAAAAAATTTAAAACTTGAAATGTGGTACCAAAAAATTAAAAATGGAAAAATATTTTTTTCTTATGTATTTGACCTTTATACAAAAATTCTGGAGCAGTTTTTGTTTCGTCTATATCTTAAAAAATGGCTGAGTTATAGCATTTTGAATTTCTAGCGTGGCTGACATTTTGAAACGTCCTGAAATTTGTCACGCGATAAAAGGCGTATTTATGAACCGATTTGGATGTAATTCAGTGTGTACATAGTACATACCAATCTCTCGACCGAGTTCGTTGGCCAGCTTCATCCGCCATTTTTTTCAAAATGGCGGCCATTTAAATTTTTTTTTAAAATTTAAAATTTGAAATGTGGTACCAAAAAATTAAAAATGGAAAAATATTTTTTTCTTACGTATTTGACCTTTATACAAAGATTTCGGAGCAGTTTTTGTTTCGTCTATATCTTAAAAAATGGCTGAGTTATAGCATTTTGAATTTCTAGCGTGGCTGACATTTTGAAACGTCCTGAATTTTGTCACGCGATAAAAGGCGTATTTATGAACCGATTTGGATGTAACTTCGTTTATACATAGTACATACCAATGTCTCGACCGGGTTCGTTGGCCAGCTTCACCCGCCATCTTGTTTAAAAATGGCGGCCATTTAAATTTTTAAGAAAAATTTTAATTTGAAATGTGGTACCAAAAATTGAAAATTGAAAAAATATTTTCTTCTTATGTGTTTGACCTTGATAAAAAGATTCGGGAGCAGTTTTTGTTTCGTCTATATCTTAAGAAATGGCTGAGTTATAGCATTTTGAATTTCTAGCGTGGCTGACATTTTGAAACGTCCTGATTTTTCTCACGTAATAACAGGCGTATTTATGAACCGACTTGGATGTACCTTGGTGTGTACATGGTATATACAATTATCTCGACCGAGTTCGTTGGCCAGCTTCATCCGCCATCTTGTTTCAAAATGGCGGCCATTTAAAAAATTAAAAAATAAAAAAATTTAAATGAGATACCAAAAAAGTGGAAAATGAAAAAGATTTTTTTGTATGTGTTTGACCTTAATACAAAGATTCCGGAACAGTTTTTCTTTCGTCTATATGGCTGATTAATAGCATTTTGAATTTCTCTTGTGGCTGACATTTTAAAACGACCTGATTTTTGTCACGCGATAACAGGCGTATTTATGAACCTATTTGGATGTAACTTGGTCTGTACATAGTACATACCAATGTCTCGACCGAGTTCGTTGGCCAGCTTCATTCGCCATCTTGTTTCAAAAGGGTTGCCATTTAAAAAAAATTAAATTTAAAATTCAAAATGAGGTATTAAAAAATTGGAAAATGAAAAAGATTTTTTTTATGTGTTTGGCCTTGATACAAAGATTCCGGAGCAGTTTTTGTTTCTGAAAATTTGTTCTTTTGTTGATATCTTAAAAAATGGTTGATTTATAGCACTTTGAATTTCTAGCATGGCTAACATTTTGAAACGATCTTGTATTTGTCACGCGATAACACACGTATTCGCCTATTTCGATGTAAGAAGGCATGTGGATAGTATACATCAACACTTCGACCAAGTTCGCTGGCCAGATTCATCAGCCATCTTGTTTCAAAATGGCGGCCATTAAATTAAAAAATATATATATATTTAAAGTGAGGTGCAAAAAAATTAGAAATTGAAAAAGGTTTCTTTTTTAAGTATTTGATCTTGATATAAGGATTCAGGAGCATTTTTTGTTTGTCTTTACCTTAAAAAATGGCTCAGATATAGCAGTTTCAATTTCTATTGTGGATGACATTTTGAAAAATCTGATTTTTTGCATGCGACAGCACTCCTATATATTAACCGATTCCGATGTGAGTGAGCATGTGCACAGCAATTACTAAGGTCTCTACCAAGTTCACTGCTTAGCCTCATCCACCATGTTGTCTTAAAATGACAGGCACTTTAAGAAATTGCCGAATTTGGCAGCCAAATATAAGTTACTTTAAAGAAAAGCAGCTTGGATAAAGCTGACTAATTTCACGAAATTCTCATTCATTATATTGATAAAAATTAGTATTGAATCTCCTATATTCGGTTTCCACTAAATTGAGCTTCGTGTGTTTGCATGATATAAGTTGGTTTTTTTAAAATAAGGAATATGAAAGCTACCTCTTCCTCCCGGCACTGGCCGGAAGGACTTTTTTTTTTTTAATTTGAAATGTGGTACCAAAAATTTGAAAATTGAAAAATATTTTTTTCTTATGTGTTTTACCTTGATACAAAGATTCCGGAGCAGTTTTTGTTTCGTCTATATCTTAAAAAATGGCTGAGTTATAGCACTTTGAATTTCTAGCGTGGTTGACATTTTGAAAGGACCTGGTGTTTGTCACGCGATAACAGGGGTATTTATGAACCGATTTGGATGTACCTTGGTGTATACATAATACATATCAATGTTTCGACCGAGTTCGTTTGTCAGCTTCATCCGCCATCTTATTTCATAATGGCGGCCATTTAAATTTTTTTAAATTTAAAATTTAAAATGAGGTACCAAAAAATTGGAAAATGGAAAAGATTTTTTTTTGTATGTGTTTGACCTTAATACAAAGATTCCAGGACAGTTTTTGTTTCGTCTATATCTAAAAAAATGGCTGAGTTATAGCATTTTGAAATTCTATTGTGGCTGACATTTTGAAACGACCTGATTTTTGTCACACGATAACAGGCGTAATTATGATCCGATTTGGATGTAACTTGGTGTGTACATAGTACATACCAATGTCTCGACCGAGTTCATTGGCCAGCTTCATTCGTCATCTTGTTTCAAAAGGGCTGCCATTTAAAAGAAATTTTTTAATTTTTAATTTAAAATGAGTTATCAAAAAATTGAAAAATGAAAAAGATTTTTTTTTATGTGTTTGACCTTGATACAAAGATTCCGGAGCAGTTTTTGTTTCGTATATATCTTAAAAAATGGTTGAATTATAGCACTTTGAATTTCTAGCATGGCTGACATTTTGAAACGATCTGATATTTCTCACGTGATAACACGCGTATTTATTAACCTATTTCGATGTTAAGAATATTGTGGATAGTATATCGTAATGTCTCGACCAAGTTCGCTGGCCAGTTTCATCAGCCATCTTGTTTCGAAATGGAGGCCATTAAATTAAATAAAAATTATATTTAAAGTGTGGTGCAAAAAAATTAAAAATAAAAAAAGGTTTCTTTCTTAGGTATTTGACCATGATATACGGATTCCGGAGCATTTTTTGTTTTATCTTTATCTTAAAAAATGTCTCTGATATAGCAGTTTCAATTTCTAATGTGGGTGACATTTTGAAAAATCTGATTTTTTGCCAGAACTTGTATATATCAACCGATTCCGATGTGATTGAGCATGTGCACAGGAATTACTAAGGTCTCGTCCAAGTTCACTCGTTAGCCTCATCCACGATGTTGTCTTAAAATGCAGGAATTTCAAGATATCGCCGAATTTTGCAACCAAATATTACTTTAAATAAAAGCAGCTTGGATAATAATGACTAATTTCGCGAAATGCTCATTCATAATGATTTAGTATTGATAAAAATTAGTATTGAATCTCCTTGTGTGTTTGAATAATATAAGCTTGCTTTTAAAAAATAAGGAATATGAAAGCTACCTCTTCCTCCCGGCACTGGTCGGAAGGATTTTCTTTCTATTGATTTGATTGGACGTGCCGGATCAGGTCCTGACTTTTATTTTTCCTGCTGACTTGAGCAGAATTGTAACCATCCAGAGAAGCCAGAAGAAGCTCTGGAATGTTTTGGTGGTCTCATTCTGGATGCTTTTAAGATGTTAAATAATGAAATACTGTACTAAAATATATCTTAGATTTTGCGATTTTTTGTGTGTTTCTGTATTTGGATAATTTTAAAGTGTGTTTGCAATCAAACAATTTAAAGTTTTATCATTAAATTATCAAAATATTACGAAGGTTAAAGTGAGCAAGAGGTTGCACTGGGTCTAAATTTTTAATTAAGTAAATTTTAAATATGCCATAATTTCGAATTTCATAATGAAATTTATAAAAGAGAAAATTGTGTGACAAAATTAATATCTTTTCAAAAATTCCGATTTTTTAAGAAGCTATTAAAAATAATAATATTCTTTCATAATTAAAAAATAATAACATCTAGTTTAGTCTGGGAGGGACTTCAGCCCCCCTTAGCTCCCCCTGTGGATGCGCCAATGCTCTTTAGAAGTACAGAGCATAGAACAGTACAGGAATCAGGAGTCCTGTTAGAAAGTCTCCAAAAGATCAAATAAACTGACTCCTTTATCACTACTTTTGAAGTTAAGAGAGTTGAACTGCTTTAGAACTAGTCGGATAAAAATTTCTGACTGATGTATTTACTGGTGTATTCATGTTTACCCGACTATCAATAGTGCGGCTAGTGACACGAACGATTGAGATGAGGCAAAGATTCAGCCTAAAACATATATATTGCATTCATTTAAACTTGATGAACTGGCGGAACATGATTTGATGTTTTTAGTTTCTATTGCTTGATGAACATCGTCTGTCAGGGTGTCAGGTTCATTTAAAGATGAATTTCCTGCTAATAGCATACCAAACCAATGGCACCGCGGAAACTTTTAAAGATACTTCATGATTTATTTGATGTTATTATTTAAAATAACGATTTTTAAGTTTTATGGAAAACAATATTGAGGTTGAGGGATATTTTCAGAAAGTTCACACTTTATCTTTTTTTTATTCAAAAGATTTTTCTAATTCTATCGATTATAAATTGCTTGCTATCCTGATCAAATATTTAAGGATAATGGTTTAAAGGACGAAAATATTCGTCAGTTTTTAAATCCTTTATTTTTGTTTCTGAATATTTTAGTTCAATCAGTTGTGTTTATTAATGCTAATATATGATTACATTTATTCTCTGGAACTTTGGTAATTTTCCCATCTTTTCTGAATGAGTTTTTATTACTTTCATTTTATCCAAAGTTATGTTTTAATGATAATTTTTCACCTTTCAATCGTTCAAAATTGTATGGAAAAAAATATTTCAAATGCTCATGTTTTTTTTTTTTGTTTGTTTGTTTTGTTTTGTTTTTGTTTACATTTTTAAATTTTATAGTGGACAGGAATAAAAAAAAAAAGCTTTACATAAATTAAATAAAAAACAGAAAGAAATAAAGAAAAAATAAAAACATCAGAAGAATAGAATGCAGAGAATAGAATTTTCAGAAGAATAGAATGCAGAGTAGGCCAAATTTAGCTCTTCAAAACGATAAAATTATTTACAGTGTCAAATCAAAACATATCAAATTAACCTCTTTCCGAGAGAGTTTTTATGAAAAAAAAATATATAATTTTCTTTTTTTAAAAAAAGGGAGAGAAAAATCATAGCCTCTAATAATTAATTAAAAATTTGTTGCATATCACATAGCTGCCAACTTTTACGCTTTTTTTCCTATCACCATTATTAGACAGAATAATTTGACTTATTTAAATCTCAGTTTTCGATGATTAAATAAGAAATATTTTTCTATATAAAATAAGTGGTAGGAGAAAAGCGTAAAAACTGGCAGATATGCATATCATAAATTTTCAAAAGCAGACATAAAATGACATTATCCGTTATATAAAGCACAAATTTAATGTCACGGTGCAATGTTTTTACCATTTTAAAGAATTAATTTTTCTTGTGGCAAAACATTTTTTTTATGAGCAATATTATTAAATTAATTATTTCTCAACAGTTAAGATTTGCAGAAAACATTAATGATTCCTTTTAGCATCTTCTATTATATACTAAAATCTTGATGCATAATAAACTAGACATTTTGCGTTCATGTTTACTCTTGGTTGTCTGTTTTTTTTTATTGTAAAAATATTATTATTTGTGCATTATTAATAAAAATAGAAAAATAATATTATTTAGAAGCAAAAATAATTTTTGAGATCAAATGATATCTGACAAAAAAAAAAAAAAAAAAAAAAAAAAATCAGAGGTAGTTTTGATTTTTTCGGAAAACAATAAAAAGTTAACGGACGTACAGTCGTGGGGAAAAAAAAGTAAACACCCCGTACTAACTCTGCAAAAAATTATCGTAGAAGAAAGTTACTGGTACCACACGATTGATAATAAAGTCTATTTTTAAATGATGTACATAAAATTTGCTTAAGGGGCTATCTACATATTAAAACGAACCATAACTTTGTTTTTTTTTTCAATAGCAGTACACAATTCTGACAGCATAAATAAATTCTACACCCTTCAATTAGCCTAAAAAAATTTTTTATGCAATTCGTTCGATAATTTTCCGAGAAATTAATTATTTTAAAACGAGTTTTAGGGGCTGTATCCGAACTGAAGTTCGGTACTCAATTGAAAGGCATCTTAACCCTTTCATCCATACGGGCCTCATATGAGGACAGATAAGTATTGCCCTAAAAAGCAAAAAATAATTCAGTATTCATTTATGGAGATCTGATTTGTGGACAGATAATAGTATGTAGCACAATCACAAAATTATTTTATAATGATTTTTCATTCATCACAAAAAAAGATTTAATTTAACCCCTTAAACCATTATTTTGCCGTTTTTAAAGCATAATTTGAAAACTACTTGGAAGAAAAATGTGACATTTTGGATTTCCATAAAGCAGGACTTGATAAATATAAATCCATCAAAAAAAATTGTAGGTTGCAATTCATAACTTTTTGGAATATAAATTTCATAATTCATAATTTATATCATAAAATTATAAAAATTGCAAATTCAACGTATTTATGTTTGGGTATTTTAGTATTATTGCTACACAAAAAATTAGCGCATTAGGAGTATAATTTCAGGAGATATTAATGAAAATATTAAAATGTAATTTAACATTAGAATCACTAACTTTTGAATGTTTATAATTCAAAAACTTATCATTCAAATGACTTAAAATTTGGTTTGATATAAACAAAAGGACTACGTCTGAATTCATTCATAATTATAAAAACTTTTCAAAATAACAGACATTTCATTACAATACATTAAAAGATAAAACCTCTAAAAACAAGTTAAAAGGACGTTTCGGATTCATTCTGAATCCCTCATCAGCTAATTCCTAACGTAAAAGTCATACTAGGTGTTGAAATTCAACAAGCAGAAAAACATTACATCAAGTTGCGAAAAAAAATAAAATAAAATAAAATAAAATAAAACTGAATTTAATATTCTATTGGTAGAGATGTAGCATCCATTATTCAATTTATGCCTTTTTTACTATGTTTTTTAAATCTATGTTAACTGTGTTGGTGGGAACTGTATTGTTGTCAATTAGTTAATTTCATTCGATTCATAATTTCACAGTTATTGTTGGTGGTCAGTAGTGTATATTTAAGGGTTATATATATATATATATATATATATAGCATTTACGTGATTATATATACAAGGTGGCCATAATTAAACTGAGAGTACTCAGAATGTTCTATAGTGCGATCTAATTGGCGAAATGATGCCAAATTTTGTAAGAAGATTAAACAAGACGGGAGACGAAGGATTCCTTGAAAAAAAATTAGTTCCAAAAGTCACCGCTAGGGGAAGATGTGGCGCTGTGTAACAGAAAATAGAGTTTTAAAAAATGCAAAATCAATACTGAAATAAAATTACCTTTTATTTAGCACATTTAACGATTTTAGTATCGATTCTGCATTCTTTAAAACTCTCTTTTCTGTTACACAGCGCCACATTTCCCCCTAGCGGTGACTTTTGGAACTATTTTTTTCGCGGGAATCCTTCGTCCCCCGTCTTTTTAAATCTTCTTAAAAATTTGTCGCCATTCTCTCAATTTGATCGCGCTGCAGAACACTCTGAGTACTGTCAGTTTAATTATGCCCACCTTGTATATATAATCACATACAAAAATTAAGGACTTTTTTTTTAACGCCGTACAGAAGTTCTGCAAATCGATACAAATTGTGATCCTCGAGATATAAGATTATGGAAAATGTGAACAGATTTTCTAAAATGGGTACAAATCTGTTCGGCCTTTTCGTGCCGCTGCTAAGTTAATTTCTTCAATTTGCCCTTAATTTTTACACATAAGTGTATATATATATATATATATATATATATGTATATTTTGAGACAAAAGGAACATTTTGGTTTTTCGGTGTTATTTGCAGAAATTTTCTTAGTCGCATTTTCTTAGTAGGAATTTAAAGCAGTCTGGTTCCCTATGAATGCACAGTTTCTTTCTCGAAATTGTGCATTCTAATTTTAGCTTCAAGTTCAAAGCATTGTCATTTCCTTCGCATTATTCAAAAACAATATAATGGCACAAGCTGAATTTGAGGTATCAGGACATGATGCACGAACAATAGTTTACATGAAGTGAAACCCTTTGTTCTTATCGGCTAACAACCATCATATAAAAAATAATCGAAGAATCGAATCCAAATTCGTTTTCCTAGAATGTTTATTTGATTTTTTTGTTCTCCTATCAGGCCATAGTGCTTTCTTTCTTAGCACGGTCATTGCCGCCATCCCAAGCTTTTCCGCTTAGGTGGTTTCCAAATTTTCAGCCCCATTGACTTCCGAGGTCAATTTATTTCAATTTCTCTTATATTTTAAAAGCTTCCTGACTAAAAATGTATTTTGCATTGTTTCAGAATGCCTTGCATTCAACAAGATTTTAGAAAATTCCAGTATTTTTGGTAACTTATTGTTTATTCTATGCAACATTGGATATACAGAGAGAATTCGGACTGTATTGTATACTCAATTTTGCCTTCAAGATCGAAAACTGTCACTGAAGGATGGGGGAAATGCTGATCTGTTGTGTTTAATAGTGCCTGTTTCCCTTTTGACATGTAATGACTAGTGAGACAGAAAATCTAAAGATAAATATATTTTACACTGATGAACTATCTCTTATTCTCTGGTATTCTTCTGTAAAAGGATTAGGTCAGATAAAGAATTTTTTTATTGTTAACTCTTTCATGTTCTTTTATTTTTAAACTAATTTTTGTGTTCGAGATAGAAAACTGTCATTGAATGAGGGGGATGGGCGATTCTGGCCTGTGTTTTAACAGTACCTTACGCTCTTCACATCTAATGGCTACTAAGGAAGAAGATCTAAATATATTTTATCTTGTGGATCTCGCTGTAGCTGGGAATCGAAAAACAGCCCTTTGATTTGATACTAGTGTGCTACCACTACACCTCTGCGACATTTCTTCATAATTTTCTCTATCCTAGAAAGGTGGATGGATACCGGCTCCTTATATCATTTCCTCGCCGATTGTTCTAGACTGGACCAACCACAATCTATTTCTTTGCCTCTTACTGTCTTCCATCGATAATCCTATAATTCTGGCACCAAATGTGGACATGAAGCCCGTCGCAGCCGGAATCCACATTTCAAAACCACGGCCCTTTGATTTTGATACTAGTGTGCTACCACTACATCAATGTGACAATGCTGCTATCTCTTCATAACCTTCTCTATCCTGGGGAGAGTGCCGGTTCCTTACATCTTGTATTGATTATCATATTATTTTGTCTCTTGGACTTTTGTCAAAGGATTAGGTCAATAAAGAACTCAAAAAAACTCAATTTTGTGTTCGAGTTGATTCACTGAATGAGGGGGGAAATGAAAGGATGTGTTTAAAAGTGTCTGTTGCTGTCTTGACATGAAACAACTACTGAGATAGAAAAGCTAAGGATAAATATCTTTTACCTGGATCAACTATGATTTTTTTAGATTCTTTTTTTAAATTAAGGATTACGTCAGATATAGAATTTTTATAAATTTTCCAATTTTTTTTCTTCTTTTTCTTTAAGGGTTTTTATTATGTTCAGAGTTAATTTGAATCTTCCAATGTTCATATCATAATCACTTTAAAATTTTGTGAAATTAAAGAGTTCGGAGAGCATCAAAATTGTGTTGAAAACAAATGCATCGACGGTAAGGCATTTTAAAGTTTGTTTTTAAGGTATTTTGCATAATTTAAAAAAAGAAATAACCAGAAAGAAAACTAAAAGAAATTAATTTTCATTATTTTAGCTACGTACCACACTACCTCACACAGCTATGTTGTTATTGTTGTTGTTGTTATTGGAGTTATTCAATGTTGGCGATTGGCTTGGGAATTGTTGAGCTTGAAGATTTTCTCTCATGCACGCACTCGCGCAAAAGCTCGCATTTATACTAATGCATTCTATGTTAAAGTTTATTGTAATCATTTTGCAGTGCAATATTGTTATTACTAATCTTTCTAATAAATATTTTACTAATTTTCTTACATGGTTGCACATATTTACACGTATTCGCTATTTTAGTATACGCAGAGCTGTCAACCCTCTATAGTTTTGAATACCAATAATTTAAAATAGAAATTTCTGTCTTATCTAATTCCAGAATATCTACATTAAAGCAAAAAATGTCTATTGGAAATTACTGGTACTAAAAAAATCTAGAGTGTTGGCATATCTGCTTAATCAATTTAGAAAACAAAACGTAATTTGTGAACCTTACAGAATGTTCTTTTATTTGAATCTCTTTTCCTATTAACATTTAATTAATTTTTACTGATAAATTTTCATGATGGAAGATCTGTTGATGCTTCATATGAACAAAACATGGCAATGTACTACATTTAATATGCAATACTTGTAATAATATGAAAGTATAATATAGATTTTATGATTATAGTTATAAACTTATAATATGTAATTCTTGCCTTTTATAAGATTTTTCACTTTGTAATGTAATGTCATTTCAACCCCCAGCCATTTATTTGTTTTCTTTAACTTGGTGTAGTTATTTTAAATTTTTATCCCATAATTAATCCATGATTTTACTTCTTTCGTTTCATTATATATTGGCTATTTTAAACGAATGGGAATGTTCTGTGTGATCATAATTCTCAGATTAAGAAGTAAAACTTTACAGTAATGTCTTGTAAAACATTTATGTAAGTTACTCCATAAAATTGATGGCAGCTTTGCTGCTTCCATTTTATTGAGTAATTTAACCGATATAACTGGTGTTAAGTTACACTAACGTGTAATATTATAGCAGTTATACCAGTTTAAATTACGCCATTTACATAAGTTAAACTACTTCATAAAATTGGAAGCAGCACGTTGCCACCAATTTTACGGAGTAACTTTACATATTTTTTTTACTGTGAGTTTATACGGCTGTCATACCATTACACTCACAGTAAATGGCGAAGGAATTTTATTAGAACACTTTCACAGTCATTAGTGTAGTATCATATTAAATTAGTATCATTAGTGACGTATGTAATTTTGCACTTATCGTTAATGCTCAAAACAATAGCATTCTAGCACTAAAAATAATATAAATTTGAGATTTAAAAATTTTAATGATGACAATTTTAAAACAATAAACGATGTTTTAATTTTATGAAAATCTCTCCTTCGATACCTAATTGTGCACATGTTTAATTACAAAATGTACATATTTTTTATATTTTATAAATTTCGTTATATTGTTACATCCTTTTCATATTTCTATATTTCACTGCCTTTTAACAATAACTATTATTTATCAGTGAAATGTATCATATTGCTGTCTATTAAAAACGGAAGTCAAACAATATGAACGTCTCTCTTCATTTAAAAAGAGGAGACATATTTTCTACAATAACAGATTTCTTTATTAAGGGGGGTTTTGACTGTAGAAGTATGGGTGCAGATTCCAAAAAATTTTAAGAAACCAGCGACTCCTAAACCCTTAAAATCCAGTGGCTCCTAACAAAAATCTAGTGGCCACATTGTGAAACAAGCTCATAAAACAATAGTTTTTAAATGGAAAAAACTTAACCAAAAAAAAAAAAAAAAAACTCAGGAATTCAAAATGAAAAATAGTTTAATTAATAAATACACATGTACAACAGAACACAGACTAATTACAACAAATGTGTATATTTAATTTAATCCTAGAATTCTCGAAACTTTGATATTAAAAAAGTATAATATAAATCTGAAAAAAATCAGAAGATAAAGTCTTTGGACATCCTCGTGAGCAGATCTGCAGTAAAGGAGTATTTATTTCAACTCTGGGTTTCGGATGAAACCTTCGAAGGTGCTTTCTTTCGCTGGAGTTTAAAGGAGAAACTTTACCACTCATGTGGCAAGCTTCGCAGCTGCTAAGTTTTGTAGTGGAGCGGACATGCGCAGAATTATATTCGAACATAATGTTCGGCAAGAAAGCAGTACATCACAGGTGCAGCGTTCACGACGGTAACTGAGATCGCAAAAATTTCCTGACTTTTTATCAATTGTCGTAACTGATCTCAGCCAGTGAAAAGAGCAGGTGCTTTTCTATTTGCAAAAGAAAAAATATATACATAAATTCCGCGACGGGGATTCGGAACACTGGAAATTGATATCTGGCGACTAAGACACTGAAAGTTAGTCGCCACGTGGCGACTGGCGACCGTAAATCTGCACCTATATGTAGAAGGCGGAGAAAAGACTGTTTTTTAGCAAATTTTTTCTGCAATAGGAATGAAGATTTTAGCTCCAGGTTTTTTTACACGTTATTTGTTATCATTTGAAGAACATTTCAAAAATTTTTTTAATAAAAAGTTGATGATGCGTTTCGAGTTACGTGGGGATGTCCACAAGTGTGCGCGCCGTGGCGGGATGCGATAGATCGTCAGAGTCGTTTGCCATCAATTTCTGTTAAAGATTATGAAAGTAGATAACATTGTCTGGAGCTTCAACCACTTTGAGATTAAAACTGTGAAAATCAACAAAGTGGCAACGATTTGAAAAAAAAGTCTATTTCTTACTCCTTTTTTCGCTTTTTGGTGTACTCCTAAAAATCTTTATTTTTAATAAAAATGGCTGAAAGTGGACCAAGCTCCAGTAAATTATATGAAGTTTAATTTAAAAAGAAAATTAGCAAGATCGATTTAATAGTCTTTGCTTTCTGATCCCGCCCAGTTTGAAAAAAGTCATTTTGTGTAAAATGCGTTTATAGTGCTCAAAAACAGTGTAAGCCTACGGATGCGTAGCACTAAAGCACTAAGTAATTACGAAAGGACTTCGAATTCGGCCAAATCGTTGTACAAGAATAATCTACAGACTATAGGAAATAGAAAAATGTATAAAAAGAAAAATCGATTTTTTTCAATTGAAAAAAGCAAATCCCCCTCCTCAATGAGACAAATTAACTGAGGTAATGATCGTGGATTAGGAAGTCTGTAATTAATTTAGACTATCTCTTCTTTTTGCATTTATATATTTATGTTTTATATAAATAAAAAAATATTTGCTAAATTTTAGAAAACAATAACAAAAGTGTTAACAGTTTATAACAAAATTAATCTTGCAAGACAACTTTTGCCGTGATTTTGAAGTCCAGGCTCCTACATTACCTTAGGAAGGCTAATATACTTGGCATCTTCATACAGGAAAAGTGTCATAAGTGTAGTTAAACGGAAAACTGCTCAATAACGCTACATGTGATTTAGCCACAACACAAGGGGATCAAATTATGTGTGGGGATAAAATTACTCAATCCTCCAAACCTCTTCTACGTCATCATTTTAAAGTGCTTTATGCTTTAGTGCGCACTTTTACACCTGCATATTCAAGTATTATAATTTTAGACTACAGTAAAAATGTTCGAATCTTCTATTGCTTTTTCTATGAAATTTAGTATTTTTGAGTTGTGTCACTTTTCGTGCTGGTGATCGATATATAAAAACTACAAGGAAAAAAATAAACAAAATAGTTAAATTATTGCTAAAGTACCTTGAATTTCAAATATTTATTCTGTAAAAATAATGACGATAATTATGAAAAAAGAAATTCACGTCATTAATATTCAATAATTTCAAGCGTAATTTCACTGTTGAAAAGTAGTGCCAAATTAATTAAATTGTATATTCACCGATGCTGGGTTCAATTGCGTCTCATGTTACGCCGCAAGATTGTGTGCTCATGAAGACTTTTCCATCTAATAGCTGCAGTAGCAGTCTTACCGACTTATGTGAGTGAGAGATGCTAGGCTGGGCATCGTCCTCGTGGCTTAGTGGCAGAGCACTGGGGCGCTATTCCAGGGGCCAGGGTTCGATTCACGACTTGGGTATTTTTCACTCTGTTGGTTTACGCTTAGTTAGCATAGTGATAATTCACGTCATTAACATTCAATAATTTCACTGCTGAAAAGTAGTTGAAAAATTAATTAAAAATAAATACAGGTTTGGCAAAAACTGTTTCATCATCTCTATTTGCCCAGAAAGTTATACGCTTATTAAATAGCATGTAATAAGGTACATAAAATGTAATATTAAACATGTATGCATGGAATACTCATTATAAATTTTACAGTACGCCTTTTCTCCTTAAAATTTACTGATATAATATTTTAAAAAATGCAAAGATGTATGGAAACACTCAATATGACAAACAATCTCCACGTATTTTGCAAATTACGGATGAGCAGTTTGGTTAGTCATGTGAAAAAAATGATACCCTGTCTTCCTTTCATTCGGTGAACTCGCGATCAATGTTGCCGGTAACATACTGTCTTTTTCAGGTGAAGCGAATCCAACATTCTCGATGAATCAATCTGTTGGCAAGGTCAAATGACAAAATACAACTCCCGAGAAAATGAAAACAAAAAATGTGGAAAAATGTTTGAATATTTAGATATAAAATATTTCACTTTGAAAAAGATTCATTAGGATTTCAAGCATTTCAAAATTTAAAAAATTTGCCGGCTTCTAAAGATTATTTTTATTTAATTTTATATTTAAAAAAAAATCAAGGCTTATTTCTGTTTCAAAAAATCCTTTTAGAAATATGTCTAGATTCTATGTAGTAATTTCAAGGTCAGAAATTTACAGGTGAATGCAATTTGTGACCCTTTATGTACTGAATTATGAATTCATGAATTTTATCTTCCAAAGCATTTTTCGTGAATTTTTGAAACTACATTAGAAGATTTACATAATCATTTAATAAATTTTAGAAGGATTGAATGATTTAGAAGGACTAATTAAATTTGAATTTATAGGGATTTTGTGCAACATTTATAACCCAACTCAAATCTTCTATTTTAAATATTTTTCTTAGTATTTTGTAGAATTAGGAAATGCACAAATATAATGTTCTTACGATAGAAATATAGAAATATTTCCGAATTGACCCCCCCCCCCCCCTCCAAACGCCAAGAAAGCTGAAAAGATGCAAAGGCGGCAAAAGAAATCATCCTTTTAAAAATATTTCTGTTTTGTATAACCAATAATGCTTTTGGAACAAGATAAAGTAATGCATCTGTAACTCATTTTAAACTGTATTACTACTAATGGATGTATTAAATGAATTTTATAACAAGTTATTTTAATGGTACTTATAAGTACCGTCAGTAGATAAAGGGTTAAATAGCATAATAAATTCGAAGTTTAACACATGTTTACTCAATTCATTTTCTCTGCGTAAAGTTCTCAGCATCTTTATGTCTAGAGGGAAATATTAAATACTTGGGTAAATAATTGAAGATAAGCTATACATAATATGAAATGAATAACAAGGCGCAACTTTCAATTGAAATTTCCTTCGCTACATAAAAATTTACGGTTAAAATTCAAGATATAGGGTAAAAGCACCAATAGTCGGCCACTTAAGCGCTTTATTTTAGTTTATAGCTCAAAGCGGAATTTTAAAAAACAGTACAACATTTTTAACAGTGACACATGTTAATGTATAGTTTTCTTTTACTTACAGCAATTGTTTTCAAAAAACTGATTATTGTTTTTATTTATAAAAGGTTAAACTTAAAAGTAGCAAAGTCACTAGTAGTCGGCCACTCAATTCTAGTGTTCTTCCATCACTGGACCAGTTGTCGGCCACTTAAATGCTTTGTTATTGTAAATAACTTAAAGTACTGTTTTTATAAACAGAACAACATTTTAACGATAAAATGTGTTAATTCATACTTTTTTTTATAATATTTCAGTAATAATTAAAAATATTATAATGGTTTTTAACACTTTCCAACATAGTTTTAAAATGTTTGTGAATTTGTATTGTCTCCAGTCTGTCCGAGCTTTAACACTCGTAAATATACTCGAATCTCCATGAAATTTTTATATGTTATTCTCGTTAACAATAGCACGATCACTATTGAAAATAAAGTGAGTAGAATTTATAGTTCATCCACAGGAACAGTCAAAAGTATTCCGATGCATTACGCTCAATGCGAAAAAATTGCTTCAAGTTTATTTTAAAGATGTTGGTCATTTCAAACATAACGAAATTGATATGCATTTATGAAATGCACTATAGTATGAATTCTGGACAATCTGGGGTCCAAAGTACTTATTATTCATTTATAGGGCCCCGCAAAAGAATTCCTATACATAATTGTGTCAGAGGAAAAACGGTTTGCAGCGTATTTTAGTTCTGTTACTCTATATCAAATATAATGAAATTGATATACTACATTACTGAGGCTTACTACAATATACTTGTTGTATTACATGATATGCATAGCATTTATCGTTCATTTACAGGGACACACAAAAAATTCGGATACAGTACTGTATCTTTCTATTAGCGATAATTGCTGGAAGTGTGATTTCGTTTATGACTATGACATGTGTTTTTAAGTTTAATTAAATCTTTGAATAGTTTGCGGTGTGTATAACTGATATAGATCATACACAAGGCTACACAAAAGAGTTTGTAAGCTTTGCGGAGTATCAGCGTGAATGGCTTAAAAGAGGCTTTTAATTGAGTTATGCTCTTTCAAGCGGAACTATATTTAGTATACTAAGAGATATTTGTATAATATAGATAAAACCATATACAGGACCACGCAAATAACTGAATACATGACCTCCCAGGGATAATAATGTGTAGAAGTATGATTTCAGTAGTTTTAACCACGTTTTAGCCTGAATTAAATTTCAGCTTAATATGTGCGGCATATAAAAATCTGTTGGTAATATAAAGGGCTGTACAAAATAATTCAAGTATGTTTCCGTATAGCGGTAGAAATTGCTGAAGGTGAATTTTCAATCTGCTATGCATTTTCTTACTATACTAAGTTTTATCATACTATGTATAGAAAAATATACAAATATTTAGATTAAATACAGGGCTGCGCAAAAGAATTGAACTATTTTTCCGGCTAGGGAGCGTAATCTGGTTTTCAAATGTATTATGCCTTTTCTAAAATGTTTACATCTTTTACAGTATTAAGCAGCTAAATTTCATTAAAGAATTCTGCAAGTCATGGGAAGTGTTTTTATAATCTGTTTCTGATGCATGATTTTTCATTCGTGTTTCTTATGGAAAGTAAAGTTAAAAGTACGAATTATCTAGTAGTCGGCCTTTCAAATTTCTGTTTAGCAATCGTAGACTAAGCGGCGCACAGTGGGACATTTTGCTGATCTAGGAGGACAAAATTAATTTTTCCAGTTATCTCGGAATTTGACAAAATTGAGTAAACTGGTAGCCTAATAGCATTGGTCCGGAAATCACGCCACTACATTTTTTGAATAGATATGTGTTAAAATAGTCTTTCTTGTATACATAATCAATAAGTTGCTGTATCAAATCCTATCTTTGTTTGGGGAAAAAAATATCTAAAACTAAGCCGTAAAAATTGGTAGAACCTTAACGTGGCGTTATTACCCTAGAATTACCCGAGAACCCGTTATTACGTTATATATAGTGTGCATAAAATATTATGCAAGCAAAAGGTGATATAAATCTGAAATTGCGAAAATCAAATTACAAAAGAAATCAAATTATTAAAAATAGACTCAAAAAAGTGAAATGGCCTTTTAGTCAGTAGTCAGCCGTGGGGGCCGATTACTGAATATGTAAGTAAATATGATACCCAATAATCGGCCACATTAAAATTAATTAATACAAACACACTTATTTAATTCTGATACTGAAAAACATTAGTTCATTAAGTTTTTTAATAATACAGTCTTATAATTTTAGAAAATAATAAAAAATAAATTAATACTAGTCTTTTAAAAATTTTGTCATCGGTTAACAAAAGAATAGCAAAACTGGTTATTTGACCGCAACCAAATAAAAAATGACTAATTACTAATGCAATAAAAATACCCACACTTCTTTGCTGATGGATTATGACGTATAAAGTATGGTTACATATAGGGGGATTATAATATTTCATTTGAAACCAAAAATAAGCTATTCATAACGTATTTTATCTCAAAGTGGCCGACTACTGGTACATTTAGCCTATATATTAGTCAACTGCAAAGTTTGCTCACTATTCTAATTTTTTTTCTTCACAATAAAATGTAACACTGTCTCTCCACCTCTTTGAAAAATTTCCTTTTAATCTGTTCTACCCCTCATAATTACAAAGCCAAAATCTTCATGCATTTCCTCATTATATGACCACGCTATATTATTAATCTGTTAAAATTTAGACACTAATAGGTAACATGTTTCGCCCTCTTTTTTCCCCCCTTTTTTAAATTAAATATTTAAGTTCTATTTTCGTTTTCTCTAGGACAGTTACACATAACAACCCTATATTTAAGGAACAAAGATTCGCAGCTTTTTTTAATGCATTTTCAGCACTGACGTAGAGAGATGAGTTTGGGCTCACTTTTCGAAGCCCGGGCCCGCCCGAGCCCGACGATTTTAAATCCAAGCCCGCCCGATCCCGAAACATTTTTCCGACATTAGAGCCCGAGCCCGATACCGAAAATGTAAACCGGAAAAAAAGTTTAATAAAAATTGCATAAAAGTTGTTCTAAATGAAATATCTCATCCCTAGCACATAATTAGTTTTATGACATTTACATTTAATCTCATCAAAAGATAAGTCCCTAAAAAGATTCTCATATTTTGCCATATTTCGCCTAGATTGTCAAATAATAAAATAAAATAAAATAAAATAAAATAAAATAAACGATCCAATTTTAAAATATTCTACTATTTTGGCGCCTTAGCGTGAATGATATAAATCTGCAAATATTGCGAATTTCTTTTAAAATAGCTGTGATGTTGTAACATTAATCAATCATCACCTAATTTAAAACCAAAATTGTCCTTTTACAAATATATTTAACTGAAACTTCCTTCCCATTAAAAACATTCTCATTACACGTTAATGTCCGCTTTATCTCTTATACAGCTAATACATATTCCTTTCAATGTTTACCAAATTATAACTGTTAACAAAATAAAGAAAAAAAAATCAACTTTCTCACCCTCGTTAACGAACAGTAATGTTAAATGCTTTTATTTCCGTTCACCAATAAATAAAACTATTTTTTTTATCATTTTCTTTTCTTTTGTTCAATAACCTAAACAGTTACTGATACTTCGCTTTCATCATTCTTATGAAAATAACATCAAAATGATTTCTTATGGAAAATGTAATTTTCAACCCAGGCGTCGCGTCGTAGGACGAGAAGTAGGCGATAACAGACAGATGCCTCATTTATTTATTGAAACCACAGGAAACTGAAAGATTAATGATTATTATGAAAGGAGTAATTAAATTACTTTTACAAGAATAACAGCTTTTTAACACAGATAAAAATAAGGAATACTGAATTTATTTTAGAAACATAAATAAATTTTAGATATTAACACACCTTAAAAAGTATTAACAGAATAATATAGGGAACACAAGAAATTTTGATGATTATATATTAATATATTACTTCTTATATTTTTTAAAAAGTTTTTTCCATACGGGAATAAATAAAATTTTCAGTTTTAAAAAAATGAGCCCGAGCCCGTCCGAGCCCGAAGGCTGGTATGAAAATCGAGCCCGAGCCCGTCAGTAGATGGTCTCCTTAAGCGCATACTCAGAAAAAATTGAAAAAATTACAGAATGTTCTTCTCATGAGGATGCATACGCTTATAAAAAAAACCTCGATATAGCGTTCGTAAAAAAATAATGAAAGTTTCATTTTCTTGGCGATTTATCGCTGATTGGCGACACAATGAAAAAAAAAACACTTTTATGATAAATATACTCTTTAAGAAAAACTTTTTCTACTTTTCGTATTGAACTAGTTTAAGTAAATTTTACTTAAATAAATGCACTTTTATGACTACAGATTTGTCACATACATTTATATGTATCTATAATGAAATTTAATGAAATTTATTTTTGTAAAAGTAACGAAATTTATTATTTTAAACATCCCTGGGTCTTGCAAGTTACAACAAGATAAACTTTCCCCATGCTCTAATATGTAAAAATCATGTACGTCAAAAACATACTGAGTTATGATACTTTGAATTTTATGAAATTTTAGCGTTTACCGGTACTAAACATGCGTTTTTCCATTTTTAATGCCCCCCCCCCCCCAAAAAAAAAAAAAAAAAACTATTTGTCGTAATTACTTTGTTTTACATGTCAGAACACGGAGAAAGTTTTACTGTATATAACTTTCAAATATAACCCAGAAATCGTATGAAAAGATGAATTTCAAAACTTTTATAAGAATAAAGATTTTTCGATAAATATCCTTTCAATATGACGGAGAATAACACTTGAAATTATTTTGCAATTGGAACTATACTTTTAAATTTAACGGTTTAGAAAATTAACTATTGTACATTTATAAGAGGGGGCACTTTGTATAGTTCTTATTCCGATGCTTTATATTAATGCACGTTACATAAATTCTTTCCATATTTTTGTTTATTGCGTCTTCTGTACTTTTTCTGATTTTTCACCGATCGAAAAATACCTGTTTCGAAACATAAAATTTTCACTTTTGAGCCGTCCAAATATATTTAAAAGTGCTAATTTACATTACTTAGTACAATTTGCTGGTGAAAAGGCAAATATAGACTTAACACTCAAATTACACGCGTTCTTTCCGTTTTAAATTTCCGAGACCTCGAATGTAATTGCTATGAAAATTCAGTCGCGAGTAACAGTCCTAGGGGCACACTAAAGTTTACCACTGAGCGTGGAATGCTGAGTTGATGGAGTTTCCCCTACTTTTCCATCGGAAGATTCCCTCTGTGGTGCTTTTTCCAGAACTGAAGGATAAAGTTTTCGGTCGGATAAGTTTCTTTACCTGCGAGCAAACCCTACAGCGAGAGAATCTCTTTAGCAACTTAACGTAGCCGCTCTTTACAAAATGTGATGGATTTTTATTTTATTTAATAATTTTCAGAAATCACGGCTTGACAGCAGTTCAAGTCCACCTCAGTTTTCTTAGAAACGATTTAGTTATAGTTAGTGTTCGCACACAGTCATGCGCAGTCGTTTCATTGAGAGTTGTGTTCGACTTAATTTTTGTTCGTATGCTTCGTTCCCGAGAAGCTTTAACTTTTTACAAGGGTGTGAAAATTTCGTGTTCTACTTCGCGGACATTATAAACAATTAAGTGTTATTCACCATGGACTTACACTATGTCATTGATGCCTAAATAAATAGAGTTGTTTGGTGAATTCAGCGGTAAGATCTCTTAATCATTTATTTTTGTATTAAATAAACTATTATTTAGGCAGATCAAGATTTTAACTAGTATTTTGCTGTATACTGTGGAAAAATGGTAAAACAAATTGTAAAAGAATTGATTGGATTATTTCCTAATTCAATTTACTTACCTTTAATTTACCTCAATTCGATGAATAAATTTTGTAACTTTATATAAAACAAACATATGTTTGCATTTGATTACTTAATTTTTTTAAAGATAATCAATAGTTGTCAAAATATTTCTATAGAAAATTTTTTTAAGTAGTAAAACTTTGATTCTTCCTGATGTTATAGGAGTTGTGTTACTTTGAGTTGAAATCAATTTTAATAAAATTTCTTTTAAAACTTTTTAATCTAATCTAAGAAATACATAACAGGGGTTTTTTGTTTAAAATGATTTGTGTTAAATAAATGTTAACTAAAGACTTTAAACTTTTTCAATTAATTAAAGCCGTAAACTACACATAAGCAGATTTTATTTTACAACTAAAAAGATTTAGTTAAAGGGTAATGAGATGTTTATTTACTTTTTAGAAAAATAATTTTTTTGTGTGAAAATCTTCTGTTATCCTTTTAAAAGCGTAATTTTGCGCTAACAGCGGATAACTTTTTCATAATCCAATTACTATTTATATATGCACATCTTTTAAAGTTTCATAGGATAAATTATGCAGGTGAAGAAGATTCATAGTCACACACTTTCAAGCTTATTTTTTTAATTAAATCTCTTGGTATTTTTTATAAATTTTCCCTGTAAATTCAATTCATTAACTTTAACGTTCTATTTTTTTTTATTATTATTAATTTATTTTTTGTAAAATAAAAGAGCCTGTAAACATATTTGATATATTTTATTCGAAGTTTCAGATTTCTGATCTAAACTTATTTCAGTTTTCTTTTCTTTTATCCGTCGCCATTTGATGTAAATTAAATCCCCATTTTCCTGTATTAAAAAATAAATAAGTCATTTCTAAAGCTAAATCGAGGCGTTTATTTCACACATGAAATATTGTATTTTAATTGAAAACTGATTTATGGTTGAAGTTTAAAACTCAGTCGAATGCTAATTTCATATAACGTATGCAAGTTTCGATAAAGATAATCGATTTTTAGATAATAATATGTTCTGTAGGATGAAAATATATGTATTCTGCAAGCAGTGTGACAGGGTTAATCATTGCAAATTCTGCAAAGAAAATAGTAAATCTCTTAATACCGCATGAGCAAAAGTATGTTCTCTCTTTCCTCTTTCTTTTGTTCTCTGCTCTCAATGCAGACGGTTTTTATTTGGAAACAAAATTACTAATATTAAGAATAAGAAAAAGAAAATGCTATGATGAAAATTCTTTTTACTTTTTACCCGACTGAAAAGAAGGGTTATGTGTTTCAGGCGTATCTATGTATGTGGATTTCTTTATACCCTCTAAACATCCCAACGGCTGGATGGATTTTAAAGAATGAGGTCTATATCAATTCGTGTTAACGGCCCGATGGTTATAGGCTAGGTTTTGTTTTTATAAATTCAAAATGGCGGTAGAGACGAAAAAAATTTTACGCACTCTATTGAGTGGCATATCATTGGATAGGTCTTTCAAAATGAAGACGATGTTTCGTTGACTATTTTACAGTCAGAAGCTCCGTTAAAATATTACACAACCTCAAAGTTGTGTAGGTAGGATCTCTAGCTTTACTGCAACTCTAACCATCATAGACATCTATAGACCTCATCGAAACAGTGTTTATAGATAGGAACTAACAATTAAACACAACTTAAAAGTCATCAATACACGTAAATAAAAAAAATAGTTAAGTAATATAAACAAGCAATATAAAAAAAAAATATATTTTAAGTCAACTCCTACTTAGGTCAATAAGAGAATTTTTTTTTCTAATTCTTCTTTCCTCTTCAGTGGCACTTAAAATGCTTTGATCAAGAAGAAGGTTCTCTCGGTCTTAAAATACCTTGATCAAGAAGAGGGTTCTCTCGATTATTGAAAATTAATTAATTTAATATAATTAATGAAATAATATTTGTAAAAAAAACTGGATTAACATCAAGTGTCATCCATTACAAGTTAAAAAAAATTATTTGAGCTTGATTGGATGAATAATAAGTATTTTATTAACGATTGAAAATATGAACAAGATATATATAGCGAGAGTGTGAGCTAATAGTGGGAATTGAAAAAAAAAGTTTCACATTGATGAGAAATAATTAATCAGTTCGCATTTTACGGAGTCGGGTTTTTTGATTTTTTAAATTTAATTGTTTATTATAAAAGCGTTTATAAAAATGACCTTTCTAAAAATTCAATTTTGTTTTATGTGTTCACGATAAAAAAGAAAAAACGTTTCAATTTCGCATATCTTTTATTATAAAGGACTTAAATATTAGCTCTTTTGAAAGGTTTTTTACTTTAATTTTTTTTGTTTCATTTTTGTTTCTTTTTTTCCCTTTTTTTTTTTTTTCTTTCTTTCTTTTCTTTTCTTTCTGTTTTTTTTTTTTTTTTTTTTTTTTTTTTTTTAATGTATATAGAGTAAAATTTGTAAATACCTTTTAACATGAACATTATTTTTCGAACTACAACTGAAATACAGAATAGTCTATTTATACCTTATATGTATAAAATTTTAAGCGCGTTCTTTAGAAAATCGTTTATCCCATCAAAAACATCTAATGTAAAAAATGTAGTTAAATCTTACCACTCTTTAACCGTAAACAGTTCTGAGTTTTATCTATCTTGATTTGTATCCCTTGCTAAGCATTATTTTTTCTAAATTAAATTTTGAATATACGCTCTGACGCGGGTAAGTTGATCGACATATCTGGTGACTCTTAGCTCATATATTTTATGAACTAGAAAAGATAGAAACGAGAAATTTGGAGGTTTAATTCCATTCGCAAAGTCCTCTACATAAAAGTTTCCCTTGCAGCCAACTCCGGCAGAAAGATATTGGGGGGGGGGGGGGGGGGGTGAAGGGATTAAAAGTATCCTGAGCTTCAAGGAGAATTTCAAAGCCTTCGTATTACTCGAAGCCCTAAACTTGATATTCGGCATAAAGGAAGTGTTTCGGATACAAAGAAAGGGCAAATTTAAAAAATCATGAAAAGACTAATAGAGCTATTTTCGATTTTTCGAATGTTCATTATTTTTAATATTTCCTTTCTTTGTATCCTACACACTACATTTATGCCAAATTTCAAATTTCTAGGACTACAAGGTGGACCTCAGATTTTTGATGATTGGTGAGTGCATCAGTGTCTAAAAATCGAAACTCTGAGTTCATATATTTTCTGAACTAGAAAAGATAGAAACGTAAAATTAGATCATTCGGATAGATTTGTAAAATGCTCTTGATAAATGAAGTTTCAGGTTTCTGGAGAACTCCAGCACAAAGATATGTTGATGCCAAACGTGCCCTGAGTTGCTCCCTAAAAAGGGTCCTACGGCTGTACTTTGTCAATGTTGTGCAAGCGTGCTCCCAGATTAACAAGCGAAACATCAATATAAGTGTAATCGAAATAATATATTTTTCCTAAAAAATAAATAATTAAAAGTATTAACCGTTTTGGAAGTGTGGAAAAACAATTATCTCTTAAAGGAAAAATTCTTGAATTCCGAAACTATTGGATAGCATGTAAATTTTTAATATTTTCCCAATTTTCTCTGAATTAGTCTTGTTTCACATCCAGATTTCATTACCTATAGGTCCATTTGAGTTACTAATTAATGTGCATTTATGTTATATAATTTAATAATAATAATAAAAAAAATCTAAATAAAGCAGAACTATTGAGATTTAACGGCATTGGAAAAATTAGACCTAATAAATTGGAATTGTGTGTTAATTTTTAGAAATATAAAAATAAATACACGAGTTTCTCTTATAATAAATATTTAATGTAAAATATGATTCACTATTGTATTGAAATAAAACACATTTAAGTATTACTATAAATAATTTTACGCTTCTATAAACTATGGTAAATTTTGATTTTTTTTTTTTCATGTTTGAGAATTAAATTTATGAAAGGAATGGATTATTCTTAATTTATTTTGAGATTTTCTTTTATGTTTTAATCGCAGACATGGATACATTTTAGTGTGATCATTTCGAATATTTTTCAAAAATGAACTAAATTACACTTTACTGCTCTGAAATATGTAGTTACAGTCTAGGTGGTGAGTTTAACAAATTCAAGGAGACAGATATCTCTAACAAGAAAATCAGACTATATGCATGTCATATAACGGATATTAAGAAACATAGCTAAAAACGTTATAATTATACCGCGGCTGTGATTAAAGCAAAAATATTTTAACTTTTCAATACATAATTCAAAATTAGATAAAGGGAAAATTAAATGCTCTGAAGAATATTAAAATTATTGAGATTAGAAAAGCTTAAGAATGAAATGAAAATGAAAACCATGTACATTGGATTTGAAGACAAACATTTTTAAAGTTACGGAAACTTTTTATATTATTGAGCGTAGTATATTTAATAGGGATTTATTTCCAACATTTACATTGTTGCTAGCACTTATGGATGCAATTTTATGAATTGCTTTGCGCCCGTATTCTGCTGGGGTAAAATCGAATATTCTACATGGGTAAACAACGTTTGAAGAAAAGGTAGTGAAAACTACGTGTACAAGAGTGGTTATGATTTTCATAAAGCTTACAAATAGGTGAACTTCTTTTCTGATTTAAAAAAAAAAATTGTTATGAAGATAATTATCCTTTTGTTTTAAATATTAAATCATTAGACATAAGTGAAATATTATTGGTTTAGTTATTTAGTTAAAGTTATAAAATAAAATATATTGTCCCTTTTTGAAAGATGGTCTAAAATTTTTCATTTGCTGTAAGGTTAACATTTCCATGCAGTTTTTCCCCATCGATGAGGTAAAACTGGGTGATTTGACTTTTCATATATTTTTTTAATAGTAAAAAATGTGATGAATTTATCATGTATTTAAAATGATATTATGGTGCAAGGAAAAGTGCAGAGTATGCACGCAAAGTTACATTAAATTATGGCTTCAAGAAGCAACTAATATTAAAGTATACGGTTTTAACCTACTTTCCCCTACTGTTATTATTATGGAGGAATTTCATAACATATTTTTCTGTTGCTCATACATGTGCAATTTGATGCAAACATATCATTTGCGAATATGCATAATTAACTTAATGTTGTTTGTTCTAGCAGTTCGAAATAATTTTCTCTACAGAGGTAAGGGATTTTGTTAAACATCGGCCAGTTTTAGTCTTTTTGCTATAGAAGTGATGCCTTGAAAGACTTTTGAAGGGAAAGTTACATGAATTATCGTTCTCGCACAAGGCTCTGAAAACCTTGCACAATCACCTCGCTCACGCGGTCCTGGTTTCGAACCCGTGAACATCAGCCCAAGTTCTTAATTTTTTAGCCAGCATGTTAACCATTGGTCTGAGTGGACCCCAATTTTTTAAAAGAGAGATACTGTTATTATATTAGAAGATTTTCAGAAAAATGTTTCTGTTGTTTGTATATGCATAATTTGATGCGAATTTCTCATTCGCGGATATACATAGTTAAGTTAATAATGCTGAATTCGCGTGATCCGAGATAATTTTTTTCGACAGAAAGGTATTATTATTATAGTGAATGTATTTCATAATTTTTTTCTACTGTTCATTACAGGTGTAATTTGATGCAAATATAAATATTCAACTTAATGTTGTTCAATTTATTTGCATTACTTTTTATTCTTTTAGTAATGTTGATTAAATTCTATGTTGCGTTTCACTTTATTTTTATCAATCATTTTTATGAACCCTTATGTCACTTTATTACGAAATTTAATTTGTCGTTGTGACCCTCTCAATGATTATGTTTAAATTTAAAAGCTAGGAGGATGAGGTATTCAGGGCTGAAAATTTTATTTCGACCCCATTATTACCTTTAATGTCGGCACATAATCTTTTTATTGAAATATCTTGTTTATTTTGCTCCAATTTTTTATGGCCAACTTTTTTTTTCTTAGTTTGTTATATTTCAAGTTTTACAGTCTTTCCTCTTTCTCTTTTATACATTTTATATATGAAAATTTTATCGGAGTTGTTAAAATTATTTGTTATTACTCGTACTTAATAAACGTGCTAACATCATGTCTTTCTGTTTGTTATATATATATGTAAATTTTCGTCTGAATTTCTCACCCCTTTCTTTTTACTTTGTAGTGTTTATGTGACAAATTTTTAGATTAAGCCGAATTCTTTAAATTTAAACGCGGGGAGTAAAAGAAAATTATATTATTAAATAAGCAGCATAGTATAAAGAATAAAAGCCAAAATAATTTTCACTTATTACTTTATTTTCTGTTTTTCAGGGCACTTTCGAGAAATATATTAATCATTTAGTGAATAATTAACTGTAACTAATTAATAATGATCTCATTTTATTGTATTCATAATTTTTTAAATAATATTTTAGATATAACAGTAAAGATTCGTTTAGTTTGCTTTCATGAAAATTTTATTAATGCATTTAAAGCATGTTTACCGAAAACTTTAATTACTCAAAACATGATTTAAAATTTACAAAAAAGGTAATAGTTAAAGGATTTTTTAAAAGCTTTATGTCTCCTTGATTATAAATTAAAGTGCGTTAACTGATGAAAAAAGGGCTAAATTGGTTTTAAGTCTCTAAATTGGAATAATGTATATTTCAAATATACTGTACATTCTCAATATAATTTGAACTAAAAATAGGAATAACACAATAGGATTTAGAGTTTTTCAAGGATTATTGTAAAATGAATTTGTATAATTGATTTTTTTATGTATGAGCTTATAATATAGAAAGGCATATTTCTACTGAATGATATTTTGAAGTTATGCTATTATTGATAATTATTAAGATACTTTATTCCCTTTAATTACGCAAGAATAGTAATTTGTAGCAACTTACTTTTGATCTATTATTGCAATTTATACTATAACAATAAAGAAATCATAGTTCTCTGACACAATTTTATGACGTATATGTATGTGACATATATTTGGATAATGTCACTAAACTGTTTCAAAAGTAAACATACTGTTTCTAAGGGATGTTAAGTGACTTTCAAAAACGAACAGGAAGCTAATGATCAAAATGATAATCTATTAGCAAGTAATTTTTCACCGCAATACGGGTGCCCATACCTCAGTAACCTCGGTTTATGCACACGTTTAACTTTATTCTAGAAGGTAAAAAACTGATTCATCTAAACGCAGAAGTAGAAATCTCAAGAAAAGAGATTTTTTGTGTTTTTATATTTGTTCCGGATAAGCACTTTTATCGATTGCGAAATAAACAGAAAAAAGAAAAAAAATTCTCTTCTTGACGTTTAAATATCAACAGACGTATTTTTCTATCGATGTTTTGTTTTTAACTTGTGTGTTTCCTTTCCATTAAGTTATGCTATTTTTTCACGAAAAATATAAACAATATACATAGACTTTTAAAAAAAATTATGCAATGCATATGAACAAATTGATAAGAATTGTCACTATTGTTATATATGTTACGGTCAAAACCCGGAGCTTGGCCAATTCGCGAACTGGCCGAGATTCCTGGCCAAAACCCGAAATACATGAAATGAACAGCTTATTACGGGTTTTGGCCGGCCAATTCGCGAACTGGCCGGAATCCCTGGCCAATATACGAAGTGCTCAGCAATGGATATCCACAGCTGGTAATGTGATTCTTTTAACTTTCATGCAGCTCTGCATATGATCTACAAACCTCGTAATACACTGCATATAAATTAAATTTTAAAAGCCTATCACAGCTGAAAACGCACATCAAGCAATAATGGCTCATAGCCATACCAATAACCCAAATTATTTCAGTGACTCTTTAAATAAACGACAAATTCTACTTAGTCAATAATCTATAGAAAACATGTTGTAGAATATAATAGTAATGTATAACAGTTTCATTATGTATGAAGTAGTGTAACATCATTAGAGTACCCTATAAGCGATTTTTTCACATATATCATAATTCTTTATCGGAATTTTTTTGTCGTCCGTATAAGCGAACTATAATGACTACTTAATCAATACTCTACAAAAAAGCATATTGCTCCCAACATGTGTGAGGCGTGTGAATTTTATTATGTTTGAAATAGATTGACATCATTTAAGTGTACTAAAAATTATCTTTCACCATTCGCTGCAATGTAATGAAATACTTTTAAATGTCTCTGTAAACAGACTATAATTGCTACTGATTTCATACACTTAGATAACAGTTTGTTGTACATCTTAATGATGCATACCAATTTCATTATAATTGAGATAATGTAACAACATTAAAATACACCGGAAAAACTTTTCTCCTTGATGATATTGTAACGAAATACTTTATTGTGCCGCTGTAAATTAACCAAAAATAGTACACACTTCACTTGCAATATCGAAATTAATTTATAAACCTAAATAATATAACAATTACAAGTCAATCCGAGTCTTTACTCGAGTTAGAGCACGGACAGGCAGACTGCTAGACAAATTGAATTCATCAACGGTTTCAACTATGTTAGAAAGGGATAAAAAGTAAAAATTGGTTTCTATATACTTATTTCGCGAAATGGCCGATCGCGTATGGCCACTTCGCGAATTGGCCAATTTCGGGTTTTGGCCGTAACATATGCATTAATTAATAATTATTACATTTAATATATATATTTTACATAAGCATGGATTCAGGAAATATATTCCGTTGAGTCATGCCATATGCTAAAAAGGGTATACCATTATTTTCGAATTAAATACCCATCATTTAAGGATAAAAGTACTCTCCAGTAATTAATATCGTAATTTGTTATAGACTTTAAGATTAATCAAATGCATTACAATTTTATTAAATGCGGTTGAATTCGCAAATTATAAAGCTATCCCCTTTAATGTGATGTCGTCCCAGTGTCTCAAAGCATTCCAACTGGTTTTCATGTTAACAAATTTCCGTTGATATAATGCATAATTAATGAAGCCTGGTTACAGGTAAACCCTTAACCACGGAACCTAGTGCTACCGGGATAGACCCGTTAACCATCAATCACAATGTGAAACCCAAACATGTTCGGTTCCAGAAATCCAACGTGGGGGAAGACCTTTTTACCTTTTAAGTTTTACAAATATTAACATTGTTAACATAGTTGCGCAGAAGCTCAACGTTACTTTACATTATTTCAAAACTAGTATTTTCAATGCTATCTTATTTTCCCAATATCATACTTATTACAGTACAGAGGAAAAAACGCTTACAGACTAGATCTTGAAATTGCTTCAGTGCAGAGCAGAACGTGCCAACTGTCTTAATATTGGAATTGTTTCACATTTTTCTTTTACAGTGTAATAGGGTTATACGCATAAAGTTTAAATATTTAGAAATAAAGATTTATTTAAGCACTATACTTTATACAATTCAACGATTTTGTTTTTCTTATACAATATTTTAAAATTTACATTTAAATTTACTATTTATACATAACAGCTTAAATTACAAATAACACTTCATAATATAATATTATGATTTACAGTTTAAAAAATACATTATATCTTGCTAAGACCTTTGAATTCTATAATTTAATTAACCCTAATTTAGTATGTATACTTGTATATCGTTCTTAAAATTGATGTGTTTAAAAGTTTAGTATATTGATATATTGATATGTTTAAAAAATTAGTAAATTTAAGCGAGTTTCAAATGTCAGGCTAACCAGTAGAGCATGAGAAATAAAAGTAAAACGTACCGTTAAGGAGGTAATAAAATATAACTGCTAAAACTTCATACTGTGTCCTGTGTGGATTCAGAGTAAGGTTAGTTGGGGTAACTGGACCCACGAGGTAACTGGGCCATAGGCTATTTTATAAAAAACTGTAGGTGTTTTTTAATTTTTAGCTTTTGTGAACAATGCCCCTTAATCTCTACTTCCTAAAACAATGTCTATCAATTCAATCATAACTCTCACTTTGCTGTGATAGGTTGTCAAAAATTTACGTTTCTTTTTTTAAAAAGAATGTCAATATGGTTGAACTTCCTCGGCTTTTTATTAAAATACTGTAAGTACTTTTATTAAACAATCTTTTTTTTTTAAAGATTAGACATATAACTACATTAATATTATTAGGTATCTATACATATTTACTTCATGTTTCAAATGTAAGCGCGGTGTCCCAGTTACCCCATAAATATTTCAAGAATGGGGTAACTGGGATAGGTATTCGGGGTAACTGGACCATGCTGGATCCAGTTACCCCAATAGTTATAAATAATTTTTTTTTGTGTTTCTCTTACTACGGGAAGTAAATTTCTCCATTGTTTTTTGCTCACAATAAAGAAAATGATAGAATACCTTTCCCCAGGTGGGGTTTCCGTGTTTTGGTTTGTTATGTTGTGGATCATTCGAGGCTACAGCCGTGCAGCTTTAGGCCTCAACCCCCACCCCCCTTCAAGTTCAAGTTCCTTCAAGATAGAATACCTTATTAAAATTACGTAATGAAATTTTAAAAAAAGCATATTGAGTGGTATCAAACCAAATTTCTTGATCCCTTGAGAGGCGGTGATGCCGTTATGTCATCACTTAATTTTAATTCCTAATTGCCACATTGGTACCTGAATTTTATATTCAAAATTTCACCTTTATTAAGTACGCGAAAATATACTTTTACTTGTTTTCAGATAGATTCTCTTGTAAATATTGGTGTCAGTAAATTATTTCAACATTTTACGAATGCAAGTACCTTGCCCCTGAAAGTGAGATAGCCAGACCTTGAAATTGTACTATAACCAGGGGTCGCATTCTATAGGGAAACTTTTATCGTTCCTACTACTATTTTGAAAATAATATCTTCATTGCACCTCTCTTTAAGGGTTCTGGTAGGAACAATAAAATTTTCCCTATATAATGCGACTCCTGGATAAAGTACGTAGGTAGCCGTTTGTTCATAGATTTACTTTGCTATTTTTTCCTTAAAATACCCATGTGACTTTTATACTTATTATCTATACTAAAGTACATAAGTACTTACTTAAGTTTTATGTTTTTTTGTATAAATAAATCTAATATTTTCACTTTTAGTGCTTTTTTTAGACATATTGACAACAAAGGTTTCCCTTACAACGCTGTTTATTGACATATAATTTACATGATCTGCCTGGTTTAAAATTTTTAAAGTTGTTTACTCTTTTTCAAACAGGACCCTATATCCGATATGAAAAAATATAAACGCGTGTGGAACATAGACTCTCTTGGTCCAGTTACCCCATTTTGAGGGGCAACTGGACCCATGAGGAAAGAAAGATGAAGTATGCATATTTTTATATTTTTAATATTAAAATGTAATTTTGAGTATTTCTGTTTGATAGAGGAGAACGTAACTGAACACATTTACAGAAGTTCAGACTTTAATTCAAATGAACATTAGCTTTTTGAAGCTGAATTGTCAGAAACTCCAGAGTCACATTGTAAAATCATGGCCCAGTTACCCCAACTAACCTTAGGTATTTTAATGTGTTGAACATTTCTCTACTGTCTAAATTAATTATTTAAAATTATTACCTGTATATAATTATTTAAAGTGTTTCATATTTAAATTATTTTATTTTTAATTTGATAATGTAATCTCCATAATATAATATCGATACATTGATATATATAAAAGTTTAGTAAATTTATGTGAGTTTAAAATGTGCTGAATTGTACTTGTCTAGAGGTTTATAAGTTGTCATGAGAAATGTTATTTGATGAGTTGCCATCACAATCAGTTCTGTTTTAGAAAATGAATTCATTTTTCTCCTTTAACTGTATGCATTTGAAATTCTTTGCGTTAATATTGAGCTGTCGAATAACATATTTTATCCAGCTTTGCAAGGACTTTTGATTGTTCTTTTTATATGAAATGCTGATGTGATCGTGAAGCCCAGAATATAATGCAGAAATAATATCGACATATTGATATGTTTAAAAATTTAGTAAATTTATGTGAGTTTAAAATGTGTTGAATTATACTTGTTTAAAGATTTATAAGTTGACATGAGGACTATAATCTGATAAATTGCCATCACAAGCAGTTCTGGTCTTGAAAATGAATTCGTTTTTTCTCCATGAATTGCATGCAATTTACAATTCTTTGTGTTAACATTGAGCTGTCGAGTAACATATTTTATCCAGCTTTGCAAGGACTTTTGATTGTTCCTTTTTATATGAAAAGCTGATGTGAGCGTGCAGCCCAGAATATAATGCAGGAAAACTCTGCGACAATATAATTGGTCTTCTTTTCTAAAACTCAATTTCAGGATGTTTTGAATGCGGTCTGTTAAAGCCTTTCATTTATCCTTTTCTAGAAAGTAGGAAATCCAACCCGGCCTTCCGGGTTACACAACATAGATGAAAACCATTTTTTAATGGAAAACTCAAAAATAGATTTTTTACATTTCATATATATTTTTACATCGCCCACTAAGAACTTCAAAAGCATTTTTATATGAAAAATATCAATAATGTATTCATATAAAGTTTTGAAATTCATTAGCGATACTTTCGTATTAGCCGCATGTTAGGAGTTAATAGACGAAGAAATCGGCAAAGACCGCTACTTACAGCAGCCTTTTGATTCTGATAATGACTGTTACATTTGTGTTTTATTTATATTTTTTTTATTATTTTATTTATTGATTGATGAAATTCTAATTTCGTTATAGAATATTAGCCGGAGACATTTGCTGAACTATTTATATTGTTTTAAGTGCAAACGGTTTAACACGTTCACGCCGGCATGGTGGGTCACACTCGACTGTCTCAGAGCTGACAAGTCTCCGGCTTTTTAGATACCAGTATTTTAATACAGAATATGTTGTTTTATTTAATTAGAACATTTGGGCGATTTAAAGGAGCAACATTTTCTCTAAAATAACAGTGGTGTGCAAAAAGCCGGAGCCTTGACAACTCTGAGACAGTGGAGTGTGACCTATCACGCCGGCGTGAACGTGTTAATCTTTCGTAACCGGAATGCACGCGATGGAGATATATTTTAAAAAATCATGCTTGAAAATTATTTTAAAATCCATAAAAAAACAGTAAAGGGTCATTCCATACAAAATGAGTAAATCAGCTGTGACTGACGTGTCACAGATTTTAATGAAAACGAGCATTATAAATAGTTCAAATCTATTTATGAGTCAATGCAAAATAATAAGATTTCAGGATTGTTTATTAAAAACTTACTGTATTAAAACTTCCATTAAAAGTTGATACAAAATCGAGGTTTTGTCTATATGCTTGAAATTTCAATTTTAACTATTAGCTTTAGGAATGGAAAGACTATATAAAAAATTATTAGTAGGAGCGAAGCGAATCCTCTACTAGACTACACAAATTACATTTTGTCGTACACTTTACAAAAAAATTATTCAGTACTTTGACTTGAAATTAAACATAAAAATAAATTATGATCTGCAGATTTGCACAATATTATTTTTTTTAACAGAATAACCTTAAAAAATTTATTATTTTAATTAACTTATTTTACATGTTTTTCCATTACGGACGCATTGTTGCAAATAAAAAATGAAACAGGTATACTTTGAGAAGAAAAAATAAATCATGGATTTAATAATTATAGTTAGAATCATAATTAATTAAATAAATAAAATATATTTTCATTAATCCGCCAAAATATCTCAAAAACTGTTTTATTTAATTTAATTAAGGAAAGAAATACTTTTTGAACTTGATACAAATAAAATATGATCTGTAGATTCTGACAATATTATCTTCTTATTTGTGAAAATTCAATTATTTACATTCAATTATAAGAGTATTTTTCAGTGTTAAGAATTCAAATACACAGTTTATTCTTATTATGTGAAATCCTTTACACAGACGATACTTACGCATTTTAAAAGAATTATATTATGATTTACTTTTTGTTTGTAAAGTGGCAACAAAAGAATTGTAAACAAATAAAATTAATTGTTATATTCGTTATATAAAGTGTTATTCGAATTCGAAATTGAAAATCGAACCAAATGAAACATATTTACTATTCAGAAGTAATTACTATTAGGGTACTTGTTAGTTATCAAGTCGACCAATTTTGCCAAATTATATAAATCGCCAAACCACTCGCCAAATTATACAAATTGACATAATTTTTATTTTAAAAATGAAAGAACAAGTAAATTAGTATAACATTAATAAAAATACAAATAAAACGTCGAAATAAAAATAACTTGATAACGTAAACACGTGTAACTTGCTTAAAGTTGACATTTACGATCAACCATTATTGGCATTTATCCTTACAATTTGCCGACAGTAATTTGGTCGACAGGATAAATAACAAGTATCACTATTAGTATCATTAGGTAGCTTTCATAACAAAAAGCATTGCAGTCGTCCGGAAGAAAACGATTCCGAAAAAATTTGGTATATTTTCACTCATCATGACCCCCAGACCACGAGACCACTCTCCGTTAAAATGTTGATATATATATATATATATATATATATATCTCCATATATATAACCTTTAAATAAACCTTACCGACCACCATCAAAAATTGTGATTATGAATGAAATGACAATAATACAGTTTCCCCCAACACACATAACATGGATACTAAAAACATAGAATATAGAATATACAAGCTGCTATGTATAAAATATAGTCCCTTGTACTATATTAGGAGAATTAATATGGAAGAAAAAAGAAAAATATGGATACCGATAATAATAATTGAAAAGCTTACATATTGAATTACGTTATCAAGAGTACAGAATTCAATTATATAAGCAAAATAGTCGTTTTCTGTGAGAAAAAAAGCTAAAAGCTGAATTTTTTTTTCTCCTGTACTCAAACGACTAATATGACCAAAAGAATAGTTTCAAGATGAAAACAGAATAATATTGAATGCTATGAAATGGAAAACGCAATACAACCTTTTAAATATTTAATTTATAGCAATGAAAAATAGTAATATTACACAACATACCTAATTATAATCCTAGTTTTATTTTATCCAAATACACTCCTACACATGGTATCCAAAAGCACGATAAGTTTAAGGTTATTTTTACAGTTAAGTTAACACAGATATTAAAACCTAATGGTTGCAGTTAATCCATTTTGAAATACCGTGATAAATGCAATTAATATAATATAAATAGAAAATAATTACAATATTAGTATTTAAAATACCTATTAACACTTTTAAATTTATTAACTAAAGTAAAAAATACCCAAACTATTATTTTACAATATTGCCAATAACCAGAATTTAGTACCACCTAGTGTTGAAAATTGAAAATATTACTCTAATAAAAGCTACAGACAAAATGCAAATTAAATTTTGGTGCTGCCATATAGTATGATAAATTAAAACTATTATGATCAAATGTCATAAGAGTAACCAAATTGAAGCTAATGCTTTCAAATTTTACCAACTGATTTACCCCACAAATCCTAATAAATAAATAATACCATATTATATATCATTATTCACAAAAATATTAAATAAATACAAATGTTAATATAATGCATACAATATATTCTACTGCCACACCCAATTAATCTATACGGAGAATTTAAATAATTTTATAACATTGATAATATTATATAGCTATATGCTATAACATAAAATAAATTATATATAATAAAATTATAAAAAACTTTAAGAATTATTATTAAATATAAAAAATAATTAATTAATAAAATAAACAGGAAAAGAAAAATGGATGTTTATAGAACTTTGTCAGAATCTTCAGTTCCCAAATGCCTAAAGTTCACAAATAAAGTGTGTAGTTTATTTTCATATTAGCCATAAAAAAAGCTAACGAATATGAATTTGGGACTAACAGACACAAAAAACCGATAATTAATCATTGAACACTAAGTTCAAAATTAAACAAGATTAAAAAGGATAGACGAATAATAAAAAACTAATAACCTAATTTTAATACAAACTGTAATAGCAGTAGTTACATCAAATAAACTTATTATGCATATTATTCTCTATAAAGATGGTATACTATTAGAAATTAATATGATATTGTCCTGAGTAGACTAAAATTTAAAAACAAGTTAATTGTTAACTTGATTAAATATTAATGAAGCTAAATAAATTTAATATGAATTGAAATATAAATATAACTTCACCATATACATATAAAATATCGAATCAACATCCACTGTAAAATGTGTATTAGCAATGTAGTTATAATTCAAATGCCCATTATTTTTTAAAAATAAATTAACCATTTTGTATTATCCAGACAACATCACCCTCCTCCGTACTTTAACATCTACCCACCCAACCGTCCTATAATAATTTTTTATTATTATTTTACAATTTTTAATTTTTTATAATTATTTTCTTATTTTATAATTTTCTTTGTAATTTTGTTTACGCATGTGTTGATTTGTTTTTTAAAGATCTTTTAAGTACTAATTGTATATTAAAGAAAATATGAATTTTTTTGGAAAACCATGATTTAATGTATCATAAATTACTTTTTTAATATTATTGTTAATTAGATGAGAAGAACATAAACATTTTATTCTATATAAGTGATTAAGTATTATATTTCAATATAAAGAATGATTGAAGACGAGATTTAAAATTTGTAAATGTATTAACTTTGAATTTAAATTCTTTACGTGTATCATATAGACCAGTTATTGTTTTGTTGTCTTTTATTGTAATTTTAAGATCTAAGAAGTTAATTGTATTGTTAGATAAGAGGTTTTCCTTTAATTCCAAATTAGTGGGATAATCGACTGGAAATTGAGAAATATTAGTTTGATCAGTGGCAATTAAAATTATGTCATCAGTATAATGATATAAATATAGATTATTATTAGTAAAAGTACGTTCATAGTGATATAAGTATAAGTCTGGTAATAAACTGGATGTACAACCACCTTGTGGTATACCGACGTGCTGTAAATATAATGTGTTATCTTGCAAGATATAATTATTATAGATAATGAAGTTTGTTAAAGATTTAAAATAAGCGATATCTATATTAAATGGTAAATCCAGTTTTTGATGATACTTTTTAAATAATGCATATGTAATATTATGTAAATCTAATAAATCTATATTATTAAAAAGATCTTTGAAGTCATATGTCGTTGTATTATATACACAATTAAAATTTTTCATAATATTGACCAGTTGATAGCTATTTTTTATACAATGTGTATTATATATATATATATATATATATACATATATATTTATTTATTTATTTATATTTTATTATATATATATATACATATATATATATTTATTTATTTATATCCATATATTTATGTATGATCTTTGTCACACTCTAACTCTCGTATTTATGAACCGATTTGGATGTAACCTGGTGTGTACATAGTACATACAAATGTCTCGACCGAGTTCGTTGGCCAGCTTCATCCGCTATCTTGTTTCAAAATGGCGGCAATTTATTTTTTTTAATTTAAAATTTAAAATGAGGTAGAAAAAAATTAGAAATTGAAAAATATTTTTTTCTTGTGTGTTTGACCTTCATACAAAGATTTCAGAGCATTTTTTATTTTGTCTATATATTAAAAAGTCCTTCCGGCCAGTGCCGGGAGGAAGAGATGTCTTATGATTTATTTTATTATTTCTTATTTTAACATTCCTTATTTTTAAAGAGTCAGCTTATACTATTCAAACACACGAAGTTCAAATTAGTGGAACCCGATTATAGAAGATTCAATACTAAGTTTGTCAATACTGAATGTGAATGAGAATTTCACGAAATTAATCAGCTGTATCCAAATAGGTTCTATTTAAAGTGACTTATATTTGGTCTCCAAATACGGCGATATCTTCAAGTGTCCGCCATTTGAAATTAACATGATACGTGAAGTTAACCAATCAATGAACTTAGTCGAGACCTTTTTAATTCCTGTGCATATTCTCACTCACATTGGAATCGGTTGGTTTATACGAGTGCTGTCGCAAGCAAAAAAATTAGATTTTTCAAAATGTCACCCACATTAGAAATTCAAAGTGCTATATTTCAGCCATTTTTAAAGATAAAGACAAAACAAAAAATGCTCCGGAATCCTTGTATCAAGTTCAAACACTTAAGAAAGAAATATTTTACAGTTTCTAATCTTTTTTACCTCATTTTAAATTTAAATTAAAAAAAATTTAATGGCCGCTATTTTTAAACAAAATGGCGGATGAAGCTGGCAAGCTAATTTGGTCGAGACATTGCTATATACAGGGTGTCCAGCGAATAAGACCCTGATTTCAAAATTAAATATCTCAAAAACAAAAATCAATAGAATTATGCGGTAAACGGTTTGTTTATTAGCTAAGCTGTAAAAATGTTACACAAAAGTTTCCAAATTTAGTTGCAAAAACCGTTAACAGATGACGCTGTAATCGCAATGTCTATAAATTCTGCTTCGAAGTCCAGAGCACTAGCGTCTCATTCCTAAATGGCTCCCTATGGAAGAACGAAAATTGGGAAAGACTGCTTTTTCGTTGGGGTGATGGGCAGAAGTGGAGACATCCGATCACAGAATTATTGCATCAGTGTTAATTTTAGAGAATTTCAATTAATAGAATTTTCAATAAAAAGTTTAGCAATCATTATATAAGAACGTATTAAAATATTTTATTTGGGTGATGTGCAGAAGCGGAGCCATGTGTTGACAGAATTGACATTTGTTTCAAATTTTGTTATAAGCTGCTTCCGTCCGGATACCAGTATTTCTATGGTATGTCTTTCTTCTCCTAATTGGTAGATCGTGGAATCGAATCCAAGTAGAGGAGGATTTGAAAAAATTGGAAATCTTTACTTTTTAATATTTATTTAAATTGTGAAAAAAAGTTTGAATAAAAAGAAAAAGTTTCTGATTTTAAAATTCAATTAAGCTAAAAGAAACCCTTTTTTTAAAATCATTGAGAATTTATAATAATGATTCATAAATCATTTTTTTTTTTAATTGTAGAAAAAAATTTGAATGAAAAAATACAAAGTTTCTATTTTTAAAACTTAATTAAGTTAAAAAATCATTTTAATTTTAAAAACTCATTTTAAATTTTTTTTTTATCATTAAGCACAGAAGTATGGTGTAGCTTCTAGCGATATGATCCGAAGTGTTGGAAAGGAATGCAGCATCCAAAATACTTTTGCTTCGACGTTGATGATATGTCTTATCATCAATTCCTTTTAAAAAAGAAATTATTTAATGCATAATTTCTGTCCCTAAAACTTTGTTTACAAAGAAAAGAAATATATGTGTTGTGCAAAAACCAAAATATTATGACATGATTTAAAAATAAATGAAAAGTGCAAAATTACTTTTTATTTATAATAATTCAGGTATAAACAATAATACCAAAATATTATGCCGTGATTTAAAAGTATAAAAAATAAAATAAAAAGTACAAAATTATTTTTTTAAATATATGCATTTTGATTTAAATAATCATATGGCATTACAAATTGAATTTAATAAAATATTTTAATAAGCTCTTATATAATGACTTCTAAAAGTTTTATTGAAAATTCTATTAATTGAAATTCTCTAAAATTAAAGCTGATGCAAAAATTCTGTGACCAGATGTCTCCACTTCTGCACATCACGCCAACGAAAGAGTGGAATTTTCCAATTTTCGTTCTTCCATAGGGAGCCATTTAGGAATGAGACGCTAGTGATCTGGACTTCGAAGCAAATTTATAGGCACTGCGATTACATCGCCATCTGTTAACGGTATTTGCAACTAAATTTTGAAACTTCTGTATAGCTTTTTTACAGTTTAGCTAAAAAACGAACCGTTTACCGCATAATTCTATTGATCTTTGTTTTTGAGATATTTAATTTTGAAAACAGGGTCTTATTCGGTGACACCTTGTATATATATATATATATATATATATATATATCAACATTTGAACGGAGGGTGGTTTGGGGGTATGGGGGTCATGATCGATGAAAATATACCAAAATTTTTCGGAATCGTTTTCCTCCGAACGGATGCAATAGGTAGCTTTTTGTAATGAAAGCTACCTAAAAATGACTAAGTTATAGCACTTTGAATTTCTAGCATGGCTGAGATTTTGAAACGATCCGATTTTCGTTACGCGATAACACGCGTATTTATGAACCGATTTGGATGTAACTTGCTGTGTATATAGAACATACCAATATATCGACCGAGTTCGTTGGCCAACTTCATCCGCCATCTTATTTAAAAATGGCGGCCATTTAAAATTTTTAAAATTTTTTAAATTTAAAATGAGGTCCAAAAAAATGAGAAATTGAAAAATATTTTCATCTTGTGTGTTTAACCTTGATACGAAGATTTCGGAGCATTTTTTGTTTCGTCTATATCTTAAAAAATGGTTGAGTTATACGGCTTTGAATTTCTAGCATAATTGACATTTTGAAACGATCTGATTTTTGTCACGCTATAACACGCGTATTTATGAACCGATATGGATGTAACTTGCTGTGTACATAGTACATACCAATATATCGACCGAGTTCGTTGGCCAAATTCATTTGCCAACTTGTTTCAAAATGGCGGCCATTTAATTTGTTTTAATTAAAATTAGGTTAAAAAAATTAGAGATTGAAAAATATTTTTTTCTTGTGTGTTTGACCTTGATACAAAGATTTCGAAGCATTTTTTGTTTCGTCTATATCTTTAAAAAGGGCTGAGTTATAGCACTTTGAATTTCTAGCATGGCTGACATTTTGAAACGATCGGATTTTTGTCACGCGATAACACGCGTATTTATTAAACGATTTTGATGTGACAAGACATGTGCATATTATATAGCAATCCCTTGACCAAGTTCGTTGGATAGCTTCATCCGCCATCTTGTTTCAAAATGTCGGCCATTAAAATAAAAAAAATAAAATAAAATTTAAAATGAGGTACAAAAAAATTAGAAATTGAAAAAGGTTTTTTTCTTAAGTGTTTGACCTTGATAGAAGGATTCCGGAGCATTTTTTGCTTTGTCTTTATCCTAAAAAATGGTTAAGATATAGCAGTTTGAATTTCTAATGTGGGTGGTAGTTTGGAAAAACGGATTTTTTGCCTGAGACAGCAGTCGTATATATCAACCGATTCCAAAATTTAGTGAGCATGTGAACAGGAATTACTAAGGTTTCCACCAAGGTCATTGTTAGCTTCATCCATCATGTTGTTTTAAAATAGTGGGCACTTCAAGATATAGCCGAATTTGGCGGCCGAATGTAAATCACTTCAAATAAAACCAGCTAGGATAAAACTGACTAAATTCGCGAAATTCTTGTTTATATTCAGTATTGACAAAAATTAGTATTGAATCTTTTATAATAGGGTCCCACTAATTTGAGCTTCGTGAATTTGAATAATATAAGATGGCTTTTAAAAAATAAGGAATATGAAAGCTACCTCTTCCTCCCGGCACTGGTCGGAAGGACTTTTTTTAATATGTTCGCCGTTTAAAAACAATTTATGGAATGTATTAGCTCTATTATAAATAATGCCGAGAAAACGTACACTTACTTGTCGAAAAGAATAATACTTTGCGAATCGAAACAAAACGCTGCTTTTGCTAGTTTATAATTAAGAATGAGTAATAAGTAAGATATTGGCGTAATTTAGAAATAGTCTTTTTATTTCTTAACGAGAAAAACATAAATGAGAAAAAAAATAGAAGGGAAGATGCAATACTTCTATTACTTGTTTGAACATGAAGGAAAACTCTTAAAATTTTAAAAATATTTGCGGTATAGATAAAAGTATATATTTTAAATATAGAAACTTTCATTCTTGCTTTTTTATTCCTTAATGAGAAAAAAACTATATTATGAAAATTTTTGATGGGAAAAGGCAATATTTCTATTACTTGTTTGGACACGAAAGAAAGCTCTTACAAACTTAAAATTAATTGACATTATAGATAAAAGTGTATATTTTAAATATAGAAACTTTCATTCTCACCTTAAATTATTTTTGCTTCAAGAATATTTTAAAGTGCAGCAGAACAAATGTTTCATTTGAACAAATAACTATATAGAACTCCTAACTCCATATACATGACAGCACTAATTTTTTTTTCACAAAAAGCGCACAAATTTGAATTGCTACTACTGTCCACAAAACATAATCCGATAGATCTTTTAAAGATATATCGTAATTGTTTCGTGTAAAGATGCATCGTGCAAACATTAAAACAATAATGTTATGAGATGAAGATGAAAAAATATACTGTAAACTGACTTTGTATGTCATCATGGAATGAAACATAGAATGTAACAAATATTACCTTTTTGAACCCAATTCTGTTATGTTAGGAATCAAATACAATCTTGAAAAAATTTAAGCGTATCATGGCCTTATCGATGTTTATGCTTATACAATATTGTTTAGGTTAAACGTTTCCTTAATTTGATTTTTTGTACCTACATAAGAAGAAAAAATGTGAATTTATAATTTTCTTTTAAGTTGAAAATGAAGGAAATAAATAGCAACTTTCAAACTTGAGCAATTTGATTTTCATATGTAACACTACATCATGCATCAATTTCACAGATGTTTTTAAATTCCTTTGATTTTTATAGCGTTTTTAATTTTCTGAAAATTGACAAATTTTCAGTTTTTACAACCAATTTAAGATTAACCATGGTGTTACCAAATTATAATTACTAAATAAATATGAAGATAACTTTACAGAGATTTCAATATTATATAATTTTTTAATTTATGTTAAATCGTTTTTAAGATACGGAGCTTCAAACTTGCAACTTTGAACGACTGCACACATGCCATTTTGTGTCACAAGTTTTTTAAATGCCCAGAACTGCTAAAATACTTTTTGTCAATATATTTTGCATAGCTCTATCTAAATAGGAATTGAATCAGTGCTCCAAATTTTATTAAAATCGGTTACTATATGGCTTCGACTTTTGAAAAAAAATTGCTTATCTTGTATGGAATGACCATAAACTTAGACTAGACACAGTTTTCAAACAAGATGAATTTGAAAGAAAATATTTTTTTCTATTCGATTGTGTAAAAATTGCAATTGTGCGATATTTAAAAGTAAAACAAAAATGGCAGTAAAAACGAAATTTATTGGTCAGGCGTTGCCACAGTCAATATAACGTCAGCGTTACTCGCGGACATGTTTTTGGTTTACAATATAAAAATTGCACATGTACGTTTATAATATTACGTTAAAACTGGTGTTATAGAAATATGCCAATGGCGATCACTCCTGCTGACGTAACATTACAAAATAAACAACGAAATTACAAAATAAAAAGAGTATTTCTTTTACACTCTTTCACTTTCAATTATTTACCTCTCAAACGTACAGATGTGAAATCATATGAGTTTACTAGGATTGAAAATTTGCTGCGAAAAAATTTTACCTGCTAAATAGTCAACTTTTTAATACCACTATTACTAAAGAATAATTTTCGTGATATATTCTACTACAGATATTGTAGGAATCTACTTGTTTCGACAAAATGTATTAAAAGCGGGATTATTTAAAATATGCCATTTTATTTTTCGTTACACACATGGAAACCTGCCGGACTAATTCGTTTTAGAGATAAGATACAGATGAATTTATTTCAGCCACTAGTGCGTAAGAAATAAAAATACTGTTAAGAAGATAATAAGAGATAACTGGAGCAACTCCACACTGTGTCCTCTGTGCTTTTCAGGGTAGCTATTTTAATGCGTTGAACAATTTTCTATTGCGTAAAGTGAATTGTTTAAAATTATTGACTAGATCGAATTATTTAAAGTATTTTATATTTAAATTACTTTATTTTTTTAAATCTGGTAATGTAATCTCCATTAATGAAACATCGCACTCTTGAAACATTGTAGAATAAATATGATGATAGAATAAATTATCTTAAGAAAATATATTTTCTTTATAAGCAAGTTCGAATGCATAATAATCTTCATGCGTTAACTGACCTACGATGTCTGCGTCGTCGTATGGATTTCTGAATATATGCGCTATACGACGACCCGCGTGTCGTAATCAGTTTTTGCCAAAATTCCAATGAGAAAATTTTAATAGCAATCCTTTTCTTATATAATTGCAGGTATGCCTTAAATTAATAAAGGGAAGATTTCTGTTTGAAATTTGTGGTGCATATTTTGAATAAAATACGCGTAAATCGAGATCATGCCATATAATTGAGACTAATCCAGGTTTTCAAAGAATCCATGTATGGATGACGGTTAACGCGTTAGATATATTACAAAGTTTAAGAATTAACAGATTATTACATGTTTTTTAAGTCGCAAATGAAATGAGAATTACTGCTTTACAACATTCCCACCCTATAAAAAATCTGAGGTTACACATAATTATACTTATGACTTGATGAAATGTTTTTCTATAAATATACTGAATCAATATTGCTATGTTTTAGGACTATGCACAAAAATCCCATAATCATAATTATAAGCCTCTATTATAATTTTAATTACGGCATAAAACATGATTTGTTTTCACAACACGATGATTATGATAATGATAAATATTTTTTTTTACACTACTCAAGTGTTATCACACTATCAAAAAATCTGTTGATTTTACTGAAGAAAACTGTCAAGCAGGACTTCAAATAGCAAAAAAAACTGCTTAATTTACGAAAATAATCTGTATTTACTACGAACTTTCTGTTATTTTAACAGATTTTTCCCATAATTTCGTAATAAATAACGATTATTTCCGTAAAATAAGTGCTTTTTACTGGCGCCCTGGCTAACAGGTTTTTTTTTTGTCAAATCACCAGATTTTTTTTTTCCAGTTTAGAGTCTAATATCTTTAAAGAACTTAACCATTAAGTGATTAACGATTAAAAACTTCACGCTTAAAACATCTGTAATATTTCGTGTTCATTTTTCTAGAACGTCTATTTCTATACAAATTTTCTCGCAACAGCAATCAATCAACTTCCTTCTTTTTTTCATACTGTTCATGTCCACAAATTTTTGCATGGTTTATTCTAAAATTATGCATTTTATGTTATGTTATTAAAAATATCTACATTTATAAGTTCTGCTTTTTACTCGAATATTTTACATTTAAACAGATAGAGACAAATCCCAAATTTGTACTAATGACTGTCACAAAAATTTAGACTAACTGACTAACTGATTAAAAAAGAGCTTAGCATCAAAAGACGAAAAGAAATATCAGCCTTTTGCGCTTTCTTTTTACATGTCTTTTAAACATTATCATAACAGGAAAAAACCTTTTTCTGGTTCGTTAATTAGACAATCAGTAGCATAATTATCATATTACATGTAACACATTTTCTCTCTCACTGTTTGGGCGTTACTTTTAAAATCCTTAATTTTTCCTGTTGTGGATCACGAAGAGAAAGTACCATTTATTGTTTGGTTAATGAAATGATTAAAGTGATAGATACATAGCATTATTATGCATACATCCACGTGCTAAGGCACGTTTCTGAAATCATTATAAGTGAAATGTATTACCTATATTTCATATCTTTGCTATATGGAGATATTGATGGCCTCTTTAATTATTAATTCACGCTGCAGTGAGTAGAAACAATACCACACCTAAGGTCACTGTCAACGGATGGAAGTTTATCAACCTTATATCAGTATGTTCTTTTTCTAATTGTGATGAAACTCTAGAATATCAAAACAGCATGAGATGAAAGAATAAATACATAGTTGTAATAACGTTGCAGAAAAAAGGAAATAATACCATATGTGCAGCAGTAAGTAATGTGCATCAGATTATAGTTTATTGTTTAAGTAACATTATATTTTTATGGAACATTGGCAATTGATATTCACAATGGATGAATGTAGTACATCTACATATTTCCCCACAAAGAAATTTAGCACGTGACTTACTTTATACGTGTGATAAATATTGTTGCTTTTAATCAATGTTACCTTGATTAAACAGAAATTAGTTGGGTGAATTAAATGTTTGTAGAGTTTGAGAATTTTTCTTTATTAAATATAAATATATTCTAGAATGTTTAAATTACCACAAACAGTTTGCGCATATTCAGTTTTTTATGTTAATATGCAGTGTTATGTATTAATTACTTTTAATATCAGCATTCAATTTAAAGAAAAAAGCTGTGGCTTAATAGTGAAAGATATCATATCCATATTTCAAATGATTTATTCCTGTATCATTTGGATTTTTTTTCCACCAGTTTTTTCAATTTACAAACATTTCCTAGAGTGATTTTAAGGTGACTGTGGATTTTCGAAGTATAAAGGCAGAAAATTCCAGCTGTTACGTAAGTTATAAAATTATGTACCAGTCGGACCAAAAAGCTTACTATTGAATCCTCAAATTATAGCAGAGAAAACGGGAACATACTACTTGATTCCTCATTCTTTTTTCTTTAAAGTAAGAGTGCACAACCTGTGGCCCGCGGGCCACCCGCTGTACCACTATTTTTATCCAGAAAAATTTTCCTCATTAATTGGCAGAAACTTTGCTATTAATTAATTGAAATGTTACCTTTAAAGTTTTTGTGGTGGCAAATAATTTTCCGGCAAAAAGGTTGTGCATCACTACTTTAAAGCTATTTAAATAAAACGAGTTTCCGTGTAAAGAAAATTATTCGTATCCATATTGAAATTAGAAAAAAATCTTTAAAATTTTCAATACTAACGACTGATTTAGACACACAAAAAAAAAAAAAAAAAAAAAAAATTAGACCCCCAACTTACATTAATTTGGAATTCTTTTTGAATAGATCGGAGATATTATCAATAAAATAAATTGATCTAATTCTGGGGCCATCTCAAATCTGAAATTCGCTACTGTAACCTCCAGACTCAACTAATTAATGTATTAATGTTGTTCAAAAAATTATATCATTATTGATAAAAAAATAAAAACGCTAAATATATCACTGAAATATTCCATGAAATAAAAGAAATTGAAATTGCTTTTACATTTTAAAGTGGTTTTTATGAAATGAATAACTTTTTCAAAGATTATATGGTTTCTAAATCTGCAGTTGGTATGATTTTTATACGGGGGTGATGGACTTAATAAATTATTTTTTATTTTAATGGTTTTCCACCAAGAAATTCTTCAATGAAGTATTCTAACCCATCAATTTAACGAATATTTGAAAAAAAAAATCAATTTACTAAGAAAAAAAAAAGGTTAAACTTATTTATCAGTTTTCATTTATTAAAATGCTACACGCATTCAAATTTTCAAAATTTTTTCATTTTATTGCTTAAAAAGACTTTATTAAAAAATTATGCACCCTTTCTTCATAACGTCCTTTTAAAGATAAAAGGAGGCAGTTATATGAAAATAATAATAAAAAGTCGGCACAAAACTGAATTGTCATTAAACATTTACATACTAATTGTCTTTATTGCTAATTTGAGGATTATAATAAACCAACAACGAATGCACATATTTGTTGTAATATGCATTAAGATTGCCCCTTAGACATATTAAGATTTTTTAAAATAAAAATTGAAACTCATAGAGGATTTTAAATTTGTATATAGATTGTGAAAAATCTGTTTTGATAAAAATGCACTCGAAACACACTCTGATAAGTTATTTTCATTACAGTCAATCAGGGTAACTTTGAACCACGGGGTGTAACTTTGCATCACCTCCTATTTTTCAATATTTTTGACTCTAAAAGACTAAATAAACTCCAGAACTGTGTTCTGTTGGCAAGGTTCTAAACTGGGATTTCTACTCTTTATTTTAGAAAATAAATTAGAAACATTATGCGCAATTAATTATATCATCTAATTATTTTTGTAAAGTACTGTTTTCAAGTTAATTTTGAATGCTGTTTTGAAGTTGTTGTAATCCAATTAAATTTTCATAGTATGTAACAATATACTCATTTATAAGACATATTATTATCTAAATGTTTAAATGTGTTAATATTTTGTGATTATTCATTTATTAATAGTTAATAAAATGTAAAATAAGAAGGCATTAACATTTTACCACATTTTCAGGGTAACTTTGAGCCGGCTCAAAGTTATACTGATGCTTATAATTTACTAGTTATAGGTGCTACTGTCAAAAATTTCCCATATTTGCACGTATATCTTATATAAATGCCGAAAATGAACATTAGATATAACATATAAATATTTTCACAAATATGTGTAAAATACATAAAATCCATTTAAAGGCGTTTTTCGGGGCGGAGCTACTAAAATTTGACATTTCTTGCATTCGACATTCTTTATTCTTCTTTGAATAATACTAGTACTAGTATGTATTACTGTAACTATGGATATATTATTGAGTTAAAACATTGGAAATTGTTTTCCACTGCATTTTTATGTTTTATATAAACAATAAACAGGTTTTTTTTTTTTTTTTTTTTTTTTTCTAAATGTTCATGGTTCTCTTCTTCCACTTTTCTTATGCCTGATATTTGTTGTAATATCATAAATTATGCAAATCTTGTGAGGCTGGGAAATGTAAATTGGCAGTCTTTACATAACTGAAAACATTTTTTGGGGTTTACAGTTGTCCTGACTACAATACTTTTTTTTATAATGAATTATTTTATCCCTTTAAGACCCGATGTATTTGTAAACAAAGCTAGTCATGCCTGTAGAAATTAAAACATGGATTGAAACCGCTACCTGTTCATAAAAAATGATACTTTACTCTATCTGCAAACCAGAACGATCGTTCGGTTCGAGTTTTTATTACATATGACTGAGAAAAAAAATTGAAATGAATGGTTAACCCGCACGATCGTGCGGGTTGTGTCTTAAAGGGTTATATAAAAATTTATCATATGGTGCAAAGTTACCCTAAATGGCTGGGTAACTTTGAACCAGGCTAAAAATGCATTTTTTATTGCTTTTATCTTTATTATTCCTTAATTTTTGATAGTCAAACAATAATTTAGGATCATTTCTTCTCTTTTATGCGCCTAGTTGGGACAATATTCTTCAAATAAGAGTGTGGCACATGAAAATTGAGAAAATGCGGATCAAAGTTACCCTGAATGACTGTATTTACCTTTAAGAAGTGTGAAAACAAACTTTTTGCCAAGTACATGGAAATATATTGATATTTTAAAATTTTAAACACGAAAACAAAAATTCGTATTTTGGTCGAATTTCGCTCATTTCAAAGTTAAGTGTAACTGAAAAAATAATTGGAAGACTGAACTCAAATTTTAAGTACATATATAAGAAGCCTGTGAAATGAATATTACTCAACTATTAAATTATTAAAAGTATAATTACTAAATCATTAAAATTACAATTATTGTTTTAATTAGAGTGTTTGCATATTACAGTTCATATTTTTTCGAACGTTAATTTCATATTTTACACATGAAAAGGAAAAAAATAAAAGCCTAAAAGTAAAATACCTTATTTTCCGGTGTATATACTCCCTTTTTTACCCTTAAAATACGTCTTAGAAATTGAGTGCGTCTTATACAGTAAAGGTACAGTCGGCCAAAAGAAAAAAAAAAGAAGCTGTTAAGCGAGGAATCGCGGCACTTTTCTTCAAAATGTGCTGCCCCGATCATGTCGCTCACCAGCAAGAAAAGTGACACATCTCGCAAAAATTTATTTTGCGTTTTATTCCATTAATAGGTCTATCGTAGGTGCATTTTGCTACAGAAAAAAATTTCATAAGTGTACTTATATGGAAAATCACTTTATTACGCTTTATGTCCATTTGTGACCAAAGAAGAGGGGTGGATTGTGTTGAGAGGTAAAATTACCCAACCCTCCAAACCTCATCCTACGTCTTCAATCTTAAGGGTTTTACACTATTATGCCCGCTTTTCATCCTGCATGAAGAGCTAAGTGCTATAATTTCATGTTACTGTAAAATCATGGCAAATTTTCTTTTACCTCTCCTGTGAAATTTACTTTTGTCGAGATGTGTCACTTTTCTTGCGGGTGAGCGATGTAAGGTCCCACCGGAAAAATTTTAAAGATTTGAGCTTATAGATTCATCTCTGATATTCCGGCTTGAGAAATACCTCATGCACTTTAATTTCCAAAGTGTCACAGGGAAAAAAAATAGCCGTCGGCCTGAAATTGTGTATTTTTTAATTTATGTTAAAAAAAAAAAAAAAGCTTTGACCGTCATATTTTTACTGAAATTGTACCACACTCTGAAATTTTCAATACAAACACCTAAGGGGCTGTGCATATATAACGTTATCCCTTTGGGAGGAGGAGGGGGGGGGGTGTCTGGCACTTTATATCGTAAGTTATCTCTAGGGGGAGGGGGTTGTATTTTGATATCTTTATCATTTTTTATCCAATCAAAATTTTCTTTTTGGGTAATTTTTTCATTACATCAATATAGTCTGTTATCTTTTTTTAAAAAATCCGTTTTATCTATTTTTATGAAAATACAAAGTTATTATTCAAATAATTTCATTCCAAAGTATGGCATATCCTAACGGTCGACATTCCTATTCTTCTGTCATATATACGAGTACATATCGTTATTAAGGAAACCAGATTCGAAATAATACTTATTATTAAGGATCGACCGAAACAAGTTCTTAAGGCTGAAACCAAAACTGAAACCGAATTTCCTATTTTCGGCCGAAAACGAAAACGAAAATGTCCAACATTTTTTAAAAGTAATTAATACTTACATAAATATACATAATTATTAATTAATTATACGTATTTATTAAGTATGCATAATTATTAATTAATTATACGTGTGGACCAAGTTGGCTCGCTGTGTCTCTGACCAAAACTTTTTAATTTTATATGAAATAAAATGTAATTAATTCATCAACGACTCAGAATATTTTTCTAATTATACGAATTACATCTAATTAAAAAATGTTTTAGGTATACATACCTCGATTTACCTTTTATAATGATTTTCGTAAATGATCAACTGTTATGCTAGAACTTTCTCAAAGAGTATTCGAAACACTTCTGCGGTTTTAAACTAAAAATATTCTATTACTGTTACGTCTGCAGCTTTTAATGAGCAGTGAAAAGCGTCTTCAATGTTTAGTCATATATGCAATACTTGCTTTATAATTTGCTCTCACGTCTTGAGTCAGTCATGATATATAATTATAAACAGTCAAGTTCATAGCAATAAATAAAGAGTGTCTCATTTGAGACGATACAGCTCAAATCAATCAGTAATGTTAAAAAAATTCCGAAAGAGGATACGTGATTTTTGGAATACAGATAGTTTCGGTCCGGCCAAATTTTCGACAGCATTTTCGGCGAAACTCTGATTTTGAGCCGAAACCGAATTTTCGGTCGATCTCTACTTGTTATGTTTACTAGTAAAAAATGAGGAAGAATGTTGTCCATCTGTTTCATTTATAAGAAGCTGCTTACCCTCGTGCAGGGTCAAGTGCAAGAAGACAATATTACTGTTGAATGCATTATGTAAGAAAAAGCTATTATTAATTACTTTTAAGTAGTAAAAATTTCTTAGTGTTATTTAATATAAAGTTATTTCATATACAATAGTGATATTTTACTAACTTCTTTTCTTCATTTAAATCAGTAAAGCATGCGAATGATAAATGTATAACCCTATCTGTATATCATTGCAAACGCATAGAAAGAAAAACAAAGAAAAAAAAAAGAATTTTTAGACACTGATAACGATATCATTAGGGGGAAAGGGGCGGGCATGCTAATGCTAATTTTGTGTGAATGCTAATTTTAGCATCATATTCCACATTTTCGGTAAATTTTACCTTAAGAAACCAAAAGGGAAATCATTCTGTCGAGTTGCTTTGGCATTATGAAAGTTAAAAGTTTGGAACTCCTGTTAAATTCATTTGTAATCGTAGCAAAACAGATTGTGATTTCTGTAACTGTTATACGGGGTGTCCATAAATTATTTTCTGGGCTTCCTTACCTCATAACTTTTGATTTAAGAACATGATGAAAAATGCTACAACGTATTCGTTAAGTACAACTCAAAAAGTTTCTTGGATAACAGAATGCGAAATGTTTCCACTCAAAAAGTTATTAATATATAACTATTAACGATTAGAACAATTAGAGATAACAAATAACGATTATAATCAAAAAATTAATATTTAAACGCATATGCAACAAAGTTGCATAATATTAACATGTCTTAATAATATAACAAAGTTGCATATGCAGTTACGCATATGCAACTTTGTTGTATTATTAAGAAAAAATTTTGAGTTGCACTTTATGAATATGTAATAATATTTTTCGCCATGTTCTTAAATAAAAAATTATGAAGTAAGGAAACCCCGATAATAATGCATGGACACCTTTATATTTTAAGAGAAGCTTGGGCACATTATTTATCTCATAAATTGTGATCATGGCAAGTGTTGATTTTATTTTTAGTAATTACATTAGAAATTTATGATATTACTACTATTGATAGAAGAAATATTCTCACAGAATCAGATATATGCTAGAGCTACACATACTTATGAGATAGGAGAATAAATTATTTAAAAAATTTTGTGAAACCTCCCTGTGAGACCACCTCCTGAACGATCATTTTTTCATGGAACGAAATTTATTCCCATAGGCTCAATACTACTGTTACCTCCATTCAAAGACCATCCCAGTTAAACTCCCTCCACGAGCGACCCACTTCTTTGAAGAAAAGGAAACAAAATTCCGTTTTTTCCTGGCCGCTTGAAGAAGGTTTTATTACAAAAATAATTCCGGATTCCATTATTAATCAAACTTCTAAACTAAGTTTAGATATTTTTTTGTTATTCCGGTAACTTTTAAGTGTTTAAACCCCTTTGTGGCTTTTTAGGCAATGAATTCTGATGACAAATTAAGAATGATGGTCAATAAACTCCCCTGCCCTATTCTGTGGAGAAACTCTCAAAGAAATTGATAAATTAATGAAATCGTCATTATTTGTTCCAGTCCAAAAAAAAAAATAATCCATTTATTTACTGAACTTTGAAAGGACTTGGAAATAAAATTTATAAAAGATAAAACCTTAAAATCAAAGCAAACGTCAATGTATTCATTTTTTAAACTCAGCAGTAATTAACTCATGTAATTAACTTTTGTTTTGATACTTAAATTTTTATATTTTTTCCTAATGTGAAAAATAAATTTTAGTAACATTAATTGGTACCTTTCTTCAACAATTAAAATCTAGATTTAAACATGAACTCCATTAAGAGACCACCTCTCGGAGCGACCAATTTTTATTGGAACGGAACGTAGCCGCTTTAGTGAGGTTTTATTGTGTATCACGCTATTATTGTGAGAAAAATGTCTAAGTTATTTTGTATTTTGGGTGTGACTATGGATTGGTAAAGTTTTACATAATGTAAAACACATTTGGAATTCATAAATTCCAACAGTGTTACGCTTATGGTTTAGTAATTTTCTACGTATCCCTCTTCAGTTGCAAATTTATGTGAGGATTGAATTAAAGAAGAGCTTACGTTTATATTTAAGCATAGTAGCGTAGTGGTCAGTGTGTCTCTCTACCACGCTACAGGTCCACAGATCGATTCCAGACTGCGGACTGGCCAAAGTTCTCTCAACCTTTCATCCCTTCGGATTCAATGAAATGAGTACCAAGCTTACTTGTGAACTAAACACTGAGGGTCCCGCGTCTGGTTGACCAACTGGCCGGGACACATGCTGTATAGCACCTCAGGACCCGTGGTCAAGAAAACAGGGACGGGCACCGTAGGCCATGATACTTTGATTGTAGCGCCGCAGGTTTAGTTTAGTTTTAAGTTTATATGAGTATCTTTACTTTTACTTAAACTAAAAGCACACATTCACTGAAATGTAAGTAATTTTAATAAAATATGTGTTAAAATATTTTGCAATTTAATTGAAATGTATTTGAATTTCATGGGCTATATATCATTCAACTCCCCTGCACATTTATAGATACTTATTTAATTAGTTCTACTCACCTTACATAGAAAACAGCAGATTAGCGATTATGGTAAGCGTTAAATTTACATAAAGTAGTATGGTTGATAATCTCACAACTTCTCAAACTTCCCAATGTTATTTTGATTTGGATTCCTTATTAATCCCCATTAAAAATATGACCAATTGTCCCCGAAATTCGGGAACGCATTTCATGTTTGGATGGTGATCAGCCTTTTGATTAAAAAACTTACTGAATTTTTTAAAAGTTGATAAATTCATGAAATTAAAAAAATAGCAAAATTTAAATTGTAATAATTAAACACATATTAAATATAATATTTTAAAGTTTTAAAAGCTTTAAAGTTGAAAAACTCCAAAATTTGATCATCAATCCATTGAAACACAATTCGTTCTGGATTGTCGCAATATTTGTAGCATAATTAACTTTTCTGAGGCATGTAAAACCTTTATATCTGTAGCAGATAAGTATTGGGTAAATAATTAATTCTGAATTAGAAAGTGTTCCATTTTTATTACAAAATAGCTCTTTTTGAAATAATTAATTATTTATTTATTATTTTTATTTTAATCATAACTGAAATTTTGTCGCTGAATAATAACTATAATTACTTTGCGAAACCAAAATAAACATGTTATTACCATAGCAATAATTTCGCCATCATTAAAATACGAAACAATAGAAAACTTCTCCACAGCTGATCTTCATGAAAAACAAACAAATCCGGTTATTGTGCCATGGCTCCTGCTGAAAAATTAAAATTCTGAACGACGACGACCTTCTTGCTTCAAAGGTGATTAGATTTCATCCCTTTAACTTTGAAACACGTCCCATTTGGTGCGGAACCAGTTTACGGTCTTCCCAGCTAATCCGTTCTGCTTTGCTTATCAAAATTTATTTTCAATTTTCAGAATCAAACTCGGAACTGAAATACAAACTCCGAGCTTCAACTTTCTGCAGTTCACCCGTGGCAAGCACAACACCTATCTTCCGCTTCGTAGATTCTAAAGCACTTCGCGATTTTTTTCTCCTTGAGAATGAGGATGCTGCACCATTATTAAGATATTCCAGAATATTTTTAAAAATACAAATTGGCAAACTATCTTAAATCTGCCGGATAAGCAAAGTTTTGGAATAATAAGAAAATATTCCCTCGGCGGGAATTGTGTAAATGCTAAGAAATAATTTTTGCAGATTGTTAAAAAGTTAAAAAAATAAAATAATGCATTTTGTGATGACGTCTGAATATTTGGCTTGAAGTAACTACGGGACATACGTATTTTTACATTTTGTGATAGAAGTACCTTTGGCGGATGTTTATATCATTAGAGATAGCTTTACTAGGTTGAACAAACAGGGAAGCTGAAACAAACAAAACTAATATTTCAGACAGAGTAGTTGAAAAGGTAAAATGAGTACTATAAACAACTCGAATTGCAACCTGGGTTTGAAAAAGCATAACTCCAGTAAAATTAATTTTGAAAACAAATGGCATGTGCATTATTCTGCATTCTAAATGTTTTTTACGATCCTATAAAGATCGCACGCCTGGAAAAATTACCGTTGTTAATAAGAAACAAAATTTATTTCAATTAACCATAGAAATTTTATTTCAATTTGAATATTTTTAAGAAATTAAACTTCCAACGCTTATGAGTTAACTTACATTTTTTTAAGTCAAATTCATAGGTTGTATTGTATCGTTTTCACTAGAAAAGAGTAATAAAAACAAATTTTATCTAAAGTAGATCCAGGGCTGATAATTTGGGCTGTCACCTATGGGTGACAAACACATTCAAAATCACATCGCAGCAACAAAAATTAATCAAACATTCGAAATCCTACAAATATCAATTCAACATTTCGTTAAATTTAATACTAAGGCGAAAGAAAAAATACGAGACTTACTCCTTGTTTGACATTTTACCCCCCCCCCCCCAAAAAAAAAAGACCAACTTAGGTTCTTGATTTGAAAGGGTATAGTATCCTATCAGAAAACCCGAGAGATATGGAACTTTTTCCTATGAATAGGTAAACCCATCTAGATCCCATTAAAGGCGACATGGTACATATTCACTTAAATTCTAAGCCTAGAAGTTCTTTTAAAGACGTGTCACCTGGAGGTGAAAATGTGTGTTGGCGGGTTAAAGCAAACAAGCAGATACTAAGATGTGAAAATTAAGAAATTGAATTAAGAAATGTATCTCAAGTAGCATATTAACCCTTAAATGCCTGATTTTTCAAAAATCATTTTAATGTTTTTCCGCTTTCATTTTTAAAATAAATCATGGGAAAAATACTTTAAAAAATCATATTTTGTTTAAGTATGGTTTACGGCTAAAAAACAGTTTGTTACTAATAGGCAATATTGGTCTTTAATTGAAAAAATAATTCTCTCTGATAAAATTCTATTATATTAAACACACAAGAACTTTCAGAACTATCATAAGAAATAAATTTTATTTGCTAACGGCAGAACAAAATAGGGTATTTCGCAAGCATCTAAACAAAACAAAAAGAACATATAGAAACATTTGAAAAAAATAAATCTATGTTTATTCTTAAACAACACAAGTGTTGCCATCTACATGTTGAAAATATATTTAATAATATTTTCAGAATGTATGTTATTGGCAACATTAGACATTATAGCTTAAACATTATTCTAATAGTATTTCAAAGCCTAAATTGGGTATGTTGCCGAAAAGCAACACCCGACATTTAAGGGTTAAAATTTAGTGGCGTTAAAAAATAACGTTGTTTAAACTTATATTATCATATAGGCCGTTGTAAATATAATTAAGAAGATTTAAAATAATTTTAATTGAATTTGATATCTTGAGAATTGACGAAGTTATGATTTTTTTCTCCTTAAAATCCCAATTTTTTTCGTCCCTTGAGCCCATTTTAAATTTTATGAAAAATCTGTGATACATAAATTTTTGGCTCTTTTCCTAGAAGTAATAATAACTTTAAACTGATTTGATATGTATTATAATTAATAAATTATAATTTTTTTTCGGTTTTCACAAACCCCCTCCCTATTTCGACCCCCTTGGTCCAATTTTGCCCATTAACGAACTTGACCGAGATTTTCTGCCCCTTGATTTTCTGTGTCAGTTTGGAAGAGATTTGTGCAGAATTATCGAAGTTATCGTGTCCATAAAAAAGTGATATAGATGGATATATAGATAAAGTATTTCTTACGAAATCTACCTAAAAGTAAAACAATAAATCTTCTGTAAAGATTTACACTTTTGGTTTAAAGTAACTACAGAACATGTGTATCGTTACATTAGTGATAGATGTACAGTCGTGGGAAAAAAAAAGTAAACATCCCCTAATAGCTCTGCAACTAATTAAAATAGAAAAAAAAATTACAGGTACTAAACGATTGGAAATAAAGTCTACTTTAAAATGATGTATATATAATTTGCTTAGGTGGATCATATACAAATTAAAATCAGAACAAACTTTGTTTTTTTTCAATGTCAAAACCCAATTTCGACACTATATTTTAAATCTTCGGTTCAAACTATGCCTAAAAACGAAATTTCAACTCATTTGGATGATAAGTTTTTGAATCATAAACATTTAAAATTTAGAGCTTCTAATGTTAAATTACATTTTCATATTTTTATTAATATCTCCTGAAATTATAATACTGATGTGATATTTTTTTTTGTTTTATTATAATACTAAAAAACTCAAACATAAATACAGTGAATTTGTAATTTTAAAATTTTTATAATATGAATTTTGAATTATGAAATTAATATAAAAAAAATATGAAACGCAACGACAATTTTTTTTATAGATTTATATTTATTATGTCCTGCTTTATTTTAATTCTTAATTTCAAATTTTTCTTCCAAATAGTTTTCGAATCATGAGTAAAAAAACGTTAAAATGACAGCTTAAGGGGCTGTCTATTATGTCAGGAAAAGCATGATATGAAAAAAATATATTTTACTCATTTTAATGAAACATTTGGGCCGGCAATAGTCGAAACGTATTAAGCGAATGAGATGTTTATATTTGCAAGAAATAATACATTAATAGAAGTGACATAGTCATCCTGTAGTATTTCAATAATCGAGTACCGAACTTCAATTTGAATATAGCCCCTAAAATAGGATCATTTTAAAATAATTAATTTCTCGGAAACTAATCATACGAATTTCATGAAAATTTGGATTTAGGCTAATTGGAGGTTGTAGAATCTATTTATGAGGTCAAACTTGGGTATTGCTGTTGAAAAAAACAAAGTTTGGGTTAGTTTTGATATGCAGATGGCCGCCTAAGCAAATTTTACATACATCTTTTAAAAATAGACTTTATTTCCAGTCGTTTCGTATCAGTAACTTTCTTCTACAATAATTTGTTGCAGAGTTAGGAGGGGGTGTTTACTTTTTTCCCCCACGACGGTACAGTCGGCCAGAAAAGAAAAAAAAAAGAGGGAGAGAGAGAGCCCATACATTTTAATCACCAAATTGTTCCAGAGGAAAAAAAAATAACCCTTTGACTGGAAATTATGTCTACTTTCAATTTATGTTGGAAAAAATATCGTCTAAATTTATGTCGTATTCATATTGTAATTGTACCAAACTCTTGACATCTTTTTTAATTTTTTTGATAAATTTTACCCAAAGATACCAAACGGGAACATTTGGTCATTTGATCAAAGAGTTTAAGAATTATGAAGGTTTAAAGTTTCGAACTTCTAATGTTGAATTCATTTGTAATCATTACAAAACACCTTGCAAATCTATCTATCCCTATATATATATATATATATATATATATATGGGGCATTCTCACAATCTTTTGACTTTCGGGAATAAAAATCTGGTGAAATTAAACTTGCTAAAATAACACTGATAGATAACTGATAGACGAATCTCTTAATGATTCAAAATAAAGAAAAAATGGTCAGCAGCGAAAATTTTTTTTATTTAACTGAGGTTTATGTTAAACTTGCGAGTTTAATTTTCCTTACCATTTTACCACTATAACTTTCTATTTTCTTCTAATTTTTTACTTATAATGAATTTGCATAGTACCCACAGGACATTCAAATAAGAAATAATAACAATATAGTATTTTTAGTACAAAATTTTGGTATAACATTGTCTTAAAGGGGTGTTAAAGAAGGGACGGTAAGGTAAAAAAAGGTGACGGTATAGGAAAAAAGGGACGAAATGGAAAAAAAAAGGGGACGGTAAGGAAAATTACCACCTATTTTAGGCAAATCATGTTAAGACTAAGTGATAGCTACAATGTTCATTGATTTTTAGAAACAGTTATTTACATTGGATTAAATTAAAAAAAAAATTAATTTACTTTGAAAAGTTCAGGAATAAACCTTGGGGACGGTAAGACTACCAATAAAGTCATGATGCTTGAAATTGATATTTAAATGCTGATTTAAATTCTGCAGTAAATTTCCTGTCAAAGAATTCTAGACATTCTTTCTCTAGCATACTTCTGCATGAGAAAAAACTTGAAAAAAATCTGTGGCTGCATCTGAAGTGATTTTCTGTATAAGTTTAGCAAGAGGGACGGTAAGGATAAAAATCCCAGGGACAGAGTTCAAAAAATAATATCAACCGTAAAAATGTGTGCAGGTTAATTTTTTGCTACATATTTATATAAAACAACTGTCCCAGTTTCAGAAAAAAATTACATCGAATTACTTTTATTGAAACAATTTTATACAGACAGCTCCAAACTTATAAATCAGCATCAGGGACACGGGACGGTATAGGAGTTTTCCTGGTATTTGGACCCCCAACATCGTCCAAAACTTATTTATCTCGTTAATATTGTTATGCAATAATGCAATGGGATGTTCCCCAGTATATGAAATAAAAAAAAACACAAGAAAATGTACTAAAATAAAAATTATCATTCAGGGACATAAAAGTCAAAAGATTGTGAGAATGCCCCATATATATATCACTTTTTATGGACACGATAACTTCCATAATTCTATACAAATGTCTTCCAAACTGATATATAAAATCAAGCGGGGCAAAATTGGACCAAGGGGGTGGAAATGGGAGAGTTTTTGTGAAAACAGAAAAAAAACCCATAACTTTTTAATTATAATATATATCAAATCAGTTGAAAGTTATTATTACTTCTAGGTAAAGGGTCCAAAATTTATGTATAACTGATTTTTGATATCATTAATAATCCGCTCAAGGGGCGCAAAAAATAGGGTTTTAAGGAGAAAAAAATCACAACTTCGCCAATTCACAAGATATCAAATCCACTTAAATTTATTAAGAATCTTCTTAATATTATCTACAACTTTTATATTGACAAGTTATTGATTTGACGAACTCTTACAGCAAATAAATAAATAAAAACAGCAAAAAAGGGCGGGTGAAAAGAAAAAAATCATAACTTTGTCAATTCATACGATATCAAATCCGCTTAAATTTATTATAAATCTTCTTAATATTATCTACAACTTTTATATTGACAAGTTTTTGATAGGACCAACTCTTATAGGGAAAAAAAGGGGGGGGGGGTGTTGAAGAAAAAATATCGTATTAACATGATTCTGATAAAACCCGCTCTTACAGAAAAACGAAATTGTTAAACTGGGTTTATCTCCATCTTGATTTAGTTTTTGATAATGAAATTAGCACTTAACTTCGAAATCTACCAGTGGCCGAGCTGCAGAGTTTTTTTTTTTTTCCAATTTGAAAGTTAAAATTTATCGAGTGTTTGCTCTTTTTGTTTTGTTATTTACTTTTCTTTTTGGACGACTGTACTTTTTTGTACGTTTATATTTTAATGCACGTTTGTATATATTTCAATAATTGTGGGTTTTTTCGATATGTTTTAAGGAGTCCTAACTATTGTCATTATTAGGTATAACATAGTTGAAAAGTATTTATGAATTTCGTCTGTCTGGCCACCCTCTAACTTGCGTAAAAGTACTCGGATTGCCATCAAATTAATAAATGTTATTGAGGTTTACCATGGTATGTTCGGTATTGAAAATGAAGTGTGTAACATTTACTGTTCGTATACAGGAGCTCCAAAGTATTCCTTTCATTATGGCCTACGGGGAAAAATCATTTGCAGGCTATTTTAATGATGCTACACTGCTTCAAACACGTTGAAATTGATATACATCCCTTAGGTGTGCTACAAAATGCTTACTATAGAATATGGTGTACATAGCATATATTGTTCATTTACAAGGACATACAAAAAAGGCGGTTACAATACTGTTTCTGAGCGATAATTGTTGGAAGAGCGGTTTCAATTATGTTATTCTTTTTTAAATTTTACTAAAATTTTGCATATAATTTGGTGTGTATAAATTTTATACATCGAATAAAGGGCTGTATAAACGATTTCCAATACATTTCCGCTTATTACGGGAAATTGCTGGAGGTGAATTTTCAACTTTGTTGTGCTTTTCCTAAGTGAACTACATTTTTAGTATATATACAAATGTATAGGTCATTACAGGGCTGTACAAAATGATTTAGAAATTTTTCCAACTACAATGGGTAATTGCTGAAATTGAGTTTTCAGATGTGTTATGCGTTTTCCAAACAACAATATTCTTAATGTGTTGGAAAATGTTTCATAATGTATGTCGACGCATGATTTTCTTTTCTTGTTTACTTTTATCGCTAGTTTTGCGCATTAGTCATTTAAATCTGCATTTAGTTTATTTATTTTTTAAACGAAAACATGGGCACGACATAACGAATTTAAAATAGTATATTCAAAAAATCAATTAAAATAAAAGTAAAATATCAGTAAACCTGTTTTAATACTCAAATAAAGCATCAAACATGTTTAGTTGTAGCTTTTAAGGATAATCTTTCTTAGTTCAGAAACCCTACAAGACGGAGATCCTGTCTGCGCCAAATCAGAGGCAGAAAGGTAAAAAAAAAATAACATTTCGCAGCACTCTCGCCAGTCATCAACTGCGCCTAAGGTCACTATGCTGTAGGTTAGCATCGTCCTCTAAATTATTTCAGGAAGTTTTAGTTCATTTTCGTCTCATTCTTATTCATTTTCTGGACTGTATCAGCTTTTATTTTTTTTTTAATATATATATATATATATATATATAATCATTATATAATTACAATTCATCATCTATTTCCAATTACTAAAAATAAATTAATAAATTTAGCTTCAATACTGTATTAGCATCCACTATTATAAATTATAATATTTTGACGTAAATATAAATTAATTAATAACTAATGAACAACAGTGATATGATCATGTTGATATGAAGTTTAATATAGACCATGAAAAATGACAAACATGCAGCATAAAATGGAATTTCTTATATCAAGGTATCAAGTAACTACAAAAGTAGAAATCATATGATAACACACTAAGTTTTTGCGCAATTGCAGCAATAAACCCAGCGCATAAAATTAAAAAAAAAATAGTTTGCTAACGTTGCAAAACATTTTGCTAACATAAATTATATATTTATAAAATATATAAAAGATACCTTTTAAAAGAATTTGCATTTCAAAAAGAATTCTTGCAATTCTAAATGAAAATAAAATAACAAAAAGTGATCATTCATAATGACTTGCACATTAGCAGCATAGAAATTTGAAAGATAATATATAACCATTATATAATTACAATTCATCATCTATTTCCGATTACTAAAATTAAATTAATAAATTTAGCTTCAATACATGTATCATATACTGTATTAGCGTCCACTATTATAAATTATAATATTTTGAAGTAAATATAAATTAATAACTAATAAACAACAGTGATATGATCATGTTGAAATGAAGTTTAATATAGACCATGAATATATATATATATATATATAACCATTATAGAATATTACAATTCATCATCAATATCAAATAAAACTTATAAATTGAGTATCAAGACATGATACAAACATTATGCATATTAAATTTGGATCAACAGTTATTAAATTAACTAATCACTAATGATTTTTTTTAAAACTAGATCCAATCACATATAAATGAAGTATTAAAAAAACATAACATTTAAAATTGGCCAAAGGTCAATATTGACAGGAAGGTGAATGCATAAAAAGAATAAATATATAAAGATAAATATGTAGGAATTCATAAATATTTGAAATATTTTGTCAAGCTATTTGTAAGTAAAACATTTTAACGAATGAAAAAAGACTAGAAAAAAATTAATCATTGACATACCAATAAATCCATTGTACGAAATGCAGGATCTCATAATTGAAAATACATAAACTCAATAAGAAAACCACAAAATGAATGCAAAAAGGGAGAACTATCATGAATATATATATATATATACAGGGTGTATTTTAATGAATATCCCAAATTTACAGGGCCATTAAAAGAAAACAAAATAAAATGTACAATCTTGTTGTTCATCGAAAAACAAAAATAACAGTTGAAAGTTTAAAGTCAACGCAGTATTCCATGTGATCCCCTCCAGAAACACGAACGATACCGAGGTGGTACGATACCTCATCCTACACTTTCTCAGCATGATTTTTTTTGTGGGGCCTCATCAAAGATCAGGTGTTTGTTCCAGCGGTACCAACTGACGTTGACAAACTTAGGACACGCATATCTGCAGCCATTCAAGTAGTCACAACGGACGGGCTGAAAAAGTGTGGGATGAGTTATCGTACCGCCTCGATATCGCTCGTGTTTCTGGAGGGGCCCATATTGAACACTTATAACTGTGTTGAATTTAAACTTTCAACTGTTATTTTTGATTTTCGATGAACAAGAAGGCTGTACTTTTTTTTGTTTTCTTTTAATAGCCCTGTAAAGTTGGAATATCCATTTATGTACACCCTGTATATGTATATATTAATGTTTTATAATGGTTTTATATATACCGGGTGTTTCAAAAGTTCGGTGCAAAAATAACGCGCGATAAAAAAAAAGACCTATGGGTCGGAGAGACATGCGGTTTGCAGGTAAAAATTCAGCATGGTACGGGATTTTGTATGACACCAACAAAAAATTAGTTCAAAATCCCGACAATAGAGGGCGCTACTTCTGATAATTCCAGGGAATAATTCCATATTGCTCACACAACGCAAGATTTGGATACAAAAATATCAGAGAATACTGCATGTACACCTTTTTTATCCAAATCTTGCGTTGTGTGAGCAATATGGAATTATCTGCGTAGTGGGCCCTATTGTCGAAATTTTTAAATAATTTTTTTTGTTGGTGTCATACAAATTCCCTTACCACGTTGAATATTTATCTGCAAACGCAATCAAAAGGCAACAAAGAAGTTCGTATAACAAAATCTGACCAAATCTCTAATTTAAAGATGGCATGGCATTTTATAAATTAATAATTACAGTAAAAAATATGTATATGGGAAGCATCATAATAAAAATAACCTACCAGGAAGTCTCGGATGGAAAACATCATAATAAAAATAACCTACCATAAAATCTCGGTATTATGAATCATAATCGTTTAAAATATAGATATGCCAAACAAAATTGAAATAAAAGGTCATAAAAAATAACAAAATATTATAAAGAAAAAGAAAATAGAAAATAAAAACCAAAGGACACGGAAGTGTTTAATCATCACTTGGCAAGATGAACTCGAAAACACTTGCGTATCCCGGAAATAAATCATTTCATATAACAATTCAGCAATAAGCCTAAAATGGCATTACTTTCCAAAATAATGTAATGAAAGAATAAATAACTATATATTCAAGAATATTAAACGAAAAACGAATTGTACTCCTATTCCTAATGACATGTTGAAATAAACATACAACATTCAAATCAGGAAGCATTCAATATGCATGATTACTACAGTTACAGTTAAAATTTAATACATGCAATTTCTATTAATTAATTTAAAATTATTAAACAATAATTATGACTAACTAAAACTTAATAAAATACAATAAAACAATAATTATGACTAACTAAAACTTAATAAAATACAATAAGAAAACTAGATCTCATTTTAAGCCTTTTAATCTATAGGAAAAAATGATATAATTCTAAATTTCCTGTAAAAGATAATAGTATCGTAAGTCTTGTGATGCCCTCTATAAACAATGAAATAGCATGTTAAAAAAAAAAAAATCCGTTATATACTTAGTGCGGCCATCTAGTATCTATCATCGAAAAATAATCTAAATTAAAGTCAAATTATTAATTTTTTTCATTACTTTCAAATAACTATATTAAAGTTTAATTAATGTATTTTTCAAACATTAATAATACATTTTAATTCTAATTTTTAAAGACAATTTTATATCAAATTAATCAACTGATTTATTTTTAATCATTAATAATAATAAATGTCTGTAAAATTTTATATACAAATAGTAATAAATATATTTCAGCTTTGACTTATATTCATTTATTCCAAAGAGTTGAACAAAATTATCTGTATTTTAATTATTATTAAATTACACAATTGTTAATCAGCATCTCATCATTCTAAATGCTTTTAATAAAAAGAAAATCAAATTTTTTAAATAAATAAGTTACACAGTTCAGGTATTTCTGTAATAATTAGGTAATTCTGTATAGGTAATTGAGTAAAATAGTTTTATAAACAGACTTATATAAGCATGAATTATAATGCAAAAAAATATTTATATTAAAAGGAAAATCAGATTTTTTTCATTACTGTCGGATGTTAATTCATTTTTATTATTACGCGTTATTTTTAAGTCAAGAAAGTTTATTACATTGAACATATCTTATTAACTTAAAGTTAGCTGAATGGGGTATTGAGTATGTAATGACTTGATATTAGTCAATGAAAAAAAAAAAATTAACTATATCATCTACATATCGAGAGTAAAAGTAATCATTGTCATTACCTAATCAATTCCTTTCATAGTAACATAAATATAGATAAAAAAGAATGCTACAAGCCGTGCTCCTTGTGGTATTGCCTGACATTGTTTCTGAATTGTATTATTATAGATAATATAATTATGATGCAAGATAAAGTTCAATAATGTTTTAAAGAGGATAACAGAAATGTAATCTTTTAAATTTAATTGGGACTTGTATTCTTTAAAAAGTATACACATAGTTGGTTTTTTTTTGTAAATCATCATATATATGTGTGGGTGTATACATGTATATATATATATATATATACATATATAAGTATAATATAAACTTTCTGTACAATTAAACCATTTAAACACATGAAAATTGACCAAAATTGATGCAATAACCAGTTATATATACAGGATTCCTGTGCTTTATTCGGTTTCAGCCAGAGAGGTAATTTTTTTTTTTCACATGATCCCTAGACTATTGCAGGGAAAATTTTAATTTGTGCTCAAATAAATTAATGATCGCATTTTGCCAGCCAAACGGCGTCGAATTATTATGAAAATAAAATAAAAATACTACAAGAAATGTGAGTAATGGCACGACAGTCGGATGAAGGTGTATATTATGCAGAATTCAGAATTGAACTTGAAATCGAATTTTAATATTTCTTAATTGTCACTTATTAAATTACCTTACGTGTTAATGTGAATGGAATTTCAGATAACCTAGATAAATTGTATTTCAAAAGTTACAAATTAAGCTCTAATATGTACTTACTAGCAATAACACATCAAAAATAACATCGCAGTACTTTATTATATTATTTATTTCTGTATAGCGGGTTTTAAGAAAGCTGGCTGTATTGTTGTTTTTTCCATTGAATATATGTTTGGATTAGTGCGGTAATATCGCGGGATCATTTAACCGCTCAAATCGAGGAAAACCGGTGTATATTATGTATAAGTGTGTGCTTAAAAGACTGCACGGCAGAAAACTTCTATATTGATCGTACTCGATTCGAAATAGTGACATGTATAAAGGATGTTAATATTATAATAGATAATATTATTTGGATGAATAAGGAATTAGTTGTTTATAGACCGAGTGACGGCTGCAAAAACCATCACCTCATTGTGTTCATGGCTGAAATTCCAGTATTAGACAGAACTCGATTAGCATATTAAAATGGAACTGTTCTGCCAAGTCATATCTTTGTGGAAACCCCCTGCAGACCCAATATTAGGGCTTGAATGGTCGAGCCCCCCCCCCCCCCCCCACTGGTCGGTCCCCATCGAGTTTTCTAATGAGTGATAGCATATCATCATGGAAAGAGATAAAAGGATGCAGAAATTTCATCAGAAACTCAATGGGGATCTACCTGTCAGCCACTAAAATTGGGTCTGCAGGTGGTTTCCACAAAGATATGACGTAGCAAACTACACTGTACAAAAAAAAGACATTTTTACAGTACAAAGTACTGTTCACCTCGCGCACAAACTCGATCACAGAGAATGTGCTGTATCTTTCTTTGGTTTCTTGACTATATTAACATGGAAAATACAGTAGTTACGTAAAATTGCCAGCATATTGTGCTGTTAATTTTACGCAACTACTGTATTTTCCATGTTAATATAGTCAGTAAAACAAAGAAAGATAGATCACATTCACTGTGATCGAGTTTGTTCTGGCAAATCTATAGTGGTTTTCTTTACAGTGTAGTTCCATTTTAATATACTGATCGAGATTTATCTAATCTTGGAATTTCAGCCCTGAACTCGATTAGGTGATGTTTTGTGCAGCTGCCGCCAGCGTTATTAGAGAACGACATGGTAATCAAACAGCAGAATATCTCAAAATCTGCGTTAGCCTGAAATTCCTATCGTGTTCACAACTTTTGAGGGAGAACTTCCAACTTTTTCCAACAGAAGGAAAATGTTCGAGAAGGGTGGTAACTTTAACTTAATTGATTTCGAATTTTTTTATTGATCTCCAGGCCAAACTGTGCTGAAATTCCCGGGAAAGGTAAGGCCTGACCACACACACATACACACACAAAAAAAGGAGAATAGTACATACTCATCACTTTTACCTTAAAATTGGGTAGGATTTTATAACTGAAAGTAATATTTGTTGGATCAAGAAAACAACGTACCAGAGCTAGATTTAGAATTAGATATTAAGAGTTAGAATATATATATATATGTGGAATAGGTGGGATTGACTGTGGTCAAACTTTGGTGATAAAGGCTTCTGATTGAACACTCGTAGTATAGAAATAATCACGTTTTAATGTCTTGATTAAAGCATAGATTATATTTACAGAGTACATTAACTATATACAGGGCTTAGGGGGATGAGGGGGAATTTCTTACGGCAGTTTACCGGCATTCAATATATTTCGGAAGCCTGACCGGGTACGTCTTTCCAGGTCAGTCCGCAGAACAACTCTGACGTTTCATCGAACCTTCGCTTTCAGGCTGCGGTTCAGAATTATTAACTCATCAGGTTTGTCTTTTAGAATTTGTCCACTCTGTCAGTTCTCATGGGATTTTAGCTGCACCTCTTACTGCGGTCAGGATGTGGTTTAGATTGTTTTGGGAACCGCAAGCCACATTCACACTCGGGCATCTTGACAGGTGTGCGCCCCTGCACACGAGAGCAACCGCAGCAAGAAAATGGCAAATTAAAATTTATCTAATAAAAAAAACACTAACAAAAATTTTCGAAATTTCCAAAGTTAAAAGAAAGAAAGAAAAAAACTTATCCTTTAAAAAAAAATTAGAGGCCAAAAGGGAGAGAACTGACGAAGCACAAACAACAAAACAAAAAAAATTAATTTAAATTTCGGCTTTTCCATTACAATGCATAGGCTGATCTGCACCACACTACGTGAAAAAATAATCGTCTTCGAAAAAAAGAAAAAGTAAACAAAAAACGTCTTCGTGTGTCATGTGAACATGACCGTCTTTCGTCTTTAAGATCTTTCGTCTTTAAGATCTTTCGTCTTTTGATCTTTCGTCTTTAAGAAGATCCGCCTGTGGAACTTCACATCTTTAAAATATTCGTCTTAAAAAAATCTAACAAAAGGAAAGAAAAAAAAATTCGTCTTAGTAGTGCAGGCAGTCAGTTGCTATACAGCGAAAGAGAAAAAAAAAAATCAAATGCAGGCGTTGTTGAGGGGGGGGGGGGTTGGGGGGGTACATACAAATATTTTAAACAATTATTTGAATGAAACATTTCCAAATATATCAAAAATAATAAAGACATACATAATAATACGAAAAACAATAATATTGATGACAGCTTGTAAAATAATAGGAATAAGAATAAAAATAATGCAATAATGCTAATTGAGATACTACCTTTACACTATATTAATAGTGCAGGAAACGTCTTTGATCACTTCTAAAAAACACACTGAAAAAATCACTTCTTTACACAATAAAAGAAAAATGCTAATAAAAAAAACACATATTTTGTATAAAGGGAGAAAAAGACATCATCACTGGACTTCAAAAAAGAGGGGGGAAATTATCGTTATATGTCTTTCAAAATAATCACCATCATGGAATTTTCACTCATACGTCTTAAGAGGGAAACATCATTAAACACAAAACAATCATCTTGAAAGGAAAAAAAAAAATAAAATTTTCGTCGCGGTTTCCAACATCCTGAAAAAATATACGTATACACAAAAACAATATTTTAAAAAAAAAAATAGAATGCTGCAAAGTTTTAAAAATGTTTCGAAAGTTAATTAAAGAAAATATTACTGTTCTATACCGTTTATAATGTCTGTAGTGTGCCCACTATTGGAGGTTAAAAAAAATATTTCTCCGAAGCAGAAAAATAACAATTTCTTGAATCAAAATAACACGTATAAATTGAAGATAAATAGAAGAAACCATGCACGTTTCCTTTAAAAAAAAAATTGTCACACTATCTTGCGCGTTCTTGAAAACACAGGAATACATCCTGACACTTAGAAAAAATAAATATTCACTCACTTGTATTGGGTACACATAAAAAGGAAAAAATCTTCGTAGCACTATTTTCATTTAGATAAACACAATATCGCACGATTTTATAAATCACAGTAGATACAGACACACAAATAAAAAAAAATAAAAGCACGGCGATAATTAACTAGGTGAACATTGAAGAGGTTGTTGAATCATACGATTACAGGCGGCACTCACTTTCTTTTTCTTTCGTATTGGTTTATCTGCATATTTTTCTCTGGTTTTCTTTCGCGTTAGAAGTGGTGATTGGCAATTTAATACACGTAACACACATACACACACACACTGATGATATCGCACAGACGCATTTATAGACATATTAGCGTAGAATAATTTCTTCAAAAGCATTCCATAGCACTGAATTATCATTATCGTGTAAAAGTAAGAGAACGAAAAAGATAGGAAGCATCTGGTGAACTTGGATTGACTCATTTTCACGCTGCTGCATGTGCATGAAAAACTTAGCTGATAAGATTTTATGCTTCCCTTGGAAATAAACATCATAAAGCATTTAACAAGTCCATGCTATTCCCGAGAGGATTTAAACCAGTGAAACAAAAGTTTGCTGATCTTCATCCTTTCCTGGACGCAAGACGAAGAAAATAGAGAAATCCGTTGATTAATCATCGGAAGGAAACACAGTTCTTGGATTTTAAGTCGTTCTACTCTTGCCGAGTTAATTTGAGCCAACACCGGCCGTGTATCTTGCAATAACATGTCTAAATAAGAAATAGTTGAAAAAGCTTACTTCCAAATTGGTATCCTTTTTTTTTAAAGAGAACGCCGAATGGCTTGATTATATCCATTGCGAACGAAAAAATATCACCGATGTCTTCTTTCACACACACACAGAAAAACGGGTGAGTCGATAACCGATAAGTAGGTCAGTAGATCTTCTTTCTCTCGCTCTTTCCTTATCGGATAGAACTTCGAACAGAATCTTCGCGGATCTTAAATATTTCAGAAGTTGGATCACCGCACGATTTCAGTGATGTCTAGAGGCTTTAAAAATAGGTGGATTCGACGCGGTCGAGCCCTCGTGTGGAATAGGTGGGATTGACTGTGGTCAAACTTTGGTGATAAAGGCTTCTGATTGAACACTCGTAGTATAGAAATAATCACGTTCTAATGTCTTGATTAAAGCATAGATTATATTTACAGAGCACATTAACTATATACAGGGCTTAGGGGGATGAGGGGGAATTTCTTACGGCAGTTTACCGGCATTCAATATATTTCGGAAGCCTGACCGGGTACGTCTTACCAGGTCAGTCCGCAGAACAACTCTGACGTTTCATCGAACCTTTGCTCTCAGGCTGCGGTTCAGAATTACTAACTCATCAGGTTTGTCTTTTAGAATTTGTCCACTCTGTCAGTTCTCATGGGATTTTAGCTGCACCTCTTACTGCGGTCAGGATGTGGTTTAGATTGTTTTGGGAACCGCAAGCCACATCCACATATATGCGGGGTGTTTCAGTACAGCTGTTGCAAAGTTTCAGGAAAGATAGAGTACACCTAGATGATGGCAAATCACATAGCAATGCGTGGTCGGAAGCGCTTTCCTGTCGCGCTAAAGGCGACACAAAACACAAGTAGGGAATGACACGAACAGGGTGAGGAAACATGTTTATTATTCTTAGTACGGCAAAAAACTGAGAAATAAGAACAAAAAGAGAGACAATGATCGTCATTAAAGAATTTGTTCGAAATTACGACCCCGGGCCGTGAGGCAGGCCTGAAATGTCAGGCGCATTGAAAATCTAATGTTCTCGAAAATATCGGGCGAGTCCCGGACTTCCCCAGCAGCTGCCACGATGCATGCAACAAGTTCCTCAGCACTGTCTGGCAGTGTCGAAGCATTTTTGCGGTACTAAGAATAATAAACATGTTTTTTCACCCTGTTCGTGTCCTTCCTTTCTTGTGTTTTATGTCATCACTACCGCGGCAGGCTATGTGATTTCTCGTCGTCTAGGTGTACTCTATCTCTCCAGAAACTTTGTAACTGCTGTGCTGAAACACCCTATACATATAGATTGTCCCAAATTTTCTATTAGATCTTTAATACTAGAACCGCCATTAAGGGTCATTTTGACCCCTGCCAAATTGATAATAGTCGATTCGAACCAGGAATTTCTTCAAAGGATATGTTAAATTTATGCAGCACAAAAATAGGCTAACAAAATGAGTTAAATACTTTTTAATAAAAATTCTGGTGGGAAACGCTTTTTATAAAACTTGTGTAAAATAGACAGCGGTTCTAGTGTTAATATTTAATGTTTAAATTAACATCATAGTTTTTACATTCATTGTATTTCTTTTTGGATTATTATTTAGATGATTGTGTAAGGTTAGAGGATTTCACTATATAAAATATTATATATAGAATGTGAATGTTTAAATATACTATTTGCTTTACAAATATGATATTACAACTACTATTAAGTTTTGGTTGGTTGATGGTTGTATAATGTTTAATGGCACAAAATCCCTTGAGGGACATGCTGCGCCAAACAAGAATAGACTAAAAACATAGAATTAAACAGCATGAGAAAAGCAATCTGGGTGGGGGATCCTATCCAGATGCAGTCAGACAAGTGTAGATGAATAAGAAAATTTAAAAACTAAACAAGCAGACTATAAAAGACTGTAAATAAAAAGTGCAAAAGTGCAGTCTGGATGGGGTTCCCATCCAGATGTCAGAAAAGTGTAAAAGCTGTTGTTACACCAAAGAAAGATATAAAAATTATATTTCAAAATAAAATCCAGCATGTTTTAAAAAAGTGAAGTGCGCCCCATGAGGTTTGTCAAGACTATTAAGATTTGATCTGAAACATCTAATATGATTTTTTAATGGGGCAGTCTTTGCATTGTAGATTCGAATAAATATAGTTATTATTTTTACTGGTTGTTTTTAGCAATTCACTTACTTATTATGTACATGTTGTAAATATTTTTATAATCAAGAATTTTCATTTTCATTTTTAGTCAAGATTTATAATTATAATTATTTTATATAACATAAATTTCTTTTATTTTAGTTATTACTTTAATTTTTATTTTATATTATATATATATATATATTGCACATTATGCTTTACACTGTAAAGAAAAAACGGTCTAAAAAACGGAAATACTACTGACAATCTAGACGCCAGTACTATTTCCGTTTTTTTACGGGGATTTTTACCCATAAATTACAGAAAAATTTCCGTTTTTAATCAGAAAAACGAAAAATTTTCTTTAATTTATGGGTAAAATTTCCCGTAAAAAAACGGAAATAGTACTGGCGTCTAGATTGCCAGTAGTATTTCAGTTTTTTAGTCCGTTTTTTTTTTTTTTACAGTGCATATGTAATACATATTATGTTTAATGTAAACAAAATGGCTGTTCTAAGTAAATTTATCGTTCCTGGCAAGATACACTTAGTATCTTCTCAATGTAGTGCTCGGTACAGGAACATTAATAGGGCTGTTCCTGGACCGACATCCAGTCACCTATTCTACTCACCTCCTCCACCATTATTTTTTAGAAAATGTTTAGACAAAAGATGCAAGACTTATCCCTTTGTTTCGCAGTCACAAATTGTTTCAAATCCGGGTTTGTCTTTCCTTTTGAAAACCTTTCAATGTAATCTATTGTGTAAAGACAAATATAATATGCTGCATATAGCGCAAACATCTGGTCTTCCACATCATAGGTTCCCAAACTGTGCTCCGTGGAGCCCTAGGGGCTCTGCGTGAACTTTACAGGGGCTCCGCCCCTGCTACTAGAGATACTGCTCAAAGTGTTCTGCCACCACAATTGAATGCGCAACTGTACTGAGTCCTGAACACGTTAGAGCATAGCAGGTGCAAACTGTGCGACAATCAAGGCTTCAGATAAACCAGAGAAGGGATCTCAGTCACATATACCTGTGCCTTGATGTAATCCCAGAGGTAGAAGTCCATGGGAGTCAAGTCCAGCGAACGCGGTGGCCACTCTGCTGGACCACCATATCCAAGGATCTGTTGACAGAATTCGGTGGCTAGATGCTCCAGGACGTTTGATGTTTTATGCGGTGAGGGCCACAGCATGTTGAAACCACACCCGGTATGCATGTCGGAGAGGCAGCTCTTCATACCAGTCACGTATCGTGTTTTGTAGCAGCTGCAGGTAACGATCGCCCGTTAAGGTTCCATCGTAGAAGATGGGTCCAACAATCTGGTTCCCCATATACTGCACCACACGTGTCGTACTGTGCGGGTGATGTGGAGGTTTTCCAGAGACAGGTAACGCACATTGTGCACGTTCACAATGCCACCCGTGTAAACATTGATTCATCTGTCCACAGAATATCGCAAAGGAACGACGGATTTTCCTCTAAGGTGTTGAGCATGAAATTACAATAATCAAATCGTCGTGCGTGATAACCCAGCATCAATGCTTGCACCAGTGTCGTATTTCGTATAGTATGGATGCGCATCATGTGCATGTAACAAATGCCAGACATGCTGATCACATGCCTCGCTTATTTCCGCCGTGCTCAGTTGTGGAATTTAAAGGGCGAATGCCAGCACCTCCTCCGGTGTCACTCGAACATTACACATTGCCCGTCTACTTGTTTTGGTCGTGGTGAAACAGAGCCGCTGTCTCTAAAATGGTGCAATGCATCAGTTATATCATGCGTTGGATGTACATCCTTAGGGAAACTTTCTGAATAAACACGCGCAGCCTCTCTGGCAATCCTTTGGCATTCACCATAAGTAAGTATAATTTTGGCATATTGCATATATGAGTAGCTTGTCATCACGATCTCAGTGCTAACTAGCATGTCCACTGCTAGATGGCTTGTGTTTTATCCCGAATGTGTAGCGCTGCTGTACTATTGTAATTTGCATAATACCAATTTTCATGCTCGTTATAACTCAACTGGTCGTTTGCATTCCGCTACCATTTATCCAGTCCTTAGTGAGTATGTTTTATTTTCCGTTTGTCGATTCTACCTACTTTGACGTTTGAATGTTGTTCGACCCATAAAAGTTCGCTCAAATGTTTAGATGAAATAACCCACTTTGCTGATTCCCCGATTTGGCGATACCGGCTAAAGGTGCTTTCGCCGTAAAAAATACATTGCACCTTGATTTTGATCTCTAATAACTTTAATTCATCTTTTAACTGATCCCTCAATGAAAGACAAAATCATGTGCAAAAATCTCAAACTTTGAAATTTAGTAACTGTGTCAATTTTTGTAGTATAGATGTCAAACTTTTTGTGTTATATCTGTTATGCTATGTGTAAACTTTTACTAACTATAACTATAGGGACTGGGGGACCGTATAAAAAGTTATACTTCGTGATTTTTATAAAATTGTTTTTTTTTTTTACTTTAAATAATGCCACAACATGAATATTTACCTCATTTGAAACTTTCTTTTAATTGGAACTATATGTCTACGACCGAGGTTGAGAAATTAAAGGTCGGCGATAGATAACATATTGCACCCTCTATATATATGTATTGTTTTTGTAATGAAAGCTACCTAAAAGAACGGAAAAGACTAAAAAGAATGAAAGCAGTAGCCTTAAGAAATGTTAAGTGTTCATGCCCTGCAAAGGAGCATAATACTGATAAAAATACGTCACGAAGTTATGTAAACAAATTCAATCAAGATGAACACAATGCGAAAAAGCCAAACTATGTGGCAACTAGTGTTGCCAGGTGAAGTGTCACAAAAAGTGGGGGTTTAAAACAAAATTTTTCTCCTGTGCTTTGAATTCCGTCCAAGCAGGTTTGTTTGCACATCATATTTTCCCAAATTATTTTTAATAATAATTAAACCATGTAGCATAAATTTATTCTGCCTTTTTTTAAACTGATTATATTTCTCTTAACAAATATTTCAATATAAAATAAAGTGGGTCAAGCTTCCCATAGGTGGGAGCCTTAACCCATTATTTTCTCCTTATTCAAATCAATCATTTTTAAGTTTCTTATATGGGGCATTCTCACAATCTTTTGACTTTCATGTCCCTGAATAATAATTTTTATTTTAATACACTTTTTTGTGTTTTTTTAAATTTCATATACTAGGGAACATCCCATTGCATGATTTCATAATAATATTAACGAGATAAATAAGTTTTGGACGATGTTGGGGGTCCAAAACCTGGAAAACTCCTATACCGTCCCGTGTCCCTGATGCTGATTTTTAAGTTTGGAGCTGTCTGTATAAAATTGTTTCAATAAAAATAATTCGATGTAATTTTTTTCCGCAACTGGAACTATTGTTTTATATAAATAGGTAGCAAAAAATTAACCTGCACACATTTTTAGGGTTGTTATTATTTTTTAAACTCTGTCCCTGGGTTTTTAGATTCCTTACCGTCCCTCTTCTAAAATTATACAGAAAATCACTCCAGATGCAGCCACAGAATTTTTTCTCAAGTTTTTTCTCATGCAGAAGTATGCTAGAGAAAGAATGTCTAATATTCTTTGACATAAAATTTACTGCAGAATTTAAATCAGCATTTAAATGTCAATTTCAAGCATCATGGCTTTATTGGTAGTCTTACCGTCCCCAAGGTTTATTCCTGCACTTTTCGAGGTAAATTAAAAAAAAATAATAATAATTTAATCCAATGTTAACAACTGTTTCTAAAAATAAATGAACATTGTGGCTATCACTTAGTCTTAACATGATTTTCCTAAAAATAGGTGGTAATTTTCCTTACCGTTCCATCCTTCGTCCCTTTTTTTACCATTTCGTCCCTTTTTAGGGTTTTGTTCATCTGACGAAACCCTATTCGTCTCACTCCTTTGTCTGTCTGTCCGTCACAGAGTCCGTTCTCAGAAACTATACATGTTGGAGACTTGAAAATTTGAGTACTTATAGCTGAACACCTCACATGAAACGACAAATCCTAAAATTTTGAAAAAGTCTTAAATTTAACCCTTTGGGCTCCCACATGTGTATTTCAAACTATTCTTTCTAAGTCAGCCCCTAATAAGATTGGAGCCATGAAATTCCGCATACTTATAGCTGAATACCTGAGACAACAAGACAAATCATAAAATTTTGAAAAAAGTTTTATATTTAACCCTTTGGGCTCCAACTTGTGTATTTTAAGCAATTTTTTCTAACAGAGCCCCTAAATAAGTTAGAGCCATGGAATTTTGAATTATTATAGTTAAGCACGTGAGCTCACTCAGCAAATCATAAAACTTTGAAAAATGTTATATTTAACCTTTGGGCTCCAATTTGTGTATTTTCAGCAATCCTTTATAACAGAATTCCTAATCAAATTGGAGGCATGCAATTCTGTGTTCTGATAGCTAAACACTTCAGACCACACGACAAATAATAAATTTCGAAAAAGTTTTATGTTTAACCCTTTGGAGTCAAGCTTGTGTATTTTAAGGAATTCATTTTAACAGAGTCCCTAAGTGAATTGGGAACTTGAAATTTTGCATACTTATAGCTGAACGCCTCAAATCACACGCCAAGTAATAAATTTCGAAAAAGTTTTATATTTAACCCTTTGGACTCCAGCTTGTGTGTGTTTAATCAATTCTTTTTAACAGAGCCCCTAATTGTATTGGAGACTTGAAATTTTGCATACTTATAGCTGATCACTTCAGATCACGACACATAATAAATTTCGAAAAAAGTTTCATATATAACCCTTTGGACTCCAGCTCGTGTATTTTAAGCAATTCTTTCTAACTGAGCCCATAAATAAATTGGAGATTTGAAATTTTGCATACTTATAGCAGAACACCTGAGGCCAGGCGATAGATCATAAAATCTCGAAAAAGTCTTACATTTAACCCTTTGAGCTCCCACATATATATTTTAAGCAATTCTTTCTTAATGAGCCCCATAATTAAGTTGGAGACATGCAATTTTCCATACTTATAGCTGAACACTTCAGATCACATGACAAATAATAAACTTCGAAAAATGTTTTATAATTAACCCTTTGGACTCCAGCTTATGTATTTTAAGCAATTCTTTCTAACTGAGACCATATTTAAATTGGAGATTTGAAATTTTGCATACTTATAGCAGAAAACCTGAGGCCAGGCGACAAATTATAAAATCTTGAAAAAGGTCTTACATTTAACCCTTTGAGCTCCCACATATATATTTTAAGCAATTCTTTCTAAATGGGACCCATAATTAAGTTGGAGACATGAAATTTTGCATACTTATAGCAGAACACCTGAGACCACACGACAAATAATTTTTTTTTTCGAAAAAGTTTTATATTTAACCCTTTGAAGTCCAGCTTGTGTTTTTTAATCAATTCTTTCTAACTGAGCCCCTAATTAAATTGGAGACATGAAATTTTGCATACTTATAGCTGAACGCGTCAGATCATAAGACAAAATATGAATTTTCGGAAAAGTCTTATAATTAACCCTTTGGGCTTCAACTTCTGTATTAAAAGCAATTTTTTCTATCTGAGCCCTAATTAAGCTGAGGATGTGAAATTTTGCATACTTAGAGCTGAAACTTGTGATCACACGACAAATGATAAATTTTTCAAAAAGTCTTATTTATTGACTCCTCTGGGCTCTAACTTGTGTTTTTTAAGGATTTTTTCTTACTTGGCCGCTAATTAGGCTACAGCGAGCTAGTTTCACTTGAAGGCTCCGGGAGGGGAGAGGGTTAAATTTTCCCCAAACCCCTCATCTGATATATCATTTGACGACCCTTCGGCCAGTCTTTCATTTTATGCACAATAGCCTTTCATATTTTATTTCCACTTGGCCAGGAAAGCTTTCCTATTTTGAGTTTTATGGGTCCAATTTCCTCGACTAATATAAGTGCGAATAGGCTCTAAAACGGAGTTTTGTCGGGCAGACGTTTGTTTTGAATAGATTGCACTCCCTGGTTGCGAATTGTGGAACTAACAGATTTTGCAAAAGGATAATGTTTTGAAAGAAATATTAAACGAAACCCTCAGTGCGATATGTGATCACACTTACCCACTTGTTTCCTATACCATCCCCCTTTTTTACCTTACCGTCCCTTCTTTAACACCCCTTTAATACAATGTTGTACAGAAATTCTGTATTAAAAGTACTACATTTTTATTATTTCTTCTTTGAATGTCCTGTGGGTACTATGCAAATTCAATATAAGTAAAAATTTAGAAGAAAATAAAAAGTTATAGGGGTAAAGTGGTAAGGAAAATTAAACTCGCAAGTTTAACTTAAACCTGAGTTAAATAAAAAAATTTTCGCTGCTGACCATATTTTCTTTATTTTGAATCATTAAGGCATTCGTCTATCAGATTAAAATGTTATTTCAGCAAGTTTAATTTCGCAAGATTTTTTTCCCCCAAAAGTCAAAAGATTGTGAGAATGCCCCATATAGAACACTTATGCCGCAATTTTATTTTGGTAAATTATTGTATAAAGAATAAAATGATATATGAAACTTTATTCTAGGTGTTCAATATTTAAAAAATAAAAAATCATTTTTAAAAAATATGTCAAACCTCTACTGTCTACATATATGTATATATAGGGGAGACTAGGGGGGGTTGACCCACTTTTTTACAAAATGATTCTTTATTTTTTAAATACTGAATGTAGAATAAAGTTTTATATATGATTTTATTCGTTATACAATCAATTATCAATATAAACACTGTAAACTGAAATGTCTTAAATTCAGACACTTAAGTGTCTGAAACGGAGTGTTCAATTTTCAGACATTTTAAAATGTCTGAATTTTTAAGACACTTGTATGCGTCTGAATTTAAGACACTTCAAACGTCTGAATAGCGGCCATCTTTGAACATACTTTTTTTAGCATTACATGCCGCCATGTTTGACCAAGCTAAACTCCGTAGCCACGTTTGACCACACTGAATCTCCGCGTCCATGTTTGACCATGCTGAATATTCCCAATAAATGGAAAAATATTTTATCATAAAGCAAGGCAGGGTTTGTTTCAGAAGCAAAACCTGATTCGTGAGCATGGGCAAACTGGGTCGTGTCCCTCCCACTCCGCCCTCCGCCCCCACCCCCGATTCTAAGGGCCCAAAATTCGTTATAAAATTTTCGTAAAGCTGATATTTTGAATCTCTTTCGATGTTGCACTGATTATAATCGCTATTTTGAACTTTTAGAATAAAATACGATTAAAAACAATAAATATATATTTATCTAAATCCAGTAAAACGCTTTAATAGCAGACACTGCGGGACATCGGAATTTGGCCATTATTCGTAGGTGTCTGCTTTTCAGAAGTATGCACATATGTATGAGTTGCTCTTTCTGACAACAACACATATTATTTATATTTGTATATTTTTAACTAAGAAAAGCTGACACCTCTGAATAGCGGACAAATTCCGCGGTCCCCGAGTGTACACTATTGATAGGTTTTACTGCATTTAAATAAATATAATATTTTTTGTTTTGTTTTGTTTTTAATCTTATCTTAATCTGAAAGATCAAAATATTGATAAAATCAGTGCAATTTCGAAAGGGATTTAAAATATCAGCTGTGTGAAAACTGCATACCAAATTTGAGGACCTTCTGAAATCAGAAGAGGGGTGCAGGTCTACAAGTCAGTTTGTTCATGTTTTAACTTTTAATCATGTCCTGCATCTTGAAGAAGAACAATCCTGCTCTATGATTCATTAAATAGAAATGTATACTATTTGTGAGTGTTTATTATGAAGGTTTTTTGCATATTCTTTCATCCAAAATAATCTGCCCGACTCCCTTGTTATAGTGCTTCTAATTTGGGCCCTACTGTCTAATCGTTATAGCGACAATCACTATAATGTGGAAAAAAATCACAATCTAATCTAAAAATTGTAAAATCTTTCATTCTTAGTTCTTTAAAAAATAATTATTTGCGGCTCCCATCACAGATGGCTTCACTGCTTAATCCTTAAAACAATTATCAGCATAATATAATAGTTTGCTAAAATAGTTTTCAACTCCCCCCCCCCCCCCCCCCCAAAAAAAAAAGAGATGCCCGGGCTCTTTTGTTTCCAATGCTGAACCATTTAAAATGACAATCTAAGAACAGAAATTTCAGAACAAATTATGTCTAGTCTCAAAATTTAATGCAAATCAATAGCATAAGCATACACTATATGTAAACAAATATCTGAATTTCAACAGAAAACCGATAATTATATTACAATAAATAACTTAATTTAAAATTTTGAAATTGAAATGGTAAAAAATCTCATTTAAATTCTCACATTAAATTATAGCAGAGAACTGCACTTCATTTCCAAAAAATAAATTAAATAAATAAATAAAACACAATCATAACAGAATAACCGCTCATTAAATGCAAACAAGCACTTCAATTTCAGCAAAAATCGCATAATCACAAAATGTATTATTTCATTTAAATGCTCTAAAATGCATACAGTAAACTCTCATTAATCTACAATACATAGTCAAATGCAAACAATGAAATTTATATTCAAGGTTTCATAGTTAAGTAATCGTAGCGTTTTCCCGTTTTTCATTTTTTATAGAAAGTTACTTTTTTTTATTTATCAATCTTTTTGCTTTACTAATTCAATCGGTTTTTCAGTTTAATAGTTGCTTCTCTGTGAAACATTGAATTAAATAATGATAATTATAAATATAAGTATTTTTAATGAAACAATTATTTCTGAACTGGAATTGTTTTTTTACAAACTTGCAAGATAAGATTTCAAATTATAAATCTAAAATATTGAAACAAACAGCAATTAAATCAGTGTTTCAGAAAATTAAAAGTATTCAAGCATGAATGTCCATTTGGATTTGTATATTTACATATGTGTGTTTTTTTATTGCTATGTATTAGGGTGTCAACGATTTAAATCAGTTGATTTAAATCAACGATTTAAATCATGATTTAAATCAAGTGATTTAAAAAAAATCATTGATTTAAATCAAAAATTTCCTAAATGTTTAAAATGACATAAAAAAAGTATTCAAATCTTAGATGAACATAATTTGTAAAGTTTCTACAGGTATTGCAACTTATGAATACACAAAACAAAGCTTTTAATAATTGTTTCTAAGCGTAATTCCTGAGTATTGTGAAAAATTTAAGTACAGTAAGATTGTAAAAAGCATGGTTTTTACCTAACAAACATAAAAAGCATTTAATTTAAAAATGATATTTAAATCTAATAAAACTTACAATGTCATAATTTCCTTTTAACAATCGAGTTATTCATTCTATTATATACAATAAACATAGCAGTAGTGTCAATGATTTTAATCAATTAATTTAAATCAGATGATAAAATCACATATTTTTTGATTTTTTAAAATGGTGTGAAAAAGCATTATAATCAGTAATGAAAATCATGTATAATGTTTATATAAGATAATTTAATTGCTGAATAAATAAAAGAAGCTCTTTTAAAAAATAAAATTGTTTTAAATATTTTAAATAAGTTATTTCTTTAAAAATTGACAAAGTTTTTATCATAAAACTATATTTTATTTAAGTGGATATTTTATAGTTTCTACATATGTTTTCATAACTTCTTTTGATTAGTAGTTAAATTATTCCTTTTATATAAAATAAGTGCAATCTATTATTTTCTGTTGATAAATGAATTAGAAGAATTTCTGTGTAAAATTACTAGCTGCTTTATCAATTTATCAAACTATTATTTGTCACTTTTTTCAACCACTTTTTCAAAAATGTAGATTGTGTTCTTAATTAAAGTGTTAATTGTTTAATAATTAAAAATTTAATCTGTATCATCAATTTAAAATTAAATGCAATTTATCAATAACTTAAAAATATAAGCAGTATTTAATATTGGTTTACATAATTATTACAAAATATTAATGCACATAATGTTGTATGTTACTAAAGAAATTTTTAATTTGCAGTTTTTGTAATTTCTATAATTACATAATTAAAATTTTATTAATTAAAGCAAAAAAAAACATAGATTATGTTAGTAATTGGTGGGTTATTAATTTTTGAAATGCTTAATTCTTGGTAGACGTTTAATATTTTAACACAAGGAAAAAAAAAAATCCGATTTAAATCAAAAAAATCTGATTTAAATAAAAAAAATCCGATTTTTTAAAAAAAATCATGATTTTTTTACACCCTACTATGTATAATTTAATTATACGTACATCATTTAATTTCGTGAAATGATGATCTTTCCAATATTGAAGAGATATTTTATTGTGAATCTTGTATTAAATTATTATATTTACATTTTAACATTCATTTCATTTGGCTTTCATGGAAAATTGTCAGAGAAATACTTCTGCTTAATTTGCTTTTAAGAACCATCAAATTAATATTGATATACAATAAATATCTTATAGAATTCAGTTTTCTTAATAAAAAGTATAAGTTTATTTCCTTGAAGTGCACTTTGAATTAGTTTTACGTTTGAATAGAATAGTAAAACAACAATAATAAAAAATTAAAAATAAAGCTATTTTCTTTCTCTTAATATTTCACATTTTCTTTCAAATATTAACCTTTATAAAATCATTTCATGTTATGAGGACTTTTTATTGAAAAAAAGAAAGAAAAGAAAATGTTAGAAAAAATTAAATGTCAAAATATATTAAAATTTTTTGAACAACCTATATTTTATATCTTGTACAAGCATACTTAAACAGTAACGAGTAAAAAAAGGAAAAAAAAGAGAAAGGAAGGGGAGAAAAATACAGAACCAGTTAAATCTCACATTTTATTCCTAAAAGGAAAATTCCTTAAAAAAAAAATATTTGGCTCTGTCATGAGTCATTGTTCTTACCTATACGCACATCTCCCCCCCCCCCCCCTCCACACACACTTTTTCCTTTTTTTTTTCTGTTCCATATTATATTAATTTTCTAGTTATGATGCTATTCAATTTTATTTATTTATTTACTTTTTCAAGATCATATTAATTGAAGAACATCGATTTTGGTTCTTACTGTATTTTCAAAATGGCTTTGTGACGTGAAATTTAAATACGTTATTGATATGGAACATGAAATACATCTGAATGTACTTTTTGTATTATAAACATGTTTTCACAAACTTATATTAAAAAGAAGAAGAAAAAAAAAGTCATACAATTGAATATTAGAATAAATTAGATTTTTTTAAAGAGTGGTTTAATTTCCATAGGAAAAATAAAAAAATGATTTATAAAATATTCAAAATTTCACGATGACATCATTCTGATGCGTTTATGATTCATTTAATACACACACACACACATAGATATATGTATAACAATATGAGAAATAACTTCTAGTTTCAAAAGTTATTGTGCCTAAAATTTACTATTTTTGTCTTCTTCACGTAAATGCATATAAATAAACATTGGGGAAAAACCAGCAATTTTATTTGAAAAATGTACTTATGCAAGTAAATATGTAACCTTCTATCTTCTTCATAATTTCCATTTTAAATTTGTAAATTTTTTTCATTGAAAAAAAATCAAAAACACACACAAATTACACACACACTAAACACATTAGTTTTCAAATTCTCAAGTTTTGAAAACCTAATAACTTCAAGTTTCAAAATTTATTGTGCCTAAAATTTACCATTTTTTTTCTTTTTCATGTAGATGCATATAAATAAACATTGGGGGAAAAAACAGCAATTTTATGTGCAAAATGTATAAATGCAAGTAAATATGTAACATTCTAGCTTCAAATTTCCATTTTAAATTTGTAATATTTTTTTTACATGAAAAAAAAATTTAAAAGCACACACTAAACACATTATTTTTCAAATTCTTAAGTTTTGAAAATTGAATAACTTCTAGCTTCAAAATTTATTGTGCTTAAAATTTTCACTTTTTGTCTTTTTCCTGTAAATGCATATAAATAAACTTTGGAAAAAAACCCAGCAATTTTATATGTAAAATGTAGGTATGCAAGTAAATGTCTAAAATTCTAGCTTTTCCAATTTTCATTTTAAATTTGTAATCACTTTTTACTTAAAAGAATAAAATCGAAAAATCAATATTAAAATTAATTTTCAAATTTTGGAAACAGAAACATAAAATTTTGAGCAATAAATCGACGTAAATTATGATTTATTTACTTACTTGTTTTAGAGGAAATCAAATTATCGCTGTAAAAAATATTTTCAAAATACAATTAACTATTAAAATAATGGAAATATTTAATACTGATTTTATATATCAGAAAGTCAGAATATTTTTTTCTTTTAACTGTCATTTATATAGTTTAGAAAACATAAATAGGATATGTAATACATTTTTTCACTTACTTTCAAACCAAATAATATCATGTCGAACTTATAAGATGTATTTAAATTGACATTTTTAAAGTTAAAAAACGTTTTTCCAAATACGCCTCACCCCTCCCCCACAGAAGAAATGTACAATTCTAATTATAAAATATAAAAAATAAATCACAAGGGATGTTTTATCATTTTATAATTTTTATTCAGTATTGGATATAAAGTGAATTGGATATTTTTTATAACGAGCAAAAAATTAATTTAAAAGTCAGTCGAGAATAAAATATAGTTTTAACCGCGACAGAAAATGTTATAAAAAAATTCAACACATTGATCAAAGCGTTAAATTCATACACATCAATGTTTAAAAAATAAATTTAAAAAAAAAAAGTTTTTTAAACACAGTATTTCTTCTACAACAAGATTCGGAAATTTTACGTTTTTTCTGGCTTGTTAATCTTGATAATGATATAAAATTAGTAGAAGACTATAAAAATTTACACAAATCATGGAACAATTAAAAATATTTATTAGATCTAAAAAGGTACAGATAAGATAAATGCATAGTATTCGTATACAAATCATTTAAGTAATAAATAAATAACACTATTTAAGTGAAAGTTCCATTCTAAACAAAAATCCCACTCTTGTAAATATACATACAAAAGAATCCTTACCTTTTATGTTATGTGTTATGTTTAATCCATATATAAATGCCAATGTACAAATGTAAATCCAAAATAATAAGCGATGTTTTCTTGACCTGATATATATCTTTAGACTTTCAAGAGACAGTCGAGAATTAAATATATTAAAAAACATTTGATAATAGCCATGTTTTTTTTTTAATAAGAATATCACTTAGTTCACGTTCTATCAACTTTTTGACATGCAGAATAAATATATGGATAGCAGGTACGTGGAACAAATAACATCTAGCCAGCCGTTCAAAATGAAAGATCCTTATAAATATAACACTTCCACATACGGAATGACGCAGCCACTATTATAATGTAATTACAAAAAAATTCACATGTAAAATAAAGACCCGATCTCAGCAAAGAAGTTAACGTAAAGTGCTGAACGAACGTTTAAATTTGAACGCGACAACGGACTCAGAACTTAGAGGCAGAAGTCGTCTGACAAAGGAAACCAAACGGTCAGCATTTGCGGTTTACTGTACAGTGACTCATTAAAACTTTTTTATCAGCGGAAAATAGGAAGTTGCTTAAGAAAAAATGAGAACATTTTCTTTATTTGGTATTTTTCATAATGCTTCCATTTATAAATTATATTAGCACAATTATTAATTTTCATACTTTCACGCAGAGGAATAATATAATATAAACTGAAAAAAATGTCGTAACACTTACAAATATTACAGCCAGTGGCGGACCCAGAATTCGGCTCGGGAGGGGGGGAGGGTTAAATGTTGATAATGGTTATCGCCGGTTACTTGAATCACCGGTTAGTTGAATCAGTCTAGTTAATGAATGAAATCATGATGATTTTTTTCTCGGTTAGTAGAAGCACTTGTTACGTTGATTGGGATTCATCTAAACAGCATTTTACAATATTACAGTTACAAAACATAAAATGCACCAATGAAATAACTATTACTACTATGTTAGATTTATAAAAAGTGTTTAAAAAATGATGGGGAAAACTTTAAGAGATGAAAGAGCACAGTACAGCAAACAATTTTTGTACGGAAAATCAGGAATCCATTGTTCAGTCAAAAATACACGCGGGGTTTTATTCCAAGTCAATCCCGAATTCTTGTTCCTAATTTGAAAATTAATTAAACAATTTTAGCAAAATTTTCAATAGACCTTGTGCCAGATATAACAATATCACGAGAATTGGTGAAGTTTACAATCATCCGCGTCCAAACAGTGCTGAATTTTAGAATGTAGTTGACGTTATTATATATCCGTGCAAAAATTAGTATACTTTCGCCCAACCCAACAATTTTTTCAAAACTTGCATATATTTTTTAAATTCCATTGTTCTACAGCTAAAATTTTCAATTTATTATGGTTAAAGAATTGTCATTTTCTAGGCAATAAATGTTATAGACGATAACAATTTCTAGGTAATAAAAATAAATATAACGTTTGAAAAAGAACCTACATGTGACGAAATCCTGTCTTAAACGGAAAAAAATGTTTTTATTCACACAAAATGAATATAATAATTTGTGTGAAACAGCGAATTTTCATGAAGCACGATCTTCTTTATACTTAAAAAAATAATAAAATTTATTTCTCCAAATGATTACACAATTAAACACTAACAGAAAGGGGAACTAACAATTTGTCGACAGAGAAGCATCCCTTCCCTCTTTTTCTGAACCGCTAGTCGAAGTCTATTTTTAAATCCTTTTTTTTTTTTTTTTTTTTTTTTTTTTTTTACCTTCACGTATTTAAAATTTATCTTAAATTGTGAGATAAGGATTGTTCAGTAGGGCAAAATACACTATCAGAAAAAAATGTTATAAAATTATTCTTGAATATTTAATTACTTGCTAAGTTTTTATATTTATTTTACACAAAAATTTTCTTGCACGAGGCGTTCTGATTAAAATAGACTTAATTTAGCTTATTTCATGTTTATATTTTTAGTTTCAGTTAGGCAAACTAGGCAGTGGACTCCAGACACATCTGTTCAAACTTTCCCCTTCCTACATTTTTTTCTGCGATCACTTATATCTCTTGACATTTAGGGAGCGGCCGTTCCTTGAACCTTCATACGTACGCCTAAGAGTGGAAGTAGTTTTTGAAGAATTTTATATTTTGTGAAAAGCTTCTTTAGCTACTTATTACAACTTATTGTTACTTATTAGCTACTTATTGTTTAATTCCAAAAGTCAGTAAACGGACATTTACAATTTTGGTAAACGTCCTTATGGTCCAGCCATGTTGCTTGTTTTATAAAATAATACCAAATTTAGTGCATGGCACAGTATTTTAAACATCTTTCATAAATTCGAAAACATTTTCTGATAATGCTGCCATATATATTGCGATACAATTGTATCTGCGGTTATCATACACGTGATGTTGAATTGTATTATTCAGACACATAAGTGTCTGAATTTCTAAATGTCTTAATTTCAGACGCATGATCATTATTAAGACATTTTTCTCAGTTCATTTATACCATGATCATAGTAAGACACTTAGGTGTCTTAAATTCAGACACATATGATGTCTGAAATTTCACATTCAGACACTTAAGTGTCTAAATTACTTTTTCAGTCACATATGTGTCTGAATTTAATACGCCCCTATTTGCAGTGAAATTGCTACATAAGTATAATACATAAGAAATTTGAAAAATGATGGATTTTAATCATGAGAAAATAATGGGTCAAAGCTCCCCACATATCGGAGGGTTGACCCACTATGTGTTAGGCTTGACCCACTTTGTTTTATATTGAAATATTTGGGAAGAGAAATAAAATCAGTTTAAAAAAAGCAAAATAACTTTATGCTACATGCTTTAATTATTATAAAAACATATTTTTGAAAATATGCTTAAACAAACCTGTTTAGACGCAGTCGCAAATCAAAGGAGAAAATTTTTGTTATAACAGGATTTTATTTGAGCAGGTATAATTATACAGCAGGGAAAATGAAATTTTAACATTTAAGACAGTATTCCGCTAGAGACAAGTTTCGTTTTTATAGGGTTTCATGCATTATTATGTTCGGATTTAGTAGCCATTGTCCAGCTTTTTTTCTTCTTTTTTTTTTTTGTCTCCTTGTCCTACGTTTTGTGACATTCGACATGACAACTCTAGTTGTCACATAGTTTGTCATCTCACTCTATTCATCATGTTGAAATTTGTCTACATACAGTAAACTCTTTGTAAGGCGGACTCTGTGTAAGACGGAAATCTGTCTAACTCGGAAAGATTTTCAAGTCCCTACGAATCCATAGACATAGAGTAAAATTTGTTTAAGGCGGAATATCGTCTACTATGGAAAATTTTCTCGGTCCCGATCGATTCTGCCTTAGACAGAGTTCACTGTATTTTCGTAAGGGTAGAAAGGCAAAGGTACTATGAACAAGTGAGTGTTTTTGTTTTTTCGCATTTCTCTCATGATAGATTATGAGGAAGGGAAAAAATAAATAAAACACGAAATTGACGTTTGGAATTTTTTTTTTTTTTTTTTTTTTTTTTTTTTGACAGGGTAAATATTAATATATTTTTTAAGAGATCAGGTACCTTTTAAATATGATTCTTTGGGGGAAAAAAAACATTTAATATTCGCTTTAGAAGCGAAAGATTTTCAAAAAATTACCACACCGTATTCAGGTCAACCTAAAACGTAAATCCACCAGAAAATGAAACCCATTTTCATGATTCCAATAGTTTCTTCTGATAACTATATATTAAAGAAAGTATTAAAAAAACAAGAAGAAATTGTAATTAAGAATTCCTTTAATAGCTCGGATCAAATAGCTCGGATTCTCCATCAAAATCGAAAGAACTAAATTTATAATAATAGAAATAAAAACCTCTTTCAGTGTCTTTATGTTGAAAATTACGCTGCTCGTAGAATTACAAGATATAGCAGGAAGGTACCTGTATGTCTAAAGTTATGCACTTTCAAGCCAGTTTCATTGTTTGTTTTTTTTTACTTTAATTTTTTATGCGATTTTTAGCCTTTTTTTATGTTTCACGGGAACAATTTTTTCGCATTATAATTAAAGGAATCCGGTTTCAATATCTTGGCCCAATGTAGTAAATTTTATCCCCTTTTCAGTAAAGTTTATTCGGAATTTCTACAGTCATTTTTTTAAACTTTTTGCGAATTTCAGGATTTTTTTGCGATCTGCAGCGATTTTTTTACATTCGTGAAAGGAATTCGGCTTCAAACTTTTTTTTGTCTAAAGTAGTAAAATTTGACCTTTCGCAATTGCGTCCTCCGATTTGAATTTTTAGTAATTATTAACTTTTGTGTGTATAACTATAGTGTGTGTGTGTTCCGCGACGATTTTTTGACATCTGTGAAAGAATTCCGGTTACAATGTTTTAGCCTACTATACTACATTTTGTCTTCTCTGTTTTTTTTTTTTTTTAATTTTATGCGGCGAATTTTTTCACATTAGTAAAAGGCATATGGTTTCACTTTTTAGCCCAATATAGTAAATGTTTTCCTTTTTTCAATAACGTTTATTAGGAGTTCATATAGCGTCTTTTGAAATTTTCGCATTTTTTTGTGCGATTTTATGATTTTTTTGCGTTCTGCGGTGATTTTTTGACATTCATAAAGGGAATCCGATTTTCCAGTAAAATTTGGAATTCGTACAGCGATTTTTGAATTTTTTTGTATATTTTTCATGAAATTTTTGAGTTTTTTTTGTGCTTTTTGCAGCGATTTTTTTGACATTCGGTTTCCATTTGACCTCTGCAATTTTTGAATTTTTAGAGATTTTTAATGCAATTTTTAATGTATTTAAAGTTTGTTCGTATTTCGTGGCAGTTTTTTACATTCGCGAAAGAGTTCCGGTTACAAAGTTTTAACACACTATGGTAAATTTTGTCCTCTGTGATAGTTGAACTTTTAGCGATGTTTAGAGTTTTTTGCGTTTTGCGACACTTTTTCCACATTAGTAAACTTTTTGAAATTTTTTTCCAGCTACTGAAAGTTGAGTAAGTGGACAAAAATGGATAAAAGTGGACTAAAGAGGACCTTTTTTGTAAAAAAGAAACTTTAGTGGAGAAGGGAACCATTTCGGGGGTTGGGGGGCTGCAATCATGGATAATCATATTTCTTTTATTAGTATAGATTGATCACGTATCTTTTAATAGCGATGCGATTTGTTTTTAATTTAACGAGTTAAGGCTTCTTCCCCTGCAGGTGAAGACACTCGCGAGCTAATGCTAAACTTATGGGGATGTTATTTTCTAATATCTCGTTTGCATTTCGACATTTTTTTTTTTTTTTTTTTTTTTTTTTTTTTGCATTGGATAGCTGAGGCCTATCTCTACATTGCTCCTTTTTCACTTTTTCGATTTTGGTTGTAGATATGTTTTATAAAGTTACTTTCACTTTCGAAACCGGTTCCGAAAATGTAAGTGTCATTCTAAAAAATATCTGCAACCAAAATCGAAAAAGTAAAAAAGAAGCGATGTATAGATCTATCTTAGCTTCCAATGATATATATATACATATATATAAATATAATTATATATATATATATATATATATTTTTTTTTTAATTTCGAAATGCAAACGAGATATTAGAAAATAACCTCCCATAAGTTTAGCATTAGCTCGCGAGTGTCTTCGCCTGCAGGGACAGGAGCCTTAACTCTTTGAATGGTTGAATCTGATGTAAAATTTTACTTTAAGTAAAAAATCATGCATTTTCCAAACGATTTACTTAATAATATCAACGATTTGTATATATGTCCGTAAACTAATATAATAGCTGCTTTGCCCGTTTTAAAATAAGTAAAGAATATAATCTTTTCTCACGCTTTGGGAAATTAATCCGAGGGCCCAGAGGCTAACACATTCAATTGCAATGGACTCTCGTTAAAGCGTCTCCCCTTAAGGCGATTCTCTAATCCCTTACTCAACAACGCGAAACTTTCTGACACATTTTCGGACTCATTGTAAAACGTAAGGGCATAAAATTGGCGGGCCTGACTATTGAAGCGTTTTGGAATCGAAATGAATTTCCATTTCTTGATAAATAAATTACTTATTGAGTTATGAACGATTATGGTCACGTAACTACCGGTTTGTCTCCTATCTCACGGTGTCGCGTGAGCAAATTCGGTTCAAAACGCCCGCAATTGACAGCATTTTCAGAAAGATCTTTTGCGTTTACTAAAAAATAGAAAACGTCTTTCCATTACATTATGTAACCGACCAAATTTTCGAGTGTGTCGCAAAACTTGAAAATGCTATGTTAAAAAGATCATTTGTTAAAGTAATGTAGAAAAAAAAAAGGTGAGCGATTACTTTAACTAAAATTAATTAATGTAAGTACGGCAATTTCTTTGTATATTTTGTTTGTCCTCAGCAACTTATTCTTTTATAATTTATGTTAACGATTTGTCACTAACTTGCTTTTTAACTAAAATTGTTCTGAATTAAATAAAAAGTTGTTTATTTTAGAATTAAATTGGTAACCTATTTAATGTATGCCAAAAACTGAATTCAACTTATTCAACGAAAGGGGTTATTTTGCACCCTTTATATGTGTACATCGTTTAACGCGGACTTCGGTTAGTGCGGGCAAAAAACGGTCTGCATTGGAAGTACGCACAAACGGGAGTTCACTGTACTTCCACCTTAGGGACTTAGAGCATCCTTGAATTATATTGTGAGTGACCTGAGCAAGATGCTTTGTATGGTTTTCTTCATATGTGCTGAGGCCATTAGAAAAACCATCCTAAATTCATCCTTACCATAGCATTATGTCTGACTGTTGTCAAATCCCATCATTACAACTGTTACCTAAAACTGAGTTTATTCGAAGAAATAATTCAAAAAAGTTCATATAAATACCCAGTATGAATTTATTCATCCTTTGCAACAATTTATTAAATAAAATGCATCTATAAGAACTCAGTAAACTGCGAACTCACTTCAAAAATACAGTAAATGTGAGGCCCTCAAGATTTCAATTTGAATTCGTGACCATTTGGGACAACTGCTGATCTGGCTGTAAATCAGTTTCTAAGGACCGAGGTAGCTTTGCCTTTTAGGAGGTCAGGTAGCTTTTAAATTCACAAATTATATGTAACAATAACACTAATACGGTTTGCAATAACTCCACACGTAATTCACTTTTGGACTGAAATTTAAGCCAAATACTGAAAGAGATTTATTATATTAATGAATATGCTGAAAAAGAGTCTAACTGCATATAGAGTTTTTTTTATTATTTATTTACTTTGAAAGTTCATGCTTTTTTTAATAATAAACTCACCTTTTATGCCTTGCGCATAGAATGTCTCATAACTGAATTGTTACAGTGAGCTAGAATTTCTTTATTGAGTATTAACATAATATGTAGTTAAAATGACCTACACTGGAAAAAATGAAAGGATTAGTCCTTAAAAAAAAAATTAAACTCAAAATTTTGATTTTCTTTTAAATAATAATAGTTATATATTTTTTAATTTCTTACTTGATAAACATAACAATAGGTCATTTTGTGCATTTATAACGTTTATACCTTCAGTCAAAATTTCATACAATTCTATCCAGCCATTTCTTCAAAAAATATTCACGCAATGGCCCAAAATCAACGTTTTGAGGAAATTTTTAAAGACAAAATTGCCTCTTGATCATAAAAAAAAAAAAAAAGCTCAGACTGTTTTGGTCATAACTTCCGTTCTGAATCTATTTGCATAGTGTTTCTTTTAAAATGTTTCTAAAGCATTGGATATTAATAACCTATTTTTTTTTTTTTAATATTTCGTTTCCACTTTAAAAAGTACCTGATCCCTTAAAGCTATCTCAGGAAAATGTTAGGTTTTTCGAATTTCGTTTTCTATACGCTATTGCTTAAAACTGTCGCTCTTTATTGTCGCTTACAAACAAATTTAAATATTTTATTTGGTGTCAAATTCTCCGAGCATGATTAATAATAATAATAATAATAAAATCCCCTCAGAAACTAAAACTTTCGTAATGTCGTTACATATTTTCAAAGATTTTTAAAACGCAGCTAAAACATGTGTATCTAATTTATGCATTGTCATAAAAATACGCTGATTCATTAGAAAGGCAGACATTCTTGATATAAAACTCATTTCTCACGTTCCATTTTCTTCTCCTCTGAAAGTAATCAGTTACTCCGCAATAAGCGATTCCCCATTGTGACGAGTCATTAAATTAACTAATGAAAATCTTTGAATAGTGATATTTTAAATGGGTCTCTACCATTTTATTTTATTATTAATTTTGTGCGTGTGTGCCTTTGACAGTTTGGTGTGTGTATGGGGAAGGGGCATCTTTTTTCTGGTTAACTAACGCTCTTAAAGGTAGACGTGCCTTTTAAAGGAATCTGGCCCATGTTCATCCTACCTTCGCCTGAAACCACCTTTCACTCCTATTACTCGTATTCAGGACAAAGACATTCAAGATAGAACTGCGATGAATCACCAATTTTATAGAATTTGCATTTTACTTCTTTTAATGCATCTATTACTTTGCACTCAGTCATACTGGTTTAAATAGTTCACATATACACGAAATAATTAGAATAGTGTGTAATAGCCATTGAATAATTAGACAGGATTTTTTATTAAAAGTGCGCCTGCTAAAGAATGTCTTTAAAAGACTTTAAAGGGTTACCCTTTGGATATTTGAGCTAAAAAATCAACCAAAACTTTTTAAATGTTATCTTAATTTATTGTTCATCGACATCAGAAAGATTCTACTAAATTCAAGCGTCTATATTTTGTCCTAACTGCTACAGGCATTTTTGTAAAAAGGACATTTTAATTTTTCAATCTAGAACTGATCAGATCAAGTCAACGCGGTGGTTTACGGATGGAAACTGCATTTCAAAAACAAACCATTTACCCCTTCTTCACAACAAATTTTAAATTACTACTTTTATTACCGTAGAAGTAATCTTATCTTAAACATAAAAATACCGTTTTTCGATTCGGTGGTGAATATCAAAATTAGAAACTACATTCCCCCTTTTGATGATGTTTCCTGTAATTACTCGTGCGATCATCCATCTCTGATAATTTGTCTACATAACTGGTTTTGGATCTTTTACAAATATCTAACAAGCTTCGACAAGAGTTCCTATAAACTGTTTCCTGCATCCAGTGTTCAGTACAAAGAGTTTCCTTCACGAAACAAAGATAGTTATGGGCCGTCGTCCTTCGAACAGTTTTCCGATGATTTCGTGAGGACTTTATGGTAAGGGATTGTTGTGGGTCAACAGCTCGTCAGAAGCGCCAGGAATGTTTCCGCTCAGCCAAGCAGCCAATAACCATGAAATAATTCGTGTTGGATATTTTGCACTAAAGTAACTTATTTTCTTTTCCTACATTGAAGTCTTGATTGCTTGCGTGATAAAGTATTAACAATCACTAGCCGGTAAATGATTATATGCAAAACACCGTAAGAGGACAGTTTCCTATGAATGTATCTGTCATCGACAGATGAAGAAGGCGATAAATACCTTGCTCCATGAATTTCTTGCCTTTTTTTCAAACAAGTTTCTTTCAGATAGAGCAAAAATGCAATACTTAAGGTGGATTACGGTGATAAATATTTTTACTTGATACGCACTGCAACTGGATCTAAAGGAAGTACATTAAAAATGTTATCTTTTTCTTTCTTTCTTTTTTTTTTTTTTTTTTTTGGTACTTTCAAAGTTACAAGAAGTAATTGCAGAAAAAAAAGAAACTGTTTTGTGATAATGAAGATTTTATGAATATTGCAGAGAGATATGCAGCTGATTTTCTTATTTTTATTTTTGTTGATATAAGCCGTTAAAGCCAATTTCCCTGTTTTTCTTAAACACGAAAATAGAAAAAAAAAATTACAGATTTTTGTCATTTTTTGTTCTTTTTATTTTTTCTTTCAAATATCAGAATTTCTTTAGAAAAGATTACATTACCAAATATGCTGATTTAGAAGTATGCGTCTACATATTTGATTAAAAAATGTTTCTTCTAAGTTTTCATCCTGTATTTTTATTGATTATAAAAAGATAACATATTACACTATTGTTTTGACATTTCACTTATTAGATGCAACAGGTACAACTAAAAACAAACAACAAAAAAAAAATCTCATTATTTTTGTATTAAAAAACTGTCTTTTTTTTATTAAAGTTTATAAATAAGCTTAACACAGAAGTGAAGATAGTGGAATTGTTTGAAGGATAGCTATGATCAAAAAGTACTTTCTCAAAGGCCATTGTTCATCGTTTCATCTTATGTTAAACATGACAAGTAGATTTCGTCACTCGTAACTACTTTCTAGTTGACCTATATGTTGCGTTACTTTTCATATCTTTCTTCACATTAATTATCGTACATATTTTTAATTCTCAAAAGTAGAGCAAAAGCACTCCTTTCTTATGGTTTACCAGAAAAATAATGACTGTTCTTTTCAGTACGTAGGCGTTGATATTAAAAAAGATACTTTAAAAAGTAACAATATCTTTCAACATTGCAAAATTAGATCTTCTCTTTTTTTATTTATTCTCTTAAAATTATTTCTGAATGTTCTGCAGAACATCGCATTAATACCAGAGTTATAGCCGTTTAACCCTTTATGTACTGAATTATGAAGTCATGAAAATTTTATCTTCTAAAGCATTTTCCGTAAATTGTTTAAACTACGTTAGAAGATTTACATAATCATTTAATAAATTTTAGAAGGATTGAAGGATTTAAAAGGATTAATTAAATTTGAATATATAGGGATTTTGTGCAATATTTATAACGCCACTCAAATCCCTTATTTTATTTAATTTTTATTTATTTATTTTTTTTTTTTTGTAGTATTTTGTAGAATTCGGAAATGTACAAATATAATGTTCTTACAATAGAAATATAGAAATATTTCCGAATTGAAAAATCCCCCCCCCCCTCCAACGCCAAGAAAGCTGAAAAAATGCAAAGGCAAAAGAAATCATCCTTCAAATGAAAAACAAATTTCAAATTATTTTTGCTTAAAAGGCGCAAAGACCAACTTAGTGAAGAAGATTCCATGCCGGGAATCGAACCCGGGCCATCAGCATAGCGCACCGACGCTGCACCGACCAAACGACATGGAACGACACCCAGCCTGGAACTTCTCACTATTACTGGTTGGCAAGGCTACAAACGCAGCACAAGATGGAATATTCCGTGAGCCACCAACATGGGGCAAACACAGACACTTAATTAAATCCAGCATCGATGCTGGATTTAATTAAGTGGAATATTCCATCTTGTGCTGCGTTTGTAGCCTTGCCAACCAGTAATAGTGAGAAGTTCCAGGCTGGGTGTCGTTCCATGTGGTTTGGTCGGTGGACCGTCGGTGCGCTATGCTGGTGGCCTGGGTTCGATTCCCGGCATGGAATCTTCTTCACTAAGTTGATCTTTGCGCCTTTTAAGCAAAAATAATTTGAAATATTGTATTCAAGGCGAATGTTTATCTCTGGAAAAATTTCCAAATATTAATAGAAATCATCCTTTTAAAAATGTTTTTGCTTTGTGTAATCAATAATCTTTTGGAACAAGATAAAGTAATGTATCTATAACTCATTCTAAACTGTATTACAACCAGTGATGTGAGATGGGTAAATACCTAGCGGGTAAGTATTTATTTTTGGGGCATATACCTGGGTATTTACCCAAGCCTTAGGTAAGTACCCCAAAACTGGGTATTTTCATATTTCATTGTAAAAAATCATAATCCTGAAAATTATTTTTAATCACAGAGAACATGTGACTCAGTGGAACATCCCTTCAAACTGTATTTATTTTGCAGGTTTTAATTTCATATTTGTACGCATTAATAGCCTGGGGTTAAGAAAATTTTCAATCATAAATCATATGGTCAAATACAAACTTATTCATTATGTTGTTTTTAGTTACCAAAAGTAATTTTTTTTTGTTTTTAATCTTAGATATTTTGTTAATGAAGGCAAGAATTGTGAAAAATAGTTGAAGCATACAGATAGACACCCATTTATTGTTAATTTTATTCAAAATTATGCCTTTTTATATAAAATGTTATAGAATATTTTCTTATTCCATATCTACATGGTGTACAGTGAGTCATCCCAAAAAGAGTTACAGTAGACCACTCTTTTATACTTATTTAATAGTGAAATTAAAAAAAAAAAAAAAAAAAAAAAAGATCAACGTTTCCTTTTTTTTTTTTTAATTTAAAATTAAAAGCGCATTGATATGTTCTAGTATAAATTAATATATTTTAGTACATTTTGTTATTATTATTATTATTATTAATATTATTATTATTATTATTATTTTAAAAAGGGAAAATAGTTCAGTTATACCTGCTTAATTTTAATACCTTGAAGAATGTGATAACCAATTCATATTACATCAAGAAAATTTTATTAGGAAAGTTTTTTTTTAAAGAATTTAACACTTTTAAAATTTAAGACATACATAGCCAAACCTAATTTTGTACATTTTTAATGAGCGTTATTGTTCTTTATATTACTTTATTTACATATATTTAAAACATGCTGATTATTTTTTGCTTAAACTTAAATATGTAAAATCTTGTTCAGTATATCTATGGAGGCATACAATGACACTGTGTACAACATTCTTTTAAATATTTTTATTTATATGAAATGAATCCATTGTGTTTTGTACTATTTAATGCATTGAAAAAAAATGACTAGATTTCTAATAAAGTACTTTTCTCTTTAAATAGTTATTAATATTGTAATTTATCCTTCGCCTTTCATATTTTACTTGTGCTTCTTTTGGTGTTTCACTGTACCCCATACAAGAAGTTACATGTTTTAAGCTTTAAGAAGTATTATTATTTTTTTAATTATTAAAATTTATACTTTAAGAAAGTTATATTCAAGAACTTTTTCTTGTAAATTGATATTTAAATTTCAAATAAATAAATAAATAAATAAAATTTTTAAAATGGTCCAGTGCGCCCTATCTTGTTCTATCTGACAATGCTTTAAATATGGCAGCAGTTTTCACATTAGTTAAGAAAAATACCAGCATGTTGTCCGATTCATTTACCTTGCCCTTCTTTTACAATTACTATGTTCTTATATTTTAGGATTCAAATTTATTAAGAATTTTGTTTTACAAATGTAATCGATATATATTGAAGACGATCACACGAAGTAACTGTTTACACGCAATGTTTAACCAAATTTAATATCAAGATGCCCCCCCCCCCCCAAAAAAAAAAAATCTCTTAAAAGTGCCAGAAAAAACTAAATGAGGAAGTCATTTACATTATATTTAAAGCTGAAAAGATAAGTTAATATTACAAAATATTGTAGTTATTGAAGAAGCTAATTTGTCTTCTCAATGATAAAAATATTTTTAGATGGTGTGTTTTTAATTCGTATTCAAAAATGGTCTCCATTTTTAAACCAATTGTAGAACTTATTGAATCCCCTCAATCAAATTACACCCAGATCCATTTAGTACATAAGAAATTTAGCAACTTAAAAAATATTTTGTAACAACTACTTACCATATCTTTATTGTAAAAAAAAAAAAAAAAAAAAGAAGACAACAAAGAAAAAAAATCGATTTTTAAAAATTTTAAATAGTGGAATCCAAAATTACAGCTCATTCTGCTAAGTAGTTTTTGAGTTATGTTTTAAAAACTACCTACATTTCAATCTGGTTTGCAACCATTGTCTACGGATTTAACATTAGGAATTCCAAACGTTAAACCTGCATAACTCATAAACTACTTTTCGCCCCACCAGTGGCCGAGAGGTTCTGCTCTCGAAGCTGGTAGACGGTATGTGCTGGGTTCGAACCCAATTGCGCCCGTCGGCCTAATCGTTCGGAGTTTTCGAGGTTTTCTTCGAACCTTGGATTTCCAAGCGTCAATACGGGTTAGGTTCCCTTAGAAAGACCCCACGAAGGGCACTCCCCCCCCCCCCCCCTTAGGGCCTATATCCCTCGTGTTGATAATTGGCCGTCATAAACACAAACCAAACCAAACCTAAACTACTTTTCCGAATTACTTCTCTTTTGACTTCTAAAGTAAATATTAACGAAAAAGATGCTGATGCGAAAAAGATGTGCTGTCAAAATTAGGTGTTCGAATTGAAAATTTCAGAGTTTAGTCCAATTTCACGACTAAGATGCCCTAAGCTTAGTTTTTTAGCATAAATTTAAAGACAATTTCCAGTCGATGGCTGTTTTCGTTTAATTTTTTAAATAATTTGATTATTAAATGTATAAGGTGCAATCTCTCTCTCTTCCTCTTTTTATTTATTTTTTTAATTTGCCGACTGTACATCCAAGTAGATGGATGAATAGAATTCATTCATATTCTAAAAGTGTGCCTGACTAATATTGAATTGCTCTTTTCAACCTAAAATTGCTGAGTTGATAAAATTAAAAAGTGATCTTTTTGATAAAATGTTTCTTAATTCTTCCTTATAGTTTATAGAGACATTTTAATATTTCGACAAATTCGATACTTAAATGTAAAAGTTTGAGATTTTTTTTTAATTTATTAATGTTGGAAGATGTCTAAAGTTGTAATTTTTTCTTTCTTTTACACTCCTCTATCGTAACTAATATCTATATGAATGTTTTGCACCCTTATATTTAATTTAAAAATAAACCCAGGTAAATACCCAAATTGGGTATTGAATACCCTTAAAAATTCCCCCCTATATACCCTTAAAAATAAATACCTGGATATTTTACATCACTGATTACAACTAATTGATGCATTAAATGAATTTTATAACAAGTTATTTTAATGGTATTTATTACCCTCGGTGGATAAATGGTTATGTAACGGTTTGAAATGTAATTGTTTTAACAATTAAATTACAAACAGTTCTTAGAAAAAATTAATCACGACTTCATTCGCTTTGTCTTTTTAAATAAAGTAAAATTGTGTAAACATTTCATTCTTCCTATTCAATAGTGAGATATGAAGTATTTTAATTTGTCGCAACTCGAAAGCAAAAACAAAACCTGAAGTACTATCTTAGTTTTAAAATGCTGATACCGAGATATGTTGATTCATGGCTGCATATTCATAGTAGTAGATGTAAACATTAATTTGCAATGATTTGAGATTCGTTTATTTATACTAGAATTTTTGTGTTCTTTACCATTTCCTGATTATAAGGAATAACAGTCAATGAATTAGTATTTATAATTATTAATATTTTGGAGTGATACATGAACATGATATTCAATGATTAAGATAATAAGAAAAGGTTTCAGATTGAAAAATAGATTCGCACTGAGAATATTTCCTTATACATATTACAATTTTTAATTTAAGAAGTGAAAAGGAAACATGATATTTAAGCATTTAAATAAAATGTTGTTTATACGGATATAAAGTTCATGTATAAAACTGCTTTAGTATATTTTAAGTTTATATTTACGTTTTATTTATGTAATGTAGGACTGAATATTTATTAAAGATATTAATAACTACTTTTTAGATTCAGAATGTTTTTCAAACACTGAAGAACAGTACATATGCAATCATTTCTTTTCTTTTTAAATTTCCTCCTTTTTTAATCTATTTCCTAGATTAATCTTTTCTTATAAAATATATAAAATGTATTTAGCCTGTATTTATAAAATACAATGTGTACGGGAATAAAATATTAAAATTAAATATGGCTTATCGCGTTGTTCCATAAGTATTAATAAGAATTATTAAGGAATATGTTTAAAGGAAAATTATATACATATTCCGTAGAATTTTAAAATTTAGACTCCATGTTGATGTTCACATTTAATAAAACAATTGCCAATCTCCATACATATAAAAAAAATTAAGCATTCTTAATATTTTGATCATCCTTAGAAAAAAGATGCGAGTTGAAAAGCAATGCCTTTTCCCCCACCCCCGTTTGACATAGCTATTTTTTTTTTTGTTGTTGTTTTTTTGTATAAGATGCCGTGCTTGTTTCAATGCAATTTAGGATTTATATTTACTCTTTCTCTGATTGATTTTTGTTTAAAGATTGCTTGCATACGTCATACAAAATCAATTTTATAGGTTTATTTAGCAAATTATAATGCATTTCAATTACCCCAATTTCATAAGTTTATATATATATAAAGCACATAACATCATCGTATCCTTTCTTATGTATTTTAATATGTAAATTATAGTGTAAAATATTTTAAATAACAATGGTGTTATCGTAATATCAAACTATTTTAAAATTTGCTAAATAAACCCAGGTTTTTGATCTTGAAAATTATTTTCCAAACAAAAATTAATTGGAGAGACCGTAAATATTTCACCTTAAATTATATTAAAACAGAATATATTTAAAAGAAAAGCAAAATATTTTACCTTTTACCTATGAAAGAGGAGGGGTGGAGGGGGGGGAGACAAAAATCATTGCTTCATCAACATTTCACCAATATGTTTCAATATTTCGCCAATTTGCGGTTAAACGTTTCTCCAATTTATGGTTCAAGGTTTTCACCAACTTATGGTTCATCCTTAGAACCAAATATTGGAACAATGTTTCACCGTCTTATGGTGGCAGCTACTGCAGCACCAAAAATTGGTTCAACATTATACTAAATTCTTAACAGTATAGTAGACGTTAATTTAAACCTTGCAGGAAAATTATAGCGATTACCCTAGGTCACTTAGTTTTTGAGAAAAGTGCATTTTCCCGTTAAACACAAATATCGATTTGCAGGCATTCAGCAAAGGTGTTGAGGAGCGCTTTAGGTACCTATCGTAAAAGAAGTATAAAAGCATTGTTGATAATGATTTTCGAAAAAAAATCGTCGGTAATTAGCCGAGATATTAACCCTTAAGGGGGCTGGTCACCCAGCTTCGGAATGCTCCTCCGTAATGTTAAGTCTATGGACTTTTGATGCATTCGCATATTTAAAATATCTTCTCGGGAAATTCATATTTTTAACATCTTTTTTCTGTGTACTCTTCTTAAAGGATGTCTCTTTTTTTCTTAGTTTTCAAAATATTCCTAAAATCTATGCTGAATTTAATATTTTATGTGTTAAAAGCGGGCGAACTATGAGTATTATTTGAACACTTCATTTAAAATTCAGTCTATACTTTAGAAATATTTTGAGAACTAAGAAAAAAAGCGACATCTTTTAGGAAGTGTACACAAAAAATAGAAGTTAAAATATTAATTTCCTGAGGAGATATTTTAATGTAGCAGTATAAAAGCAATAAACGTCAAATTGTTAAAAACAGACTAATTTAAATAGAATTAATCACATAAATACTATGGGATTCGCGACTTGTTTGTATTCAGTGGATCTCTCAATACGTCTCCCGTGTCTTTAAAAAGTTAATTCAAAACCTATCTGAAAAAACACGGCACGGACCAAGGCGGCGTTGCAATTTGCGACCTCCTTTCGATGCGCACTTAACGCAATGATAAGTTTAAACTTTTAATAGGGGTTTTGTTTTAGATACTGTGTAAAAGGAAAAGATTATTACTAGGCTGAATTTAGTTTTATGAAATGCCAAATGAAATTTAAATTTGCACAATTTTTACTGTCAGTACCGGATTAAGTTCATCATAAACATATTAGGATAAGATTTAAAAAAGAGTTATACAGAATAGCAATATTTGATATTATTTAGGATTCATATCTCTTCGAACTTTTATGGTATACCCATTAATACTTTTCTAGTATATGCTGGTATACCCAACCCTACGTTGTATTGTTTTTTACAAAGTCTTATTTTTCTTTTAGCAACAATTTTTTTAATAATACAGTTAATAATTCATATATTTATTGTAGGAAACCCTCTGAGCGCGAGTAGTTCTCGCACTTGACCGTTTATTTCAAAATGGACTTGGTCTGCTATGGTCTGTTCCCACAAAGACTATATTTTATGTCGGTACTAGAACCTTCAAAGAGATCCAGCCGCAAAAAAGTCCTAAAAGTGTGCTTTTTACGAAATTGTTGAGGCTAAAAACTTTAAATTTGGCATGGTGGTGGATTTTAAGATGTAAATGTTCATTAAGATTGGTTTCTATAAAAATTGAAGCGGAACCATTTTAGTAACGTTCTAAATTGCGATTTGTTTTGAGTTGTTACGGGTAGAAACTTGAAATCTGAAATGGCTGTTTAGTAAGACGCAAACTCTTGCACAGAAATTTTTTTTTCTAAAAATCAAAATTTAAAAGGATGCAGGAACAACAGCAACAACAAAATAAAGTTCTAAAACTGCGATATCTATGATACTGTTGGGGCTAAGAACTTAAAATTTGGCATGGCAGTTGCTTTTAAAATTGCGCACTAAGAAAGGTTTCTAAAAAATTTGAAATTTAAAATGGGGAAATGAGCGAAGAACTTTCTAAATTAAGATTTATTTGGAAATGCTAGGGATAGAAACTTGAAATATGGCATGGTTACTATTTTTAGGACGTAAATGCTCGCATGCAACAGTTTCTAAAAAATTCGAAATTTAAAAGGGTACAGGAACAAAAAACATCCTAAAATTGTGATTTCCGTGATACTGTTGGGGCTAAAAAACTTCAAATTTTGCATGGTAGTTAACTTTTAAGATGATGATCACTAAGAACGGTCTCTAAAATATTCGGAATTTAAAAAGGTACAGAAGCAATAAAAAATTAACATAGGTATTATATGTTAAGACATAAATGCTTGCACAGAATTCAAAATGTAAAAGAGTACAGGAACAAAAGACGTACTGAAATTGCGTTTTATTTTATACCATTGGGGCTGGAAACTTGAAATTTCGCATAGTAGTTACATTTTAGATGTAAATGCTTGTTAAGAACAGTTTTAAAAAAATCGGGATTTAAAAGGATGAAATGAGCAGGAAATATTCCACGATTACTGTGGAACAACTGAACCTATTTCAAAACTTCTTTTAAGCAACACTGGCGACAGTCTCTGCTTAAAATTGTGCTACTTTTATCTCTATGTGCAACTGTCCTAAAATAAATGTAAGAGCAATAAACGTTCTAAAATTACGATTGCTTTGAATACATTGGGGCTAGAAACATGAAATGGGGGTCACTAAATGCTTGCTGAGAGCAGTTCTAAAAACATCCAAATTTAAATGTGTAAAATGAACTAAAAATGTTCTAAAGACGCTCTTGTTAAGGCTAGAAACGTGAAATACGACGTGGTTAAGACGTACATCCTCGCTCAGAACAATTTCTAAAATTTCGAAATTTAAATGATAAAATGAGTGGAAAAAGCTCAAAAACCGATCTTGAAACTACTGAACCGATTTCAAATCTTCTCTCAGGATAAGAATGATGACAATTTCTGCTTAAAAATAGACTATAGTGTATCTCTTTACAAACTATCCTCAAGCGAGCACAAGACTGAAAAACGTACTAAAATTCATTTCTTTGATTCTGTTGAGGCTAAAAACATGGAATTTTATATGGTGGTTACTTTCAAGACGTCTGTTCTCGCAAAGAACGTTTGTTAAAATATTCGAGATTTAAAAGGATGAAATTATTAGAAAACGCTTTATAATCGTGATTACTCATAAACCACCGGGGCTAGCAAATTTTAATTTAACATGCAATGCTTTTATGATGTTATTTCCCCCCAAAGAAAACTTAAAAAAGAAAAAAAAAATCATATTTCAAATGCGTGGAATTGGGGGGGGGGGGGGGGCGTTTCTACTGTTATATTTCACTGTGATTTCTCTAAAACCGTCAGCTTAGAAACTCTAAATATGATACAGAGATTTCTGTGATGCAGATGCGTACGCACGATGTATTTTTTTTTAATTTAAATTTTAAAAAATTTTAAAAAGAAGGAAAATGAATTATTTGTCAGGCCAGGGTTTAGATACATTTTTTTTCTTCAGAAATAAGATAAAACACAAGTACCTGAAACTGCTACAATTAATTAAAATAATAATAATAAAACAATATGATTCCAACTAGTAATGAAGTACTTCATATGTAATGTAGCGTTTCGAGCCAGAAAATGACGGTTAAATATATTAAATCAATATTTTGTAACTTATTACTTAAAAAGTTATATTAATACTATAAAAAAGAAACTATTTCTTATTTGTAGGAATAGACTCTGAGACTACTGAGCCGATTTTAAAATTTTTTTCTCTGTACTTGTTGCTGATAAGCACGGTTCCCAAGTAGGCTGTACTGTATATATTTTTTGGATGCAAATGCCTTGGGATGAAGGTTTTCTCATTAATTCAAGTCCCAAGTCCCCCATTTCAGTACAAGAATGATGTTTCATCGAAATTTAACAGAATTAGTAATATATCAATTATCCCTAGCAGTATAATTTCTCCTTGTATAAATAGACACACAAATACCACTTGGCGGGTATTGATAGTATACTATATTTGCTTTGTCATATTCCAGAAAATATAAGACGATAGGTCGTGACCGAAAAGTTGGAAAAAATTCGTTAAAATCTTCATTTTTCTCAAAAGATGAAAAAAAAAAAAAAAAAAAGTGGGTATTGAAAGGGGGGTATCGTGAACAGTTTCAATTATTATAATCTCTAGATCTATCTTAAATTTCTCAAAGACCAAAGTTAAATCATTCTAACAGCCTAGCATCCTAATAATCATCACTGAAGAATTTATTTTACCCAGGCTTCGCGTAAGAGTGTGAGAACCCCGCAGTATTTTAAAGAATATCAAATAAAATAACCATACTTTTCAAACATCCCACTCAAAATTTTGGTTAGGATCTGAAATTCCCACCTTATCTTTTTTTATAGCGCGATCCCTGTTACCATAAAATGATAAAATAATTATGTACGAAATGTATATAAGAGCTAAGAGCAATGGTGATGCAGGTAGTACTTACGCAGTGAAATTATAAAAAAAAAATAGTTAATACACTTTTAAAAGGAATTTTGAAAAAAGTTAAAATTATACATATGTGTATAATGATTATTTGAGAAAATAATACAACTGCAACACACCCCCCCCCCCCCGAAAAAAAGAGTAAATAAATAAATAAATAAAAATATTACGAATAAATGGATGTTTGGGGGGGAGAGGGGATACGTTCAACTCGATCTCTCAAAACGCAAATGCAGAGAGCAAAAGTTTAAAAATAAATATAAATAACATTCGAAGATATAAATAACGGTAAAGTCAAAGATTATGAATAAAATTCAAAGATTACAAATAAAATTCAAAGATATTCAAAAGAAAGCAGTATATAAAGATTTTCGTAGATAGTGACGCAGTGAGTATGCAATAAAAATTTATTCTTTTCATATGAATATTAAAAAGTCTTGTCCGCGAAAGAGCTTTTCTTGGGAAAAGTAACAAAAAGTTTGAACAGCTGAAAAAATTTCACCATACTAGTTTCGGAAATGGTGCTGCCATCTAGTATTGTTTGCGAGAATGCTTTTTGTGAGATTTCAAAGATATTCGAAAGAAAGCAGTATATAAACATTTCCGCAGATAATGACACAGTGAATATGCAATAAAATTTCATCCTTTTCGTGCGAATATTAAAAAGTATTGTCCGCGAAAGTGCTTTTCTTGAGAAAAGAAACAAAAAGATTGAACAGCTGAAATTGCTTCCACATAATAATTTTGGAAACGGTGCTGCCATCTAGTGTCATACTTAGAAACAAATAGAGTAGATTCCAGTTATGTGTGACACCATTTAATTGGGATAAAATGTCGAACAAAATCGAAAAATATTATTAATTTTACTTCTAATAATTGGGACAGCCGATTTATTGGTACAAATCATGCTAGAATCAATGCATCGAAAGTAACAGGAGTTTGCCATATACAAAAATAAAACTGACTGCTAGTAATAATAATTCTTCTACGAGAGTTTCATCGATAGTGCTACCATCTAGTGTCATATTTTCATGAAAATTGTTTAAAAAACCAGCAATGAATTTATCATTATATCATTATTCACGGATTTATTGGCAGGTAGAAAAAAAATTGCACGCACACGCAAACAAATCAGGTTGCTATAAAAAAATATATTGAATGTGTGACGTTTTATGAAAACTTTCTTTTTTTCAATTTAAGATATTTGAATTAAAGTGTGGCATTAACTAATCTGTTTTCAAATGTTTAAAATTTCTTTGCTTAGTTTTAAATGACCTACCAGATTCTAATATATATTGTATGTGAAATATACGTGTTGCGCATACAGAGTTTGATTATCTAGCACATTTCACACAGAATAATGACTAACTGATTAATTATTGACATCACCGGCAATAAAATTTCATCCAGTAGTTGTATGTAGGGCTCCTTTCGTTGCATGCATACCCAAACCATATTTAGAAATAGAGTCAACATATTGGTCCAGATAATATTTTTCTGGATTTTGGCTCTCATATTATGTCCGATGTACGGTTCTTCGCATTATTCAAGTAATGAACATGAAAAATTGTAGGATTCTACATTTATTTACGTTTTTTTTTTTTTTTTTTTTTTTTTTTTTCATTTCCTTTTTGTATTTATTTATTTGCGCACGTGTGTGTAAATTTCTTAATAATATTCTGTTGGTATTGGAAAGTGTTTCAAAATCATAATGATTCTTTTTTCCAAGTTTAGATTCGTATAAGGTTATTGTATGCATATAGTTTAACATGAATAAATTTGACATGAAAATCTCACAATGATTTTTTAAAGTAATTCATACATACATATATTTATTTAAAAATATATCTTTATATTATTTTTATGAAATAAAGTGCATTTATATTAGTCATAACCAACAGGGAAAAAAATATTACCCATAACTACAAAATATGACATAGTACAAAATGAATTTTATTTCTTTTTGTTTAAACCAGTTGGCAATATTTGCTTGATATTTCTCAATGAAACAAATTTCATTTCGTTAATAGTGCATCTGCAACTGTTTTACGTCAGAGGGGATAAACTTATAGAGAGCTATTAATTTTTTGCTTAATTATCAATTTTCTAGTAATGAGAAATTGTAATTACTCCCTCTCCACTTCCCCCGTGCTAAGAAAAGAAATGCAACAATCGCAGCAAAAACAAGCATAATCAGAAACATTAATGAACATTGTTAATACAGATTATTTGGCTAAATATCTTTATGCTTTATTTTCATTTTCCATTTTTACATTAGGTAGGGGGGGGGGGGGGATGGAGTTAGCGTCGAATTTCAATGTATCAAGTCTAGGATATGAGTAACCAAAAATATATCCCAAATTAAGTTCTCCTCAAAGAGGGTTTGGTTTGGTTTGTTGAGGGCGCAACGGTCATCTTTTGACAAATAAAAAATTAAATAGCATTAGTCTTGCCTCAAAACAACGTTTAAACTTCTTTTACAATATAGCAAAACTTTCTAATACGATAAATTTGTACTGTTATTTTAAGATCTTAAGTACACTTAAATATTTAAACATTAACACGAATTATTTATAATTATGTAAAAATGACTTTTAATGTCATAAAAATAAATTATTTATTATATCTGTCTTTTTATTGAAACATATACAGGGTGTCTGAAAATATTGGGCACGGTAATTTTCATACTTTTGGAGATGCATAAGCAAAATAAATTGCAAGTGTTCAAAATAATGAAGGAATTAAGATTCTGTTCATGAAATAGTTCTGCCATTAATTTCAAAATGTTGCATTTTTACCATTTTAAAACAGTCTCCTGGGGAATATTAAAAATTATATAAGTTGTATTTTGAAAAATGTTCCCTATACTCTGACAAGTACAACAGTAAAAATTCTATTCTTCTACGAGCAAAACTCACCGAGTTATGATACTTTAAATTTTATGAAATTTCCGAGCTTCCCGGCGCTAAAAATAGAAAAAACATGTTTTTAGTACGGGGAAGCTCCAAAATTTCATAAAATTCAAAGTAGCATAATTCAGTGAATTTTGGTAGTAGAAGAAGGGAATATTTACTGTTGTACTTGACAGAGCATGGTGAGAAATTCTCTAACTTATAGGACCCAGCGAACCTATAAACATTTAAAAGTGTAACTCTTTGGAAATTAATGGCAGGACTATTTTATCAACATAATCTTAATTCCTACATTATTTTGGAACACTTTTGCAATTTATACTGCTTACGTATATGCATCAGGTAAAAAATTAAAGCATGTTTTAATCTTTTTGGGGCATCCTATATATAGCAATGCAATCCACCAATTAATCTAAAAAATGATTTCTTTTAAATATCAAATTATAATTTAAAAGTTTTTATCTTATAAAATCTTCTATTTGGTGCTGACTTAATGAAACAAAATAATTTTGTTTATGAATAATAAACAATGCATGCATAAATACACATCTTTTCAGAAAAGAAAAAGTTCCTTACTCTTTTAAAGCAGTTAAAAATAACTATGCACGACTTATCTTAGAATTTGAAGCATAACTATAAAATGTTTCTCAGCAAAAATTATAAATAAAACATTATTTGTATTTGCAGGTAGAAGGTGATGGACAGCTTACGGAAAAACTCAATTCCAAGGCAAGTAGAAGCCACAGATCCACGAATACCAATGGCATGGAGGCATCGTGAAATGACTTTCAACAATCCATACGCAAGAAGAGCATCATCTTCTTCAGTTACATCATCCTCTTCAGATGACCGTGAAGAAGTGCCAATTGTTAGACAACATTACAGACCTCTCAGTCGCCATAGCAACATGGAGAGACATGAGGAACGACTTGATCACTATGCCACTATACGTAATGAAAGATTAGATCACTTTAATTCAGCACGAAGTGATCGACTTGACTCTTATTCCCATCGAAACATTCCACAAGTAGATAACTTTTTTCATGGTCCCTACAGAAGCAACGCTTCCTCTGGTACTTTGAGATCCACAAGAAGTGTACCAGCTTTAGCATTTGCAGCAGCTATGGAAAGTCAAGACCCATGTCCAATACATGGGGGAAATCATGGTCCAATGAGAAGACATGGCTCATTATTTGATATCAGAGCTCCCCCTGTCGGTGGACCTCTGAACCTTTCTGGCCTAGATAAGAAAAATTTCCACGGATCCAAACATTCACTTGTAAATGGTCACCCACCACCACACTTCTCTTTTCACCCAGAAGTACCGCCATTTATGCCTCCTCACATGATTAATCCAATGATGCGACCTCCACATCATCTAGGTATGCCAGTAATAATGGAACCGATACCAGTAAGGGACCCATACAACAAATCGATGACACTTCCAAGAAATATTCCAGTAAACTCATATCCAACAAAGGAACCAATCGATCCTTATAGTGTAGAGCAAGTTTGTTGCAAAGGACACTTGATTGTTTTGTGGATAATTTTAGGTGTTGTCACTGTTGGTGTTATTCTTGGTATTATTATGGGAGTAACTATCACTTAAAATATCTGGCAATATATTTTAACAAGAAATGTTTGACATCGGCTAAAACATGCTTGACTGTTTAGAAGACTGTATACAGCAAGAATGAGCATATTTAAGAGACTGAAATTTGAAAATTGAGTAGCGTTTAAATTAAAGAAATTTATCTGAAAAAAAGAACGTTGATATGAAAATTTTTGTATAAATAAGGTTAAGGTTTTTAAAAATAAAAACATATATTGTTTTTGAAATATAATTAATTTTGTCTAAATGCAATCAGTTTTTAAGGGCTGCGAAAGCTACACATGCATTCTACATCCATGACCTAAATTTAACGGCATAAAATTTAAGAATGCATGCCTGTAAGAAATATACACTAAAAACAACTTTACAAAAGTGAAAAAAAAGGGGTGAAAGTTGTGGCTACAAAGTGCTGCGATTTCAAATTTCCAAGCTGATACCACGGTACTTATTTAACATTTTCCACTAATTAAGCTATCATATGTAAGTCAAGTGTCTACGTAATGTTGATAGAAATCCTTTTCTTCTCTACTAAATACATCATAACGTTTTATTCAAAATTTAAAAATTATGCATAATGGGCTTGGTGGCCATCTTTCCATATTTTATATAAATTTCTAAGCCCCAGTAGCACTATTCCCTCCATAGTTAAAATCTGAGGCTTGAAATTGTTACTAAAGCAAACATTTTATGCCTTTTTTTTATATATTATTATTTTTCAGCTGGCCGCCAAGCCCCATCGTACATAATTTTTAAAATTTGAATTTTGAGAAACATGTTATGATGTATTTAGTATACCAGAAAAGGATTTCTATTAACATATACGTAAGTACTTGACTTACATATGGTAACTTACTTAATGGAAAATGTTAAACAAGTGCCATGATATAAGCTTGGAAATTTGATATCACACCATTTTTTAACCCTGTTTTTTTTTTTCATAAAGTTTGGCTTTTTTTTTACTTTTGAAAAGCTGTTTTTAGTAGATGTCATTTTTTTTTAAACATATGACTTTACCTGAAACACCTATAGAATTTTTAATTAGACTATTTAAATTTCTAAAAAATGCATACTAAATACTTTACATCCTTTTCCTGTACTGCTACCTCTGCAGGCTCATACATTAAGGCCTTACATACTCTTATAATATGCTTACTAAGAAGCAGTTAAATTTCGAATTTAGATTAGTCTGTAGGTTGATAAACAATAACACTTCTTACACTTACAATTCATCATTTCAATACTTAAGAATATTTCACTTTCTAATAAACAATATACAGTGGCGGTCAAAAGTTTCCGGCCAGCACAAAATTTTTGGTTAATTTGTAAATATACCCATATGAAGAGGAATCTCAAAGTGATACTTATGCACTTTATTGACATAATAGTTAGGAACATATTTATGGAATAAAAAATTAATATCAATAAATTTAATTGCAAATAAAACGCATGTTCTCAAAAGTTTCCGGCCATCTTGGCAAGTTTGGAAAAAAATGTTGTTATTACAGAAAATGACAGTGATCAACAACATTTACAATCAATATTTTGTCTTCGTACATTTAAGAATAAGTACTGTGGCGAAGTGACGTGGCATCGATCCAAAGAACAGTTGAAAATCATCTATGGTAAGTTCTTTTTTCACGGTTTTTGCAATTTCTGGGAAAAGTCTGCTGAATTGGACTATTTATAATTCCGCACATGTTTTCAACTTCGTCCCAAAGATTTTCTATTGTTTTCTGATTGTGTGGTTGGGCTGTCCATTTCAAAAGTGGAATTTATTCGTGCTAAAGCCACTGCTTGACGAGCTTGCATGTATTATTTGGATTGCTATCATGCTGAAACAAATAGCTGCGACCATAATTTTTCCTCCAATAAGGCAACAAATGATCTTGCAAGATATCTTTATACATTGCACCATTCATCTTGCAGCAAATTTCAACTAACGGACCGACACATTTTCCAGAAATGCTCCCCACAGCATAACGTGTCCTCCGCCATGCTTCATTCTAGGAATAACATATCCTCAATCTTATCTTTTGTTTTTAGGTCATTGGATGCAGTGTCTGCCATCATTCCCAAAAAAGTTGAACTTCGATTCATCGGAAAATAGTACATTTTTCCAGTTTATGTTTGATCAGTCTTTGTGTTCCTTGGCAAATGCCAGTCGGGCCTTCTGATATTTTTTACTTATGAAAGATTTTTTAACACCGACTCTTCCATACAATCCTACATCACGTAAGCATCTTGACACAGTCAACCAACTTATTTCAACGATATTTTAACACCATAAATAGAGGGGAATTGCAGCGGCATTTTTATGCGGGTCATCAACTGCTTTTCTCCTGATAAAACTATCCACACGAATAGTCGTTTTCCGAGGTCTGTGGCAAGTTCTGAAGGCCATTGCCATATATTTTTTTAAATATCGTTCACAGTAAAATTTTCCGATCGATAACTTTGCCGCAATCTCACGAGAGGATTGGCCCTTTAACGACAAACAAACCACTCATTTACGAACAATAATTGTTGAACTTTTAATTTTTTAATTTCAAATATGTTATTCACGTTGATTAATTAACAAACACGGTAAAAAAACACTTTACTGATAGCAAAAACTAACGAATGACTAATGGCCGGAAACTTTCGCACACATGGATTTTGAATTCCTCCCCTTTGCATCAAGTATCTTCAGTATCCAATCAAAATGATATCACATGGCCAGAGGTCATTTGCTTACCCCTAACTTTTGGACCAATTGTGCTTCTTCTTCGCTGAAATGTTCTGGCAAACAAATCAAAGAAACTAATTGGCCGGAAACTTTTGACCGCCACTGTAAATAACAAAAAGTCGATTTTTTTATCAATATAGGTTGAAAAACCACACATTATTTTCAGTTGATTTTAGAAGTAACCGGTTCATGAAATATTGTTTTAAAACTTAACCAGAAACACCAGTAAATTTTTTAATTAAACTAATTATATACTGAAATTGCATACTAAATATAGTACATCACCCTTTCCTCCCTCTTCTGACAGCTTAAATTTTATTGAAGTTCTACATGCACTTATAATATGCTTATTTCTTTGTCTTATGCTTACTCAAAATCAATTAAATTTCATATTTACATTAGTTTGTACGTTAAGGGGACCGGTCACTCAGCTTCGTAATTCTCCTCCGTAATGTTAAGTCTATGGACTTTTGATGCATTCATATATTTAAAATATCTTCTCGGGAAATTCATATTTTTAACATCTGTTTTCTGTGTACTTTTCTTAAAGGATGTCTTTTTTTTTCTTAGTTCGCAAAATATTTCTGAAATCTATGCTGAATTTAATATTTTATGTGTTAAAAGCGGGCAAGACAAGGAGTAAGATTTTAACACTTCATATAAAATTAAGTCAATATTTTAGGAATCTTTTGAGAACTAAGGAAAAAGAGACATCTTTTAGGAAGCATACACAAAAAATAGAAGCTAAAAATTTTAATTTCCCGAGGAGATATTTGAAATATGCGAATACATCAAATGCCCATAGACTTTACATTAGTGAGGGGAAATCGGAAGCTGAGTGACCAGCCCCTTTAATACATGAAAACTCTTGATTGATTTATAATTCATCGTTTCAATACAACAGTATTTTACTTTATTATAAAACAGTAAGTATAATAATATAAAACAATAAAAAACAGAAGTACACTTTTTATCCATACAGGTTGAAACAACCACTTTATTTTTGGTTGCTTTTAAAAGTAAACGTATTACGAAATGTGGTTTTAAGATTTTACCTGAAACACCTGTAGATATTTTAATTAAATTATTTAAACTTTTTTTAATAATGCATACTAAATTTGGTGACATGTGTTCATTAAGCAAAGTGTTTCATAAAATAAATTGAAAGTTAATACTTTAGATGTTTATTACATGCAATTTAACTTATGCATAGCACGAACATCGATGAAACCAAATTAGTAATTTTTGATTGTAAACTTTCAAGAAAAACTAGAATAATTAACCGTTAAATGTAGAGTGTAGCTATTGTAGCAAAGCTTTAAAAAAAACCCGTCTTTTTCTCTGAGAGATTTAAAGTAAAATTGGAAATTTGAAAATTTCCAAAAACTAGGTATATTCAAATTACTAATTTTAACATTTTTTTTATTAACATGGAATGTTTATGCTGTTGTTATAAAAATTATCACTTATAAAAATGGTTTAATATCTGTAACCATATGATTAATCACAAAACTAACAAGTTTTTAAATATTTCTACCAAAATTATAAAATAAATAAGTTGTACAGGCAATTATTTTCTGTATAATATTTACAAACAATGAACATTCAAGATAAGATACTACATTTAACCTGATGTAAAATAACATGAAATCACATTATGAAAGATATTATAGTACTGTAATTTCCAGCGTATAAGCTGCAGCTCTTTCACACCAGATTTTTTTTTTTTAATTTTGCATTTATTTGATATTATCTTTTAAATAAATTTTCCGGTTTGAAACAGATGTAAATTAGTCGTGGCTTATATGCCGGAAATTGCGGTAATTATCTAATTGTAACAGAAATAATAGAAAATATAATTACTTAACAACAAGGAAAAAAATTTAACTACAAAAAGTTTCTTTACAGATATACATATTTTACATTGCTTTTCATATAAAAAGCCAGCCTTTTGACACTAATTTTCCTATCTAGAAAGTAAATAATGCAAAAATACAATTTATAAACTATATAACAATATATTGAAACCTTAAAACTTTTTATTTTATTTTATATAAGCAATATTTTGTTATACAAGGATGTCAATTTATTATCTATAATAATTCTAGCCCAGATGTATATAATAAAAAATCTCTTCTAAAAATAATCTTTTTATGAAAATAATTTGTATTTTAAACTTATTTTTTTCTTTTCTTTTCTATATTCATTTATTTTTACAAAATTATTAAAAGTACAATTTATTTATTTAATTTTCTAAGATTTTTTGCTCATGTTTAAATTCTTTATTCATTTATGAAAAGTATTAATTCAAGGTATTTTGGAAAATAATATGTTTCACTTTTTATGAAAATTTATATTTTCAACTTGTCTTCATTTATAAAACGTATTGGAAAATGCTGTTCTTATTATGCAGACGGACATTTATTCTTTTAAGATTAATGTTTTATTTTGATAACGTTGACATTGGTGGGTAAGGCTCTACCGGTGAAGCTGTTTTACCTTAGCCAGGAATCGCTATTCGAAGCTTTGCAACGGTTTCGGACACAGAAAGGAATTGAATAAGGAAAAAGGTCCAAAAACTCCTCCCCCTTGTTCAACGAACCCATCCAGATATGCTACATCCCTCAATTAACACTGTTCTCACTCTCTTGCAAAGTGTAATTCCTTGTGGTGGCGAACACATAGAACATTTACTTATATGAGCTTGTAAATACAGTTGAAACTCGCTATAATGAACACTCGGATGTAGTGAACATTTTTAATGGCCCCATCCGAACTCCCGTTTAACTAACATTATTTTATACGCTTATAGTGGACAGCTGAGAATTTGGTAGTTCGTTTATAGTGGTCTCAAATTTTATATCCCCAGACTTTTTTTTCAGTTCTCCAACTTTAAACTTACACTAGTTGTGACTGCAAATGATGATAAATTTCACTCATTCACGCTCATCGCCTTAAACTAGGGCGATCATTATTCTCATGATTGTTTTGTGATAAGAAGACATTTTTCCAAGAGCAGCTAAAAATTTCATGAAAATGGCAAATTCTGTAATAAGGAAAGCATATTTGATCAAGGATATGATTGAAATCATTAAACGTATTGAAGATGGAACCAATCAATCGGCATTGTGCAAGAAATTTTACTTGTCAAAATCTACAGTTTCAAACATTTCGAAAAATCGCAGTGCGACTCTTGCTGCATATGAAAAAAAATTCGGATTCTTCGAAGAAACTACGTCTGACTGAATGGGAAAACATGGAAGAAGCTCTGTTAAAATGGTTCACCATTCAGAAAGAAATCTTCCTGTGACCGGACATATGCTTCAAATTAAAGCGAATGAGTTTGACGAAAGATTCAGAGAAAACTGTTTTGTGTGTTCTAATGGATGGCTTGATAGATTAATAACAATATTTCTTGTGGAAATATTGTTGGTGAAGGAGCAAGTGTTTGTGCATCGGATGTGGGAAAGTGGAAAGCTCAAGTGTGGGCGGATGCAATCCAGGATTATGAAGAGAAGGATATCTTTTATGCTGATGAAGATGGATTATTTTACAAAATGACTCCCGATCAGACATTAAAATTTAAAGGAGAAAAGTGCACTAACAGGAAGCTCTCGAAAGTAAGAATAACTGTTCTTATATGTGCAAATATGAAAAGCTCAGAAAAGTGAAAATTAACTGTCATAGGTAAATCCCAAAAGCCGAGGTGTTTTAAAAATGTTAAAAAATTGCCCATCAACTACAAACTAATCAAAAATCCTGGATGACTTCCGAATTTTTTAAGAACTTCCACAATGTGACAATGATTTGTTGAAACAAAAACGTAAAATTGTTCTCCTTGTCGAGAATTCCACAGCTCATCCACACTTAGGAAATCTGAAGTGCATTAAGCTCTTTTGTGCCTCCAAATACAACTTTTGTGCTGCAGACCATGATCCAGGATGTTATTCGCAGCCTGAAATCCCACTATAGTGATGTGTGTTTTAGAGAACTATGAAGATAACAACATGGAATACAGCATATCTCTTTTGGAAGCAATCGCTCTGTTAGAAAAGTAAAGGAGACAGCCGACATCAGCAACAATCGACATCTGTTTAGAACACGTAATTCTTTTGAAGGATGTGTTCTTGGAAGGAAAAGATGCCAACGTGGAGGATGAAGAGAAGTTACCAATAGCTCTGTTGCTGGAAAAGCATGGTGTGAACATTTTTCAAAAGGATGTTACTGAGCACTTCGAATCTTGCAATGATGAAGTGTAAACTTCTGGTCCCGTACAGGTGATGACAGTGTATCTGAAGTTAAACAAGAGAACGAAGCTGAAGACTATGTTAAAGAAGAACTTGAAATTTCAACACCTTCTAATCTCGGAAGTGAAATCAGCAATGAATATCCTGAACATTTTTTTTCTACAGAAAATATTGGATTCTTTACTAATTGTTGACAAGAAAATTGATGTAGTGTACTTAAAAATCGAATTGTATCTAATCAAAATTCACTTATTTTTTTCATAGGAATGTAGAATTAAAATCAGAATTTAGCAGCTAACTATTTTTCTTTTAATATTTGATTTATTATCTGTTTAATTAGTTAATAATTTGTAAGCAAATTAAGTATTATTGCAATCATTATTTTAACAATACTATATCAGATCATATGCTAAAAAATATTTTTTCAAAGAATTTGGATATAGTGAACCATCAGTTATAGTAGACACATTTCTGGATCCACAGACGGTTCACTATAGCTCGGTTCGACTGTATTAGCATGGAAATAAACGTAATTTTCCATGAAATTTTTATATTAACAAAAATTGCCCCAAAATTCTTTTCTTTACAAAAAAAAAAAAAAGTCCCCCCACTTGAGAACAATTTTGTCGAAAACTGCATTCAAATAAACTGATTCCTTCAGTTTTTATGAATTTTTGAAATGTTGACAAATTTATGGGCACCTGGTATACTAAAATAAATTAATTATGATAGTAAAATTAAACAACTTTAATATAGTTCAAAGTTTAATTTGTTGTTAAAAGGAAAATATAATGCTCATTAAATTTAACTATCTAACAACTAAAAATCTATTTTTACAATGCATTCATGATATCAAGTAGGTGTTGACTATGCCCTGCTAGGATACTCCAAAATTTTGGATAACAGGAAAGATGATATAAGACATAGTCCAGACTGATTTAATATCTGTGTAATGTAGTATAACAATATCCCTTCACATGTTATCCCGGCTTTGAACCGGTAGAAGCAATATTCTCTAGGTTTGAAACACCTCCTACGATAACATAATTTTGCTTTTCTATCATATGAAAAGTCTTAATTAAATTTTGATGTTCATTGCTATTGAAGTGATGTTTACAGTGCCCTCTTTCTTTTGAGCCCTATCATAGGGCCCTAATGTCCATGAAGTGAATTATCAGTTTCCGATAATCATTGGCAGGTTATAAAAAGCTTTTAATGCCACTTCTATTCTTTATTAAAGAAAAATAATCTATGTTTAAGTCAAAATATTATATATATATATAATAAGGATTGATAGCAGTTCAGATAGATGGATGTGGGTGTTCCGTTAATTGGAATTCAGATATACATTACATGTTTTTTTTTTTTTATCCATAAATATATTTTGTATCCTTTCTTATTTCAATATCTTATAACAACACAAACAAATGACAAAATACATATTTATAAAACTTTTATGCAAAGTTTTGTAAATAAATGTAATCCCAAGAGAATGGCCAAGATAGGTCAAGAAGAAAACTGATGTTATTAATTTTTAGAGTAAATGCATGAATAAAAATCTGTATGTTCAATGAAATAAAAAATAGTGTAATTTAATAAATAATTTATTTTTTATAATACTCTAAATGTCAGGGGTAGTACTGGTCCTAGGTGATATTTCAGGACATACTTTTTCCAATATTTCAGGACAATTTCAGGACAAATTTACCAAGCATACTTGTGTCTCCCCCCCCCCCCCCCCCCCACAAACATTTGTCGAAATTTGCAATTTTTTTCATGATCATTTGCTGAAATTAGTGTTTTTTTCCCACGATCGTTTGCCAAAATTCACAAATTTCAGCAAATGATTGGCGACATTCCCGATTTTTTTTAAGAAATTGGTTGAAGACTATTGCAATTTTTTCAATGACCGATTAACAAAATTTGCAATTTTCCTTCCTGTCCAACTGACAAATTCCCGTTTTTTTTTTTTTTTTTTTTTTTTTTTTTTTTTTTTTTTTTGTTTGGCAACCACTTGACGAAATTTGTGAGTCTTTCATCATCAGATGACAAAAAGTTTCACTATTTTCTGACTCTAAAGCACCTATTAATTCCAAAGTACCAATTTTGTGCAATTCCTAAAAAAAAAAAAAAAACGAAAAAACAAATATATATATATATATATATATATATTCACGGAAAAATTGTGACTGTTTGTGCTATAGTACAAAACTCACGAAATTTCAGGAATTTCAGGACATGTTACCATATTTCAGGACATTTCAGGACGTTTTTTCATTTTTCAGGAATTTAAGGAATATCAGGACAAATACTACACCTGAAATTTCAGAAGAAAGTTAGTTATGAGAAGAATATTTTCTTAGGAAAATAAAAAATAAATAAATAATAAAATAATAATTACAGAACATTTGTACTTGTACAGTCAGCAGAAAATCTTCCTACTAAATCTAGTTTAGGGTAGTTTTAAAACATATTTCAAAAAATATTTTAATATAAAATTCATTTAGTTTTTGAGTTGTGTTTAAAAAATTACCTGCATTGCAATCTGTTTTGCAATAATTAAAAATGAATTGAACATTTGAAGTTCTATAGTTGGCACAAGTCACATTTTTATATGGTGATTTGCAGCTAAGTTAGTAGGGAGGTCATCCTCCTTTTTTTCCCACATGACTGCACATTTTTACCTTTTACGTGCTGTTGTTGTTTTACAAACATTTCACTGTTTATAAATATCATACTGCTTTTATGAATTAATCCAATCCTCCACCCCCCACCCCTTTTTTATCAGAAGGATTCCACATCCCACAATATTGAAAATAACAAATTTCAAAAGGTTATTTTCCTAGCTCTTTTTTTTAGCAAAAATTTTTAATGTATTTTATCATATTTTAAGGCTGTTTTCAAATTCAATCTGGCAACTTTCCAACACATTTTTTACTTTATTTTTGTTCTCAAATTAGCAGCTGCTGTTATTCAGCTGAATTAGCAGCTGCTGTTATTCAGAAACAATGTAATCAAATTGTTTTTTTCCCTTTAACAGCAAATCTAGAAGATCTTTCAGTAAATGCTGTCAGTTTTGGCATATTGAACCAAATATCTGTCCATGACAGCATGAGAGAGGGAGAAAACTGTCATCATAAAACTACAATTGCTCATAACACAAGATGTAATTTATTTCCCAGAAAATTAAGAAAACTGTTCGATGACAAATCACTTCAATAATCATGCCTGCAAGATTCATGCTTTTACATTTAAAAGTAAATCAAAAAATGTGTTAAAAAGTTCAGAGTTGTTGAGCGGGAATTTTTTTTTTTTTAAAGACCGCCTTAAATACAAAAAAATTTCAAAATACAGTACAGTGCTGATTATCCAGACCAGTCAGGACCGAGGCCAATCCGGTTAATGAAAATAACGGATAATTGGACAACTTTAAAAAACAGCTATGGCAGTGTTTTTATTTAACTTCCCTTCACACTTTTTCCAGGCTTAGGACTGGAAATTGCACTAGTGTACAGTTTAGCATATTACAAATGGCAGTTTAAAAGTTTTTTTTTTATTTTATTTTCTAAAAAATTGGTATAAAATTATACATAGTCAATTATTACATGTAGAAATTATTACATGTATATATACATATACTGTACTGTATATACATTTTAAAAAAGTTATTGTGATAGGGAAAAGAAATTCTTGATAGTCTTATGCTAGAGAAGAGGGATTTTCATGGAAAAAATATGTGTGGAACTCTCGTGCGTTATAAGTGAAACTTCTTAGGTTCTAGAAACAGTAAATTTTATGCCTTACTAGCTTTGCATTTGTTAGCGATTTTATTTTATGATTATAAAATAGCTATTTAATGGTTAACTTTTGTGACATCCAGCCGAATTTACCCTACCACTCATAAAGAAATTTCACTTAAAAAAATTTTGGAGAAGGCAGGAAAAAAAAGTTTGGTCCTTGATCAATCCGATTAATTGGACATTCCGGTTAATTGGAGTCCAGATAATCGGCGTTTTACTGTATTCTTTTTTACTTTGTGTAAGCATATTTTTAAGCACAATGGGACTTTTGGCAGGAAAAATATTGTTTCTGCTGTGAATCAATTCAGAGAAACAGAATTTTTCTAATTTAGATTTTTTTTTTACTAAGCACATAACCAAATTTCAGTAATTGTGTATTTCAGTTAATGAAGAATGAACAAAAGAACGTTTGAAAGAGAGAAGAACGTTCTTAAATATTGAACTTATGCTGCTAGATCAAGATGGGAAATTATTTATACACAGAGAAAAATAAAAAATTCTACTCATGAAAATTTTTGCATTTAGAATTTTTCCACAGAATCTAAGATTTTCAAACAGAGAAATCCAATAAAGCATTTGTAACTGTGTTTGATGTCTGTTAAAGAATGTGTGCTTGTAAAAATAATAAATATTTAAAACACCTTTTAAAGTAATTTTTTAAGGAAAGAGCAAGTTCTTAAAAATTAATGACTATTTAAAAAACCACTTGAAGGCAGGAATTAGTAGAAGAAAGAGCGAAACTACAGTAGTCACTACTTTTTCTAGTAGTTTGTACTGCAACATGCTACATTTTGAAGAATGTAATGTAGTGAGTAATGCAACACAAAAAATCTGCAGCTTGTAGCGGCTAGTGAGTACTGATGCTACTTCGGAAAATAATAGTAAACTGCTGCCATTCTTCAATTACTTGATTGTAATTTCATTTTTTATACAAAATGTGTTCTTCACAACAATTTGTGAAAGTCATCCAAAAGTTATACTGCAAGAATAATTAAAAAAAAAAAATATGCAGTGTATATTTATGCAGAAATATGCCATGTGCAATAATAGCCCCTCATTTTATCGCTTGATCAGATATAAAAATCTGTATTCTGTATCCCCTCTCCCCTACAAAAATAGCTGTAGTTTAACTGCATTTTTATGTAATTATATCTAAATGTTTATTGTATTACATAGCTCTCTTAACCACTTCACCGGTTGCCCCGAGATAAGTCGGGGGTAAAAGCACTGTTTCCCCATACCCGTTGCCGGTGAAGTGGTTAATTTCGCTAAGAAAACTGTAATATGTGTATAACCTTACATTTTGCAGACTAAAACAAAACATTCATTATTATGTTATTTTCTTAATATTTTTTTAATGCCCTGAGTTATATCCCATTTATATGATTGAATACTGGTAGACATAATATAACAAGGAGCACAGTATTAATTAGTCTGTGTCCTTAATTACAACTGTAGATTGAATAATTTGAAAAAATCTGAAAGTAGCAAACTAGCGACTACTTTTGAAAAGAAGTTAGTAGTCGCTACTTTTTAAAAGAAGTAGTTGTAGTTCACTACATTTTCGATAAAGCAGTTGCAGTTTGCTACAACATAAAAGTAATTTTTTTGACACTGCTTGAAAGCATTCTATAAAATATGCAGAATAGCTCAATTTTTAAGTCAAAACTTCAAAGAGAATACAAACAAAAACATAAAGTAAGAAAGATTTCAAATAATGTATGGAGTTGATCAAATGTATACTCATGCATATATAGACTGAATATGTAAACTGCATTATCAATATTAAGTGTTAAATCATTTTAATGGTCATTTCTGTATGTGGAATTTTTTCCTTTTACCATTCCTCCCGGAAATATAACATATTTTAAATAGGTAATGGTGAATTTATAACTGAGTAAAAAAACAAAAAAAACTGCAAAAAGATAGCATTTTCTATGCAAGCAAATATCAGTTAACGTGATGCTAAACACACTGGAGTCAAAATCAACATTAAAAAAAAAAATATTTTTTAACATGCAAGTACGCTTTACTAGGTTACATGTAAAGCATACCTGATTGCTCAAGATTTTTTTTTTTTTTTTTTTTTTTTTTTGTCTGGCTTATGCAATTGGAGGCCCAAGGCACATCATGAATTTCAGGAGACCCCAATCTCTTTTATTGCTGCTTATATACTACGGTATGCATTTAAAACTGGATGCTAACATTTCTCCCTGCTAATGGATCAGCTGATTAACAGCTTGCTAATCTGTAATATACCTTTCATACTTAAAAATATGAGTGATGCTGAATTGCAACACTGCCTCCTGGATTATAAATTTAGTTTTAGACTATAGGTTGGCAGCTATGTATTTAATATAATGATATAACACTGCTACAAATACCATATACTCTTTTGTTTCTTTTCATTCAACCAAAGATTAGAGTATTTTAAGTGAAAACTGAATAATAAATAAGAAATTCATGAACATATATCACCAATATGCTTCCAAGTATTTTTTTAAAAGTTTTATTTAGAAATAATCAACAATTACACAAAAAAGCAAATGAGAAACAATTTATTACACTATAGTAAGGTTATTTAAATATATATATGTATGTATGTATACAATAAATTCACAAATTTATGAACAATTCATCAGATTTTAACATTTACTTTCTTCCTTGATGAACTGATTCTCTACCATCTATCTAAGTTCATAAAATCAGTTGTATTTTTGGAAAAAAAATTAAAACACTGACGAATTAAAAAAAAAACGTATTTTCAATACAGGTATGACTTCTAAATTTTGATGTAGTACAAACATACATTAACAAATCAAAAAAATCATATTTTCACACATATATATATATATTAATTGTTTCATGCATTTATTAAAGGCATAAAATTCTAATTAGCATCAGAAATATATATGACTTAATATAAATCATATTAAACATTAACGCCTAATGGTTGGAGAGACTGCATATCATATGTGCATATTGATGAATAAATAGTTTATTAAATAAAATATAGTTTTATTTTATATATACTTTGGCTTCATGATGTTGTTGATGATGATAAAAATAGTGTTTAGGATTTATCACATTAGGAAGAAAATAACTGACATTTAAAGATTAATCTCTTGGCCACGAACTAAGCGACTCTTCAACTGCCATATATACTGAAAAACAAATGAATCAGACTTAGTAGATATCAATATGAATATATTATTACTAAAGAAAAATTTACATCAATACAGAGAATTACAAAATGAGTAAGATAGTAAAGATTGTATAATAACAAAGGATATCCTGTTAAGACACGATTTTCATTTAACCAATATAAATTAAAACTGTAATGAAATAAATCAATAAAATTATCAAATAATTCCTATCAGTAACAAATACAATTTTATCATTTCATTTTTAATCATTCTTAACAAAATCTTTATATTTATATATATACAGTAACCCCTTGTTATATGTCTCGCACATTCAGCTATTTTGCTCTTTTTTAGTTGTCCCCTGATAAATTTCTGGTTTGCTGATAAAAGAATTTATGGTATAGTCAGCAGATTTCTCCCCCTTCAGAATTTGAATGGAATAACTCAGCATCTAGCCATTCAACATTCCAATGAAAGAAAAGGAGTTGACCTTGTAATAAAACTGGTTCGCGAACTGATGGGAACACATGTACATTGTTTGCAGTCTCTTGATTTCTCCCAAAGTGCAATCCTGTGTTCTTGATATTCATTCGGACGTTTCTTCGTAATGGCGACCAAATTTGTGTCAGTATGCTGGTTAAAGAAAAATTGGAAGCTATCGATAAATTTAACAAAGGATCGAAACAAATCAATGTACCAAAAGAACTCAGTGTGGGTTCAACAACTGTTCGTGAATAGTTAAAAGATGAAGTAAAACTATGAAATTTTCTGCAAGCCATGAATGAAATGCCCATATTAGATAGAAAAAGAATGAGATTAAGTGATGAAGAAATTGATGAAGTTTTGTTTTTGTGGTTTATGGAACAAAGAGTCATAAGGAGCTCCTTTATCCAGACCTATCATCAAAACTAAAGCTAAAATTTTGGCTAAAATGATAAAAGATCATTCAAAGTATAAATTCACAAGTGATGGGTGAATTTGGAGATGGCAGAAATGGCATGGAATAGGAGAACTTTCAATACATGGCAAAAAACAATCTGCTGATTATGATTACATAGAAATTTTTTTTGTTGATTTGAGAAGCATAATAAATAAAGAAGTCTACATAGATGAACAGATTTATAATGCTCATGGTACTAAACTAAACCTGGTGCTATAAAATAAATGAAGGATCAGAGCCTACGGTGCCTAACCGTGCTTACTTGACTATGGGCGACGAGGTGCTATACAACATATGTCTCAGTCAGATGGCCAGGCTAATGCAGAAACCTCAGTGTTTCCCCAAGCTAGCTTGTTACTCATTTTATCAACCCCGAAGGGATGAAAAGTTGAATGAACCTTGCCCAGCCAGGAGTAGAACACTCGACCAGTACCATGGTAGTCAGACATGCTGATTGCTTTGCAACTAGGCTTATAATGCTGATGAAACAGCTTTATTTTGGAAATGTTTGCCAAAGAAAATGCAGGAAGTGAAAAGTGCACCTGGAACTTAAGGTTACAAAGAAGTAAAGGACAGATTTACTGCAAATAAAACTAAAACTCACAAACTAAAGTTGCTTTTAAATGGCAAAAGTAAGCCACCAAGAATTCTGAAAAAATGTGAATCAGAATACCTTACGAGTTTTGCATGACTTCTCAGAAAACTGTTGGATGACGCAAAAAATATTTAAGCAGTGGTTCGATGATGTGTTTGTGACTTCACTTCAGTTACATCTCAGAAACAGAAGGTTAGAAGAAAAAGCTTTGTTCCTTCTGGACAAAACCCTTAACCCCTTGAGGGGCGGTGGAAAATATTTTATCCCACCTACGATTAATGAAGATTTGCATCAGAAAAATTTTATTAAATTTTACTTTTCTAACTTTGGTGGAAAAAAAGTTGAAAAATTGCTTTTCCTTATTTTGCAATAAAATTTTTGAAAGATTCCTGTGTGAATTTGACATTACAGTAACGCAATTACTTGCCCCTCAAGTGTTATAAAAGCCATTCACTGCAAGCCCATCCTGACAAAACAGAGCTCATTTTCAAGGATAAAAAAGTCTGCACTACTTTCCCACAACAAGCATTTTACAACCACTAGATCAAGGAGCTTTCTCAATTTTCAAAAGAAATCATTGACGAGAGTTATTAACCAAAATAATTTTAGAATATGAAGAAAAGTCTTTATCATTTGCTTAAAAATCTCACTATTAAAGATGCAATGTTTTTTGCTTCGAAAACATGGTCTGCAATTCCATCAAACGTCATCAAAAAATGTTGGTTGAAAGGCTGAAAATCAGTTTATATCCCAGAAGATAAGCCCAAAGAAATAAAGAACGATAAGGTGGATGCTGAAACACACAGTAATTCAAATGAGGAAAATTTACAAGACTTCCTTGAAGCGGCCAATCAATTAGGCATGGAAATTTCTGTAAATGATGCAAATGAATGAATACATTTTGATGACAATGAACACATATTTCAAAATTTGAGTGATGCAGGAATTATTTCTGCAGTTCAGGGAGGTGATAGTTCTATGGTCAAGAAGAGAACGACAAAGAGGAAGTATCTGACTAGGATTTAGTAGCTCTGATGAACGAAGGCTGTTCAGTTTCTTGAAAAAGCATGTAAAATTTTTGAAATGTCGAAATCTAAGCATATAACTGAAATGCAATTAATTCATTTTCATTCTTTAATTTCCAGAGGTAAGCAGATAATCAAAGAAAATAAAAAACAACTCTGGATTCTTATTTTCAGAAAATATAAAATGTAAGTAAAAGTGTATACTGTATATGTACGCTTTTGTATCATTTTAACATTTTACCATCTTTTCTGACTTGAACTTGTAGCTTTTTTGAACAGGTATCAAATCAAAAACCCCGTAGCTTAATTTAGGGCTCTTTATTTTCTATTTATAAATACTCTTTTCAATCATGGTTGTTTTTTCTTATTTCCCAAATAGCACGATATATCAAGGGGTTACTGTGTAGAGAGAGAGAGAGAGAGAGATGAGTACTCTACACTATACGAGATCTCAATATCTTCATTATAACACAATTTAGGTAAAACCACAAAACTCATGAAAAAATTGTATGGCAATCTTGCAATCATCCTGTACAAGGATGAAGTTACCTTGAGTGTGCACTTTCCTTGATGGAGAGAAACAGGGAGCTAGACATACAGGAGAACTTATTTCATTCATGTGCAGTTCTTCTATTGAAATTCAGCTGATTGGTATAAGTGAAAGGGAGTGGTGTTGAGTTGAGTTAGTCATATTACTTTAATTATGCACCTCACTTTTTCAAGACAATGGAGAAAAAAGTTGCTATGACAGAAAGGGTTCTAAGTGTAAGAAAGACACAGAGAAAATCTTTAACACTGAAAGGAAAAATTAGCAATTATAAAAAAAATGAATGCACTGCGGACATATTGTTAGGGCAATAAGAATGTGAGAATCAATGTTAAGAAGCATCATAAATCAAAGAGAGAAAAGGAAAGAGAGTTGAAAAGAACATGAAAGACAACAGCTAAAATAACACAAATTAGGGCACCAGTTATGGAAAAATTAGAATTAATCTAGGCTAAGTGGATTGAACTTAAGAATAAAAGTAACATTCCTTTATCCACCTGGATTATCAAAGACAAAGCAAGAAGTTTGATGAACTGAATGCTATACAGTCAGATCCTTAAGTGCCACCTTTGTTGCAAATGCTAGCTGGTTTGAGTGTTTTAAAGGATGCCATGGATTATATAATAAAAAATCGACAGGTGAGGTCAGTGTTGAATTCAGGGGTGGTAATATTACCCCCACCCCTGGAGCAATGACATGTACCCTTTGGAAGATTTGATATTTTGTGTTTTCAATGGTCAAAAAGTACAACTCCCCCCCCCCCCCCCCGGAACTCTATAATGTCCCCCCCAGAGCCACAGAAATCCCTCCTGGAGAAAAGTGTCTGAATTCAACACTGGGTGAGGTTACAGCAGGTAACATGGTTGCTTGGAAGTTTCCAGAACAATTTAAACATGTAATGGAAGAGAATGGTTACATACCACAGCAAGTGTTCAAGCTGAATGGTAGTGTTGTTCTGATAGTATATGACAAGTAGAACATCTATATTGATGAAAGAAAAGGGAATTCCAGGATTTATAGCCTCAAAAAACCATCTTACATTATTGTTAAAAGAAAATGGATTGGTTGATTATAAAACAAAGCTTCTATTGGTTTATTACTCCAACAATCGGAGAGAACTCAAGGTTTATTCTAAGGAGAAGCTGCCCATTATGTTGCAGTCAAACAAGAAAACTTGGATTACTGCATCTGTGTCTTTACTAGTGTTGCCAAGTCCAGTGTCACAAAAAGTGCGCCAGAAGACAAAAAAATAAAAATAAAAGCAGGACAGTGGCTTTTAAATCAGGACATTAAAATACAATTAGTAAACCTATGAAAATAGAACCTGTCTCTAACAGAATTCTGTTTTAAACGTTAAAATTTCATTGTCCCTACAGTAGAAATATCAAGCAATTATGCCTGCTAAGATGAAAAACTCTTTAAAAGGGAATTTTTCTCCTGTCCCTTGCAATTCTGTCTCAGGAGGCTTTACTATACTAAATAAACACAATAGTCTCATAAAATAAAACTTGCGAAAGCAGAATCTCTAGCAACTGAAACAAAATTCCAGTTTAGTAGGTATAATTGCATAGTATTCCTATTGTAGGGACAATGGAATTTTTACTTTTAAAACAGAATTCCGAAACAAGTTTCATTTACACAAGGTTTACTGAACAAAGTACAGTAAAACAGCCACTAGGCACCATGAAAAATTCTGTTTTAGACAAGTTTCCATTTAAGCATGTAAATTTTAAGGTATTTCTTTAGAAGGGACTATAAAAATTTTCCTTTAATAGATAGATTCTGTCTTCATAAGTTTTACTGTATTAAGTTCCACTCGATGCAGACTAACAAATAACATGGCACTAAAAAATTTTTAAAGAATTTGTGGATTGTGAAAAATAGGAACTTTTGGCATCTCGCATGGTGATTACATGGGACTGGTCTTGGAGCTCCTGAAAATTGAGACATAAGGCAACACTATTCTCTTCCGATACGCCATTTGCAATAAACACTGTCATGACCTGGAAACTTACTGTCAAGAGATAAATGTCCTTTGAAATTCTTTTGCTCCTGGAGAAAATGCTGGGAGATTATCCAAGCAATGCTGATGTAGATGACAATAAGATAAATGTACCAACAGTGAGCCAGTTAAGGACGTTTATCTAATTATCTCTAAATTATTAGGGAACTGAAAAAGATGTATATTGTTTTAGGGTCAATCCATTTTAAATCACCAAGGTGGTGTCGCTCGACATTTTAAATTTTCCTAATCATTTAACCAAGTGTTCTTCATAGTTTTCTGAGTTTAAAAACATGGTTAAATTTTTTTTTTGATCATATCGTTTTTTGGAGGTGGCCAATTTTAACAAGCTACATAGCCAATTTTGGGCAAAAAATGTGTTTTACGAAAAATGCTATAACTGCTTTATTTTTCTACCTATCAAGATGAATCAAAAACCAAAATGTTCAGCATAAAATTGTCGACATTTTATGTACTTTTAAATTTTTCCTTACACTTGAGAATATAGGGCGAATGCTGGGCAGCAGCTCCATGCTTAAAACCGGAGAAAAAAAAGGTCAAACACAACATTTCGCCGCCATTATTTTTTATGAAGGAGATCAGACTCACCTTAAATATATCTTTTTTTTTTTTACACAGACCTGTTATAGGACTACTTATTTTTACAGGTTTCAATCCTGAAAACCTTTTCCTTTTTTGTGCAGCTCATCAAAAACTGTGTTAAGTCTCTTTTTGGCAATTTTCACTACTTAATATCACAAAAGGGACTGACTAAGAAATTTCTGAAAACATAGGATAATAAACATCTTTGTACTATAAAGTTAAACTGTAAACTTTATCTTTGAGACTTGACTGGTTTTTGAATAACAGTTCACTAAAAATGCATCCCTTCTCCCTCATTTTCCTTTTTGTTTCGTTCCAGATACATAGGATTACAGGTACTTTTTGCTTAGGTATGTTCAAATTGACTATAAAAACACATTTTATGCATTATTGCTTAGTTAAATAGGGCGGTGACACCCTTTCAAAACTTTCTTCAGGGGGGGAGGGGGGATCTTGAATTTATTGTGCACAGCTGAGGAGCACCTGATACAGTTTTATTCAAAGGTGTTTTTGAAATTAGCCTAAGTACTTGCCAAAAGGTTACTTCACTTCACGTGCGAAAAGACTTCTCGCTAAAGAAATTTTATAAAATATCTCATTTGCATATGCCACTGCCCCTTGCCTTTTACGAGATATTTTATAAAATTTCTTTAGCGAGAAGTGTTTTCATATATCATATGAAAATCCATTTACATCAAAATATTTGCATATTATGAAATTTAAATTTTTATATAGTTCCTGGGTTCTATAAGTTATATTTAGAAAAACATTCTCCTTGATAAAGCTAAACAAAAGGATTCTTGTCTTTTATGCCAAAAACTTACAATAAACCAAGTCATGATACATTTAATTTTATGAATTTTAAGGGTTTTCTGGTACACAAAAACACATTTTCCTGTTTTTAGTGCCAGATTGGTAAAAATGGAGGGAAAACCACAATGAAATGCATCAATTTTTATCAATGAGAAAAGTAGGCATTAAAGCAAGCATTTTTTTTTTTTTTTTTTTTTTTTGGGTCGAATGGTGTAGTTTTTCTCAGAGTATTCTTTGGTTTTGTCTATCCACAATTTTTTTATTTTCAGGAAGAAAATCTTCTGAGTTTTGGCATATTTCTGCTTAGAAAAAATTCCTTTAAAACTGTCATTTTCTCCTCTTGCCAAAATGTCTACTTCTACTATTTTGCCTTCTCCAGTATAAAAAGTTTAAACTCATTAAATTGCATTACATTTTCTGTCCTATTTGTTACATTGTGGTAATAAAAATAAATAATAATCTAAATTACCATTTACTCCACAGTGAAATTTCTGCTTCTCTTTACTGTCTCCAAACAATTTCAAACAGATTTTTAAATTCTTTAACTTAAAAAAAAATTTCGAGCCTATTTGTTAATTTGCAGTAACCATAAAACAAATCAGTCAATCATCTAATTACAGGGTAGAGGGGACAACTCACTCCACCCGTTTTATTTACTTTTTTTTCGATATTATTTCAGCTGAAAGATTTCGGTGTTAATGAAGCTTAACATAGAAAGCATAGTAATTTTCTACCACATGATCTTCATGTCAAAAAAAGTTTTAAAAAAAGAATCATTTTTAATTATTGATAAACTATATTAAGGGTGGCAGAAGTTTGAGGAATGATAATGTATGATATCACAAGGGGGGGAAGGAATGCAGAATTTCCAAAAGTTGATAACATTATATGAGGCATTCTCACAATCTTTTGACTTACGGGAATAAAAATCTGGTGAAATTAAACTTGCTAAAATAACATTTTAATCTGATAGACGAATGCCTTAATGATTCAAAATAATGAAAAAATGGTCAGCAGCAAAATTTTTTTATTTAATTGAGGTTTAAGTTAAACTTGCGAGTTTAATTTTCCATACCATTTTACCATTATAACTCTTTATTTTCTTCTAAATTTTTACTTATAATGAATTTGCATAGTACCCACAGGACATTCAAATAAGAAATAATAACAATGTAGTATTTTTAGCACAAAATTTTGGTATAACATTGTCTTAAAGGGGTGTTAAAGAAGGGACGGAAGGGAAAAAAGGGGATGGTATAGGAAAAAAGGGGATGGTATAGGAAAAAATGGACATAACGAAAAAAAAAAGGGATCGTAATGGAAAAAAAAGGGATGGTAAGGATGGGATGTTAAGAAAAATTACCACTATTTTTAGACAAATCATGTAAAGACTAAGTGATAGCCACAATGTTCATTGGCTTTTAGAAACAGTTATTTACATTGGATTAAATTAAAAAAAAAATTAATTTACTTTGAAAAGTGCAGGAATAAACCTTGGGGACGGTAAGACTACCAATAAAGCCATGATGCTTGAAATTGATATTTAAATGCTGATTTAAATTCTGCAGTAAATTTCCCGTCAAAGAATTTTAGACATTCTTTCTCAAGCATACTTTTGCATGATAAAAAACTTGAAAAAAATTCTGTGGCTGCATCTGAAGTGATTTTCAGTATAAGTTTAGCAAGAGGGACGGTAAGGATGAAAAACCCAGGGACAGAGTTAAAAAAATAATATTGACAGTAAAACTGTGTGCAGGTTAATTTTTTGCTACATATTTATATAAAACAATTGTCCCAGTTTTGGAAAAAAATTACATTGAATTACTTTTATTGAAACAATTTTATACAGACAGCTCCAAACTTAAAAATCAGCATCAGGGACACGGGACGGTAGAGGAGTTTTCCTGGTATTAGGACCCCCAACATCGTCCAAAACTTATTTATCTCACTAATATTGTTATGCAATCATGCAATGGGATGTTCCCCAGTATATGAAATAAAAAAAAACACAAGAATATGTACTAAAATAAAAATTGTTATTCAGGACTTAAAGGCCAAAAGATTGTGAGAATGCCTTATATATGTACAGCTCCTTAGAACTATTAACAATTACATAGATGTGTATGCATTATTAAAGGAGCAAGTTTTTAATTAATAACTTAAATTTTGAACATATCTTCATAAGAACATTATTACATAATAAAATGTTAAAAAAATTATTTCAATTAAATATTCATATTTTAATAAATATGGAAATACTCATACTTTCATATTAGGAACTTCAACACCTCGTTTTCTTGCTAATTCTTTTATTTCTTCTTCTACTACCTCTTGTGTTGTATTTGTCACATCTATATATTCACATTCACAGGCAGCATAATGGCAAGATATTGCCTGCATAAAAAAAATATATGAAATAAGCATGACTACGAATTTATGAAGATATTACAATTGAATAAACATCTTGTATTCAAAAGCAATTGATATTTTAAAAAATCTAAAACTAGCATAGTTGTTTTACACGAATATGAGACAGGTAGGTAAAAATATATAACATAACATTTGGCTTAAGAATATTCATTTTATTATGTTTCACACAGTCATGTTTATTCATACTTCTATCAGAACAGATTAAACAGATTTTACAAACACCTGTCAACTTATTTGCTCTGTAAATATTTAAATGTATTAAAGCAAGTCTTTTTCTTTTTTTTCTCTGCTAGTTTGGAAATATTAGTTAAATTATTTGAAAAGCTTTTTGTCGAACATTACATTACGTTTCAGAAAAAAAAAAAAAAAAATATGATTTGCAATACACAGAAAGCTTTTTAAAAAATCATATGTTTCAGTATTATTTCCATTCTTTACATATGGTTTATAGTTGTGTTTTTTTTTTAAACTAATGCAGTTAAACAAAATAAGATTTTTAATCTTATTTTTTATTTTATTACTGTCAACAATATACAAAATATTAAGATAAAATATTTTGGAAAGAGTAATTTTCTGATAAGTTATTTTTTTATGAATATTTAAAATATTGAAAAATTAAACTGAAAAAAAAAATTAAAAATATTTTTTCATAAAAAGTTTTTTTAATGCACATTTTAAGAACGATTGTTGAGGATGTTGCAGGCTTTAGAAAGCACAGTCAGTTTATGGATAATGATGTTCATGTTTTATAATAAAAAGTAAGTCTCAAGTTGAATTCCAAACTATATAATATATGTATGTTTGGTTATGATGCAGGGCCGTAACCAGCGAGTCCAGTCAGAGGGGGCTCTGAATTTTTTTGGTGGGGCTAACATCTTTTAATAATCCATATCTTAAGCAACTATATATAGTAAAACTGATAAAATGGACCTGTCTATAAAGGAACCCGTCTAAAGCGTAATCTTTCTATAACGGAACTTTCTATAATGAAATTCTTAAACGGAAAATACTTCATGGTAATCGGAAAATGAATATAAAATAATTAGGGGCGGTGTACCTCTTAAGAAAACCTACCTAAAATAGAACTTTTCCCCATCCCGTGTGTGATTTAGTCTTAGGTCTTATTGTATTTAATGGGGAAAAATAGATAGCATCCGACACCTCATAAAAAAATGATTTTATTTAAATTTTAATAAGGAAAACTTAATGGATTGTACACTGTATTCTATTCCCATTGCAATTTTTGCATTATTAAGCATATTGCTTCCTTTGTCCCTTGGTGTCTTCGGAAAAAGGACCCCCCCCCCCTCTCTCTCTCTCTCCGCTTCGCGTTTGTTCGTACAGTGTGTGCATATATACACGCAATAATTTCTATGTGTACTATGTATAACTTTGTACCAATTTTGTGGAAAATAAAATTTTAAAAAAGTTTAAAAAATAACTTCTAAACAGGCCATTTGTAATATGCTAAAATGTGCACCACAACAATTGCCAGTTTTAAGCCTGGAAAAAGTGTGAAGGGAAGTTACCTGAAAAACACTGCCATAGCCGTTTTCTAAAGTTGTCCAATTATCTGGATTTTTCATTAATCAGATGGGCATCGGCCCCGATTGGTCCGGATTATCAATGCTCTACTCTATTGAACATTGATTATATATATGCATATTTGAACCGCTGATTAATCAAATCAGTCTTTCTGTTGAATAAATTAGTGTATACTATATTCAAAGCTGGAGTAGCACAGTTGAAGTTTTTTCCAACAGAGCGAAAAATGTCCAGACCAGGGATCGAACCTGGATACTTGGCGTGCCGTGCCAATGCCTTACCTGTTAGGCTATCCGGACCGATACCTGGCTGACATAATTCACTCTTATTAGTTGGACTTGGCTGCGACGGCACGCCAAGTATCCAGGTTCGATCCCTGGTCTGGACATTTTTCGCTCTGTTGGAAAAAACTTCAACTGTGCTACTCCAGCTTTGAATATGATATAATCCAGTTGAAAAAATATTCTTTCCCTTCATTATGATAAATTAGTGTAATTTATCATTCTGACAGAAAAGTACATCTTTATTTACAAAAACACCGATTCATACAACAAACATAGAAATCTTCAACCGCCCAGCATGACAATTTTTTTAAAGATGCGTTTTGAAAAAATTGAGAAAAACGAATCTGTTGGTATAGAGGTCTGCACGGGCCGGAATTTCCAGGCACGGGCCCGCCTGAACAAAAGCTATCTTGGCCCGGCCCGTTCATATTTTCACAGTTCACGGCCGTACAAAAAATCAGTGAAAACAGACCCGGCCAGTGGAAAAATCAATTAAATCAGGCCCGATCCGACCCGACTCAATTTCTACAAAAAATTCAGATTTTTCTTAACATACAATTAAGATTCTTTTAAAGAATACTGGATACATATTTATGGGATTATTTTACAGCATATTTTAAATTTATGATGTGTTCGCAAGACAGAAAATACACAATAGCAACATTAATGATTTACTTAGAGTCTTAGACGTTTCAACATTCAAATAAGGATTCATTAAAAAATTCATGTTGTTTAGAATAAAAGAAAAACGGGAAGGTTAAAAACATGATGATAACTTTTGAAGCTATAATATAAAAAGGAGATTTGCGAAAATATTTCTGTTATTCCTTAAGGCTTTTCTCAAATCCAAAGAAGCTACTTTCTGACACATTTCTGAATTCATTTCTTTTCGAAAACGTCAATATATTTTTGAGAAAATACTGTCCAAGTTAGCGTTTTGAATCAAATTTCCGAAAATGATAGCACGGAAAAGGAAAAAACCTGCAATCACGTGACAAGAATCTCTTATATTTCTATAAGTAATTTATTTATTAAAAATGGGAAAGGCTATTCAATTCCAAATCCCTTCTATAGACAGGCTTGTCAATTTTATGCCTTTACAGTTAAAAATGTGTCAGAAAGTTTTTCGTTTTTGAGCAGTGAATTTGAGAACCACCTTCAAGTATATTTCCAAAAATTCCGTTAACAGAAGTTCATTATCGCTATTAATATTTTTACAAAACACATTGCCTGCCCTAAACATCCTGAGAACAATTAAGTCCATTTCTGGCTATGTTGAAAAAAAAATGCAAGCCTGATCTCGGTCCGGCACGAGTCTGCTGAAAGAATTAAGCCCGGGCTCAAATGCCAGGTAACTGTCCGATGCCGATCTCTACGCTGAAAATGTTACATTTCGATATTGATGTTGGCAAACTAGTATCGGCTCGTAACGCACATTTTATACTTATTCTCGTGAAACTCATATTCATTGAAAATTATTCATATTTTCTCGTCTGCGTTTAAATATTTATATCGGCAGACAGACCCGCTTAATTTCTTTTATTGGCCCGGTCCAGCCCGGCCGCCACGTTCAAATTTTGCCGGCCCGGCCCGTTTGAAACTTCGCCTTCATTTCACCGTCCCGGCTTAGTACGGGCTTCTAGCCAAGCCCAGGCCCGTGCAGACCTCTACTTTGGGATACATTTCTTTTCACATATTTTTTCTTTAAATTGAAGACATTACATAGATTTAAATATCATAGTCTGTTCAATTTTTTAATATATAGAAAAAAAGAACGAAAATTTGAAAATTTTGCAAATGTTTTTACGTTATGCATGGATGTCAACAACACTTATCCGGAGTCTGTTACAAGACGAAAATATTTTCAACAGGAAATTTCATTTAATCAAAAATTTCAAACTGATATCTAAAATGTACCTTATCGAAAAAAGACATAATTCCTTATATATTTTTTCCAGTTTAAAACATGCTTGTTTTGAATCAGACTCCGGAATAATTAAGAGATGCTGGCATATATGGTTATGTGTCCTATATTTATTAATTTGAATAATTCACAAACTTACTGTTATCATTTAAAAAATATTTTAATTCCATACGTTTAATATTTTTAATTAATAGCTATTTGTAATTTATTTAATTTTATTAATATTTTGGTTTCTGCTGAATTATTAGATCATTTTAAAATCACGGTTGTTTGTATACGATTTAATTTAGTGATGATATTATTTCTCTTTAAAACGATCGTTACCTAACCTTATTTTATTAATAATATGATTTATAAAATTAACCATGTAACAATTCGCAATAATAATTAAATTTAAAATTCTGCATATGATTATATCATTTTAAATATGAATGAATTATTACAAATATATATTAATTACATATTTTTTAAACATACCTGGACTTAATAATAAAAAAAGAGATTGTAATTTTAATATTATATTCAATACTTTTTTTTTTTTTTTTAAAGGAAACAACTTAGATTTAATTCATTTAAACAGCGATAACATAGATTTTTTTTTTTTTTTGCATAGGTTTTACATGTGTTTTATAAAATTTGTTCAATCACATTTAGAAAAAAAAAAAAAAAAAAAAAAAAAAAGCACAAGGGCATGAACGCCCTTTTCGAAAAGTTTTCACTAAATGTAGGCGACTATTTATTATTATACATTTCCCCCATTTCTAAAGAACTTTAAAAATATTCTTCTTTCACTCAATAACGAAAATTTTCCTGATGCAGTTAAGAAGTAATTTTCTTTCCCTTTGCCTAAAATTTTCAGCTTCTCACATTCATGCGACTAAGAATTGAATACCGTTTCCCATTTTCTTATAAATGCCATGATTGTAAATAACATGATTTATAGTCATTTGCTACTTGATGACTAGCATTTCGTCGTTAAATGCCAAGAAAATCAGCCTACAAAGTCAAATTTGCCGTCATTTTCTGACAGATTTTTTAAATTTTTTTCTGTATAGTTTGAATACTTGCAAATATGTTTAAAAATAAAAGAAATTTGCGATTATGTCAAAAAGTAGCTGGTTTAGATTAGAAAACAGCCTTATAAAACACAGAACACAGTTTAATTCCTCGAGCTTGAATAATCATATCTGCAAATTTTATGCCTTTATCATTAAAATTATTTCGAAAATGTGTCAAAGTAGCGCATTTATGCTTGAAAATAGATTTAAATGAAACATACGGCAAATACTTGAAGATATTTTTGTCATTATCTTATAATAAACTTAATCTTAATCATGCTTTTTCACTTAATGTTTTTTATTGTTATATGACAAATAGAAAAAAAAATGTTTAGCAAATTCATAGAACACAAGAAAAAAAAATTAGATGAAAGTTCAAAAAGCAAACAAAAAAATGCCCTACCCCTGCTTTTCTACTGCCTACACCTATAGCATGAAACAATTTTTGGCTTTCAAGCAACTATTTTTCTTATTCCATTTGTATAAAATGACATTTCGTTATGTTTCTAATTTCCTTCAACAAACATTCTAGTTAGTTTCCAAGTGATATTTCATCATTAACTAAATCTGCTGTCAAATACATAATGTCACCAGGCAAATCATTAACATTTAGAAACACGTCTTTTTTGTTACTACGTTTTAGTGAAGACGTTTAACAATTGCTTAACTAATTATCGATTAACTTGAGCAGCATATGTCTATTTCCATTCATCCCGTATACGATCATTGCTTTTAAAATGTCAAGATGTACAAAAACATGTGGTGGCTAGTTAGTGTGCATCTGGACTTAATTTTTTTGTGAGAAAGAAATGTTCCTACTTAGAACGCGTTTCGAGACTTGTATCGCAAGCAAGATAATATAAAACAACTAATCTAATAGGGTTCTGAACGCAAAATGTTTGGCATATTCCATTGCATCCAAGCAGTTAAAAGATCTAAATGTTTTCCTTGCTGGTTTATTTTATTTATTTTTTTTTTTTTAGAAAGTTAAATCGTACATTTTGTTGAAGGAAAAAATAAAAAGTAAGGAAATCGTTAGGGGGGGCTCTAGAGGAAGCTAGGGGGGGGGCTCAGCCCCCATCGCCCCCATCTAGTTACGGGCCTGTTATGATGTCATTGTGAATGACATTATTTAAGGCTACTATATATACAGGCTGGTGTAGCATCCTCCATCTCCACTCCAAGATGGCAGCAGATCAACTTTTTGGGCAAATTTATTCCCACCTACTTGTTTTGTTAAGTTTATCAAAAAGTACAATATTGAGTATAAGTTTTAAATACAAAGAGTATTCTCCCAGAAGCAGAATTTTCTGTGTCAGCCTGCAGCATACTAAAATTTATCTGCAACCCAATAGTGCTAGACTAAGCCTACTAAAACAACAATATCCCATAAAATTAAATAAATTTGCCTTTATAAAGAAAATATAATGAAATTATGAAACAAATACCATAAATCTAGAGACTTAAGTAAATTTCAACTTTTTTCTAAGCCCAGCCTTTCTTTTGAAGCTAGTGGATTAATCTGCAAGGTTTAAAATAATCTGCAGTGCCCGGTGCCATGCTGGACAGTTTCTGCTACTGGGAGTGTTCCTAATGAAATCAGTATGTTTCATTTTAATTCATAGTATGCACACTTATTATTAAATTTTAAGTTATAAAATTAAATTTTCAAAATTTATTATAAGCTTATTTTTTTGCAATTATATATAAATCTGTTCAGAAATACTCTGATGAAAGAAATATTTTTTTAGTTTTTTTCTGTGACTGCATTTTTTGAGAATGGATCCAGCATTTTTGTTTTTGAGGGATCAGGTTGGGGAAAATGAAACATTTTTCACCATTAATGCGTATAAAGACTTTTTTTAAAAAATTGTTTAGTTCAGGGGTGGTTGTGGTCATACCTTTCTCGGTCATTTTCAAAGTTTATAAGTGGTTAAAAAAGAAACAAAATTTCTCATTGATACTATATTAAGGTTATATTTCAAATTTGAATTCCATATTTTTTGTGGACATTCATGAGGTCATTTTTTTCTTAAATGAACAAAATTTTCAGATATCTGGGTATCAGATTGCATTTTCCAAACTGTCTTAAAAGATCATTTTTAAAAGATTCATCCAGAAAAAAATCCTTAAAGAAATCATTACAATTTGAATTTTGTTATACTTCATAGTGCAATGTTGAAAGGTGGTTGCTTTATTAGCTTAAACAATTTTGTATCTGAAAGTTACCGTAAATATTTACTTTATTTCTTGATAATATCTAATTGTTAAAATTGTTATTAACGTCATTTCGGGAATATGCAGAACACTTACGAAAATACATCAAAACTTTAAACATTGTGCTACTTTCAGTGTTTTTTCATGTTTTGCGGCGATATTTTTACATTTGTAAAAAAGAATTCAATTTGAAACTTTTAGTTCAATATAGTAAATTTAGTCCTTTTTGCGATAAAATTTAATCTGAATTCGTATAGTGATTTTTTATTTTTCCGTGAATTTTTTTATATGGTTTTTACAGTTTTTTTTCAAAATTAGTAACAGAAATCCTGCTTTAATCTATCAGCTTAGTATAGTTTTTTGCAAATTTTAGCGTATTTTTTGCGTTTTAATCTTTTGCTCATATATAATAAATGTTATCTTCTATTCAATAAATTTTATTCGGAATTCCTACTGATATTTTTGAATTTTTTGTGATTTTTTATTTGATTTTTAGGATTTTTTCAAAAATTGCAGCGAATTTTTGTAATTTATAAAATATTTTACTATTAATAATAAAAATTATTATTACTATTAATTATAGTTAGTATTAATATAATTAATAATATTAATATAATTAGTATTAATATCTTATCACAATGCAGCAAATTTTGTCCTCTTTTCAATAAAGTTTATTGTTATTCATACAGCGATTTTCAATGCAATTTTTTATGTGTTTTGAGCTATTTTTGTATATTTGTAAAGGGAATCGGATTTAGATTTTTTAACCAAACATTTTGTTCCTCTGCGATTTTTGAATTTTAATGAGTATTCTTTAATTTGTTGCAAATTTTTGTATGCAATTTTTAAAGATTTTTACGATTTATAAATATGTTTTACACACAAGATGATATTTATTGAGGGAAGGGACACTTTTTTCAGTTCCAAATCATTTCAGTAACATGCCTGCAAATTTTATTCCTTTATGTGTAAAAAAGATTCCATGAATATGTCAGACTGTTTCGCGTTGTTTTCAAAAAATTGTTCAGCAGCAAACAGAAATAATGCTGAAAAGAAAAAGAACCTAAAGCAAAATCCTTCTTTTCCTTACTAAAAAAAAAAAAAAAATAAAAAAAAAAAATAAAAAAAAAGGTATTTTTGTTGTTAGTTGGCCGATTTTGTTCAAATTTTCAGCAAGTTTCAACAATAATAAATTATTATGTGTACCAAATTTTTATTAAAATATAATAAGTTTTAAGAAAATTATAGCCACCCATAAAACAGTCCACTGGACTCACTAGAAAAAAAAAAAGCTCACCACGACTTGCAGTTTGTTTATTTAGCTCTGAGAACTCGGATGCTGTGAGAATCAGATAAGCATTCCATTGATAAATGTTTTGTTATGCAAAAAAGAAACAGTTTCAACAAAAAATATTTCGTGAAGCAAAAATGAGGAAAAAGAGAATTTATTTTAAACATATTAATTATTTTTTTACATAATAATACTTCATTTTTCTTTAACATCTTCCTTTAATATACGTTTGCAATGAAAGCATAACTTTAAAGAGTGAAAATCCTGAGGAATTTAGAAAACACGTGCCGTTCTCAGGTGATTTTCAAATTGAAAATGCAATGTATGCAAATGTATCCAGTTGCTGTATCTGTTTTTCGCATGGGTAAGACGGATTAATGACTTATTTGAAAACACCCGCTTGCTAATGTTAAACCAATGGAAGAATTTTTTTAAGATACCTCGTTTACATTTCAATATTTCTATTTTATTTATTTATTTATTTACTATTGAATTGGCTAGCTGAGGTCGATCTCAAAGGCCATTTTGTACTTTTTCGATTTCCTTTGCAGGATTTTTTTAATGGGGATACTTTCACTTTTAAAACTGGTTCTGAAAATAAAAGTATTCAAATAAAAAAACCTGTAAACAAAATAAAAAAATCCTATGAAGAAATTTGTGGTTTTTCCTTATCCTTTGACAAAATTCACATTTTTTCCATGGCCCTTTGACAAAATTTGCATTTTTTCCATGGCCCTTTCACAAAATTTGCATTTTTTCCACAATCCTTTGAGGAAATTCACATTTTTTCTGCAATCCTTTGACAAAATTTGTGTTTTTTCTGCAAACCTTTGGCAAAATTTGCTTTTTTCTGCAATCCTTTGACAAAATTTGTGTATTTTCCGCAATTTGCTTTTTTCTGCAATCTTTTGACAAAATTTGCATTTTTCCCTCGATTCTTTGACAAAATTCATATTTTTTTTCACGAAATCTTGCAATTTCCTTTCACAAAAATCTTGCTATTTCCATGTTGCTTAAATTCTGGTTTTTTCAGTGATCTTTTGAAAAAATTGGCCCTTATTCCACAATCCTTTGATGAAATTAGCTATTTTTTCTGTGAATGATTGACAAAAATTAATTTTTTTGGGGGACCATTTCTCGAAATTTGCGATAGTTTTTTAATATCCAAATTTTTGAACTGATGACTGGTTTTTAAAAATTTTCGGAACCGAATGCTTTAAAATTTTGGAATAGAATCCTCCCTGCAATGGATATCGCTGCAGGAAAAAAAAATCACCATACCCACAGCCCCGGCAGAAGCACCGCACTAAGGATATTAAAAAAAAAATTTCTTGTATGCGCCACTGCGCTTCTTCCCAAAATTACAGTATTTTTTTTAATTAATGTCTGATAATGAAATATTAATAACAAAATTTAGAGAATTTTTTATTTATTTTTTAATCTGAAAAAGAAAAATTCTTTTGGTGCAAATGAATATTAAAAAATAAAATATTTTTCCCAAAACAAAATTCATTAAATATATATATATATCTATTTTCATATTAGTTCTTTAGTTAAATTTTTCAGAATTCTCATAAATTTAATTATGTGTTAATAATCCCAATTGTTTTATTGGATGTTTGAAAAGCTTAATCTAGATTCCCATATGCCTTCAGTCTATTTCTGTTAAAAAATTCTGGGATCTCATGCATACAGAACATAAAAAAAAGGGCTAGACATCAACACTGCTTTTCGAAAATGTACCACACAGCACTGTACTCTTCAAATCTGTATGTTCTGACAAATGTGGCAAAGAAAAATCCAAGCAAGAATAAAATCTAAGGTTCATTTACACTATAGACTAAATTGACCAACCATTTCAATACGGGCAAAATTTTATGGAATTCATTTAGTGCACTTCTAGCACTCAGCTATGTTATAGAGACTAGTTATGTATATTGCTTTAATAAGTAAATCTGTTCACCCTTAGTTAGTTCATAGCAATAATTACTAAAGACGTGGATTGATTGGTTAAGCTAGTGAGTACAATTACAGTGCAACCTTGATTATCCGAGCTAATTGGGACCATTATTACCTCGGATATCGGAAATCTTGGTTAATAGAAACTGTGTGTAAAAACTCGCCGTGCTTGTAAATTTAACATCTCTTAAAATAAAAAAAAAACAATAGAACGTTTTTTAAATAATAAAAATAAATATATGTAAAGTTCTGTTTCACAGCTTAACAAATTTAAAAAGGAAATAAACTACTATAGTAATAAATTTTAAAAAGTAAATTGAAAAATTTACAAAAGTTCGCACGGCCACTAGAAACAAAGCATTATTCACTGTTCACTTCTCAGGGTCAATGTTTTTTGGGACTTGAGTGCTTTTGGGGGCAGAAGAGCCTGTATAGCATGGACAGTGAACTAAAAAGTGTGATCATTTTCAAGGCTCATTCAAAAGAAAAAAAAAATCAGACACTGTTATTGGCTCGGTTAACAGAAACCTCGATTAATCGAGGTTCTACTGCACTTTATAACCGATCAATATTTTTCTCCGCTGAACAACGCAAAACTTTGTGACTCATTTTTTGAACATAAAAGACATGACATTTGCGGGCGTAATTATTAAAATGATTTGCAATTGAATAGCTTTTCCTTTTCTAATAAATAAATTACATCTTGAGTTATAAGTGATTATTGTCTCAGGATGACAGATTTTTTTCCCTTTCCTGCACTGTTACAACCAGAAATTCAGTTCAAAATGTGAACTTTGACAGCATTTATCAAATACGAGCACCTGCCAATTTGATAAGTTTACAAAAAAAAGAATTAAAAAATGTGCAGAAAGTAGCCACTTTTTATTCGAGAACATCCTTAAGGTGATATTTAAATACTAAGATTTGTGCATTGAACTAATGTAACTAATAAAATTGACAAAGTGAGTTTTGGAAATGAATTTTTTTCAAAGAGTTAATATTCATATTTTTTTAACAGATTGCACTGTTGGAATGTTAAATGAATGTACATCAAGCAGATATTTTTGGGAGACTTCATATTTTGATATCTGAAGCTGATGCGGAACTTTAAAATATGCAGTAAAATGTCAAAATGCCGAAATAGCTTCATGAAAAAACAGATTTAAAAGGCTTAATATTTATACTTTTTGGAGATGGATTGCACCATTGGAATGCTGAAAGTACAAAGATATAGTCTGGCATTTTTAACTTTAGCGTATTTTGAATGGTCATATATATGGGGGCTGTAAAATATGAAAAAAGAAAAAAAAAAGAAAATTACATCGTGAAAATAAGTTTTTCAAAGGGGTTTACATTCACATATTTTTAAACAGATTGCACCGTTAGACAGCTAAAAGCACATTTCAATCATCTTTATTTTCCAAACAGTTTAATCAACAGGGGCTTCAACATGTGCACACACACACAAAAAAGAACAGTTTCTGACGTTTCGAATTTTTACTGCTAGACTGTCCCAGAAAGGCCTTTGCATGCTATTTTTTTTGGGGAAAAAAAAGAGAGCATTATTTATTAGTGTTTGTTGTGGTTTTTAATTAATATTTCAGCTAATTAACAAAAAATGAAAAATATGAGCCTCAGGTGCATCGGGAATTGCCTTGGACTATCCTCATCCAAATTTTCAGACTTCTATATGTGCTACATTTTGCTAGCTGTTACAGACCCACACATGGACGAAAACATTTCTTTTATTAGTATAGATAAAGGCATGAGTATATACAGGGATGAATGCAGGGAAAAGTCACCCCTCCACCCCTAAATCTTTAAAAATAGTAAGATAAAACTTTGAATACAAAGAGAACCTACCAACTAGGTAACATTGCTCATGCCTACACCCATCTAATAAAATTCCTGCATATGCTCCTGCATAAAGGATGGCATAATATCCAGCAATGACAATGATGTATCACACATAGAAAATGATGATTATAATACCTTACGAAAACCATTTGTTTTATTGGCACCAGATCCATGAATAAGAATAGGATGGAAAAAAACAGTGTCTCCTGCTTCCATTTCCAAATGTATTCTTTTTGCCATCAAATCTTCATCAAGATTTAGAATACCATGATACATCTTGTTAACTCCACCCTGAAAAGGAAAAAAAAGTGCTTCATGTACTTACTTGTATTTGACAATATATGAAAAGCAAATTAAGTGTATTATCACACAATACATGCTTTATCATTTGTTAAAAAAATATAAGTAACTTTTCTGTTTAAGGAGCTGTGTTTGATGAAATGACTGACAGTCCTAAATTACAAATATCTTACACAGTTCCACATTTGACCCCCCCCCCCCCCCCCCCCCCCCAAATCAAGCTAAGATAAAGTTTTACTATAATTGCATTAAAAATACAAAAGTATTTTGGAAATCCCTGTTTTGCATTCTACCTCTGATGACTTCTGAGATTTAACACAATGCAAGGGTTTAAGGGGGAGATTAAATAGAGCATATAACCAAGTGTAGATATAAGGAGGGTGGGGTCACTGGTTCACAAAACCCCCAGCTGGAAAAGAAATTTTCTGTAGAACACAGTTTTTGGTATGCGCCTACATAATATAGAAAAATACACACTACAGTAAAACCTCGTTACAACATTATTTTAGGGACCAAATAAATATATTGTTGCAGAGGGGTATATTGCTATATCGAGGGCCTACATACTTTGGGCATTTAATAAGGGATTTTTTTTAAAGATATACACTACTTAAAAATTTATATTTAGAAGAAGTTAATTAGAAGAGTGTTAATAGTAGTGGTTAAATACTACAAAGAAAAAAATAAAATAAATTCAGAAAATAAGCACAGAAATATTCACATACCCGAAAATAATTTTTATTGAAAATAATCCAATATTTTAGTTTGTTTATTCATTTTTTAAACTGTTAAGTCAACCAACAAGGTTGTTGGTCATTGAGTCAACAAGGCCATTGAGTCTAGTGCACAAAAATGATCTTCATTTGTCGACTTAAGTCTTGAAAAAAATGTCCACAGAGACTTCACAAATTGAAGATCTTCCTGGGATGACAATAAGAATTTTGATGGACCTGTATCATAATCATCATCATCCTCTCCATCATTATTTTCTTCTCATCAGTAATTTCAGACAGAATATCTTCATCAGTAATTCCTGCGAAAGCCATAAGGTCGTCATCTGCTGTTAAATGTCTTCCATGCTAATTCCAGACTTTTTGTCACTTCTTTCATCAACCTGGTATAAAGATTTTTGGAGGTGCAAAACACATTCTTGATCACTGAAAGATTACTGTCTATGGAATTTTTATCACAATCAGATTTCTTATCTCCCATGGCACAAAGACCGGCCTTTGCCAAACAATTACGAATTTTTTTCTGTTACTTCCCACAAACTTCCAGCAATATTGTCAAACGCTTTCTTCACATTTACAGCTTAAAAGCATCTTCTACTTTATTTTCAATAGTTACAAGTATTGACTCTACCAAGCGTTTTCTGCGATATCCTTTAAAACACTTAATTATACCCATATCTAGAGGATGCAAAATTGAAGTACAGTTGGCAGGAAAAAACAATTTTGACATTTTGTACTTTTGGAAATGAGGTGTGAGCACCGCAGTTATCTACCAACAAAATGATTCTTTTCTTTCTCTTCTTCATTTCTTTCTCTAACTTTTGTAACCATTCAGAAAAAATTTAGAATTCATCCAAGCCTTTTTATTGGCTTTATATTCCACAGGAAGACTTTTCATGTTCTTAAAGCACCTTGGCTTCAATGAATGACTGATAATGAGAGGTTGGATTTTATGTGTGCCTGTGCTACTTGTACACAGAAGAACAGTCAGTCTCTGTTTTGATTTCTTCCTTCCATAATACTTTTCCTCTTTGAATGCCAATGTTCGATTGAGTAGGAGTTGAAAAAACAGCCCTGCTTCATTTGCATTATAAACATCTTCTGGAGCATACTTTAAGATTTCTTTCATCTTGTTTTTCTGCCATTCATTTGCGTCGTTAATCAGGGCAGACTTTTTCTCTTTGTGAACTTCCTGGAAAGTTATTCCATGATGATCCTGAAAACGCATTAGCCAACCATTGCTAGCTTTAAAAGTTTCGTTCCCTAGCATTACTGCAAATTTCCGTGCTTATGCACGTAACAAAGGTCCATTTATTGGGACATTTGTTGCCCTTATCTCTTGGAACCTCTTTAAAACAGCAGCATCAATGTTTTTATTTCTCACAATTTTCAGCCGTTTTTGCTGTGGATTAATTGCATTTGACCTCTGATCAGCTTCCTCTTCTTTAGGAACGTTGCAACTGTAGACTGCGATAATCCTTATTTCTTAGCTGCATCAACCTGCTTCATTCCCTCATCAATATCATTGATAATGTTCAGTTTATCTCGAAAGGATAGTTGCTTTCGAAATGCCATCGTAGGGAAAAATAAACTCATGAAAGGAAGAAAATCAAAAATCAAATGTTTCGTTTAGAACTCAAAATTGCTAAAGACTCTAAAATTGTCCAACTCCAAATGCTGTCTAAAAGCTTTGAACTCACTTTTCAGTAAATCACTTATCAATCAAACCCCCTCCCCTCTTCCTCTAGCAAAAAGAAGATGACCAAACCAAACGATTTGGCACCTGTTCCGTGACAAAGATGATGTATGACCAGACACGCCCATCTTTTCCTTATGGAAGATGTTCACTCTCCATCCTTATTGGGATTGTGAAGCTCAGTGCTGAGAAGTGAGACTACACATACATTTCAACTTCCCCCATCCGTTTCCTAGAAGGGCTTTAGGTGGTCTCCACCTGTTTTGAAATCTGAACAATAGCCATTCTTACATTAAAGGGATAAGTTGAAAATCAATAGTGAGTCTTCTGTTGTTAGAATAGACAGAAAAATGGCAAAAGATAAAATTTTAGTATGTGAAAACCAAAATATCATTATAAAGGGAAAAAATAATGTTGAAATTTAAAAATAAAAATTGTTTTACAGGGGTTTATTACTCTAGAGAATATCGTAATATTGAGGGGAGGTTAACATTAGTTTATATGCAATGTATCGGATATTGCTGTAGTGAGAGTTTACTGTATATGAAAATTGTTTCAAAAAGAATTGTAATTTTCACACACAAAACCAAGAGCTGAAAAGGCTTTTGTATGCTTATTGGAAAAAACAAACAATGTAATTTTATAACCTAGAAAAATTTCTTAAGGGAGCAACAACCAGGGTTCGTAAATATCATGATACTAGAATATAGCCCATCAGAATGATGTGTTTGCATTTTCAAAAAAATTATATAGCATTGCATTATAAAAAGAATTGTAAAGTAATAAATTTTGTCTTATATGACTAATAAGGTCGGGTGGGGTAAAGTAAAAACAGCCCATTTTTCATTGAAACTTAATTTGCAAAAAAATTATTAATTGAATTGGTAAAATACTGACATAAAGTATGCAAATGAACTTCACTCACAAAATTTGAAGAAATATTTCACAAAAACATGCAAATTAGTACTAATAATGCTATTTTAAAACATATTGTCAATGAACTATTTTACCCCATGGTATGGGGTAAAATAAAAGACAATTCCAACAGAAAGTTTATTTGTTTTTATTAATTGCCAAAATAATAATTATATAACTTAAATTTAAAAAAGTTGAACAGAAAAAATCCAGATTTTTTTAAAACATGCATAAATAAACCTGTAATAAATTTTGATAATTAAAAATCATCTTTTATCACATAAGTAATAATGACTTGCAACTATTAATTGCATTAACAATTTTTTTTCCCAAATTCTGTTATTAAATTACAAATTTATTTTCCCTACAAAATACAAAATTTTATTTATTATAATAATGCATTGATATATATATGTAGTACACGGCATTATATATTCCTGATATTCTAATTTCATTTTATAAGAAATATTCATTTTTTTCCCAATGTCTTCAGAATTCAAAGAACATTTTTAAAAAGAAAATTTCTTTTTTTATTTTAACTACCAACAGATGGCACAACAGAACATATAAACGTTTGCTTTAATATTTTAAAAGTTCAAGACAAATGAATCAATTGTTTGTTTACTTTCATATAGGGATAGACAGAGCTGCCAATCTAATTTTAACTGAAGTTATATATATAGATAATTGAATGTAAGTCCTCTCTTAAATGTTAATTTATTTTGAATAATCTTTCTAAAAATGTAACTTTTGCGAATAATGAAAAAGAAAGCACGTTTTAAGATTGAAATCAAATCAACATTCACTCGTGATGCCACTTGTACAACACAAATTCCAAATCCAGAAAAAAATTAATGACTCTTTGAACGAATCATTAAAAAATATGGTCGACATCCGATTTTGCTTTTAAAATATTTATAAAAGCATTATAAAGCCTTTAAATAATGTGAAATACATTTATTTTTAGAAAGGAAACGTTAATCCGGTACAAAATAATCCACAGGAATGAATCACAGAATACAGCTATATTCACTGAACACTATGAAACGTTCTCATTGGTCAGAAAATAAATAGCCTTGAAAAACAGAGGTAATTTTTCGTGATATTTTTAACAGTGTATACTGAATTCAAACTGTAAATAAATGCAAACAAAAGTGAAAAACATATTTCAAAATATTAATATGCTTTTGCAAAATATTTTAAGAGCATTTAATGAATAGATGAAAGGGTCATTCATTTGTTTTTGGATTTGTAATTTGTGCTTATGAATGGCAACGGTAATCGCTTGTATACATCGGAACCCTGTTGTTGGTATCTGGTTATTTTTAAATTAGATCTTAAAGCGTTATAATTGTATACTTTTTGAAGGTTTTAGAAAAATTAAAGAAGAATATGTTACACAACGAATAGATAGACAGATTAAATGAGGCAGTCGGCAAATACTGCATTGGAATGCTTAAGCCTAATGTGACCGATTTTAACGAAAGATTATCAGGAAACGGATGAGTTCACTCCCGGAAGTGTTATACACTTAGTGCTTTTATATATATAATATCCAATATTTTGATATATATCCAATATTTTCAAAATTGTCAGCTTACTGCTGAGAGCAATGACTCGGTCACTGAAGTCTTCCTCAAGGAACTCAAACATTGTACTAGTATGGTGTAGTCAGGCCACATCCTGAATAAATCATTAATTCTCTAGTGCATCCTCTAGAGCTTGAAATGTGGCAACAAATTGCTGTAAAATTTCAGTATATTGGAATGAGTTAATCGTTTTCCTCGTGAGAAAGGGCCCAATGATCCCCTTATTGGACAGTACAGCCCAAGCTGTAACTTTTGCAGAGTACAGTGATTTTGCAAGACACACAAACAGGTTTTCAGTGTCCCATATTTGCCAATTTTGATTAATCACAAATCCCTCTAAATGAAAATGGGCCTCATCAGTGAACCATATGCAGCCGACATCAGTTTTATTCTGATCAATCTTCTGAAGTAACTCATTTGTGAAGTCTTCTCATTGTAGCTGAGCTGTATTTGTGATCGCTTGGTCACACTGTATTTTATACGGAAACAGCTTCAGGCCCTTTCGCATTATTCTGTGTGTAGTGGTGTTTGAGAATCCCGACTCAACAGCAGCTCATCTGATGAATTTTCGAGGACTGCGTTTAACAATTTCTTCAATGCTTGCACATTTTGAGGTGTCATGCATGACTGATCAGCTGCATCCCACATTTCCGGCTAAATCATCGGCCATGCTGCTTATCCGTTCAAACTTGTTGAATAAATTGAGAATTGTTTTCTGGTCTGGACCCTTTTTAACATTAATTTCTTTAAAAGTTGCGCTTTGTCATCATTGGACTTCAACCTAATCAGTGCTATTCCAGCGCAATAAAACACGCTGCTCCAAGGAATACGACATGATGTTCTTCAATTTCCGTATAATAATTCAATATAACTCCCTTACAAGTGTCAGGAAGGAAACAGACTTATGAAAGAAATTTCTGTACTTCTGAGTACTATTTAAGGCTTTATGTACATATGCTGCCACCTATTAGCCAATATTGGAACTATTTCTGCAAACTGGAGAATAACAAATTCCAGACCTGTCTGTCCAACATACTACTTGTTTCACATTTCCGTCTCTCAGTTTTGCAGTTATGTCAAAAAGTTGGGGAATCCTTTCAGAAACACCCTGTATATACAAACTACAGATGATCTAAATTAAAAATAATTAAACAAGGCTTTTATTACATAAGAAGTAAATAAAGTATATTTGTTACATAATTTTCAGATACGAATGTACTTACATAAATATACTTTTAAGAACTGATTAAAATTCTTAGTGTAGGATGTTTTATTTCATTTTTACCAGGGATGCTGTGAATTTCTGCTTTTATTTTACCAATTTGTGATTTCAATGAAATTATATTGAAAAGAAAATCCCATCAAGATGCAATGTGATTGAAGGTGTTGTTGTCATGACACAATTAACTAGCAGTGCAGAAAAATTGGGATCTGCTGAACCCCGGAATAAAATAATTTTAGTCCCATTGATTAAAACTTGTGATCAATAGTGCATTAAGCACATCATTGTGAGTGATACAATGAAAATCCATTGGAAAAATGTCTTAATCATCAAAGAGATGTTCTTACAGGCAAACAAAAAAATAAAGAATGTGCATTTTTTTAAATGACTTTATATGCTTAAATTAAATCTAAAAACACTGAGTATTAGAATTAAAATCAATTTTTTGTTGAAAATTTTCAAGTAAATTTATATATATATTTTAAATACAATAATTCAACTTATTACTAATTTAGCAATTTAAATTCTGTATTGAACAAACTTGAATTCTATAAAATATTTGATTTTGACATTTATTTCTATTATTCATGCAAAGGTTTATTGAGTAATATTTTTTAAATGGTTAGTCTTTTTATTTATGAGCAAACAAAATTTTGATGCAATATATTTATTATAGAAAATATAATAAAACTCTTAATTTAACATAAGAAATTTTTCAATATAATTTATATTCAATATAATATTGTTTATATAATTCCCACATAAATGTTGCAAATTTTCCTCCCCCCCCGAGTGGCATCAGCTTTTAAAAACAACATTTGGTACAGGCAAAATAAATAAATAAAATAGAAATCATACTCATATCAGAAAAAACGCTGCACAGCAATCATAAATCAAATTACCTCCCAGTCAGGATAACCATGTTCTAATAATTCTCCTCTGTGAGATCCAGGAATTGCAACTAGACATCCATTATCACGGTTAACCTTCTCCATAGCAGTCCAAGCACACACTATTCTATCTGCAGGTCTAAATGGAAAATAATGCAAATCTTGATGAAGCGGATGACGTGAAGACAGAGTTCCTAATGGAATAAAGTATTATATATTCTAATTAAAAAAGAAAATGTTTCAGAAAGTAAATCTAATTTTTAAAAAATTAAATCCAATTTACATTTTTATCCCAAAAGAAAGTATTTTTTTCAAAAAAAAAAAATTATTACATTATCAAATTAATAAAACATTAAAAAATAAAATAGCAATATAATCTGTATCTGTAATCTATAATTATCTGATTTATAATTATCTGAATTATGTATCTGAATCTGTAATCTATAATTGTGCATTGTGTGCATAGTCACCAACTGCAATAGTTTAAATATTTTATGCATAAAGTTGGTTGATATAAACATAAGCAGTTGTTTAGAATGGTTATTCACAACTCTTTTTTAGAATTGTTATTCATAACTCATATGTTCATTCTTTCTGAATACACACATATTTTATTAAAAAAAAGGGAAAAACTTATGCATACCTCAGAATAACTAATAATTTAACATGAAGAATTTTTTTTCAAAACCACAGTTTTCTTATACACACAGTAACATTCTAAAAGCTAAAGCTTGTTATAAAGTATTATTATTTTTAAAGTTTTATTGTTATTATTTTAAAGTATTTTTATACTGAGATTTTCCTATTTCTTCTTATTAATAAATGATAAAGAAACATAATACTGTATGAGAGTATGATAGGGTTTGGAATAATACAGGCAAGTCATGAATTTAACTATAATTTCACCATATTTAAATCCTGTTGAGAATCTGAGTCGGAGCTTAACAAAGACCATATACAAATATCATAAAAAGCTCAAAAGTATCATAGAGGTAAAAACACATGACCAATAGGGGGGGAAAAATCTGACATTAATATGTTGCAAATTGTAGCTAAAAAATTGCCTAATCATACTTTTTTGAATTACATTAAAATTTGTAAATAATAAAAAAATCAAAAGAAAAGTGTTACATATGTTAAAATATAGACGTACCAGAGTCTGGAGGTTTATTTATCAGCATTGTGTGCATAGCTTTAATATTTGGACTACAGAAGCATTCAACATAGTCTACAATCTGAAAATAAAATATCGTACCAATAAAGAAAAAAGCCATCTAGATATTTTCAAGTAATAATTTTATATGGAAACAAGTAATGTACCTGGGGCATTTGGCAATAATCAAAAAGGACATCATCATAGGCAAAATCTTGAATTTTATTTATAACTCTCTCATTTGAGTTTTTCTTGGTGTAAGAGATATCTTTCATGACTGTAAAAACTGCAAAGTCACCAACTTTATTATCACAAATCTCTTTAAATCTTTGTCTGAAAAAATTAAAAAATATGTACATTATGTATAAAATACATTCAAACAAAATATATACAATATGCGAGTCATTAAACTTTCAAGAAACAAATCATTCACAAAAATTATGGGATTATAAAAACATTATAAAATCTGTTCTTATAAAAACATGTGCATTTCATTTATGAAATTTGATAAAAATGTAATAAACACCAGTTTATTGCTTTGACAACATGAGGAACTAAATTAATTTCCTAAAAAATCATCTCATGGGAAATGGATGACAATTTTTATGAAAACTGTAAGATATAAATCTATATTAAAGATCCCTATTATCTATTTAAATTATTCCAAAAATCCTTAATAATGATTTTAAATGATTTGAAAGAAAATTACTTAAAGCCACTAAAATATATACAGTATGGTGCAGTTTATCTGGGAACCAGACAACCAGAATCATATTTATAATCGATTCATTTCTGAACTGTTCAAAAAAAGAAGTGACAAAGTTCTACTTTGTTTGACTAACTTGATGCCAACATTTGTATTTCTAGGGAAGAAATAAAAACTCTATGTCTGCGATTTTGTAGGATTAAAACTTTTGAAAGAAAAACTGATTCAACAAGAGCTAAAAGAATATGTAGAAGTTTGTTTAAAAAGTTACACTTTTACAAAGATGATATTTTAATAAGTGTTTTAGCATTGACAGTGATGTTCCTAAACATATCAATTCTCAGATTCAGAAATAGTCCAAATAGTGCTACAGCCTCAACAAACTGACTACACTGAGTTGATGGAAGTGCATATGAAAGCATAGAGGGAAAAAATCTCAAAGGCAAGATTCAGCAAAAAAAATTAATCAGATGCATGGTTGGTTGATTTTTGATGGCCGATTATCTACTCTTGGGATATAGGCCCTAGGGGGAGTGCCCTTCGTGGGGGTCTTTCTAAGGGAACCTAACTCATATTTATGCATGGAAATCCAAGGTTTCGAAGAAAACCACGAAAACTCTGAAACGGTTAGGCCGACGGGCGTGTTTGTGTTCGAACCCAGCACCTCCCGTCTACCAGCTTCGAGAGCAGAACCTCTCAGCCACTGGTGAGGCAATCAGATGCATGGAATAAAAGAGATATGTGGATGAATCTCACATTATGGCTACTTATAAAATTCAAGAAGTATTGAAACAAAAGACAAACTTTCAGCAGATGGGAATTAATAAAATGCTTTAAAAAATAAAATTTAGAGTTTTATTGGCTATTAACAAGTCACATTGTCCTATTTTTCATTGCTTTATTGTAAATAATACTTCATGTTACCATTAACTATGATTTAAAACAGAAGCGTTTAGCTATAGGGCATTATGATCTTCATGCAGAATTATTGTTTAAAAAAGAATCCTGTAATCCCGACCCTTTTCAAACTCTGATTAATCTCAACCGTAGACTCTCTCAAATCTGCACAGATTGGGACCAGAATTTTGCAGATTTTTGGTCATTGTTTTGTTTACATTTTTAAAACAATAATTTGAATGTAATAATGCAATCAAAATTATAATGAATGCTTGTAATATAGAGAAATATAAAAATAATTAAGTAAAGTAATAAACTAAAATCATAAAAATTAAGATAATTTAAAAAATGATTAAATTATCAAAAGCAATGGTCAAGTAAATAATAATAATGTATAATTAAATATGCATAATAAAGATAAGATACATATTAATTAACATCAAAATTATAAAATAAGGAAGTTTTATTTCAGGTTTAGCCAGTCTTAATAACCAAAAATGCTTGATTAATACAAAAATATATTTGATAAAAAGCTGGCAATTACCAGTGATATCATCAATATCTTGATTTTTTTCAGAAATAAATTTATACTTCCTTCATGAAAAACTACAAGTTCAGTCATATTGATAATTACATATTAAAATACGTACGGAATGATATAAACTAAAAATTTCTGTAATTTGCCCCTACACCTGATCTGAAAGTTTCATTGTTTACATCTATGGTGATGTGCAGATTTTAGGCATTTGCAGGAGTCTACTGTAACTGATTTCAAATCAGAAACAAAGGTACAGCCACATATATTCTACAAGCTGATCAAGTGAGTTCTGCTTCAATGCCAAACCAGTTATCTGGTCCATCCATTCTGGATAAATGGTTTTATACCATAGTTAGAAAATTATTACACAAGGTTTCATTATATATTAATGTTTTGAAGTTGATTTTCAGGCTACACAATAATTTGCAGTTTTAGGGACAGACCCTTAAAAATAATAACATGCTATCATTGTACAGTCAGTATGAAAGAAATCACTACACCCCATAAATTTTAATCATCAAATTGTCACAGAGAAAAGCAAAAATAGCCATTCTATTATGAATTATGTTGTCTCTCAATTTGCATTTAATAGATAAGCTTAGGAGGCAATTTTCATACTGAAATTTTACCAAGGTCTGAAATATTCAATATGAACACCTAATTTTGACAGCATATTTGAATTGTTGGGTGCATTTTACTTTTGGATACAAAGCAGGAAGTCATTTGGTCAAATAACTTAGGAATTATGAAGGTGTAAAATTTGGAACTCTTAATGTTAAATTTCTTTTTAACAGACTGCAATGCATGTAGTTTTTAAAGCATAACTGAAAAACTACTTGTCAGAATGAGCTGCAATTTTCGGCTCAGATAACTGAAGTTTCTAGAAATCTATTCCAATTAAAAAAAATTCATATTACAATTCATAATTTTTTCGAAAATACACTTATTTTAAAAGCTTATTTTTTTAAATATAAATTGACAGAAGACTTAATTCCTAATTGAATGGGTATTTCTGTTTCTCTCTGTGACAATTTAGCAATTAAATTTTATGGGTTTTATTGATTTTTTTTCCCTATACTGACTCTACCATTAGTACTAACTTTTAGCAGTATCTTAAGGTGACCAAATGTTTTGGGCAAAAAAACTGCAATGTCAGAATCATCAGAGTGGTTTAAGAGACAAGACTGAGCATTCTAATTACTTCAGGTAGAACATATTAGGTACTATTATATTATATTATATATCAACCAGATATGTATACTGTGAATTATTTACCAAGCATTTAGGATCTTGTTTATTTCCTGCTATTAAAATCTACTTATTTGGGTAGACAGCATGAAACAAATTAATTGGACTATTAGGTGCAGAGGTCATAAAATACTGGTGGAAAATAAAATAATGCTAGTGGGAAAGAAATCTTCCTGAAGCTCTAGAAAACTGAGGCAACACTTTGTTCTTGTAGAGATTCAAAGGATTTTTGATGCATTATTTTTGAATATTTATAATAATGTAACAATAACATAGAGCAAAAAGAACAAAAAATCATGCAATGAAAATTATTCCAAATTGACATAAACTAACCTAACTAATCAGTTAAGGCAATTTTTCAAGTTCCCTGCTCAACAAACACAAAACTTTCTGACACATTTTTAAGCATAAAGGTACAAAATTGGCAGGCCTGACTATGGAAGCAAAATGTGTTTTCCATTTTTTGATAAATAAATAATTTTTGAGTTATGAGCATTTTTATTCACATCACAACAGGTTTTTCTCCTTTCACCCAGAAATTCAGTTCACAATGCCAACTTTGACAGCCTTTTCTGAAAGATCTTTTGCATTTACCAAAAAATGGAAAACGTGTCTAGATTACATAGTTTCAGAATAACAACACCTGCCAATTTCATATGTTTTTGAACAAAAATGAATAAAAAAATGTGTTACAAATTTGCCTCTTTGGATTTGAGAACAGCCTTAATACAGTCAAGTTAAGTTCCATTAAAGCAAAATCCAATTGAATAAAATTTACATTACAGCAAAATGTTGAGCTTTCTCAAAAAAAAAAAAAAAAAAAAAAAGCCTTAGAAACATAATGAAATTTTATTTTTAGGAATACACTTTTGCAGTTCTGTAGAGTTTGTTCTAAAAGAACTCAACTATAGTTGAAAGAATACACATAAAAGAGTCAACATACTCATATTTCTTTAGAGAATCAAGAGGCACAAGCCGGGGTATTATGATAAAACCATTTTCTTCATAAAATAACCTTTGCTCTCTTGATAACATGCCATTGTCTAATGTATAATGAAACTGTCTTGGTCTTGATGGCTTTCTAGTTTCAGAATAATTACTTTTATATACTCCAACCTATAAAAATGAAAAAAAAAAATCATTCAGTAGACTAATAAAAACCACAAATTAAGTTTTAGAGGATGTTGTAGTAAGAAAATATAATTCACGAATTAGCTTTCAATAATATATAAACTAGTATTAGTCATGAAGATGCTGGTTCAAATGTCTTTAGCACAGTACATCCTTCCTTTGTAGCATTGTGTTGCATATTTGCAACATACCCAAATCCACTGTTACTTATACAGTGGGCTTTAAAAGAGGATTTTATTTATTGATGCTATCTCCCAAATCAGCAGTCAATATAAATTGTTCATGGAATTCTCAACAGATGACGATACTGAGTTAATTTTTCATGCCAAAGTTTTATTTATCATTTGAGCATTTTTTGTATTGGGCTGAGTTAATATATATGCTAAAATGAACTTTGCAAATTTTGTAAAATTAAAAAGGCTAGAGACGTCTAAAAATAGATTTTTTTACAAAGTTTATTTTGTATTAGAAAATTGACAATAGTTATGAGAAATATATAATTTTCTGTTAATAGCAGATGTGAAAAAAGTGGCTTTTAGTCAATTTTGTATTTTTATGTTCTAAATTTTTTTTATTACTTTTTTCAGGCTTAAAATGATGTATTTAACTCCTGAATAAATATTTTTCAAATCGAAGTTGTTAACTCACAATGGTTTAAGAAACTTATTTCTTTTTTTTTCTATTATTTCCTGCATAAGCTACAGAAATACAGATTTATGTAAAGTTACATATTTATCACAATTTCCTACCTATAATCAACAACAGTTGTTTTTGCATAAAATATCCAAATAAAACTAAGTATAATGGGCAGCCATACCCCCCCCCCCTTTCTTTTTTATACTCCACAGATGCTTGCAAATCTCTTAATAACTTTCACGTAACAAACAGTGCTTAATTTGCACCAGAGTTCATTCGAGTGCAGCTCTGACACTTCTTTATTTTTAGTGAATATTTAAATGCTAGCCGCAGCCTACTGTAGCTTATAAATACTGGGCACTGATGCCCAGTATTTATAAGTTCTGGAGTATGCTGATAGAACATCACAGTATGTTGTATTGTGCAAGTTGATTGAAAAAAATCAAAGTTAAGAAAGAGATTGTCAGAAAATTCTTTTTATAAATGTTTCTGAAATCTGTTCAATAGTTAATTTTATTATATATATAGAGGGGTGGATGCAGGTTCTTACTCTTGTGGCTCATTTTGTAAAAATTAAAAGTTATTTTTGTGAATTTTATTATATTTTTGTGAAAAGTAACATTTTGTAATAAAAGTTGAAATCCAGTTACTCAAATTCGAACCAAGAATTTATTAACAAAAACTGCTTTAAATTACTTTGCTAAAGTTTGTTTTTCATGACCTGGTTTTATTTACAAATTACACATTTTAAAACAGTTTTTATGAAAAAGAATGTTACGAAGGGGTCCTACTTTATTAAAAGGAATTTTGTGAAGGGGCCCATTTTATTAATTTATTTTTGTGAAGGGGTCCTAAATAGGTCCAAAATTTTGCCTGGAGTGACCCCTGATATATATATATATATATATATATATATATATATATATATATATATATATATATGTATGTAACTATTTCTGTTCTTTTTAATCACTCTTTCTGAATATTAATCTTCATTTTATTTAATTTCAGACTTCTGCAATTAAATGAGGGTACAGGGATCACTCTAGAGAGGTTTGGCAGGACGGTCTGCCCTCATGCCCTTTTCCAATAAAATCCCACCCTTCTTGCCCCTTTTCCCTGTAGAAATCTGCCTTTCTTTTTTTCCAGGGTAGAATCTTGCCTTGTGTGTATTGTACTTTCAAAAATTCCTCACGATCTTTCCTTTTTAGAATGATAAGATGGTACATCTAGATTAATTCTCCCCTTTTTCTCCCACTCACTTTGTTCTCTTCTCTGTGGTATGTCACTAGACCTTAGACTAAGTAATTCATTCTTTCCATTCAACAAAACTTAAAGGGTAACTAAAGCAAAAAATTCTTTGACAAAATGTCATTGATTCATTTTACCAGCTCTGGTGAAATAGTATTATGACCATTTGTTCTGATCTTTGACCACATGATAGCTTACACGAAGCCTATAAAAAAAAAATCGAGAAACAGAGTTTGTACTTTTGTTCTGTAGTCAAATCAAGCCATTTTTCTAAAATCAGGGAGAAGTTACCTTGAATAAGTTTTAAAAATGCCATTCAAAAATCATAGGAAAGGGGAAAATGAACATGAATATATTAAACGCACAAAGAGATGTGCTAAAGTAATGATTATTTCATGGAAAAAAATCGAGAAGGTACTTCCATTATTTTTAATGCTTTTCATACGGTAAAATTACATAAATTATAAATGTTCTTACAAGGAAGGGCGGCTTTAATATCTACAGGGTTTTTTTCCGGCATCCTACGATCAATAGGGGAACTAAAGATACTCTGGTGAAATGCTAGAAGTCTAAAGAAACTTATATTTTAATAAAGAATTTTGTGTATTTTCCTTCTCATAGTTTTTAGTGCACTGAGCAGTCCACCCCAATCCCCACCCCCTCGCCAATTACAAGAGATCACAATTTTGAAAGGAAGTCTTTTCATGAATAATTTATTATCCCAACACAAATTAAACTTCCAATTCGAGTCATTTGATGACTCTGACATCTTTTATCTACATGGGAACATAAAATCTTTCACTTAATTCTCAAATATCCTCAAATAAAAAAATAATAAATAAATAAAATGCAAACAAAATCAAAAAATAAAAAGCGGCGATTGATCTTAGCTATTTAACACAAAAATCATTTAAAATGTACTGAAATGCAAACTAGGTATTTCAAAAATTTCACTCATAGGATTAACATTAGCGAGCGGGTGTGTTTGCGTGAGGGAAGTAGCCTCTTAAAAGTCTTATGGCCACCCTTCCTTCTCTACTTGATATCTAGCCACTATAAATGTGATTTTTAATAATGAATTAAGCAAAATCTACAAATTTGAATTATTGATAAAAGGAATTTATTTATTAGGGATGCGGAATATTGATACCGCATCCCTAATAAATAAATTGCTTTAGGTGCAGGGAGACGGGATGGCAGAATTCCTGGCAAAAATGTTAAACAGGAAATTTACATGGGACAAAAAAGCTGCATCAGAAGGTAGTTTGATTCCTAAATGTCCCAACAGAAAGCAAAAATAGCCTACTTTCAAAAATCGACGTTCTGTATATATATTTTATCCAAGTACAGGATTTTTACAAAAGAAATGTTTTCACCACCCATTTATTTATTTCCATTTTTACCACCCTCCTATCATTCTAATCTTTTATTTTATATATATATATATATATATATATATATATATATATATACTACAGAAAGCAGAACAACAACAAAAAAAAAACTCCTAAAATATGCTGCTGCTCAACTGTTAAACTACTTTTAAGTGCTTATAAATTAAATCATCACAGAATAAAATACCTAAAGCACATTCTTATTTTCAAGTACTCAAAGGTTATTCATAATACGCATCAATAAATACACACTTTTCTTGAACACGGTATATTGCGTAATCAGAAACTGCAGAGTCAGATAAAAATAAATAACAGTTTAATGACTTAGAATTTGCAATCAGAATCAGAAGTTAAAGAAAAAACAAAATTAACTATGCAGTGAAAGTAGAGGTCTGTGCGGACCAAATTTTTATGCTTCGGCACAGTGTGAAAGAAAACACTTTGGTCTGGTTTGTCCCAGCCTATACAGAAATCAGTGAAAACAGGACCGACCCGGCCCGTACAAAGTCAATTAATTCAGGCCCTTTCCAGCCCGGCTCAATTTCTGCAAAAAATTCTAATTTTCCTTAAAATACGCATTTAAGATTATTTAAAGGAATACCACACACATACTTATGGGAAAATTTTACAGTACATTTTAGATTAAGTGTTATGACAAAAAACATATTTAGCCATGTTTAAAAGGTAAGTTTATGTGTAAAATGTGACCTGTATAAAGCAATATCCTATATAAAGCACAATCTCTTGTTTTTAGGTCTGTGTTATAAAGACTTTCCACTGTATTTATTTATATAAGTAAAAATAGAAATAATTACAAAATATAGAAGGAAATCATAAAATCGGCCAGTTCAGCTTTTACCAATCTTGACTAATGCAGATAATCAATATTGCTTGTAATAGCAAAAAATATATACAGTGAGCAAAAAAAGTATTTGCACGCAGACGATTTTTTGCATAAGTAACCATCGAAAGCAAATTTGATACTATTCTTTTAATTATTCATTTATTTAAATAAGAAAATAAAAATAACTACCCATTCTCCTTAAACAGTAATATTACACATTTTAAAAAATAAATATTTTCTCATACCAAAAAAGTATTCGCACAAGAAGCTTTGACTGTTAAAAAAGGCATTAAATGTGAACATTATGCAAATGTTTAACATATCAGTCCCGCAGTACATTAGCCCTGCACTTTAAAGTCACGTAATATATTAATTGGAGCAGGGATTCTGGGGAGTTTTTGTTCTAACGGCACCAAAAACGTGTGAACTGTCTGTTGCTACCTGTGAGAAGATTATATTTCTTCACAATTCTGGATTAAGTTACTGGGGAATAGGTAAAAAATTAAATCTAAACTTTTCTAGTGTTCGTTATGTAATTAAGAAGAAAAAAGAAACTGGTTCGACAATAAATAAGCCGCGAACTGGGCGTCCAAGAAAGCTAAATACCAGGCAAAGGAGAGCCATCATAAAAGAATCATCAAAAAACCCTTTTCTAAGTGCGCGAGAATTGGCTGTTGATGTTGCTTCAACATCGGGAACAATAGTTACACCACAATCAATTAGAAATATTCTTCATGGTGCAAATATTCGAGGAAGAGCCCCTCGAAAAAAACCATTTATTAGTGAAAAAAATAGGGTGAAAAGACTTGAATTTGCAAAAGCTTATGTCAGCAAACCACTAGAGTTTTGGAAAACTTATTTTTTCTGATGAAATCAAATTCAATATTTTTGGCTCTGATGGTAAGAAAACTGTATGGTGAAAGCCAAATACTTCTCTTCAAATTAAAAACTTGAAACCAACTGTAAAACATGGAGGTGGTCATGTAATGATTTGGGGATGCATGTCTTTTGATGGAGTTGGTGAAATGACCTTTATTGAAGGCAATATGAATGCTAAACAATATATTAATATATTGCAAGATCATTTATCTAATAGTGCTCTGAAATTAGGAATTTCTAATTCATATTATTTCCAACAGGATAACGATCCGAAACACACAGCATATATCATGAGGTTATGGTTGCTTTATAATGTAAAAAATCAATTGAAAACGCCACCACAATCACCAGACCTCAATCCGATTGAAAATTTATGGCATATTTTTGATGTGAAAATACGGAAAAAGAAAATTTCTAACAAATCAGAACTTAAGCAAGCTCTTAGGGAAGAATGGCTACAAATCAGCAGTGAAACATGTCACAAATTAATATAATCAATGCCCAGACGATTACAAGCTGTAATTGAAGCAAAGGGCATGCATACTAAATATTAGCACTGTTTTTAACTTATAAATAATTCCTCTAGTTCTATTTTTATTGCTAGTGTGCAAATATTTTTTTGACAGTACAAATGCTACTTTTTTATGTTTTCACATTTTAAATATAATTATTAAGTCAGATATTAAATATGTTTATTTGTTTTGTAAAAGTGTTGGTATTTTTCATTCTTAGTTGCTTTTTATTTATTTATACATATGCTACAACAAATTTACCTGGTGTGCAAATACTTTTTTTGCTCACTGTATAACAGTGTAATGTTAATCAGTCCAGCTTTGCCCATATGGCAAAATACTTGCATTATTGCTGAGCTACTGGTGATCTCACTATCTTATTAAATACAAGAAAATAACATTTCAAACTTCAAATAGTATTCAGCAAGATTGCAACTTATATCCTCTTAAAAAAATGGGTATAAAAAGATCGATTGAGATAAAAACCATCAAGGAAATTTTTCTGCAGTAGCATAGAAAAAACCATAATACAGTAGACTTCTAATCTGCGACACTAAAATTCACATATTGTTTCGGATGTAATAATAAAATTTATGATAAAGTTTCTTTTTAAATCTGGCTTCTTATATTTCAAAATAATCAACGTAATATAAAACTTGGGCGACATCTAGCCATAAGAATGGATAAGATGAGGAAAGCATGATGGCCTTATGATATTGTCTAAGTTTTACAAATGACTGATGTAAAGATTCTGTAAATCATCGAAAAAAAAAGAAAATCAGAAACTGAATTTGATGAGAAAATAGACAAAGTATAGAAAAGGATTAGTTCTAGGAGAATCATTATCTGATTTCTAGCATACTAGTTAAAAAGTGTTTATGATTTTGGCTTGTATATCTATCTTCATTCTTACTTTCATAAATATGCTTAGAATGTCATGAAACTGGCATGCATTATTGTAGTTCACTAGAAATGTTCCTTTTTGAAAATGGTGCACCCAGAGGGTCGGATGAGGCGCTACAGATATAACTAATTTTGTATAAAATTTTTCACTATATTTACTCGTACAATTCTGCTATTAAATAAGGTGAAAATGTCTATACAAAAATAGTGGAATCAGGGTGTCTACAGAAATTCTAAAAAAAAGTTCCCTGATTTTTCCATGATTTCCCTGACTATTTTTATCAGACTTCCCTGATTTCTATTATTAACAATATACACATACGGTATTTTTTCATGTATGCCGATTCCTCGTATAACACACTTATCCAGCTTGCTAATATCTCATTTGGGAGAAAAAAACAAGAGAAAAACATAAAAATTGCCCAATATTCATTAAGTATTGGTTGACAGTTTTATAAATCCAAACTCAACTAACTTCATAGCATACAACTTCATTAGTTCAACATCATATAGAAGCCAATGGTTATAGGGTGATCAGAAAGTTTCCTCATTTTCTGAAAAATATTCAATTCTAAGACTTATCTAAATCTGACAGGATAACTAATTGGATTAAGCTGGGCACCTGGTCAGGTTACGCTAATATATCATTAAAAATTTTTAAAAATGTGTAAATTGCCTTCAATATAAGTGCTATGTACAGAAAATCAGGACATCTCATCACCTTAATTTACGTTAAATATCAAAAACTCATACCATGCGCATCTTCTAAAAAATATTGGGAAAGATTAATCAGCATGTGAAAAAATATGGTACGTAAAATAGACAAATCAGTCTCGCTGGCAAGGTGAAAATGCAAATATTTTCACAATATAGACAAATTTCCCTGATTTTCCAGTATTTTTACAAAGTTCCCTGACATTTCCCTGATTTTTCCAGAGTGATAAACCTCCCTGATTTTTCCATGATTCCCTGATTTCCAGATTCTGTAGACACCCTGGGAATCCATAGTCCCCACCTCCTTCCTCTGGCTGCAACAATGATAGGGTTTATCTTTTATTTACAGGAACACACAAAAGAATTTGGACACATTACAGTCTATAGGGAGTGATTATTTGAAATACACTTAAATAACATTATAATACTTCAAAAGTAGTTAAATTACAGGTTGTATTCATTACAATATGTTCCCCCCCAAAAACAGCACACATAGCACTTATCATTACACATAAAACATTTTTGATACATCATGGTACATTGATTGTAATTATTTGAAGTGGATTTTTACACTTAATGGGGTCAGGTAAATTTACGTTTTTGTGAATTGGAGGAAGAAAATATTACACTGGTATTAGAAATTTAAAAGTTACAAAAGAAGTTGTTTAAATTCAATAAAAAACTCTTAAAGAAACAAGAATTTTGTTCTTGATTAAGAAACATAACGGAAAGCAGTAAACTGCACAAATAAAATTAAAAAGACTGCGTGAAAATATTGCTGTAAGGAAAAAAAAAAAAAAAATCGGCTGAATCCCAAAACAGCCGAGACACTTGACATTGTTCAATTTGGCGAGGCGATAAATGAATTTTTGTTGTTACCAGTTCGATTCGTAAATTCTTTCCATGCCTACATCGGCTTAATGGGATTGGTTGATTTGTTGTGTATTGAATTGGTTACGCCTACCTGAAGACTTTTATCAATAATTAACTCACTGGTGTTTTGACAACTCAACTCTGCATGTGTTGAACGTTTGTGAAAACCAACGCATGTTTGGGAAGACATTTTGTAATTGTAAACTTTAAATGACAGCAATGCAGAAGTTTGTTATCGTTATTATTTGTTAATTTTTTTTGCTGTTTTTAGTTGTAAAATTTGAAAGTTAAAGTACCTATGTAATTTAGTTTGAAACTGCAAGTATTTGTTCATTTTTCTTTTGCTGGAAAGTTAAACGAAGTTTACCGAATGACTGAAAATTTACGAAATTATGACAATTCAACATTTTTAGAGTTGGGTTTCAAGAAAGGAGATGTGTGTTAAGGTATGTTAATAATTTTATGGATTTTTTGTTATAGTTGTTTATATTAGCCGTTTATTGTATATTTCTCATGTATGCTGGCCTTATGAGTTTTGTATATTTTGATATTGTTAGACAGCGAGAATTGCTGAATTTTGAGATTGCTACGCAGGGAGAACTTCTGAATTTTGAGATTGCTACACAGGGAGAACTGCTGAATCCAGTGATTTTTTTTTCAGTTAATGAATGCGTAGTGTTCATACAATATTCACTGATTGCAACTTTAACGAGTTTCCTGCATTTTTCAGATTGCTGTAGAACTAGGTTGCTGTATTCAGTGATATATATAATTTTTTTTATGAACGCTTTGCGTTCATACTTCTGTAAATTAGAAATGAATTGTTCAATGTTTACTCTGATATAGGCATGTACTTTAAAATATTAAATGATGCCATGATTTTTTGTGAAAGTTGTTGAGAAATGAAAATTTTAATCATTAAATCGTTACTCTGATTTGGAAAGGCACTTTAAAAATTTCACATTTTTCAATAAATTTATGTTGAAATCGTTTGTTTTATTTTGAATCTCATAAAAATCAGCTTTCCTGTGTTTTCTAATGTATCGTTATTTATAAATGTTGTATTTCCCAGGATTCCAGGATGACGACGTAGTAAAAAACAGTCTGGAAGCATTCAAGAAAGTGGATGAATCACGTTAGTTTTCAGGTTGCCGTATGTGGGGTATTTGGTGCTTGTCAGAAAAGTCGCCAAATGGGGTGTCTCAGCTGTTCTGGGAATCTGCCAAAAAATCTTATTTTCTGGGAAAATTTTAATTTTATAATTTAAATAATTAATATATCATTTTATTATAAGCATATTCATAACTGCAAACATTAATCTTTTAAAGCTTTAAAAGCTTTTATTTATTATTTTAATGAATTTTAATACAGTAGACTCCCTCAAATCCACACTGCTTGGGACAAGAGGTTGGGCGGATTTTAGAATTTTGTGGATTTCTGATCATTGCTTTGTTTACATTTTTTAAACAGTAATTTGAATGGAATAATGCAATCAAAATCATAATGAATGCTTGCAATATAGTTAAATATAATTAGTAAAGCAATAAACTAAAACAATAAAAGAAGATAATTTTAAAAATGGATAAATTATTAAAAGAGGACAGGTAAATAATTAATGTATAATTAAATATGCATAATAAAGATAAGATACATTTTTTTTAATTATTCACTGAAATTTTCTTCTTAAATGTAAAGTAAAGAAGTTTTACTTCAGGTTTAGCCAGTCTTAATAACCAAAAAAGCTTGATTAATACACAAATATATTTGGTAAAAAGATTGGGCAGATTCCCAGAACAGCCGAGACACCACATTTGGTGACTTTTCTGACAAGCGACAAATACCTCATATACGCCAATCTAAAATGCGTCAACCTGAAAACTAACGTGATTGGTCCACTTTCCTGAATGCTTCCAGACTGTTTTTTACTATGTCATCACCCTGGAATCATGGGAAATACAACATTTATAAATAAAGACATATTAGAAAACACAGGATAGCTGATTTTTATGAGATTCAAAATAAAACAAATGATTTCAACATAAGTTTATTGAAAATGTGAAATTTTTAAAGTACCTTTCCAAATCAGAGTAACGATTTAATGATTAAAATTTTCATTTCTCAACAACTTTCAGAAAAAATCATGGGGTCATTTAATATTGTAAGTATGTGCCTATATTATAGTAAACATTGAACAATTCATTTCTAATTTAAAGAAGTATGAATGCTTCGTGTTCATAAAAAAATAAAATATATCACTGAATACAGCAACCTAGTTCTGCAGCAATCTGAAAAACGCAGGAAACTCGTTAAAGTGGCAATCAGTGAACATGTATGAACGCTTCGCGTTCATTAACCAAAAAAAAAAGATCACTGTCACCAGCAGTTCTTGGTGTGTAGCAATCTCAAAATTCAGCAGTTCTTGCTGCATAGCAATATCAAAATTCAGCAATTCTCACTGTGTAGCAATATCAAATTCAGCAGTTCACACTGCATAGCAATATTAAAATGTACAAAACTCGTAAGGTCAGCATACATGAGAAATATACAATAAACGGCTAATATAAAACACTATAATAAAAAATCCATAAAATTATTAACATACCTTAACATACATCTCCTTTCTTGAAAACCAACTCTATAAAATGTTGAATTGACATAATTTCATAAATTTCTAGTCGTCGATAAACTTCATTTAACTTTCCAGCCAAAAAAATGAACAAATACTCACAATTTCAAACAAAATTACACAGCAGGGTTGGGGTTTTGGACAGGACATGTGGGTTTTACTGTCCAAAACTGTACTAAAGTGTCCAAAACCTTAAAAAAAGCAACATTCCACATGTAACCACTGCGCGCTTATTAAACATGTGAATAAATATAAATATCTCACAATATATTTTACTAACATTCCATTTAATTTTTTGGTAAATGAAAAAAAAGTTCAAATTTTTCTAATATCTGTGAACCATAAAAAGTTCTGTTTCTGTTAAAATTCAGTTATAATAATAAGAAATTCTTTATAATACCACACATGTAGTATAGGGAGGGGAGATTTGCTTTTGTTTCAATTTTTGTGTAAGAAAATGTTACAAAGAAATTTCTTTTAAATAATGTTTCATTGTAAATAATCTTCTCTAGATTATAGAATAATGAAAGATAACACAAATATTTAATTTAAATTCTAGAAGTTATTTTTTAAAATATGTATTTTTATTATGAATTTAATCTAATTCTAGTGAACATTCTATTTCTTAAGCGTTAAATAGTGTTGTTATAATAATAGTCATATAATATAGTGTTATAATAATAGTCAATATCTAAATATCTCATAATCAAACAAAATCAATTATTTTTATTTATACCATTTCTTAATATACACATATACATAGTCGCCAGCAGTAAGCTGGTTTAATTAGTATGCTGAACCTGAACTCCATTTATCAATTATTTCCAGTAACAACTCTCGGGACTTTCAGTAACAGAATCAGAATGTATTCTTCATAAAAATCGTTAGTTCTTCTATTAACTACTATTATTTAAATGAATAACATTAAAATTCTGATACATAATTAAATTTAATATCTTTTAAATGTAATTATTTTGTTACGTAGGGCAATTAGGTTGTTACTACTAAATTGTTAGGTACTATAATGTAGGGTAATTAGGTTGTTAATACTAAATTGGTATTTTTGTATTGTAATCTTTTTGCCAATTTTTTTAACTTTTAACATTGTTCTGATAAATACAATTTTACTACAAAATATAGTTTTGGACAGTTTAAGTCAGAAGGGTTTTGGACAGTACGGTTTAAACTATGGATTTTACTGTGGTTCTTACCATTGTGTCCAAAACCTTGCCAACCCTGTTACACAGGTACTTTATCTTTCAAATTTTACAACTAAAAACAGCAAAAAATATTAACAATAACAAACTCTTGCCTTACCGTCATTTAATTTTACAATTACAAAACGTCTTCCTTCTACATCTCGTTGTACAGAAATTACAAAACATGCGGAGTTGAGTTGTCAAAGGTAGGCATAGCCATCCAATACACAAGAAATCAACCAATCCCATTCAACCAATCCAAATTCAAGATCACACCACTGTAGGCGTGGCAAGAATTTACGAAACGAACTGGTAACAACAAAGATCCATTTATCGCCTCACCAAATTGAACAATGCCAAGTGTCTCGGCTGTTTTGGGATTTAGCCAAAGATTGTGATTACCAGCGATCAGCAATATCTTGATTTTTTTCAGAAATAAATTTATACTTCCTTCATGGAAAAGCACGAGTTCAGTCATATTATCAAGAATTACATATTAAAATACATACAAAATGATATAAAACTAAAAAATTCTGTAATTTTGTCCTTAGATATGAACTGAAAGTTTCATTGTTTACATCTGTGATGATGTATGGATTTTAAGGTGGTGGATTTGAGGGAATCTATTGTATTTTATCTATATTAACGTTACTATTTATTAAAATTTTTGGTTTATTATGTTACTATATTAAAGTTGTTTAAGAAATAAAATTACCTTAGGACCATAAAATTCTAAATTCCATTCCTGTTCGATGTTGTGTATATTTGAGGAAGCCTATATAGGGTGTCCGAAAAAGATTGAAAAAAGTTTAACCTATTGTTTGTTGGAGATGTGCAGGCAATGTACCGTAATTTCCGGCCTATAATCCGCATCGGCGTATAATCCGCAGCCGCAATTTTTAGCCCTTATAAAAAAATTTCAGCAGATAATCCGCATCGGTGTATAATCCGCGGATTATACGCCGGAGTATACGAGAATTACTCATCATTTTCAACATTCCAAAGTACTACTAATAAACCACCTCCCTATTTATTTAGTTGCTCTATTTAAATGATAATTATAATAAAATAACTGAAAAAAAAAAAATAAAATAATTACAAGTTAAAAAAATACAAATAATTTTTTTCATTGAATCTTATATCTAAAACGTTGAATGTCTTGTGAATACAGATAATTCTGTAATTATTGCTGTTTTTAAATCCTCTTCCGCTTTTTAAATAAGGTTCTGTTTAAATTCTGCAGTGTTAAATAACAGGCTTTCTCTTAGACATTATTATAACTTAAACGTGATATACCATCAAATACGTTTTGGTTTTTAATATAAATTACAAGGACATAATTGTATTTTACGATCCTATCCATAGAGGGCAGCAGTAAAATTATAAAACTAAGATACGATAATGATTCATTCTATTAATGTGTGATCGATTCTCATTGGTTGCATCATAATATCAATCGTCATAATCTGTAAGATTGCCATAATTTTGGGAGGAGCTATTTCATAAATGATTGAGATTGTAATTTTTGAAAGGGATGAGTTGAAAAACGTTTTGTTCTTCATAGAAACATGTTGCCAAAAGGCTAAAAAAAATCATAATCGGAAGCCACTCCCACTGGCACGGACACGGACACGTCATATGTGAACCAATCACAAGCAACTCCACGAACAGTCGATAGCAGACAATCGTTTGATAACTGTTTACATTTTTATTTTATGACTGCTGGTAGAAACTGGATGTCTGCCCTGAACTTCTCCTTCAAAAAAATTTCAGCAGATAATCCGCACCAGTAGATAATCCGCACTTAAAAATTTTGAGGTTTTTTAACAGATAATCTGCGGATTATAGGCCGGAAATTATGGTAAATTATAAAAGTGTTCAAAATAAGATAGCAATTAAGATTGTGTTGATGAAACAGTCGTGTCATTATTTTTAAAAAGTTGCACTTTAATTTTTATATGATTTCTGGTTCCTGTAAGTTATATGTAGAAAAATGTTCTCTATGCAATTTTTAATTAATTTTTCAACTGCTTTTCATTCTCTATGCTCTGGCAAGAAAAACAGGAAAAATTTCATTCTTCTATGACCAAAGTTCACTGAGTTACGAGTGTTTGGATTTTGTGAAATTTTGGAGTTCCAGCACTAAAAACAGAAAAATGCAATTTTAATGTCAGAAAGCTCTGAAATTAGAAAAAATTCAAAGTATCATAACTTGGAGAATTTGGTAATAGAAAAATGAAAATTTTACCATTTTTCTTCTCAGAGTAAGAGGATTTTTTTTAATTTATAGGACCGAGGGATCACATAAAGATAAAGTGTAACTTCTTGAATGTTAATGGCAGGACTATTTCATCAACATAATCTTAAATCCAATCTTGAACACTTTTGCAATTTACTATGCCTATATATTTCCAACAGGTAAAATATTAAAGCATGTTTCAATCTTTTGGGTAACATCCTGAATAGTATCTCTTTCATTAATTAATCATAAATAGCAAATGTAATGAACATTGACCAAATTTTTTTGTAAAAAACAGACCAAAAATTCTGAAAATGCACCGTAATTCATGATACATTGCAATTAAAACAGATAAATGTAAACTATATTGAATATACATACAGTACAGATAACCATTTATCCAGAATGGTTAGGGTCAGGTGTATTCCAGATAATTGTTTTTTCTGGATAACTGGTTGGAAATTAAAGCAACATCTATTTGATTTGATAAGTTTTGTAGAACATATGTGGTTGTGGCATTATTTTTTATTTCAAATTAATTACAGTAGACTCCCTCAAATCCGCAACCCTAAAAACCACTAACACCTAAAATCACACATCATGACAGATGTAAACAATGAAACTTTCAGTTCTGATGTAGGGACAAAATTAGAGACTTTTTTTTATATCATTCTGTAGGTACTTTAATATGTAATTCTAATTTGGATGACTGAACTCATTCTTTTTTATAAAGGAAGTATAAATTAATTTCAGAAAAAATCAAGATATTGCTTAATCAAATATATTTATGTATTAATCAAGAATTTTTGGTTATTAAGTCTCGCTTAATCCGAAATAAAATTTTATTATTTTGATGTGAATCAGTAGGGTACCTTTATGAGGCAAGTTTCATTGAATAATTCAAGATAAATGTATCTCATTTTATTTTGCATATTTAATTACACTTTATTTTTATTAATGATTTATTTGACGTTTACTTAAATTTGTTTTTAATTACCTTAATTAATTATTTTAATGTTTCACTATATTGTAAGAATTCATTATAATTTTTATTGTATTATTACATTGTAATTACTGTTTAAAATGTAAACACAGCAATGACCAGAAATCTGCAAAATTCTAAAATCCGCACAACCTCTGGTCCCAAACTGTGCGGATTTGAGGGAGCCTACTGTATTAGATTACTCGGATTAAGAATGAGATCAAACAAGATCAAAGATTAATCAGAGTTTGAAAGAAGGTAATTTATAGGAACCTCTTGGAAACAAAAATTCCTCTGCATAAAAATCAAAATGCCAAAAATATAACTAAATATTTTTCTATTTCAAATCGTAGATCAAGTTATACCATGCATATTGTATTGTTTCAAGCAACGCATAGTCAAACTAGCAGTATATGGGAATTTTTTCTGCAAAGATTCTGAAATCAGGCTATTAGAAATAATATCATTCTGGATAATTGGTTTTCTGGTTAACTGGTTTCTGGATAAACAGCTCCATACTGTATATAATTATTTATTTAATAATCATTACTTTAACGCATACAATTTGGTAGGTATGGTTATAGTTGAATCAATCAGTACTAAGACGATGAAATTTTACAGAATTTTTAAATTAAAATAGACTGAAAAGATTGAAAATTTATATAATTGGTTGATTACAGAAAATAATAATTATGAAAAGAACTGCTATTAATTTTCACTTTTTCAACACTTAAATTTTTAGTATAGGTAGACAGGTGAGAAGAAAAAATCATTCAATTTCTTAAGTGGTTTACAGAAATATGCATTCTTATCGGAGCAATAGTCATCCACTTCAAAACAGGTCCAAAAAATGTTATCAAAAACCAATGATACTAAGTGAAAATATATAATTTTCCATCTCAACACCAATCAGAAACAAACTTCAAAAAGAAAAATGATAACTTATACCATGAAATATATTTTAAAATTGGATAAAACAACTCTTTTAAGTTCTTCTAATTGTAGTACGTTCAGATGTGCAATATGAATATTTTTCATACCTTCATGGGGTTTTGCATTCCAAATGCATGGTATTCCACATTGCACTCTCCAGGATTTAAATGACGGTAAATTGTTTTTAACCTATCTTCAGCCATGGTAAATTGATAATTCCTGTAAGAAGATTTAGAGACTACATAAATAAATTATTATTAGCTAAAATTATAATAAAAATACAAGATTTAACATATTCAATGGGGAGTTTGCGTTTCTCAAACATGATTAAATGAAACAGCATTAAAACTGAACATGAAAAAGTATATCGCACTACTTTTGTAGTCTAAAAAAAGTTGAAACAGCATGTTTATTACACAAACTATGCTTCTTAGTGAAAATGGGAGGGGGGTAAGGATAACTGTTACAACATAAAAACTTTCGGTAATTTTTTCAGTTTAATAAATATAGCAACATGCCGATTAACAGAATAAAGATTTAGTTCGTGACTTCACAAACCTCTTTGAGGGAATTTGCAGCAGCTCTTTAACAAAATTCACGTTGCTCTAACAACAATAGCACAAGCTTGACATACCACGATCAGGCGATGAAACTGACATTTGAAAGCTTGTCTGTATCACCTCCCTCCCTCACACAAACTTGCGTTTCAGTCTCACTGAAAGTTTTTGTTTGTTTACTACCACAGGTGTACTTTTATCGTTTAGTAAATCGTCATCGGTAATCAACATCGATTAAGGAATATCGATGACTTGTTTTAATCTGCGTCTGGGATCCAGGCACATTTGCACTGTTAGTGAACTGAGATTGACCAATCAGAAGCCTGCATTTTTGCGAACTTTCCATTGTGAGTGTGTTCAAGTTGCACGGGCGCTACGCGCGCGAGCTCAGGAGACAGGAACATGGAGTGGGTTCATATCATGGATGGAATAACACGTAGTGTGTTCAGGAACAGATCATGGATTTGATTAATTATGGTGCTAATTAAAAAGATATTTTGTTGCAAAAGGAACGCGTGCTAGATGACTGAATGGATAAGGTAGTGAACTCGAGACTAGGGATTCTGGGTTCGAATCCTTCCAGTCCCACGTTGTATCATAACTTTTTTTTGTTTTGTTTATTGGTTGTTTTATATTTTTCATAATGAATAAGATATTTTTGATGAAGATATATTTTTTATTTTTATTATACAGAGGCACGTGTATTTTTATTAAAATAATAAAATACTTATTTAAATGTGAGAAAATGAGGTATTTCGAGATGAAAGTTTTACATCTGAACGCCTTTTAAATATTCAAAGCTTCATTTCTAAGTGATTATATATATAGTATGTATATGTATAATGATATAAACATTAAGCAAATCCAAATGAAAAAATAATATATATTGTGCGAAAATATCCTTTTGCGCGTAGGATAATTCCTTGATTTTCTTTCTTTTTTTTTTGAGTACTTTAGGAGTGAATTTTTATCGAGACTAGGCTGGAAATCATATTTTACTTTGAACATTATAAAAATAAAATGCAATAGTTGTAGATTATTTTAACTAAAAATATCTGTACATATATTTTTTAAAGAGATACTATATATAGGTTTGCTGTCTAGTTTTATAGTGAATAAAGCATGATTAGAATGTTTATAAATTTTCTACTGAAAGTATAAGTAAGTATTTTGCTTATACTAACAGAATTTTGAATGCCATTTATTTCTCATGTTTTATGATGTATTTTGGTCTCTTATCCACACGGTATTAAAATATGCAATCATAAAATAAGAAATATATATATTAAAACCTTCTCTGAAAAATTGTCTAACTAACAGTGCAAATTCCATTGAAATCCATCCAGTATAGTATATTACAAACAAATCTCATATGTTGATATCACAATCTTGGTTCACTAACAGCATCTATTTATCACGGAAGATATAAATCAACTGATAAATTATTTTTAAATAAATAAAAAGAAAATTGTTAAAAAGTTAAAATTTTTAGATCACCAGTTGAATTCTTAAATTGTATCAATCAACCAACCAAACAACGCACAATCACGTGATCAAATCGCCCACACAATTTTTTTGAGCAGCTTGGGCGGATTTTGTGTGCGGTTGGTTAACTAATTTTAAGTTCTAAATGGGCTAAAGTAGATAAAGAAGGTCACGTGATGTTTTTCCCGACTATTTTAGATTTTATCTGAGTGTACATAGGCATGTATTTCTGTTACGAAAACCATGTTTTGGAAGAATAAAGAAATATAGTCATTGGTTTTACCTTTTTTGAACCATTAAAAATAATGAAATAATTGAATTATTTTAAAATTCCTTTCTTCGATAAGACCTACTCCATGGCATAAACTTCTGAGCGCGCGCGCGGCGCGAACTGCACTTCTGAACACACTCTGTTTTTAGTAAGCAAATTTTCTGATTGGTCAATCTCATTTCGCAAACAGCGCAAAATCTACCTGGATTCCGGTATTAGCAGATTCTTAATCAAGTTTTTCGTAAGCAGAGATACGTTGCGGTTGTAAATAAATAACAAAGGAAATCGAATATAGGAATAAAGGTACATTTAGAATCAAGAGGTACTCAAAAAATTCTTCTTAATTTGGACAAACACTTCCAATCTTAGTATACACTTTTTTCCTGCTCCCTGTCCTCCATGTTTTCATATATTTGTTTGTAGGACAAACACAATGATAAACCTACAAGTCAACCACTGATGGTATCAACTTTTGGCTTATGCACCACTTCAGTTCCGGCAGACACGGATCATTAGATTCCCCTACTTCTACTCTCCCATAAAATAAAGGTTTTTTTTTTTCTTGTGCTTGATAACATAGGTTTTTGTGCTGCCGGCTCTTGGACTATCAGGATAGTACCGTACAAGCGCATTGCATTACATGTATTTTAAATTTGTTCAGAATGATTATTCTTTTGCACAATTTCAGATTTCCTGTGACATTTGTGTTCTGTCTTATATGACAAAGTAAATATAATATCTAAAACTTTCAAATGCATTTACAATAAAGAATTATTTCAATGGCACTTTAGCATTAGTTAAAGGGAAATTTAAAGGACAATTTTCCTGTAGCGAAGGCTGCGGGCAGCGCCTCTATAGGCCGTTTTAATTCCCAATAGGCCCCAAAGCAATTTCCACTTCGGTGGACTTCAACGTCATTGTCAATGTCCGAAATTTACCTATGTCGATGAAATATGTTTCGCTCTATGTTTTGAATATCTATTCCGTCCTAAACGAAGCAGACGCAAGGGATATTTTATTTATGTTTGATTCATTTAGCTGTTTTTTTTTATCGTACTTGTTCGTCCAGCTTTAACTTACAAAATGATAATTATAATAATAATATAAAAGAAAAACCCCAGGAAATTCTGTTGAAAACGTAATAGTTCAAGAGCCGACAGCACAAAAACCTATGTTATCAAGCACAAGAAAAAAACCTTTATTTTATGGAAGAGTAGAAGTAGGGGAATCTAATGATACATATCTGCCGGAAGTGAATTGGTCCATAAGCCAAAAATTAATACAACTAGTGGTTGACTCGTAGGTTTATCATTGTGTTTGTCCTACAAACAAAGATATGAAAACATGGAGGACTAGGAGCAGGAAAACACATTGATAAACCTACGAGTCAACCACTGGTGGTATTAATTTTTGGCTTATGCACCACTCAGTTTCGGCAGACACGGATCATTAGATTCCCCTACTTCTACTCTCCCATAAAATAAAGGTTTTTTTTTCTTGTGCTTGATAACATAGGTTTTTGTGCTGCCGGCACTTGGACTATATGTAAGTTAATGAGATAAAATTGTAAGAAATTAAATTCGGGTACCGTGATAATTTATTCACATCGAATACAATTTTATCAAGTGTAATATCAGTATCTCTATATTTTGCTTTTTTTTTTTTTAACTTTTAGATTTATATAATTCTAAAAGTTTGTAAAAAGGAATTTTTCCCTATCTGTAATTTTATTATTATTTCTTATATGTTAATATCATAAATATTATTGAACTGATTGTACGTTGTTTACATTAAAAACAATATTTTTATTTTATTGGTGAGAAAGAGAAAATGCGTAAATTGTAAAAGATTATTGTAACGATTGTTTAATACATTAAACTTCATAAATTAATGAAACATCGGCTGTAAAAAAAATTTCTACCAAATGGGAATATTTATGAAATTTTCTGGGACTTGTAGAGTGCAATATTTCGTATATTTTTACATCACACCATCGCTTTATGTACAGTATATTACATATGTAAAACCTAATATTTAAAAACCAATTATATCATATTGGTTAAAATCCAATTACATCATATTTACTTGACGTATAATATTCACGACGAAGTTTTTAGCTTCTTTTTCGTTGCACTTAAATCTTTCACCCATCATGTACGAAAAAAACATATATATCCATGCATGAACATAGAATAGATATTAGATATATAGAATAAAATTTCTATTCTAACTTCATGTATCGGCAAAGTCTTTTAAGATACATAGATCGGCAATTTCCATTCAAAAGTGTTGTTCTTTCACTAATATTAATTATCACTAAGTCCGTGGATGTTGACAGAACAAATAGTTTATTAAACGAAAACACTACACAAACACAAAACAATTAATTTAAAGATAAATTTCTCACACAGATTACTTTTTCATAACAACTTCACACAGAATAAGTTTTTACGTCTACATTTCTACCGTTCGCACGCAGACTGAGTGTGTCGGGAGAAAAGACTGGCAGTGCGCAGGTATAATGCGCATAAAAAATGTTCGCTCACCTCTAAACCCAATACACTCCTCCTGCGAGAGATACATTTTTTGTCTCTTTAAACAATTCCAAAAAACACATATACATATACATACAAAAATTACATACAATAATTACACATCTCATAATAGTGAAATACTTTCCATAGATTATAACAACTTATCCTCATTTACACCTTTAGTAAGGAAATCAGAAATAATATGTTCACCTTGAACATATTCCAATGAAATAATACCTTCTGACAATAAATCCCTGACAAAATGAAATCTTAAGTTCTTGTGCCTAGATTTATTTGAGGATTTTGTACATTTAATCCACTGTATTGCTGCTTGGCTATCAGTGCTTAACGTGTTCGCGACGGCACGCGCATTCAGAAGTGCGCATCTGAGGACGGAGCGGGAAAATTTGATTTCATCTTCTGGGCCGAAGGATTTTGCGAAACTAAGCCTAACTCTTGTAAAGAGTTCTTCAAAAAATTATAAAAGATTCATTTTTCCATGTAACCTTTTGAAATGCACATACATGAAATATGTTGTTATTATACATATTTACGCAAAAAATTGAAATATTTTCTCGGATATTTTAATATAAAAATGACTTTTAAAACAAATATAATGCATGTTTTAATCACGTTTTTCAGTTAAAAAATATTATATGATTACAAAACACTTACGTTCCTTTAATATAGCAACATATGAAATGTTTTGCTCAAATAAAGGATAATTTTGTTTAAAAAAAATAATAGTTTTGTTTCTAAATAATTGTTAACACTTTCCGTAAATAAGACAAGTATTTTTAAAAAGCATATTTATTCACTAATAAAAATAATTAAATAAAACTTGCAAGCAACTTCTGCATGCAACTTTTAATGCTTATTTTATTATGCAGACATAAAAAATAGTTTGAAAACTTTTAATTCAATTCAAAATATTTGGGAAAATTCAAAATTTACATGTAAATATATAATCAATCATAAAATATCTATCAAATAAAAAATATTGAATAATAATAAATAATAATAAGTAAAATAGAATTATACTTTAAAATATACCTTTCTAAAAAGTTGTTGATGTTAAAAATATTTTTGAAAATAAAAGAAATAATACATATTGTAAAGTATAATAAAACGAAATATCAATTAATGAATATTTAATAAGAATAAGTAAACATGAATAACTTAAAATACATTCTTCAAAAAAAATTGTTTATGTTAAAATACCTTTATAAACATCTTTTAATAATATATGTTTAAACATATAAATAAATTTATGAGGTTCAAAGTATTGAATAATATTTTTTAATAATAAATAAAACTGAAAAATAATTTGAAATATACTGATAAAAAATGCCGTTAATGTTAAAAGTATTTTATAAAATGGAAATATTAACGAAATCATATAAATGTATTCAATTATAATGGGCAAACTGACTATTAATTGAAACTATTAACTTTAAAACCTGCGAACATTTCTCAAAATGTCAGAGTTCAATGACTGTGTTAGAATCACACCACTCTCTTAAATTTTACTTTCTGAAAATACATTAATTTCATGCATTTTCTTTTTTTTTTTTTTTACTAAATATTTTTCCCTATCCCAGCTATTCCATTGTCAGTAAAATACCTGCGTTTTTAGACATTTTAATGAGTTTGTAAAATAAGATACATAAATATAGATAATTTAAGACGAAATTTTTTGAAACGATATGAGTAACTATTGAAGGAAAACTAAAAAAAAAAAAAAAAAAAAAAAAAAAAGCGCACAAAAGTTTTCTTGACTTGACGGTACCGAAAATATTTTGAACAAGCATCCGCAAATATTTAAACTGCGTAGCAGCATTTGTTGAAACAAAATAAAAAATATAAATAGGCCTCCCGCTTTCCTCCTCAATGAATGAAAATCCAAAACTATTAATCACCACGACGTACAAATAAACTCTTTCCAATCGTGACAAAAGTAGAAAAAAAGTAATTGAAATTGAATCAACTGGAAGCTTAGCCATATGCGTACGTGAAGCTTACGTCATAAGCTTAGAGTTGATCAGCTGACTCAACCATTCCTTTTCCCAAGTGTCGTAGAAAATTTTCTGATAAACAAAAAATAAAGTTTCATTTGACACATAGATATATGATAGAAAGAAAATCACGTTTCAGAAGCATAAATAGATGAATGTGAAATAAACACACTTTTTTTTTCATTGCAGTCATTTTTGGAAGAAAATTAAATTGACATGGATTAAAAATATATTAATTTATTCCATTTGCTTTCCTAGATAGAAGGACATATGTTCTTCCCAAATGTATATTCAAATTTCATTACGATTTTTTTTTTCTGAGTTAAACTTACTGGAATAAAACGTTCCAACTGTGTGGCACGAATATCGGTCGCTCGGGATGTGAGTGCCAAAACCGCCGGCACGTATACCCGTCGCGCGGGATGAAAGTGCAAACGAGGCCGGCACGAATACCGGTCGCTCGTCCCGAACGGGTTAAAATTATGGCATCTTTTATAAATTGGTTACAATTTAACTCAGACAATAAGTTTACAGTCCATATTATATCCTTACAAATTTCTGAAATAGAAAATAATTCTGATTCACATGTAGAAAGACTAACGCTTTTTTGTTTACGACATTTCCAAGATACTAATGACTTTCCTAACAATACAACTCCCCCTGAAAAAGACCTTCCATTTCCTCCATTTCCCCAACTAGCATCTTAACTACTATTTAAATACCCAAATTCGTTGCTGTAAAATAATTTTTTGTCTTTTGTACCTTTTAAATATCTTAATACTCTTTTAGCCAAAATGTAATGTCTTTTCTCTGGTTTGTGATTAAATTGAGACAAATAAGTTGTGACAAATGATATATCAGGACGTGTTCTATTGGCTAAATATAAAAGTTCACCAATAATTTCCTGATACATAGTTATGTCAAACAATTCATCTGTTGGAGGAAAACTTTTATCTTCACCTTTAACAATGGGTGTTTTCACAGATTTACAATTTTCTAAATTATGCTTTACCAACAATGATTCAATATATTCAACTTGTGTCAAATTTATACTTTTTTCATTTTTTTCAATTTCTATACCTAAAAATTTAGAATTCTTATTTTCGTACAATTCAAATACATTTTTAATTTTAGAAGCAATATTTTCATACATTGTTTGATTATTACAAAAGATCGTTATATCATTCACATGCATACATAATATAAAAATGTTATCATTTTCAACTTTAATGAATACACAGTAGGGTGGAGCGAAAAAAATTATTTTTTAAAAATCAAAAACGGGTAGGTGCCAAAAGTTGCCTTTATACTAGTACATCAACTGCGTGAAATTTTACCGCTGAAAAAAATGCCTTGAGTCTGCGCTTTTGGTCCAAAAATCGAAATTTTGGGTAAAATTTGACATTTTTTCAAAAAAAATAAAAAAATTCCTATAGAAAAGGCTATTATTTAAATGTGTTATTTAAACCTTTATTATTAATGACTTAACATATTTAAACGATAAAACGGTATCTTTATTCTGTATAACTGGAGCAAAACTGACAACTTTTGGTAAAAAAAGAGGCATTGCCACTCTGTTGTGTCATACAACTAATTGTTCTTTAGAATACAGCTATTACCTAGTGTTGCTTTCAAAACTACCCAGGAGCTATCACGTGGAAGTTGCTGCATTTCATGTCACAGCAGTGCATAAATCGACCACCCTACCATCTGAGCACAATGTTTTATTTATACATTGAATTGTGATTTTTTATCAAAGACTGGCATAAGTTTTCTAATTATCAACCTAGTCCATCTATCTTTGTGTCCACTGACGTTGGATGATGCTGCTGTAACACTCCTTCACGTATATTTATACTGCTTGTATATGATAAGGCAAGCAGAGTAATGCAGTGGAATTAATGAAACCTATTCAGCCCTCTATTATCTTCACCAAAATTGCGTCCAGTTAATGTATAGTGATTGGGAGTTCTGTAACTACGATATTTAGATATTTCATCTTTGGGTATGCTATCATTTACTCTACCCTTGCATTTTTTATATGCTGAGAAGCTTGCTGTTTAATGTGATGGCGATCGTCAGAGAGCATTGCAATAAGAATTTGCTCTCGATGGGCAAAGCAACCATTGTCCTAAATAATTTTTTTTAGCATTTGTTTTATGCCGTTTTCTGTGATGTTTAGTAGCCAAGTAATTTCCCATAAGTTTTTAGATCCATTTTTTAGATGTGGATTACATTTGGTGTAAACCATCCTGCGGCATAAGCTTGGATTACATACTTTTAGAATGAAACTACAGAATCTGATGGTTAAACAGTGCTTATATAAAGGCGAAAAATTTTATTCGCCTATGTGAGCCATCTTGAGTAGGACATTTTTCTTGGGTTCCTATTCGCTAGTTCTTCTGAGCAATATATTGATGAAATAACTTTGCAAATGTCTAGCAGATATTTCTGGTCTGTGCTGTGTACACTTTTCTCGATTTCAGGAAATAATGTTTCAAAATTTCTCTCTATGACTTCAAAAATTGAAATAAGAAGGGAATGGCAGGTGGACAAAGATTTTCCTATTGGTCCGGTGAATCCCCGTGGGTTAGAATCTAATTTTTGCCAATGATCTTGTCTAATAAATGATGCAGAGGAAATTCACTGGACTCTGAGGTGGCATGTGATCCATTGTCATGGTTCATTCTAAACATGTCCCACGCAGAATGGATGGCAACTATGAACAGAATTCTCCGCCTTTAAATGAGCACTCACTTCCCATCAGAGTCCCTATGTTCACTCAAAAAGTACTATGCAATCCAAGTTTTGCCCCAAGATGGTTTACCATCAAATGTAATCGACTTCAAAAGAAGGAATCTAAAAACTCATGGTAAATTATTCGGCTTCTAAAGTACACAGAAAACGGAATAAAACAAATACTAAAAAAAGTTATTTAGAACAATCGTTGCTTTGCATACGCAGAGGAAATTCTAATTTCAATGCTTTCTGACGATCGCCATCACATATTAAACAGCTAGCTGCTCAGCACATAATAGTTGAAATATGAGAGTAAATGATGACGAACGCAAATCTGAAATATCGACAATCAGCATTTAAGCGAATAATTATATAAATCAAATTGATTGAAAAATTGTTGTGGTAACAGAACCCCTAATCAATATGCATTTATCGGGTGAAATTTTGGTAAAGATAATAGACGGCTGAATAAATTACATAAATATCATCCCCACTGCATTACATTTTTTGCCTTCTCTTACGCAAGCAGTAGAAAAATACACGAAGTAGATCACAGCAGCAGCATCCAAAGTCTGTGGATACAAAAAAGAGATGGACTAGGTTGATACATTTAAAAGTTATGCCATTATTTGATAAAAAGTCACAATTCAAAGTATAAATAAAACATTGTGTTATGTGTTATTGTGATGGTAGCGTGGTCGAGATACATGACTTGGGAAGTTTTGAAAGCAACTAGGTAAGAGCTGTATTCTAAACAACAATTCGTTGAGTGACACAGCAAAGTTTCAACGTCCCTTTTTACCGAAAGTTGTCAATTTTGCTCCAGTTATACAGAATAAAGATATCGTTTTATCGTTTAAATATGTTAAGTCTTTCATAACAAAGATTTAAATAACACTTTTAAATAATAACCATCTCTATAGGAATTTTTTAATTTTTTTGAAAAAATGTCAAATTTTACCCAAAATTTCGACATTTGGACTAAAAGCGCAGACTCAAGCTATTTTTTTCAGCGGTAAAATTTCACGCACTTGATGTACTAGTATAAAGGCAACTTTTGGCACCTACCCGTTTTTGATTTTTAAAAAATAATTTTTTTCGCTCCACCCTAATACACAGTTATCAGAAGCTAATTGATTTAATCCAATATTACCGAGTTCCTCTTTTATTTTTAAATACCAATTTCTACCCGATTGGGGTAATCCATAAATACTCATTTTCAGTTTATAAACTTTATTAACCCCTATCAGTTTTTAATAACCAGATGGTGGTGACATATATAAAGTTTCTTCCAAATCACTGTATAAATATGCTGTTTTTACATCAAAAAACTCAACAATCAAATTTAATTTAGCTGCAAGTGCAATTAGTAATCTAAATGACTCAATATTTACAACAGGTGAATACGATTCATTATAATCTTTGTTTTTAATTTGATTAAATCCAGCTGCCACTAATCTAGCTTTATATTTTATTTCCTTATTTTCACCCTCTTTTAAAGCATAGACCCATTTACTTTTAATCAATTTTGTTTTTTCTGGCATATCAATGATTTCCCAAACATTATGCTTAATTAACCCCTTGGGGACAAGCGACACGTATACGTGCCGGAAATAGGCCTAAGGATCCTCGTTTGTCCTCACCAGTAAAATTTTACTGTAAAATTTGCCTTATTTAATTCGAGCATTTTCCCTATTTGAATAGGCACAAACTTCTGTTTTTTAAAACCGGTAGCAAAGTAATAAACATTTCGTAAAAGGCTTCCGTCGCGAAGGGGTTAAAGAATCCAATTCATTTTTCACAGCTATTTGCCAATCATGTGAATTCACACTATTTATTGCCTCTAAATAATTACTCGGGACCTTATCAGTTAAATTAGCTGACGAATATTTACTTTTCAATCTTCCTGACCTTCGAACTTCAATCATATTTTCACTTCGGTCTTTTATTTTGTTATTTCGATTCCTTTTCCCCGTGCCTTCATGTCTAGCCGGAGACAAATTAAGTTCTGTTAATGGGGTTGCGCAACTGTTTTTTATTTCGCTTGTGTCAGAAATTTCTAAATCGAGAGATTTATTCTTTTGATTTTCATTCACTTCCAGAAAATTTTTATTTATTAGCGGTTCAATATCCCAACACTCGGAAAATTTACTTAATCCAAAATATTTACTTCCCTTTATAGTTTCGTTGAACTTAACAGAACGTCCCTCAATTACTTTCTTTTTTTTTTGCATCATAAATACGATATCCCCTCCTATCTCTAGCATATCCTAACATAATTCCACTTCTTCCTGGTACATCGAATTTATTTCTCATTGTTTTAGGAATATGAAAATAAGCTAAACAATCAAATTTTCTTACATAATTTAATTTGGACTTTGTACCTGTCCAAATTTCTAAGGAGATTTTTTCTTTTCCTTTACGCGGTGTTATATTAGAAACCTGTGTTACAGCGCCTAGAAGATACAGTGTGGAAAACGGCTACAAAATAGTGCTAAAAAATTGAATCCCATGTACAACTATGCTGAATAACAAGATGTCGATCGTAGCGCCATCGTAGTGATTTAAAAACGATAGTCATTCCAAAAGAGACTCTTTAACCCATTTCACGTCATTCCTTAACTAAATTAGCTTATAACAGACCAAAATATCTTATATTTATAGTTTCCGATATTTAACATTCTATAATTTTTGAAAACACAGTGTTTATATTGAAAAGAGTTACAAGATGGCGCTCGTATCAGCATATTGCCGCTGAGCATTGTTGGAGATTTATGGGATACAAGTTTTTAGCACTTTTTAAAGCATTATAGGAATAGCCGTTTTCCACACTGTATCTTCTAGGCGCTGTACCTGTGTACTACAATTGATAGCTTCTGCCCAGAATTTGGTGGGAAATTCACTATTCTTCGATCATCTGATTGACCGGCTTCTTACCGTCGATCTTATTTTTTCCCATAATAATTTCGCATTTTCTTCTGCTGCAAACTGTAGCGCCTGTTCATCAGACAATGACAGCTTTATGTTTGCGACGGCATCGCTTTTTTTTTGGTCCCATTCGATGGAATCCTTATCACTCAGTCCTTCTGCTTTTACTTAGGATATGAAAGTATCCAACCTTTTAAGGCTTAAAACAGCTTTTATTTTGAGACTCCATATAAAATAATTATTTCCGTTTGATTCGGGGACGTTTAACTTGTCCATTGTTTCTTTTAACAAAACTAATTTCGATTTAGAATATAAACCACGCTCTGCTACCATTTTGTTGTTCTTTCACTAATATTAATTATCACTAAGTCCGTGGATGTTGACAGAACAAATAGTTTATTAAACGAAAACACTGCACAAACACAAAACAATTAATTTAAAGATAAATTTCTCACACAGATTACTTTTTCATAACAACTTCACACAGAATAAGTTTTTACGTCTACACTTCTACCGTTCGCACGCAGACTGAGTGTGTCGGGAGAAAAGACTGGCAGTGTGCAGGTATATAGCGCATAAAAAATATTCGCTCGCCTCTAAACCCAACACAAAGCATGCGAAATCATGACAGCCATCTGATGTAAATTGAAACACTTGAAGCGCGAGGTTTGTAAGTCAGCTGTGGTTATTTACCATTAAGTGCTATGGCTAGATGAGCTTAAAAATTAATTTTTATCAATATATATGAAGTTTATGGCATACTTTTTTTTTTACATGAAGCTATTTTTTATATCTAAATATCCGATATAAATATTGAATTTTCAGTAATAAAGTTAATTAAAGCAATTTATTAATAATTTTATGAATGGTGTGTTTGAAAAAGAGTATCTAATTTTAACATGCCTTATAAACCTAAATAAAGGCGAAATTTATATGGAATCAGATTGTTAAAGATTATAATTCCACCTTTTTTGAAGTTTGATTTACAAAAGTAACTGGTAGGGAAGTTTAGATTAAAGGTAGCAACTGTAACATAATATAGTAATTTACAAAATTTTAAATTACTTTTAAAGAAATCTACGTTTTTAAAACTAATTTTTATGCGAAAAAGTAATTAAAAAAATGTATATTAACGAAAGTAACACTATATTTTTATCCTTGAAGGATGTTTATTGAAATACTTACTTGCTATACGAAAAAAAAAATGATAAATAATAAGGTATTTTTTTAAAAAAAGTCCTAAATGAAATAGGGTAGACATACTTAATGATCCGCGATGAAAAAATACGCTGATAAAAGTTACAGCACCTAGAATACCTAGTGTGGAAATACGCTATCCAAACAGTGCTAAAAATTTGTATCCCTTAAATGTGCGACGATACTGCTAAAATCCCAAGTGTCGATCGCAGCGACATCTGCGGGATTTTCGTATTACTATTATTACATTGTATAGACCATTGAGAAGAGATAGGGGTGGAGAGTGCTTTGGTAATCCTAAAGTGGAACCAACATAACAGTCACGTGTTTACTATAGTCACGTGACTTTTACCGCCAATGGCTAGCATATGTTTACGAAAGGAAAATAAACAAATTACCGTATCTTTAAAGTAAAGTGAGAATCTTCTTTTACTAATTTAAAACAGATTTTAAGTTGCTTTGTTTTACTTCGTTTATATTTTTGCACTACTTCACATGCATAATGTGGATGCTGAGTATTTTTATATTTTTTTTTGTCACGACCGGCAGTAATTTTCAAATTGCGAAGCAAGCGATAACGAGCGAAATCTGGAAACCTTTACATGAGTAGGGCCGGTCATGTTGATGCCGCTTTTCAAGGGAATTCTCTACGGAAAGCACACTCCACCCCTATTTCTTCTCTATGGTATAGACTAGCAATTTCTTGAAGTTGTAGAAAATATCCTGCAGATGTCGCTGCGATCTGCATATTGCAGCAGTATCATTGCACATTTAAGGGATACAATATTTTAGCGCTTTTTTAAGTATCACAAGGATAGCCGATTTCCACACTATATATTCTAGGCGCTATAATAAAAGTATTTTCTTAGATAAATTAAAATATAAAACAAATATACTGTCGTACAACAGCTGTGATCAAAAATCCTCATTTAAACTGATAGTTTGCCGGTCTATGTACTTTAAAAGTCTTTGATTGCATTACCATTACGCTCTATGGAAATGTCCTATCTTATAAATACATGGAAATTATTCCAGGGAGAAACATTCGCCTTGCATACAATATTTCAAATGAAAATCAAATTTCAAAGTAATTGCTTAAGAGGCGCAATGGCCAACATAGTGAAAAAGATTCCATTCCGGGACTCGAACCCGGGCCATCAGTATAGCGCTCTGACGTTCTACCGACTAAACCACATGGAACGACACCCAGCCTGGAAAATTACTCACTATTATATGTTGTCAAGGCTACAAACTCAGCACATGATGGAATATTTACGCGAGCCACCGACCTGGCGCGAACACGAAACATAATTAAATCCAGCATCGATAGAAATCATATTAATACATGGAAATTATTCCAGAGAGAAACGTTCGATTTTCATTTGAAATATTGTATGCAAGGTGAATGTTTCTCTCTGGAATAATTTCCATGTATTAATATGATTTCTATCGATGCTGGATTTAATTATGTTTCGTGTTCGCTCCAGGTCGGTGGCTCACGTAAATATTCAAATATTCCATCATGTGCCGCGTTTGTAGCCTTGCCAACATATAATAGTGAGAAATTTTCCAGGCTGGGTAGTGGGTATCGTTCCATGTGGTTTAGTCGGTAGAACGTCAGTGCGCTATACTGATGGCCCGGGTTCGAGTCCCTGCATGGAATCTTTTTCACTATGTTGGCCTTTGCGCCTCTTAAGCAATTACTTTGAAATTTGATTTTCATTTGAAAACATGTCCTATCTTATATGTTAATCTATGTATGGAAATAAACATTAATAGACGGCTTGCATTGACGTCACGTTGCTATTAGCAACGACTGATACTCTAATCTGGTATGGACGTTATGCGAGGCTAACGAAAAAGACAGGCTACCGCGGTGGGTCCGATTCTTCTTTTTTTTACAGACCGCTGGAGTCACGTGATGCTCTTTTCGCACATCTTCATTGGTGCATTCGAGCATCACGTGACTCCAACGGTCTGTAAAAAAAGAAGAATCGGACCCACCGCGGTACCCTGTCTTTCTCGTTAGCCTCGGACGTTATGGAGGTGACGTCAGACGCCAGAACTGACGGTATGTTGATCTGTTATTCCAGCCACTGCACTGCCAGAATGCCAGTATGCGCAGGCGCAAACAACGCAAGCAGACGACTTTAGCGGCAGACGACTTTTAGAGATTTTTTGACGAAATTCGCGATATTTTTTGCGCGACCATTTGACCAAATTCGCGGTTTTTGTTTTTTTTCTTGTCCGCGACAGTTTGACAAAATTTTCGATTTTCGTTCCGTAATCGTTAAGCGAAATTTACAAGTTTTTTTCGCGACCGATGGAAAACTTTTTTTTTCTACGACCAATTGTTGATATTTGCAAAATCCCATGTATAATACACAATCACATATCTTTTTAAAACAGTGACTAATGAATGTTTTTAATAATTTGCACAATAAGTACAATCTTAATATCAATCGTATGTTGAGGGCCGAAACTAGCATTTTTTACGACGGCGAAAAATGGAGTTTGGCGCCTCCCCCCCGTCCCCTTCACATCTCCTCATGTTCAATAAAAGTTATCGACCTTAGGTACCCTATGCAAAAGAAAATATATATATATAAATAAATAAAAATCATTTAATAGTTAGAATTAGAGCAAGAAATATGTAAACAACGCTCCCATACGATTAACATTACCTTGAGCGTTAAGAGCCTACACTAGTCACGCGAAGAAACTGGAACGCTAATTCTAAACGTATGGGAGTGTTCTTTTTAAAAATTTTCGCTTGCATATCAATAGTTTTAAATGATTTTTATAGCTTAGAAAAGCCGAGGTTGAATTCTAACCGGGTTAGTGTTTACTTTTCCGATTTTAGTTGCAGATTATTTTTATAAAGTTACTTTCACTTTCAGTACCGGTTTCGAAACCTAAAAGTATAGCAACGCTAAAGATCAATCTAAACTATTCTAGGAAAATAAAACATTTTAAAATATTAAAATGCAAGAGAGAACTTTGAAAAGAACGCTCCAATAGGCTTAACATTAGTTTGCGAGTTTCTTTGTATTATATATATATATCAGTGGCGTGGCGTCCGGTCATCGCTGGATGCGGCGATGACCAAGCAATATTTTAAAACTCTTAATAAGCTTTTAAAACTCTACGATCCAGTTTTAGCAGAACATTTGGAGTTCATGTATAAGTGAAGGTAAGATTTAAAGTTTCTTTTTTGAACATTCAACCATTGAATTTTAGAGTTAATAATTTTTCACCACAAACTTAAATAATTGCGATGACCACCGAAAAATTTCACGCCACGCCACTGATATATATATATATATATACAATTTTGTGTGAAACAACAAACAAAATCTTCATTTGGCGCCCCCTTCGCCTTTGTTCTGGCACATGGGGCACATGCCCCTTCTGCACCCCCTAGTTTCGGCCCGGGCTATATTCTTAAAAAACATTTAAAAAGCGGGTTACTATTCTATCTTGCATATATTTCAACCCTTAGTTTTTAGTCATTGACAGTTGCACGACCTCACGCCCTTTGAGGCCGGATCTGGATGTAAAAAAAGTAATTTTAGTAAACGGCATGGGCGACATTTTTCAATTGTCACCTACCTAGAAATGGCAAAAAGACGAGAAATGTAATTTGGGAAGGTAAAAGCAGGGGCGGCTGCGCCTTTACTATTGATCGTGCCCTGGGTGAGTTTTTTTTCTTTTAAATCACGGGCAGTCGCCCAAACTCGCCTCCTCTCTCTAAGACTGGATCTGGTTGGTTGCAAAAATTAATTGGCCCAAAAGTAATGTAAAAAATAATTGCATCAAAAGGAACAGAGCGGCATTTTTCAATTTCTGCCTAGGGTGGCAAAAAGCCTAGAAATGACGAAAAGAAGAGAAAAAATCATTTTGGGGAATAATTTTATTAGCCGTGGCGCCCTGTGAAAGATTTTTTACTGTACCACTGCAAATGCTATACCCGTTTTTTTCTTATAAAGGATTTTACTAAAGCATTTTACTTCCTGAACTCCTTCCAGGGTCGAAACTAGCTATATCTTCACCCGGGGCAAACATGGATATGGATTTTGGCGCCCCCCTCCTTTCTCCGCAAAGTAAATTTACAAAGAGAAAGTTACAAAAGTTTCTATTAGCGAACTTATTTTAAAATTTAAAATGTTTAACAGTAAAATACGTAATATTGAAATATATAACCAGCTTTGTCAAATATTTATTCATTAAAACCTGTGAAAAAAATCGAAAGGAAGCGGAAATAATTCCGTTTTATACAGGTTTCCGTCTTAGCAGATATAACTGTTGGTATTCTTTCTGTTGGAACCATGTAGTTTTTTTTTTATTTAAGACAAGATTCCATTATAGACAGATTTTATTTTTCCAGATTTCACTGTTGTTGTAGCATTACAAATAATTACAATTGAGGCACTTTAATGTCATAGTGATATGAGTCATATTGTTTTAGGATCTAAAAAAAACAGGATTTACTGTAGGCATAAAAATTAAATCCAGTATTGTAAAATATCTTTCTGTACTATCTACACCAGTTTTGTGTAGATTATACAGGGAATAGTGTGGAATTATCACTTATACCACTTTTCTTATTTATAGATTGATATGTCTACATACTTTCCTCAACCTAATGATAATTTTCAAATTTATGTGTGACTCAAAACAACAATAACAAAATTATTAAGTTTTTACTTTTCATTTTGTGAAATTTCGTCCGCTTGGTTTTTATTGTCCCAGTCAGTCACCTGACCTCGCCCCCTCTATGGCCAGATACGGTTATATGCATGTAAAAAATAATTATAAGAAAAAAATGGGGTTATTTACTGTCTTGTATATTGTAAGCGAATCTTTTTATCTATTTGACAATTTTAATATACTTTACTCAGTTTTTCTTTTTGATATTTCGGCTAAAAAATATTTTTTTTACACAAATTTCACACACACACACACACACACACATATATGGTATGAAACGGCAAACCAAATTTTCATATGGCACCCCCTTTGCGTGGCGCCCAGGGCACATGCTTTCTCTGCTGCCCCCTTAATTTCGGTCTTGTATCCTTCTTCCGTTTGTTTTTATTGTCCCGGGCAGCCACACGACCTCGCCCATAGCAAGACGGGAAAAAAGAAAGCTCAACGCTGCTCAGGCAGATAGATAAAAATTGAATAGCCTTAATGGAATTTTTTTCATTAGAACAGTCAGTCAAAAAAAAATCTTCATTTGGCGTCTCCCTCTGGCGTCCGGGCACATGCCCCTCTGCACCTCAGGGAAATCGGTTGGCGTTTGGCAATTATCGGTGAGGGACAGTCTCACACAGAAGAGAGGACTAGAGACTGACCTTGGAAAATGTTAGTGATTTTGCTGACACAGGAAGTGATTTAAATAATAGAAGATACATGGTACATTTGAATTGGAGAAAGAAAATAGCCTAAGAGAACAGCTCTTTTTCTAATTCATTTGCAGTCTTCTATTATAGATGAATCTTTTTATATATTTGTAAATTTTAATGCATTTGGTTCAGTTTTCCTTTTGGATTTTCCGACAGTGAGACATTTTTATGCAAATTCAATATATATGCATATATATATTTTTGTATGTAAAGACAAAAAAAATCTTCATTTGGCGCCCCCTACGCTTTCTCTTCTGGCGCTCGCGGTTTCGACGGTTGGGGGCACATGCCCCCCCCCCCCCCCCCCGACGCTACGCTTATGCCCATATAGTTCAAGAGCCGACAGCACAAAAACCTATGTTATCAACCACAAGAAAGAAACAATATTTTATGGAACAGTAACAGTAGGGGAATCTAATGCTACATATCTGCCGGAAGTGAATTGGTGCATAAGCCAAAAACTGATACAACTGGTGGTTGACTCGTAGGTTTATCATTGTGTTTGTCCTACAAACAAAGATATGAAAACATGGAGGACTGGAAGCACGAAACACAGTGACAAACATACGAGTCAACCACTGGTGGTATTAATTTTTGGCTTATGCACCACTTCAGTTTCGGCAGACACGGATCATTAGATTCCCCTACTTCTACTACAGCGCCTAGAAGATACAGTGTGGAAAACGGCTATTCTACAGCGCCTAGAAGATACAGTGTGGAAAACGGCTATTCCTATAATGCTTTAAAAAGTGCTAAAAACTTGTATCCCATAAATCTCCAACAATGCTCAGCGGTAATATGCTGATACGAGCGCCATCTCGTAACTCTTTTCAATATAAACACTGTGTTTTCAAAAATTATAGAATGTTAAATATCGGAAACTATAAATATAAGCTATTTTGGCCTGTTATAAGCTAATTTAGTTAAGGAATGACGTGAAATAGGTTAAAGAGTCTCTTTTAGAATGGCTATCGTTTTTAAATCACTACGATGGCGCTACGATCGACATCTTGCTATTCAGCATCGTTGTACATTTATGGGATTCAATTTTTTAGCACTATTTTGTAGCCGTTTTCCACACTGTATCTTCTAGGCGCTGTAGCTATTCCTATAATGCTTTAAAAAGTGCTAAAAACTTGTATCCCATAAATCTCCAACAATGCTCAGCTGCAATATGCTGATCCGAGCGCCATCTCGTAACTCTTTCCAATATAAACCCTGTGTTTTCAAAAATTATAGAATGTTAAATATCGGAAACTATAAATATAAGATATTTTAGTCTGTTATAAGCTAATTTTGTTAAGGAATGACGTGAAATAGGTTAAAGAGTCCTTTTAGAATGACTATCGTTTTTAAATCACTACGATGGCGCTACGATCGACATCTTGTTATTCAGCATCGTTGTACATTTATGGGATTCAATTTTTTAGCACTATTTTGTAGCTGTTTTCCACACTGTATCTTCTAGGCGCTGTTTTTCTACCCTCCCATAAAATAAAGGTCTTTTCTTGTGCTTGATAACATAGGTTTTTGTTACAGCGCCTAGAAGATACAGTGTGGAAAACGGCTACAAAATAGTGCTAAAAAATTGAATCCCATAAATGTACAACGATGCTGAATAACAAGATGTCGATCGTAGCGCCATCGTAGTGATTTAAAAACGATAGTAATTCTAAAAGAGACTCTTTAACCTATTTCACGTCATTCCTTAACTAAATTAGCTTATAACAGACCAACATATCTTATATTTATAGTTTCCGATACTTAACATTCTATAATTTTTGAAAACACAGTGTTTATATTGAAAAGAGTTACGAGATGGCGCTCGTATCAGCATATTGCCGCTGAGCATTGTTGGAGATTTATGGGATACAAGTTTTTAGCACCTTTTTAAAGCATTAGTAAAGGAATAGCCGTTTTCCACACTGTATCTTCTAGGAGCTGTATTTAAGGGATACAAATTTTTAGCACTATTTAGATAGCATATTTCCACACTAGGTATTTTAGGCGCTGTAATGGAGGATATTCCATCTCCGTTTTGATCACGTGGTCAAGGTAAAGACTTCTAGCGTAAAGAAGGGAAGGCTCCGTAGACGTGTAATGTAAATCCCCGCTCGCCAATGAAACAGTTCATGAGGTAAAGCAGTAGTATCTCCCCTTCTTATCAGTTAAAAGTTCCTTGGGTAAGTTACCGGTATCACGTGACTTTTTTCAGCCTCGAACCTATATTTGGAATATCCTCCATTACAGGTATAGCCGATTTTCACACTATGTATTTTAGTCGCTATAACCGAGGCTAACGAAAAGACAGGAAGTCGTGGTGCTTTCCTTGTCGCGTTTTTTCAGACCGCTTGAGTTACGTGATGCTCGAATACACGAACAGAGCATCAAGCGACTCTAGCAGTATAGCGACTAGAATACACAGTGTGGAAATCGGCTATCCCTGTATACTTAATATAAAACGCTAAAATATTGTACCTCTTAAATGTGCAATGATGCTGCTGCAATATGCATATAGCAGCGACATCTGCAGGATATTTTCTACAACTGCAAGAAATTGCTAGTCTATACAATGTAATATTAGTAATACGAAAATCCCGCAGATGTCGCTGCTATCGACACTTGGGATTTTAGCAGTATCGTCGCACATTTAAGGGATACAAATTTTTAGCACTGTTTGGATAACATATTTCCACACTAGGTATTCTAGACGCTGTACTAGCAGTCTAATGCAAAAGTACTGCGGCAGCCCGCGACCAACGACATACAAAGCCGGTTCATGACTTTTAAAACGTCACAAAGATTGGAACATCTTTACGCGGCGATTGGCATAAAACGATGGGCGCGCCACTTTGTACCAATTACCATGTAAAGATGATCCACTCCGTGTGACATCTCAAATGCCATGAACTGGCCTCGGTATGTCGTTGGTCGCGGGCAGCGTTTTCACAGGTTTTCCTTAGCCTCGCTAGCAACCACTTTAAAAATCTTGTGGGCATCTTGTTCTCACTCGTTTTTGTTGATTTTGATTGGTTGGCCAATAATACTGGCTGACAAATTAATGATTTTGATTGGTTGGATACAAACGGAAGCAATTATGGCTCACACGGTTAAAACTGATCTATAGGCATGAAGAATATTGCAATAACTGAGCTCCGCATATACGGGTGGCGAACTCCCTCTCCCTATTCTGATACACTGAATCCAGCGGTCCGCCAATGAATAGAATGACAAAGAATTTCCGAAGAAAATTTTTGGCCAAACATAAATTTCCTCCATAAAGTAGTATGGGGGGGGGGGGTGATATTTTCAAATTGGATTATATTTCTAAAATATGGCGAAGTTTCTATAATTTTCACTGATATATATTTTTTATTGAAAAAATAGAGATTTTTTATTTAAATTCATTGCAAACTTTTAATGTTATTAGTTAAAATGAAATTTTATGTAAGGTCAGAAAATAAAAAAAATAGAATAAAAAGTTGTTGACATAACCAAAATTGATAAAAAGTATGCAGAAATGTTTGAATAAATGCTTCTAATATTAAGAAACGTTTAGGATTCATTACTTGCGCGCATTGAAAGTGTGATGCGGTCGCGGCAGAAAGTGGACTGGTGAGTTAGCCTTCTGTTCTATAAATTATGGAGTTCAATGATTGCATTACTGTTTCACGTCGCCGAATGAGCAGTCTTTCTCGCAGAGTATATAACCGTAAAGGTGTGGCTGTGGTCACACGCGGATAAAGTCAATCGCAAAAATGCAGGATTCTGATTAGCCAATCTTTTTTCGAGAATAGCAAGAAATACACCCTGTTCCAAAAAATTATATGCACCCAGAAAAAATTGAGCCACGACTATGAAATTTGGTATGTAAATAGTGTTTGCTTAGATGAGCAACTGATTATAAATTCAAAATAAAAAAAAAACATTCTATTGACTAGTAGCAGCAAAAAGAATGTCCATTTCAGTAGGTTGTAAAGCCACATATAGCAGCTATAAAAGCTGATACTCGGTGAGGTATGGAGCGTATTAAGTTACCGGTGCCCGTCCTCGGTAGATTCTGCCATAAGTGTAGCAACTGATAAAATAGTTCGGCGGTATTACGAGACGGCTGAAGTCGCCTTTCCAACATGTCCTAAACATTCTCTATTGGAGCAAGATCTGGTGACCGGGCAGGCCATGGGAGGACATTATATACAAACATATTCGAAATATACACTAACGTTTCTAAAATTTCCAGAAACATTTCCGAAACACACAGAAACGTTTCCGAATATCTGACTGAAGTGTACGGAAACATTTGCGAATTTCTGACCGAAATATGCGGAAACATAAGAGGGACACTGGGCCACATTGCTGCCTCACCGATTAGAGTAACGTTCCTGAATTGTTTTACAGAGTAGACATTGTTGCGAGAGTTGTGCAGTATCTGGTCGAACGTTTTTTTGCTGATAAATGGCATTTAGGCGACTGACTAGGCCGTACCACTGATTTCAAAATATCGTCTACGTACCTGCGAGCCATTAGAGTTCTTTCCAGTCCGAGTAAAAGTGATCAGCTGCCCCAGCAGATCGCTCCCCAGAATGTCACTGCAGGTGTTATGGCAGTGTGTCACTCAGTAACAAATACAGGATTGGGCCCCCGGCCACTGTACCTACACACACATACAGTAGTCACCAGCACTGAGAAAAAAGCGAGATTCGTCGCTGAATATCACATGTCTCCAATCAGACACTGCCCAGCTTGTTCGCGATCGACACCAATCCAGGCAACACCTCTATGTTGAAGGGTTAGAAGCAATTGCCTTAATGGACGTCAAAATTTGAGTCCAGAGTCGGCCTGTCATCTAAGGATGGTACGCCTTATTACCACGGCATCAGTGGCGTGGCGTCCGGTCATCGCTGGATGCGGCGATGACCAAGCAATATTTTAAAACTCTTAATAAGCTTTTAAAACTCTACGATCCAGTTTTAGCAGAACATTTGGAGTTCATGTATAAGTGAAGGTAAGATTTAAAGTTTCTTTTTTGAACATTCAACCATTGAATTTTAGAGTTAATAATTTTTCACCACAAACTTAAATAATTGCGATGACCACCGAAAATTTTCACGCCACGCCACTGCACGGCATCTATATCAACTGGCGAATGGCGTCAAATAGATGATAGTGAGACAGTTTTTGCAGATCTGGGTGCTCTTCTGATTACTCGATCCTCTCATGTGCTCGGTGGCGTCCTGAGCCACTGTAGCGGCTGGCCTTGCCTTCTCTGATCCACTGATGCCAACACCGCTTCGACTAAAATGCTGGCTGATACGTCTGTTGAACCAACCCGCTTTTCGACCGCCTATGTTCGACCCTTTCAAAGTCGAGCCTTTGTTCGTAGTGCCGACGAGTACATCTTAAAGGTATCATTCTTTCAAATCCCACATATAAACAATGGTAGTCCGGTTCAAACTACCCGTGAATTCGATTACCGGCTCTTTTAAATGCTTCCTGCTGCGCAATTTAAATGCGCCTTGCACAAGCCCCATTAGTCAGTGATGCTGAAATGTTAATCATTTACATAACTCAACAAATCACAGCAGCACGCCAAGTTTCGTAACTCTGACTCAATTCTTTCTGGGTGCATATATTTTTTTGCAACAGAGTGTATATCTAGATTCTTACCTAAAGGAGAGAAGTAAGACGAGTGGAATCCTTTATAACAGACTAATGACATATGCACAATGTCAGGCCCAGATAGACACTAAACGAGGCTAACGGAAAAAGACAGGCTACCGCACTACCTTTCGCGTTAGAACGCTAGATTCACGTGATGGTATTTTCGTGTGCTTGTATTCGTGCATTCCAGCATCACGTGACCCAAGTGAAAAAAAGAGACACGTGCAACGCATCGCAGCAGCCTATCTTTTTCACTAGCCTCGACGCTAAAAGTGTGTCGTGATAACGTCGAATGGTTCGAAACGAAACAACCGGTTCAGCGGTGGTTTTCTATTGTGTCATTCTTTGAAAGTCATCGCCAGGGAAACATAGCACCAGATAGGAAATGAATATCAAAGGCTTGTTGGGAGCCGTCAATGATGTCATGACTTTTAGAAACAATAGCAATCCATATTACCGAACTTAGCCGTTGTCCGGAAAAGAGAAAGCCAAACTGTGGCCGGAATTCTGACGAAGTGACTGTCTTTTGGAACAAAGACAACGACTAAATCCGAGGATAACAATTAGATCCGAAAAAAAATGATTTCACACAAACTAATTACGCCAGGAGCTAATTGGTTAAACTACTGATTTTTTTTCTGTAGTTTTCAAATATTTTATGTACATAACCGCAGTTCCAGCCCAAGACCATTTTGGCGACCGTGCGAGCATTCACTACCCTACCACCCCCTAGCCGCTATTAAAAATGCTTGGCCTTTTTGTCGCAGTATTTGTAAATGATTCGTATATAAAATTTTATAAATATTATTCTTACTTATTTAAAATATTATTTAAAGAAGCTTAAAAATGGATAAAGGATATATAGGATATATTCAATCCTATCTTTGAGTTAATTATTGTTAAGACTTAAAATAGAAAAATGAATTTTATACCAAACTAGCTGAGCCGGTCGTCATTGCCCGGGCCCGTGATAATAACCTTAAATAAACCTCAAATTTGTGTGATTTTATATCTTTAAGTAGCACTTCATAGGGTTAGCGGCAGATCATTGCAACAAAGTTGAATAGGGGATGGTCCTTTTCCAGTTTCAAGTGAAGTAATTTGAGCCTTTAGCTTAAAGGCAGTTCTATCAAAGAATGCATCCTAAATTAATCCATTAAGTTACTCTGATTATAAGTTCTTTGTTTGTATTTTGCTCAAATGAAGAATACAGATGTTGTTGTGTTGTTTGAGAAAATTTGATACCCTTAAACACAAAGAAGGCGCCCTGCTCAACAGGTTCGTAGACCCAGCAGATTATTCGAGCCTGGTTATAGAATATGTAAAAAAAAGTAGGATATATAATTATTTATCAAGGCTCTTTTGCCCTTCTGCCGGTTGGCGTTCCGTGCGATCGCACACTTTGCGCACCCCTTGGACCGGCAATGCACAACCGTACAATTCAACAGCAGAACTTCAGTTTGACTCATTACCAAACTACTCATTTTGAGTACAAAACTATTCATTATTGTATTATTAAACATATATTTATACATTTTCAATTTCAGCAAACCAGCAAATGAAAGAAAATGGTTAATATCTTACCTAGAAGTCAGAATGGATGTTCTAGTGTTAAATATGAACAAAATTCATCATAGACATGACCAGAACACTACAAATATGAAAAAAATCTGGTAGGCAGCGGAAAATTTTAATCGTCAGTAAAAAAAATAACTTCATACCCTCCTTCCCCGTTGGCGATTTTTTCGCGTATTTTAAATTCAGGTCTAGGAGTGGTAAACCACTCCTTAAAAATAAAGAAAAGAGACTAATATGTCAAAAAAGACATTTTCTTTGCTATTACATGAAAACTTTTAGTAAATAATTGATACTATTGATTCCATATAGAGTGTTGCATCGGGTTGGATAGAAAAGTGAGTAAAGTTGATGATTTAAGTAAATACAGGGTGTAATATGTTATCTATCGCCGACCTTTAATTTCTCAACTGTTGGTCGTAGACATATAGTTCCAATTACAAAAACGTTTCAAATGAGGTAAATATTCATGTTGTGACATTATTTAAAGTAAAAAAATCAATTTTATAAAAATTACGAAAACTAACTTTTTATACGGTCCCATAGTCCCTATAGTTATATTTAGTAAAAGTTTACTCATATCATAACAGATATAACACAAAAAGTTTGACATCTGTACTACAAAAATTGATCCCGTTATTAAATTTCAAAGATTGATAATTTTGCACATGATTTTGTCTATCATTAAGGGATCAGTTAAAAGATGAATTAAAGTAATTCCAGATCAAAATCAGGGTGCAATGTCCTTTTTACGGCGAAACCACCTTTATCCGGTATCACCAAATCGGGGAATCACCAAATAGGTTTATTTCATCTAAAAATTTGAGCTAACATTTATGGGTCGAATAACATTCAAAAGCACCGACGATACCGGCTAAAAGTGGTTTCACCGTACAAAGGACATTGCACTCTGATTTTGATCTCGAATTACTTCAATTCATCTTTTAACCTATCCCTCAATGAAAGACAAAATCATGTCCATGTGCAAAAATCTCAAACTTTGAAATTTGATAACTGTGTCAATTTTTGTAGTACACATGTCAAACTTTTTGTGTTATATCTGTTATGATATGTGTAAATTATTACTAAATATAACTATACGGACTATGGGACCGTACAAAAAAGTTAGTTTTCGTAATTTTTATAAAATTGATTTTTGACTTTAAATAATGCCACAACATGAATATTCACCTCATTTGAAACGTTTTTGTAATTGGAACTATGTCTACGACCAACGGTTGAGAAATTGAAGGTCGGCGATAGATAACATATTGCACCCTGTATATTTGCTTATTTGAAGTAAATTTGATGATTTAAATTTGAACCAGCAGAATAACGAACAGAATGAACTGGATGAATAATGCTAATATGATTCAAGGTCAAACTGTCTTCTTGAAAAATGTTATTTGTATAATTTAAGATGCAACAAGTTTTAAAAAGTTTTTATCATTGTTTTCAGTTATGTAATAGACCAAACCACGTCACAATGTTATTTGAAAAATTTCAGATCTTTGCAGAATTGCGTATTCTTCTTTTTAAACATAAATAAAAGTCCATTTAAAATGCGAAAGTAGAAATGCTCCATTTTAGCGTTAGCTAATGAATTCATCTTTAATTTCGGCTTATGATTTATTTTTTGAAAAGCATTTTTGACGTATGAGAGTACTAAAAAATTGTAAGTTGGATATTAAAATGTTCCTTCGAAATAATGTAATAAAGAAAGAATATTGCGAGAGTACAAAAGGAAATTTTTTATCTTAGTCAAATTTAACATGTGACGAATTTCGAATTAAAAAATAAATTTAGTAGGACAGAATAATGTCATCAACAGCTTAAAAAAATCTCATAAGGAAGTTTAACCCTTTATCTACTGCATTATGATCTACTGCAATTTTTTTCATGTAATTTTTTTTTCAGTTACTAAAATGAAAATTAAAGGATAAACATAAAAAAATACTCACCCGTGAGAAATTTAATTAATTAGAGATAATTAATTAAAGTGGTACTTTAAAGTACCGTCAGTATGCTATGACTAAAATAGCGTAACAGAAAACTCAGAAGATATTTCAAATGGCACCAGAATTGTGGTAAAATATTTTCGATTTCATAAGTATGTGAAATATAGCCTTTTTCATATTTACAAATAAATGTTTTGACAAATTCCGGTGCCAATAATTTATTTCAACACTTTAGCATTGGAAATGCTTTGCCCCTGAATTGGTTATAAAACTATTTTTTTTTTTAGGTTTCGATCTTGTTAGCAGTACTTTAGTTGACGTCTATATTCCAGTGACAACATGTTCTCTCACATCTCCACATATTCAACATATGAATTTACATACGCCATTCTTAGCATAACAAAAAAGAGCCGGTGCCACAACTTTTTCAATTTCCTATGTAAAATAATAATGAAACTGAAAAGAATACTAGGAAAGTTATTACTACACTACATTTTCGTAATTATATTTTAAAGCAAATGAAAACGATAGATAACTACACAGACGAAAAGTAAACAAGAAGTTTTTCCAAAACACCCAGTGTACTGACGGTACTTATAAGTACCAACGAGTAATTCAGCTGTTAAATCAAATACATACACCGTTCACCTAAAATAGCTAGTCAAATTGCATTCTAAGAGCATAATGAGCACATAAAAATAATCCAACACTTATCTTATATCCTTTACTGTGTTTGAAGCAATAACAAGTAAAAAATTAAATTTAAAAAATCAAAAAACCCGACTGCGTAAAAAGCGAACTAATTAATTATTTCTCATCAATGTGAAACTATTTTTTATATTACCTACCTATTTTTTTTATTTACTTGTATTGATGACTTTTAAGTTGTGTCTAATTCTTAGTTCCTATCTATAAACACTGTTTTGATGAAGACTATAGATGTCTATTATGGTTAGAGTTGTAGTAAAGCTAGAGATCCCATCTACACAACTTCCAGGTTGTGTAATATTTAAACGGAGCTTCTGACTGTAAAATAGCCAATGAAACATCGTCTTCATTTTGAAAGACCTATACAATGATATGCCCCTTAATATGGTGCGTAAATTTTTTTTCGTCTCTACTGCCATTTTGTATTTTACGGCCGCCATTTTGAATTTATAAAAACAAAACCTAGCCTATAACCATCGGACGGTTAAGATGAATCGACAGAAACACCATTCATTAAAATCCATCCGGCCGTTGGGATATTTCGAGGGTATAAAGAAATCCACATACCCAGATACGCGTCAAACACATAACCCTTCTTGGCAGTCGGATAAAAAGAAGAGCGTGACAATCTGTACAAAATGTCGGCACAAAACACATCGACTGTTTCAAAGATGCCCTCCTTCCTCGCCAAAATAACAAACCTAGAACTACTACTGCAATGTATCCGGATAAAGTGGAGTTAAAAGAGTGTTTTTGCAAAGTACCATTAGAATATTAGTAATATTCACCATGGGATGAAAGATTAAAGTGGGTGGTACTTATAAAGGGTTAAATTTTGTTTAGGCTACGAAAATGTTCGAATGAAACATATCAAGAAGGCTAAATATATGACTGTGATTGAAAGGAAAAAAATCACTTTGTGTGTCTTCAAAGGAATAATAAAATCTGCTAAACATTCAAATTGTTGAGTATCACTTTTTCTGAATAGAAATATTTGCCCTATTTTATGACATAAATTTGCGTTTAAATAAGACGAAGATCATTATTCGGAAATAGTGGTACTTAAATATGAGGAGGTTTGATAGCTATGGTATTTATTATTAGTATACTGCGAAAAAATGTTGTTGATTTTACAATAACATACTGTTTTTACCTATAGTTTAATACTGCTCCATTAAATACAGAGAAAAATTTTCGGTCTAGACCCGCGACTGCGCAGTAGCGTGTCTTGTTGTCGTTTACGGTTTATTATTGTTAATTTAAAGGTTATTAAACTGGTATCTCAGCTGCCAATATTATATCGTAAAATTAACAATTATTTTTACAGTGTAGAATTTTTGTTTAGTTCTAAAAATATGTGAATAATGGGCTTTATGAATTGGTAGAACTTCTGTCTATACACTGTTAAAAATTTTGTAGCATTCTGGCAGGTCATTCGACCGTTTTTTGAAAAAACGGTTTCATAACCATAATTTAATTATATTCTGACCATAAAATGGCCAATAATATGGTCAGAATAGTGTTAAATTACGGTTGTTTTAACCGTTTTCGGAAAAAATGGTCAAATGACCTGCCAGAATGCTGCAAATTTTTAACAGTGTATGTTATATACACAGATGAGTATACCGAGTGAACTATTATGTAATTGGCTGCATATATGTAGTATTCAAAATAATTCACTTGAATGGTTCTAAAATTATGTGAATAAAGTACTCTATGAAGTGGTAAAATTTCTTTCTATCTAAGATATATTCGCATGAATATTAGAAATCGAGTGAGCTATTTGGCTGCATTTATGCGGTGCCCGAAAACAACTTGCGTGAATAGTTCTAAATATTAACGAATAATATATTATCAAGTAGTATAAATTTAATCTATCTTTAATTATTCACATGAATATTAGATATCGAGTGAGCTATTTGTTATTTTTTTTTATATATATTTGGATATTTTATTATATATTTGGATACATTTATGCGGTATTTAAAATAATTCGAGGAGAATTTCATGAAAACATGCATTAAAAAAAGAGCTTAATAACTAATTATTCTGCACAACATGAATTAATCTTTACAGTTAATTTACTACCATATTGTTAATAGAATACACAGTGGTTTTACAAAGATAATGTAAATTTTACATAAAATTTTACTTATTTTTTTTATAATGTTTACAAGTAAGCCGTCAACAGACATCAGAATTTCTCTCTCTTCCTGTCTCCTTTATTTTCTTTTTTAAGATTTCCCATTTTATTAGACTTCTAGATCTTTAATATTGTATATGTACCATTCTCCTAAGGTGTACCTAACCATGTATCATTTACCTGACAATGCACCATAGTCCAACAGACTACCGCTTTTAATCTTTTACAGCAACTTTGTAATTCATATTAAAAAATAAATAAAATTGAACGTATTTATTTATTTGAGCCTAACAAGAAAGTATACACTGTATAAATATCTCAATTGTATTTTTTTTCTGAAAGATTAACTTACTCTATAAGATTAATTTACTTTTTATTTAAAAATATCAAATTGAATTACCTATTAAGTTATAAGGTTACAAAAATGACTATTGTACTAGAAAGAACTTACGAAATACAACGCTCAGAGTGAAATGACCTTTACCAAAGAATAAGATACAAATAGCTTTATATTATATAAAAAAAATTATAAACAATAACACTTTTGTTTTAAGTAATATCATTATTTAACTCTGTAAAGCTATACTGTTATACGGGGATTGGGGTCGAAACGTCGCGACCTAAATGTCAGCGTATTTATATTTCGTGCGTCAAAATGAAAAATTTACTTAAACGTCACAGATAAAGATGTCTAAGCAGAATGTTATAAAGGAAAGTTATGATCGAAATAATTATCAGAAATTCAAACACTTTAATGGGATTTTTATCCACACTTTTTGGTACGCTTTCTATGTTATTTGCATTAAATTTGCGCAACAAAATTAGTAAAAACATTTAGAGAACAACATATTTTCCCGCTTAAATGAGAGAAATTAACTTAAATAAAATGGGAAATTTCACAAACAAAACAAGCATAAAAGAATTTTTAAAAATTCAGTGCTTATACAACATAAAAATGAAATTTCCTGGCGGAAGCTTATTGTTTTTCGGTCACATCATTTTTATCAACCACGTTTTTGGCGCTAATGTTCTGCTTGCAAAAGCCATGTTAATTTAGGATGCTTGTCGATTTTGGCATCGGAATACTTGGCGCACATAACATAGTCATAGAGAGCTACTTACAAGAGAATTCTCTGCGCGTTGATTACGAATTCGATCTTACGCATGCAGCGTCTTATACTTATCACTTATGATTTGTTGCAATAGCAATGATTTAGAAAATAGTGATAATTATCGATTTCTCTGCTTAAAGTGTTTATTTAATACTAATGTTTCCATTTTAGTCAAATCTGACATTTTTTTTCCCTTTTTTTTTAATCTTTTTTGCAATTTCTGAAAAATTTTTGAGATCGATTTGTTATGACCGATACACCCTGAAATATCAAATTCCTTGAGGGGGGCAATTGCATCCTCCCCTCCCCTAAATGGCGCTGATTGTCTGTAAACGGAGAAGTTTGAAGCAGTAAAATTCGAGAAATTTCATTCTGAAAACTTTTTAAATTATATTATGTAATATTAAATTTCTTTCGTAAAATAATTGAATCATTTTCAATTAAATTAAAGTTCGTTAATAATTTCCGTATCGTTCACTTTCGACTCAAAATAAGAAATAATAATAAATCTTTTTATTAAACTTATTATTATGAAATTCGAACAATTATGTTATTTATTATAATATTATTATGTTATTCGGGAAACTTACTTATATTTCTATTCTTTTATATAAATTCATTTCAAAGTTTATCTCGGAGTTCAGAAATAAAACAAGCAATTCCGCACTCATTATTTTGAAACAATAAAACCTTATTATTATTTTTTCTTTAAAAGTAAATTCATCCAGTTTTATAGAGCTTCCTGAATGAGAAAATTCAGTGTGTTTTTAATTAGTTTATTACCCTATATTGCTAAGTAAAAAAATAGTATTATTTAAAAATTAATAGTAGTAAATAATCAAGCCGTTATATTATAACCAATAAACACATTAGGACTCAGCAATATTGTAATTATATTGCAATTAGGCTGAAATTCCTTAACATTGTAATAATTGAAATGGGTTTAATGAAACAGATTTGAAAAGATTTTTTTTTGCAACTCAACACTAGCTGAAATTAATAAGTGAATAAAATAGTCAAAGGCATCAAAAATTTGTTAAAATTTAGGTAATGATCATGTAAAAACATACGATGAAAAACAAAATTTCAGAGAGAAAGCAAAAATTAAAAAAGTAATGTAAATAACGTTGATCTATTTTGAAAATAATATAATGAAACATTGAACATAGTACCTGAATACAAGTGTATATAAAATAGAAAATTCAAAACAAATCATTTATTTTATATAATACCTAAAATTGAAAAATACATTTCGCCCCTGTTGAACTAAATGTTACTCATATATATATATATATATATATATATATATATATATATATATATATATACATACATTTCGCCCCTGTTGAACTAAATGTTACTCATATATATATATATATATATATATGAGTAACATTTAGTTCAACAGGGGCGAAATGTATTTTTCAATTTTAGGTATTATATAAAATAAATGATTTGTTTTGAATTTTCTATTTTATATACACTTGTATTCAGGTACTATGTTCAATGTTTCATTATATTATTTTCAAAATAGATCAACGTTATTTACATTACTTTTTTAATTTTTGCTTTCTCTCTGAAATTTTGTTTTATATATATATATATATATATATATATATATATACAGCCAGCAAGTAGTATAATGAAAACTAAAAAACACAAAATATTTTATATTAAATATGTGGTCCAATACGCAATGGCACAGTCAAAATCCACACCTGAGATGGGCTTTAATCGGTATTACTCATAAAATGAACAATTTATTTGTATTGTGAAGAATCCAATGGAATTCACAAAAAAAGGTCCCATATATTTTCAAATGAGAACTCTAGATAGGAAAAGCAATGTATAAGCATAACAGCTCAAAATATTTCTAAGTCTCAAGGTTCTGCAGGAAATGATAAAAAGAATCAATCCATCTAAACCAATCTTAAAGGTTGACGGAAAAGTAGAACGGCATGAAAAAAAGAGGAGTTATGGAATCCCTTTTAAGTAGCAAGTTTGCCGATATTTTCCCAGGACAATTTAAAAATGAAACTAGATGCGAAATTTTCTCACGCTAGCAGCGAGGGTCTCTCTTGGCCTATGAGATTGAAGCTTGTTAGTGATGTCATTCAACCTAGACTCTGAATGGACCATAGATAGCCTTTGTTTTAAAAAAGGTGAATTTGAACGAACAGAGAAAAGGGAGAGATGCATTTTTGAATCCCAAGGAGAGAGCTGCTCTCTGAGTTGGGAGTTGAGTTTTCGGATAGATCCGAAGGGATAGAAGAATCTGCCGCTTCGGGCTGGGTAAGATTTCTCCAGTGGAAACCGCGAGATATTGTGTAGTTGACAACGGACTGATATACACCAGAAAACAGAGGCAGCTGTTTCTTACCAGACTATCGTGACAAGATTTTGGATTTGTATCGAGAAAGAAGCTAATAGAATTTGAATGTTAGTCTTATACACTGAACATTAAGTCTTTAATGAACATTGTCATCAGCTGAAAGTACCCAAAAATATAATGTAGTTGTAAATACAAGTAATTAATCAAGAAATATTCATTTATCTTATGCATTTAAATAAATTGTTTGATTTAATTATTACTTGGGCCTCCGCTTGACTGAAGTTCCACGCTACCACTTCCACCTGTTAGTCGAAGGTTTTACAACTTGGTGGCAGAAGGTGGTATGCACAGCAAGGACTCTGAACATTAAAAGACTAGCTTAAGAGAAAGAACTCCAGACACAAGACCGTGTGTAGAAAAAAAGCGACACCAGTATCGTGCCGGACAGTTCCTCTAAGAAAGAGCTCCAGAGACAAGACCGTGTGCATAGGAAAACGACACCAGTATAGTGCCGGACAGTTCCCCTAAGAAAGTGCTCCAGACGCAAGACCGTGTGTAGAAAAAGCGACACCAGTATCGTGCCGGACAGTTCCTCTAAGAAAGAGCTCCAGATGCAAGACCGTGTGCATCGGAAAACGACACCAGTATAGTGCCGGACAGTTCCCCTAAGAAAGTGCTCCAGACGCAAGAATGTGTAGAGAAAAGCGACATCAGTATCGTACCGGACAGTTCCCCTAAGAACAGTTACCCCAGACGCAAGACTGTGCGTAGAGAAAAGTGACACCAGTATCGTGCCGGACAGTTCCCCAAAAAGGTGCTTTAGACGACATCCAGATGCAAGACTGTGTGCAGTGAAAGGAGACTACAGTGCAGTGCAGTGCCGTGCAGTACAGTTCCCGAGAGAAAATGCCCAAGCAAAACAAAAGGTAAGCTCATTATTTTGAGTGGCTCTTAATTTATTAATTAATTGAAATGTTGATAAGAAATTAATATTTTAAAGGAAACCTTTTGTTTTGAGGTAAATGAAAATTTTAAAATTGAAAAATTGGTTAGTTAAAATAAGAAAATTATAAACTTATTAATTAATTATAGTACAAGGAAGCTGATACCCTTTGTCATTGGCTTTAAATTTTGAAATTTTTTTTTAAAATTAAGAATACAGAAAACTAAAATCGAACTAGATTCTTAAAAAAAAAAAAAAAAAAAGAAATTAGATGTCATGTAAGAAAAGTACCATTGTGAGGAAAGTTTGCTTGAAAAATATTTTAGAATCAATTTGGATTATTTAATGATTGATTTTCCTAAATATATACTTATATTCAAAATAGAAAAAGCATATGAAAAGGTTGCAAGGAGTGTTCAATTCTGAGTAAAATAGGGAAAATTGTTTACCTATAGCATTTGGAAATATTTTTTTTTATGTTCTATATTTTGTGTGTGTAGGGAATGTAAAAAGTGGAAAAATTATACTTTCTTTTCGAAACTGACACTAAAACGTAGAATGTCTGAAATTTATTATAGTATTGCTAATTTATTTATCTATATTGTGAATACGTTTGAAAACATTTTATAACGGTAGATAAGGTTAGAATATTCTCGGTGAAGTGTCAAATTCACATCTTCTGAGGTAGTTGCAAAAAAAAAAAAAAAAAAAAAAAAAAAAAAAAAAAAAAAAATATATATATATATATATATATATATATATATATATAAAGAGGGAAATCGTTAGGTTATCTTTGTAGTATCGGTAGGAATATAAAATCGATAGATAATGGCGAAAATAACGGCATTGAAATATTGCCGAAAGGCTGATCTGCAAAATTTAGCAGAGGTATTAGGAGTTCAGATAGAAGAGAGTGACATAATCGCGACGATTATCCAAAAGATAGAGGCCGCGGACGATTATGATGCCGACTTTGCATTAACGCAAGTGGGATATATAGTGAAAGATAGGGAAGATCTACTTCTTTTAGAAAGAGAGAAAAAAGAAAAAGAAGAGAAAGAAAAAGAGAGAAATTTTCAATTAGAGCAATTAAAATTAACGCAAAATACAGGGAGGCGTAACTCGATTTCCAGTAACGGATCGGAAAGACCTAAATTAGCGCTAAAAACTATAATGCATCGTTTTGATCCAGAGCGTTCGGACATAACTCTATTTTTAAACTTGTTTGAACGACAGGCATTAAGGTCTGGGATAGAAAATGAGGATCTGGTTACGCATTTATTAGCTTTGTTGCCCCTACAGATAGCTGAATTGATCTTGCGCGAACCGACAGACCGAGTTGACAACTTTCAGCATGTGAAGTCAATCCTGTTAGCTCGTTTTAGATTGAGTGGCGAGGCTTATAGACAAAAATTAGATAAACATTTGCGAGACCAGAATAGACCGTGGAAAGACCTCATTTTTGAACTAAATAGCTTTCTAGAAGGGTGGTTAAATGATCTTGAGGTTACTAATTTTAAAGAGTCAAAAGATTTGCTAATCACCGAACAGATTAAGAGGCGTGCTCCAGCAGAATTAAGGGAGCACTTTATAGATTCGTGGGCCAAATATAAAGATCCAGGAACACTAGCTAAGGATCTGGATGAATACGAAACTATAAAAGGGGCGTCAAAAAAATCGTGGAACAAAAAGCTAAAATTCGAAGAAAATTCGCGGGATGAGAAAATGGAAAATGAAGACGAAACGAGAGGGGGGCATTCCGAAACCAGAACTAACTGGAGAGAACGAAATATAGAGAAAGAAAGGGAAAAAATCTTTGAGCGCAAAAGGGCTATTAGGTGTTTCATTTGCTCGAGCCCAAACCATTTGAAGGTTAATTGTCCCGAAAACAAAAGAAATGGAGAGCAAATTACCAGCGTTCATCATATTAGCGGAAGTACAAATTTTGAAGAAAGTTTTAAGCCTTATCTAAGCCGCGCGCTAATCAACGGAAGGGAATGCACAACATTAAGAGATAGTGGAAGTCAATATGATGTGATTTCGAGGAGATTTATTAAAACCAATCAATTAGACGGTGGCACCATTCGAGTTAGACAGCCGTTAATGAACAATACTCGTCGCTTACCGACCGCCGAAGTTGTTTTAAAAATTGAAGGACTCGGGAGACTAAAAACAAAAGCTATCGTGACGGATAGAAAGACGAATTTGTCTTACTATATTTTGACTAACAAAACTCAAAAATTAATTGATGATATTAAAAGGGAAAAAAATGCAGATTTCAGATGCAGTGGTCATCCATAACATAGCGAAAGCGAAACACGAAAACGGGAATCCATCCCGAAGGGAAGAGAATAAGATGAGAGAGGACTACTCAAAATTGACGAGCGTGAACTTGGGAGAAAGAAAGGAAATGGGAGGTACCCGGTCAAAAACGAAATATGAGAATTGGGAGGGAAGGAAGGATAATAATGTATCACCCACGAAAAAGGAAGATCAGGTTTTAGGATCGAATAAAAGAAAAAAGAAAGATGTCAAAGGGGATCATGAGATGGGTTGCCCCATACGAGAAGTCAAACTGAAAAAGGGGTTAGAAAAATCGCATCATGAGTGTGAGGATTTAACACAAGCAAATAGGGCGTGTCAAAGTATAGATAGATCGGATAATCAAAGGGATACGTCGGGGAAAATAACACTGAGAAGGAACAAAAGAGAATTTTGGTTTAGAAATAACGAGAACAAAAAATATCTCAGGTCAGAAAATCTAGTAAAGGATTTGGACGGGAATAAAGAGCGCGAAAGTGTTACGAGACGGATTAGTCCGAGGACGGGCGACTCTAAAATGTCCCCGGCTTATTGTGTGGCGAGCGCCACAGGTAGACAAGAAAAGTTGCAAAATTATCGTGTAAATAGACAAAAACCACAAGAAAAAAACGCGGAGAAAATAAATAGGTTGACAAGCGAAGATTCACGTCCGAGACACTATCCTAAATATAGAAATAGGCCTTCACATGACAGGCTCTAGCAGTTAGAAATTTAGCGCCGGATCAAGTGAGTCGAATTCGATTTAACTAAGTGTACATAAGTGAGTCGAATTCGATTTAACTAGGTGTACATATTAAATTTATCTTATTTTGTGTAAATGTCATAGTGTAAAATTTTAAATGTGTTTTGTCTTTTAAAAGTGAAATTTCATAATCAAAGGTACTCAGCATTAGTAAGTTAAATGTAAATTGTATGAAAAGTTTTTTGTAAAAAAGGTGAGTGAGATATATAAAGGAGGGCCACTCTAATATATGAGCTAACCTTTTCTTTGCAGATATTACGTCTTGCAGCAGAAATATCATTTAAAGGCGGGGGGTATTGTGAAGAATCCAATGGAATTCACAAAAAAGGTCCCATATATTTTCAAATGAGAACTCTAGATAGGAAAAGCAATGTATAAGCATAACAGCTCAAAATATTTCTAAGTCTCAAGGTTCTGCAGGAAATGATAAAAAGAATCAATCCATCTAAACCAATCTTAAAGGTTGACGGAAAAGTAGAACGGCATGAAAAAAAGAGGAGTTATGGAATCCCTTTTAAGTAGCAAGTTTGCCGATATTTTCCCAGGACAATTTAAAAATGAAACTAGATGCGAAATTTTCTCACGCTAGCAGCGAGGGTCTCTCTTGGCCTATGAGATTGAAGCTTGTTAGTGATGTCATTCAACTTAGACTCTGACTGGGCCATAGATAGCCTTTGTTTTAAAAAAGGTGAATTTGAACGAACAGAGGAAAGGGAGAGATGCGTTTTTGAATCCCAAGGAGAGAGCTGCTCTCTGAGTTGGGAGTTGAGTTTTCGGATAGATCCGAAGGGATAGAAGAATCTGCCGCTTCGGGCTGGGTAAGATTTCTCCAGTGGAAACCACGAGATATTGTGTAGTTGACAACGGACTGATATACACCAGAAAACAGAGGCAGCTGTTTCTTACCAGACTATCGTGACAAGATTTTGGATTTGTATCGAGAAAGAAGCTAATAGAATTTGAATGTTAATCTTATACACTGAACATTAAGTCTTTAATGAACATTGTCATCAGCTGAAAGTACCCAAAAATATAATGTAGTTGTAAATACAAGTAATTAATCAAGAAATATTCATTTATCTTATGCATTTAAATAAATTGTTTGATTTAATTATTACTTGGGCCTCCGCTTGACTGAAGTTCCACGCTACCACTTATACCTGTTAGTCGAAGGTTTTACAGTATTATAGCAATTTATGCAAAAATAACTACACAGTATAGAAATTAAATAACATCATAAAATATTGCAATAGCGCATAACTAAGGAAAGTTAGCCAGAGGAAAATAATTTAGACTAATCTAATAAGAGACTAATTTTTTGTGTTTTAGTACATTTTTGTTTATAGAAATGGATTAAAAAATACATTATATGGCAATTAATCACCGGACACTTTCATATTTAGACGCTGTCATCCCAGGCTCGGTTCCTGGCCCCGGCTAATTTTTCACTCCAGTTGGGTTTATTGTATTAATTGTGTTTAAAGTCTGTAATTATAAATATATGTGTGTACCATATCTATTACTGTTTTCAATTAAAGAAGATTTTTGCAGCATGTTCTGTAATCGATGTAGCTCCGGTTAGAACATCTTTTTTGTGTAGCTGAAAATTTCTTTTCTGTTTATCTTTCTCACAAAACAAAATGTTTTATGAGAATGCTCTTAATAACTAATAATAAAGCAAAATACGGTGTTTTTCCACTTTTACTTTTATTATAAATTGGGCAAAATAGTCAAGCAACTAAACTTCTTTAACTCAGAAAGTAATTATTATTTCATAACGTGAAATGATATTCTAATTACCTAATGTTACGTGAAAGTATTAACATTATCTGATGCTATTTAAGTACTGTGTGTAATGTGCGTATCAAAAATGTTGTGAGAAACGATTTTTTTCCGCTTGAAAAAATGAAGACTGATATTTCTTTGGCCGCTTAGCATACGTGATTATTTCGGCTAGTCTTTCACTTTGCATATGTTTCAACATACTAAGTCATATTAAGTGAGTCATTAACAAATGAAACGATTGTTTTTAAAGTTCTTACTAAGCATTTAAAATGCACTTCACGGATTTATATTTTAGGTGCTTATGCAATACTGCAAAAAACTTTTTCTTTTTTTTTTAAAAAGATAATTAGGATTTGCGTTTGGTGCACATTTGTCAAAATAATAACATATTTTGTTTAAAATTTGTTCACACCAAAGTTTTAATGTTCATGAAACATTTATTTGAAATTATAGCTTATTGTTTTTTCGTTAAATTATTTTTAATACGTTATATTTATAATTATATCGAATTAAATTATTTTGAAAAATTAACTTTTGGGAAATTTGATTCTATTCAACGCGTAAGAAGATTTTCCCAAAGATTTTCTTATCTTGGATCTTAATAAAATGTATAATTTGTTAAATTGAAATTAAGGATAAAATATATTAATTTGCATTTTGAAACCGCGAGTTTGATTATTACTAAAAAATCTATTCCAGTAAATGTTTTAGGCTACTTTTATCAAACTCATATGAGGAAATCTCATATGAGGCTGTACTGAAAACAAGAGAACTGTACATATTTGATTTTACTTCTCTATCACATAAATCTCATATGAAGTTCAATAATGAGTTTGGAGTACAACAAAAGGTAGCAGAACCATTTCCTTTTCGAATATTCAATCGGAAAATTGACTTTTGACAAATTTGATTCTATTTTATCTGAGAAGAGATTTTTTCAAAGATTTTCTTCGCTTGGATCTTAACAAAATCGTTGCCGAATTTTTTTTATTTCCTTTTTATTATGTTCAATAATGAAATACAGCAGTACAATAGTGAAATACAGCAAGAAATAGCAGAACCACTTCCTTTTTAAATATTCAATTGGAAAATTAAATTTTGACAAATTTGATTTTATTCTATGCGAGGGAAGATATTCGCAAAGATTTTCTTCTCTTGGAGCTTAACAAAAGCGTTGCCTAAAATGTCCTTTTTACTTCCTACTTTGTTTTAATGTATCTAAAGTTTAAATTATCAGAAAAGCTATTTAATAACTACAAATAATAATTTTTTATCGCGTGTAAACCTCAGAATGGAAGAGGGTTCCCTACTGATATTTTAATTTCCGTTTGTGTTCTTTAATTTTTTTTAAGTGGTACATTTTTATTGTTATTTCGTCAAAACACTTCTGGTAAGTGTAAAAAATCTTTTACTTGACTTCTTTATTTGCCTATATAAGTCTTAGTTTAAACAACAGAGAAATAAATCTGATGTTTTTAGAGAGTACTGGTACCTAGCCTTTCTGAAAAGCATAAATGGTGGCCGGTTACTGCTCCTTCCCGTCAGTGGGGGCACCGGCGTCTTACTCAATACTTTGTGGTGAGTCGACGAAAAGTTTTTGGGATAAGATGCCAGTTTTTTTTCTTTTGGGTAAGATGCCGGTTATTTCCGTTGCCGTCAAATGCTTGGTTGTTCCTTCATTGTATCAATTACTCTTGTATATTAACTAACTTGTCAACAATTTTAATCAGATAATTTAAATCAATGATTAAATCGTGATTTTAATCAACTGATTAAAAAAATCATTAGTTAAAATTATAAATTTTCTAAATGTTTAAAATGACATAAGGAAATATTAAAATCTAAGGTGAACATAATTTGAAAGTTTGGTTTCTATATGTATTCTGCCTTATAAATAAACTTTATTGGCCTTATAAATAATTGTTTAATAATTATTAATTTTAATCACTGTTAAAAATTTGATGTTAAATGTAGTTATAAATAATTTTAATAAATTTAAATATCGGTAGTATATAATATAGTTTTAGATAACTAATGTCTTCTGCCCCGTATGAGCTACGCTCCCCAACCTCCATCAAGACACCGCAGACTCTAAAAACACGCTAATTTGATCTGCTTTGTAAATATAACGGATTACATTTCCTACCAGGATTCAGAAGATGAGGATTTTTTTTAAAAAGTGAATGAGAATCAGTATTAAGAGTGTCCTTTTCAGATTGCAAAAAAACCTCTGAAAAATGTGATTGGATCAAATGCATTCAGTGAAACTGTTGATTATATAAAAGTTGCTCAAAGTGCCTAAAAAAATGTGCAGTCTACGGCAGATCTGAGTTAAAGTTGAAAAGAACAAAGAGGCGTATGAAAAACACCAACAAAAAATCTGCACTCTAAAGCACTTAATCACAGTGGCTTTATCGTATTTAAACTTATTATAATGTTTAAAAATAGGCATACTTAAGAGCCACAATTCTTTTAAATGTTAAGTAGAACATAACTTTTTTTTTCAAATATTAGTTTGTCCTTTTATTAAATTGCCAACGTTTGTTACATTCATATTTTTGTAATTTTCTGATATTAAGTAAGTTAACAACTTTAGTATGTCTAAAATATTAAAGTTACTTTTATTCGTCCCATTATGTTTTATATTGCTTCACAAAAATTATTCTTTACATTGAAACTCCACAAGGTATCTTACCGCTAGATAGTTGGTCATCTTACCCATAGGTATGGGTAAGATGCCGAAATGCAAGTGTTTACAAAAACAAAAATTTTTATGCTTTTTATAATATCTGTAAAATGAAATAAGGTTTTAAATGATACATAAGGGTGTAAACTTCAACAAGAAATCAATGAATAACAAATAAAAACAAATAACAGTCGATTTTTAAAACAATAAAATCAAAAACTACGGCATCTTCACCAATTTTACCCTATTTCATAACGAAATTAAAAGTTCACCAATAAAGAAATAAACAATAAGATAGAATAAATAAAACAAAATTTCACAGATATGTATCCTAATTACGCTCTCGAACTACTCAAATTATCAGAATGGAAAAGTTTGCTGCAAGTTTCAAAATCCTTGGAGATTTTTTTCGACTTTCGATTCCTGGCATACAGAAAAATCGGTAACAGAATTTCAAAAATTTATTTGAATACATAATTAATATTTTTCATATAAAAATACTTTTTGGTAATGTTAGTGATAATCTAAAAAAACCAAAAAAAAAACCTTCAATATAAAATAAAAGGTTTTCACCTATAACCTGTAATCCGGGAATACCGGGTTAGATACCCTAGTATAACAAAAATTTCTATTTATGCATTTTGATACAAATGAAGAGCTGAGTGGATGAACATGTTATGCTACATTTTCTAAAAAAATTTTTTTATCTTCTGGATGAAAGCGTTATGAGATATCCTATCACATGGCGAAGATAAAATACTAAGATTCCATTTAAACTTGAAGATTTAAGACATTATTCATTAATATTTAATATTTTAATATTTAATAATGTCAATAATATTAATAATTTTTAATATTTGAAAATTAAATATGAATAATTTTTTCTGAGAGAGTTTAGTACCATACCTGTTAATATCTTAAACACATTGTATCAAATAGAAAATAAATCATTAAAATTTACAGCAAAAACTTTCACTTCAAATTTCTTCGAATGTAATTTTTGCTACTTAACATGTTCTTCCACTTAGCTCTTCAAATCATGCATGCAATTCATTATTTACATATACAACTATGGCATATAAAGTCCAATAATGCCTTTGAAATACTGCAGGAAATGGTAGAATAATGTAAGAAAGGAAAATGGAATCAAAGTGGCCAACTTCTGTTTTTTTTTTGTTCAAGTCAAAAATATACTGGGTTCAATAAAATTTGTTTATTAATTTGACTCATTTCTCTGTTGTACTTATTTGAATTCATTTCTTAACCTTTAAATGCGCGATTTTTCATTCTGTTTAAATATATATATATATATATATATATATATATATATATATATATGATTCTCTGAAAGGTTTATTACAGAGGGAAAATAATGAAAAAAATCCGAGATACATTTTTCATAGGGTAACTCCGGGAGAGTCGCCGCATACGGGATTGATGCCGCACCCCTTGTATTTCTTGTAATTATCAATAAATGGTCGTCAAACGCGCAGTATAGGTGCGCAATGAGATTATTTTAACCAGTGTATAGCGTAAATCCCATTTCGATGTTTACTTGTAGAAGTAAAATCCTTAATTTGACGTAATTGCATGATTTCACTGTCCAAACTTTTAAACACGCCATATTTAAATACTTTTTATACACTAATTACTAAATGCATGCATGATTTCGAAGTCAAAACTAAGTGTAGCGTTTGTATAGAGTACTGTGTGTATGATTACGCCATTCCCCTTAGTGATGGCGGGTAACTGTGATGGCCGACGTCTACACCATGCAAAATGGGATACATGCCGCAATGCTATTCCGGTGTACATGCCGCAGTTTCTTTTGTACGGGATGATTAAGTGTTATTCACTTTTCCTTTTCTTTTGCACAGACTAGCCATGTTAGGCATGTTATCAAGTTTACTAAAACCAAAGGAGAAAAAGGGGGAAATAAAAAGTAAGAAGGGCAAGAATGATGCAAGTCAAGATACTAATAATGAATAAATTGGATTACGCGTAACGAAGACGTTCTTTGCAAACTACTCCAGAAAAGAGGAAGTGTAATTGGCTCCGTTGCATCGTGTTTAAATGTAGTTACATAAAGACTGTACTTTTTCGACACTTTTTTTGTAGATTAAAGTCGATCTCTTAACCATTCGGGACCATAGGTGCATATAAGTACCTTCATAAAGAGCTTACAAAATTTGTTTCTGGCACCAGTAAAAAAGAAAAGTAATATTAGCTTTGTTTAATTACAGCATTTTCATGATTATTTAAGTAAAGGTAACTTCTTTTAAAAAAGTGGTACCAACCGAATAAAATTTGTGTAAAAGCCACCAATCCAGAAAGGGTTAACAAATAAATTATGTAAACACAGTTTTACTTTTTTTCTTTTTTCTTTCTAATACATTGATGTTACGTTGTTGCTGAAATAACAATTAAAATTTAATGTAAAAAAATAAGTCGATAATTTTAATATTGAAAGTAGGCAACAATTATTAATTTGAATCTACTAATACGTTTCATTGTACTCATTTAGTTTCATTTTGTTAGTACATCCATAATTATAGTCCAGATATGAATGTTTTTTTGAATATTTTTATTTATAACTCCATTCTGTTCTTATTACAAGCGCGTCATAACTACCGCACAAGTGCGGCGTCTCAGCCTGACTGTACGGGTGACGCGCCGCAGTGTAATGTTTTAGAAAAAAAATTGTTAAAAAATATTAATAATTTGTTTTGAATTTTTTGTCGCAGTACATGCGTTGTATATTTAACATTAAGAGGCTACTTCAGTCAAATGGAAAGACCCGTTAGCTAGTGTTAATCCTATGGAAGAAATTTATAAAGATATCTCGGTCGCATTTCAATATTTTTAAATGATTTCTTTTGCATTGAATAGTTGAGATCGATCTGTATGCAGGCCGTTTTTTACTTTTTCGATTTTGTTTACAGGTATTTCTTATGAGGACACTTTCATTTTCGGAACCGGTTTTGAAAGTAAAAGCATCCTCATAAAAAATATCTACAATCATTATCGAAAAAGTAAACAACGGCCTGCATACAGATCGATCTCAACTATTCAATGCAAAAGAAATCATTTAAAAATATTGAAATGCGACCGAGATATCTTTATAAATTTCTTTCATAGGAATAGCATTAGCGAACGGGTCTTTTCGCGTGACTGAAGTAGGGCCTTAAATAGCACAGCATGATTTTTATTTTATTTTATGTCCACCATGGGACTTTATACACACATTCAAAAAAATGTGCGGCATAAATCACGGAATTACCCTATAATACGTCAATCTTTTCTTCTGTTGCATATCTGAAATACAAGTAAAAACTACTGTCGTGTGGCTGTTTTATGCTAAAATATTGCAAATTAGTAAATATTTAATAAGTATGTCTCCAAATACCTTAATTTATACAAATATTTATTTTATGAAACTTAACCTTTAACCCTTTAATTCCCACAATAGAATACGTTCCAGAAATTACGTAGTTCAGAGAATCTGACTTCACACCAGAAAGTTTCAATGGTTCATTTCGCTTTATTTAAATACGGAATGTGTGTGATTAATTAAAGCAGATATTGCTATTTTAATTTTCTGGTGTGAATTAGGTATATACGAATAAAAAAGTTATTAAATTCAAGACACTGTTGTTTGCATATATGCAAAGCTGAGCACTAAAGGGTTAAAAATGTTCTGGTTCAAACTGCGTTTGACTTAAAAAAACCGGTAGGTTGGCAGCTATTTATAAAAACGGTAGTCACTTGAATAGATTTGATTGGTAAAAATAAATAATTACGTAAAATTAATAACGTTAATAATTTTAGATTTTTTTTGCTATAATTTCAGGGAATGTGCTGAAAAAAATACTGAAATGAATGGATGAAGTAAAAATGACTGTGATGAAAAAATGACTTTCCTCACTGATATTATACAAAGAGATAAATATTAATATTTCGCATATAAAAAACAGTTTAAGCACTTTTTATTACATCTTCAAATAAAAATACTTTTAAAAACTCCAATAGTTAAAGAAAAAAATAGCTATCTTATATCATAAAACATAAAGAATCATAAAGAATGCTCATAACAACCCCAACAGTTATCTAGTTAAACATATTTATCTAGTATCAGTAACAATTTATCTAGTCATCTCTTTTATTTTAAAAGCTATCTTGTTTTGTTTTTTCAAAATAAGTTTTTCAAAATGTTTTCAAGAGAATCAACAAAAATTGAATACGTTATCCAAGATAAATGAAAGCTTGTAGCCTTTTATACATACAAAAATATTTTTTATAAGCAAATATAAATAGGACATGGAAGGGTGTAAGGGATAAAAACTTCTTTGAAATATATATAAAAAAGTTATTTAAAAAGGATGTTACATTAATTTTAAAACTTTATCAAAAAAATGATGGTAACCTTGCTGTGGTACCTTAGTTAAACGCAAAATGATATGAATATTGTTTTGTATAATTGTATAGAAGAGTTATGTTTCAAAGCAACAATCTGATTTTATGGGCAAGTTTTAAATGTGGCAAACATTTCAACGTTTCCTTAAGAAACGCGATGCTATTATTACACGTTCATTTCTATAATACATCTTTTAATAAAATTCTATAAATATGTCTTTACATGCAAATAAATACTCTCCAGATAAATTTATCAAAACATTCCTAGTGACTTTAAGAAGTATATGTATTTCTGACAGGTTCTCTATCAATTTCGTCTCAATTTTCCTAAAATACACTACTTGGCCATCGATGATCGGACAACGGGCACTTTCAATTTTAGACATTTTGACGAATATTTAAAGATATATTTGTCGGATTTTTCTGGAACTTCAGGATTAAGGTAAAGCTAGGGGAGTCTGCGCACATTTCAAAAGAATAATAATAAAAAATCTAAATATTAATTTTTTGCTAAACTATCCATGAATAATTTTGACATCATTTGTTTTTTATGCATTTCCGCTGTTATTTTGTTGTTAGGCTGTAATTTAATAGGACAGCAGTAATAAAGCCAAGAAAACTATTTTGCGCAATCTCTCCTTACAGGGTTGGTAAGATTGCGGGCATGGGTAGAAGTGATTGTTATTAATAATAACTTCAATTAAATTGTTAACAATGATAATTACACTTAAATGACATTGTTGTATGGTTTTTGTGGATAAAAATTATTGTATTAGGAGTGAATATTTCAACCTTATGTTAAAAAAAGAAAGAATTTTAGCAACAATTAAAGAAAAAATTTAAGTAGAAGATTAAAATATCAGAAAAAGCAAGCCCCGCTAAGATTACAAAATAACATTAATCTATTTAATAGCATATTTAACTTGAAAATTACTTCATTTTCATTTTCTCAATTTAAATGTTTTTTGTTTGCTAACCAATGTTGTCTTCGTCCACAATCGATGAAGTTATTGTTGTAAATCGTGCGGCTTTCGTAGAATCATCTGCCACAAGCAACACAATGAATCCAGTGACTGGTCGAATTTGTCTCCTGGCACAGTTCCAGACATTCAATACAATCATCCTCATTGACCTTCTTTTTTTCTCTTCAGCTTTTTTATCCCACTTTTTCTGGAAGCATCTTATAGGCAGCTGATTTGTCAGCCTACCTCTCAAGGTGGATTCCGGAATAATGAATTCCCTGCCTGCTGTACGCATTTTAAGTGAGATATTTTGTATTGCCTCTACGGTGGACTTTAGATTTTTTTCGGTACGTGATCCCTACTTCTTCGATTTCCTCCTGTAAATATTTGGCATTGTGACCGGAAAAATGTATTAAAAATTCAAACACGCGTTACTTTTAGCAAAAAAAAAAAAAAAATAAATAAATAAATAAATAAATAAAAAAAATAAAATAAATCATTTATTAGAAAATTTATTTTAGTTAACAAAATTTATTTATTAGCAAATTAATTGTTCATAAATTAAAAAAACATATACAAATATTTAATTAATTTATTAACAATAATATTAATTTATTAACAAAAATAATTAAATGAAATTAATTTAATATCAACTGTATTATTAATTTATTAACAAAATTTTTATGTGAAAAAGTATTTTTTTTGCAAAATAATTTGTTGCCAAATTTAGGTTCGATAATTATATGTTTCTCCAAAATTATTTAAAAATTGGTTCATTCAAATGTTTTATGCGTATTTTGAAATTCATGTAAATTTACCAATAAGCTGCGTGATCTCTTTCTAGCACTGAAACTTATGGGGAAATTTCGTCATCTCTCCTAAGTAGCAGATGCGCAAACTCTCCTATTTTGGTGGGAGAGATTGCGCGGACTTTTATTTAAATGTGGTCGCTTCTAAAATGAAATGTTGGTGTTCGCATCCTTAGTCTAGGTCAGTAGCTTATAAAAAATCGTTAAAGTTCAAAATACGTATAAAGTTGTACTACGGACATTCTATAAAAATTATGACGAACAGTTATGAAAATTGAAGCACTTACTTTAGAAAAACAAAACAAAATAGCAATGCTTTATCCAAGACGGTCGGAGCAACCAATGTGCACATTCATGTAGACACTGTACTAATGCTGCTGTAGAACTACCTGGAGTCGTTGCGCGCGCTCTCTACTCCTTCCCGTCGAATCTCTTTGAGCGCGATCTCTCCTTGCTTTACCTTATGAAGAACATGTTCGACTTCATATTTATCAACGGCGGTTTGATGAGTAGGACAATTAGAGGCTAACAAAACATCAAAGAAAAAGAATAATGTTTGGGATCACCCTGTAAAATAAAATGCACGAAATGATCTATCGTTACAGCTTATGAATATATGGATATTGTACAATATATGTATTCATTTGTGGAAGAATAGAACGTATATTCATGGAGATATATCGATTTTTTTTAAAGTTCAAAAATTTTTTGCATATTTTTTGTTTATATCATGCAGGCTTTTCCACCAAATTTAACATCAGTTTCAGAAAATTTGACAAAATGTAATAGAAATGATATGGTGTAATTGGAATGTAAATATACTACATATTTGATGAAATATGAGCAGTTGAATGAAATATTTTTTACCTGTGCATGCGCACACGATAATTTTTTTTTCATGATTTGATAGTGAACCACTCTATGAAGCAACTTATAAAAAAAAGCCAGTCAAATATCGTGAAAATTCAGAAAGATATCGGTAATATAGGGAGCGAATTTTTAGTTGCACTCTAAAAGCTGCTGAATGATAAGGGATTTTCCACAAATTGTCATTTTTTATTATCTGGCTTTCAGCAAAGGAGTTTGTACTTAATCAATGTCAACGGGTAGATTTAGAAGAAAGGCTTAGATTTTGATACTTCTTTTTTTCTTGGAATAGGCTCGTACAGGTGATTTTCCAAGAATAACTAAAGCATCAATAAAAATTGAAAATTAAAAAAGTAAAAACGACAATTTATGGAGAACGCCTTATGATTTAGCTGTTTTTAGAAAACAACTAAAAATCTATTACCGATATCTTTCTGAATTTTCCCGATATTTGACTGGCTTTTTTTATGAGTTGCTCCACAGAATTGAACATCAAATCATGAAAAAAAAATTTTTTTATCGTGCGCGCATGCACAGATAAAAAAAAAAAAAAATTCATTCAACTGCTCATATTTCATCGAATATTTAATATATTTACATTCCAACTGCACCATATTATTTCTACTACATTTTGTCAAATTTTCTGAAACTGGCGTTAAATTTGGCAAAAAACCTCTGCATGATATAAATAAAAAATATGCAAAAAATTTTTGAAATTCTTAAAAAAATTGATATATCTCCATGAATATACGCTCTATTCTTCCACAAATGAATACACTGTTAAAAAAAAAAACGACCAGTTTTCTTGTAGGAATCGGAAAAATAGTTGCCCTTATCGTACCGGAAAAATTTCCAATCCAACTCGAATAAAATCCGTAAAATCGGAATAAAATCAGTAAAATACCGTTTTATTGACTATTTTCTTGTTTTTTTTTACGGATTTTATTCCGAGTCCGGTCGGAAAATTTTCCGGTACGATAAGGGCAACTATTTTTCCGATTCCAACAGGAAAACTGGTCGGATATTTTTTGCAGTGTACATATATTGTACAATATCCATATATTCGTAAGCTATAGCGATAGATCATTTCGTGCATTTTATTTTACAGAGCATTATTATTATATATTATATTATTATTATTATTATATTATTATTATATTATATTACAGAGCATCCCAAACATTATTATATTTCTTTGATTTTTTGTTGGCCTCCTACATTGTAAAAAAATCCGACCAAGTTTCCAATAGGAGACGGAAAAATAGTTGCCCTTCTCGGGAAGGAAAATTTTCCTACCCAGCTCGGAATAAAATCCGAAAAATACCATTTTATTTACTATTTCCTTTTTTTTACGGATTTTATTCCGAGCTGGGTCGGAAAATTTTCCGCCCCCAGAAGGACAACTATTCTTCCGGAATTTTTTTACAGTGTAACTGTTCTTCTGATCAAACCGCCGTTGATAAATATGAAGTCGAACATATTCTTCATAATCCTGAAGTTCCAGAAAAATCCACCAAATATGTCTTTAAATATTCGACAAAATGTCTAAAATTGAAAGTGTTCTATTATCAATGGCCATATACATAGTTGCCAATCTCACGATTTTTTGGATACCATGTAAAATCTTACAAAAATGTTTTATTTATTTAATTGCGTTAAAACTGCGATTGTATAAAGCAAGTATTTCTGCATAAAAATATTGGTATGAAAAAAATCGGGAGGTTGGCAGCTATGCATATAGTGTATAGACTTATAAAAGGCTCGTAAAAGAAATAAATCGAATTCTGTTTTTCTGCACGTAAAATCCCATGACCAAAAAGCGCCTTTTAACTGCACTATTATTGACAGTGCAGTTCTACCCATGATTTTAAATAGAAAAGCTTCAAAATTCGTACAATAATTATCTCCATCAGATTTTTATGCGAAATTAAAAATAGTCATCTTTATCATAACTTAGCAGTTACACGTAGATTACGCTATATTAAGAAAAATAAATTTGATTTTATGAACAACATAAGACTTTAGAAGTTAAAATTTCGTAACATCTCAACTGAGGTTATGTAAGGAGAAGATTTATTTTTAAGGAAATTTGGCATAAAGATACCCATCTAAGCTTATATTAATTTTACATTTAAATATATGTTACAGGGTTCGTACGGGTGCCTGAATTTTCAAAGTAAGATAATCTTCGGTACCAATATTTTCTTATGGAAAATCTCTCTCTAAATAGGGCGAAATTTCGTCCGTTTAAACTAGATTTATTTTTCTATATAAAAATTCTGATATTTGGCCTTGAAAATAACGGTATCCGTACGAACCCTGTGTCAGAGTCAATTATTATTATTATTATTATTATTACTATTATTATTATTATTTTCGGAATGATTTCATAAATAAATGAGAGAAGAAAAATCGAGCTATGCATACGCCAGTTAAAACATATTTATTTTAATATTCTTACCATTTGCCAAGAATTTTTCATATAGCATATGTATATTCAATTAAACTGTCATAAAAACATTTATTTAATGTATGATAGATTGACCGGGGAAAAAGGAAGTGAAACCGAAAAAGACGAAAAAAGAATAATAATTTTTTGTAAAATAAGGTAAATATAATAAAGGTAAATTTATTAAAATGAAACTAAAGAAAAGAACATTTGAATAAAAAATACAAAAAATGTATATGCATATGCAATGCGTGTATGAAAGTGCCTAGATATTTTAATAAAATAAAAATATAAACAGAAAATAAAGAATGAATTATAAGAACTTCTTTACGACGTTTTTTATTTCGAACTTACTGAAACGGAGTTTATCCAATTTAAAGCTAAAATAAACCTGAGTTAGGCAAGGAGAAACATATATTAAAAAATGTAAGAAAACTGGACGGTAATTAACGCAATGTATATTATCTACACTGTTAAAAATCTGGAACAAACTGTTCAGTTATTCAATCGTTTTTATAGAAAAGGGTTACGTAACCGTAATTTAACCCTATTCTCTTCATATTAGTACCCATATTATGGTTTAGAGTTAAATTATGGATAAGTAACCGTATTTTCATAAAACGGTCGAATGGCGGGACAGTTTTCCGCAAACTTTTAATAGAGTATCTACACTGTTACAAATTTGCAACAAACTGTCCAGTCATTCGACCGTTTTTATTGCTAACAGTTACATAACCACAATTTAACATTATTTTGATTGTAATATGGTCAATCATATGGTCAGATTGGCTTAATAATACGGTCAAGCAACCGTTATCTTTAAAAGTGGTCAAATCACTGGCCAGTTTGTTGTAAATTTCTAATAGTGTAGAAACGTGCTTTGCGACTTTTGTTATTGGCTGTGAAAATGTAGACTAGAAAGAATTAACACTAGAATGACAACGAGGGCCATTTTGACCAAGCAAAATTTATATATTACGATTAGAACCAGAAATTTCTTTATAAAGTAAGTTTAAAAGATACAAAGGGAAAAAAGTTAAATAAGTTAAACAGTTTTAAATAAAAAATCTGGTGTAAAATATTTTTATTAAACTTGAACAACATTTCTCGTTTTACTAGTGTTAAAAAGAAGAGGAAATAAAGAAAAAGGAATGGAAGTGGTATAACATACTTGCCAACATTCAACTAAATTTCCGTAAAATGTGAGTTAAGTTGATCCAGGTTATACGCGTTACTACCCAGAAAATTTATTTGATGTATGATTATACATTTAAAATCCCGTTTCTCTAAGAAATCTATTTGAATTATAATTTCTTTAGTAAATTTCTGGTTCGAAACTTGTTTAACCTGGGTCAATTTAACTCACATTTTACGGAAGTTTAAGGGAAAGTTGGCAAGTATGGTATAATACATTTTCAGTTAAGTCAACAAATAATACCGTTTTAGTTCTTTTCAATTAAATTTATGCGTATTAACCCCTTGCCTGTGATGCACGAACTCAGTTCGGAGAACGCAAACACGCCGATTTTGGAATGCCCGACCTGAGTTCGGGCAAGAGAAAAGTCGGTGTTTCAATTCCGTGGGCCCGAACTTTCCCGCGAAAAGTTCGGCAGTTTCGCTGCATTTGTTGGACTTTTGTAATTTTGCAGTTCAGAACAAAATTAAAGAGAATTTTCTTTTACATTTTTGGCACGTTTTTCTCAAATATATTCATCAGGCAAGGGGCTAAAGAGCTCAAGTAGAATGAGGTGTTAAGTTAGTGTAATGAATCTTTGAAGTAAATTATAATTTTTGTATGAAAATCACTGTTTGTAAATAGAAATTAATGCTGCTTATAATAATATAGCATATTACAGTCGAAGCTCGTTAACGTGAACACGCTTAACATGAATTATTTTAAACATGAACTGCTCTCACAATTCTGCCAGAATAAATACAAAGATTTAGTTACTGATAACGTGAAGTACTCTTAACTTATAGTTTCTCAAAATCTGGAAGGAGCCAGTGGCTCCTAAACCCCCAAAAATCCAGTGGTCACATTGTGAAACAAGCGCATAAAAACAATTGCGTTTATATGAAAGAAAAAAAAATAATAAAAAAACTCAGGAATTAAAAATAAAAAATAATCTATTTTATGTAAACACTTGTACAACAAAACACAGACCAATTACATAACCATAAAATTCTTGAAATTTGAATATTATTTAAGTATAATATAAATCTTAAACTATGTACAGTCAGAAGAAAGTTAAGTTGGATAAGATACAGTTAAAAAAGGAAAAGTATGCTAGCAATTATGATAGTGGGGAATATCAGGAAAACAATATTTCTTATTTTAATTTTGTCATACAAAGGTACATATAATAAGTATAAATTTTTTTTTGCACTATAAAAATCAAAATACACTTCAAACATTTGTTTTTCTATAAGAAAAATTGTCTTTAAAAAAATGGCGACTTAGGTACCGAAAGTTAGTGGCCACAGCAAAAAATTTAGTCGCCACGTGGCGACTGGCGACCGTAAATCTTCACATATACTCTCAAGATGAACAATTTTAATTCCTCTTGAGGTTTACGAGGATCGGCAGTATACCTGCAATGTGATAAATGTTTAAAATTTCACATTTAAATACTGTCGAGGCTTTCTCTTAACTAACAACATTATAAAAAATATTACTCAACATTCTGTTGTAAATTTTAATACCATACCGATGCTTTATAATATTTGTTTTGATTTTATAGTATTTTTTAAAAACTTGATTTTACCGAACAAAACAGGGGACAGTTAAAATAGACAAAATAAGGGAAATATGACTGTCTGAGAAAATTGTATACTTCTACCAAACGTTACATGAGAAATCAAGGAAGTAAATTTAACTTAAAATTGTGCAACATTTTACTCAACTTTTCCTTGTATTCGACAATAGTTTTTCAACACATTAATGTTTAGCTAATCTGTCAAATAATACTCATGATAATTGTGAAAGAATATCATTAAATCGCAGTCAGGAAGGTGACATCCTGAAATCGTGTCTGAAGTCCTGTTTTAACATATCCTAGAACTTTTATAAAAATAAAATTTTAATAAAGATATTGGATCATTTTTAAGCATAATTTAAAATAAATTTTGGAAAAAACCCTAAAATATCAACTTTTGATATTAATTTTAACTAGTGCATTTGCAACATATAAAATTTGATAAAAAAAATATTAATATTTTAGTTTTTTATTGCATATATTTTCTTTTTGTAATGAAATATATATAGAAAGGATCAAATGCTTTAAGAAATACAAATCAAACGCAGAAGAAATGTTTTTTGGAAAAGAACACATTTATTATTTGAGAAAGTAATTTCATGTTGTTATATAAGTGATTTATGAATGTAATAACTTAAATAAAAACTTTTACCGACAATAGTGGGGAGCTTGAGTTTATATAATTTAGAATTTTATTTTTTAAACTTTTGATAGCAATTTTAATTCTGTGCTCCAGTACGTATAAAATTCTTTTGAGAAAGAAAACAGTCAGTGTTTGAAAATGAATTTCATTCAGTTATTTAAAACTATTATAAGTGTGATAATTGAATTTACGTGATAATCTCGTTTACTCTTTTATACGAGAGTATTGAAATTTATGCAGGATGAGTCAAAAGTCCTTAGACAAACTATAAGTGGTGGTAGAGACAGGGTAGTAGGGCTAGGTAAGGAGTGGTAGATCTCCACACACACACAAAAATATAATTTGGAACAGGTATACCTTTCTTTACATAGAATGTTAAAATATCATGAGAAGTGATAGGAGTGAGCACCATCTAGATCCAAATAGTGATGAATTAGACGATTCATATTTCCAAATGTAATAAACATTACATATGGTATCACTGCTAGAAATAACGCATAGCGATGTCATTTCATTTTGCCCAAAGAAAAGTAATTCTGATGAAAAATTCGTTAAAATATCTTTATTTTGAATAAAATTACAAAGAATGATTGTGTTCCGAATAGAGTGGGATACCGTATGTTTTTCACTGATTTAATGCATTATGACACTTGTTTTGTATACGAGAATTCTTTGTTGTAGTATGTTTTTTATCAGACATTAAAGTTTGCCTAAAGACTTTTGGACCACCATGTAGGTAACAGTGAAGAAGTTGGTTGTATCGATTTGGCAATTTAAGTTAAATAATTAAAATTCTGATATAAATTTAAATTTATTGCGCTAATATGCTTACAAAATAAATGCGAAACTTAATGAAATCAGCATACTGATTTCATATATTTATCCAACACAGAATTATTCATAGAAATGGAAGACAAACTTACTTGCAAAAATCCATTATCATAATGGATTAGATGGAAATAAACGGTCAAGTGCGAGTATTATTCGCACTCAGAGGGTTTGGTACAATAAATATATAAATTATTAACTGTATTATTAAAAAAAATCGTCGCTAAAAGAATAATAAGACTTTGTAAAAAACTATACAATGTAGGGTTGGGTATAGCTGTATATACAGGGTGTCCAGCGAATAAGACCCTGATTTCAAAATTAAATATCTCAAAAACAAAGATCAATAGAATTATGCGGTAAACGGTTTGTTTTTTAGCTAAGCTGTAAAAATGTTATACGGAAGTTTCAAAATTTAGTTGCAAAAACCGCTAACAGACGGCGCTGTAATCGCAATTCCTATACATTGTGTATTGAAGTCGAGAGCAATAGCGTCTCATTCCTAGATGGCTTCCTATGGAAGAACGAAAATTTGGAAAGACCACTTTTTCGTTGGTGTGATGTGCAGAAGTGGAGACATCTGGTCACAGAATTATTGCATCAGCTTCAATTTTAGAGAATTTCAATTAATAGAATTTTCTATAAAAAGTTTAGCAATCATTATATAAGAACTTATTAAAATATTTTATTTGGGTAATGTGCAGAAGCGGAGCCATGTGTTGACAGAATAGAGATTTGTTTCAAATTTTGTTATAAGCTACTTCTGTCCGGATACCAGTATCTCTGTGGTATGTCTTTTCTCTCCTAATTGGTAGATCGTGGAATTGAATCCAAGTAGAGGACGAGGATTTGAAAAAAATGGAAATCTTTACTTTTTAATATTTATTTAAACTGTGAAAAAGTTTGAATAAAAAAATCGAAAGTTTGTGGTTTTAAAATTTAATTAAGCTAAAAGAAACCCCCTTTTTTAAAAATCATTGAGCATTTATAATAATTTAATATGCTTTTATAATATTTTTATAATATTTTATAATATTTAATTATAATAAGTTTCTATTTTTAAAAACTTAATTAAGTTAAAAAAATAATTCTAATTTTAAAAACTCAATTTCATTTTTTTAAAAATTGAACACAGAAATATGGTGCAGCTTCTAGCGATAGGATTCGAAGTGTTGGAAAGGAATGCAGCATCCAAAATACTTTTGCTTTGACGTTGATGATATGACTTATCATCAATTCCCTTTAAAAAAATAATTTAATGCATAATTTCTGTCTCTAAAACTTTGTTTACAAAGAAAAGAAATATATGTGTTGTGCTAAAACCAAAGTATTATGCCGTGATTTAAAAATAAATTAAAAGTGAAAAATTACTTTTTTATTTTTAATAATAATTCAGGTAAAAACAAAAATACCAAAATATTATGCCGTGATTTAAAAATATAAAAAATAAATAAAAAATATAAAATTATTTTTCTAAATGTAAGCATTTTGATTTAAATAATTATATGGCATTAAAGATTGAATTTAATAAAATATTTAATAAGTTCTTATAAAGATTTCTAAACTTTTTATTGAAAATTCTATTAATTGAAATTTTCTAAAATTAAAGCTGATGCAATAATTCTGTGACCAGATGTTTCCACTTCTGCACATCACCTCAATGAAAAAATGGACTTTCCCAATATTCGTTTTTCCGTAGGGAGCAAATCTAGGAATGAGACGCTAGTACTCTGGACTTCGAAGCTGTTTACAAGTATTGCGATTATAGCGCCATCTGTTAACGGTTTTTGCAACTAAATTTTGCAACTTCTGTATAACATTTTTACAGCTTAGCTAATAAACAAACCGTTTACCGCATAATTCTATTGATCTTTGTTTTAGAGATATTTAATTTTGAAATCAGGGTCTTATTCGCTGGACACCCTGTATTAGAAAAGTAGGATTGAATATACCATAAAAGTTCAAAGAGATATGAAGCCTAAATAATATCAAATATTGCCATCCTGTATAACTTTTTTTAATCTTATCCTCATATGTTTATGATGAACTTAATTCAGTACTGACAATAAAAGTAGTGCATATTTAAACTTCATTTAGCATTTCATAAAACTAAATTCAGCGTAGTAATAAACTTTTCTTTTTACAGTGTAGCTAAAAGAAAACCCTTATTCAAAATTTAAACTTGGAATGTACTAAGCGAGCTTCGAAAGGAGGTCACAAAGTTGCAATGCCGCCTTGGTTCATGCCGCGTTTTTCTAGATACACTATATAAAAAAAAAAAAAAAAAAAAAAAAAAAAAAAAAAAAAAAAAAAAACGGACTAAAAAACGGAAATACTACTATGGCAATCTAGACGCCAGTAATATTTCCATTTTCTTACGGGCAATTTTACCCATAAATTACAGAAAATTTTCCGTTTTTAATCAGAAAAACGGAAAATTTTCAGTAATTTAAGGGTAAAAATTCCCGTAAAAAAACGGAAATAGTACTGGCGTCTAGATTGCCAGTAGTATTTCCGTTTTTTAGTCATTTTTTTTACAGTGTAGGTTTTTAATTAACTTTTAAAGACACGGGAGGCGTATCAGAGATCCACTCAAATGCAAACTAGTCGTGAATCTCATAGTATTTGTGTGATTAATTCTAATTAGTTTGTTTTTAACAATTTGATGTTTATTTATTTTATACTGCTACTGGGCATTGCATTATACAAATATATCATTAAAAGTTGTTATCTAAGGCTTTAAAAGCCGATAGTACATAGAGTACGCTGCCCCTGTCATTATGCATGTCCAAACTCTCCGTGTCTTTAAGGGTTAATATCCCTGCTAATTATCGACGATTTTTTTCGAAAATCATTATCAACAATTCTTTTATACTTCTGCTACGATAGGTATCTCCAGCGCTCCTCAACACCTTTGCTAAATGCCCGTAAATCGAGAATTGTGTGTAACTGAAAAATGCGCTTTTCTCAAAAACTGTGTGACCTAGGGTAATCGCTATAATTTTCCTGCTGGATTTAAATTAACATCTACTAACTCTAATTTTTTTCATAATTTTAGCTTCAGTAGATTCGAAAATAGACGGGGACAGGGGGACATATTTTTGCACTAAATTTTCGACGATATCTCTGAAAATATAATACCTAAAATTAAAAGAAATATAATTTTGAGTTCAGCGTTATGAAATCTTTCACACGATACCCCACACGAAATACAAAGAAATTTTCTTTCCAAGTAACTTAATTAGCCCCTCTACATTTTTCCAAAATCTATTTGTGAATGTTTAATAATCTATAAATATTTGGGTTAATAGTCTTTATTATTTACCCGAATTTGAACTTTCCACGTTCTATAGTTTAGGAGTAACATAACTGCGACAGACGGACAGACAGACACAGGAGCGATGTTATAATGGCTCCGTTTTTACTTTTTAAGTACGGAACCCTAAAAAGCACTGGTTTATCAAAATATATGTAACAATATTTTCAGTAGTGTAAATTAATAGCGCATTTGTATTGGTCATTCTGAAACTACATGGAAGTATGCGTTCTTTGTGCTACGTTCAAAACGGAATTTAAATAATTTAAAAATAATGTCAAATTTCATTCATGTTTATCCTTTCTTCCTTATTTGAACAGAATTTTTAGATAAACAGGAGAATTTAACACGTGGACACATTATGTCTTTTCTTGCTAAATAGATGCTGCTCTACAATATTTTAATTGAAATTTTAGTAGTATCTTCTATAGTTTTGAAGATACAATATATAATCCGGAATTTACCGTTTGGGAGCGCTACGATGTACCCCATTCTTTAGCGTATAACCCATTTTACTATACCTAGGCACAGCATTTATGGCAGTAGTTAATTCAATTCACCAGTTATCTGTTTATAAATTCTGGTGTCAATCAATCATTTCAGTATTTTATGCATAGAAATACTTTGCCCTTAAAAGGGTTAAGAGAAAACGAATTTAAAGAATCCTCCTGTATAGACTATTATCACTGTTAAGGAGAAAGAGAAAATAAAAAGATAACATAATGAATCCAGTGAATATCAATGAATGCCTTGTTATTATTCTAAAAAAAAAAACCCCATAAAATTATTATTATTATTATTATTATTATTATTATTACTTGCGGAATTACAAAGTTTTGTCCCTAAAATTGATGTTGCGGCAGATGGAATAATTTCCTATTCCTTAGAAATACAGCAGGTGGAACTGCATCTATAAATTGCGTTATTATCATAGACTTCACTCGCCTATTTTCTGCGCTGTTCCGTAAGGATAAAAGTATTTTGTCGTTTAGTTTTACCATAAATCTGTGAAAAAAGCGTCGCGTAAATTTATTACATGTCATTTTCATGTTCATTAATTATGTCAAGTTTGCAATTTGCATGTAATTTTTTTAATGGGTTTTGAACTGTATACATTTTGTTTATTTTTAGCTACAAGATTTAGCTTTGTTAAGATTACGAGTCAAGCCTTGATTAATGAATAGGCACGAGAAGCACGTGCTGCTTTATTTGGAAAAATTTTAGAGGGGCCCAAAATTGAGAAAACAGGGGGCCCCAAATTTTATATTGAATTAATTCCTTTCCAAAATTCTAGTTTCTTTTCAAATTATTAACTCATTTATATATATGTATATTTAAAGAAGTTTTCATTAAAATACCTTTCATAACAAATTGATTTTTCATACAATAGATTAGTTGTGTCGCCTAGTTGCAAAATCGGCCATCTCTAAAAAATAAAATTTTTTGGGAAAGCTGATTTTTTTGCCACACTTATCCAAAATAAGATTGGAAACAAAACTCTTTAGTTTTATAGTCATTAGGCCAGTATATTTGACCGGCTTTTGTATGGTTTATTGTTTCCAGATGGTGGTAACGCTTATTTACAAATTAAAAAACTAAAACACATTTTCCAATTTTGAGGAGTTGACCGGTTTTGCAACTAGACGACACAGTTTCACCCACATGATCACAATTCCCCAGTTTGTCCAACCAACCAAAGCCGTCAATTTATCAGGAAGTATTATCGTACAGTCAATCGAAATCGAGAAGATCCAATAATATTTGTAGTAACTTGAATAATATGTGTAGCACTAGGGAGCTTCCGTGTATGTCGAATTTAGCAAACTCTTCTCAAATGAAAGAGGGCCCCGAAATGACATTGTGTTTCCCATAGCTTCAGAGGTTAATCGGGCCCTGCTACGAGTGCTTGAAATTAAATTGGATAATTAATGTCGACTGCGTGCTACAAAATTGCATGTGATGTTGCATGTCATCATTGCAACATTCTCGTGACAATGAAGAACGAAAATTACGCATATTCATGTAATTGTCTGCATTTTCAATTGCATATTTTCTTACTCCTAACTTGCAAGCAAATCCCATTCCTTACGACATTCAATTTCATTATAATAAACCATGATAACAACAACAACAATAACAGTAGAAGCTTTATTCAAAGCAAATATTTGATTTTAACATGATAAACAGAGCAATATGCGCACCAAAACTCAAAGCAAAAATATTATATTCCTAAACGCAAAGAAAATGTATTAGAACTGAATTTGAAATAAGCTTTAGAGATTTTAAATCATTGAACGGCACATTTTGTTGGTCATATTTCAATTTACTCAATAAATCGAGATTTAATGTGATTCCAATTTTTAGGCGAAGTTCAGTACTGTTGATGTATTTATATTTTACATATATTAGTCAGCCAGATAGGGAAACACTCGCGAATTTTCATGCGAAATAATTCCTACGTTTGGATACACTTAATCAGTGCTAGCAGTGATTTATATAGCTGCTAACTTTTACGCTTTTCTAATTCCAGCTATGTATTTACAATTATGAAAGGAAATAAGTCGCCTGTAATTTCCAGAACTAGTGACTTTCACAATGAGTCAATTTTGAAAAAAATCGCTGTGAATAACAAGGTGTCCAATGTAAAAAAAAAAAAAAAAAAAAAAAAAAAAAAAATCGCAGCGCAGTTATGCGATTTGTCAGTCAGGAAACATCTATTTTACCGCTATATGCGTTCTCTTTTATTCTGTACTTTTCAATAGAAAGCTACATCTCTATAGAAAGGGTATAAATTCTTTTGTTTATTTGACCACATTAGCTTTTGAGTTTTATAAAACTGACGTAGAATGATTTATTTAGTAACTGTGTTTTATTAAGGTTAAAATATTAGTAAATAAATAAATAAATAAATAATGTCATGTTTTCAACTCAAATTTTCAACCTTTCTAGGATAGTATTAAGTAATTATATTTTAGATTTCATAATAACTTAAGAAATGAAACATAGTAGTTATAACTATTAAAGCTAGTTTAAGAATTTGAAACATGCCACGGTAGAAAGAAAAGGTAAATCAGAAAGTTGACCAAACTAGAGTACCACTAGTTTTTGCTTGATAATCGGATTATATCATTTGTTTTCGTCTAGCGTTAAAATTATTTATATTGGCATAACATAGAGTAATAATGAGATATCCATTTTTCTTTTTCGTTAGGTCATCAGCGCTAAAGGTATGAAAAGTAAAAAATGAAGATTTAATTTGAATATTTAAGAGTTATATCAGACGGTACTTTATATGGAAAAGTGGATACAAAGAACCTTCATTTTGGATAATATTATTTTCTCAGAAAATGATGCAAAAAATAATATTTTTATTTGAATTTACAAGCAATTCTAATGACTCAACATTAAAAAAAATATATCTGTTAAATAATGGATAATCTACTAGTAATCATTTATCTTAAATCTAATGTAAATTTACAGGGAACTGGAAAATGATATTATGTTAAAAAACAGATCATTTTTTCTGTTACGGCAGAATTTGGATATTTACTTTTATAAAAATACCCACGACTCAGTAATGAATGAGAACATGTATAAGAATGCAGACGGCTTTATAATTTTACATGAGAAATAACTAATTACGCTTGTAGTTTCGTTGTTCATACTATACTAAATTATAACACATCTTATGCCGTTATTTTGCTCCACCGCATTATTATACTGTAAAAAAAGACAACTGTTTCTTAAGGGGTCTCAGGACTCCTAAAATTGAAAAAAAAAAAACAATTTTCAACATTTAATATTTTAAAATGTATTTGATTTTAAGACACAATTTTAATTGGGAATGAAAGATGTAAGTATGTTTTCTTTCATTTCAAATATTTAAAAAATTGCAAGATCCAGAATTAGCATATACAGGGGGCTCCATACTGTCAGGTATTTGACGAGCAGAAAATCGGTATAACAGATTATGTGCAGAATTACAAAATAAATTTTGCAAATAGATTGAAAATTTTAGTGCCTACTTATACTTCAGATTGTAATAAATACCCTGAACCTAAATAAATTTGTATTTAAAGCATTTTCATATTTTTAATACAAAGTTGTATTTAGCTAATGCAAAATTTAGAAAATTTCAACAATATAATCACCTAAAAAAATATATTTTTTAGCAATAAAAAGGAAATTTTAGGTTCAGTTTATACAGACTAACATGAAGCATGCTTTGAAAATTTCATGAAAAAATATTTAGAAGCTTTTGAGATATCGTGCGTATTATGGCCAAAAACGTCATTTGGAGAAAAATGACTTCACAGTTTAGAAACGCTGCTTCAGCTATTGAGCGGGTATAATTCTAAACAGCCATAACTTCCGTTCTAATGGGAATTTTAATGAAACAATTATATCAAAATGTTCAGAAAAGATATTAGCTTAACATCTAAAAAAAAATTAAATTTTCGAAAAATTTAAATCTTTAAAAGTCCTGAGATCCCTTAATCTAGGAAATATTATAATAATCACGAACGAATATTCAGAATAAGCCTTTCCGAGTTACTCACGATCCCGAAAAGCGTTTTTCGTCTTTAGAAACCCCAGAAACAAATATATATTCAAGATTTAAAGAAACATTTATAAAAATAAAGTTTCTTTTGCTGCCTGTGACTTTGAGAAATGTTTCCGAGTAGTTTTTATAGAGTATTAGTTTTCCCAGCAGAGAATATAGGTTTTTTGAATGCTATCACTTCTCAAGTAAGCATTTTCATGCTAACAAACATGTTTTACAGACAAACATATTAAATTAATAGCATTAACATTAAAATTAATATTATTTTGTTACTCTAGCATCATAAATTCAATTATGCACCTGCAAATGTTTGATTGAGAATTAATAGCATCGGTATGATAAAACTAATAAATACACTATAAAAACTACTTGGAAACGTTTCCGAAAGTCAGTAACAACAAAAGAAACTTTGTTTTTATAAATGCTTTTTCAAATTTCTAAAATACATTGGTTTCTGGAAAATTCTAACGATAAAGGACGCTTTTCGGAATCGTGGGTAATTCGGAAGAAGTTATTGCATGCTTTCGTTCGTGGATATATTATATTTTAAGAAATATTTGTCTTTTTTTACAGTGTAGCAGAAGCGCGCCATTTTTCAAAAAATATCCCAGAAATTTATCGTTACAAAATCTCGCTATAAAATGAAAGTGTAAGTTGAAATGAATTGGATTACATAGCATTACACTTCCTAAGCACACAAAAGTTTCACTGTAAACACCAATTTTTTCCACAAATCTATAAAAATTAGATGAACAAATGATCAAGAACCTGTATCGAATCCTCTAGACTGACAACTTAGTGTAAAGTTACAGAGAACTTCTGTATCTTTCTAATATTTTAACAGAATTATTTAACGATATAATTGAGTTTACTGAGAAAACTTCACGCCTAAAATGTAACTAAGCCGAAATTTCGGACTTGTTTGTTCTAATGAAAACGATATGTGAGACAATTTAAAAACTTGTCCTTTCCTTTATTTTGAATAAAAACAACAAAATTTAAAGATTTTGTACATTGTGAAGTATGATTCAAATTAATATTATTCTGATGCATTTAATTAAGGATTTTCCGAAATCGCCGGAATACCTTGCAGAACACAAAATAATTGCGGCTAGAACTGTATTCTTTATGTACATACCGGGTGTTCCAAAATGACGGGTCTATATAGTAAATAAAATTTTTAAAAATAGCAAGCGATATAAGCGCACCGCTTGCTGAAATATCTTTCCGAAAGCGGCAAATTTTGAGAAATAGAATGGTTTTTAAGTAATATTAATTTAATAGAAAAATAATAGAAATAAAATAATATAAATTTTCAAACAAATTCGTCATTTTTGGTAACACGCGGTATATACGAGGGAGTATAAATAAGTTTTTGCCCTCACATAGAAATAATTGAGTGAAATTTATGAAATTGCTATGTTTTATTAGTCCTTTTCTATGTAGTCAGCGTGCACAGTAACACAATTCTGCAAACGGTATTTAAAAGAGGGAGGGAGGGTGTATTCTAGGAGGCGCGATAGTAGACCCAAAGGGGAGGGGACCCTTTTCTAACTTTTCCCGAATCAACATGTGACATATTGTTGGAAAGGCCTGTGACCACTTATTCATGTTATACACCTCCCGAGCCCCTCCCTCTAATTTGACCCCCACCCCTCCGGCGAATTTTTCTAAATTTTTCGGACACCCCTCGTAAATACTCCCCTTTGAGTCTACTATCGGGCCTCCTGGAATACTCCCCCTCCCCCCTTTGAAATACCGTTTGTAGAAATCTGTTACTGTGCACGTTGACTATACAGAAAAGGACTAATAAGATGTAGCAATTTCATAAATTTCACTCAATTATTTCTATGTCAGATCAAAAACTTATTGATACTCACTCATATATATATATATATATTGTACAGGGTGATTCATAATGAATGAGACAAAAAGAAAACATAAATGGAACGTTGTAATTAATATATTTAGAAAATTCAAATTTACCTCAAAACTACATTTATTCAAGTTTCTACAGGTGTTCAATATGTGCCCCTCCGGTGACACGACAAATGTCTACACGGTAATCAAGCTCCTGCCACACTCGTGATAGCATATCCCCTGTGATGGAGTTCAACACTGCAGTTATCCGCTGCTTCAGTTCCTCTAAGTCCTGAGGAAGTGGAGGCACAAAAAGAACGAAACCCCAGAGAAAAAAATCACAGGGCGTTCACGAAATCTTTCAACCACTTCGAGTTTTGTTTCTTTTCGTCCTGGGCTTTTGTTCTTGTATAAGCAGCCGGTATCCTGGAACTGCTTCACCCACCTGCTTATGTTATGCTGATGCGGTGGTTGTTTACGAAATTTCGTGCGAAAATGTCTTTGCACAACAGTTACCGAAGAGGTTTTGGCATATTTGAAAACGCAGTACGCTTTCTCCTGCATGGACGACATTTTGTTTAACAGCGCCTCTAGCGACGAGTTCGTCATTCGATAATTTTTTCCTGTTGCCAAATAAAACTTGTATAATTGTAGATGCAGAACAAATTTGTTTCGGCTGAATAAATCCATTACGACAGTTACACTGCGCTATTCTTTTTGGCCCATTCATTATGAATCACCCTGCATATTGAGAGAAGAAAAGGTGGTTGGCCAAATTCATTTCAAACTTAAGAGTTTCTAAAATTTTTTCATTTTCTCCCTATCAACAATGCGAATTTTTGACACAACTGCAATCTCATTTTCCCCCTGTATGTAAAGTTATGCACTTGCATTCAGCTACGAAAGTTTCGAAAAACGTTTTTCATTTTTGAATACATGTGATACGTATAATTAATTATCGTTGTTCACTTCCTGACGACAGCATTTTTGTAATTGTCTTTCCCCAAAATCGGTTCAACGCACTCATTTTTATTGTACGAGTATTTTCTGAAAATTCTTTTTATTTTTAATAAGAAAATGAAAATGTTATTCCTTTATATTATAATAAGAATAAGATTATGTGACAAGTTTATACATTTACGAATAAAATGGAGTTCGTGAACATGTCAGAAGAAAACGGGTTTGTATTTAAAAACAGCGTTAAATATAGGCACTTCATTTTTAGGTAGATTTCGTATGAAATACTACCTATTGGGATCGTTCCTATGTTGGAATTTCTGAAAAATTTTTGCAGATCTACACCGATCATGACTCTTAGTACCCAAAATCACCCTCAGTAAAAAACTTTATCTATCTATCTATCTATCTATCTATGTATCTATCTATCTATCTATATATATCACTTTCTTCTGGACACGATAACTTTCGTAATTCTGCACCAATCTCTTCCAAACTGATACGTAAAATCCAAGGGCATAAAATCTCCGTCAAGTTCGTTAATGGGCAAAATCGGACCAAGGGGGTGGAAATAGGGAGGGGTTGTGTGAAAACCGAAAATCCCCCATAACTTCTTAATTTCTGTACATATCAAATCAGTTTAAAGTTTTTATTACTTCTAAAAATAGGGCCAAAATTTTATGTATCACAGATTTTTGATAAAGTTAAAAATGGGCTCAAGGGGCGCAAAAAATAGGGTTTTTGGGAGAAAAAAATTCATAACTTCGTCAATTCTCAAGATATCAATTCCAATTAATTTTATTATAAATCTCCTTAATATTATCTACAACTTTTATATTCACAAGTTTTTGATAGGACCAATTCGTACCGCAAAAAAAATTAAAAACTAAAACAAAAAGGGGGTTTGAAGAAGTAAAAAAAAAATAACTCCGTCAATTCAAAAGATATAAAATCCCCATGAATTTATCATATATCTTCTTAATATTGTCTACAACATCTATATAGACGAGTTTTGGATAGGACCAATTCTTACAGCAAAAATAAATTAAAAATACATAGCGGTTGAAGAAAAAAATCATCTAAGTAAGGGCGTATTCAAATCCAAACTGCGTATTTTCTGACTCATTTTTAACCGACTTCAAAAAGAAGGAGGTTATCGAGTCGACCTGTATGTATGTTTTGCCCATGTTCACGCATAACTTTCTTAAATATGAACCGATTTTGATAATTATTTTTTTGTTTGAAAGTGTAAGTCACCCATTTGGTCCCATTCTAATTTAATAAAAATCTGATAATTAGAACATTTAAAAAAAATAAAAACTTTAAAATTCAAATCCTTTTTGAAGCAGTCGCCCATTATAAGCATTCATCTTTCATACTGTTACTCTTACAGAGATACGAGATCTTTCAAAGTGCGCAAACTTAGCTGGACAAGGGCCGAGATCCAGATAGATTTTTCGCTGGTAGTGAAACGAGATTGACCAATCTGAAGCCTGCAGTTTTGCGAACTATTCGCTGTTTGCAAAAATGCAGCCTTCTGATTGGTCGATCTCGTTTCGCTAAGAGCGAAAATTCTATCTGGATCCCGGCCATTCTGTCATCCAACAAACCGGAAGGCCCACGACACAAACCGATATCGGAAGTCGGTGTCGAAAAATTGAAAATCAACCTTTAAAGTTTCTCATGTATCAGAGCACAAGTACAGCGCCTAGAATAAATAGTGTGGAAATCTGCTATCCAAACAGCACTAAATAAATATATCCCTTAAATGTGCAATCATGCTGTAATCTAATGAGCCGATCGCAGAGACATCTGCGTTATATTTTCAAATTTCAGTGTAAACATTGTATTATAACAGCGTCTAGATCAAATGGTCTTGGAATTTTAGAAAATATCCTCAGATGTCGCTCCGATCGACTCTTTGGATTTCAACATCCTTTTACATTTAAGGGATACAATATTTTAGTACTTTCTAAGTACTACTACTAGAGTCTAGAATATATAGTGTGGAAATCGGCTATCCCAGTAATACTTAAAAAAGTGCTAAAATATTGGATCCCTTAAATGTCAAACGATGCTGAAATCCGATGAGTCGATCACAGCGACATCTTCAGGATATTTTCTATAACTCCAAGACGATTTGGTCTAGACATTGCAATAATACGATGATGTTTACTTTGAAATTGAAAATATATCGCAGATGTCGCTGCGATCGGCTTCCTGGATTTCAGCATCGTTGCACATTTAAGGGATACAACTTTTAGCCCTGTTTGAATAGCAGATTTCCACACTATGTATTCTAGACGCTGAACTACTGCGATAGTCAGTCAATATGTTCTGGGTATCTGAATCTGGGGAACCAATGAGAACGGTTCAGGATCGGAACCCATTAGGTATTGTGAACATGCCTAGAGCTGGACCAAATTACAGCGTCTAGAACACATAGCGTGGAAATCTGCTTTCCCAACAGAGCTAAAAAGTTGTATTCCTTAAATGTGCAATGACGCTGAAATCAAGGGTGCCGATCGCAACGACTTCTGCGATATATTTTCAGATTTCAAAGTAAACATCATATTATTACAGTGTCTAGACCAAATCCTCTTGGAGTTTTAGAAAATATCTTGCAGATGTCCCTGTCATCGACTCATTGGATTTCAGCATCGTTTGACATTTAAGGGATCCAATATTTCAGCACTTTTTTAAGTATTACGGGGATAGCCGATTTCCTCACTATATATTCTAGACGCTGTTATAGCGCCTAGAATATACAGTGTGGAAATTGGCTATCCCTGTAATACTTAAAAAACTGCTAAAATATTGTATCCCTTTAATGTGCAACGATGCTGCTGAAATATACAGATCGCAGCGACATCTGCAGGATATTTTCTACAACTGCAAGATATTGCTAGTCTATACAATGTAATACGAAATTCTCGCAGATGTCGCTGCGATCGACACTTGGGATGTTAGCAGCATCGTCGCACATTTAAGGGCTACAAATTTTTAGCGTTGTTTGGATAGCATATTTCTACACTAGGTGTTCTAGACGCTGTAAAGCTGTAATCAAATCGTCTTGGAGTTTTAAAAAATATCCTGCAGATGTCGCTGTGATCGACTCATTGGATTTCAGCATCGTTTGACATTTAAGGGATCCAATATTTTAGCACTTTTTAAGTATTACTGGGATAGCCGATTTCCACACTATATATTCTAGACGCTGTAGTTATGTAATAGAAAATGCCTACACTATAGCGCCTAGAATATATAGTGTAGAAATCGGCTATCTCTGTAATACTTAAAACAGAGCTAAAATATTGTATCCCTTAAATGTGCAATGATACTGCCGCAGATCGCAGCGACATCTGCAGGATATTTTTTACAACTGCAAGAAATTGCTAGTCTATACAATGTAATACTAATAATACGAAAATCCCGCAGATGTGGCAGCGATCGACACTTGCCATTTTAGCAATATCGTCGCACATTTAAGGGATACAAATTTTTATCACTGTTTGGATAGCATATTTCCACACTAGGTATTCTAGACGCTGAACCTACACTGTTAAAATATCGTGAAAATTTACCTCTGTTTTTAAAGACTATCTATTTTCTGACCAATGAGAACACTTCATAGGAGTTTATGTAGCATTCTCATTGGTCAGAAAATAGATAGCCTTTAAAAAGAGAGGTAGTCTTTCACGATATTTTTAACAGTGTAGGTTTGCTATAGTTTGGACAAGTTTCTCTTAAAGCACTTTGCCGCGCTCTGATGTGTAAACTTTATTGATGGATTGTCAGATTTTCTACACCCAATTTCGATGTCCGTAGGTATCGATGTGGAACTTATAGTTTACTGGATGCGAACTTTACTTTCCGAAGTGCGAGATCTTGTCTAGAAAAGATGCGGCATTCCGAAAAACCCAAATGTCTAAAACGATGCTAACCGACATCGGAAGTGAGTATCAAAAAGCTTACAATGGATTTTATTCCAAATCTGGGTTCGAGGCTGAAAAAAGTCACGTGATACCGGTAATTTACTCAAAGAACTTCTAACTGATAAGAAGGGAGGCTAATACTGCTTTCCGCATGAACTGTTTCACTGGCTGGCGAGGGTTTTTCATTACGTCTACGGAGCCTTCCCTTCTTTAGGCTAGAAGTTTTTAGCTTGACCACGTCATCAAATCGTACATGGAATACATTCAATAGCAAAGTGGCCTTATACATCAGAGTTCAGCAAAGTGTCTCCATTAGTCGGTGCACTGCAAAGTGCATCCATATACACATTGTTAAAAATTTGTAGCGTTTGCTGCATAGTCGCTCCACCGCTTTTATAGAAAACGATTACTTGACTCATAGATTAAAATCCAAGATCGGACATTCTCATAGAGCGTAATGGTAATGCGATTGCGATCGTAGCGCCCTTAGTGACAATGGGGAAGAAACTCCCCATCCTTGTAGTATGCTTATTATTGAGTATCTACCTTATTGTGATCTTTCGTTTTTTAATGTTGCATGTTTACGTTTTCGATAGAATCTTACACCGATACATGAACATAGAATAGACATTCTATTTTATATATCTAATATCTATTCTATGTTCATGCACGGATATATGTCTTTTTTTTTTTTTTTTTTTTTTTTTTATCATGATTAGTGAACGGTTTTAAGTGCAACGAATACTAGGTAAAAATTTCGTCTTGAATGCTATATATCAAAAGCAATGGTGTAATATAAAAATATACGAAATGTTGAACTCTATAATTCCCAGAAAATTTCATAATTATTTCCCTTTGGCAGGAAAATTTTTATAGCCCGTGTTTTATAAATTTATGAAGTTTAACGTATTAAACAATCGTTACAATAATCTTTTAAAATTTATGCATTTTCACTTCCTTACAGATAAAATAAAAATATTGTTTTTAATGTAAATAACGTACAATCAATTCAAATACGTTTATAATATTAACATATAAGAAATAATAATAATAATATTACAGATAGGGAAAAATTCCTTTCGACAAATTTTTAGAATTGTATAAACCTAAAAGTAAAAAATAAATAGAGGTACTGACATTATACTCAATAAAATTTTACTCGATATGAATAAATTTACACAATACCTGAATTAGATTTTTTACAATTTAATCTTATAAACTTACATATTTGCATTCTTAACAGAATTTTCTGGCGGCTTTCTTTTATATTATTAGTCTAATTATCATTTTGTAAGTTAAAAATGAACAATATAAGTACGGTAAAAAAGCAGCTAAATAAATAAAGCAACCATGAATAGAATATCGTTTGACAACTGCTTCGTTTTAGGAACGAATAGATATTCAAACCACAGGGGATAAACATATTTCTTCAACATAGGTAAATTTCGGAGGTTTGTTAGCTCTTTCCCCTTGCCGATAGTGACGCTAGTACTGTTGCCATTACACATTTTGCCGTAAATGTCCCATCTTGGTCCTTAATCTATGACTTGACTATGCTATGGGGCATTCTCATTGGTCAGTTTAGAAATATTCTATAAAAGCGGTGGAGTGACTATGCAGCTAAAGCTTCAAATTTTTAACAGTGCAGTACACATAAAAGTGCCTTCTTATGTGTAGCAGCACTGTCTTCGGTTATCAGATTCAGACTAAACACCTAATCATTGACGCTCATTTCTGATGTCTTTACAGCCTAAGGATAGGGAGTATTGGTATGAGAATGGTGACATACGGAAAAAAATTATTGATTGATAGATTGTGGATAAAAGCTATCGCCATGAATCTTGAAGAGCTTGCCATTGTTGCCAAACTAATGCTTGTTAAATTGTCCGCCACTCGTATAATCAAACTTGTCCAAGCGAGAATCGCCAAGTTCTGGGATAGAAAATGTCTAGTTTTGCCGCAGTGTTTTGCCAAACACGCATGTATAAACAGAGTCTGAGCATTGTATGTCACCACTCTCAAATAGAGGCGCCTTACATGAGGAAACAATTGATGGAGATTATCGGAAAAGAATAATGTAGAATTATGGACCACATGACTGGTTTATTGAATACATATATCTGACCTGTGTGCTTGGCGTCAAGCCCGCTTATAAGTCATCGTCAATATACAGGAAGGAGATAGCACAAGTAAATTTACAGCATCACAGAATTACATCCGCGAGCTCCACAAAGAGAGTGCAACGGAGACAGCGAGATTCGAACCCGCAGCCAACTACGCTCTCAAGCGATTAGCGGCGTGATGCCTTGACCAATCAGCCACGGTGGGCCCTGGACCACATTTTCAAACCTGACAAGTCTACAACTTTTTGGATACCAGTATTTTAGTACAGAAAATTTTGTTTTATTGGATAGAAGAATTTTTGAAATTTAAAAGGACACACTCTATAAAAATTATAAGTTCTTAAAAAAGCAGGCTTCTGATTGGTCAATCTCATTTCGCTAACAGCGAAAAATATCTCTGGGTCCTGGTCAATATACTTGAAGAGTCAATACAAATATTGCTACATAGTCTGTATTTTGCTTCTTGACAACGAAGTCTTACAAAAAATAATTCTTGAATGTAGACTGTGGCTGAATGGTTAAGGCACCACACCACTAATCGCTTGAGAGCGTAGTTGGGCTGCGGGTTCAACTCCCGCTGGCTCCGTTGCACACTATTTGTGGAGCTCACATATGTAATTCTCTGGTGTTGTAAATTTCTTTGTGCTATCTAGAAACCCCATCCCCCCTTCAAAGGTCAAAGTCCTTGTGCTATTTTGTCCTTGTATATTAACGATGACTTATAAGCGGGCCCATTATATCAAGCACACAAGTCAGGTGTATGTGACCAATAAATAAATGAATGTAGACTGTTGTGAATACAATGTACTTGTTTTAAAAAATATCATATTAAATGCTAATAAAATCAATACTTCTAATGAAATTATAAAGAATTTATTAAAAACTATTTGTTTTATAAATAATTTTTGTAAATTATAATTTATTTGACAAATAATTTACTTATTCAGCAGATGTTGAAATCCGGATAATTATGTGTTACGGTATGAATAACTAAAAAGTAGGAAATAAAATAATCTTTAAAAAAAAATATATTAACCGACTTCAGCACAAAAAAGAATTAAATAATTCTTTAAACTTCTCTAATGACGAAACGTTATCCATTAACTGCACATCGGACATCGTGTATCGGCATAAAAACGTTACATTTAATATATAGAATTTAATATTTACCAAACATGGATTTTCTAGAGAATATTTTTTACAAAAGATTAATTTACATATTTATGATTTAATTTACAAATATATACATATAAAAAGTAATCAATTACTTTTTGAAGTTGGTGCCAAACGTTCACAATCGATAATGATTAAACAAATAATTTGCTGAAGTAATGGAGCATTTTTAAAAATTTTGTATGATATTTTCCATCATCACTTTATTCACGGTAATAGCTACAATATATTCACAATTTTACTGTACTTAAGATAGGTTGGCACCAACTTCAAAAAGTAATTGATTACTTTTTTATGTATATATTCGTAAATTAAATCATAAATATGTAAATTAATCTTTTGTAAAAAATATTCTCTAGAAAATCCATGTTTGGTAAATATTAAATTCTATATATTAAATGTAACGTTTTTATGCCAATACATGATGTCCGATGTGCAGTTAATGGATAACGTTTCGTCATTAGAGAAGTTTAAAGAATTATTTAATTCTTTTTTGTGCTGAAGTCGGTTAATATTTTTTTTTGAAAAGATTATTTTATACAATTAATTTTTGCTCTCAAAGGCTTCCAATTGGTACGTTTTCTTACTCAGAAACTATATAATGTACCGTAATGGTCGATTTTTTGATAGAGGCATAATATATTTTAAAAAATGCTGTTAAAGTGGGCATTTTGAACCGAATTTCCCGAAGCGGATTGTGTTGGAAAAATCATTGCATTAAGGATGCACTCAAATCCAAACTGCTTATTTTCTGACTCATTTCTAAATTCATTTTTGCTCTCAAACGCATTTAATTGGTAGATTCGCTTATTCAGAAACTATATAATGTACCGCAATTATCGATTTTTTGATAGAGACAGAACATATTTCAAAAAATTATGTCAAAGTGGGCATTTTGAACGGAATTTCCCGAAGCAATTGTGTTATCACTTTCTTCTGGACACGATAACTTCCGCAATTTTGCACAAATCTCTTCCAAACTGATACATAAAATCAAGGGGCATAAAATCTCGGTCAAGTTCGTTAATGGGCAAAAGCGGACAAAGGGGATGGAAATAGGGAGGGGTTTTGTGAAAACTGAAAAAACCCCATAACTTCTTAATTTTTGTACATATCAAATCAGTTTAAAGTTTTTATTACTTCTAAAAATAGCGCCAAAAATTCATGCATCACAGATTTTTGATAATATTTAAAATAGGCTCAAGGGGCGCAAAAAATAGGGTTTTTGGTAGAAAAAATTCCTTACTTCGTCAATTCTCAAGATATCAAATCCAATAATTTTATTATACGTCTCCTTAATATTATCTACAACTTTTATACTCACAAGTTTTTGATAGGACCAATTCGTACAAAAAAAAAAAAAAAAAAAAAACGAAAACAAAAACAAAAAAGGGGGGTTAAAGAAGAAAAATTTTCATAACTCCGTCAATTCACCAGATATAAAATCTCCATGAATTTATCATATATCTTCTTAATATTGTCTTCAACATTTATAGAGACAAGTTTTTGATAGGGCCAATTCTTAAAGCAAAAACAAATTAAAAATACATAGCGGTTGAAGAAAAAAATCATCTTATTAAGGGTGCATTCAAATCCAAACTGTCTATTTTCTTACTCATTTTTAAATTCATTTTTGCTCTCAAACGCATCCAATTGCTAGATTCTCTTATTCAGAAACTATATAATGTACAGTAATGATCGATTTTTTGATAGAGGTAGAATATATTTCAAAAAATGATGTCAAAGTGGGCATTTTGAACAGAATTTTCCGAAGCGATTGTGTTAGAAATGAAAAATATTGCCCTACTGAGAAAATAATTGTTTATTAATCAAGTTTTAATTAATTGAAAGAAAAATAAAAACACAGGTCGCTTATAAATCTTTTCAAAAATCTCGTCAGGATGTTTTCTTTTCTTTTCTTTTCTTTTCTTTTCTTTTCTTTTCTTTTCTTTTTTTTTTTTAAATTAATCTGAAAATGTGCCAGAAAAATTCGAGTTGTTGAGTATGGAAAAATATTTTTTTAATATCGCCTTAACATGATTCTGATAAAACCAGCTATTTTATAAAAAGGAAAAAAAAACTCGTCAAAAGCAGACAGATAAAACTGTTAAAGTGGATTTATATCTAATAATGATTTAGTTTTTGTTGGTGAAATTAGAATACTTAACTTCGAAATCTACCTCTTCCTGTAGGCCGGGCCGTCAGGGATTTTTTTTAGTAATGTGTGGAACTAAGAAGCATTCCTCAAACGACACGTGCAAAATCGACTTATGTTTACAAATACGCTTATAAAAAAAGAATAATTAAAATAAAGTATCAAAATTAAGCTTACAGATATATGAAAAAAAAATGAATAATAAATCACCAAAGAGATAGACAATTTTTCATTGTTTTAGAAAGGCCTTTCGCTTTAGTTACAAAATAATATGCAAAATAACAATAGAAAATCATACATGCATTGTTACAAAAGGTTACTCAAAATACTCAAAAAACATAAATTTTCCTCGTTTCAATTGTTTAAGCTGCTTTAATTTAAGGAAAATGAGTGTCTGCGTTTAAAAGTGTAATTTTGTTGTGACATATTACGTTTTTTCTCGGGCGTAATGATACTATTCAAAGTTTTCAAATTGGTTGTTATAAACGAAAGTTATAAAAGACATTCCATATTCAAAGATGGTGTCGAAGAAAATAAAAAAATAATGTGGTAATGGATAGCAGATATCAAGATACTTTCTGTAGTTTTCAATAGGGCAGTTTACGGAACTGGGAGCGATGTTTTAAAAATTTTGGTACATGAGGACTTTTAATAAAAAGTGAAAATTTTTTATAGTCCAGTCAAATAGGGATTCAACCTCGGAATGAAAGACAGCAAGCTGAAAATTTGCAGAAAGCTTTGTTTTGACATTCTAAGAGTTAGCTGAAAAGTCTCATAAAATCTCGTGTGGGCGTCGCCAGATATTCACGGTCAAAGGTTACGAAAATCAGTTTTTTGCTTATATCTCGGAAATTGTGCATTTTATTGAAAAAAAAATCCAATTACAAAATTAAAGTAAACAAAATTTCCTATAAAATACATACATTAACTTTAACTTTCTGACAAATGGTTTTGGCACTAGAGTGCGCTGAAGAAAGGCAACTTTTTGACCTTCTGGCCAAAACGAGAGAAAAACCCTCGTCCATTCTCGATTTCTCTGAAACTATGCATTTTATTGAAAAAAAAAAGTCACAAAATTCAAGTAGGCTATTTTCTACAAAATTCATAAAATAATTTTAATTTTATGGCAAAACGTTTAGGCGCTAGATCGCGCTTAAAAAAAAAAAAAAAAAAAAAAAAAAAAAAAAAAAAAAAAAAAAAAAAAGGTGATTTTTTTAACCTTTGAGCCAAATTGAGAGAAAAGCCCTTTTCTATCCTCGATTTTTCGAAAACTATGCGTTTTATTGAAGACCTCCAATTAGACAATTAAAGTATATAAAATTTTCTGAGAAATGCGTACATTAAATTTAACCCTTTAAGCGTCCGGCTTATTTCTTACTCTATGTTTAATGATTCATAAAATAATACCTATGAAAAGTATTTGTATGGGGATTTGTTTATGATTACCTTACATATTTAATTATCGTATGCACTGCAAAAAAATATCATTCATATCAGTTTTGTATTAAATCAGCCCTTGATTTCAAAGATTACGTGACGGAAAACCCCGATTAGGACACTTAAAGGGTTTTAGTTTTTAGCCCACTCGCCAAAAGAGAGAAAAAGACAACTCAAGATTGTTTCCTATATTTCTAATGATGTTTAGAGCTTTCATTATTTACTAAAAATATTATAATTATTAAGACAATTACATTATTTACTTATTTATAAATATTATTCATAAATAAGACATAAGTATGATAATATTTAGTTAAATTATATATAAGTAAGAAGATACTGAATCTGCTTTTTAGCACCGTTTGGAACAATCGAACCGGCTTTTTACGAAGGGGTGATATGCGGTTATCGTATCTGCTAACATATTTCACCCGTTCACAAACGCAAGCATAAAACCAACCCTCTTTAAAAATCTATTGTTATGAATTTCTTAAGCTATTGGATAGTAATCTAATGGAATCAGGACCAAACATAAAGGGCAATGCGCTTATAAGGTGTCCCAATTAGGCTAAAATCTAAAAATTATTTTTTTTATCTTTGAAGAAAAATGATTGTATTCTGATCCACGCCTATCTCTCTCACTTATAAACGACTCCTAAAGAAACTTTTTTTTGGGGGGAGGGAAGGATTTTTTTTCAAAATGTATAAGGCCTTCCGAAAATTCTCTTTCGCTGGGCTGTTGTAAGAAAGACTGGCTCTGAGTGGAATCGAGTAGATAGTAATTATATATTCATATGGCAAGCAAGGCAAGAAGATTTTCTGACTGCTCTACATTTAAATACTTGGTAGAGTGTTTAGAGTTCTTTAAAAGAAAAAAAAAATATATATATATATATATATATATATTCCTTTCATAAGCTTAAAAATTTCTCACGCATTCGCGGAGTCATTTTTAAGCGTGAAAGCATGGAATCTGAAAACAAGACTACATTGAAGGGATTCGAAATCGAAAAACGTTTTACTTTTTTTGACAAATGTACGAGTATTACATCTTGAGTTACAAGCGACTGTTTTCTGATGACTTGTAGAGAATTTTATACTCTACAATATTTTTAATAGTTTCAAAGATTATTTGAAGCATGGGAAACAATCTTGAGAAGGTGTTTCTCTCGTTTTTGACAGAGTGCCAAAAACTCGCCCTTTTTCAACGCTCTCTACTGCCTGAACCTTTTGTCAGAAAATTAAAGTTATTTTTTCATTATTTAGAAAATAAAGTCCGCTTTAATTTTGTAATTAGGGTTCTTCGATAAAATGCATAGTTTTCGAAAAATCGAGGATCCAAAAGGGTTTTTCTCTCGTTTTGGCTCAAAGGTAAAAAAAATTGCCTTTTTTATCAGCGTGATCTAGCTCCTAAACTTTTGTCAGAAAATTAAAATTATTTTATGAATTTTATAGAAAATAGTCTACTTGAATAATGTTAATGTTAATGTATGTATTTTATAGGAAATTTTGTCTACTTTAATTTTGTAATTGGATTTTTTTCAATAAAATGCACGGTTTTCGAGATATAAGCAAAAAACTGATTTTCGTGACCTTTGACCTTGAATATCTGGCGACGCCCACACGAGATTTTATGAGACTTTTCACTTAGAATGTCAAAACAAAGCTTTTTACAAATTTTCAGCTTGCTGCTTTCATTCTGAGGTTTGCCCTTTTTTCCGCCTTATTTGACTGGACTATTAGTATATATCAGATTTGTATTGAGAAAAAACATTTTAACATAGAAAAAATAAGTACTGTATTTAAGATTGTTAATAAAAATTTGCTTAAGTAAATACTTTTTACTCTTCTTGTTTTAATTGACGGAAAAATATGGGTAGTAAATTTTACGAATAACCGAAAGGAAATGATAGATTTGTGAGTCTTATAGTTTAAAAATTTAAATTTAAATTTAAATCAAAATTTCGGTTTCTTAAAAAACTGCAAAAAGAAAATTAACAAAAATTAAAACTAGTAGGATTATTTCAAATTTGCGACCATTGTTTCGCAACATGAAATATGTTTTCCTCTACATAAGAGGAACTGCATTCTGAAATTTTTATTAATGGAACTAATTAAGTTTAGGTGAACATCCCCCGTTAACGATTCGCCTGCATTTCCCTTATGAATGGATATATTCCAATGTCATCCTTTTTATTGTGCAATCTGATTTGACCGAATTAAAGTCAATGAAATAAAGTGTTTACCACTTTTAAAAATGATATATTTGTGAGTTTAATAATTTAAAAATTTAAATTTAAAAGCTACACGAACTTTCAGTTTTTTAACAAAATGAAATAAAAATAACAAGAAATAAAACGAGAAGATGCGAATTTGCGACTATTGTTTCATCTTACTAGAAATCATTTGATAATATGCAAGAGACACTGCATTTTGAAGATCTTTAAGCTTAGATTAATACCCCTATTAATTTTACCGATGCTTTTTCCTTATGAACAGTTATATTCCTGTGTCATCTTTTTTATTGTGCAGTCTGATTTGACCGAGTTAAAGTCAATGAACTAAGGTGTTTACAACTTTTGTTAAGTCTTGTTTCCCCAGTCGGAAAACCGGTACAGTTAGGATTAGAAAAAGGAACTGTTCTTCTTTTATGTTTAAGTGATGCAGTTGCAAACAAATATTTGTTTTACATTAGTTTAGTTTCAAAGTATATTTAATGCGGCGATATGTAGAAATTGGAACTTTGTCATCGAAAAAATAGGAAGCTATGGATATTATGTATATTACATATTTTTTAATGTACATCCTTTACGATGTTAATGGTTAAGTTTACGAAAGTAATTTAGCAGGATGTCCAGATTATGAAAGCATTAAATTTTGGAATTAAAATTTAAGGGGACAGTACAGTTTTAAAATTTTCAGAAATCGATTTTTTTATTTTTACAACGTTAGAAAGGTTATTGTATTCTGAATAAGTAGATACCAATCTTTTAACTGTGTAATAAATATTTACTGAGATATTTGGGAAAATGTAGACATCACCTCTTCATTTCCGAATTAAGAGTCCTGCAACAACTGTCATGGCGGCTTGTTTACATTTTGTTTTCGCGCTTTCACATTATCGTAACTTTGGAAATATGCTAAAATGCGGCAATTGTTATTGGTTAAATACTTTAAACAATAATAAGAAAGCTTTAAAATATTAACTTCAACTTCCACTTTCGCCAAATTTGTTTACTTTCAAGGTTTTTCACAGTTTTATTTGCTATTAAGTGCTTAAATTTGAAACAAAACAGTTTTTTCCCCTAGAGCAATACTTCCCTGATTTTGTAATACTATTCTACTTCTTAGTATTTATTAGCTTTTTAATTAAAAAAAAAGCTAACAAACAGCATCGAAGAAGGAGTCAGTTTAATGGTAATCGCTATACAAAATACGATGATATAAATATATTCTAAGGTGCTAAATCATCTTATAGAAAACTAAAAAGTAGTCAATTTGTGAGTCAATTTTGTTTCAATTGATAGTTTAGAATACGAATTTATTGACATTAATATATATTTTTTAATAAACTATCCAGATTTTTGTGCAGCAAAGTATGTGAATCAGATATCGAAATACGAGAATCCCTATAAAATGGCGTATATTTTACATTAAATAATTTAGTTTTATAAAACGTGCAATTTATTTCACTTTACAATCAAAGCGAAAAAAAATTTAAGTTATGTGTTTAAAATTAATTTTTTTCAATAGTAAATGCTACATTTTTACAAATTACATGTATTTATTTTTAAGCATGTTCCTATATTCTTCAGCATTTTACAAATAATTTTACATTTATCATTTTAAACTATCATCTATATTATTTTTAATACAGAATAGGATATATAATTAGTAGTTTTGTTTCCTTTATTACATATTTTATGTTTAAAAAATACAATTTAATCTTTAAACGGCTTTTTCTCAAAATGGCATTTTTTACTCTTGCGCGCATGATATCTCCAAAACTATTTGAAGTAGAGCTTTAAAATTTTTGCCTTACATAAATATTTATATTATCGTGAAAATGAACTAGAATTATAAAGCTGCGTTCACTATGGAAAAAAATTATGCGATTGAATGCATGTAAAAATTCATGGTTTTTCTAATTTTTGTAATTAAATGTTAATTACTCTTTATCTAACTAACCGATTACAAATAACCTAGTTCAAATTATAGACCAGAGTTTTATCTTTAATTTAAGAAAAAGTTTATAGAAATCCAATGAAATTAGCATGAGATATCGTGCGCGCAGTGAAATGTTATCTACTGTAAAAAATTTAAATAGCACTTTGAAATTGACCACTTGATTTTTAAAAAATTATAATATATCCAAATAAAAAAAATTAAAATAGTTCAATATCACCTAAATATACTTCTAAACATTTTGTGCTTCTACAGTGGTTAAAAAAATTGCTAAACTCATGACAAATTTCGCATGTTTTTGTGACCGTTAAAAGTGTACTGTCCCCTTAATTCTTCTGATGATTTCTAATTGATATCCATGTATATAAACAATAGAATCTCAAAGGAAATTTCATATGAAATTGGAAAATTAGGAAAAAAGCAACAACAATAGAAAGCAACATTAATTTTCTTTGACTCCACTGCTGCTGTCCAGCAATTTAGTTATTTTCTTAGTGGAACATTAGTGGCACGATATCTTATTTTTTCGATATATATAAATACAAGGTGATTAAGAAAAAAGTTTACAAAATGACATGGCATATCAGGCATACAACAAGGATGAAAAATCACACAGGAACATAGGGTACCAAACCACTTATTTAGTCACAAATACAGGGTGTTTCATCCTAACTCAATTTGGGTTGACGGCAATAACTTTCAGAAAACAGAAGCATATTATAATAAAACATTTAACAGACATTCTCGCCTTTGTTGCAAATGGGATAACACCAGACAAAAGTGGTATAAGTTTGCGTTATACGTGCCAACAGTATGCACTTGACGCCCCACATTTTGGACTGTGATTATCCGTTCATACGGTATCATCGATTGCTTGAGCAACATGTTTTTCCAGATGTTTTCGTCATGTTATCACATTTCACACAAAACAAGGTACATATCGTTGCATTTTCATTGCAATGTTTTTATTTTCCTCGAAATTATTACCGTCAACCCGGGTTCAGTTAGGATGAAGCAACCCTGTATTTGCGACTAAATAAGTGGCTTGCGACCCTATGTTCCTATGTGATTTTTTATCCTTGCAGTATGCCTGATTTGCCATGACATTTTGAAAACGTTTTTTTTTTAATCACCCTGTATATATGTATATGTGAGTATATAAAATAGCTTTGAACCAAAACTTATCTTACAAGTTCATATAACAATATTAACCAAAATTCTAAAGAAAGATAGCACGTGATAATATTATACAACATGAAATAACATTTAAAATTTTAGAAAAATGAAAGCTGTGTTTAATTATGAAATTCAAATGTAATTTTGAATTGTAAGAAAATATTTAATACTAGGAAACCTGTTCATAGTCAAGCTGAAAATACATGTAAAAAGTATCATTATATAGAGATATTGCCTTCAGTAGGGATGTGTCGAATAGTGATTTGGCCGAATAACAGAATACCGAATATTCAGCCAAATTTTAGGCCGAATACCGACTTTTTTTTCAAGAAAGAATATAACTTTTGATTATACGTACATTTATAATTTTAAATTTTAAAATGGAAAAAAAGAATTAAAAACAAATTTGTTCTATTATTAATCTGTTTACATTTTTTAATAACTTGATGTAGGGTGAAACCCCCAGCAACTGATACCTTAAAGATCTTTCTTGTCAAAATCACAATTACAAAATTTTAAATCCTTTTTATATACTTATTTTTCTTTTTGAAAAGGTAGTAGAGATACATTTAAAATTTACTATTGACAAAATTATCAGAAATTATACATTGTATTATTAAAAATTATTATTTTTTCATAAATAGGGTGAATAACTCCAATAACTGACACCAACCCCATTTTGAAAAACCAATAACTGACACGAAGTGAACCAGTGTTTGTCACTTTACGTGCAAAGATTTTTTTTAAGTTATTTTTTATTTCAAAGGATTTATGCTTTAAAAATACTTTAAAATTTATTATAAAAACAAATTACTTAAACCTTTTTTTTAATGTTTTATGTCCCTTTTTTATGTTTTTTTATGTTTTAAATTATTAGTAATGCAAATATCCAATAACTGACATTTATGAACCGGTAACTGACAAATGGGGTTGTCAAGCCGTGGTAGAACAACTTAAATTTTATGCTGTTGACTACAAGATAAATTTAATTTATTTTGATTTTTTAAAACAGTTCAAATAATAGATTTGGTATAATCCATGTCAATTCAGGCAGCCAAAGAAAAAAATCTTACCTTCATAGTCTCAGAAGTTTTTGAATTGAATCTATGTTAAAATTCATTATACTAAAACATACATTAAAGTAAAGCTAATTTTCAACTAGAACCACTAGGAAATCTCAAAGTACTGACAATCCTAAACATTTTAATATATTGATGATAATAAATAAAATTGAAATAAAAATAAAATAATCTCAAAAAAATATATAATGAAGAGAAATAAAGATGCTATATAGAGCAACATGTAGTATTTAATCTTCAGTTTGCAAGAATACCACGTGTTACCAAAAAATGCATTATTTCATATAACACGCAGCTAAATAAGCAAAATATGACCTGTTACTTGCCACTATAATGCATTGGGACTCATAACAGATGAAGAGACAAGAGAAAAAAATAAAAACTGATTCCGAAGAGAGAAAGAAAATGTAATTACAACTTTTCGTAACATTCAAATATATCAACCAACATAACAGAATGAATATCCAATTCAGTATATATCGATATAGATATAGATGCAGAAAAATAAGATATCGTGCCACGTGTAGTGTAAATACTATTCTTAGAAGCATCAGACACTTTTAAAGACTTGCTCGTAATACTGTGCATATTAGATTACTAATTAAATTATTAATTATGTGGGAAAAGTTAAATATGGTTGAAAGAATGACACGGAAGGACATGAAAAGAAAAACCCATGAAATGTAGAAAATTAAAGTTAAAAAATGTTAACCCTCCAGATGCAAAGTGAACAGTTTCGAGAATAGATGTATAAAATCTATACCTTGGAATTTAGGCTATAATTTTTATGTATCAAAAATATTACATTTCATATAGCAACTGGACTTGAATCTTTTCTTCAACAGTGTTTTCAAAGACATTAAAAACCCGCATGCAAGTGTATTAAAATGATAAACGATTAAAATATGAATATCGTAAAAATAAGCTTTTTTAAAATAAATATTTAAAAGATATACCATCATAAAAGGTGATGTTGTATATTATTATATAGCCATTCTATGCTTTTGTTAAACCTAATAAATATTTTATTATCGGAAAATTATTTATTTCAAATTATTTTGTATAAATATACATACATTACCGAAAACCCCTTTCCCAATATATAGCAAAGTTCCCTCTGATTTGTAGAAATATTTTTAATCTACCGTAATTTCCGGTACCGTAATTTCCTTCTGCCCGCGGATCAAACAATCGTGTTTCAACACAGAAATTTTTAAAAATAAAATGTAACTTTTTAGATCACGATAAATATTGGTCTTCAAATACTGAATAAAATTTCTGAGTCCAAACTGAATTGTTTGATCTGCGGGCTATACACCGGAAATTACGGTACCTAACATTCGTAACAGAGTTTATTATTTCAAAAACTTGAATAAACAAACATTATTTGTAAAAAATGTAGATATTTATTGCTTTTTTATATACTGTTGCGTAAATGGCCCTTCAGAAATCTTGAAAAAATAAATAAAAGATGCATTCGGTAATCACAGTGTATTTGCATGCAGTTCTAATAATTGTTCTTTATTAATAAACTGAACTGGTATATAGTCAAAATGTGCATAACATGGTGGGCATAAAAAATCTTTTGATTTAGTTAAACGAGATAAATTGGCATTTAAACACCTACAAAATATTATAAAAGTAAATAAATAATAATAAAAAATCCCTTCCGGCCTCGGCCTACAGGCACAGGTAGATTTCGAATTTAAGTACTAATTTCAACAACAAAAACTAAATCATGATTAGAGATAAACCCACTTTAACAAATTTATCTGGCCGCTTTTGCCGAGTTTTTAATTTCATTTTTATATAAGAGCTGGTTTTATCGGAATCATGTTAAGGCGGTTTTCAAAAAAATATTTTCAACAATTCGAAATTTTCTAGCATGTTTTCGCATTCAATTTTAAAAGAAAAAATATGAAACTTGCTGACGTGATTTTTGAAGAGATTTATAAGCGACCCGTGTTTTTATTTTTCGTTCAATTAACTAAAACTTGATTTAGAAACAATTATTTTCTCAGTAGGACCATATTTTTCGTTTCCAACACAATCGCTTCGGGAAATTTGGTTGAAAATGCCAACTTTGACATCCTTTTTTGAAATATATTCTGCCTCTATCAAAAAATCGACCATTACGGTACATTATATAGTTTCTGTATAAGAAAACCTACCAATTGGATGCGTTTGAGAGCAAAAATGAATTTAAAAATGAGTCTGAAAATAAGTAGTTTGGATTTGAATAAAACCGTAATACGATTATTTTTTTCTTCAACCTCTATGTATTTTTAATTTGTTTTTTTTGTAAAAATTGGTCCTATCAAAAACTTGTCAATATAAATTTTGTAGACAATATTAAGAAGATATATAATAAATTCTTACGGATTTTATATCTTGTGAATTGACGAAGTTATGGATTTTTTTCTTCTTCATCCCCCCTTTTTTGTTTTTGTTTTTAATTTTTTTTTTGCGGTACGAATTGGTCCTATCAAAAATTTGCCAGTATAAAAGTTTTAGATAATATTAAGAACATTTATAATAAATTTAATTGGATTTGATATCTTGAGAATTGACGAAGTTATGAATTTTTTTCTCCTAAAACCCTGTTTTTTGCACCCGTCGAGCCCATTTTTAATTTTATCAAAAATTTGTGATACATGAATTTTTGGCCCTATTTTTAGAAGTAATAAAAACTTTAAACTGATTTGGTATATACAAAAATTAAGAAGTTATGTGTTTTTTTCGGTTTTTACAAAACCCCTCCCTATTTCCACCCCCTTGGTCCGATTTTGCCCATTAACGAACTTGACTGAGATTTTATGCCCCTTGATTTTATGTATCAGTTTGGAAGAGATTTGTGCAGAATTACGGAAGTTATCGTGTCCATAAAAAAGTCATATATATATATATATATATATATATATATGTACGATTTGAATTTAAACATACTTTATTTTCTGTATGACGTGCATGATCAGCAAATTAACTGAGGCTCTGATATTTTTATTATCCATGATTTGAAAGCACGAGTTATAAAAATTCACGATCACGAGATCAAGGTTTGGACATATTCAAAATTAGAAAAGAGTCAGTCTATAAAATAATATTGTTCATGAAGCATCGACTTACGAGATGCCAAGGAAGGCATTGCTAAGCCTAGTTAAATTGTTCGAAAGAAGTGTATGATAAATTTTAAGTGAGAAATGAACTGTTTTTTAAAAAGTACCAACGAAGTGGTGTAACATTATCTTTATAGAATTGTATTAAAGTGTATGTGTTATTATTCCAACGTCTAGTTATTCAAGTCATCTATATATTAACATTTTACATATAATCTTCCTACACATATATATATATATATATATATACTATATAACCATTAATTAAACATTACCGACCATCATCAAAAACCGCAATATTGTGAATGAAATGACAATAAAAATGGATACCACAAACCAATAATATAGAACTGTATGTATAAAATACATATATATAATTTTAGTAATAGGAAATCGATGATGTTTTGTAATTATATAATGGTTATATATATATATATATATATATATATACGTATATATATATATATATATATATATATATATATATATATATATATATATATATATGTATATGTATATATATATATATATGTATATTTATATATATATATTTATATATATATATATATTAAATTTATTAAATTAATTATTGTAATAGGAATAGATGATGATTTATAATTATATTATGGCTATATATATATATATATATATATATAGATAAAGTTTTTTACTTAGGGTGGTTTTAGGTTCTAGGGGTCATTATCGGTGCAGATCTGCAAAAATGTTTCAGAAATTCCAACATAGGAGCGATCGTAATAGGTAGTATTTCATACGAAATCTACCTAAAAGCATGTATGTTGCTTTAAAAACGCTCCGCACAGAATTTTAATCATGAGTTATTTAAACTAAAATGATTTTTCTGTAATTTAATGCTCATACAGTACCTATCTATAATTTTTTAAGAAGGGTCTACTTAATATGTCACACACTTCGTTTTTTATATGACCCAAAGAAAATCCAGAATTTGACGCGAATAACAAAACTACATTTTTACAGTACGTAAAAAGTAGTATGTATGCTTAGTTAATAAGGTTATTTTCGATAAAATGTAATTTTGAAAATGAAACGCTATTCTAACATGAAATAATTAAGGAAAAGTGTATAGTATAAAAGCAATTTGGCAACTATAGATATACGAGGGATTTATAATTGAAGAGATAACTTTATTTTCTCCAAAGTAAGCTGGCTGCTAGTTCGAGAGAGACGATTTGAATCCTTGATCTGGATGTTCGCAGCGGTTAGCAATAACCTTTAAACTGGCAACCTTCGTTTGCAATGTATTATCATAGTGATGCAATTCTAATCATTGAACGAAACTTCAAAACTAGCCTTAGCGATAAATTTGCGCGTTTTATTTAAAAATGCGTTTGATTAGTAAATCTAAGGTTACCGAACGTCCCTGTATTTCAGGGATGTTTGAAGACTCAGACTCAGTTTTTTGATTTAAAAATTATTGAATTTTGAAAAAGTTGATAAATTTATGAAGCTTAAAAAATTATAGATTTTAAAGTTTTGAAAAAAAAAAATGGAAGTTGAAACATATTTGTAATTTATCACCTAAAGTAAGGCAGACATGTTTAACCCCTTAAGCTCCACTAGGTGCCTGTGTACGTCATCTATTACAATACCAGGATGTATGTGAGTGAGTACGTTTTGAGAAAACTGAAGTTGAATCATTCATCATCGAAGTTATGAATTTTTTTCTCCTAAAACCCTGTTTTTTGCACCCGTCGAGCCCATTTTTAATTTTATCAAAAATTTATGATACATGAATTTTTGGCCCTATTTTTAGAAGTAATAAAAACTTTAAACTGATTTGGTATGTACAAAAATTAAGAAGTTATGTGTTTTTTTCTGTTTTTCAAAACCCCTCCCTATTTCCACCCCCTTGGTCCGATTTTGCCCATTAACGAACTTGACCGAGATTTTATGCCCCTTGATTTTATGTATCAGTTTGGAAGAGATTTGTGCAGAATTACGGAAGTTATCGTGTCCATAAAAAAGTCATATATATATATATATATATATATATATATATGTAGGATTTGAATTTAAACATACTTTATTTTCTGTATGACGTGCATGATCAGCAAATTAACTGAGGCTCTGATATTTTTATTATCCATGATTTGAAAGCACGAGTTATAAAAATTCACGATCACGAGATCAAGGTTTGAACATATTCAAAATTAGAAAAGAGTCAGTCTATAAAATAATATTGTTCATGAAGCATCGACTTACGAGATGCCAAGGAAGGCATTGCTAAGCCTAGTTAAATTGTTCGAAAGAAGTGTATGATAAATTTTAAGTGAGAAATGAACTGTTTTTTAAAAAGTACCAACGAAGTGGTGTAACATTATCTTTATAGAATTGTATTAAAGTGTATGTGTTATTATTCCAACGTCTAGTTATTCAAGTCATCTATATATTAACATTTTACATATAATCTTCCTACATATATATATATATATATATATATATATATATATATACTATATAACCATTAATTAAACATTACCGACCATCATCAAAAAGCGCAATATTGTGAATGAAATGACAATAAAAATGGATACCACAAACCAATAATATAGAACTGTATGTATAAAATACATATATATAATTTTAGTAATAGGAAATCGATGATGTTTTGTAATTATATAATGGTATATATATATATATATATATATATATATATATATATATATATACGTATATATATATATATATATTTATATATATATATATATATATATATATTAAATTTATTAAATTAATTATTGTAATAGGAATAGATGATGATTTGTAATTATATTATGGCTATATATATATATATTTATATATATATATTTATATATATATATATATTAAATTTATTAAATTAATTATTGTAATAGGAATAGATGATGATTTGTAATTATATTATGGCTATATATATATATATATATATATATATAGATAAAGTTTTTTACTTAGGGTGGTTTTAGGTTCTAGGGGTCATTATCGGTGCAGATCTGCAAAAATGTTTCAGAAATTCCAACATAGGAGCGATCGTAATAGGTAGTATTTCATACGAAATCTACCTAAAAGCATGTATGTTGCTTTAAAAACGCTCCGCACAGAATTTTAATCATGAGTTATTTAAACTAAAATGATTTTTCTGTAATTTAATGCTCATACAGTACCTATCTATAATTTTTTAAGAAGGGTCTACTTAATATGTCACACACTTCGTTTTTTATATGACCCAAAGAAAATCCAGAATTTGACGCGAATAACAAAACTACATTTTTACAGTACGTAAAAAGTAGTATGTATGCTTAGTTAATAAGGTTATTTTCGATAAAATGTAATTTTGAAAATGAAACGCTATTCTAACATGAAATAATTAAGGAAAAGTGTATAGTATAAAAGCAATTTGGCAACTATAGATATACGAGGGATTTATAATTGAAGAGATAACTTTATTTTCTCCAAAGTAAGCTGGCTGCTAGTTCGAGAGAGACGATTTGAATCCTTGATCTGGATGTTCGCAGCGGTTAGCAATAACCTTTAAACTGGCAACCTTCGTTTGCAATGTATTATCATAGTGATGCAATTCTAATCATTGAACGAAACTTCAAAACTAGCCTTAGCGATAAATTTGCGCGTTTTATTTAAAAATGCGTTTGATTAGTAAATCTAAGGTTACCGAACGTCCCTGTATTTCAGGGACGTTTGAAGACTCAGACTCAGTTTTTTGATTTAAAAATTATTGAATTTTGAAAAAGTTGATAAATTTATGAAGCTTAAAAAATTATAGATTTTAAAGTTTTGAAAAAAAAAAATGGAAGTTGAAACATATTTGTAATTTATCACCTAAAGTAAGGCAGACATGTTTAACCCCTTAAGCTCCACTAGGTGCCTGTGTACGTCATCTATTACAATACCAGGATGTATGTGAGTGAGTACGTTTTGAGAAAACTGAAGTTGAATCATTCATCATCGAAGTTATGAATTTTTTTCTCCTAAAACCCTGTTTTTTGCACCCGTCGAGCCCATTTTTAATTTTATCAAAAATTTATGATACCTGAATTTTTGGCCCTATTTTTAGAAGTAATAAAAACTTTAAACTGATTTGGTATGTACAAAAATTAAGAAGTTATGTGTTTTTTTTCTGTTTTTCAAAACCCCTCCCTATTTCCACCCCCTTGGTCCGATTTTGCCCATTAATGAACTTGACCGAGATTTTATGCCCCTTGATTTTATGTATCAGTTTGGAAGAGATTTGTGCAGAATTACGGAAGTTATCGTGTCCATAAAAAAGTCATATATATATATATATATATATATATATATATATATATATGTAGGATTTGAATTTAAACATACTTTATTTTCTGTATGACGTGCATGATCAGCAAATTAACTGAGGCTCTGATATTTTTATTATCCATGATTTGAAAGCACGAGTTATAAAAATTCACGATCACGAGATCAAGGTTTGAACATATTCAAAATTAGAAAAGAGTCAGTCTATAAAATAATATTGTTCATGAAGCATCGACTTACGAGATGCCAAGGAAGGCATTGCTAAGCCTAGTTAAATTGTTCGAAAGAAGTGTATGATAAATTTTAAGTGAGAAATGAACTGTTTTTTAAAAAGTACCAACGAAGTGGTGTAACATTATCTTTATAGAATTGTATTAAAGTGTATGTGTTATTATTCCAACGTCTAGTTATTAAAGTCATCTATATATTAACATTTTACATATAATCTTCCTACATATATATATATATATATATATATATACTATATAACCATTAATTAAACATTACCGACCATCATCAAAAAGCGCAATATTGTGAATGAAATGACAATAAAAATGGATACCACAAACCAATAATATAGAACTGTATGTATAAAATACATATATATAATTTTAGTAATAGGAAATCGATGATGTTTTGTAATTATATAATGGTTATATATATATATATATATATATATATATATATACGTATATATATATATATATATATTTATATATATATATATATATATATATATATATATACGTATATATATATATATATATTAAATTTATTAAATTAATTATTGTAATAGGAATAGATGATGGTTTGTAATTATATTATGGCTATATATATATATATATATATATATATATATTTATATATATATATATATTAAATTTATTAAATTAATTATTGTAATAGGAATAGATGATGATTTGTAATTATATTATGGCTATATATATATATATATATATATATATAGATAAAGTTTTTTACTTAGGGTGGTTTTAGGTTCTAGGGGTTATTATCGGTGCAGATCTGCAAAAATGTTTCAGAAATTCCAACATAGGAGCGATCGTAATAGGTAGTATTTCATACGAAATCTACCTAAAAGCATGTATGTTGCTTTAAAAACGCTCCGCACAGAATTTTAATCATGAGTTATTTAAACTAAAATGATTTTTCTGTAATTTAATGCTCATACAGTACCTATCTATAATTTTTTAAGAAGGGTCTACTTAATATGTCACACACTTCGTTTTTTATATGACCCAAAGAAAATCCAGAATTTGACGCGAATAACAAAACTACATTTTTACAGTACGTAAAAAGTAGTATGTATGCTTAGTTAATAAGGTTATTTTCGATAAAATGTAATTTTGAAAATGAAACGCTATTCTAACATGAAATAATTAAGGAAAAGTGTATAGTATAAAAGCAATTTGGTAACTATAGATATACGAGGGATTTATAATTGAAGAGATAACTTTATTTTCTCCAAAGTAAGCTGGCTGCTAGTTCGAGAGAGACGATTTGAATCCTTGATCTGGATGTTCGCAGCGGTTAGCAATAACCTTTAAACTGGCAACCTTCGTTTGCAATGTATTATCATAGTGATGCAATTCTAATCATTGAACGAAACTTCAAAACTAGCCTTAGCGATAAATTTGCGCGTTTTATTTAAAAATGCGTTTGATTAGTAAATCTAAGGTTACCGAACGTCCCTGTATTTCAGGGATGTTTGAAGACTCAGACTCAGTTTTTTGATTTAAAAATTATTGAATTTTGAAAAAGTTGATAAATTCATGAAGCTTAAAAAATTATAGATTTTAAAGTTTTGAAAAAAAAAAATGGAAGTTGAAACATATTTGTAATTTATCACCTAAAGTAAGGCAGACATGTTTAACCCCTTAAGCTCCACTAGGTGCCTGTGTACGTCATCTATTACAATACCAGGATATATGTGAGTGAGTACGTTTTGAGAAAACTGAAGTTGAATCATTCATCATCGAAGTTATGAATTTTTTTCTCCTAAAACCCTGTTTTTTGCACCCGTCGAGCCCATTTTTAATTTTATCAAAAATTTATGATACATGAATTTTTGGCCCTATTTTTAGAAGTAATAAAAACTTTAAACTGATTTGGTATGTACAAAAATTAAGAAGTTATGTGTTTTTTTCTGTTTTTCAAAACCCCTCCCTATTTCCACCCCCTTGGTCCGATTTTGCCCATTAACGAACTTGACCGAGATTTTATGCCCCTTGATTTTATGTATCAGTTTGGAAGAGATTTGTGCAGAATTACGGAAGTTATCGTGTCCATAAAAAAGTCATATATATATATATATATATATATATATATATGTAGGATTTGAATTTAAACATACTTTATTTTCTGTATGACGTGCATGATCAGCAAATTAACTGAGGCTCTGATATTTTTATTATCCATGATTTGAAAGCACGAGTTATAAAAATTCACGATCACGAGATCAAGGTTTGAACATATTCAAAATTAGAAAAGAGTCAGTCTATAAAATAATATTGTTCATGAAGCATCGACTTACGAGATGCCAAGGAAGGCATTGCTAAGCCTAGTTAAATTGTTCGAAAGAAGTGTATGATAAATTTTAAGTGAGAAATGAACTGTTTTTTAAAAAGTACCAACGAAGTGGTGTAACATTATCTTTATAGAATTGTATTAAAGTGTATGTGTTATTATTCCAACGTCTAGTTATTCAAGTCATCTATATATTAACATTTTACATATAATCTTCCTACATATATATATATATATATATATATATATATATATATACTATATAACCATTAATTAAACATTACCGACCATCATCAAAAAGCGCAATATTGTGAATGAAATGACAATAAAAATGGATACCACAAACCAATAATATAGAACTGTATGTATAAAATACATATATATAATTTTAGTAATAGGAAATCGATGATGTTTTGTAATTATATAATGGTATATATATATATATATATATATATATATATATATATATATATACGTATATATATATATATATATTTATATATATATATATATATATATATTAAATTTATTAAATTAATTATTGTAATAGGAATAGATGATGATTTGTAATTATATTATGGCTATATATATATATATTTATATATATATATTTATATATATATATATATTAAATTTATTAAATTAATTATTGTAATAGGAATAGATGATGATTTGTAATTATATTATGGCTATATATATATATATATATATATATATAGATAAAGTTTTTTACTTAGGGTGGTTTTAGGTTCTAGGGGTCATTATCGGTGCAGATCTGCAAAAATGTTTCAGAAATTCCAACATAGGAGCGATCGTAATAGGTAGTATTTCATACGAAATCTACCTAAAAGCATGTATGTTGCTTTAAAAACGCTCCGCACAGAATTTTAATCATGAGTTATTTAAACTAAAATGATTTTTCTGTAATTTAATGCTCATACAGTACCTATCTATAATTTTTTAAGAAGGGTCTACTTAATATGTCACACACTTCGTTTTTTATATGACCCAAAGAAAATCCAGAATTTGACGCGAATAACAAAACTACATTTTTACAGTACGTAAAAAGTAGTATGTATGCTTAGTTAATAAGGTTATTTTCGATAAAATGTAATTTTGAAAATGAAACGCTATTCTAACATGAAATAATTAAGGAAAAGTGTATAGTATAAAAGCAATTTGGCAACTATAGATATACGAGGGATTTATAATTGAAGAGATAACTTTATTTTCTCCAAAGTAAGCTGGCTGCTAGTTCGAGAGAGACGATTTGAATCCTTGATCTGGATGTTCGCAGCGGTTAGCAATAACCTTTAAACTGGCAACCTTCGTTTGCAATGTATTATCATAGTGATGCAATTCTAATCATTGAACGAAACTTCAAAACTAGCCTTAGCGATAAATTTGCGCGTTTTATTTAAAAATGCGTTTGATTAGTAAATCTAAGGTTACCGAACGTCCCTGTATTTCAGGGACGTTTGAAGACTCAGACTCAGTTTTTTGATTTAAAAATTATTGAATTTTGAAAAAGTTGATAAATTTATGAAGCTTAAAAAATTATAGATTTTAAAGTTTTGAAAAAAAAAAATGGAAGTTGAAACATATTTGTAATTTATCACCTAAAGTAAGGCAGACATGTTTAACCCCTTAAGCTCCACTAGGTGCCTGTGTACGTCATCTATTACAATACCAGGATGTATGTGAGTGAGTACGTTTTGAGAAAACTGAAGTTGAATCATTCATCATCGAAGTTATGAATTTTTTTCTCCTAAAACCCTGTTTTTTGCACCCGTCGAGCCCATTTTTAATTTTATCAAAAATTTATGATACCTGAATTTTTGGCCCTATTTTTAGAAGTAATAAAAACTTTAAACTGATTTGGTATGTACAAAAATTAAGAAGTTATGTGTTTTTTTTCTGTTTTTCAAAACCCCTCCCTATTTCCACCCCCTTGGTCCGATTTTGCCCATTAATGAACTTGACCGAGATTTTATGCCCCTTGATTTTATGTATCAGTTTGGAAGAGATTTGTGCAGAATTACGGAAGTTATCGTGTCCATAAAAAAGTCATATATATATATATATATATATATATATATATATATATATATGTAGGATTTGAATTTAAACATACTTTATTTTCTGTATGACGTGCATGATCAGCAAATTAACTGAGGCTCTGATATTTTTATTATCCATGATTTGAAAGCACGAGTTATAAAAATTCACGATCACGAGATCAAGGTTTGAACATATTCAAAATTAGAAAAGAGTCAGTCTATAAAATAATATTGTTCATGAAGCATCGACTTACGAGATGCCAAGGAAGGCATTGCTAAGCCTAGTTAAATTGTTCGAAAGAAGTGTATGATAAATTTTAAGTGAGAAATGAACTGTTTTTTAAAAAGTACCAACGAAGTGGTGTAACATTATCTTTATAGAATTGTATTAAAGTGTATGTGTTATTATTCCAACGTCTAGTTATTAAAGTCATCTATATATTAACATTTTACATATAATCTTCCTACATATATATATATATATATATATATATATACTATATAACCATTAATTAAACATTACCGACCATCATCAAAAAGCGCAATATTGTGAATGAAATGACAATAAAAATGGATACCACAAACCAATAATATAGAACTGTATGTATAAAATACATATATATAATTTTAGTAATAGGAAATCGATGATGTTTTGTAATTATATAATGGTTATATATATATATATATATATATATATATATATATATATACGTATATATATATATATATATATTTATATATATATATATATATATATATATATATACGTATATATATATATATATATTAAATTTATTAAATTAATTATTGTAATAGGAATAGATGATGGTTTGTAATTATATTATGGCTATATATATATATATATATATATATATATATTTATATATATATATATATTAAATTTATTAAATTAATTATTGTAATAGGAATAGATGATGATTTGTAATTATATTATGGCTATATATATATATATATATATATATATAGATAAAGTTTTTTACTTAGGGTGGTTTTAGGTTCTAGGGGTTATTATCGGTGCAGATCTGCAAAAATGTTTCAGAAATTCCAACATAGGAGCGATCGTAATAGGTAGTATTTCATACGAAATCTACCTAAAAGCATGTATGTTGCTTTAAAAACGCTCCGCACAGAATTTTAATCATGAGTTATTTAAACTAAAATGATTTTTCTGTAATTTAATGCTCATACAGTACCTATCTATAATTTTTTAAGAAGGGTCTACTTAATATGTCACACACTTCGTTTTTTATATGACCCAAAGAAAATCCAGAATTTGACGCGAATAACAAAACTACATTTTTACAGTACGTAAAAAGTAGTATGTATGCTTAGTTAATAAGGTTATTTTCGATAAAATGTAATTTTGAAAATGAAACGCTATTCTAACATGAAATAATTAAGGAAAAGTGTATAGTATAAAAGCAATTTGGTAACTATAGATATACGAGGGATTTATAATTGAAGAGATAACTTTATTTTCTCCAAAGTAAGCTGGCTGCTAGTTCGAGAGAGACGATTTGAATCCTTGATCTGGATGTTCGCAGCGGTTAGCAATAACCTTTAAACTGGCAACCTTCGTTTGCAATGTATTACCATAGTGATGCAATTCTAATCATTGAACGAAACTTCAAAACTAGCCTTAGCGATAAATTTGCGCGTTTTATTTAAAAATGCGTTTGATTAGTAAATCTAAGGTTACCGAACGTCCCTGTATTTCAGGGACGTTTGAAGACTCAGACTCAGTTTTTTGATTTAAAAATTATTGTATTTTGAAAAAGTTGATAAATTTATGAAGCTTAAAAAATTATAGATTTTAAAGTTTTGAAAAAAAAAATGGAAGTTGAAACATATTTGTAATTTATCACCTAAAGTAAGGCAGACATGTTTAACCCCTTAAGCTCCACTAGGTGCCTGTGTACGTCATCTATTACAATACCAGGATGTATGTGAGTGAGTACGTTTTGAGAAAACTGAAGTTGAATCATTTGTAATTTGGTCACCTAAAGTAAGGCAAACATGTCCCCTTAAGCACCACTACGTACCTGCGCACCTCATGAGTGCGTGCTCATTTTAAGTCGAGACTGCAGCGTTCTAAGCCCTTTTTATTTGAGTGGCTCTTTGCTATTATGATTGATTTTGTACGGTATTTATAGCATAAACATAATCATAGATAGTTTATTTTTTTTATTTTCTACATTTTTGCGCTTTATTCTAATGTAACAATAATTCGAAAAACTTACGAACTTTACACATGTAATAGTCGTTTATTTCGAACCTTACTTCTGTTTGCATAATATAAATAAAGCATTATTTCCTTTCTCACATTACATGTAATTAAATAGTTCACATGTAATTAAAAATAATGACATAAACTACTTTTTGACGAAACTTAATAGATCGGGTATTCAGCACACTATTACTAAAACGAATCTTGTGTTTAAGGGATTTTAAGAAAGGAAGTCAGAATGAAATCATATCGGCAAACTACGTTAATGCTACCTGTTTAAAACGGATTTTTTACTGTCAAGGAGAAATAAAGCAAGCAATCCTCTCTCCTCACATCCACGGAATTTTGTTTTTTGCATTTTTAGGAACAGTCTTTAATGTCCAAATGTTACTTAAATCAGAAACACATTTTAATACAGAACATTTTGTTAGCATAAAACATTCCCGGCTTAGTTTATACTCAATTACTCATAAAGAACATTTAGGAGTATTTGAAATCATCATGCAAAGGAATAACAATTTTCAGTTGAATTTTAGATTGTATTAATACTTACAAATGGGATACAGAGAACATTGTCTGCCAGTAATATGTACTATTCTGGTTTTCTATACGAGCAGATTTTGTAGCTTTATTTCGAAATTTTCAAGAAACATAAAATTCCCTGTATTTAAATTTAGACTGATATATTTAATTATATAATAAATTAATACTTTTAATATGGGATGGTAAAGTTAATTTTTTGAATAAATGTACTCAGTAGTATGAATTACAATAGATAATAACTGTGTATAACAACGATAAAAGAAAAATTAAGTATAATAACTGTGTTATGGTGACGTAATATCAATAAATCTTAAAATTAAAAATGTAGCAAAGAAAAAGATTTAATTTAAATCAACACGTTTAATGCACATTAGTAGACACAATTTATCAATCATAGTATACTAAAATCTATCTGAAAGGATATTGTGTGTTCTACAACAATACGTTATCGCGTTGTACATTTGAAATGAACGTAAAATTTTTCACTGGCATACATTGAGAGTCCTGTTAATTTTGTACAAGTGCACTTAATTAACATATAAAATCTTTTTGAGTGCACTTGTATTAACACGTGCATTTAAAACGATTTTCTGTATATTTTTAAAATTAAAGAAGTTTATCATTGAAAACTGTTTATGAACACGCTTCGTTTCATCAAATGTTGTTTTGATAAAGATAAAAACTGTAACATGATAATATTTTTTTTGCATAGATTTTTCAGCATATTGCCAAAGATTATCTTTGCTTATCATGCGTTTTTTTACCTTGCTAAAAAAACATTTGCAAACGATAACAAATAAGATTAAAAATTAATGAAGTTTAAAAAATTCGTATATTACTGCGGTGCTTTTTATAAACAGCTTTTATGTGCTCTGGAATTAGAGTAGTTAAACATTTCTGTTACAAAAATTTCCTACAAATTTGCAAGAAAAGAGAAGAGATCTTACCTTCAATCTCTCTATCAATGGCAGAAATAAATTTTATGAGAATGATTGCATCCGGTACTTTTGGAAAAATCAATTGCAAGATGAGATCAGTTTCAATTAAAGAAAATAAATAGTTCCAATAATTTTTTCTATTCTGTTTTGTTAGAAATTAAGTCCCGAGGGATGTATTATCCAACCAGCTGTGCTTGAGTGATTTTGCCTTAGAAAGTGAATGGCAATCACCAGTAACATAAAGACACAACACTTCGAGTAATGAAATTGTGACTGTCAGATTTTAGATGGACTTCGAATTCCCTTCAGGAAACTAGTGAAAAGTAATGTAGGATCGTTGATTCGCCCTCCACCAAAACGTGACCTGAAAGTTTTTCTGACGTCAGAGAAAGAGACAGAACGCAAAGGGTAGAATGTTCTTTATGCAGATGACCGGTTTCTCTCGCAATGAACACTTCAATATCAATGTCATAGCATCCACAGAATTAAAAATAATAATAATAAAAAAATAAATAAATTGCATCTTTATAATTAAGCGAATTGCGTAGACAGGTGAAAAGCATTGTCAAAGATGAACAGAAATGAGGATATAAGGAAAAAAATCTGGAGTGTCTTCACTGGACATTCCGAACACTTTATGAAATAATATACAAATAAATTTATAATTAGACTGGGCCGTTATCCCTGTTATATGCACGTAACATTGATCAGAAATGTTTTTTATAAGTTTTTTTTTTTTACCCATTTCACCCTTTGAAATTACCTTTTTTTAAAGTCCGTTCTTGGACAGCATTTGAATAATAAAATTAGACTTCGTTTCAATGAAAAGCATTATTATCCGTTAAACTTGGTTTCATTCCTTTTGTTTTTTCCCTATAAAATTGGTACTAATCAGTTATCTTTGATCAGAAAATCCATGGTTTATGTTTAAAAAGGGTTTGGGTATCAAACCTTTTGGCCGATTTATCTGGAAACCTATACAGCTCTTGCGGCAGTGGTCTATAATATACGTTAAATTTGATCTTAGTCAAAACACCCGTTAGACGGTATCGTGCTCACACACACACGTATATGTGTAGTGAAAAACACCAAAAACGGACTCTGTTGAATTAAGAAAAGTGAGGAAACACCAACATACACGCATACATGCGCACATACATATGGAATAGTTATGAAAATAGCAAAAGTAGATTTAGATTATCTTAAAATGTACCAAAATGTATATACTAAAATTCCACAGTCGTTTTTTGTCATGATCACTATACATTCTTTACAATATACAAGAAGGAAAAGTAAAATGTTGTACAGGCACATACAGAAGATAATATCCAAGCATCAGGGATCACCATCAAAATAACTTCAAGATTTAGAAAGCCATTTATATTTTCATCTTTATATTTATAACACCATCTAAAGCAAGACTTTTATTGAATATAATCATCCCCCAAATTGTATGTTTCGAGAATTTTTTAAAGCACAATGGAGAAAGTAGAAATTCTTTTTGTGGATTAAATGCTATTTGTAAAAGTGACTGAAACACGCGAATGAAAAATTGTTGTATTCCCCATTAGATCACCAGTCATTATTAAAAGGAATTATTGAATGTTGATTTTTTAAAATTTAGATAAATAACAGAAGCACAGTCGTTCCCACTTTAGGAAGTCGACAATATGGAATTATTACACCAGTAATGACCGGAATATTCATTGACCTGTTTTCTAAGCCTGTTAGTCCAGGAGGCTATGGGCATGAAAATCATAAATACCAGTATCATTCATTCAGAAATAGTTAAATTATTGTTTTTTCAGGGAAAATGATTTTTATTAAAGTCATTAAAAGCAAGCAGCTTGTATGCGTTTTGTTTTTCATCGCTTCTTTTACTGAATACCAATAACTAATGAACTATGGATTTTTAACACAATTTCGGATACCATCATCGCTCTCTTTTTTAATGCTCTCATAAACCAAGGGAAATCTACAGTTTTTACATAACGTAATAATAAATAGTCATAGGTGATTCCGTAAAATATTTGTTGATGCAGGGTATTTTCATTTAAAATTTTAAAATATATTTTATCAGAAAGTATAGAAAAATTATGGCTGATAATAGTAATGGTTAAGCACACAATTATGCACTATATACTGCATAGTATATGAAATTTTCATTTGAATAAAATTGCGGAATGATTCTGTGGTTCGTTTTCTCACTGTAATTTTATGCACAAGCAAACATATATACAGAAAAATTACACACACACGCATATATATGTATATATATATATATATATAATAAAGATGAAATCACAAATGGTAAAATTCTAAAGATGAACAAGATATGAACATGGGAAACCAGTATGTAAAATAAGAAACTATGAATAACCCACAGAATCATCAGAGGTGTTTGTTGGTTAATTCATAGTGAAGATGCGTTATTTCATCCAATTTTGTCGGCATTAAGCCTAAAATGACAAAATTTAGCACCTAATAGCGCATCATAAAAGAAAATAAATGATAAAAAAACAAGAGATCTAAAGAAAAATACACCTCACACAGGATATTTAAAATTATTAGAGTACAATACCTTAATTGCATACTAGGATCCAAAACTTCAAAAAGTTGACATACTATATTAAAGCATGTGAGGATGCAAACAGATTTAGAACTAGTAGAACATGTGGGCTGCAGTTGCTGAAACCAAAAACTTTGCTGCCAACTGGTGTGAAGAAGGAAAACTATATTGTAATTAGGTTTTTAACAAAAATGTTTAGTGCTGCTATCTATACCCAAAAAATGAAATGAATTGTAGAAATCGAGAAATGATTTTAGATTAACATTTATTTAAAGTAGAATGAAAAAATAGGAATAAACTTAATAAGTACTGAGTAAATATAAAATAAAATAAATAAGTATATAAAAATAAGTAACTAAAATGGCATTGATTAAATTAACTAGTTTAAAAACAAATATTATAAAATAAAAAATGAGTATATTAATAACATTTAAAAAACAATGAGGATTATTTTGAGATAGTAAAATATAGCCATGTATTATGTACCAATATGTGAAAATTAATGAAAAATATGATATTAAATGCATGATTATAAATTAAAATGAAATCACAAGTGTTAAAACAAATGTAAAAATAAAAGATAAAAATGTATTAAGCGAGAGAGTAAAAATACAAAAATAAAAAACTATGAATGTGATACAGAATCACCAGAGAAACCACATATCCACAATTTATAGTGAAGATATGTTACTTATGGAAAACTTTCAGCATAAGGCCTAAAACTGACATTTAAAAGCTCCTTATAAAGTACAAAATGTATTAAAGGGAAAATTGATCCCAGGATGAGTGAAATAAATTTTGATAACCAAGAAATAAATAAAAATTCAACAAAAAACTTAAAATATATAAAAAATAACTCACGAAGGAAAAAAAAATGTCAGCGATTCAGCCAGATTCATTCTGACGCCATGTGAAATGGATTAGCAAAATAGCATGAACCAAGTTAGTGAGAGAGTGAAAATGAATATGGATAAAAGAAAATGTGCTTCTGTTAAGAAATGGTACGAATAACTACACTACAATTTCCTAAAGGTATATGATGAAATGGGTAATAGAACGACAAATGAAATTGCATAATTAAAAATCTAGATAGAAATAAAATAAAGATAAAAGAAGAGCAAGAAAAAAATAGAAAATAAAATAAAAATTCATTAATATTATGAAACACTTATAGAATGATGAATATAGGTGTTAAATTAGTATTAAATATACAAAAAAGCATAGCAGAGATGACTTTGCAGATATTAAATTAATATTAATTAAATAATGGTGTATGAAATAGGGAGGAATACAAGTATATCTATAAAGCAATTGCTTTGTGCGAGTTATAAGCTACAAATTTTGCAACGAACGTGGAAACGCACAAATACGTACATCACCATGACATGAAAACCACATATGGCCGTTTCAAGGATTCTTGGATCCCTTTCCTCAGTGAGAAAAAAAAAAAAAAGAAAACGGGTCCAAAAATCCCCTCTGTTATAGCCCCCGAGCTAATGAATTAATTTACTTAATTCATTAGCCAATTGACTTAGTCAATTCATTAGCCAGTAGTACTCTTTTTTAGGTAGCTTTTTTTACAAAAAGCTACCTATTGCAGCCGTTCGGAGGCAAGCGATTTCAAAAAATTTTGGTATATTTTCATCGATCATGACCCCCAGACCCAGAAACTACCCTCCGTTCAAAATTGATATATATATATATATATATATATATATATATATATCAATATATATATATATATATATATCAATATATATATATATATATATATATATATATATATATGACCTATGTCACACTGTAACTCTCGTATTTATGAACCGATTTGGATGTAATTCGGTGTGTACATAGTACATACCAATGTCTCGACCGAGTTCGTTGGCCAGCTTCATCCGCCATTTTGTTTCAAAATGGCGGCCATTTAAAAATTAAAAAAAAATTTGAAATATGAAATGTGGTACCAAAAAATTGAAAATGGAAAAATATTTTTTTTTATGTATTTGACCTTTATACAAAGACTCCGTAGCAGTTTTTGTTTCGTCTATATCTTAAAAAATGGCTGAGTTATAGCATTTTGAATTTCTAGCGAAGCTGACATTTTGAAACGTCCTGAATTTTGTCACGAGATAAAAGGTGTATTTATGAACCGATTTGGATGTAACTTCATTTATACATAGTACAGACCAATGTATCGACTGAGTTTGTTGGCCAGCTTCATCTGCCATTTTGTTTAAAAATGGCGGCCATTTAAAATTTTAAGAAAAATTTAAATTTGAAATGTGGTACCAAAAAATTGAAAATTGAAAAAATATTTTCTTCTTATGTGTTTGACCTCGCTAAAAAGATTCGGGAGCAGTTTTTGTTTCATCTATACCTTAAAAAATGGCTGAGTTATAGCATTTTGAATTTCTAGTGTGGCTGACATTTTGAAACGCCGTGATTTTTGCCACGTGATAACAGACGTATTTATGAACCGATTTGGATGTACCTTGGTGTGTACATAGTACATACAAATAACTCAACCGAGTTCGTTGGCCAGCTTCATCCGCCATCTTGTTTCAAAATGGCGTCCATTTAAAAAAATTAAAAAAGAATTAAATTTAAAATGAGATACCAAAAAATTGGAAAATGAAAAAGAGTTTTTTCGTATGTGTTTGACCTTAATACAAAGATTCCGGAACAGGTTTTGTTTCGTCTATATCTAAAAAAATGGCTGAGTTATAACATTTTGAATTTCTATTGTGGCTGACATTTTAAAACGACCTGATTTTTGTCACGCGATAACAGGCGTATTTATGAACCGATTTGAATGTAACTTGGTCTGTACATAGTACATACGAATGTCTCGACCGAGTTCGTTGGCCAGCTTCATTCGCCATCTTGTTTCAAAAGGGTTGCCATTTAAAAAAAAATGTAATTTAAAATTTAAAATGAGGTATTAAAAAATTGGAAAATGAAAAAGATTTTTTTTATGTGTTTGGCCTTGATACGAAGATTCTGGAACAGTTTTTGTTTCTGAAAATTTGTTCTTTTGTTTATATCTTAAAAAGTGGTTGAATTATAGCACTTTGAATTTCTATCATGGCTAACACTTTGAAACGATCTTGTATTTGTCTCGCGATACCACACGTATTCACCTATTTCGATGGAAGAAGGCATGTGGATAGTATACATCAATATCTCGACCAAGTTCGCTGGCCAGCTTCATCAGCCATCTTGTTTCAAAATGGCGGCTATTAAATTAAAAAATATATATATTTAAAGTGAGGTGCAAAAAAATTAGAAAATGAAAAAGGTTTCTTTCTTAAGTATTTGACCTTGATATAAGGATTCAGGAGCATTTTTTGTTTGTCTTTATCTTAAAAAAATAGCTCAGATGTAGCAGTTTCAATTTCTAACGTGGGTGACATTTTGAAAAATCTGATTTTTTGCCTGCGACAGCACTCGTATATATCAACCGATTCCGATGTGAGTGAGCATGTGCACAGCAATTACTAAGGTCTCGACCAAGTTCACTGGTTAGTCTCATCCACCATGTTGTCTTAAAATGGCAGGCACTTTAATAAATCGCCGAATTTGGCAGCCAAATATAAGTTACTTTAAATAAAGGCAGCTTGGATAAAGCTGACTAATTTCGCGAAATTCTCATTCATAATGATTTAGTATTGATAAAAATTAGTATTGAATCTCCTACATTCGGTTTCCACTTAATTGAGCTTCGTGTGTTTGAATAATATAAGTTGGCTTTTTTAAAATAAGGAATATGAAAGCTACCTCTTCCTCCCGGCACTGGCCGGAAGGACTTTTTCTCATTGAGATAGAGAGTCTAAGAATCCTTGAAACGGCCATGTGTGGTTTAGATGTCATGATTTTGTACGTATTTGTTCGCTTGAACTTTGTAAAATTTGTAGCTTATATATTTGAATACAAGTATAGCCAACAATAAGATATCTTATGTAGAATAATGTATGATATATAAATGTATAAGTGATTAAAACTGATTTCAATCTGACTGATTTTCAACTGATTCAGTGGCATTTCGATTTTATAAATCTTTTTTTTTTTTTCGGGGGGTGGTAGTGGGGATTTTATTGAATCTTTAAATGAGTTTTTTGCACATATTTATATATGCATTTTGATTAAAAATAAATAAATAAATAAATAAATAAATAAATATTGGTGAACATCGCTATATGAACTTGTAAGATATATTTTGATTCAATTTTTTAATATATATTTGTATTTAGGGTAGGGGAGTACATAGTGAGACATGGTACACAGTGAGACAGGAGAAGTTTTGACATATAGTTATAACTTTTTCTCTTAGCTGGAACACACACTGAACCACCTCATCTTATGCAGCACGTAGATGCAGTTTCGGCACTCCGGTTACTCGTTCAACAAAATAGTAAGTAATTATTTATTTTACAGAGATTAAAGTTACATAAATGTCCATCTTAGAGTTTATTTCTTTCATTATAGCGTATATTTACTTAATCAAGCCTAATTATATCTAATGATAGACTATGTCGACAAAACTACACAAGCATTCAAAGCTGTGAAATTGATGATGAAACAGATATGGCATCCATTTTGTTATAACGTAACGAAAGTACACAGTGAGACACATAGTTGTGGTACACAGTGAGACGTGTCTCATTGTGTATCTACTGTGTTGTTCTGATGTAAAAAAAGTTATTTATTAATAAAAGAAGGTTTTTTTCTCTCTCTCTCTATTTGTGTGTGTGGGGGGACGTGCGAGGGCCAGTGAAATCTACTAAACGTAAGAGGCTGAAAATTTACATGAAGGTAGCCCAATGTCTGCCATTGTTCACCCGAGGCTCATATTTAATTTTTTTTTAAATCTAGAAATATTAATTAGAAGTCATAAACTGCAGAAAATTACTGATAGAGTGTAAAAATGTATGATTTATGAAAATATATACATTGTCTCACTGTGTACCACTTGTGCTACACAGTGAGACAATTTTTGATACTCCGTTATTCTGCTTCTGTGCTTTTATAAATAACTTTTTTAAAACCATTTATACATTAATGTGTAGTGCATTTGTGTAGCTTAAACATGTAGTAATTTTTTTTTTTCAAAAGAATAAAAATCGTTGCCATTCGTTAAGTAATAATAATTTTCGTCTCACTGTGTACTACCCTCCCCTATATATTTTAGTAAATTTTTCCGAAATCCGTTTCCACCCTCCTTTGTTTTCAATTTTATATTTTTTAATACATAATTAATACTCAAAGTGGTAAAAAAAATGAATAGGTAATTAATTTTTTTTTTTTTTTATCCATGATGAAAAATTTATTGTTTTATTCACGATGAAAGAAAATAAAGGTGAAATTATATAACAGCGCCGTTTGCTATATAAATTGTAACAATAAAAAAAAAAAAATCACCAAGCAAAAAAATTGTCAAAGATTCAACCGGTTTAAGGCCGACGTCATGTGCCACGGACTACCAAAGTAGCATGAGCCAAGTTAGAGAGTGAGTGAAAAAAAGATTATGTATATACGAATATGCGCTGTCACAATTACCTAAGAGTAAGCTAAGATATGAGTCAAACAGGTAAGAAAACGTCAAATGTAATTGCATTATCAGAAATCTAGATATAAATAAAATGAGGATAAAAGAAGGATATTCGGTAAATTTTGCTTGATACGTCGTTATAACTTATTTTTAGCTGTTTTTTCTTTCTCCTTCTCTTTCTTTATATATGTATGTAATGCGGAGTGGTTACTTAATTAATAATAATTAAATACAAAAAACAATAAAAACCCGAGGGTCATTGTATTATTATCATTATGCATATATGAATAAATACAAACATCACTTACTCATATAGATGATTATGTAACGATTATTTTAACATTTGATAGGTTAGATTCTTTTTATGGAAATTTATTAATTTCTTCATTTTTTATTTATTAGTATTATCAATATTTTTTCTTGGTTCAGAATGGTTTTTTGGTATGGTATTCAATCTTCATGTCATTTTAAACTACATAAATATATAATTTTTCAATTTAAAATGTTAAATTATTGTATTCTTCCAGCCTTGCCCCCTCCTCTTTTAAATTGTTTTATAAGTATATTTTTATATTTTACATTTTTCATTTTTCATTTTTCATTATAAATTTATATTATTATCATTTTTTCATGAATGTCATTTTATATATTTTAAAATTTAGCTTTAGCCCAACCTTTATTTGAAATACATTTTTTTAAATTTAAAGATCGCTTACATTTTCGTATCAATCATTAATTTGAAACACAATCACTAATTAAATGGTTTAATTCTATCTTTCTATTTTTTAAATTTCCTCTTACTAAATAGCAGCAACATGTATTACCTTATTCAAATCAATCTGGTTTCCTTTTAACGTTTTCAGTGATTCCTTGCCTATAAGAAAATCTCACTCAATTAATCCACATGAGCCATTCAGTTTTTTAATAATCTTAAATTAAAATTAAATTAAAATGAAGAAAAAATAAATAAAATTGAAATACAAATATGGAAGGTTGTTTGTGAACGACTAAAAAAAGCTTTATTTATTCTTCTTTTTAAAAGTTTATCATGCATTTCATTTCAGAAATCCTTTATATTATTATTATTATTATTATTATTATTATTATTATTAGATTCTAAAATTGATAAAAGTGAAAAGTTCACTCTTTGAAAGAGTGAGAGGCATTTTCACTCTTTTTGGAGTGAATTTTATAAAAATTTACTCCTTGAAGAGTGGAATTTTCCACTCCCTACAAGGGAGTGAAATATTTCACTCCATTGTCGAAAGTGAAACATGTCACCCCGCTGTCGAGAGTGAAACACCTCACTCCGCTGACGACAGTGAAAGCTTGGCATTATACACTTTAAAAATTTTCCGTACAACTTTGAACGAATACATGGAGTAAAATAATGAAATGCACCAAAACATGTCCCTTCTTAATTTTCAAAAACTCTATTTCATAATGTAACCTTGGAAATTATTCTGATTTGGAACTACAACGTACTCCTTTTCATTAGTTACTAGTCACTCCTCTGAAAGAGTGACTAGTAACTCTTGCTTAGAGTGAATAGTCACCCTAAGACGGAGTGAGTATTGTATGTATTGGTATCACTCATCAGCAAATCAGAACAGCAAGTTTACAACGTTTTTTTAAGATAAGAGAATGACGTCCGCCATTTTAGGATTAAAATATACGGATATTATTAAAGTGATTATTTATGAACGTAAAGGTAAGTATTATTTAATTTTAATCTTTTATTCCTGTATATTTTGTATGTTATGATTGTGAGTTAAATAGTTTTATGTTACATAAAAAAAATAGATCTAGAATTGTGTTCCTGATTTCAGAAGCGATCTTTTCTATTCGATACTGTGATGCAAAATATCTTAATTTGAAGTAGCTCAAAAACAAAATGCTGACACAGAGGCTGATTCATGCCTCCATTCATAGTAGAATGTAAACATTAATTTTTTAGTTACATGAGAATGAAAAGGCGTTTAGACAATGATTTGGGCTGTTGGAATTTTTTTCGGTTTTTTACTGTCATCTGATTACTAAAACTTACTGTATTTACCGCCATTATTATTTCGTAGTTAAATATGATATTCGATTATTATGATATTACGAAACGGTTTCTGATTGAAAATTAGTATTATACGGGGAAAATGTTTTTTTATGTATAGCAGTAGTGAAACTTTCGAAAGATTTTTTTAAAAATTAGTAATAATACTTTAAATTATTAATTAAAATCCTAAATCTTCATACCAATGTTTTGATATTTAACATTCACTAAATCTATAAAATAATAGGAATTTCTTATAACGTATGGTAAGATGTTTGAGAAGTTGTTAAATCTAATAATGCATTTAATTCCTCTATTGTAGTTTGTTGTTGTTTATTAGTACAATTATTAAATACAAATTATTATTTTTAGTGTTTTTCAAATTGGTATATTTATTTTTTTTTTAGAATTGCATGTAAGCATTTTTTTGCTGTTTATGATTTTAATCAAACATTTAATTATAGACATTCTGATTCAGTTATTAAATTTCCTTCTATTGTTAACACATTTTCTACATTTATGATACACGCAATTATGAGCACTAAAAAAAATAAAACATGATATTTAAGCATTGAAATAATGTGTTTTTTTATGCCTGATGTTTATAGATAAAACTACTTTAGTATATTTTTAAAAAAGTTCATAGTATCACTTATATAAGATTGAATATATTTTAAAGAGATAAATAACTACTTTTTATATTAAAAATATCTTTTCAAACAATAAGAACTGTACATATGTAGTGATTTCTTTTATTTTTATATTTCCTTCTTTTTTCTTTATCCTAGATCAATCTTTTCTTATACAACATACGAAATCTATTTAGCTCATATTCACAAAATACAATAAAAAATAAAGTAAGGCTTATCATATCGTTTCATAAATAGGCGTTGTATTAGTATCCATTTTCAGGAATAACGGAAGAAAATTCGAAATCATGATTAAGTAAAGGAATATGTTTAAATGAAAAATATATACATATGCCAGAGAACTCTAGACTCCATGTTCATATTTAATAAAACAATGACAAATCACAACACCTAAAAAGAAACGTACACATTCTTAATATTTAGATCAAGCTTAGAACTTATTAAAAAAAAAGATACCAGTTGATGAGCATTGTTTTTTAAGTGAAAAAAAAAATATTTTAGAAGAATAGGACTCTGCAAGATTAGATTTAAATTCAACAGCAATGAATACTGAGATCTAAATATTTAAAATTTGAATTACACATGAAAAAGAACATAATTAACATACATCACGGGAATTATTAAAATACTAAATACAACTTAATGGGTATCTGAAATGGAAAAATAATATTAACTGATTAAGATTTCGGTTAATTACTTGCCCTTATGGGCATTTTAAAACTATCGTATATTTATAAAACATGCAGTGAAATCAAACTCAAAGAATAAGATTGGAATAAAATATTTTAGTTTATTTCTGTTAGTAATCTAATTTAATTCATATGTAACTTTAATTGAGTTTTCCCTTAAAAGTTTAATTAGTGTTACAAACTATGAATTAAATAAATATTGTCAATAAAGTATTTCATTCCAATATTTACCACGCTTGCATGCTCTAAAAGATGTGATTCTTTTAAAATGGCCATAAAAGCAACATATAAAAAGAATTAACTCCATAAAAAATGAACATTCACTCCTATGAAAGAGTGACCATTTACTCCTATAAGGGGTGAAAAGCTCACTTCTTTAGCATTACTGATTATTCACCCCTGTTTAGACTGAATATTCACGTCCCAAAAGTGAGTATTCCCTCTTTCAGAGAGTCAACAATTCCACTTTTGCTGGCAGTGAATAGTCACTCTAAAGAGGTTGGGCATATTTTGACTCTGCGATAAAGTGACTATTCATAGTCACTCCTTTTTATTTAGAGTGATTATTATTATTTCCTTTTAATTTAATTTCCATATGACTTAGATGATATATAAACATATTTGTGTCTCGAAAATGCTGTATTTTTATTGAAATATTTCTTTAACAAAAGTAGAGATTCACAGAAGTCGAGTTACAATCTGAAAATTTAAATAGTAAAGTTTATGTTCTGTTTCTCGTATAAGTTATGTACAAGGAGTAATAGAGTCGTCTACTAACAACAGGGCGTAAAATTATCTCTAAAACCATTGCAGGACTTCTCATTAACTTATTTGCATTTATTGAATTTCCTCTTTGCTATGGATTTTAGTCCAATAAGTTTGAGAATTCTTAACATTTTTATTCATGTAGAAGTGTCTAGAAACGCCTTTTCTTTAAAACACGCTTTCATTTTTTATATAAAATGATAATTTGCCGCAAAAAATAAAAATAAATGAAAAAATAAATAAAGCGAATTTTCCAGTCACCAGGAAATATAAAAAATGTTTATGTTCTTAGTCAGTTTTAGAAAACTTATTCTCTGAATATTTTTTTTTTGTTTTTGAAACGATATAACTCTTCCTAGAGTAAGAAGGACACAATCTTCCTATAAGAAATATATTTTAAATTAAAATCCTGGATTCAAATTAATGCGAAGGAACATTGTTAGATTGCAAAATATTAGAAAAAATATTTTTATAACAGTATCGATATACTTAGATTAACCAAGACTTTATAATATGAGCACGGTAACTTCATTTAAAAATTTTTATGGGCTCAACAGGATTCCTTCTAGTTGTTTTTCTCATTTAATTCACAAATGAAACTAGTTTCTTTGTTATATATTTTTTGTACTATAAAGGACCCCAAGAGGTACAGCATTAGTAATTAAAATAAAAATATCAAGTTAAAATGTTATATGATTATTTTTAGTAATTGCATCTTTATTATTGATTCTCTTATAAAATCAGATTGATATTCTAGATATGTTTAGATATTTGTAAATAGCCTGTAAAAATCTGAAATTTACCTTAAATTATTTTAACAATGTAATCAACTGTAAGTGCTTGTTATAGCTTGAGATTTCATTTATTTATTTATTTTTTAATTTAGCACACACATGAGTGACGTTCCGCATCTGGTAAGTTATTGGAATACGGAAATGAAATCCAGCCTGCGATAAGCAATCTTGGTTTAAATTAGGCGTCTTCAATCTTTTTACCTGAACGCTTGCCACCATAAATTCAGAAGGGTAATCTTCGTCTAATTTAATCGCAATGTTTCTGCCATTAAATAAAGCAAATTTTTCTGTTATTAAATAGTGTTAGATTGGTGGTCTGCTTCCTGCAAATTGAAGAATCCTAGTTTAAATCTTTTGGATGTAAATTGATATGTAACAATATTTATTAGAATTTAGAACCTTTGTTATTATAATAAACTTAAGGCGGTTCTGTTAAATGTTTGTAACGATATCTATTTTTGAAGCGATATGAAAATGATATTTCAAGAATATATGAAATTAAGAGAAACACAATGATGCGATCTCTCATTACTTCAATTTATTACAAATTAAAAGAATGATAAAAAACAAGTTAAGTTTTCTCTATGTTGTAATTTCTACATAACCACAAAAATATCAAATCGACCGCCAGAAAAAATATGCATATTTAAAAAAAAAAAAAAATCACCTACAAAAATTTAACTTACTTAAAACCCAACCTTTCTTATTGAACTGATCATAATAAACCACATAAAGACCTAACATTTTTTTACTTTCCCTGCTGTCAGAGAAATAAAGTAATTTTCGTTGGAAGAAAAGTCCTTGTATTTCATTAGGGGATTTTAGATACAAAAAGTAAGTAAAGATTTATCACATGGCAAAGATCCCATTTGGGAAAACAGTTCACGTCCTGTTTGATGACAATGGCTTCACTGATATGTTTCATCGTGTATTAGCACTGTTTGCCCCTATATACCCGTGTGCGGCAACTAAAAGCAATAAAAATAAAATGCGTATATAAATATCTCGCATATTTACAGGAACGGGTCATCATATTAGTACGCGTTTCCCGCGTTGACATAGCAACATGCTGGTAGCCAACCACGTTAGAACCTTTTTTCAGTTTTTGTAATTGATTCATGACGTCATGGACTGTCATCCGTTTTTTAGCTTATCACTTGACCAGTGTCCAACAAATCGTTCAGTAGACCAGTACTGTGTACTGTGTGTATGGAACTTCATCTAATAGCTTTTGCGTTCCATTAGAGCGGAAATTAAAAAAGGAAGACTTGATTGCCCTGTTTTGGAAAATATCAAGGTAAGTCAAGAGCTATTTACGCTTCTCTTGGATGAGTCTATAGTAGAAAAACTTATTAACCCATCTGTTATATGTTGTTATGAAATATTTATGTGTGAACTCTTTTGTTTTTTCTCTAATAACACGAAATTTTAAACTTCATAATGAATAGCAGCTATTATAAATATGTTTTTTTAAGAGAGCGATTGATATAATTGATTATTATTATCAATCTAAAAATTAAGGTATAGAATAACAAGGGACAAAGTTTGTTTTACTGTTTTTTATATTCTAACAACTTCCAATACATCATATCTTCTATATAAAAGCTTAAATATTTTGAAGCTCGCAGTTAGTGATTTTCAAAAGAATAGAATTTTCTGTGTTGATAAAAAAATACATATTTAATTCTTACGCGACGAGCGGCAAGTATACGTACTGTATAGAGTGTACAAAATCCTTGAATTGGCACACCAATATTTATGCACACAAAATTTCGCCTTATTTAATGTCAAAATTTCAGCAATTAAATAATGCAAAAAAGGTTGTCAGAAAAGAGGTGCCAAAGAAATAAATAATAAATAAAAGAAGTGTAATTCGTGCTCGTCGTGGAAGTGTGGTGTCTTCGTGGGAGGAAAAGGGGGGGGGGGGTGTCCGACAGATAAAAATTGAACTTCCCAAAACAAAATTTTAGATTCATTTAAAAGTGTTTATGAAAATAAATTTTGATAAAACGGAAAATTACTTTATTGATATAAATTTTAAAAGCTTGTTGATAGATATTAATCCTATAAATTAAGTGTTTGAGACTGATTATTTATAATTAATTCTTTTATTAAATATTATAGGATCATGTTAACTACATTAAAGTTTCAAGGTGACATTTTCGCGTAAAATGCATATTTAAAGAAACAATATATATAAAAGGTGGTAGATTTGAAGAAGATGCGCCACTAAGTTTGCAAACTACAGCTGATCACATTTGAATTAAACAAACTTTTAATGTTAAGTATCAGACACGAAATATGTTAGAAAGTTCAAACTTAAGATGAGCTGATTTCTTATCATTGCAAATTTTTTTGTTTATATGCCTCACTGCAGTTGTTAATATAATGTTAATCAAATATTATCAAGCATCCCATATGGTGACTATTTTGTGACCACTATTCTAAACAATAATCTTTGTGGTAGTTTTCTATTGCAACCGGTTAAATTAACCATGAAGTATTGGTCGCAAAATAGTTGCCTCGCTGGTAACACTGTAAATGTGTAAATTGTTTACGCATAAAACTAATACCGTAATTTCCGGTGTATAGCCCGCAGATAAAACAATTCAGTTTGGACCCAAAAATTTTATTCAGTATTTGAAGACCAATATTTACCGTGATCTAAAAAGTTACATTTTATTTTTAAAAATTTCTGGATCGAAATACGATTGTTTGATCCGTGGGCTATATACCGGAAATTACGGTATATTTATAAAGTTTTATATATTTTTATGTATCCTTTATTATGTTTGATACTAGAACAGGGCTGCCACAGGCGACTATTTTTATATTCTATTCGCACCAGTATTTTTCTAATATAAAGTTTGAAGTATATTTATCTTGCAAATGTTGTCAAAGTGTTTCTTAAGGAAAATGGTGCCAGTTAGAATTAAAAAATAGTCGCCTGTGGCAGCCTAGCTAAAAAAACGATAGCTTTGAAATTTTCGAGTATTATAAAATACAAAAAATAATAAGGCATGATGCAAATGTATTAAAAAATCTTGGATTTTATGACGGTTACCCATCACAACAATTCCTTGTCTTTCAAATAAAACTAGATGTTATTTATATATTTTTGGCTAAAAATAATAAATCTCTGACCATGGTTTTCTTCCATACCTCGCCGAGTGTTATCTAAAACGTAATTTTGACTGCAATTTATTATAAAATCAGTAGTTTATGAAAATTATAAATTTCTGATTTTTATCGACCTTAAAATGCATATAGTTGACTCTAATGGAACCCTTCTTTAAACGGTAATTTTTATGGTTCCAGCAAAAAGTCTGCGATTGAAATGATAGCGCACCTGCTAAGATAAAAACCAGACTAAAACACTATTTCATTAGAAAATTTAACTGTACATGGAAAATCTAGTGTTTTTAAACACTTTTTATAGTAAAAGATGCGTACATTCTCTTCTAATTTCTAAGGGAAAAAAAAGTCATGTTGAATAGTGTAATATCATTTGAAATTTGAGCATGCCCGTGAAAACTGCATGTGATTAAAAACAAACAAACAAACAAACCCCCCCCCCCAAAAAAAAAAAAAAAAAAAAACAAAAACAAAAAATCAAAAAAAGATGAACTATTTTATTTCGCTCCATCATATTTACTTCAAATCATTAGGATTCATTTAAGGGAAGTTTTTCAAAAATTTGTTGTACAGTGTAATAATTGAAATTTCTGGGTGAAATACAAAGATTGATAAAGCTTGTTTCTGGCATATGATACAGCCAAACAACAGGGGCGGCGCAAGGCATATTTTTGACGAAAACAAAATTTCATTTCGGCGCTTTTTCCCCTCCAATCAAATTAGCGCAATCTTTTAATTAACGCTATTCAAATTCTTACTTCAAACACTATATTTTTAAGCACCTGAAGCATACTAGAAAGCTAATTACAGTAGTTCAAGTTATATCGCGCACGCCAGGAACAAGATAGAAAAGTATCATACATAAAAAAACGTGATATAACCGAAGACATTAAAATTTAAAAAAAGATATTATTAAATTGCTGTTTTATATTTGTCTCCAAAATTTTGGTTTAAATCCGTAATACAATTTTTAAAGGCTGTTCTCATATCCAAACTAGCAAATTTATGACACATGTTTTAATTCATTTGTGTTCAAAAACGTATCGTATTGGCAGGTGATTTTATTAAGAAGCTATGCAATCGAACTGTTTTTTTTTTCGTTTTCCGGTAAAGGAGATTTATCAAAAAATGCTGTCAAGGTTGGTATTTTGAACCAAATTTCCAGATGCGACAAAAAAAAAAAAAAAAAAAAAGAATGGAAAAAATTGCCGTCCTGAGATAACAACCCTTATAATTCAAGATATAATTAATTTATCGGAAAATTAAAAAGATTGCTCGATTGCAAACTACTCCCATAATGATGCCTGAAAATATCATGTTTTTCTTTTTGCAAATGTGTCAGACAATTTGTCAGAAAATTTCGCGTTGTTGAGTGGGGGAAAATATCTTTTGAGAACCGTCTAAAGGAACTTCACAATAAGAAAAATTTTATAACCTATATATATATATATATAGATAGATAGATAAAGTTAGTAAAAAATGCTTTTAATATAATTGTTTTTGAGATATTCGAAAAAAGAGCACTATATCCGAATGTGGGAAGTAACAGTTCGGGACAAATCGAGGGATTACTGTATTTCGAATATTTAAAGCGTTAAAGTATTAGATCATGATTTTTTGCCTTTGAACGTGATTTAACTTGTGATATACACCTTATTTTATGGTTAACCCCTTAACGCTCGAATTAAATTACGGTTTAAAAATTCAAATTGCTTATTGGCACCACTTTTATGAAAAAGAATTACTCACCTTATTTAATGACAGGTAAAACGATACTAAAATATAGCCAATTTCACTATTTTGTAAAACTGGTGAAAATCAAACAATTTGAGTAAAAGTCATAGCCCGTGAATATGACGGGAGCGAGAATTAAGGGGTTAAAAGTTTTAAAAAGTGACTGCTAATAAAATATTTATAAAGAAGATAAAGTAAAAAATAATTAAATGTAATTGACAGAGATTGAATCTCGTGTAAACCTGAAACGCATTACTCATACATTTGATTTGGCACCCTCCTATTTTCGGCACCCCGGACAATTGCCGGCCAAACAATTTTTTTAAACAGCTTTGTTGCCGTTTTCTTGAGTTTCAAATATGTATCTTGTGGTATAGAGTGAATTTTAATACATATTAGCCATATGTATTTTAATGTTGATAGCAAAAGTTTGTCGCTTTGCAGTTTTTGCATATTTAAGAGAGACTTTTCATCACATCATCTGCTTTTCGAAACCTTAGAATAATCGCATCATGATTGATTTTTACCTCAAAAGTTACACTGTAAAATTGACTGACATATAGTCATGCCAGGTTTACGGAAACTTCAATTCTAAAAAGAGTCTAAAATACCTAAAAACTGCTAAATAACGCAAATTTCATAAACATAAAAAATAAACTTGCTCTATCAGGGTAATTTTTCTAATGATATTAAAATATGTGTGAAGAACCACTAAAACGTTAAAAAGGCCTAATAGATTACTTTCAGAAATAATTCCTGTAAAATTCTGTATTATTTCAAACACATGAAAGTAGTATAAAAACACATTTAAATTATCGTGGAAATGCATTTATACGATTATATTACTATTTATGTAAAGAGTGCCTGATAAAATAATTTTTTTAAATATCCTAGGATTAAGTGATTTCGTCGAGCTTTGGATTTTGTGAGGACAAAAGTCGGGTAAAATAAGGTTCAGATAACAATAGTTTGGTCGTTACATTCTATACAAAAAGTTTATTAAATCGCCGCAACTATAAAAAATAAATGAGTAATTCCATTAATGAACTCCAGAGACAAAGATTTAATTAAAGAAAATTAAACTATTTATTTTTTTTTTTGCTTTGATGTTAAAATGCTAATTATATTAAAAACATAGAGATGAAATTTTATTATATTGATTTTGTCCTTTCTCAAGGCTTTCCAACACTTCAAACTATAATTTTGAACTATTAAATTTGAAGTTTGGGACATGCCATGGTAATGACATATGGAATTTTTAAATTTTTTTAAATATTCAGATTATTATTTTTCCCATGTTCATACTGTTGCACAATTCAGTTCATTACAGTATTTCATAAAAGAATTAAAACATTCATGTTATACTCATTAAAATATATTTTTTTGGTCAAGGACATAGAATTTCCCTTTTCGTGAGAATTACCCATATATGTATATATATTGTAATTTAATACATGAATACAGACATATACCGTATATATGAAAGTTTCAGTGTCATATAATTAAAATTTTTTTTTTATCATTTTGATTTCCAAAAACTGGATTGTAATTGTTTATATAGTTTTTAGCTTACAAAATGCAATCTAAGAAATTTAATCGAATTTATTCATAAAGAATGAAATTCTAATAATGAATGCGACTGATAAAAATGTTTCATGTAATGTTATATATAGCAAAGTTTTTTATGATTCCAACTTTCAACTTTTCATATTTGAATTTCCCCTTTTAATTATATGACCAACGATTTGTTTAAACGTTGCGCTTTTTATTTCTAAATTTTCACCCCCCCCCCCCATAATTTTTTTAGATTATTTTTTGCTGAAATAGTTTTGGTAATTAAAATAACTCTCAAGAAATCTCTAAAACGATTTGTATACAGAAAGTATGTAGCCTTACAAGCTTTTATATAAAATGTTTAATTTAAAATGAAATAAACTTAGAGAACATACTACAGCAAACAATTGTTATACAAGCAACAATATTTGCCATTCATTTATTATGTCAAAAAACAATAATGAAGGTATTTCAAAGAAATTTTCGGCATAATTATCTTGCTTTGTAAGAAATATAACGATAAGACGAGAAATGGTGGACGTTTTCACCTCCTTCATCCAAACTGTGCTGAACTAGACGCTTTACATTTAGAAGTACAGTCGGCCTAACATATGGTGCGTCACCGATGGAATTAATGGAACACATTCAGCTCTTTCGTAAAATGATTCTATTTCACACAAAGCAAAGTAAGTTTGTTGAAAATTTCGTTAAAAATAATCATTATTGCTAAAGTTATGAATAAAAATCGCGATTTGTATTGAAGTGTGTGTTTCCTGTGAAGTGTATCCCTGTATTTTTCACTAAATAAGTGTATTGCGACTCCAGTTTCCCGTACAAAAATTTGTTGTAGCGTACTCTAGGACGCCTTAACATTTGTCTCATTTTTTTAAACATCCTGAATTTTACTTTTCATAAACATTTCCATTATGAGATGCATGTTTTCAGTTTTAGCAAATCGACTGCCGAAAACTGTGTAAATTTTGTATAGAGTCCCGTTTCAAGCTTATTGATAAAAACCTCTTCACTCTTATCTTAGGTAAACACAAGTTTGATGGTTTTAATCTTAATTTTCAGGTTGAAAAAAGAAATTTCATAAATGTAAGTCAGGCCGATAGATTCATGAAGTAAAACTTCAATTTTTTAACACGACTAAATGTTTTTCGTTTATTGTACTTTTCTCTGCAGTTTGAATGTGTTGATTTTTTGTAGTGGCAATATATCATAATTATTTGTTTCGCTTGCAGGATATTTCTCATATAATTTCTGAATGAAGCGTATGTAACTTTCTGAAATTATTGCTTTTTTTTTAATCTCGAAGCGTTGTAGTGGCAATATGTTTAAAAATACTAGAAAAAATAGTAGTCAAACATTCATTCAGTAATCATTCTGAAAATTTTAATGAAGAAGATGGATCATTTGTAACCTTATTACAGTTCAAATATGTGTCATAGATATTGATAGCATTTGATGAATTTTATTTCTGCTATCATTGAATAAAATACGGTTTTAAAATTAACTTGCTATCATGTCCAGGTTTTAGGGTGAGGGCTGCTAGTTTAAAATTTTTTTTTGAAATTCTGGGATAAAATTTTTATTACGTGTCCACAAAATTACAGCAGCTCTAGGAAAATAATCAAGCAGCCTTTGTTAAAATGCATCTCTTTAAATACACATTATGCATCCTATCTTTCAGCTGATGAAAAGTTGCATGATAATAAATTTTCTCGTTTGTTAGGATCAAACAGATTAATGAAGCTTAGATTTTATGACTGGTAAAACAGCGAATTTTTTCATGCAAATTATACCATAATGGGAATCGTCCATTAATAACGGCACACATATTTTGTAATTTTTTGACCCCTCCCTCCCCTTATGCCAGAGGTTATCACGTTTGTACACTCGCCTCTTTTTTGTAACATCATATTTTTTTCAACTAGTAATTGAGAGCTAATTCTATAAAATAAAGTTATATACGATCTATTAGTTACTGATATAAATAGTATAAAACCATAAAATATTGTTTGCTTTTTGTTCAAGCTGTTGATATTTAAAGAAAAAGGGAAAATATACCGAATTCTACATGGATAAAAATACACAATTTCTTTAATGAACTTTATTATTCGACATGAAAATAATGTCTGCCTAATTGTTTTTATATTTTAAATGCGACCTCAAAGCATTTCAACCCCCCCCCCTTTTCCTGCCACACTGTCTGACACTTCGTGGACTCCCCCCCCCCCCCCCCTTGAAGTGTCACGTAATCTTATCTGCACATTCACATAAATAGGACACTTATTTAAAAAAGAAGAGTACTAAATATAGTTTTTATTCAGAACTCTGTCATGTATATAAAAAAAAAGGCAACGACTATGGGATAAGCCATAGAAACAAAAAAGAAACAAAACAAGAATTTTCGTTGTTGTCCGTAAATCGTTAAGATATATCGGTATATACAAACCAAACTTCCATCTGTTGAAAACAAGCAAAAATAAAGTTAACATACATAAAAAAATATTAAGCGTGTTTATACTTGTAGAGCTTTGCGGAAGAGCATTTTATGATACATTTTCTCAAAAATTGTTTTATTTTATGGATGAAAGCGTTAAGTATTATAACATATGATTAAAACTAAAATACTAAAATCCTACTTAGTTGTGAAGATATGAGACATCATCTTTTAATATTTAATATTTTGATATTTAATAATTTAAATAGTGAAAACAATTAAACTTAAACTTACACTATGTGCAAAACTACTTAAAAGATGACAGAATACTAAAAAGATGTTAAATTATTTTAATACCTTAGTACTTTCAACTATAAAAAACATAGTCTTCGTCTGAGGAATATAAGAAATACAATTGTTGTTGGCGTCTAATTTTCAAAATTATACCATATTGGGAATCGTCCATTAATAACGGCACACATATTTTGTAATTTTTTGACCCCTCCCTCCCCTTATGTCAGAGGTTATCACGCTTGTATCCTCGCCTCAACATTTTGAAAATTAGACGCCAACAACAATTGTATTTCTTATATTCCTCAGACGAAGACTATGTTTTTTATAGTTGAAAGTACTAAGGTATTAAAATAATTTAACATCTTTTTAGTATTCTGTCATCTTTTAAGTAGTTTTGCACATAGTGTAAGTTTAACTTTTTAAAGCTGAATTAAGCATTTCTATGTATTTATTTACTGAAGTGAAAACAATTTCTAATATTTAATAATTAAATGTTAATATTCTTTTCTAGGAGAGTTTAGTATCATCTATTAACATTCAAACATATGCTACTAAGAAGGAATTAAACAAATAACTAAATTATAACAAAAAAATTTCACTTCAATTTTCTCGAATTCTATTTTTTGTTACATAACATCTTCTTCCACTCATGTCTTCAATTAAAAGAAGGCAGATATTGTACAAAAATATTTTCTTAAAAAATGTTTTGTTGAAAGAACTGGTAATAGTTGATGTTTACTAAACACGCCGTTATATGGGTTCAAAAACATTGATACCAAGTATAATACCAAATATTGGTACCAAATGTAAGATAAATAATATTACACTGACAATTACAGCGTAATACAACAGGAATTTCCGAAAACTTGCAGTGAAAACTTTCAATAATGTAATTAAATTTGTGTTTCAGACGACAGACGCTGTCTTCGATGTCTGAATTTGATTTCTTAAGTATTTCTTCTCATAATAAATTCATTTTATCGGTGAAAAAATGCTGTATAAAAGAAGATAAAATATGGAAATATTGCATATGGTCCATGAAAACAGTCCTTGAACTTAAGTCTCTTTCTACATTGAGAACGTTCTATACGTATCCTTCCATCTCCAAGGGCACTATGCGTATCCTTCTATCTCCATAACAAAAGCTATTCAGACGACCTATTTTTTTAATTTTTTTTATCCGGAGACAATTCCTTGACGTTATTACGATATGGTGCAGTTAAATGCAATATAGGAAGTGAAAAAGTTACCATAGATTGAAAAGCAGCAACTGAATGTTTTTAAAGAATAGGGGAAGGTTGGGGGTTAATGGACGGGTGAAAAAAAAGTCCTTAATATATATTTAAAAATGCTAAAATATTGTTTTTACCTGCAATTTGTCATTAACTTCCCAATAAAACGTTAACATAATTTGTATACATATATATATATATATATATATGTATATATATTTGTTTTTTAAAAATACCTTTACCGAACTACTCATAATATTTCAAGACATTTTTACGGTAAAATGTTTTAGAGTAAAATGGGTTAAAATTATAGATATTACTGAAATGTCAGCTATTGACTAATAAGACTCTAATTAACATTATACTTTGTAAATATTTAAATATTGTATAAATATTTACAGATATAATCCTTTAATGTAAATATTAATTTAATTTTTTAATTTTAATTATTATTTTAATATATCATAGCTGCCAACTCTTCCGTTTTCTTAGACCAGAAAAATGTAATAGAAATGTTTGCCTTATTTAATCGGCAGAATACGGCGATTAAAAAAGGTAAAATTTACTGTAAAATTTTTGTGGTCTGAAAAAGCGTAAGATGTTGTCAGCTATGATATATATACTTTTAGCAGTGTCTTTTACTACGCGGTTTTTTTTTTGCTTGAGTAATAAGGGACAAAAATCTCTTATTACCCTTATAAGTGACCTTATTTTTAAAATTCTTTTCTTTTTAATTTTTTTTATTTATATATATATATATATATATATACATATATTATAAATAAACAAGGCTTATAAATTTCTCTGTAACTCTTCAGATTTAGTACCTTATTTCAGCTTATGCTTCATGTGTGTACATCCATATTTTACACCAATCACATATCTAGAACTGTATATTGATTTGTACAACAAATAAAAAAACTTTGTTGCATAATTTCAAGAAATCTACTTTTTAGCCCTCTGTATTTTAAATAAACGGTCAAGTGCGAGAATTACTCGCGCACAGAGGGTTCCGTACAATAATATATGAATTAATAAGTGTATTATTAAAAAATACCGTTCCTAAAAGAATATTAAGACTTAAACTATATAACGTAGGGTTGGGTATAGCTGTATAGTATCCAGGGTGCAAAGGAAAGTCCCTTTAACCTGAAAATACTTGCGAACGGAGAGAGCTACAGCTATATAGGTGAGGCAACGATACAGTAAAGCGACTACGCCCGACCTAATGCAAACGAAAGCAGCAGCTTTAGTGGCAAAATTTGGAAGATAGCCATTGCAAATCGAAAACGAAAGGAGGTAGTTCAAATTTTCTAATTACAAAGTTTTAGAGCATCAATTAATTAGTACGAAATGACATTTCGTTCACACGGATAAGATAAATCTTCGCCTGCATATCCAAAAATGTCCGAAATCGATGAGCGACGATTCTACTTTGCCTATTCACATTCCGGAAATGTAGCAGTGCACAATTGCAGATTGTGACGTTGTACTGTGCTGCAATGTCTGTAAAGAGTTAATTTCCAATGCATTTAAAATTTTAGAATAACCCTTTCAGGGCCAGAAGAATTCTGTTCGTAAACTAATGAAATAATTGACTGACACCAGAACATTCAAACGAATTTCTCAGAAAACAAAAACCCGCTAATTTGCACTTTCATTACAAAAGCAAAATTTTATTAAAATATTCTTGGTACCATTTGTCAGTTTTGGAATTAAAATTAGGTGGCTAGACTGTCTAGCGACCGCCCTTGAAAGGGTTAAATCTATGTCATCGTATTGAAGAGGCTTGCAATAGACGTTCCATGCTGAGAAATGTGCACGCAGCATTACTCTCACGAATACAAACGTATATCGTGAGCAATGGCGAACTTTTCGAACATACTGAATATTAACTTTTTATCACTGTGAGACAGTTTGTCTTTTTTTTTGTGTGTGATGTTATCAAAATGTATTGAGATAAAGACGTATTTATAGCATAACTTGTGCGTACTTCTTCATACTTCTGACTATTCCATTCAAACGTTTACACAAAATGGAGTGCATCGATTTCGGATATTTTTGGGTAAACAGGCGAAGATTTATCTTATCCATGTAAACCAAATGTCGTATTCTACTAATTAATTGATGCTCTAAAACTTTCTAACTGGAAATTTTGCTCTATCTTTTTTCCTTTTCGATTTACAGTGGCTATCTACCAAATTTCGCCATTAGGAGGCGCTGCTGTCGTTTTCATTAAATCGGGCGTAGTCGCTTTACTATATCGTTACCTCACTTGCATAGCTGTAGCTCTCTTCATTCACAAATATTTTCAGGCTAAAGGGACTTTTCTTTGCACCCTGCATTAGAAAAGTATAAATGGATATACCATGAAAGTTCAAAGATATATGCAACCTAAGTAATAGCAAATATAGCTATTCTGTATATTTGTTATTCCATATAGGTTTTTAGTTAACCTTTAAAGACATAGTAGGTGTATTGAGAAAGCCACTCAATGGAAACTAGTCGCGAATCTCATAGTATTTAAGTGATTAATTCTCATTAAATTAAACTGTTTTTGACAATTTGACTTTTATTGCTTTTATACTGCTACTGGGCCTTGCATTATATAAATATATACTTAAAATTTGTTATCTAGGCTTTAAAAGTTGATGGAGCATAGAGTACGCCGTCCTTGTCATTATTGTATGTCCAAACCGTCCGTTTCTTTAAGGGTTAATATCTCGGATAATTTTCCGAAATTCATGATCAATAATGCATTTATACTTCTGCTACGATAGGTACCTCCAGCTTTGCTCAACACGTTTGCTGAAGCCCGTAAATCGAAATTTGAGTATAACGAAAAATGCGATTTTCTCAAAAACTATGTGACCTAGGGTAATCGCTATAATTTTCCTGCAAGGTTCAAATTAATGTCTACTACCTCTAATTTTTTCATAATTTTAGTTTCAATAAGATTCGGAATTAGATGGGGGGGGGGGGGGACATATTTTTGCACTACATTTTCCACCATAACTTTGAAAATATAAAACCTAAAATTAAATGAAATATATTTTTGATTTCAGCGTTACGAAAGCTTTCACACGATACCCCACACGATATACAAAGAAAAGATTTTTTTTTCAAGTACCTTAATTAGCCCCTCTACATTTTTCCTAAATATATTTATGAATATTTTATAATCTGTAAATATGTGGGTCAATAATCTTTATTACTTCCCCGAATTTGAACTTTCCACGTTGCAAAGTTTACGAGTAAAAGGGCTGTGACGGACAGATAGACAGACAGACGGACAGACACAGGAGTGATCTTATAATGGTTCCGTTTTTACTTTTTAAGTACGGAACCCTAAAAATAAAATTTTATATATTTAATCTGACAGGCTGTGTTGACAGAGTTTCTTTAAATGTTTCTAGGGTTAACACCATTCATTTTAATATACTTTTTTATATTTTTGCGTGAAGACCATTCTCTTAATACCCCACAAGTGTTAATAAGAAGCAGAAGATTCTCGTAAAACTGAAAAGAAAATTTAAACATTAAAAAGGCTTTAAAATTTCGAAAAAATTGTACAACCTTGGTCAAACATGTAGTATGTAAAATATTTTTTTGCAAGACTCTATTCTGATTTCCACCCAAAAAGTGATTTTTTTTTCTCTTACTACCCCACATTCCCCTGAAATATATTTTGATACTATAGACGGTAATTCATTTCATTTGTTTAAATTTCAAGAAATATTTTTCGGAGTCATATCATTTTAAAAAATCTCTGCATTAAATATAATTTTTTATCCATTTTTAAGGGATTTCTTATGAATTTTGCCATTAGTTTACTTCGTGTCAGAGTGAGTTACATAAAAAATAAACGGACAAGTGCGAGTTATAATCGCGCTCAGAGGGTTCCATGCAATAAATATAGGAATTATTAACTGTATTACTTAAAAAAAAAATCGTTTCTAAAAGAATAATAAGATTTTGTAAAAAATTATACAGCGTAGGGTGGGGTATAGCTGTAGTACACTAGAAAAGTATGAATGAGTATACCAAAAAAGTTCAAAGAGATATGAAGCCTAAATAATATCAAATATTGCTATTCTGTATACGTCTTTTTTAAATCTTATTCAAATTTGTTTATATTGAACTTAAATCGGTACTGACAATAAAAGTAGTGCATATTTAAACTTCATTTGGCATTTCATATAACTAAATTCAGCGTAATAATAATAGTTTCTTTTTACAGTGTATCTAAAAAAAAACCTTTTTCAAAGTTTAAACTTGGCATTGTGCTAAGCGCGCTTCGAAAGGAGGTCGCAAAGTTGCAACGCCGCCTTAGTCCGTGCCACGTCTTTCCAGATAGATTTTTAATTAACTTTTAAAGACAAGGGAAGCGTATTGAGAGATCCGCTCAATGCATATTAGTCGTGAATCCTATAGTATTTATGTGATTAATTCTAATTAAATAAGTCTGTTTTTAACAATTTGGCGTTTATTGCTTTCATACTGCTACTGGGCATTTTATTACACATATATGTCATTAAAAGTTGTTATCTAGGCTTTAAAAGACGTTGGTACATAGAGTACGCCGCCCCAGTCATTATGTACGTCCAAACCGTCCGTGTCTTTAAGGGTTAATATCTCGGCTAATTACAGACGATTTTTTTCGAAAATCATTATCAACAATGCTTTTATACCTTTGCTACGATAGGTATCTCCAACGCTCCTCAACACCTTTGCTGAATGCCCGCAAATCGTAATTTGTGTGTAACGGAAAAACGCGATTTTCTCAAAAACCATGTGACGTAGGATAATCTCTATAATTTTCCTGCAAGATTTAAATAAAATCTACTCCCCCTAATTTTTTCATAATTTTAGTTACAGTAGATTCGAAATTAGAGGGTGGGGGACATATACTTGCACTACATTTTCGACGATATCTCTGAACATATAATACCTAAAATTAAAATAAACGTTTTTTTTTGAGTTTAGCGTTACGAAAGCTTTCACACGATACCCAATACGATATACAAAGAAAAGCTTTTTTTTCAAGTAACTTAATTAGCCCCTCTACATTTTTCCTAAATATATTTGTGAATATTTAATAATCTGTAAATATGTGGATCGATAGTCTTTATTAATTCCCCCCAATTTGATCTTTCCACGTTCCATAGTTTACGAGGGAAATGGCTGTGACAGACGGACAGACAGACACAGGAGTGATCTTATAATGGTTTTGTTTTTACTTTTTAAGTACGGAACCCTAAAAATCTATTTAAAATTGAATAGGATAATGCTTTTTAAAGACTGCATTTGATGTTTTTTGAATTTTGTAATACCAATATTAAATCTAGAGATTCATGGTTCACCTCCCCTGAGCAGTCCCAATTAACTATCGTATCAGTCCCAGCGGCCAGCCTGAACTCCGAGTTGAGGAAGGGGAGCGGAATAATCTTCGATTAATCTTATGCTCATAATTTATATGAGCAATCCAAACTATTAAATTAAAAATTTATTTTGAATTGATAAATTAAATATTACATTACAAAATATCCAAGTGCCCCCACCGTGATACACATTTCAATATTATCGGCTGATAGTTTAAGATGTATATTTTACACTGGCTTCTTTTAAAAATTTACTTCCTAGCGTAGTAAAACTACTTTACACCATTCGAATACTAATCTGACGAAAATAAAATACAATTTCAACGCCTTTGAACTGTGTATCCACCTCTTTAAAAAGGGATAATGTTTCTCTTTATCTGTAAATGTTCAAAGTGGGAAAACGCGTTTATAGTTGTTTTATTTATACATGTAGTTTTATTTATGCATGTCAAAAATACTTTCATGTACACTTCAACATTTCAGATAACTAAACATATTACGCCTTAATCAGAATCTTAAAATTAAAGACCTTTAATAATAATAATAATAATAATAAAGTATTAATTTCATATTTACTTCATAATTTCATATTCCTTTTATGTTATTATTTCATTTTCCCATTTCTTTTTAATTTCATAATTTGTCTTTGGGTAAACTGTCGGTATGGTTTTTTATGGCAAAAATGTAAATTCGCTGAGACATTTTTTTATTATAATATATTTTTTGAAGAATAACCCTTTTTATATTATTTATATAATTTCCTTTTTAAATTTAACGGTCCTCTAAATATCTTTTTTAAAAGTGAAAAAATATTAGAAATCTATTTTCAAAACCAAAAGATGATGTTGCTAAAAGACTAAAAGTGTTAACATCGGCAATTATAACAAAAGCGCTCAAAAAATGCAATATCCCGAAAAGTTTTATTTGTTTTAGTAGTATTGCATTCACAATATTTTTCATTTATTTTACAGTCATACGCCATCCATTGCACTCTACTAATCCCCTTTTCTATGAGAAGAGAATGGAGTATTATGCATCTGCTACTTTAGACGATATTTTATTTGCACATATTAAGTATTTTGGAAGCGCATTTTTAGTGCAAGGAAGCAAGGGCGCCCATATGATTAATTTTAGGGGGGGGGGGGGTAGCTGAGACAAATCCCAGCTTCCTCCAAAGCTATCATACATTTTAGTAAATATTTAAGGTACTTTGCGTTTTTTGCGATATTTTGACTAAATTTGCATTTTTTCTCGATCCTTTGACGAAATTGGCATTTTCACACGATTCTTTGACGAAATTCGCGTTTTCCTGTGATCCTTGAACGAAATTTGCGTTTTTTCTACGATTCTTTGACAAAATTTGCATTTTTAGGGTTTCGTACTTAAAAAGTAAAAACGGAACCATTATAAGATCACTCCTGTGTCTGTTTGTCTGTCACAGCCATTTTACTCGTAAACTATGGAACGTGGGAAGTTCAAATTCGGAGAAGTAATAAAGACCATTGACCCACATATTTTCCGATTAATAAACATTCATAAATATATTTAGTAAAAAAAGTAGAGGGGCTAATTAGGCTACTTGAAAAAAAATCTTTTCTTTGCATATCATGTGGGGTATCCTGTGAAAGCTTTTGTAACTCTGAACTCAAAAATACATTCCTTTTAATTTTAGGTATTATATTTTCAAAAATATTGTTGAAAATGTAGCGCAAAAATATGTTCCCCCCATCTAATTCCGAATCTACTGTAACTAAAATTATGAAAAAGTTAGAGGTAGTAGACGTTAATGTAAACCTTGCCGGAAAATTATAGCAATTACCCTAGGTCACATAGTTTTTGAGTAATTAGCATTTTTCTGTTATACACAAATTTCAATTTACGGGCATTCAGAAAAATTGTTGAGCATCGCTGAATATACCTATCGTTGCAGAAGAATAAAAGCATTTTTGATAATGATTTTCGAAAAAAATCATCGGTAATTAGCCGAGATATTAACCCTTAAAGGTACGGTCAGTTTAGACATACACAATGACAGGGGGCGGCGTACTCTATGCCTAGTTAACAACTTTTAATGATATATATGTGTAATGTAATGTCCAGTAACAGTATAAAAGCAATAAACGTCAAATTGTTAAAAACATACTAATTTAAGGTGTCTCGGGACTCTAAAAAGTAAAAAAATGAAAAAAAGACCATTTTCAACATTTAATGTCTTAAAATGTATATGATTTTAAAACACAATTTTAATTGGGATAAGAAATTGCAAGATACAGAATTAGTATTTATAGGGGGCTCGAAACTGTTAGACATTTGTCGAACAAAAAATTGGCATAACAGTTTACGCGCAGGATTACAAAATAAATATTGCAACTAGAATGAAAACTTTGGTGCTTACTTATACTTCAGATTGTAATAATTTCCCTGAACTTAAATAAATTTGTATTTAAAGCATTTTTATATTTTTAATGCGATGTTGCATTTAGCTAATACAAAATTTTGAAAATTTCAACAGTAAAATCCCCTAAAAAAATATTTTTTTGAACAGTAAAAAGGAAATTATAGGTTCAGTTTATACAGGCTAACATGAAATATATGCTTTGAAAATTTCATGAAAAAATATTCAGAAGTTTTTGAGGTATTCTGCGCGTTATGCCCCAAAAACGCCATTTGGAAAATAATGTATCGGAAACGCCGCTTCAGCTATAGAGCGGGTATAATTCTAAAAGCCAAAACTTCTGTTCTAATGGGAATTTCAAGGAAACAATTATATCAAAATATTCAGAAAAGTTAGGAGTTTAACATCTAAAAATATTAAAATTTTTTCAATTTTGAAGCTTTAAGAGTCCTGCGACCACTTAATCCTTTCCGACACGGAGTAATTCTATTTATAAACTTATGAAATAATGAACTGACACCAGAATTTACAAACGAATTTATTAGAAAATGTGAACTTGCTTATTTTCACGTACACGATAAAAGGAAAAATTTAATTAAATATTCTTGGTACCGTTTGTCTGTTTAGGAATTAAAATTATGTGTCCGTTTTTTAAGGGCATCGCCCTCGAAAGATTTAATTAAAATGAATCTCATAAATACTGTGGGATTCGCCATAGTTTGCATTGATTGTATCTCTCAATACGCCTCGAGTGTCTTTAAAAGTAAATTAAACACCTATCTGGAAAAATGCGGCACTGACCAAGGGGGCGTTGCAACTTTGAGACCTCAATTCGGAGCGCGCTTAGCACACTGCCAAATTTATACTTTGAACAAAGGTTTTGTTTTAGCTACACTGTAGAAATAAAGGTTATTACTACGCTGAATTTAGTTTCATGAAATGCCAAATGAAGTTTAACTATGTACTGCTTTTATTGTCAGTACCGAATTAAGTTCATCATAAACAGATTAGGATAATATTAAAAGAAGGGTTATACGAATAGCTATATTTGATATTATTTAGGTTCCATATCTCTTTGAACTTTCATGGTATACCCATTTACACTTTTCTAATGTATACAGTTATACCCAACCCTACGTTGTATAGTTTTTTGCGAAGTCTTAGTTTTCTTTTAGCAACTTTTTTTTATAGTACAATTACAAATTCATATATTTATTCTACGGAACCCTCTGTACGCGAGTAATGCTCGCACTTGACCGTTTATTTCTCCTATTATTTGACGAAATTCGCGTTTGTTTTTGCGATCTTTTGACGAAATTTGCGTTTTTTCCGCGATTCTCTGACGAAATTCGCGTTTTCTCCTTGATTGTTGAGCGAAATTTGTATTTTTTGTGGTATTTTGACGAAATTTGAGTTTGTCCTGCGATCTTTTGACGGAATTTGAGTTTTTCCTGCGATCTTTTGACGAAATTTGAGGGTTTTTTTCGCGATCCTTTGAAGAAATTTGTGTTTTTTCGCGATTCTTAGACGAAATTTGCATTTTGTCCATCATTCTTTGACGAAATTTGCGTTTTTCCGCGATTCTTTAACGAAATTCGCGTTTTTCCCGTTACTGTTGAACTTGAGTCACGTTTTTTCGATCATTTGATGAAGTTTGCGTTTTCCCGTGATCATTGAGCTAAATTCGCTTTTTTGCAATCCTTTGACAAAATTTGCGTTATTTCGTGATCGTTTGGCGAAATTTGAGTTTTGTCCTGCGACCTTTTGACGAAATTTGTTTTTTCTCGTGATTCTTTGAAGAAATTTATGTTTTTGTGCGATTCTTTGACGATATTTGAGTTTTTCCCACGATTCTTTAACTAAATTCAGATTTTCTCGTGATTGCTGAACGAAATTCGCGTTTTTTGCGATCCTTTGACGAAATTTGCTTTTTTTCCGAAATTCTTTAACGAAATTTTCGTTTTACCATGATTATTGAACGAAATTGGGATTTTTGCAATCCTTTGACGAAATTTACTTTTTTTCGCGATCTTTTGACAAAATTCGTCCTTTTTCCACGATGCTTTGACGAAATCGGTGATTTTTTCTGCAAACTATTGACGAAATGGATTTTTTTCGACGACCATTTGTAAAAATTTGCGATATTCTTCCGTGAAATTTTTTATGGTCGAATTCTCGGATTGATGATCGATTATTGTTAAACTTGTCTCTAATTTCTCCGCGTTTTGTTTACGTAAAATCATCTTGTGAAAATAGATCCTGTCTTTAACGAAATCCTTCCTTATGCAGAAAAAATATTATCGTCTTGTAGAAAAAACCCTAACAGTAGCACCTGCTAAGATAAAAATTGTCTAAAATGGAATTTGTTTCCTATCTTGTGTTTTTCCTCTTTATAAGAAGCAGACTATTCGAAAAATTTAATTAAAAACTCATGAAAACAGAACTTGTCTAAAACATAATCTAGCTTTAAAAGAAAAAAAAAAACATGGTTATGACAAAATGAATTCCCAACAATTATACCTGCTAAGATGGAAACCTGTATAAAACGGAAAATTGTGCCGGCGCCTTCTGATATTGTCGATGCAGGTTTTATTATGCTTTGTCTTTAAACGATCAAGTTAAAATTTTCATATCTTGCAACTGATTTATAAAAAAAAGTTTGACAAAACCAAAATCTAGGTGGGGGGGGGGGGGCTCAAGCCCCTATATGGGCGCCCTTGCAAGGAAGTCTTTAAACTTTACAATATTTCTACTCAGGTAGCAATGAAATCGCACTCAGAAACGAACAGGCAAATAAAATTCGGCTATTTATAACAACAAGATAAGCGGCCCGAGTGATACCTCTAACACTCCGAAAATTCCATAAGGATACTTTTAAATAAAATGTTGAGTTTCGCTAATAAAATATTGTTACGAATGCAGTTCTTGTGAAGAAATATTATTGAAAATAACAACAACAACCACAGAAAAGAAAACAACTTTCAAACAACTGAATAAATGTCAAATTGTAATTAAAAATGATATATTTCTTATTTTGCTACACATATGTAATATATGCAAAGTAAAATTAACACGTTGAATGCCACGTCAGTCACCGGTGACCGATACTTAACTTTCAGTTTAGGCCGCGTCAGTCATCGGTGACTGACACTTATAGATTGTGTAACGGGAATCTTATTTCGTGGCTTAAACGGAAAGACAGACAAAATAGACTTGGCATTCAACGTGTTAAAGGATATTTATAATATTCTATCTTCTAATTTAAACGACGTTTAAAAACAAAGAACACTTTGTGAGATTCTTGCTAGGTGACCAATTACAGATAAAAATTCGTATGGTAAAAATTAACGGGAAGAGCCATTAAATTCTCAACGAATGTTTCGTGACTGAAAAAGGACAACTACATCATCAAAAGAGTTCATGTTCGTATCTTCAAATCATCATCCATAGTTCCTGACAATCGCGTGCCAAATTCTTGCTCGCAATACAACTATTGTCGTGGTTGTTCCCCTCATACCTCATAGTAAAAATTACATTACTAAGTTTATGAGCTTCCCAATATAGCGGCAGAAAATGGGAATCGTCGTAATTGGAGATGATTTCTGAAAAACTATAATGGGAGTCATTTTCATGTCGATGTGTATTGAATTTACCCTTCCAGAGGTAACGTTTTTTGAAAAACAAAAAATTGGAAACATTAAAAATAGGTAGTTACATTAAATAATGCCCTTGAAAGATTTAAACATAAAAAATAAATATAGAATATTTTGGGAATCTTAATTGCATAAAATAGCTGGCGAAACGACCAACACTAAGGAATTATCTACTTCTAATTGCTTAGAACAAAATCGATATATAAAATACTGGGACAGCTAAATGCGGAAGAGGAAATATTAATCTTAACGAAATAAATAAATATCATAAAAATATTGATATTAATCACTTCTAGAATATAATAAATAAATAAAATAATTACTCACTGTACAGGTTAATTTAATAATTATATTATTTATATAATTTAATAAGCATGAGTAATGTGTGGTTTCTTTAAAGCCTTAGCATGTATCGCATATTTATTTTTAAAATACCGCTGCCCAAAATATGTGCTTTTGAGTTGTTAACGTGAATGTTGCACAAAAATATCCTTCAACTTATGATTAAAAGACTGTTTAAGTATCTTTAAGAATACCTTCTTATTAAATACCTTTCAGGTAAAGTTGCGTCTGCAATTACATAGCTCTATCTATAAATCTGCAAATAATTGGTTATAACGTGGTTCATGAAAATAAATTAGTTTCTACCCCGGATTTGTAAATTTGGAATTGATTCTCGTTTTGTTTTAATCCTCGCTTGGTATTATGGAGCGTATTTGATCCTAGCCATCTTTAAAACATGGCATTTTTTTAACCATTACGAATTATGATAAGAATTTCCAAATCATTTTTTCTAACACTCCCCCAGCACATTTACACATATGAGAAATTTATTTCCGTTTTCTTTAGAATCATTTTTAGTGTTTTCGGAGATTGGGGGTCATACTGACCCTATTGTACCTGCTATGTAATAGTAAATAGGGCTCTATACCTCAAAAATTTTGAGCTCTATATCTCACAAAACCAGGAAAAGAGAGAAAACTCTTTTATTACAAAGGCTGCCATGGGGTCAATATGAACCCAACCTCAAAAAGTATTAAAAAGTATATTAAAATAAAACAGAACTAATTTTCTCATGTGTGTAATATTGTTATGGGAGTCTTAAGAGAAACAAAATATATAAGGACATAACATAAATTCATGATAGTTTGAAAATTGCCAGCGCATGGTTGGGGTCGAATACACTCCATGGTACCACACGATTGTTAAACGAACAACCAAACACAGCAAAACACTTGGTTTTCATGCTTCAGAACGTTTTTACCTTTTCTGAAAAACTTCATTTTTGGCTTGCACCACTTTACAAATAAGTGTGCAATATGTGTTTTAAAGTTTAAACGTGAATTGTAAAAAAAGAAAATACCTATAACATATATATAAATTAGTGGTTGTAAAGGCGATAAATGAATCCATATATTTTAAGAACATATATTTATAGTAAGGTGAACTGGAGTAAATGAAACCAAATTTTGGACTAGTTAGTCTTTAAACCTTACCCTACGTTTACTATTAGATATAATCAAGGGTTTTTTCTTTAATACACTCGTTTAATGGCCTATTATGTAACGCTAACGCTGATCCGGATTAAAATAAAAGGTTTTTGAGCTGTGAAGTTTTTTACAACTGAAGTCAGCTTGTTACAGTTTCCCCGGCATTAGGAGCAAGTGGAACCAAAACCTTTATCTTGTCTTTAAAACATATGAAGAATCCGAGATGAAATTTATTTATAATCCAATAATCACTGGCGAGCTCACATTGAATAATCCTTTGAAATTATGAAACACTGAAAAAGTCCCAGTACCGGGTATTCGGCACCATGAAAAATACGAGAAATAAATATGTGCAATCCAAGGTAAATTTTAGGTCATTTTTATATTTAAATTCGAAAGTGTTTTAGTTGAGTGATTGATATATAATTCTGAAAGTTCTTTTTCTTAGCTTTTGCTAGACGTTAACTCTCACAAGCACAACATAAATTAACATTTAAATCTGAATATAATATTTTCAAGTAATCCTAGGAAGCTACATTTACGCTTCTCGGCCAGGAGGAATTAAGATGCTTCTTGTACAAAAATTAATGCGTCACTGAATTTTAGCGTGGGCCTACAATGGCGCCACACCTATGGTTTCAATCCTGGAGCAGGCGTAATATGCTCCTAGTTCCATAGATTTCCTATATTTTTGATTTGTTTAAATATTTTATTCGAGACAAAGTTATGAAATGTTCTATGAACACAGATATGGTGAAACATAATATTGTGGGAAACAATAAAGTCTTTTTTCTTGTTAAACATACACACACACACTTCCTCAAAATAGTCAGTTATGTTAAACACAACAATCAAATATTTTTTCCTTAGCATAGAACAGGTTTTCTTTTATTCAAACAATAGTTTTTAAATCAAAAATATCTTAAAAACTTTTTATAAGCTTTATATTATAAGTACTTTTCCACTTTATCATTAAAAAGAATGTTGCATTAGAAAGGAAAATCACTTTTGAATTGTTATTTTTTCTAACTTGTATTACAAAATAATATGTTCGAAACAAATATTGGCTCAGTTTACTGGTTATTAAAATATATATATTAACGAGAATAATTTTGTGATTTCTACTGCAATTCATATGAACACAAAGAAATAGCGAACAATATTTATCCCTTAATTCCTAAAGAAGATCCTGTTTACACTGAGGTTACCCTGACTCAGTGGTTGGTAGTAGCGCGCTACAAGTAGGGAAACCACAGTAGTCACTACTTTTGATAGTAGTTTGTAGTATAAAGCACTGCATTTTGAAAAATGTAATGTAACGAGTAGCGCAATACAAAAAACCTGTAGTTTGTAGCAAGCACTGATTCTATTTTTAAAGCTACACCAGAGGAAAATCAAATGCCATTCTTCAAATCACATGATCGTAACTTGTTCCTTTCGTGCAAAATAAGTTCTGTGCAATATTTTGCGAATGTCAGCGACATATAACTGTAAGAATAGTAAATAAAATTTATGCAGTGTATGGTTATACATAAATATGTTATGTACAATAGTAGGCCCTTGTTCAAATATATAGTTCGGTTATCGAGTATCCGCAAAAAACAAGTAAGTTGTAGTTTAACTGCACTTTCATACAACTTTATATACAAATGTTTATTGTACCGCTTTTTCTTAATTTCGCCAAGATCATTGTAATATGTGTTATATAAATTAACATTCTGGAGACTAAAGTGAAATTCATTCTTGTATATTATCTTTCTTAATTTTTTAATGTCCTCGGTTGCATCGCATTTATTTGATTGCATATTGGAAGACTCGAGATAACAAAGGGGCACTATATTAATCCATGTCGTCAATTTTGAGTGTAGATTGAATCAATTGATAAAATCTGAAAATAGCAAAATAGCGACTGAAAAGTAGTTTCTATAGTCACTCCTTTTTAAATCAAGTAGTTGTAGTTCTAATTAACTACATTATCGCTAAGTAGTTGTAGTTTACTGCAAAACAAAAGTAGTTTTCCGATCACTGCCCTAGCTCATCGGCTCATTTCATCTGAATAAAGAGTGCAACTGGAAGTGTTGGGGCAAGCGTACACTAAAAAAAAAACGACATTTTTACAGTACAAAGTACTGTTCATCTCGCGCACAAACTCGATCACAGTGAATGTGCTGTATCTTTCTTTGGTTTCCTGACTATATTAACATGGAAAATACAGTAGTTGCGTAAAATTAACAGCACAATGTGCTGGCAATTTGGACGCCAGCAGTTTGTGCTGTCCTGTTTTTGCGTCCAAATTTCCAGCACATTGTGCTGTTAATTTTACGCAACAACTGTATTTCCTATGTTAATATAGTCAGGAAACCAAAGATGGATACAGCAAATTCACTGTGGTCGAGTTTGTTCTGGCAAATCTACAGTGGTTTTTTTACAGTGTAACTTTTCTCGTTACACGTTTCTATGTTCTCCCAGTTCCATTTGTCCCACATGCAATATTGAAGGGGTAACTGGAACTACAGTTTTAATAATAAACAAATCTATACTAATAAAAGAACAAATCGCTCTGTCTGTCTGTCTGTCTGTATGTCTGTGTGTGTGCGATAGCTAGCAAAATCTACGGCACGTACGAGGTTCAAAATTTTTTTGAAAAGAGTTCAAAGCCTCTTCTAATGCACCATATCCTCAGAATTTTAATATTCTAATTATTAGCTGAGTCATTAATTAATATTCGGACATCACTCTCATCAAAAGTACGCCTTTTTTCCCCCCAGATTACTCTCGGTTGATTGGTTCATAAAGCATCGCTCATCAAAAATACGTTTCTTTGTTTCCGCTTGCTTTCGGTTGGTTGGTTGTATAAAGCTTTCGCAGAAATAATTAAGTAAACCGGGATACAATTAAATAAACCACTTTGAGTGCTTAATGTTTCAAGAGTGACTGTTTTTTCAACTAAACATTAAATTTTAGCATGAAGGTGAAACACATGCTTTGAAAACATATTTAATAATAATGAGCGTATAAGAGAAGGGATTAGTTTCAAATGACGACACAACCTAGCAACCAACTTGACAACCTGGCCTACTTTTTGTTTGCCACACTGTTTTCTGTTTTTTTTTCTACTTTGATTGGTTGAGCGATAATATCTGCTAAAAAATCGGCGATTTTGATTGGTTTACGGAAAATTGGAGGTGCCTGTTTGATGCTGATTTATTTAGATAGCAAGAAATGTGTTTTTTAAACGTTAAATAAAAGATTAGAATACTCCTTACTGGCTCTTTTACTACTAGAAATTAGAAATTGGCAACAATAAGTCCTTGCATTCTAATGCTTTCTGCTGCTGCAGCGGGTAGCAACAGTTTTAATAGAATTTAAATTCTCATTTTTGATAGTGATAATGATTTGTTTTTTCAGAAGTGTTTTTTAAAGACATTTTTAAACGCTTTTTTTAATTGCTCTCTTTTATGTTTTAAATACAGAAAAATGTTCCGAATTTATCGCCCGCCTACTATACAGTGCCGCAGGCAGTGGGAACTCATGTCGGATGTTCGGACAGAACTTTTTGCACCCTTAATTTATGAGTGGGGGCGCTAATTTCAATAACTGGTTTATTTCTTTTATATGCTTATTTTAAACGGTAGTATTTTAAACGGTAGTTATTTTAAACGTTACGTTTTATTGTAGTATTCTCCAGAACGGCATGCGATTTGTAAAAATACAGCATAAATGTGACTTATTCGAGATAAAAATTTCAGAAGTCTTGATACCACTATTTTCGAAAAGTAATTTAAGCAAATATCTTAAATTCTTGGTTAAGACCGCCTCTCCCCCCATCCATGTATCTACGGGTAGGTTGCGTAAAGAGGTTTCGTTCATATACGCATTTGCTAAGAATAGAGTGCGCTCCCTGGTGGTGAAATGTAGAACTAACAGACCGCGATCTCATTTTAAGTAGGGAATCTAACAAGGCGATCTGTTTGAAACTTCAAGATAGTTTATAACACATTAGAAAAAGTTTATATGGCGCGTGAAATTTCGGGAAGGTAGGGAGAAGAGGAGGGACGATAGATTTCTTTCTTTTTTTTTTTTTTTTTTTTTTACTTTTGCGCTTCTTACCATTTCCGGTGCGGTTTTTTGACGGAGCCCTGAGATAAATGAGTCTTATTAAATATAAAAATGTCAAAAGTTTGTTACCACTATTTCCGAATAGTAATTTCAAAAATATCTTAATTTCTTGCTTAAGACCTCCACCCCCACGAGTAACATATCTACTGATAGGTTGTGTAACGGAGTTACGTTCAGATACAGTTTTGTTAAAAATACAGTGCGCTCCCTGGGGGTAGGAAATGGAACTAAGAGACCGAGATTTCATTTAAAGTAGGAAATCTGAGAAAGCGATCTGCTCGAAACTTTAAGATAGTTTATACCACATTAGAAAAAGTTTATAAAAATGGCGTGTGAAATTTCGGGCAGGTGGGTAGGGGGAGGGGAGGTGCGAAATATTTCTTTTTTTTTTACCTTTGCGTTTCATACCGTTCCAGGTGCGGTTTTTTGCCGGAGTCCTCAGATACATGCTACTTAGTACATATAAATGTGACAAAAGTTAAGTTAGCACTATTTCCGAATAGTAATTTCAACAAATATCTTAAATTCTTGCTGAAGACCGCCACCTCCTCGAGTAACTGATAGGTTGTGTAAAGGAGCGTTTGTTAAGAATAGAGTGCGCTTCCTGGTGGTGGAATGTGGAACTAACATAACGCGATTTTGTTAAAATTAGAAAATCTAGCAAGGCGATCTGTTTGAAACTTTAAGAACATTTATAACACAAAAGATAAAGTGTAAAAAAGAATGTTGCGTGAAATTCCAGGGTAAGAGGGAGGGGCTCTAGATTTCTTTTTAAAAAATTAGCGTTTCAGACTTTTTATATGCCGTTTTCTGAGGGAGTCATGAGATATATGCTACTTATTAAAAGTTACAGGCATTATCTCTGCTTTGAAAAACACCTACTTTTATTTTGGAGAGTAGATAAAAACCATAGGGTAAAATTTTAATGGGAGTTCAAATTTAAACCAAAATTTTAAAAATACAGCATTTACAGATTTTAAACTTTAGCTTCTCGGCCTATATTTGTAGACTAATTAAGAGTATGTAAATTTAATAAAATTGATTCAGAACTTTTTGTTTGAAATGGAAAAAATCGACTTTTAAAAAGAAAAAAAACCGCTTTTTTTAATAAAGAATGAACGCGAAATCGTTAAAATTTGGAAAACGAACTAACCGATCGACTTGAAATTTTTAAGTAAGTTATAACAGCCCTTTGACAACTGTTTTGTAGAGTAATATATGTATAGAACATATTGCGCTCCCTGTCGGTGGAAGGTTGCACTACCCACTATTTTCGAATACTAAATTAGGCAAATTTCTTAATTTATTATTTTAGTCAACGTCCTTAGTTTAACACAATGTTTATCGAAGCATTTAAATAGACCAGATTTACATCTCCTATAAAAAATTTGAAAACTTCGTAGGGGTAGAAATATTTTTTACAAAACAAAACGTCTGAAAATGACCACGAAACCAGTTAAAACCTGAGTGTTTTGTCGCAGTTCCGCTCGCTTTCGGTACGCATAGACTCCCAAAATCAACTTACGCAATATAGTACGTATCTTCAATTTAATACTTTTCTTGCGATTTTTTATATTTAAAAATATAAATTCAGACAAAAGGGAATTAAAGGTACAAAATCATACAAATTTGAGGTCCATTCATCACGGGCCCGGGCAACGCCTGGTGGGTCTGCTAGTAAATAAATAAACATCTATTTGAAAAATGAACACCTTTTTAAAATATATTTTCTAAAGTTAGATAAGAATATAAAAATCAATGGTAAGGTAATCAGTGTATGAGAGCTATAAATACTGAAATCCGGGAAAGCTACTACCATTGAAAATCAAAATGTAGACTATTTTTAATAATGTATTTAAAACAATTTAATGGAGCTTTGTCCCTCACTCAAATATTGTGATAAACATGCTGAAGAAACATGGCAACTTGTTAATTAGTTAAAATAATATTATGTATTTTTAACAAAAAGGTCAAGAATTACACTAGTTCCGTTATTACACTTATCCTACTTCACCTTAATTGAAAAATTGAAAAATATTGATAATAATTCATATAATGTTGCATATATATTACTATTAGTTATAAAAAAAAAAGAAGAAAAAAGTTTTTATGTTAAATTAAGATAAAAAGTTTTGCAGCACAATGGCTATATTTTTTAAAACGTGTTTTTAATGATATTTAAAAAAAATTCAGGTATAAAATGACAGAAACACAGCGAGAATTTTAATTAGATTTTTCAAGGCACTATTATTGAATACCTATGTGTGTTTTCAAGTTTAAAAAAGTCCTTCCGGCCAGTGTCGGGAGGATGAGGTAGCTTTCATATTCCTTATTTTAAAAAAGCCAACTTATATCATTCAAACACACAAAGCTCAATTTAGTGGAAACCGAATATAGGAGATTCAATACTAATTTTCATCAATATGATGAATGAGAATTTCGCGAAATTAGTCAGCTTTATCCAAGCTGCTTTTCTTTAAAGTAACTTATATTTGGCTGCCAAATTCGGCGATTTCTTAAAGTGCCTGCCATTTTAAGACAACATGGTGGATGAGGCTAACCAGTGAACTTGGTCGAGACCTTAGTAATTGCTGTGCACATGCTCACTCATATCGGAATCGGTTGATATATACGAGTGCTGTCGCATGCAAAAAATCAGATTTTTCAAAATGTCACCCACAATCGTAATTGAAACTGCTATATCTGAGCCATTTTTTAAGGTAAAGACAAACAAAAAATGCTCCTGAATCCTTATATCAAGGTCAAATACTTAAGAAAGAAACCTTTTTCAATTTATAATTTTTTTGCACCTCACTTTAAAAAAATATATATATTTTAATTTAATGGCCGCCATTTTGAAACAAGATGGCTGATGAATCTGGCCAGAGAACTTGGTCGAGGTATTGATGTATACTATCCACATGCCTTCTTACATCGAAATAGGTGAATACGCGTGTTATCGCGTGACAAATAAAAGATCGTTTCAAAAAGTTAGCCATGCCAGAAATTCAAAGTGCTATAATTCAACCATTTTTTGAGATATAAACAAAAGAACAAATTTTCAGAAACAAAAACTGCTCCGGAATCTTTGTATCAAGGCCAAACACATACAAAAAAATCTTTTTCATTTTCCAATTTTTTAATACCTTATTTTAAATTTTAAATTTAATTTTTATTTAAATGGCAACCCTTTTGAAACAAGATGGCGAATGAAGGTGGCCAACGAACTCGGTCGAGACATAGGTATGTACAATGTACAGACCAAGTTACATCCAAATCGGTTCATAAATACGCCTGTTATCGCGTGACAAAAATCAGGTCGTTTTAAAATGTCAGCCACAATAGAAATTCAAAATGCTATTACTCAGCCATTTTTTTAGATATAGACGAAACAAAAACTGTTCCGGAATCTTTGTATTAAGGTCAAACACATACAAAAAAAAATTTTTTTTCATTTTCCAATTTTTTGGCATCTCATATTATTATTTTTTTAATTATTTTAAATGGCCGCCATTTTGAAACAAGATGGCGGATGAAGCTGGCCAACGAACTCGGTCGAGATATTTGTATGTACTATGTACACACCAAGGTACATCCAAATCGGTTCATAAATACGCCTGTTATCGCGTGACAAAAATCAGGTCGTTTTAAAATGTCAGCCACAATAGAAATTCAAAATGCTATTACTCAGCCATTTTTTTAGATATAGACGAAACAAAAACTGTTCCGGAATCTTTGTATTAAGGTCAAACACATACAAAAAAAAATTTTTTTTCATTTTCCAATTTTTTGGCATCTCATATTATTATTTTTTTAATTATTTTAAATGGCCGCCATTTTGAAACAAGATGGCGGATGAAGCTGGCCAACGAACTCGGTCGAGATATTTGTATGTACTATGTACACACCAAGGTACATCCAAATCTGTTCATAAATACGCCTGTTATTACGTGACAAAAATCAGGACGTTTCAAAATGTCAGCCACGCTAGAAATTCAAAATGCTATAACTCAGCCATTTCTTAAGATATAGACGAAACAAAAACTGCTCCGAAATCTTTGCATAAAGGTCAAATACATAAGAAAAAAATATTTTTTTATTTTCAATTTTTTGGTACTACATTTCAAATTTTAAATTTTAAAAAAATTTTAAATGGCCGCCATTTTGAAACAAAATGGCGGATGAAGCTGGCCAACGAACTCGGTCGAGACATTGGTATGTACTATGTACACACCGAATTACATTGAAATCGGTTCATAAATACGCCTTTTATCGCGTGACAAATTTCAGGACGTTTCAAAATGTCAGCCACGCTAGAAATTCAAAAGTCCTTCCGGCCAGTGCCGGGAGGAAGAGGTAGCTTCCACATTCCTTACTTTAAAAAAGCCAACTCATATCATTCAAACACACGAAGCTCAATTTAGTGGAAACCGAATATAGGAGATTCAATACTAATTTTTATCAATATAATGAATGCGAATTTCGCGAAATTAGTCAGCTTTATCCAAGCTGCTTTTCTTTAAAGTAACTTATATTTGGCAGCCAAATTCGGCGATTTCTTAAAGTGCCTGCCATTTTAAGACAACATGGTGGATGAGGCTAACCAGTGAACTTGGTCGAGATCTTAGTAATTGCTGTGCACATGCTCACTCACATAGGAATCGGTTGATATATACGAGTGCTTTCGCATGCAAAAAATCAGATTTTTGAAAATGTCACCCACAATAGAAATTGAAACTGCTATATCTGAGCCATTTTTTAAGGTAAAGAGAAACAAAAAATTCTCCTGAATCCTTATATCAAGGTCAAATACTTAAGAAAGAAACGTTTATCATTTTCTAATTTTTTTTGCACCCCACTTTAAATATATATATATATTTTTATTTAATGGCCGCCATTTTGAAACAAGATGGCTGATGAATCTGGCCAGCGAACTTGGTCGAGATATTGATGTATAGTGTATACTATCCACATGCCTTCGTACATCGAAATAGGCGAATACGTGTGTTATCGCGTGACAAATACAAGATCGTTTCAAAATGTTAGCCATGCTAGAAATTCAAAGTGCTATAATTCAAACATTTTTTAAGATATAAACAAAAGAACAAATTTTCAGAAATAAAAACTGCTCCGGAATCTTTGTATCAAGGCCAAACACATAAAAAAAAATCTCTTTCTTTATCCAATTTTTTAAAACCTCATTTTAAATTTTAAATTAAATTTATTTTTAAATGACAACCCTTTTGAAACAAGATGGCGAATGAAGCTGGCCAACGAACTCGGTCGAGACATTGGTATGTACTATGTACAGACCAAGTTACATCCAAATCGGTTCATAAATAGTAAACACGCCTGTTATCGCGTGACAAAAATCAGGTCGTTTTAAAATGTCAGCCACAATAGAAATTCAAAATGCTATTACTCAGCCATTTTTTTGGATATAGACGAAACAAAAACTGTTCCGGAATCTTTGTATTAAGGTCAAACACATACGAAAAATATCTTTTTCATTTTCCAATTTTTTGGTATCTCATTTTAATTTTTTTAATTTTTAAAATTTTTTTAAATGGCCGCCATTTTTAAACAAGATGGCGGATGAAGCTGGTCAACGAACCCGGTCGAGACATTGGTATGTACTATGTATAAACGAAGTTACATCCAAATCAGTTCATAAATACGCCTTTTATAGCGCGACAAATTTCAGGACGTTTCAAAATGTCAGCCACGCTAGAAATTCAAAATGCTGCAACTCAGCCATTTTTTAAGATATAGACGAAACAAAAACTCCTCCGAAATCTTTGTATAAAGGTCAAATACATAAGAAAAAAATATTTTTCCATTTTCAATTTTTTGGTACCACATTTCAAATAAAAAAAATTTTTTTTTAATTTTAAATGGCCGCCATTTTGAAACAAAATGGCGGATGAAGCTTCCCAACAAACTCGGTAGAGACATTGGTATGTACTATGTACGCACCGAATTACATCGAAATCGGTTCATAAATACGCCTTTTATCGCGTGACAAAATTCAGGACGTTTCAAAATGCCAGCCACGCTAGAAATTCAAAATGCTATAACTCAGCCATTCTTTAAGATATAGACGAAACAAAAACTGCTCCCGAATCTTTTTATCAAGGTCAAATACATAAGAAGAAAATATGTTTTCAATTTTCAATTTTTTGGTACCACATTTCAAATTTAAATTTTTCTTAAAAATTTAAATGGCCGCCATTTTTAAACAAGATGGCGGATGAAGCTGGCCAACGAACCCGGTCGAGACATTGGTATGTACTATGTATACACGAAGTTACATCCAAATCAGTTCATAAATACGCCTTTTATCGCGTGACAAAATTGAGGACGTTTCAAAATGTCAGCCACGCTAGAAATTCAAAATGCTGCAACTCAGCCATTTTTTTAAGATATAGACGAAACAAAAACTCCTCCGAAATCTTTGTATAAAGGTCAAATACATAAGAAAAAATATTTTTCCATTTTCAATTTTTTGGTACCACATTTCAAATTTTAAATTTTTTTAAAAATTTTAAATGGTCGCCATTTTGAAACAAAATGGCGGATGAAGCTGGCCAACGAACTCGGTCGAGACATTGGTATGTACTATGTACGCACCGAAGTACATCGAAATCGGTTCATAAATACGCTTTTTATCGCGTGACAAAATTCAGGACGTTTCAAAATGCCAGCCACGCTAGAAATTCAAAATGCTATAACTCAGCCATTTTTTAAGATATAGACGAAACAAAAACTGCTCCCGAATCTTTTTATCAAGGTCAAATACATAAGAAGAAAATATTTTTTCAATTTTCAATTTTTTGGTACCACATTTCAAATTTAAATTTTTCTTAAAAATTTAAATGGCCGCCATTTTTAAACAAGATTGCGGATGAAGCTGGCCAACGAACCCGGTCGAGACATTGGTATGTACTATGTATAAACGAAGTTACATTCAAATCAGTTCATAATTACGCCTTTTATAGCGTGACAAAATTGAGGACGTTTCAAAATGTCAGCCACGCCAGAAATTCAAAATGCTGCAAATCAGCCATTTTTAAAGATATAGACGAAACAAAAACTCCTCCGAAATCTTTGTATAAATGTCAAATACATAAGAAAAAAATATTTTTCCATTTTCAATTTTTTGGTACCACATTTCAAATTTAAAATTTTTTTAAAAATTTTAAATGGTCGCCATTTTGAAACAAAATGACGGATTAAGCTGGCCAACGAACTCGGTCGAGACATTGGTATGTAGTATGTGCGCACCGAATTACATCGAAATCGGTTCATAAATACGCCTTTTATCGCGTGACAAAATTCAGGACGTTTCAAAATGCCAGCCACGCTAGAAATTCAAAATGCTGCAACTCAGCCATTTTTTAAGATATAGACGAAACAAAAACTGCCCCGAAATCTTTGTTTAAAGGTCAAATACATAAGAAAAAAAAATATTTTTCCATTTTTAATTTTTTGGTACCACATTTCAAATTTTAATTTTTTTTTAAAATTTTAAATGGCCGCCATTTTGAAACAAAACGGCGGATGAAGCTGGCCAACGAACTCGGTCGAGACATTGGTATATACTATGTACACACCGAATTACATCGAAATCGGTTCGTAATTACGAGAGTTAGAGTGTGACATAAGTCAGATATATATATATATGTCAATTTTGAACGGAGGGTGGTTTCGGGGTCTGGGGGTCATGGTCGATGAAAATATACCAAAATTTTTTGAAATCGCTTTCCTCCGAACGTCTGCAATAGGTAGCTTTTTGTAATGAAAGCTACCTAAAATGCTATAACTCAGCCATTTTTTAAGATATAGACGAAACAAAAACTGCTTCGGAATCTTTGTATAAAGGTCAAATACATAAGAAAAAAATATTTTTCCATTTTTTATTTTTTGGTACCACATTTCAAATTTTAATTATTTTTAAAAAATTTAAATGGCCGCCATTTTGAGACAAAAGGGCGGATGCAGCTGGCCAACGAACTCGGTCGAGGCATTGGTGTGTACTATGTACACACCGAATTACATCGAAATCGGTTCATAATTACGAGAGTTAGTGCGACATACGTCAGATATATATATATATATCAATTTTGAACGGATGGTGGTTTCGGGGTCTGGGGGTCATGATCGATGAAAATATACCAAAATTTTTTGAAATCGCTTTTCTCCGAACGGCTGCAATATGTAGCTTTTTGTAATGAAAGCTACCTAAAACAAACGATTAAACGAATTCTCTGATGCTATCTTTACAGAAATACATAAGTTAAGTTAAGAGTTCCCAAATGATCAATTACACCAATAATCGCAGTAAGAAATACCATTCTATGTGACAAAATGTTTTCTTTGACTGCAATAAGCTACTATTTGCTTGTGCTGATACACATTTAGAGCAAGGTGGAAGACCGGCCTGTAACCTTTACAATTCAAATGGGAATAAAATTAATGAAATCACTATTGTAAAATTATTTTAATTTTATTGTTGAAATAGGTATTTAATTTGATTGAAATAAGTAGTAGAATTACTTCAAAACTGAGAAAAATTTATAATTAAATTTGAGTAAATAAATGAATACATATCAAAACGGCCCGAACAACTGAATATATTGCAATGATGTATAATAATTTAATCCAGAAAGGCATTATTCAGATCACATTCTGAGAAGACAATCGTAAATGATTTCTCTGGGCTTTATTTTTCAATGACACTGTTGCCTGCTGTGGCTTTTTTATTGTTCTTCAAAAGTTCGGAAGAAGATTTCACAAAATCAACAAAGGAAATTCTTCCCAGAGGAAGGGATAAATCTTTCAGAGGCTCCCCTCTCTTTCAATGCGACAAAAGAGTCCTCACATCAAAGAAGCCGAAAAAGAACCACATTCGGTCGCGTAGATATGAGACGAACACAATGTGAGGAGAATGGAGACTCTGGGTAGAATTTCTTTTGCCGAAAAATGTGGTTGACCCCGTAGAAGTGTCCTCTAAGCGATCAACCCCACAATCTGGCACAACTAGATGAGTAGTATCAAATTTATCCCCAAATGCATAGGTTAGACCTACAGTTCCCGAGTTATTAGGGATCAGATGGATTAAAGAACGTTTTAGGGGTCAAAGGGTGTGATGGGATGGGTCAAGGGGTCAATGATGAAACACATGACGCCTTATTTTCGATAGATAACCCAAGTTCGTTTACTAGACTCCAAAAATACAAGTATCTGAAACAATCCAAACCAAACTGTAAGAGTTACTGGCATTTAAAGGAAAACCGTGAAAACAAAAACGAAAGCGCGCAATGCGAAGAAAAGTATATGCAGTGACACAGGCAGGGTATTTCTCAAAAAGGTATTTTCAAAAGAATTTTTTCTTAAAAAAATAACGTTTTCAACATTTAATTCAAAGTTTCCAAAATTACAGTGTATGTTTCCGAGAAGGTTAACTCATAAACTATCCATCAGAAAGTCATGCGAATTTAGGAATGTAATAAGGAGATGATGAGTATATTTTCTAGAGAGAAAAAAACCTTTAGTTGTAGAACCATCAATAAATGGCGTATAACATCTTTATTCAGAATGTATAAAATACTAGAAAAATTACTACAAAATTTATCCGTATAATGACAACAAAACCAGTTCACTTGTGGCCAACATTATCTGCTGCTATCGTAACATAGCATGCTCAATGATTGATTGCAGCGTATGCGCCGGAATGTTGCACAAATAGTCTGCTATGTCGTGTTTAAGATCGGACAGAGATCCTATGGGATCAGAGTAAAAGAAACTTTAGAGACATACCCAGAGTCAAAAATCGCATGGATTCAAATCTAGGGATGCTGCGAGCTAAGCCATAGGAGGATGCCGGTGGATGATTCTGCCATCAGAAAAATGGCATACAATTTAATTAACAATTGAAATGCTGCGTCAGTAGTACAGATAATCGCAGACAATGGTGCCTATCAATTCAAAAATGTTTTGTCCCTATTAGATGGGTAAATTGTGTACTTCATGTTATAATAAAGATATTATACGCCTTCTATTGGTGGTTTTAGGAATTCACTTTTTTTGCTTTAAAAAAATTTCCATGATTTCCTTTGTACGCTCCCCTGTTCGTATGACTTTCTGAAGAATAGCTTTTATATTAGCACTCTCGGAAATGTGTATTTTAATTTTGGACACGCTGTAGTTTTATACTAACATATTTCCTGGTGCTTTTAGAGACGTTTAAACTGTTTTAATGCTACTACTTTTGGCATTGGCATGATGATTAAAACTTGCAAATATAAATTTTGAGATAGTTGCCTTAAATTTCTTTTTCGCTAACATCGTAAATAGAATTTTGATACATAAGGAAAATTTTAAGAAAAATAAGGATACTTTATATTAAATTCGCAAAAAAAAAAAAACTTTTAACTTTGCTTTGGTGCAAATTTTGGTGCAATGCCTTAGTTGCAATTTGTGCACCAACCTTACCAATTCTTGTTGTCAGAGCCAAAGAACGCGAGTGATTCAAAAATGAATAATTATACAAAATCGAAGAGGCATAAGACAATTTTAAAGGATTTTTTTAAATAAGAAGAAATGCATAGGTGAGGAGCATATACCCTTATGCTGCTATTCCAGGGGTAGTGAACCAACGTGCTAGCGAGACAATTTTGCGCTAACTCCAAGTAGTAATCTTAACCTTATTTAATGAAATACATTTTGTAATTAAATAAGGCGATGAATAGTACTGGGAAATAATGATGACACTTTGCCTGCTGTGCTAGGTCTTTTTTGGACTGATTTTGAGATACCCCTTTGAATATATTTCCTGGCTGTTCTTGTTGCATTATGTTTGTCATAAGCTTTGTGTTCAACTATGAGAAGAGCTATGTCTTCTAAAACAGTGTTTTCCCAGAGATAGTTAGAATTTTTTCGACGATATTGTTTTCTGAGACCAAGTACCTACTTTTTGTACTCTTAGACTATTTTTTTCTGTTAAAATATATGCTCTTATTTGCAATACAACTTTCTAAATATTTATAACAGATAAAATTACTCTATAAAAATAGTACATACGTGCCAACCTTGCTATATTGTTCCGTAAAATGTGGGTTACTTTGACTCGTGTTAAACATATTTCGAACCAGAATTTTTAAAAAGAAAGTGATATAAAATAAGTTCCACACGTAGGAACATGAAATTAAATTATTAATGATGCATTAAAAACATTTTCCCGGTTTGACACCTGTTTAACCTGGTTTAAATTAACTCACATTCTACGGTAGTTTAGTCGGAGGTTGGCAAGTATGATAGTATATTACTGGCTGAAATAAAAAATTGTTTTATTATTTACGATTAAAAGTTTTCTTTCTTTACCTGACGAACATTTAACAATTTCCGGTAGTTATTTTTACTTAACTTTGTAAGAATATTTTATTTTTAACTTTGAAGATTGACTAAGTATTTTTTATAATAAAAGAAATACCTTTTCATTACGTCATTTTTTTTTTGTATGAAGAAAACATTAAGCAAAACTTTCAACGCATTTTTCTCACAATAGTGTTCTACAAATTTGTGTGCAGCGTTAATCATATAATTATCAACCAAGTGACTTGGAATTTTAGAAAATCGTCATTCTGTTAGCTAAAAAAAATTACCAGAAGTTTAGCTAAGAAAAAAAAAAAAAAAAAAAAAAAAAAAAACCCCTTCTCTTAGATTAAATTTTTATGTAGACTTAACATAAAAAATAATTTTATTTAATGATTTTTTTTTAATTTGGCAGTATTCTAAACATCCACTTACTCATTCTGTTAACACCATATTGAAAGCAATATTTTTTAAAAAATTCTCTTACATACACTATATGACCATTAATGACCGGCAACTTTCAATTTTAGACATTTTGTCTAATATTTAAAAATATACTTCTTAGATTCTTCTGGAATTTTTGGATTGAAAAGAACAGGTTTGACTTCATATTTATCAACGTCTATTTGATAAGGAGGGCAATTAGGGGGCCAACCAAAAATTAATAAAATGCACGAAATGATCTATCACTTCGGAATATACATAAGCAGACATTATAAAATATGTGAATTTATTTGTGTAAGAATAGCATGTATATTAATAACGATATAGCGATTTTTTTTTAAAAAATTAAAAAAAAATTCTGCATGTTTTTTGCTTATAACATGCAGGGTTTTTAACCAAATTTAACGCCAGTTTTAGAAAAATTGACAAAATGTAGTGGAAATAAAATAGTGCAATTAGAATATAAATATATTAAATATTTAAGGAAATATGGGCAGTTGTATAAAATAATTTTTATCTGCGCATGCGCGAAAGATAACAATTAAATTTTTGCATAATTTAATAGTCAACTCTAATGAGCAACTTATTAAAAAAAATCAGTCAAATATCGTAAAAATTCAGAGAGATATCGGCGTTAGAGTGAGCTGATTTTTAGTTTCTCGCTAAAACTCTCTGAATGATAAGGGATTGTCCACAAATTGTTATTTTTAAGTTACCTGACAGCGTTCGGAGCAAGTTTTTTGAAAAAGCTATTTAATTATAGTTTACGGTTATGTTTAAGAAGATTTTGACCCTAAACTACGATGAAAAGGAAAATATAGTCCACACATTGATTACATTTAGGTAAATTGAGGAGTCTATGGTAAAATTTTATGAAATTTAGTCCAATACGCAAAACACTCTACAGTAATTTCTATCGCATATAATGTATTTTCTGTATACACGTAATTTGTATGACAGTGGTGAAGACAATAAGCTAAAATTTAAGATATATTGGGCATCTTTCATGAGTTATGAGTCAATAACTTGCAATTTGATTTTTATAGTGATATCTCAATAGCTTTTTGATAAATCCCGTTTTTCGTATGGAATTTTTACAGAAATGTTTTCCATAAAATACATTTATTTAACTGAAACATTTACTTAATTATATTAAACTTTACTTAACATTTAGTTAACAGTTACGTGAATTTGAAATTTAATGCATTTATCGATCAAGATTTTTTTTTGTGCCGTTTATATCTAAAATACAGTTTTGGCGGTTTTTGTTCGAAGGGGAAAAATTTTAATGCTCAAATGTTTGTCACTTCCGATTGTATTCAGAGCTATCAAGTAGTTTTTAAATTCTGATAATTTAGATTTTTTTTATAATACAATAAATGTAAGCGCAAATTTGGAAAGTTAAAAATGTGTGCTTTAATAAAATGTAATACAAAGAAAACGAAAATTTTAGAAAAAAATCTCATTTTAAACGTAATCAGATATCATAATTTGTATACTATTTTTTATTTTTTATTGATACTTTAGTTCAAAAAAGTTAGCACAAAAAAAAAAAGACCTTGATCAAAAGTACAGTAAATTTCCAGTTCACATAACTGCAGTGTTCTCGCTTGGTTTTGACCAACATTCGCGATTTGGCGAATAAGAAATAAAAAACAGTAGCCAAATGAAAAAAATTGTTAGCAAAAAAAGATTAGGCGTGAAACACTGAAAAATCTATCTTTAACCCTTTACTGTATCTCTTTTTTTTTTCATTATGTTCTAAAACAACCTAATTTTTTGTAATTGCTTATAAAATAGAAATTCGACTATCCGCTACAGAAACTATTAAAAATAAGTACATTCTGAATGTCTCCTAAATGTGTAAATGTTTCAGACATTCTTTTAGCAGTCTAAATGAAAATTCAAAACAGCGACGATCCTTGATTTACCGTTATGAAAATATACACTAAAAATTGTTATGAGATTTCTACTCTAACAGATAGAAAAGATTGACCCGCCACTGATGCTCTGCATACAGCTAATAAATAGTACGGTAAATGGCTAATTGCAAAGCCGCATTCCAGAAAAACGTTTCTCTATTTGGAGCTTGATGCAAGTAATTTTGTTTGTGTTTTTACCGGCGCGATGCCAGTGCTTAGATATAGTGATCAACTGACAATAGGCAAATACCTATCGCATAATCCTTTCTGTATCTTTGACTGTGGCTAGACTGAATTGGTGTTGACTCAGTATCTCTATAAATAGAGTAATGTAAATGGTACGGTGCGTTTGAACATGAAAATTGACATCAATCGTTCAGTAACGCGGATAAGAATCTAGACTTCATTGGCACACGCTTAAAAAGAGCAGAAATTGAGCACTCGCAATTTGGCGAATCCGATTGTTCGTTTACTCGCCAAATGAAGCATTTTGTCGCAATTTAGCGCGATGGCGAGCGGCAGCGAGAACACTGCATAACTGTTAAGTAAATGCTAAATAAAGTTTAAAATAGTTAAGTAAATGTTTCAGTTAAATAGTTGTATTTTATGGAAAACATTTCCGTGAAAATTCCATACGCAAAACGGGATTTCTCAAAAAGCTATTGAAATATCACTATAAAAATCAAATTGCAAGTTATTGACTCATAACTCATGAAAATTATCCAATATATCTTAAAATTTAGTTTATTGTCTTCACCACTGTCATACAAATTACGTGTATACAGAAAATACATATAGTATATGCGATAGAATTTACTGTAGAGTGTTTTGCATATTGGGCTAAATTTCACAAAATTTTACCATGAACTCCTCAATTTACCTAAATGTAATAAATGTATGGACTATATTTTTTTTTCATCGTAGTTTAGAGTCAAAATCTTCCTAAACATAACCGTAATTTATAATCAAATAGTTTTTTCAAAAAACTTGCTCCGAACGCTGTCAGATAACTTAAAAACAACAATTTGTGGACAATCCCTTATCATTCAGCGAGTTTTAACGAGAAACTTAAAAACATATCACTCTAACGCCGATATCTCTCTGAATTTTTACGATATTTGACTGATTTATTTTAATAAACTGCTCCATAGAGTTAGCTATTAAATTATGCAAAAATTTAATTGTTATCTTTCGCGCATGCGCAGATAAAAATTATTTTATCCAACTGCCCATATTTCCTTAAATATTTAATATATTTATATTCCAATTGTACTATTTTATTTCTACTACATTTTGTCAATTTTTCTGAAACTGGCGTTAAATTTGGTTAAAAACCCTCCATGTTATAAGCAAAAAACATGCTAGAATTTTTAAATAAAAAAAAAATCACCATACCTCTATTAATAAACATGCTATTCTTACACAAATGAATACACATATTGTAAGATGTCTGCTTATGTATATTCCGTAGCGATAGATCATTTCGTGCATTTTATTTTACAGGGTGATCCCAAGTATTATTTTTTTTTCTTTAATTTTTTGTTGGTCCCCTAAATGTCTTCCTTATCAAATCGACGTTGATAAATATGAAGTCAAACCTGTTCTTTTTAACCCTAAAATTCCAGAAGAATCTGACAAGTATATTTTTAAATATTCGACAAAATGTCTAAAATTGAAAGTTGCCGGTCATTAATGGCCATATAGTGTATGTAACTACTATTTAGAAATTTCGTCGAAAGATTTGGCCTAAAAAAGAAATGCGTCTATGGAGATCCTGTTTACAATGCCATTAATAAAACCACTTACTCATAGCTGCCAAATTTTACTCTTTTTTCCTACCCCTATATTTTAATAATAATCTTCCCCATATTTAATCTATCAAATTTGGCGATCAACTTTTCTCTTAAATAATAGCGGTAAGAAAAATGCGTAAAAGTTGGCAGCTATGCTCATTATCTTTTTTATACGTTTGAATATATGTATAATGAAAGACTTTGATTAAATTTCGTCAGCAATTCAATTTTCAATTTTTGTAACTGAATTATTTTCTTATAAATATATGTTTTATTAATTTTCCTGTAAAATGCATTAGTAATTATCAATAATAAAGGTAGCAGCCCTAAAAAATTCCTCTCTGAAATTGTCTAATTAGCATTTTATAAACTTATAAAAAAAATGAACGGAGAATGATTAAATGTGGTACATTAAAAACCAATACCAAAAATACTGTAAACAAAAAAAAAAAAAAAAAAAAAAAAAAAAACAAACAAAAAAAAAACGAGTTTTGCTTAAAAAAATATTTAGAAGAAATGAAAAATTATAATTTTTTTAAAACTTGTTTATCATGAATCCATGACTCAGCTTAAATTCTGCAAGTTTCAAGATAAGAGGTAACAAACAACTGATAACAATTATAGATAATGCCACGCAAATCAGAAGTTCAGTATTTTTGGTAAATGTGTTTCAGTTATCCATGTGTTACTTTTATTTTGTTATCATTTTTTAACGTTTTATCTATGAATGTGGATGAACTTTTTACAATAAAAACACGAAATATTTTTATTAATCGTGTATGTTGATATCGAAAGTAATCTAATCATGGATAATTTATTGTGGAAGATGAGTAGAAAAAATGTTTATGAGATTACGTGATACTTATTATAATTTGATACATAAATGTTTATATTTCTATATTAGCGCTTATAATCCCCTAGAACCTTAATTCTATCTATATATTAATTTTGTGTAACATATTAAACTGTGATAAATCTTTATCTTGATTGCATCTCATACATACTTAAAAAATAATAGAAAATAAATTATATTGAATCATAATTAAAAGGGTATGTAAAAATACATATATTACTAAAGACTGATGCACGAATGTTGAGCTTGTTGATGAATCTGTTAATTATTATTTCATTTCAGCTTTGTACATTTTCAACATCATATTGCTCCCACTGGTTAGGATTTTGAAATCCATTATACCCGAAGAAAAATTTTCGTCGTAGATTTTTATAGTATTTCTAACAAAAACATTCTTCAGGGCAGGTTTCTACAAAATTTAGAAGAGGTATTTAAAAAGAATATTTTGCTTCGGAAAAAAAATGGTGTTCAAAAATGGACCAAGTGGAAGCCTTGCATTAGAGAAGCATGAACCAATGTTAAAATACAAGAAAGGATATTTCTGCATCTAAAAGTGCATACTTATGTACGTGCCCGTGTCCAGAGGGGAGAGGTTATGGATATCACTAATTTCGAAAATCATTTTAATCGCAAAATTCTGAGATTAAATTAAAGTGAAGATTTAGCTCCTCTGGAAATGCCACTGAGTACATACGAAGCAAAGACCAATTAAATGACATTTGTAACCTTCGTTCAATATGTGTATATCCTCTTTTGAAGTTATATGGACAGTTGAATATCATAACCAGCTTATTGATTTAGTCAATATAATTAGAAGTTAAATTAGATATACAAAAGTACCAAATCGTAAATAAATTCTATCTAGAGCTTTGAAAAACAGCGATGTAGACAAAGTCAAGTATTTTATCAAACGTCTGTAATAATCATGCAAATGCATGCTGTATTTCATCACTGGTTGTTTATTATATAATTAATAATCGTCTGGTATATTGCATCATTGGTTGTTTTGAAGCATCTTTATTAATTAATGCCACTTTAAAGGTTCAAAGATGTAAATTGCAATACAATGCTGTTAAGCAAACACTGTAAAAAAAAAAAAAAACGGACTAAAATACGGAAATTATACTGGTGTTTCGATTGCCAGTACAATTTCCGTATTTTAATCCGTTTTTTTTTTACAGTGAAGAGAAACTGGCTCAATCTGTTATTATATTTGTCAATAAGTTTGTAAAATTAGTTCATTAAGTATTTTTAATATTCTAATTTTTATCTACACTTAAAATAATAAAAAATAATGAAATAATTGTGACATTTTATATACGAACTGCCGATTACTAAGGAATAATTTAATTTTTTCTCTCGTAAATCTGAGCTGCCTGCAACAAACGCAAATAAAGGGACGCATAAAGGGCGCATAAAATTTATTCTACTTAATTAATAAAAAATTATTTCATTAATTGAGTATTTTAATATTCTACTTTTATCAAAAATTTTTAATTATAAAAATCAATCAAACCGTTCTTATATGTTACACGCGGCTCGCTTGATTAATAGGGAATAATTTCGTTTTACGTTATTTTGAGTGGTCATCCACAGAGGTAACCTAAATAATGGATGCATTTCCCTAAATTCGATGAAAGCATTCCTCTCAGAGTAAAATGATTCTACATATAGACAAGTTATAACTTAGTGTAAATGTACTTAAAGGGAAAGCATATTAAAAAAAAATAATAACAATAATAATTTATGGTATTTTTGAAGGTTTCATATAACATAAAATGAAGAAACACGACAACACCTTGTAATCATTCAGTTTAAATAAAATAATAATTAAGTTGGAAACGACACTTGAATTTAAATCAGGAAAAAGAAAAATATTTAAATTAAAAAAAAGTTTATATTTAATGACCGGAAAATGAGATAGTTACGTATAAATGTTTTTTTAACAAACTTAAATACTATGTCCTTCATGATTTGACACGTGTGATGTTTAAAAGCATTGCTGCAAAATGGAATTTCTCGATCTAATATGAACCTGTTTTATATTTTATAAAGCTGTTCTTCCTTTAAAATAAGATTAAAGCTAGCTCAAAATTTGAATGGCTAATCAAGATGAGTTTATAGGAAAAAAAGCGTATGTTTCTATGTAAATGTTTCGATTTTAAATACAAATGTGCGGAATGTTAACTTTTATTGACATTTTAAAAGTTATTTTCGATTTTGTTTATTAATGAACATTTTAAAAATTCTATATTCGCACTTCAGGAAACATTTTTCATCTTTTGGTATTTTCTTTCTGTTCACAAGTCATTGTTAGCAATTTTAAAATTACAACTATTAATTAACAGCTATTAGTTAACAATTATACTTAAAAGGTTTTTGAAAAAGTACATTATATATGCGTAAGCTATACTTTACAAACCCTTATTTTTTTTATATCTCGAGATTAATTTTTTAATTTGGGAATTTGAATGTAATAATTAATGTGTATTTTGATTTAGTACAAGCTATAGTGTGGAATATTTGTCTTCTATTTAATAATTAAAAGATACGACAAGAGTTTTAAAATTAAAAGGGCACATATAAAAAAAGATAGATGCTTCCTAATTTATGAAAATATAACATTATCTCAAACGAAAATATTCCTCTTCCGAGTTATTGACGATTCTGAAAAGGGTTCTCCATCTTTCGAAACTTCAGAAATCAATATATTTTCAAGATTTAAAGAAGAATTTATAAAAACAAAGTTTCTTCTGCCGCCACTGACTTTCGGAAATATTTCCGAGTGGTTTGTATAGTGCATTAATCAGCTTTCTAAAGCCGGAATATAGGTTTTTCTGACGCTATCAGTTCTCAAATAAACATTTTCATGTTCAAAAAACATATTTTACAGTAAAACATGATAAAATAACAGCATTGACATTAACATTTATATTATTTTGTTACACTTACATGTATAAATTCAATCATGCAGTTGAAAATGTTTAATTGAGAATAAATAACATTATTATATTCCGGTTTTAGAAAACTGATTAATGTACTATAAAAATAATCTGAAGCATTTCCGAAAATCACTGGCAGCAAAATAAACAACTTTTCTTTGGTTAAATGATTCGTATGATTCGTTAAAATCAAACATATATGGTAGACCGGGAGCCGGCAGCACAGACAATCACTTCATCGAGTCCACGGATGAAATTCTAGGATTAGTTAAATCTTGATTCGCATATTAAAACGCAATCGGTCTGCCAAGTCATATCTTGTGGAAAACACCTGAAAACCCGATTTTAGCGGCTGACTCGTAGGTTTACCATTGTGTTTTCCTGCTCCTAGTCCTCCATGTTTTCATATCTTTGGGTGCAGGAAAAGGCAATGATAAACCTACGAGTCAGCCGCTAAAATCGGGTTTTAGGTGTTTTCCACCAAGATATGACTTGGCAGACCGATTGCGTTTTAATATGCTAATCAAGATTTATCTAATCCTAGAATTTCATCCGTGAACTCGATGAGGTGATTATTTGTGCTACCGGCTCCCGGTCCATGGGTTTCTGGGGTTTCTAAACAGGGGTCGATCCAGGCAAAATTTGGGGCCTATTTAGGGTCCTTTCACAAAGTCTATTTATAAAAATAGGCCCCTTCACAAAAATAAATTTAATAAAATGGGCCCCTTCACAAAAATGAACTTAATAAAACAGGCCCCTTCACAAAATTCCTTTTAATAAAATAGGCCCCGTACGTAACATTCTTTTTCATAAAAACTGTTTTAAAATGTGTAATTTGTAAATAAAAACAGGTCACGAAAACCAAAAACTTTAGCAAGGGGATTTAAAGAATGATTTTGTTCATAAATTCTTGGTTCGAATTTGAGTAACTGGATTTCAACATTCGTTACAAAATGTTATTTTTCACAAAAAATATAATAAAATTAACAAAAATAACTTCTACTTTTCACAAAATGGGTCCCAAGAATAAAAACCTGCATCGACCCCTGCTAAAGATAAAGAACGTTTTTAAGAATCGCTAGTAAGTCGGAATAGGTTATTCTTTATTTTCGTTCGTGGTTATGTTATATTTTCGCAGATTAAAAAACATTTGCCTTTTTATACAATATAGAAATAATATTTTCAATATAAAAGATACATCATAAATTCAAACTTGCTTAACTAGAACATTTCACGAATATTCTATCATTACAGTTTTGTAAAAAACGTAATTTGCAATCGATTGGTTTTATTATATTTTCTCTATAACAAATCGTGTTTGAAATATAAGAGATGGAGAATTTTATTTTCCAGTTGTTTGTTTACCCTTGGATAAATATCGATTTTGGGATAATTGTAGAACTGTCATTTTAAATACAAATGAGTTTTTCTGACAGAGAACTGGTAAATATCAAGTTCATATTAACTGTATAATTTTGAATAATAAAAAAAAGGGTTTTAAATATATATTATATGTATATGTATAAATAAATCTTCAACTTAGTAACCTTTTGATTTTCGATTTTTCTCATAAAATATACTGAAATTTTCTTTAAAAGATAACATTTCTTTAACACTAAATCTACCAACAACCGGTAATTTGATTGGTACTAAATGAAAATATTTCGAATCGAACCAGATATTTCTTTATGAAATAAATAAAACATAAATCATACAGAAATAAGCTAAATAAAAAAGTTAAATAATTTTAAATAAAAATTATTTCATGATATATTTTTTTATAAAGCTTGAGTAAAATTTCCGGCATGTTTTGTGTAAAAAGAGAACATTTTTCTTTAAAAGGTAACCTTAAATATGCGCATTTTACAATTCTCTATTAAAATTTTTAGTACTTTGAGCAATAGAGTAATGTTTCTATTTTTTTTTTGTCAGACGAATAATAATAATAAAAAATATTAGTAATAACTTCTTCAAAAGAATTTTCAGAATAAAAATGTAGGAAAACGATGTTATTCATTGAAATTGATACGAACATCCAAGATAATTTCGGTTTTCACGCTTAATACTGCACTGTAAAATATTCAACTTAAATGCTATCGATCTGGCCAGATTCATAACTGTAATTTTTGGTTTAGAAGTTTTAGATAGTAAGGAAGTACTCTTTTTTTAGGTTTTCTAAAACGTTAAATAAGTTTTTATGCTTTCATAAATAGGACATATTATACGAGTTCATTTTCTGAAATACAAATAGACAAAATTAATTTAAACTGTTTGATTTTGAGTTTAAGTTTTGAATGTTCCGAAACTAATAAAAACGAATAATAATAAACAAATCAATATTACTTTACGTAAAGCTCAGATTTTGATAATATTGAAATTTTGAAATATCATGTCTAGTAAAAAAATTAATATTCTGGCGCTAATGATTATTAGGAAATTAGCATGTGAAATATTGACTATAAAATACAAAAAAGATGATCAAGTTAAAAAAAAAGCATACTATATTTATGTTTAAGTTAGTTTTACGATTATGTTAAATTATTTTAAAATCCTTGACTAAATTACACTAGGGAAAGAAAAGAAAACCCGTACACTAATCATGATTTCTGTTCTAAAATTCGGAGGACAAAATTATTTGAACCAAAGTTCCTTTTTTATGGTTTTCCAAACTACTATTACACAGGTTTCCATCCATTAGTGCGGTTACTTAATCTCGTGATATTATAGCACTAATCGAAACATACGCTGAAGAAGAAAAACTACAATAGATCCACGGCCAACTTTCTCATAAATGCAGTATACATAAATAGACAATGTAGTAATATACTACGATATTAATTATGGTGTAATATAGACAGTACATATTACATAATATGACATACATAACATAGTACATAATATGACAGTACATATTACAGCTTGATTCGAAGAAAAAAAATAGTTTATCTAATTTCATTAACTATCATTAACACACAGGTGAGAACTAATTTAGTAAGTGAAAAAAAAAAAAAAACTTTGAAAAGTCAATTTTAATTTTATTCTGCGCTGCTACAATTCTTTAGACTACTTATACTAGCTTACTTAGCAGTAAGTTAGATTTAAAAAATTCATAATTTGATTTAAAATTTATTCTAATGCAATTTGATTATTTCAAACTTATATACATATATTAATTTATTTAAGCGAAAACTTATAAATTTTCAATTGCATAGGTTTTTTCGTCTTTTTGGAAGACATCTTGCGATAACAAAATAATTGATTCTCTAATCCTCGGCGCACTTGCATACTTTTACTGATTATTAGGCCTATATCTATCAAATGATGTCTGCGTAATTCTAATTTTTGAAAAGCTCTTGGAATTCTTTTATTATTATTATTATTATTTTTTTGTTTGTACACGAATTTCATTTTCAAAAATTTCTCGTCATCTTTCCGAAAAAAAAAAAAAAAAAAAAAAAAAAAAAACGATTAACCAATTTGTGTTTTGAGCACTAATCGAAAATTTCCCTGCACTAATCTAGGGAGAATTAAAGAAAAGTTTATCGCACTAACTGACAATAGCTCTAACTAAAACCGCACTAAACCAAGAAAACCTGTATAGTGTATTTCTTATGTATTTTTTGTGTTGATTTCGGGAAAAATATTTTTAAAAAATCTATCATGTATGGTTTTTTACACGACCCGATAATTTCTCCCTGGTTGACACATTGTAAAATTAATCATAAAGCCATAAAACTTTCCAATTTATAATTTATAAATTTAGTCATAAAGAAACCAGGCATCACTAAACATGACAATAGCCCACGGCTTGCCGTGCATAAACAGCAGCTTCAAACAATGGACAAGGCAAAATGTTTTTAAGAGGCTACTTCACTCGCGAGTAAACACACGCTCGCTAATGTTAATCCTATGGAAGAATTTTTTTTTAAAATATCTCGTTTACATTTCAGTATTTTTAAATGATTTTCCTTGCATTGGATAGCTGAGGTCCCTCAGCTATCCAATGCTATCCAATGAAAAAAAAAATCATTTAAAAATATGAAAATGCAAACGAGATATATATATATATATATATAAATCTCGAATTTGATTAACATTAGCAAGCAGGTGTTTTCGCGTCAGTGAAGTAGTCCCTTAACCTCTTAACCTACAACTATGTGTGAGATACATGGTCTTGTAATCGGGCCAAAACTGATTATTAATGTATCAATGCCAAATGTAAATATTATGGACATGAACCCTGGTACAATGATCGAGCCAAATGTAAATATTATGGACATGGACCCTGGTACAATGATCGAGCCAAATGTAAATTCTCTTACCACTAAAATTTTATAGTAAATATTGTCTTATTTAATCGTCGAAATCTCATGATCAAACAAGGCGAAAATCTCTATTAAATTTTAGCGGTAGCAAAAAGGTGTAAAAGTTTACAGCTATGGTTTTGCCGAACCGTGGAATGGCTCGAAGGCTCCGTGATCTTGTCTACGTTTTGGACCCCAGGCTGTTGAAACGTAAATCGTAGGTTAAAGGGTTAAGCTTCATGGGTAAAGAAAATCTTTCTTAGAGAGAAGAGGTTATTACGAGGGTTTAAAATATTGTGTCAAATATGGAAAACTTAACAAATTAATAAAATGCATGATACAGCTTATTTTTAAATGTTTTCTAATAAATTTCTTTAACTCTGCTACATCTTCTGTGTAATATTCCTAGACCTTCCCAACTTTGTAGAAGAACTTTACGTGACAGAGGAAAAAGCTCGCGTTTTTTAACTAAGCATATTAAAAACCATTATACACATCTTAAATGCTGAATGAAATGTATGATTTTGAATGCCTGTGTTATTATTTGCAATTTTTTTGCCTGGTTTGGTTTTCGACTACAAAAATTAAATAATTTTAAAAAATGCAATGGATGGAAAATTGATTATGTAGCGTTCACATCATCCCATTTAAATGAAACTCCGAATGTAATTCTATTTGCTTAGAATTTTAATTAATATAAATATAACGTAGAATAAGTAGTAAACAGAGCATCCAATTAGTTCTTTACCCCACACAAGCTTATGACAGTTAGTTAATTTCAATTGTAAATTTTCAAGATTATAATTAAATAATTAAACAGATTTTATTTTTATATGAAATTAAATACTTATTTCACTATAGCAATCAGTTGCGATTCTCATGTTATTTTGTTTAGATAGTTAAATATAAATTTAATTTTACGCATACAAGCATTTACTAGAACATTTTTAATGTGAGTTTACAATATAATTTATGCTCAGAACTTTGTTCGAAAATTTTATAACCACCGTAGTTTTAATTTTGAGGTTTTTAGCGCAATTATTCTGTTGTAATAATGGATATAGCAGAATAGGAATTAAATATAGGTAGTTTACCTGTTTTAAAGAAGTGCTTAGGATTTTTTTTTTTTTTTTACAGTAGAGATAATCACACGGCTTTGTGAGATCTTTTATTTCTTCCTTTGCAAAATCCATCTTATTTTGCATCCGATGCAACTCAAATTAAGTGACAATCGCTGGAATCTTAAAAGTTTTCATAAAAGGGGTGAATTCTTATTCTTATCATCGCGACTATTCCCAGAATGACTAACAAATATATTTATTTAAAATATAAAAAAAAGTCCAAATTTAAAGAAATTGAGAATTTATTTCCATATTTCTACTATTTTCTTATTGCGCTGGTAATCAGAATTTGTTAAGATGGATGAATAAGCGCGAAATACATAATTAAATTGTAATATATTTTATCTTATTCTTTTGTTTAGTAAATCAATTATCAGATTTTTCTAAAACTTATAAAATTATTTTTTCTTTCTGAAAATTTTATAAATAGATCAAACCATATAATTAAATAAATAAAACCCTGTTTCATGTAATATTAAGAAATTTTAAACCATTATAAAATTACTTAGAATGCGGAGGTTTTTCAAATGCGTTCATAAGACTTCACGATAAAAACGTTATTAAACAATTAAAAAAAACTTGATTGTGATTTATCGGGAAATAAAATTAAAAAGCGCTCTACTGATTCTATAATTTTACACGAGAAATTACACGGAATTCGTATTTATTTTGTATTTTACATCTATTGATAAAGATAAAAATATTAATATCTATCTATTCATAAAATATTAAAAGAAAACTGTAATATCAAGCAATAAATAATCTTGTACTTATTGACTATGTGGGCCCCACCAATGGCTGAGAGGTTCTGGTCTCAGAGTTGGTAGACGGAAAGTGCTGGGTTCGAACCCAATCACGCCCGTCGGCCTAATCACTCGGAGTTTTACGTGGTTTTCTTCGAATCTTGTATTTTCTTGCGTTAATACGGGTTAGGTTCCCCTAGAAAGACACCCTTGGAGGGCACCACCCCCCTTCGGGCCCATATCCCTCTTGTAAATAATTGGCCGTCATAAACAACACACACACTAATGACTATCTGAAACTTTAACTAGACATAAAAGAAGATAATCTAAGACAGAAATATAAAAGCACGACTTTTCAATCGCTCTACATTGTAACTAAATTTTATTTCTGTTTTATACTTGGTGAATACAAATATATGGGGCATTCTCACAAGCTTTTGACTTTTGGGAAAAAAATCTGACAAAATTAAACTTGCTAAAATAACACTTTACTCTGATAGACAAATGCCTTAATGATTCAAAGTAAAGAAAAAATGGTCAGCAGCGAAAATTTTTTTATTTAACTGAGGTTTAAGTTAAACTTGCGAGTTTAATTTTCCTTACCATTTTACCCCTATAACTTTTTATTTTCTTCTAAATTTTTACTTATAATGAATTTGCATAGTACCCACACAAGACATTCAAATAAGAAATAATAACAATGTAGTACTTTTAATACAGAATCTTTGTATAACATTGTCTTAAAGGGGTGTTAAAGAAGGGACGGTAAGGTAAAAAAGGGGAATGGTATTGGAAAAAAGGAACGAAATGATAAAAAAATGTCCTTCCGGCCAGTGCCGGGAGGAAGAGGTAGCTTTCATATTCCTTATTTTAAAAAAGTCAACTTATATCATTCAAACACACGAAGCTCAGTTTAGTGGAAACCGAATATAGGAGATTCAATACTAATTTTTATCAATATAATGAATGAGAATTTCGCGAAATTAGTCAGCTTTATCCAAGCTGCTTTTCTTTAAAGTAACTTATATTTGGCTGCCAAATTCGGCGATTTCTTAAAGTGCCTGCCATATTAAGACAACATGGTGGATGAGGCTAACCAGTGAACTTGGTCGAGACCTTAGTAATTGCTGTGCATATGCTCACTCACATCGGAATCGGTTGATATATACGAGTGCTGTCGCATGCAAAAAATCAGATTTTTCAAAATGTCACACACAATAGAAATTGAAACTTCTATATCTGAGCCCTTTTTTAAGGTAAAGACAAACAAAAAATGCTCCTGAATCCTTATATCAAGGTCAAATACTTAAGAAAGAAACATTTTCAATTTCTAATTTTTTTGTACCTCACTTTAAATATATATATTTTTCTTAATTTAATGGCCGCCATTTTGAAACAAAATGGCTGATGAATCTGGCCAGCAAACTTGGTCGAGGTATTGATGTATACTATCCACATGCCTTCTTACATCGAAATCGGCGAATACGTGTGTTATCGCGTGACAAATACAAGACCGTTTCAAAATGTTAGCCATGCTAGAAATTCAAAGTGCTATAATTCAACCATTTTTTAATATATAAACAAAAGAACAAATTTTCAGAAACAAAAACTGCTCCAGAATCTTTGTATCAAAGCCAAACACATAAAAAAAAATCTTTTTCATTTTCCAATTTTTTAATACCTCATTTTAAATTTTAAATTAAAATTTTTTAAAATGGAAACCCTTTTGAAACAAGATGGCGAATGAAGCTGGCCAACGAACTCGGTCGAGACATTGGTATGTACTATGTACAGACCAAGTTACATCCAAATCGATTCATAAATACGCCTGTTATCGCGTGACAAAAATCAAATCGTTTTAAAATGTCAGCCACAATAGAAATTCAAAATGCTATTACTTAGCCATTTTTTTAGATATAGACGAAACAAAAACTGTTCCGGAATCTTTGTATTAAGGTCAAACACATACGAAAAAAATCTTTTTCATTTTCCAATTTTTTGGTACTTCATTTTAATTTTATTATTTTTTTATTTTGTTTAAATGGCCGCCATTTCGAAACAAGATGGCGGATGAAGCTGGCCAACGAACTCGGTCGAGACATTAGTATGTACTATGTATAAACGAAGTTACATCCAAATAGGTTCATAAATACGTCTTTTATCGCGTGACAAAATTCAGGACGTTTCAAAATGTCAGCCACGCTAGAAATTCAAAATGCTGCAACTCAGCCATTTTTTAAGATATAGACGAAACAAAAACTGCCCCGAAATCTTTGTATTAAGGTCAAATACATAAGAAAAAAATATTTTTCCATTTTAAATTTTTTGGTACCCCATTTAAATTTTTAATAAAAGTTTAAATGGCCGCCATTTTGAAACGAAATGGCGGATGAAGCTGGCCAACGAACTCGGTCGAGACATTGGTATGGACTATGTACACACCGAATTATATCGAAATCGGTTCATAAATACGCCTTGTATCGCGTGACAAAATTCAGGACGTTTCAAAATGTCAGCCACGCTAGAAATTCAAAATGCTATAACTCAGCCATTTTTTAAGATATAGACGAAGCAAAAACTGCTCCGGAATCTTTGTATAAAGGTCAAATACATAACAAAATAATATTTTTCCATTTTTAATTTTTTGGTACCACATTTCAAATTTGTAATTTAAAAAAAAAATTTTAAATGACCGCCATTTTGAAACAAAACGGCGGATGAAGCTGGCCAACGAACTCGGTCGAGACATTGGTATGTACTATGTACACACCGAATTACATCGAAATCGGTTCATAATTACGAGAGTTACAGTGTGACATAGGTCATATATATATATTATCAATGTTATAGAATTATTTAAATTCTTAGTGTAGTTTAAATGAGTAAGATAATAGAATATTTTGAATGCTTTTTTTAAAATTTTATTAACAATAGTTTTTTTAAAAATATATAGTGTGGTTTATTTTAGGTTTATAATTATCTATATATAAGGATTTGTTTTGGTTTTGCTGTTAATAAAAATTTTTTACATTCAATGGCTTTCAATTGATCATCTTTTGACATTTGAATAATAAAAATAATACTAGATGGCAGCACCAAAATTTGTCTTTTGACGATAAGTTATAAATTTTGTGTTTTGCAGCTCCTTTTAAGTTATAATTTCCTACACCAGGTGGATTTTTTGCTAAATTTTGACGATATTGTTAAATAGTAATTAATTAATTTAATAGTGCATTTTAGTTATTTTAAATAATGTAATTACTTTCTATTTATTTTATTTTATATTATATTAATTCCATTTATCATGGTATTTCAAAATGTATTAACTGCATCCTTTGGTATCAATTACTGTGAATTCTTAACTGTTTTAATCACCTTAATCTTTACGATATTTTGGTAGCCATGTGCGAGTGGATATAATGAAAAATACTGAAATATTAATCGGTATGCTGTGTATTATTTCTATTTTATATCCTATAAATATTTAAACAAGTTTTATTGATTTTTCTATTTCATATTATTTGTTTCTATTCTGTTTTCATTTTTAATCTATTCACTTGATTATAACGGTTGTTCGGGCACAGAGAAAAATAATTTTTAGCTTTAGCTTATTTTTCTCACAGAAAACAACTATTTTGCTTATATCATTGAATTCTGTGCCCTTGAAAACGTAATTCAATATATAAGCTATTCCATTATTTGTCGGTGTCCACTTTCTTATTTTTTCTTCCATAATAATTCTTATAATAAATTATTTGGCACTTTTTTTATACTTACAGCTTTAATTCATAATATTACGGTTTTTGATGGTGATAGGTTATGTTTAATTAATGGTTATATATATATATATATATATCAATTTTGAACGGAGGGTCATGGTCGATGAAAAGATACCAAAATTTTTTGAAATGGCTTTCCTCCGAACGGCTGCAATAGGTAGCTTTTTGTAATGAAAGCTACCTAAAAGGACGGTAAGGATGGAACGGTAAGGAAAATTACCACCTATTTTTAGGAAAATCATGTTAAGACTAAGTGATAGCCACAATGTTCATTGATTTTTAGAAACAGTTGTTAACAATGGATTAAATTAAAATTTTTTAAATTTACCTTGAAAAGTGCAGGAATAAACCTTGAGGACGGTGAGACTACCAATAAAGCCACGATGCTTGAAATTGATATTTAAATGCTGATTTAAATTTTACAGTACATTTCCTACCAAAGAATTTTAGACATTATTTCTCTAGCATACTTCTGCATGAGAAAAAACTAAAAAAAAAAATTCTGTGGCTGCATCTGAAATGATTTTGTGTATAATTTTAGAAGAGGGATGGTAAGGAATCTAAAACCCAGGGACAGAGTTTTAAAAATAATAACAACCCTAAAAATGTATGCAGGTTAATTTTTAGCTACATATTTATATAAAACAATAGTTCCAGTTTCAGGAAAAAATTACATCGAATTACTGTTATTAAATTTTTTTTTATCCAGACAGCTCCAAACTTAAAAATCAGCATCAGGGACACGGGACGGTATAGGATTTCCCCCAACATCGTCCAAAACTTATTTATCTGGTTAATATTGTTGTGCAATCATGCAATGGGATGTTCCCCAGTATATGAAATAAAAAAACACAAAAGAGTGTATTAAAATAAAAATTATTATTCAGGGACATGAAATTCAAAAGATTGTGAGAATGCCCCATATAAGTTTGCCCCACAAAATCTGTAATCTATTTTTTGTAAAACATGTTACAAACAATATGAAATCTGTTAAATAGGTTAAAAAAATTGTGGATGAGAAAAATAAAATTGTACACATTTTCGTATAACTTTAAAAAACCTTAATAAAAATAATATTTATGATCAATTGCTTGTAAAATATTAATTTATTAAAACATTCATAACTTTTACAAAACCATCTTTTATTGAGTGATACATGGATTTTAGTAGCTTTTATGAGTTAAATTTTTCAGTAAACGTAAAAGCAGTTTAATAAACAAACAATAACAATATTGATCGTTTCAGATCCTTATACTTTAAATAAATTATAAGAAAATTATGTACTTTAAACAGCAATTATCTGAAAATTATACCTGATATTACATTTCTTTTAACCCCAGACAATTACTTCACATAAAATTTCAATTACGATAATAATAATAATAAAATATATAAATAAATAAAATAAAATAATTCCTAATCTACAATGCCGGTAATTGCGATTATGTAGAACAGAAATTTCGAAAAAAATTAATGCACTGTGTTTAACTTGTACTTGAGAATAATGATTACCTTGTACTAAAGGAAGACAGAATGACCCAAAATTTACTAGCTAATTTAAAAAGTTTACTCTTAGTTAAATACTTACTTTCCCTTTTAGATTTACTATCAGGACGTTTTGCACAACACTGTACAGAGATACAGTGTTGAGTAAATGTTATTTTCAAAACTAATGGTGAATTAAAGAGGAAATTGCAATGTAGATATCCTCCCGTAGAGATGAAAATATGCAATTTAATTACACTTTTTCAGCATGAAAGTTCTGCGTCTGACCTACTTTGCACAGGTAGAATGCGTTTTTCCCTTACATCACATAATATGGAACGCACAATAACTGAGCGTTGATTTTGGAAAATAAAGTTCTACCACTATTACTTTTTGCGCAGTAGTCATAGATCTGCATAGCTAGATTCTAAAGCTGAAAAAAAAAATAACAACAACAAAAAAAGTTAATGACTTTTAAAACCATCCACTAATTCTTAGGTAGGAGGTCTTAACAGTACAAGACCGAAATTGCTATTTTAGACGAAAATGAAAAGCTGCGTACGCCTGTTTTCTTTGTTTTACTGCGTGTAGTCTGTTTTGGTTGATATCAATGTATTTAGCTGTGAAATTGTTGTGATAGTGTAAAGTACCAATTCTTACTCTTTGGTTTTGTGCAGTGGTAATATGCAAATATAGCGAAAATTTCTTTCTTGCATTGTTATGATCAATAGTTAAAACAGATCATTACCTTCTACCTTGACGTATACTCTTCTAACAATCCATAATATCATATTTACACTGCGAAATATGAAAATATACTGATTTAACCCAAAACTTACTTGTACTGTTAAGACCGTCCACATTAGAATTTTTGTGAAATTGCTCTTCCAGCAATCAGCACATTTAGAACATTCAAGCAAACATCCATTATTAGTTTACGGAAATTAGAAATGCAGGCTTTTAAAGCAGAGTTGATCAAATTTGTAATTTCAATTATCTGCAGTGTAATTACAATTTAATTGTATGTAATTAATTAATTATAGTTAAAATTACATGCCGTAAAAAATTCTTTCAGCACTGTATCCAGAACCGACCCCATCCAATTATTTGACGAAATTTATGCGTTTGAATGTGTGTAGCTATAATTAATTACATATAATTAACTTGTAATTACATTGCGGATAATTGTGATTGCAAATTGTTCCAACTCTGTTTTAAAGTTTGTGATGTTGCTTTTTTAGATGTGTATAGGGAACGTTCTACCATACCATTGTTAGTCAAATGTAATAGATTATATTTCCTGAGATTAAATACATATTCCTACCGTAAATAGTACGCGCTGGCTTCCACTATATTCATTTTGATGAATTTACTAAATGAAGTTGTTCGCTTCGTAGTTAATATTCGTTTTAGTTTTTTATCAATGGTCAGTTTTAAAACAGTTCTTTTTATTACTATGAATATAAGTTAAATGAATTAAAAGTGAATTTTGTTTTATATTATTTATAGAAATTTTGAAAAAAAAAATGACCAAAGAATACATAAAAAAAGAAATTATATGAAAATTTTTGGTATCCCGTGAATAATTAGTCGGATGTGCCAATCCCAAAACTTTCTTCTTTCTCGTGCCCGTTAGTATTTCAAAAAGTTTTTACACATGTTAATCCTTCAGTGTTATTACTTCAGTACTACACCAACTTGGATTTTCATCTTAACTTTCTGCTTCATTTTGCTAATCTAAGTAAAAAGAGTTAATCTCGATCATAATATTTAATAAAATAAATATTTTTCGTTATTCGTCAGCTGCTTGCGAATCGCCGACTTAGCAGGATGCGAAGATCTCATCACTGCACGAGCCGTCGATGTGCAACAGAACTACGAAAAATCGAGAAATACACAAAAAATGCTATTACAGCGCCCCCTTCCGACAGCATATTTCCAAATTTAAGGCGGACCTGCCTGCCATAGCCAAAAACACATAATATATGAAATTTGGTTCAGTTCTATGCATAACTTCATACACTTTTCGATGGTGCAATAATGAAAATGGCATAAAATTAGCTATTACGTCGACCCTTCTGGAGGAATATTTCTAAATTCAAGGAGGGCCTGCTTGCCACAGCGCAAAACATATGCATACATGAAATTTGGTTCATCTCTATGCATAACTTCATACTTTTTTTTATGATACAAAGCGGACATACGGACACACTCACATACAAACACACGGGCATACGTACAGACAGAAATTTTGCATAAACATGTTTTTCGGGAACTCCGACCTCTAAAACATGTAAATCTGTCGAAAGCTGGAAATAAAAAAAATTTCGTTACACTACTTTCTTCTTTAGAAAGAAGAAAGTAAAAATAAACAAAATATACTGATTTTTGTGTATTTTCTCGGGTTATAACAGCTGGAAGTATTTAACTCCAAATTAAAAAAAAAAAAAATACTTATTCATATTCTTGAGCATGTACTTTGCATCTATATAACTTTATTCGACAAATGCGACCATGATAATTTACTGCTCTACAAGAGATAAAATTAAATGAGAAACACGTGGTCACATATGGATTTTATATATCTGTCATAATTTGTTTATATCTCGTTAAGTTTGAAATCCCCAATTTTAAAGTTTTATTCTTAAAATTATTTGGGGAAAATAATATACATGCACATATATTAGACAATTTTCCTTGAAGTATTATTACGTAAAGTGGAAAAATATGAAATTACTTCTACATTTATGCCCTGTAAAAAACACAAATCTTATTCTAGATAAATAACATATAAGCATAAACGAAAATATACAATAACCCCTTCCGAATTACCCACTTTTTTTATCTTTAGAAACATCAGAAACTAATATATTATCGATATTTAAAGAAACATTTATAAAAAGTTTCTTTTGCTGCCACTGACTTTCGGAAACATTTCCATGTAGTTTTTGTAGAGTATTAATCAGTTTTTTCAGCGTAAGATATATATAGGTTTTCGAATCCTTTCATTGCTCAAGTCAACAGTTTCTGTTCAACAAACACGTTTTACAGACAAAAAGGATAAATCACTAGCATTACATTAACATTAAAATTAATATTATTTTGTTACTCTTGCATGTATAAATTCAGTTACGCAGCTGAAAATGTTTAATTGAGAATCGATGCCATTCTAAAAACTGATTTTCCGGTTTGAGAAAACTGATGAATACGCTATAAAATCTACATGGAAACGTATCCGAAAACCAATGGTAGCAAAAGAAACTTTTCTTCTTATAAATGCTTTTTAAAATCTCAAAAATACGTTGTTTTCTGAGGTTTCTAAAGATATATAACGCTTTTCGGAATCATGGGTAACTCGGAAAAGATTACTGTATATTTTCGTTCGTCGTTATAATATATTTTTGTAGATTAAGAAACATTTGCCTTTTTTACTGTGTGGACAAGTTCATTTTCAATTACTTATGGTTATTTTTATTTGAGCATGTCATGCACTCGCTAAAGGTATATTTGTTCTTAAAAATAAAAGCAGGTCCAATTTCTCCTTTTTGAGTAGATTCTTTTAACAGCGACTTATTCACCATGTAAACGTCTCAAATTAGTTGTTGCTTTATAAGGGATCGATAATATTGATATTTTTCTTTATTAGTAACTCAAATAAAGAAGCTCCTGCTAAAATTTTCAACCCGATAGATGATCCAGTAATGCTATAGCACAGCGGTTTCCAAAATTTAATTTTACGCGACTCGCTTTAATGCGTCAATTTTTTTCTCTGCCCATCTTAATGGATCAATATTTTTAGCGACCTTCTTAATATGTAGGTATATAGAAAGTTTTGTATAATCTTCTACCCTAAAGAAAATAGGAACTTTGGCAAAAAGAATAGACATGAGAAACGTGACAGAAAACATAAAATATAGAAATAAATATATTAATGAATAAATATGAATGAATAAATATAATGAATAATGAATAAATATATTAAAAAATATATTAATGAATGTATTAAAAAATAATTAAAAAAATAATGCGATTTATGGAATTGTTTTGTACCAACGACAGAGCCTGTGTCGGGTCGTAACTTTTTTATTTTTAGCTTCAAATCGCTCTTTACATAGTTTTAAGTCTAACAAAACACTGTATTCTTGCAATTTTTATTCTGCCCTATATCTTTTAAAGATATTTTACTTTAAAGTTATAACATATTGTTTTATAATGTCGTTACAGTATATAGAATATAGCAGTTACCTTCAAAAAATGTTTTTAGACGTTGCGAATATGCTAGATGAACGTGTACTCTAGTTAAATATTAATTTCAGAAAAAAAAATCATTGATCTATTTGATCTTCTAAAATGGAAACACGTATTTCTATAAAAAGGAATTAGAAAATGCCAAAATTATGATAACTGTATTAGTACTTTTCCCGTAATTTTGAAAAAAAAAAAAAAAAAAAAAAAAAAAAAACCCGCTTTTTTTAATGCTATATATTCCGGCTTAGAGTTTCCGATATTTAATAAAATCCACTATATCAAACAAGTTATTAGCTTAACTCCGTTGTTGACAAAGGTTTTTTTAAAAAATATTTTAAATGAAGTTAGTTCTAAATCGAATGTTTATTTGAGATTTAGCGTTTTCATTTTGATAGAAACAGCTTCTACTATTACAGAGTGGTTGTGATGGGGCTGCAGCCCTTTCCGAAATTTAAAGAAAAAATAAAGTTTTATTACGAATGGTTTTCAAAAACGGAATAGTAAAAAAAAAACGCTAAAACGGAATAGTAAAAAAAAAAACAAAAAAAAAAACTGCAAAATATTCCGTTTGAGATAGTTTTTTTTTTTTTTTTAAATCTTAGATCGTGCATTATTTAGCAGGGACCATTACATTTTCTATTTAAACCAGGTTTCCGTTAAACACAGATTTTATTGTACAAAACATGACATATAGTGAATAAAATTGTATCGTTAATTTTTATTAGTTTAAAAATCAATAATAAAGTACTTGCTCTCGTTTTTTTTAAGTTTGAGAGTCTGTGATTTAAGATGGCGCATAGACAAAAGGTATCTTCTCAGACTACAAAGACTTGAGTCTTAAAAAAAACTTAAATGCTTTGCTGGTTATTGCTTTTTATTCAGAACATTACAATATTGTTATATGTTATTTTATTTTAAGGAGAATCCAAAATATTGACGTAAAAGGTTGTTCTATTTTTAGGTAACTCTTTTACTAGAAAAAAAAGCTTTATTTAAATTAAAAATACCTCAATTGAGTGATTCTGAATCTCGAATACACAAAAAGTTGCCTATCAGCTACATTTTATGATTTAAAACTACTCAGAAAATGCGAAAGACTTGGAAAAGTTATCATGAGGGAGCGATCGACTGTATTTTACAAAAGTATTCCAAAACAAAACTAAAATCAGTATTCTTTTTATTTATTTGCTCGATATTTGCAGCGTTGTTGAATCACATTCAGTTAAAAAGTCATGATGCATTTAAACAGATGTTACTTTAATTTAAAAATGGAGGAAACTCATAGCAAAAGGTGTCTACTTTTAGTGAAAACTCCTCATGGAAGTAGGAAGTGAGTAGGATGCTCGATTCAATAAAGTGTTCGGATTACTGGCAATAAGGCTTAGGCTAAAACGAATGGTCATTTCCTGTCACACTGTTGCTTTGGGTTATTGAGAACCGTATTTTATTGCAAAAACCTGTTTAAAAAAATTTTTCCCGGTCCATTGCGATTCCGTCTCAGCGAGTTTTATAGTATTTCACTCTTTCTCCCCCCCCCCCCCCTAGGTGATAATTCTGAATGCACCACTCATATTAAAAGATATCTCTTGATAATAACCCTCTTTAATAAAAAGCTACGCGTTGATGAAGACTGGTTTTTTCGCCAATCATTGCCACAGATTAATCTTGGTAAATGAAACATTTGAAGTTACTCAAAAAATTTATAGCTCGAAAAGTATTTGTCAGAAAATTATTAGACAAACTGCGTTAGAAAGATAAAAAAATGTATTTTTCTTGATACATATTTCAAATCTAATGATTACGCCGATTTTCAAATAATGAATTAAAAAGAATTAACCAAATTTCACAATGGAGTACCATAGCGAAACCTTCACGCGTAAAAAGATAATGATAATGGCAATGTGTCCTGAGGTGTATACTGGCTATAGCACGAGTCACAAAATTATAGCAGCCTTACTATTCTGTTAAAATATAAAAGGGAATTGTGATGTCACGAGTGCATCATTTTTATTTAATTCTCGACAAATACTAGATGCGCCATTTCTTTTTAATCGTGAATAATATAGATTAATTCACGTATGACCTCATAGTTAAAACGGATATATGGTTCAAGCATGTATTTTACAACAGAAAGTGATATCATGAAGTGCTGTTGACGAATTTACATTTTTTTTTCAATTTATTTTCAAGAATCAAGACTATGTTTATTTAGGCTTAGGAAACATTTTTTTTGAAATACTAGTATAAAAGCAAAATTTCTCAAGGATTTCAATGTATTAAAAAAGAAAGCACATTTGACCGAAATTCATCGTCCGTACGGTGTTTAATTTTAAAATTGATTTTTCTAATCAAACATGTTTTAAAACCCGGGCAACGCCAGGTATTTCAGCTAGTAATGATATAATATTTAATGCCTCTTTGTTTCAGTGTGATGAAATTGCAAGGTACAATGTTTTTAATAAGAGCTTAATAATTTCAACGCCTAGGCTTCTAATTTTTTTTATTGTTGAAAAGTTTAAGTGATTGCTATAAAAAATCAGAATGGTTTGTTTTCATTTCTAAATGCCATAACCTCATAGAAGTATGAAACTCCATATAATGCACACAAATTCGCCATGCACAGCAGGGCACAGTGTATTTGTGAGTGCCAAGGATTCTCAAGTTTTAAACAAGATAGAAATGACAGTGATATTTAATAAAAAACTGTTTCTAGATACTTTCAATATACCTTAAATTGTTCTTAATAAATAACAGCTGTAACAATTCGAAAGTTGGCTGGCTTTTACTCTATATTCCCGACAAGTAATTTTTAACATAAAATAAAGCCGACTTCAAGAGATCGTTTCATACCTTCCTATTTGGGGCAAACTTGTATTGTCATTCATATTAGAACCCTGCTAGAGTAGGGTTATTATACTTACCAGAAACCGAAAATTCGATTTGAAATCAACCCGAAACTCGATCTTAACCCGACGTACCCGAAACCCAAAATGAAAGAAACTGAATTCATATTTCAGTGCAATTATGGAAACGAATGATCTTTAATTATATTTCTAAATACAATTTTTATCTTTTATGTAATAAATATATATACTCATATATATCTAGGATTTAAATTTCAACATACTTTATTTTCTTTATGACGTGCGTGATCAGCAAATTAACTGACGCTCTGGTATTTTTATTATCCATGATTTGAAAGCATGAGTTATGGAAATTCACGATCACGAGATCAAGGTTTGGAGATATTCAAAATTAGAAGAGAGTCAGTCTAGTAAATTATACGGTTGACAGCTAGAAAAGAAAAAAGCTGAGCTTGAAGAGAAGAAACTACAGGTACAAGTGCAATCGGAACTTGAAGAAAAGAAATTGCAATTGCAGATTGAAGAAAAGAAACTACATGAACAAGCGCAATCGGAACTTGAAGAAAAGAAATTGCAGTTGCAGATTGAACAAAAGAAATTGAAAGCAGAGATCGAAGAAAATAAATTGAAAATGGAAATGGACGAGAGAAATTGGAAACTAGAGTTGGATCAAAAAGATCGCGAAAGAGAGTTGGAGATTAGGAAAATAAAGATACAAGAAAATGCAAGAGATCGATGGGAATGTAATGACAAATCAAGGTGAGCAATATGAAGTGCTTAGATTATTAACAAAATATGATAGTCAAATGATATTAGTTTATATTTGGCTATGTACGAAAGGCAAATGCCACAAACGGGCATTGATAAAAAAGAATGGGTAAACTATTTAATTAATCTAATATCATTAGATATGATTAATATAATAACTAGAGAGTACGAACCCGAAATCTACGATTATGATTGTATAAAAAATATCCTTTTGAAACACTACAAACTATCACCAGAAGAATTTAGACTGAAAGTTTTCTCACTTAAAAAGGAGCCATTGGCTAATTGGCGCGATTTCGCTTATGAGATCAAGGTATATTTTCAACAATGGATTGAAGGTCTTCAAGTAGATAACTTTGAGGAATAATTAATAAGATGCTACTTGGTGCAGAATGGTATAAATTTAAAAGCAACGTTAAAAACGCCAGAATATGCAAACTTTCATCAGACTGGTTTCGGTAGCGTTTAGCGTATCGTCCTCAGTGCGGTACTGAGGACGGTACGCTAAAAGCTACCGAAACTAGTCTGCTGAAAGTTTGCACATTCTGATGTTTTTAACGTTGCTTTTAAATTTATAACTTTAAGGAATTATTGGAATTAATTGTAGTGAATCAGATTAGGCATAATTTACCCGCGGAAACAAAGACGCATTTCGTAGAGGAATTATTAGTAATAAATAAAATAGATGACTTAGTTAACAAATTAGATATTTACGAAACGGCTCGAAGGGTTTGCAATAAACAATCAGTAAGGAATACAAGTGGGAGTTTTGAGGATAAACGATTGAGAGCGGCTAACTACGCCAATTCGAAAAGGCGCCAAGTTGACAATAGGCACAATGTGAATCACGGAAGAAACGAGTCGCATATAATATGTTTTTGATGGGCCAAACCTGGTCACGTGAGTGGAAAATGTACCATGGGGGTAAAACACAACACGAATATTCAAATTTTAACCAGCTACGCAACATAAATTGACGAGAAACAAAATACCAAGATTGGAGCCAAAACATACAAAGAAAAACAGTTAATATGGGCACGTTAAATGGTAAAAAAAGAAGAATCCTGGATATTCAAGGAATAAAAACAAACTTGATAATCAATTCAGGGAGTGATATTTCAATCGCCAATTCAAGATATCATACCGCAATAAATGAGCCAAAGCTAACCAGAGACAATATATCTATATCAGGCATAGGTGGAAAAGGAATTAAGCCAACGGATTTTTACTTGCATAAAGTCTATGTAGACGATATAGAAATACAAGATAAATTTTATGTGATACAAAAGACTAACTGCGATTTAATAATAGGTAGAAAAGCAGTCGAAGGCTTGACGCTAAAAGTAGTGGAAGATATCGTTAAAATAATAAACGACAATACAGTGAGAGAAGGATACATTAAAATTACTGAACTCCCTATAAAACAGATGAAGTAGCCACATCAAATATAGACAACGATAATCGAGGTTGGGAAGATACGGTTAATATCAACTGCGTAAACGCCGAGGTGGATTTGAATCATATTACAAATTTAACTAACAGATAAAAAATATCAATATATTTTCACCGTAGTAGATGCATTTACGAAGTTCGCATGATTCTATCCACTGCAGTCAAAGTCGGCAAAGGAAGTAATAGACAAGTTAGAAGTACAACACACAACTTTCGGGAACCCAACTAGAATTATAACCGATAAAGTAAAAGCTTTTACTGAAAGCGAGTTCAAGGAATATTGTACAAAACAAGGAATTGAGCCTTTAACGATAACAACTAGGATGCCACGAGGAAATGGACAGGTGGAATGAATGCACAGAGTGATGATATCCGTTTTGTCAAAATTGTCTAGTGATGTCGAATCCAAGTGGTATAAGTATGTACCAAAATTAAAAAGAATTATCAATAGCACAGTAACACGAAGCACCAAGTATAATCCATTTGAATTAATGACAGGAGTTAAAATGGTGGGCAGTGACATGCAAAACATCAAGAAGAATTTAGAAGAAGAATATACCGAATCTATTATGGAAGAACGAAAAGCCATGAGAGAAGAAGCAAAGAAAAATATACTCAAAATACAAGAAGAAAACAAAGTACAGTTTGATAAGAAAAGAAAACAGTCGCGAAAATACAAACTAGGAGATATCGTCGCCAAAAAGAGGACGCAATTTGGCAATGCTATCAAACTTAAAGAAAAATAATTGGGGCCATATGAGATAAATGCAGCCAAGAATTATGATCGGTATGAAGTAGAGAAAGTAGGAGATCATGAAGGCCAAGGAAAGACGTCAACCGGATCCGAATACATGAAGCCGTGGTCTATGGGTTAAACTCCTGAATAAATCAGATAGATTAAGTATATGTATATGTGTATTCAACATGTAATCAAAATTTTATGTGAAAGAAAATTACACAAAAGTCTCAAAATTTAGCTGTTTAAGCATGAAAAAATAGTAAGTCAAGATGCTGATGACCGATTTGTAGGATTTGAATTTCAACATACTTTATTTTCTTTATAACTTGCGTGATCAGCAAATTAACTGACGCTCTGGTATTTCTATTATCCATGATTTGAGAGCATGAGTTATGGAAATTCACGATCACGAGATCAATGTTTGGAGATATTCAAAATTAGAAGAGAGTCAGTCTATTAAATTATACGGTTCATGAAGCGTCAACATATGAAGTGTCAATAAGGGCAATGTTAGGCCTAATTGAACTGTTCGAAAGAAAGTGCATTATATGTTTTAAGTGAGAAATGTAATACATTTGAAGAAGCTACCGGTCAAGCGTTGTAAGATTATAGAATTATATGAAAGTTTATGTGTTGTTATTTCAACGTCTAGTTTCAAGTCTTAGTTGCATGTATATCTATTATATAACCATTAAAAACATTTATATATACATATATTAAATATGTGATAAATCGTTTGTATAAATCTTTTATGGAAAAAATATAATTTCCAAGATAATGCACAAATGATAATAAACAGCTATTTCATTTAAAATATTTTTTGCAAAAAAAAAAAAAAAAAAAGATTTAAACTAAAACATTAGGACATTCTTATGTTATTGCAATAAAATATTAAGTTATAGGAAAAAAAGGCCTCTTATATATAAAAAAAAACCTGCTATCAAAACTGACAACATAACTGGCCCTTTAAATGCTTCAAGGATTTTTTGGAGATGTGTAATTGAAAAATGCACTTAAATTTGATATTTGAAAAAAAATATATATATAAATAAATAAGAAAAGATTGCCTTAATTTAATAAGATTTTCAGCTCATTTCTATTTTAAAATATCCCAGTAATTTCCTGTTTCATCGTAACATCAAATAACTAATTCATTTAATAAACAATATTCGCTGGTAATGTTCTTAAAAAGTAAAGTAAATTGTATTATTAACAACTTTTGTGAAATGACTAATACGTACTTTATCTTTTAAGATATTAAAACCTTCACGAAAATGCTTAATTGCTTTACGCATAAAATAAATGTTTTTTATACATAAATGAATCTCGTATGTATTTTTAAGATGTGTCTCGTATTGTTAAAATATTTATGATCTAATGAGGTTTACGTGTACTTTATGTGTCATGTTTCTGAATGATGGAACATAATTTAAAGACTACAAAGCAAAACAGATCTTAAATGAGTTAAAATATGTTAATTGCTAAAATTTTACAGCCTTTAATCTTAAACCTTAGTAAAAACTTCATAGCAATTACTTCCAGATAGTATGCTTATAGGAAAGAAGGAAGGGTATGAATCGATTACACTTGGCTATCATTATCACAACTAGTCACATGATCCATTGAAATCAGCGACCGTAACTAGCCGTAACCATGGTGAAATTTTAATATACAGCACCGATATCCTAATAAGTTATAAATTCAAATAAGGATATGAGTCTTAACTATCAGCGATTAAATATAATTCTGTTTTACATGGCATTTTCAAAAATTGTTATTATTATTATTATTATTATTATTTTAGGAAAATTATATACACTGTTTTCCGTACTTTCATTTGACATGCTTGCAATATGTTGTCGCATGTTTCTTTCTAAATTAACATAGATTTATTTATCATTAGTCTATCATAGAAAAATGCATATATTTTTTATATGCAATTAAAAGAGTACGAATTTATGGTTTTAGTTATGAAGGCTGCATGCATGAAAATCTCTCTTCAAAGAGATATTAATCCGGCTTATGTACTTTATGTACTAAATGATATGAAATAATTAATTGTATAAAATAAGCTTAAATGGAGTTGTTCATTCAGTTGGAAGGCAGACCAGTAAACTGTAAAAAAAAAAAAAGGGCAAATATTTCTTAATATAGCTCATATCTTTCTTAAGGCTTATGAAAATAAAATGTATCTCTTCCGTGTGATTCGCGGTACCAAAAAGAGTTCCTTTATCTTTAGAAGTCTCTGAAACTAACAGGTTTACTACATCCAAAGAAGCATTTCTTAATAAGAGTTTCTTTTGACGCCTGTAATTTTCGGAACTGTATTAATAGGTTTTCTCTCCTATGAATATTGGTTTTTCCGATGCTATCAGTTCTCAAGTAAACATTTTCAGCTGCGTAACAGAATTTATAAATGTAAGATTAAAAAAATAGAATGCAAATTTTAATGTAAGTGTTAATGTTAATGCTATTAATTTTAATGTTAATATTAATACTATTACTTTTAGTTAATGTTAATGCTGTTAATTTATGATGTTTGTTGAGCATGAAAATGTTTACTTGAGAATTTATGACTTCCGGAAAACCGATATTTTGGGTTTAGAAAACTGATTAATACATTTTATAATTACTCGGAATCGTTTCTGGAAATTACGGGCAGCCAAACAAACTTTTGTTTCAGAAATGCTTTTTTAATTCTTGGATACCTATTGCTTTCTGAAGATAAAGGAACGCTTTTCGAAATCATTGGTAACTAGGAAGAGTTTATAGCATATTTTCGTAAATCTTAACCTCTTCACCGGCAAAGGGAATGGGAAAACAGTGCTTTTACCCCCAACTTATCTGAGGGCAAACGGTAAAGTGGTTTAAGAAAGGTATTTTTACAGTGAAATGCAAACAAAAATTCCATACAAGAAAATACATCGTTATTATTACGATTTTCCATTTATTTTCAAAGGCTTTAATAATTTTGAACCTTGAAGAATTTAAGAGCATGGAAAAGTTTCAGTTCACACAATTCAGTGTGTGACGTAGCGTCGGGCGCTGGATTACTTTATTACTAGTATTATTATATTCTAAATTTGCATCTTATTTAATCTTTGAAAGTTAAACGCTTAAATAAAGTCAAATTTATTATACAATAATACAGGTAGTAAAGTGATCTAGCGCCCCCTGAAGCTACGCTAATGAATTAGTACTTATGTTTTACGCATATTCTTGTATTTTACATTTGCTTTCTTTCTCAAGTAACGAAGAAACTGAACATTTTTGAAACAAATTCACGTAGCATAATTTATTTTGTTTAAATTAAATTTACATTTTCATTATTTGCATTTTATTTTCGTTATTAACATCGTACCTTAAAATATTTCTTTCAAGTTGAAATGATGTATACTGCTAGATCTTTTTCAAACATTTTGTACTTACAAACTTAAATGCCAGAAAAATAATTATAAAACCCGATGTTTTCAGCTTTAGATTTTGTAAATTTTGAGCAGTATTTTATTCTTTTCAAAAACAGTAAGGTGAATTGATAGTTATAATATATAACAAAATATTTAGTTAAAGAAAATCATCAAAATATAGCTTTATATTTTTCTTAAAGTATTTTATATTATTACACTGTAATTTTAATGAAATGATTCAAAATTTTGTCTTTATTTTTCTGTTATAGTTATTAACTATTAAATAATATATACATTATTTAATATTGCTTCCGATGTCATATAAGAAACGTTGTTCATATTAAAAAAGTTTCTTAAAAGCTAAAAGAAAAAACGAAATTATAAAAAAAATAGATTCAGAAGAAAGTAACTAATTTTCTACGTTACCGTACATGAAAAGTCGTCAATCTTTACACTATCATGGGCGAAATTTGAATATATTAGAAATCTTTGTGGGCACAGCTTAAGAGGCTATTTCACTGAAGCAAAAGCACTCGCTCCCAAACGTTACTCCTATGGGATATATTTTTAAAAATATCTCGTTTGCATTTCAATATTTTTAAATATTTTTCTTTGCATTAGATAGACGAGGTAGATCACTACAAGACCGTTTATATCTTTTTCGATTTTGTTTGCAGTTTTTTTATTAAGATCCTTTCACTTTCGGAACCGGTTTCGAAAATGAAAGTATCATCATAAAAAAAAAAAAAACTGCAAACAAAATCGAAAAGATAAGAAAAGGACTTTGTAGAGATCGACCTCAATTATTCAATGAAAAAAAAATCATTTGAAAATATAGAAATACAAACGAGATATTTAAAACAAAATTCTCTCATAGGATTAATATTATCGACCAGGTATTCTCGCATTAGTGAAATGGCCCGTTAACACATATAATCATGTATATGTACGCGTATTTCTTGCATATTGTATAAACATACTCAATTTAAATATTAGTTAATTTGGTTGCGTGTAAAAAATTGCACGAGCAAAGTGCACTACCTACTTTATACAACCAACGACGCAAGAAATGAAAGAATGCCCCAAAACATCGCCTTTTTTAATGCGGTTGAGTTTTTCAGTATTTTATTTACAGTACGGTACAGATGGAGAATCCATTTTATTCTTTTCATTAAAACTAACTCTTATCGAATGCAAGAGTTACCAGTCTGGAAAATATGTAGCTATACAGTGAATGATAATATTATTAAGAGAAACTCCATTTATTGTTTATCTGTCGTTTTCTACTCATTTACGCTTGTATTTAAAAGCTGAGATTTCCAGTGTTTTTTTTTTTTTGTTCTTTTTTTTCTTTTTTTAAGCTAGATATTTTACGAAATATCCAGCAAAAATTCCTTGGAGGATAAGTTGTTTTGTGACTGAAATTATTTCCGTTATTTTTGACATTTAATTTAAATTCTATAAATAGTTTTCAATAATGATAATGCAAATATTTACATAAGGATTTAAACATACTATATTCTGACATCTTTTGTGGTTTACTTTTTATAGTGATGCAAATCTTTTAACTGAAAAGCACAGATTAAATTTACACTTGAAAATATGCTAATACTTTCTTTGAAGCTAACAAATTATTGGCGCTACAATAGAAGAGCTGAATTATTTAGCATAAAATTTTACTTCAATAAGACTCAAGTGTTAAAAGCTTTGTAGTTATTTATAGGAAGTGAAGCAAAATAAATTGTTTGGAGAGTCAAGAAAATTATCTTTTCGTACCAGCCCCAATGTTTTAAAAATTAATGAAGACTATATTAACTTTAAATTTTCAGAAGATATATTATCAGTTGGTAGAAATATAGGAATCTCAAAAACTTAACTCGATGTTTTAATACCATGCTTTTCGAAACTGGTTGAAATTGCCCCGAGAAAATGAATGCCCCGAGAGCACTTTATAATCAACTAAAAAGATAACTGCATTATTCACTACATTTTAGTTAAAATCTTATAAACAAATTTTTGTTTAATACAGTAATTTTTTTAACGCTGAAATAAAGAATTATTTTAGCACATTCGTTCGTAAGCGTTTCTAGGATAGGTATCTCATGAACCTCAAGTATATTTCTCGGTGTGCATAAATATACATTTAGATGTTTCAGTGACTAAAAGATTTAAACAAATACATATCCCTTCAAAAATACAGAAATCATCTAGGTTATTTATAATTTAAATGTAAAAAATAATACATTTACTTATGATTGTATTAAGTAAATGTGAAGGAGTTAAAACTATTTATTATAACGCTAACACTATATATGTGACATAATCTAAACACACAATTTATAAGAAGAAAATATATGTCTACCAAGAAATGTAAATTTTTCATACATGGAATTTTGCACTTATGAATATATGATACTATTTGTTTTGTTAACTTTTGCAATGCAAACAGAATATTTAAAAGTTGTGATGCTTATATTCACAGTAAAAATGGTTTAATTTTCTTCTTCATCAAATCTCTTTTGTTCAAAAATACTCATTCCAAGATACAAACTAAAGCAGATATTTCACTACTTTTCAGATTTGTACAAGTAGCAGTGGAGTTTTTTTTTTATTATGTGATTCACTTATTTTTAAAAACAGTAATAGTTAACTTTTTAAATAATGTTTTAACGGAGGATACATCAGAGACTACAAATACTTAATGTTTTGTTTCACAATGTTATGCCTATTGAGGGATATAAATAATGAAGTAAATACCTCAAAAGAACTTTATGCATGTAAATCAAAAACCTACTTTCATTAAATAGATTATGCTTATTTTTTAAATCAAGAATGGTGAATACATAAATTTCATGACCCTTTCCAGTTCGGTGAGAAAAATTAGAAATTAATTACAAATGATAATGTGCACATTCATGGTTAACAACTGAAATTAAAAATATATACCTCATGCATCTGAATATTTTTATTAAGTTACGAACTCTACTATATTTCGTAAATTATTGCACAAAGCTTTATTCCAACGGAGGATACAAGACAAACTTGTGAAAATGATTAAAAACATAATTTTTGGAAAAAATAGATTTCTCATAACAAAATTCAATTTACACATAAAGGAATCTGTAGAAGAAAATATTCTGTATCGTACGAATAGTATATGTATCACATTCGCAAAATAAATTAAAATGTTAATAGAGGAAATGTGATATGTAATTGAAGTATGGGTCATTTTCTCATAACAGAGTAAATTGAACATTAATATTTAAAAAATTAATATTTTCCCATTTATTTAAAATTGGGCTCTGTTTTATTTAGATAATACCTCTAAGTAACGAAATACAGTCAAGACTGTTAAACACACAAAAATAAAATTTTTAATTTCCAGTACATAGGGGATTGACAAACAGAGACAGTAAAATGGCATTTAACCCTTTCGGGACGAGCGTCTTTGACAGAATTTTTAACCTTTTATCACCGGTTTTTGTAAACAGAAATTTTTACCTAACTGAATCGAGAAAATGCCCTTTTTAAATCAGGCAAAATTTACAATAAAAATAACTGGTGGGAATAATCAAAGATTCTAATCACTTTATGCGTCACGTATACGTGTCGCTCGTCTTGAAAGGCTTTATAGGGACAAATAACAAACAGGTACAACTACGAATTATTTTTTTTATTTCGCAAAACTTTAGAGTGAGTAATAAGAAAACATCAAAAACTAACAATTATCGCTCAAGAGTAGATATTTTTTCCAAAAAAATATTATGGGAAAGTCGCAAAAGTAAAGTTTATTTGTCAAGATCCATATAGTATGGTTCAGTGATTATATTTCTGGACCTATAGAAGCATAAGTCACGCTTGGCAGGCCACTTATTTTTTTCGATATTTCGTTTTTTATTTAATTAAAGAGTCCATTTTTCCTGGACATATTCTGAAATCTGCATCATTTTTAAAAAATTCTATAACTTTATTTTTTAATTGATTTGTAACAAAAACTCCAGTTTGTCATTTTCGTCCATATTTCAAACCATAAATCTCTTTAAGCAAATTTAATCCCTTGAAAATTTTAATCGATTTCATAAAATTCTGTACCATTTTAGGGTTTCGTACTTAAAAAGTCCTTCCGGCCAGTGCCGGGAGGAAGAGGTAGCTTTCATATTCCTTATTTTAAAAAAGCCAACTTATATTATTCAAACACACGAAGCTCAATTAAGTGGAAACCGAATGTAGGAGATTCAATACTAATTTTTATCAATACTAAATCATTATGAATGAGAATTTCGCGAAATTAGTCAGCTTTATCCAAGCTGCTTTTATTTAAAGTCACTTATATTTGGCTGCCAAATTCGGCGATTTCTTAAAGTGCCTGCCATTTTAAGACAACATGGTAGATGAGGCTAACTAGTGAACTTGGTCGAGACCTTAGTAATTTCTGTGCACATGCTCACTCATATCGGAATCGGTTGATATATACGAGTGCTGTCGCAGGCAAAATATCAGATTTTTCAAAATGTCACCCACTTTAGGAATTGAAACTGCTATATCTGAGCCATTTTTTAAGATAAAGACAAACAAAAAATGCTCCTGAATCCTTATATCAAGGTCAAATACTTAAGAAAGAAACCTTTTTCAATTTCTAATTTTTTTGCACCTCACTTTAAATATAATTTTTTTTTAACTTAATGGCCGCCATTTTGAAACAAGATGGCTGATGAAGCTGGCCAGCGAACTTGGTCGAGATATTGATGTATACTATGCAAATGCCTTCTTCCATCGAAATAGGCGAATACGTGTGGTATCGCGTGACAAATACAAGATCGTTTCAAAGTGTTAGCCATGATAGAAATTCAAAGTTCTATAATACAACCACTTTTTAAGATATAAACAAAAGAACAAATTTTCAGAAACAAAAACTGCTCCAGAATCTTTGTATCAAGGCCAAACACATAAAAAAATCTTTTTCATTTTCCAATTTTTTAATACCTCATTTTAAATTTTAAATTACATTTTTTAAAATAAATGGCAACAATTATGAAACAAGATGGTGAATGAAGCTGGCCAACGAACTCGGTCGAGACATTGGTATGTACTATGTACAGACCAAGTTACATTCAAATCGGTTCATAAATACGCCTGTTATAGCGTGACAAAAATCAGGTCATTTTAAAATGTCAGCCACAATAGAAATTCAAAATGTTATAACTCAGCCATTTTTTTAAATGTAGACGAAACAAAACCCGTTCGGAATCTTTGTATTAAGGTCAAACACATACAAAAAAATCTTTTTCATTTTCAATTTTTTGGTATCTCATGTTAAATTTAAATTTTTTTAAATGGTCGCCATTTTGAAACAAGATGGCGAATGAAGCTGGCCAACGAACTCGGTTGAGTTATTTGTATGTACTATGTACACACCAAGGTACATCCAAATCGGTTCATAAATACGTCTGTTATCACGTGGCAAAAATCAGGACGTTTCAAAATGTCAGCCACGCTAGAAATTCAAAATGCTATAACTCAGCCATTTTTTAAGATATAGTCGAAACAAACACTGCTCCCGAATCTTTTTATCAAGGTCAAACACATAAGAAAAAAATATTTTTGCAATTTACAATTTTTTGGTACCACATTTCAAATTAAAATTTTTTTAAAAATTTTAAATGGCCGCCATTTTTAAACAAGATGGGGGATGAAGCTGGCCAACGAACTCGCTTGAGACATTGGTCTGTACTATGTATAAACGAAGTTACATTCAAATCGGTTCATAAATACACCTTTTATCGCGTGACAAAATTCAGGACGTTTCAAAATGTCAGTTTCGCTGGAAATTCAATATGCTATAACTCAGCCATTTTTTAAGATATAGACGAAACAAAAACTGCTACGGAGTCTTTGTATAAAGGTCAAATACATAAGAAAAAAATATTTTTCCATTTTCAATTTTTTGGTACCACATTTCAAATTTTAAATTTTTTAAACATTTTTAAATGGCCGCCATTTTGAAACAAAATGGCGGATGAAGCTGGCCAACGAACTCGGTCGAGACATTGGTATGTACTATGTACACACCGAATTACATCCAAATCGGTTCATAAATACGAGAGTTACAGTGTGACATATGTCATATATATATATATATATATATATATATATATATATATATATATATATAACCATTAATTAAACATAACCTACCACCATCAAAAACCGTAATATTATGAATTAAAGCTGTAAGTATAATTTTTTTTTTAAATTTATTATAAGAATTATTATGGAAGAAAAATAAGTAAGTGGACACCGACAAATAATGGAAATGCTTATATATTGAATTACGTTGTCAATGGCACAGAATTCAATGATATAAGCAAAATGGGTGTTTTCTGTGAGAAAAATAAGCTAAAGCTAAAAGTTATTTTCCCCTGTGCCCAAACAACCATTAAAATCAAGTGAATTGATTAAAAATGAAAACAGAATAGAAACAAATGATAATATGAATAGAAACAATAATATGAAATGGAAAAATCAATAAAACCTATTTAAATATTTATAGGATATAAAATAGAAATAATAAACACCATACCGATTAATATTTCAATATTTTAGAATAAATCCACGCGCACATGACACCCAAAATATCGTAAAGATTAAGGTGAATAAAACAGTTAAGAAATCACAGTAATTGATACCATAGGATGCAGTTAATACATTTTGAAATAAATGTTAAACAACTTTTAATATAATATAAAATAAAATAAATAGAAAGTAATTACATATTTAAAATGCACTATTAAATTAATTAAAAACTGTTTAACAATATCGTCAAAATTTAGCTAAAAATTCCCCCTGGTGTAGTAAATTATAACTGAAATGTAGCTGGAAAAAGTAAAATTTAGAACTTATAGAAAACATACAAATTTTGGCGCTGCCATCTAGTATTACTTTTATGATTCAATTTTCACTAGATAAACAGTTGTAAGCAATTGAATGTAACAATTGTTTTATTAACAGCAAAACCAAACAAATCCATATATATAGATAATTATAAACTGAATATAAACCACACAATGCATTAAAAAAAAACTATTGTTAATAAAATTTAAAAAGCATACAAAATATTCTATTAGCTAACTTATTTAAACTACACTAAGAATTTAAATAATTCTAGAACATCGATAATATATAGCATATAGCTATATGCTATAAAACAAAATAAATTCATTAATAATTAATAGAAATATTTATTAAAAATATAAAAATCTTTAATAAAAACTATTATATATAAGATAATTATAAAATGAACAGAAAATAAAAAACGTATGGGAGTATAAAGAAGGTAAACAGATACTTAAATTCCGATTACCTAAAAAGCACAAATATAGTGTGCGGATTATTTTCATACATCCATAAAAATCCTAAAAGTATGAATGTGGGACATTCAAAAACATTAAACCGATAATAAATTTTATAACACAAAGTGAAAATAGATAAATATTAAAATATTAATAAGAATAGAGGAATAATAATAAAAATAATTACCCAATTTTAATACATACAGTATAACTTTATTTATATTAAATATACTTATATGTATATTAATCACTATAAAAATGGCATACTATTAGTAATTAATATGATATTGTCCTTATTAAATTAAAATTTATAACAAATGATTGTAAATAAGATTAAACAATAATTAAGCTAATTATTAATGAAATTCACCAATTACATATAAAATATCAAATCAACATCCTTATAAAATACGTATCAAAAATATAGTAATAATACAAAAGCCCCCATTTTTTTTAAAAATAAATTAACCTTTGCGTATTAACCAGACAACACCACCCTCCTCCGTACTCTAACATCTACCCACCCACCCAACCTATAATAATTTTTTTATATTATTTTACAATTTTTAATTTTTTATAGAGATTTTTTTTTAATAATTTTTTTGTAATTTTGTTTACGCATGTGTTAATTTGTTTTAAAAGATCATGTAAGAAAAATACTAATTGTATATTAATGAATATATGAATTTTTTTGGAAAACCATGATTTAATGCATCATAAATTAGTTCTTTAATATTATTGTTAATTAGAGGAGAAGAACATAAACATTTTATTCTATATAAATGATTAAGTATTATATTTCGAAATACAGAATGATGTAGACAAGATTTAAAATTTGTAAATGTATTAACTTTGAATTTAAACTCTTTACGTTTGTCATATAAATCTGTGATTGTTTTGTTGTCTTTTATTGTAATTTTAAGATCTAAGAAGTTAATTGTATTGTTAGATAAAAGGTTTTCCTTTAATTCCAAATTAGTGGGATAATTTACTGGAAATTGAGTAATTGCAGAATGATCAGTATCAATTAAAATTATGTCATCAATATAACGATATAAATGTAGATTATTATTAGTAAAATTACGTTCATAATAATATAAGTATAAGTCTGAGAGTAAACTGGATGTACAACCGCCTTGTGGTATACCGACATACTGTAAATATAAAGTGTTATCTTGCAAGATATAATTATTATAGATAATGAAGTTTGTTAAAGATTTAAAATATGCAATATCAATATTAGATGGTAATTCCAGTTTTTTATAATACTTTTTAAATAATGCATTTATAATTTTATGTAAATCTAATAGGTCTATATTATTAAAAAGATCTTTGAAGTCATATGTCGTTATATTATATACACAATGAAGATTTTTTAAAATATTGACAAGTTGATAGCTATTTTTTATACAATGTGTATTATCATTGTTTGTAGTAAGTACATATAATTGATTAAGAATTTTTAAGAGAAGTTTATTTATATATATATATATATATATATATATATATATATATATATATATCAATTTTGAACGGAGGGTGGTTTCGGGGTCTGGGGGTCATGATCAATGAAAATATACCAAAATTTTTTGAAATCGCTTTCCTCCGAACGGCTGCAATAGGTAGCTTTTTGTAAAGAAATCTACCTAAAAATAAAAGCGAGACCATTATAAGATCACTCGTGCATCTATCTGTCACAGCCGTTTTCTCGTAAACAATGGAACGTGGAAAGTTCAAATTTGGCAGATGTAATAATGGCTATTTATTGACCAACATATTTATAGATTATGAACCATTCACAAATATATTTAGGAAAAATTTAGGGGGCTAGTTAAGTTACTTGGAAATAAGAATCATTTTTTAGTATATCGTGGGGTATCGTGTGAACGCTGTCGTAACTCCGAACTAAAAAATACATTTGTTTTAACTTTGGGTATTATACTTTCAGAGATACCATAAAAAATGTAATGCAAAAATATGTCTCTCCCTTCTATTTCCGAAACTACTGAAACTAAAATTAAGAAAAAATTAGGGGTAGTAGAAGTTCATTTGAACCTTGCATGAAAAATATAGCGATTACCCTATGTCGCATAGTTTTTGAGAAAATCGCATTTTTCCGTTACACACACATTTCATTTTGCGGGCGCTCAGCGAAGAAGTTGAGGGGTGCTCGAGGTACCTATCGCGGCGGAAGTATAAAATAATTGTTGATAAGGATTTTCAAAAAGAATTGTCGGTAATTAGATGAGATATTTACCTTTAAAGACACGGATGGTTTGGACATACGTAAAGACACGTGCGGCGTACTCTATGCGCCATCTGATTTTAAAGCATAGATAACAAATTTTAATGATATATTTGTGTAATGTAATGCCCAGTAGTAGTATGCAAGCAATAAACGTCAAATTGTTAAAAGCAGACTAACTTAATTAGAATTAATCACGTAATTACTTTGGGATTCGGGACTAGTTTGTATTCAGGGATTGTACGGAACCCTCTGCGTGCGAGATATACTCGCACTTGACCTATTATTTTTACGCAACTTTGCAATTTATAATATATGTCTATAAACAATGTTTAAGGAAGAAAAGCGGAGATCAATGTATTCGTGACACCCTGTTTATATATATATATATATATATGTATGTATGTACGTATATATTTGTACGGCTTTTTCTTTGATTTACCTTCCATAGTATCCTCTGAATTGAAGAGCAAAGTGGAAGAACATGATAAGTAACAAAAATTACATTTCAAGAAATTTGATGTGAAAGTTTTTGCTGTAAATTTTAATGATTTATTTTCTGTTTGATACCATATGTTTAAAATATTGACAGGTATGGTATTAAACTCTCTCAGAAAAACTTATTCAGATTTAATTTTCAAATATTAAAAATTATTAATATTATTGACATTATTAAATATTAAAATATTAAATATTAATGAATAATCTCTTAAATCTTCATGACTAAATAGAATCTTAGTATTTTAGCTTCACCATGTGATAGGATACCTTTCATCCAAAAGATTAAAAGAAAAAAAATTAGAAAATGTAGCATAACATGTTCATCCACCCAGCTATTCAATTCTCTGAGCTCTGGCTGATTATTAGGATATTGGTTTGATTTTTCCAACTGCTTTCTTCTTTATGTATTTAAGATGCTCATTTTCTTTTACTTTACCTGCTGAAAGGGGATCAGATTTTATTTTCTGAAATGTGTTCCTTTCATTTTCGCGCTTTCTTATAACAACATACAAACTTTTGCGGTCACTTATTCTTTCTTCGAGGGCCATTATACACATGAAAAATTATTGTTCTTAACAAGAATCATAAAAACATTAAAAAATTATTATTTTAAAGAACTAAAAACACTTTTAATCAATCTAGCTAATAAGTTTTCAAGTATAGCAAATTACAATAATCATGAATCCTCCTGTTGATATTATGCTTGTCAGCATTATAAATAACACGCTTATTGCCTGGTTTATTATTTTTTTAGAGTAGTGAGTGTTTTGTTTATATTTACTTACATTATATATTTTATTATATTTTTTCATACTTTCTAAGAGCACTGTTTCATGCTTTGATGAATCGGACAAATAAAAACATTGTTTTTAACTTAAAAAAAGTAACTATTGCATTACAAATACATAAAATATTTAAAAATTGAGATTACTCTAAGAAATATTCATAATTCGTGAAAATTAGAGACAGTTGGTATTCCCCTGTCTTACATATGACAAGGGAACAACGACAGTGAAATGACAAAATGTAAGATTAGCATGTCTACTATTATTACTAAATACACAGCAGATGAAACTGTACCAAAAGACTGGCAATAAATCAGAATTAAATAATAAAACATTATATGAATCACCATAAAACAAAAGCACACACAAGAAGCGTTCCGTATATTTCCAGTCCGAAACACGACTTGTGCGTGGTTTTGTTTTATGGCGATTTATACAAAGTTTTATTATTTAATTTTAAATACACAACAATTAATTCTACTTAAAGCTAGCTTAAAAACTCAATAGAAATAAGGCTTAGTCACTTATTTAGGTTTCATAACAAGATTTATGCTAATAAAAGAGATAGGGTAATGACAGTCAATAAAAATACTTACTAACAAGGGAACCACTTTTGGTGCTGCTCGCACCTAGCATTGAGGCCAGGTGCATTTTGTAGCCCTATACATAAAATTTAGAGAACCGAATAAATTTCTTTGTTAAAATCATATTTTATATACTTTTGTATACTTTTATTTTTTATTATTACATTTTTATTTGTTTATTTCACGCCAAAAGTCAGTTAAGTCTCCAAATATGGCGCTGCAATTTTCCGCCCGCTTTATCCGGGGAGTAAATGAGAAAAATTTAAAAAATATAAATGTTATCCGGGAAGAGTACATATTAGAATTGTATCAGATATAGGTTTGTTTGATAATTGATAGCATAAAAAACAAGAATTACGTTTTTTCTTTTCTTTTTTTTTCTATGCAGACGATAAATATATAAATAGTAAATATATTTCTGTAAAAGTTTTCAAAATATTTTCATTTGAAACCGAATAGAATAAAGTTCCGAAGGTTTAAAACGAAATGTTGCTGTATTATATGGTCCTTTGGTAAAAGTAATCATAAAGTAAATTAAAATTTTTACACAATTTAGAAAAATTACTGTGGTACTACTAAATAGGTCGGACATTACAGCTTCTCCTGAAGTCCAAACCACTCCTCACATAAGACAAACAAACAGCTATGACATTTGGATAGGGTTGCCGGACAGCTGTGCTTTTGAAAAAAAGCGCCAACTTTTGCCCCGCCAAAAATGTGAATATAATGTTAAAATTTTTCAAAATCAAATTCTTGGGTTCTTGAATGAATTTTTAAACTCTGTTCAATATTTTATACTTATTATTAATTAATTTTTATTTTTAAATGCTTTTCTTTAAAAAACTTCAATGTTCAATGATAAGTGGTCCCGAAAATTGCATTTTCGGAAAGTTATGCTGCTGCAAAATCAAGAAATATCATTTTAACAGAAAAATTTTATCAATATTCAAACTTCGTAATATAGGGCTTTAAAATGCACCAGGGGTGCGAGCAGCACCAAAAGTGGTTCCCTTGTAAGATATAGATGAAAATCACCAAGCTTTACTTGTCCATGTTTGTTTATGCAAAAAGAACAATTCAAAATGTATTTTCAGATGTTGCCATTGTTAATAGATGAAATTCTGGGGGTAATATAACTGTTTCCCAGATGTGAGAATCATTATTTTTATTTTATGTCAATTAGTCCAGGCAATAGGGAATTTTATCTAGCAAAATTAATGGTAGTACTGGAAATCGGCTTTTTAGATGTTTTTTGGGTCGCTGAATCCGAATTTGTAACTTCCCACCAAAATTTCCCCCGGCAACCTCCCCAAATTTTGGCAAAAAGCCCCCCAAAAGGTTTTTAATGAAAAAATCAATTGTTTTAGAGAAAAAGTATCTAGAAATTCAGAAAGTAGACAAAATTTTCAACAAATTAGATATATGACATTATGACTTAGGATGAAGGGGAAGGGGGGATCTGCCTCGGAACATGCGCGCGGTGCTGCGTAAACTAAGTTGTGCAATTCCACTTAACCACTCACACGTTTACATTCGTCCTCCCATCTCCCCTCCGAACTTTCTCTATAACGTTTACTTTAAGATTTTTGGGTCGCTGAATCCAAATTTTTACCTTTCCCCCAAAAATTCCAACCCCCAAATAGTTGTTTTTAACCTAAATTTCTTATTGTTTTAGGGGAAAAGCATTGCGAAATTCAGAAACTAGACAAAATTTGCAACAAATAGGATATATGACATTATGAATTAGGGTGAACGGGGAGGGTGAAAGCTGCCTCTGAACATGCACTGCGGCGCTACGTGCACTAAATTATGAAGTCCAGGCAATAGGGGATTTTATCTGGCAAAATTAATACTAGTTCTGGATTTCGACTCACTTTATGTTTTTTGGGTCGCTGAATCCGAATTTGTAACTTCCCACCAAAATTTCACCCGGCAACCTCCCCCAAAATTGATTTTTTGAAAAAATTTGGTTTTTGAGAAATGCGCGCGGGGAATGTTCCGAGACAGCCCCCTCTCTCCCCGTTTATCCTACGTCATAATGTCATGTATCCTATTTGTTGGAAATTTTATCTAGTTTCTGAATTTCGTACTGCTTTTCCCCTAAAATAAATAAGAAATTTAAGTTAAAAATAAGTATTGGGGGGGGGGGTTCGGGGGGGAAATTTTGGGATTAAGTTGAAAATTCGGATTCAGCGACCCAAAAGACTTAAAGCAAACCTTATAGAGAAAGTTCGGAGGGAAGATGGGAGGGCTAATGTAAACGTGTGAGTGGTAAAGTGGAATTGCGCAACTTAGTCCACGCAGCACCGCGGCGCACGTTCCGAGGCAGATCCCCCTTCCCCTTCATCCTAAGTCATAACGTCATATATCTAATTTGTTGGAAATTTTGTCTACTTTCGGAATTTCTAGATACTTTTTCACTAAAACAATTAAAAAAAAATGATTTTTTTAATAAAAACCTTTTTTGGGGGGCTTTTTACCAAAATTTGGGGGTGTTGCCGGGGGAAATTTTGGTGGGAAGTTACAAATTCGGATTCAGCAACCCAAAAAACATCTAGAAAGCCGATTTCCAGTACTACCATTAATTTTTCTAGGTAGAGTCCCTATACGGTCTGTATTGCCTGGACTAAATGGAATGACAACAAAATCAAGGAACATTTTTATTAATTTCTCAGAAAAGTACAATCAGTAAAAAGTCTTTACGATTTTCATTTTGAGTATTGTACATAAAAAATATTTAAGTAGTTTGTATTTATAAATAGTTTGTTTTATCCCATTATACAAACATAACAACATATGATTAAAGAATTCTAGAATTTTTTTTTCGTTTCTATACAAGTTATATATTATTTTTGAATCAGGGACAAAAATATTGCTGTTTAGAGATTATGACTCGTATACAAGTATCCCTCCGTTCATTGTAAAAATCAAATGAAAAAATTACCAAATCATAAATCTTCATCAAACATACAGTTTTAATGTACAGTTAATGTGCAGTTGTTAAAACATTTTTAAAAACAGTCTGTCAAACATTAACTATCAATAACTTAAAGAACAACGTTTTCGGTAGAATGATCAAAATAGTCCGAATACAAAATTCAATCTTATTTAATTTTTTAAAAGAACCAATATTTATGGGTTCGTGTGCTCAAATTCTCATGTATTTTCTATGCTTTTTTGAATTTTTAAGTATAATATTTTCAATTCATTTTATTTTCACTTATCTGAAAAGGCACTCTTGACTTTTGTAAAAGTCAAGTTTACATTATAATTATAACAACCGCCGCGGCGAGCGGCCTCTTTTCGTCCGCAGCCCTTTATTCTTCTACTTATTCCGACTCTTTTGCGGAAGCAAGGTTCGTGGGTCCCCAGCCACGTCCCAAGTAAAATACACTCTAGGGAAAGCCAGGTTGAAAAAAAAAAATCAAAAATTGAAACCGGGCAAATTTAAAAGAGAAATTACACGAATTAAAGGCACCGAAAAGCGGGATGACCACCCAGGGAAACCCAGTAAATGCTTTAGAGTTTTAGTGCAGTCCGTGGGGAAGAAGGGCTCGGGGACCTGAAGCTACCGAACGATTCCTGCTACTTCGAGCTTATTTTTACTCTCGGTCGGTGGTTGGGGGGGGGGGGGGGGGGTCAACCGCCGCGAGGAGCGACCTCTTTTCGTTGGCAGCCCTTTATTCTTCAACTTATTCCGACTCTTTTGCGGAAGCAAGGTTCGTGGGTCCCCAGCCACGTCCTGAGTAAAATACAGTCTAGGGAAAGCCAGGTTGAAAAAAAAAATCAAAAATTGAAACCGGAAAAATTTAAAAGAGAAATTACACACATTAAGGACACCGAAAAGCGGTAAAGGAGGGCTCGGGGCCCAGGATGGCTATAAAGATGAATATTTTGCTTCTAGAATAAATATTTTTATTGTGCTATCGTATGCTCATAGTAACGGGCTAAACAGTCTCTTTTGTGTGACTATTTGCATAGAAAAAGATTTCTTTTTATTTGAAATGAAGTACATTTATATAGGGATGAGATTTCCGACTTTTTGCAAACCAGTATAATCTTAGAGAAAATGTTGTTCTCTTAAATCACAAAAATGTTCCGATTAAATAAAATAGCATTTTCTCTAAGATTATACTGGTACGCAAAAAGTCGGAAATCTCACCCCTGTTTATATGATTGACAAGTATGCTTCATTGATGTATATCAATGTGACATATCGTAAACAGAAAGTAAATGCATGAGTTTCTCTGTCCCATAATGTGGCGACAAAAGTGGCATAAAAAATATTGAAGTTTCGTAACTCAGATTTTTTTTTTTTTTTGATATTTTAAAATAATCTTGTAAGTCTTTTACGGTACTTCGGTTTAATGACAAGGAGAATGGGAATGTATTTAGTCTGTTGAAAAACAATGTTTGTTTTCCAATTTGTAATTAATGCTATTTATTGCCACAGTAAAAAGGCATAAATGAGGTCTAACTTTCATTTATGGATGCCATAACTTATGTAAGAGGGTTCTAGTTGAATGAGTACTTTTATTTGTCCTTCGTAGCAACTATAAATCGAAGGTTAACCAGTCCATATATTCAGAAACAAGCAAATTATTATATACATTCGACGTTTTCAAGAGCTATTGAGGAATTTTTCCTTCTGAGCTCTTTATTTGACCTCACATGCAATGTCACTCTTTCATTTGATCCTATCAAATATTAATTAATTGTATTTATTAGAAGATATAATATTACTCACAAATATGAATTTTAATATCAATACGTTTAGTTGACCAATTAAAATTATTTCGTGTTGATGATTTCACGGATGCAGTGTTTTTTTTCTCTTACTTACTTTATAAAAGGATTTTTTGTAACGTAAGTGTTGAGGTGGTGTGTATGTAACCACAAAATTTGATATCGTGTGCATTCCTTAAAATTTAGCAAATGAAAATAAGAAAATTTCCTGTAAATTTGTATTATTTACTTGTATAAAAACAACTGAAAAAGCATTGCAAGTGTTCATATATATTCATATAAATTCATGTATCTAAATACCGCAAAAATTTTGTTTGCTCATGGGTTCTCTCTCTCTGGGGTGAAAAACACCCCACCTCACCAGTTAAGGATTAAATGAACAAATCTATTGATCAAAGCTCAGACATTACTGAATCAAATAATTTTGTATCATTTTTACGTATTTAACCGATTTTCCTAATAAGAATACTGCTATCTGAAGTCAAAAAAGGCTTTAAAAAATTTAATATGTGTATTATATACATTTTTTATCCCAAAACTCCTTACTAGAGCTTAGCTTTACTAAGCTTTACTAAGCTTTATATGACATCACATGCAATTTCACTCTCTCATTTTATCTCATCAAATATTAATTAATTGTATTTGTTAGAAGATATAATATTACTCACAAATATGAAATTTAATATCAATACGTTTAGTTGACTGATTAAAATTACTTCGTGTTGATGATTTCACGGTTGCACAATTTTTTCTCTGACTTACTTTAAAAAAGGAAAAATATAATTTAAATGAACAAATCTATTTATCAAAGTTCAGATATTACTGCATCGAATCAATTTGAAACATTTTTGAAACATTTGAAACGTATTTAACCAATTTTCCTATATCTAAAGGCAAAAATAGCTTTGAAAATTTCAATATATGCGTTACATACATTACTTTTATCCAAAAACTCCTTATTAGAGCATTTTTTAATGCCTCATCCCTTTTTAAACATGCAACATCCGTTTTTAAAGATGTGAAGGCAATTCCCATCATAAAATGTCCTATAGTGCATAACTGCAAATTCATTTTGATTTCAACCATATAAACTTTTATGAACTAATTTGAAACCCCCGGTTATTGACATCTATACTAGTAACTGACACCTCAACCAAAATTTAACTCAAGCATTTTCTTATAAAATTCTGCAAAGTAATGTCCTTTAGTGGTAACTTATTTCTCTTAACTTTTATAAGTTATGCGTGAGATATTGGTTTTTCAAAATAGGGATGGTGTCAATTAGTGGAGTTATTGAACATATTTATGAAAAAAAAAAAAAAGATTTAAATCTTTTAAAAACTCTTGTCAACAATAATTGTTCAATGTATCTCTACTATACTTTCAAAAACAAAGATAAGTATAAAACATATTTAAAACTTTGTAATAGTGATTTGAACAAGAAGGAATCCTTAAGATGCCAGTTACTGGGGTTTCACCCTAGTGTTTGTTGTGTGAAATTACGTATGCAGGTTGAGCCTAAAATGTATTCACAAAATAAGAGGAGTGATAGTACCCATTCAGATGAGCAATAATTGCCAAAGAACATGGGGTCGCAAAGCATTTATTTAGTCACAAATACAGGGTGTTTCATTCTAACTGAAGTCGGCTTGTCGGTAATAATTTTGCGAAAAATAAAAATATTGCAATAAAAATGTAACGATATGTACCTTGTTTTGTATGAAATGTTATAACTTCACAACAAGTTCCGGTAAAACAGGGGGCTCACGCAATCGATGACATCGCATGAACTGATAATCAGTCCAAAGTGTGGAGCGTCAAATGCATGCTGATGGTGCGTATAAGGGAAACGTCTACCGCGTTTTTTTTTTTTTTTTTTTTTTTTTTTTTTTTTTTTTGTGTGTGTGTGTGTGTGTGTTATAATATTTAAAATAAATATGAGCATGTCTATTAAAAGTTTCATTATATTACGTTTTAGTTTTCTGAAAGTTATTACCGTCAACCAAAGTTGGATAAGGGTAGAACATTCCGCGTTTGTGGTTAAATAAGTATTTTGCGTCGCCATGTTATATGGTAATTATTACTAGTTTGGACGGGTACTGTCAACCCTCTTATTTTGGAAAAGCAATTTAGACTCACCCTGTATATGTTGGTAGAAAAAAAGCTAATTTTAAAAACCGTCATTTTTGGTCTAAGTTCATGAATAACTTCGTAATATTCCTATAGGTATGATAGAAAAAAATTCTAGTGACCTCATTTTAACATATTTCTAAATAATCATAATTCTCTAATAATCTTCGGTCTTTATTAGTCATCACTTTTGTGTCTACGTTCACTAATTACTTCACAATGATCATATATATAAGAGAAAAAAAAGGCCAATAGTTGCCAAACATTTTAGTTAAGGATCGACCGAAACAGGTTTTTAAGGCCGAAACCGAATTTCGGGAGCTTCTTATTTTCGATCGAAAACGAAAATGTCACATTTTAGCACTTAAATTGTATGTAAGTAATTAATACATACATAAATATACATAATTGAGGCGTTGACATGGGAAAAGGAGTAAGTCACTGTTGCTAGTGGGCTACTTTTTTAAAATTTAGATTTCTTGATTGGCACCATTTTTCTGAAATCGTAAAATTCCCCTTGTTATCTCCTTAATTAATATGTCATTAAATAAGACGAATTTTACTATTTATAAAAAGTAGTGCCAATCAAGAAATCCGAATATATAAAACTGAAGAAAATAGAAATCTGAAAGAAATCTGGATATAATACAGGGACTTACTCCCTTTCCCATGTCAACACCTCAATTATTAATTAATTATACCTATTTATTAAATATGCATAATTATTAATTAATTATGCGTAGTTATTAAATATACATAATTGTGTGGCCCAAATTAGCTCTCTGTTCCTTAGACCCAAAACTTTTTATTTTCATATAAAATAAAACGGCACTAATTCATCAACGACAGAGAAAGATTTACTAATTGTGCGAATTTCATTTAATTAAAAGTATTTCAGTTTTATGTATACAAACCTTGATTTATCTTTTATAATGATTTCTGTAAATGATCATCTGTTATACTAGAACTTTCTCAAAAAGAATTCGAAACACTTCTGCGGTTTCAAACTAAAAAGTTTCTATTACCGTTATGTCTGCAGCTTTTAATGATCACCTGAAAAAGTTTAGTTATATATATACACTGCATGCTTTATAATTTGAACTCACGTCTTGAGTCAGTCATGACTGATAATTATAAACAACGAAGTTCGGAGCAATATATTTCGAACATCTTTTATATTCTCATTTGAGCTGATAAAGCTCAAATCGATGAGTAATGTTGAAAATTTCCGAAGGAAGAAAAGAGATTTTTGAAATACTGATAGTTAACAGGCGAGTTTAGGTCCGGCCGAATTCTCAACCGCATTTTCGCGGAAAACGAATTTGCGGTGAAACTCAGACTTTGCGCCGAAAACGAAAACAAAACTGAATTTTCGATCGATCTCTAATTTTAGTATTGTTGGCAAGGAAATTATTTTTCAGCAGTCTTTCATACTGATCAAAGAAAAAAAGCCATTTTTCTGAACTTAGTAAATTTTGGCTTAAAAAAAATTAATTTATTGTTTTAATTCCTCATTAGCTTAAATTACTCCGTATAATCAAATGATGACAATTTTAGCTAAAAAATCGTTACGAATGTTTAAAAAGATCTAAAATTGTCATTAATATGCCCTGAAACGTTATTATCGTAACTCCAAAACGCCTCGGTATTGACCACCTCGGTAATGACATTTTTAATTTTAAGCCTATTTTAGGGTTAAAATATAACAATTTGGAGCTTATGGTATGTTTATTCTAAAAACAGTCGCAAATTTCTCTTATAAGTCACTCAAAAAAGTTAAATTATTTAGTATGTATTTCAAAAACAACAAACTTGATAAATGACACATGATATATGCATTGACTAAAATTTTGGAACAAGATGAAGTAGTACTTATATAGTTAAACAAACAAACAAAAAGACATTATTGCTTGAAAGAACACGTGGAAATGTACAATCTAAGAGCATTTTCAATATAAAAAGCCATCTAGTGCAGTGCTAAATGAAACATCACAGTGTACCTTGGTAATGATAACTACCTCTTGAACTTATTATTTTTTTAAATATTGAAAATATTTTTTTTTCACATTTAAACAAGTGCGCCATATAATATTTCAAAAGAATGTCGACAAAAAATGTAAACGTCTACCTCTAATTTGCTGAATTCACAATTTATAGCCAAGGAGATAAAATTTACCATTTTCTAAAATGACCCTCATATGTAATGTGTGTTACGGGTATACAAATAGTAATTTACTTTTAAGATTAATGAAATTTGATAAAATGAGCATACATTACGGCAAGCCATCTCGCTGGTATAAGCTCTGAAGAGCTCAATTGTACACCACGTCAGACGGGAGTGGCGTGTGCCAGTGTGGTGCGAGCATGACATGTGTTTCCAGCCGAGGAAGAGCACCGTTCAACGCGCTTCACTCTCTCTGCGACTCAAATACCATGGGAAGTCATGGTCGCTGTGACAGCAAAACCCGAGTACTCGAGGGTTAAGTCCCGTAGTTCAGGAATCACACGGCTGAGCCTCCCAGGAGCTCCGGGTGTACCGGACACTCATAGGAGCGCCGAGCCCTCGGTTGTAACCCCGAGTTTCCCAGATGTGCTATTGTTTTACAAGACCTTCCGGAAGTGAAAATCTACAGAGATAGTCACTGGCCCTTCTGCTAAGGTACAAAAATGGAAATACCGCTCGCGAGCATGAAATTTGATAAACTGAATGTATGGAAAAATAAATTAGAGGTTCATTTTTAAAAGTCGGTTACCGCAAAATAAAAAAAACTATGTAAGAAACTAAATTGTAATAAAACAATAGAAAATCATATGCAAACAAGTTGAGTGAAAATATATTTATTCTGCGACTTTTAAAATGACTACACTCGGGTTTTTTGGGGGAGGGGCGCTCTGGAGGTCTAGTTAACTAATAATAATATAAAGTAATAAGGACTTTTTCCTAAGAATTTGCATTTATAACTATGTAAGAATCATAAAATAGAAGCTGTTGTTAACAACATGTGCATTTATTTATTTTTATTTAATAATGTGTGTAATAAGATGCGTTTATATTTTTCATTCTATTTGTCCTTTATCAAGAAATATATTTATTTAAACATTCCATGCATCCCTCTGAGCATAGCATGCTACCTAATTAATAAAATAGGAATTTGAAAGATCAGAAAACAGACGGAAAATATTAGTATTACAATTTTGATAATTTTCCCACCAAAATGTCACACTGTACTGTAAAAAAATACAAATGTTTCTTAATCTATGAAAATATAATATAGCCACGAACAATATATATAATAACTACTTCGGAGATACCCATGGTTCCTAAAAGCGTTTTTTATCTTTGAAAACCTCAGAATGTTTATATGTTTTTGAGATTTAAGGAATAATTTATAAATATAAAATTCCTTTTGCTGCCGCTGATTTTTGAAAACATCCCCGAGTAGTTTTTATAGTGTATTAATCAGTTTTCTGAAAGCGAAATATCGGGGTTTAGGACGCTATCAATTCTAAACATTGTCAGCGATGACAGCGATGACCACCTCGGGAACTCAGCTTTCGCTTTAGAGTGTTAGTGCAATCCCGAGGGGTAGACCACATCCACTCCTCCCGACTCTCAACCAGAGTCTGAGAGGGAGCGTCGGGTCCCTGATCAAGCTGCTGAGATTTATTTCGGTTACTGTGAGATTTACAATTGCGTAATCCAATTTATGCATGTAAGGGCAACAGAATAGTATTAGTTGCAATGTTAATGTTAATGCTATTAATTTATCTTATTTGTCTGTAAAACATGCTTGTTGCACATGAAAATATTTACTTGAGAGTTGATAGACATGTGTATTCAATTATTTACTTTTACTTAATTATGTGTGTAATAAGATGTGTTTATCTTTTACATTCTGTTTGCCCTTTATCCATCTGAAAAACCTATATTCGCGTTTAGAAAACTCATTAATACATTATTAAAAAAAAAAAAAAATACTCGGAAGCGTTTCCGAAAATCAGTACTAGCATTAGAAACCCTGTTTTTTTTTTTTTTTTTTTTTTTTTTTTCTTCTTTAAATGTAGAAATTATATTGATTTCTGTAGTTTCTAAAAATAAAGAACTCTTTTCGCAATCGTGGGTTACTCGAAAGTGGTTATTGTGTATTTTGATTTGCGGTAATGGTATATTTCATAGATTAAGAAACATCTTTCTTACTGCGATAAAATTATCTGTTTTTTTTTTTTTTTTTTTTTTTTTTTAACTTTAAAAATAAGAACATCTAAGTGCATTTTTTGTGAGTGATTATTTTGCTCGAAATTAAATGAACTGAACTGCTTTACTTTGAACGCGGTAATTGTATACGTAACTGGTACGCAGACGTACAATGTAAAACAAGTTGGAAATTGCTCGTTAAACGTGGTAAATGAGGTGCGTTCGTATTGTATCTAGTTTTATAAATATTTTTTGCACCACATATTGTAATGAATGTATATTTTAACGCGCTTCATAAGTGCATATCCATTTGATTCTGTTCGAAAGGCTGCAACATCATTAAAATGCACATGAAATAATTTTTTCCCATTGGCCTTAATGTAACGGAAAACTTTTGACTGTCCCTGTAATTAAACTATACTTCCGATTTTCATAAAATTTGAAAAGACTCGGCAAAATTTTGCAACAATTATATATTTAAAATTACAGACCATTCGGAAGGCTGTAGCATCATTAAAATGCACTTGCAATATTTTTTTCCCATTGGCCGTAATGTAACGGAAAACTATTGTCTGTCCCTGTAATTAAACTATAGACTGTCCCTGTAATTAAACTATACATCCAATTTTAATAAAATTTGAAATGACTCGACAAAATTTTGTAACAATTATATACTTAAAATTTCAGACCATTCGGTTGGATAGTTTTTGCTCTGTTATATGCGGACAGACAGACGGACGGACAGACGGACGGATTGAACGACGACTATAGGTGGTACGTATTTATATAATTAGGAACGCACCTAAAAAAAGAAACGTTTATGAATCTAATAAAACTTTATGAAAATATAACACAGCCTCTTCCGAGATATCCCCAATTTCGAAAACCATTCTTTTATCTTCAGAAACCTCAAAAGCCAGACTTTCCGAGATTTAAAGAAACATTTCTGAAACAAAAAATTCTTTGATGCCTGTTAAAAGAGAAAAAAGCTTTGAGTAGTTTTTACAGTGTATTCATCAGTTTTCTCAACACGAAATATCAGTTTATCGGATGCCATCATATCTTAAATAAACATTTTCAGCTGTGTAACAGAATTTATACACGCAAAAGTAACAAAATAATGCTAATTTTAATGTTATTTAGCATGTTTGTGTGATGAATATGAAAATGTTTATTTGAGAGTCATTGGCATCCAAAAAATTGATATTTCATGTTGAGAAATCTGGTTAATACACTGTAAGAACTACTCAGTGATGTTTTTCCTTTTCTTTTCCTTTCCTTTTTTTTAAAAAAAAAAACAAGAAGCAAAAGAAACTTTTCTCTCAGAAATCTATTTATTTCTGAATTTTTCGAAGATAAAGTAACGGTTTTTCGGAATGGTGGATAACTTGGAATAGGTTATATTATATTTTCGTAAAATTTTTCTAGATCCAGAAACACTTCTCTCGTTTTACAATGCACCCCAATGTATTCTGTTATTATTTAGATATTTTATTAAAATGACATTTCTCCTTTAGAAGAAACTGAAGATAAAAAAATGCGCAATTTCGGCACACTTGACACTTAAAATGTTCCAATGTGTGAGATAATCCTACACTTTTAACTGGTTGGTTGAGGTACAGGAAATCATCTTTAATGTGTAACACTTTTGACTAGTTCAAAATTTCTAAAAAGTGTTTTTTTTAGGGTTCCGTACTTAAAAAGTAAAAACGGAACCATTATAAGATCACTCTTGTGTCTGTCCGTCCGTCTGTCTGTCACAGCCATTTTACTCGTAAACTGTGGAACGTGGAAAGTTCAAATTCGGGGAAGTAATAAAGAATGTTGACCCACATATTTTCAGATTATTAAACATTTATAAATGTATTTAGTAAAAATGTATAGGGGCAAATTCAGTTCCTTGAAAGAAAATCATTTCTTTGTATATCGTGTGGGGTATCGTGTGAAAGCTTTCGTAACGCTGAATTCAAAAATACATTTATTTTAATTTTAGGTATTACATTTTCAAAGATATAGTCGAAAATGTAGCGTAAAAATATGTCCCCCCCCCCATCTAATTTTGAATCTACTGAAGCTAAAATTATGAAAAAATTAGAGGGAGTAGACGTTAATTTAAACCTTGCAGGAAAATTATAGCGATTACCCTAGGTCACATAGTTTTTGAGAAAATCGCATTTTTCCGTTACACACAAATTTCGATTTACGGGCATTCAGCAAAACTGTTGAGCAGTGCTGGAGGTATCTATCGTAGCAGAAGTATAAAAACATTGTTGATCAGGATTTTCGAAAAAATCGTCAGTAATTAGCCGAGATATAAACCCTTAAAAATATGGACGGTTTGGACACACGGGGCGACGTACTCTATGTACCATTGGCTTTTAAAGCCTAGATAACAACTTTTAATGATATATGTGTGGAATGCAATGGCCAGTAACAGTATAAAAGCAATAAACGTCAAATTGTTAAAAACAGACTAATTCAAGGGGTCTCAGGACTCTTAAAGCTTCAAAATATTTTAGATGTTAATCTTCCATCTTTTCTAAACATTTTAATATATTGTTTCCTTCAAATTCTCATTAGAACAGAATATATGGCTTTTATAATTATACCCGCTCAATAGCTTAAGCGGCCTTTTCGAAACTTTTAAGTAATTTTTCTCCAATTGACTTTTTTTTTGGCATAACGCGCACGATATCTCAAAAACTTTTGAATATTTTTTCATGTTCAAAACATACGTTTTATATTAATCTGTATAAACTGAACCTAAAATTTCCTTTTTATTGTTCAGAAAAAAAAAAAAAAAAATATTTTTTAAGTAATTATATTGTTCAAATTTTCAAAATTTTCTATTAGCTAAATACGACTTTGTATTAAAAATATAAAAATGCTTTAAATACAAATTTATTTAGGTTCATGGTAATTATTATAATCTGAAGTATAAGTAGCCGCCAAAATTTTTATTCTAGTTACAATATTTATTTTCTAATCCTGCGCGTAAACTGTTATACCAATATTCTGCTTATCAAATGTCTGACTGTTTGGAGCACCCTGTAAATGCTAATTCTTCATCTTGAAAATTTTTAAATACATAAAATGAAAGAACGTACTTATCTTTCATCTCATTAAAAATTGTGTTTTAAAATCATATACATTTTAAGATATTAAATGTTGAATATGGTCTCTTTCATTTTTTCCAATTTTTGAGATCCTGAGACCCCTTAATTAGAATGAATTACATAAATACTATGGGATTCAGACAATTTGCATTGAATTGCTCTTTCAATACGCCGCGAGTGGCTTTAAAAGTTAATTAAAAACCTATCTGGAAAACGCGGCAGGGACAAAGGCGGCGTTGCAAATTTGTGACCTCCTTTCGAAGCGCGCAATGCAAAATGTGAACTTTGAACGAATGTTTTGTTTTAGCTGCACTTTAGAAAGAAAGGTTATTACTATGATGAATTAAGTTTTATGAAATGACAAATGAAGTTTAAATATGCATTTCTCTTATTGTCAGTACCGAATTAAGTTCATTATAAAGATATTAAAATAATATTAAACTAGTCGGATGTATCAATCCCAAAACTTTCTTCTATCTCATACATGTCAATACTTCCTGATAAATTCAGCACAGCAACGCCACCGGTTAGGTGATTTATATCAAAATCTAATCAGGGACAACTTTCGTGAACTTCTAATTGAATTTGAAGTTTGGTGAAAATTCGTGCATTAGTTTTTGAGATAGAGCTATTACGGAAATCGCGAAAAGTTCTGAGTTACATTGGCACCTCTTGGGCAATTTACACCAAAAACTTATCAGGATCAGTTCATATCAGGGACTAACTGAATCTAAAGTTTGATGAAAATTCATGCATTAGTTCTTGAGATACAGCTATTGCGGAAATCGGGAAAATTGCAGCATAGTAGCGCTACCTGTTGGGCGATTTACACCAGAAAGTAATCAGCACCAATTTATATCAGGGACTAAATTAATCTAAAGTTTTATTAAATTCCGTTCAATAGTTCTTAAGACAGAGCGACCACAATATTTGTGTCACACACAGATAGACAGACTCACAGACAGACATTTTGTAAAAACATGTTTTTCATTACCTCTGTACCCTAAAAAGTATACATCCGTCGAAAACCGGAATTCGAAAATTTTCACGAATCCAATACTTTCTTCCTGTAAAGATAGAAGAAAGTAAAAATGAGTTATACAGAATAGCTGTATTTGATATTTTTTAGGTTCCATATCTCTTTGAACTTTCATGGTATATCCATTTACATTTTTCTAGTATATACTGTTATACCCAACCCTACTTTGCATAATGTTTTACAAAGTGTTAGTATTCTTTTAGCAACGTTTTTTTTTAAATAATACAATTACTAATTCATATATTTATTGTACGGAACCCTCTGTAAGCGAGTAATACTCGCACTTGACCGTTCATTTCTTTATGTTATAGCACATTTTATACACTGGAAAATTATATTTTATTAGTTAGAAATCGATACCAAAAATGAAATGGCAATTTTGGAGCTATATTATTAGAACGCACCACATTAATGAAAACTTTAAACGCTTTTCATTTAGAACAGCATTTTCCAAATCGGTGGGCTTTCTTGTTCAATTAATTTTTAATCAACCAGGTTTCTAACTTTCAATTAATCAACTTAAATCTTTTTGAAAATTAATCATCACACATTTTTTCTAATAAAATATGTAGGATTTTTTCGAAATAGTGACAGCGCAACGTTCTGTGTAACTTTAAATAACGATATTTTTGTTTGAAAATTTAAATTTTACTTTAAATGGGTGCCATTTCACTAAAAAAGCATAATTTTAAGAACGGCTACGTATTTCACTAGTTTTGGACTAAAAAGAGTATTTTTTTTTTGTTTAATTGTTTTAGTTCAAATCTACGATGAGTTATTGTGGCCGCAGCTTTACGCTCATTTTTTGGCAGTTCTTCCCCATGAGTTGTCAAGGTGCAATTTTTTAATATATCAAATATATATACATATATATATATATATATATTTAAACTTTAAAATATGTATAATTAATCAGTAAAAATGGATTTTTAAAAAGGCTACGTATTTGTTAAAAAAACCCCAAACAAAAACGGAAAAGCTTTAAATTTAAGAGCTTGAAAGTGATGCTATCCCTCAACTTTTATGCGTCATTCGCGATTGTGCGGCTATTTTTACATACGACATAAACGTTCCTATTTATAATAATGTTAAAATAATTCTTTATCACGTTAAATTTTCTATTTTGTTTATTTTATACGCCGCCGAGAAAATGCGAAGGGCGTCTGAGAAAAGTCATTAATCGTTTCATTACCAATATTTATTCATAGTTTCTTATTTTACATACTGGCTTCCTATGTTCATGTCCTGTTCATCTTTAGAATTTTACTAATTTGTTCATATATTTGTAACTTCATCTTTATTATATATATATATAAACTAGGTTTATGGCGTCAGATGCCACCATCGGGAAAATCTGCAAGAGTGTATTCCAGTTCCTCCGGTCAAGGGTCCATTCCTCCTCCAGACCTCTATTCCTCTGACCTCTATCTACCTCTGACATTTATTTTATTTAATAAAAAAAACTACCTATACAATGAAAATTATAAAAAAATATGTTTTCAAAATAAAGAATCTAAATTCAGGTGTGAGGTATAATGTCAAAGCAAAACAAAACAAAACAAAACCCGATATGATATAGTTTTACAAAGGTAGATTCTTAAATGTAAATAATCCCGCTGCTCAAACAGAAATTGCAGCGATTTATGTTACATCATTGTGCGATTGTTTGAGGTTATGTTTGCAAGAAGTGCAGAAATTTTTATATAGATTTACCTAGGCTAAAAAACCTACTCTATATAAATGAACTGAATCTAGAGAAATAAATAATGGAAGCTGTACCTAGGATAAACTCAAGAATTTTTCACTTTCATATTTTAATGAAACTTGTGAAAAGCAAAGATGCTTTCCGAAATTGTGTTATCTGACAAAATACGTAGCAGAAACAGGTGAATATTTAGATGTTGTACAAAATACATTGTCTAATTGATATTACTAGATGTGCTATTTTTTTTTTCTGTTGTAAGTCTATTTTTTATACATCGTTTCGATCATCTTCTTCAATTATGTATAAAATATGCTTTACTGTAGTTTTTAATTTCGTCCCTGTATTATTAAGCATATTAACGAGATTAACAACTAAAGCATCTTATTAATGTAAGGTACAATATCAAGATGCGCGTCAGTGCCGTGCTTTTACTCCACCATTTCCTATTGTTATTTCGTTTACGGATAACTTCTCAATTCAAACATAACTTATATTTTACATGCTTTCCATCATTTATTTCATCATAAAAATTTAATAAATGACTACCACAAGCATGCATATACTAAGGCTGACTTATACGCTTTTATAAATTATAAATAAATGTTCGAAATATTTTTTTTTTTTTCAAAAATGTGTTGCGTTTATTTAAAGAAAATGTAGTACATATTATATTTATTAAGCAAATTTTATTATTAAAATATATTTATTTGTCTGAAGGCTGTTCTCAACTGACTACTACAGTTCGCAAACGTATTGAAATTGGCAGGTTTACTTATTAAAAAACTGTGTATTCGAACTGTTTTTACGTTTTTGCGTAAAGGCAGGACATTTTTCTCAAAATGCTGTCAAAGTTGGCGTTATGAACTAAATTTATGAACTATGGACGCGACAGCGCAGGAAGGGATAAACTGCCGTTTATAACTCAAGATGTAATTCATCTGCCGGAAAAAGGAACAACTGTTCAAAAATATTGCTTGCAAGGTATCATGCATTTATGTTTAAAAATATGTCAGAATTTTTTGCATTTTTGAGGGAGGGAAAGACCTTTTTTGAGAATCGCTTTAACCCTTTATCTACTGACGGTACTTATAAGTACCATTAAAATAACTTGTTATAAAATTCATTTGATGCATCGATTAGTAGTAATACAGTTTAGAATGAGTTATAAATGCATTACTTTGTCTTGTTCCAAAAGCATTATTGGTTACAGAAAACAAAAATATTTTTAAAAGGAGGATTTCTTTTGCCTTTGCATCTTTTCAGCTTTTTTAGCTTTTTTTTTGAGGGGGGGGGGGATTTTTCAATTCGGAAATATTTACGTATTTCTGTTGTAAGAACATATTGTATATTTGTACATTTCCCAAGTCTACAAAATATTAAGAAAAATATTTAAAATAAAAAAAATTGAGTGGGGTTATAAATATTGCACAAAATCTCTATAAATTCAAATTTAATTAATCATTCAATCCTTCTGAAATCCTTCTAAAATTTATTAAATGATTATGTAAATCTTATAATGTAGTTTCAAAAATTCGCGAAAAATGCTTTAGAAAATAAAATTTTCATGAATTCACTGCATAAAGGGTAAAAAAAAAAAAAACCGTAGAAGGTGGCAGCCATGCTAAATACTGTTTCGCTAAGTGAATAATTTCTCTTTATATTCTGAATGTTAGTCTGGATTTCATTTCAATCGCAATCTAGGTAATATTAAACGAAGCGGTCAATAAAACTGGTTGCTTTATAATTTATTTCATATTCTTCGATCTTCGAGAGGGAAACGTATTACAAAATTCTAGTTATTCATGGTTCAATCCAAGAAACCTGACGTTCACGGCCTTAATTGGATGATGCTTCGAAGCTCTTGGGAGAAAAATTAGTTCCTTACTTTACCCTAGTTGGAGTTAAATTTAGAACTAGGCTTATGATCAGCTGTCATCATTTTTTCTGTAATGTTTTATCGATAAAAATGTTCTATCGTTTATTTTTGTCCGTTGTACTAGATTTTCGATGTTCTTTTAATAAAGCACAGAGATTTTTCCAATAAAAAACAGAGATGTTAAATTTTATAATAAAACATATTTTAACGTTATAAAAGAAAAATATATTATTTCGATAATAAATAGTAAATTTAACTAATGTCAGATATATTTATTTAATAAAGGAGATGTATGGAAGAATAGCACGAAATCTATGTTATAAATAATAATTTAAGGGACTGTAAATGTTTAAATGTATATCAGATTTTATTCCTTTGAATCGGACCAACGAGGATTTCTTTAGGTAAAGTATGTTTATTTATGTTGCGGAAGAATTAGATATTATTAAAAAAAGTCATAAAAACATAAAAGTATGAAAGGAAAACTTTATTATGTTAACGTACTTCATAATAATGAAATCTATTGCTATTATGCGTAATTAGTAAATTATGTTACAATGACAACTATGTACACATTGTGTTTTATTTATTTTTGTAAAAATAATAATGATATTGTATATTTGTTTAACGAAATCTTTAGAAATTTAATTTGGTTTAATAAATTAATTTCAAATATTTTTAAAAACATACTTTTTTTTTTTGCACAGTTTCAAATTATGATTTTCTGTAAATATCTTTTATTTTATTCTAAAATATATTGATTTTCTTACTGAATCTTCATTTGAACGTAATTTTCTAAGTCAATATTTTTATTGATTGTTAAAGTACGCAATTGTCTAAGTGTTCATTAATGGTATTGTAATTCCATATTGTAGGGAGGCATGGGACATGTTCTATTACTTTCTTCTGCATTCCCAAACAGCGTTGTGCAGGAACGAACTTGAATTTGACCCACTTTCTGCGAGATTTTAGTTGATTTACATCCACCTTTTGAAAAGAGAGCGAGAGTTGAGATAAACTAAAAGTCAAAAGTTTGAGTCAAATTACAACTCAAACTCATATATATATTTTTTACAATTGTCTTGAAATTTTTTTTTACCATCATTAAAAATATATTTTCTTTGAAATTTTCACAAACTAGCGGAAATTAGAAGAAAGAAAAAATTAATAATTATGCTTTTATTGTAAATCTAATTTGTTTTTGAAAAACTCAATTATTATCTGTAATATAAGCAAAAGTATATCATTATCACATTTAGGTCCTTTTTGTCACATTTATAGTAGCTAAAATAAAAATGAGAGGCCTAATGCAACTAAATGCGAAATTACAATTATTGCATGTCAGTTTGACTTAATTTTGTTAATTTATCAGTTATCAGTTTTTAAAATACTAAATAGTGCCTTATAATTAAATAAGGAATAATTTGAACATTCATACACTAAACACTTTTAACTTTGACAATTAATAAACGAAAAGTAAAAAATTAAAAAGGAATGAACAATACAACTAATTTTATCAAAACAATGTTTATTAGTGTATGTGCTACACAAATGTTTTATGAGCTAATTTTTTTTATAATGTGTAATTCCTGAAATGCTGTAGTTGTTTTTAGAACTTAAAAATTGTGGTAATGTCACAGATGCCAACCTTCTGTTTTTTCAAGTGAAATAAACATAATTTAAACCAGAAAAATTACTTAATAACTAAGTAGTTATTTAGTAATTTCTTTTATTAAAAAAAAATCTGGTTTTATTTGATTTAAAAAACTGGGAAGGTCTATTATGATCTTAATATATATAAGCATGTCTTTTTTATATTAAGTAATTTTATGTAATTTTATTCCGATCAGAATGTTTTATCTCAACATACTGGCCACTTCCTATTTTTGGGACTACTTATTACAACTGTGCTTACTTCGAATTCTTTATCTTTATTAATAGTTAGACAAGTAGTATAGTAAGTATAAAATTATAATTAGTATAGTATAATAGTAAAAATAGTTACATAATAAAATTTTAACCCATATTCAACAATTACATAGCTACTAAATTAAATATTATCATTAGCCTCTTCAATTAGCAATTTATGAGATAATAAACAGTGACTATCCCCAAAATTGCATAGGAATATTATGTTTTGTATGGGATCGATGCCATGGTGTCAATCGACCTGCTTTAAAACCCTCGACAGCTTATATAACTTCTAGGACTTTTTATAAGCTAACTTAAACATTTAGTTAGCTAGAAATTACTTCGGGAAAGAAAAGAAAAATGGTAATGAAATTGTAGTTTATGTTTACTCCGTAATAAACATATTTTTTTAAATAAATGAAACATAACTAAAGACTAATTTTATTCTAATTGTATTTGGTTCATAAAATTTTTTATCACACCGTTCAAGCGACTTCCAAAATTTGAGATCACTCGTTAATAATGTGCTGAATTCGACTTTTTATCTATCTTACTAGTAACAATGATGCCTTGAAAAATTCATCATTATACTCAACACTTAAATAGCTGATAAACTTGATATTATCATTAGGCTATTTAATTAGCGATTTATTAGATAAGCTAGAGTGACCGCCCCAAAAATGCTATCCTTTTACTTGACAATGTATTATCGAGCGAAAAATATTATCTCTACTATATGTCTGCCATGATGTCAGTCGACCAGCTTTAGCAGCATCGACAACTTGTTTAACTTCTAGGACTTTTTAAAAGCTCCATTAAGCATTTTGTTAGTCAAGAATTATATCGAGATAGGAAAGTAAAAATAGTAATGAAATTATCTTAAATAATCCATGTTTATTCCATAATAAAAATATCTTAAAAAATAACAGAAATATAGCTGAAGATTATAGTTCTGTTTATAATAATAGATAATAGATAATAACTGAATAATAAGATATAATAGATAATAACTGAATAATAATAGATATGGTTCTTTGCGACTTGTATTTCTAGAAAATATGAAAAGGGCACTTTTGCGTCGTCACCTACTTATTGGATTCAAAACTTGATATATTGATCATATTTCTTTATTATTTGCTTGAATTAGAGTTGCATTATCTTAAAATTGTCTGCAACCCCAATTTCCGAAAGTAATCTTTGCCTTATTTAATCGTAACGTCTCTGCCATTAAACAAGGGTAATTCTATTCTAAAATTTCAGAGGCTTGGTGATCTGCTATCCACATGTTATACACCAACTAGCTTAAATATGCGCCATCATTATTAGGTTAAATATTTTATGAAATGTTTTTAAATGCACGAATTTTCTTATCTTTTGAACATTTGAACTAAGTAATTAAGTTCTTAGTTAAAGAAGACACTAATATACAGGGTGATTCAGCTCGTCGGTGACAAACTTTAAAGATCGATAGAGCACACCTAGACGAACATTTTTGAATAGGGAATGTAGGGTCCCTGACGCGATGGTAAGGCGCTAGGCGCTTTCGAAAATTTGGGTGCCGAAATTCGAAACGTCATAAAAACTAGGGAAATGGTTAGATTTTCTTGCTTGTTGCGTCGAAATGATTCTGTTTGTTTAGACTTTCTTCAGTACCAATTTGATAAGCGTATCTCTTAAAACATGGATAGGGGGCGCTGCAGACTTTGGAGAGCTAGACAACAACTTTAAGCCCGTTATTTTGATAATTTAACACATGCTCGCCAAAGTTTATACTCTAACTTAAAGTTTGAACCCAAAAGAAGAGCCCTGCAAAAAGCGTAAGAGCCGGAATAAAATGTCAAAGTACAGGGTGGTCGAAACTCGAAGGCTCCTAGGAGATAAACAAACAGATTTCTTGACTTATGACATGCATTTTCATGATTCTGTTTGCTGGGGCTCTCTGAAACTCAGTTGAACGGTACAAAAAGAAACATCGATAGGGGGCGCTTTGGGCAAAAAACATAATTCGTTGACATTTCGGACGCTAACTGGAAACGGGGCGCTACGATCAGTTAGAAACAAAACAAGAGAGTAATTTACTTATCATAAGAAGCTATTAAAACTGCAGTTTGTTTGTTTTTTTTAACAAACATAGCTGGTTTCAATCATGCACAATGCGCGCAATAAAATTTACATAAGGTGCTTTTTGCTGATTTATGCAAAAGATATCGTACCATATCGATATGCAAAAGATACGTAATGCGTAGACGACAACGCGAGATGACGTAGTTGTATGCGCAGACACGTCTTTTGAACGTGCGGTACCTACTTAAGCTTCGGGTTACTTGTCTGCAGATCGGTAGTAGGATGGAACGGTACACAAACTCTGAATTGGCTGACATGCATTTGGCGTATGGCGCTGCTGGTTGTAATGGACGAGCCGCTCAGCGGTTGTACGCCGAGCGTTACCCCAACAGGCAAATCCCCTGCCATGCCTTCTTCGCTCGAGTACACCAGAGGTTGTCCACAACGGGATCTTTCGACGGAGGCAGGCCTGAACGGGAGCGATCAGTGAGCACCCCCGACAACGAAGAGGCTGTGCTTAACCTGGTTGAGGACAACCCAGGTCTTAGCACGAGAGATATCGCCAGACATGTTGGCATTTCGCAAGCAACTGCGTGGCGCATCTTACGTTCCCGGAATCTGCACCCCTACCACATCCAGCGGGTGCAGTTGCTCAGAGAGCAGGATTTTGGCCCTCGAGTGGAATTCTCAAGATGGTACTTGGCGATGAGATCCAGGGATCCCCGTTTTGTAAACAGCATTTTGTTTACGGACGAGTCCACCTTCAGCCGGGAGGGAATGTGGAACGCCCACAACAGTCATGTGTGGTGTGATGAAAATCCACATGAAACCAGAAGCCGAGCAGCCCAGGAGCGTTTCTCAGTAAATGTGTGGGCCGGCATTCTGGGGGATTGCCTCATTGGCCCTTATTTGTTACCTGAACGGCTGACAGGTGGAAATTACCTGATTTTCCTGGATCAAGTGCTGCCGCAGCTTCTGGATGAGGCGCACGTACCCGAAGGTTCGCGTCGCCAGATGTGGTTCCAGCACGATGGAGCTCCGGCCCATTACACGAACGACGTGCGTCTCCATCTAAACGCAAGGTATGGCCAGCGGTGGATCGGGCGTGGGGGTCCAGTTCACTGGCCTGCCCGATCACCAGACCTCACCTGCTTGGATTTCTTCCTTTGGGGTTACCTGAAGGCCGAGGTATACCATACACCTGTCAGCAGTGCTGAAGAACTTGTGGCGCGCATTGTGGCAGCTGCAGGGCAGATCAGAGATACTCCTGGCATTGTTGGAAACACACACTCCTCAATGCGACGGAGGTGCGAAGCCTGCATCATGGCCCAAGGTCGAAATTTCGAGCATCTTCTGTAGTGTTATTTTTTGTAAATAAATTTCCAGTATCATTGATGTTTTTGGTCTAAATTTATTCAGAAGTGTTGAGCAGAGGTAGAAAATGTGTTTTCATTATTACTAACTGATCGTAGCACCCCGTTTCCAGTTAGCGTCCGAAATGTCAACGAATTATGTTTTTTGCCCAAAGCGCCCCCTATCGATGTTTCTTTTTGTACCGTTCAACTGAGTTTCAGAGAGCCCCAGCAAACAGAATCATGAAAATGCATGCCATAAGTCAAGAAATCTGTTTGTTTATCTCTTAGGAGCCTTCGAGTTTCGACCACCCTGTACTTTGACATTTTATTCCGGCTCTTACGCTTTTTGCAGGGCTCTTCTTTTGGGTTCAAACTTTAAGTTAGAGTATAAACTTTGGCGAGCATGTGTTAAATTATCAAAATAACGGGCTTAAAGTTGTTGTCTAGCTCTCCAAAGTCTGCAGCGCCCCCTATCCATGTTTTAAGAGATACGCTTATCAAATTGGTACTGAAGAAAGTCTAAACAAACAGAATCATTTCGACGCAACAAGCAAGAAAATCTAACCATTTCCCTAGTTTTTATGACGTTTCGAATTTCGGCACCCAAATTTTCGAAAGCGCCTAGCGCCTTACCATCGCGTCAGGGACCCTACATTCCCTATTCAAAAATGTTCGTCTAGGTGTGCTCTATCGATCCTTAAAGTTTGTCACCGACGAGCTGAATCACCCTGTATAAGTAGGTAGTAGTCCAATAGTAGTAGTCCAATATGTAGGTGACGACGCAAAAGTGCCCTTTTCATATTTTCTAGAAATATGGAAATTTCTAAATATATTAATTCAATAAAATTCAATTAGTTGAAATTTCTGCTTTTAAACATAATTTTAACTTGATGTATGAAAATACCACTTAAAATGATCTTAGTACATCTGTTGAAAGCCTTCTGCATTTGAAGGATGTAATTCGATGTCCATAGGTCTGTCAAAATACTGAATTCCGAAATACGATAAAAATTTTAGAATATACGTAGGGTAGTACGACCAGTGAATGAACACTTAAGCACATTTGAAAAGAAAATGATTGATTATATTTTAATAAACAGTACCTATTGGTGTTTGACAGTGCAAATACATTTCTTAGTTTACACATTATTAAAAAATAGCAAAAGGAATTTTATATTTTTCTTGCTTGGGATGCTAGAAATGTCTTAATAGAAATCGATACAAAAACCAAGTAAATGAACAGTTGTTACCAGTGAATGAACGCAAAATTTTCCAGTGAATGAACAGGCAGCAATTTAAAAATACTTAAATTTCATAGTTCTTTATTTGTTTTACAACTTGTACAAATAACTTATAACATGTTTTTACTGAAATACGGTTTTTTAATCCCAGAACGATAATTAATTAGCTTGAAAAATTGTCACTTTTAAGTTTTGAAATTACAGATTTTAAATTACAGATTAAAAATAAAGAAAAAACTAATTCTATTTCCTGAAATCATTGGCCCTGTACTTCTCTATTTCCGCAATAACTCCAGATGAACGGGTGGATGTTGCAGAAATAAGTTCAGGTATTTTTATTGTGCGTTTTCATATTATCCTTAAAATACCTGATCTTATACTTTACTGCAGGACACTTCCAATTCCACCACATGTGGACCTGTGGTCCACATATTGTCATGGTGCCTACTTCATATTTCCAACCTTGGACGCTATTTAAAAAAAAGAGTAATCTATTTCTCCCCTGGATGTTTGTCTATAAATGGATTTTTCCTTCCTGTTTGTTTCATGACATTGTAAACATCATCTTTTACTGCATCCTTATGCATTGTAAATCCAATTTACCCTCTCCAACTATCCAATGTTCAAGGAGTTTTTCTTCTTGAAAGGACAACACAGATAATGTCCCATACGCTTACTTTCAATTGTTTTCCCTCGCAGTTTCATAGACAACGTTGTTTTTGGAATATTAAAATGAAGAGATGCCTTCTTCAAACTGAGCTGACCTGACCCTCATAGCTTGTACAGCATTTTGAAAGTACTTGGCACTCTCATATTTCCCTTTTGAGGAATCTTCTTCGTCATCAGTAACAATATTTCTATCAATCATCTAAAAACATAGAAAAAGTGAGATTTGAATGTCAGCAATAATTATTACCTTTAAAAGTGTGTGTGTATATGTTCTTTTGTTACGTTTTTATATTTGTTAACTTTTCATTTGTTACCATTGTTGAAAAATCTCTTAATTCAAACTATAAGTATAAAAGAAGCCAGAAAACATAAAGCTCAAAACTCTTCATTCACTAGGAAAAATAGCCTAATGTATTCCGTCCAGTGAATGAACAGTTGTTCATTCATTGGATTTTTACCATTTGCCTAACCAGTTATTAAACATCCCTATTCTCAAATTGTACAAATTCTACAATGGTTAAAACAATCAGAAATATGTCTATAATATATATATTTAATGTATGTACAATAAAATTAGTGCATAATGCAAATAAAAAGAGTAAATTCTTATCAGACATATGAAATGACATTGCACTTACCTTATTATTTCAGCATAGAAACAATGTATTTCTCTGACATGAAAAATAAAACATCTTCTCAAAGTAAAGTAATGTGACTTCAGTAAGCAAACAGGGACGAAATACCTTCCTATTGAATAGAATTAAAGCAATGTTGTATCCCCATGTAGTGGGGATGTTTTCAAACCTTATTCTATTAAAATATATATAAAATGTTTATTCACTGGGGGCTGTGCACTTACTGGTCGGACTACCTTAGTTCTTTTTTCTCTTTCATTTGCAGTAGATGACAGAGATTTTTAATATTGTGACGTCGATAGGTTTAGACTATAGGTATATAGGTATATGCTCGCAGCGTTTCTAATTTTTTTAAACTTTTCCTACCACTTTCTGAAAAGGATAATGTTCGAGGTACATTTGTTTAACATCTTCAATAAAAATCTCCCACAAATATTATCGGTTTAAAAGAAAGGTAGGCAATTTTAGGAAAGCTGCCAGATTTTGTTTATTTGCCAATCAAAGATAAAAAACAAAAACAAAATGGCAATCTCGATTTCGGGATTGTTCTCTGCATTTAGGAAGAATTTTCGGAGTTTGATAATTAACGATGTATCCTGCAATGCGAAATTCGCCTAGGAGACACGCTTTAAGTGCAGTAACAAGTTTCGTATTTTTCCCGAAGTGCGGATATTTGATTGTCATTTTTATATACGATTCTTGCGTTAGAATTTTAGGTACAAAAGCTTTTTTTGCATTTATGGGTCATCACGTTTAGGAACGTTAATCTTATCCCTTTTTTCCTAGGACTGTACAACCTTTTTTTGTGCTAAATTCTGATGTATGTGGTTGAACATAGTTTGATTTCTATGGAGCACTTAACAGTGGTCAAATGGAGGTGAGGCCCAGGACCGAGACAAAATCACGTGCTTCGGATCAGAAAAATCATATATATATATATATATATTTCTCCTTTTAACTTAAAAATGAATAAACGCATAATATATTTAGATTTATGAGGAATTATAGTGAACAGTAATAATTAAGAAATTCTTTTTATTTGTACTATAATTGTTATCATCATTAGTGTGTGAAATTACTCATAGCACAATCTTCAGTAATGCATTTTCCTAATGCATATTACAAAAATTTATCTATTTACCGATAATTTTGCTGTAAGTCAATGCGTATAATTTACAAAAATCAACATATATCATTTTAAAACCACAAGATAGTTATATCATTCTAAAAGTAAATACTTTTAGACAAGTGAATTTGTAAGGGGTTCCCCAATAATCAGACGGGCCAGTGTCCAAAATGCATTAATATGGCTCTATACCTAAGCACAGTTTTAAAAAAACAAACGACTTTGAAAAAAATTTTTTTGGAATATTGATGAAATGCGTTTCGACTACTAATATGGCTTTTAAGTGAAACTGTCAAAACATTAACTTTTTTTCCTTTGCCCTGAAGCATTCTGTAAACTATCGAGGTGACAAAGGCCGAAGTTATTAGATAGCCTTGACAATTAATGGCGACTCTCCAAGGAAAATACTGCTTATTTTAAATATACTTTTATATATGTAATAATTGTTCCTATCAGGCATCCCAGGTATGAGGAAATTCGAGTTTTAATTAGTGATTAGCCACGAAAAAAACGCGACAATTAGCTGTAAAATTGCAGTAAGTTGCTTGCGTTTGGAAATATATTTTGGTTTGGTTCATACAACATTTATTTCAAATAATACTGGATTGGTGCTTAAATAAGTACCTTTATGTAAAAAGTGGGTGTCAACCTGTGGCACACGAGATATCACTATATTTAAAAATAATATTAGCCTTATTTAATTGCAGAAATTCTGAGATTAAATAAGACTGATTTCTATATAAAAGTTGTGGTACCCCATGGAACACAGGTTCACATTCCTTATGTAAAATTAAAAATACTATATAAAACTGGAAATAAAATACACGGAAAATAAGATTTTCAAATTAAGAAAATATTAAAGTTTTGTCACATTTAAAAATACCAAAAGTTTCAAAATGGTCAAAGGACTATCATTTCACATCTTTTTTTCTATTCAATTACGCATTCACCAATCTTGAATAAATGTTTAAGGTGTTCTTTGTATATATAGTGGAACCCGGTTAAGACGCGTTTCAAGGGAGTGGACAAAATTCGCGTATTAAGCGGGATCGCGTATTAAACGTGATTTGTATAATGTTGTAGGAACTGAACTTATTTACATATCTAATAGTCTAAATAAACTTTAGAGCTTTCATATAAATGTTAATGGTCAATCATTGTGTCTTTTACGTACATTTAAATTAAAATTTAATTGTATTCCACTTTAACTCATTGTTTGTTTTTATAGGACCGACTGAAATCATAATGGAAAATAAATATGGATCCCAACGTGGCTTTATTTTCGATTAATACGTTGCAACCAAAAATTAAACAACAACAATAATTTTTCTACTAGAGTAATTTTTTAAAAACAAAGATAGGAATGTTCAATTTTTTTTCACTTTTTAAAATTATCAGTTTTTTAAATCATATTTAGTACTTGTAATAATGAGTACCATTATAATCTATTCATCTTTTTAATGTAGGAAAGACAATCCTTATTAATTTTTGTGTAAAAAAATATTGTTAGCATAGCAAGCAGTAAAGAAAACATAAAAAAATTATCCAACCGCAGTCGTATGAGTTTAATCCTTACGAGATTCATTTTTGTTGCCCATAATATGTATTATAAAACATAGTACTACTATAACGTACGTTTAAAACCTCACTAACAACATGCAGGGTCATCTCTAACCATAATAATTTTTATGACGTAACTGCGTAGACTGAATTCATCTCCTGAATCTCTCTACTACCGTAAAAACATGCACGAAGCTAGAGACAAAAAATGTGAGGAGGCGGAATCAAAGAAGTATTGCAGTTTTTCTAATTTAGCAGGTTTTTGTTTTATTGAAATATCTTCCACTATTTCCGATTAGTAATTTTCTACTTAATTAATTTGTTGTTAAATAAAGTAAATAATATTATTCGGAAACAGTGCTTTTTTTCTGAATAAAAAAAAAAATCCACTAAATTTGCAAAACTCGAGAAGAGAGATGGAATTTGTATCTTGACCAATGAATTCGCGTCTTAAGCGTGATTTTTTTCTCTTAAAAGACCGAAAATTTATCGCGTATTAAGCGGGATCGCGTAATAACCGTTCGCGTATTAAACGTGATATTTTTGCATTAGCCTTATAGGCGATATTCAAGGGATCGGAAAAAATCCGCGTATTAAGCGGGATCGCGTATTAACCGTGAGCGTCTTAACCGGGTTCGACTGTAATTGTCATTTTATAGATTATGAAGTTAAAATAAAAAGTTCGCTTTAAACGTTTTCTTGGATTTTTTTCAATCTGATTACATAAATATAACTGTAATTAAATTTACTATCCACTTCAATATGTAATTCTTTGATAAAGAAAATATTTAAAAAGTATTTTGTATCAACCATATATGTTAAAATAATAAAACTTTGTAAAAAATCACCATAAAATAAAAACAATACATAGGACACGTTTCGAGCTAAAAATATAACAGCTCGTCATCAGCTACAGTAAACACGTGTCCGTAAGGGAACAAGGTCAAAAATGAACTGAAAGGTAGAGAATGTTGCAAAGAATGCGACAGATGGCGCTAGCTGAAAGGAGCATATGCAGAAGAGGTGAGTGTTGCCAAAATGATAGAAGAGAAATTGAAAGGGAAAAAATGGATTAAATTAAATGGACAAATTTAAAATAAAGTAAAAGAAGTAAATTCAAAAATATAAATAATAATAATAAATAAAGAAATAAAAAAGAATAAAACAAGAAAAAACCAAAAGATCCTTAAAAAAAAAATAAATAAAAAGAAAAGAAACAAGAGACGAGGGAAAAGAATTACAAAAGTAATTTCCACGCTGGAGATAGGAATGGAGATGATGAGAGATCGTTGATAAGATTATCAGAATTTTTAGAAATAAAATCCTCTCCTTTCCTATCTCCAGCGTGGAAATTACTTTTATAATTCTTTTCCCTCTTCTGTTGTTTCTTTTCTTTTTATTTTGTTAAAAAAAAGTATCTTTTGGTTTTTTCTTGTTTTATTCTTTTTTATTTCTTTTTTTATTATTATTATTATTTATATTTTTTAATTTACTTCATTTATTTTATTTTAATTTTGTTTATTTCTTTTATTTCCATTTTCTCCCTTTCAATTTCTCTTCTATCATTTTGGTTACACTCACCTCTTCTGCATATGCTCCTTTCAGCTAGCGCCTTCTGTCGCATTCTTTGCAACATTCTCTACCTTTCAGTTCATTTTTGACCTTGTTCCCCTACGGACACGTGTTTACTGTAGCTGATGAGGAGCTGTTATATTTTTAGCTCGAAACGCGTCCTATGTATTGTTTTTATTTTATTGTGATTTTTTATAAAGTTTTATTATTTTAATTGCTTCATATCGCCAGTTTTCGGTGATGTTTCTCCAACCATATATGTGTTATTATGTATGAGAATTAAAGTATTTAAGCATTAAAAGTTTTAAGATTAAAATAAATTATGTTAAAGTCTTTAGATTTTAGTTATTCCCACGCAGTACTTCATTTAGAAATGAGTTATTTTTTCATAACTTTATTATGAATCAGCCTGATTAAAAAAATTAGAGTATGCATTTCAAAATACCCAATAAATTATTGTGATTACGCAAAGTAATGATGGAATATTCTAATCGTATTTTCATATGATTCTCGAAACTATGCTACCCGGGGTAAATTTAAAAATTAAAATGGCCACTTGCTTTACAGACATTAGAGTTTTGCCTCTGTATTAACTTATTCACGAAATACATGGGTGATAGAAATAAGCCTGTCATACAGCTACTTAGGAGGACTCTATACCCTTTGAAATATAATTTTTTAAAAAGTATTTTATACCTTTTTGAAATATTATTAAATGGTTTTATGCAGGAAAATGATTCAATCAAGATAAAGTGTAATTCTTACGATATATATATATAAAAGGAAAAACTTTACTTTTACAATTTTGAACCTTTTGTAACGACGTTTATCTCGTGTATTTCTTAAAAGTGTGTTCAAAAAATGTAAGGACCAGATTTCCAAAATGTTAATTGCTTTAATAAAATAAATAAATAAATAAATAAAATGTGACGACTTATGTAAAAATAGAGTAATAGTGAGCATTTGCATTTTTTTAATTAAAAAAAAACTTTATATTACCGAAAATCCTATTTTTATTTTTATGAAATGCACCATAAAGATCGTTTATTTAAAAAAACCCGAGTCATTTGAAAAATATAGGTTGAAGTTTCAGAACCCCCCCCCCCCCCCCCCCCCCAACAAACTGAGAAGAATAAATTTAAAGGTTTCAACCTGAGTCATTTAAAGGGAAACTGAAGCAGTAAAAACCCTTTTTAGCCTAAATTTAATTATAAAATGTTTTCGAAACGTTGTCAGAACTTACTACGGATATCTAAACTCATTTTAAGCAAAAAGTTGAAAATTGAAATTTTCGTCATTTTGCGCTTAATGATTCCCTTTAAGGAAGCGTTTCCTTCAAAATAATATTCTTTTAATATTATTTAGTTATTGTTATTGTTATTGCAAAAGTTTTCCAAATATCCATAATTTTTTCAGAGATTTCCTAATATTATCAGCCTGCTCATGAAGGCTAGTAAAAACTGGAAAACATAAATATAAAAATTCAATTAACATTATTCGTTCATTTTGGTATTAAATTTTTAAACGTGTGGAACGAAATTTTACTAATAAAAATAAACCCTAACATAAAAAAAATCTTGGATTAAAAATTTAACTTTGCCGCTCAAAAACATTTTTCAGTGTTTCATTTATTATAATTGATTTGAAAAACTGTAACCCCGCCCCTCTTCCTTTGAAATAGGGTAGTTAGATATTACAGAGATAAAAAATAATACATTGGCCTTGGACATTTTTGTCAGAGATATTTTCCTTTACCTTTACTTATGTTTGTATTACTTTTTCTAGTATCGTGTTACAAAAGGTTTAGTTATTAAACAACTTTTAACATCCTTAGTTGACCATTTAGAAACAAGATACAGTTTTATTTTTTCATGTATATTACTTACGTTTATTCAAATTTTCGATAGCAGCACATTAAAAAATTCAGATATGCCTGTAAATAGTTAATTATAGTTTTATTGATTTCGAATAAGAGTTAAAAGAAAGCATAATGAACAATAACAACACTCTGAAAAAAAATGAAGTACTCAAAAATGAGTAAATCGATGTACTCATATTGAATTGAGTACGTTTGGATAAAAAATGAACATATGTTTTCTCAACTTTGAAACATCACCTGTTATCAAACCCAAAGAAGACGATAATTTTGTACCCTGTAATGGTTTATTTCATTTATGGTGGCATAAAAGATGTTTAGGACGATTCAAATATTAAATTATGTATAGTATTTTAAAATAATTTAAAAGTGCTTACAAATAAAGCTCTTGTTAAAAAAATATTCGATTTGGGTATCTTGCTAATAATTTTGCTATTTTCTTAATAAATAATTAAGTAAGCGTTTCTTGTTAATAATTTAGAACGGAAAATAAATGTTTGTACATATTTACTTTAATTTGTAGGTTCAGGGGGGGGGGGGGTACATAACGATTCATATTTGAACATAACCATAGGATCAAAAATGAGTACATGTGTTTCTTAATTTTGAGTACATTTGGATCGGAGCTGTTTTGACTTTTGAGCACAGTCAATCAGGGTAACTTTGATCCGCATTTTCTCTATTTTCATATGCCACACTCTTATTTTGAAGAATATTGTCGCAACTAGGGGCATGAAAGAGAAGAAATGATCCTAAATTATTGTTTGACTATCAAAAATTAAGAAATAATAAGGATAAATGGAATAAAAAATGGATTTTTAGCATGGTTCAAAGTTACTCAGCCATTTGAGGTAACTTTGCAGCATATGATAAATTTTTATATAAAATAATTCATTATAAAAAAAGTATTGTAGTCAGGACAACTTTAAACCCCAAAAAATGTTTTCAGATATGTAAAGACTCCGAATTTACATTTCCCAACATCACAAGATTTGTATAATTTATGATATTACAACAAATATCAGTCATAAGAAAAGTGGAAGATGAGAACCGTGAACATTTAGAAATTAAAAAAAAAACCTGTTTATTGTTCATATAAAACATAAAAATGCAGTGAAAAACAATTTTCAATGTTTTAACTCAATAATATATCCATAGTTACAGTGATACATACAAGTACTAGTATTATTCAAACAAGAATAAAAAACGTCGAAACGTATGAAATGTCAAATTTGAGTAGCTCCGCCCTTAATCACGCCTCTAAATGAATTTTATGTATTTTACACATATTTGTGAAAATATTTACATGTTATATCTAATGCACACTTTCGGCATTTATATAAAATATACGTGCAAATATGGAAAATTTTCGACAGTAGCACCTATAATCAGTAAATTATAAGCATCAGTGTAACTTTGAGCCGGCTCAGTTACCCTGAAAATGCGGTAAAATGCTAGTGCTTTCTTATTTTACATTTTATTAACTATTAATAAATAAATAATCACAAAATATTAACACATTTACAACATTTAGATAATAATATGTCTGATAAATGAGTATATTGTTACTTACTATGAAAATTTAATTGGATTACAACAACTTCAAAACAGCATTCGAAATTACCTTGAAAACAGTACTTCACAAAAATAGTTAGATGATGCATTTAATCGTGTATAATGTTGCTAATTTATTTTCTAAAATAAAGAGTAGAAATCCCAGTTTAGAACCTTGCCAACAGAGCACAGTTCTGGAGTTTATTTAGTCTTTTAGAGTAAAAAATATTGAAAAATAGGAGGTGGTGCAAAGTTACACGCCGTGGTTCAAAGTTACCCTGATTGACTGTATTCAATATTAACGGAGCTATTTTTCTATTGAAAATTGAGTACTTTTACTCAATTTTGAGTACCCATTTTTTTTCACTACAGTGAGCTGCAAAATATACATTGTATTATAGCATGCTAGAAAATAGAGATGTTTTATTTTTTTAAACAAAATATGTTGTAATTTTACACAGTCTTATAAACATATATTAATGCATATATTATTTTTTCATACAAAATATCATACACGATGAAGCAGCGGTACTCGTTACTTTTAGCGGAAAATAGTTTCACACCTCAATTTGCGAAATTAAATATTTGTCTTATTTAATGACACAAATTTTGCAGTTCAAGCAGGTTAAGATTTCTATTAAAAAAGTGGCAACTCTGCGTAATGAATACCACTTCAGTAAAGGAATTCATGAGTTAAAGTTAAATGATTATAAATTAAGGGCTTAGTTACTTAACCCTTTTTTTTTTTTTACCATCCTCGAGTAGACTATTTAGAAACAAGAAAGTGTTTTATTTTCGTGTAATTTGCCTGAGTTATTTTAGACCTCTTATATAAGCATACTTGAATAATCAAATATACGTAAAAATAGTTCTTTTTAATTTTATTAATTTTGAACAAGAGTTTTTAAGAGGTGATGCCGATTTAATGCCCGTGAAATTAAAACCATTTTTAGTAGTTTTTTGGGGAAAAGTTGACAACTTATTTTCAAATAGAAATTACCATTAAATTGGTCATATTTTAAACAACAAATTCCAGAAAAATAAAACGAATCTGTTAATTAGGAAGCTAAGAAAAAGAAGAGTGTTCTCCATCTTCAGGTTTCTTCTGATTGACGGGCACTACTCCTTATTAATGGTAATTCTGAAACAAACAGGGCTTAAAATGTTTTAAACTGAACGTAGAAATCTAGCAAACCATTTATTTTCATAAAAAGTTATATTATCATTATCATTATTGTTATTGTTATTATTATTACTATTATTATTTTAAAGTGAAATTTTGTGAAGGAAATGGAAAAGATTTCCTTAGAAGCTTTGTTTGTAAATAATAATAATTATAAAATTGGGAATTATGAAGACAGATTTAATGGCTTTGCAGATGAGTACAGTCGGTCAAGAAAAACAAAAAACGGAACTCCCCATATATTTTATCGCCAAAAACGCAAATAACCATTCGATTGCTAATTGTGTCTTCTTTAAAATACGAGGGTAAGCTGAAAAGATGTGCACACATGCTTGAAGAACATGAATAAAATCAAATAGAAAGATCGAATAAAAAGTACATTAAAGCACAGTTCTTAAGCTTCAAAATCATATATTTATTTTTCCACATAGTCACCGTTAAGGCTAAAAAATTTCTCCCAACGTGTAACAAGTTTTTCTATTCCGTCACTGAAAATTTCTTCCGAATTTTCTCGAATCCAGGACTTCCCAGCTGCCTTCACCTCATCGTCCGAGGTGTAATAAGGTAAACCTTTGAGGACTCTTTTGAGTAGAGGAAAAAAATAAAAATCGCAAAGCGCAAGATCGGGGAAGTAAAGAGGTTGTGAATCGGTTCAAACTTCAGGTTTCGCAGACCCTCTGGAGTTGCGGATTTTACAATATTCCAATTGTTCAATAATGAAGACGACACGTTCCTTGGATATTTCCATTACGATTGCGATACACTTTTGAGTGATTCGCCGGTCATTTTGAATCAAATCGTCGACGAGTTTGCGATGTTTATCATCTGGGCAGTGATCGGACGCCCGCTGCGTTTTTCATCAACAATTATGGCTTTTCTAGGCTTGCGATCACGAAATTTTACTGCCGATCGATTTCCAACACAACAATTCGATTTACAACGATTTACAATCGATTTACAACGATTTACAATCGACTTATCAACAGCATCATCATCTTTAATCGACGATGAATCTCAGCATGAATCACTTTTTCAGCAGTTAAAATTCGATAACAGCACGCTGTTTAACTCGTATTGACAGCACTAGAACACATATCCATACTTCCGTTTCTCCAAACACACTGGATGAATTCAGCGACTTCAAATCTGCACATACGTATAGAGGGGAATGTTACTTTCAACTGCCACCAAGCGCGCTTCTGAAGGTCATTTCGTTAGCGTTCTATAAGTATGTGTGCATTACTTATCAGCCTAACCTCGTATGTTACAAAAATAAGTTTAGGGGTCAACTTTATATAGATATTGTAACAAACTTTGAATTTTTCAATAGGTACATAAAATTTTGACATCATATTTGGATTCTTTGGTACATTTTATATTCGGTTACTAAATGCAGGAAGTCATTAGTTGAATAAGTTTGGAAATTATGTCGATGTAAAGTTTTGAACTGCTAACGTTAAATTCTTGTTTTAATTGTTGCAAATCAAACTGCAGTGCTACTAATTTTTTAAGTATAACTCAAAAACTACTTGGCGGAATGGGATATAAATTTGGATTCGCATAGTTATACCTTCAAGAAATCGATTTATGTTTTTTTAGTTACAATACATATTTTATTCAAATATCAATTTCATAATTTATATTTGTTGAAATTAATATTCGAAAAATTACATATTGTTATCTATAAAGGTTTTAAATGATCCCTATATAGTTTACTTGATGGTACTATTATATTAAATATTCTACCTTTTGTTTTACAAATACATAAAAATGTGAATAAGACGTTAATATTAAAATTTCTCCTTATTAATTTTTATTAACCCTCTCGCTGCGTAATTGTTTTATCAAAATCGCTTCAAAAATTGCGTATTTAACCCCTTCGCGACGAGCGTCTTTTAAGAATTTTTATTCTTTTGTCACCGGTTTTACAAAACAAAAATTTTTGTCTAATTTAATCGGGAAAATGCTCCGATTAAATAAGGCAAAATTTACAATAAAAAAATAACTGGTGGGAATAATCAAGGAGGGTTAATGAGACGGAAAAAAATGCATCCCCGAGGAAATCTCGTGCTGCACAAATTTTGCTACTTTTACGTTGCCCGAGGAAATCTCGGGTTGCGAAGCGAGAGGGCTAATCAGTAACTCAAAGACAGAAAGTATTATCTTATAGAGATGAGTTCGGGCTCGTTTTTTGGAGCCCGGGCCCGCCCGAGCTCGACGATTTTAAATCCGAGCCCGAAAGATTTTTTGTCATCAGAGCCCAAGGCCGCCCGAGACCGATACCACTCTTTACCGATACATCTTTAACCCGTTGGGGAAGCGACTGGTATACGTGCCGGCGTTGTTGGCACTTACATCCAGCGCGACCGGTATTCGTGCCGGCGCTGTTGGCATTTACATCCCGAGCGACTGGTATTCGTGCCGTGAGTTTGGAACGTTCTTCGTTACTCGTATTTCAAAAAGTATAACGCACAAAAATTTTTTGTTGATCATATTTGAATTTATATTAGTGAAGAACACATTTCCTTTTAACTAGGAAAGCAACTGGAATGCCATTAATATTTTTTTATCCATGTGAATTTAGTTTTTCAAAAAAATACTTCAATGAAAAAAAAAATGTGTTTATTTCATTATCAATTTATGTTTGACGGATGTTTCTGAAACATGATCTCTTTTCGATCATAAATCTTTTACGTGTCTAATAAAGCTTTATTTTTTATTTATCGCAAAGATTTTTCTGCAGCACTTGGAAGGGAGAATGTGTGGGTCAGCTGATAAACTGAAAACATATGACGTATGAGTATGCTTGATTTGTGCGTCTGACTAAGAGTCGCAATTAATGCATGTTTTCTATTACTCTTTTTTTTCTTTACTTTTATCTGGATTAGAAATGGCTTATTTGTAGATCTACGGATGCGCATTTTCTATTAGCTTTTTTTTTCTTTTATCTCGATTGGAAATTGCTTATTTGTCTATTGTTGTGATTACTGAGCTCTGGGATTTGTTCCTTGAGAATAAAAGGGTGACTCCATTTTATACTTTTTCTTGTTGCGGGAAATTCAGTTGAGCAGTAAAAAAAAAAAGAGAAAGAGAGAAAGAAAGAAAGAAAGAAAAAGTTACTGATTGTGGGTTACTTTTGTTAATTTTTTTTAATCTTACCTTCAATAATTTTATATATCGCTTCAAATTAATTCATTTTAAATTAAATTAACTATATTTAAATATCGTGTTTCCCAAACTCATTAAAGTGTCAAAAAACGCAGTCTTCGGAAAGTAAAATTTCTGAGAGTTAGGGATTCTAACACAATTGTTGAACTCTGACTATTTTGATAAATAAGCGCTTACACTACCGTGCATATTTCGAATAAATGGTCAGTTTTACCCATTATAATTTAATACATGTATTCGATATATTCAATTATATATATATATAGGGGCTATGGGGAGGGGAGATGTAAACATAATTTCTTATTAACAAAACAGGTGGACAACATTATTTCTTTTTCATTTACTAGCAAACAGAAGTATCATTTCAAACATATTTCGCATATGTTATATCGAACAGCGGATTATATATGCATACACATATGACAGAAGAATAGGAATGCCAAACGTTGGGTTTTTCCATATTTTGGAATTAAATAATTTTATAATAATTTAAAGATTTTAATAATAACTTTCTATTCTCATAAAAATAGATAACGGACCAAAAAAAGATAACAAACTATTTTGATGTAAAGACCAAGTTAAAAAAAAAAAAAGAAAAGTTTGGTTTGTTAAAACATGATAACGATATTTCAAAAGACAAATCCCCCTCCCCTTAGCGATATCATGTGCCAGCCCCCCCCCCCCCCCTAAAATGATAACGTTATATATGCACAGCCCCATATATATATGTATATATCCAATTTTAAAAATACTTTTAACATTAATGACATTTTTGAGTAATAAAAGTAAGTATATTCAAGTAAGTACATAAGTATATTCTAAATTATTACTCAGTTCCATTTATTATTTTTAATTATTATTCAATACTTTTAATTTCATAAATTTATTTATATTTTTAAATAATTCTAATACAAAAGATATAAATAAATATATTTTAACAACAACTAATTGTTTGATGAATGTATTTTAAGTTATCATTCAAGTTTACTCATTATTATCAAATACTCTTTATTTGATATTTCGTTTTATTATACGTAACTATATATTTTTTCTTTTATTTTTAAAACTATTTTTAACATTTAACAACTGTTTAGAAATGCATATTTTAAAGTGTAGCTCTAGTGTATTTATTATTACTTATTATTATTCAATACTTTTTATTTGATAGATATATTATGATTGATTATATATTTACATGTAATTTTTTAATTTTCAAAAATATTTTAAATAAAATTAAGCATTTTCAAACTATTTTTATGTACGTCTGTATATTAAGTATTAAAATGTAGCATGCACAAGTTGCTTGCAAGTTTTATTTAGCTATTTTATTTGTGAATAAAACAGCTTTATTAAAACACTTATTTTGCTTAAGGAATGTGTTAGAAATAGAAATAAAACTATTATGTTTTTTAACAAAATTATTTTTTATTTGAGCAAAATGTTTCATATGTTGCTATATGAAAGGCACGTAAGTATTTTGTGACCATATTATATCATTTATCTTAAAATATGCATTATATATACTAAAAAAGTCATTTTTGTACTAAAATATTTGAGAAAATAGCTCAATTTTTTGCGTGAATATATATAATAACAATTTATTCCATGTATGTGTATCTCAAAAGGTTATATGGAAAAATGAATCTTTTATAATTTTTTAAAAAACACTTTACAAAAGTTAGGCTTAGCTTCGCAAAATCCTTCGGCCCAGAAGAAGAAATCAAATTTTCCCGCTCCGTCCTCAGATGCGCACTTCAAAATGCGCGCGCCGTCGCGAACAGGTTAACTATAATCGATTCCTTTCTCATAACAGTCTTCCGTGATTGACGTGAACCGGAAAACCAACGTAAATTACAAAATTGACACCGTTATCTTAAAGGTTAGATGCCTTTATATTAAAAGAAGAAACACTGACTGATTGCTTCCTATCAAAATAATAAAGTAATTATATTTACTTACGAAGCAAAATGATCTCTTAAATCTACTTACAGAGTCCTTAGCATGAGCAGAGTTCATGACAAATAGATATAATACCCAGTAAAGTTATTTTCATATGAAGAATGATTATGACTCATGCGCAAATATAAGATTAAATAATTTGCAAAACTCAAGCTAATTCTGGTCTACTGAAAATCGAAGAAAACATTCTCTTTGTGTTAGATAACTAAATAAAAAATAAATAAACGATCGGATTAAAAAAATATCTTCTGTCACAAACGAAAATCCTAATAAAAACAAATTCATTGCTTGTGTTTGTTTTGATTGGCGTCATATTAATTGATCGTCGTCGAAAATGCCGTACACATAAATCTGAAAACATCACAAATTTTCTTTTGAAACAGCAATCAAATACTAAAATAAATAAACACGATTTTTTTACCCCTTCATTTTGATCTAAATAACATTGAAAGACTTGAAAAGTAATTTTAAACAGGGAAACAAGTTCTTTCAATCTTTTCTATACATAAATAAATATAGTTTTCCGGTTTCAGAAAGAACGAGCCCGAGCCCGCGCGAACCCGAAGGCTAGAATAAAAATAGAGCCAGAGCCCGTGTCGGGCCCGGGCTCGGGCTGAGCCCGTCTCATCTCTATTATCTTAACAGGTAAATGTATGATCCTATGTGCTTTGCAACGCGTTTGTTACACTGCTTCAAATGCGTAAACTGTTCTTTTCACAAATAATGTTACTTAAAATATAATTTAAAATTTTGACTAAAGATTTTGAAGTAATAGTAGAGAATTATATATTTTCTGGTTTTTGAGCCACCAAGATAGCATTGTTGTAACATATTATTCAGAATCCGGGGTGGAAACTATTCTTATGTTACAAAATAAAACTGGATAACTTATCATCGACTAATAAGTTTTAATATTTACATCGTATTTACATGTTGCTATTTACAAAATAACTCAGTTAATTTAAAATACGGCATAGCTCAAATGCCTTGTCGGCAACAACAACCTTGTAAACATTCTACTCTCTCGTAAAGTCTAATTTTCTCAGCTTGTCAGTTCTTTTGAAAGAAAAGAAAAAAAAAAAGAAAAGGAGAACAAATATGATGGAGTGCGTATTGTTCGAGTGTTACACTCTTCCCCTCACACTGCATTACTGGTTCCTCAGATGCAGTGTGCATTTCCTGGGTGGATTCCTTCGGGATGCTTTCTGGTGCCTAAAATCCTCTATAGTTCTCGTGTTTTGTGGTCCTTTCGTGAATATTTGCTGGCTGGGCGTCTGATGTTTCCCGGGTCTACCTCTAGGACGAATAAAGCCTTTAGAAGATCCACCATCATCTTGCGTGTAAGGGCACAAAGCTGATATATGATAATTTCCTAAGGGAGAAAAGGGGTTTTCTTTAGTGGCAATGGTATAAGAAGTGGGAGATCTTTGTTTTCCATAGTACCCATTATCATGTCTGTAACTTCCAGACCTATAATCCAATTTGTAATTATTTTGATCATTAGTTCTAAGATCATTTTCATATCTCTTTTCGAATTTGGTAGACGAATCTGCATTTCGCCGTGCACTATACGTGTGTGATGGTTGGGAATTTCTTTGCTCCTGATAGCTACCTCTACCTGATCGTCGGCCATCATAATTATAATTATTTCGAGCATGATAGTAGCCTCTATATTTGCAGCTAGGAGAAAAATTTGGATTATACTTTACTTTTGAAGTAAGTGAAGCACTTTCTAGCGTTTCAGATGCTTCATTAGGTTCAACCATATCCGATGAACTATTTTCCAAACCTTCACTTTCTGTCATATCTTGAGATATTAAAGAATCTTTAGTCTCAAAATTTTGAGAAATCTCTGATTCATCTTGGTAAGAATTCTCTGAACCAGGTTTCTCATAACTATTTTTATTGTAATTTCCATGGTTAAATGACTGTTTAACATATTTTTGGCCATATCTATTATTGCTTTTGTTAACAATTGGTCTATTAAAATTTCTGTTCTTACCCCTATAATCGAAATTCCTACGGCAATCTTTTACATAGCCTTTTCTATCATGTGCAGGACTATCAATTTCATCAGATAAAATTATGCCCATCTGTGATCCTGTATCAATATAATGTTTAACTTTAGGTGTAGTCTCTTCCCCTAGTTGGAAGCTACTAGTAAGTTTTCCAAGCAGTTCATTCAACCTAACTTGTTGCTCTGAAGTGAGATGCCTACCTTCATCTTCTCTAAGAAAAACTGGGTCTAATTCAACGGATTTTATAGCTAATTCACTGGGAGGCCTATAAATATCTTCAGCGAATCTATATTTCAACTTACATCTATCAGAAAAGAACCATTCTTGATTTACTACATCCAAAACAATCTTTGCTTTGCGTAAAAAATCGATTCCTAAAATTGTACGATTATTTCTGGCATTCGGCAGAGCATAAAGTGTTGTTTTAATGTCGCGACCTTCAATTTTAACATGAACTTCTGTTTTATAAACTTCGGTAGTGTTTTGTAGCCCATCCGCTAAGACTACCATCATTTGAGTTTTTTCAAACTTCACACCTTGGTCTTTTAATAAAGAATACAAAACTTCACCCGCAACGCAATGTGTTGCGCCAGTGTCAGCACAAGCTGTGCCAGAAAGACCATTTATGCTTATTTTTACCAATAATGTTGGTGATGTTTGCATATTACATGTACGAAATTCTAGTGATTGAAAGTGCACCGATACATTTTTCGGAGAACAGGTTGAACACTTGGATTTAATAACTCCCTGGTTTCCACAACCATAACAACTTAACATTGGTCGATTTAAATTCGAAGGGTAATTAATTTCATTTCTCTTGGACTCCTTTTGATTGCCAATTTTACCAAACTCATTTCTTTTAAAATCTAAAGGCGTTTTTTCAAAGCGATTAGAATTCCCAAACTAACTGATTTTATTTGATCTCTTTATTTCTACTTTGTGTGATCTCACATTATCATATAAATCTAACTTTTCAGCTAATTCAACAGGATCTGTTAAATTCTCTCATTGGTCTAAATAATGTTCTTTGCAATCAGGGGAAACCTTTTTCTTTAATTGGCCAGCAATAATTAATTCCGATAATTTTTCAAAGGAATTTATATTTAATTCGGATAGCCATCCCTCAAAATAGCTTCTAATTTCAAAATAATATTCTTTCCAGCTAATATCGGTTCGCTTTGGATGTCGACTAAACAAAACTCTAAACCTTTCAGCAGTTAACTTGAACCTCTGCAACAATATATCTTTAATATAAGAATAATCCTCAAATTTTTCTTCCGGCTCACGCGCTATTAATTTACCGATTTCATTTGGAAGGACTCCAATTAAATACGTAATCCACAGTTCTTTAGAAACCTTTAAAAGTTTCATTTGCCTCTCAAAAGTTATTAAAAATAAATTCATATCATCCTTTTCAGGATTGAAATCGGGTAAAACCTTTTTCAAGTCAACGCGGATTGAAGAAGTTTCTAGAGGGTTGCTTGTATTTGCAACAACATCTCTTGTTCCTGCTTCTAACCTGAGCTTCTGTAGCTCAAATTCTCTTTCTTCGGCTAAACGTTTCTCTTCCTCAAGAGTCTTTCTTTCTTCTACGATATTTTCAAAAATTCCCTGTACAAAATCTACGTTATCTTTAAATGCCTCATTATTTACAATTTTATCACGTAATTCGAGGACTTTATCATCGCTACTTACTTCTACTTTTAATTCTGAAGCTAATGTGATTAAATCAATTTTCTTATCCTTTGAAAGAAACGCCATCATTTGAACTAAATACGTTTTAGCTAACTTCAAACTTAATTTGTGTTACGAATAACTCTTAGCAAAATACGTAATTTTTAACATATATAGAACATAAATAACATACAATATCTTTCAAAACTCAATATAATGACACCAACTATTTGCCTTTTTTTTTTTTTTTTTTTTTTTTTTTTTTTTTTTTTTTTTTTACACAATAATATCAATCATATAATAATTAAAATAATGCCAGACACTCATTTATAATAACTTCATAATAAAATAGCTCAGTGCAACTATATAAATGTATAAAATAAAGCAAACGATTTTTATTTTTCAATAATAATTATTAGAATTATTTCTCTTATGAATATCTTCATTTAATTCAGATACTAAAATACTTGAAGCTGCAGACGACTTTTCGTATTTCAATTCTAAGTAAAATATCATTCATTCTGAATAGAACAATTCCAAAATATTCCAAACGAATCAAATACAATTTTCAAAAATCATCAGATTCCGGATGAATCAAAAGTACTTTTGTATAAATTTTTGTACTTTAGTATCTAAATTTTCTTATTAAAACAGTTTAACACAATTTAAAATAATACTTATCTTCATATCTTGCTTCTATTCTTGCCCGACGTTGGGGAGCCACTTCTGTAACATATTATTCAGAATCCGGGGTGGAAACTATTCTTATGTTACAAAATAAAACTAGATAACTTATCATCGACTAATAAGTTTTAATATTTACATCGTATTTACATGTTACTATTTACAAAATAACTCAGTTAATTTAAAATACGGCATAGCTCAAATGCCTTGTCGGCAACAACAACCTTGTAAACATTCTACTCTCTCAGCTTGTCAGTTCTTTTGAAGGAAAAGAAAAAAAAGAAAAGGAGAACAAATATGATGGAGTGCGTATTGTTCGAGCGTTACATTGTTGGGAAATCTACGGTTTTCAATGCGGTGAAACTAGATTTGTAATTGTAAATGCAGTTCAGTTCTCAGTCGATAAATCGATTTGTTTGACGGATATTCAAAAAGCAAGATGTGCATATTACAACTCGTATCATAAAAAACAAAACAAAAAAAAAACAAAGTAATAAAACTCAACATAACGCAATTATCACACTTCACTCTCAATCTAAAATCGCTTGAGGCTGAAATTGACTCTCTATTTATAACAGTTTTATTTACTATTAATTTTCTGGACATTAATTGTGATGACGTACTTCCTGCAATAGAAAACTTCGATCGAAGAGCTTCTGTTTCTCGATACTTCCAGATAAATGTAAGCCATCAAAATAATCTCCAAACTCACGAAGTTCACGTAGCTAAATCCGAATAGGCAATAGCACTGTATATAGGTTTTTCCATTTATTGCTGAACATAGGGTCAGTTGGGATGATTCTGAACATGGGGTACAGGGGCGCGCCGACCCAGTGTGCGAAGTGTGCGGCGCACACAGGCGTCAAAGTAGTAAAGGCGCCAAATATTTCAGTTGAGGAGCAAATCCTTAATTTAATTATACCAAAATGTATAATATTTTCTTGACATCTGAGTTATGTTTTGTAGATTTACCTGCGATAAACTTACTTATAAATATTCAATTCTTTTTTTAAAATTTATTTACTTTTATTCTACTTCTGAGTCTTCTAATAAGTGATTAAGACGCTGACCTGTCCAACCTTTCAATAAACAGAGGGAAACTTTACGTAGTTGCAAGCAATGAAAGGTGCCATAATTCACATGGCTGAAAACACGCAACACTATTATCTCACTGCATTTGTGGTAGAACATAGTACAATTTTATTACCACAGGGGCTAAATTCCGCCTGTTTTTTTAATAGCAGTCGTCGCCTAACTGCAGAATTTCTGTCATAAATAAGATGAAAATTATTATTCGGAAATACTGGTAAAAGTGTCCCCTGCGGTAATCAAGCCATGAATAGTGATAGACCTATGCGTCACAAGAGTCTTATAGAATGCACATACATCTCAACGCTGATAGCTTACGACTCAGTAACTCTATTTGAAAATAATTTACAGAAATAATATAAATCATAGTAAATTTAGAATTAGATTTTTCAAAGGAGCAAGCTGTCTAAAATGTTTTGTAGGTGAAGGGGACAGAAAACTTAATCAGGGGGGAGAAAGACAATGTCTGCAACAGCATACGCCGGACGTGTAACGTACTTGTTTTGATTTTATATTTTTAAACGGAAATTTTTCCAAACGAACTATTGTCAGCAGCACTACCTTCGAAAGGGTACAACCTCGAATTTGTATGATTTTTCATTTTAAAATGAAAATCCAACCGAAGGAAGCTCGAGTTGAGGGCCCCGCTGCCTTCGGTAGCGTACACCGTGGGTGCTGTCCACGCTCTGGCCTGATTTTTCAAGCGAACCTAGAATTTGTATTTAGTCTTTCAGTTCTGACAAAAATTCTTGGTAAAACATAAATTATATAAAATGCGCACCATCCCCTCACTTTTCTAAAATGCGAAATGATATCCAATGCAGATATTTCTTAACGGGAAACGATATCTTTAGAAAACTTGCACCCTTGTATCGAGAGAAAAAACATTTCTGGTAAATCCCTTAAATCGCTTCAAGAGTTTTTTTAATAGTAAATATTTATATTTTTTCACACCCGAGATATCGTTAGAACGGGAAAAATACCGAGAATATATTAATAGGTTTTTTGTTTTTTTAAGTTTGAAACTTTAGAAAAACGGAAAGATTTCAAAACTGACGCGAATCGCGGCCAAATAAAAAGATTTTTTGAAATAGTAACAAAAGATACCGTTGGAATCGGAAAGGTAACACGGAAAGGTTTCATCCTTACCTTTTTATTTTTTTTTGTAACTCTACAGGGATCCGGTTTCAGAATTTCAAAATGTAATAAACATCGAACGCTACGTTTACGTGAAGGACGGCTTAACGTCTGGGGAAATGCACAGGCATGATCGTTTTGAAGAAAGAAAGCTCGCCATTTTGCGATGATTATTATTTCTTTTAATTAATATTTCTGCTAATTATTTTAAAAAAATGAAAAATCTAAGCCGCAGGTGATTTCGGACCTTCCATCGTCTATCCTAATCCAAATTTTCAGACCTGTATGTGCGGTAGATTTTCTTAGCCATCGCCCACACATGTAGGGTAAAGACAAACGTCCTTCTTTTATTAATATAGATCTGCAAATTAGAGGGGACAAACAACTTTCTTTTATTAGTACAAATGCAATCTATTGTTATCTTATTGTATTATTTTCTTCGGGATAGTGGAAATTTTCCTTTTAACCCTTTGAAAACGTTGCGGTAAAAAACCGTTTAGCAGGATTCATTCATTTTTCTTTCTTCTATCTTCAATATAAGAAAGTATTGTAATCGAAATTTTTTTCGACTTCCGGTTTTCGACGGATTTACACGTTTTAGGGGTCAGAGATCCCAAAAAACATGCTTATAGAAAATGTCTGTCTGTCCGTGTGTCTGTCGCCATTGTACCATCAAAAAGTGTATGAAGTTATGCATAGAATTGAACCAAATTTTTATTTTAAGTTTTTGGCTATAGCAAGCAGGTCCTCCCTGAATTTGGAAAAAATTTGCCGGTAGGGGGCACTGTAAGAGCGATTTTTGTGCGAGTTTGAATATTGTACCATCCAAAAGTGTATGAAGTTATGCATAGAACTAAACCAAATTTTTATTTTAAGTTTTTGGATATGGCAAGTCGGTTTTCCCTGAATTTGGAAAAAAATCGCCGGTAGGGGGCGCCGTAACAGCGATTTTTGTGCGATTTTGAATATTGTACCATCCAAAAGTATATGAAGTTATGCATAGAATTGAACCAAATTTTAATTTTAATTTTTTGGCTACGGCAAGCAGGTACTACCTGAATTTGTAAAAAATTCGCCGCTAGGGGGCGCTGTAATATCGATTTTTGTGCGATTTTGAAAATTGTACCATCGAAAAGTGTATGAAGTTATGCATAGAACTGAACAAAATTTTTATTTTAAGTTCTTGGCTATAGCAAGCAGGTCCTTCCTTAATTTGGAAAACATTCGCCGGTAGGGGGTGCTGTAATAGCGTTTTTTGTGCCATTTTAAATATTGTACCATCGAAAGGTGTATGAAGTTATGCATACAACTGAACGAAATTTTTTGTGCATGTTTTTGGATTTCGCCATCAGGTCCTCCTTGAATTTGGAAATAACGCGCGGTAAAGGGGCTCTGTGATAGCGATTTTTGTATACTTTTCTTGATTTTTCGTAGTTCTATTGTCCATCGGCGGCTCGTGCAGCGGTGGGAACTCCCTTCCTGCTAAGCCGGCTATTCGCAATCAACTGATAACAATAGAATAAGGAAAAATTATTAATTTTAACAAATATCCTGATATAGATTAACTCGTTTTTAGTCCGTTTAATTGACTGAAGCAGAAATTTAAGATGAAAATCAAAGTTGGTATAGTATTGAACTAATAATATTGAGGTATTAACATGTGTAACTAGGTTTTTGGAATATTAAAATGCATAAGATAGATGAAAGTTTTGGGATTGGCGCATCCAACTAGTTTATGTTTTAATAACACAGTTTTCGAAAAATAAACTGTGTTATTCAATCTTAAATTTTCTGCCATTGTATAAATAAAATGTTTCCATTTTAAAACATGTGTACTGAAGCAAAAAGATCGTACGCACACTGAGTACTTTCAACTATAATCGCGAAGTGAAAGCCGAAGTCAAAGGGTTAATGCAGGATTCTGATACAGGCAGGTTCCATTTTCACAGGCTTCACTGTGTTTCAACTTTTATTTACGTAGCTTGCCAATCTTCCCTATTTTTCAAGTAATTTAAATATATTTGGAACCAGAAATTTTATTTAATAAATTAAATAAAATACGAACCCCTATAGAAACAAGAAACATTTTATTAAAAAAAATTTTCTGGTTCAAAAAACTTTATTTGACGTAGGAAAAAACTCCAGAAGGATAGCAGCTACGCATTAATATATTCTCATATTCATTTTTATGAAGTTTTATTTTCTGAGGAAACGGGGGGGGGGGGGTGAGTGTTAGGGTTCCTACTAAAGTTCTGCACACAGGCGCTGGATAGTGCTGGCGCGCCTCTGATGGGGTATTTCAGAACAAGAGCCACTAACACTCATTTGAGAGTAGCTGATAGTACAGTGAAGTAGAAATCAAAGGTTTATATCCTATTGACACGGTGAGAGCATTCCCACCGTTTCTGCTGCACGATTGGTAACCTTGTTCGCGCTTATTAAATTCCTTAACTGTTGAAAGTGACAATCATTTGTGTATGGCCTGTGAATATTCTTCGTTTCTATCAGATAAAATCAAGGTATGTAATTGATCTTAAACAATAATTGCTGTTATAATTACTTTAACAGAATAACACTATGTTTTTCTCCAGCTCATTTTTAAGCGCCTACAGAACCATGTTTATAACTATCCAACACTTTTTGTGATATGGGGTATTTATGAACAGTTTTTTTACGTGTTTTTTTCCATATTAGGTAGTATTAAACCTCATGTGAAGTCATAAATGATTGTACAGTTGAAACTGTAGGTTTACTCAGGAATTTATATTCATTATTGAAAGTTTAATATATTTAAATGTTAGAAACTAAATCGGCAATCATTATAACGGAGACCCATTTGATCGTTTGGTTAGGATTTCGTTAAAAAATATAAGGCAGCGGGACCTCCACTATTAGATTAGTTTGGAAATATTTTCGAATAAAAATATAAACGGCTCTCAACTTTAGGTTCATTTGGAAAGATTTTTGCTTAAAAATGTAAAATCATTCAACACTGATTTTAGGTATAATGTTGGTTATTATCACGGGCTTGGGTAACGCTCGGCGTGTCAGGTAGTTGTAAAATAATGTATGCATAAACTTGTTGTTGAATAAATATTGTGTATGAACTTGATATTTTTTTGTATTATACTATCCCGACACAAAAATAGAGGTTCATATTTACCTCGTAGCCTTTGTGGTAATTATGAATCTCTGAGGTAACTGTGAACAGCTAATTTTTGGTATTTAATATCTCACAGCTTCAACAATTAATTATGATTGAAGTATAGGAGTGAAAGAATAGTTTTATGGTGATTTTACAAGATTTTGCAAGGATCACGGGCTCATGAAAGATGTCATTTGTTGTAATTAGTAAAATTTGCTCACAATTATCCCAATTGTCCTTAATAATTCTTGGACTTTTTTGTATTGTTTAGATTTTCATTGATGGATTATCTTTATATTTTTGTTGAGGATTTTTGTGACAATATCGAATAGGTTTTATTTACATAGCTAAAAATATTCAGTAAAGAATTAAGCTTCTGTCCTAGCTTCAATTTAAAATCAATGTGCCAGCCCAGGCACTTCCTGATCGCTAAAGCTAATCATTTATTTGCATGAGAAAATTACCTTGCAACACCTGTTTTTCCACTTTAAATTTAGACAATTAATAAATAGTTAAAGTAAATTTGAAATATTTAATATCTACGTTTTATTACATTTTTTTTATTTAACTATACACTTCCTTTTCATTAAAAAAAAAGAAAAAAAAAAGAAAATTTACGTTGTTTGCGCTTTTTTAAATTCGTCTAACAAAAAAATACAATATTTCTTAAAGATATACTTACACTTCTATCATGCTGTGAATTTTGTGCCTCACTTCTTTTTAATAGAGGTATTTCACAGAATGCAAACGGTTTTTCTATTAAAATTTTATCTGTGCAAGTTGTGCGTGATTGCGTTGGATATAAACTAGCTGGAAAATTTTTACTCCACTTTATCTGTTCACATATACCTTTTAAAAACATTACCGTAATTTTTCTTTTCCACTCTAAATAACAGACATTTACCTGTCTGTTCGAAGCGCTTCCCTATTATTAAAGTGAGAAGCGCACGCAAAGCCACAGAATGAATGCTTAGAACTATCCTTTTTAAATGCATGTATTCATCGAAATACATGCTGTGGTTTCGAAGAATTTGATTTTATCGTCGTAACGTTATTTGAAATCGGAATTTATAAGCGAAAACCATCTCTTTCAATACTTTTGACAATAGCTGGAGGTCAATAACCTGTCCTTTTTTCTCTGAACATTTTTACTTTTATAACATTATAAATTATAGAAGCGACGGAGTTGAAACATCAAATATATTCTATACTCCATGAAGATCCACCCACGTCTGTTTTTTATTGCAAAATTTGTCATTCTATGTCTTTTAACAAGGTATTTCTAAGAATGCATTCATCTAAAACAGGATCTGTGGTCTAAAAACTACTTCATTTTTGCAGTGAATTACAACTACAATTATTTTCTTGAAAATGTTGCTGGCTACAATTACAACTACCTGTTTAGAAAAAGTAGAGACTACAGAGTACTTTTCAAAATTTTTTTGTATTTTTCAAAACTAGTGCTACTTTGCAACTTTCACATTTTTTCAAAAGATTCAATCTACACATGAAATTGACAATGGCCCCTTATTATATCACGTTTGCTGGGATACAATCAAGTAAATGTAACACGACCAAGGGTATTAAAACATGAGGATAAAATAATGAGTAAGTAGACATGTGTTTACAGCAAAAAAATTAATTTCTTTAATTTTGAATTTGGCACTTTGATTTCCCAGCAAATGTGAATGGAATAATTCATAACGCCGTACGACTCGTTGCTAATTGCTGCAACTGAGATGCTGGCATTCGCAAACGTTTGCACAGAACATATTTTTCACAAAAGAAGCAAGTTAATATCACGTGACTAGACGAATGGCACATTTCCTCCTGATGCAGCATTTGAAAGTAGCGCCAGTGTTCTCTACAAACTGCTGATTTCATGCACCGCACTACCCGCTACATTATATATATCTAAACATAGCTCACTACACTACAAACTACCGGAAAATGTAGCTACTACTGTAGTTTCATCGTTTGTGGCGCGCTACTTCCGACCACTGAGCACAAGCCGGGTATATACAGGGTATCCCAAAAAGGAGTACCTATTTTTAAAAATGAATAATTAACAAACGAATAGAGTTATTAAAAAATTATTGCAGGAAACCAATGTGTGAAATATGGAATTTCGTTTAGAACGCTTTATTACAATAGTTCAAAATCTGACCGACAGATGGCGCTACAGCCCATTTTGGTGGCTATATGAACAAACGGAACATGCGTGAAGACCAGGCAGAAGTAGACATGGTCGGTGAAAGTTCATTAGTAACCATTTCAAGGGAAACAGTAGTTGTCGTTGCGTAAATTCTTCAAAAGGCCATATAGATTACCAAAATGTGCTGTAGCGCCATCTGTCTGTCATATTTTGAACTGTTATAATAAAGTGTTCTAAACAAAATTCTTGACTTCATACATCCGTTTCCTGCAAGGATTTTTTTTTAATAACTCTATTCGTTTGTTAATTATTCATTTTTAAAAATAGGTACTCCTTTTTGGGATATCCTGTATATGTCCTATATTTGAGTACTACTATTTCTAAGTAGTAAACTTCGCCTTTTCTAATCACATAAATTCTGCGATTAGATAAGATGATTATTGCTATTTGAAAATTGTGCCACTTGAAACTACGGATAGCTAAAGAACTTTTAAAAAGTTTTTTCTATTAGATTTTTATCTGTGCTAGATGTGCGTGATTGAATAGGAGATAAGCTAACTTTAATAATTTGTCTATTGATTATTGTTCTTGAAAAGTGTTACTGGAATGTTTCATTTTCACTCTAAAAAAACAGACATTTACAAGTCTGTTCAAACCGCTTTTTTATTATTGAATTGTGATGTGCACGCGAAGCAACAGAATGAATGCTTACAGCTAGCTTATTAAATGCATGCATTCATCGACTTAATGCTGTGGATTGGGAGAACTTTATGTTCGCCTTATAATGTTATTTATAATAGGAATGTATAAGTGAAAAGGCGTGTCTTTCAATATTGTTTGACAATAGTTTGTAGGTCAATAATCTTTCTCTTCTCTTTTTCTTCCAACCATTTTACTTTCTATAATATTATAAATTATCAAAGCAAGGGAATTGAAACAATCAGCGAACTTTCCCAAATCTAAACTATCTTTAAAAAGCACGCAACTAGTAGTGTCCCGTGTTTACGGAAGTGAAATGCCGATAAAAGCCAACGATTCAACAAACATAGATTCGATGACCTGGTTTTAGTTTAGTTGCAGCAATCAAGGTAGTCACGGGGTGAAAGTTTTTGAAAGATTTAAGAGGAAATAACAGATTTGTTCTGGAAGGCATCATTATGTTTCGAGAAATGGAGAATTCAACGGACTTTCCTATGTTATTAATTAGAATTTCTCAAGTGAAAAAATTTAGTAATAAATAACTTCATGCATTAGAAAGCTATAGATTACGTAAGTAGCTTAAGAGTAGAATAAAAATATTTAAGTGAGCAATTTTTCCGATGTCATCGTCAAAAAGAGAAAAATATTATTTACATAACATGTAATAAACATTGATAAGGTTGGAGATCAAGCAAAACAAAACAAAAAAAAATAATGATGCTCGTTGTGATGATAGATGTTAATCGACCCGCGGGAAACACTATTTTCGCGTTCGAGTGGGTTACTTTTTTAAAATTCAACTTGCTTGATTCCCACCACTTCTTTAAAAGCATATAATTCAGCTTATTCGCGCATAATTTAATCTGTAATTAAATAAAGTGACTATTTCTACTTCAAAAAAGTGGTGGGAATCAAACAATCTTAATTTTAAAAAAGTAACCCACTGAAAAAGTTGCCCGCGGCTAGAGGCAGTGTTGCCAGATTGGGGACTTTTTAAATTCAGATTATTTGACTGTTACCACTTTTATAAAATAGTATAATTCGCCTTCTTTTTCAGAATTTTTAATCTATTTTTAAATAAGCCGAATATTTCTATTAAAAAAAAAAAAAAAAAAAAAAAACGGTGACAATCAACAATCTGGGGACAGACAAGTCCCCAATCTGGCAACACTGGCTGGAGGGTTAAATTATTTCTTGAAGAGGGCCCAATTTCTTTCCCGATTGAAAGTTATTTCCTATAAAAGTACCCCAGAAACTTTTAAAACTCGTTCAAGACTTACTCCCTATTTAGGATTAAAATATATAAGATCTAATTTAAAACTAATTAATTTTATTCTCTCGGCAAACATAGTTTGAATTTACTCTTTTTCCATCTCTACATTGTTGTCATACTACATGCTTTCAGTTTGAATGGAACTTCTAGAGAGCGAGGAAAAGATTTATTATTACGCATCTAAATATACAGGATTTCCCAAAAAGATTGAAACGCGCTTTAAATTTTTACCTGTTGGAGAAACGTTGCAAAAGTGTTAAACATAATGTAGGAATTGAGGTTATGAGGATAAAATAAAAAAATTCCGCAAGTAGATTTCAATATATATATTACGGTCCTTGGGTCATATAAATTATATTTAGAAATGTTTCCTCCATTCTCTGGCAAGTAAAAGAATAAAAAATCCGTTATTTTACGGCCCAAACTCACCAAGTTATAATACGTTGAATTTTATAATATTTTGGAACTTTCCGGCAATAAGAACGGGTAGACGATTTTTTAGTACTGGAAATCTCCGAAATTTCATAAAATTCAAAGCATCACAACTCGGTGAGTTTTAGACGCAAAAGAGTGGAATTTTTAATGTTTTACTTATCAGAGCATGTAGTAAATATTTCTAAATATAACTTAAAGTACACAGAGATCGTATAAAATTTAAAACATTTAACTTCATTTTTTCATCAACATTATCTTATTACTACTTTATTTTGAACACTTTTGAAATTTACATTGCTTACATATCTACATTAGGTAAAAAAATTAAATCGCGTTTCAATATTTATGAAACACCCTGTATTAACAGCATTATTAATAGGCTGATGGTATGTTTCTAGAGAGATCATTTAAAAGTAAAACGACTTTGAACTTCTATGCTTGAAAGAGCAGCCTTCAAAATGTTTTTACAGCTAAAGCTACGTAATTTTTTTTAAAGTTACAACATTAAGTTTTTATACGGTCTTTGTAGCTTATAATTTATATTTAGCAAAAGTTTCTCCATGCTCTAGGAAGCAAAACAGTAAAATTTTCATTTTTGTACAACCAAAACTTACCAAGTTATTATATTCTGAATTTTAAGAATTTTCAGAGTTTTCCTGCAACTAAAAACGCGTTTTATAATTTTCAGTGCAGAAAATGAAAATTATGGAACATAAAATTCAAAAAGCCATAAATCTAAAAATTTACTAACTATAAATATAGAATTAACTATAGAATTAACTATAAAATTTATAGGACACAGGAAACGTCTAAAATTTTAAGTTTTATAACTTTTAAAAACAATCTAAATTTTTACTATTTTGATATGGCATATGATGAAAAACAAGATTTTAAGAGCTTTTAAAACTGGAAGTACACATACCTCTATACTGCTCTTAATATAGAATCATAAGACATTGTTTGACGTTGTTAAGATAGAATTTTAATTCATTTATTACAAACAATGAGTAAAGCTTCACTTGTGCATAAAGACTGAATAATATAGCGATGCATTTTTATTTTTTTACTTTAATTTTTATAATTTAAATAAGGAGGCAGTATCAAAAGAAAGCGTAGTGGTTTACTATGTTAAAATTTACAATGCATTTTTTTCGAATGTTAATTAAAAATATATACTTTATTAAATTAATCTGAAAAAATATACGTATTTCAATCAGTACAAACTTTAACAGAAATCAATTTCTAGAAGCTTCAAATATGCGAATAAAAAATTACAGCTCATTCAGTCAAATAGTTTTTGAGTTACCGTTATTTCCTGCGTATGCTCTGCGGCTCAGTTAAGTTTTTTTCAAACCGGAAATTTCATTGAAAAAAAGAAGTCAAATAAGTGCTGAGCAGAAATAAGTCACATTTTAGTTAACTCAATTTCCTACCAGAATTTATTTTATCTGAGGTGCGGGGGATACGCGCGAAATTACGGTATGTTTAAAATAACTACCTACATTGCAATCCTTTTACAGTGATTAAAACGAATTTAAAGTTAAGAGTTCACAATTTTACATCTGCATAACTCATAAACAATTTGAGCGAAATACTCCACGTTTGATATTCAAAGGTAAAATTTACCGAAGAATCCAAATAAGATGTTAAAATGATGTTTTAGTATTAAACATTTTAAATTCTGTTTCAATTTCAATATGTAGACGACCCCGAAGCATAATTTAAGTATGGTATTAATTAGTAGATATTATTATTAACCGAATGTTACTAGTGTCGTTTTTAATGCAATGATTTGTGGAAGGGTTAGTAGGGATATCTTTTTTCCTCACAACTGTACAATAAATAGCACGTATTTTGTTATGACAAAACATTAAACCATTGTAGAAAATGAATAATATTTTAAATAATATTCTGTAAAAGTAATTAATCTTCGCAAGCTTCTATTCCTTTTTGTTTATACCAAAGTCATATTAGCAGTAATTATTGATAGATAATACCAATAAACGGTTTATGAAATTAACAACTGATCAATATGCAATAACTGAAAAAAGATTTAAATTAATTGTAAATAACTGACATAGAAAATTCTTTAAAAATTTATATTCTAAAGTCAAAAGTTGACGTCTCTCATAATGATATTTTACAGCGTATTCCACTTAGACTATGTTCTAAAATTTAACATTGAAACTATTTTGAACTAGAAAGTACATATACAAAACAATAAGATAGCATTAAAACAAAATCTGTACAAATAACTCAGTGGACAATTTCACAATGGTATAATTGACACTTAATAAATGATTTTATCATTCAGTTTTGGTCATATAACTAAAAATTTAAAGCAAAAAAGGTCAAATAAGTTATTCTTCAGTTACCAAATATAAAAGAGTTAATAACATATTAATACATTATAGAGATTAATATTACTAATAAAAGAAAACTCAGTAATATTTAAAGCAGTATTTTATGATAGCAAAGGAAATCGCTCGCTCGCTAGAAGCTAATTATACACTCTAATACAATAAATGGTTCAATTATGATGAGAGAAATAGTATGATTTCCTCTTTTTTTTTTGTCATTTATGGATGCTAATTATCACAAAAAAAAGATTATGTAACGTTATTTGCAAAACTAAAAAAATACTATGATGAACCCAAACTAATGTAATTAAATGTATATTATTTCCATTGCAATAGTGACCTGTATACCAAAATGTTCTATTGATTTACGATGATTATTGATAAAATGTCATTAGTGACTAATGAATCTTCAGTAATTTTTGAAAAAAAAAATGTGGCATGATTTCTATGATACATCTTTCTAAGAATACTATCACTTTGTTATTAAAAAGGACTTTTTTCTTTTTTTTTTTAATGCAAAACGTGAAAAGCTCTGTTGCTAATTTTGTATTGTAAACTATCATTTATACGATACATATATTCCCAAACTTATATGGTAGTAGTTAATTTTATTGTAATACCGTATTGTATTCATATTTCTTAAAGTCGTATTGTGTTTGAAATATGTGAAAACATTGAGCTTCTTTCACAAAATTCTTAGGTTAGGAACGGAATTCCTTCTATGATATATCATAATCTCCGAAATTCAAGCAATATGGTATTTTGAACACATATGTGTTAACGTTAATTCGTTAAAAACTATATTATGACGATTCCAAGTAAGGTTAGTAAACACATATCTTATAAATGGAATTTAATATTGCAGAAGATTAATTAAATTCATTAACCAGTCACGATAATCAATATGTTAATCAAAGTTAACGTAAATGCTAATTGTTTGGATTGTGTGATCTCTATTAAATGCTATACTGGTAGCATGTTTCAGTTCGATGTTTCTTTAAATCTTTTCTTGTAAATATCTGTGTTAAATAAATCCTTGTATTTGTTATTTAACTTTGTCTGTAATTTTATGCATCACGTGTACTTTAATTTTTAGGTAGAGAAATACAGTAATTATAGCTAATGTATAATAGAGCGTATGCTTATGTCATTAGCTGGTAGTTCATAAGTAGGTATTCTTTAAAATTCACATAACGTATACTTTTATTTATGTACTTAATTAATTTAACTCTTTCATTCCCATGGTAGAATACGTTCTAGAAATTACGTAGTTCAAAGAATCCGAATTTACACCAGAAAATTTCAATGTTAAATTTCGCATTATTCAAATATGGAAATGGTCTGTTATTAAATAAACCAAATATTGCTATTTTAATTTTCTGGTATGAACTTGGAATATCGGAATTAAAAAATCCACTAACATCATGATGCCATTTGGACTCGCTGGGAGTGAAAGGGTTAATTGTCTATTCGCATCAATCAGCGGTAGAGCTGAACGATCACACTTTTAAATTGTTTTCTTATTGTATCTCCATACCGCTGATTACTGAGCGGCTGGTTAGGATGTTTGGGATGGTTTTCTAAATACGTAACCATTCTTTTAAACTTGAACTTATCCTTCTAACACTCACGCGGAAAAAAATCTCATAAAAAAAATTATTTTGCTGTAAACTTTTATACAACGTCATAGATATTTCTCGATTATGAGACAGACTAAACTTATACATTAAAGAGTCATTGATTTTGAAAATACATTTCTTAGGCAACAACTAATTCTAGCAGAGATTTCAGAAATTAGGATTATTTTTAATGCATTTGTTAGAGTATGGTTCTAGAAGTAAATTTTAAAGTATGTTTTCAAAGTGTATAATGTATGGCAATATTAATACAAATATAGCATAATCAGTGCGATTTAATATAAAGATTACTTTTCGGAAATAGTTACATCCAGAACACCCCTTTGTCCGTGCTCGCCACTAAGCATGTCTCAGGTCTTTATTCATTCTTTCAGAAACGTTAAGATCAAATTTGACGCTATAAAAAAATTATAAATTACATAAAATTATAAACACATAAAATAAAATTATAGGTAGATGTATTTATAGATGTTGTGACCGGCGTTATAGCTTACTTATCTATGGCAACAGTCTGCCTATAGAAAATTATTCTGGCCTCTTTGATCATAGGTGGTTCAGTAGTAGAATGCTCCCCTAACATGCGGGCGATTCATGCGCGATTAATTTTCATGGTCATAATAACTGCGTACGCACCCTGGATATTTTTACTTTCTTAGGATTTCTAGACTTATCTGAATCAGAATGTGTATGGTGATCAGCTGTTTTCACTATTAACACTAGAAAGACGGCTGGCGGTCATTTTGACTGTTACCAAATCAATATATTTCCCCTCGAACCAGAAATTTCTTTTTAAAACTAGTTTAAATAATACAAAGAAAGAAAACTAGTTAAATAAATAAGTTAATAATTTAAAATAAAAATTCTGATATGAAATATTTTTATAAAATTTGAGTAAAATTCCCCGTCTTTCTAGTGTTAAATTGGAGGGTTTGTGATTGTTAGATGCATGCATTAAGTTCTTCTTTTTAAAATTTTTATTTTTTATAATGGTCAAAAACCATTTTTAGCATCAACTCCAAGATCTGTTAAAAGCAGAAAAAAGCTAAAAATTAATATTATTGAACAAAGAGTGCAAGTTTTTCTTTTGGCAGAATCAGTAGACCATGTAGTGCATCACATAGTCTATATCCAAGCCGTATAGTGACATACATTTGATGACATAGTTAAAAGGTTTTAGACTAATGAAATATGCTTTCAACAGAGAGAGAACTGAACGTTGAGTTACATTTGATATTAGAATGACAAAAAAAAAATTTTTAATTTACATTCTTCTTCAATATATTATATATATATATATATATATATATATATATATATATATATATATATATATATATATATATATATATATATGTATATATATATATTGCAAAGTTTAAATAGGAATCGTTCATAAATATCCAATTTTATGAAATATCTATCAAACAGTTATATAGTTTTAATTGAAATCATGTGGTGAATTTTTTTTTTTCTGGGATGAGAGCGCTCCGACCCAAATGACCTATTACTACCACTAAATTTTAATAGTATTTCTCGCATTATTTAATGACAGAATTTCTGAGATTTAATAAAGCAAAGAATACTATAAAAAATTTAGTGGTAGTAATCGGTCATTTGGGTCGGAATGCTCTCATCCCTGTTTTTTACATTTTATTTTATATTTTTTTATTTCTAAAGGTCTTCTTGTAAATCTATTTTCTAAAATAATATTATACAGGGTGCAATATATTATCTATCGCCAACCTTTAATTTCTCAACCGTTGGCCGTAGACATATAGTTCCAATTACAAAAACGTTTCAAATGAGGCAAATATTCATGTTGTGGCATTATTTAAAATAAAAAATCAATTTTATAAAAATTACGAAATCTAACTTTTTATACGGCCCCCAATCCCTATAGTTATATTTAGTAAAAGTTTACACATATCATAGCAGATATAACACAAAAAGTTGGACATCTGTACTACAAAAATTGACACAGTTATTAAATGTCAAAGTTTGAGATTTTTGCACATGATTTTGTCTTTATTGAGGGATCAGTTAAAAGATAAATTAAAGTAATTCGAAATCAAAATCAGAAGATCAAAATTATGAAGAATATGTCTTCAATTATTATTCAGATATCATTCAATAATTCTTCAACTGAATTATGACAGTAGTGCATTCGTTTTTTTTTATTTGACTTTTAGCAAAGGAGTTAGTATTTAATGAATGTCAACGAGTAGATTTAGAAGAAAAGCTTTGATTTTGATACTTCTTTTAGGCTTGGGATAGGATCGTTCTGATGATTTTCCAAGAAGAACTAAAGCATCAACAAAAAATGAAAATTAAAAAAAGTAAAATTTAAAAACGACAATTTATGGAAAACCCTTATCATTTAGCTGTTTTTAGAGAACAACTAAAAATCAGCTCACTCTAGTGCCGATATCTTTCTGAATTTTCACGATATTTGACTGGCTCTTTTTTTTAGGCGTTGCTCCATGAGTTGACTATTAAATCATGAAAAAAATATTTGTTATTGTGCGCGCATGCGCTGATAAAAAATACTTCATACAACTGCTAATATTTCATAATTTGCTTAATATATTTACATTCCAATTGGACTATATTATTTCTGCTATACTTTCTGAAATTTTCTGAATTTTTGAAACTGATGTTAAATTTGGTAGAAAACCCTGCATGATATAAACAAAAACATGCAAGAATTTTTTGAACTTAAAAAAACAAATCCATATATCTCAAGGAATATATGTGGTATTATTACACAAATGAATACACATATTGTACAATATCCAAATATTCGTAAGCTATTGCGATAGATCATTTAGTGCATTTTATTTAACAGGGTGATCCCAAATATTATTATGTTTTATTTTTTGTTGCCCCCTAATTATCCTTCTGATTAACCCTCTCGCTGCGCAGCCTGAGATATGCTCGGGCATGCATTTTTCCGTCAAATTAATACTATTTGGTTATTCCCACCAGTTACTTCTTAGCGAAGATTTTGTCTGATTTAATCAGGACATTTTCCCCGATTACGATAGACAAAAATGTCTGCTTTAAAGAACCGGTGATAAACGATTAAAAATTCTATAAAAGACGCTCATCGCAAAGAATTACTTACGCAGCGAGAGGGTTAAATAGCCGTTGATAAATATCAAGTCAAACATATTCTTCATAACCCTGAAGTTCCAGAAAAATCCGACAGGTATATCTTTAAATATTTGACAAAATGTCTAAAATTGAAATTGTCCGGTGATTAATGGCTATAAAGTGTATATGTCGTAGGCTAATTGAGAAATCCGGCCCTTTGCAAACAGCTTAGGCTCTTTGCAAAGAGCCGGGCTAATTGGAGAATCCATCTTCCTTTTTCCAATTAGCCTGATATTTTTCAGGTTTATTGCAAAGAGCCTAGAAAGCGTAGCTACCCCCCTTAATTTAGATAAATCGGTTTTTCATGATGAATTATTCGATTTTCTCCAAATTTGGTATACCGGTTTATTAAGTTAAGGAGCTGACTTGATTAGATTTGGAGGTTCATTAGTTACATATAAAGGGAGGAAAGGGGGGGGGCTATCCCCCCGTAATTTAGATAAATGGGTTTTTCATGCAGAAATATGCGATTTGCTATAAATTTGGTATACCGGTTAATTAGCTTCCCTGATTACATTTGGAAGATCATTATTATGTATAAAGGGGGGAAAGGGGGGCAATTGCCTCTCCCCTTAATATAGATAAATGCGTTTTCATGTAGAATTATTCGATTAGCTCAAATTTGGTATACTGGTTTATTATGTTAAGGAGCTTCCCTCATTAGATTTGGAGGTTCATTAGTTAAGCATAAAGGGAGGAAAGGGGGGCTAGCCCCCCCCCCCTCTTTAATTTAGATAAATGGGTTTTTCATGCAGAGTTATTCGAACTGCTCCAAATTTCGTATACCGGTTTATTATGTTAAGGAGCTTCCCTTATTAGATTTGGAGGCTCATTAGTTAAGTATAAAGGGAGGAAAGGGGGCTAGACCCCCCCCCCTTAATTTAGATAAATGGGTTTTTCATGCAGAGTTATTCGATTTGCTCCAAATTTCGTATACCGGTTTATTATGTTAAGGAGCTGCCTTGATTAGATTTGGAGATTTATTGGTTAAGTATAAAGGAGGGACAGGGGCTAGTGTCCCCTTAATTTAGATAAATGTGTTTTTCATACAGAATTATTCGTTTTGCTTCAAATTTGATATACCAGTTTATTACGATATGGCTTCCTTCATTTGAGTTGGAGGTTCATTGGTTAAGTATAAAAGGGGGAAAAGGGGAGCAATTGCCCCTCCCCTTAATTTAGATAAATGGGTTTTCATGCAGAATTATCTAATTGAGTTTAATTTTTTTTCTAGGTTCATTCAAATAAGGAGCTTTTCTGATTAGATTTGAAAGTTCATTGGTTCAGCATAAAGGGAGAAATGGGGGAGCTAATACCCCCCTTAATTTAGTGAAATGGTTTTTCATGCAGAATTATCTGATTTGCTTCAAATTTGGTATACCAGTTTACTATGTTAAGTAGCTTCCCTGATTAGATTTGGATGTTCTTTGGTTAAGCAGAAAGGGGGTCAACGGGGACTAATCCCTTCATTTATTTTTCGAGGGGCATTATTCTTTGAAATAAGAGTATAATATACAATTAGTGTGAATAGCCTGTGAGCTCAATGCCATCAGTTTAACTCGGCAATTTATCTTTTTATTAGGTTTATTAACGCATAACCCTACCCAAACCCGAAAAATAAATTACAACAGACCGTATCCCGATCCGAGAATGACAAAATAATTTCAGTCTACACGCAACCCGACCCGAACCTGAGAGTTCCATTTGAAAAAACCCGAAATCCCGAACCAAATCTGATAACCGACAAAAATATTCCAAAGATCTATAACCGGATCCGAACAAGACAAGTTAGTTTCCGTGGACACGCAACGCTACCTGAACCTAAAAATTCCATTTTAAGTCAACTTGAAACCCGTCCCGAAACAAATCTTAACCGACAAAAATATTCCATAGAACTATAACCCGATGCAAGCCAGTCAAAATAATCTCCGTCCACCGGCAACCCGATCCGAACCTGAAAGTTCTAATTGAACTCAACCCGAAACCTGGTTGTGGTCGGTTTTCGGGTTGACTTCAAATGGAACCTTCAAGTTCGGATCCGGTTGAAAAAAAATTAAACTAAATTAGATAATTCTGCATGAAAACCCATTTATCTAAATTAAGGGGAGGGGCAATTGCCCCCTTTTCCCCCTTTTATACTTAACCAATGAACCTCCAAATCAAATGAAGGAAGCCATATCGTAATAAACTGGTATATCAAATTTGAAGCAAATCAAATAATTCTGTATGAAAAACCCATTTATCTAAATTAAGGGGACACTAGCCCCTGTCCCTCCTTTATACTTAACCAATAAATCACCAAATCTAATCAAGGCAGCTCCTTAACATAATAAACCGGTTTACGAAATTTGGAGCAAATGGAATAACTCTGCATGAAAAACCCATTTATCTAAATTAAGGGGGGTGGTCTAGCCTCCCCTTTCCTCCCTTTATACTTAACTAAAGAACTTCCAAATATAATCAGGGAAGCTCCTTAACATAATAAACTTGTTTACCAAATTTGGAGCAAATCGAATAATTTTGCATTAAAAACCCATTTACCTAAATTAAGGGGGGGGGGCTAGCCCCCCCTTTCCTCCCTTTATACTTAACTAATGAACCTCCAAATCTAATCAAGCCATCTCCTTAAGATAATAAACCTGTATATCAAATTTGAACTAATCGAAAAATTCTACATGAAAAACGCATTTATCTAAGTTAAGGGGAGAGGCAATTGCCCCGTTTTCCCCTTTTATACATAATAATGATCATCCAAATGTAATCAGGGAAGCTGCTTAACATAATTAACCGGTATACCAAATTTTTTGCAAATCGCATATTTTTGCATGAAAAACCCATTTATCTAAATTACGGTGGGGGGGGGGGGGGGGATAGCCCCCCACTTTCCTCTCTTTATATGTAACTAATCAACCTCCAAATCTAATCAAGGCAGCTCCTTAACTTAATAAACCGGTATACCAAATTTGGAGCAAATCGAATAATTCATCATGAAAAACTGATTTATCTAAATTAAAGGGGGCAGCCCCCTTTCCCCCCTTTTTACTTAAATAATGAGCTTCCAAATCTAATCAGGGAAGCTGCTTAACACAATAAACCGGTATACCAAATTTAGAGGAAATCGAATATTTCTGCATGAAAAACCCATTTATATAAATTAAGGGGGGGGGGACTAGCCACCCTTTTCCCCCTTTATCCTTAACCAATGAACCCCAAAAACTAATCAGGAAAGCACCTCATCAGAATGAACCTAGAAAATAAAATTGAAGCAAATCGGATATTTCTATCAAGAGTTATCGTGTTACGTACATATTAACGTACATACAGAATCGGTGCGAACATAAGCTCTCAGGCTTTGATAGCCTGTGAGCTAAAAATATCACCCTGATCGGATAATAAGTGGTCATTTTTCAATTAGCCTAACGCTTTCTAGGCTCTTTGCAATAAGCCTGAAAAATATTAGGCTAATTGGAAAAAGGGAGATGGATTCTCCAATTAGCCCGGCTCTTTGCAAAGAGCCGGATTTCTCAATTAGCCTACGACATATATACCAATGAGATTCTTTTGACAAATAGGTTCTGACTGAAAATTTACATAATATTATGTGGATTATTTATTTTAATTATCCATTCCTATTCAGCCAGAATTTATCAATAAGCAGTTATTGGTTTATATACTATAAAAAGGCTGGTGAAAACGATAAAATTATGAAATATTAGAAGCAGAAGAAAATAACTTTGCAAATTTACTATTATTTGATTAATTTGCACTATACAAAAATTTATAAAAATATGTTTCCATCGGAACTGTAAATAGTATTTGAAATATTATGCATTATTATAGCATTAAAATGTTATTTTTATATTCAATAATTTTATTTTAAAAACCAATTTTTTAAGATAAATAATTTTTATTTAAATATAGAGTTTTATTTCAGTTATCAACAAAATAATTTAATTTATTTGACATACGTTTTTCTGTCAACTCATTTAATTTTTAAATTCTAGATCAAAATTTTCATTTCCAAGAAATTTGCAAACAAAATGAAAAATAATATCAGAAATTAAAAGCTGTGATAAATTTTTTGTGATAGTAATTTCAAATGAACTTACAAATATAGTAAGCAGAAAGATAATGCGATTTAAAAAAAAAAAAAAAAAAAAAAAACATTTACGACTCAGTTGCAAGCTACTTTTTTCAAAATTTTCACAATAAAATGCACTAGATGCTATGAAATAATTAAAAGGAAGTAAATAAATTAAAACTTCTTTTTGCTTTCTAATAAATGAATTTTAATGCTCAAAAATTGTGGTGATTATAAGCATCAAGAATTATAAATTTATGAAATCAAGAAAAAAAAAAAACATATTAGACAAATATGACTTTTAAATGATAATCTAATCGTTATAAAACTAATTCAGCAACAATTCGTCAATTCTGAATTTACCTGAATCATTAATTCCCCGCAATTATAATTTTCAGTAATCTAGTTAAAGAACTAATTAACAAGACTAAAATTAACTTTGTTAGGTAAACATTTAAAATGTCTGTTTTCTATTTACATTGTGAATGTAAATAGAATTTTTAATAAACAGTATTTTTAAGATCAAACTTAAATTATAGTATGAGATCAATATGTGAGCGAATCATGATTTTGGATATGACGCATCATCAGAGAGTTCTTTCGTAGAAAACAAGTGGTCTACTGAATAAATACGTTGGGAAAAAATGCAAAACAACTAAAAAATAAATATTTTGTGTAAATGAAGTATCCACGTCTTTTGTTATATATATATATATATATATATATATATAACGTAAGTATTGGTGCAATTAGAAATCAGAATATTGGAAAAGATAAAAGTTTAACCCATTTGCGATAATGTTCTTTGAAGAGGTAAATGCATGTCCACTCAAAAATGCAAGATTTTATTTTTCATTGTTAAGTGAATTCTAGGCTGTTTCATTTCTTAAAAAAGTTTTCTTAACATTTTACGAAAATACAGAACATTTAATAGGTATGGATCGTTTTATATTGCAAATTACTTCTAATATACAGCCACATAGTAATAACACGGGTGTTCTTATATCTACAGGCACTCGCACATACTTGGGAATTAACTGTATTACCAAGCATCTAAATACATTCATTTATTATCTACGTTCACACATTTCCACATAATCTTTCAGGCATTTGCATAGTATATGATCTAATACGTTACGAAAATCTCATTAACTTATTAAATCTAACTTTCTACAGATGCCGACTTATCACGATTCCAAACGTTATGTATTATATATGTTACAATGGCAAAAATTTCTTATTCATAAGTGGAAAATAAAATTTTCAAAAAATAGCCTTATCTAACTTACAAAACAGAAAATTTTGCTCTGCTGAACATGAAGTTCAGCGACGTGTCTGGAATAAAATTTGAAAAACGGCTCTGATCAGCACGGTGTGGCCAGGTGCCCATTGGTAGCCAGGCAACGGCGAGTTCTTTGTTTACTTGAAATCAATCACAATGTACAATAGAATTTGAAATTACGCGATAAAACGTTCTTTTTTAGCAAATAAGATTAAAGAGCTACCGCAAGCAAGTTATCAGGATATGCTTAAGAATAACTGAGGTTAGTTATAATTACTGAAGGTCCAAAAATAAAGTTATTGATTTTGTTTAAAAAGCAACGCATAAAATTCCTTTATAGTTTTTAGAAAAGTGATATTTTGTATTATCTTTTAGAACAATCTATCATTTGGAGTTTAGATACAGCATCTTTTAAAACGCCACATTTCCTTTTCTAAATGTCATATAAACATGATATTTCATCTATCAAATTATAGGAAATTTTATATTTTTATGATGTTATGGAAACTTGTATTTAAAATATCTTAACTGCAATTTAAATATGTACAAAAACAAAAAGGAAATATGTAAATAATTCGGTAAGGAAAAACATAAATAATTCGAATTATATTTAAAGAACCGACATTCTACTTTATAACTGATTAGTACATTTCTAAATATTTTACATCTAATTAATCCGTCAGAACTGATAAAAATTTTTATTTCTCCGTTTTTTGGCATCGTAAAATCGCATTGAACTTAAATATGTAAAAAAAAAAAAAAAGAACTTTTTAAAATTGTCTTCAATTTTAAATGAAAAGGAATTCTTATGGCGAAATAAACCACATATAATTATAAAGAATTTTTTCTAAATTATAAAATGACATCGTTAGTTTTTCTTGAATTACTTAGAACTCAAGTTACAGCCTACGTTGAAAATTTTCCCTTTTTTTCCGTACTGTTCGTAACTTAATTTTGAAATGGCAAAAAGGAAAAATATACTTTAAGTTTATTTCTTTTTTCCTTTTGTTTCTCTTTTTCTGTTTCGTAATGTGGCACACGGCCTTATGTGTAACACTGAGTAAGGTCTATCGTAGTAAACGAGTTTGACACGCTTCTTTTAACACTAGAGTTACGGGAAGTCGTCATTTTGACAGGCACTTTAAAACGCATATTTTAGTAATAACCTTCGTTCATTTTATACAAATACACGAATATAGAAGGTCAGCGGAGAAAATGGGCTAAAGTATATATTTACACTGCAAATCCTTCAAATTCACACGTATATAAAAATAATAGTTACATTCACAAGCATATTCGCTTAAGCATAAAATTAGAAATATGTCAATTTAATGGGTCTCGTAAATCCAGTATTAATGAAATCCTTGGAAATGATTTTGAAACAAAAAGGAAAAAAAAAAAAGAAAATAGAGAAAAATAGAGTAAAGGTAATGAAAATTTTAAACAATTTTAATTATTACCAAATTACATTTTGTTACACAAGCAGAATCTAAATATATATATATATATATATACTCCATAAATAAATGTTGTGTCTACTTTTACGTTTTACAGAAGAAGTTTTCAACAGTTTATTAAGTAAATAATCTTCTTTAAAAATATCACTTCAGAAAGACTTGAACATGAAAAAGTGAAACACAAGAAACAAATTTTTACGTAAATAACTTTATAGATTCAAAAATGAATGAACACGTAAAAATAGTGTATTTGATTACTGCGATAATAATATCTATATTATTGGACAGTTCTACAAAAAAGTGGCACACAGTGGTTCCACATATAAACCACATATTAAAGTTCTGCAGGCGTTACAAATAAAGGAACCTGCAAGTTTTTCTCACTAAAGTAGTACATTTAGTAATAGTAGCTACTTTTGTGCGCAGCAATAATATTTAGGTTTTCTTCATGTTTTCTTAATGAAATTTTACTAAAATAGCATGTAACGACCAATACGCACACTCAGCGTATTGCATTAATTTTGCAAGGCGATATCTCTGCAATTTCATAATATTTCGTTACATGTGTTAGTCGAAAATGTCATCGATAATCTCCATTTACGGAGAAAAGGGCTTTTATCGGCTTTTTTTTCCAAGTAAAGTTACAGATATATTGAGATACTTTTTGTGAAGACTGCCGCGGCTGTTAGTCAAAGATAAATATTGATCTGTTCAAGTTATACTAACTTTTTACATACGTAATTGAAATAGAATTAGCACATCTAGACACGGGTTGGGGTGAATGGGCATCCTTTAGTCACCATATTTAGTTAATTTTGTAAAGATCATCACGTGAAATCGGCCACTTTTTATAGAATTGTCCATTAAATTAAAAAGCCCTCACCCCCGGGCTTCGATGACTATGTAAATTCGTTAAGATTTGGCACTGCATTAAAATAACCAATTTTAGGGAAATATTGTTGAATTTCTTTTATAATTTTATTTGAAAAACTGTGCAATTTATTATTCAAAGCGGTGTTTGTTTCTTCGTACGATCATGGGAAGTGTAATTACGGTTTTTTTTTTTTTTTTTTTTTTTTTTTTTTTTTTTGTCTCAGCTTTCAAACTAGAAGTGCGTTTTTAAGCAGCCCAAATAAACAAATTATATTTTAATACTGAAATTAAGGAGGGTACAAAATATAAATCTGGAAATTTTTAAGAACTTGAGGTGAAAATTTCTAATAGATTTTCAGGACTTTAAAAATTTTAAAAACTTTAAATGTGTTTTCTGACAAACGTGATTGTCATGATCAAATGTTTTCGAAAAACGGTTCAACTCCAAAATTATGGTTATATTTATATAAAAATGATCTCTTGCAATTTATGTGATCTTGCGAGAGTAATGAATTATTGATTTAAATATCAGAGAATTTCCTGAAATTTTACAGTTAGATTTTCTGTACGTTAATTCATAAAAAAATATCTATGAAATATCACTAAAATGTAAGTTTTTATTGTATATTGATTGAAAAAAAAACAATACTAAACTTACATCATTTTTATCGCAGCGACCTGTTTGGTAAATATTAAAAATTGCATTAATTTTCCGTAAAACAATAAAAATTAAAAAGAAATTGCATGAATTTGTTTAACAAAATAAGTCTTTTTATATAGTAATAAAAAAAATCTGTATTATAATGCGTGTCAAAAGTTTAAGCAAAACATTAGTTTTCAAAATGAATGTTAATTATTCACTCTAATTTAAACCCATGTTCATATGTGCTACAAATTATAGTTTTAAAAATATATTTAACACTATTATGCTTCAAATTTCGTCTGAAACAATATATTTAAATAAAAGAACAAAAAGTAGTATGTCAAAAATTAAAGTACAGCAATTATACATTTTTTGTAGAAGGGTTGGGTTGATTTTTGACGGCCAATTATCTACACGAGGGATATAGGCCCGGGGGGAGTGCCCTCCGTGGGGGTCTTTCTAAGGGAACCTAATCCGTATTAACGCATGGAAGATCCACGGCTCGAAGAAAACCACGAAAACTCCGAACGATTAGGCCGACGGGCGCGATTGGGATCGAACCCAGCACCTCCCGTCTACCAGCTTCGAGAGCAGAACCTCTCGGCCACTGGTGGGGCTCTTTGTAGAAGGATAATAATAAAAAGTTAACACATGACTATTGCTCCATTATGTTCAATGAACTTAAATACACGGTTTCCATCGATAAAAGCAGGTTTAATTCTTTCCGGCTTGATTTCAAAACAAGCGTTATAATTGGCATATTTCAAATATTTAATTGAAGAATACCGCTTATGCTTATAATAAGTTGATAAGCTACACGTGTGATAATACCCCACATGTTTTCTAGTTAGCGTAAGTCAGGGTTAAGTGCTGGCCAGTTCAAAAGCGATACCATCTTCGACCTAAGCTATTAATTACGTTAAATTGGAGATATGGGCTGAAGCGTTGTCATGCTGAAAAGTTCAATATTCTCCACCTAAAATTTCTCAAACAGGAAGCAATTGATTATCAAGTGTCTCTTGATATTTTTTTTAGTTTGACTATCACTGATGAATGCTGGGGACGTGTAACAATTGAAAATAAAAGTCCCTCAGAACCACCACCAAGTTGTCTACTAAGTACAGTGCTTGGTTCTTTTCGGAGCTCATACCCATAGTACACAAATCCATCAAGAGCGTCTAAATTCCAGTTTTTTCATCGCTGAATATGACATTCAGCCACTTATCACCTAAAAGACATATTCCGTTCGGCCCACTGTAATTAAGCCATCTTATGGTTTTTCATCTACCTCGATTCTAAAAGTCTTCTTCGAATAGTTGCTTTCGATATTTTTCCTTAACACTAGAACCTCGGCAACGGGTCATTCTGACCCGTACCAAATGAATAGACGTCGATCTGAACCAGAAAATTCTTTATGAAATAAGTTAAATATAGGCTGCACACAAATAATTAAAATAAATAAGTTAAATATGTTTTAAATAAAAATTCTGATGTGAGATATTTTTATAAAACTTGGGTAAAATTTCCCGAGGTTCTATTGTTAAACTGTTTTTTGAATTTACGAAAGAGAATAATTACCAGTTCAAACCAAGTTTCTGATGCGCCTGTATTCGAAGAAGCTTTCCTCAAAGGAATTTTCGTTTGAAATCTTCACCACGAGCAAAATCTTGATAAATTCACCGTTTAGATCTTTTTAATGCAGCTGCATTTTCAGAAACGCAGTTACATTTTGCTCTCAGGCTCCCGATATTTAATACACCCTCAAGTGAGAATTCTTCCGACTTTGCCATTTTGTATTAAGACAAAATAAAGAACCTAGTGCTCCTTATAAATCCACAAATCGTTATGCGTGTGAAAAATTTTTCGTCATTTTGTAAAATTTGCTTAAAAACAATTTTGTGTTGCAACTTTTGACACGGTTATTTTTATTACATTCGTAAACTCCATGGTTTTTAACAAAATTTAAAACATAACATTGTTGAATATGATTTTAAGACTGTAATTAGTAAGGCATATAAATACGATATTAAAACAAAATTAATAGTTAAAGTATTATTTAAAAACTGTTTTTGTGTTTAAAATTTTGACACGCACTGCATAGTAATTTTTGCTTTATAGCCCAGTGGTAGGGGAGGAAAAAAAAGGCCGAAATTGGAATTAATTAGGGGAAAGCTGGAAATTGTTTTAATCCATTTAGTTTAGGTCTAGAATGAATATGCTAAGTTATCTTTCTCGTAGTAGGTGAGCGTTAGAAAATATGTACAGATTTGTAGTAAAAAAAAAACACGTTTTTTTAAATACCATAACAATATTTCAAAACTGCTAACTCTGTCAAAAACATTGTCAATACAAATGTTGTAGAGCTTAAAATTCTGAGTAAAATGAGTACCTACACTTAATATTTTTATTGAACACCAAGGTCACAATTCTACTTTAAAGTTTTAGACCCGTGGTCCGGGTGTTGAACTCAGAATTAATTAGGAGAAAACTGAAAATTGTTTTAATCCCTTCAGTTTAGGTCTAAAATGAAAGTACTCTTCCTCGTACTTTGGTGAATGTTAAAAAATATGTACATATTTATTTTCGAAAAACACGTTTTTTTTTTTTTAATTACCTTAACAATATCTCAAAACAGCTAACTCTATAAAAAACATTGTCAATACAAATGTTGTAGAGCTTAAAATTCTGAATAAAATGAGTACCATTATTAATATTTTTGTTCAACATTAAGGTCGCAATTCTATTTCAAAATATTTCAAATCAAGAGCTTGAAGTCAGGAGAGCCCAAGTTAACTTAACAATATCTCAAAATTGCGGTCTTAATAATGAACAAAAATATTAAGTGTAGGTACTCATTTCATTCAGAATTCTAAGCTATACAACTTTTGTATTGACAATGTTTTTGATAGAGTTAGCTGTTTTGAGATATTGTTAAGTTAACTTGGTCTCTCCTGGCTTCAAGCTCTTGATTAGCGATTAAGGCAAAATTTTGAAATAGAATTGCGACCTTAATGTTGAACAAAAATATTAATGATGGTACTCATTTTAATCAGAATTTTAAGCTCTATAACATTTGTATTGACAAAATTTTTTATAAAGTAGCCCTTTTGAGATTTTGTTAAGGTAATTAATAAAAACGTGTTTTTCGAAAATAAATATGTACATATTTTCTAACATTCGCCCAAGTACGAGGAAGAAAACATAGTACGTTCATTTTAGACCTAAAGTTAAGGGATTAAAATAATTTTCAGTTTTCTTCAAATTCATTTTGAGTTCAACCCCCTGAGCACGGGTCTAAAACTTTAAAGTATAATTGTGACCTTAATGTTCAACAAAAATATTAAGTGTAAGTACTCATTTTACTCAGAATTTTAAGCTCTACAACATTTGCATTGACAATGTTTTTGACAGAGTTAGCTGTTTTGAGATATTGTTATGGTATGCAAAAAGAACGTGTTTTTTTACTATAAATCTATACATATTTCCTAACGCTCGCTTAGTACGAGGGGAAAAACATAACATATTCATTCTAGACGTAGACAGAAGGAATTAAAACAATTTCCAGCTTTCCCCTAATTAATTCCGAATTCAACTCCCTAACCACTGGGCATATAAAAGAATGGTAACAAAGAAAGTTAAACACCCCGCATGAAAGGAGAATTTCTCAATTTCATTGAAGCGATACAATATTCGATTAAAAATTCAATACACTTAAGTTGTAATAAAATAACAGACAAATAATAACAGTTTAACGTTTTATTCACGTGGGTCTTACGACTTAAGAAAAATATAATTACATATATAGTGAAACAAAGAAAATACGATTTGTTTACATTTTTGTGTTTTGTTATCTATATTAAATAATATCTTTTAGCTTAAATGTCTTTTACAATATTTTATTTGAATTTGTTCATGGCTTCGAAGATAGTGATCAATATTTAAATTTATATCTTTTTCAGATAGATATAAAAGGTCAATTTCCACTTACAGATCATTCAAAACAACAGACAATTGTTATTTCTTGCGTTATTCAATATGCTTTGGAAATTGAGTCCGCGAATTTGTGAAAACGTACTCAAAAATGACTCTTTAATTTTAGAAAAACAAAATTTAAAGAGATATACGAAGCAGTAATGGGAATATTTTTGCAAAGGTTTTATTTTTATTTTTTATTTATTTATTTATTTTTAATTTAGTCATTTTATATACTGCACGATAGCAGAGTAATCAGATAAGCCAAAATTCAATAATTTGGAAAGTATAGAAATAAGAACTATGCGATTTTCACAGAGTTGCACAGAAAGGGGAAGGACTTTTTAATAAAGAAACTTTATTATCAGAACAGTCAACATCTCCAAACGACTAGCTGTCATGATCCCTATCGATATTTAAATCATCATCTAAATATACAGCAAAAGAAAACTGTTGCTTTTACAAACTGTCAGGCAGGCCTCCAGCAAAAACTGTTTATTTTACAAAAAGAAAAAAAAATGCAAATTTTTTTTTTTTTTTTAATTGGAAAATCTGTTAAAGTAACAGAAAGTGCGTAATACATATCAATTTGATTTCGGAGGAATTCTGTAAGTTTTTTTTTTTATTTTATAGGCATAATCTCTTAAAATAACTGAAAGTCCGTAGTAAATAAACATTTTCTTCGTAAAAAAAAAAAAATTACCAATATATCTGACAGACTTTATCTGCAAAATCCGCCAATTTTTATAATGTGTACTGGGAACAATACCATTTATTTACTTTCTTTTGTCGAGTGGCAAAAAATTGTAGATAATACTGTACAAAATATATCTAGCAGTCGGAAAATCACGAAAGATTCTACCTGGATGTTTTTCAGAATTTTTAAGATTCAATTATATTTTAAGTATTAGCGTCATATGGCTGACAGCTTTTTTCTGTAAAATAAAGATATATATATATATATATATATATATATATATATATATATGTATATATGTGTATATATAAGCATTATATAATTACAATTCATCATCTATTCCAATTACTAAAATTAAATTAATACATTTAACTTCAATATATAACACCAGTGTTGCCAGATTGGGGACGTTTTTGTCCCCAGATTGTTGATTGTCACCGCTTTTTTGAAATAGAAATATTTGGCATATTTATAAATGGATTAAAAATTCTGAAAAATAAGGCGAATTATACTATTTTTAAAAAGTGGTGACAGTCAAATAATCTGAATTAAAAAGTCCCTAATCTGGCAACACTGCATAACACTGACATTATGCAAAATAAAGTTGGAACCTTTAGCTTGTAATACAAGATCAAGCACAATACCACTAATTCACTAGCACGTTGCGGACGATTAATCCATATAAAACATAGGAAAAACCACCTATTTTTGATGCAATAACCTATTAAAGACAAAAGATACAAATAACCAGCGAAATATTGTTGAACCATTAAAAAATGTATAATAAACAAATAATAGATCAATTGGATGGATGCAGAAGGAAGCTTATATAGCATTTCACTTCTTCAGGGGTGCATGAAATACAAATATAAGCAAAAACATAGTCGATTTCTGTAATAGAATCCAGCAATAAGCTAAAAATTGAATTCCATTATGTACCCGATCGACTATACACCGAAAAGTATAAATTTACCGTGTCATATTATGTATGTGTATATGTATATATATATATTTAGTAAAGTATAGGAATTTTAGCAGAAATTCTTTTATGCTGTTCAGAGAGTTGTGCAGAATCATTCTGCTTAATCCTTTCAGGGGCAAGGCTATTCGCGAAATGCTGAAATGAGTGAATGACACCAGAATTGGCAAGTACTGTCTGGCTCCGATAAGAAAGACTCTAGAACCGGTCTCGGCTCGTTCCTGTTGCCAAGGTAACTGGTCAGTGGACTTTATTTTAGGGAAGTCCGGCATTTTCTTTTCTCCCGTTCAATCGATCATTTCGAGATTTAGAACAGTCTTTTTCGTCCCCCAGCTCCTATAGACGAAGTTCCCTCCCCACAAGTTTTAGAACCTTCGAAAGCAAGAAACCTACCCAGGGTTTTTCTTATCTCAGCTACACAGTAGATTTATTTCAAAATAAGCAAAAGCTTTTCTTCACGTACTGAATAAAAGAAAAATTTTCCTTCCAATATGTAATTTACGGATTAAAATTAGGTGGTCCAAAAATGAACCACCGCCCTTGAAGGTGTTCACCCCATCGCGACGAGAGCCCTTTGCTTAATTTTTAATCTTTTACCACAGGTTTTTCAAAACAGAAAATTTTCTCTAATTGAATAGCAGAAATGCTCTGATTCAATAATGTAAACTTTACAATTAAAAATAACTGGTACGGATAATGAAGGATTCTGAGCACCTTAAGTGGCACGTATACCGGTCGCTCGTCCCCAAGGGGTTAACCCATTTGTTTCAAGAATATTTTCTTCAGATTCTTTGTACTTTAAACATTATACTCTTTTCTTCACCATCTTATTAATGCCTGTGGATATATTCGGCATTTATTTTTGTATTATTGGTTATTTTTTGCCCGGCAGGGAAACTTGCCAATGTGAAACAGCACAGTCAATTAATCTAGCAATTGGACTTTATGCAGCAAACAGAAAGTGGGTGGGTGTAGCAGTGTAAAGTTAGAGATTAGTGGATAATTGAATTATTGTTGATTTTAGATTTTATGTATCTGACATAGGTTTAAAAAATATTCGGCACAGATTCACACTTATTAAAGTTTTGAATACCAATTTTTCCAAATAGCAATATTCCCCTTATTTAATTCCAAAATGTTGTCATTAAATAAGGGAAATATTACTATTCGGGAATTGTGAAATGAAATAAGAAATGTTAAATTGGCAGAAAATCCTGCTACGCGTACACTGTAAAAAATAGTGGGAACGTTTAAGTGGAATAGTGGAAACTAACAGGAACATTTCTGATAGTACCGGATATGTGAGAGCTATTTCTATTTTCCGAAACAACCGGGAATGTTCCTGGGTGTTTCAATTTACTTTCCCTCGTACTTTCCGTGTAACAGAGAAAGCGCCTGTACGCATGCGCTCCAAGTATTTCACCGCTATTTCTCCTTACGCTGAAATGGACGGGAAGCAATCGCCTAAAGTGAAAGTCAGCTTGTGTGTATGAGATGGCGGCGTAGGACCACGTGTATTTGAATTCGCTTTTATTTTGAAAAAAAAAAAAACAATATTATAACATTTTTGTTATATTTTGTGGGTATTTTTTATTGCGTTTTAAAATTATGCAAGAAATGTATCTTGGATATTATCAAATGACTTTTTCAGAGCTTTGGAAATTTAGTAATTTTGAACGCGGAACGATCGTAATTCTGGGTAAGTGTTTTATTTTTTTTTAACCATCTACAGTATTACTTTTACTTACTATTATTTATTATTACTTCTTTATTAGTTTTCTTTGTTGCAGTACACGAAAAGAAATTAATAACCTATTTATTTTTTAATATATGAGACTTTATTTTGTTTGTTTTTTTATAATAATATATGTACATGTGTGCATGAAAATAAGATAATATAGTTAAACTTGATGTTCATACTGATTGCGGTATCGTATTCTCCTTTTTACAGCGTGTTCTTAACAAATTACTAAATGCGTTATAACTTAAAAGAAAATTTATGTATTATATTTTAATCAAACAAGCTGAAGGTTCATTGTCATTTTAATTCTTTATTGTTGATTGCTTTTACGTAAAAAATACGGTATTGTGAATAAAAATAAACGGTAAACTATTCTTACAATTATAGGATTTATTTTTATAAATCATTGTAGTCAATAAAATTGATTCATTTCTTTTGCTGTTTCCTAAAAAGATTTCAAAAATTTGATTTTTTATATTCACCTTTTTTCTTCTCCAATTTTGAAAGAAAAATAAAAAGAATCGCTTTAAGATCATTAACTTGTTTAGTACTCAGGTTTAGATATGTAAATTCCCCCCCCCCCCCCCCCCCCCCACAAACGCACATTTTTTTTTTTTTTTTTTTTTTTAATGCTTCGAAAAAATTAACCATTGCATTTTTTGCGATTTGGATTTTACTTGTTCATCTAAATGTTCTTGCTTGAAAAGAAAAATATTTTCTTCTGATTTTGCAAAACTGAATTGTAAAAAAAATAAATAAAATACTATTGTTATTTAACTTATGCACTTTACAGTAAACAAAATTGAAAAATTCTAGATAATTAACCATCAGCTTATTTTATGAAAATATAGTACACAAAATTTCTTGCTTTAAGTCATAAGGCATTTTAATTTATTAATATTATGCTGTGAAAAACATAATGCGATATTGAATCAACAATAACATAAATTGCAATCATATCTTATTTACATGCACTAATAATAATAAAATGTTATGTATTAAAATGTCTGTGCAACAAAGAAACGCTAATAAAGAACTAAAATAATAAGTAAAAATAATGCTATAAATGATTAAAAAAATAAGTAAAACGCTTTTCGAAAGAATTTATCATTCCATTTTCAATAATAATACAGTTCAGGAACTTTAATGTTACTTGTTAATCCGCATGGTTAAAAAAATGTCACTGCAAGATGTTAAAACGCAATAAAATTTTATCTAAATTATGAAAAGTTATAATAATGATGATTTTTTTTTTCAGAATAAATCCAAGCAGATATATATATATATATATATAAACTCAGAAAAAACATCATTCAGAAATGAACTTCCATATAAGACTCTTTCATAAAAATTCATTTAATAAAACTGGCTTCTTCACAAAATCCATTTTACTAAACTAAGCCCCTTTCACAAAATAATCTTCAATAATTGAATGTTCAAATACTAGTGCTAAATTCAACTTGAGTAAATAATTAAAATTTATGTAAAAAAGCTCAAGTAAATGTACTAAAACTACTTGCAGGTGCTTTACACATAATATAAATTTATTTAAAATATATTAGAAATATCTTAAGAATTTAATGTATTTTTGAGATATTTCTAATGTATTTTAAATGATTTTACATTATACGTATGCACCTGCAAGTAATTTTAGTACAGTTATTTGTGCTTTTTTATGTAACTTTTAAAGTAATCCTTGTCTTCAGAAAGGTTCCACATATATTCAGAAACCTTTCCAATTCGTAATAAAAGGTTTCCTATACATTCAAAAACATTTCTTAGTCTTCAGAAAGATTTCATATGTATTCAGAAACCTTTCAGATTCGTAATGAAAGGTTTCCGATATATTCAGAAACATTTCATTGCGAATCGGAAATGTTCCGTATTATAACCGAAACAGTTTTCTGCTCGAATCTGAAACCTTTCCGTTAGTATCGTGCAGCACAGGTCTCCGTTACATTCGGAAACGTTTCGGAAAATTTTTTACAGTGTATTTAATGTGTGGCAGCCGTCACATTGAAACTTTGTAATCGAATCTGCGTTGCGAACAGCTGCACCGCTTAACAAACATCTGAAGCACGTGAAGTGTCACTTGTTGGTGACAAATGTAACAAAATTTCCATTTAAAGAAAATCCCATGACTTTTTGTGTATTTCCATGAGAACTACATCGCGCTACTGCGTATGAATTTCGAATCATTGAATTTTTAGGGGCGTTCGTAATTAAATAAATACGTAGCACCTACAGTCGTCGTCTGGCTCGTCCGTCAGTCTGTCTGTCCGTCTGTCCGCATATAACAAAGCAAAAACTACCCAACCGAATGGTTTGAAATTTAATATATATAATTGTTGCAGAATTTTGTCGAGTAATTTAAAATTTTATGAAAATCAAATCAAAAATTAAAAATATATTAATAAAAGTTTTCTTCATTATTTTAAATCCTATCATACGTAATTAATTCGATGATATCCCATCATAGGTAATGATTTTAGGTTGTCATGGTGATTACGTCACATTTAAGATGGAGTCATGTTATTTCTGTATTGCTGAATTTAATATACATAATCGTAATATATTTTGTATTCATACATTGTTGCATAAGAGTGCAACAGCTATTGCACCAAATATCTGAATATTTATAAAACTAGTTATATAGTACGAACGTTATTTGCCACGTTTGACGTACAATTTACGACTTGTTACTTCTGTAACTTTTGAATCACCCGGTACATACACAAGTACAGAACTTTAATATCTGTTACTTTTAATCATACTCCAGAAACATAAAACACAATAAAAAATAAAAGCAATAAAATGAAAACTAATATTCCTCTTTCTCGTTTGTAAGTAATAAGTAATTATTATCATTACATTTGATCACGAAAATCAAGCAAAACCCAATGTGTCTAAAATCATAAAAGAAAAAGGACAAGTGAAATTAGTCATTAAACTAACGTTAAAATGATGTACGCATCTAATTTTGTCATTATACATGTAACGTGCATTTACGGAAAGACATTGGGCGTGCATAAATTAGAACGGGCTTGAAAATAGCATCCATTAAAGTCAGCTATTTTTATACAGCTGTTAAAAAGGTAAAACATATTCATCTATTAAAAAGCTCACTTTTTCTACTAACAGGAAAACTGATTAACTTCAAATTATATGTTTCTTAGACAGATTATTGCTTTTAAATTTATGATTTTGCTCTAAGAATAAAAACGAAAATATGCATGAAATAGAGCAATTTATTCATTTCAAATAAAATTTTAAAAGTTGTTAATGGCTTTTAAGGTTTTGTTTCATTTAATTGCATACTTTTGTTACTTTTTTCTGTTACGTAAAAGATATTAAAATTTTACAATGTATAGATATTATAGGGGAAACGGGGTTGGTTGTCACAATATTCATTTCTTCCCTCCTAGAAGCTGTGTCAGCCCATAATTCCTCAGCACATGCAGGGTCTGACTACTTCAGGGGCATGCGGGGCAGCTACCCTGGCCCCCGCTTTTTAAGGGGCCCCCGTGGGAAGAATCAGGATTTTAATCGAAAGGTGCCAAATGGTTAAAATTGTTCAAAAGTGATCAAAATTCATATATTTTCAAACATTTAGGAAGGAAGAGTGGTCACTCTTCCCCTCGCTGCTTCCCGTACCCCTTCCACTCACGCAAAAAAAATAACTATACCTTTAGAAAGCTAATGATTAAAATTTTATTATAACAACTTAGTATTCTATTGTTTTCAAAAGAAATTCTTTATTGACGTTATCCTCGTAACGAGATAAGTTAAAACAACTAATTACGACCAATTGGGGACATTTTCTGTTAGACATCTTACAACATACGTAAACAAGCAAAGTAAAAGTTTTGTGCACCAAGTACCTTAAAGTAAACGTCCTGTTAAACAATCCATCATTTTTTTCCACTATTATCCTACTAGTATTTTTTCCTTAAAGTTGTGACTATCTTTTTGTGATACCTTGTATACAGATGTGAATAGTACTTGGTACAAAGTTATGCATACACACAATATGTATGAAGTTTAGTTCTAGCTTGTTGCACAGTATTCACGAACAATTTCTATGGATAGATAGAAGGGGGTCCTCAGAATGATACTTGCCCCGGGACGCTGGATAGACTAAGTCGGCTCCTGAGCACATGCATAAATGATAATGTAGTTCAATAGATATAATTTATACTTGCATTATTTGGTTAGCTTTACTTGTCTTCAATAAACGTTATTGCATGTTAAAATATTTATTTTTACAAGCGATTGTTTACCTGCTGAGTGAGTACTAATTTTTTACATCGTTTTAAATTTTGATTCCATGTTATTAATAGTGCACTATTAGCTTATGTTTTTATGTGGTTTCATAATAAAAAAAAAATGGATAACGCTATAAAAACAAGAACAAGAACGAAAAATTATGCATCAGAAATAGATTAAAAACAATTTCCAAAATTAAGATAACATTATTAAGAAATTTCATTTTTTCATATAATGAAAACGACCATACTCCGTCCTGTAATCCAATTATTTTGTGTGTCTTTTTAAATGACCGCCCTCCATAATCTATAGAAAACATATTATAATGCAACTTTGTGATTTTTTAAAATTACATTACATTGGAAACATCATAACATCATTAGAATGTATCCCTTAATAGATCATAATGTAAAAGAATTGTTTTTCGCGTCATCATAGATGAACTATAAAAGCTATTTATTCTATACTCCTGAGAAAGCATGTTTTATCCCATATCAGTGATACTTATCAATTTCATTATCGTTGAAGTATTGTAACATCATTAAAATGCACAGGAAACGATTTTTTCCCATAGAACTAAAGTAATGCAATTTTTTGTGTGCCCCTGTAAACGAACCTTAAAGGATAAACACTCCATTTTAAATACCGAACATTCTATAACAAATATCAATAACATATAAAAATTACGTGGCAATCCTAGTATATTTAGGAGAGTTAGGGGCACGGCCAGACGTTCAGATAGACAAACAGATAAACCAAATTCATAAACACTTTTTAAATATGTTGGAAAGTGTTTAAAAAAAGAAAATGGTGTACTTTCGAAAGGAATAGTTTGTTATAGTATGAGTGGGACAAGTTGTCTCATGAAACAACCAACACTGGTCTTAGAAGCCATGTACTATTTACTTAGCAGATAACACAGAAAAGTGATTGGGTGCGCAAACCTCGTGACATAAAATCACGAAAACAGCTTAATAGAATAAGTAAAACACACACACACACACACACAAAAAAAAACGCTCTTAAAAAAAATCTCAGTTGCTATAACTTAAATATGAAGTATAATTTCAAATTTAATATTGCATTTTGCGAATAGTTAGTTTTAAATACAAACAGTACTAACCGACAGGAAAATAAAGACGATTGGGGTACCGAAATTCATAATTCATGGACCCTGATTCCACATTGTGTGCGTGGGGCTTTGATTTTGCAGGAATAATGGAATGGATATAGGTATTCAATTAAACAAGTTTTCGGATATAAAAATTAACAGTTTTAATAGAGAAGAAATAACTATGAATGCTTTTATCATTAGGCGTTTTAATTTATTTTTCAAAATTAATTTTTAGCTTAGTTTCGAAATCTATAAATTTTGGAATAGAATTTTTTCTTGAAGCCAGCATATGATTTATTACAGTGATCTAATTCGGAATCAATTTTTCCGATATTTATACTTCTCTTCAGAATCTGATGAAAGTGGACTATTGAAATCAACAATCATAAATGGAAATTTAATTTCTGATTGTTAAAAAAAGTTAAAAGTTGAATCCTCTAAATTTTTTAGCGGGACGTTCAAAAGAATTATCATCATCAATGTCCAAAAAACATGTCATAGCGCTATACATATTACTTAATAAATTGCATAACTGACTGCGGCAAGCAACAATTTACCGCTTGCCATTTAAAGAAATCACTGAATATCAACATAAGTAGAAATCAAATAAATATTAGATTAATATTTAAATAATATTAAAGCTATACTTAGTAATCTTTAAAATAATTTATTGATTAATTTTATTATTACATTATATTTGTTCATTATAAAATAGATACTTTTTCATTATAACTGTAGACTGTCTAATTGTCAAACTTATTATATTATTAAATTATATCCTGAGTCTTTAATAATCCAGGACTTGACTATTTTAAAATACAGAGTGTGCAGGAAATCCGTATAAACTTTAAAAAACCATGTACGTGTCATGTGTATAAAAAAATGAGGATGTGGTAATGCATTTTGCTGTAAAATTACTTTTAGTGTGCGGTAAATTTTTTACCAGAAAAAAGATTCTAGCTCAAAAAGTCACCGATAGACGGCGCTAATACGAATGAACCTTCCTGAAGCCTGTAAATGAGGATGACTACAAAATAAATAAATAAATAAATATTAAAAAAAAAACCCCTGACTACTCAGTGAATCCGTCATTTGATTTAATCAGCAATTTGGTATGTAGGAAAAATTACTGAGAGAATCTTGCCAGTGAAATTCGTAAATGAAATTTTTAGCATTTGATCTACTATGTCACTGTGACAATACATCAAACATTTCACCTCCATGTACAAAAATAAGTAAATAAATAAATAAATAATTATGCATGATGACAGCGACAAATATTTCTTCATACAGATAAATATACATGATATAAAGGATAAAAATGAAACCAAATAACAAAGTACAAACGTATTCTAATGTTCTTATGGTCTCAAATGTAACCCTAACAAAGGTAGTTGCATCATTTCAAAAATAACTCATGACAAATTGCACTACTTTGCAGGTGCAGGCAAGCAAGCACGTGACGAGATTCTGCGCGATAACATGAAACAATGGCAGGAAAATATGCACCACCGTAATTTTATTAAAAAAAATTATTGAAGAATCGTATAATATTTTGCATTTTGCACTCTATATCGATGAAAAATTCAGAAAGCCATTCAAAGTCTTCAAATTATGTTACGCCAAAATTGAAAATCCTTATTAATTATATAAATATATTCAGTGGATTTTTTTAGTGTTTTCTTTATTATGATAATATGTAAAAAAAAGAGGTTTATAAATATAAATTATTAATCATAATCTTAAATATCATACTCTTGAAAGTGAGTAGATATTGAATTCAGTTGTGCAGAAGAATCGGTGCCACGACCAAATGATTTAGTTACAATGGGCGATAAAATTTGCGGATGGAATAACTGATCGGAATATTATATTATTAAATGAAAACTGAGATGAGACTTCATTTTATATAGTATTAAGCAAATAAAGTGATGTTAAAATCATCAAACAATTCACCAAATATTGCACATAGGTTTTTGTAGTATTCAGCGTATTGTCATAAGTGCAAAAATCATAGAAATTTTGCTTAAACGTATGGGTACGTCCATTTGTTAAACTTGTGACATTCACAGCAAATTTTTATAAATATTCCCAACTATTTTATTACAAAATATAATTATGATAAAATTGATATAACCATTTAAACACCGTTCTATTTTACTCGCATAAAATATATCTAATTTGTAACAAAAAGCATTTTACTTGTCAAAAATTTGATTTATTATAAAGATAAGTAAAATGCTTTTTTTTTTTTTTTTCAAATTAGATATATTTTATGTGAGTATAACACAATGATATTTAACTGGTTATATCAATTTTATTCTAATTATAATATTTTGTAATAAAATAATGGGAAATATTTATGAAAATTTGCTCTGACGGTCACAAGATTATCAATATACGTTCACGATATAGTAGAGAAGCGGATTGGTGCTATAAAGTTTTACTGCCCAACAGAATTCCAGAAAAAAGAAGGGAAACAGCCATAAACGGAGAATCTTCCTATTTCTGTACAATCCAATTTCTGTAATCCGATTCTCTACTATTGGACAGTTTCCGTTTTTTTCCGCAATTCCATTCACTGTAAAAAGAGACAAATATCCCTTAATTTAGGAAAATGTAATATAACCATGAACGAAAATACACAATAGCCTTTTCCGAGTTACCCATGATTCCGAAAATCATTCATTATCTGTAGAAAACTCAGAAACCAATATATTTTCGAGATTTTTTCGAGATTTTTTGTTAATTAATTTAAATTAATTTACAAAAAACGAAGTTTCTTGTTCTACTACTTATTTTTGAAACGTTTCCGAGTAATTTTCACAGTTTAGCCAGCTTTATCAACCTCAAATATACGAGTAGGTTTCCAGATGCTATTAATTCTCAAATGAACATTTTCATGTTCAACAAATATATTTTACAGATAAACATGATAAGTTAGCAGCATTAATTTTAACATTAAAATTAATGTTATTTTGTTGCATGTGTGACTTCATTTATGCGGTTGAAAGCGTTTAATTGAGAACACTCGCAAATAGCATCCTAAAAACGGAGATTCTGGTTCGAAAAAAATTATTAATACACTATAAAAACTATTCAAAAACGTTTCCGAAAATCAGGGGTTGTAAAATAAACTTTGAATTTTATAAATGCTTCTTTAAATCTCAAAAGTATATTGGTTTCTGAGGTTTCTACAGATGCAGAATGTTTTCAGGATCATAGGTAATTCTTAAGAGATTATTGTATATATTTTCTTTCGTGATTATGTTATATTTTCATAGATAAAGAAATATTTTTTACAGTCTTGGTCAACGAAACTATAGTCCCAATCCAAATTTTCCACTGTATATGTAAGCAAAATCATATATGTTATGATGTCAACATCCCTTTTTCAAGCACATACAAAACACACGAAAATGAAAGAAGTATCTTTCGAAAGTTTTTTGAACAGGTTTTTGATATAGTTCTCATATTTTGTTAAAATACGTTGTTTTATAAAAATTGCAGTTAATTAAAAATCTATTAAAGAAAGTATCAGAAAAAGTTTTAAAGATTGTTGTGGAAAAACATTTCAAAAGTCCACTGGTTTCTATTATAGTTTGCGCCGATAATGATCGACTAAATGCTACCGAAACCATAGGACGTAATATTTGATATGCATGCTTTTTATAAAGTAACATTTTCTGAAACTGTTGAGAAATTCTAAGGAACTGCAAATTGTTCTTTCTCTGTTCGCAAACGTTTCAAAGTGTTCTCGTTGTCTACTCTCTGTTCAACAGTTGGTGTAATGATCTGTTTTTCCATAGTTTTGAGCAGTTTTCTGTGTAAGTAATTTAATACGAATCAGTCTCAAACACGGAGGAATTCTGCAAACCAATCCTCAAATTTCTCGCCCAAGATACTACTTTTGAAGCAGCTTTAAGTAGAATATTATATAAATTAATATTTTCTTTCTTTGAATCAAATTTAGGACGCAACAAATTGATTTCGGATGATAGATTAATGCCTATCTAATCAATTTATACTACACTGGTTATCAAAAATTAAGGAAAAGTCACAAAATGCCAATTTTTAAATACGGGAATACTCAAAAGGAAGTAATATAATTCGAATAATTACTATTCCTGCAGAACAGGTAGTCCATATAACATCTCATTCAGGTCACACATGGTCACAAGAGTCACAGTCACTACGGCGAAGCAAAAAATAGGAAATTCCATACGTCTCTTTTATGAGTCTCAAATGACTACTATATGTGACTCCACTGACAGGTCACTGTGACTGCTGCTTTGTGGCGAGTCACCAGGTGACTTTACAATGTCATTTCATTGAGACTCTCATCTGGAGACTCAATTTCAAAGTCATTGCGAACGTTGCATTATGATAAATCACCAAATAATGGCAAATTAAAGTCACTTGGTGACTTTTCACCACTTTTCACAGTGGTGACTTCACAGTAGGGTCTCTGTCACCATTTGACAAAGTCATGTGACAGAAAGTCACCATGTGACTTTAATGTGACATTATTTGGTGATTTATCATAATGCAACGTGCACAATGACTTTGAAATTGAATCTCCAGATGAGAGTCACACGAGAGTCTCAATGAAACGACATTGCAAAGTCACCTGGCGACTCGTCACAAAGCAACAGTCACAGTGACCTGTCAGTGGAGTCACATATAGTAGTCATTTGAGGCTCATAAAAGAGACGTATGGAATTTCCTATTTTTTGTTTCGCCGTAGTGACTGTGACTCTTGTGACCATGTGTGACCTGAATGAGATGTTATATGGACTAGCTGTTCTGCTGAGATAGTAATTATTCGAATTATATTACTTCCTTTTGAGTATTCGCGTATTTAAAAATTAGCATTTTGTGACTTTTCCTTAATTTTTGATAACCAGTGTAAGTTACTTCACTTTACTCTGAAAATTATAATGTAACAGGTTTTTTAACAGAACGGTGATGCACCCAAGTTCTTGGTCTGGAAGGAGTTTCAGAATAAGTAGTATTTAGGATATAATGAGATTGCGTCCGCATTTTTACATACTCCCATGCATTTGTACCTTAACAAAGAAGCAAATTTGAGGGTGAAAATCACTATTGCTAACCTTATAATATATTTAAAGATTGGTAAAATACACGATAACGGATTATTATTGCATCTAAACTTCGATAATCTCTTTTTAATATAAGATATTTAAGGGAATTTCATAACATGCACAACCCCGATATTTTCAGCCATTCAACGTTTATGAAACTTTAAAATTAATACGTAATGCATTAAATTTAACTACAACGAAAACCTGTTGTTTCGTTGACAGATTTCAGTTTAGCGGCAAAGTATGGATCCAATACATACTTAAAAAAATAGTTTTGATACGACTTTTTTTTCAAGTCCCTCATCAATAAGAGGTCAGATATTCAACATTTAGTTTAATAAGTTAGAAGGATTTATATTTTTAATTTTCAAAGTCTGTTAAAATGCGGCATACATGTAATTAATATTTAGAGAGTGTGAATTTTAGATTTTAGGACATTGCCCCTAAAAATACTTAAAATTAAAGCGGGATTTTATGGTTTATATTCCAGAACCAGGTTCATAGCCAAATGATTGATTTGAGAAAATGTGTTTCAGCACAAGAGTGTTTTTTAAAAGTATTCACATTCACTTTAAAGGACACTGGAAACGTTTGGGAATGAAAACAATTAAGGGAGATTGATTCATCGTATTTGGAAAATGTAAAAAAAGAAAAGGGGGACGGGAGGAGGAAAAAAGTAAGTAAATGTTTCTTTACTGTTTTAATTTACTCTCACCAAGCAATTATAAATTGTGGTAAATCTGTCACTTTCTCCTTAGTTACTTTAAATTATTGTAGTAAACAAATGTTTATTTTTGAGACAGATTTTTTTTGAAAATATTGCTTGAAACTTTTTAAAAAGTCATAAAAGTTCAGTTAATTGGGCTGCAATTTTCAAACAAATTTTATTTGAAAATAATTTGCTTTATTATTCGAGGATGAAAAACCGAAATCATGCGGTATTTATAAGTGAATGTGTGAGTGATAAAAGCGAAAGTGATAATGCACGTCGTTTCCACTACTGTTATGACATCGGGGTACTACAATACAGTACGTGTTACAATTTTTTAACCTCGTACTAAAATAAATAGAATTTTGACGCTAAACTACGAATATTTAAAGTTGCAACTTCTAAAAATATGATTTTTAGGTTTAAAAGGTCATTAACTTAGCGAAGGGAGCCAGAGAATTTATACTTTTTTACTCTTGTTTGTATATAAACGCTAATTATTTCTGTTTCGAATATTCAAGATCGATGCTAAACTCTATAAATATTTTGAATATGTAGTTTTTCTTCACTTTTGATTTAAATTATATTAAGAAAAAAAAATGTTTGCTTCTACATTAAATTCTCGTCTTTTAAATTAATCGTCAGTTTTTTTAAACTTTTAAATGTATTAAAATCGATAAGTTATATAACCATTTTGGACATTTGGAAGCCTGGAGGCCTTGAGAAATTTTTTATTCTACTCATAGAAGGAAAATAATAATGGAAATTCACCTGCCGACTGCGATTAGTAAAAAACGAAAACAAAAACAACAACCTTTATCGCCCGACGGCAGTTAAAAATACCATTAAAAATAACTTGTTTAAATATTCTTTTAATGAATTGATTATTAATTTATTTTAATTTAGGATGAGTTCTAGACCCCTTACTTTATCATGTTCTAAAAGCATTATACGTTGCACGAAGCAACAATATTTTTAAATGGATAGTTTCTTCTCTAATTATTACTGTTCGGGGTTTTTTATATTGAAAGAAACGGATTGGAAAGTTTCAGCATCGAAAAAAAAATTATATTTCTAAGGCCAATATATTTTTACATTTTCTTATTCTGTACGATACCAAAGTCCATTTAAAGAAATGACTTTGATATAATTGTAAATATTCCACTAAAATAACTATAAATATCGATTTCCAAACTCGCAAGTTGATTGAACTGAAAGTAAAGAAAGTTTGACCCTTTATGACCTGATGGAACTTTAAGTACCATTAGAAATAACGTGTTAAAAAAATCATTTAATGCATCGCTTACAGAAATACAAAATTTAGGATGAGTTCTAGATGCTTTACTTTATCATGTTCCAAAAGTATTATTCTTTCTACAAAGGAACAATATTTTAAAATGGATCATTTCTTTTCCAATTATTGCTGTCCCGTTTTATTTATACGGTTAGACATGGAGTGGAAAGTTCCAGCTCTGAAAATTTTCTGCTAACTTCTAATCCCTAAATTCTTAATATATTTCCAAGACCATTAGATTTGTACTTTTTAAAATTCTATAAGATACAAGTAACCACACTTTAAAGAGTTTATTTGGGTAGATTTGTAAATATTCCACGAAAATAACTATAAATAACGATTTTCAAAATCACAAGTTGATTAACACTAAAGTAAAGAAAGCTTAACCCTTTATGGTCCGACTGCACTTTAAAGTACCATAGAAATTACTTACAAAAAATTATTTAATGTAATGCTTAGAAGTAATAAAATTTTAAATTTATGATGAGTGGTACACACTTTATTTTACCATGTACCAAAAGCATTATTAGTTGTAAAAAGAAACAATATTTTAAAATGGATAATTTCTTCTCCCATTATTACTGTTCGGCTTTTTTTTATATTGAATTACACGGACTGGAATATTTCAGTTCTGAAATATTCCTGTATTTCTAAAGCCATTATATTTGTACATTTTCTAATTTTATACGATACTAAAAAACATATTTTAAATCAACTATTTGCGTAGATTTGTAAATATCCCATAAAATCGCTATAAATACCGATTTTATTTTAGTAATTTTAATAGACGAAATCTTTAAAAATTTATTTTGTAATTGCACAAATCTTCTAACCTATTTTAAAAATTCAGAAAAAATGCTTTGGAAGTTGAAATTTTCCTTAATTAATTCAAAATTTGGGAAAGAAAGGGTTATAGTTAAATAGTTTCCATTTTAATTGTTTTCTTTCTTAAGTTCTAAGATTTAAATTTCAAGTTTTAAGATAGGTTTTCTAAATAATCGGAAAATAAAAACATGTACTTTTCAAATACCGAGAAAAAATATATTGAATGATGTGTTAATATTGGATGATGAAGATGGAGGACCAGTAGTGATCGGGTCGGATAACCCAATGTCACTCAATCCCGACACATCGGTTCGAGTTGACATAAACGTTTTTAGTTGCGGGTCGGGTTGGGGTCGAGTTGGCTTTAAATGTTTCTTGTACGGGTTGAGTTTTGATTCTTCCGGGTCAGATATTATGGGTTGACCCGATTTTTTCAAAATAAAGTACTGAATATTTCAATTGAAAAACTATAAAGATTTGAACATTAATGAGCATATACAAAGTGGCCATAATTATGCCACCATACCATAATTATGAGTGTTCTGTAGCGCTATCTAATTGTGAGAATGGAGCCAAATTTTGTAAGATGATTAAACAAGACGTGGGACGAAGGATTCTGTGGAAAAATAAATTAGTTACAAAAGAGACAGCTAGGGCGATATATGGCGCTGCATAGTAGAAAAGAGAATTTAAAAATGCAGAATCAACACTGAAATAAAATTACCTTATATTTAGCAAATTTAACGGTTTAATTCAAGCTCAATGTAGCAAGATATTAAAAAAACTGAAAATTTACATAAACACTGATAAAGTCTCTTTATCTGAAATTTCACTCACTGAGTACCAGAGAAACAGCAAGAAGAAGAAGTCTCTTTATTCGAATTCCACGTTACATCCTTTGGCACAGTGCCAGATTATTGGGCTTTAAAAGGTTATGTGTTACTTTTAGAAAAAATTTGTTTGAAAGTTATATTATGTACAATGCGGTTTCCTTCTTTGGTCGATCGTGCGTTATTTGTCAAATTCTTCCTTGGTCGAGAGTGCGTTACTTGTCAAATTCTTTTACCTCAACCAGTGCAACGCGTCAGCAGCTCTTCGTTCCTTTAGAACGTCTCTCCAAAAAAATGGGTAAACTATCCTTTGTCAGTTAATGGCTTAAAGCAATGGCTGAGAGATTTGAGAAAACAGGTTCTCTGAAAGTTCAATCAGGTTGAGGACGCAAACCTGTACAACAGAATACAATCGAAGAAGTTGCCACGGCGATATTTTACAGAGCACAGGACAATATTACTGGCACATCCAACGCTCGTGGGGTAGCTTGGAATATGGACATGCTTTATTTTACGGTATGCGAAATGTTACGAAAGATTATCTACTTCTATCCACACAAGATCAGGTGCGTGCAAGAGTTACGTCACACCGAACATGATAAGCGATTGACTTTTACTCTCACCTTTCTTGCCAGAATGTGTGTGGATGATGCTTCGCGGGGACGAGGCCCACTTTTACCTTATTGGATCTGTAAATACCGATATTTGCATTATTTTACCGAATAGCGAATTTGAGGTTCCAATTCACCATTGTATTCAAAGAATTTCCCTTTAATCACCAAAGATCATGATTTGGTGTGGTTTCATGCTCAAAGTTCCATGCTTTTATTAGAACATTACACCGGAACTACCGGTAACCTGTTCTGTAACCGGAGAGAAATATCGCCACATGTTAAACAACTTTGTTATTTCATCACTTCAGCAAAGTCAGTGACTGGAGAAAATCATTTTCATGCAAGATGAACACACTCCACATATTACTTTGAGAGTAAATCAGCTACTACGACAAGAAGTTCAGAACAGAAAGAGTCATTACAGCTGCTTTCAAACAGTTAGGCCGCGTTGGTGCCCTGACCTTACATGCGACTTTTGTCAATAGGGTTATGTAAAGTCCAAGGTCTATCACGGAGATATCTCGCACCTGGCTACATTGAAGAATAACGTATCGCGGGCTGTACGGGACATTCCTACAGACATGTTACTTACTGCTGTTGTGAATGCTGTTCACAGATTGTAATATGTGCTCCATAAAAACAGCGGCCATACTTAACCTGAATTTAATGTGCTAAGTAAAATGACATTTCATTTAAATATTCATTCAGCTTTTTCTAAACTCTCCTTTCTAATACACAGCACCACATATTCCCCTAGTGGTGACTTTTGGAACAATTTTTTCCTCGGAAACTTTCGTCTCCCGTTTTGTTTAATCATCTTACAAAATTTGGTTCCACTCTGAGTTAAATCGTGTTAGAGAACGCTCTGAGTACTATCAGTTTAACTCTTTGTATCACCTTGTTCCATATCTCCAACATACACAAAAGTCAATGTTACTGATATAATAGGCTTTAAAAGACGATTTTATTCATTGCTGCTATTTTTCAATGCAGCTGTTAATATAAATTGTTCATAGAGTTTTCAACAGACTGCGATACTGAGTTAGTTTTTCATGCCAAAGTTTTATTTTTTAATTTGACCTATTTCACCTCATTATAGCTAAAACGAACTTCGTAAATTTTGGAAAATTAAATACGCTGGAAATGTCCAAAAATAGATTTTTTACAAAGGCAAGTTTATATACTTTAAAATTTTGTATTAGAAAATTCACAATATTTAAGAAAAGTATGTATGTATGTATGTATGTTCTGTTTATTACAGATATGAAAAATACCTTTTAGTCAATGATTTTTTATTTTTATGCTCTAATTTTTTTGTTTTAAAATGATGTATTCTAACATATGAGTAAATATTTTTCAAATCGAAGTTGTTGAGTCACAAAGGGTTAATTATGGCCACCTTGTATATATCCATTTCTATAGAAAAAGATAAAAGGGATTTTAGAGACATATTTCTACACAGCTTTTCCATAATTATATTAAAATATGGATTAAATTTCTTTCACTCCGAGTTGGGGTTGGAATTTTAGTGTTCAGGTCGGTTTTGGGCCGAAGTGTGTCGAGCTCATGTCGGGTTTCGAGTCAGCGAAATTTTTTTGTCGGATTCAAGCAGAGTTTTGGTTAACTTTAAGCAGAATTTTCGGGTTCTGGTTGGGCACAATCCGACCCGTGCGGGACACTAAGTGTCAGTAACAGCAAAGAAGTTTTATTCTTTTAATGGCCCAAACAAAAACAGAGAAAGTAACATCCATAATAGGAAAAATGTGATTTATTTATGAAATGAATTAAACAACATAAAGATTACGCTTAAAGCTTCTTTGCATACTTGAAAGGTAAATAACTGAAGACAGAATTTTGTTTTTAAAACAACGGAAATAGTATAAAGCACTAAAATCATTTTACGTAAAAAACATAATATGGTGCAATTTTAGGTAGATTTCGTATGAAATACTACCTATTAAATTCTCCTCTATGATGGAATTTCTGAAATTTTTTTGCAGATCTACACCGATCATGACCCCTAGAACCCCAAAACACCTCCAGTAAAAAACTTTATCTATCTATCTATCTATATATATATATATATATCACTTCCTTCTGGACACGATAACTTCAACAATTCTGCACAAATCTCTTCCAAACTGATAGATAAAATCAAGGGACATAAAATCTCGGTCAAGTTCGTTAAAAAATCTGACCAAGGGGTAGAAATAGAGAGGGGTTTTGTGAAAACCGACAAAACCCCATAACTTCTTAATTTTTGTGCATATCAAATCAGTTTAAGGTTTTTATTACTTCTAAAAATAGGGTCAAAAATTTATGTACCACAGATTTTTGATAAAATTAAAAATGGGCTCAAGGGGTGTAAAAAATAGGGTTTTTGGAAGAAAAAAATTCATAACTTCGTCAGTTCTCCAGATATCAAATGCAATTATTTTTATTATAAATTTCCTTAATATTATCTACAACTTTTATATTCACAAGTTTTTGATAGGATCAATTCGAAACAAAAAAAAAAAAAAAAAATTAAAACGAAACCGAAAATGGGGATTGAAGAAGAAAAAAATCATAACTCCGTCAATTCACAAGATACAAAATCCCCATGAATTTATCATATATCTTCTTAATATTGTCAACAACATTTATATAGACAAGTTTTCGATAGGACCAATTCTTACAGCAAAAACAAATTAAAAATACATAGCGGTTGAAGAAAAAAAAATCTTATTAAGGGTGTATTCAAATCCAAACTGCTTATTTTCTTACTCATTTTTAAATTCATTTTTGCTCTCAGATGCATCCAATTAGTAGATTCTCTTATTCAGAAACATATAATCCATAACTTTAAGTTATTTACCTTATTATCAGGTTTTACTTTATTTTCCATGTGCAGCAATACTTTATTTTGTATACATCCTTCATATATTTAAAAGCATTTTCATTTTGTTAATGTTTTCTTTATTTATCTTAAAAAAAGCTTTTTTTAAGATAAATAAAGAAAACATTAACAAAATGAAAATGCTTTTAAATATATGAAGGATGTATACAAAATAAAGTATTGCTGCACATGGAAAATAAAGTAAAACCTGATAATAAGGTAAATTACTTAAAGTTATGGATTATATGTAAAATACAGGTTTTAAATAAACAGATTTATCTGTGAATAACTTATTAATGTATTATTCAGAAACTATATAATGTACCGTAATGATCGATTTTTTGATTGAGGCAGAATATATTTCAAAAAAAGATGTAAAAGTGGCCATTTTGATAGAATTTCCCGAAGCGATTGTGTTAAAAACGAAAAATATTGTCCTACTGAGAAAATAATTGTTTATAAATCAAGTTTTAATTAATTGAACAAAAAGTAAAAACACCAGGTCGCTTATAAATATCTCTTCAAAAATCACGTCAGCAAGTTTCATATTTTTTCTATAAAAAATGAATCTGAAAATGTGCCAGAAAATTTCGAGTTTTTGAGCATGGAAAAATATTTTTTTAAATACCGCCTTAAAACAATTCTGATGAAAGCAGCTACTATATAAAAATGAAATAAAAACTCGTCAAAAGCGACCAGATAAAATTGTTTAGGTGGGTTTATCTCTAATCATGATTTAGTTTCTGTTGGTGAAGCTAGTATACTTAACTTCGAAATCTACCTCGCCTGTAGGCCGGGCCGGCAGGGATTTTTTAATGTAATGTGTTACATGTACCCATTTTATTTTCTGAACGCGTTTATAATATTCTTCGCTTAAATTATGATTATTTGGAAAGAGAGTAAGGACTTTTTGAAGTCTGTTACGTTGTATTAAACTATTCTTCTAAGCACAAAAGATCTTTCACAAATATTTACCAATGAGATGCTTTGCAATATAGCTAAGTGTTCTGTTACATATTTACGAAAAGGCCTCGCGTGATACATACTCTTAAAAAATCCTGTAAAGACACTTTCCCTTAATAACATATAATCTTTGTCTATTTTTTCCACTATAAGTTGTTACATAGTTTCTACCTTCTTTTTAATTAAGAGAAACATAATGGCATCTATCTATATATATGTATATATATATATAACAAATCGTCATCGATTTCCAATAATTGAAATTAAATTTATAATTTAGCAAATATTCATAACACAGAGATATTATAGAATAAAGAAGGAACATGTAACTAGTAATACAGAATTTTATTAAATGCAACTAATTCACTAGCATATTGCTGGCAATAAATCTATATGAAACATATGAAAAAGAAAACCCCAATTTTTGATAAAGTCTGATTAAAGACAATAGATAATAAATCCAGCTAAATAATGTTGAACCAGAAAAAGCCGTAACATAAACATACAAAAGATAAAATGGATGAATGAAGCCGGAAGCTTATAAGGTATTTCACTTGATCACGGGTACATAAAATACATTTATAAGCAAAAAACATAGTCGATTTCTGTAATGGAATTCAGCAATAAGCAAATATTGAATTCCATTATGCACCCAATCGACTAATCACCAGAGAATATTAAACAACCATGTAAAATATTAAACAATGTGATATCCACAACTATGAAAACAATTAAAAAAATGAAACAAATTAAATCATAGACAAACCCAGCACGAGGACAGCCAAGACATACTAACATTGACACAAACAGTATAGTATATTTAACGTACTTTGGCTTAAAATCCCGCTTAAATACTGACACAGTTAAAAGCTAATGCCACGGTTGCCGCAACAGATAGTCCATATAATAATTATTATTACAATCGATAATAATGATCCTGTAATAAATTACTAGAAGTTGTTTAAAATTAAACAATTAATAATTAATAGATAATAACAAATATAAGTTTAATTTAAGAGTCCAAGGCAACCAAATAATATTAGAACAAAATAAATAATTATTTAAAGCTGCCAACTTACGGAAATTATAAGAAGTTATATTTAAGAAAGACAACAAATGATAAAGTAACTGACTAAAATAGTGTTTAGTGCTGCCATCTAGGATAGAAAACCGAATATAACATTAGATTAAATGTATTTAAAACCAAATATGTCATTTAGACTGCAGATAAAAATAATTCCATAATATGCAACTTAATATTGATAATTATCAAATGACATTTTAATATAATGTGTACCGCAACAGATAGTCCATATAATAATTATTACTACATACTATAATAATGATCCTATTATAAATTACAAGAAGTGTTTAAAATTAAACAATTAATAATTAATAGATAATAATCATTATAAGTGTAATTTAAGAGTCCAAGGCAACCTAATAATAATAGAACAAAATAAATAATTATTTAATGCTACCGTCTTGCTGGAAATATAAGAAATTATACTTAAGAAAGACAATATATAATTAAGTACATGACTAAAATACTGTATAGTGCTGCCATCTAGCACAAAAAAACCGAATATAACTGTAGATAAAATGTATTTTAAACCAAATATGTCATTAAGACCGCAGATAAATATTATTCTAAAATATGCAACATAATAGTGGCAATTATCAATTAATATCTTAATATAATGTGCGAAAAATGGTGAAAATTAAAATTATTTTTTAATTTTGTAATTTTTACATTTAAATTTAAGTAAAACAATAATTTCGAATAAGTAACTTTATTAATAATATAAAAATTGTTTATAATAATCACTTAATAAATATTAATGTATCAATACAAATATGGGGGGGGGGGGATGGTGATATACCAATAAAATACAACATTGCTATAAACTATAAATACATGTATCATAAACTGTGAAAGCGTATTACCATTACAAGGCATAATATAAATGAAATAAATCAAAAGAGTAAATTAAAATGATGCAAATTAAACTAATTTACAGAATGTTATACAGAGTTTAAAATTAAACAATTAATAATTAAGAGATAATAACTAATAAAAGAGAAAAAAAAGAGTCCATAGAAAACTTATAATATTAGAACATAATAAATTATTTAATTCTGCCGTCTAGCTTAATTATAAGAATTAAATAATATATTATAAATTACAAAACTAAAATTAGATGAAATAGTATTGAGTGCATCTCTCATTTACATTATACCATAAATAACAGTAGAAAATGCAATTATTTATTTATTTATTTTATTTTATTTTTATATTGTAAATATTTATCCTAAAATGTCACAAAGATTGCATAAATATATCATTCTAAAACAGTGTATCAGAATATTGATAATAATCAATTAACATTATAATATAATGTGTATTTAAAATTAAGTGAATTAATAATAATACCAAATAAGGGAATTTATAAATAACATAAAAGTTTGTTTACATTAATCACTTAATATAATTAATGTATCATTACTAATTTGGCGGTGGGGGGGGGGGGGGGCAGGGTAATATACCAACATAATAGAACATCTCTACAAACTCATAAATGCATATATCATAAACTGTGCAATCGTATATCATTACAAAGTTAATTGAAATAAATCTATAATAGTAAATTAAATTGATGCATATTAACTAGATTTAATTTAAAGAATGTTATACAGTACACAGGACCACGACCTCACTAGAACCAAAACTGATAGTAGGACCATGAATAATCAACGTATCATTCCTACAATTTTTTTCCTTTTTAAAAATATTATATATAAAAAATCAACATTTGCGTATAAATTATCCAGACAACTCCGCCCTCCTCATTAATTTAACATCTACCCACCCAGCCATCCTATTTAAAATTTTTTTATATATTTTGTATTTTGTATTTTTATTTTTTTTTTTAAGTTTTTTTTAATATTTATATACGCAAAATGTGAATAGTAACATACAATAAATCACCCAACAATACATTGTTTCGATCATAAATTAATTGTAGATTAAGGAATATATGAATTTCTTAGGAAAACCATGATTTAAAGCATCAAAAATTAATTGTTTAATGTTTTTATTTATAAGATGAGATGAACATAAACTTTTGATTCTATACAAATGATTAATTAGTATATTACGGTAAACTGAAATGTGTAGACAGGATTTAAAATGAGTAAATGCATTAACTTTGAATTGAAAATCTTTACGTTTGTCATGGTGGTAGGTTATGTTTAATTAATGGTAATATATATATATATATATATATATATATATGGGGCATTCTCACAATCTTTTGACTTTTGGGGGAAAAATCTGACAAAATTAAACTTGCTAAAATAACATTTTAATCTGATAGACGATTGCCTTAATGATTCAAAATAAAGAAAAATGGTCAGCAGCGAAATTTTTTTTTATTTAACTGAGGTTTAAGTTAAACTTGCGAGTTTAATTTTCCTTACAAGTTTACTCCTATAACTTTTTATTTTCGTCTAAATTTTTACTTATAATGAATTTGCATAGTACCCACAGGACATTCAAATAAGAAATAATAACAATGTAGTACTTTTAATACAGAATTTTTGTATAACATTGTCTTAAAGGGGTGTTAAAGAAGGGACGGTAAGGTAAAAAAGGGGATGGTATTGGAAAAAAGGGGCGAAATGGTAAAAAAAGGGACGGTAAGGAAAGTTACCACCTATTTTTAGGAAAATCATGTTAAGACTAAGTGATAGCCACAATGTTCATTGATTTTTAGAAGCAGTTGTTAACATTGGATTAAATTATTATTATTTTTTTTTAATTTACCCCGAAAAGTGCAGGAATAAACCTGCGGGACGGTGAGACTACCAATAAAGCCACGATGCTTGAAATTGATATTTAAATGCTGATTTAAATTCTACAGTAAATTTCCTGCCAAAGAATTTTAGACATTATTTCTCTAGCATACTTCTGCATGAGAAAAAACTTGAAAAAAAAAAAAAAAACTGTGGCTGCATCTGAAATGATTTTCTGTATAATTTTAGAAGGGGGATGGTAAGGAATCTAAAACCCAGGGACAGAGTTTAAAAAATTAAAACAACCCTCAAAATGTGTGCAGGTTAATTTTTAGCTACATATTTATATAAAACAATAGTTCCAGTTTCAGAAAAAAAAATTACATCGAATTATTTTTATTGAAACAATTTTATCTAGACAGCTCTAAACTTAAAAATCAGCATCAGGGACACGGGACGGTATAGAAGTTTTCCAGGTGTTTGGACCCCCAACATCCCCCAAAACTTATTTATCTCGTTAACATTGTTGTGCAGTCATGCAGTGGGATGTTCCCCAGTATATATATAAAAAAAAAAAAAAAAAACTCAGAAAAGTGTATTAAATAAAAATTATTATTCAGGGACATGAAAGTCAAAAGATTGTGAGAACGCCCCATATATATATGTTATCATTTATATCTTTTACCTTATACAAAATTGAATGCCAGTCAAACAAATTGAACTCTTGTGCATACTTTAAGAGACGTTTATGAGTAAACTATTTCTTTTAATAATCACTTTATAAATTTTGATTAAGATATAATTAAGCGAATTTTTAAATATTAATTTAGAAATGTGTTATTAAATGTGTTATTTAGATGTTATTCTTTAAAAACTGTAAAAATCTGAAATCATGTGTTTTGAAGTTTAAAAAATATATTTTCTTCTTAAAATAAGTAGATTTAAGGCACATTCAGCTTTCACTACGGTGCTGCCATCTACTGTTGTTTAATGTAAAGATTTACGGACAATCTACAAAACTTTTTGGTTCATGAAGGCCGAGATACAGATAGATTTTCGAAACAGATGAACTTATTTTTCTTTCACGTGAATCCACTGTCATTTTGATAATCATTCGGAACATAAAGATTGATTTCTTGAATTGAGAAATTACACCAAACTTTACATAGATCCGTATCCCGGCCAGAATGTGCTTATATCTTACGTCTTATAATTCTTATTATCAGTATAATGTGAGGGATACTTTTATTGAAATAAAAAATATCAGTGTATTTTTGTTGTCCGTTTGTTCAGTATTCATGCTATCTATATACATTACCACACTTTACCTGGATCCAGGCTGAAATGAGCTATCTTTTCACCTTCTTATTATCATTAGAATGTGTGAGATATTTTTATTGAAATAAAAATATATAAGTAGATTTCTGTATTACGTTTGTTCAGTATTCTTTCTATTTATTTATATTACGAAACTTCATCTAGATGCTTGCTGAAATGAGCTATATTTTGTATTCTTATAATCATTTTAATGTGAGGGATACTTTCGTTGAAATAAAAAATACCACTAGAGTTTTGTAGGCCATTTGTTTAGTATTCATGCTCTTTATATATGAGGACCCCAGAAGCCAAGGGATACAAGTGACAAAATTTAGATTTGGAGTAAATTCAGTTCAAAGTTGAACATCAGTAGTAATTGACTGAATTAAAGTATGGTATTGTTGCTTATTTCATACTGGTCTTTGAATATCTTATTTCAATAACTGACTGTTAAAGAAAACTGGAGTATAATAATTTTTTAAATTTATTTAGAGAGTAAAGATGTTCACTAGTTAAGTAGTTTAAAGAGCTTAAGTAGTCGACCTCTAGAATATAGCACATAATTAGAAGATAACTTATATTTCTTGACCTCTAAACAAATAGTCTTATTTCCCGATAGCCTGTGCACTTAGCTCAGTTTTTTCAATTTTGTCCTTTATACCCTTGGCTTCTGGCGTCCTCATATATATCTACCCTATACATATAAAATCCTAATGAAACGAATTTATGAAACGGATATATGAAACAACTGAAATGTAACGAATTTATGAAACGATTCTATGAAACGACTAATTAAACAACTGATTACGTTTCGCGGCGATTTCTCCTAAAATATGGAATACTTTGCGATGAAATTAACCCCAAAAGTCCGCATTGATCCACAGGTATTAGAATTTTTAAATTCGAATTAGTTTTCGAAATATTAATTTTTTTCTAATTTTAAATACTTTTTTCTAATAATGGCAACTCAAATTTTAATCATAACAGATATTTTTTTTTCATATTTTAGAAAAGGTTACTATTTTAAACTAATTTGGCGACTAGTTTGGCCTCCCTTATATGTATGCTAAGAACAATGCTTTTTTTTATTATTATTTCATTATCATTTTATTTAATACAAAACTTTCATTTAAAACGAAAAAATTTAAAATCAATGGCTTTCACTCTTTCTTTTTTTTTTAAACGAAACGAAAAGAAAAATATTAATTGCAGATGTCATACATGCACCGGGGTACCTAAATAGCGTCAAAAGGGAGTTATTTTGCCTGACATGGTAACCCGGATATTGTTGCTTATTTATTAATATATGCTTATTTACCTTAATTTTCTTTTTATTTAAAAAAAAAAAAAATGTTATAAATTGTTTTGTTCTATAGTTATTAATAAATTTATATATTTATTTATTGTTATTTCACTTTAAAAATAGTAGAAAATAATTTAAAAATATATGTATGTAACTGGTATTCGAAAACGAGGTTTTCGCCAAATTGTCGTAAAAAAAATCACGCCAAACCCGATTAAATATTGCAACAAATCCTGACATTTAATTTAAAATTCAAAGTAACGTTTTAATGGTATTACTTAGTTATTCTGTCGACCAATTTCGCCAAATTATATAAATCGCCAAAACACTCACCAAATTATACAAATTGACGTAATTTTTATTTTAAATAACGAAAGAACAAATAAAAGCACAGATGTCATATATATTGGCGCGATTTTCTTTCTGACGCCAATGTCGTATACGCAACGGGTACTTAACTGGCACCAATGTATCGTTATTTTGCTTGATATGGTAATCCGGATATTGTTGTTTATGCTGTTGGTGTTTTCGTCAAAATGGCTAAAATGTGGGCACAAATATGACATTTGTGCCCAAATAAATTAGTATAGCATTAATAAACATAAAACGTCGAAATAAAAAACACTTGATGGCGTAAACACGTGCAACTTCCATACAGTCAAGTGAATGTGGCATTTACAATTAACCATTATCGGCATTTAATCTTATAGTCTGGAGATAGATTTTTGGTCGATGGGATAACCAAGTAGTACCGTTTTAATTTACCACTCAAAAAATAAAAAAAATGCTAATTGGCGAGTTAAAAAAAGCTATTGGCGAGATTTGCACCCGGCTTACATAAAAGTAACAGAAATTCTTTGCGATCATGGCATCTTTTATGTAGTTTTATTCGAAAAAATAACTTTGATTCTTTAATCAAAATGGAAACCTTTCTTATGAAAAGCGAAGGGTTGTAATTGTTTATGGCAGTTACATGACTTGGACTATTATAATATAAGTGAAATTATGGCGATAGAATAATATTTAGCGACTTATTGCCTGTGGCTGGCTAACATTAAAGTACCAAAATGGTCGCCTGGAATATAAAAAGCGAAGGGATCCGCCCGGAACTGTTGATAATAGTCACATGACTTAGGCTATTATTATAGAGATCGTTTTCAATTCTAAAAACAGCGCAAAGAATAATATTTCCTAACCATTAAACATTTATCTACACATGACTATTAAAAATAGAAAACAAAACTTTAAAATTACTATTAAATGAGTAAGTGTTAAAAGCAGGAAAATATTGAAAATTATGTCTTGAAAATTGTATTTACACGTGAATATTAAAAGAGAAAGGAAACATTAAAATAATAAATACATTAATATGTGTTTAACCCTTTCAGTTGCAAGGTACTTCTATTCGTAAAATGTTGAAATCAGTGAATAGCACCAGAATTTACAAACAAATTTCAAAATACGAAAATGCTTTTGTTTACTTACTTGATCACCCGACCGGAGCACCAACCAAAGAATGGCATAGGATGTAACGCTCCGGTGGAAAATCCCCACAACAATCACCGATGCCGGACATCGGAAAGCACCCAAAATAACAAGGAAAAAGGCACATATTCTGACGAACTTACATAGTAAATCGTAAATTTACAAAACAATTGATGTTGCTTTCATCATAATAATAAAAATAAAAACAAAAGTGAAGTGACTTAAATGTATAACAAAAGTTAAGACTATAAATCCTTGTTCAAGATTATGAAGTGTAAATGTTCATAAAAGTTCACTGTTCACTAATGTTCAAATGAGTTCAGTGTTCGAAAGAAAAATGTTCATAAAAGTTTTATATAAGAAAAACTAACTTGAAGAAAGATCACCATAATGTTCAAACCTCAAGAGAAAATCGCCGCCAACAAAAATGTCAGACAAAGGACAGTTACTATAAAAGGCACAATGTTAAGCCTTTGATGTAGTGTCAGAAAACCACGTAATGTCCGTAGCGAACCACTGATGAGTATTAACAGTATGATAGAAGTAAATAGTTACAAGTGTAAAAATTATCAAAATTTATACCTGATAAATGAGTATTCCCTATTAAGTGCGTTGTACATAGCACACAGTTTTCTATAGTTTGAACGGATGATGAGAATGTTTCGAATGTTCCATCTCAGTGTACAATTCCTGTTGAATTTAAATGTACAAGGCATTAACGGACAATGTCCAAACAAATAATGTTGTATACTTCCTACATCACCACAGTTACACCTGTTATTTGGGCGTTTTCCTATTTTAAACAGATACTGTGGGAATGCTCCATGTGAAGAAAAAAAATAACCTATCACCTGGGATTCACATAGAAATAAATCGTTAACCTTGTTTAATATCGCATAAGTATCTCTTCCCTTCTCCGAATTTTCCCAAGAAACCGCCATTGATCATGTAGAAGTGTTTTAAAATGACGCTTTAAAATAGAAGTTGGTGCAGGAATGCGTAGAACTTTATCATAGAGATCATTTATAATAACTGATTTTGATAACATGTCCGCTCTTTCATTTCCCGATATTCCAACATGCGATTTTATCCAGCCAATATATATGACTTTATTATGTAACAGGCGCAAAGAGTTGAAGATATTAAAAAGCTGACCGTTAGATGGAAATAAGCGCTGAAGAGCATAAATTGATGACAAGCTGTCAGTATAAAGATGAAATGAATCATGCGGGGAGTCGATGCACCAACTGATAGCCTCGTCTATCACAGCCAATTCTGCTTGAAAAACAGAGTTATAGTCATGTAATTTTAATCTCCATGTCTAGCATAAAAGAATCCCTATACCAAACGTAAATGCAGCTCCTACACTGTTCATTATTCGAGAACCATCAGTATACAATATCGGATGATTCACCACTGGTACTGTATCAACCACTGGCTTAACAAATTTTATTTAAGTTTTCAAAGAAGTAAGGATAATTATATGTCCTCAGTTTATTCATAAAATCTTCACCTTTAAAACACATATTGTCAATCAAGACTGTACCATTTCCATAAATGATATTATAACGCTTAGAAGACAAATTCAGTTCTATGTCAAGTGGTGGAGCACCCACCAAAACACACAATGCGTCATTAGAAATCGTATGATATGCCTTTAAGACAGATAGCAGACATAGACGTTGACATGAGAGTAATCTTGTTATTCCATATTGATTTAAGTCAGGCATCCAGATCTCATGCCCATATGAAATACGTTTCTTCAAGACGGTATTGTACCACATTTTAAGATAAATAGAAGGAAGACCTCTATCACGGATTCTGGTTTGGCGCATTTTACACGTGAAATCGTTAAGCCTAGTTCTGATCATATCTAGGTGATCCATCCAGCGAAAATTGCTGTCAAGTAGAAATCCCAAATAAAGAATATTGTCCTTTACACTGATACTTTTGTCATTATGTTTAAAAATTGGTCTTCTTTTACTAAGAGTGTGGCTCCCAAACAGCATTGCGGCTGACTTCTCTGCACTAATTTGCAAATGATGTATAGAACAGATATCCGAAAAGTGATGAACACTAGTATTCATTTTATGTTCTAGCGCAGAGCGCGTTTTGTTTACTTACTTAACAAAAGAAAAATTTTCATTCCAATATTCTGGTGCCAATGTGGCATTTAAGAATTAAAATTAAGCGGTCCAAAAATGAACCACCGCCCTTGAATGGGTCAAAACGGTAAATTGTAGTAAATTGTATTATGTCAATCGTTTTATAACGCTGTTAAAGAATACCGGGAGGCAAAGACTCTGTTTACTTAATTCATTTTATTTTAGCTTCCTTTCAAATGTTTAACTGGTCTTCTTTACTCAAATACAAAAACAACCATTGGATATCTTAACAGCAACTGATTCGGCCTTAAATTTTCGCAATCAAAAGGAATTGAATGGGAACCCGTTTACAGGGAGATTGCTATAGGTTTTTTCATTATAATTCAATCTTCTCTAATCTTTTTAAAACCGATCAAATTAGCGTGCTTTTAGATTCTGCGGTGTCTGAACGGGGGTTGGCGAGCGTAGCTTGCAGGGGGCAGAGCCCCCTCGTATATATATATATATATATATATATTACCAAAATTTACCTAGATTTCGGCCGAAATGAGCTAATTTTTGTAGTGTTATTATCATTATAATGTAAGTGATACTTTTATTGAAAAAAAAAATCCCTGGATTTTTTTAGCCTAAATGTTTGTTCAGTATTTTTGCTGTTTATATATATACACTGCGATTGGTGGCCGACATCAAACGACATGCCAGATAGGCACCTCGTTGGTGCCGTTAGATATATCATTACCGATAGAACGACAATCGGTAGAAAGACATATAAATTCTTTGGCACCATACACCAAATAGAGAAGTTTCGGCTCTAATTATAGATATGTAAGTCAATATGTTAGTTCTTCAATCACGTGTTAGTGAAGCTATGGGTGACCATATAGTTTTAATTCCGGCCTCAAAAAAAAAATACACTGTAAAAAAAAATTCCGTTAAAAAACGGAAATAGTACTGGCAATCCAGACGCCAGTACTATTTCCGTTTTTTAACGGAAATTTTTTTTTCCGTAAATTCCAGAAAATCTTCCGTTTTTTCACAAAATTTTTCCGTTTTTTTTTCGTATATCCGTATTTAAATTTTTTTGTTTCAAAGGCAAAAAAAAAAAAAATAAATAAATAAATAAATATATATATATTATACAACATTTCGAGAAACTTACACCTTTATGAATTTCAACGGACACGTTTATCAAGGTAGCGTACCTCTAATTTATTCAAATAACAGTAATGAAACAACACTTACCTAGGGTGGATTCGAACTGGGGAACCGGAGTGTACCAGATTAGCGCCCTTATCCACCATGCCATGGGGACTCGAGTTATGTTTCCAAATGTCGTTACTTATTTCAGATGCTTTTTATGAAGTAAAGGCACGGTGTTAAGCAAGGAACGTATTTTCGTTGGAGATATTTTTCAATTGAGTGTACAATTCTGAATATTTCCATAATTTTGAAAATTTAGCTTCTTAATTTCATGCTTTATAAAAAGAAAAAAATTAGTCTTTAAAATATTACGTGCATGAAAGAATGCATTATAAGTAATAATTTCTTCTTTTTTGCAAGATTTTAAAAATTTTATTGTACTATTATATTTATTTATTTATTTGTATATACATGTATAATTTCGTTATTATGTTTGAGATATGTTTTAAGTTTTATGTGCGAATCCGTTAAAGTGAATAGATTTAAAAATATTAAAATTAAAAATAGAGTTTTTCATTTTTTTTTATTAAATAATAATAAGTATTGTTTTAAAATCATTATGAAAAATAAACTGTAACATTTCCTTCTCAGCTATCTGAAACTTAAAAAGAATTAATAAAATTCATTTAAATATCAGATTATTTTTTTTTTAAATATTTAAAAAAAATTAAAAACAATTTTAAAACATTTTATTTAAAACGAAAGAAAGAAAGAAAAATACTACAGTGTTAGTTTTAAAAATAAAATTTCAGCAAATTGACAGCCAAATATTGGCATTTTTGAAATTTGAAATTGGGGAGGAGGGGGGGGGGGCGTAAGTCAACGCTAAAGACATAAAATTAGAGATAATTAATAGCTAAATATGGATATTTTTGAAATTGTGATATTCAAAAAGGGGGTGGTGTTAACTTAGCGCTCCCTATTTGTAATTTAAATATCTTGATACATAAACATTACCTTTATCAGACAAATAAGATATATTAATTTATTTCTAATTGAATGAGATTGCTCTTTTATTTTTAACTTAATTAGTATTACAATTTAAAAAGAATTATTATTGTAAAAATACGAGTATTTAATGCCCCTTCCCACCCTCCCCAAAAAAGTATTACATGCATATAAAATAGGAACAATTATGACTCCTTTTCAAAATTGCATGCATTTAAAAAATAAAATTTCTATTATAATTTTAGAAATTAATCGTTTTTTTTTCAATTAGAAATAATATTTATCGTATCATTTTTTAATTACTATATTAAACGAATAACAGATGAAAACAGTTATTTAATATTTAATAAGTTACTTGATATGTTAAATTTTTTATTTGATACAAATAAAAAAAACAACTGAATAAATTAAATTGGAATTTATACGGAATTCTACGTGGCATTAAATTCGAAAGATAAAATAAATTATATTAAATTTTAACTGATATATGAAAAGATATTAATTCATATTTACTTAAAATAAAGAAAAAAGGAGAAAAAAAGAGAAAAAAAGAAAAGAAAAGAAAAGAGAAATAGTGACTAACCAAGTCTTAAACGTAAACATATGTTCACACTACAACAATTCATTATTCCGCATTCCAACTAAACACAGCGCCACTCTATACAACACAGACGTCAATTACGGAAATTGTACTGTTTTGAAAGAATGATGAAATATTTTGTAAAATTTACGGAAAACCTTCTTCATTTTGATCCGAAAAAGGAAAAAATATCCAATTACGGAAATTGTACTGTTTTCGAATGAAGATGAAAGTATTCCGTAAAATTTAACGGAAAATATACCGTAATTTTACGGATTTTTTTTACAGTGTACAGTAAAATCAGTGTAGGCGGAATCCCTAGCAACCTGAAAAGATTCCGTCTTAGTCAAGCTTTCGTCTTAACAGGTATAGTTATAAGTAGACATCAACCGAAAATTCGGTTTCGTTTTCGGCTCAAAATGCTGCCAAAAATTTGGCCTGTCGGGAACTTGTACTACCTGTATTTCAAAAATTCGTTTCTTCCTTTGGAAATGTTCACCATTACTCATTTATTTGAGCTGTATCGGCTTAACCTCTTCGGTCCCTGGGTCCCTACAGGGATCCCAATTCTTTTCCTTATAAAAACTTTAAAATGTCTGATTTTTTTACATTTTCACATCACTTCTTAATAGCTGAATGCTTTTTGCGTTCGAAGTAAACGAATAAATGGAAGCATCTAAGCTGATTCCCGCATAAAATAAATGTTATTTTCATCTGAGTTTGCAAAATGCCTAAAAATGCCCAAAAGACAGTATGACCAAGAAAGTGAGAAATTTTCATAAGTATTTAACTTAAATCTTTTTCGATAAAAATTTTTGAGGATTTGTAGATTATTTACTTGTTTAAAGCTCTTAAATTTCTGATTGCGTTAGTTTAGATTAATGGTTATTACATTGATGTTTTTAAGGGGGATTGTTGTTTTAGATCCATATTTTTTAACCTAAATTACTAAGCGCCTAAAGGACCAATTACAGAAAATATATTTTTTCTGTCATTTACGATGTCATTTTGTTTGGAAAAAACCAATGAATAAGCATTTGTATTATTATTTTAGCTTCGGAACTAAAGAGGTTATATAAGACACTCTTTAGTTATTGCTATAAACTTCACTGTTTATGAATATCAGTTATGACTGACTCACAAGACGTGAGTGCAAATTATAAAGCAAGCAATGCATATATGACTAAACTCTGAAGACGCTTTTCCCGCACTCATTAAAAGCTGCAGACTTAATTGTAATAGAAAATTTTCAGTTTGAAACCTCACAAGGGTTTCGAATGCTCTTTGAGAAAATTCTAGTATAACAGATGATCATTCATAAAAATCATTATAAAAGATAAATCGAGGTATGTATACCTAAAACTTTTCTAATTAGATTAGATTCGTATAATAAGAAATCATTCTGCGTCGTTGATGAATTATTTACAATTTATTTTATACGAAAATAAAAAAAAAATTAGTCAGAGGGACACAGAGCCATCTTGGAGCCACACGTATAATTAATTAATAATTATGTATATTTAATTAACCCGTATAATTAATTAATAATTATGTATATTTAATAAAAACTTATAATTAATTAATAATTATGTATATTTAACAAACACGTATAATTAATTAATTATTATGTATATTTATGTATGTATTAATTATTAAAAAAAATTTTTTTGGACATTTTCGTTTTCATTTAATTTTCAGCCGAAAATAGGAAGATTACCGAAATTCGTTTTCGGTCTTAAAAACCTGCTTCGGTCGATCCTTTGTTATAAGACAGTCCTTCCATGGGGAACGTGGAATCTTTTCGTATTTAAGACTGGATTCCATTATACACAGGTTTCGTTTTCACAGATTTTATTCCATAATCTACCTTTTGTACCTGTTGAACGTAAATTAGTAGTAATTTTTTATGCTTAGTTATTTGATTAAATCGTTAATTGTTTTTCTTCTAAAATGGAGTTTTATAACTGTTGCCACATCTTAAATCATCACACTGACTAAAAAAATTTTGATAACAATCCATAAATTTTGAAGTTCTAAACAGGGGATGCGCAAGAAATGTCTTCTCACATCTCATTCAGTAGAAATTGCGTATTTTTATTTGTAAGACTTGTAAATTTTTCTGTGCATACGTCAAAATGACACGGGATCTTCCTGTAGTCGCATACAAAAGGAGTAGTCATACAGTTACGACATTTTAACGTCACATGTAAACATTTTACAAATTCAGAATTAAAACGACAGGTTATTCGTTGAAAACGATGTCATTTTTGGATGCAGAAATATTTTAGCACTTATTCAAGTTAGGATTCTTAAATGTTATTGTTCACTAAATAAAAAGCCATAGAATATAGCGTGATTGTGATGCAAACACAGTTCAATTTTTTCACTTTTTATGAATGGAAATGTATGATTTCTCTTTAAAAGTACGTATATGTTATTGGCGAAAGCTTCAATCTTTCCTGGTTCAGGGCCCTTGATCTTTAAAGCAAAAATTGTATTTTCAAAAATCGCGAAGGAAAACTTTTATAAAAATTGCATTATTTTAATGTTTTTATAGCCATTTTACCAGCATTAATAATAAAAGTAGATGTTTTTCTTATGCCAAAACTCATATTAAAACTCACTAGTATAAACAGAAACTTTATAGAAATGGCATTTTCTACAATGCTAATTTATTTCCTTCACATTACGTAAAGAGAATTACAATGGGAAAAAATAATCAGAGATCCTAACATTAAGAAAGATAAACAACTTACGTTGGTGAAAACTATTTAAAAGGAAACGTGTATGTTCATTTTCATAAAACTGAAGCGTTCTACTGCGATTGCGAAAAAACATAATTTTCATTCCGAGAAAAATCATTTAAAATTATGTCATTTTTACATACTCTTATAATAGGGGTGCACAACCTTTTTGAGAGAAGGGCCACTTTGGGTCATGCTTGGGTTTTCGAGGGCCACATCAGTAACACAGACAGGATTCCATATCGGGAGGATGGGGGTGGGGTGGGGTGTAATAACTCTTTATTCTTGAACAATAATGAATTTTTGTATATAAAAATAAACAAATAGAAATAAGTAATTGTATGCAGGGCTTCTTCAATTCTGTATTCATATACATCTGTAACCATATCTGTAACCATACAACACTTCATGAAGACTAACTGTTCTTTCTTGATAAATGGAAAATTTTGACAAAATTAACAATTTTTTTTCCACGAGCGATTGAAGAATTTCGCGATATTTTTGTGATCAATTGACAAAAATTTTCGGGATTTTCCCGCACTCGATCAACGAAATTCGAGATTTTTGCGCACCCGATCAACGAAATTCGCGATTCTTAACTGACTATGACGAAATTTGTAATTTTTCCCGCTATAAACTGACGTAACTCGCGATTTTTCCGCAGACGATCAACGAAATTTGAGATTTTTCCACACATGATAGAGAAAATTCACGATTTTTCCGAACCCGATCAACGAAATTCGTAATTCTTAACTGACTGATGAAATTTGTAATTTCATCATGATTTTGCATCATGATTTTTAGGATCTTTGACCCCTAAAACGTCTAAATCGGTCGAAAATCGGAAGTAAAAAAAATTTCAATTACAATACTTTCTTCTATTATAGATAGACTAAAGTAAAAATGTATAAAGAAATCAAGAATATATGAAATGATGCATGATTTTCTTTCAATGATTTGCCATCTGCAATATATACAGGGTGTCCAGACGTTACGTTTGTCATATATATATATATATATGGGGCATTCTCACAATCTTTTGACTTTTGGGGGAAAAAAATCTGACAAAATTAAACTTGCTAAAATAACATTTTAATCTGATAGACGAATGCTATAATGATTCAAAATAAAGAAAAAATGGTCAGCAGCGAAAAAAAATTTATTTAACTGAGGTTTAAGTTAAACTTGTGAGTTTAATTTTACTTACCATTTTACCATTATGACTTTTTATTTTCTTCTAATTTTTTACTTATAATGAATTTGCATAGTACCCACAGGACATTCAAATAAAGAAATAATGACAATGTAGTATTTTTAGTGCAAAATTTTGGTATAACATTGTCTTAAAGGGGTGTTAAAGAAGGGACGGTAATGTAAAAAAAAGGGGATGGCATAGGAAAAAAGGGACAAAATGGGGAAAAAAGGGACAGTAAGGATGGAACAGCAAGGAAACTTACCACCTATTTTAGGCAGATCATGTTAAGACTAAGTGGTAGCGAAAATGTTCATTGATTTTTAGAAACAGTTATTTACATTGGATTAAATTTAAAAAAACAATTAATTTTCCTCGAAAATTGCAGGATTAAACCTTGCGGACGGTAAGACTACCAATAAAGCCACGGTGCTTGAACTTGATATTTAAATGCTTATTTATACTCTGCAGTAAATTTCCTGTCAAAGAATTTTAGATATTCTTTCTCTAGCATACTTCTGCATGAGCAAAAACTTGAAAAAAAGTCCTTCCGGCCAGTGCCGGGAGGAAGAGGTAGCTTTCATAATCCTTATTTTAAAAAAGCCAACTTATATCATGCAAACACACGAAGCTCAATTTAGTGGAAACCGAATATAGGAGATTCAATACTAATTTTTATCAATATAATGAATGAGAATTTCGCGAAATTAGTCAGCTTTATCCAAGCTGCTTTTCTTTAAAGTAACTTATATTTGGCTGCCAAATTCGGCAATTTCTTAAAGTGCCTGTCATTTAAAGACAACATGATGGATGAGGCTAAGCAGTGAACTTGGTCGAGACCTTAGTAATTGCTGTGCACATGCTCACTCACATCGGAATCGGTTAATATATAGGAGTGCTGTCGCATGCAAAAAATCAGATTTTTCAAAATGTCACCCTCAATAGAAATTGAAACTGCTATATCTGAGCCATTTTTTAAGGTAAAGAAAAACCAAAAATGCTCCTGAATCCTTATATCAAGATCAAATACTTAAGAAAGAAACCTTTTTCAATTTCTAATTTTTTTGCACCTCACTTTAAATATATATATATTTTTTAATTTAATGGCCGCCATTTTAAAACAAGATGGCTGATGAATCTGGCCAGCGAACTTGGTCGAGGTGTTGATGTATACTATCCACATGCCTTCTTACATCGAAATAGGCGAATACGTGTGTTATCGCGTGACAAATACAAGATCGTTTCGAAATATTAGCCATGCTAGAAATTCAAAGTGCTATAAATCAACCATTTTTTAAGATATCAACAAAAGAACAAATTTTCAGAAACAAAAACTGCTCCAGAATCTTTGTATCAAGGCCAAACACATAAAAAAAATCTTTTTCATTTTCCAATTTTTTAATACATCATTTTGAATTTTAAATTTAATTTTTTTTAAATAGCAACCCTTTTGAAACAAGATGGCGAATGAAGCTGGCCAACGAACTCGATCGAGACATTGGTATGTACTATGTACAGACCAAGTTACATCCAAATAGGTTCATAAATACGCCTGTTATCGCGTGACAAAAATCAGGTCGTTTTAAAATGTCAGCCACAAGAGAAATTCAAAATGCTATTACTCAGCCATTTTTTTAGATATAGACGAAAGAAAAACTGTTCCAGAATCTTTGTATTAAGGTCAAACACATACAAAAAAAATCTTTTTCATTTTCCAATTTTTTGGTATCTCATTTAATTTTTTTTATTTTTTAATTTTTTTAAATGGCCGCCATTTTGAAACAAGATGGCGGATGAAGCTGGCCAACGAACTCGGTCGAGATATTTGTATGTACTATGTACACACCAAGGTACATCCAAGTCGGTTCATAAATACGCCTGTTATTACGTGAGAAAAATCAGGACGTTTCAAAATGTCAGCACGCTAGAAATTCAAAATGCTATAACTCAGCCATTTCTTAAGATATAGACGAAACAAAAACTGCTCCCGAATCTTTTTATCAAGGTCAAACACATAAGAAGAAAATATTTTTTGAATTTTCAATTTTTGGTACAACATTTCAAATTTAAATTTTTCTTAAAAATTTAAATGGCCGCCATTTTTAAACAAGATGGCGGGTGAAGCTGGCCAACGAACCCGGTCGAGACATTGGTATGTACTATGTATAAACGAAGTTACATCTAAATCGGTTCATAAATACGCCTTTTATCGCGTGACAAAATTCAGGACGTTTCAAAATGTCAGCCACGCTAGAAATTCAAAATGCTATAACTCAGCCATTTTTTAAGATATAGACGAAACAAAAACTGCTCCGAAATCTTTGTATAAAGGTCAAATACATAAGAAAAAAATATTTTTCCATTTTCAATTTTTTGGTACCACATTTCAAATTTTAAATTTTTAAAAATTTTTTAAATGGCCGCCATTTTGAAACAAAATGGCGGATGAAGCTGGCCAACGAACTCGGTCGAGAGATTGGTATGTACTATGTACACACCGAATTACATCCAAATCGGTTCATAAATACGCCTTTTATTGCGTGACAAAATTCAGGACGTTTCAAAATGTCAGCCACGCTAGAAATTCAAAATGCTATAACTCAGCCATTTTTTAAGATATAGACGAAACAAAAACTGCTCCGGAATCTTTGTATAAAGGTCAAATACATAAGAAAAAAATATTTTTCCATTTTTAATTTTTTGGTACCACATTTCAAATTTTAAATTTTTTTAAAAATTTTAAAGGCCGCCATTTTGAAACAAAACGGCGGATGAAGCTGGCCAACGAACTCGGTCGAGACATTGGTATGTACTATGTACACACCGAATTACATCGAAATCGGTTCATAATTATGGGAGTTACAGTGTGACATAGGTCAGATATATATATATATACATATATATATACATATATATATATATATATATATATATATATATATATATATATATATATATATATATATCAATTTTGAACGGAGGGTGGTTTCGGGGTCTGGGGGTCATGATCGATGAAAATATACCAAAATTTTTTGAAATCGCTTTCCTCCGAACGGCTGCAATAAGTAGCTTTTTTGTAAAGAAAGCTACCTAAAATTCCGTCGCTGCATCTGAAGTGATTTTCTGTATCATTTTAGTAGAGGGGTGGTAAAAAATGTAAAACCCAGGGACAGAGTTAAAAAAATAATATCAACCCTAAAAATGTGTGCAGGTTAATTTTTAGCTACATATTTGTATAAAACAATAGTTTCAGTTTCAGAAAAAAATTACATCGAATTATTTTTATTGAAACAATTTTATCCAGACAGCTCCAAACTTCAAAATCAGCATCAGGGACACGGTACGGTAGTTGAGTTTTCCATGTCTTTGGACACCCAACATCGTCCAAAACGTATTTATCTTGTTAATATTGTTGTGCAATCATGCATTGGGATGTTCTTAAGGATATGAAATAAAAAAAAAAACCACAAAAAAGTGTATTAAATAAAAAAATTATTATTCAGGGACATGAAAGTTAAAAGATTGTGAGAATGCCCCATATACGATTTAAATTATTATAACGTATTTTTTTATTAAGGTGCACATCATTTCAAATTGGATAATGGAATTTATGATAAAATTCTTAAGTTTTGTACATGACCTTATTAATGTATGGGGCACATTTTATTGATTGGGAAATTTTTTTGTACGGGGGCTGAATAAAAATTTAAATTTTCTATTTCTTTAAATTTAATCCCTTGAAAATTTTAATCGATTTCATAAAATTCTGTACCTTTTTTACGTAACTTTGTAATTTACAATAAATGTGTATAATCAAGTATTTAAGGAATAAAAGCCGCGGTCAATGTTTTTGGGACACCCTGTATTCATGAACAGCGATCTTTTATTCACATAAAATTAAAAATGCTTCTTAAGAAGCTGCAGCAAGAGATTAACAGCTTTTTATTTGACGTGAGGGTTGGGGGAGGGGTGCAAGTTAAACTTTGAATCTTATTTATGCTCTGGCGTTTTAGTTCAATTTATAAAAATTAAATTTTGCCTATTTTTTTTTTTCTGCCAAATTATTTATCTTTCTTGTTCATCTGTATATGTGAACATAACAAAATTTTCATATATATTTTAATGAAATATGATAGTTTTACAGATATATTTTATTATCTTTTAGAGGATGAAAAATGGCGTCTGAGTTAGAATCTGCATTGCCACCAATTACGACAGTTGGTCGGCAGCCTGTGAATTATGGTCATCCCCCATCTGCTAGGTTTGTATTGAATTTTTGAAATAAATATGGTGAATGCATCTATAATGATTTAAAAAAATGTATCAGTGATTTCTGAGAAATTTAATTAGTTTTATAAGATTGAAATTTTAATTAAAAGCTGATAAGAAAAGACTTTTGGAAAAATATATTATTAATGTTTTAATGGCTTTCTTAACATTTTATAAGTTTTATTCATAGTTATTTTTAATAGCATTAGCGAATATTTTGGGAGAAAAATTATTAAACTGGAAAGCAAGAGGTTCATCTATAAATTATATACACCCTAAATCACTCTATAGCTATTAAATATTAACTAGCTTCTGAATAAAAATTATTTGTCCAATGTTTGCATTTAAACACATTGAAGACTCTGATATAAAGTTCATTTATTTAACTCCTACTTATATCAAAATGGTGCAAATTGAGTTTCCACGATGAGGAATTTCCTAAAATGTGTGATAGCAATAAACCCAACTCCTCTTGATTTTTAAGACTTTGTCTGGTTGATGACACAATTAATATTAAAACTGGCAGTAATCCCTAGTTTTTTAGTGCTGAAGTAAATCATTGCATCTCTGTAATTATCAAACGATGATTTAAAATATGACCATACACCGATTCCTTATTTTTTTCATTTAACATTTATTTTTTATGATCATTGAGATTTTTTATTTGAATAACGCAGTAGATTGTTCTGTTGAAGATAAGCTCACACCGCATTTCCTCTCCCAATGGACAGTTGACGCCAAGTTATATGTTTTACTAGCACAATAGGTTATTGATATCATACTAGTTTCGTGGATTCATTTTTTAAGTGCGTTCATAATTATATAAATACGTAGCACCTATAGTCGACGTCTGGTCCGCCCTGTCTGTCTGTCCGTCTGTCCGCATATAACAGCGCAAAAACTACCTATCCGAATGGTTTCAAATTTAATATATATAATCGTTTCAGAATTTTGTCGAGTCATTTCAAATTTTATCAAAGTCGAATCAAAACTTAAAAATATATTAATAAAAGTTTTGTTCATTCTAATAAATCCTATCACACATAATTAATTCAATGATATCCCATGATATGTAATGATTCTAGGTTGCCATGATGATTGCGTCATATTTAAGATGGAGTGATATTGTTTCCGTATTACTGAATTTAATACATATAATCGTAAAACATTGCGTATTCATGCATTTTTGCATAAGAGAGCAACAGCTATTGCACGAAAATCTGAATATTTACGAAAGTACTTATAGTATGAACACATCTCATTTGCCACGTTTGACGTACAATTTACGACTTGTTATTTTTATACAAATACTGAATCCACGAAACTGTGCCTAAAATTCCATTCCGCGATTATACTAACATGGATCAAATTATAATTATCAATGATTAACGGCGATTCTAGTGTCTACTGAATATTTGAAAAGAATACTTTTTCTGACACATGTTATTTTTTCGATTTGAAAATGGGTACTATTGAATAAGGAATTATAAAAATCTCATTCGATAACTTTTACAATACAGATTTCACATTACATCATAGTGATCTGAATGGTACAAGACATTTACGGTTAAATTTGTATTTGTAGCTAAACTGTTTCTCAAAAGATATGTGTCGGTAATAAAATCAATGAAGTTTGTTAAATAATTAAAAATGTATAGTTAATTTTGCGAACATCATTTTAATAAATTATTATAAAATTATGAAAACGTAGACCTACATTGTAAGAAAAAACAGAAACAACAAAAACAACATGAAATTCAACAAAATGTGCTGTATATTTATGCACTGAAATTGCCAACATTTTTTTTCTGTAAATTAACAGCAAAATTAAACGTGACTGCAATCCTTTTTTGCAGTAAAATTCCAGAAAAATAGACTTGAAAGCATGCATATGTTTGGTTGCTGCTTTTATAAAATTTATTTTATGAAATAGTAAATCTGAATAAATTAATAATTGTATATCCAACACAGACGTTGCTACGCAAATAAAACATTCTAAAACCGCAATGCATTATATTACATTTAAAATCAAATAATACAAATCAAGACAATATGTTAGGGAGAAAAGTTTCACAGAACATGACACTCGACGAATTTACTGCATGACAACGAGAATAATTCTTTCTACTTGTAAAACTCAAAGCAAAATTGAGAAACGAACGTCTTATTTCAATATTGGGAAAGACTTAAAATGGAATTACAATATAAACACAAGGAATTAATGTGGTAACAAAAATTCTTGAAGCTAAAGACTTGAGAAGTTGAAATTGTCATGCCACGGGATAAAGAAGGGAAACGATTTTGTACGAGGAGAAAAATACGACCGCCCATTATAACGACCGCCCATTATAGCGACCGCTCCATTATAACGACTGAGGCAAAATGTCCGGAAATATATCCCCTTTATGCTATGTTGTTTTTACATCCTATATAACGACCGGCCAGCAGCTTATTTCCCAGACAGCGACTGAATAAACCATTCCTCTAAATTTTTATCTAAGAAAAGATTACCATTTTCTTCCCCTAAGGACTGATGGCCAAATTCATAAATACAGTCTGAAGAGAGCAGAAAGAATAGATTTCTTCCTGGGTTGAAATTTAGCAATGTCTCGCTTGAACCTGATTATCCTAGCCGTAAGCATATGCGCTTGCGCGTACTCACTCGCATGTGTATTCAGTTTGTTACATGCGTGCATTTTCCCAAGATGGATGTTTCAAACAAACAAAAGGCGATTCCCTAAAATAAAAAATTTAAAGTTTTGACAGCGGTTTATAAAAAAACTGATGCTTAAATCTGAAATTGCTAAAACATTTAACAATGCCAAAAACCACTTTATTTACGATCTTTCAACATTTGTGATAATATTGTATTATAGAATTTCCTTTGGAACCTTAATTTTCCTGCACCTGATTAGATTTTATTATTATTTTCGTTCACTTTTGTTATAGAGACCTCCCCTTATAGCGACACTTTTCCTTGGCACGCGAGAGGTCGTTATAACGAGCGTCAACTGTATTAGTTTTTCCTGAGGAAGTTTCAAACACCAAATGGGTAAGAGCTCTATTTCTGTAAAAAGAAATTTTGCTAAAGAAGGAAACTGTGCTCTGTGACAATTTACTAACTGAATAAATAGTAAAATATATGAGACGATGTTTTACTATCCCCATAGACTATCTGCTATTTTTTTACGTGGTCTTTGAAGTTTTAAAATGATAATATTGTTTTACAAGTAATTAAAGCTTTCAGAGTTAGCTTAAAACCGAAAAAATATGTTTTAGAATTTCCAATGGAATTCCTGGTTTGAACTCAATCCTTTTGCGTAGTTTTACTAATCGAATTTATCCAAACAACAAATCTAGTGAATTGTAAAATTAGAACTCGTGTGAATTATTATTAAACACCATATGTCATAATCAACAAGTTTATCTGGGTGAATTGTGCCCGCCAGATTTCTCCAGGATAGTTAGTTGGAAGAGCATTGGTATCTTAAACCAGTGTTGGGTATGAACGCGTTCATTGAACGAAAGTTCACGAACTTAGTTCAATTTCTGTGAACGTTGAGTTGAACTTGACTCACTTTTTGATAAACGAACGTGAACTGAACGAAAGCTCAAAAAATCCGCGAGTTTGAACGAAATTTACAACTCAAACTCAATTTTTTTCATAACGTATTTTTAAATTTTTCCAGCCGTTAAGAACACGTTTTTCCCATTTAGAGGCCATTTAAAGGGCTAAACCGACTCGGGACGGGTCGAGTCTGATCATCAGTTTTTCTGGGTCGTGCCTGGGCCTTGCTTTCTCTGGAGGCTCGGGCCGGGCCGAACCGAACTTATTTCTGGACCTGTGCATTATTCTTCCTAGAAGTCTGCACCGACACAAATTTTCTGGCCCGGTCGCCCGTGCTTGTATGAAAATCATTGATCCGTCCCTGTCGGATTCGTACAAAAATCTTTTTAAGGAACAACCTCTTTGGGTCAACAATTTTTGCCGAAAATACATATATTTTTAAATTACCATTATTCTACAATTAAAATTCTTTTTAAAGAATAATACATTTACATTTCTAGGGGGGGAGAGGGTTATACAGTACTGTAAAACCTGTTATAAGAATCTGTATATGACGACATCCTGTTTTAAACGGGAAAATTTCTTGATCGGTACAAAATGGATATAATAATTCGTTTGAAAATAAAAAATACTTTGCAAGAGACTACACAGACCTGGTAAAAAAGGAACTAAACTATAACGATTTTTTTTTTCTCTCCTATGTGATTCCGCCGTACAAAGTTTTTCGATATGGATTTTTTCAGATTTTTAGGTCTCCAAGCCGTGTAATGGTATTAATAATAATTCAGATATTTACATACAAACAGGTATCGTTTAAAAAATCAATATAGTTTACAATAGGATATATAGAAAGAAATGTAGTTGAAACAGTATTTTGGAACGGAGGTCCCTGTACTATGCAGTCTATGGTAGAGGTCTGCTGGTGCCAAAAGTTCAAGGCCCGGGGCCGGCCCAGTATAAAAATTAAAAGTTCGGCCCGAGCCCGGCCCACATAAAAAAATATTGGCCCGGCCCGGTATAAAAGTTAAAACTTCGGTCCGAGTCTGGCCCGGCCCGTAGAGAAAAAATTATTGGCCCGAATCCGCCCGGTATAACAGCTAAAAGTTCGGCCCGAGACCGGCCCGGACAAAAGTTAAATCTCGGCCCGAGCCCGGCCCGGCCAGAATGAATTTCTACAAAACATTGATTTTTACGTCGATTTGGTTGAAAATTTGTCTCTTACGAGGAATTCTGACCCAAAATACTTACCTTTGCTTTTTATTGTTATATTTATAGTTTTCATTTTCATGGAAGTTATTGCGGTATTTATTTTTTTAATGTATCGCTATTTGCTGTATATAAATGTTTCAGTTATCATTAATATAGTTAATCTATATTCCATGTATTGGAGACTTAAAAATCTAAAAAAATACTATACAGTAAAATCTTCTAAGACGGAATTGCATAGCAAAGAAAAAAATGCGTTATAGACAAGTTCCCTTCTTAACAGGTGTAAATGCATAATATATTTTTTTCTTACGTATTTCATTACATTCATTTTGCTTGGATTAACATATTTTTCAGGTTAAGACAGGATTCCGTCATAGGCAGGTTTTTTCACACGTTTTACTATATTTTAATTTAGCTACATTTTAATAATCCTAGAAATGTAATAAAATTTAATGTTTAATTGTTGAATAATGGTGATTGAAAAATGGATGCATTTTTTGCACATTATATTTTGATTGCATTCGCGCATGCGCAGTGAAACATTTTTTAGTAAACCTGCTCATTTTTCATCCAATTTTTATTATTTTTTAATTCTGATTGCAGGGTACTGTGTACAATGTTGTTTGTCATATTTTCTGAAAAGAACATTTGTTTATATTAAGAAATCTGCGAATTGGACTAATTTTATAAAAAAAACTTTAATTAATCTACGAATATACATGCTATTCTAATAAAAATGAACACAATTTATTACAATATCATAATATACAGTTTGAACACTTTTGCTACATTAGTTTTTACAGTGTTGTCCAAAAGATATTCGTTCTTTTCCAATTTGTTGACGGTCCCCTATGGGGTTTCGGGAAAAAAATTTCACGGAAATATATGACCTGTACTATTCTGTTTACACACCTAGAGTTTCAGAATAATTCCTCATGTATTTTTCTAGATATTTAAGAAAACGTCAAAAATCGCAAGTCGCCGATCACCTTTGCCCATATAGTACAGTATTAGCAGTAATAATTTATAAAAAAATGATAAGAGACCGAATCAAGATCGAAAAAAAGATAACTTTTTTTTCTTTAGCAATCCTTTTTGATCACATTCTTTCAAGGGCGCAGCTACTGATATTTTTTCGAGGGGGAGAACTCAAAAATTTCCCAACTTGAAACAAATTGCTCTATTTTCCAACTGAAATGATATGTACAATATGTGTTTAATGATAAATATACTTATACGTAAAAAAAAAAAAAATTATTTCCAAGGAAAAATACTGAAACTAAAAACATAAAAATTATAATTATTGGTTCATTTAAATGAAATATTTTGTCTTCTATTGTGTACGGGTCATAATCGTACTTCATATGAAAATAGCCTCATGATATTTTGAGACTTTTCAGAAATTAACAATATTTTGGAGGAAATAAATTGGAGAACTGTTGATGGACAACAGTAGAGATATCCAAGTCTGGTAGATATATATTTTCGTAGCACAGAGAAACATAATGACGAATTGAGCCTGGCCCCTTTTTGTATTGCTTTTGATAATTTAACTAGTTTACTGTTCTCTCAGTAATTTAACTAGTTTACTGTTCTCTCTTTACTGTTAACTCAGAAAGGTAGTCAGCAAAACAATAAAATATTCTTATTTTTTTACTATTATTTTTAAAAAAGAAAATGTGTTTCAAAAATCTGAAATTTCCCAACACTAAGCTCAAATTTCCCAAGTTCACATATATTGGAGGGGGAGGCTCCCCCCCCCCCCCCATCGCGACGCCTCTGCATTCTTTTGGCCATTTCTAAAAAGGAAGAAAAAAAAAGAAAAGAAAGAACAGGACGTTGGCTATTAAATAATCTCATCCTTAGCTAAAGTATACTATGCCACTAAGGGAAGTGGGAGGATGTCACAGACCAAATTCTGTAACAACAAACATGTCAGATAAGAGATTGATTCGTTTATGGTTTGAACCTGACTCTCGATACTGCCTGAAGCGCGTAGAGGGATACTTTATTGTATATTTGAGTCAAATACTCTTTTGCGGTAGAAGTCTTTACAACTAATTCCAGGAAGTTACGTATGAAAAACAGGTCTTCTGTCGACTGCCCCGTCTCAAAGATATTATCTGACTACAGTCTCATGTAGTACATAGAATGATTATATGTATGAGGGAGAGTAGGTTATATTCAAAAGTATTTACAGGAAGAAAAACAGTTTTATTGTTGCAATCGTCATGAATGAACATTTATTTAATTTTCATATGACTTCGTAGCGGGTGGGGGTTGGAGATGTTAGTTATCACTATCACTAATTTCGATATATCTGCTTAGCATTCATAGCATATTCTGCTTGATTTCTGGCAGGGGCGGGCATAATTCTTCCGAAGATTCGAATTGTGCCTAGATTTAATTCTTTCCGTGCTGAACCGGCACCGGGCCTGAGATTTATTATGAAGATTCCGGGACTTTTTTTATGCATAAAAAAACCCGATAAAACATTCCATTGTTTAATTTTCTTCTTTATTTTGACACCTCTATTTAGCGAACACTTTTCAATGCCATAACAACTTCATACATTTGTATGTTTTAGTTTTTATTTCTGAATAACGGACCCTCCGAATAGCAGCCAAATTCATGGATCCCGAGGTATTCAGGTATGAAGGAATATCAGGTATCAAGGAATTCATGGATCCTCCCTCTATTCAGAGGTTTTACTATACAGAATGTCCACTCTCAACGGTGTCCCATACCTAATTCCTAAGCCATTAGGCATAGACATATAGTTCCAATTACAAAGATGAATAAATGAGATACAGAAGTATTTTAAAAGCGATTCGAGTCAATAAAAACATTTCTTAAAAAAAATACATTAAATTAAAATTTTTATACGGTTTCCAGATCCTATAATTTATATTTAGTAAAATATCATATTACTCTAAGAAGTAAGACAAAAAAAAAAAAAAAAAAAAAAAAAAAAATCTCATTCTTCTACGATTAAAACTGTCCGAGTAATAGCTTTTTATTGTTAAAGCATCTTTTTTGCTGCGAAATACGAGTTATTCACAAATTTATTAAGATTAAAATGTGTATTTTTATTGCGAAAACTGCAAAATATTATTATAAACGTATCAAAATGAAAAAAGATCAAAATGCGAATTTTAAAATATTAATTAAAACATGGGCATGGAACTGGAATCCTTCAATTGTTTTATCGGTGTGTGTGTGGGGGCGGGGGGGGGAATGAATGTTTGTAAATGTTTTTTAATATTATTAATCTATTGTAAAAATTTCTACTGATTACAATCAATATTGTATTCTTTTAGAGTAGAATAAGATTGAAATAAAAAATACATTTACCTAAATATTTACCCGGCTGCCAAGAAGGGTTATGTGTTTGACGCGTATCTGTGTATGTGGATTTCTTTATACCCTCGAAACATACCAACGGCTGGATGGATTTTAATGAATGATGTCTTTATCGATTCGTCTAAACCGCCCGATTGTTATAGGCCAGGTTATGTTTTCATAAATTCAAAATGGTGGCCGTAAAATAAAAAAATGGCGGTAGAGACGAAAAAAAAATTACGCACCCTGTTGAGTGGCATGTCATTGGATAGGTCTTTCAAAATGAAGACGTAGGTAGAATCTCTAGCTTTACTGCAACTCTAACCTTCATAGACATCTATAGGCTTTATCAAAACAGTGTTTATAGATAGGAACTAAGAATTGAACACAACTTCAAAGACATCAATACAAGTAAATAAAAAAAAAATTGGTAAGTAATATAAAATATAGTTTCACATTGATGAGAAATAATTAATTAATTGGCTTTTTACGCAGTTGGGTTTTTTTTAATTTTTTTAATTTAATTTTTACTTATTATTTTATTTATTCGTATCTGAATTTTAAGCCATACAAAATGTTTAGCTTTTTGGATTGAACAGAAGAGAAAGCCATGGGGCCTTCAGAAACTGCTAGTTTTGCCATTTTTTCTTCTTTAATGAGAAATGGAAAATTTTGCAGTTTATAAATAAATTATTGAATTTAAAAGAATTTAACTTCTAAAGCAATAAATATTTTTTGAAGCTATGTTTAATTCATTTTCATTTATAAATTTGAAAAAATTGTATAATTTTCTTTCAAATAGCAAAAAATTGAGCAGTTTATTATTTTTCTATAAATCCAAAGGATTTTTCAGAAAATGCTGTCAAATTAGGTGTTTAAAGTCATTTTCGAGACTCGGCAGCCTATGAAGAGCTGTCGTCGAAGAGCAATAATTTGCAGTAACAAAAGATGCGTCAACTTCGTGTGCAAATGAAAAAGTCTATTTGATTTTTAAGGAATTAAACGTGCAAATTCATAATTATGCATTCATATGCAAAAATGAAACAGACATTTTTTTTCTTATGTCAGACATTTAATTTATATCAGCGCTCGGCTGAACAAAATCCAGTGGAAAGGGAACAAAAATTTTTGAATAAATGTGTTTGCTGTAGTCGGTAACCCAGATCGGTTTTTTAAAACGAAGAACATGAAATAAACTAAACTAGGATTTATTTTAGAACTCCTCGTACAGGACAGTTTTAAACAAATAAACTTACAAGAGCATTTCAGAAATTTTAATAATTAAGGAACATGTAATATTGAAAAATAAGTTTATACCATTTTTTTTTCTTCCAAAATTGGAAAATGAAACAGTTCATTTTTTTTTTTTTTTTCGTTACCGTATAATGTAAATCTGAAACGCATGAACTTAAAAATAAATAAATAAAATAAAATAAAAATTGTCTTTTCTGGGGACAAAGGATAAGCTGAGAAGCAGAGATATCATGCCAAAAGAATTTTTGTTAATATTTCTCTGTATTGTTTAATTATTTTTAGTTACTTAGGATGAATAAAGTTTAACCCACTTTTTTTTCAAAATTAGAGACAAATAAAATGTAATTTAATTTCAAAGTACAGGTGGCAGACTCGGAGACGGTGTCTATACTTATTTGTACATATCAAATAATCCATGAAAACTAAAACTATAGTTCTAATTATCCCGCTATCGCCATTTTGTATAAATAAAAAAGTATCAAAAACAAAATGATAAAAATAAATTTGTAGACCATTGAACGCTTGAAAATATATCTCCTGTGCTCATTAGATTTCAACTTTATTTTTTCTTTCTTTTTATATACAATCGTTTCATTAACAAATATAAATAGAGGAAGAATAGCCCGGGGAGAAATTATCAGGCCGAGTGCGATCACGATCAGTATGCAATCTTTCTTTTAGCCCGATAAAAAAGTTCAAACTTTGGCCAGAACTGCTCCAAGCCAAGCTTGTCCCGTTCAAAAAAAATTATTGATTCAGCCCGGTATAAAACAAAATTTTGCCCCAGCCTGCACACACACACACACAAAAATTAATCGGCTCGGTTCGGCCCGAACAAGCTTGAACTGGCTGACCATAGGTTTTTATGCCTATCAGGCTAAAATTGTCTTGTACGAGAAATTTTAACAAAAAATACTTATTTTATATATTTTTTTTATTTCATATTTATATTCTTTATTTAAAAAAATATCCTGATCTGTGATATCTATTTTTTTAATGCATTGCTGGTTATATGTAAATATGTCTTAGTTACCACTGATATGGATAATCCATATTCTATGGTTTGGATATTGAAAAACTGTTAAATGCTATCAATAAAATCTTCTAAGACGGTATCACCTAGGAAAGAAGAAAAATCCAGGCAGATTGCCTCTTAGCAGGTTCATCGCCTGTTGTAAATTCATTTCGTTCTTTTCACAAGTACTATTATACTCATTTTACATAGATCAACATATTTTTTTATTTATTTTATTTACTTATTTTATTTATTTATTTATTATTATTATTGTTGTTGTTGTTGTTAAACGTGGGGCTCCGCTGTAGGCAGGTAATTTTTCACAGGTTTTACTGTACTTTAGTTTTGCTGCCTAGAAATGCAGCTACCCATCTTAAAAATAATAATAAAAATAAATATATCAATTTTATTTGTGGAATAATAGCGATTTAAAAATGCATGCATTTTTTGAAAAAAAAAAAAAAGTTTATCCGGGCCAAATTTTACTAATATTTTTACTGTACAGGCCAGAGCCGTGGGGTCGAATAATTTTCATATGCGCTGGGTTGGAACCAGGACTGAAAATTTCCGCCTCTTCAGAGCTCAAGAAGAATGCATTCCAGCCCTGACTTGGGCCAGAAAATAAATTCTGGTTGGAACTTCTAGAAAAAAGTAATCCCTAAAATAAGCTCGGACTGAGTGTCGGAAAGGAAAAATGAGCCGGGACCATGAAGACTCTTACATCGAATAACCAAAAGATTAGTTCACAAAACTTTGTTAATTTGGACGATCAAATTCTATTAAAAAAAATAATAAAATAAAATAAAAGCAATTTAACAAATTACAACGACCATTTAGAAAATGATTTTTTCAAAGACTAAAATTTGAGACATAAAAAATCGCACGGAGTTGATCACACATTACGTACGCCATTGATTAATCATTAACATTCCTGGACCCATCATGAACAAATTTTAAAAGAAATTTCAGTTTTACAATTGTCGGTACTGTAAATTTTTAAACTTCTACGGAGCTGATCATACATTGCGTACGTCATGGATTAAACATTAATATTCCTGGACCAATTCTAAATGAAATTCCATTTTTAAACTTCTAAACATCCCTCAATATTACTTTTTACACCGTCGTATAGAAAAAAAAATGTGCATTTAAATGCAATTTGATTGAAAGCTGTATCTCAATTTGTTTCTGAGTTATTAATTTTTTTTGTAGTTTTTATTACTTTTTTGTCATAGTGGCAACAGAAGTATCCATCTCTGTTGAAAGTAAAGGGAAAATACAGATTACTGTATAGACCCGTCAGAAAACGAATAAAATGCGGGATTCAACTAATAAAACGCTTCAGATATGTTTTTGATTTCCTACCCTGACGGAGGACAATAATCATTTTTCCAAATGGTAAAAAAAAAACGAGTTTTTAATGAACTTCGCTCACTTTCAGAGATGAGTTTGAGTTGAGCGAGTTCGTTTGAAAAATTTTGAATTTGAACGTGAACTTGACTCAGTTTTGAGAAATTGAGTTTGAGTTTGAATTAGTTCGTTTTTTTTGTGAGCGTGCCCAACACTGTCTTAAACCAAAAAGTCCCTTGTTCGAATACTGGCCTGGATACTTTTTCACCCAGTTGGAAAATTACAACTGGTGTGATTTATTTACCAATTAGAATTTTAAAATTAATAAAATATAATTTCTTGATTGACCAGGTTAAGTTTATTTTTTAAGTACATTCAGTTTTATTCAGTTTTCCGTTTCACTAAGTAGCATTTCTACACTGGTAGAAAAATTCGTCTTTATACACTAAATTATTTGTCATTTTTAAACAAATAATTTCCGTACTCCTAGAAAACATGATTTTTCCGTTAATTCCGGAAGTCTGAAAAAGAGAAAAAAAAATTCAGTGTATTCCTTGTGCGCGTGCTTATTGGCTGTATTAATACCAAAGTTAGAAATTATTTTTAAAATGAAAAACCGAAAATTTAATAAATTAAAATTTCTAATTTATTTAAAAACGAACAAACAAAAATAATGCTTTCAAATTTAATAAAGTAGCAAATTTCTCATTCATTTAAACTTATTCGCCATTTATTTTTTAGGGTATTAAAAATATTCGCATGTAAAATATATTCTAAACGAACACATAAAAAATATATAGCAGTTCAATCAACTTAAAAAATCGATTTTATTAAAAAGCAAACATTTCTCGAATTTAATTCAAAATATAGTATTCATCTTTTACATCTAACAGCAAAATTATGTCTTATTAAAATATGTCTAATATGAAATAGTTTTTATACTTTATTATTCTATAAGTGTTAAAACATCAACCATTATTTCATAACGACGAAATGTCCCTGCAGTTAAGTTTAAATTTCCTAGCTTTCTGAACAAGAAATTTAACAAGCCTTGCCAATCTCCCATCTGAAGAAAACTCTTCATTTTAAACTCGCCCTCTACCAAGTGCTCGCTGGCCGAATGGTTAAGATGCTCGATTCGAAACGCACGGTCCCAGATTCAAAACCAGGTGGATTCACGGCAGAACGAGAAACTGTATTTTTGAAAAAACTCCTTTTTACAGATTACGGAAATTTTCTGTCCTAGAACGAAAAAAAAAAAAAAAAAGAACTGAAATTTCTTCAATTTTTGAATATATACCGGTAGCAGTGCTGCCAGGAATATTTTCGTGAATTGAAGAAAATATATCTGCGAGTGTAGCTCTTTTAAAAACAATTTTATTACAACATAAAATTTGTCTAGAAATCATTCGGGATCCTCATTCGATGTATTTTTTCTATAATCTCCATATTATAGGTTTTATATAGAGAAAAAGAAACCTGCTTACATATGACAGAACTGACCTTTCCATAGAAACTTCTTCACAATGTATTGGTCTTTTTATTTTTGGAAGTTATTTTGCGTCTTACATATCTTTCATTTGACACCTTTTCATTCATAAAGGGAATATTCTGAATTCCTTTTCTTGATTTCGCCTATAGGAATTTGCGAAAACAAAGAGTCTGTTGTCTAAAAATGGCAAGGTCTTACGACCTAAACTATGTGAACATTTTCGAATATACAAAGTGCACAGAAGAGAACGGTGAGAGACGGTTATGAAAATGCGATAACAGTACAATAAAGTGAGTAAGGCCGACATTACTATAGCAGCGATCCTAGTAGGGAAATTTGGAAGGTACTGACTCTATCATTAAAACTATGAAAAATAGCGGCTAAAACTCAATTACAAGAGAGTAAAGCTTTCTCGATTTAGTATGAAAAGAAATCTTACATGTAACAATAACTTTATTAGATTCACTGAAATAATTTTTTTATATCCATTCACTAATTTAAATACATCACTAATCCCATGCAAAAGTGTAGAACTATAATTTAGATACACATTTACCAATAAAATTAACGCATGAGAGCAAGATATAGTTTATTCAACCCTTTAGTGCGCAGCTTTGCATATATGCAAACAACAGTGTTTTGAATTTAATAGATTAAATAAAATATAGCAATATTTGCTTTACTTAATAACAAACATCACGTATTTAAATAAATCGAAATTAACCATTGAAACTTTCTGGTGTAAAGTCTGATTCTCTGAACTACGTAATTTCTAGAACGTATTCTATCATGGGAATTAAAGGGTTAAAGGTTAAGTTTTATAAAATAAATAATTATATAAAATGAGGTATTTGGAGACATACTTATTAAAATATTTACTAATTTGCAATATTTTAGCGTAAAACAGCCACACGACAGTAGTTTTTACTTGTATTGCAGATGTGCAACAGAAGAAAAGGTTGACGTATTATATGAAAAATGTATCTCTGATTTTTTTCATTATTTTTCCTGTGTTATAAACCTTTCAGAGAATCATATGTAATTTTTTCGAAACAAAATAAAAAATCGCGCATTTAAGGATTAAAAAAAATTCACTCAAATATGATCAATATGTATCATCAGCAGCAATGCATCATGCATTCTGTATGTGTCTCGATGGTGGGCACATTGAGCATACTTAAATTGACTTTCTTATTAAAATAAATGGAAAATTACTTACATGTCTTAATTTATTAGTAAATCTGCATCTAATTCCACACTTCTGCATGCAGTTAATAGCGTATTTAAACTAGTGATTCAATTTAAAATATTACTTTTCAGAGCTTCTTAATAAAGTTATTTTTGCATTAAGACCGGATATCATACTGAATCGAAGACGCTCTACATTTTTGTGGTTGACTTTTTCTCTCTATCTTTCATAGAAGATTTCGAGATGGGGTCCATAATTTCAAATATAGTGACAAGGGGACGCTAATATTGATTGAATTAGATCGTAGTCAATTTATTAGGCCGCTATTGCACTTGCATAGCTGTAACTTTCTCCGTTTGAAAGTTTTTAGGCGATAAAGGGACATAATATTTTAATATACCTGTACATTACATCAAATAAAATTTAATAAATTTTAAATTAAATGTATTTCAAGATATCTAAAATCCTGCTGTTTCTGAGGTTATCCTTGTTCTGTTATTCCTGTTGAACGAAATTCTTTGCTTTTAATCTAATTTAAGAACATAGTTAAGGGAAACTGTTCTTTCAAAAATATACAGGTAGGTCATAAATTGTTATTACAAAATAAGAGGGCCAATGTTCGCATCCTTCAGGATGAACAATTTTTGTATAGAAATCATTGTAGCAACCTGCTTATTTAACCAATAATACTGACATCAAGCTGAAACCGGGTTTTCGTACATAACTTTAACAGAACCAAAGATATTTTAGCGAAATATTCAACAGACTAACTTTACTTTCTTTGAAATGTGATGCCATATCCAGAAGTATTGTAAATGACCACCATTCGCGTCTAAACAACACTGCGCTGCATGCTTCTTAATTCAACTCGTAGCTTACAAATCATATTATCATTTACCTAATTAAAAAGTACTTTTACACTTCTCGTGATCTCATTAAGTTTCATAATAAAGAAAATTAGTATTTCGTAAATTTCGCTAAAATATATCTTAATTTTTGTAAAATTTATGTACGAAAATATGGGTTCAACTAGAACTGAGGCAATCTGTAATTGCGATTGAATAAACAGATAACCTCTAGGATTTTCTACGCAAAAAATGCTCAACCTGATGTATACTATTAAATACGTGAATTTTCATTTTGCTAACTAAGCGTAAAACTGACATACTATTATATGTATACTATTCGCCTTTTTATTTTGTAAAACAATTTAACGAACATCCTGCATATTATATCTTTCTAAAAAAATCAGTCTAGGATTCAATTTTTTTTTTCATGAAAAAAAAAATATGTTTTATAGTTAACTATTTCAAATATAGCAATATATGTAAATGTGTTTCAATGAAAATTATTTTTGGTAGGTATGGAAAATTATCTGAAAAAATACGACGGACAGCTCCAGGAGAATTTCAGTGCTCTGTATTTTGTGGTGGTAAGAAATGCAAATACGACAGTTCAAGTTGGCACAAAGAAGATATGGCAGTAAATGGAATTTACTCGCACTGGTAATATAAAAATTAGAAATTAGCTACAGTTTATATTGTTTGTCAGTTATCAAAAATAAAATAATATTTGAATATTAAGAAGCCCTGTTTAATGATCTGTGGTGATAATACCCACAGTTAAATGGCAGTACCGAAGATAGAACGGAATTAAATGTAAAGTTAGAAAACAAAAATGACAAAGATGAATATAACGTGAGATTAGCATAATAAATGTAGATATAAGAAGAAATGTACCGTTTTAATTTGTACAAAGTTTCTTTATAATTGTATTTAGTTCATTTTGTTATAGGGTATGGTCTATATATTAAAATTAAACATAACCTTTGAAAATTCAATTGCAACTCCCTAAATTAATTACATATTTAAATCGACATACCAAATAACGTAGATTGAACAAAATCTGTGTATTTCATTACTTTTTATTTATTTGATATTTTCTATAAAAATTACATTATACTTTGAAATTACACTGGTGAAAACAATTAAAGGGACAAACGGTTTTTTAAAAACGAAACAAAATAAGTTATCCCTATACGCAAATAAGGTATCAGATTATAGTTAAGCTCCTCGCGGACACACCTGCCACACAGGGGTCTGTGTCGTCATAAGGCAGTGGCGCTGTGATTGCTTTTGTGTAGAGGTACCTCATTTGATCGCCGAAGCTTGTAGCGTAAGGACGTTTTGAAACATCATAGCATAACCCAATCCTTGTTTTTTGAATTTCTTTGTTTAACCATCGTTAGTATGGCTAGTCGTCATCGTCTAGATGATGCCACGAGATGGCGGATTGTTGGAAGACTCGAGGCCGGCCAATCACAGGCTATCTGTTGTAAGGACCTCGGTGTTCCGAGAAATCTGGTGTCCACTCTGTCGAAACAGTTCCCAGTGACAGGAACAGTGGTCCGCCGACCTGGTTAAAGCAAAAAAGGGCAACAATGCCGGCTGAAGACCGTTATTTGAGACTTCTAGCCAAACGGGTTAGGTCCGCGACAGCGATACAACTGTCTCGTCACCTGTATAAGGCAACAGGAACATCCATTTCACGGATAACAGCCACCCAGAGACTTAGTGCAGGGGCCTGCATGCCAGGTGCCCTGTAGTCTGTATCCCTTTGACTGCAAACCACAAAAAAACCCGTCTAACATGGTGCTGAGAATACCTGTCTTGGACAGAGGATAGTTGGGGGCGGGTTCTCTTCAGTGATGAGTCGCAACTCAGTCTGGAGAGCGACTCGAGACGTGTTCTCATCTAGAGAGAACCCGTGAGTCAATATCGGGCCTGTAACAACGTCGAAAAGGATCACTATGGTAGAGGTGGCCTGATGATCTGGGTAAACATCATGGCAGACGAGCGTACCGACCTTCATGGGTTTGACAGAGGTACGCTGACAGATCAGCGGTACTGGGACGAGATCCTTGCACTCTATGTGAGACTTTTTCGCGGAGCATATGGACCAAATTTCATCTTTATGGACGATAACGCCTGTCCACATAGAACTCACTTGGTGAATGAATATCTTGAATCTGATGATGTTCAACGAATGGCGTGGCCTGCGATGACCCCTGACGTTAATCCTATCGAACACATACGGGACGCCCTTGGACGATCAATTGTAGCTCGAAGACCAGCTCCAACGACCATCGATGAGCTCAAGAGTACCTTGGTGCAAGAGTGGGTGCACTTGCTACAGGGATTGATATGGACCCTGGTAAACAGTATGAAACGCCAATGCGAGAGTTATGCAGCTGTTACAGGCGATCAAACACCATATTAGACATGTTTTTCTCTGACTGACAGGGTGCCAGTCAGCTGCTGTGCTGGACATGTGACCAGTTTCCTTATTTAGGGTGCAGGTTGTGCCCATTTTTGTTTTCCTATATATTGGTCTTATATCGGATGATATTTTAGCGAAGTTTGGTTTTATTTGCTTTGGTAGTTTCTTTTATTGCAAAAAACCCATTTGTCCCTTTAATTGTTCTCACCAGTGTAATTTTGACAACAATATTAATTGTAATTTATGAATTTTTTAAGAGAAATCAATTTTTAGAATTTTCAAACGTGCTAATCCAAAATTACTTATCGTTCCGCCTAGTTTTTGAGTTATGCTTGAAAACTTTCTCACATTGTAATCGGGTTTTGCAAAGATTAAAAATGAATTTAATATTAGGAGGCCCAAAATTTAAACCTGCATAATCCCGAAACTATTTTACCGAATGACTTTCCGTTTGGTATCCGAATGCAAAATTTACAGAATAATCCAAATATGATGTTAAAATTAGGTTTTAGTTTTGAAAATTTTAATTTTTTTTTACATGTAAATATGTAGGCAACCCGATAAACATAATATACGTTCAGTATTAATTATTACACTTTATTACTTATCGGTTGGTATCAGTCGCGTTTTTATAGGACAATTTGCGGCAAATTTGGTAGGGAGGAGAAGGTACATTTTTTTTCCGACGACTGTATGTCCACTTTTATTCATTTTTATATGCGAAAATTAGAACAACAGTTTTTTAGATTACTATATATGCTTTTATATATATATATATATTTATGTACATGTATATATCTGAAAGGATAAATACTAATCCCTTTTTAAAAACTTAAATTTAAAATTAAATTTCAAAATTTAAAGTCCCAACTAATCTTTTTCTTAACTTTAATTCTAATGCTTAAAGCTTGGTGCCCCTGGTGCCTTTCTTTTCCAGCAATATTTCTTATTACTTTCAGCTTTCATTTTCGTTTAAAAGTCTATTCACCAAATGTGTTTTTAAGCACAATGGGCAGTTTTCAGAAATAATTCACGACATACGCTGGGATTAAGACGGGGGGGGGGGGGGGGGGGGGTTCCGAGCAGGTTCGTATCCTGCCGAGCACCTTATTTGAGTCCTAACCACAGTGAACATGCTTCACCTGAAGCCTGGCTAAGCTCACCTGAAAAGCAAAGCCCGATCAACGAACCTCGAAAGATTGCCTGAGCCCGCGATGATAAGAACCCCGTCGTCTCCGGTATTTCCTTACATAGATGCATAAAAAAATTAAATTTTGTACCCCCCCCCCCCCCAAAAAAAAAGTAAATAAATAAATAAATAAATAAATAAATAAAAAATAAATAAATTCATGAGTGTTTATTTTTATAGCACACAATTCCACACGGCACTCAAGTTCCTGGTAACAATACTTTTAGGTAAAAATAGTGATTTCTGCCAATTATACTTTACATTCTCAGAAAAGAGCTTTGTTACATAAGTATTTTCGAAAAAAAAAAACAACAACAACCTTCGGTCATTAAATAAGTTGACCGTTAATTGAACTCAGGAATGAGCAAACTAATGGCCATGTATCAGCATTTTATAAGGCAAAGCACAATTTTGCTTGGTTCATTTCAGAAATACTATGTGATAGAAAGAAAAGAATGTACAGTTGTGAAAAAAGAAAAGAAGAAACCCATAAGCTATTTTGAGTACCTTTTATGGTAGAGGACTAAAGAAAGATACCAATCAATAATGAATAATGTCTACTATTAACTGATATACGTGAAATCAGATTGAGTAGTTGTATACATATTAAAATATCAAATGCCTAGATATCAAATTTCAAGCCATTTGAATGCAAAATTTTGGAATTACAAAGTTTGGTCCTCTAATGATAAATTACTTTTACAAATTTTTAGTTCTATTTCTCAAAGTAATAATCTTATCATGCTAATTTTTTCTTTTTTCTATTTTCAATAGAAGAGAGTATTGTAATCGAAAATTTTTTCGACTTTCGGTTTTCGACGGATTTCAACGTTTTAGGGGTCAGATATCCTAAAAAAACATGTTTATAGAAAATGTGTGTCTGTCCGTGTGTCCGTATGTCGCCATTGTACCATCAAAAAGTGTATGAAGTTATGCATAGAATTGAACCAAAATATTTTAAAAGTTTTTCGCTGTGACAAGCAGTGTGACAGCGTTTCTGTCCCATACCAATAATTTTTATTCAAAATTAATTTAAAACATAATTTTTACTTTTAAATCACATTTTCCCCCCCCCCCTCTTTCTTATGCTGAAATATGTAATTAAATTCATTTCTCAAAACCATCCAGCTTTTATTAAAAGGTTTTCTTTCTAAAAACATCTTTATTTCCAGCCGCAAGGATTCATTCCTTTTTTTTTCTTTTCCGTAGCTGTCAGCTACCGCTCCCAGTGCAAAGAAATAAATAAGAATTAAATGGCACATCTGCTAGTATCAAGGTCTGCATTTAATTCCATCGGATTTTTGCGCGCCACATTGATAAGAATTTTTATCTCTACTAATACGTGAACGTTGCATATGTATTAACAATTAAAAAGAAAAATGAACAGATCTTATGGGAAGCATGTATTTATCGTGTCTTGTGGTCGAGCTAAAAGCCAGATGCCTGATTTCCAACATTTTTCTCAGGCAGCGGTCTTCTTTGTAAGATCTGTTGTATAAACAAGTTTCGCTTTTCTGACGCATTTCTCATCGTATTAGAATCGCTTACTTGCAATCCCGGCCTACCCCGTCCGATTGTATCACCACATTTTTGTGGTAATGTTTATCGCCAAGACCCTTTGTTCATTTTCGCGCAGTCACCAAAAGTTGTAAATTGGCGATTCTGTGCAACGCCAAGATTTCTTGACTTCTTGCAAAAACGACACTTCTGTTTCAGCTTTCAAGATGTAAGCTTGTCTAAAAAGGAATAGGCGCTTCGGCGCCCTATGTATCTATTGGGGTCTCTCTCTCCCATTGTTCTTTAACTGAACCATCTAACGATGCTTTTAAATAAAGAGTAAGTCCAGTAAATTATTAGTTGGAGTTTTTTTTAGCATTTAGAACCCGGACTTCAAATCAATGCTATATACTTATTGGTGCATCGCCTATATTTTTTCTCCAACTTAGTTAAAAAAAAAAAAAAAAAATGCACGTTAGAGAGAGAAATTCACCCCCCCCCCCCTAAAATCATTCAAGTATCCCATTCAAGTACTCTTGCAATAATTTTCTTCAAATGCTTGGACTGGATATTTTTCAACCATGCCGGACAGTGTGCCTTCCTGGTGTGCCGTCATATCCTGAACTCATAACCTCCTGCGCTCGATGGAGGGATGCGATTTTCTCCGACGGACAGTGATGGAACCCATTCTAGTGTCTCTTCGCTCACCAGCTGGACATCTTCGAGCCGCTCTTGTTTCGCCTGTATGCCTTCTCCTCCCCCCCTCTGATGTTGGTGCGGTTTCTTCGTGCCTGCTCACCATCACCTCCCCCAGATGTGTCGTCGAATTGATCTTGTATCGTCACTAATCATAGAAAAAAAAAACGTGACTTCAGCGGTTCGCCTTGTGTGTGTTTGTGTCGACGTTTTGCTTTCCCCTTTCGACAGAATATTGTGACCTAGTGTTTTTCACCTATGTGCGTATGCATTCAACCGTGCCAGCAGATTTATCGTGTGGAATGTGACAAAGTAAAAAGGTTCGCGTGCATTGCGGCAAAGGTGTACGTAAAATCTCATGCTACAATTTTTTAGGAAAGTGCCTTCAAAAGTTTTTTTTTCGAAGGGTTGCGTCAATGATTTACGTCTATTACGTCAAGTATGTGTTGTCTTCAAGTGAAAATTAATAAAAAATATGTGTTGACAGATCTCAAATAAACGCTCTAGTCAGGTGAAATTTTTTTGTAAAGGAAAAGAAAGTGCATCTTAACAGAATTAGTGCGTCCGAAAATATTTCAAATTATGTGAACAATTTTCTTTTAATCTGTGCTTCGCTTCTTGTGCATAAATGTGATAAAAAAAAGAATTTGCTTCAGTTTTCATCATCAAATTTGCATCAGATTGATTTTTGTTTGTTGCTGGTTTCTGCCATCTTAGCTTGTAAAAAATCAGTGCCAATATATTCGCAATAGTAAAAGTGGTGCACCTGATAAAAAAAAAAGAAAAACGTGAAGTATAAAAAATGCAAAAATGTACAGAAATGTACCATCGTATGTGTGCGAATAATACAACAAAAAAATTCTATGGCTAACAATATTGATTACATAATAAAAGTGTCTAGCTTTCACTGCATAAGCATGAACACGGAAAATTCAAGTGTTTCTTTTAAACTTTAATTGTAATAAATACAGTAAATTAGTTATTATTATTTTGCTTTATTTTTATGTGTAGGTATGCGTTATGATTTATCAATTTTCCCTTTTCATGCTGTTTGGGTAAAAAAAAAATAAACATAAAATGATGACTTCTTACTATTCAGTATATTTGTTTGCATGAACAGAGAAGCTTACGAAATTTAAGCATTATATTTTAAATATTTTATTCGGCACTTATAATTTTTTTTGTCTTCTCTTTTCTTGCTTTATTTTGAAAGGTAAGTTTTTTTTAATTCAGTATTGCAGTGCATATTTATTTTATATTGATATTTAGGTGATTAATTATTTTCCATACAGAAAATAAAATGTCAGTTAGTTAAAATTGTGTTTGTGATAGGCTAGGCATATTAACATTTATTGCCCTCGTTTCCAAAGGTGCATTATAAAATTTTCTTGGCTATTATTTGATAGTTTTTTTATTTATTTTTTGCTTTTACTCAGCATTTACAAGTGAATATTATTTTTGCATGCATATTATTGGAAGATGTTCCAGTGATTTTGTGCTGTTTTCTATATAATATCTGAGGGTTTATAAATTTTTCTTACTGTATGAATATTTCAGATACTGCATACTTTTTAAAATAGACAGAAATTTTTTGAGAACTTCCAATTTTTTTTCTCTTCTCTTTTAATCTGCTCATTCAAAAAAAAGAGAAAGGGAGAGAAAATATTTGTTTTGTTTTTTCTTTTTCTTGCTTTTTGCTCTAATACAGTAACTAAATTTTAAATTATTGTGCCATCTTTTATATATTTTTTTTAATTCTTCTTTGGCTACTTTTTCCAACATTTTTGAAAAAATGTCACAGGCCGATAGCCATCCAGAATTAGAATTAGAAGCTGAATTAAAATGTTCTCTGCCGTACATGTTTGAGGAAGCACTTAACAGATTTGCGGAAAGGGTAAATACAGAATTCCCTATACTACAGGAACAAATTGGTAGTAAAAACAATGACACTTTAGTTGAACATATATCTTCTATGCATAAGAAATTTTTATGGGAATTTCAAATGTTGGGTAATTTTTTTCAGGTTATAAAAGATGATTATGTTAGGTTGCAGAATAAGAACAAATGTTTACAAATTGTTAATACAAAAATTTTGGAAAGATTGCACGCACTCACAGTGAAAGAGAAACATAAAGTTGAAATTAATGAGACGTCTTATCAAAATCAAAGCACATCCGAGGCATACAGCGAAATACTATCACCTAAGCGGATTGAAACAACACAAATAGATAATTGTGAAATCAACAGTCTGACTGAAAATTCCTTGCAGCATAACTCAAATATTATTTCTGATTTGAAATGCCCACAACAAGAAGTTACCACTTCTCCTATAAATAATAACTTTTCGTCCCCTTTTAGGCATGATTTGAAGCCAATTTCAGTTATAATTTGTCAGTTGCCAGAAAATTTTAATATTCCGGATATTCTTTTGGCAATTTCTGACTTAACTGATATATCCACACCTTCTATTCAATTTCAACAAAAATATAAGATGAAATATGTTGAGTTATTTAACTGGATATTTCTAATGCCCCCAAAGATAGCTAAAAGATTAATTATTCATGGCGAAATCAAAATTCAGTCTACTGGTTACCCTGTAAAAAGATACGTTTCGGTAAAAAGATGTTTTACATGTCAAAATCTTCTTCATCAGGCAAAATCATGCACAGATAAAATTAGGTGTCCTGTATGTGCCTTATCACATAAAGATCCTCATTGTTCAAACAGCCCAAAATGCATTAATTGCATTAGATGTAATGAGGTAAACAACACAAAATTTAACGTTTTCCATACAGCTTTCTCACATAGATGTCCTACCGTAAAGAGATATATAAAAGAGCAACGAGAAACCTTACACAACTGCAATTCATTTCATTGAACACATTTTTTTATATAGATATAAAAAAAGACCTCTTTACAAGATAAATTATTTTTTTTCTCTTGCTGCATTTTGTATTGTGAAGGATTCTTTAAAATGAAAGTTCATTTAAAAAAAAAAAAACATTTCACTGTGTTAGACAGTTATGTACATCTTAATAATTCACCATATGGCATTAGTGATATTTTATTTTCACAGTTAACACTTAACTGCAAATTTAAATATATTTTTTTCAGAAAGTATGTGTGTACTGTTAGGTATATCTATTTATCATTTGATTATTACTGCAGGAATGGTCGGATGATTAAAAGATTGTATGGGAGAGTAAAATACATTGATGCAGGTCATCAGTTTTTTTTATTTTCGCTTGTAAAGATTTTGGTAGTACAGGTGTACACACAAACACTGTACAGATGTGTCTTTTTTTTGCACCAGTTACACTTAAATGATTTTAGATATTTTTTCTATTTTGGTAATTTGATAGATACAAGTGATGGAAACATCACATTGCACTCTTTACATTCAGTTTTGGTTTTGGAATTTACATTTTCACAATATAATTTAATAACAGTTTCTATTTTTGTCTCTTACTTAACATTTATTTTAAAATTGACGGTACTTTTTTTTATTTTTTTGGACAACATTAGTTCATGTGCTGCACTTGAGTTTTAGATAGATACACAATTAGTTCATGTGAAATCACACATTAGTTCATGAGATTATTTACACAATTAGTTCATGTGGAATCACACATTAGTTCATGAGATTATTTACACAATTAGTTCATGTGAAATCACACATTAGTTCATGTGATTTGTTACACAATTTAGTTCATGTGAAAATACACATTAGTTCATGAGAATAATTACACAATTTTGTTCATGTGAGATTACATTTAGTTCATGTGAGTTTATTTTAGTTCATGGGTATATTTACACAATTTTAGTTCATGTGAAAATACACTTTGTTTATACACTTAGTTCATGGTGTCAAGCAAAACTCTGTATCATTATATAATCTGGTGATATTAACTCATTAATTATGTAATTGATATCACATTCACAAGAATGATTTTGGAGTTTTGTGTTTGTACACACGTACCGTTATTTTTTTTTACTTCCACATCTTATGTCAGGTTTTCGTTTTACACTACAGATTTTTTTTTGTTGTTTTTCTCTCTTACCCTCTATATACTAATTTTTTTTCAGTTTGGGTAATGTCTTAACTTACTAATGATACCATCACTTTCTTAATTACACAGATTTTATTTTTTTAGATTTACATGAAATTATCCTTCACATGACATTTCTACTTGACACATTCATTTTGCGGCAATTAACCTGTAACAGTTTTTTTTAACACTTTTGTTATAGACTCCTTGCTTGTAAGTGGCATATCAAGTAAGGTCTCTTTTTACACTACACGAAGTAAAATACAATTTATAAATTTTTTAATACACTTGATAGGATGTTTTTGGTTGATGTGTTTAAAAGTTTTGCAGAAATTATACAACAATTTAACTATTGTACAGGGTTTGCACATACATCTAAAATTTTTATACAGCAGATAATTGGCTGTACATTTTTACACATACAGTTAATCTACAGTTTAATTTCATTGTTTACACAAAGCTGGTGACTTGTTGCTATTTTATTTATAACATAAGGTAATGTTATTTTATCTGACATGACATTTGATATGCTTACATGTGTTTTTTTTTTTCGAAAAATTTAGTCAAAGGCATAATGCTAGCTGTTATGTACACTTTAGTTATTTTTTTTAACGCTATTCAAATAGAGTCATTAAACTAAATCTTTGGCATTTTCTCACATTTAATTTTTTTTTAATTAGTGAGTGAAAGTCTCACGTTGTCTTGTGACGGATACATACACTCATTTGACATGAAGAATTTAGCCTTTTTTTTCTATGCATTTTTACTTTCTCTTTCGTTCTTTTTACTTGGAACATGTTTGGTTTGGCATAACTTCTACATTTTCAGCGTAGAATTATGCAATCTACTGGGCACTTCTGCATTTTATACACACTTTTGTTACCTTAATACAGTAATAACTTGCGCAGATACAACTTTATTTTAATTTTAACCCTTAGTCAACCATTAAGTCATTTTTACAAGCAGTTCATGTGTTGCATATTTGTTTATGTTGCACAACATTTGCTTATTTTGAATACATTTTTTTTGCATCCATATACATACATTACACTAGTTCATGTGTTGAATTACATATTTTGTTCATTTGCTTTTACACATTGTTCTTTGCTAACGATTTATTCGGCAGTATTTCTTTTTTTTCTTACAAGTAGTTCATTGAGTAATACACACTGGCTGGTTTAGAGTTTAACCAGGGTTTACACACACATTACAAGTAGTTCATTTGTTTTTTTAACCCTTATTCACTACATTTTGATGATAACTCATTAATTATGTAATTGAATCTCACTCGTTGTAGGTGTCTTGGGTTATTACACATATACTGTCTGTTTATTTTGTTGGCAAATGCACAACAATTTTAGTTCATTGAGACATTAATACATAGAGTTCATGTGATATTTTACAATTTGTTCATGTGTTTACTTACACGTTGTGTATGCTTGCGTACACTTTTGTTCATGTGTTGCATTACAAGTAGTTCATGAGTTTGGGAGTTTTTTTTTTCTACCCCGCCCTCCACACACATACAGTTTCTCCTTTACTTTCCTACCTTTTAAATTTTACACCATGTTTCAATATTAAAATACTTCTTTTTAACAGTTTTTTTGTGTTTGCATAATGTCATAATATATCAATGACAACATCACTTTGTCTATGTACAAAGATTTTAAAGTTACAAGGAGTTATCCGTCACATGACATACTAAACTACACATACATTCCGAATTTGTTTATTTTTAACATGTTACATTTTAACACTTTGCTTAGATACTTCTTACTTGAAAGTGGCAGATCGAGTAAGGTATCTTGTTACATTATATAACATTTAGATATATTTTTCTTACCTTTTTTTCATATTCTTGCCAAGTGTAAGAGAAAATAACTCTAGTGAGTACACAGGCACTTCATATCATGCAGAATCTTGAACACAAGATGGGAAATTTTAATTAATACACAGAAATACAGGACGGCAGTGTGTAAATTTATCAAATGCTAACTTATATTATACTTTGACTTCTGGTTACAGCGGGAACTTAGTTATAGTGCAGGTATCTAAAAAAATATATACCCTTATTATCTAAGGCAGAAGCCCTAAGCTGACGCCATAAAACTTGTGGTCTCCACAAGATTTAGGGCTACACCTGTTTGCCAGCGTGCTACATGCACCCCTTTTTGGTAGTCCTGTGCCTCGTGCACAAATTTTTCTTTTCATATACGATTCATCTTTATTGTAATACAGTACATTTTAACTTTTATTTTATATATATACATACAATACTTTCCTGTGTTCCAATTTTTTTTAAAAGTTCTTATTGGTGTGTTTTGTTTTAATTTGCTTGCATTTCGTATGAAATTATGATCTCATTGTAAGATCACATTGCGAGAAGTTATAAAATAGATCTAATGCAAATACTTCTCTTTGGAATCATGACACAACGAAAAAGCTGGTACCAGCGCCACAAATATAGAGCCACATAAAAAGCATAGGATCCTAACTCTTCGTCAAATATGGCACCTTTTTTTCTCTTGTGGCATATTGAATTGATAAATAAGATTTGTTTTAAATATGAGCGCTCAGTCATGAATAAATATTATTATTTTGAATTATTTGAAAGCAAGCAAATATGTTTATATACTACCTTTCTATTTTATTACTTACATTACTGGAAATGATGCTCTAATAGCATTTTAGAAAAACAGGTTCAAACATTTTTCTGTTATTGGATACAAAATTTTTTTATATTTCTATGTAGATTGTATACTCTGTATGTGCGAAGGTGGACAAAGGATTTTAAGTAGATATAAAGCTGCAACGTACACGTTCCAGCTTTCTTCTGTGGTCGGGGTGAGTTATGTGACAGCGTTTCTGTCCCATACCAATAATTTTTATTCAAAATTAATTTAAAACATAATTTTTACTTTTAAATCACATTATCCCCCCCCCCCCCTCTTTCTTATGCTGAAATATGTAATTAAATTCATTTCTCAAAACCATCCAGCTTTTATTAAAAGGTTTTCTTTCTAAAAACATCTTTATTTCCAGCCGCAAGGATTCATTCCTTTTTTTTTCTTTTCCGTAGCTGTCAGCTACCGCTCCCAGTGCAAAGAAATAAATAAGAATTAAATGGCACATCTGCTAGTATCAAGGTCTGCATTTAATTCCATCGGATTTTTGCGCGCCACATTGATAAGAATTTTTATCTCTACTAATACGTGAACGTTGCATATGTATTAACAATTAAAAAGAAAAATGAAAAGATCTTATGGGAAGCATGTATTTATCGTGTCTTGTGGTCGAGCTAAAAGCCAGATGCCTGATTTCCAACATTTTTCTCAGGCAGCGGTCTTCTTTGTAAGATCTGTTGTATAAACAAGTTTCGCTTTTCTGACGCATTTCTCATCGTATTAGAATCGCTTACTTGCAATCCCGGCCTCCCCCGTCCGATTGTATCACCACATTTTTGCGGTAATGTTTATCGCCAAGACCCTTTGTTCATTTTCGCGCAGTCACCAAAAGTTGTAAATTGGCGATTCTGTGCAACGCCAAGATTTCTTGACTTCTTGCAAAAACGACACTTCTGTTTCAGCTTTCAAGATGTAAGCTTGTCTAAAAAGGAATAGGCGCTTCGGCGCCCTATGTATCTATTGGGGTCTCTCTCTCCCATTGTTCTTTAACTGAACCATCTAACGATGCTTTTAAATAAAGAGTAAGTCCAGTAAATTATTAGTTGGAGTTTTTTTTAGCATTTAGAACCCGGACTTCAAATCAATGCTATAAGCAGGTCCTCCCTTAATTTGGAAAAAAATCCGCCCTTAGGGGGCACTGTAATAGTGATTTTTGTGCCATTTTGAATATTGTACCATCGAAAACTATATGACGTTATGCATAGAATTGAACCAAAATTTTTGTGTATGTTTTTGGCCCTAGCAAAAAGGTCCCCCCTGAATTTGGAAAAATTCCACCGGAAGGTGAGGCTGTAATAGTGATCGCAGAAAGGGGGCGCTGTAATAGCGATTTTTATGCCATTTTCAATATTGTACCATTGAAAAGTGTATGAAGTTATGCCTAGATTGGAACCAAATTTTTTATGTATGTTTTTGGCCATAGCAAGAAGGTACTCTCTGAATTTGGAAATATTCCACAGAAAGGGGACACTATAATCGCGATTTTTATGTAATTTTTTTGATTTTTCGTAGTTCTACTGTACACCGGCGGCTGATGCGGTGACCTTGATGGAACTTCCCATTCTGATAAACCGACTATTCGCGAACAGCTTATATACAGCAGAATAACGAAAACTATTGATTTTATTAAATATCATAATCGAGATTAACTCGTTTTAACTCAGATTAATTGACCGAAGAAGAAATTTAAGATGAAAATCTAAGTTTATATAGTATTGAACTAATAAAATTGAAATATTGACATTTGTAACAACATTTTGAAATGCTAAAATATATGAGATAGAAGAAAGTTTTGCGATTGGCACATCCAACTATTTTTTTTTCTGTATGAGCGCATAAATATCTTAAATTTGTAAATTCTCATAATTTTCGGAAATGAAATATGAATTATTAACTTAATAGTCGAAAAAATTCTAATTTAGCTAATTATAACTAGTGTTGAACGGAAATAAAAATCCCTGCCGGGTAGACCTACAGGCTACAGGCACAGGTAGAATTCGAAGTTTTTTCTTCTACAACTCTCCCTTATTTTTTTTTTTTGCTATAAGAGTTGGTCCTATTAAGAACTTGTCAATGAAAGAGTTGTAGATGATTTATAATAAATTTAAGCGGATTTGATATCTTGTGAACTGACGAAGTTATGAATTTTTTTCTTCTTCCCCCTTCCTTTTTTGTTGTTTTCAATTTTTGTTGTTGTAAGAGTTGGTCCTATCAAAAACTTGTCAATATAAAAGTTGTAGATAATATTAAGAAGATCTATCAAAAGTAAGTGGATTTGATATGTTATGAATTGACGAAGTTATGATTTTTTTCTTCTTAAACCCTATTTTTTGCGCCTCTTGAGCTCATTTTTATATCAAAAATCTGTCCTACATAGATTTTTGGCCCTTTTCCTAGAAGTAATAATTTTAAACTGATCTGATATGTATCATAATTAAGAAGTTATGGGTCTTTTTCTGTTTTCACAATAACCCTCGTGGAGCACATTTCCAACCCCTTGGTCCAATTGTGCCCATTACAGAACTTGACCGAGATTTTCTGCCCGTTGATTTTATGTAACAGTTTAAAAGAGATGTGTGCAAAATTATGGAAGGTATCGTTTCTATAAAAAAGTGATATATATATATATATATATATATATATATATATATATATATAACCATTATATAATTACAAATCATCATCGATTTCCAATTACTAAAATTAAATTAATAAATTTAGCAACAATTCATAACACTGACATTATACAAAATAAAGATGGAACTGTAACTAGTAATACAGAATCAAGCTCAATTCCACTAATTCACTAGCACACTGCTGACGATAAATCCATATAAAACATAGGAAAAACAACCAAATTTTGATAAAATATCCTATTAAAGACAAACGATACAAATAACCAGTTAAATAATGTTGAACCAGTAAAAGACGTATCATAAACACACAATAGATCAAATGGATAAATGAAGCCTAAAGCTTATATAGTATTTCCCTTTTTCAAGGGTACGTAAAATACATATATAAGCCAAATACATAGTCGATTTCTGTAATGGAATCCAGCAATAAGCTAAAAATTGAATTCCATTATGTACCCTATTGACTATACACCAATAATTATAAATCCACCATGCAAAATAAATTGAATTAAAAAAAAAATTAATCAAAGCAATATCCGCAACAATGAACAACATTAAAAAATGAAACAAATTAAATCAAAGACATAACCAGCGAGAGAACAGCCGAGACCATATTGACCATGACTCAAACATTTAACGAATTTTGGCATAGCAAAAACCCGCCCAAATAACTTGCACAGTTAAAAACGAAATCCTCACGGTTGCCGCAGAAAATATTCACATTCTTAAAATATAACAATTATAATTAACATATAGTCCATATAATAATTATTATTACATGCTATTTTAATGATCCTGGTATAAATTATTACTAAAAGTACATTAAGAAGTATTTGTTTAAAATTAAACAATTAATAATTAAGAGACATTATCTAATATAATGGCCCATTATATAGATATAAAGATTTGAACTGGGGGTGGTTTTGGTTTTAGGAACTCATGATCGGCATAGATCTGCAAAAATTTTTTAGAAATTCCAACGTAGAGGAGAATGTAATAGGCGGTATTTCTTACGAAATCTACTTAAAAAGAACCAAAAAAAATTACCATCTCTATTTCTACTCAATAATCTTCGTGGTAAGCTTCTGCTGCATATGTTTAAGAAAGCAACCATAAGAGTTTTGGTTTGGAAGTATTGGTGTTAAAAAGTTTAGGTGCAGTTTTTTCCGAGACAAATATATTAACCGTAATAAAAGTTTAAAAAAAATAAGTAAGAAAAATTAATTAAATTAGGTAAAGCTAATTACTTTAAAAGTCATCATAATACTAATTTATGAGATGATGTGTGAGATATACTCAGTAAAAGCCCTTAGATTTAGGTTTGGAGAGAAAACCTGAAATAATCCCTTTATAGATCTAAAAAATAATATCTCTGAAACAACAAAAATATGTATTTTGGTTAATTGTATGTTCTAGATTTCTTTTATTGTGTAAAATGTGGAGCTTAGCATTGAAATATGTAATGTTTTGTTTCAGTTTAATATGTAGATAGCCCTAACTCTTTTTAAATATCAAATAAAAGTGGACTTTTTATGTTATCAATTGGCTGCATTTATCTCTCTACTACGATATACTTTGTTGTAAATACCATGAAGAAGTGCGTTTTTTTCCCCGCAACGCTACCATTTAAAGTAGTATAGACAAATTGAAAAAAAAAATTAATGCCAATAATTCATTCGTTCATTTTTGTTACGGTTGTACAAATTTCTTTTGTAAGGAAATAGAATGTTTCATTGCTCTATATTTCAGATTTCATATGTAGATTATACACTGCTCAAAACAATTAAAGGATATTGCAGTTTTAGGTGGATTTTGTATCTGGTAAACTGTTTAGCTGATTGATACATGGTCGACAGACATAATAGGTTATATGAGAATAAATTACACATGTTTGGCAGAAAAAATGCATTTTATTGCGCATTTGTGTACTAAAGGAAAAAAACACAATTTGTGCATATGAGAAAAAAAGAATAAGAAAAGGTATTTTCTACAAAGAAAATCATTTTCAGTAGGGGGTATGGTTTCCACGGGCGGCCAGCAACGTTGAACACCTTTGAGGCATGGACTCAATGAGGCTATTAATGACGAGTTGGGGTATTCTGTCCCACTCTTCCAGAAGAGCTCTTTCCAGTTCTTGGAGAGTTTGTGGGGGTTGTTGGCGGCCAGAAACTCGTCTTCCTAGAGCGTCCCAAACGTGCTCGATTGGATTCATGTCTGGAGAACACGCTGGCCATTCCATTCGAACGATTCCTTCCTCGAAAAGGGAATCCTCCACCAGGTTTGCACGATGTGGCCTGCAGTTATCGTCCATTAAAATGAAGTTATCTCCGATTGCTGCAGCGTAAGGTACTACAATAGGTCTGAGGATCTCATCCCTATATCGGCGACCAGTCAGAGCTCCATCTCGAATGATGTAGAGATCAGTGCGCCCGTCAATGGAGATGCCACCATACACCAACACTCCTCCACCGCCAAATCTGACACTTTCGTGCACGAACGCAGGATTATTCCTACTGCCACGGTCCCTCCAGATGCAAATACGCCTATTATCCGGATGCACAGAAAAACGGGACTCATCAGAAAACAGAATATTGCTCCATTCATTTCTCCTCCAGTTGACATGCTCGGTTGCCCACTCCCTGCGGTCGCGACGATGCCTTGATGTTAATCTAACACATACCATCGGTCTGCGAGCATACAGACCTACAGCATGGAGCCAGTTTCGGACAGTCCGAGTTGAAATCGTGGTGCCTGTAGCCGAGCGAAGGTGTTGTTGGAGAAGAGTAGCGTTCATGGTTCGGTGTCTCCGAGCTGTTAACGCTAAATACCGATCTTCATTGGGCGTTGTTGGCCGTCTACGACCTTGCCCTGGTCTTCGGCCTGCACATCCACTCTCCAAAAAACGGTTCCAGATCCTGGAAATGACACTTTGTGACACTCCAATGGCTTGCGCTACTTCGGCTTGAGTTTGGCCCCCTTCTAACCTACCAACAATTCTCAAAGCTTCTGAATCTGTCAAATGACTTCGCTGAGACATCGTACTCATCGAAACAAAGCAATCACTGAATGCCGATCATCCTTGTCTTCATTCTCTTTTATCCAGTTGAAAGTCAAATTTCATTCGCTGCCGCTGAAGCGACGTTTTTGACGTCGAACTCAAAATTTGCATACTCCACAGTTTGAAAACCAGAAAAATTTGCATTTGTGATTCTCTTCTTCTATTTTCGGCAAAAAAAATTTCGTTTATATCTTTATTTTATATAAAACTTCAAATATCCTTTAATTGTTTTGAGCAGTGTAGTATAAATGTTCTTGAAATTTTTCATATATTGGAACAGCTCATATGTCAACAGTTACATTAAATCTGCATTTATGCTGAAAGAATCGAACATAAATTGTATTTCATTGATTAATTCCATTCATTGATATTAATTTCATTATTCACAGTTTATGATGTACGTAAGTAATTAGCAGAATATGGAAAACTGCGTTTAATATCCATTAAGCTCCTTTTTTCATTTATTTGAACAGTCACTTGCTTAGAAAATAGTAACTGATCCCCCCCATTTGTAACTTTCTTGAGCGACCTATATCCAGGCAATTTCGAATTTCAAAGATTGATGAAATTTTATTTTAGTAAATATTAATAATAACGTTTTATGAAAATGATATATTTTAAATCCAACACTGTTCTTCAACCAAGAATCATAATAATTTTCATTGTGTTTGGCCAAGATGGCAAAATTCGACTGTTTTAATTAATTATATATATATATACGCTTTGTGCAAAAAGTATATGCACCCAGAAAAAAATTGAGCCAGAGCTATGAAAACCTCGCGTGCTCATGTGATTTTATGAGTTATGTAAATGAATAACATTTCAGCACCATTCAACCGATGGGGGCTTGCAGTGTTGAATTCAGCGTGTTGCCTGGGGCCATTCCACCCGGAGCAATGAGATTTCCTCCAGAAGATTTGAAATTTTGTGCTTTCAATGATCAAAAGTGCAATTTCCACCCCGGATTTCTATAATGTACCCCCAACCCCCCCCCGGAGACACAGAAATCCCCCCACCGGAGAATGTCAAAATGCAACACTGGGGTTTGTGCAATGCGTATTTAAATTGCTTAGCAGGTAGCATTTAAAAGAACCGGTAGTCGAATTATCGGCTGATTAGAACCAGACTACCGTTGTTGATACATGGGATTTGAAGGAATGATACATTTAAGACGTACACGACGGCACTACGAGCAGTTGTCCAACTTCGAAAGGAGTCGAACTATTGGCATCAGAAAAAAGGGTTCTTTCAACAGACGTATCACCCAGCATTTTAATAAAAGAAATATTGTAGTTCCACGGTGTTGGCATCAGTGGATCAGAGAAGGTAGAGCCATCCGATTCGGTGGTTCAGCCACAAATGCAAGAGAGTATCGAGCAATCAGAAGAGTACCCACGTCTACACCAACAATGTCCCTATCATCTATTTGACGCCATTTGCCAGTTGACATGGATTCAGTGGTATCAAATCATATCATCCGTGGATGACAGGCCGACTCTAGGTCAGCACTCGATGTTCATTTAGGTAGTCCTCCAACATAGGCAGTGTTGTCTGGATTGGTGTTGATCTGGAAGAGGCTGAGCAGTGTCTGATTGGAAAAATGTGATATTCAAAGACGAATCTCGCTTTTCTGTCAGTGCTGGTGACAACCTCATATGTTTGTGAGGGACAGAGAGGTCAGCCGTCCAATCCTGCATTTGTTACTAAGCAGAACACTGCCATAGCACCTGGTGTGACACTTTGAGGAAAGATCTGCTGGGACAGCTGATCACCTTTATTCGTGCTGCAAGATACTCTAACGACTCGCACGTACGTTGGTGACATTTTGCAGCCGGTGGTATGGCCTATGCTATCAAGTCAGCTGTGTCATTTATCAGCAAGACGACTATTGCGATAATGTCTAGAAGGATATAATGTCCTTCCATGACCTGCAAGGTCATCAGATATTGCTCCAATAGAGAATGTTTGGGACGTGTTAGAAAGGCGAATTCAGTCGTCTCGGAATACCACGGAACTAGTTTATCAGTTGCTACACTTATGGCAGAATATACAGCAGAGGGGCATTGATAACTTAACAGACTCCTTGCCTCATCGAGTATCGTATTTTATAGTTATCAAAAGTTGTTTTAACGTCCTATTGAAATTGACATTCTTTCTGCTGCTACTAGTCAATAAAATGCTTTTTTGTTCTGTATTTTTAATCATTTATTCATCTACGCAAATACTATGCACATACCAATTTTCATCATGGTCATGGCTCAAATTTTTCTGGGTGCATATATTTTTTTGAGACAGAGTGTGTGTATATATATATAATGTATGATTTTTTGTTTTAATTTTTACTTTATATTTTAAAATTTTGAATGAATCTAAAATCTTTTAGAAAATTCTCTGAATATAGATTTAGTTTTTAGCACACATAAAGCTTTCAGCAGTATACTCCCCCCACCCCCTAAAATTGAAATCCCTCTAAAGTCTCAGTCTACCTTGTTGAAAGCACTATTTCTGACATTCATGATAGTAAATTTATGGTTTTACTGTAAAAGAGGCGAAAAATAGAAATTTGATTTTCCTGCAACCAGGTCATTCTATTACGCCAGTTAACTGTTAATACAAAGAAACTAATTTCTTAACGTGTCATAAAAATGTAGCATGATAACGAGTTTGGAATGAATATACATAATAGGCGATTACAAAAGTTTGTGCCCTATTTCATAGATGGCAGTAGCTTGCAATCAATGTTAAATTCAGGGGGTGGCCTGGGGGGAAATGTCTCCCCCCCGGAGCAATGAGATTTCCCCCTGGAAGATTTGAGATTTTGTGTTTTTAATGGTAAATAAATGCAATTTCGCCTCCGGAACTCTATAATGTCACCCCCCCCCCCCGGAGCCACAGAAATCCCTCCCGGAAAAAAGTTTCTGAATTCAACACTGCTGCAACTTTGGCTGTGCTGATGTTTTTTTATAACCATATTATTAATTGACCGTTATCTACATGTGTCGTGAGCAGTGGTGTAGTCGTAAAAAAGGCAGAGGGCATACGCTCTAAGCAGAGGGTATACGCTCAAGGCAGAGGGTATACCCTACATTGTATATACTATAGCTTTTTTGAGAAACAGAGGGTATACGGTGTTCCTTAAAAAATCCAGAAGGTATACGGCGTATACCACCGTATACCCTCCACTACATCCCTGGTCGTGAGTGAACATAACGTTAAAAAAAGTTTTTCAAATTAGTTTGCGTACAAGGTTAATATTCAAAATGGAAAATGAAGAGTTACATTTTCGTAATGTTATGTTATATGGGTTTAAAAAAGGAGTCATTGTTGGACATGCTACAAAAAATATTCCAGACGCTTATTTGGATCGTGCTCCCGCTCTTAGGACATTTAAAAAGTGGTTTTGTCTATTTCGAAATGGTGATTTCAATCTAAGCGAAAAAATTCGCTTTGTGCGTTCTTCTGGCATTGATAATGACTTAATCCATGATTTAGTGAATAATAATCCACGGATTACTACTGAAGAGATTGCTGATAGACTAAATGTTGACAATTTGACTGCACTTCTCCATTTAAAATAACTTGGGTACACTTCGAAACTCGATGCATCGGAAATTGGGCACGAACTTTTGCAATCACCCAATATATTTACCAAGCACTGCCTCTACGAGAGCAGAAGCAAGATATTCTACTTCTACCCTCCTTGTGATTGAGGATGCCTTTGTTTTCTGATGAAAAATTCTAAGTCTGTCGAAAAGCATTTACTTTTTGAACCTTTATGGTATATTTAAGAAATTTAGTTTTATTTTCTTATGAACTGTAAATTAATTATTGCCGTAAATTAATCATTAACCATTAATTTACGGCAATTAAATATAATTAAACTATATCATAAGAAACCTTCAATGGATTAAATTTTTGTTTCTCTGTTATGTACAGGATAGGATAAAAATACTGAAAGATAAAACATTTCGTTAGTAAAAAAACTGAAAGATAAAACATTTCGTTAGTTATATTTGTGGGTTTTTTATAAATCCGGATTATAAATGGCGGGTTTTGAATATTGTAGTAATTGTTTTGGAGACAGAATATAAGGATATATTTATTTAAAGATATAAAATAAATTTATGTTAATCTATGCCAATATATGCTATCGTACTCGTACAAATTTAATTTAAGACAATCAACTACAGTGAAACTGAACTATAACAAACCCCCAACTGATTATATTTTGGGTTAGTTTTATCCAAATATTTGTTATATTCAATGAATAGGATATTAGGATATGCGTTGAAACTGTAACGGATAAAAGTTTTGTTTGTTATACTCAGGAATTCATTATAAAACAGTATTTTCTATATCGGGATTTGACTGTATTAGTAATTGTTTTGGAGATAAAAGATGAACAAATATTTATATAAAGAGATCTTTTATTTCCTTAAAAAACTGTAACCTTTTTTGCGATAGGAACAACGTGACAAAGGTGCTATGCAATCAGCAATGAATAACAACAACAACAAAATCAATTTCCCTATGAATCATTACCGCACATATTCTACTTATATATAGTGACCTCTCACTTATACGCATCATATCATACGTTAATTAGTTTTTCATACCAATATTTCTAAAATAAAATTTTAACTATATTTAACCACATAATATAGAGAACAAACATTGTTTCTCAGAAAAAGTGATGTTGAAAAAGATTTTCCTTACATCACTTTTAAGTGATTGATTACCGTACTAATTTCTGATGAAATATTTTATAGCGACCGCTCACAGATGGCAGCACTAAATTTTGAATGTGGTATCTGAGAATGCATGGCTTTAAAATCTATAGCTTATGAAATTGATTATAATGCGGCCAAACTTCCAGTTTTTTTCTCCTAAATTAAATAAGCGTTAGACCAGGGGAAATGTACATTTTACCTTGCAAAAGGTCGGGTAGAAGAATTTATTTTTTTGATTTGTTTATACTCAAGCACACATGGAAAAACCAAGTTTTCTAACAAAATTTCTTAAGACTAAATTTTCTGTGGCCAAAAAACAGCAAAATTTCGGGTCTTTTAAAATTTTTTTTTAAATATCTCGTTGCCGTAGCATATTATTTGTCAATTACAATATTAAAGAGGACGAAATTCTCTACAAATCTCACATTTACAACTTTTTTATACACTCAATAGCAAGCGCAGTACGCCATTTCAAAAATAAGACAATATTTTCAATTATCTTAAAAACCGTGAAAAATGTAGTTCTACCCCGATTATTCAAATGTTCCCCACGGATTTAATCGCGTATGTCGACTTCTAAAAATTGGTAGCAGTAAATTATCTATTTGCACACCCACGTCTTTATTTTCATCTCAACAGACATTTTATATTCAATAAATTTATATATTTTTAAAAGTAGGTCAGAATGTAGATGAATAAGACGATTTTCATATTTAGTCAGTAACTTTAAGTATATACAATGTTAACTTCAAAGCATTGTTTAAAAGAATACTTCCATATTTACTAACTTATTGGCACGATAGTTTCAATTAAGAAAGTATTCTTGTTTAATTTTAATAATTTTAATAACTTAATAATTTTAATAATTCATTACATATTTTTCCAGAGATCAATGGTATAGGTATGAAAATTTGTGAAAAAAATATTTTATTCCACACTACAATGGTATATTTTATTACCAATTATTGATAACGCATGTTTTAATGTTTTACTGTTTTAAAGATAGCAAACATTAGATTGCAGTTCCATATAAAAAGGGGGGGGGGGCTCAAAAAATAAATATATTTTATGTAAGAAATACTTTTACCTTATAAAATAGCTACAATAAAAATGACATCAGATTATTTCGCTAACTAATGTTTTGTATTTATCTCTTTTAAAATTAAAAAATTTTCTGTCAATGAAATATTTGAGATCACTAGTTTCCTAAAAATAATTAAAAGATTAGTTTTAATAAATATTGTGAAAAAAATTTCCACTTACATAAATAAATATAATAAGAGATTATATCACTTTAGCATGCAAAAACATGTAGAACTTTAGGATTATCTATTAATTGCTTTAAAACTCAAACAGAAAAACTTACTTTGGTTGTTGAAAAATACACTTTGTGGAATATTCTAATCTTCTGTAATATGTGCTGTTTTGAAACTATATATGTTTAATGATCTCAGTGATTCCATTTATCAAATGAAATACCAATTTATTTATGATTGTAGACTATATAAACATTTTTGTTTTCGCATTGATCCCCTAACTCATTCAACTCCTTTTTCCCTACACAATAAAAAATGATAAGCAATATGGCTGCATAAGCTAAATGAAATAAACGGTCAAATGCGAGTATTACTCGCGCACAGAGGTTTCCGTACAATAATATATGAATTAGTAAGTGTATTATTAAAAAAATACCGTTCCTAAAAGAATACTAAGACTTTGTAAAAACTATACAACGTAGGGTTGGGTATAGCTGTATAGTATACAGGGTGCAAAGGAATGTTCCTTTAACCTGAAAATACTTGCGAACGGAGAGAGCTACAGCTATACAAGTGAAGTAACGGTACAGTAAAGCGACTACGCCCGACCTAATGCAAACGACAGCAGCACCCCTAGTGGCGAAATTTGGAAGATAATCATTGCAAATCGAAAACGAAAAGAGGTAGAGCAAATTTTCCAATTAGAAAGTTTTAGAGCATCAATTAATTAGTACGAAACGACATTTAGTTCACACGGATAAGATAAATCGTCGCTTGCACACCCAAAAATGTCCGAAATCGATGAGCGACGATTCTACTTTGCCTATTCACATTCCGAAAATGTAGCAGTGTACAATTGCAGATTGTGATGTTTACTGTGCTTTAATGTCTGCAAAGATTTAATTTCCAATGCATTTAAAATTTTAGAATAACCCTTTCAGGACCAGAAGATTTCTGTTCGTAAACTGATGAAATAATTGACCGACACCAGAATATTCAAACTAATTTCTCAGAAAACAAAACCCCGTTAATTTGAACTTTCATTACAAAAGCAAAATTTTATTAAAATATTCTTGGTGCCATTTGTCAGTTTTGGAATTAAAATTAAGTGGCTAGACCGTCTATCCACCGCTATTGAAAGGGTTAAATCTATGTCGTCGTATTGAAGAGGCTTGCAATAGACGTTCCATGCTGAGAAATGTGCATGCAGAATTACTCTCACGAATACAAACGCGTATCGTGAGCAACGGCGAACTTTTCGAACATGCTGAATATCAACTTTTTAGCACTGTGAGACAGTTTATCATTTTTTTTTGCGTGATGTTATCAAAATGCATTGCGATAAGTACGTATTTATAGCATAAATTGTGCGTATTTCTTCATACTTCTGACTATTCCATTCAAACGTTTACACAAAATGGAGAGCATCGATTTCGGGCATTTTTGGGTAAACAGGCAAAGATGTATCTTATCCATGTAAACCAAATGTCGTATTCTACTAATTAATTGATGCTTTAAAACTTTCTAATTGGAAATTTTGCTCTATCTCTTTTCGTTTTCGATTTGCAGTGTCTGTCTTACAAATTTCGCCACTACGGGGTGCTGCTGTCGTTTTCATTAAATCGGGCGTAGTCGCTCTACTGTACCGTTACCTCACTTGCATATCTGTAGCTCTCTCCGTTGACAAGTATTTTCAAATTGAAGGGACTTTCCTTTGCACCCTGTATACTAGAAAAATATAAATGGATATACCATGAAAGTTCAAAGATATATGGAACCTAAATAATAGCAAATATAGGTATTCTGTATATTTGTTATTTCATATAGGTTTTTAGTTAACCTTTAAAGACTTAGTAGGTGTATTGAGAGAGCCACTCAATGAAAACTATTCGCGAAACCCATAGTATTTATGTGATTAATTCTCATTAAATTAGTCTGTTTTTAACAATTTGACGTTTATTGCTTTTATACTGCTACTGGGCATTGCATTACATAAATATATCCTTAAAATTTGTTATCTAGGCTTTAAAAGACGATGGAGCATAGAGTACGCCGTTCCTGTCGTTATGTATGTCCAAACCGTCCGTGTCTTTAAGGGTTAATATCTCGGCTAATTAACGACGATTTTTTCCGAAATTCATGATCAACAATGCTTTTATACTTCTGCTACGATAGGTACCTGCAGCTCTGCTCAACACTTTTGCTGAAGCCCGTAAATCGAAATTTGGTTGTAACGGAAAAATGCGATTTTCTCAAAAACTATGTGACCTAGGGTAATCGCTATAATTTTCCTGCAATGTTTAAATTAATGTCAACTACCTCTAATTTTTTCATAATTTTAATTTCAATAGATGCGGAATTAGATGGGGGGGGGGGGAGATATTTTTGAATTACATTTTCCACCATAACTTTGAAAATATAATACCTAAATTTAAATGAAATATATTTTTGACGAAATGCTTTCACACGATATACAAAGAAAAGATTTCTTTTTTCAAGTAACTTAATTAGACCCTCTACATTTTTACTAAATGTATTTATGAATATTTATTAATATTTAAATATGTGGGTCAATAATCTTTATTACTTCTCCCAATTTGAACTTTCCACGTTGCATAGTTTACGAGTAAAAGGGCTGTGACAGACAGACAGACAGACACAGGAGTGATCTTTTAATGGTTCCGTTTTTACTTTTTAAGTACGGAACCCTAAAAATGTATTTTAATAATAATAATTTCTACAGGGCTATTTAACAATTTTTTTAAATCTTTGATGGCATTGTTGTAGGATTATTAGCATCCCGTTTCAAAGGAATATCCTCATCCTGATTAAAAGAGGTATTTAGATTATGTTCATCTAGCTATATAAAGCCGAAAAAGTACAAAATTACAACATTAGATATTGATCTCAGATCTCCCATGAAAAAATGTTATTTAAAAGTGATAAAATGCAAGCGAGATATTTGTCAAGAACGCTCTCATAGGTTTAATACTACCTTGCGAATATCTTCGTGTGACTAATTTAGTCTCATAATTCATGTGACTTTAAACGCCTCAACACTACAACTACCGTAAAATCTTTGAAAAGGAAATCTATATATACGGAATCCGGTCTTTAAAAAAATATTATATATTTCAAAGAGAAAGAATATGAAAAATTATATCTGCTAATATGGAAACCTGTTTAAAATGGAATATATTTCGGTTCGGTTTTCAAGATTTTAATGAATCAATATATGGCAAAGCTGATTACGTATCTCAGCATTACGTATTTAATGATTACACACTTAAAATTTTCAAAATACGGCTATTAGAGATTTATTAAAATTATCGTGGTAAATTTTCTTTTTAAAGGGGGGGGGAGGGGGAGGCGCCAAAATCCACGTTTGCCACGGGTGCAAAAAAGGCTAGTTTCAGCCCTGAAACTCATAATTTACTGCAACCAATATACAGAAATTGACATACACTTTAAAATCCATGGGAAACATTTGAATAATCGGCGTAGAACTACGTTTTTCACGGTTTTTAAGAAAATTGAAAAACTATGTTATTTTCGCAATGGCGTACTGCGCTTGCTATTAAGTGTATAAAAAAGTTGTCAATATGAGAGTTGTAGAGAATTTTGTCCTCTTTAATATTGTGATTGACAAATAATATACTACGGCAACGAATCTCAAGATATTTAAAAAAGATAAAAAAAAAAGAGCCAAAATTTTGTTGTTTTTTGGCCACAGAAAATTTAACCTTAAGAAATTTTGTTAGAAAACTTGGCTTTTCATGCTTGCCTCAGTATAAACAAATTAAACACTAAAATCTTCTACCCGACCTTTTGCAAGGTAACCCCCCCTTTTTAGTACATTTCCCCTGGACTACGTGTTTTAAATCAGAAGTTTTACTAAATAAATAAAATAAAATAGGTACACCCACAGAAAGAAGACACATTATATTAAAAAGGAATTCTGGTTCTGAATTTGTAATATGTTCTGAAAAAATATGTAATATTGGCAGCTAGGTGAATTTATAGGGATTTTATTTCTTCAAAGGCAAAATGACAAATGTACTTATATAATTTCTGAAAGTTGGAGCTAAAATATGATTTCTCTCTTAATTTCCTTTTTGATACTTTCCAACTTAGTTAATGACTTCGATTTTTTAGCCGCCTGCCCGTGTTCTAAATCTTGTAAATATGTACGGATTTTAATATAATTTTTATATGTTATTCAAACTCACTTTAGAGCACCATACTCAACCTTTTTTGCTTGGGGGCTGCAAACATATGTTTGACACTTTAAGCGGGCCGCAATACACTTATAAGAGGATAAAAAAGAGCAATTAAAATAGTAAGATAGCTCAAATAGTACAACATAACAAAGTTAATCTTATCAGTAGGATTGAACGTTTGTTGAGGAAGAAATTTTACAAAAAATAATAAACATCACTAATTCTAGACAATAATCTTCGTGCTAGATTTCTGTTGCAAATGTTATAGAAATATGCCGCAAAGTTTTGTTGTTTGGAAATAGCGGTGTAAATTTTTTTGGTGCCATTTTTTCACAACAAATGTTTAAACCCAAAAGTAGTATTATCTATATAACAAGTATAAAAGATAATAATATAACAGTGCAGAATTTCCTGATTCTAAAGAAAAACTCAGGAGATTTTTTGTATTAAAACAGTCTGTTGCTCAATGCAAAAACGTTTATTTTAGCCGAACGCTCTTTAGGCTTACTGCAATAAGCCTAAAAAATATCAGGTTCATTGGAAATATGGAGATGATTCTCCAATTAGCCCGGATCTCTGCAAGGAGACTGATTTCTCAATCAGTCTAAGACATTTACACTACCGTACAGCAAATAGGATTACATGTAAAACGAGCTTTTGACTAAGAAAACTGCTTTTAAGATGTTTTAAAATAATTTTAAATTAATCATAAATTAGAGGACACATTTTGTTTTCCGATATTTTAAACAACAGTGAAGGAAGGAAGGAAATCCGAACCGTAGCTCCAAGCTGCAAGCCTGCTGGAGTATTTTCCTACGGACGGCCGAAAGCTATTTGTTAGTCCATCCTTTTGGCAGCAATTAAAAAAAAAATAGGTCAATGTTTATAAATATGCTTTAGTAACTCAAAAAAAAAAAAAAAAAAAACTGTAAGATTCTTAATATAGCTGTATGAATCAAAACATGACGATTTTTAATAAATACAAAATATTAGGAACAAAAACGCTACTTGTGATAACTATAATACCAATAATAATTAATGAATATATATGAAAACTATTTACAACGGAAACAAAGAAGATAACAAAAAAAAAAATTATAAATCATCGTCTGAAAAAGTGTCCGAGAGGTTTTAAAAACTTTTTATGCACATCTTAATTAATTTGATATATATGGATTATGTGTCTCGGGCCGCAAATAAAAGTTCTCCGCAGGTTGAGTATGGCTGCTTTGGAGTGTTCGGTATTGAAAATGAAGTGTGTAACCATTTATTGTTAGTTTTATGGACACACAAAAAAATCCGTTATATTATGGTCTAAAAATCGTTTGTGGTGCATTTCAATGATGCTTCGATACTTCAAACACAATGTAATTGATGTACATCACTGAGATGCATTATAACTTGCTTCCTGTGGCGTATAGAATAATCAGAACTTATAGTTCGTTTCCCGGGACGCACAAAAGAATTACATTATATTGTGATATATGGGAAAAAATCGCTTATGGGGCATTTTAATGGTTCATACTACTGCAATTATGATGGAATTGATATGCGTCACTGTGACTACAAAATGCTTTCTGGGAAATATAGAATAAGTAGTCTTTACAGTTCGTTTACAGGAAAGATTTTCATTACAAAGAATTCCATTAATTATTATCTATGGGAAGAATCGTTTGGGGTGCATTTTAATAATGTTATGATACTTCAAACTTAATGAAAACGTCATGGGTCACTGGGGTTCACTACAAATGTTTTTTTAGATTTTGGAGTACATATCGTTTATTTACACAAAAACACAAAATAATTTGCTTAAAATGACTCAATATGATCGATATTTGCTGAAAATGCGTTTTCATCTGTGGTGTGTGTGCTAAAACTTAACTAATTCTTAGTGTATTAACCGGTGGATATAAATTCTATAAGTTAATTCTATAGATTTTATAGATAATTCAGAGGTAGACGAAAGAATTTATACAATTACCCGATATGGACAGAAATTGCATTAAATGGACTTTTACTGCTTTATGTGTTTTTTAAATTGTTTATTAAATTGTCTCAAAAAGGAAATTCTCTTAAAATGAAATTTCGGAACAATATTTTTTTATTGTTGCAAAGTGCTTTATTATCTCTGTCTGATGCATGATTTTTCGTTCTTTTTTTTATATTCTTTCAAAATTTCCACTTACGACATTATTTATCCAACGACTTTTTAAACTTATTTATTACAGTAATTAATATCTTTCAATGAATTTTTCTTCCGAAAGACTCATTAAATTAAAGTGATACTTTTGTATGTAAACTTTTTTTTAACGTTTTGTTTCACTTTTTCTTATTATCAAAAACTGAGATGTAGAAATAGGTCTAATGAAAGTAAGGCTTTTGGTTAAAAGTAGTTTTTGTTTTATTTTGTTTCGAAAGCTTGTATTTGTTATTTTTTAAAATATCTCTAAATGAGGTATGGAGAGTTTGTTTATGAAGTAAGTCAAACCTAAAATCAGACTTTTAGTAAAAATATCTTTGTTATAATTTGTTTCGTAAAATTGTATTTGTCTATTTTTTTTAAGTTTACTTAATTAAATCAGTTTATTAGGAAATAGTTAGGTTGATTAAACATCATTACCATGATGTAAGAGCCAGCCAGAAAATAATAATAATAATAATAGAACAGGGGAAAGTCCTACAAGAAACTTTTTTGCTTAGTAGAGAAGTATTATGCACTATGTTACCCCTGTATATATTAATGTTTATATGGGATAACAAATTAAAACGTAGCATAGCTTATTGAAATCTCTGATTTTCGCCAACAAGAAATTTTTTGAATTTATTTATTTTAAATTATAAATAAACTTTAAGTACATAATCTGAATTTTATTTCTCCTGGCTAATATTTTTAAAACAACTTTAAAAAAAGTATAAGCTGTTATTTCTCTTTCTTTTTTTTTTTTTTTTTTTCAATGAAAAGATGAATGTAGTAGTTTTAGTAGTTTTACACTGGTAGGCTCTGCTTCTAGAAGCATTGTTTCTAATTACTTTTACATGCTTATTATTTTATAGGATAACCAATGACATTTTAGCTTCAGCAAGGCTTTAATACAGAATACAATTTAAAAGAACATAGTTATAAATTCTTCTTAAAAATAGTGCATATTTCAACATACACTGTTAAAATTTTTTGCTGGGTCGAACCAAATTTTGATGCTGCTGTAGTTGTAGCCATAAGATGACGCAATCTCGTTTCAGTATTTGGAGCTCCGGTCGAATCGTAGATTCAAGTGTTGGAACGAGATTTCAGCATCTTATAGTTGCAGCTACTGCAGCACCAAAAAATTGGTACGACCGAGGACAAAATTTTTAACTAATAAATTAGCTTTATCAATATACTCTAAATGTTATTTCTCTGGACAACTAATATTTTTAGCATAACTGCTTAAAGAGAAAGCGGTTGTTTTCCTATTCTTCCTTTTTTTTAAACTGAAAAAATGAATGGATATTATTTTAGTATTTTTCAGAGTAGTAGGCTCTTTACTTGATTTCAACATCTTATGATTGCAGCTCCAAAAGTTGGTACGAACGAGCACACAATTTTTAACAGTGTATACTAATAAACAAACTTTATCTTATATAATATAAACTTTATTTCTCTGGAAAACTAATATTTCTAGCGCAACTTTTTAAATAGAAAGCGTTTTTTCCTTTTCTATTTTTTTTAACTGAAAAAGATGAATGGATATTATTTTAGTATTTTTCAGAGTAGTAGGTTCTTTTCTTTAATTTGACATCTTATGATTGCAGCTACTGCAAAAGTTGATGCGACCGAGCACACAATTTTTAACAGTGAATGCTAATAAATAAACTTTATCTATATATGATCTAAATGTATAATCTCTGGACAACTAATATTTTTAGCATAAATTCTTAAAGAAAAGTGATTTTTTCCTTTTTTTAACTGAGAAGGTGAATGGATATTATTTTAGTATTTTTCAGAGTAGTAGGCTCTTTACTTTATTTCAGCATCTTATGGTTGCAGCTACTGCAGCACCAAAAGTTGGAACGACCGAGCACACAATTTTTAACAGTGTATGCTAATAAATAAACTTTATCTATATAATCTAAATGTATAATCTCTGGAGAACTAATATTTTTAGATATCTTCTTAAAGAGAAATCTATTTCCCTTTTTTACTGAGAAGATGGATACATATTATTTTAGTATTTTTCAGAGTAGTACGTTCTATACTTGAACTGCGCCAAGAAACATCCTTTCAAATGAATTTTATATACTTATTTTTTTTTTCACAGGATAACCAATGACATTTTAGCTATGGCGAGGCCGAATTCAGAAATAATAGAAAAATACAATGTAATCCAGCAGTTTAAAGAGTGAGTTTTTAATTAAAATTTTGTTCTAATACTCAATAACAAAAGAATTTCGTGAAACTAAATGTTTCTAATTTGTGTTATTTTCTTGAAATCATAGCAAAAATATTTCTTCAATCATCAATCTACAAATGCCAGGTGAACATTCCTCTTGTGGTAGTACCATGGACCCATCAGGGTTTTCGTATAATCCGCAGTTATTTATGGACAATGACAGTAAGTTTTATTAGATACTATTAATAAAATTGTTTTTCAACCGTATCCATACAACAATTAAAAGCATTTTAAAAAAAATTCTGTTCAATGAATGTCTCATTATTTTTCTATTATATTCAAAATAAACAAATAAATAAATAAAAATAAATCAATGAAATAAAAATTACGTGATTTGTACAAGTTTTCTGAAATAAAACTTGTATTCTTTCTAAAACTGAGGGGTATTCTCACACAAATATTCTCGGTAGAGTGTTAGCAAATTGTTTCATCAAAATAAAAGGGATAGTAATTTCCATGAAGACGAACAAAGTTCGTATAGGTAACTATGTAACCCACTTATTTAGGCCGAAATCCTCGTCCCAATTTTTCATTCATAATCTTAAGAAAAACGAAAATATTTTTACGATATTTTCAGCAGACAAATTTTACTTTGAGCAAAATATGATGACTTAGTGGGAAAATATTTGGAAGTGCACTGTAATTCGGTCAGTGGTTAATAGTATTGTTAACTGCATTTTGAAATATGAAGCATCTATCTCAGTTTGTTTGAACACGAATGGTGACTATTTCCAGCAGTCCAGTAGTAGTTAGTCCTCGTTATGCCATCCGATTTCACCGGGGAAAATTTAAGTCTATTAAAAATATCTTCAGAATCTAATCATTATTGGCAAAGTTATGAACGAATATTGGGTCATCCCATACAAAATGAGCAAATCAGCTGTGGCTAACATGTCACAGATTTTAATGAAAATCAGTATATAAGTAAATCATATTTATTTATGAGTAAATGCAAAATAATAGATTTCAGGATTGTTTTTTTAAGTAATTAAATTTACATTAAATATTGATGCGAAACCGTGGTTTTGTTTACACGCTTAAAATTTCAATTTTGAATATTAGCGTTAGGAATGAAAGTATTATATTAAAAATTATTTATAATTAAGAATGAATAATAAGTAACAAATTGTGGTAAGTTAGTAATTGTATTTTTATTCCATAATGAGAAAAAACATTTTTTGAAAATTTTTGAGTGAAAAATGAAATATTTCTACTACTCGTTTGAATATCAAGGCTCGTACAGCTTTAAAATTATTTAACGTTATAGCTAAAAGTATATATTTTAAATATCGATACTTTCATTCTTGCCTTTTTATTCCTTAATGAGAAAAAAAAAAAGAGTAAAAAATGTTGAGGGAAAAACTCAATGTTTCTATTTCTTGTTTGAACGTGAAGGATATCTCTTAAAATGTTTTAATTATTTCACATTATAGATAAAGGTATATATTTTAAATATAGAATTTTTTATTCTTGCTTTTTCAGTTTATTTTTGACTGAAGAATATTTTAAATTAGAGTAGAACGATGACTGAGTTGAACAAAAAATATAATTTAATCCTGGATCAATGTAGATGGCAGCACTAAATATTTTTTTCTTGAAATCATTCGCAATATTGTAAAAAAACAACAAAAAAAAAACAAACAAAACAAAACAAAAAAAACCCCGCACAATTTTGAAATGGAATGTAATAAATATTACCTTTTTTTTAACCCAATTATGTTATGTTAGGAATCAAAAGACAATCTTGAATTTTTTTAAGCATGTCAAGGGTTTATTTATCTTTACGCCTATTCAATATTTTTATTGTCTGACTTTTCCTTTATTTAAATTTTTAAACATATAAAAGAGGAAAAATTGGGATTTCGCAATTTTTTTAAAAGTTTCTAAGCTATTTTTAAGAAGAAGAAAATAAATGGCAACTTACAAACTTGAGCAATAAGATCTTAATGTGTAACACTACACCAGGCATCAATTTCATAGATGTTGTTGAATTCCTTTGATTTTTATAACGTTTTTAATTTTCTCAAAATCGACGAATTTTCAATTTTTACAACTAATTTAAGATAATTCATGGCGTTACCAGATTATTATTACTAAATAGTTATGAAGATAATGTTGCAGAGGTTACAACACTACAAAAATAATTAATTTATGTTAAATAGTTTTTGATATACGGAACTTCCACCTAGCAACTTTGAACGATTGCACACATGTATTTTTTGTCGAGATATTTTGCAATGCTCTATTTGAATATGAATTGAACCTGTGTACCAAATTTTATTAAAATCAGTTACTATGTGACCTCAACATTTTTTAAATTTTTGCTCATTTTGTGTGGAATGACCCTATTTCATTTGGAATGAGAACTGGAAACAAGACTATTTCATTTTTTTAATGAATAAGTGGATTGTGACGCTGGTGTCTATATTAAAACTGTTCGTGTTGATGTGTAAACTTACTCTTCTTATTCTGTTGAAAAAGTTCATGGACACCCTGTATATCAGCTTTTATTTCCGCTATCCATTCAAAAACAAATAACCTGATGGAGTTTCATTTTAAATTGTTTAAAAATGTCCATACAGAATAAATAAGTTTCATTGTATATTCATTGATAATAATGTATGCGGATATAAAACTGAAAAAATATTTATTTTATTTCTGAAGCTACTGTAAGCTAGTACACAAACTATTAAAAGTAATTTTTAATAACATATTTTGAAATTACAATAAAATATCAATAAATGAGACTGCCTATTACGCAAATATTCATAATCGGATTTTCAAGAAGATTAATTTACAACTAGAACGTGCAGTTTTCTAATTTCTCATTCAATTAAACAATGTATATTGCCTGAAAGTCTTTCACAGATATTACTGACTGTGCTGACAAAATATTGAAAACGTTAAGCTAATGCAGCTTGCAATTTTTACAGAACATTAGATCAATATGTGGAATATGACAGATTAAAGAACTGTCTCAGAAAAATTACTTTTCTTAAGGGTAATTTAAAGATATTTTAAATCTATAAAGACGGAAAAACTCATCAGATGTAAAGATTCAGCAAGTATGATAAATCTACAATGTGAAAAAAGGAATCTGTTGATTTTACATTGAAAAACTGCCAGCTATACAATGGAGGATATTCCATCCGCGTTTTGATCACGTGATCAAGGTAAAAACGTCTAGCGTAAAGAAGGGAAGGCTCCGTAGACGTGTAATGTAAATTTCCGCTAGCCAATGAAACAGTTCATCAGGCAAAGAAGTAGCATCTTCCCTTCTTATCAGTTCGAAGTTCCTTGGGTAAATTACCGGTATCACGTGACTTTTTTCAGCCTCGAACCCATATTTGGAATATCCTCCATTTAATTCTCAAATGTTGCTGCGTTATACACAGAATTACAAGAAGAGGATATTTGTTTAAAAAAAATGTTATATTTCTCAAACAATCACGGTACAATTTTGGCAGTTTCTGATGCATAGACTTTCTTGAAAAATGCATTTACACAGAAATTTACTAATCTAACCTTTGAAAAGATTACATTAAAATTTCAATTTTTAAGGATGTTTTCGAGTCTCTGTTTGATCGCTTTCATTACAGCAGTAAGCCATGGTTTTGGAAGACTTTGCCATAGACTGTTTATTTTTCGGTCAAAATTTGTTATAATAACAGACAGTTCATAATAAATACAGATTTTTTTCTGTAAAACAAACAGTTTTTTTTATTGGTGGCTAACCAGACATTTTTTACATCCTGTAAAATCAATAGATTTCTCTGTACAGTCTAATCATTATCAAGTAAATAAATATTATTGCAATTTTAAACTCAATTTTAACTTTTTTCTACTATTTTGCAGTTTTCTTCTACAACTTCAGGTGGTAAGTACAATTTATAATTAGGCACAAGCACTTATTGCACATTTCACGGAATTCTTTACTGTATTATCATCAATATGTTGCATTTACCTGCATGGATACGATTTCAATTCAACACCTTTACCACCAAATCTACCATGAATGGTCAGATCGCGACCAACTCTATACAAGGCCAGTTCATGATGTTTAAAATGTCACACGGAGTGGAGCATCTTTACACGGTGATTGGTACAAAACGACGCGCCCATCGTTTTGTGCTAATCGCCGTGTAAAGATGATCCACTCCGTGTGACGTTTTAAAAGTCATGAACTGGCCTTGCATGTCGTTGGTCGCGGTCAGATAATCACTTTAAACATTTCGTGGAAATATTATTTGTTTTGCATCTATTTTTTTTAAATCTCTTTTTTTGATAAATCTTTTTATTTTGCAATCAGTCTTATAAACATAAATGCTTTGAGACTATCCACTGCATTGCTTGAGTAGGAGGTGGCAATAGATTCAGTGTCAAGAATCTGATTGCTTTCGTTTAACATATTTTGCTTGCATATTCTTAAAAATGCACTAGTTTTTGTATATTTTTTACCTGCTTATAATTATTACCTACTTTGTTCTACGGCTAAGCCCTTTCGGCACACATTTATGAAACATATGCAGAGACGTACACACTAAGATATCTTATCATCAAGAAAACAGAAATGCTTTGTTATATATGATAATACTTTGTTATAAATAATTAAGTAGTGAAAAATTAATATGGCGTATAAAATAAGCTGTAGAAACTTGTAGAAAAAATTCTCTAATGTACAAGAAACGCTTATGAAATTTCAATGTAACTTTGTAGTTGCACTCATTTCCAGAAACCTTTCCCTTATCTTCAAAAAACTGTTGGATTGTGATGGCATCAAAATCTCAGTCTGTTTTCGAAATTAAAGGAAATATAAGGCTGCAAGTATACCTTTTATTTCAGAAAAAAATCTGTAAACATTGAAAACATACTGTTTTCAAATACTTTCTGATTGATCTCAAAATAGTTTTTGGCGATAAGAAAAATGGAATCGTGAGTCAATACGAGGTTACGCTGAATTTCTAAAAAAAGTTTATCCTATATCAGAAAAATTTCCTATAGTTTTTCAAAATGACCAAAAATAAATCTATAATAAATAAATAAAATCCGAAAATAAAGCTCAACATTTAAAAAAGCTGGATCAATCATACATTTAAATAAAAAAATTCTTAAAATTCTCTCATTTTTAAAATCTTTTCTGTAAAATGAAACTTTACTTATATATTTTTCGTTGCTGAAAAATTATCGCATAAATGCTCTATTTAATCTCCCTATTCATGATGGAAACACTATCAAACCTGGATGCTAAATGTTTCAGATGAAAATAAATTTTTAAATTTCTCATCATAAACTTCTTTACGGAGTATTCTTCGTCTCCAAGAGTACTAAATGAACGGTTTGTTTCCATTAGGAATAAAGATTTAAACATTACGATTTTAATTTTATCCAAACACAATAAATATTTTTCATGTAAGAAATGATGTAAATAAAATTTAACAATTATTCCAAAATAACTTTTTGCGCAACAGTTATGAATAAATGTTATATGTTAAATACGATACTGCAATTTGTATAACATTTTACTTTCTTCAATATTTTAAGTGAAATAAATGGTTGTAGTCTCATGGGATGCATAAGATTCATATTCTGTTACTAAAATCATGCAATCTATTTATAAGGAATTATGAAGGCTTTAACATTTTCTCATTATTCATGATGTAATTGTATTTGGCTTTTGGTAATTTCTTCCTAACTTCTTATTGTCAAAGAAAAAAACAAAACAAAGGATCCAGTATAAGCGCAAGATTGACAATTAAGCTTCTACTGTACACGATGTCGCCTATCAGCAGCTAAAGATGTATTAAATTAGTGAGCATGTCCTTCTTCAGTTGGAGTTAAAAAGGTTTTATGTCAGTGTCTTGCATGGCAAATCATACGTCGCCGTATTCTCAGTGGAAAAGTAGCAGTCTGTAAAAATCCTTAATAAAAGTAAATTTTGTATAACGCAGAATGCATTTACCTATAGCTTCAGCTCCTTCAGAATTGCATCGCAAAAATGTTGATTTAGGAATTTGTAGCGTTATTTCGGGGTCAAAAAATCTCAGATATTTGTTTGTGTTTTACATGTTATTTTATTTTATTTTGCTCTTGTGTCATTTTTGTTTTCTTTTCATGAATAATGCTTTTCTGAGTTAGTACTACAATATAAGAAGGTTACACTTAAGGGGAGGCTTTACTTGTTTAGCCTAAATTTTACGTGATTTTTCCGATTTTGTTTTTGGGTACAACGAAAAAGATATCACCTTCGGACGTTTTGCATTATATTTATTGACATTTCACTGATATAATTAAATTTTTTTCGTAAAAAGAAAATGAATAATATGTCTTGTGCGATTGCAGATGTGCGTCATCGACTTCCAATTAAGCGGTCCGTTTTCTCCGGTCACAAACATCTCAAACAAATTTGGTCAGCAACTTATGAAATGGCATTAAATTCTCTAGCGCTCACACTAATATTTAGTTCAAAATGTTGATTTTTGACAAAATGATGGTCATTTAAACAAAAAAAGTTAAAATTTTCGCTTTTTTTTTTTTTTTAAATTTTGCGGGCTCTAAAAATAGTTAGTCGATGAAAATTATATTTTTCGGATCCAGCAAAAAAAATTAGCTTTCTTTTAAATAAAAATGAATCAAATCTATCCAATAGTTCTCGAGAAAAATGATAGCCCAATTTGAAAAACAAGGTTTCGAGAAAAGCAAGTTTAAAATTTTACAGTAGCATTACGTTCAACGAGCGGCGTTACATTCAATGAGTAAAAAATACTATAAGGAATTGAGATATCAGGAAACACCTTTAGGGCAACAATCTGTACATTTGAGGGATGCGAAAATTACAAAATAAAAAAATCGAAAATTTTGATCCAAAGAAATAGAAACTCCTCTTAAAAACAATATCGTGAATATCGCGTCCTTGCAGATGAAGTAACAAACAAGAATAACCAAAAAGCAAAGATTATAAATGTAGAGATAAATTATATTTTATTTACTACAGAATTAATTATATAATATGATAATTTGAAAAGACGCCGATAGTTAAAATACATCTACGAAGTTTTCAAATTGAAGAATGATTTTTTTAATTACCAAAATTAAGAAAATGGAATCCAGAAATGTAAATAATATTTATGAATATACATAATTATATATTTACCTAAAAAGTGGAACATTGTTTTTGACGTATTTTATTAAGGGAAGATTATTTATATTTAATTGAATCAGCTTTTAAATTAAATTTTAAAGCTTACTTCTGGAAAAAAATTGGCAGAGATCTGCAACTGTGTTTACAAAGTCATTCTTTTAATTTCAATATTTTCAGAGAATGTAGAATAGCTGATAGTTAGTGCGTTTGATACAATAGTTTCTGGGTTATTTACTCAGATTTTTTGTGGTCTTTAAATGTGCCTGCTAAATATATGTGTCTAAACAATATTAAAAAACTGTTGCAAATGGAATTAAATGTATATTACTATGTTTATCAGTTTTAGCATGATATAGTATATGCTTATATATTTTTTAGGAAAGATTATGGGACAGTATCTGAAACTATGATTCTGGATATGGTTAAAGTTATGGCTTTTGCACTTAGTGAAGGAAAGGTAAGTTTAATTTTCATTTAAAATTCATAAAGCATGATTGCAATTTTATTTATATCATAAGAACAACAGGTGATTATGATAAAGGGGCTGTGCATATATAACGTTATCATTTTAGGGGGGAGAGGGGGTCTGGCACATGATGTCCTAAGATATCTCTAAGGGCAGGGGGGTTGTCTTTTGATGTCGTTATCATTTCTGATCCAATCCAAATTCTCTCTTTTTATTTATAACTTTGTCTTTACATCAGAATAGTATGTTATCTTTTTTTAGCCTATTATCTACGAGTATTTTTATGAAAAGACAAATATATTATTAAAATCATTAAATAATTATAAAACTATTTAATTCCAAAATATGGAATACCTTAACAATTGGTATTTCTATTCTTCTGTCATATGTGTATGCATATGTAATACGCTGTTCGGGAAACCATATGCGGAGTGTGTTTAAAATGATGCTTGTGTTTACTAGTAAATAAAAGAGAAAGAATGTTTTCCGCCTGTTTTGCTAATAAGAAGTTCTGTCTGCCCCCCTCCCCCCACACATCCGTACGGGATCAAGTGCAAGAAGATATTATTACTGTTGAATGCATTATGCAACAAAAATATATTAATAAATAGTTTTAAATAGTAACTATTTCTTTTAAGTGTTATTTGATATAAAATTATTTCACATATAAAGTGATATTTTATTGACTTCTCTTGAATCAATAAAGTATGCAAAAAATAAATGTAACCATATTTATATAATACTCCAAACAAAAGAAAAAAAATTAGACATTGATAACGATATTATTACGGGAAAGGAATTCAAGGGAAGATAACGCATGATATCGTAAGTGTGGGGAGGGGGTCCAAAATTACCAAAAAAATTGATAGCATTATATATGCACAGCCCCAAAGCAACAGAAATGAATGAGAAATAAATAAGAATAAAACTAGGATACTAGAAACAAGATACTGATTCAAGCGTTTCCTGATATTAAAGAAAAGTTTAAACTATCCACGATTTCGGAAATTTAATAATTATTTGCTGAAACATTTAGGAGAAGAATGAATCTTTGAAACTGATAATAATTTCCAAAATGAACAAAAATGTCTATTTTAATATTTAAGATCATTGTGTCTAAATGTGACGACCTCTATATGCGATAATGTTCTTGTTCTTCATATCTTAATGCAAGAACCGTAAATATATGCTATATAATGAGACATCCGAACTTCAGGAAGAAAACCCGAAACATTTCTCTGCCTTTAAAATGTTTTCTTTATAAAAATTTCCCATTAAAATACACATCGTTTGTTATAAAGCGCCCCCATCTTCCCTAAATGAGGCAAAAAATCCCGAAACTGGTTCACGGTTTTCCTTTTTTAACTTTGAAGATCAATTAACTTTAAGAACGTGAAAGACTACGACTTATGTTCCATTTACCTGAAGTGTAAGCTTAAGAAAAGGCGATAAATTTTAAAATTAGAGTTATAAAACATTCTACGCATTTTGATGACTTTGTTTTCTTCAGATACTTATTAGCGCCGAACTGAATGCCCTAAATGCGGATAACTTTTAGGGGATTGACTAGGCAAGTTTATATGGTATTTTTCATATACTGTATTAAAACAATGTTTAAAGCATAAATTGTGTTTAATTAGCTTGTGTTGAGTTAGCAAATTAGGAATTTCAGCAAAATCCTCCAATAAGAGTTTTCTTTAACCGGGTATTTAAATATGTGTTTAAAATTATCAAAACAGAAAAATACGTGTCTTTAAAATTATTAATATAAAAAATGGCGTAAGTATAGCGGTGTATATTCGAGACAGAGAATATTGATACATGATTACGGGATTCGCAATACTTTTATATGATGGGAATTCTGAAATATCTTGTATAGATTTAAAGCGCTTAAATTATGTTAATGTGATTAAGTAAGCTAATTTTACAAACATTAAAACGTTCGGTGGCTTAAATGCCAAATCTGATTATAACATGATGCAGCTGAGTTATGCACTTGTTTGGAGGTCTTCATTTTTTTCTTTACCTTTTCTTAAATATGATACATTAATACTGTTTTCAACTTTTACTCATTATAATAAACATTTTCTGCTTTTAGATTAGAAAAGATGAAAAAAGAAAACTGTTTATCTAAATGAGTATTTATGTTTCCATATATGTATTCTACATCATAGAAAATGTCCAATATTTTGTGAAAGTGTAAGGAAAAGGAGGAGGTGGGAGGGGTCAGGCCCTGGGCTTTTCTTTGGCTTAGTCAGTCCTGCTTAAATCGAATTATTAGAAATATTGCACGATTTTATCTCCTTATAAGTCTAATATATTTATCATGTGGCATTTTATAATAACTCGAGTTATGTTAATAAATATTCTTGTTAACAATGTTATAAATATCTTTTAAATACTCCAGTAACCGGTAAACTCCACACTGATCAAAATTTAAAATGTCAGCGTTATTTAAACCATGCTTTAATCAATTTGTATATATCATTAGCAAAATAAAATTTTTAGCAAAAATGAATATCCATTTCAATTCCTCATTAAATTTCTTATAGGATTCATATGTTATATTTCATGATCACTATATTGCCAACAAAAGTAATATTCAGTTGAAGCTACGGAATCCCAACTCGCACTATTGTGGAGTTTACGGGTTAATATTCACTCGCGAATTCCGGGAATTTTAAACGATGTTTTCCGACACAAGTGTTTAACCCTTAACTGCTGATAGTGGTCTTGCAGACCACTTCCTTCTAAAATTGTCACGGATTATCTCGAAATTTTCAGTTTAACTATAAATATTTATGAAATTTTGTTTCGTTTGTAGTACTAGTACTAATGCTAGAGACTGCTGAATAAGTGATTTAAAATTATAATAGTCCTGCACATAAAATTTAGTACAGAAAAAATATCCTATGACTTAATGAAGATTTTTATTTATCTTTCATCAAACGACCTCGGACACTGTTCACAGTAGTTTGCGACAATTTCTGTCACAGCAGTTAAGGGTTAAATGAATATTTTCAGATGGACTGGCATCTATGAAATGTATTTTCACATTTAAGGCTTTGAACGTCTCATTTAGGTTTTAACTGCAGTAAATGCGACAATCGTATATTGTGGGATTGTACTACAGATATTCATTCCGTTTCTAAACAACAACTTAGTTTAGAACTAAAGGCACGGTATTCAATATTTTTCTGCATAATAAAATATCTTTTTACTTGATAAGAGGCCAAATATACCCTAAACGCGAAAAAATGCGACTACGTGGAATCGCGTCTCATTTCGGCACAATGACCTTACGGGTAACAAAGAGTAATTTTTATTTCAGAAAAGATTCTTTTACAGTTAGAAAGTTATTGATTTTTGTGATTTTTTTTTTTAAAGATTATTTCTCCAACTGTTTTTAAAGATATGGGAATTGTTTCCGGAATCACGGTTAACTACGAGTTTCACTGAAATTTCGTAAGCTTTCTTCTACCCCACCCAGGTGTTTTATTATTACAGTATGCATGCGTACTATTGCAGAATCTTTATTTAACATACGCTAAAATAAATTTGTAAACACTTAACGCTATTTTTAGTAACAGCTAAGAAATAAATTCATATAAAGCACCATTCAATGTCCTGTAAAAATTTATATATGAAAGTCTTTGCTAACAAATGTCCAACAGTGTCCCAACTATTAGCTGCCCTTAGATAGAATACTGCTTAGATACGCTCCAAATTAGAGGGTCACTGTTTGTTTATTGAAGGCATACAAACCCTAGTATTTACCAACATTTTCCACAAACTACTAACGTTGGGACAACAATCCATGCACAATCAGTTTGTTAGATTCCGAACTACTCCAGTATATTTCTAAATTAAGTATTTACTTAACATTTAAATGTATAATGATGCATATCTGCACCACTTTTTATTTAACTCTCAGCAACCACTATATTTATATGGAAATATTAACCCCTTCGGTAACGAGCGTCTTTTACAGAAATTTTAATCTTTAATCACCGGTTTTTTAAAACAGAAATCTTTGCCTAATTGAATTTTGAAAATGCTCGCATTAAGTAAGGCAAAATTTACAATAAAAATTTACTGGTGAGAATAATCCCCGATTCTGAGCACCTTACGCGGCATGAATACCGGGCGCTCGTCCCCAAGGGGTTAATCTAGTGAACAGTACAAATATATGCTACTAAATAAAGTTAAAAATCTATCTTAAAATTTCTGGTATCTAATCTTTAACATAAGAATAAAAACACAATTCTAAAAGAATAATGAATGCATTTAAGAGCCATTATTTTGAAAATCAGACAAGTGCGATAGTTGTATTTTTTGCTTTTCTTGATTTTTTTTATGTTGAAGTAGATCACATTTAATGAATAATGTGCAATTTTGAAGCCCTGAAAAAATTTTCCCTTCCCTGTAGATAATGTCAAAGTTCAAGGTTGTGACCGTCATTTTTCATGAAAAGTGAAATGCGAGTATGTTTGCAGTGCTAAAGCGTGGGAAAGCAACGGCATCCCAAAATTCTTTTGTGATGAAGTATTAGTATAACACTATCTGCTTAGTAAACTGTATTCGTTTCCATAGGGCATTGTTATTTTACATTGTTATGTTGCCTCAAAATGCAATGAAAATGACGTTTTTGTCCGTTTTCTACTCGTATTTTATTATTTAAGCAATAGTACCACAAACTATTTCTGATAGAATATCGAAGTGTAGTACTAAGAAAATTTAAATCATATAATACTTTACCGGGATATAGCTGCTGTTAGCAGAAATAGTCTGTTAAATATTAAAAAATTTCAAAATCTGCAACATTTCAATTAGTCTTTTCTCAAAACAGCGTCACTGTTCAATAAAACAAAATATATCACGTAGTAGTTGGAAGTATGTACAAACACATGGAAAAGGAAAAAAAAGTGGGGCCTCGGCATAATAATAATAATAAAAAAAAAACAGTCAAAATATCCCGTTTAAATTTTTCTTTTATCCATTTAGAACAAGGAAGGGGAAAGAAAAAGGGATATTTCATTTTCTCATAGGGAAAAAACATAGCTAGCGGAAAGAGAAACGGGATGTTTCGTTTTCTGATAGGGAAAAAGTATGATAAACGACAGTCCTTTTTGTGACTTTTGAAATTTTTTTTTTCTAAAAATATGACGAGGCCCCAATTTTTTTCTTTTCCATGTGTTTGTACATACTTCCAACTACTGCGTGATATATTTTGTTTTATTGAACAGTGACGCTGTTTTGAGAAAAGACTAATTGAAATGCTGCCTATTTTGAAATTTTTGAATATTTAACAGACTATTCCTACTAACAGCAGCAATATTCCGGTAAAGTTTTATATTATTTAGCTTGTCCCAGTAGTACACTTTGATATTCTATCAGAAAAAGTTTGTGGTACTACTGCTTAAATAATAAAATACGAGTGGAAAACGGACAAAAACGTCATTTTCATTGCATTTTGAGGCAACATAACAATGTAAAATAATAATGCCCCATGGAAACGAATACAGTTTACTAAGCAGATAGTGTTATACTAATATTTCATCACAAAAGAATTTTGGGATGTCGTTGCTTTCCCAAGCTTTAGCACTGCGAACGTACTCGCATTTCACTTTTCAAGAAAAATGGCGGTCACAACTTTGAACTTTGACATTTTTTTACAGTGCAGGGAAAATCTTTTCAGGGCTTCACTATTGCACATTATTCATTAAATATGATCTACTTCAAAAAAAAAAAAAAAAAAAAAAAAAAAAATCAAGCAAAACAAAAAATACAACTATCGCACTTGTCTGATTTTCAAAATAATGGATCTTAAGGCTTATATTTTACACAATAAAAAATTATATATACTTAGATGCTTACTTATTAAAATATTTACTAATTTGCAATATTCTAATTTTTACTTGTATTGCAAATATGCAACATAAGAAAAGGTTGACGTATCATACAAAAAATGTATCTCTGATTTTTTAGCTCACAGGCTATCAAAGCCTGAGAGCTAATGTGCCCGCCCGTTCTGTATGTATGTACGTATGTATGTATGTATGTATGTACGTATGTAAAAGGATAACTCTTGATAGAAACATCCGATTTGCTTCAAAATTTTTTTCTAGGTTCATTGTGATAAGGCGCTTACCTGATTAGTTTTGGGAGTTCATTGGTTAAGGATAAAGGGGGAAAAACGGGGTTAGTCCAACCCCTTAATTCAGATAAATGGGTTTTTCATGCAGAATCATTAAATTTGCTCCGAATTTGGTATACCGGTTTATTATGTTAAGGAGCTTCCCTGATTCGTTTTGGGGATTCATTGGTTAAGGATAAAGGGGGGCTAGTCTACCCCCTTAATTTAGATAAATGGTTTTTTTTGCAGGATTATTGGATTTGCTCCAAATTTGGTATACCGGTTTATTATGATAAGGAGCTTCCCTGATTAGATTTGGAGGTTCACTGGTTAAGTATAAAGGGGGAAACGGGGGCTAATTCCCCTTCACTTATTTTTTTGAGGGGCATTATTCTTTAAAATAAGAGTATAATATACAATTAGTGTGAATAGCCTGTGAGCTCAATGCCATCAGTTTAGCTGGGCACTTTACTTTTTTATTTTATTATTTTCCTGTGTAATAAAACTTTCTGAGAATCATATGTAATTTATTGAAACAAAATAAAATCATGCATGTAAGGGTTAAAATATATTTTTGCATCTTCCATTTTCAGCAATCTTTCAACTAGGAAAAACTTTCTTTGATGTTTGTTGCATTTAAAGGAAATGTTTGCAGCACAGACATTCATGTTTGTAAAGGCTTTAAAAATGACATAACTAAAATAACATTAAAATAAATTAAAATATGCCATCACCAAAGTGCCTTACAAATTTTATATATGGGCGATTTTAGACGTTTGAAAGCTCACAAGATTTCCAATAAACAAACTGAAATCGGCTTAAAAAAATATAATAATTAAAAGGTTCCATGCTTCAAAGAAAGTTTCAGGTTCTGTGAGATTTTATCGGTATAATTAATTTTTTGAAGTTATGTAACAGTTAACTGCTCCAATCTCTTACTTAATTAAGTATATGCTTATTAGTTTCTTTTAACTGTAACATAAAGAAAACCTCTTTTGATGTTTATTACGTCCAAAGAAAAGTTATTTAAGGTCTAAAAAATGAGATAAGTATTATGAGTAAGTACTTAATCTAGTTAAAAAGAAAATAATAATGTTGTTGAATATTTATAAGATGTATTTTAATTCATATATCTTTTTCCTCAATGACTTTATTTGTCGCTTTTTGCGCGGTGTAGCTAGGATCTTTAAATATTCATAAATCTATTCATTCCTTACATAAATAAAAAATGCATTAGTAGCTATTATATTTAATAATCTTAAGGATATATATGGGAAAAAATTGCAGATAAATGCTGCTGAGATGAAAAATATATTAGTGATTATTAAAAATATTTTTTTTTCTTCAATGTATTAAGAGTTATAAAATGATTTTCTGATATATATTTTTAGGTTGCCGTCCACTGCCATGCTGGGCTAGGGAGGACAGGTGTACTGATAGCGTGTTATTTAGTTTATTCATTGCGATGCAAGCCAAATGATGCCATTCGATATATAAGGATTAAAAGGTATTTTGAAATTAACATCGAAGATATTTTTCAGTTGTATTTAATTACAATATACAAAAAAGCTCTATTATATTTAATTCTGCTAACTATATTTATTATCTGCTATATTGCCTTTAATTACACGTACAAATTTTTACAGACCCTGTGCTATTCAAACTCGAAGCCAAATTGCCTGCGTTCAGCAGTTTGCCCAATTTATATTGCCACTTTTCACTGTATTTACAAATGTGTAAGTATTGGCAAGCTACAAGAGGTGAAATTATTTTATTAAAATTATTCTTCACACTGTTTTTATAAAACCTTGTTATAATTCTATTTTACTACAAAAAGCAAATAATTTATTTTTAAAGAAGAAATTTTATTTGTCGTTTGTGTTGCTGAAGAAAATTTTTATGTAATTAAATTTTACATTTATTTAGAATATCAAAAGGTACACCTTTTACTCTGAATCAGCACTTGTCACGGCAGAAACGCATTATACATGGGCTTGAAGCAAGACAACTGAAATTCATACCAAAGGTAAGCAAATTGCACTAATGGTTTACACCATTAGGATTTTTTTAGAATTAATTTCTTCTTTTGAGATTTAGTGGTATAAATATTTAACTCCGAGCGATAATTTAAATTTAATACTAGCTGTTTAATAACCTTCTGTATTGCTTTTGTGCTTTATGTGATTTTCGAGTTTTTTGGGGAAAAATACCAGTTTTCCAACCCAGTCTAAATACCAATCCAGTTTTTAAATTAAAATGTATAAGTCATAAGCTAAAAATGTAATTATTATCATTTAGAAATCTTCATTAGACCTTTCAATTGCCGTAAGAATCCTAAAAATTCACCAATTAGTTTTCGAGTTTTTGAGCATTGAAAGATTGCTTCATTGATTAATTCTGCTGCTTTACACCTGTTTTTTCAAAAACTGTTTTAGATATTGGAATTTCTCTATCAATCTATTCTACTGATAAACTTACACTGTATAAAACACTACAATATGAAAAAAAAAACTTGTTTCATTCTGTATTTCTTGAGTTGTAAAATCAAGATTTACAATGAAAATCAATGGACGTAGTTAGAAGTTATCGCGTTTTTTAAAAAATGGATTTTCTAGATAAGGCGAGTTTTGAAACTCGTGTCCTCATATAAAAATGAATGAAAACAGATTTGCATTTTATGGAAAATATGACTATTTAATTATGGTAAATTTACTTCCGTAAGTCGCTGATATCTGGAGTTACATCTATTAAACTAAAGAAGGTAATACGATAAAATAGAGTACAGTACACTGCAAGATATATATTATAATGAAAAACAGAGCAATGAAAGAGCATCTGTCGGCAATAAAAATATACAATGTACAGTACTGGTAAAAAAAGTTGTTGTCATTTAGAAAAGTTGTTAACATTTGTATAATTTACAATAATATTCTAACAAAGATCACATTAGATTTAGCACAATGCCTTACAATCTGCACAAAGGGATACAATGGTACTATACCCTTCTTAAAAAAGAAGGGTTGTTATCATTTTATCAGAAGGGTTTGTGATCTGAACATTAAAAAAGTCACTAAATCATTTTTTTTTTCAAATGATGCTACCCACAACTCAGTCTTTATATGAATTCTTTAAATTAAATTGTTGAAAAAGGTAGTTTATTAAGTTTCTATGATATTTAATAATTTAAAAGGAGAAAATGTTTAAGCATACTGATGCTAAATCCATTTGTCAGATTTCAGACTTGAACATACATCTTTAAAAAAAAAAAGGGTTTCGGAAGGACGAGCTTGGACTTCTCCATTACTCAACTGGGCGGTAACCGGACATGGCCCGTTCCCATATTACTACCGGAGATTTCGAGTGAAGCCTCTGCCTCGTGCGTGCCCATTTTGCACGTCCCCACGCCCAGCTACTAGTGAACACCTTATATTGGAGTGTGTAGGTACTCGGCCACTTAGAGACAAATACTGTCCGAGGCTCTCTCGAGCCTCAATTCGGAACTATTTCACAGTTCCGAAATTGAGACGGTCTCTCGAGACCTTTCTCAAGGTAATGGAACCTCACTTGTGGTAACATTACGACAGTGGTCTCTTCATGTTTCATGGGATGTGGTGAGATGTCATTTGGTGGTGTTGATCGCTCAGCTGTGGTTAAATGAAAATAGTTGATGTTGGGGAAGGAAGAAAGGAAGAAAGAAGAAAGAAGATTGAAGAAGATGATGGCGATGTAAATAAACTCATTAAATTTTATCCTTGATAGTCTAACATGTGTTTTGGCTGTAAAGCCGTGTATATATGTAAATAGTGTGTAAATCCGCACTCGTGCGGATCCCACCCATATCAAATGTGCTCTGTATTGAAGAATAATAAAGTGGTGAAATTTGGTAGTTGAGTTTTTATTTCACAGGGCACTAGCCCAATTTGAGGGTGGGGTCGACGAGCTAGGCAGGCCCTCCTTCAGGAGTCTCGGCTCTTGCTATGTGTTCATGAGTACCATGGATGCTGGCCTGTTGCAGGGTTAGAAATGTGCCAATGTCCGTTGTCTGTCGTGACGGTGAGAGGTCAAAGTTGTAAATAATTTAGGGAAGTGAAGTTGACCCACGCGGACGTGTGGGTCCGATACTCCCCAAAATTGTGCAATACCGGAAGGAAGCCTAAGGGGGGTCCCTGCCTTGGCGATCTCATATCCGGGTCTTGACCCGCCTACTTGGTGGGCCGTGATATTCATGTCACGCGCCCTAAGGGAGGTCGCGACCCTTTGTGGGCGGGTCTGAACGCATATGAAAGATGGTCCCCTCGGTAGCGTGGACGCCGTGGTGGCCCTTTCCTGGTGCACCGTGTGATGATCAGCAGTGATCACGTACACGTACGTAGTTTGCTTTAACAGTTTCGAAGATATGCAGAAAATTTACCTTTTGATCATCACAATTTGGGAGCACAAAGGATAGAATTTTTTTTTTTAAAAAGGGGATAAAAAAGTCCTTCCGGCCACTGCCGGGAGGAGGAGGTAGCTTTCATATTCCTTATTTTTAAAAAGCCAACTTATGTTATTCAAACACACGAAGCTCAATTAAGTGGAAACCGAATGTAGGAGATTCAATACTAATTGTTATCAATACTAAATCATTATGAATGAGAATTTCACGAAATTAGTCAGCTTTATCCAAGCTGCTTTTATTTAAAGTCACTTATATTTGGCTGCCAAATTCGGCAATTTCTTAAAGTGCCTGCCATTTTAAGACAACATGGCAGATGAGGCTAACCAGTGAACTTGGTCGAGACCTTAGTAATTGCTGTGCACATGCTCACTCATATCGGAATCGGTTGATATATACGAGTGCTGTCGCAGGCAAAAAATCAGATTTTTCAAAATGTCACCCACTTTAGAAATTGAAACTGCTATATCTGAGCCATTTTTTAAGATAAAGACAAACAAAAAATGCTCCTGAATCCTTATATCAAGGTCAAATACTTAAGAAAGAAACCTTTTTCAATTTCAAATTTTTTTGCACCTCACTTTATAATTTTCTTAATTTAATGGTCGCCATTTTGAAACAAGATGGCTGATGAAGCTGGCCAGCAAACTTGGTGGAGATATTGATGTATACTATCCACATGCCTTCCTCCATCGAAATAGGCGAATACGTATGGTATCGCGTGACAAATACAAGATCGTTTCAAAGTGTTAGCCATGATAGAAATTCAAAGTGCTATAATTCAACCACTTTTTAAGATATAAACAAAAGAACAAATTTTCAGAAACAAAAACTGCTCCAGAATCTTTGTATCAATTCCAAACACATAAAAAAAATCTTTTTCATTTTCCAATTTTTAAATACCTCATTTTAAATTTTAAATTACATTTTTTTAATGGCAACCCTTTTGAAACAAGATGGCGAATGAAGCTGGCCAACGAACTCGGTCGAGACATTGGTATGTACTATGTACAGACCAAGTTACATTCAAATCGGTTCATAAATACGCCTGTTATCGCGTGACAAAAATCAGGTCGTTTTAAAATGTCAGCCACAATAGAAATTCAAAATGTTATAACTCAGCCATTTTTTTAGATGTAGACGAAACAAAACCTGTTCCGGAATCTTTGTATTAAGGTCAAACACATACAAAAAAAAATCTTTTTCATTTTCCAATTTTTTGGTATCTCATTTTAAATTTAATTTTTAAAAATTTTTTTTAAATGGCCACCATTTTGAAACTAGATGGCGAATGAAGCTGGTCAACGAACTCGGTTGAGTTATTTGTATGTACTATGTACGCACCAAGGTACATCCAAATCGGTTCATAAATACGTATGTTTTCACGTGGCAAAAATCAGGACGTTTCAAAATGTCAGCCACGCTAGAAATTCAAAATGCTATAACTCAGCCATTTTTTAAGATATAGACGAAACAAAAACTGCTCCCGAATCTTTTTATCAAGGTCAAACACATAAGAAAAAAATATTTTTTCAATTTTCAATTTTTTGCTACCACATTTCAAATTTAAATTTTTCTTAAACTTTTAAATGGCCGCCATTTTTAAATAAGATGGCGGATGAAGCTGGCCAACGAACTCGGTCGAGACATTGGTATGTACTATGAACACACCGAATTACATCCAAATCGGTTCATAAATACGTGAGTTACAGTGTGACATATGTAAGATATATATATATACATATACATATACATATATATATATATATATATATATATATATTGATATATATATATATAAATTTTGAACGGAGGGTGGTTTCGGGGTCTGGGGATCATGATCGATGAAAATATACCAAAATTAATTTGAAATCGCTTTCCTCCGAACGGCTGCAATAGGTAGCTTTTTGTAAAGAAAGCTACCTAAAAGTGTACGATCTAAGAATCTGACGCTATGCTATAATAAAACTGATAGTAAACGATAAATTTATTAATTCCTTTATGAATTGTGTTATATGTGATAACTATTCGAATTGCTGGGTTTTTGAAATCAACTATTTTGATATCAAATCAAACCACGAAAAATATGGGAAAACAGTAAGTAAAAATGTAAAAAAATAAAATATAGTTATGAACAATCAATCGGAAAGTTTCTTGTTTTCGGTGGATGAATTAAAATTCTACTTAAAGGACTATAAAGGAGTTACTGAACAACAACAACAACATCAACAAAACAAGCAGAAAACAACTGGGAATAAATTTATTAAAAACACACAGCTTTTGTTTCTTCTTTAAGTTGGCTATTAATTTTTTTCTTTTATTCCATTTGTACATTGATGTATAAAAAACCACACAATCTACATTTTTTTTGTGATACAGATATATAAAAGTACTACGTTTTCAGTTAACACTTAAACGGGAGATGTTTAAGGTGTAATTAATTAGAGTGTAACTTCCACGCAAATTGTGATTTGTGCAAGATAAGTAAAAGATAGGCATACATTTCATTTTATCATATTCGTATAGTATATTCCATTTATTAAATTATGGTTTAAGGAAGAGTAAGATTATATGAACAATGAGGTAAAAAGATCACATTTTTATTCAAATGCTAAATCAGTGTATCCTGGGAAATAAAATATATGTAACGTTAAAAATTATACATGACATTTAAAACTTCAAAACGATGTTAAAAAACTTCCCGACAGTTTTTTAACATCGGTATAAAGTTTTAAATGTCATGTAGGGTAGATTGGGTGAAGATGCCGTAGTTTTTGACTTAATTTTTTTTTAAATCGCCTATTGTTTTTATTTGTTATTCATCGATTTCTTGTTAAAGTTTGCACTCTTATATATGATTTAGAAACTTATTTTATTTTACTGGTATTATAGAAAGCATCGAAAATTTTGTTTTAGTAAACACTTGCATTTCGGCATCTTACCCCAAGGTATGGGTAGGATGGCCAACTATCTAGGGGTAAGATGCTTTCTGGTGTTTCGATGTAAACAATAATTTTTGTGAAGCAGTATAAAACATAGTGGGACGAATAAAAGCAACTGTAATAGTTTAGACATACTAAAGTTGTTCACTTACTTAATATTAGGAAATTACAAAAATATGAATTTAACAAACGTTGGCAATTTAATAAAAGAACAAACTAATAGTTGAAAAAAAAAAGATTATGCTCTACTTAACATTTAAAAGAATTGTGGCTCTTAAGTATGCATATTTTTAAACATTATAACAAGTTGAAATACGCTAAAGTGCTTTAGAGTCCAGTTTTTTTTATCGATGTTTTTTTATCCGGCCCCTTTGTTCTTTTCAGCAATATCTCAGTTCAGCCACAAACTGCACGTTTGTTTAGGAACTTTGAGTAACTTTTATATAACCAACAGTTTCGCTGAATGTTCTTCATCCAATACCATTTTTCAAAGGTTTTATATCACTCTGCTAGACACTCTGATCACTCATTCTCATTCACTTTCAAAATATCCTCATCTTCTGAACCTTGGTAGGAAATTTAATCATCATCCATATCATCGTCCGTTGAAGATCCTCTCTTTCTAGCGTTTAATTTCTTATCTGATTCCTTTTTAGAAAGGTTTGAGACACCCGGAAATTCGCAGTTGCTATTGTCACACCGATTTAATTTGTCTTTTATAGGCTTTTAAAATTATTTTTAAGTGAATATTAAAGTGTGTGAAACAAAACTTTGGTGAAAATCACGTCATATTTAAAACAATACATATAAAATGTCTGATTTGAAATAATTGTCTTATAGCGTCTTTATAAAATTGTTTACTTAGCCATTTTATACAAGCTAATTTTAAATTGTTATGTTAATCTTATTTAATCAATCACGAAAATAGCTGTTAGCTGTCTCGACAGCAATTGATTAGACCTTAAACCCTTGACGGCGATGGGATATATTATATCCCACCTAAGTTTAATCAAGGTTTCCACCGGAAACATTTAATTAAATTTTATTTTTATAAGTTTGGTGGAAAAAAACTCTAGAATTGCTTTTCCTTATTTTAAAATAAAAATGTTCAAAGATTCCGGTGTAAATTCAATATTACAGGAATACAATCACTTTCCCCTCAAAAGATTAAAATCCCTCAGAGAAAGGGAAATGAATGGAAATATGATTACAGGAGATCGCCTCTATAAAAATAATATATATAGTAGTTTAATTACGATTTAATCTTCCTTTATATTTTCAAAGCAGGTAAAATTAGCGTGTTTTTAATGTCTGCGGTGCCTAGATGGACGTTGGCAAGCGTAGCTCGTAGGGGGCAGAAACCCCTAGTTATCTAAAACTATATTATATACAACCGACATTTACATTTATTAATATGATTTATAACTGCATTTAACACCTTATTTTTAACAATGATTAAAATTAATAATTATTAAACAATTATTTATAAGGGCATTAAAGTTTATTTATAAAGGAGAATACATATAGAAACCCTTCAAATTATGTTCACCTTAGATTTTAATATTTCTTTGTGTCATTTTAAGCATTTAGAATATTTATGATTTTAATCAATGAATTTTGTTTAATCGGTTGATTAAAATCACGATTTAATCACTGATTTAAATTATCTGATTAAAATCCTTTGCAAGTTAGTTCATAGCCGAGAGTAATTGAAACAACGAGGAAACAACCGAGCATTTGACCGCAACGGAAACTAACTGGCATCTTACTCCAAGGGAAAACAACCAACATCTTACCCCCCCCCCCCCCCCCCAAAAAAAAAAAAAAAAAAAAAAAAAATTCCGTCGACTCACTCCAAAGTATTGGGCAATACGCTGGTTCCCGAACTGACCTGAAGAAACGGGAACCGGCCGCCATTTATGCTTTGCTGAAAGACCAGGTACCAGTACTCTCTAAAAACATCAGATTTACTTCTCTGACGTTTAAACTAAGACTTACTACGTAATACGGCATCTCACCTCAAGTTACCCTATATTTTTAAACGTCATATAGAGTAATTCCGGGATTTATGCTGCACATTTTTTTGAATTTGTGTATAAAGTCCCACTGTGGGCATAAAAAAAAAAAAAAAAAATCATGCTGTGCTATTTAATGTTAAATATACAAACACGTGTACTGCGACAAAAAAATTAAAAATAAATAATTAATATTTTTAACAATTTTCTTCTAAAACATTACACTGCGGCGCGTCACCCGTACATTCAGGCTGAGACGCCGCACTTAGTCAGTAGTTATGCCGCGCTTGTATTAAGAACAGAATAAAATTATAAATAAAAAATATCCGGACTATAATTAACTATGTAATAACATAAAGAAATTAAATGAGTACAATGAAACGTATTAGTAGATTCAAATTAATAATTGTTTGCCTACATTCACTATTAAAATTATCGACTTACTTTTTTACATTAAATTTTAATTGTTATTTCAGCAATAACGTAACATCAATGTATTAAAGAGGAAAAAGAAAAAAAGTAAAATTGTGTTTGCATAATTTATTTGCTAACCCTTTCGGGACCGGCGGCTTTTGCACTAATTTTGTTTGGTTGGCACCACTTTTTGAAAAGAAGTTACCTTTACTTAAATAATCATGAAAATTCTCTAATTAAAAAAAAGGAAATATTACTTTTCTTTTTTACTGGTGCTAGAAAAAATTCTATATGCTCTTTTTGAAGGTGCATAAATGCACCCATGTTCCCGAATTGGTTAATAGACCTGTTTTTTTGACCGCAATTTAGACAAAAATTGTCGAAAAAGTAAAGTCTTGATGTAACTACATTTGACACTTAATGCAACGAAGCCAATTACACTTTCTCTTTTTTGGAGTAGTTTTCTAAACATTCCTTGCAAAGAACGTCTTCGTTACGCGTAATGCAATTTTTCAGTATTATCATCTTGACTTGCATCATTCTTGCCCTTCTTACTTCCCCCCCCCTCTTTTTTCTCCTTTAGTTTTAGTAAACTTGATAACATGCCGAACTTAGTTAGTCTGTGCAAAAAGAAAAGGAAAACTTAATAACACTTAACAATCCCATACAAAAGAAACTGCGGCATGTATACCGGAATTGCAGTGCGGCATGTATCTCATTTTGCATGGTACAGACGTCGCACATCACAGTTACCTGCAATCGCTAAGGAAAATGGCGTAACCATACACACTGTACTCTATACAAACGCTACCCTTAGTTTTGACTTCGAAATCATGCATGCATTTAGTAATTAGCGTATGAAAAATATTTAAGCATAACGTGTTTAAAAGTTTGGATAGTGAAATCATGAGCTTACGTCCAAATAAGGATTGTATAGCTAAAAGTAAACATCGAAATGGGGTTCACGCTATACACTGGTTAAAATAATCTCATTGCGCACTTATATTGCGCACTTGACGACCGTCTATCAATAACTACAAGAAATACAAGGGGTACGGCACCTATCCCGGATGCGGCGACGCTCCCGGAGTTACTCTATATTTTATTTCCTGGGATACACGGATTAAGCATATGTATAAAATTCTGAGTTTTTTAGCTTTTTGTTCATATATTACTCACAGTGTAATGTCCACTTTTAAAGTTTTGAAATACGATTAAGATTATTTTAATATTTTATTATAAAAACGAAACAGAAAAAATTGTGTATAAAAAAAACAAATTTGCAAGTATATTTAAAAGAGAATCTAATCACTAAAGAAAACTATCACCCAGATTCTAACTTGTTACTTGAGCTGATTGAGAAAAGACTGGTCAGAAATTTACCAATACGTGATCTTAATTTTACTTTCCGAAGTATGTAGATAGCCTAGTAATATATTTTTTAATATGGCGTCTAATTTGATTATATTTTCAAGAAATTTTGTATTACGAATAAACGCAACTAAACACAAATAAGATATCTTTATTTGTAAAAAAAGGTAAGTTGTTGATATTGGCAATTTTAAAGCTTATATCAAAATAAATACGCTCATGTCTAAATATTAAGGATAAGTGACCGGACGGGTTCGATTTTTCACGGTTTGTCGAATACCTAAACTGAAATTCTTGACGAATTCTTTTTGAACTTCTAGGATGCAACGAACATGCTTAACTTCATCTTTCTCAGTGAAGATTTAGTCGGGCGGACAATTAGGGAGCTAATAATAAATTTAATAATAAAATAATATTTGAGATCAGTTATGTAACAGAAAATGTTAAAAATGGTTTTTCCCTGTGTTAAATGACACTGTGTCAAATTTTCCTGTGTTAAATAGTTAGGTCCTGTTCAACGTTTGTGTGCTTTTGTGTAAGCTTGGCACTCATATTCATGAAGATGTTATCGTTTCTGTGAAAAATTCAAAAGTGTTTTGTTTATAGTATGCAGAGTTTTCAACCAAATTTATCACAACTTTCCGGGAACTGTCAAAGAACAGTACAAACAGTATACTGCAATTAAAACATGAATATATTGAATAGTTGATGATATATAGGTATTTGTATGAAATTATTTTTCACTGCGCATGAGTGAAAGTTTCCAAAAATGTTATTTTATAATTTGGTAGTAAGCTACTTAAGGTAACTTCTATAAAATGCCCAGTCAAATATTGTGAAAACTCAGAAAGATACATGAGCTGATTGAAAAATTGTGGAAAATCCCTTATAATAAAGCTACTTTTAGAAAACAAGTCCCTATATCGGCCTTATTTTTCTGAATTTTCGCTATATTTGGCAGTTCTTTTTATATAATTTACCCTAAATATCTGATTACCAACTTATGAAATAAAAAGTTTGGAATCTTCCATGCAATTGCAGTTAAAAATTATTTCATACAAAGCCCCACATATCATAAAATATTCAATACATTCAGGTTTTAATTGCTGTATACTGTTTCCACTGTTCTTTGTGAGGTTTTCGGAAAGTTGTGCTAAATTTCGTTGAAAGCTCTATATTCTATAGAGAAAAAAACTTTTGAACTTTTCACAGAAAAGTTGATATTTTAATAAATATGAGCGCTATGCTTATACAAATGCAAACAAGCTTTGAACAGGATCCAAATAGTCATTTAACATAGTGATAGACTATTTTCAACATTTTATGTTACATAGGTGATGCCAAATTTTAATTCATTATTAAATTTATTATTAGCCCCCCTAATTGACCTCATGACTAAATCTTCACTGAGAAGTATGAAATCAAACATGTTCTTTACATCCTAGAAGTTCAAGAACAATTCGTCAAAAATTCGACAAAACGTGTACAATCGAAAGCGTCTGGTCACTTACTCATAATTTTTGGACATGCGCATATTTAAATGACCCCTTGTGCCTCAAAGTATCTGAAAAAAGGGTAATTTCAAGTTCTTTGATCCCTTCTGTTTTGCGAATAACGATGGGTTTATGTTTTCTTTAATCGGGACTTTACAGAAGAGAAAAGAAGTTTTGAAACTTATATTTAATTTGAAAAGGCATTCGTTTGACAGCCGACGCATTTTGAAACAGTGCTTTAACTCCAGTTTAAGTTAAATGCATTTGTTGCTCGAAATACTTTAATGAGTGATATATATCTCATCAGCGTCACGTAGCAAATGCCATTTAAAATGTTATTCTTACTACTATCTGAGCTTCATGTGGAATTTTAAGACGTATTAGATTAACATACGTGTCAAGAATACAAAATACGCAGTATTTGAGTAAGTTTTGCTTATTTTGGCAAAAACACTGTTAATAAAATATAATCTCACCGGCCATAAGTGCAACATGAAAGTTCGTTGATTTTGTTAAACTTTTATGAATTAACGCCTTTTGAATTTAATTTTTACATAAAATTTTTTTCATAATGTTTGTTATTGAAAAAAATATTGATTTACACTTTTATTTAATACAGATTCTATATATCATCTGTGAACGTCTTCTACGCCTGTCAAATTGCAATATATTATCACCAATGCTCCATCAAATCTGTTACGACGTGGACAGTCCAGTTAGTTTTAGTAATTATTTTATCTCAGCAACATCTAGTGATGATAGTTACTGGCGACCATCTTCAAGTCTAACAATGATGGACCTAGACTGTTCTCCAGGAGAAAACTCAGCTACTTCTCCTGATGAAAATCAGGAGTTAAAAAATTTGGATGGCCAAAAAAGACGTGGGCCCCCTAGTAGAGGAGCTGCTTATTACCTCGATACATGTGATTCTAGATGTGATCAAAGTTCTGGGGACTATGCATCAACGCCTGATCTTCAGAACCGCCTTCCTCCAGATGGGCGCAGCACTGGAAGTTTATCCGCTGAAAGACGAATGTATCAAGATGAATATTTAGATGATTATGGAAATGAATATGGAGATGATGATTTTGAAACAAGTGATGAAAGTATAGATTCAATGTTGATGGAGGGTCATTCTGGAATGTATTTAGCAAATAATACATGCTATCAAGAACTGAACAATCATATGGAACTCAGCTCTAATGATGGTTCGAGTACAAATGATGGTGATACACTTTTAATGGAAGAACGTTTAACACCAACAGATGTCGTAAAAGCACTTTTAGCTGATCATTTACTACTGGGAAATGATTTTCAGAACAAACTGAAAGAGTTTCAGGTATGTAAGTTCCTTGTATTATTTCAATTAAGTGTATCTTATGAAATAGACATGTTTATGGGAAAGATGACAGTTACGAAATAGTATTCATTAATTAGCATATATCTAATTTTAGGTAGATTTCGTATGAAATACTACCTATTGGGATCGTTCCCATGTTGGAATTTCTGAAAAAGTTTTGCAGATCTACACCGATCATGACCCCTAGAACCCAAAACCACCCTCAATAAAAAACTTTATCTATCTATCTATCTATCTATCTATATATATATCACTTTCTTCTGGACACGATAACTTTCGTAATTCTGCACCAATCTCTTCCAAACTGATACATAAAATCAATGGGCATAAAATCTCGGTCAAGTTCATTAATGGGCAAAATCGGACCAAGGGGATGGAAATAGGGAGGGGTTTTGCGAAAACCGAAAACCCCCCATAACTTCTTAATTTTTATACATATCAAATCAGTTTAAAGTTATTATTACTTCTAAAAATAGGGCCAAAATTTTATGTATCACAGATTTTTGATAAAGTTAAAAATGGGCTCAAGGGGCGCAAAAAATAGGATTTTTGGGAGAAAAAAATTCATAACTTCGTCAATTCTTAAGATATCAATTCCAATTAATTTTATTATAAATCTCCCTAATGTTATCTACAACTTTTATATTCACAAGTTTTTGATAGGACCAATTCGTACCGCAAAAAAAAATTAAAAACGAAAACAAAAAGGGGGTTTAAAGAAGTAAAAAATCCATAACTCCGTCAATTCAAAAGATATAAAATCCCCATGAATTTATCATATATCTTCTTCATATTGTCTACAACATCTGTATAGACAAGTTTTGGATAGAACCAATTCTTACAGCAAAAAAAATTAAAAATACATAGCGGTTAAAGAAAAAAATAATCTAAGTAAGGGTGTATTCAAATCCAAACTGCTTATTTTCTGACTCATTTTACAATTCATTTTTGCTCTCAACGGCTTCCAATTGTTACGTTTTCTTACTCAGAAACAATATAATGTACCGACATGGTCGATTTTTTGATAGAGGCAGAATATATTTTTAAAAAATGCTGTTAAAGTGAACATTTTGAACCGAACTTCCCGAAGCGGATTGTGTTGGAAAAATCATTGCATTAAGGATGCACTCAAATCCAAACTGCTTATTTTGTTACTCATTTTTTAATTCATTTTTGCTCTCAAACGCATCCAATTGCTAGATTCTCTTATTCAGAAACTATGTAATGTAAAGTAATGATCGATTTTTTGATAGAGGCAGAATATATTTCAAAAAATGATGTCAAAATTGACATTTTGAACGGAATTTCCCGAAGCAATTGTGTTATAACTTTCTTCTGGACACGATAACTTCCGCAATTCTGCACAAATATCTTTCAAACTGATACATAAAATCAAGGGACATAAAATCTCGCTCAAGTTCGTTAATGGGCAAAAGCGGACAAAGGGGATGGAAATAGGGAGGGGTTCTGTAAAAACCGAAAAAACCCCATAATTTCTTAATTTTTGTACATATCAAATCAGTTTAAAGTTTTTATTACTTCTAAAAATAGCGCCAAAAATTCATGCATCACAGATTTTTGATAAAATTTAAAATAGGCTCAAGGAGCGCAAAAAATAGGGTTTTTGGGAGAAAAAAATTCCTTACTTCGTCAATTCTCAAGATATCAAATCCAATAATTTTAATATATATCTCCTTAATATTATCTACAACTTTTATATTCACAAGTTTTTAATAGGACCAATTCGTACCGAAAAAAAAATTAAAAACGAAAACAAAAAAGGGGGGTTGAAGAAGAAAAATTTTAATAACTCCGTCAATTCACAAGATATAAAATCTCCACGAATTTATCATATATCTTCTTAATATTGTCTTCAATATTTATATAGAGAAGTTTTTGATAGGGCCAATTCTTACAGCAAAAAGAAATTAAAAATACATAGCGATTGAAGAAAAAAATCATCTTATTAAGGGTGCATTCAAATCCAAACTGTCTATTTTCTTACTCATTTTTAAATTCATTTTTGCTCTCAAACGCATCCAATTGCTAGATTCTCTTATTCAGAAACTATATAATGTACAGTAATGATCGATTTTTGATAGAGGCAGAATATATTTCAAAAAAGGATGTCAAAGTGGGCATTTTGAACAGAATTTCCCGAAGCGATTGTTAGAAACGAAAAATATTGCCCTACTGAGAAAATAATTGTTTATTAATCAAGTTTTAATTAATTGAAAGAAAAATAAAAACACAGGTCGCTTATAAATGTTTTCAAAAATCACGTCAGCATGTTTCATATTTTTTTTTTAAATTAAAAATGAATCTGAAAATGTGCCAGAAAATTTCGAGTTGTTGAGTATGGAAAAATATTTTTTTTAATATCGCCTTAACATGATTCTGATAAAACCAGCTATTTTATAAAAAGGAAATAAAAACTCGTCAAAAGCAGACAGATAAAACTGTTAAAGTGAATTTATATCTAATAATGATTTTGTTTTTGTTGGTGAAATTAGTATACTTAACTTCGAAATCTACCTCTGCCTGTAGGCCGGGCCGGCAGGGATTTTTTAAAACCTCATATTAAATGCACTGTATAGAAAACATAATCTTTCTATATGAGATATTTTGAATATCCTGCAAAAGTACAGGATGCGGGCTGCGGTACAGAAACTTCACGTACTTGGCAGCGCGTTGTAATTCGAGAGGAGGTCGTATTAAAACGGGGATAATCTCGGTGAGCACAGCAGCGACAGAAGTTTCTGTCTAAGGCCTCTTAGTACAAAACATGAGATGGACGATGGAGTGATTTGATGTCACAACATTAAAAGACGTATAAAACAAGACTCTTCAGATGAAAAAAAAAGTCAAATGTTTCCTTATCTACGAAAATGTGATGTAACCACGAACGAAAATATACAATAACCACTTCCGAATCACCCAAGATTCCAAAAACCGTTCTTTTTTCTTTAGAAACCTTATAAACCAATAGATTTTCGGAATTTAAAGAAGCATATATAAACACAAAGCTATTAATAGGGTAAAACTAATAGACTTCCATGCATTTCATTCTTAATTCAGGTGACTACGCTCTGAAAAAGACGAATGTTTCTTAATATCGGAAAATATAATTTAACCACGAACGCAAATATACATTAACCTCTTCCTAGTTACCCACGATTCCAGAAAGTGTTCTCTATCTTTAGAAAGCCCAGAAACCAACATATTTTGGAGATCTAAAAAATCATTTATAAAAAAATGTTTATTTTGCTGCCCGTAATTTTCGGAAACGTTTCCGAGTAGCTTTTACAGTGCATTTATCGGTTTTGTAAAACCGGAATATTGGTTTTTCGGATGCTATTAATTCTGAAGCAAACATTTTCAGCTACATAACTGAATTTATATATGCAGCAGTAATAAAATAATAACAATTTTAATGTTATTGTTAATGCTGTTGATTTTGCACGTTTTTCTGTTAAACTTGTTTGTGGAAAATGAAAATATTTTGCTTGAAAATTGATGGCTGAAAAAACACGGATTAATGGACTGTAAAAGCTACTCGGAAAAGTTTCTGAATGTTAACGGCATCAAAAGAAACTTTGTTTTTAGACATGGTTATTTAAATCTCGAAAATATTTGAATATATATTGTTTTTTATGTTTCTAAAGGTAAAGAATATTTTACTAAATACTATATTTTCCTAGATTAAGAAACATTTGTCTTTTTTCAGTATTTTTGAATATAATAAAAAACAAGCTAACTGCTTTTGTGTACAGTGCTATCATAGAGATGTCTATCTAAATGTGTTTTTTATTTTATAGAAAGAGCTAAATAATCGTTCTTCCGCATGGGAAAGACTCAAGAAGGAGAAAGATATCATGTTCTTAACTGGACTAATGTGGAGCTGGATAGAACATTTAAAGGTGAAATAATTTTTTTTATTTTTTACATTGGTACCATACGATTTATAATTACTCGAAACCCATAACTAATTGTGAGCTACTGATAAAACAGCAAAATGTTATCGAAGCAGCCTTTTCATTCAGAAATTTAATATTGATTTTCAATTACAATTTTAAATAGCGGTTTCTAAATTCGCAGTAAAACCTACTGTTTTAGTTATATTTGAATAGAATCTATTTACTCGTGAATTTAAAGTTATGACTATCAGTTATATTTTCTAATTGGTAATCTCCAAATCAATAATAAAACGCCAATACTTAACTTATCTGTGAGGTAGGCCGTTAATACAGTCCAGTTGCGTCCAGTGCTGTTGTCGTAAAATAACCAAAGGTTATATGTTATAGGCACAGTGTTTATGATGAAGAGTACATGCTATGGTTTTGCGTGAGAAACAGGGAATATACTATACACATGTTCTTAGAAAAATCCAAAAGATATACGACGCATACCACCGTATACCCTCTAGTACATCTCTGGTTGCGCTAGAACGATCTCTACGGGACCGTTAAAAGTCTATTAGTTGTATTGAATTTCGGTATAATAGAATTACATTTCATTTTTAAGGATTTTTTTGGAGAATGGCAAACATATCGTGGTAATGAAAATTTCATTCTGTCAGACCTCGCTGTAACACAAGCCACTGCATTGCAATATGATTAACAGGCATAACTATAATATTCATGTCACTGTAATATCAGATAAAAAATCCGAATAAAATTTTTTTTCTTCTTTTCCAGGAACCTATTTTAAATAAGCAAGATCTTACTTATATAGTTATTAGAGCTGAAAAACCTGTTGATGCATTAGTAAGGCTGGATAAGGTAAGAACATCTACTCTTGAATGCATATTGGATGTTTTAGTTATTCTAAATTCTCAGTAAAACCTATTGTTTTAGTTATATTTGAATATAACCTCTTTACTAGTGAATTTGTGAATTTAAAATTATGGCTATCAGTTATATTTCTAATTGGTGGTCTCCAAAACAATAACAAATCGTCCAAAAAAATGTCCAATAATTAACTTATCTGTGTGGTAGGCTGTTAATACAGTCCAGTTGCTGTCCAGTGCTGTAGTCGTAAAATAACTAAAGGGTATATGTTATAGGCACAGCTTTTATGAGTGAATATCACAAAATGTGAGATTTTAGAAACAAAATTTTTTGAAAATTTGAATAGTTTCAAAGCTTCTGATTCTTTTAAAAATGTTAGTTGAGCAGCTGAATAAAGGAATTTACACGTAAAATTGTTAAAGTTTGAAGAGCTTAAGTTCATTTTTTATGTAATTATAATTATATGCCCTTTTCTTGGCATATGAAAGCCAGGATAATGACAATTTCATTCTAAAATATTTTTCACATTCTTGTTTTTTTTTTTTTATATACATATATCTAACGTTTTAATTTCGTTTAAAGGAACATGTTTCCTCTATATAGTAAAAGGCTACTAAATTTTTACAAAGCTTTTAAACACATTTTTTCAAAGAAATATCTAAAAGATCTTGCTGGTAGCAATAATTTTACTACTTCTGAGTTGAGCTATGTCAAGAACAAGAATAATTACTCTGCAGTGCCATATTTATACCTCATGAAGATCTAAAATGAGCAGGCCAGGAAAATGACATTTATTTTCAGTGACAATCATATTTCAATTGAGGAAAATTATTTGTAAAATACAGAACTTGTTACCTTCCTCATGTATGTGTTATATAAAGTATAATTAATAATTAGAAATACAAAAACAAGAAAAAGATATTTGTACAGTATTCCTTTGTACCTTTCACTTTGCACACATCACAGAGTGACATACCAGGAAAATGACAATCTGAAAGTTTAAGTCTTTTAATTGCTTTATTTTTGTGTTATTATGAGTATACTATGTCTTGAAAATACTTCTAAGAATATTTTTATTCGAATGTAAAAAAAAAAAAAAAAAAAATGCATTATCTAACATTTAATAGACATTTTATTGTGCGGACTGCAATTTTCGCATTTTGTGATATTGTCACTTATGATGGAGAGTATACGCTATAGTTTTGCGTATACTCTTAAGTAGTGATTTAGTCGCGAAAAACAACGCTAACACATGATGAAATTTAAACAAATGACTACTAATTACTTAACACTATTTCTACCGGTGTCAAATGGCTTTTTATCCAAATGTCAAATCCTTTTGACGTTTTTGATTTTTGGTTATTTTATTTGTAATTTTTAGATTATAGCAATCACAAATCATTTTTAATATGTTGAAGGCTTGTTTAGTATTTACTAGTTTTAAAAATTGCAATTAAAGTAAATTTAAATCAAAACTTTGAAATAGTGTTAAATATAATTAACAAAATTTGGCTTTCTTCTTCCAAAAAAAGAAAAAAATCTTTTGATGCCGAAGTACACCATTTTCAAAAAGTATTATCTTAAATTTTATGTATTTTTAGAGTTAATCGCGAAAAATAACTCTAACATATGATGAAATTCAAACAAATGAGTACTAGTTACTTAACACTATTTCTACCGGTGTCAAATGACTTTTAATCCAAATGTCAAATCCTTTTGAAGTTTTTGATTTTTGGTTATTTTCTTAAATTTTATGTATTATCTATTAAGTATTATCTTAGTATTATCTTTATTTATTAAGTATTATCTTAAATTTTATGTATTTTTTAAAATGCAATAAATTTTCTTGGTGATTTAGTCGCGAAAAACAACACTAACACATGATAAAATTTAAACAAATAAGGTACAACATTTTAAAAAAGTATTATCTTAAATTTTATGTATTTTTAAAAATGCAATAAACTTTCTTGATACAATTTTATGTATTTTTATGTATGTTATGAAATTTTATGTATTTTTAAAAATGCAATAAACTTTCTTGGTGATTTAGTCACGAAAAACAGCGCTAACACATGATGAAATTTAAAGAAATGAAGTACACCATTTTCAAAAAGTATTATCTTAAATTTTATGTATTTTTAAAAATGCAATGAACTTTCTTGATGATTTAGTCGTGAAAAACAACGCTAACACACGATGAAATTTAAACAAATGAGTACTAATTACTTAACACTATCTTTACCGGTGTCAAAGACTTTTTATCCAAATGTCAAATCTTTTTGAAGTTTTTGATTTTTGGTTATTTTCTTAAATTTTATGTATTATCTATTAAGTATTATCTAAGTATTATCTTTATTAAGTATTATCTTTATCTATTAAGTATTATCTTAAATTTTATGTATTTTTAAAAATGCAATTAACTTTCTTTGTGATTTAGTCGCGAAAAACAACGCTAACACATGATGAAATTTAAATAAATGAGTACTAATTACTTAACACTATTTCTACCGGTGTCAAATGACTTTTTATCCAAATATCAAATCCTTTTGAAGTTTTCGATTTTTGGTTATTTTCTTAAATTTTATGTATTATCTATTAAGTATTATCTAAGTATTATCTTTATTAAGTATTATCTTTATCTATTAAGTATTATCTGAAATTTTATGTATTTTTAAAAATGCAATTAACTTTCTTGGTGATTTAGTCGCGAAAAACAACGCTAACTCATGATGAAATTTAAACAAATGAGTACTAATTACTTAACACTATTTCTACCGGTGTCAAATGGCTTTTTATCCAAATGTCAAATCCTTTTGAAGTTTTTGATTTTTGGTTATTTTATTTGTAATTTTTAGATTATAACAATCATAAAACATTTTTAATACGTTGAAGGCTTGTTTAATATTTACTAGCTTTAAAAATTGGAATCAAAGTAAATATAAATCAAAACTTTGAAAGGTGTCATTTGACACCGGTAGAAATAGTGTTTATATAATTAACAAAATTTGGCTTTCTTCTTCAAAAGAAAACTTTCGATGCCGAAGTACACCATTTTCAAAAAGTATTATCTTAAATTTTATGTATTTTTAAAAATGCAATAAACTTTCTTGAGTTGAATTTTTTCTTGAATAATTTTTTAAAATATTTATCGTTCTTTTAGAAATATTCAAAAATTAAAGAGATATTTAAGAAAAAAGCAGTACATCGGCATCGGATATCTTACTTTTTGATGCTAAAAACCGTATTTCGATAATTACAATATGTAATAATATGTAATGAATAGTCATCTAATTAAATTCATATACTTAAATTTCGCCATAAGTTACACTTGTCACCCGTATAGGATTTTGTAATCAATGAGGAATGCTAAACAGAAAAAAATATAAAAAGAATATTTTTCCCTTTCGAAAATTAACATATACATCGTGAATATGTCAGAAAATTGCGAGTTTTGATTTCAGAACAGTTTAAAGGAAATATGATGAGTTAGACAAATAAGGGAGCATTTAGTGATAAATTTGCAAAATATTAAGAAGATATCTAGGAATTTTTAAATAGTCAATTTGGTACTAATTTGCTATTTTGCTTTAGATTCACAGTTAATATCGAAATAGAACGACCTTACCTTTCCTGTGATACAACGTTTACTACAGGTATGCTTCACACACAGTTACATTTTAAGGGTACGATGGACCTACAAAATCGAATTATCGTGTTATTAGATATTAGCATGCAAATTGTGGTTAAAATAGCTTTAATGGCCCTTGAGATAATCAAAATTTAAAATTTTAAAATCACGAATAATTACCATTCTTCAAAATTGTTCATGCACATTCCATTTTTATATACAGCTTGAAAATGTTTCCACAATAATTATTTTATACAGATAAATGAAAGTTTGATTATTTTATAAATAAAGTTTTTTAAAAGGAACTTAATATGGATTGTGCATATTTCAATTAAAAAATTATCGGAATTTTTATTTCGTTTAATTAAAAAAAAAGAATTACCTTTAAATGAGATTATTTTTATTAACTTATGTTTGCATAAATAAGGGAGTACCTGTGAAAAATATAGTGAAATAAAAGTGAAAAAAAGATGAAAGATGCATGAATCATTTTGAGTCACGAAGCAACGAAAATCTTCAATCTGTTAAAAAAAGGATTTAATGATTAAATGAGTTATAAATGCTCAATATCTTTTTTAAGACATTTTAACTATTTTAATTTTGTTATGACTCATTTATGACTCATTTCTATATTTTTATGCACGTATGATAAATATAGCAAGTTTATACGTCTTTTGATGAATCTTTTTGTAACACTTGAAATAGCAAGATTTTGACATGTAACATATACTTCACCTATATTACTTAAATATATATATTTAACTTATGCAAACACAACAATTTTCTTTCTGGTAATCTAAAATTATCAAGATTTTTACATGTAACATATACTTCACCAATATTACTCAAATTTAACATATGAAAGACCACCAGTTTTATTTCTAGTAATTTAAAACTATATACATTTTATAAATTATAATAAAATGCAATTTAATGAAATAATCCAAAATTTTAAAAAAAAATATGTTTTAGAAAGAAATTATAAAATCTTAAAATTTTCTTAAACTTATTTTCTATTATTATTCAGTATCTGAAATTATTTCTAATGCCATAATAAATTTTCACAATACCTGATATATTTTTTAAGAGGAAAAATCTGAAAATTTTACAGAATATTTTGTACAAAGGGTGTATTAAAAAGGCATGGCTGGAACAGCTGTTGCCTGCGGCTGCACAAAAATACGAGTAATTCGCTTAAAAATTATCATAATAGAATTTTGTTTTTTGGAATAGGAATATGCGGTATTATAACGCTAAAAGTTAAAAAAATCATATTTTGAAGATTTTTTTTCGAATTTGAAAGTCTACTGTTCTATTAAAGAAACCTAGAAAATGAACATATCTGCATTAAAAAAGCGATATTACGACATGCTATTAATTAATAGGTGACTAATAAAAGTTCTACATAAACTAATATAGAATAATGAAAGTTCTAAAACTAAGTAGAATGCTTTTAAGAACTTAATTATTAAAATTAGCACTGCTTTTAATTTTCTTCAAAATCCGTGGGAGTTGGAAACTTTTCAATAACGTATTTTTTTTTTCAATATCACCCAAAATATAAAAACTGTATATATTTATGTTTTTTACAAATGTTTATTTTTATGTTTCTTTAAGAGAACAGTGGACTTCCAAATTTGAAAAAATCTTCAAATGTCAATATTTAAAAAATTTTTATCATAAAAATAATATTTATGATCTTAGCTTCCGATTGCGAAAAACAAAATTCTATTACGATAATTTTTGAATGAGTTTTGCGCACTTTTGTGCAGCCGCGGGAAACAGCTCTTTCGGTCACGCCCTTTTGATCAGGGTTCGCAAAAACCCGGATTTTTCTGAAAAAACCGAACCCACATGTGTTTTTTCGGTTTTTTTTCATGAAAAACCCAATTTTTCCCGGGGAAAATCGGGTTTTTTCAAAAGTATAATACATGCGTAATTATATTATTGTATACTATATTTTCTATGTATTATATACACTATACATAAAAAAATACATTGTTCCCTTATATACAATATAATTGTAATGCTATTTTACAAGTTATAAATTATATGAATTTAAATTAATTAAATGTCAGTGTTTCTCACAAATTAGTTTTAAATATAATAGAAGATATAAAATTGTTAATTTTCTTTAAATCAAATAATGAATAGAATATTAAAATTTAAAATATATAAGTAGGAAGAGAAAAAGGGGTAAACTAGTCATATGTGCCAATCCCAAAAGTTTCTTCTATCTCATACGTGTTAACAATTCAAAATTCACTATCACAGTGCCAAAATTAAATGACAATCTATGCCCATCATGAGGATTGTAAAATATAGATTTGTTGAATTGGATGCATTTAACAAGGAGATATAAGTATCACCTGTTATGCAATTTACAACAAAACCTGATCAGTAACAATTTACGTCATCATCTAACTGAATCTGAAGTTTGATGAAAATCCATGCATTATTAGTTCTTGAGATAAAGCTATTGCAAAAAGTGAGATAAATGCTGCACAACATCGCCGCTTGGGCGATATACACCAAAAGTAATCAGCACCAGTTTATATCAAGGTTTAACTGAATCTAAATTTTTATTCAAGTCCGTACATTAGTTCTTGAGATAAGAGTTATTGCTGAAATCGTGAAAAATGTAGCATAGCAGCACTACCTGTTGGGCAATATGCACCAAAATTCAATAAGCAACAACTTAACTTGTAACTGAATCTGAAGTTTTATGAAAATCCGTGCATAAGTTCTTGAGATAAAGCTATTGCAAAAATTGAGATAAATGCAGTATAGCAGTGTCACCTGTCGGGCAGTATACACCAAAAACTAATCAGCACCAGTTTACATCAAGGTCCAACTCAATCTAAAGTTTTGTGAAATTCTGTGCATTAGTTCTTGAGATAGAGCACCCACAATTTTTTTTTTCACATACAGACAGTCATTTTCTAAAAACTATCAAATTGTCTTCAGGACCTTTTTAAAACATATAAATCCATCATGAACTGGAAGTCGAAATTTTTCACAAATCCAATACTTTCTTCTTGTAAAGATAGAAGAAAGTAAAAATACATATTTTTTATTTCCATGAATATAGTTGATTTGAATTTTTTATATAAAGACATACCTATAATTATGTACTGTGTATGTTGCCTACTAGGTTCTATCTTAGTAAAGTATTTCAATGTGCTGAAATGCATTTTTATTTTACTTCAGATGTGTATGTAATGGCTTTTATATATTAATATTTTTTCAAAATTAACTGAAATGACTTAAATTTATTAAATGTATATGTTGTTTAAATTTTTAAATTATATCTGAAAATTGAAAAAACCCACTTTATGGGTTTTTCAGGGGGCTTTTTCATGTGGGTCCATTCTGAAAAAACCCACCGGGATTTTTCAAACTGGGCCCAGCTTTGCGAACCCTGCTTTTGATACACTCTTTGCAGAAAATATTCTGTAATATTTTCAGATTTTACTTCTTAAAAAAAAAAAAACTATCTAGTATTGTGAAAGGCCTATTATGTCATTAGAAATAACTTCAGATACTGAATAATAATACAAAATAAGGTTATAGATATTTTAATATTTAATAACTTCTTTCTAAAACATATTTTCCAATTTCAGCTCATTTCATGAAATTCCTTTTTATAATAATTTATAAAATATATATTACTTTAGACATAAAATATATATAATTACATGTATTTACATATTTATATGCCTCTTAGTTTATGAGAAAAATGTATCCTATGAACCGTGTTACTGTTTTTGATTTTATCAGTTAAATTAATGCATTAAAGAGCCTGTGCATAATTTGGTCCAATAATTTTATGACGGAATAATTAAACAAGCATTTTATTTAATATATTTAGTTAAAAATATTAGAATACCTTATAAATATTTGCATGTACATTTTTTATTTTAGGGTACTCGCTATACAACTGAGTATTTGATCCGGTTTATTGCTCGTTTGGTGCCAAATTCCAGCGACATTGTGGATGATCTCTTGAGACGTCTGTTAGCTTCTCTTGCATACCAATGTATAGGAATCAAAGGAGCTTTGTGTCCAGTAGGAGCAAAATGGCCGAAAATGCGCGAAGGGACAACTAGGCACTTGATGATGTTTATACAAGGTCTTTATGATATAATAACTGGCTTGCAAACTAAACACAATGGAGAGCCTGCTAAACTGGACAATCATCCAAGTAGTGCTGGCTCTAGTAAAAATGTGAATAGTAATAAATTTAGTAGAGTAGCGGGTAGAGCATATTTAGGACTTAACTTGATGGTTAAAGCTATTGCCAAGCCGACGACTCACTGATCCTTTAAAATCCTTTTCTTGAAACGGCTCAAATTAATGACAGATGTAACAAGATATTGTAAAATGTATAGAAAAGAGATTGAGTACGTTCTTCACTTTGTAATTGTGGAGAGAATTAAGTATATCTATCTCTAATAATTGGAGAGAGGAAAAATATTGCATAGAAGTATTTGTATCTATCTTGTAACATAAAAACTGTACATTTATTAATTTTAAGAATTTTCACAGTTTACTTCTGTAAAATAAATCTTCCAGAACTTTTCTTGCAGCTAAAAAACAACAACAAAAGTTATTTGGTTTTACAAAGATAATTAAAAATCATTTTTCGTTTAAATTAATAAGAAGCACTATAATGATATTAAATCTTTTATTGTTAAGTAATTTTTCTTTAATACTAACGAGACTGAGGAATTTTCATCTTTAGTTAAAGTTCTTGTTCAAAGCTTACCTGTCAGAAAAGTGAGCGAGAAGATAAAAGTTATTAACCTAATTTTGACGTAATTAAAAAAAGAGTTTTCATACAGTCTATTTAGAATTTCATTAAACAAACTAAATCCAATAAAGTAGAATTGAAAATTAATATTTAATGAGCCTGCTTTTACAGATATGCAAATTTGCAAATATAACTTTTTTATGTTTAGAAAAATCTACATATTTCATTATGCATGTAACATGGTTTAATCTAATTTCAAATGTTGAAATTATTTAAATAATTCCATATTTAATATCTTCAAAAAGTCTTGTTAAACATACCATTTACCTTAGAGAATAATAACAATTTAGATGTATTAGCATAAAAATTTAGGTGTTTAAACAGAAAAGAAATATAAGAAATAATTGAATTTTGTGGACCATTTATTCTACTCATTATTAATTAATACTGATTAACGATTTGTCTTTTTTCCATTTAAATAATGATTAAATATTAGTGTATTTTAATCAAAGTAAGGTAAAAATATGTATATAAGGTCTGAACTATTGTCTCAGGTATGTATTTAACCTGATAATTATATGCACCTTTTGTTGTCAGATATCCATGTTATATTTTGTATATAAGTAAAAGTGCCTTTTTAAAGTTAAATAAAGTTTAATATGTTTTCATTCATTCCATGTTACTTTGAATGGTAAGTTTTTATCTCAACATAATTTTAAATACGGGTTTTTCACGTATCATTACTGAAATTTAAGATACGTTTCTTACCTTTAGGAATTGCTACAGAACATGAAACACAAACTCAAGCTGTTAACATGGCAATAAAAAAAGTATAAGGTTTCAATTTTGCACACTTACATGCACATTAATCAACTGAAATTTGAGTCATTGTGTTAAAATATGATGTGCAAAGGAAAACAATTTTAATTACATAATTTATATTTTAAAAAATAACATGAAAGAACAAATCATATGATGTTATTAAAAGTAAAATAATAATGGAAATAAAAAAAGATAAAAAAAAATCCTTTTATTAAACTGCATTTTGTATCTTAAAGCTAGATCCATTGTATACATAGAAACAGGACTTTTTATCGAAAATTTTAAATTCCTTTGAATTACAATTTTTTAAAAATTAACTTTATAACCATATAGTTAATTTCATAATAGTTATTGGTTAAAAGTAATGAATAAAACGAAAACTACTACTGTTGAATTTATGTTTTCAATAAGGAAATTATCATTTCTAAACATAAGAGTTCCCCTTAATAATAAAATATCTACTTCTCGATGCCACCAAATATTTTAATCCATCTAAACTGTTTTCAATCTGTGGTCCATGGACCACCAAGATACCACTGTTTTAGAGAAGAAAAAATTGCTTTATTTAATGACGGAAACTCTGATATTTAAATAAGGTGAAAATTACCTTTCGGAAATGGTGGGACAAATGACTTTCAGACAAAGAGGTTGGAGATCTCTAATATAAACAAAAAATTATGATTTTTTCGTTTAACTGTTAAAAAACTGTTATAAATTTTAAATCAAAATTGCACTGTTCAATGGAGAAAAATAATTAAATAAATTACAATTAAGCTCTTTTAATCTTTCAAAAATATCTTCACCTAGAAAATGACTTCAAATATCAGCAAAAAATGAGGCTAATCAGCCGATCAGAATAAATAGTCTACACACTCCCAAGTATGCCGGGCCCCACCAGTGGCCGAGAGGTTCTGCTCTCGAAGCTGGTAGACGGGAGGTGCTGGGTTCGATCCCAATCGCGCCCGTCGGCCTAATCGTTCGGAGTTTTCGTGGTTTTCTTCGAGCCGTGGATCTTCCATGCGTTAATACGGATTAGGTTCCCTTAGAAAGACCCCCACGGAGGGCACTCCCCCCGGGCCTATATCCCTCGTGTAGATAATTGGCCGTCAAAAATCAACCCAACCCAACCCAAGTATGCCGCTTTAAAGTAGGAGGGTATTTGCCTGATTCTCTTGTGGATGGAATGTTTTATAAAAGTCAAGCGATATCAGGTTTGAGTCCGTTTTCAGGAAATGTAGCGCTCGTAATATGTAGGATTCCCCTTTAAGCTGATGCATTACTTCACGATACATGTAATACTAACCAAATCATGGTAAAATGTTTCAGAAGTTTTACCATGGTGACGCCTTAGGTGCTGCGCGGCTTCGATTCGGATCAGGTTTAGTCAGCCTCAGGTTCAGGGTGCATAGAGGTGTTTATTTTCCAGTACCATTATTTTCGAATAGAATTGTTTGAGGAGAAGATTATTCTTCGCAAATACTGGTACTCAAAAATAAACACCCCTACGTACGTTAATGTTCTCAGACAACATACATTACACTAAATAGAACGATACTGCGACAATTAGTCGCGAACAATTCATCCCATTGCCAATTCAAAACAGTCTTAATTCTTCACGGTGTCAATTCATCATGACGTCAGTTTGTTGGGGCTCCAATTCAACGGGGTGTCAGTTTATCACAGCCGTCACTTCATCGTAGCAATAATGTTTTAAAAGCGATTCATCGTAGCAATAATATTTTAAAAGCAATGATAATAAAAATATTGATAATTTATTAATGATATACATCGTTTTCGGATATCTCGAATTATGGTATTTAAATTATCATAATTAACTTTAATAATGATAATTAACTTAAATAACTGGATGTAACATAAACCTGTATTTCAGATAAAGGTATATTTTTTAAACCTTCCAATGCTTTAGATTATGATATCAATTTTTAAAATCGAGAGAAAGTTTTTTATATATGATTTTTGTGAAGTTCCCAGAACAGTTTTGAGAACATTAATGTTTAGTGAATTAAAGCAAGACATTGCCATAGGCAGATGCAAAAGAGGGAATCAAAGGGAGGATCATTAACCCCTTCAATCCTAAAAAAGTAATGAGATAATGCAAATATAAAAAAGTCCTTCCGGCCAGTGCCGGGAGGAAGAAGTAGCTTTCATATTCCTTATTTTTAAAAAGCAAGCTTATATCATTCAAACACACGAACCTCGATTTAGTGGAAACCGTTTATAGGAGATTCAATACTAATTTTTATCAATACTAAATCATTATGAATCAGAATTTCGCGAAATTAGTCATCTTTATCCAAGCTGCTTTTATTTAAAGTAACTTATATTTGGTTGCCAAATTTGGCGATATCTTGAAGTTCCTGCCATTTTAAGACAACATGGTGGATGAGGCTAACGAGTGAACTTGGTCGAGACCTTAATAATTCCTGTGCACTCACATCGGAATCGGTTGATATATACGAATGCTGTCGCAGGCAAAAAATCAGATTTTTTCAAAATGTCACCACATTAGAAATTGAAACTGCTATATCTGAGCCATTTTTTAAGATAAAGACAAAACAAAAAATGCTCCGGAATCCTTATATCATGGTCAAATACTTAAGAAAGAAACCTTTTTCAATTTCTAATTTTTTTGCACCTCACTTTAAATATAATTTTTTATTTAATTTAATGGCCTCCATTTTGAAACAAGATGGCTGATGAAGCTGGTCAGCGAACTTGGTCGAGACATTACGATATACTATCCACATGCCTTTTTACATCGAAATAAGTTAATAAATACGAGTGTTATCACGTGACAAATATCAGATCGTTTCAAAATGTCAGAAATGTTAGAAATTCAAAGTGCTATAATTCAACCATTTTTTAAGATATATACGAAACAAAAACTGCTCCAGATTCTTTGTATCAAGGTCAAACACATAAAAAAAATCTTTTTCATTTTCCAATTTTTCGATAACTCATTTTAAATTTAAAATTAAATTTTTTTAAAAATGGCAACCCTTTTGAAACAAGATGGCGGATGAAACTGGCCAACGAACTTTGTCGAGACATTGGTATGTACTATGTACACACCAAGTTACATCCAAATCGGTTCATAAATACGCCTGTTATCGCGTGACAAAAATAAGGTCGTTTCAAAATGTCAGCCACAATAGAAATTCAAAATGCTATAACTCAGCCATATTTTTAAGATATAGACGAAACAAAAACTGTTCCGGAATCTTTGTATTAACCCTTTAAGGTACGATTTACTTTTAACAGCTCCACGGTTTGGCAAATCCATAGCTACCACTAAAATTTAATAGAGATTTTCGCCTTGTTTAATCATGGAATTTCGACGATTAAATTAAACTATATTTACTGTGAAATTTTAGTGGTAAGAAGAATTTACATTTGGCTCGATCATCGTACTGGGGGCTATGCCCGTCATTGTAGGTTAAGGGGTTACACATACAAAAAAAATCTTTTTCATTTTCCAATTATTTGGTACCTCATTTTAAATTTTAAATTAAAAAAAAAATCTTAAATGGCCGCCATTTTGAAACAAGATGGCAGATGAAGCTGGCGAACGAACTCGGTCGAGACACTGGTACGTATTATGTATACACCAAGGTACATCCAAATCGGTTCATAAATACGCCTGTTATCGCGTGACAAAAATCAGGTCCTTTCAAAATGTCAGCCACGCTAGGAATTCAAAGTGCTATAACTCAGCCATTTTTTAAGGTATAGACGAAACAAAAGGTTCTCCTGAATCTTTGTTTCAAAGGTCAAACACATAAGAAAAAAATATTTTTCAATTTTCAATTTTTTGATACCACATTTCAAATTTTAAATTAAAAAAAATTTAAATGGCCGCCATTTTGAAACAAGATGGCGGATGAAGCTGGCCAACGAACTCGGTCGAGGCATTGGTATGCACTATGCATACACGAAGTTACATCCTAATCGGTTCATAAATACTAGAGTTACAGTGTGACAAATATCAGAGTTTTGACTCTTAGTATGTCTTTCAGGTATTGTGCTCTAATAATTTTTAATATCCTGTATGAGGTGTATCTTTCTTTGGATCTCTTAGCTTTTTATTATCTATTTTCTGTAATGTTTGCGTTATAAGGAGCTAAATTTTGTCACTTTAGGCTTAATGCCGACAAAATTGGATGAAATAACGCATCTTCTATGAATGAACTCACAAGCTCCTCTGATGATTCTGTGAGTCATTCATAGTTTCTTATTTTACGTACTGGTTTCATATGTTCATTTCTAAATCATCTTTAGAATTTTATCAATTTGTTCATATATTTGTGATTTCAAATTTATTACATATATATATATATCCATATATATATATATATGTAATATGTTACATATATATATATGGATATATATATATATATATACACCAAATTTTGTACGGAGGGTGGTTTCGGGGTCTGGGGGTCATGATCGATGAAAATATATCAAAATTTTTTGAAATCGCTTTCCTCCGAACGGCTGCAATAGGTAGCTTTTTGTGATGAAAGCTACTTAAAAGCTGTTTGTAATTCTGATTGAACTGATTATTCCATTATTGCAATTTCTTTTTATAGCAGTTTTGTTTTAAGGGGTGTTTTTACATTTATTTTATTGCAAGAGAAAATAGTAATATTATTACAGCTTGATTCTTTTCATTCCCTATTACTGCTTAACTGTGCTTTTTTTTTTTTTTTTTACTTTCCTGTAGTCTTTCAGTTTTCTAAGCGAAATACATAAAACAATGAAAGAGATAAAAAAATTCAAGTTCGTTCCCAATTTCTTTTTTTCTTTTTTTTTTTTTTGGAAGGGGGAGAGGTTTTACATCTTTTCATCTGCAATATTTTTCTGTTAAATAAAGGTACATTAATAGATCCTTTCACACGTATAGAATAAGGAATTTCCCCTCTCCTTGTTGTGCCATAAACATGATAAATTTAGGTAACACTTTTGAAAATATTACTATTTTTTATTTAGAAAAATCTACTTATTATATAGAAATTTTATTTAATCATATAAGAAAAGGGTAATTGTTGCGTTTGTCTTGAGCATAATCACCAATATGACAAAAGCGTATTTTTAAATAAAAAAAGTCTATATATAACAATAATGAATTATCATTCTTTTAATTACCGCCGCATAAAAAAGGTATTGCCGCTATGAATTGATGTGTTTGAATTGACGCCGCCATGAATTGTACTCCTGCACTGTAAAAAAAAAAAAAAAAACGACATTTTTACAGTACAAAGTACTGTTCATTTCGCGCACAAACTCGCTCACAGTGAATGTGCTGTATCTTTCTTTGGTTTCCTGACTATATTAACATGGAAAATACAGTAGTTGCGTAAAACTAACAGCACAATGTGCTGGCAATTTGGACGCCAGCAGTTTGTGCTGTAAAAAAATGCGTCCAAATTGCCAGCACATTGTGCTGTTAATTTTACACAACTACTGTATTTTCCATTCTAATATAGTCAGGAAACCAAAGAAAGATACAGCACATTCACTGTGATCGAGTTTGTTCTAGCAAATTTACAGTGTTTTTTTTTACAGTGTGATGGTTGGTTGGTTGGTCGATTGGGGTTTTATGGCGCAAAGTCCCTTTAGGTACATGCTGCGCCAATACAGTGTGATGAGTTGACGCCGTGATGAATTGTGCGTCGACACTTAAGAGTACCCATATACTACGTCCAATTTTGTTAGTTCGAAAAAAAAATGAAGTGTTGTAAAAAGAATAGGCTTTTTCTAGGGCTCATTATATACATTCCAACTTTGCTGACGTGTCTTTAAAATATATACTTACAAATAACGTACAAAATTTACACCACCTTTGAAAAGTTACATAGTTTCAATACTACTTGTTCTAGCGAGGATGTAGTTTTGACTGTAAAAGGAATTATTAAAATTATCAGTTTATTCTTATTATTTTGGAAATTTATCTAGAAAAAAATCAGAATTTAAGTGCTCTGTTAGGTATAAATATCTTTATTGAACTTCTAAAAATTACTTACCATTCAAAAACTGTAAATAAAATGAAGTCATTATTATAAGGAATTGGCATGGTTACAAATACTCTCGTCAATCTATCTATCTATTACAATTTTGCCTTAGCAATCAATATCTCGTAGGTGGGTTATTCATAGAAGAATAAGATTGCATTAATAGTTTTGAAATATAGGGTGCATAAAAACGATCAGTAAATAAGACACCATTTTTTCAGTCATGACGTCATTTGCAATGTTTTTATTGTCATTAATTATGAGAAGATTAATTTTCTGGAAATTCTTTTAGAATTTTGTTGAAGATTAAACTCCTTCTAATGTAAGATTCAACAGACATATTTACTAAACTCTCCAAATGTTTTTGCTGAATTGATGATCTCAAATAAGTTTTAATTATTTTCAACTCTGAAATGATTTTTTTTCAGATACTACAGACACTAAAAAACAATCCGGATAGAAATAAATAAGTTTGCAAATGCTATTAAACTATTGTTCTAAGCAAGGATTGAAACATATGTATTATATTGCGAAATTTTGATGATGTATTTGATTTTAATGCCTCCATTTCCTCACAAAGCATGTATCTATCTGTATTAGCCAGATTTGTAAACTTTAGCTTGTTTTTTTTTTTTTTTTTTTTTTTTTTTTTTTTTGCCAGCTCAACTATGTTAATCCCACTTTCAGATAGCCTATAGATTTTCTTGTAGTGTTCTTTAACAGGCCCTTAAATTTTCAGAAGAACAAAAAAAATTCGCTACTAATATCTTATCTACTACTTGATTAAGCATAGGTTTTTTGATATACCAAAGATTCTTCTACAGATTTATAATTAAACAATTTTGTTTTTACATAAGCAACTTAATCTGAGTCTTGAATGCATATTAACATCTTCGTATTTAGACAATTTCACTACCGTCAATCAAGCTTACATCAAAACTTTTATTCTGTGTGTCCTTTTCTAGTTACAACATAAATAAAGAATAAATAATAAATATAGCTTAGTAGCAACATCCATCGTAACAGTCTGAAATTCTGTACTCTCAAAATTTACTTGCAAGAGTAAGGAGTGCTAGAAAACTATTAATACCAGAAACTTTTAACTTATTATTTGACTCACAACAGATTCAGCATCATCTTTTCCGAGTATCATCAATAGAGAGTTTTATAGACCAATCTGTGAAATGCTTCTAATCTGCTCATCTTTTACTAAACAATGCAAAAATCCTGTAAATATCCTGCAGAGCTCTTTAAAAGTGATTAGGTATAAACATCTCTTGACCATGTTTCTCGAAACAAAGATGTAGTTTGAAATGCTCGAGCGTTATAATTAAAGTTCTTGTCTCTTGAAGTTTTTGCAATCCTCATGTGTACCATTTATATTAGCACCATTATCCTACCCTTGCCTAGGAATATATTCAAAATCTAGCCCTAATGTGTGAAATTCATGTAGATTATCCAAATTCACTCTGTACTCATTTTCACCTGTGATACATTCTACTTGTAAAAACTGAAATATAATATTCATATCGACACTTAAGACCACCCATATACTTTTCAAATTTTGATACTTTGCATAAAAGAAAAAAAAATGTCTTTTGTAAAAAGAATATTCTTTTTCTAGGGTTCATTACATCCAACTTTGCAGATATGTCTTTAGAATTAGAGCCAGGCGTTTAGAAGCATTTATATCTGCAAATTCATTTCCGAAAATTTCCGGTGTGTATTTTGCAGATCAAAAGAATATGTTCGAACCAGAAATATTATTTTACATGTAAAGTCCAACGATTGATGATAAAGTTAGATTTTATTATGTAAAATTTCAGGTTCAAAGATGATTATTTTTTCTGAATATTACAAACTGATACAATAACTTTCTACATTTAAAAATATTTAAAATATTATTAATTTTGTTAAATTTCTTATTATAAGTACGGAATTATATTAAAAAATGTAGTTTAACTGAAATCATGAAAATTACATTTTACGAAATACGTGGTTTTGAACCAATTATAGTAGAACGTCTTTAAAAAGGAATGGTAGCATACGGATAAACAAATAACAAAAATGTGATTGGTTGAGAAGATTTTGGATTCAAATTTAGGAAATTAGATCTTCCATTCTGAAAATTCTTCATGTTCGTATGTCACCTTTCTCTTATAATGACACTCTAGATTATAATAAAAATTGCTCAGTGTGCGATTTCAATGATGTTATTGTCATAGGTGACAAAATTTGTCAAAAAATTTCGTCTTTAAAAAATTTCGAAAATGGTGGTAATGAAATGGTACCATTTTTACGCATACAAAAATGTTTCAGTATATAAAAGGTTGAAAGAAACAACATCCACTGTCCAGAATAATTACATTTCATTTATAGAGCACATGACTAAATTTTATATCGAGTCTTTAATCCATTCGGGACCATGGGTGCATATATGCACTTTCAAAAAGAGCATACAGAACTTGTTTTCGGCACCAGAAAAAACAAAAATAATATTTGCTCTCTTTAATTACAGCATTTTCGTAATTATTTACGCAAAAGTAAATTTTTTTTAAAAAGTGGTGCCAACCGAGTAAAATTTGTGTAAAAGCCGCCAGTCGAGAAGGGGTTTATAACCATTATTACGGTTTGAGTTTTACTTTTCTAAAGAGCGCATTAAAGAACACATTTCTATTGCATATTGAAATATTGTCCAAATCTGGAAACTTTTACAAAAAATAGTAGACATTCGAATTAACACGTAAAGAATGTGGTATTTCAGACACATTTTTGTAAAGGTTGAAATGTATTTAGGTTTTGAAAACAAAGCTGAAAAATAGTATTTAATTAAAAGCTTTATATTACGGAAAAGTTTTAAATATTGCGTTTTACTTCATCAGATATTCTAGCTCAATGCAAATCTCGCTGTGAAAAAAAAAATTATATATATATATATATTTAAATTTCATAAGAATTATGCTTCAAAAAAATAAAATTACTACTTAAAAAATAATAACGATAATTTTGAGCAGAAATTAAATCATCCACTTTGAACTGACTTCCAAAACAATCCCCCTTCAACCAAAAAAGTCATTCCGGCCAGTATCGGGAGGAAGAGGTAGCTTTCATGTTCCTTATTTTTTAAAAGCTAGCTTATGTTATTCAAGCACACGAAGCTCAATTTAGTGGAAACCGATTAAAGAAGATTCAATACTAATTTTTATCAATACTAAATCATTATGAATGAGAATTTCGCGAAATTAGTCAGCTTTATCCAAGCTGTTTTTATTTAAAGTAACTTATATTTGGTTGCCAAATTTGGCGATATCTTGAAGTTCCTGCACTTTTAAGACAACATGGTGGATGAAGCTAACGAGTGAACTTGTTCGAGACCTCAGTAATTCCTCTGCGCATGTTCTCTGACATCGGAATCGGTTGATATATACGAGTGCTGTCGCAGGCAAAAAATCAGATTTTTTCAAAATGTCACCACATTAGAAATTGAAACTGCTATATCTGAGCCATTTTTTAAGATAAAGACAAAACAAAAAATGCTCCGGAATCCTTATATCATGGTCAAATACTTAAGAAAGTAACCTCTTTCAGTTTCAAATTTTTTTGCACCTCACTTTAAATATAATATTTTTTTAATTTAATGGTCGCCATTTTGAAACAATATGGCTGATGAAGCTGGCCAGCGAACTTGGTCGAGACATTGCTATATACTATCCACATGCCTTCTTACATCGAAATAGGTTAATAAATACGCGTGTTATCGAGTGACAAATGTCAGATCGTTTCAAAATGTTAGCCATGCTAGAAATTTTAAGTGCTATAATTCAACCATTTTTTAAGATATAGACGAAACAAAAACTGCTCCGGAATCTTTGTATCAGGGTCAAACACATAAAAAAAATCTTTTACATTTTCCAATTTTTTGATACCACATTTTAAATTTTAAATTAATTTTTTTAATGGCAGCCCTTTTGAAACAAGATGGCGAATGAAGCTGGCCAACGAACTCGATCGAGACATTGGTATGTACTATGTACACACCAAGCTACATCCAAATCGGTTCATAATTACGCCTGTTATCGCGTGACAAAAATCAGGTCGTTTCAAAATGTCAACCACAATAGAAATTCAAAATGCTATTACTCAGCCATTTTTTAGATATAGACGAAACAAAAAATGTTCCGGAATCTTTGTATTAAGGTCAAACACTACGAATAAAATCTTTTTCATTTTCCAATTTTTTGGTACCTCATTTTAAATTTTAAATTAAACATTTTTTTTAAATGGCCGCCATTTTGAAACAAGATGGAGAGGAAGCTGGCGAATGAACTCGGTCGAGATAGTGTTATGTACTATGTATACACTAAGGTACATCCAATTTGGTTCATAAATACGCCTGTTATCGCGTGACAAAAATCAGCTCGTATCAAAATGTCAGCCACGCTAGAAATTCAAAGTTCTATAACTCAGCCATTTTTTAAGATATAGACGAAACGAAAACTGCTCCGGAATCTGTGTATCAAGGTCAAACATATGACAAAAATATTTTTCAATTTTCAATTTTTTGGTACCACATTTCAAATTTTAAATTTTTTAAAGAAATTTAAATGGCCGCGATTTTGAAACAAGATGGCGGAGGAAGCTGGCCAACGAACCCGATTGAGACATTGGTATGTACTATGTATACCCCAAGGTACATCGAAATCGGTTTATAAATACGAGTGTTACAGTGTGACAAAGATCATATATATATATATGATCTTTGATCGTTGATATATATATATATATATCAACATTTGAACGGAGGGTGTTTCCGGGGTCTGGGGGTCATGAACGATGAAAATATACCAAAATTTTTTGAAGTCGCTTTCCTCCGAACGGCTGCGATAGGTAGCATTTTGTAATGAACGCTACCCAATAACTGTTTCAAATATTTTCCAAAAGGGAAATTATGATACCTTTGACATTATTTTAATTGAATGTTCATTTATACGAAACTCTATTCCTCGCATTAAAAAAAGTCTTTGATAAATAAAAATAATATTATTTAAAAAGAAAACTAGATGCTTCCTGTTGAAAACACTTAATTATTATTTTTTAAATACTATTTGGGGTATCCGTTAAAATATGAATAAAGCACAATGTTTTAAGTGCAGTTTTGAATTGCAATTTTTGTATAATAAAATTTTCTATTCATAAAGAAAATTATAACAGACTTGTACAGAGGATTTTGTGCAAGATTTTGATTAAGAAGAAAAGCTATAAAGCCAAGGAGTTTCGTTTCAAGCTTGTAATATAAATATAATATAAATCATATTTAAGTTTATTTTTTGAAATTGCATTTTATTTGTTATAATTGATTTAAATTTAATTTAAAACCAAGAAAAAAAATTTTTTGAAAGGAAAATTTAAGTACTTTCTGAAGGAAAATTTAAATAGTAATTTTATAATTTTTAAAAATAAAAATATGAAGGTTTGGGTGATATCTTTATGAAGGATATTTTTTTCATCTGCTAGTTCTTTGAAATATTATAAAATTTATAGATACAACTAAACAATAACATGTACTTTGTATATCCCACAAGAGTTTCAAAATATATATTCATAAGTGTGAATGTTTTTCAAGATATAGACGTTTCTGCATAAACTATTAAAGTTCCAACAAAAATCAAGCTTTGGTTGGTGCATAATATAAGAGAAATTATTGTGTCACAGTATATTAATTTTGAAAGTATTTCAAACGATATATGTAAATATTTTGAATTTAGAATTTACTTGATATTTGATAAATGGAGACAAGTCTGGAAGGCTATATTGCATATCAAAAATTAAATTTAGAGAAATTTAGAGGGAAAGATCTTTTGCTGCATTTCTTTTTAATTATTTTTATTATTTCACCATATGTTTGAAATTCTAACAAGTGATACTGAACTCGCCCAAATATTTAATTATTAGTTATTAAAAGATATTAATATTTTAAAATTATTAAATATATAAATCTTAAAATCTAGTGTCCGATACTTTGAAGAATAATTAGATTTTTAATATTTTAGTTGTACCATATGATAGATCATGTCAAAAAACCTTCCTTCACTCATGTCTTCAGGTATTAATGATATTTTACTATTATTTCTAAGTTGAAACTTCAAAATAAAGTATTTGCTAATTAATATTTCTAAACTTGAAATTTCTCCTCATACTTTGATAATGTTAATAATTAACTACCGATTGTCTACCTAAAGCAAGTCTTCGTAATATGATACTATTTTCATAGAATAATCGAATTGGCATATTAAATTAGACATAGGGTCTCCCAGAAAGGTTGAAACATGTTTTAATTTGTTACCTATTGGAGATACGTAAACTGCAAAAAAAGTGTTTAAAAAAGGTAGGAGTTATGTAAGTTTTAAAATTGAGGTAGATTATGAGGATAAAATATACCTGCCATTAATTTTTTCACAAAGTTAGACCTTTGAAATTTTTATACGGTCCAAATAAAGAATAAGAAGTTATACTCTAAATTATTACAAGTAGGGGAGCTAGGGGATGGATGGGACAAGGGATGGATGGGACATTCTCAATATTTCAGGCAATAAACATTTATTTTAAATTGCTTCCTAACCCCATATACCTCTACCACAGTGTGATTCAGAACTAAAAGTAGGACCACATTGCTGTTTTCATTTTCCTTCAAAGTTGCATTTTCTGAAATCTCTGTTTAAAAGTAAGTTTTTTTTACATTTGGAGATGTGAAATATCTTATACAATATAAAAAATTAAGCTATGTTGTAGTTATTTATTTTAAGGTTCAATATCAATAATTAAAATGAATGAATAGTAACCATTGTGACAAAATAATTTTTGAGGTAAAATGGCTGAGAAGGGATATTATGCATCATGGGGATGATTGGGACATTTCAAATGGGGATGAATGGGACATTCTCACTCCTCCCTAGAGATGTTGAAAATTTTATTTATTAATTAAATAGTATTATATAGGATGATAAATCAATAATTTACGTCAATTAATAGTATTAAATACAACTCATAGTATTATATGAGTTGTTATTGTTTAAAATTTCTGAGTGTTACTTATTGTATTGTAATAATTATTAATGGATTATCAAAAAATTGGTACTAAAACTTAATCAAAATAGATAAAATTGATAAAAATAGTATATGTGTATTGATCAAATGGGGGAAATTACATTGAATTTTGAAATGTTGCACAAATAAATCCCCACCCTAACATATTGGCTCAATCAGAAAGTCGGGTCGTGTTGGGAAAATCAATTCGTACCGGAAAATTCAATCATTTAATTGTTAGATATTGATTCCGATATCTAATGTCTAATAATTATCGGGAAGAATTTTCCGGTACGAATTGATTTTCCCAACACGACATGACTTTCCGATCGACACAATAATTTCCGTTCTGCATGTTTCTACGATACATTTAATTAATATTAATTAATAAGTTATGATTGAAAATTATTAGCTATGCTATATTTAAAAGACATTTTGCACTTTCATTTAAAATCTAAAATGCCTCATAAGTGGAAAAAAAGAACAGGTTGATAGCCGAAGTCCGCATTAAAAGTTAAAACTACAATAAAAGAAGTTATTGAAAAAAAAAAAAACATATCGATTCGTGCTGTAAAATCATATATTACAAATATAATTTTCATATAAGGTTATAATTATAAATTTTAATTTGGTAAAATTGAATACAGGGAGGAAAATCTTTGTGTCCCATCCATCCCTATTAGTGTCCCATTCATCCCTGCTGTGGGGATGATTGGGATAGGGAGGAACGTTTTTTTTGATTTCATAATATTTTTATGAATAAATCATAATCTAGAATAAATATTGTTCATATATGTTGGCAAATACCTAATGTATGAAATGTGATATATAATATTGATAGTAACTTAAATAAAAAAATATAAAAAAATATTTTTGTGAAAATGTCCCATTCATCCCCCACCTCCCCTATCCTGTAAATAAACTTAGAAAACAAATCCTCCTCGTTCTGACGAATAAAACCGTAAAAGTTCCTTCTATGGCCAAAATTTACCGAATTATGATATTATTCTTAAATTATGACATTATTCTTATATTTCAAATTTTATAAAATTTCGTAGCATTGCAGAACTAAAAACGGATAAGTGCCAGAAAACTCGAAAATTTCATAAAATTCAAATTATCCTAACTCGACGAGTTTTGGTCGTAGAAGAATGGGACATTTACTGTTGTCAGAGTATGGAAAAATGTTTTCTAAATATATCGTACAGGACTACTTTTTTAATATTAATAGCAGGTTCATTCCTACCTTAAGGTAAGTTCCTACCTTATTTGAACAATTTTGAAATTTACATTGACAACGTATCTCGAACAGATAAAAATTTTATGTCCGTTTCAATTTTTATGGGGCACCCTATATTGTGATAAATAAATCTAAATAATAACTGTATATATCAAATCTAGCACTCGTGAATTTAGAAAGAGATATTGTGAAAATTTCAGATACTAAAATAGTGATAATTTATTTACATTTATTTTAGGAAAACAGTTAAATGCTTCTTTAAAGACTTTTGTAAAGACTTAAAAAAGCACATTGATAGTTTTACACATGTATTTAATTATAGGCAGAATTTTAAATAAATCAAAAATATCTGTTAGTAACCCTATGTGTTTGGAATGGTTTTTGGAAAGTAAATTTGTTTGCAACCTTTTTAACAGAATATTTTTAGTATTTTTAGCTTTTTAATAAGAATATTAGAGACTTTTGTATTAATTAAACATAAAATTTAATTCTTTATTACAAAAAATAAGAAATGATAAAAAAATGAATTCTACATTTTATTTAAAAATGCAGTTTTAATATTCCTTAAATATCATAAATGAAGTACTGAGAAAAAACAGCATAAGATTGTGTGATGAAAAAGTTCCATTTATTATTAAATTGGTGATTTTCTGTATTTTTTAAGACAACAAGTAATATGCGTTTAAAATCTTTTCATCGAAGTAATAGTAACTTGGTTATCATCTTGAATTGTACTATAAGGCGAGTCATAAAATTTAAATCTATGTTCGACTGGAACTTTCAAGAAATTATTACCGTCTTCAGCTTTCACATCACCATCTGACATCTTACGCATGGCCTTGTAAAATGGTGCAGGTGCTTCACTGATGCTATTTTTATGTGGGATTAATTTAACTCCCGTGCAGCTTTCTGAAGCATCTGGATCAACTATAGGATGCCTAGACCTATGTTCCTCATCTTCTAAAAGAGCATGAACATTTAACACAGTGTCACTACCAATTCTGACTTTGGCTTTTTGAAAAGTTGCAGTTATTTTTTCCTGTATGACATTGATGCACATTGAATTTAGAACCAATCCGAGGACTAAATATATAAAAGATCCCATCATGTATTGCTGGTTTTGAGGTGTGTAGTCACCGAGTCCTATGGTAGTCATAGATATGAAGACGAAATAAAAACTTTCGAACACTGTCCAATCTTCCCAGTAAGTAAAAATTAGTCCACCGACTACCATATAAATTATAACCATCAAAATCGCTAGAGTCACTGGGAGAACGAATTCATCCTCCACTTCAACATGTTTGTGATTCTTTTCATCAGGGTTCATAAAATCGAGATTTTTATATAATTCGTCATTGTGTATTGTTAAAGTTGTTACTTGATTGCAGTATGAAGATGGATCATTGGGAATTGCATTATCATCTTTACTTTCTTTTGGTTTCTTATCCTGTCTAACTGATCTCCATGATACAGTCATATACTAAAAATAAAAAGAAAGAGCATTAAAAAAGAAAGTTAAAAATACAGTAGAAGTTGTGGCTTAATGAATTCTTACCAAATGTATAGTTCGGAGTTTTTGAGAAGAGAGAAGATGGAAATATGTTTTACTCATAATCTAAATATATCTTATAATAATATAATCTGATAATAATCTTATTATAATATATCTTAGTAAAATATAATTTTTAACTGAAATTTGTCAGTGAATAACAAAATCATAAATTAATATAAAACAAAACTTTTATTTTCAGAAACATAGAATCATCAAACATAATTTTAATTAACTGTTTATATTAAACCAACAACGATAAGCCTTCTTTCTTTACTCCGAAATTTTTAAACGATGATTTTTCAAAATATTTTAAAATAGGGATTCAAATCATTATCATGTAATGTTCACACTGTGTTTTTTTATTTAGTGTTTACCAGTGATGATGTAAAACATAAACCAAAAGAAGTTGTTGTCTTAAAACCGTCATTGTGATTATTGTTCCAGAAATATATATATCGATCGAACTTTTGTTTTGTTCACAAGTGTTAGATTTTTTATTGTAAATATGGCTATTTTTTAAATTTAAATGTACTTTTTTGATAATTTTAAAGTGATAAATAACATACAGTATTATAACAATCATTAGAAACATATAAATGAAACATTTATATAAATCAAATACTCATTTTCCTCTAGAATTTATTGCAGTAGAGATGATGGAATGGAAAAGATGATACATATTACACTTACGAAACAGTTATCGTTCATTTAATGCGAATTAATTACCAGAGTTAATTTAAAAGAGAGTAAAAAAAATAAAAATAAAAATAAAACAGTATTTAAATGGTTGTCGTTTCTAAAATGTTTAATTGGCAAAGTACAGTTACAATTATTGTACTAATTAAATTCTATTTATCTAATTAAATTTAGATAAAGAGAAACTGAATATTCTGAAATCTGGATGAACGATAAATAGTTATCCCATCTCTTTAAAAATTTAATGAGTATGTATTTCTCCTTTTGATATAAAATTCTACTATATATTTTTCAATTCACTTTTTTTACGAAACTCTTTATAAGAAAGATTTTTGAAATAGATGCGTCAAATAACAAAATTCCCTTCCCCTCACCCCATTGTAACTTAACGTATGTTTTATTTCACAAAATAATATAAATTTTCGAGTATGCGTCATTTCCAACCAATATAAAAGATTCATACTTAAATAACTTCTGAATCTTTCACGATTATTCTTTCATAGGAATGCAAAAAGAAATCTATTTTCTTGAACGGATGACAAAAACACGATAAAAAAGTAGAAGTTGCAGTATCTTACAAAAAGTACGCGACAAGGATTTATCAGATTCTCTGTTGCTGCAAGCTTGTATACATTAAAGGGACAGGAAGAGAAGGGGACACAGATTGCATGGAAAAAGAATTTCACAAAATTGAGCTCAGTAGAGATGACTTCAACATTCTTATCACATGGCGCCCGAGGGAGTATACTATGCGATATGTGTAGGATGAATTTCTTTGTAACGAATGAAATCACTCTCCACTTATATCTTTTCTAAATTTTTATTGAAGGCAATTTGTACGAAATACAAATAAATAGTTCAGAGCTGTGCTCATTCATTTACAAGCTACCTACGTTTATGAAAGAATTTGAATTTCATAAATAGCCATACTTGTAACGTTTCTTAAGGGAAAATATTTTCTTTTAGAGGTATGACAGAGTTTCCTTAAAAATATCATCTCCATATAAATATATATATATTCCTATTAAATCCCGATTTTAAACATGTGATATTTCTTCTCTCCCCTGTCACTTTCAGGGATGAGAAGTAACTTCAGAAGATTGATATAAATAACAATAATTAAAAAAATATTTAGTTATTGTACTATTATTTTAAAATGTGCCATAAATATTAAGATTTTGCTCAATTTGTCCGACGTGCCAGGAAAAATTTCAAAGTTGGGCTTATTTATTTCAGTATACCGTCGTTTATGAAAGAATACATATTTCAAAAATTGCTATACTCTAAAGTTTCTTAAGGAGAAAATTTTTCATTTAGAGGCATGGTAGTGTTTGCTTATTTATTTCAGCATACCGTCGTTTATGAAAGAATACATATTTCAAAAATTGCCATACTCTAAAGTTTCTTAAGGAGAAATATTTTCATTTAGAGGCATGGTAGTGTTTACTTAAATATGTCATTTCTGTATAAATTCACATATTGTCCTATTCAATCCCAATTTTAGAACCAAAATATTTCTTCTCTCCACTGTCACCTTCAGAAATGAGAAGATACTTCATAAGGTTGGTATACTACATAATAATAATTAAGTAAATGGTCAAGTGCGAGCACCACTCGCGCTCAGAGGGTTCCGTACAATAAATATATGAATTATTGACTGTATTATTAAAAAAATTGTTGCTAAATGAACAATAGGACTTTGTAAAAAACTATACAAGGTAGGGTTGGGTATAGCTGTATATACTAGAAAAGTATGAATAGGTATACCATAAAAGTTCAAAGAGATATGAAGCTTAAATAATATCAAATATTGTTATTTTGTATAAATCTTTTTTTAACCTTATCCTAATCTGTTTATAATGAACTTAATTCGGTACTGACAATAAAAGTAGTGCATATTTAAACTTCATTTGGCATTTAATAAAACTAAATTCAGCGTAGTAATAATCTTTTCTTTTTACAGTATATCTAAAACAAAAGGAACTTCGAAAGGAGGTCGCAAAGTTGCAACGCAGCCGCTTTGGTCAGTGCCGCGTTTTTCCACATAGGGTTTTAATTAACCTTTAAAGACACGGGTAGCGAATTGAGAGAGCCACTCAATGCAAACTAGTGGCTAATCCCATAGTAATTAGGTGATTAATTCTAATTAAATTAGTCTGTTTTTGGCAATTTGAAGTTTATTGCTTTTATACTGCTACTGAGCATTGAATTACACAAATATATCATTAAAGGTTGTTATCTAGGCTTTAAAAGCCGATGGTATATAGAGTACGCCGCACCTGTCATTGTGTACGTCCAAACCGTCCGTGTTTTTAAGGGTTAGGCAGCCTAAGAAAGACTGCTCTGGGCCGGCTAGGCCTGCCCCTTACAGCTTAACGTCTCACCGGCATGTTCTCCGTCACGTTGGGTCTCGTTAGTCCAGTACTGTCCGGCCGAATGCAGATGCACATACATAAGGAGCGCACGGGGCGACGCCCACCCGCCAAGTGCGGCCACGCACCACCGACCACAGAACCCAGAATTTATTTGATAAAGCGATATGGAAGTTTACAAAAAAAGGCAAATGCCTCTGCCCGATAGGAAAACTCTACTCGCGACAGAGGGCGGGAGTATCAGAACACTGAAGAATAATAAAAAAAAAATTACATCACTGCTCCTGGCGGCCAGGGGGCAGACCCCTCCCGAAACAAGGGGCGGCAGGAAGGGAAAAGAATGATTTGCATGGCACGAGCAATTACTCATGCGTCCATGAGAGGGTAGGTCCTGGGTTTGGTTAGTAAGATGGCACGAAAAGACACTCAAGCGTCCATTGGAGATGTAACACTAGATAGAATGGTGGGAAGCACGAGCTCTTGCGTCCGTAGTGATGGATATCTACATGATGGATAGGATAATGCTCAAACCTCCAAAGAGGGCTGGCTGCTGGTGCTGCTTGAAGCTTGATGTAGTGACAGTGAGACTGGATAAGCAGAACTAAGACTTACGTTAAGTTTGATAGGTATGCAAGGAAATTGTGAGTGTGTTTTAATTTGTAGAGTAGGAGGGTGCGTGAAAGGACATTTTGGAGCCAATTGACTGGAAGTATGTCTGGACGCCTAAAGTGCCAGTGTTGCGTGAGACTACAACTATAGTACGGGTGACTTACAGTGCCAAGTTCACCGCATTTGCAAGTGGCAGTGGATCTAATCTTGAAGCGGTCCAGATATGCCATGAAAGGGCCATGCCCTGTTAAGAAGTTGGTGGTGTAGGATGTTAAGTAATAAAGTGTGAGAGAAACTTTAGGAATTAGCTTATATGTGTGCCTGCCTTTGATTGAGGCATCCCAGTGTTCCTGCCATCGCGTCAGTATCCTTTCTCTAAGGACCCTTTTGACATATGACAGGGGAACTGGGAGGTGTGTGTATATCGTTTCTTTCTGTGTAGCCTTCGTCGCTAGGTCGTCTGCTAGTTCATTGTCAAAGATACCTTTGTGAGCCGAGACGTGACCTAGCGAGATACGATGTAGGGAATTCTTTAGTTTTAGTTTGATTTGCAGTACTAGAGGATGTTTTGTTCTGTAGTGATGGATGTTTCTGTGTGCCTGTATTGCCTGCAGGCCAGAGAGGCAGTCGCTGTAGATGATAATACTATTGCTAGGGTGGGATTCCGCCCACTCTAATGCGTTTAGTATTGCGAACAGCTCCGCTTGGAATACGGAGTTATTATCATCTAGCCTTGCAGACTACTTATGAACCACCACATTGACTTCCGTGCCACGTGCCTTCCTACGATTTTTTCAAAAATCGTTATCAACAATGCTTTTATACTTCTGCTACGATAGGTACCGCCAGTGCTCCTCAACACCTTTGCTGAATGCCCTCAAATCGAAATTTGTGTGTAACGGAAAAATGCGCTATTTTCAAAAACTATGTGACCTAGGATAATCTGTATAGTTTTCATGCAAGGTTTAAATTAACGTCTACTACCTCTAATTCTTTCATAATTTTAGTTTCAGTTGATTCGGAAATAGAGTGGGGGGGGGCATATTTTTGCACTACATTTTCGACGATATCTCTGAAAATATAACACCTAAAATTACAAGAAATGCATTTTTGAGTTCAGCATTATGAAATCTTTCACACGATACCCACACGATATACAAAGAAAATATTTTTTTTTAAGTAGCATAATTAGCCCCTCTACATTTTTCTAAATATATTTGAGAATATTTAATAATCTGTAAATATTTGGGACAATAGTCTTTATTACTTCCCCCAATTTCAACTTTCCACGTTCCACAGTTTATGAGTGAAATGGCTGTGACACACAGACAGACAGACGCAGGAGTGATCTTATAATGGTTCTGTTTTTACTTTTTAAGTTCGGAACCCTAAAAATACCTTGTTATCTTACTATTATTTAGAAAATTGGAATAATGAATAAGATTTTTCAAATTATCTGAAACACCAATATATAGTTTACATTTGTGCTTATTCAATTTCAGTATACCAATTTCTGAATATGAAAGATTTAGAATTTCTAAAAAAGTCATTATTGTAACGTTTCTAAACAGAAAATATTTCAGAGATCAAACAGCATCTGTTTAAAATATCAGCTCCTTATCAGTACAAATATATCCCTATTATTATCTGATTTTTAACAACTTATACATCTTCTCACCACTGTCATCCTCAGGTATGGTAAAGTACCCCAGGCGGTTGATAACAAGCTGTATTTTTTTTATAACAATAATTAAAAAATACAGCCTTGACCAAAAATTTTGTCCCTTTCTCCCAACAATTTAAATATGACTTTAACAGTAAAGAAATGCTTAACTGCAGACAATTATAGTTTTGTGAAATAATACGTCATGTAAAATATAAAACAAAAATTGATACATTTCGAGAAAATTGAAGAGAATGGTTTTTTTGTAAATGTTATTGTTTTATTTTCATTTTGGCAGCATATGTTTAAAGTGTTAAGAGGTGATACTAAACTCTCCAGAAAACTTATAAACATTTAATTTTCAAATATTATAAATTATTAATATAATAATTATTAAATATAAAAAGATTAAAATGTTAATAGGACTGGCTCGTTTTCGGTCCGATTTTTGAACACAACTGTGTTTCAAACAATTGTCTTTTTTTTTTTTTTTTTTTAGATTTATTTTGCAAATTCGGCAGTTTTTATTGCAAATTTTGCAGAAACCTACGATAAAAGTAATTCTTTGGAAATACTGGTGTTTAAAAAACGGATCAGTGTGACCCTTTTATTAATAAATTTGTCTCGAATTTTCAAAACTAATTGGAATATTAGTATTTTATTTTTACTATACGATAGAATACCCAACTTAATCCACATAATAAAACAATTTTAAAGAAAATGTAACATGATATATTCGCCCACCAATACTCGTGTTCACCATTTACCTTAACCTAGAAAACATCGGTCGAAAGCTCAAATCAAATACACGATTAATTTGATTGGACTGATCGTGGCTGAAGTCCAATCAGATTATTGATAAATACCGTTTGAGCGTTCGACCGATGTTTTCTAGATTGAGGTAGATGGTGAATACGTGAATTAGCTCTTCATTTATAAATTTATTTTTAAAATTAATTCAGCTTGCAAAGAATGGCAACAAACGAACAACCCAGCTTTCAATTAACCATTTTAATGAAACATTTTTTTGTAAAAATAAAAAAAGAGTTCCAAAAATATACTAAACAATTTTACTGGACATTTCGTTGTTGTGTTATGCAAGTTATAGTCCAAGAGTAGACAGCACAATAACCTATGTTATCAAGCACAAGAAAAAACCTTTATTTTATGGGAGAGTAGAAGTAGGATAATCTAATGATCCATATCTGCCGGAAGTAAAGTGGCGCATAAGCCAAAAATTAATACCACCAGTGGTTGACTCGTATCTTTATCATTGTGTTTGTCCTACAGCTATCCTCCATGTTTTCATACCTTTGTTTGTAGGACAAACGCAATGATAAACCTACGTATCAACCACTGGTGGTATTAATTTTTGGCTTATGCACCACTCCACTTTCGGCTGACATGGATCATTAGCTTCCCCTACTTCTACTCTCCCATAAAATAAAGATTCTTTTCTTGTACTTGATAACATAGGTTTTTGTGCTTTTTTGCAGGTTTTGTGCTAGGTTTTTAACTATTAATAGATAATCATCAAAATTAGAATAACTTTTGCAGAAAGTGACAAATGACAAATATTTTTAATCTCCAGAAACGAAAATAACTTTTTTTTTTGTTAAAAACATCAGTAAAGTACTTTTTAAAGTTTATTTTATAAGTTGATTTTAATAACTTTTATTAACACATGTTAAAAATATAAATAACGATAAAGAAGTAAAAAAAATATTTAATTCATTTAACCTAAGAACGATTTTTTATGATTTTCCTTGATGAAGACTAAGTTCTTTATATTTTGGGATTTTTCTAAAAAAAATATTTTAATTTTCATGACTATCTATTAACTTTTGTAACACAGCAACATACAAGTAGAACGATGTAGTTTCGTATTTTCTAAAGACACTCGTTTTTTAACGCAAATGGTTTAATTAAAAGTGTTAATTAAGAGTTGAGTTGACATTTTCTTGAAATTATTTACAATATAAATATAACTGTAATAACTTAAAAAAAATTTCATAATTGTATGTAGTTAAGTTTTTGTACCAAACTATTATTTTTAAAGCTATAACATTAAAAGTATAAATAAAGTATATCAAAAGGTACATTAAAACGTATACTTAATGATATATTTAAAGATATATTAAAAGCATAAATGTAAAGATATATTAAAAGATATATTAAAAATATAGATATTTAAAACTATACCACTGTTTTACATGTTATTTAAAGGTTTTAGCCATATTCTATGCTACGAACACAATATAATGCAAATATTGTGTAATGCTCCTAGGAAGTCATTTTTTTATTTTAAAGAAAATTCTCTGCGAAGGTAGTTGGATACATTAATCAGAAATCTCCCGCTTGTGAAGAAAAAATCTTCGTATTTGAACATACAAGATGCGTCTGAAAAGTTTGGAGAATGGTATCAGAAACCAGAAAATACAAATAAATAACCTTACATTGCCTTCGAAGTAATCTTAACGGGTCACAATACATTTTCCAGAACGTTTGAAACGTTTCTAGAAACTATAAGCGAAGGATTCATTTGGATTCGTTTGAAGCGTTGCGGACGCAGTCCTTTAACAATTTTTTTAATTCCTAGTATGTAAATCGCAAAGACAGTCACCGATTTACTCACCAGCATCCGTCACATTTGTTCGATGTTGTCAAGCGTTTTGCTTGTTGACCTTCTACCCGAACATGGGACAACTTCAACAGCTTCCATTCCGTTACGAAAACGTTTGAACCTATCGTAAACAAATTTTCTATTCACGGCTGCTATTATGCATCCTTCTACCAATCTAGCATTAGTCTATTTCGCTGTTTTTACTAATTTGTAACAAAACTTGACGTTTACGAAATGCTCCATTGCACAATGGCACGAGTATTGGCATTTACTATGTTCGAATGGCTGCAACAATCGAATCTGCTTCCGTATAGTGTGTTGGACCGCGACCAACGACATACAAGGCCAATTCATGACTTTTAAACCATCACACGGAGTAGATCATCTTTATGCGCTATTGACGCAAAACGATGGTCGTGCAACTTTGTACCAATAACGGTGTAAAGATAATCGACTCTGTGTGACGTTTTAAACGTCATGAACTGGCTTTTTATGTCGTTGGTAGCTGTTGGACTGCGTCCAAGGAAGTATGACCGGAGGACATAACTTCAGATTAGGGAATCTCTACTGATCCAATCGACCGAGAAATCCCTGCTAGGGAGGAAGGAACCAGACAGGAGCTATCTCGGCCAATTAGGTAGGCCGAAAATCACGTGATCTAACGTCATGAATTCCGTTGCAAGACGGGAGAAACAAACAAGTGCTTTCTCGGCCGGTACTGAAGCCGGCTGTGGTGGGACGCTGCATGTCATTTCTCGACTATTATCTCCATGCAAGTGCGCATGTACGTACGCGTTTTTAGCCCAGTTTGTCGTTTAGAAATGGACCCACTCACCGAACTTTTCAGACGCACCTTGTGAAAAGCATTACTGAAAACAAGCAAAATTTCAGAGATACAAATCATGTACAAATTTAGAAGTTCATAGAAGGCTACATATAATTTCTTTAAATTATACATTTTTCGATAGGAATGCGGGTTTGAATATTTTTAACAAAAATTCTCATCTGTTATAAAGGAGGATTAAAAATACAGTTAGTGATAGAAACACACCTTAAATGAGATTTTAAAAAATACACGAACAAACGGAATAAAATATTTAAAACAACTTCATTAATTATTCATTACATTAATCATTTAATTAATCTTTTCATCTATTGAATTGTAAATTAATTATTTTTAGCTATCTCATTAAAATTTGTACATGCTGATGAAATTTCATTAAAAAATATCTATTAATTCACTAATGATTTGAAAAACATTTAATTTGAAATTTACTTTGTATATGTTTTTTGGTTTTGTTGTTTGTTTGTTTTTGCGATGCATTTGAGAGAAATTACTCCAGGCTTTTTTTTTCAGCTTTAAATACAAGAAACAAAAATTTCATTAATGTTCAACAAATGAGCTTAAAATAACTTTCTGTTGATTACGAGAACATTTTATGTTTAAAAATTATTCAAATATTTTCTGAATTTGCATATATTTTTCATGTTTTGTTTTATGATTAATTAGAAATTTCCCGTTTGCACTTTGGAAAAGAACTTTGTACATATGAACATAAAATGCATTAGTCATTTATATCGAGATATCTGATGTAGAACAAAACTGGAATATTATTTTAGTTTTTAAGTTATTATGTATTCGTATATTTTAGATTTATTTTCAAACCATTTAGGAATAAAAACGACCTATGAAACCTTTTAGTAAAATAAAAAAAATGGCAAACATGATAAGTTTAATTTTGAAGTAACTCTGCTGCATACCAGGAATATTGCGTTATTAAATTTATACATTTTTCTTCATCAAGATGAAATATTTTTAATTCAATAATTTCTCCGCATTATTGCTAAGTAAATAAATCAATATTTATACTATTTTTATATTAATTCTTTTGTGTTGTTTTTCATAAGCAAGTGCATTTATTATTTTTTTGTATATAAAAAGATATTGAATGCTATATTTATCTATTGCTATATATTGAGCCATTTGTCCAATTGGTAAGAAATGTGACCAAGTGTTGCATTTAAAATTAATTATTCTTTTGTAGTTATGTGTGAAAGAGGCTAAAATTTCCAAAAGTTATTTAAATAGTTTTATGTGTTTTTGTAAAATATTTTACATGATGGAATTCGATTCACACATAGATGAACAGGGTGGGCCAAAAACCTGTGACACATTTTAAAATTCTATAAAAAATAAGGTTTTTTAAAAAATTGAGCACATACATCAGACTTGTGTACTTGATATCATGTATCCGCTTACAAGTCATCGTCAATATACAAGGACGAGATAGCCACAAGGAAATTTACAACACCGTCGAATTACATCCGGGAGCTCCACAAAGCACGGCACGGAGCCAGCGGGAGTAGAACCCGCAGCCCACCTGCGCTCACAAGCGTAACGGATTTCTTTTGATTAAATGAACCGAAAATGCTACACACTTCATTTTCGATACCGAGCATGATATAGTAAACCCCTATAACATATATCCATTTTATGGCAATCAGACTATATTTACGCAAGATAGAGCACGGACAGACAAACCGAATTTATAAACACTTTTCAACTATGTTGGAAAGTGTTAAAAATTAATGATATAGAAGTGCGGTTTACAATAAAAGCATTGATAGGATGCAGGAATTTTTAACAGCTAAACAATTGAAATTCCGAAATTCACCGATAGAGGGTTCTTCTTAATATATATTCAGTGAGTATACGGGTGGACTCCTTATGCGATTTAATTATCAATTTGGTATATATGACCAGTTGTATTGAGTTAATTTTGCTTATAAATTCTCTAAACAGAGGAGAGTTAGCGGATGCTTTTCGAAAATACTGATTATAAAAATGTAAAGAAGAAGATGATCTCCGTTACGCAGTAACTTGTTCTACATTCCGAATTGATGATTCGGTCAATGAATCGACCGAGTGGTCAGATTTTACATAATTATCCTCATATATGTACTTCTAGACGATGCAATCATTTTAGCCCTCCTATAATATTTTTGCAATTAAAAAATACAGCATTTTCAAAATGTTTTTAATGCAAACCGCACTTCAATATCTTCTTAAAGTAATTTTTAATGAGATTTTTACTATTAGCACAAATACTTTTGCTATTAAAAAATCCAGCATTTTCAAAATGCTTTTAATTCAAATCGCTCTTCAGTATCTTCTTAAAATAATTTTTAATGAGATTTTTAGTTTATACAGACTTTCTACCTATCCTGTAGATTGGATCCCATTACTCAAAATGGATGATGTGTCACTTAGTAAATACCAATCTACTACAGTAATACCTGTAAAACGGAACCTGTCTATATGCAGTATCCGATCTTTGAAATATTCGGAAAATTATGGTCCTGGTGAAAAAAATGCAATACAACTAAAGTAGACAGTGTGTCTGATAAGACGGAATATTGTCAAAAATGAAAAAATTCTCGTTCCTTTGCGTTTTTGTCTTAGCAATTTTTACTCTACTTTTTATAAGGCTAATAAGATAAAAATTGTTTAAGGGTCTCACACCTTTTAAAATCTCCGTCGCCAGTGGAAAAGTGACGTAATTTCAAGTTCTCATAACTTTCTAAATACTTATTGAAATTACGCAAATCTCTGTAATATATTTAAACCATATTTAAGGTTTTATAAAATGTAAAAATAAACATATAATATAATATAAAAAATTCAGTTCAGTTAACATTGCAAAATGTTCTCGCATGGTATGTCACAATCCGCACGATAATTTAACTTAGAATAGATATATAAACATAAAACTTTTGTTAAAATTAGCTTTTGCATATATTTTATAGAATGAAGAATTAGTATTATTGAGATAAGTAAATATTTTCATTATTTTTTAATCATTAATTATTTTTCATTTTATTTTAAAATAGTTTCTGCGGAAGCATTTATGTATCATTAATTCATTCTATAAAGTATAGTTTAAAGCTCATTTTAACATAATTTTTATGTTGATAAAACTATTCTAAGTTATTGTTCGAATTGTGACATACCATGTGAACACTTTCTGCAATATTAACTTAAATGTATTTTTTATTATATTATATTATAAGTGTTTATGTTTATATTTTATAAAGACTTAAATACAGCTTAAATATGTATATTACAAAGTTTTATGTAATTCCAATAATTATTGAAAAAGTTATGAAAACTCGAACCCATGTCTATTTTACACTGACCACGGAGATTTTAAAAGTTTGAGACCCCTTTAAACAAATTATTCTGTCATTCATGACATTTATGCTACTAAAATATGTTTAAAATAAAATTAAATAATCATTTCTTATTATTTTAAATCATTGTAAAATTTAGCATGAAAATAACAATAAAATCTAACCTCTAAATCTTGAGTTTTAAATCTTGAAAACAATATATAAACTGTAATATATTTCTAAAGAATCTTTATGAAGTAAGCAAATAAACGTACTTGCAATGGTTTATCTTCTGGAATGGCTGAAGTATTTATTCGAAATGTTCCCGTTTTGTAAAATCTTCTAAAATAACGAAAGACAAATTTCATAGCTTTTGTAAAGAGTTTGCCCAAGTCAGCTAAAACTAGAAACATCAAGGGAACACCCATCGCTGCATAAAATGTTGTTGCTGCTCTACCAGTATTTGAGCAAGGAGCAATATCTCCATATCCTGAAAAAGAATGATGGAAAACAATATATGTGAAGAGTTGCATCTAGATAAAATAGGAAGAAAAGGAAGCTTTATTAGTTGTATCGAAAAGAAAAAGAAAACAAGGAAAGTAAAGTAACAGAAATATACCTCATGCTTAACATAGAAATGCATACGTCTTGGAATAAATCATATCCTTGGAATTATGTAATCATAAAAATAAATAAGAGAAATGTGAATTCAATCTTTTCTATAGAACATAAGAGAAAGCTTATATTTTGGAAAATCTCAAACAACTATTGAAACTTACCTATAGCTCATTTAGGAGAAAGTTTATTATATGAAAATAATGTTTAAATACATTTAATCTTTCAGCGGGAGATATGTAACTTTTTGAAGGACTAGGCGCTAGTCGCAATTTTTACGCAAAAAAAGATATGCTATCACTAATGCAATATAATTCATAATAGTGATCAGAGGCAAGTGATAGAAGCAATTATGCATTTCTGTAGTAAAAATTAAGTTTTGATTTCGGCGATATATGTGAGAATAATGTAAAAGAAGAATCACTTTCACCGTAAAAAGATACCTTTTAGCGCGCTCGTTGAAAGATTAAATACATACATCTATCTCATTATCTTTCGATAGCTAAAAAGTTCCATAATATTCAACTTAGAAGACAAGTTTACCGATAAAACTAAGATGAACATACTATATATATTTTACATGCTCTAAGTATTTTAATAAGTTATTCTCATACTCTAAGTATTTTAATATTGATTTTATAGTCTGTGTGTAAGTTATATTAATCAATGCAAAATGTCAAAATTTTACACTCAGTGAGATTCTTGATTTAATGGTGAATATTATTAGACTGTATTTTAAAATAGATTTAAATCAAAAGATCAAATACAGTTTGATACAAATAAAACCGGAACGGATATGAAAATCTCTGTGGCACCTGAAAACCAAAAAACAGCGTAAACTGAATTTCACGATGACCCTGGACCCCTATTCACATACAATCAACGTCCCAACGCTCGTGGCAAGAACCTGTGTTTGAACTTCCCGGATTCAACCATTATCCGGATTACCCGGGCTCCTTTGAAGTTCACAGTTTTGAAGTTCTTTAATTTTCATGTATCACAGAGCTTTTGATGTCTGAGGCGGTTTTATTTGGACCACCATGTATTTTATGCAATTTTAAGAGAAAATTATAATTTTAATGTTTCTGTATTTTGTATCAGATTATTTAGTTTATAAGAATATTTACGACAAATACATGGGACAACTACGGAAAAAGTTCTTTTTGAGCGTAAAAAATTCCATAAATAAACTTAATCCAGGAAAATTTATATTAATAGCCATAGTTCATCTTTCACTTCTTTTAAGATTCATCTGGATAAACGTACAGTCTTGTACAGTCTTTACATTATTTGGTACTTAATTTATTTTATAGCGATTTAGTGTGGTAATCTCATAAGTAATATTTTAATGGAGGATAAAAATATAGAATGTCTTGCTTCTTAATGCCGGAGTTATTTAGTATAAGATATCAAACGTAAAGTAAATATCTCTTAAAAACCTTTTCATATATGAATTTAGAAATGATTTTCATTAAAGAAATTATGCTTACATTTTAAATCAAGAATGGAAGATACACAAAGTTCACAACCATTTCTAATTTAGTGAAAATATTTAAAAATTAATGACAAATGGTAATATGCACATCACGGAAATTAAATACGGATGCTTCCTGCCTCTGAATATTTTTATTAGGTTGCTACTGTATTTTGAAAATAGTTGCACATAATTTTATTGAGGTCGAGGATACACGAAATGATTGTAATAAAAATTCAAACACAGTTTTTGAAAAAAAAATATTTTAAAATAAAAATAAAATTTAATTAACGTATAAAGGAATATTCAGAAAAAACCCTGCATTATTGAATGAATATATTTATCAGTCTCCCAAAATAAATGAAAATGTTAATAGAGAAAATTAGGTGGTGTAATGTAACAAGCGTAGCAAGGTGTAACATGTAAAGAAGGTATATGTTTGCACTTCTGTCATAAAAAATACATAAATAAATAAATTTACAAATCATTCCTTTTAGTCAAATATATATTTTAAATGTCTGATATTATGTAAAAACCCTAAAGCATTTTTTTTTTAATTTTCTTTCAAAAATTGACTAATATGTACCGAAAAAACTAACCTTTTTTGTAAAATGACCAGCATGTTTAATTTACCTTGTCAGTAGCGGAACAGATCGTATATTGAAATAATAGAGCCTGTTAATAACTATTTTGTTAAGATAAATCATGTTTTAACCTCTTGAGGGGCGGTGGGATATCCCACGTACTTTTAATCAAGATTCTCAACAGAAACTTTTAATTAAATTTTTTTTATAACTTGTAGTTGTAAAATTAATATTCCTTATTTTGATATACATGTTTTCGAAAATTCCGGTGTGAATTCAACATTACCGAAACACAATGACTTACCCCTAAAAGGGTTAAAACTATTTGGGTAGTAAAACGAATAGATAGCTAAGTTTTTCCTTTTTCTTTTCAAACATGTTTTATTATTTTTTTCCTTTTTAGAGAACGGGAATATTTAATGGTTATTTTATTATGCGCTCATTATTTTAAAATATACTCTAAATCCTAGTGGTAAAACGTAGCTAAAATTGTAAATAAATTTGGGAAAAAACTTACCGTTTTATAGTGATAGTTCATCTTTCTTCTTTTCTTAAAAATTTTCTTCAAAGCTGTATGCTTGAAAACCAATTACTTTGATTTTAATTAAAAGATCTAGAAGCGATAATGCTGGAATTTTACATAAAGAATTTTCTTATATGAGCTTCAGCTTATTTACCAAACATTTTCCCGCTTCTAAACAAATTAATTTAAAAATAACAAGTTCCATACTAAACTAATTTATGCTGTTAAAATATGCAAGAAATGTCTTATATATTTTTATCTTGGTTGTAAAAAAATGAGAACCACAAGTTTTCTTATATATTATATTATAAAGGTTGAAAATTACACACACTTAAAAAAAAATCTACCCTTATATAAAATAATAAAGATGGGATTTGAAATTCAATTAAAATTAGATCTCATAAAATTATCAAGGGTTATCAAATAATGTGAGGAAAGCTATTTTAAACTCACATTTTCAAATCATTAAAGTATTAAATATAATTGTTGAGATATATCTAATCATTAAAATTCAATCATTAAATGCATTACTATGCTACTTAGAATCTTAATGTCTAAGATAAATGAATTAAATTAATTTATTACAACTGCATATGTTTGAATGAAATCATTCAACATATGCACTAAAGAGTGCGCATTATCTTTCACTATATTACAACGAAAATTTATTGATAAAGGTTCAGTGAAGTATAAGTTAAAAATATGAAAAGTAAATTTGTTATAAAAAAATAACTATCTCCTACTAAATCTGAAAAGTTGATTTTTCACTTTTTTTTCTCATTCTTTATGATAAGGTGTTGAGATAAATATTTCTTCCACTTTTTAAATTTTTTATCTTTCTTTAGGTTTGAAAGATTGATGAATTATTCACTATCATAATGCGATAAGCGAAAAGATTCGTAAGTTTTGTTGTTTACCGCTTTAAGTTTAAATGTAATGCAAGGAAATTTATTTTCGCTTAAGACTATTTTTAACCCTTTAACTCCTTGAAATGCACCGGTATATTATACATACTACTTAATTACTTAATTTTAATTCCCAAATGCCGCATTGGCACCAGCATTTTAAAACTAAATTTTGATCTATACTATATACTCGAAGAACCGCTTTTAGTCACTTTCCTATAAATTTTTTTGTAAATCCTGGTGCAATCAATCCTTTTACGATTTTAGCAATCGAAGTACTTTGCCCTCAAAGGATTAATTGATTTTCCCAACCATTCAAGCAAATTTGCTTGCTTCGTAAATCAAAGCTTTTGGATACCACTAAATTTTAATGAATTATTTAATGTCAGAAATAATTCGATTAAATAAGGCGAAGATTACTATTCTAAAAACGTATTTATTTTACAATGTTATTTGTTTATTGGGTTTTCAAAAAAGAAGTTATTAAGGTGTTAATAGAGATTGTATTAATACGTTTTATTGTAGGCACCACCCCCTGAATACTGGCCTGAATACTAACATAAAAATAGTGGCTGTTGTAAGCGAATTTATTTCAGAAATTGTACGGTCCATTGGAGCAAGTAATTTCTTAAAGTAGTCTTCTAGTTATTTAATCTGAGATAAATAAGGCATATAATACCTTTAAAAGATACTGGTACTTAAATTCAAGGGATCGTACGGACGCTGAAAAAAAATCTACTTACGACATTCGCCATTTTTTTTTATCAACGCGTAAGTCTAGTGTTCAGGAGGCGGTGTTGTAGGATACAGTGACATAGTAAATTTTTAAAACTTACCTATAGTTGTTATTACAGTAAAGCAGTAAAATATTGACATTTCTATGCTCCAACCATCGCTTTTTTTAGTAGTAGTAGCATTTTCACTAGCTTTCAGTTCTAAAACTTTTGATTCATGCAGTTCAATAATCATTTCAACTTTTTCCATCCATTCATTTTCGTCTTCCAAAAAAGCAGTTCTTTTTAGTTCTTCAAGTACTTCTTTTCGCTCATGGGTGATATTTAGAAAAGGTTCTCTTTCGCAATGGGTTTCTAAATACTGAAACAACAGTGCTCCAGCATATAAATAAAATGAGATGGCACAAACTAAAATGAAATGATGAATTTTGTGCTTTGTGAAAGTTTTTAATTTTTGCACTATGTAACTGTCTTCTTCATAAGTTGCGGGAACATGCAATGTATCCAGTTGGCGCAAATCACGGGGTATGAATACTTTGCAAGTACGGCGAAGTGTTGGACGCCTTCCTCGTACTTTCCAGATGCTGTTTATAGTTAGAGAGCTTCTTGAAATGCCGTAAGGCTTCATGTCACCACTGACTCTAATCAATTAGGAGAAATATTTACAGCGATAATGAAAACCTTTTAGGAAATATCTTTAATCATATAGAATGCAAGGTCTCATAAATAGCACTCAGTGTCATATCGCAGATCACTTTTAGCATAACAACAGGTATATTAAATATTACAAATTCAGAAGGCAAGGAATTGAAACGAATATCGTTGGAGACCGGCATACTTGAAAATTTCCCAGTTTTATTTGATAAAAAATCCTAAAAGTCCATCAGTGAGTCTAAGCGACTTCTCTTATGAAATTTAAGCGAGTTTCTCTTGCAAATGGAAATTGTAGAAATTCTTCAGCTACGATTATTTTACAATATATGTCCCAAATCCGAGACCGGAAATGCTTTCTACGTTAAGCGTTCTGTACTTATCATTTTATATTTAACAGAGAACTCTACTGCAGTGCCCCCAATAAAACTTGCGAACACAGTTAAAGATAAAAATGTGATCTTAATCGTTCTTGAAATATCTTTTATAAAATTTCAAGAAATTTGAACTCTGCTGTAGGTCAGAAAGACTGAAATTGCGAGACGTGGTCCAAAGTCCGAAATATCGTCAAATTCACCCCCTCCACTCTCACACTCACATCAGTCGTATGAATGGAGTAAAAGTGAAGAAACGCTTATCGGAGTTTGAAGATTAGATTAAGTGGAAGTCTAATTCAGGAGATTCAAATAAGTTTCTTTGACGTCCATTCTAATTTCAGATAATACCAAGATTTGAGGCATGCAGTTATTGGTAGGCGTATCAGATATGTATTGCATTTCGATATCAGTTTATTTGTTTTAACTTTTAGAATTAATTGTCTGAGATTGCAGTGCGTATTTAAATATACGTAGACGTAATGATATGATAAGAAAATTACAAAAAAGATCTTTAAAAATGCTTTTGCGAAATACCTAATATTGCGTCACTCGAGTCAATCCCTTGATTTTCTATTGGTTTAAGTAGATAAACATTTATTTCAAAGTGTAGAATTAATTGCATGAAACGTACGTTAACATTTAAATATAAGTTGATATTGCAATATAGTAGGTAAGTTACAACGAAGTTCATTATAAAAGCTGTTGCGAAATATGTGATATTTCATCTCTTGAGAATCTACAATGTGAGCGCTAATTTCTAAGCCCTATAATCAATAAAATATTTGCTTTATAGTTTAGAATTAATTTTTGGAAGTATACGTAAGCGTATGAGCATAATTTATTATTGTTGGGATGTCACAAGATACATACAAAAAAGCTTTTTAATTTAGCTGTTTCAAAATTTATAGTTTTACCACTAAAGCAATCTCTGTGAAAGCCAGTTTTTGTTTGTTTAAATCTGATGCCAAAAAAAAAAAAGAAAAAAAAATCCTTTCTACGTTACATATTCTGTCAAGCTGATAGCTTCATAACTCATAAAGGTATCGGGGGACCGAGAAATTAAGCTTAGCAATGTCCGGCAATTTTCAAGAAAATTCGCGTTATTTGGATCAACACGTTCCGTGTGGATAGCGTATGTTTCAATGATAGACTACCTGATATCTAATAATCATGAAGATTTTCCAAATATACATATGTCAATAACTCCACAAATTAAAAAATTCCACACCAGACAAATAAAATTAATCTAGAATACGACCATATGGATTGCGTTAATAGGTAAAACTTTGAACCAAATAAATGTATTAGTTCAATCATTGTCTATTTCAACATTTATGAGAAAATTTGGCACTTTCAATTCAATATAAACGCAAAATTAATAAGTGGGAAGACTGCATTGAAATATAATCGCTCATTCTCATAATTGATATAGAAAAAAAAGGCGGTATACTTAATATGCTGAGAAACATTGACCTCAAACAGAGCTATTTCAGAATGTTACTGAAATTGTTTTCTCAATGGAGTTGAAAATAGTGTTTAAAAAGAAATCTCATTTATCTGTTGTGAAAAATGTAAGAAATTTTTTCATTTAAACGTTGTCTGGTAATTTTTATTATTTATCTTGTTAATAATATTTTCTAGATACTAAGCTATTTAAACATGAGAAAATAAGCGTAATATATAACATTTTCAATAATATTTTGTTGTTTTATTTTTGGAATAAATTTTACAAAATTTTTATAAAAAATATATTATTTTTTTAAATATGCTTAAGCGATTGTGCATTTTATAATGTAAATAAAATATTATGAGATATAACAATAAAAAAGACTTTCGCACTAAAATAAAGTCTTTTCACAACGAATTTTTTTTTTAAAGAGCAATTTAGTTTAATTTTTCTATTTAATAAATGCAAATGAGCGTGTGAGAATCTCCCAGCTTCGTTTTATACTTGAAAAAAATTTTTATTTATGGAGTAATTGACATGTTTATACTCAGTTAAAGTACTATTTTTTACCTCTCACTATTTTATTGTATTTATTTTAATTATAAAAGGACTTATTACACTGTATTTAAATGAATAAAGTATGACTACGATCAATCAGTGCAAGTAATATCGGGGAGACTAGGGAGGGTTGACCGTAGGAGGGGGGGGGGCTTAACTCACCCACCAGTTTTCATATTTAAAAGAATTTCAGAGTTTTATCAATAGGTGTCAACCTAAGCTACTGGAATGCTCAAACAACAGCCTTTGTTTCATACAGATAATAGAAATAGGTATCGAAAAAATCAATTGTGAGGTGTTTTCAACCTAAAAGTTGTGTTTTTTAGAAATATTTTGTAATATTTTTTCAGATAAAATATATCATAGAAATTTAAGTAAGTAGGTTTTTAGTAATGCTGAAACATCCAGCTTTCATTCTAGGCATAAAAATTGTACAGTAAGTTAGGCTTAACATAACAATGTGCTATTCTTTAAAAAAGGGGCATGTGGGTAGGCTTGACCCAGACAATGTAAGAGAGAGTTGACCAGATGCTCAAGGCTCCCTTAGTTAAGTGGTTTTTGAAATCATTTTATTATACACTGTGCATAATGAAAGCTTAATGGTCATATATAAAAAATAATGTAACTTTATTCTGTAAAGCTACTGTAAAATGGGGTGACGGAAAAGAAAATGTTTAAAACTGATTAAAGAAAGATGTGAAAAATTGCTATAGTATCCACTGCAAAAATTTTAATGAAACATAAATGGGAAAGTTGATAAGAACTTTTTTCCTTTTAAATATCACTTACAATAGGTAAATAGAAACAGTAGAAAAGACTAGAAAGGACTAGAAAGTATAAAAGCAGTCAACCATTTCAGGGGCAGTGGTATGTTTATGAAACCATTTGATTTTAATTCCCAAACGCCACAATGACACCAGAATTTTGCTAAAATATTTTCCATCTAATATGTATGTGAAATATAGCCCTTTTCTTATTTCCAGATGAATTTGTTCATAAATTCCGGTGCCAGTAATTTATTTCAATATTTTACTACTGAAAGTACTTTGTCTCTGAAAGGGTTAAAATATATTAATGATAAGTTAAGTGCTCACGCGGCTGCAAAAGAACATAGTATTGATCGAAAACTTGAAGAAGGTATGCAGACAAATTTCACCAGGATGAAAACAATGAGATGAAGCCAAAGTATGTGACAACTAGAGTTGTCAGGTCAAGTGTCCCAAAACGTAGGACATGGAGACAAAAAAAGCGGACTCCTAAATCCGGGCATAACAATACATGAAACCCTATGAAAACGGAACCTGTTTCTAACGAAATACTGTTTTAAATATTAAAATTTCATTTTCCCTGCTGTACAATTATACCTGCTCAGACAAAATCCTGTTTAAAACAAAATTTTTCTCCTCTGACTTGCGATTGCGTGTAAACAGGTTTGTTTAAGTGTCATATTTTCAAAAAATATTTTTTATAATAATTAAAGCATGTAGCATAAAGTTATTTTGCTTTTTTAAAACTGATTTTATTTCTCTTCATAAATATTTCAATATAAAAGAAAGTGGGACAAGCCGCCCATATCGTGGATCAACCCTGCCATATGTAGGGAGTCTTGACCGATTATTTTATCATGATTAAAATCAATCATTCTTCAAATTTCTTATGTATTACACTTATGTAGATATTTTATTTTGATAACTGATTGTATAACGAATAAAATGATATATAAAACTTTATTCTACGTTCTATATTTAAAAAATAAAAAATCCTTTTGTAAAAAGTGGGTCCACCCTCCCTAGTCTCCCCTACTGTTAAAATTCACAAATAAAATCACATACATTGCTTGCAGTAATAATACAATTACATTCCTATAGTATAGGATAATTAAAAACTTGTCTATCCTCAGAGATAGCATCAGGAGAATCTAACATGATATAAATATCTATTTATATTTTCATATCATGTTAGTTTATCAGGATGCTATCTCTGAGGATGGACGAATTTTCAATTATCCAAAACTGTTGGAATTTACTTGTATTGTATTATTGTGGACGAGTTTTTAATTGTCCGAAACTGTAGGAATGTAATTGTATTATTGTAAGTAATGTGTGTAATTTTATTTATGAATTTTAAAAATATATTACATACACTGATCGGCCGTAGTCATACTTTATGTTTTTATTTATTTTTTTATAAATTGGCTTAAATGCGTTTAAAGAATTTTCTTATTGGTTAAATACTCATTTTTATGTTCATTAACGGACGTTTAAGAATTCTCTTAGAGATGACAAATAATTTAATTTTGTAAAACAGTGGACATTATAGAATATTCAGAGAGTAATAATTCAGTGTGTAGGAGTAACATCCAAAACGTAATATTTCAGCGCAAAGAATTTTTTTTATATAAAATTTTAAAGGAATAAAAATAAAAATATCATTAAATACAGAACTTTCTCAATATACAGAAGACAAAACAGTAATTCAATAAGTTGTAGAAAAGAAGCACACTAAAATAAAATATAGGAGTCTGCTTAATAGTATTAAACATTTATACATGTCCTCCGAAATCCCCTTTGTAACATAAAACAATTTATTTTAAAAACAATCGTCAAGAGGTCTTTATTTTTAAGGTGAATTTTATTCTGACTTACGTACTTATCTCCAGCAGTTACTTTTAAGATTTAAACGTAAGAGAGGTATAATTTCATTTTCAAAATGAGTCAGATTTTAACTGAAAATGTTGTAAAAAGACGTAAAAATTAAAAAATATCTTTTAAATTGTATAAAATCCTATTAATGTAATCGCATCCTATTCAAATCTTGTTAATTTTTATGCGATTAAACAATGTTTCAATGTAATCTTGTAATCTATAAAAGGTACATGGACATTTAAGAAAGTTTTATCATATTTACGAGAATTTCGAACAAAACCACTTTAAAATAGGAGGAATCTATGTAGCTACGTTCTGAATAATCCACTTTTATTTTAAAATCGTTAATATTTGGAAGTTTATTTTGACTAATAATAGGTTAGAGTTTGAATATAAAGCTTGGCCATAAAAGAAGAATAAAAACCCTTTTAAATAACAAAAAAAAAAAAAAAAAGAAAAAAAAAAAAGAAAAAAAAAAAAAGAAAAAAAAAAGGAAAATATATGTAAAGCATTTAGTCGAATAATCATTTAAAATTGTTCATTATAGTTTAATAGTTTTTATATCAAATGTATTAATGAATTTTGAGATCACTTAATGAAATAAGAATGAAATTTTAGTAATAAAGGTGACTTTAGAAAAAAAAATTCCGTATCGATTTACAAACAGTAATTAAACTTATATTGGTTTAAAAATACTTATTTTTTGCACCGATAATACCCGGAAAAAGAATATTTTTTATGTTTATCGTCTTTTAGAAGTAAATGGGTTCACATTTACAGTTTACAGTATTTAAATACAGCATTCATGCTGTTGCTAAGTTTTCAGAAATGGTTCAAGAATATTCATTTTTCAGCCATTTTGTTAAAACCGCTGTTTCACTTTCATTTAACGCCATCAAAACTAGTATATTTCTCTTTTTTTAATAGATTACAAATAATGATATTTTGGGTTTCAGTTTGCCTTCTAATTTTTCTCTAATTTAACATATTATCTCATTTTATCATTTTTAACACAGTTTATGGCAATTTTTCGATAATATGTGCATACATTTTTAGGAGCATCTCCTAGCTTCGATTAAAAAAAAATATATCCAGAACACATGAAATGTGAAAAGATAAACACCAAATAAGTTCAATACAGTGTAAAAAAAGTTCTCTTAGCCCTCTAGTGCATGATTTTTTATTTTCCTTTAAAAAAAAAAAAATAATAATATATTTGATTCCTTAATGAGCATACATTAAAGGTAAAATGCTGAAAAAATTATCACTCTTTTCAGTATTTTGGATTTTTTTAAATGGTTGCCAAATGGCAACACCATGCATTAAAGCGTATTCTAAGCATATTCTACGATACTTCTCTGGTCTTTTTTTTTTATTAATTATCGGGTGGCATTTTACAGCACGGGATTCTGTCTCTTCTTATTATTCCAAGGCACGAAATTACTTTTGATTTTAAAATTGTCATTAGGTTCATTGATGTTGGATAGTTATCAAAATACAGTTTATGATTCACAAGTTCAATAACTAGATGAGTTAGTCTAGATTGACTCAAACGCTAACCTCCAATTCATGTCCACTAAGCAGACTGGTTATAATTTTTTTCGCAATAAATATCAAAATTGTACGCAAATCTTGATACTCCTGCGGAAAATAATAATTTAAAACCACAATTATGCTAGGTTTATTTATTTTTTTTGGGGGGGGTGGAGGGTGGGGGGGGGATATACTGCTTCATATGGTGACGAGCCTTTATCGCACTTATTTGGTCATAAACACAGAGAGATTCTTTTATGAGAATGGCCGTGAATTTCCATCCAGGGTAACTACTATTAATCTCAACTTCAATAAGTTATGTTTCCCAATAGACTGTATTATCGTTCAGATGTGAAAATTTTTTTATACTTTCAAATGTATTCAAGATAATAGTGCAACTACCTGGTGGTGCACAAATGACAGGGTTCCCAAACAATCTTATGATTTTATAGTTTGCCATGCTACTCAAGATACAAATTCTTAGATACTTTTTTCTATCTGTCGGGCATATATTGAGTGGCTTCTGAATATATTTTAGAGCACTTCACAGGCTTGTTTGTTCAGAGATATGCTCGAAAAGTACTGGGTGGAAAAATACAAAAAATATTTATATAGTGTTTTTAATGATTAAACACTTTCAGGCAGAGAAACATCTCCAATAATCTTTATCCAAGAAGGATCTGGTTGAGTTTGAAATTTTCATTTTTTTCTGTTTACGTTTACCTGGCTGCTTTTGTTTTGATGTAAAAAATAATATTCACTATCCCAACGTTTGCATCAAGATTCTAGTCAATTTCATTAGCTGATTTATCTGCATGTAAATCACAGTCAGTCTCATCATAAGTATCTGAACCGGTTTTTAACCAAAGGTTTGGATCACAAGTTGGATCGTCATCGCTGCCAAAGTCAGAAATGTTACTTTCACTTGAAAATACAATCCATATTTCTTCTGTTAATAATTTTTTTAGTATCTCTGATTTAAAATATATGTTTAATATGATGAGGCTTTATCAGAACAATTTTTTGGATGAAAATATAGACAAAAATAAAGATGAAACAATCAACTAATTCATTGAACAGAATACTAAAAATGTAAATAAAAGCGGAACTCAATTCATGGTGTTGCCAAATAACAACAAACGTATATTCGCAAGCATACAATATTTGTTGCAAAACAAAATTATTTAAAATAACTTTTAAAAGCATATTCTTTTGAAAATTTTTTTTTAAATTAAATTTTGCATTTTAAGTATTTTTTATTTGTGTTAGAAACCCATCTATGGCTAGGAAAATGGAAGGCTTCAAGAGTTCCCTTTTGTTTGTAACTGATAAACAAATATTATCACCTGTAGTATTTTTAATGAACTAAACCTAAATATAGGGTCAAAATAAATGCGTACAGCATAAAGTTATCAAGAGGCAATGGTAAATAAACTATAAGAAGAAAAAATTTAATTTGTTGTCAATTGGCAACAGTATGCACTAGAGGGTTAATCTAGAAAAATTCAATATAACCACGAACAAAAATACACAATCACCTCTACCGAGTTACTAACGATTCCTCAAAACGTTCTGTATCTTCAAAAAGCTAAAAAGCTAATATATTTTTGACATTTAAAGAAGTATTTGTAAAGATCTGAACTATATCAGATTCGCCATATAGAAAGAACTAATGCATTTCTAAAACAGAGTAAAAATATGGTAAAGTCCACTGAGACGTGCGGTAAGATGAAAGAAACTACTCAGTCACCATCGCTCTTGGACATTTGACAATCGGTGACAGTTTGCTAATGCTAAGGAGCAGCCGGTACTCTTTTGATCTTTGAGCGTGGGAAGAGAACTCACATACTTTCTCATGAGAGCATATGATCGCAGGATCCACGTGCAAAAAAGAGGAGTTTCTTAAGGTGTCCACTCAGGAGACAACAGTAAAGGTCCCTGGGAGGTTCTTAAAAAGAACGGACAGTTAGTGGCTGAGAAACTCACTATTGTTTTTAGAGGAAGATAATTGAGATATATATACGAGAGGATGCGGAGGGGAGATTAGATTTTGGCTGGAGTTGGAAGAGCGACTTTTGGAGTGGAAGATTTTGAAGGCCGAAAGGGCCGGACTTTACGATCCCTAGTACGGGGGAATGATACCTGAATCAGCGGCGACAGGGCACCAGGGTGCCGTCGCGGAAAAAGGAGATCTTTATCTCGGAGACAAGACCAGCGCTTTCCGTTCAAGTGATGCAATGCCTGTGGATTTAATAGACTAGCTGCCACCTTCTCATAGACACTATTTCTGTTACATAAACTTTGTTCAACAAATTTTACATTGTTGTGTACATAGCAACTTATCATTACTCCAGAATATTTTTTACTGTGTTATAAAATAAATTTCATGTTATCATATTCTAAGAGAATATAAATTGCTAAGCCTTCGAAGATTAACACCCTCGACCATCGCTACCGCCTTCTTAGGACACGGCACACATTTATAAAAGTAATGTTTTTTTTACTGTCACTGATATTCGGCAACATTTCCGAGTAGTTTCTATAGTGTATTAATCAGTTTTCTGAACCTGGAATATAAGTTTTTCGAATGCTATCCATTCTAAAGCAAACATTTTTCTGATCAACAAACATGTTTTGGATACATACATGTTAAATTAACACCATTAAAATTTATATTATATCCTTATTCTTCCATGTATAAATTCAATTACATAGCTCAAACTGTTGAGAATTGATAGCACCCTGAAAACCTATATTCCAGTTAGAGAAAACTGATTAATACACTATTAAAACTACTCGGGAACGTTTCCGAAAATAAATGACTGGAAAAAAAAACTATGTTTTTATAAAAGCTTCTGTAAATCTCAAAAATATATTGGTTGTCGAGGTTTCTAAAGATAAAAGATGCATTTCGGAAGCGGGGGTAATCCGGAAGTGGTTACTGTATATTTTCGTAGATTAAGAAACATTCGTCTTTTTTTTACACTATAGAAACTGTAAATGTAAGAACAAATTATTGAGGAGAAATGTATTATGAGAGTAAAAATCCTTTTATTAAAAAAAAATGTACTTTTTTTTTTAAATTTCAGTGAAAAGCACTGTGATCTCTGTATTAAAATTATTGAATTTTTATTTTTTATTTTTGTTTTGGAGCATGCGGCATATATATGTTATTGCTATTCTGTCATATAGAAATAGAAGTTTTTGCGATTCAAAAATAAGTCTTGGATGCTTTTTATTATTTTAATAAATTGGTTATTATAATAAAAAAACATTTGCAAGAAGATTTTAAGAAAAGGTAGACTCGGCATTTACATGACAGTTTCTCAGCTAATGATAGCACAATACTTTTGCATCACAATTTATACAATAATAATAGCTGAGTTTGCTAGACTTTAACAAGGAAATTCTGTTGAACAAGCTACAATTGTTACACAACAGAAGTATTGATGAGCTTGCTCCATTTTCAACTGACTATAGGCACATTGTTACAAAGAGATCTGCTGAGTCCGACAGTCTCTATGGGCTATATCTTTACTGCTGTTGCTAAGCGTCTAACGAATCCATCCTGTCACCTATTCTACTACTACTACTACATACACACGCACGCACATATCTATCTATCTATCTATCTATCTATCTATCTATATATATATAGAGAGAGAGAGAGTGAGAGAGAGAGAGAGAGTAATTGCCGCCTCATTCAGTTCTTTTCCTTTGAAGTAGGATAAACATAATTTCTAATGTACGAAGGACATGAAAGATAGTACAATGAACACACTATACAGTAAAATTATAACGTAGGATTACATTACTGATTTAAACGGGAAAATCATAATTCGCGCACATCGAAAATTACATTTCACCATGAATTATTTTAAAACAAAAGATAATTGTCAAGTTATAGTGTCTGTTTTTAAGTTAATTATTCTGATATTTATCGTATGCAGTTATATAGAATCTCTAATTATGCAAAAGTACTACTTCCGTTTTTAAAGCCCGTTTAATTTTACGTGAGTATGTAACAAACATATAAAAAATGAAATATATCTATACAATTCTATTAATTTAATCGGATTCTGTCAAAGTCTCATTAAAGTTAGGGGATTTAAAGAACATTTCAGAGTTATCTAGTAACCCATAAAAATAATTCTAGACATTCACAAAAGTTTTATCACATTTATGAGACTTTCGAACAAAACCACTTCAGACTGGAAGGGAGATACATCTTAGATTATTCATTTTTATTTCATGGATAAGCCAGATTACATTATGATGTCGAGAATTTCAAAATCTTTTTGCAGCTTAAAATAATACGTAGTATTTTCATTTTGTAACTGTTATATGAAAGACTACATAAAACCTTGAAACACTCAGTTTTAATGTATCAACCTTCGAGACTTGAAAAAATTGTATAAATTAGTTTACGGAATCACCTTTCAAAATTCATCATTATAAAGTTTAAAGTTTTAATATCAAGAATACTTATGAAGTTTGACATCTTTCTATAAAGTGAAAACGGAAAATACTGCATAACAATTGTTTTTTCGAAGAAATTTTAACATCGAGTTAAAAACTACAATTAAAGCATTATTGCTGTATAAATAATTTAATAAATAATTAAAATGGTGTGCCAGTAATGGGCTTGAAAGTTATTTCTTGTATGTTTATCTTTTACAAGGGAATAATGGATCAATATTTACTATTTTCTTCTATATAAACACCGCTAAAAAATTATAATTTTGCTGTTTCAAGCTTTTCCTGTTTTTGCCTCTCGTATTTCTCTAAAGAAGTAATAAACATTACTTTTTATTTTGTATTATAGACTTCAAAAATGATATTATAAATCTAGTATGTTCTCTAATTTTCTCATGGTATAGTTAAAATAAATATTGCCTTGTAATAAATGCTGTATCAAATATATCTTAAAATATATTCATTGTTATGAATTGTAGTTTATATGAAATTTAAAAAGGTAGTTTGAGTTTAAAAGTTTAGTTTTTAAATATTTTTCTGTTAAAAATAAATATTGAAGAAATTAAGTAAACTTTCTAAGTTAATATTCGGAAAGTTAGACGTTTAGTCTTTCTTGCTTAATATTTTTGGCAGTAAATACAATGTGTTTTTACATATATTAATTAAGGTAGTGTGTATTGTAACCATGTATTTAAGCTTTCTTGAATGATGTGAGTTAAAAATCTACGAGTTACTGAAAAAAAGAAATATGTTATTACGGAGATAGTTAAATATAGCTTTTTTAAGACAATACATCTGAAAAAGGCATATAATTGAAATATGTATGAGATATGCGCAAGAAACTGCCTTATAGTTATCTATTAGCATCTTATTGTTTTTTTTAAAGCTTTAGGCCACTGTAAAATATTTTATTTTTGGTGTTCAATAAACAGTTTTTTCACATACAAAAGGAAAATTCTAGGCCGAAGTTTGCACTCAGACCAGCGCGAGCGTAGAGTCTATGTGGGATTTTGAAGAGGAAAAACTGAATATTTGGCCACTGTTCATGCAAAAATTCAACTCGAAAACTTTATTTTACATTAATATAGCCTAATGAGATGGAAGTTAAAAAGGTTTTGTGACACTGATTTAGTACCACAAAAACTTATGAGTAAAAGAAAAAGTGTAAGTAAAAAAAAAAAGAACTTTCAATTTCAGTATTTACACTTATTTTTTAAAAGTGCATTTCAAACTTCTTTTAAAAGATATAAAAATAGGTTTTTAACTATTTAACAAAAAATTTTAACTCAAAAAGACTATCCCAATCTAAATAGTTTTCTTAGAATCTCATCTTACAGTTTATATTTTCATTTTGAACATTTCAAAGTAGTGAAAATGTAAAATATTCAGTTTGAGCAAATATTAAAACTATTAAATTTTCGGTATCAAATAAAAAATTTTTCAGAAGAAAATAAGTGAATAGGTTTTGACAAGATACCTGATATATTTTCTGTTTTACTACTTCTGAGACGAAATGTGAGCTGCATGTGATAGAAATTTTAATGCAAAATTTTTCGCTCTCAAATTTTCCCTCTCTGCAAGATTCTCCCAATCTAAATAGTTCATACTAGTTTCTCCTGAAAAAGAAAATTCTAAAAAGTAATTAGAAAATAGTCGGAATTAAAAATCTCCCTCTTTCTTTTAAACAATGTTTAGTGCAATGTCAACAAATGCAAATTGACTTAATAACACACTGTATTTTTATAAAATAAAATGAATCAACTAAACAATATACAGGAAAGAAATTTTTACTGTTTTAATTTTGCGTTTGATTTCAAGTATTTTTCATGTTCATTTGAAATATGAGCCATGCACTTGCATGAGTTAAATTTGCATTCTTTTATCTTACCTATTATCAAATGTCTTTAGAATAAAAATGTTCTTTAAAAAAAAGTATGCTGTTCAACTCGTAGACAATTAAAATACGTGTGATTATTTTCAGTTCCAGAAATAATAAAGTATTTTGCTTTTGTTATAAAAATATACTTTAAAATAGGCAAGTTTTACAGAAATGTATCTAATAAAAGTGTTCCAATTGAAGAAAACAGATTGATTTCATCATTCTTCCAAGTTTACTTTTGGAAAGATATAAGATTTTCTTAACATAGTATTTTCCGCGGAAAATTTAAATGTTGCCACTTTTTCTCACACGTACAGCCGAGCATAATTTTACGGAGAAAAATTTGTCATAAGTGTAATTTATAAAGTTTGCCAGACACCTGATTAAGTTATAAAGGTTGCAATAATACAGCCGCAAGCTTATGGCATGATTTTCTTATGTTTATTTTAAAATAATATTTTAACTGATTTTTATTTTCATTACAGTTCTTGTATTTCCCATCATAATTAGGAACCACACCAATTTTGAAAATTTGAAATGCAAATGTACCAGCTAATCAAGTAATATTTGAGGGGCTCACAACCATAGTAGACCAAGTCCATTTAGAAGATGCATAAAATCTGTTTTATCTACTCCCACTATGAACCAAGCATGTTTGCACATACTTTCCCATATAAGGCATCTGTTTACAGGCATAGCTCACTGCGGCAGTGAAAAAAACAGATCTTATGAACCTTCTAAATGGACTATATAATTTTTTTAATGGACTTGGTCTACTATGGTTGTGAGCCCCTCATTTGTGAGTTGAGTTTAACTTATATAAGACGGGTACATTTATGATCGCCGTGTATCAAATGATTTTTCAAAGAAACATAAAAAGCAGGAAATGTTTGAAAATAACTAACAAGCCGTATATTGTTGAATATATGAAAAAAAGTGGAATCATAAAATTGTTTAAGTCTCTACAAGTCACAAGTGATTACAGTAATTGTCTTGTAAACAAAATCTAGTCACAGTTTGACTGATTCCATACTTAAAGTGGAAAATGGGTAGATGGAATACAGATGATGGAAGAATTTGTTGAGACACTTTACTACCTTGTTCCATTTTAAAGCTACAATAAAACTCTTTTTCTAATTTTTTATTCTTTATTCTTCATAAATGTAAAACATCATGGCCTTTGAAAGCTCCCAGAAGGCTGTCCCTATGCAAATTAATAAATATCATCCTAACATTTTATCTAAAAATAAAAAAACTGAATAGTTTTGTCGAAAAGTTCTTGTGAGTTCTAGTTACACATAAAGCAAAAATCTGACAAAATTTCAAAACCATATCACAACATTTCTGAACATTTTGCAGGTGGGAGACTGTGATCACAGTCCTGAATATAGAAAACGTTGAAAGCGGGATACTGTAATATTAGTTGCGTAATCAGGACTGAATCGAAATACTGCATTCTGTGACTTTAAGGAAAGTTGGGTTTTATTTTATTGTATTTTTCATTTTGAAAAGGAATTTGCGCGGTACCGATAGTGACGAAAGTGCAATAATTGCCTGATAATTTATCAGCATCTATCCATAAAAATATTTATGTAATTTGTTAAATTTGTATGTAATTATTCAATCTTTTGTTTACAAATTAGGTTTATTCACACCACTAACATTCGTAACTTATTAAGCTGATTCACATGTGCAAAAAATGGATTTAACCGCTACACGTTTAAAAAAACTGAACATACAGCCGGCCTTCAAATAGTTAAGGCTGTTGCTCAGTTAAAATCCCAATTACTGTCGCTACCTATGGATGTAGAATGCATTTGCATATTTAAAATATCGCTTGAGTAATATTTTTAACATATTTTTTTCTGCACTCTTCTTAAAGTATGCCTCTTTATTTCTTAGTTATTAAAATATATCCGAAATGCGTGCTTTAATTTATTATTATATATCTTAAAAACTGACTAGCTGTGAGTAACATTTTAACATTTCAAAATAAATTAATTGTATACTTTAGAAATATTTCGTCAACTTAGAAAAAAAGAGACATCCATTAAAAAGAGTACACAAAAAAGTTTAAAATATTGATTATCTGAGGAGATATTTTAAATTACATTCCCTCGTTATAAAACATGGATCTAAAATTTTTATCGTCTTCTTAGACAAGAAGCTCACAATGCACCGAGTCGTGAGAATTTTTCAAAAGTCCTGTAAACAGATAAATTAAAAAAATTCGTCGTAGATTTTTATGCAAGAAAACTGATCCAGAAAAATAGTAAACCTCCTCCGTTAGATTGATAAACAAGACGAGTAACTATATGGCAGCTATCTAGCTTTTAAAAAAAAAAACTAATAATCATTATGTGACTAAAATTGACCTTTTATAAAAGTAAATACACCTTTACATACATCTCAGACTAAACAATCGATATATTAAGCTCTGTTCAAAAGTTATTCAATTTAGCAACTATTGAAAAAAAATCAAAGTTATCAATGTATTTAATTTCAAAATATTAAATTTCAAAATATTAAATAAATCATGTTGTATTTTTAAAAAATCACATAACGGTTTTTGTTTGCCGAACTATCCAAAATATTATACAGAAAACTATTGATATTTAATCGTTATTTAATCAAAAGATACTTAATCGATACTTAAATAAACAAAATCTATTAAAACTATTATCAATTTTGTAGTGAAGACCGAGTACATTTTGAAATAATAAATTTCTCATTCTAATGAAAGTTTACTTTCTTTTATATTTAATTCAATATAATTATTTGAAAAACTATTTAGAAGGAGCGAAAGAGCTCAAAATGAAAGAAAAACGTATTCTGAAATCACTAATCAGTAAAATTTGCTACGTCGTACTTTACCTTGATTTTTTTTTTTCCTTAATCGAAATGAAAGAGCTTTAAAATGAAATCTAAAGATACAGTTCGGTGACATTTTAAAAAACTAAACCTTGACGCAGGACTGTTGCCAGATTTTTAAATGAGAATGAAAATGATCAAGGATAAGAAAGACAATTTTTTTTCTATTAGAAAGTGATTGCATTTTATCTATCAAGAAACGATTTATTTATTCAGCCTTGAACTATATCTATAAGTAAACTGAAAAATAAAAAAAACAAAAACAAATTTAGACTTATTGATAAATATTTCGATGGGTTAATAACCCAACATAAAAATCCTCATACCTTTATAAAAATAACTAAAATATTTAATTGGAATACGTATTTCTACTTAAACGAAAAATTTTAATAAAAATATTTCATTTCGAATTAACGTAATAAGTCTTTTAATTTAACACTTTGAAAGGTTCTTCATTGATTTTAAGAGCTAATTTAAAGATCGCTACACAATTTAACACGAAAAAATTAAAAAAAAAATAACTGGTATCAAATAATCAAAAGTCGAAGATTATACAGCATTGAACCGTTTATTAGAAAACAGGGTTTACAATGTTATCAAAAAATAAAATTTTATTATTGCAAAAGATGAAGCCAATTATAAAGTATTAGCAGCCTTCGCCGGCTTACGCTGGTCGGTTTCTCTATAATAATCTTGAATCAAACGAAATATATCTAGCAAAGATGAAAAAAAAAAAAAAAAAAAACCCTTCTTCTTAATATCTAATCAAATATTCATAATTGTTCTCTTATTCATATAATCTTAGATTATCCAGTTCAAAGACGATGTTGGCCACATAATAGACAAAATAGCTCTAAAATCACTGAAGTACCTGTGTTTGAGTATTTTTTTGTTATCTTGAATTTACGGCTTCTACCTAAATCTGCTGCTGCGACATGGCGAAATAACCTAAAACTTGCGACCTCCCAGTCATTTTTTTATTCTTTTAATATTTTGAGTCCTTTATTTCCTCCCTTTTGAATGGTTATTAATTTTGTTTCTATGACAACAAGAAGTTAAAGAAATTTAAGTAATTCAGTTTGTTAACATCATACATAAACATTACATGCGTAAACTTTAAACTGAATTTTCTCAAAATGTTGCTTTTTGAACTTCGATGCACCTTTTTATAGAAACTACTTCACATTATTATTTGCAATCTTGACAGAATATTTCTCACATATCCCTGATCAATCCGAAGTGAACTTTTGTTACAAACATTTGTACAACATTTTTATAAAAAAGATTTTCTTTAGAAAAATGCACGTTTTTTGTTATTTAACACGTTGAGTGCCACGGTGACTGACACTGACGCTGAAAAATTTACAATGTTTTAAGTAATTTTTAAGAAAGTATAAGTAGTAAATAAAGGGTAAGTAAATTTTAAATAAATTTTTAGTAATTACTTAAAACAATACATATATTTTTAGTTTAATATTATATTTTAGACCGTCAGTCATCGGTGAATGAAGCGTTCTAAACGGAAAGTTCAATGTCAGTCACCGGTGATTGACGTGGCACTTAACGTGTTAAAAGCAGTTTTTATTACACATTTTTTATAAAAATAACTAATGCATACCTGTTTATAAAGTTGACTTCACTTTATTAGGAATTATTCATATTATGTATATAAAGAATTTCAAGTGAATATCTTTGGTAGTTTCTGAGAAAAGATACATTAATTGAAAATGGTAGGTATAGTTACTTCCAACTACCCTTAAGCGGAAATTTCTAAAATCGATAAAATAGATGCTTAAGTATGTTTTAGTACATTATTTATTCTGAAATTCATGCCTCTATCAAAAACTGCTGCTGGGATATGGTGAAATGACCTCGACGTTTCGACCCTCTCTTTAATCTTCTTGGAGGGAGGGAGATTTCTAAAATCGCTGAAATACATGCTTAATTATTTTCTTTATATGTTTGTTATCCTGAATTTATCGCTCCTACCTAAAACGGCTGCTGAGATATGGCTAAATGTCCTAAAATGTTCGACCCCTTTTTAACCCCTTAGGCGGGAATTTTTAAAAATCGCTGAAATAAATGTTTATCTATTTTTTAGTAGATTTCTTTTCTGTAATTCTCCGCTCCTACATAAAACGGCTACTGAGATATGGCGAAAGGACACAAAAGTTTCGACCTCCCATTTAATCAATCCTCAAAGCTAGGGGGTGGGGGTGGGGGTGGGGGGTGGCGGAGAATTTGTAAAATCTCCGAAATACTTGTTTAATCATTTTTTATTAGGTTTGTTATCTTGAATTTCACGCCCCTATCTAAGGCTGCGATTTGGCTACTGAGATATGCAAAATGCTCTAAAATTTTTGACCCCCTTACGGGGAATTTCTAAAATCTCTGAAATACGTGTTTAGTTATTTTTTTAGTAGATTTATTTTCTGGAATTTCACGCGCCTACCTAAAGCGATTGTTGAGACATGCCAAAGGTTCTAAAATTTTCGACTCCCTTTTGACCCCTTTAGGAAATGGAATTTCTAAATCTGCTGAAGTACGTGTTTAATTTATTTTTTTAGTAGATTTATTTTCTGGAATTTCACGCTACTACCTAAAACGGCTGCTGAGATATGCAAAATGTTCTAAAATTTTCGAGCCTCCACTTTAACCCCTTGAGGGGCAAGAAATTACGTTTGTGAAATGCTGAATTCCCACCGGAATCTTTGAAAAATTCTATTTCAAAATAAGTAAAAGCAATTTTACGGCTTTTTTCCATCAAAGTTAGAAAAGTAAAATTTAATAAAATTTTTCTGGTGTAAAACTTCATTAATCGTAGGTGGTATATAATATATACCGGTGCCCCTCAAGGGGTTAACCGCCTTAGTGGGGAATTTCTAAAATCGATGAAATATGTGTTTAATTATTTTTTTAGTAGATTTATTTCCCGGAATTTCATGCGCCTACGTAAAACGGCTGCTGAGATATGGCGAAACGACATATAAGTTTCGACCCTCCCTATAATCCTATTATTGGGGGGGGGGGGTGAGCGGCGGAGGATTTGTAAAAATCTCTGAAATACTTGTTTCATTATTTTTTAATAGGTTTTTTATCTTGAATTTCACGCTCGTATCTAAAACGGCTGCTGAGATATGCCAAAAGGTTCTAACATTTTCGACCCAACCCCCCTTTTAACTGCCTTAGGGGGAAATTTCTAAAATTGCTGAAATACGTGTTTAATTATTTTTTAGTAGATTTATTTTCTGGAATTTTACGCGCCTACCTAAAACGACCGCTGAAATATGCCAAATGTTCTAAAATTTTCGACTCCCTTTTGGTCCCTTTAAGAAATGGAATTTCTAAATCTGCTGAAATACGTGTTTAATTATTTTTTTAGTAGATTTATTTTCTGGAATTTCACACTCCTACCTAAAACGGCTGCTGAGATATGCCAAAATGTTGTAAAATTTCCGACACCCCACCACTTTAACCGCCTTAGGAGGGGGGAATTTCTAAAATCGATGAAATACGTGTTTAATTATTTTTTTAGTAGATTTATTTCCTGGAATTTCATGCGCCTACCTAAAACGGCTGCTGAGATAGGGCGAAATGACATATAAGTTTCGACCCTCCCTTTAATCCTATTAGGGGGGAGGGGGCGGAGGATTTGTAAAATCTCTGAAATACTTGTTTAATTATTTTTTAATAGGTTTGTTATCTTGAATTTCATGCTCGTATCTAAAACGGATGCTGAGATATGCCAAAAGGTTCTAACATTTACGATCCACCCCCTTTTAACTGCCTTAGGGGGAAATTTCTAAAATCGCTGAAATACGTGTTTAATTATTTTTTAGTAGATTTATTTTCTGGAATTTTACGCGCCCACCTAAAACGACCGCTGAGATATGCCAAATGTTCTAAAATTTTCGACCCCCTCTTTTAACCCCTTTAGGGGGATTTCTAAAATCGCTGAAATACGTGTTTAATTGCTTTTTTAGTAGATTTAATTTCTGTAATTTCACGCACCTATGTAAAACGATTGCTGACATATTCCAAATGTTCCAAAAGTTTCGACCCCCCCCCCCCTTAAGGGGGAAATTTCTAAAATCAATTTAATACGGGTTTAATTATTTTTTACTTGATTTATTTTCTGGAATTTCACTCTCCGACCCAAAACGGCTGCTGAGATATGCCAAATGTTAAAATTTTTTTTTAACCTCCTTTAAAACCCCTTGTTGCGTTGTCGATTAGACTGCAGGTTCGGTAAATCCAAATTATTTCATAGTGCACGAAGAATAAAAACGTCTTCATAACTTAGTTCTAATATATTGTAAATAAAATTCGTAACTTGAATGAGTAAACACACTCTACAGTTCAAATTAAACTTCTTTCTTAAAAAACAACTATGTACATTTTATTTACAAATATATAGGTATATTAATATTATTATTACTCTCATTTGAGAGTTCCATTATTACCGTCAGACCGGTTCAAAACAAACTTTACATCTACACTGAAAAGAAAATCGGAAAACAATAAAAAGGGGGTTGCCACAATGCCGACTAACAGAAAATGGCAAGCATCGCCAAGTTGGCATTCTCAACATCCTGCCCCGGGCTGAACACTTAGTTCAGCATCTATATTGAACAATTTAATAAACATAAGAATATACTTACATACATGACAAATTTTCAGATACATACTTACATACAGCTACAGATATAAAAGCAAAAATAATAAGAATGCTGCAATCTACGAAAGAAAATAAAACACATGAATTGTATGAAAATTAAACAATAATAAGGGTAAATATGAGTAACAAAACAAATTAAATGTTCGATAATAGTTCTTATTTTTAGAGTAAGAGTTTTAGTGTCTTTTAGTCCACTAAGTCCAATTCAAGATTATATAGCAATTGCACAGGTCGTTTAAGATCGCCTTTAGCAGTCTGTAATACACATGATCTGATTTTCGAGTCACGACCAAATATGAGTTCTTTAACACGACCACACTTCCACATATGTTTTGGGAGCTTTTCATCATGAATTATCACTATATCGTTAACTTTGAACTGAGGCGATGAATTTATGTTTTTCACTTGAAAAGCAGATCTAAGTTCTAACAAATATTCGTTTCTCCACCTTTTCCAAAAGTGGTCAGTAATTTGTTGCTTATATTTATATTTTCTCGTCAACAAAATCTTATTAGATTTCTCTTGCGTACAGACTGGTAATCCATAAGAAGGTAAGGACATTAATCGTTTACCAACTAAAAAATGAGATGGCGTTAAAGGTGACGGTTCGGCAAAATCGACACCAGAGGTTTCAAAAACTGGTGTTTTGATGATTCTATCTTTCGGTAAAGGTGCTATTTCCACCTTTCCAGGAATAGCATTAAGTTTTCGACATATCATACACGATCTTAAGACGGATTTTACAAATCTTCTTCCCTTTAATATAAAATACCTTTCACGAAGGTGAGCTAAAGTGACAGCTACACCAAAATGGTACATTCTTTCATGAGCATCCTTAATTAGTAATTTTACAAAATAAGATTTATTAGGAAGTATCCACGGATGTTTTTCCTGCTCTGTAACTTCAGAAAACTGAAGTCTTCCGGATAAAACAAGTAAGTCATTTTCATCGAATTATGGATTAAGCTTGTACAAAGAAGAATCTTTATTAAGTGGTTTTTTTTGTTTAAGTGCTTCTATTTCAACTTTAAATGAAGTTTCCTGAGTTTGTTTAATCCAGTATTTTTCTGCTGTTTCTATTTCTGAGGTAGTTAAAGGTCCTAAAATTTTAGGGTTTTTCGAATTGGCATTATGAATAAAACGCATTATCCAAGCAGTAATATTATACACGCGATTTAAACTACTGAACTTTGCCATATCAAATACTGGCTTAGGGATAGAGTTTGATTCGTTACACGATAATGTTAAATTTGGTTTTGCTTTCATTTCATTAAAAGCTTCGGGAACCATTTCTATAGCCCTTTTTGAAGGCCACAAATCTTCTGATAGTGATAACCAAGGTGGGCCGCACCACCATACATTATTACCCATTAACTTCGATAAGTTTTCCCCTCGCGTAAGCAGATCTGCAGGGTTTTCTTTTCCGGGACAATAATTCCAGTCCTTTGGATCTGTCGATGACTGAATTTCGGTTACACGATTGGAAATAAAGGGTTTCCAGTTTGTAGTAGAACCCTTAATCCAACAGATAGTTATCTCTGAGTCCGACCATAACTTTATATTTAAATTCGAAATATGTAATTTTTGTTTTAAATATTTCCACATTCTAGCGGCAACTACTGCACTGATCAATTCCAGCCGTGGAATAGTTAACTTCTTGAGGGGGGCTATTCTACATTTACTCCAAACAAAACTAGTTTGAATTTCGCCAGTTAATGAAATGGAACGCAAATAAGCAACTGCTCCATACCCTTTGGGACTAGCATCACAGAATATGTGAATTTGTGAATTTTCAGAAATGTTTATCATATTAGGAAAATATTTTCGGGTTATTTCAAATGTGCGTAAATGTACAACTTCTGAACACCAAGTGTTCCACTCGCATTTCAAATCTTCAGGTAATTTATTGTCCCACTCTAAACCTCTTTGCCATGTTTCTTGCAACAAGGCTTTAATACGTATTACAAATGGATTCAAAAATCCTAATGGATCATAAATTTTCAGTAACATTTTAAGAACTGTTCGCTTCGTGGGATCATCGATGTAATATTCTTCAAAGGGCTGCGCATCTAACATCAAAATATCAGATTCAGTATTCCATATCAGTCCAAGCACTTTTAAGATACTACCTGTCTTTTCCTCCCTTATACCTAAGTTACCAGATTCCCACATTTCCCTAAGTTTAATAGAATTTGTTTTTAATTTCCTCAAATTCATCCCAGCTTCTTTAAGAATTTCAGAAGCTGTAACTGATAAATAATAAGCTTCGTTATCTAAATCTGATCCGGAAATTAAATCATCGACATAGAGGGAATTATCTAACATATATACAACATTTGGATGTTGATCTCGATATTTCTTTATATGATGTTTAATTGTGGCAGCCAAAATAAATGGTGAGCATGTAACGCCAAATGGTACACGTCTAAATCTTAAAATTTTGAAAAAGTTGTTTGTGTCATTATCGAACCAAAGAAATTTAAGGTAATCTCGGTCTTCTTCAGCTACAGAAATTTGAAGAAAGGCCTTTTCAATATCTGCACAAAACGCAGTATTGAATTTCCTGAAATTAATAATAATTTCTAATAAATCGGGGTTCAAATTTGGGCCACCGTACAAACAATCATTTAATGATTTGCTATTTTCTTTTGAGGAAGCATCAAATACCATTCTAACTTTAGTTGTGGGTTTATCATCTCGCAAGACAGGTCGGTGGGGCATAAAATAACCGCTATTTACAGTTTTATTAGAACATGCTTCCACTATGTTATTTAATTCCTGTTCAATCACAATTTCTTTATATTTCTGCAATAATTCCTTATCTTTAAGCAATTTTCGATTTAAGTTAATAAATCGGTTTCTAGCATTGTTATAATTACTTCCTAAATCTCTTCTATCATCTTTCCATAACAATTTAGCTTCGTATCGGTGCTCAAGAAAATGCAAATTGTTTTCGAATTTTTCGATTATCTCTTTATCTAATTCAGAAATATTTTCTTCAGTGTTCATCCCTAAAGTTTCTAACTCCCACAATGTTTTCAAATCATTTTGAATAGGTTTCATAACCTGAGTGGACAAGACCCCAGCTTGCTTACTCTCACTGTTTTTATTTACGTCAATTGTCCCGCAGAGGGAATGCCCAAATAAATTTTCACAGACGAACAATGATTTATTTATGGGGTATGTTTTGTCATTAATTTGATATAAATAATCAGCTCCTATTAATATATCAACATCACTATTTTCCAAATGTTCCCACGTGTCAAGACGAAATTTGGAAAGTTTTCTCTTAATTTTGATTGGAAGAGGAGGAATTTGTATCAGAGAATTAGTTATTAGCGGTGTGACTAATGCTTCAATTATTATACTACGTTTTCTATTCGTCAAGTGAATTAGCTTTAGCTTAACGACATCATAACATCGTTCTTCAGATTTTCTCGAACCGAAAGTATAGACAATTAATTTTTCCTTTCTAATGACCTCAGGTTTTAATTTTGAAACTAAATTTTCTGTAATAAAAGTTCGATGACTAGCAGAGTCAAATAAACAAAGAGCAGTTTCTGAATTTTCACCCGCTTCCACTTTTACATGAATTGTTTGCAATATTACTTCTCTACTGATATTATTTATATTGCCTTTGCAATGATATACGGAGGAAATAATGCTACCTGAATTTTTTGATTCTTCTGTTTTTTTATTAGAATTACAAAGTATAGTATGATGATATGTTTTACCACACACTTTGCAATTTTCATTCGAAATTTTACAAAAATTCGCGATGTGAAATTTACGGAAGCATTTAAAGCACCTTCCTTCCCTTTTTAATTTTTCTCGCATTTCCGGAATGGTGAAAGACTTACACTTTTCAGTATCGTGATCAGTTTGATTACAAAATATGCAGTTATTTTTAATATTTGTGGTTAAGGCAGAAGCTGATGGAATGAATTTTTTATAATTTTTCTTATAATTTTCCTGCTTCTCGGGGATTTTTTCAAAATGGTTTAATTGGACAGTGGTCTCGCGAGATTCAATTTCATCTTTAATGAAATTTATCAGCTCATTAACATCCCAGTCAGTGTTTTTAATTCGTTTTCTATTAAATTCTAGTGCAATATCTGATGGAATAAGTTTCAGAAGAATCGGACATAACAAGTGCCCATATGAACCTGAGGCAACACCTAAAGAATTAAGATTTCTTATTTGAATTTCGCATTCATCATACAAATCTCTAAAAGCCTTAATGTTACTAGAATTTCGTACTGGTTTCAAATTTAGCAGTTTAGTCATGTGACTATTTATTACCAGGTCATTACGACCAAAACGATTTTTCAATAATTCTATAGCATGAGCATAATTTTCCTTAGTCAGCGAAAAGCCTGCTATAGTATTTGCAGCACTTCCGCCCAAAAGTGACTTTAAGTAGGAAAATTTATCAATCGGAGTTAAATGTTCATTATTGTCAATCGCATTCGAAAACTGACTCCAAAATTCGAGCCATAAACACGAATCACCATAATATTTAGATATATTAAGTTTAGGAAGTTTAATCAAATTTTGATTCAGAATTTTCTGACTTTTTAGTAGAGAACTATTGTTGCTACTACTATCACTTTCAATGTCTGAAGAATCTTGTTTAGTTTCAGGAGTAACTGTGTTATCATTTAAAAATTTGGAAATTTTATATTTCCATTCAATAATATTCTCATTATAAGATTCCGATTTCTCGATTTCTTTTTCAAATTCAGTACTTGGAACCAGTGGTTCAATTTCAGAATTTAATGATTTTAAAGTTTTCATTTTGTCATTCAATTGCTGTTTCAAAAGATCCAGCTGTGATTTTCTATTCTCAAGCTCTAATTCTTGTGTATTATCTAACAAATCCCTTATTTTATCAAATATTTTCGTAGTTTGACTACGAATCGTAGCTCTTTTTTTTTTCAAAGTTTCGCAATTCATCATAAAATAAAGAATTCAATTTATTCAATACAGTTCAGTTAATAAATGTATTCATAATTCTATCTATTCAATATAATTTAATTTGAGGTACTTACCTCAATCGATGATGAAATCCAGACATCCTGGAGCTTTGACGCCAGAAAAATGTTGCGTTGTCGATTAGACTGCAGGTTCGGTAAATCCAAATTATTTCATAGTGCACGAAGAATAAAAACGTCTTCATAACTTAGTTCTAATATATTGTAAATAAAATTCGTAACTTGAATGAGTAAACACACTCTACAGTTCAAATTAAACTTCTTTCTTAAAAAACAACTATGTACATTTTATTTACAAATATATAGGTATATTAATATTGTTATTACTCTCATTTGAGAGTTCCATTATTACCGTCAGACCGGTTCAAAACAAACTTTACATCTACACTGAAAAGAAAATCGGAAAACAATAAAAAGGGGGTTGCCACAATGCCGACTAACAGAAAATGGCAAGCATCGCCAAGTTGGCATTCTCAACACCCCTTAGGGTTTTGTTAAATCACTGAAATACGTGTTTAATTATTTTTTTAGTACAGATTTATTTTCTGGAATTTCACATTCCTATCTAAAACGGCTGCTGAGATATGACCAGATGTTCTAAAAAATTTTACCCCCTTTAACACCCTCAGAGGGGGGGGGGGATTTTCAAAAATCCTTTCTTAGTGCGCGCTTATGTCATAAGAAGTATCCACTCCCTCAATTTTCATGCTTCTAGGTTCAGTAGTTTGGGCTGTGCGTTGATTATGAGCCAGTCAAGACAAGCCCTTTTATATATATTTATAGATAGATTATTTAAGAAGGATAAAGGGAAGGATAAATAGACAAAAGCAACGAATACCGCTTTTGAGCAGTTATATGGGATTATTAATCTAAACTCAGGACAAATTCTGCCGAGTCTCATTGCAACAAAACCCAGTAGAACGAGAAATTCCCTCCAACGAACTCAGAAAAAATTGGCTTTGTGAAATATACAATATAACTCCACTGCAAGGTTTCTCTCGGTAAATTTAGCATGACATAGGTATATATTAATTTTCTACTTAATATTTTCACTTTTCTTGTGTGTCGGGTTATTTACTGCGTGAGTCATGCACTTCTAAATCTTGTGATTTTTAGAATAAAAACGTCTCTGCTTTACAAAGATAAACACAAGGTTTGTATACTCCCCAGAATATATGGCACAATTAATTGAAATTGAAAATCTTCGTCTTATTTAACCGCAGAATTTGTAATACTTTTCTACCAATAAAACATCATATTCTTAAATTCTGCTAGACTGCTCGCACGATATGTAAATTTAATTAAATATATGCAATTGATCTGCTAGAGAGATGATCTTTAACACTTTACAACATAGTTGAGAAATATTTATGACTTCTGTTTTTATGGCCATCTGTCCATGTTCTAACTCGATTAAATGTACTTGGATTGCATGAGATATTTATATGTTAGTCAGGTTTGCCGTAGGGCATCCATTATTGATTATTGGAATGTATATTACTTATAGTTCATTTACAGGGGCAAAAAGCATTCCGTTACATTAAGGTATATAGGGAAAAATTGTTTACCGCGTATTTTAAGCCTTTGAAGAGCAAGCAATAATTTCTCTGTAATATGAAATTATCACCGGAATAATTGAAAAATTTTATTTTAAAATAAGGAAAAGGAATTTTTCAACATTTCGCCCCCAAAGTTAAAAGTATAAAATTTAGTTAAAAGTTTCTGGTGCGAATCTTGTTTAAATTAGATGGGGCATGATATATTCCACTGTCCCTCAAGGACTTAATAAATTTACATCATTTAAAACACATTGAATTTGAAATACACTATTGAGATGTAATGCAACATTCGTTCCGTAGAATAGGGATGGGGGGCATGGCACTTATCATGCATATAGGTGGTACATAAAGAATTGCGTTACATTATCGTCTATGGGGGGGGGAAAATCATATGGATTGTATTTTTTAAATGTTACATTTTTTCAAATATATAGCATGTGTGTTGCTGCGGTCCAGTACAAGATGATTACTGTAGAATATGAAGAGCATAGCATTTATTTGTTCATTTACAGGGACACAAAAAAGATTTGGTCACAGTATTGTGTATAAGCGATAATCGCTGGATGGACTTTTTCGGATGTGGTTAGTTGTGTTATGCGCTTTCTAATTGAATTAAATTTTTGCTTAACACGTTGTGTGTATAACATTCTGTAAATCATATACAAAGCTTCTCAAAACATTTCAATTCACCATATATGGGCAGTAAATGCTGAAAATAAAAATCAAATATGTTTTACATTTTATAGCTGAATTAAAGTTTAGCATTACAGATCATATACACAGCTGCTCAAAAGAATTTGAATATCATTTTGACTGTGCGCATTAATTACTAAAATTGAGTATTTAACTGTTTTTTTTACGTTTTCTAAATTGTTTATTCAGATACCCTTTTTTTGGCTTATTAAACAGTGGTATTTTGTTACCGTATTCTGTAAGTGTTTCATAATCTATGCGTGACGCATGATTTTTATTTCTTGATTTTTTTCTTTTTTTTTACGGTAGAAGCAATTTTGGTTCCATTTTGTGCTGTAACAATTTTGTTCGTACATTTATTTGCGGTTATTCTTAAGGGACTTTGTTTTTCACATTTACCACAGTCTAAGACTGACAAGGTGTTTGGAGTATGATGATTTAACTTTGGATGTGATTGGAGAAAATACTTATACAAATGCGATACATTTCTGTTCGTTTTCCCATGCGTTGCGTTCAAGTTTGGGTGGTCATTTTCTTAATAATATAGATAATTGGTAAAAAAAGTAATCATTTAAATTAAATTCTTAAATTCAGTTAAATTGTATTTTACGGAGACGAAATTTTGTTTCAGTTTACAGGCATTATTGTTTTGATCAACTGCACCGATATTATTCTCAATCATAATATTTGTACATTGTGTTATTATATTCACGCTACAGTACTCAGCAAAAGTTTAGACAATGATCTATTATGCTTCTGTACTGAGAAGTATGTAACAAATTGTTGTAATTCAACTGTCATATATTACTGGGGACGTATCCTTTATTCACAAACAATAAATTTTAAATTAGACACTTTACATAATAAATAAGGACAAAAAACAAAATTAACATGGTGGCAAAAGTATGGACAATCTGTCTTTTTACAAAAACATAACCATAAATTAAAATCGAACTGCACCTACATTGTATGCAATTAGCGCAAAAATGTGATTTTACATCGAGGAAACTAAATCCTGCATCACTTGGGGGTCTATTTCGTGCCAAACACGTTCAACAGCAGCTCGACGTTCATTAACAGAGGAGATTGTCAAAAAATTGCGTAAACCTTATGAGATATGATGCCACAAACGTTTTCGATTGGATTCAGATCAGGGCTACACGCGTGGCAGTCGAGATCAGTAATATTTTGAGAGTTAAACCAATTTTTTGTTTTGCATGCAACATGAATGTACGCATAACTTGCTCAAATACGTACTTTGGAACAGCTAAAAGTTCACCAAATGGCTGTAAATTGTTTTCCAATGTATGTATGTAGTCTTACGCTGCATGGCAACCATTGAGGCACTCCAGAGATACTTGAGCATTAAAACAATGTGAGACCCAAATCATTAAAGAGTCACCTCCTTGTTGTCGACGAAAGAAAGTCCGAGGCTGTTTACATAAGTCGTGCCAATAGTATTCCAACCTATCCGTGTCATCCTAATTCCGCTTTTTTCGTCACTGAATGTCACAGTACACCACTTGGGTCCATATGACAGTTCTTTGCGAATCCACTGCATTCTCATCAATTTGTTGTGAGATTTCAAGGCCTGTTGTTACATCATTTTCATGTAAACTAATTTACGTCTTTCTTTAATTCATCTACGAATCGTATCTGTTGACACAGAAAGCCCTGACTCACTTTTAATGCGAATAGCAATCATCATTTGTCTAGATGCCAGTTTATGGGTCCTTCTACCATCTCGTTTTGTGGCCACACGAGGCCTTCCAGATCTATGTTTTGCTTTGAAAGAGTCACCCTATAGACAGTACTTGATAGACAAACTTCTTCGGACGATTCAAAGCAGCTGAAATTTCTGCAATAGTTTTCCTTTTCGATTTCGGCTTCCATGCTACAATTACTTCATCTGACTGAAAATTTCTAGCTCGCGGCATCTTCACTAACCAATGCTATCGTGAGGTGCTCTTAAATACTTCATGGATATGACGACATAAGTTTGAAATTTACGTTTTTGTGTGAACAGTTGTCAAAAATCAAGAAAGTGTCTAAACTTTTGCAATATGCAAATTTCACATTTTTCAGTTAAATTAAATAATACTAAACTCTGTGGCTATACAATCCAAGAAGGATCAGGGCCGACAGCGCCCATCTCTGTTTTCTTGACCCTGGGCCCCGAGGTGCTATGCAGCATGCGTCCCGGCCAGGTGGTCAACCTAACGCGAGACCCTCGGTGTTTAGTTCCCAAGCAAGCCTGGTACTCATTTTATCGATCCCAAAGGGATGAAGGGCTGAGTGTACCTTGCCCAGTCGGGAGTCGAACTCTCGACCTGCGGTGCGGCAGACAGGCGTGCTGACCACTACACCACTGGGCTTCAAATTAAATAATATCCTACATTAAAACCGTTATTTCCGTCCTAAAATATTTAAAATATATTTAAAAATAAGTACGGCCATTTGTATAACCCACGTTTTCGTATTTTTTATTTAAAGGTTAAATATCACCAGTGTCTAAACTTTTACTGAGGACTGTATCATGAAACCTATACTTTTTTTAAAAAAATTACATAAGTTTTACATGTAAAATAATATATGTCAGTATCTGTTAAAATGGAGCTATTTACCACTAAAATTCAAATTCATTCATATTTTTATGAATTTGCAAGAAACATTACAAGAATGAAGTAATGCAACCCCCCGGAGTGAAATTTAAGATTATACATATCTTAAGAAAACTGTTCTTTCTTTGTTTTGACTGCATTCGTCTTTTTTCTTGTTACAAATAACAATGACATATTTTATTGTCTAAGAATGTTCTTTAGATGTCACAAACCTGCGTTTTCCGTTTAAACAATGTCATATTTTCATATATGATAAAAATGAAGGTTTTATGCTTTAGTACTATAAAAATATTTGCTTCATATTTTCAAGCAAATATTATGTTAGCACTAAAATGTTAAATAATTAGAATAAGCGTGTTTTCGTGGCCAAAGGCGTCTTCAGATAAGAAAATACTTGAAAGAAAGATCGAGAAAAAATTATTGCATAGCTGCCTACTTCCTTTTTTTCTCAGTCAGATAAACTTATTTTGGAAAAAATGATGTAATAAATTGTGCCCTGTTTCTATGTAGTACTTGTTTAATTTCGTTTATAAAGTACGATTTTTTGTTCAAAATACGTTTGTCTGACTTGAAAAAAAACCGGAAGTTATCAGCATTGATATTATTCGAATGTGGTTGATATTATGCTACGTTTATTGTTCTTTTTGGCATGATCCTTTAGCTAACCAACAGTCTGGTGATCATCTGTATTTATCACATCCGCAAAAACTGAACACTTTATTTCTGAAAATTCTGTGTTTATTACAGAAATTCATCTGATAACGAAAACTCTAATGTACTATTTCTTTCAAGTTTATATATAATCTATTTCAAAGCAAAGCACATTTTTCTCAAAATGATCCAAAGTATAATATATAAAAAATAATGATCCTGTAAGTTTGAATATAACTGTATCAAAAGGTTAACTTTTAAACAGATAATTTAATATATCTTGATTCAGATTAAATAAACTCTAAGACTAATTATCCATGTTGAATACGTCATGGAAATTACTATAAATAAATAAATAAATAAATAAATAAATAAACGAAATCTATGTAAATACTTATCTAGATTTTTTTTTACTACTGGAACACCTTAAGGTGTAGGAGCCTTTTCTTCTGCTGCTATAAAACATAAATATTTTGGAATTCTTTTTACATTATAACTGATTTTTTTGTTGTTGAAATATTCTTATGTGCTCATATATGCACACGTTTCGTATATGATGAGGCAATCGCATTAAATTGCCAGAATAGTTATTATTGTCAATTTGCAAAGACTGAAAGTTGAAATTTTACACATAAAAAGAAAGACATAACATTTCGCAGTCTTAACCACCATAGTGTACTCTCCCTGTATCTCTACACATATAATCGAAATTCATACATTATTTTCAAAATCTAAATCAATATTTCTTCAGCAATGTATATATATATATATATATATTACATATGCATAGATATAAAAAAACAATCTAATGAAGAAAAGCTTGCATTAATGGTATTGAGATTACATTATACGCATAAATTACCGCTTTAATGAAAATATTCTCGTATCTAACCGCATCAGGATTTTCATCCCTTTTCTTCATAATACATTCCAACATAGTTGTTAACGTTTTCCAATATAGTTGAAATATGTTTATAAATTCGGTTTGTCAGTTTGTCCGTCCGCCTTGTCCGTTTCTCCGTTCTCTAACTTGCATAAATATATTCGAATCGACATGTAATTTTTATGTGTTAATAAAGTTCACTATGGAATGATCACTATTGAAAATGAAGTACGTAGCATTCATAGTTCGTTTACAGAGACATACAAAAGAATTTCGTTACATTATGGTCTATAGGGGAAAAATCATTTGCGATGCAATTTATTTAAATTGTTTATTTAGATATCTCATTTCATTATATGGAAAAAATGAAATTTCTTAATAATATTTTGTTAGTGTTGGAAAGTGTTCCATAATGTATGCTTAATGCCTGATTTTTCATTCTTGTGATTTGGCCGCCAATTGAACTGTGATGCCCACTTGCTAGCTATGAACGGGTATCTTCCCTAGTTGGAATTTGTTATTAGAAGGGCAAACTTGTCTAAAAAACATTAAACCTGATCATGTTTTGATGTTAAGTGAAGCACGTTGTTGAGGAAGGAAAAAACACGAAGAAAGGAGGGAAGGAAATGATAATTTTAAGGCTTCGTTTTTTCGGTAGGTTTCGGTGCGCAATTTTTCTTTAGCTCCGGTTGGTTCCGACCCACATTTAAATAATTACTAAGGAACTAAAAGTACCGGACCTGAGCTCTGTCGCAAATAAAACACTGTGAAAGGAAAGACTTTTGGTTGCAGTCTTTAATGTTTATTACTTTTCGATTCTTCACACAGACACACCTGCATTTACGCAGCTTTTCTGATGTAACAAGTGATAATTAATTTTAAAAATATAACGTATCTAAATAATATTGCCAGTATTCCAGCTTTTTAAGTCACACTTCCTTTCTTTACGTATAAAAATTTTATTGATAAACTGTGAAGCGTGCGTACATTACCTATAAGTGAAGCAGAGATATATAGCATAATTAGTTCGTAATGCATGGGTTTTCTTCGTTTTGGATAAAAGCCTTTAACTTTTCTTAATGTATATTCAGATATTCTCTCACGTTTCCCTTTTCTTTTCTTTGCTTTCTTTAAATTTCTATAGAATTAGCATTGACATAATAGATATATAGAGCATGATTAATATATTTTAAACTGTACGTTAGATTTCTATATTCATAAACAAGCGGGAGAAGTTATTTTTATTATTTTACACTAGGAATATAATAACTTAATTTTTAAATAATTTTAAAAATGCTTTTAAATATTTTTAATGCTTTTTAATTTTTAACACGTTGAATGCCAATGTGACTGACACTGAAGCTGAAAAATTTACAATGTTTTAAGTAATTTTTAAGGAAGCATAATCCGGTAATAAATAAAAGGTAAGCAAATTTTAAATAACTTTTCAGTAATTTCTTAAAACAATACATGTATTTTTAGTTTTATATCATATTTTAAACCGTTAGTCATCGTTGAATGACACGTTCTAAACAGAAAGCTTAGTGTCAGTCACCGGTGACTGACGTGGCTCTTAACGTGTTAATAATTGCAAAAAAGTTGAGCTCGGTTAATGTAATATGTCGATTAATGAAATAACCTGACAAAATTAGGCTTGCAAGAGCTTTGAGTTGCAATGAGACTAAGCAGGCTTGATCGTATCATAATTATAAACGCAACTAAATTCTATTATTATACATTTGGCTTCATAATCTTATGATACATATAGTAACACCAAAATAATACGTTTTAATGTTTTAAAACAGTTTATTATTCAATTAAAAGACAGATTATAGTTTTAATTAATTAAATGTTCAGATATGTGATACCAGACACCACTTAGGCCGAGTTATGCAACAAAGATGTTCTTAAATTTTGCATCGTAACATACAGTGAGAGTTTAAGATGCGCGCCTATCTTTGGAAAGGATTTTTTTAATATTTGAAAAATTGCCTACTTATGTTCATTATATTATAGAATATAGCTAAAAATTGTGAATAACATGTACCAAATATGTATATTTTTAAATATTTTGATTTTTTGGCTCAAAACGCATAAAAATTTCTATAAAATGGCACTTTTTCAAAACATCAAAACTCAAATTCAAATGAAGATCCTTATATTCTGTAAATTTTATTATGATTAATGAAACTTTCTTCAGGTACTGAAGCATTTTCATAACTATAACTATGTTATTAAAAAAATATAGACGTTAAAGCTTTTACGCAGAGAAAAATCAAGAAAATATATAATTCATAAGTTGTATCAACTAAAATATGAAAAAATAATTAACTATATTCATAGTAAATACACATTACCTACATTAATTCCTTTAAAGTATTTTGCAAAGTTTTATAACGTTACAATGATAATTTTTCGAGTTATGATATTTTGCAATAAAGGAAAATGTTAAAAATCTCATTTTGAGAAAATGCAGAAAATATAATCAACTAGTTGGATGTGCCAATCCCAAAACTTTCTTCTATCTCATGTCAATATTTCATTTTAATTAGTTTTATTAGTAATTTTATTAGAATTATGCATTTCTTCATACACTTTTCGATGGTACAAAATTGAAAATTGCACAAAAATCACTATTACAGCGCCCCTTTCCGGCGGAGTTTTTCCAAATTCAGGTAGGACCTTCTTACCATGGCCAAAAACATACACAAAACATTTGGTTCAATTATATGTTTAACTTCATACACATTTCGATAGTACAATATTCAAAATACACAAAATTTGCACAAAAATCGGTATTACAGCGCTCCCTACCAGCGGATTTTTTTCCAAATTCAGGGAGGACATTTTTGCTATGGCCAAAAACATACACAAAAAATTTGGTTCAATTCTATGCATAACTTCATACAATTTTTGATGGCACAATGGATACCGCGACGCACGGATATGCGGACACACGGACACACGGACACACGGACACACGGACAGACGGACAGACGGACAGACGGACACACGGACATACTACTAAAGATTCCTTAATAAAATGCCTAAAGGCAGAAACTTTGTAGGAAAAAGGGGCTTGAGCATTTTGTGGATTGTTAATTTGATTGGCTTTTAGTTTTGTATAAATAGTACGTTTTATGCACTGATTTTAATATTACATTCAAATAGGGGATTGTTCCATTCTGTTTAACTTCAGCAAATTTCATTGTAAAATTAGAATTATTAATCTGATGTAAGAAGTTATTAAATAAGGTATCGTTACACGGCCATATGATAAAGGTATCGTTCATGTTTCTGAGACATGTATGAGGAGAATAATTAAATTTTTATAAATACAGCAGACACCTTAAAATCCGCACAGCTTGGAACATTGGTTTGCACAATTTTGAAGATTTCTGGTCACTGCTGTGTTTCATTTTTAAAACAGTAATTTGAATGTAATAAAGGACTCAAAATTGTAATGAATCCTTAAAGTAAAATATTAAAATAATTAATGAGAATAATTAAATAAATATATAAATAATAAAAATAAAGAAAATTTGAAAAAATAATAAGAATATTAAAAGTAAAGTTCAAATAAATAATTAATAATGCATAACTAAACATGCATAAAATTGATGATATAAATTTTTCTTGAGTTGTTCAATGAAAGTCGCCTCATAAAAGACACTAATATTTTACATAAAAATCGTAAAATAACGAAATTTTATTTCATGTTTGGCATACCTTATAAACAAAAAAAGCTTGATTAATACATAAATGTATTTTATAAAAAGATCCTGATCATCACTGATATCAGTACTACCTTGATTTTCTTTTTCTTTTTAAAAATTTATACTTCCTTCATGAGAAAGCATTAACCAGATTACATACATAACCAGAGATATAACCATCACATTAACCAGAATTACATATTAAAATGTGTGCGAATGATATAAATATGAAAAAAATCTTGAATTTTTCCAATATATCTCAACTCTAAGTTTCACTGTTTACATCTGCAACAATGTGGGGATTTTATTTGTGTGTGGATTTTAGGGTTACGGATTTGAGGGAGTCTACTGTATCTGTTTCTAGACACCGTAAAGAAAATTCGGCTGATAGTCCTGATGTAGGGGAACCCATATCAGGACAACAGACCAAGCACCTTTTTCCTTCAAAGTGTTTACACTTAGACATTTTATTAAGAGAGTCTTCACAGTCGGTAGCGTTGATCAATTAACCAGCGAACTAAAAAAATAAGTGATATCTCAAGAAATAACAGATAAAAAGAAAGCATATTAAGTAGATTAATTCTGGACATGGATAAGAAAAAAAAAAGAAAACTTGAATGAGAAAAATTTCAATATATGTACATTATAATATTTTCCTATTTCCACTGAAAGATTGAAATATAAAATTAGCATACTCAAAATCTGGCTTATTGTAAAATCCTCCCTAAAACTGTAAAACATATTCTGTAGGAAGATAGATGTAATAAAATCCGACTAACTATCAGATGTATATGAAACCCCATTCACCATAGCTAATGAACATGATAATACTATATAAGAATGAAGAATAGAGCGTTTAAAACGAGAATGATAGAACAAATAGCAGATATTAGTTACAACAAGAAAATGTAGCTTTAGCCAGACTATATAACACAGAACCATTAAAGATAAATTTTAAATATAATAAAATAATTTATCCATCAAGATTTTATTCCCCATTCCTATTCGTGAGTCTAAAGGAATCTATATGAACAACGGGAGCTTTTTCAATGAATCTTCCTCCTTTGAGTTACCTAGAATTTGACGTGAGATGCTGCATAAATTAAAAAATAAAATAAAACAGACCACATTTATGGATATTCATTTTGTTAAAGCACGTGATTTCGTGTTATCCAATATATGTTTATCAAGTACAGATTTGAAATTTTATGCGTTGATTAATAGTTTACTTATCTTTGCAGACCTTGAGAATTCCATCGTTATTTTGTGTATAGGAATCTAGTCCATTTATTTAGTAAAACGTTTTTATCCGTTTATGTTTACTGTAAGCGATTTTAGCATATGTATTTTATTTTTATGATAATAAGGCTTTTTTTCTTATATGTATTCTACATTATTTTTTGATTCTAGGTTAGATTCTATGTTACATAATGTTGCACTAAGTTTTCATAAAATGTTACCTAATGTTTCAAGTAAGTTGTCATAAAACTTCGTCTGACGGATATAAATATGAGGCAGTTACTCTCAATTAATTTATTTCACGATATTTTTTGAATAAGCATATATTAATAATAATAAGTTCCTATTGGTTTCATTTTTAGTCGACAGAGAAAAATATAGAAATTACAAAAAATAAATAAATAAATAAATAAATAAATAAAAATAAAAATAAAAATCACAAACAATACAAAATATTTTGAAAGAAATTTTTACTTAAAATATATAGTAATATACTACAATAAATAAAACATGCTTGGATATTTTGAACCCATCTTTCATAAAAGAAAAAAATCATTAAAGGAAAAAGAATAAAGTAGAATATATTCCTTATCATTTTTCTTTTAGAACGAGAAATATTGCAGCTTCAGAACATTTCTCTGAACTCTTGAAAACTTCTCGTATCTATTGTGTAGCAACTTGTCGAATTCTCGAATATAGATAGTATGGAAACTTTACGAATGCTAAAAACTTGTTTAATAATATGAAACTGAATTCAGTATAACCCAAGCTATCATTTAAAAAATTGTGTAATTCTTAATCTAAACAAGTATTTAAATTTTAGATTAGACGTGGAAAAAGTATCCTTTTAGTATTATTCTCATAAGTTGTTTAGATACTTTTTAAGATATTAAACTTTGAAATATTGACACTAAAATAAATTGGAGAAATAGTGAACCTGAAAGTTCTTTAAAGCGATGCAAATTTGTCAGTCTAGTTAGCAGCTAAATTACAAAAAAAAAAAAATCTAACTTATCATCAATCACTACAGACCTTTCTTTAGTAATACAAGTTGAATATAATTAAAGGCGACATATCTCGAGATCGATTTTAAAAAATCCATAAAAACAAATGCAACAAAACTTAAAAGAATTTAAAGAATTTAAAAGAAGAAGAATTAAAAAAAGAATTAAAAGAAGAAGAATTAGAAGAAGAATTAACGAGTAAGTAATGAGTTGAGATTTTCGCTACTAAGCACAAAAACGGTGATTTAGGCATAATTTAAACAGTAAAATAGACATAGGGACTGAAGAAGGAAACATTATGCATGACTGACGTAATTGATTGCATGGAAATTTTGTCTTTGAAATAAATTTCCAAGATCTACGTTTGGGTTTTAATTAGTTTAAATTTGTATCTTGTAATCTGCTTGATTTTACTTCCCGATTTTGAATGAAACAATATTTTTGCCCGTGGCTGCAATCTAAACTTAGAGGTTTCTTGATAAATCTATCCCCGATGTTTTAAACAGTATTTACGTCAGGGTGATTGAATTCATTGCACAATGAATTTTGTTATAATATTTTTTTTCCTCCAATACTCCTTCTTTATTTGTGGGTGCACTGTACTTCACTTTGGACACTTCATCAGAATTTTTTTCGGTATAAAACATCATATTGTCAGCATCTGTATGTATTTGTACAGTTGTGTGTGTAGAGCTTGTTAGTGAAAATTCATTTTATACCTCTGACAGAAAATTAATTAAGAACATCAACGTACATATACTAGATGTACATAAATTATTGTCAGGGTTGCATTACCTCATATGATTTTATTTAACAACATGGCGAACAATGTTATTACATATTCGTAAAGCACAAAAAGAATGTTTGATGAATTACACAAACAAAGTTACACATGCATAAAGTTGCAACTCAAAACGTTATTAATCAAATAATGATTATAATTAAATAATAATTAACATTAAAACTTATCAAAAAGTTATTAATGAATTATGAGTTCTAAGTTAGTTTCTACATGATAGTTTTCACGATCCCTTTTCGATAAATTTGATAACATTTTATTATCAATTATTATTTGATTGATAACGTTTTGATTTGCAACTTTACGCATATGTAGCTTTGTTTGTGTTATTAAACAACTTTTTGAGTTGTACTGTACTAATATGTAATAATAGTTTTCATCATGGTCTTAAATAAATTATTATAAGTAAGGAAACCCATTCAATAATTTATGGTCACTCTGTATTTTTAACCTTCGCAATATTTTAAAATGATTAAACTTTTCGATGCAATTAATTTTTTCTACAACTATGAAATATTTCGGAATTTTTTTGCTTATATGATCTTAAAACTTCCACGTATTTTTTTCTTTACTAAAATACAAACAGTCGTTTTTCAGTTGCAGTCTTTAATGTTGTGATATCATTCTCTAATTGTTATGGTTATCTTACAACTTTTAGTAAGTCATTACTTTTTCAATAATTTTTCCAAGCCATATTCCTTACCAAAGAATTTTGCTAAAATGCATGCAAGTCGTAAAGAATTCATCGATTTCGAAATATTACTAGGCAGTGTTCAATAATGAAAACCGTTACTTCAAAAGGTAATATATTAGAGATTTTAAAACGTTATCAATAGTTGTAGTATTATTCTACAATGGCTCTTCAAGTACGCGAAATTGAAAATTCGAACGCATAAATAGAAGGGGAAAATGTTTAGACCTTATAAACTGGTTACTAAACAAACAACATTTTTTTATCTGTTGGATTACCATGCTAGCAAGTAAGTTCGTGCTGTTTAAGGTATGTGCCTACATTCGGGGCACTTTTTTGTAAAGAATATGAAATTTTTATTAAACACATGTGTTTTTATTTAAAACAGGGAATAAAACTATGTATTCAAATAAATTTTTAATGGAATTTTAATTACTTTTTAAAATTTAGGCAATATATAGTCAAATTTTAGCAAAGAATTGCCTTTATGCCAAACCTTCTATAACAAAATCTATTCAATATATTTCCTTTTTTTTTCAACAATATATCAGCAAATTACTTACCTGTGTTATGAAGCAAAAGATTTACAATACCTCTTAAATTTACTAATATATACAAAATTTTGTATACAAAACATGATTTTCTATTTAAAAAATGTGTATTTTTCAATAAAAATTAATATATACATACTTAAAACTTCATAACATACCAATATATATGCAGAAACTTGTGACCAAATTTTATTTCAATATCTTAAAAACTTTTTAAGAAATGAGGTTTCTTGTAAACGTAAACAATGAAACACGTAAACAATGAAAAGTTAAGATTTTAATATAGCACAGAAACTTATGTATAAAGGTTTATATTTTGGGCTATAACTTTGCTTCTAATTATCGCTGAACTAAACGCAAAGCATTTTTGGAATCCTAAATGTTTGAACTTTAATTTAAAATTATGAACACAAAAACGAAAATTTTCGCAAAAACGGCGATTGGAAGGTAGGCACATACCTTAACAGCATTTCTGAACAAATATGGCTGACAAAACTCATTATGTCTATTCGTCAGTGGAAATCACGATTTCGAGAGACAGACAGCATTTTCAAAAGAATCCACCAGTGAGAGATTTAAGTTTATGTCTGATACACATATGAGAAATCTTAAGAGAAAAATTCTAACAAATATAATTTACTAAAATTTTGCGTTTGTTATATTGACTTAACATTTTACACTGTAATAACATTAATTCCTTCTCATTCTTGTTTATATTCAAATCTTGAGAATATTACCTATTACGTAATTATCAAATATATACATCAGCAGCCATAAGTTGCGCTCTAAAACAATAAAATCGAAAAATTTTTGTCTCAGAAAGCACTTAACTATCAATTTTAATTGACACAATACTAAAAATATTTCATTTTTTAAATTTTGGATAATATTATTAATTTGTTTGGTATAGAATTCAGCACTTCTTAACATTTTAACAACCATGTACGCAAATGCATGCATAATTTTTGTCTAGCCTTCAAACATAACACCACTTTTTATAACACGACACTACATTCGTTAAAAAAAAAAATGCATATAATAAACATTTTATACATCATTGTGCAAAGTATATAAAGGGATTATTACGGTTAGGAAACATTAACGTTACTACATTACCGTATTTAACCGAACAATTGCTGTACATCAATTTAGTAAATCAACATAAATATTGAAAATATAATTGTAGGACAATGCAACACGTAACAGTAATACCTATGGTGCAGAATTGTCAAAGCACGCGGTCAGTACTAGATAAAACAAGTCGCAAATTGTACGTGAAACGTGCCAAATAAGGTGCGATCGTACTATAAATAATTTTATAAATATTTCGAACTTGGTGCAATAGCTGTTGCACTCTTACGCAGAAATGCATGAATACAAACTTTATTGCACTATATATACTAAGTTCAGTAATATGGAAATACTATTACTCCATCTTATATGTGACGTAATCACCATGACAACCTAGAATCATTACCTATCATGAGATATCATTGAATTAATTACATATGATTGGATTTAATAGAATGAAGAAAACTTTTATTATTATCTTTTTAATTTTTGATTCGACTTTCATAAAATTTGAAAAGACTCGACAAAATTATGAAACGATTATATATATAAATTTTCAAACCATTCGGTTGGGTAGGTAGATTTTGAGCTGTTGTAAGCGGACAGACGGCGACTATAGGAGCTTCGTATTTATATAATTACGGCATTTCCCATAGACGATAATGCAATGGAATACTTTTGAGTGTCTCTGTAAATAAACTATGAACACTGCATACTTTATTTTCAATACCGAACATGGTATAATAAATCTGAATAACATATATAAATTCCAGATTAATTCAATTATATTAACGCAAGTTAGAGTTCGGACAGACAGACAGACGGGTAGACGGACAGACAAACCGAATTCATAAAAACTTTTCAACTATGTCGGAAAGTGTTGAAAACGCATAATATGTTGAAATTTGACTTTCAGCAATTTATATCAATAGACGAAAGCATACTTATATGCTTTTGTACAGCCCTGTATTTTACCTACTATCTTTATGTACACGCCACTGTTTAGCTAAAATTTAATTAAGACTAAAACACGCTTATAACTACTGAAATCAGACTTCCATAGAGATTATCATTCACAGACGGACATGTATCCATTTTTTGCGTAGCCCTGTATATCATTTTATCTATATTCTAGAAACATATCTTACCATACTAAATGTAGTTCAGCGTAAAAATGCATAACTCTTTTAAAAAACACCTTTAAGCTATTTTTTTTCATACTCAGTAAACTTTTGAATTCTTTTGTGTAGCCCTGTATATGATCTACAACATTTATACACACAACGTAATATTAAAAAATTTAGTTAAACTTAAATCTCATATCACAACTAAAAATGCACTTCCAGCAATCATCGCTAATATACAGTATTTCAGATACAGTATAGCATCCGAAAATATTTTATGTGTCCCAGTAAATACTATGCACTTTCTACCTCAGCAAAGTATATCAATTTCATAATATGTGAAATAGTTTAATATAATTAAAATACGCCGCAAATAATTTATCCCCTATACCATTATGTAACGAAATTCTTTTGTGCGGCCCTGTAAATGAATAATAAATATACTTTGCACCGTATATTCTACAGAATGTCTATTTTAGTGCACTTCATAAATACATATCAATTTCATTATGTTCGAAACGGTGTAACATCATTAAAATGCACTTGAAACTATTTTCTTCCATTCGCCGTAATGTAACGGAATACTTTTGACTGTCCCTGTAATTGAAATATACATCCGATTTTCATAAAATTTGAAATGACTCGACAAAATTCTGCAACGAATATATATTTAAAATTTCAAACCGTTTGGTTGGGCAGTTTTTGCGCTGTTATATGCGAACGGACAGACAGACAGACGGACGGACCAGCCGACGACTATACGTGCTACGTATTTATATAATTACGAACGCACCTAAAAAGGACAAATGTTTCGTAATCTAGAAAAATATGCTATAACCACAAACGAAAGTATACAATAATTATTTCCGAGTTACTGACGATTACGAGAAACGCTCTTGGTGTTTAAAAACTAAAAAAAAAACAATATTTTTGAGATTTAAAGAAGCATTTATCAAAACAATGTTTCTTTTGCTGCAACTGATTTTCAGAAACTTTTCTGAGTAGTTTTTATAATGTATTAATCAGTTTTCTCAAACCGAAGTATCTTTTTTTTCGAATTCTGTAAAGACTCAAATAAAAATTTTCATGTTCAAAAAACATGTTTTATAGACAAGCATCAGCATTAACATCAATATAAAATTATTGTTACTTTCTAGCTGTTGCATGTAGAAATTCAGTTATGCAGCTGAAAATGTTTGATTGAAAACTGATAGCATTCTAAAAACCGATATTCCGGTTTGGGAAAACTGATTAATACGCTGTAAAAACAACTCGAAAATGTTTCCAAAAATGAGTTGTAGCAAAAGAAACTTTGTGTTTATAAAGGCTTCCTTGAATTTCGAAAACATATTGGTTTTGTGGTTTTTAAAGAAAAAGAACGCTTTTCGGAATTGTGAGTAACACGGAAGTGGTTATTGTGCATTTTCGTACGCTATTATATTATATTTTCGTAGTTTAACGAACATTTATCTTTAAAAAAATGTTTCAATAGTGTTAACAATTTGATATTTTATAGTAAATTTATTAGATATACATATTCTAGTTTTTAAACTGTCTTCGGATAAAGTTTTGTGAGATAGTCTTTCGCTTGAAAATTCAACTATATGCTGTCCAATTTGATACCCGACATTTTTAACATAAATTCAACACCATTGCATTTTTTTTAAATTCAACTATACACTGTCCAATTTTAGATCCGACATTTTTAACATAAATTCAACACTATTAATTTTTTTTAAACATATGAAGACTTGCCCGAAAGTACAGTTATAATATCGTCCAGACATCTTTATACTTTAAATGTTATTTTCAAATTGAATTATTTATTTAACATTTAAACAGAAAGAACAAATAAAGTATACTTTTTATTACAGATTTCTAATGGCCAAATTTGAAAGTAAATGAGAAAGAAAAATCGTACGTCAAGCATAGATTATGAAACAATTTCCAGCATATCCAGAATGCGTTCACAGAAATCCACCGTTTAATAAGATAAAAGTTGATAAGTATAAGAAATTTTTTCTACGAGGGGAAATGACTTTTGAAAATTCATATTTTAGATTACACATCTTGAATATTGGATAAGAGACTGGAGTAAAATTTCTACGAAGTTATTTTTTACAATACAAGATCAGTATCACAAAAGATTTTTTAAACTAAAAAAAAAAAAAAAAAAAAAAAAAGGAAGAGCATCTTTACACCTACGAAAGCTCCTAAGCCAATTACTTAAAACAAGACAACGCGGCATATCTGATTCAACATTTAAAAATCTGGTATTACAAGATAAAGTATAAAGAGAGTTATTAGAATAAATAATTGTGTAACAAATCTAGTAATTTTGCATGACACAACCAGTAAACACTAGTAGGAGCAATATGAGTACGAATATGTGCACACAATGTGATCTGTAATATACAAATTTCAATAACAAAATAGACATTGTTAAAACTCATTTAATAAAAGTATTAGAAAGTATTATAGGTTATTTTTAATTCATTACGTTGTTCAAAAAATTAAACGTTTTGAAACCAAGTACGAAATTTGATATTTTAGATTTCACATAAGTTAAGTGGTTTAGCCATTTGAATCTAATACAATGCCAAAATAAGTTAAGTTCTTCTTAATATTTATTCTAATATTTTGTAATTTGAATATAGGTTTTCTGTGAGTCAGACGATATCTACATCTAAGTAACCAATTTGGAAAATGCATAACCCTTTTGAATACCCTGTTTCAGCAATTACAATCTATAGTCTGAAGAAAAACCTGATTCTTTTGATGTTCTGTATATAATATATGGATTTATATATATTCTCGATGGTATGTTAAAATTAATTTCAGTTAAAAAACGCCCATCATAGTTGAAAACTCCCCTTCTGCAATTTCCTCCAATAAGCGGAAATGTACACGAATTCTTTTGTGCAGCCCATATATATAATCCATAGAATTTATCCACACAAAATAATATGCAAAAAATTAGTTAAATATAAAAACGCACATCGCAATTGAAGCACGTTCAAAAATTGCTGCTCATAGACACTACTATAACCAAATTTCTGTCCGTGTCCTTGTAAGTGAACGATAAATGCTATGCACACGATATTCTATTGCAAGTATCTTGTAGTGCACCTCAGCGAATATTTATCAATTTTAATATGTTTGAAATAGTGTAACGTCATTAAAACACACCACAGATTATTGTTCCTCATAACCCATAATGTAATGGAATTCTTTGATTTTCCTGTAAATGTTACACTCTTCATTTTTAATAACGAGCATGTCGCAGTAAATCTCAATAACTTATAATTACGCAAGGAACACGGACAGAAAGACATATGGCTAGACAAACCGAATTCACAAATACTTTAAAACTATGTTTGGAAAATGCTAATAAAAAAATCAGAATAGTTTGCAACAAGCCGGATATTGTACGTCAAATTTGGCAAATGTCTACTAATAATCGTATTATAACTAGTTTTATAAACATTCAGATCTTGGTGCAACAGCTTTTGCACTCGTATGCAAAAATGCATGAATACAAAATTTATTACGGTTATGTATAGTAAATTCAGTGATACTCCATATTAAAAATGACGTAATCACCATGGCAACCTAGAATCATTACCTATCATTGGATATCATTGAATTAATTACGCATGATAGTATTTAATATAATGAAGAAAACTTTTATTAGTATCTTTTTAAGTTTTGATTCGATTTTCATAAAATTTGAAATGATTCGACAAAATTCTGCAACGATTTTATATACTAAATTTCAACTTATTCGGTTGGGTAGTTTTTGCGCTGCTATATGTGGACAGACGGACAGACAGATGAACGGACCAGATGACGACTATATATGCATTAATTATTTATATAATTATTAACTCACCTAAAAAGGTCAAACAAGCTTTGATATATCTAAATTTTGCAAAGAAATGAAAATTTCGAACTTCTATTTGAGAGAAATACGGTGGAGCTAAAGTGAATAAAAGTAAAATATTCGTAAAACCTGTATGAATATTTAAAAAATAAACTTACCTTATTAAGTATTTCACTATTTAATGCATTATAAGAGCACTAAGTTTTCATCTGATAATTTAATATATTTTCTACATAACATATATTTTTTAAGCCCTATTTGGAATTAATTTATTTTTTGAAGTATGCTTAATGCCAGTTCAAAAATTAGATTTTTTATTTATTTATGTAATATAATGGTTGGCAGTTTTAAGTTAAATTAATGCTTTATTTAAATCCTTTTCAGAAACTGAATCATGCAGAGAAAAGTTAATGAAATAAACCCTGTTTGAGGGATTTATATTTACTCATTGGATTCCTGAGGATCTCATTTAATTCATTCATTATTTTATTTTCTTGCAGACATATTTTCAAAATGAAGACGATGCCATCAGTTTCATAAATAAAAATTAATAAATGCTATAAAACAGAAAATACCCTACTTCACAATAAAGAACTTTATAATAAAACATACCAAACTTTTTTATTTAACTCTGCTAATAAACTTATTACCAAGAATGTCATTGATGTCGAAAGAAATTTTATCAAAATTTCGCCACATACTTTTTCATTTTCAGTTCTTTTTATTTCCAGTCTAGTTCATCTGTATTTTCTGTTTATTGTTTTTTTTTCTTTTTTCAGAAATAATTCAACTGCTATACAATTTTATGCTGCATTCACATTTTATTTCTTGAACATCAAATTTAGTGAACTATGATGGATTGACAATAAAAAGCAAAAGATGTATATATTAGAGAATACAGATTTTTGATACATTTGGAATGCACCAAATTGTATGCCGTGGAATGACAAGGTTCTAACTGCTTCGACCCCTATTTTGAAAAAAAAAGAAAAACGAGATGAAAATTTTTGTTTCTCCACTGATAAGAATGCAAGTAGAAACTTATAATATCCGATGTCTATCAATAACGTAATGAGACTTTAAATTTTAAATTCACTCAATCTTCTTCTAAATAGCTCCATTGGTAAAGTACACATTGCTTGAAACAATGTTCCCAGTCTTCTCGAACTCTTCTAGAGAAATGGCTTTCATATATTCAGCCACAACTTTTTTGATGATTTCACTGGTTCCAAAATACTGTTATTTCATCACAGAGAAGAGTAAAAGTTACACGAACTGAAATCAGGCGAGTGCAGAGGCCAAGGAGCAACAGTGCATTAGAGCTAAAATATTCTTTACTGAAAACGCCGCGTGACATGGTGCATTGTCACGGTGGAGGATTCAAGTATCTTTATTCAAAAAAATATCCTGTATTTTTGCAGAAAAAAACTGGCAATTCGACTGCTAGTATGATTTGCTAAAAATTACAGCTGTGCTGTTTTTTGAGTTAAGCAGCAAAACTGTAATTTTTACTGCGTTTTTTAATGTTAATTTTCCAGCACTATCGTTTTTTTTTTTTATTATTTAAGAGTAATGTAATAAACTTTACAGCATTTCATCTGTAAATTTACTGACTTGTTTTAAGGTTGATAGCAAAATTGTAAATATTATTTTAATTTATTTCCTTTATTTATTTCTTATTATTATAATTATTTTTCTGAATTTCACAGTGCTATTTTTAAAGTCTCAGCAGCAGCACAATTGCAAAATTCATACATATATATTTTAAAGATTTGTTTATTCTTCACCTCCTCCCTTTACATTTAATTTAAATTATTGGATATTGAGATATATTTTACAAACTAAAAGTAAGTTTTAGCATTATGTTTTATTATACCTTTGTTTTAATGTAATTATGGAATAATGAGTTCGGTTATATATAAGTAAAATATAAATTTCGGTTTTTTTGTCAGGTATATCACAGGAAAAAAGTTTGAGTCAATTGTCAAGACATTAAGTATTTTTCATTAAATTATGGCAAAAGAATATTTTTTCTATTATATAGTTTTTAAATAGTTTACCTTATCCCTCAATATTTTCTAACAGGACATTTTTTATGCTTACACATTAGAATGTCGATCTAAACTGCAGGGAAATTTTACGCATTCTGCATGAAAAAAAAAAACATACAAAAATCCTGTTTTCTAGATATACGTTATTTCGTTGTTATTATTTATTTTCACTTCAAAATTTTAGCTGAGCACATTGTATTTAAAAATATCTACTAATTTAAATCACACATTTTCTGTTCCTCTAACAGTTTTAAGTTAATTTTCTATGCTTATTTAAATATTTTTTACTGAATATAGGGGAGGGTAGTAGACAGTGGAAGAAAATTATTATTACTTAATGAATTGCGACGATTTTTATTCTTTTGAAAAACTTTTTTCTACATCTTTGAGCTACACAAATACGCTACGCTTTAATGTATAAATTGTTTTTAAAAAGTTATTTATAAAAGCACAGAAGCAACATAACGGAGTATCGGAAATTATCTCACTGTGTACCACAAAAGCTACAGAGTGAGAAACTGTATATATTTTCATAAATCATACATTTTTACACTCTATAAATAATTTTCTGCAGTTTATGATTTCTAATTAATATTTCTAGATTTTCAAAATATTAAAAATATGAGCCTCGGGTGGACAATGGCAGACCTTGGGCTACCTTCATGCAAATTTTTAGCCTCTTACGTTTAGTAGATTTCTCTAGCCATCGCACGTCCACACACACACACACACACAGAAAGAGAGACAGTGAGAAAAACCTTCTTTTATGAATAAATGACTTTTTTTAACACCAGAACCACTAGGTGTACCACAACTCTGTGTCTCAATGTGTGCTTTCGTTACGTTGTAAGAAAATGGATGCCAAATCTGTTACATCAATTTCATCGCTTTAAAAAGTTTATGTAGTTTTGTCGAAATAGTCTGTTATTAGATATAGTTAGGTTTGGTTAAGTAAATATTTGCTATATTGAAGGAAATAAACTCCAAAATAGACTATTAAAGATGTGAATTATCACATTGCTAACAAGGCGCAAACCAACTTAGAGAAAAATGTCCAAGCCGGGAATAGAACCCGGCCCCCTGGAATAGATTTCCAGTGCTCTACCACTAAGCCACAAGGACGATGACCAGCTTGGCATCTCTCACTTATATAAGTCGGTAAGGCTGCTACCGCAGCACTAGATGGAAAAGTCTTCATGAGCACACAATCTAGCGGTGTAACATGAGACGCAAATGAACCCAGTATCGCTGAATATATAATTTTTAATTTATTTTTCAACTACTTTTCAGCAGTGAAACTACGCTTGAAATTATTGAATATTAAAGATGTGAATTATCACATTGCTAACAAGGCGTAAACCAACTTAGTGAAAAATTTTCACGTAGTTTTCATATGCGCAGGCAATGTAGGGAAACACTGCTCAGTTGTAAGGAGGAGGGTTCCCTGTACTTTAATTTCCATTTGCGTTCTTTTTTAAAAATTTTAAATGGTACTTTTTATTGTTATTTCGTCTTAACACTTCTGGTAATTTTCCAAAATCTTTTACGTGACTGATTTATTTGCGTATATAAGCTTTAGTTTAAACACCAGAGAAATAAATCTGATGTTTTTAGAGAGTACTGGTACCTGGCTATTCTGCAAAGCATAAATGGTGGCCGGTTCCCGGCCACTTGGCACCGACGTCTTGCCCAATACTTTGGGGGTGAGTCGACGAAAATTTTTGGAGGGTAAGATGCCGGTTGTTTTCCCTTGGTGTAAGATGCCGGTTATTTTTCGTCGCGGTCAAATGCCCGGTTGTTTCTTCATTGCTTAAATTACTCTTGGCTATTAACTAACTTGTCAACAATTTTAATCAGATAATTTAAATCAGTGATTAAATCGTGATTTTAATCAACTGATTAAAAAAATTCATTGATTAAGATTGTAACTTTTCTAAATGTTTAAAATGGCATAAAGAAATATTAAAATCTAAGCTGAACATAATTTGAAAGGTTTCTATATGTATTCTGCCTTATAAATAAACTTTATTGGCATTATAAATAATTGTTTAATAATTATTAATTTTAATTAATGCTAAAAAAATTATGTTAAATGCACTGATTGATTAAATAAAATCAATACAACAATTTAAAATTAACTTTTGTAAAATGGCTAAGTAAACAATTTTATAATGACGCTATAAGAAATTTATTTTAAATTAGAGGTTTTAAATATGACGTAATTTTCACCAAAGTTTTTTTCCTCATTTTAATATTCAAATAAAAATAATTTTAATGTCCTATAAAAGCCAAACTACATTGGTGTGACAATAGCAACTGCGAATTCCCAAGTGTCTCAAGCCTTTCTAAAAAGGAATTAGATAAGAAGTCAAAGGGTAGAAAGACAGAATTTTTAACTGACGATGATCTAGATGAACTAAATGAATATATGAATAAAACCTCGGGAAGTTGTGATGGAATCAAGTGCATTCAGTTAAACTGTTGGTTACATAAAAGCTGCTCAAAGTTCCTAAACAAATGTGCAGTTTGTGGCAGACCTCAGATATCGCTAAAAAGAAGAAAGGAATATATGAAAAACATTATCAAAAAAGCTTGAATCTAGAGCACTTTATCACAGTGGCTTTACCGTTGTTAAACTTGTTATAATGTTTAAAAATAGGCAGACTTAAGAGTAATAATTCTTTTAAATGTTAAGTAGAACATAATATATTAAATAAATATAATACAAACAAATATATTAACATAACAGAAATAATTATATAAAAATAAATATTAGTTTGTTCTTTTATTATATTGCCAACATTCATATTTTTGTAATTTCCCAATATTAAGTAAGTTAACAACTTTAGTATGTCTAAAATGTTAAGGTTACTTTTCTTCGTCCCATTATGCTTTATACTGCTTAACAAAAATTATTGTTTACATTTCAAACTCCATAAGGCATCTTACCCCTAGATAGTTGGCCAACTTACCCATAACTATGGGTAAGATGCCGAAATGCAAGTGTTTACAAAAAGAAAATTTTCGATGCTTTCTATAACCTCTGTAAAATGAAATAAGTTTTTAAATCATACATAAGAGTCTAAACTTCAACAAGAAATCAATTAATAACACATATAAACAACTGGCAATTTTTAAAACAATTAAGTCAAAAACTATGGCATTTTCACCCGATCTACCCTAGCATCCGAAAAATCTGTGTTCCGGTTTGAGGAAACTGATTACTATAAAAACTCTTCAGAAACGTGTCCGAAAATCAGTGGCAGCAAGATAGCTCTGTTTTATAAATGCTTTTTTAAATCTAGAAAATATATTGGTTTCTGATCTTTCTAAAGACAAAAAAAAAAAAAAAAAAAAAAAAAAAACTCTTTTTGGAATCATGGGTAACTCGAAAGAGGTTATTGTATATATGCAATCATGGTGACATTATTTTTTCTTAGATAAAGAAACATTTGTCCTTTTTACAGTGTAGTCACCTTGTTTATGAATGATATGCATGAAAGCCTATTAATTTTATATATTTGCATAATATTTTAAAGATAATGATGCACTTTTATTCTGAATACCCCGAATTTTTTCAGTACAATTCGAGGACTGTTTACCTATTTTTTACTTTGGATTTCAGATTATCATTTAATCATAATCTTACAAAACTCATCTACATCTTGAATGTGTTTAAAATTTACAAATAACTTCTAATACATAAAAAATATCCTTAGTACTAGAACAAAATAAATAGTTTTCGTTGTTTCTTAAAGAAGAGAAATTTGCATTCTAAATCGCTGAGATTTTACAGGCATAATTTTTGTTGAATACTTAAACTTGAGACACTATAAGTGTAGACGGAAATATCGGAAAAACACTCCCTATGCGCATCTCCTTGAACTTAACGCGTTATTGAAAAACAGAATGTCTGTATAGATATATTAAAATAGCAGCACGCGACTGATAAATTCCTAGAAGAATAAGAAAATGGAAGTAATATACTACCTAAAAACGGGCACAGCGACGTGGTTATAAATGAAATAGGATTTTGTAATACTGTAGTGTATTCTAATATGTCGCTTGTGACAAAAGTGAAAATGAAAATAGAGAAAAACACTAGGAAATAAAAGAATGTACATCAGAAAAAAGCGAATTGAATAGCAATTTTTTATAGCTTTTCCTTTTCTGTATTTTAACTCGTTTCGCTATTTGAAACTTTTATTTGAAAATAAATATGTCTGTTTTCAATAAAGGTGAAACAAAGCTGCAAGGTTTAAAAATGCTAGCGAAATATATATGATTTTAATATTACTAAGCAATTAGTTTTAATTCGGAGCGTCCTTAATTAAACGAACTTACTTTAAAGTTGTCTGTAGACGAAACTATAGTTCATAAAGTTGTGAAGTTTTCTGAAAGACATAATAAAGGCATGGGAATTTTTTTTAAGAAGAAAAAAATTACTTCAAAATTTCGCCACCACAGGTTGTTTTTTTAATGAATTACACATTTAGGCATTTACGATAGCTTTATTTATTATTTTTACCTGATTCTTAAAGATCACAACATATTCTTAGCATTTCCCAGAACACGCTGCTGCTGCGGTCAACTGTGGATCAACCTATCTTACGTTTCCAGATGGTATCTGAAAATGATTACCGTCATGTGGAACATGTTTGGTTGCAATAAAATTTGTGAACTATTGTAAATGTATGCCAAATGTGTAATTCGTTAAAAAAACACCGTCTGACGTTGAAATTTTGAACTAATTTGTTTTTTTCACTCAAATTTCCCATACCTTTATTATGTCATCCACAAAATTTTACAATAGGGTAATTCCGGGATTTATGCCGCACATATTTTTGAATTTGTGTTTAAAGTCCCATTGTGGACATAAAAAAAGCAAAAAAAAAAAAAAAAACATGCTGTGCTATTTAATGTTAAATATACAACATGTGTACTGCGACAAAAAAAAAAAAAAAATAAAAACTAATAATTAATTTTACAATTTTTTTCTAAAACATTACACTGCGGCGCGTTACCCATACATTCAGGCTGAGACGCCGCACTTGTTCAGTAGTTATGCCGCGCTTGTATTAAGAAAAGAAATAAATTATAAATAAAAATATTCAAAAAAAAAATATTCATATCCGGACAATAATTAACTAAGTAATAACAAAAAGAAACTAAATGAGTACAATGAAACGTATTAGTAGATTCAAATTAATAATTGTTTGACTACTTTCCCTATTAAAATTATCAAATTATTTTTTTACATTAAATTTTCATTGTTATTTCATCAACAACGTAACATCAATGCATTAAAGAGGGAAAAGAAAAAGAGTAAAACTGTGTTTACATAATTTATTTGCTAACTTATTCGGGACCGCCGGCTTTTACACTAATTTTGTTTGGCTGTCACCCCTTTTTGAAAAGAAGTTACCTTTACTTAAATAATCATGTGTTTGTAATTTCCCAGAATCCACGTTTTTAAATTGAAGGTCTTTAGGGTCTTTCATATTTATATACAACATTCTAAATTATTGCTATAATAAATAATTTAAAATAACATTACTGAACATGCAATTAATTATTTAAAATGCATTGTTAGTAATATCTTGTGTTTGTTTAGGAATTTTGCTGTTGAGATTGGTTCAATTCCGAAGCGATAATAAAAGCATCAATCCTACGGATTCTTATTGATTTGAAAGATCCAAATGATTGTCAATTATATAAAGCAATCAAAAATTTTAGAATAAACTAAAAGAGAAAAATATAATAAAATAAATTCTGAAAATAAATTTTTAATAAGGTACACTGGAATGAGAAACTCATGTGGGATTTTTTTCGGCTTAAAAAATAAGCATATTTGATGAAGTTTTTTGACTTCCAGGGATAATTTAAAAATGTTAGAACTTTGCATTTTAAAAAAGCGCACATATTTTTAATTTACAAAAAATAAATTTTCAGTGATTTGTTATAGAAAAATGTGCTTTTTGGGCTCGCTTTTCCACGGTGCTGCACGACGTTGTGTTATTCAGTATTTCTCTGAGTATTCTCATTTGAAAATGAAACAAAACGCACGTGAAAAATATATAACAGTGCATTCACTAAAGAAAGATTTTTTTTTTATTTTGCATTTTTAATAAAATGTCCAACAAAGTGGAGATTCGTGTATTTGTTTTCTTCAAGAAAAAAGCTAATTTTGGTTCGTTTATAAAAAACGAACGATTTCATTTTTTTAAACTATTCGACAATGACTTCAGAAATATATAAGGTTTTATTTTAAACAAATCAAAAGAAGAAAGTCAGTCCTTCCAAGTGCCCACAAATTTCTGTTAGTGACTAAAAGTACATCTTTTTGAGAAGATCACGTTTAAAGTTTTGAAATAATAAAGGCAATAATAAGAGGAAGTGTTTTGTCGTTACAAGTAATCATCAATGCATGGGCCACAGAAGGAATCCTTATCAATAAAAAAAAAAGCATTTTATTTTAGACGAAAAATTCCCAAGACTGCGTAATCGAACATTGTGTTACATATGGCTTCAAGAGTTTGACAGATACCGAAATGGGTATTTTTTAGAGAGCACATAGAGCTTATTTTTTAAGTGACACATAAAATACCATTAAATGGTTGTTAATTTTATCCAATGAAACAGGATGTATACAAAACACGCTCAACATTTTATCTGAGTTATACTAGAATGTTTTTAAAGATATTTGTTATTTGTGTGACGCAATCTTTATTCCAAAAATTCGGCTATAGAACATATATTAGCATTATGCCATATAAAAAAATACGGATATAGGGAAAATGGAAGAAAATTGTATGTGTGAGATTCTAGGGGTTTTTACACCACATATAACTTTATTGAAATGTGAATATTTCTTATGTTATAAAAACTTTTAAAAGAAGAAAAGTTTTCATTTTCCTAGAACAATACATTTCATACGATGATCAAACATTTTAAAAGTAAAAATATTCGCCTTATAATTATGTTGATTTGATTTAAAACATGATCACTTGGCCTGGATTTTCGTTTCGAACTTCGTCTTGGTCACTCGCTTTGGGATTAAAAGTTTCAGTTTTAATGTTTTCATCTGCTGCAGTAAAACATGAAAATTCTGTAATTAAATAACTCATGAAAATTCTCTAATTAAAAAAAGGAAATATTACTTTTCTTTTTTACTGGTGCTAGAAACAAATTCTGTATGCTCTTTTTGAAGGTGCATAAATGCACCCATGGTCCCGAATGGGCTAATAGACCTGTTTCTTCGACCGCAATCTACACAAAAATAGTCGAAAAAGTAAAGTCTTGATGTAACTACATTTGACACATGACGCAACGAAGCCAATTACAATTTCTCTTTTTTGGAGTAGTTTTCTAAACATTCCTTGCAAAGAACATCTGCATTACGCGTAATACAATTTTTCAGTTTTATCATCTTGACTAGCATCATTCTTGCCCTTCTTACTCCCCCCCTTTTTTTCCCTTTAGTTTTAGTAAACTTGATAACATGCCGAAATTAGTTAGTCTGTGTAAAAAGAAAAGGAAAGCTTAATAACACTTAATAATCCCATACAAAAGAAACTGCGATATGTATACCGGAATTGCAATGCGGCATGTATCCCATTTTGCATAGTACAGACGTCGCACATCACAGTTACCTGCAATCGCTAAGAAAAAAGGCGTAACCATACAAAAAGTACTCTATATAAACGCTAAACTTAGTTTTGACTTCGAAATCATGCATACAATTAGTAATTAGTGTATGAAAAGTATTTAAGCATAACGTGTTTAAAAGTATGGATAGTAAAATAATGCGGTTATGTCCAAATAAGAATTGTATAGCTAAAAGTAAATATCGAAATGGGGTTCACGCTATACACTGGTTAAAATAATCTCATTGTGCACTTATACTGCGCGCTTGACGACCGTCTATCAATAATTACAAAAAATACAAAGGGTGCGGCATCTATCCCGGATGCGGCGACACTCCGGGAGTTACTCTATTCTCAACAATAGTTTCGTCTGCAGATAACTTTTAAAAAGGGTAGTTTAATTATGGACTAATGTATTTTTAAAAAGCTAATTATTCGTAAACATGTATTCAAAATATGTACATGGCTGCCAATCTTGAAATATTCGAATGACAGAAATTTGGAATCAAAGAAGGCGAAAATTATTATTCGAAAATGGTAGTACTCAAAAATCGAAAGTTTGGCAGCCATGAAAATATTTTACAATGTACATCTTTAATATTTGAAATCTTATTAAAATTCGAACTATACATTGTTTATAAAGAAAATATAAACAAGAAAAAACGTGACTTTTTTCTTATAACATTTATAAAAAATTATTTAGTCCGGAACAATGTGTCATGGAAATTTACAAAAAGGAAAATATGGAATACATGGTTTTTTAATCTAATTTCAAAAACTTTAAATAAAATATACTTATTCTATCTTATTAATTACATTAGCAACTGAAATTATACTGAAAATGTACAGAACCTATTTGCATAATTTTAAAGAGAATATGAAAAATTTTCAAAAGATCAACTTTTCTAATTTGGAATGCGTGTGTAATGCACATTCTAAAATTTTAGCGAAATTAATCAAAGCGAAATTATTCATTTATCGAAATTATTCAAAGACTTAATTAACGTAAGTACAAATTTTCCAAAATTTTCCCCCGTTTCGGGACACAAAGGGAAACGCAAATTCCGTTAAACTTTCACATTCATTAGAGAAAATTAAATAATTAGAATGATTATGATAAAAAAAATTTAGGAGCATAAAATCAATGTACCAAAAGGATAATGAGGCGAAAGATTTAACCTTTTAGATATTGCATTTTCTCTACAAGTTGAATTCATTAAAGAAAATATTGCTCAAACTTGTCATCCGTTGCTAGAAAATATTCAAAAAATCTTTTAGTTGTTGCATCAATGAATAAAGAAAAATTTACGCACAAATAAATATAGAGATGAGAAAGTCATATTCATTTATTTTCAACACATTGCGTGGAAAGATATATAATACTATTAAGAGGTGAAAATTGTGTTTAATGGAAGAACATTATAAGTCAAAAATTAACAATTGTAAGTATCAAGATTTAAAGTTTCAATGATATTTTATTCTGTATGTTTTATCTAATGCGGAAAATTTAAGTACATTTCACATCTGATCTGTTAGCAAATGCTGTGTGATGTTTTATTCAATTAGTGTTACAATTTTCATTGATATGTGGAAAAAGTATGAAAAGCAATCATTGGCGTTTAAATATAAAAATGATGTCGTTGAAATGGTTTGTGTACATATTAAAGTCTTATAGTCTGTTTGTGACAGAATGTGACATAAACATTTTGACGCACATATTTTCCCCCGATTACACCGCACTTGCTGTCGGGGGAGTTTTTTAATTTTATGTGACGTTATTATTATCACTGTTTTACTATCGGAATACTTTAATTATTTTATTTATTATCTTATTTATTTTAATTTATTTAAGCTTTTAGATATTCCATTTCTGCCACAAGGTGAATTCATTAAAGAAAACTACTGCTCAAATTTATCATGCGTTGCGGAAAAAAAAACTTTTAGCTGTTGCACCAAAAAATAAGCGAAAATTCACGCACAAAGAAATGTAGAGATGGGACAGTTATATTAATTTATTTTCAACACATTGCGAGGAACGAATAAAATACTGCTAAGAGAGGAAAATTGTGCTTGTTTAATGGGAGAAAAAAAATCACTCAAAAATTAAGAATAGTCAGAATGAAGATTTAAAGCTTTAATGTAATTTAACCTGTAACTTTTATCAAACTAATCCAAGAATATTATGAACTGCCAGATGTCCCGCGTAGATCGGGGCTCCAACTACTCTAGATACCAGTATTTTAAAGTAATTATCTTCACCTTATCTAATCTATCAGGTATTAAAGATGGCGAAATAAACTGCAAGAAATTAGTGGTGAAGTTTTTCAATTAGTGTAAATTGCATTAATAAGGTAATAAAATTATGAATATAAAATTATCTGTTAAGGTATAATCTGTAAGAAACTCTGAATAAACTTAAAATAAATCTAATTATTAATATATTTATTTTCATAATTTCCCAGAATCCACGTTTTTAAATTGAAGGTCTTTAGGGTCTTTCATATTTATATACAACATTCTAAATTATTGCTATAATAAATAATTTAAAATAACATTACTGAACATGCAATTAATTATTTAAAATGCATTGTTAGTAATTTCTTGTGTTTGTTTAGGAATTTTGCTGTTGAGATTGGTTCAATTCCGAAGCGATAATAAAAGCATCAATCCTACGGATTCTTATTGATTTGAAAGATCCAAATGATTGTCAATTATATAAAGCAATCAAAAATTTTAGAATAAACTACAAGAGAAAAATATAATAAAATAAATTCTGAAAATAAATTTTTAATAAGGTACACTGGAATGAGAAACTCATGTGGGATTTTTTTCGGCTTAAAAACTAAGCATATTTGATGAAGTTTTTTGACTTCCAGGGACAATTTAAAAATGTTAGAACTTTGCATTTTAAAAAAGCGCACATATTTTTAATTTTCAAAAAATAAATTTTCAGTGATTTGTTATAGAAAAATGTGCTTTTTGGGCTCGCTTTTCCACGGTGCTGCACGACGTTGTGTTATTCAGTATTTCTCTGAGTATTCTCATTTGAAAATGAAACAAAATGCACGTGAAAAATATATAACAGTGCATTCACTAAAGAAAGATTTTTTTTTTAAATTTTGCATTTTTAATAAAATGTCCAACAAAGTGGAGATTCGTGTATTTGTTTTTTTCAAGAAAAAAGCTAATTTTGGTTCGTTTATAAAAAACGAACGATTTCATTTTTTTAAACTATTCGACAATGACTTCAGAAATATATAAGGTTTTATTTTAAACAAATCAAAAGAAGAAAGTCAGTCCTTCTAAGTGCCCACAAATTTCTGTTAGTGACTAAAAGTACATCTTTTTGAGAAGATCACGTTTAAAGTTTTGAAATAATAAACGCAATAATAAGAGGAAGTGTTTTGTCGTTACAAGTAATCATCAATGCATGGGCACAGAAGGAATCCTTATGAATAAAAAAAAAGCATTTTATTTTAGACGAAAAATTCCCAAGACTGCGTAATCGGACATTGTGTTACATATGGCTTCAAGAGTTTGACAGATACCGAAATGGGTATTTTTTAGAGAGCACATAGAGCTTATTTTTTAAGTGACACATAAAATACCATTAAATGGTTGTTAATTTTATCCAATGAAACAGGATGTATACAAAACACGCTCAACATTTTATCTGAGTTATACTAGAATGTTTTTAAAGATATTTGTTATTTGTGTGACGCAATCTTTATTCCAAAAATTCGGCTATAGAATATATATTAGCATTATACCATATAAAAAAATACGGATATAGGGAAAATGGAAGAAAATTGTATGTGTGAGATTCTCAGGGTTTTTACACCACATATAACTTTATTGAAATGTGAATATTTCTTATGTTAGGAAAACTTTTAAAAGAAGAAAAGTTTTCATTTTCCTAGAACAATACATTTCATACGATGACCAAACATTTTAAAAGTAAAAATATTCGCCTTATAATTATGTTGATTTGATTTAAAACATAATCACTTGGCCTGGATTTTCGTTTCGAACTTCGTCTTGGTCACTCGCTTTGGGATTAAAAGTTTCAGTTTTAATGTTTTCATCTGCTGCAGTAAAACTAATTAACAAAACCAGATATATAAAAAACATAAGTCGTCTGATTTCTATTCAACACATTTAAATACTTCTTTTAATTTTTGCATATCCAGCTTAGCCCAGTTGTTAGCTGTAGTTAGTCACAAATATGTTCAATCAAAAGGAAAGTCAGCGAGATCAATACATTTGATCATATAGGAGTAATTGCGCAATGTTTTATGAGTTTTAACTGCGTGAGAATGGCAATATAGGTCTTTTTTATGTAAAAGTTCTCTATGAAGTCTTTACCGAGATAATATTAAATAAAAAGTAGCACATATCTAATAACATTCGAGTTCTTAAAATTAGTTTTATCAGTTAATTGCAGTATAAAACTCTTACAAATTCCTTATGACTAATTTTCTTAATATTTTCGATAGGTAAAATGAACTTTAAAATAATGGAGGCAGTTTTAGGTCTCGCAATTTTCAAATTTTAAATCACTTTAAACAATTATCCGTTAGTGTTGCGTTGACGCAACGGTCAAAATAAAATGCGTATGAAAAATTAACTACCAATCTACCGCTACTTGAGAATTAAAAATATTTCCTATTTAATGACAGAAACCTCTCGATTAAATAAAGCAAGTACACATTTCGGAATTTGTGGAAGCAAACGACTTTCAGAAAAATGGTTGAAGACCATACCTTATAGTTATGTTTGTTAAAGAGTTAATGTTTATATTTCCTAAAAAAGGGAAATAACATTTATGCAAATTAAAAAACTGAAACTTTTACATTTTAAAATCCAAAATATCACGCAGTTCAATGAAATGTTATGCAATGTTTTACATTCTCAATTTAGTGCTCTATATTTAGGGCGCAGCAATGAAAAATGTATATCACTAAATTAATTTATGATCAATTTGTAAATCGAAAAAGAATTGCGATTGTTTTTGTTACTATGCGAAATATAAGGTGTATTTGTTGAAAGTCTGTGATATGGATTACTTAAAGATCCCCAGTTAAAATTCTGAAGAGCATATATGACCAGCGTCAGAGTTTTTTTGAAAGCTGTGATTTGTATTGAAAGGTCATGAATAGGTAATAGTATGATATCGAATTAAATTGCATCAGTTTATTCATATTGGACGGATGTTAATCTATCTGCTAGCTATCTGCTTCTTCTGTCTTACTGCGTATCTTCACAATGTCTTACTACGTAACTTCTTAATATCTTACGACGCCACTTCTTAATGTCTTACGACGCAACTCCCTTTTTTCATCTCTGTAACATTTTATGTTTCTAGCGAAAATGTACCCTTATAAATATATCTAGCTCAAATGTGATTAAAAGTTTTGGATAGAATTGTAAAGAAATTCTCTAAATACACTTTAAGCTGTTCAAAATTTTGTAATTTTTCAACTGTATAGTTTATCGCACGCAAAATATACGAAAGTTTGAATGAAGTTGCGTAATATCACTGTTAACAACTAAAAAAAAAAAAAAAAAATGTTTTCGTTAAAATGAAATCTTTTTGCTCACGTTGCAGATTCTTTGCTCAGCTATTCTCTCTTTCTAAGAGTTCCTGTTTAATTTAAAATTGCAATTTCCTTAGCTTATCGATTTTTAAGAAATGTACAACCATAACACTCAGCCATAAAACTAATTTGTTATTTCTATCTCTTGAAAATGTAAATTAAAGTGGAAAGAACATTTTACATTTGTATTCTGAAAGATATTATTCAAAACTATTCCACAATTATATTTCTCCAGTCTCCAAAAGATAGAAAATTTTGTAAAGTTAATTGTACATTTAAAATATTTATGCAAATAAACAGCTTTCTTAAGTTGGACGAGTATTCAATGTAAGGAATAAGTATCTGAAGTTTAATTAAACTCTAAAATTTGCTAGAGTAACATTATCTTGTAATTTATAAGATTTTTGTAGGTAAATGTTATCGAAGTTTTAATTATTCGACACAAATTAGTAAGAATCTTTAAATGATCTGATGGCAAAGAGAAATTAGCTTTGATATTCGTAAAAAGATTTTACTATTACGTTCTAGTTGCAATTGTTAATTATATTCAAGTAAAAGTAAAGACGTTTCATGGCAATTTCCAGATATTACAGTGAGAATCTACAAGCGTTCAAAAATATTATTTTTTTAGGCTTATTTATAGCGTAAAAAATAATTATTTCAGACACTTAAAAACAGTTAATATATATATATAAAATTACAAGAAATGTAAACGTTTCGAGCTCGATTTCAGAGCTCCTCATCAGTACACACATCGCGGACGTGATAAACGATGATAAACAATTTTTGCAAAAGAACCTGCAATCCACCATTTAAAGTCTAAATTCAAAAAATCAAATTAAAACTGTACACTGAGATGGAATGGGGCTTCCTTCAGAAAATGAGTCTGCCAATTTCGCACAACACACCTCGAGGAACACGCGGCTTCTCTAATTCCTACATTTTGATTTAATTATACACTGTAAAAAAAATACGACCAGTTTTTTATAGTGTAGGGTGACCACGCCAGTAGTTGATACCCTCCAGTAGTTCATGCAAATTTTTAAATATTGCTTATTTCAGGTGGAAATGAATTTTACATATGGCACTAGACATAATATCTTTGTTTGAATGTTGGAGTACCTGTTGTCACATTGTTTTCAGCTGCCTGCTGCACTGTAAAAAAAAAATACGACGAGTTTTCCTGTAGGAATCGGAAAAATAGTTGCCCTTATCGTACCGGAAAAATTTCCGACCCAGCTCGGAATAAAATCCATAAAATACCGTTTATTGACTATTTTCTTTTTTTTTTTTTTTTTTTACGGATTTTATTCCGAGCTGGGTCGGAAAATTTTCCGGTGCGATAAGAGCAACTATTTTTCCGATTCCTACCGGAAAACTGGTCGGATTATTTTTACAGTGTGTAAGATAAGCCATTCTATGATTTTTTTAAATTAGAAAATGTAAAAATTTAGTGTTTGATTAGTTGGAGACAATTACGGTAAGTTAAAATAATCCACTTCCATCTTTCTTATTTTAAACAATAATTTTATATGAATTATTGTTAATCACAGTCCAAGCATTATATTCTAAAGATTAATTTTTGATTTTTCGACTGATTTCTTCGATTGATCAATGACTGGGAAAATAGCAATTGAAGAAACTATTTATTTATAATTTTGTTGCTATTTAATTTCAGCAGATTTCATTTTTGCCCACTATAGGACATTTACTAAGTGTTGTAGCAATCATGTTAGTTTACTTCTAAAACTTAAAAGGAATGAAATATAATAAAAACCCTGTAGCACACTGAACTTATTTGGTCAACTACTGGCTCGGTCACCCTATTAACCTCCGCAAACACCTGGATTTAATCGACTTCTAAGGCATGAACAACAATTTTCGAGTTTATTCCCATTCCAGCTGAGTATACAGTTTTTATTTGATTTTTTTGACTTTGACTTTAACTGATGGATTTCAGGTTCTTTTGCAAAAATTGTTTATCATCATTTTTGATGTCCGCTACTGTGTACTCATGAGGAGTTCTGAAATTGAGCTCGGAAAGTCTATATTTTTAGTACTTTTTATATGTATTTTAACTGCTTTTAAGTGTCTGAAATAATTTGTTTTTATGTGTAACTTAAGTAATCAGACGTATTATGTTTGTGTACCTTAAATTATTTATAGAAGTTAATTACTCGGGTCTCGCATATTTTTTTACATAAATACAAGTTTATTAAAAATTTAGCAGATATTTAAATACTGCAAGAGTAAAATTTTTGCAATCATTACAAACAAATGCCTTTTATGCGATAATGTAAATTCTTAAGACCTTAATAAAATACTTAATGCGATGAAAATCCCGTTTCGAATAGACAAATTTGTTCGAGCACGATAACGCTGTCATATAGCTTAGGTGAAATTCTTTAATAAATTTAAAAACTTGTATTAGATTTATTCCTTGAAATACAGGGTAGTTTCCAGTATACAGGTAAGTTTCATGCATAAAAAAATAAAAGAAACATTTTATTTATATGATATATAAATTATATATATATATATAAATATATATATATTAAACTTCCTTCCTCATTACGTGCTAAAGTGTAGCAATCTCTGTGCAAAAACAATTGCTAACGTTCATATTCAAAATATACTTTGCTATATTGTAATAAAATGAGCTACGATCAATATATTATACTATAGCAGAGAGATTCTACCCAAGCAATGCGTACGGATAACAGCTTTTTAATCCTAGATTCGAACAACAAGATCATATGAGTATGAATAACTCGATGGCATGTTATCATATAGGGTAGACCAAGGCATGTTTACGCATGGGGCACGTTTACGCAGTGCACTTTTTCCGAAACGAGTTATAACTGACGCGCCACCAGTCATGACAGATTGATGCTGCTCCCTAGTGGGTATTCTCACAAGTTTTTGAGCTTCGGTCTAGTATGGGGAAAGGATAATCTGTTTTCTGTCAAGGTGAGTAAATTTTGCGTTGAACTTATTAAAACATATTGTGATCTAAAAATACTTAGTTAAGGATAAACAAATAGATGAACATTAGCAGAATTTTATCCTTTTTTGAGAACTGTATTTGTATGAACAGAAATGTTATTAATTTTCGTTGCACGTTAAAAATGAATCCAAACATGGCGACGGGGCACGTTTACGCATTGACATCGGAGCACCTTTACGCATGTTCAAAAAGAAGAAATTATGTAAAAATTTACTAGTTTCTATGGAAGCAGAACAAGAAGACAGCAAAGGAAAAAAGTATGAAACCAAAAACTGCAAAAGGTAAAAGTTAGGAAAAAGTTTTTACAATCTGGAATAAAGAAAATAGTGAATGAATCTGATGACGAAGATGAAAACTGTATGTATTTATGGTTTGAAATCATACAACCAATCCAAAAAAGGTCAAGACTGGGTTCAATGTCTTAGATGCAAAAGGTGGTCCCATGACAAGTGTGCAAAAGGAAATACTTTATTTTATGTTTCTAAAAACTGTAACAGTGATGATGAAGATGACTAAATAGTTTCTGTTTTTAATTAGCAATAAGCCCTATGTTTTCAGTTTAGCCTATAAAATGTTCTTTGATTAATTCTCTTTATTTTTTTTAAACAGTGTTTTAAGTTATAAATAAAACATTTCAATTTGATTAAATATTTATTTCACTTGCTCCTTGGTATCACTTATAATAGGCGTCTACGTGACCCACTTGATACGCAAAAGACTTGGACCTAAAAAAAATTTTTTTACGGTTAAAAATACAAATAGGGCAAAAACTGAATACACAAATTTTGACTTTATTAACTGCTTTATAAAACCACAATGACTAAAACTTCCTAAGTTAAAACATAAAAATTAGAAAATTCATTGAAAAAAATCCGCGTAAATGTGCCTTGGTCTACCCTACTTTTGAAGTCCAGGGGCGAAATATATAAAATATATCCTACAATTTCCATAAGGTGATGATCTCAGCAGTTTGAAATAGACAAAACTCCAATAAATAGACATAATTCTTTTACTTAGTCTTACATCATAGGCAGGAATCTCCATTTTTCAAGAAAACTAAATGCTATGAAAACTGTAGTGTAGATATTAAATAATGACACTTTAAATAAATATATGAGATTCAACGAATAGAACTCTTCTAATTTTTTAGGCAGACGATATTACAGAAATCTGAGCTCCGGGACGCGTTCAATAGAATTTAAAGGCATCGAGCAGAATTACAAAATGTGCGACATAGATAGTTCCAACCAATTAAAAATTCTCTATTGACGAAAAAAAAAAAAAAAAAACAGTGAATTAAAATTTTGAGTAAATCGGTTTCCACAGTGCGAGAATCAGAAGTTACTGGAAAAATCCAGAAGACTTGGCCCAAATAGTATGTTCGGAATGAAAGTATTATAAGTGACAAAAATTACGGGAGCCGAAAAGAAAATTTTGCAAATGGAAAAGAAGAAGAAAAAATGTGACGCGTTGGGGACGTATTTAGGATTTTTTGTAAAGGGAAACGGAATAAATATGTTCAATAAAAAAATATACGAGGTTAGGCTGAAAAGAAATATACGCATGCTTGTTGAACACGGATAAAACAAATAGCCAAATCGGGCAAAAAGTACATTACAGTGGAATTCTTAAGCTTCGAAATTGTGTATTTAATTTTCAACATAGTCACAGTTAAGGCTAACATATTTCTCCCAACGTATAATAAGTTTTTTTTCTGATCTTGGGGGCCTTCCGTAAATTAATTTCGGGTCGGGAAGCCTCGGTTCAGTCCGTGGGCCCAGCGTCTTTATAGGCGTCTGGTTCTTGCGATGGCTTGCGGGGTCTACCGGCTCGAGTAACCAAGTTTAGGGACCACTTGGTTTTTCTAGCTGGGTGGTGAGGACTATCGTAGCAATTGTTCACCAACTTGGGAATAGCCGGCGTGACGTGCGCTGGGCAGTGCGTTGGCCTGACCGGAGTTTGCGTGGGGTTCCGCTCTGTTGGAGCTTGTCTGGCGGCGACCTTCGGGACGCGCCGCGGGGCTTGCTTCACGAGTGGTTCCTTGCGTAGACAAATGGGCCTGAAAAGGGCCTGGGACCGGAGGATGAACCCCTCATCTTATCCCGTCACCGAAAAATTCTTTTGACTTTTCTCGAATCCAGGGCTTGACAGCTGCTTTAACGTCATCTTTAAAGGAGTAATGATTACCCTTGAGGTCTTTCTTGTGTAGAGGAAAAAAATTAAATCGCAAGGCGCAAGATCGGGGGAGTAAGGGGTGTGTGGAACGGTTCAAACTTCAGGTTTCCGACAGTCTCTGCCCAATTGTTCAATAATGAAGCCGGAACGTTTCTTGGAAAATTTCAATATGATTTACAAGACGCTTTTGAGTGATTCGCCGGTCATTTTGATTCAAACCGTTGATGAGTTTGCGATGTTTATCGTCTGCGGCAATGAATGGACGTCTGCAGTGCTTTTCATCAATAATTATGGCTTTTCCTGGCTCGCAATCGCGAAATTTTATTGCCCATCGATTTACAGTAGATCTATAAACAGCATCGTCATCATAAACAGCCTTTAATTGTCGATGAATTCCAATACGAGTCACTTTTTCAGCTGTAATAAATTCGATAGCAGCACGCTGTTTAACTCGCGTTGACGTAGCAATAGAACATGTCTCTATACTCCCACTTCTCAAAGTACCCTGGATGAATTCAACGACCTCAAATCTGTGCAAGCGTATAGAGGGGGAATGTTACTTCCACATGCCACAGGGCGCGCTTCTGAAGGTGATTTCTTTCGTGCTCAACAAGCATGTGTGCATTTCTTATCAGCCTACCCTCGTAGTAAAATTAAATGAGGAAATTTAGAATAAATTTAATATACGTAGGTTAACGTTTAAAATAGGTTATAATTATCCTACTCCGCATAAAAGACCGATGACACTTGCAGACCCCAATGGGCTCATGAGAAATTCATGAGTTCAGATTGTAAAGTTAGCAGACATCAAAGAATTAAATTTATATTAAGTTTACTTAGATAAAGAAAATGTTTTTATTATTAAAAAGTGATAAAAAATATAAGTCGTGATAAAAAAGTATAAGCAGCACAGAGTCCTCCAATATCAAATACTAAAATTATTTACATTTTGTAGGTGGCATATAAAAGATAATAGTAAAACAATAAGAAGAGAATAATAAAGAGAAAATATTAAGAACTTGATTTAATAACAGGAAAAATCCATAAAGTCCATTACTTTTATGACATCATAACTCGAAAGTTCCGGGAAATAAAGTAATTTTGTTAATTTTTGCCTTCAACAATTAATTTAAATTTTTCATTGTTCCTTATAAAATAATATACATATATATTACTCTTTGTTCGTTGCTTATTACATTATTAAAACTCTTAAAATAATTTTCTTTTTCCAGTATCATGACATGTAAATTATTTCTGTAGTTTAATTAGGAATTCCTCTTATTAATGTCTTGTAACATTTTCCCAGAATAAGGTTCAGATTTCTTTCACTAGTTAACATCAATAAATTCTTATAAGTCATAAATAATCTTTAGGTTTTTCATAACAATTACTAAATTCTTTTTATTATATTCTGAGATCGATCAAGACAAAAATTAAATCTTTCAATATAATAACAACAATAACGAAGTAGATTTATGCTTTCGATTGTCTTGAATGGATAACTTTCAACATAGAATAAATAAATTTCTTATTAAAATTCTTATATGAAAAAAAAATTTAATTTAAAAAGAAAAAGTAACTTTTATAACATCCAGCAAAATCGTTTTAGCAAAAATCTTTAACACATGATAGTTATGTGCAAGATTTTTAAGTACTTCATTTTACATCTACCTGAATAATAATCTATTATATTTATTTATAATTTATATTCAGATTAAAATAAAAAGTGCTCTCGATTATAATTAGTAAGTATCGACATAATTTGCAAATTTAAGGTAAGTAGAAAAGAAATAATTCAATCTAACATTAATAAAAAAACCTTACTTGAATCAATCAATTTACGCCTGCATAGAAGGGTTAACTTACTAAGTAAAATTCTTAACAAGTAAATATCCATGTGGATCCTTACGGCTATACACATTTTTTGTTTTTTTACTAAGTTTTTTTACTAAGTTTATTGTGAAGTTTTTACGCTTTTTTGGTTAAAAAGTTTTGTTGACATGTTTTTGTGATGCCGTTTTCTGCTTACTTAAACATGTATATACAGTAGTGGCCAAAATTGTGTTGTTTTTGAAAAGGTGTATATTTGATGATTCATAACACCACTTTCTCTTTAATTAATACCATAAAATTATACACCAAAGGAAAGATAATTTATTTAAGAATGTAATGCAGCCAATTACACAAACTAATACCTATTAGAACAGCAGTTACAAAGAAGAAAAGCGAAACATATAAAAAAATGAGATATACAAAAATTTTATTACGATGCCAGTTAATACTTAGTTGGGTATCCTTTACTATTAATTACTGCCCTTTAACGTCTTGACATGGAGTGAACCAAGTCTTTCAGTTCTGATGCTGTTATAAGGTGACACCAGGATTGAATTATTGCTTTTATTAATTAGATTTTATTATCGGGTTGCAACAAGTTTGTTTAGTTTGCTTCATAGATTTTCAATTAGGTTAAGGTCTGGATTATTCCTTGCTCATTCCAACACTGGAATACCACTTTTTGCATACTTTAGCATCATGACATGGAGCTGAATCCTGCTGAAATATAAATGCTTTATTATCTTGGAAAAGATCATGTGCTGGAAGCTTCAGTTTAGATGAAAATATTTCATTTAAGTATTTTTAGTCATTCATATCCCCATTAATCATACAAATGCTGCCCACACCTTTGATGTCATACAACCCTATATCATAACTTTGACTGGAGTAACTGACTTCACGGTACCTGTAATGCAATTACATGCAAATCTTCAACGATTTTCTCCTTACGTGCTTTATGTCATTATTACACAACAGGGAGATTTTGACCTCGTCAGACCAAATAACACTGTCCCATTCTTCGGCTGTCCAGATAGCATGAGTCTTAGCCCAATTTAATCTTTTCAACCTTTTTTGGAGAGATAAAAATGGCTTTTTTGTGGAATTCCAGCATTTAAATCAAATCCTTGCTGTCCGCTCCGAGCAGTCCTTACAAGCAAAGTCACATTAGCTTGCTTTATTTCAACTCGTATAAATCCAGATCATTTTTTTTTTCAACTATGCACAGTCTCTTATTTCTTCTATCATCACTTGCTGTTCCACAACTTTTCCTGCCTTTACCAATTTGGTTTTGTAGTGGCATAGTCTCCTTATCCCGCTTCAAAAAATTTGAAAGGCAGATTTCTTTTACATTTACACCAATTTACCCTCTATGTTTATCATAGCTGTACCCTTATTCACTTAATAGTACTATTTTACATCGCTTTATGTGACCAGTAAACTGTTTGAGCTATTTCTTTAATTTTCTTATGTTTTACACCCAACTCATAAATTTGTACCCAACCACGTAAAGAACAGTATCCTTCTCACAGCTTCAAAACATGACAACAACAGTAGGATCCTACTGTAATCTTATTGACGCACTGCCAAAATAGGATAACACCTGATTGGCTCTCTAAACACTCATGCTCGTTGGCTGAATTCCAATAAACAAAAGCTATTTCATGTTAACCTAAGAAAATGGTGTTTCGTTTGTTTGTCTATGACTTTTTACTACATACTAATAATCGAAAAAAAATTATTTCATTACATTCTTGATTAAATTATCTTTCCACTGATATTTAATTTTGTGGTATTACTTAAAAAGAAAGGGACCAGCCATCAAACCTCAAAAATAGGGGAGACTGGGGATGAAAGGGACAAGGGATGAAAGGAACACTCAAGATTTCAGGAAGAAAATAAAATGTAGATATTTTCAACTTTGGCTCAATCGATAGCGATACTTTTTCCGTCTTAATAATCTTTATAACTAACGTCAGCAATTGTAGCGTTGTAGGTAGTGAAAGCAAAACCTGTTTTTGATATAAAAAAGTAAATTTTGATCTTGCTTTTCTTTTTTTCTCTAAAAAATTAATATTGTGTTTAGCATTATAATATTTATGTTATTTAGCACTCTAAAGTATACACTTTATGTGAATACCAGTAAATTTTTAATTTTGCTAGGTGGGTATGGGGTTGAAAGGGACAGTAACTGAGGAGTTGAAAGGGACATGTCCCCTCGTTGTTTATAATTATTTCAACAAAATATTATTTACGTTTCGTAAAATTTAAGTTATGGTTTTTAGTTTTTTATGTAGAAAGAATGAATGCAATATTATGTAGAACAAAAATATGAAAAAATTACAATAACATATACCGACAATTTAGGTATTTTTTCCTTTTCCAATAATCATCAAAAAGTCAATATGCTTCGAAAATATAAAAGGAAAATTAAGAAAAATCGAATTACTGAAGAAGGAAGGATTGATACTGTATCTGAAGTAGAGGAAAAAAGATTGTCTGTATGATCAACAGCTAAAGCCTGCGGCATTGAAAAGTCCTATTTAGAAAGAATTGCTCTAAAATTTAAGAATGTACAAGCATATGAATTTCAATAGGCCCATTTGGTAATAGAAAAGTTTTTAGTGAAGCTCAATAAAAGGAGTTAGCTTCATATTTGCTCCAAGCATCTAATATGAACTATGGTTTGACAATTGTGCACATGAGTAAATAATTTCTTTGAATTATCCAAATATGTTCCTGTCTTGGCAAACAAACAAGCAAGCTGGAATTGATTGGTTCCACGATTTTAATCAACGAATTTATTACTTTATCTTCAGAAAACATATAGCCATTATAATGAAAATGTAAAAATATAAACGTTAAAACCACCAATAATTTAAAAATTTTAAGCATGTCGGTTTCGGTAGCATTTAGCATACCGTCCTTAGTGCTAAGGATGACACAATAGCCATTAGTTTAACAAGAAATACAAGTTTCAACAAAGCTAATGTTGATATTTTTTAAAAACTTTTAGTCAGTTAGGAATCGCTATAAATTCATACGGAATATAATATATTACTGTGAGGAAACAGGTTTAATGACAGAGCACAAGCCATCTAACATAGTAAGAAAAACGTGGTGAAAGCAATTTTCCCACGTAACATCAGCTGAACGTGGTAAAGTTGTCACACTTTTGTTCCTGCATCAGGTAACTCTGTTCAACAGTATTTGTTTTCCCAAGGAAGAATTACAAAGAGTTCATACCCGGAGCTGCCCCATGCCAAAGGATTGGAGTTTCTCATCAAAGTTGGTGGATGACCGCAGAATTTTTTTTAAAGCAATTGACATCAGCTTAATATTCTAGTTGTTCTAAACCTGATACTACGCTTCTCCTATTTGATAATCATGAAAGCAATATAAATATTAAGACAATAAAATTTGCAAAAGATAATGGAATAATTATGGTGACATTCCTATCGCACTTTATCCAGAAACTCCAGAAAAGCACTGGGAATGAATTTGAAGTACATTTTTTCAGAAAAAATAAATAAAATCAGTTTGTATTTACCGATGCTATTGATATGAATGACGTGAAAATTAGTGATATTGTGATGAAGTTACCTAAATCCGTAACTGGTGGTGAGACAGGTAGAGCTAAATCTTTCTGAAATTTTTTTATTTAAAGTTGTTGTATGTCAAGTAGGCCTAAACAAGTTATTTTTCTTGTTTTTGTTTTATTATACGTTGCAATATATTTTATTTTTATTGGTGCATTATTATCTTTTATTTTTGAATAATATAATCGCAAATAAAAAGAAAAAATGTTCATAAAATTGTTTTATTTATGTGTGTCCCTTTCAACACCGCACAATGTCCATTTCATCCCTTACAATGGGGTTAAAAGGGACATTTCTTATAATTTATAAAAATGCGTACAGATTTTAAATTACTGTACTTGAGGGCAAGAGGTTTTACTAGTATTAAAGCAAAGGTTTTACACGAGAATTAGAAGCAAACATGAGAATGATATCTTTTAATGTCATTATTTTATAAGCTTATAAAGACAAAATGTCCCTTTCATCCCTATTCTCCCCTACACCTTTTATAAAAGATTTTAACAATTTTGGCCACTACACTATATTAACAAAGTTTTATTGGCGCCTTTAAAGAGACTTATCTAATTTAAACTAAAGTCGGCTATTTTAATACAAACAGTGTTTTTTCTTTACATAATTGCCTACACGTACATTTATTCCATGAAATTTCAGGACGACATTCAAGTGAACTTCGTTAACTCTTTTAGTAAATAATAAGCCTTTTAAGGTAAGTAATAATTCATGGGCTTGAATTGAATTTTTCAAATTCATTTCTTTTCGATTTATGGCTTATGAGGCTTATTTTTTTAAATTACTGATGTTTTTTTTTTATACGTTAGTTCAAATATATATATGTATGTATGTGTCATGAAACTAGGCGAGTAGAAAAAAATTTGTGAAATCACATTAATCTGATGCAAATTGTATCTAATGTTGAGAAATTTGACATATCTACTTGAAAAAAGTGATTATTTCTAGTAAAGCTATTTTAATAATTTAAAATTTTAATAACAGTATAATGATTATAAATATAAAACGTAAAATAGAATGTGTCAGTAATAGAAAACAAGTACTTTGAAACGAAACGTTCGCCTGAAAAGAAAATAGGGAGTACACGTTGCAGTCGAAAGATTATACAACACTCTGAAAAAAAAAAAAAAAGAATGAACAAAAAAGGCTTTTTAGAATAATTTAATGTTTTGTTCTGTGCAATACTTATGCATGTTTAAAATAATTTTATGCATATTTCATTTCATGCATATTCACATGTCTCGAGCTAATCATGCGTGGTTAAGAAAATTATTTTCTGTGCATGAATAATGCAATACATATACATATGTATAAACTGTATTTTTTGTTTTATTCTTTTATAAAATATATTTTCTTTATTAGATCCAAGAAAAATATTGTAGAGTGAATATACATAATAATTCCTATGTTTTGTATACATTATTTTCCTATTAGATTCAACAAAATATTGCAGAGCGCATTTGTATAATAATCCCTACGTTTTGCATGCATTAAATAAACATTTAATGCGTTGTATTTTACGTAATGATTTTCTTATATCAGTTTGTAAATCATTACTGCAACCTAAATTTAGGACTACAAAAATTAATTTTTTAAAAATTTATGAAGCACCATTTAAATACATTCTAGATATTTGTAGTTCGAGCAATTATTTATACATAATGTAAGAAATAAATAAAATCTGTACTTTGAGAGAAAACAAGACGTTAAAACAATGTTATTCATCTTTATGGTATGCAATAAAACTCAGTTTGCTTATTACGTAAAGGCATATCTGTGGCGTATCTTAAGCATTTATCGTAGTTTCAAGGGAACTTGAACTTTCACTTCACACAAGATTGTATGTGCAGTTATTATCATTTTTATGTAGTTTAGCTATCAGAATATGTATCTTTAATATGTTACAGTTAAATTAAACTAGATTTAATTCATGTGAAAGATTTCACAGGAAACATAAAACACGTATTAACACATGAAAAAAATCTTGCGGGAAGCATAGATTATAATAAACTTTCGAACAGTTTGAGAATTCTGTAACACCTTGTTTAAAAAGGTGAAAGATGATATCAAAATAAACAGTTTGGAAAACGCAAAACAAACTATCTATAATTGTCATCTATATTCGGAAAAGTATTCAAATTAATTTGTGAAGCCTTGTATATACTTTAATTATACTTTATTGTCTGTATATAGATCTAAAGATGTGTACATAGTAGGGTGGTTCAGCCATGTATGTAAAAAAATAAACTTTCACATATATACCAGGCCACCCCTCAATTTTTTTTAGACTTCTGCACAGTAATATTCTGGCAGAATTTGAACTTCATATTGCAACTGCAAGAGGGTGCTCAACCCCCACTAACTTCATAAGTTAGTGTATTCCATTGTAATTTTTCTATATGTTTGTTTAATAAAAATAAAGACCTCCAAAATTAATTTCTTAGAAAAGAAGAAAACAATATAGAAGTACAAATTAGAAATGTAATCATATTTGGTCTTTAGTAATATAAAATAGTGTCTAAAACTGATTTTTTCTTTCTTTCTGATCGAATGCATTTTCTGTTTGCTTGTACAACCTGCAGCAATAATTGCGTTTTTAATTATGCATGTGTTTCTTTTATTTCGTAAGAATTGCAGATTTCTGCTATATCTGCATTAATTCTTTCACTATCAAATGACTAACATATTGTACCAATTTTGATTCTTTCAACTAATAATGAACACTCTGAGGGATTTGTCTTGTCGTAGTTAGTTGTTTCAATCTACACAATTGATCTGCTTATCTTAGACAAATCAGAAAAATTTCATTACTAAGGCAAGTTGAAACCGGAGCGATTGCACATTTTTAGTTTTATAATTTCTTTAAACAGAAAAGAATGGCTGTTTTTCATGAAATTAAAGTTGATTATTGATGCACAAATTTTGTGATTATTTTATTTTATATTAGACTTGGTGTTTGTCTTATTAACTGGAACATGAATAATGTTAGCAACCCATAACAGTTGATTAATGTTTAACATAAAGAATGCAACCTAAATATAATTCTTCATACTTATTTAAAAGTAAAAACTCTTGCAATCAGATATTAAATCTATTTTAAGTGTTATTTTCATTTGTCACCTTTCACTTAGGAATAGCCATGAGCTAAATGTAAACATTTATCAGACAGATTTTTGTTGGTGGATGCGGAATTTGAAAACGTATAAGATAATTATTTAAAATAAAAATTATCATGAAAATACAAATGCTTCACTGAGTAATTGTTTTCAATTGCTTGTAAAAGGAGTTGGTAGAATTCTTGTTTTGGTTCAATGTTGTCTATAACTTCGTCATGTAAATAATTCTCAGAAATGTTGCTACATATATTAAAATATTTAAAAAATATTTAAATACAAATATATATAATATAAAAAAAACTAAATTTCTTCTAAAAACTTCAGGGAAAAATTAAATATTTCTGAAGTATAAACTATTGTTGCATTTCCTATGCTCCTGCTAATGTTAAATTGAGGGGTCATTGAGCAGCCTCTTAGAATTTGAGTATGAAGCTAAAAATTTACCAGTATTATAATATTGATGAGTCTAAAAAAATTAGAGGGTGGCCTGGACTCTAGCTCAAAAAAGTTTTTTTGAACCACCCTAGTACATAGTATGCTAAAATATAGTTAAGTTAGGGAATACATAACACAGATAAAAATTCACTTTAAGCAATTTCTATCAATAAACAGAAATGTATTCGAATTCTTTTGCGCAGTTCTGTATATGATCTACAGAAAATATATACGTCAAGCAATATGTAAAATATAAGGTAAGTTTAAAAACGGATACCACAACTGAAAAGGCACTTCCAACAATTATTGCTTGTACACAGTACTGTAAGCGAATGCTTTTGTGTGTCCCTGTAAATGAACGATAAATGCTATGCAAACTATATTCTATAACTAGCATCTTGTTGTAGACCTCAATGGCATATATCAAATTCAATCTGATTGAAATAGTGTAACATCATCAAACTATATCGCAATTTTTCCAGTATGCACCATAGTGTAGCGAAATTCTTTCGAATGTCTCTGTAAGCGAACTATAAATGTTACATGCTTCATTTTCAATACCGAATATGCCACAGCAAACCTCTATATGAATGACATAGTAATCCAAGTATATTTACGCGAGTAAGATCTCGGAAAGTCAGACAGACAGACGGCTAGACAAACAAAAGGTATAAAAACTTTTCAATTATGTTGTAAAGTGTTAAAAAGTAAAATAAAGGAGTCTCTAAAATTGAATTAGAGGGCTGAGTATTGTGGAATATTTCTGATTTTGGTGAGTTACTCACCCTAACGCGGGACCCTCGGTGTTTAGTTCAACCCATTTTATCGACCCAGAAGGGAAGAAAGGTAAAGCGTAACTTCCAGAGTCCGCAGTCCGGAATCAAACAGTGGGTGTGTAGTGCGGTAGAGCGACGTGGTGACCACTAAGCTTCTGGGTTTATTTGGATTATCATCCCCTAAATAAAACGTTACAGCCACCTCCATCAGTGTACAGAACAAAAACGAAAAAATACGCATAATTTATAGCCTATGAAACAATTTCGAACATCATCCGACTATTGTAACTAATCTTCTGTTTTTCATGCAATGAAAGAGATTTCTAACAAAACAATTTACGAAACACATGACACATTTAAAAAGTTATTTTCAGAAATTACCGTCGCTAGGTAGTAATTTAAAAGAAATTTTGTGCAATGCTGTATATGACTAGAGATTTTTGTACTTACAAAAAAAAAAAAAAAAAAAAAAAATTGAAGACCGAGTGAAGTAGCCAACCTGTGAATTTTATTATTTCTCTGTTCCGCTGGTATTTATTTAAATAAAAAAGAAAAGTGCCCAGCTAAACTGATGGCATTGAGCTCACAGGCTGTTCACACTAATTGTATATTATATACTTATTTTAAAGAATAATGCCCCTCAAAAAAATAAGTGAAGGGGGAATTAGCCCCCGTTTCCCCCTTTATACTTAACCAGTGAACCTCCAAATCTCATCAGGGATCCAAATCCAAATCTCAAATCTCCAAATCTCAGATCTCATCCCTTATCATAATAAACCGGTATACCAAATTTGGAGCAAATCGAATAATCCTGCAAAAAAAAACATTTATCTAAATTAAGGGGGTGGACTAGCCCCCCTTTATCTTTAACCAATGAATCGCCAAAAGGAATCAGGGAAGCTCCTTAACATAATAAACCGGTATACCAAATTTGGAGCAAAGCGAATAATTCTGCATGAAAAACCCGTTTATATAAATTAAGGGGGGTGGACTAGCCCCCCTTCCCCCTTTATCTTTAACCAATAAACCCCCAAAACTAATCAAGGAAGTTCCTTAACATAATAAACCGGTATACCAACTTCGGAGCAAATCGAATCATTCTGCATGAAAAACCCAATTATCTGAATTGAGGTGGTGGACTAGCCCCCCTTTTCCCCTTTATTCTTAACCAATGAACCCCCAAAACTAATCAGGGAAGTTCCTTAACATAATAAACCAGTATACCAAATTCGGAGCAAATCGAATAATTCTGCATGAAATACCCATTTATCTGAATTAAAAGGGGTGGACTAGCCCCCTTTCCCCCCTTTATTCTTAACTAATGAACCCCCAAAACTAATCAGGGAAGTTCCTTAACAAAATAAACAAGTATAACAAATTCGGAGCAAATCGAATCATTCTGCATGAAAAACCCATTTATCAAAATTAAGAGGGGCGGGCTAACCTCCCTTTTCCCCCTTTATCCTTAACCAATGAACCCCCAAAACTAATCAGGGAAGTTCCTTAACATAATAAACCGGTATACCAAATTCGGAGCGAATCGAATCATTCTGCATGAAAAACCCATTTATCTGAATTAAGGGGTGGACTAGCCCCCCTTTTCCCCCTTTATTCTTAACCAATGAACCCCCAAAACTAATCAGGGAAGTTCCTTAACGTAATAAACCGGTATACCAAATTCGGAGCAAATCAAATCATTCTGCATGAAAAACCCATTTCTCTGAATTAAAAGGGGTGAACGAAACCCGTTTTCCCCCCTTTATCCTTAACCAATGAACTCCCAAAACTAATCAGGGAAGTTCCTTAACATAATAATAAACCGGTATACCAAATTCGGAGCAAATCGAATGATTCTGCGTGAAAACCCTATTTATCTAAAGTAAGGGGGTGGACTAACCCCCCTTTATCCTTAACCAATGAACTCCCAAAACTAATCAGGGAAGTTCCTTAACATAATAAACCGGTATACCAACTTCGGAGCAAATCGAATCATTCTGCATGAAAAACCCATTTATCAAAATTAAGAGGGGCGGGCTAACCTCCCTTTTCCCCCTTTATCCTTAACCAATGAACCCCCAAAACTAATCAGGGAAGTTCCTTAACATAATAAACCGGTATACCAAATTCGGAGCGAATCGAATCATTCTGCATGAAAAACCCATTTATCTGAATTAAGGGGTGGACTAGCCCCCCTTTTCCCCCTTTATTCTTAACCAATGAACCCCCAAAACTAATCAGGGAAGTTCCTTAACGTAATAAACCGGTATACCAAATTCGGAGCAAATCGAATGATTCTGCATAAAAAACCCATTTATCTGATTTAAGGGGGGTGGACTAACCCCGTTTTTCCCCCTTTATCCTTAACCAATGAACTCCCAAAACTAATCAGGGAAGTTCCTTAACATAATAAACCGGTATACCAAATTCGGAGCAAATCGAATAATTCTGCATGAAATACCCATTTATCTGAATTAAGGGGATGGACTAACCCCCCTTTACCCCCTTTATACTTAACAAGTGAACCTCCAAATCTAGTCAGGGAAGCTCCTTATCATAATAAACCGGTATACCAAATTTGGAGCAAATCGAATAATCTTGCAAAAAAAAAAACCATTTATCTAAATTAAGGGGGTGGACTAGCCCCCCCCTTTATCCTTAACCAATGAATCGCCAAAATGAATCAGGGAAGCTCCTTAACATAATAAACCGGTATACCAACTTCGGAGCAAATCGAAACATTCTGCATGAAAAACCCATTTATCTAAATTAAGAGGGGCGAGCTAACCTCCCTTTTCCCCCTTTACCCTTAACCAATGAACCCCCAAAACTAATCAGGGAAGTTCCTTAACATAATAAACCGGTATACCAAATTCGGAGCAAATCGAATCATTCTGCATGAAAAACACATTTATCTCAATTAAGAGGGGTGGGCTAACCTCCCTTTTCCCCCTTTACCAATGAACCCCCAAAACTAATCAGGGAAGTTCCTTAACATAATAAACCGGTATACCAAATTCGGAGCAAATCGAATCATTCTGCATGGAAAACACATTTATCTAAATTAAGAGGGGCGGGCTAACGTTCCTTTTCCTCCTTTACCCTTAACCAATGAACTCCCAAAACTGATCAGGGAAGTTCCTTAACATAATAAACCGGTATACCAAATTCGGAGCAAATCGAATCATTCTGCATGAAAAACCCATTTATCTGAATTAAAGGGGGGGGGGGGTGGACTAACCCCGTTTTCCCCCCCTTTATCCTTATCCAATGATCTCCCAAAACTGATCAGGGAAGTTCTTTAACATAATAAACCGGTATACCAAATTCGGAGCAAATCGAATCATTCTGCATGAAAAACCCATTTATCTGAATTAAGGGGGGGTGGACTAACCCCGTTTTTCCACCGCTATCCTTAACCAATGAATTCCCAAAACTAATCAGGGAAGTTCCTTAACATAATAAACCGGTATACCAAATTTGGAGCAAATCGAATGATTCTTCATGAAAAACCAATTTATCTGAATTAAGGGGGTGGACTAACCCCCCTTTATCCTTAACCAATGAACCCCCAAAATTAATCAGGGATGTTCCTTAACATAATAAACCGGTATACCAAATTCGGAGCAAATCGAATGATTCTGCATGAAAAAACCATTTTTCTGAATTAAGGGGCGTGACTAACCCCGTTTTTCCCCCTTTATCCTTAACCAATGAACTCCCAAAACTAATCAGGGAAGCGCCTTATCACAATGAACCTAGGAAAAAAATTTGAAGCAAATCGGATGTTTCTATCAAGAGTTATCGCGTTACGTACATACATACGTACGTACGTACATACATACATACATACATACAGAACGGGCGGGCACATTAGCTCTCAGGCTTTGATAGCCTGTGAGCTGAAAAGAAAAATACTACTACCACCATTCAATAAAATTTAAATTACTAAAAGCAATTTAAAGCATATAATGAAATAGAAATTATTAAAAAAGTGCACATTAAACCAAGAAATGAGTGACTACGAGATTCCAAGTGCAAACTTTTTTATCAAACTAAAATCTTCGATGCAACACAGGCCAAAATTTTATTGTTTCCACGCGTTTCTGTAGCACTAGTTTGTTAGAGTTTGATAACTTATCATTCCTCCTCAGAAAATCAAAATAACGAATATATAATAAAGATTTCATGTTTTTCAATGAAGATTCAGTCATTTTGAGAATTTTAGCAGACCAACAACAAATTGAAAAACAAATATTTGTAAACATGTAGTGTTATAAAAAGCTCGAAAGGATTTGCAACTGTAACAAATGATTACATGGACTCTCTACGCGTGTATGCATTTGTGTAAGAATAGCACCTATATTTATGAATATATTAATCTTTTTTTTGAAGTTGGAAAAAAATTCCACATGTCTTTTATTTATAACATGCAGAGTGTCTGCCCAAATATATTGCCACTTTTCAAAAATACGAAAAAGTGCAGGAGAAATATTATACTGCAATTATAAAATCAATATACTAAATATTTGTTAAGATATGAGCATTTGTATGAAATAATTTTAACTACGCATGCGCGAATATTAGCACATTTTCCCTTTCATAATATAGAAGTCTGTTATATAGAACAATAAAAAGGGTAGTCCAATATAGTGAAATTTTAAGAAAATATCAGTGATGAAGTAAGCTATTTTTTAAATACTTTATCAAAATAACTGAATGAAAATGAATTTTAGATAAATTGTTATTTTATTATAAATATTAGAATCAAAGTAACTAAAAACTAATCTCTGTGGCTTTACACAATCCATGAAGGTTCTGGGCCGACATGCCCATCTCTGTTTTCTTGACCCTGGGCCCCGAGATGCTATGCAGCATGCGTCCCGGCCAGGTGATCAACCTAACGCGAGACCCTCGGTGTTTAGTTCCCAAGCAAACTTGGTACTCATTTTATCGACACCAAAGGGATGAAAGGCTGAGTGAACCTTGCCCAGTCGGGTTGGTTGGTTGGTTGGTTGATTTTGTGACGGCCGATTATCTACACTAGGGATATAGGCCCCTTGCCCAGTCGGGAGTCGGGCTCTCGACCTGCGGTGTGGCAGTCAGATGCTTTGACCACTACTCCGCTGGGCTTCAAATATCAGAATAACTTCACTAAATTACATAAATCGTTTCGCGAGAATCGTCGCGTGAGTGCGTACAATCCTACATTTTTCACACCAGTAATTTTGAAAAGCAATCTTTCTTTTATCTAATAACAAAATTCCTGCGATTAAATTTCGTAAAAGACTTCTTCTTCGAATTACTGGTGCTAAAAGATTAAAAATTGTGTACGAGAGGCTTGACGAAAGAGATTAATGCTTTAAATACGCATACACTATCTGGCCAAATGTATGCGGACGCTTTCGATTTTAGCCGTTTTGTTGAAAATCTAGCGAAATACTTAAACTGTTCTTGAACATCGAGGATGAAAGAACGTGTTTTACCTCATGCTTTTTAGTGAATATTGAATAATAAGAGCAATTAGATGACCAAACAAATTTGATAAAAAATTAATATTTCAGATCGACCTGTAGGGTAGACCGGGGCTAGTTGGCCCAATCGCGATATTTTTAAAACTTTCCGTTAGATGGCATTGTCAGTCCAGCCAAGTATGCGTTGCTTCACTTTCCTCCTCCAACGTCAGCGCCATTGAAATCGGGACGTCCAGAAAAGAACCAGCGAGAATTTTAAAAATGTTGCTAAAGTGACATTTAGGTAACAGGATTTACGTACCTTTGCTAATAAACTTAAGGCCCTTCAAAGGAAGTCGAATTAAAAGATAGTCAAGTGAGCTCTTTTCATCCTTCTTTTGAGGACGAAAATGCCATTCGTGTTAGAGGTAGATTGAATAAATCAAACATATGATACAATAAACATTTCCCAATTCTACTTCCTAAAAATAAAAAAAATGCCAATGATTATAATAAGACATTTTCATTTTAAGTGTTTGCATTTTGATTCAATAACTTTCTTTAACTTGTTATGGATGAAATTCTGATCTTTAAGGAGTAGAACACCACGAGAAAAATAGTATGCGACTATGAAGTGTGTTTTCAAAATAAACGAAAGTTTATGGAACAAATTCAGGGTAACTTACACACTGAACATGTAACTTGTAACTTATATTCCCATTTTTGATGACGCAAATGATTCAGATGCGCTTACAATCTCTCATTTTCTCATTCTTATACCATTATTGACTATTGCAGACTCAGATTTAACTAATTTGTCAGCTAATTTATTAACACTTGAACGACCGGAAATTTCACTCAAGTTTTATAAAAATATTTTGCAGCAGAATTTTTATTTATAACTAATTAACTTATTTATTTAACTAATTTTTGTGTGGTATTTATTTCACCTACTTCATGAAGAAATTTATTGTTCGTATTGAAATATATTCATTTGGTACCGGTCAAAATGAAGGCTCTTGGCCGTTCTATTCTTAAAGCGATGGCAGCGTACTACACAAATTACACATTTGGCAGCATTGGAAACGTGAATCATTGCCAAAAAATATACAAATGGCAGTAATAATTTTAGTCCAGGAGCAATGGTGGCTGGTAACCTAGGATGGTGAAATGACAACATACCTTGTACTATTATATAAAGCTCCAAACGATCTGTAACTATAAAAAATGATTAAATAGGCCCTGTAAAATGCGTGCATACGTTTCTGCAACAATAGCTCGTATATTCATGCAGATATAAACGTTTCATACAAAAAATATCCACAATTTTTTTCTTTATAACATGTGGAGTTTCCAACCGAATTTAACTCCCCTTTCGGAAAACTTTACAAAGTATAGAAGAAATATTTTACTGTAATTAAAAAAAAGTATATATATATATATATATACTGAATATTTGATAAAATATAAATACTTACATGCGATACATTTTTACTGCGCATGTGCGATTTATGGAGCAAATTAAGTAGTCAACTATACAGAGCAACTTATATAAAACAGCTACTCAAAAATCATGAAAATTGAAGAAGTTATCGGCAATGAAATGAGCTATATTGTAGTCACTTTCTTAAAATGACGATAATGAATTGTCACAAACCGCATTTTACATAATATAAGATACTTTTATACATAAAATGCAATTTAATACAGTATATGTGACGTATTTTTTTAATTTATAATGTATGTATTTTTAGAGTATTAATAACTTGTCTATAATTCATTATCCTTAATTTTTCTGTCATTCATGATAAAAATTACAATATCGTTCACCCGAAAGAAAAGTGACGCATCTTGACGAAAGAAAATTTCATGGGAGAGGCAAAAGAAAATTTCCATGACTTCACTATAAGATCAAATTGCAGCACTTAGCTCTGGATGCAGGAATAAAAACGTGCATAAAAAGTATAAAATCCTTAAGTATGAAGACGTAGGATGAGGTATGGAGGGTTAGGCAATTTTACCTCCCAACACAATCCACCCCTCTTCTGTGGACACAAATGGACATATAGTGTAATAAAGGGATTTTCCGTATAAGTACACTTATGAAACTGATTGTGTAGCAATACTCACCTATAACAGACCTATTAGTGGAACAAAACGCAAAATGAATTTTTGCGAGATGTGTCACTTTTCTTGCGTGTGAGCGATATGTGGAAAATTCCTTATTGTTATTTTCAGAAAGTAACCGAAACCAATCTCACTTCATCTCAAGATAACTTACTGAATTTTTATGGTATTTGACTGTTTTTTTGCATAATTTGCCGCACACAATTGACTCCACAATTTCTCCATCATTCGCGTATGTTCAATTAAATAATTTTTCTTACAAATGTTAATAATACCAAATAATCATGATATACCTTGCTCAAAAAATACGAAGTCTAAGCGTAAAAAAAACAAAAACAACAACAAAAAAAAAAAACAGAGAAAACCATGCAAGACAGTCATGTATTGCATAAAATGGGAAGCACCCGAACATTAAAGTGTTTTACAGAAAAAATAATATCAAACATCATATACGGGAATTAATTTTTTGAAAAGATATCAAGAACGTGAAGAGACATCCCAAGGCACGATTTTGGTAAATAACAAAACAGTATTGTTTGAAGAATGTGAAGGATTTTTAATATGATGTGTGGTCCCGTCTGTACTTTGGTTTTTCCAGGTCTAACGTGGGATTATTTCGAATGCCCCTTTCCCTCCATAACAGAATACACCGAGTGTCGCACTCCAGAAAGAATCTCGACTCCTCAGTGAAAAACACTAGACTCCAATGGCGTTATGTCCAATCTCGATGTTCAGCAGCCAGACTTCTTTGGACCGGACTGTGTTCAATGGTGTAGTACTTAAAGGAATACTCGCCATTGGCCTAAGTGCATAGCTTCTACCCTGGTGAAGTCTATTTCGGACTGTTTGGCTTGAAACCCTCGATTCTGTTGCCGAAAGAATCTATCTTTGTAGCTGAGTAACATTATTAGATCTGTTTCAACGAAATGTTATCATCAGATACCGGTCATCATTTGCTATGGTAACATGTGGACGACATTATCCTTAAACAAGTTTAACATTATCTCTTACTTGGAACTGATTACACAACCGTGAAATGACCCTTGCTACTACAGTAGGTTTTGTTAAACGCCTTTATGTTTGTCCTGATTCCATTCTGCAGTTAATTCAGAAGGCCATGGACAATCACGTTGTTGTGATACTTTCAAAAACCCCGAAGAACTGCGTTTTACGAACGAGACAGTGAAAAACGAAGCTTCTGTGAAAACGCGATTTCGGCATTTATATCCTTTTTCTGGTAGCTGTCTTTATGGACATTAATTTGCATATGATGTTTTCTTCTACTTTCTGATACAATTTAGACTATGGCTGTTTCATTTTACGCTCGTTAAGAGTACACTTATTTGTATAATTGGTTAAATCGACATGCTCGCTTAATTGTTTTCAGTAGTGTACTTTTCTTAACAGCAGTACCATTTTTTCCCCTGTACTTTGTCAAATTTTCTGAGAGTTCTGTTAAATTGTTTTCTGGAAACCTTACATGCTATTAATAAAAAAGAAAAAAAAACTCGGAAAGTGTTTGTATTTTTTAATTTAAAATTATATATGTATGAATATACTTGCTATTCATACACAAACGCATACATGGATTGTACACGTTCTATTCTTTTTACAGTTATAGTTCATTTCGAGCTTTTTATGATAGAGGGTGATCGCAACAATTTTATTTAATTAATTTTTATTTAATGTTTATTTAATTTGTTGTTGATTCCCTAATTGTGTGACTAAATCTTCATTGAAAATTGTGAGGTAAAGCATGTTCTTTAGCTTCCTAATGCTCAGAAGTAGTTCATCAAATCTTTCGCTAAAACTAAAAAATAAATAATTCCTAAAATCAAAAGTATACGAATACTTACCAGATAGTGTATTTTCTTATAAATGAAGAAAAATGCATCACATCTATTAAATTACATTCCATAAATTACAATACTTTATATTATATCAATCGCAGATTATGGACAATCGTTGTGTGATAATAATCAAGATACTTTTTTAAAATAACTTTAATTCAGCTCACTGCATAGCCAAAACCTCCCTGAATTTTCACGAAATTTGACTGGTCTTTTTGTATAAGTTGCCTGTTGCCTATACAATTGACTACTAAATTTAGAAAGAAAGAAAGCGTGCTATCATTTATGAATGTGCAGTTAAAAAGTATCCCGCACAAATGCTCATATTTTATAAAATATTCAGCATTTTCATATTCTAATTGCAATGTAATGTTTCTCCTGCATATTGTTTTCTGTAAATGTTAAATTTAACTGAAAACCCTTCAAATTACGCACACACACACACACACACACACACACACACACACAAAAAAAAAGCACAAACGCTTTCTATGGCCTATATAATTATTTATTACAGCTACGTATCATATCGAGCTTTTTACGACACAGGATGGTCGCAAATACTATTTTTATTCAATTTGTTTTTGGTACCCTAATTGACTTCCTGGCTGAACCTTTACCAGGGACGCGCCGACCCAGTGTGTAAAGTGTGCACCGCACACAAGCGCCAGAATAGTAAAGGTGCCAAATATTTTAGAAGAAGCTGAAGTATTTGAATTTTTTTATCCAATTTAAATTTATTAAAGCAGTATATAAATCGAAAGTTGGTCATTTCTGACACTTGAGTTCATTTTCATTACATATCAGCTTCGCAGATGCTCGTCAGCGGCGTATCTTTAAGGTTGTTCTCAAATCCAAAAGGGCAACTTTCTGACATAAGTTTTAATTTATTTTTGTTCGAAAATGCTTGAAACTAACTGGTGTTGTTGTTCAGAAACTATGTCATTGAGCTGTTTCTTCCATTTTTTTTTTTTTCAAACGCAATAGATCTTTCAGAAAATTGTGTCAAAGTGGGCGTTTTAAACCGAATTTCCGGCGAAGGAAGAAAGAGTACTCAAGAGCGGGTGAAAAACGTGTTTGTCACGTTATCAAATTTGCTTATAACTCATTAAGTAATTGATGGATAAAAAAAAAAAAAAAAAAAAAAAAAAAGTTCAATTCCAAATGGCTTCCATGGGCAGGCTTTCCAATTTTATACCTTTCCGTTAAAAAATGAATTTGTAAATGTGTCAAAACGTTTTGCGCTTGTTGAGCAGAACAGTTAAGAACAGCCTTAAGAGGGGGGGAAGGGAGATCAAACCGAAAGGCGCCAAGGTGTCGAAAGATAACTCTCGGAAGGTTTGTGGGCGCCGTCAAGCGACTGAAATACATTAAAAAAGCTAAAAAATTAGGAAAGGCGACAGCGAATGCTTCAACATTGTAATTTACTAATATCTTTTACTTTACCATTCGATAGAATTACATTCAACTGAAAAAAAAAAAACTGGCATCACATCTAACAGAAAAACATAAACAAGAAATTACTGCAGTCAAAATAAAAGTCAACGACATATTTGAAGATATTTGGATATACTTAATGCAATGTATAAAAGAGACAAGTAAATTAAAATATATTTTAAGAGTTATTTTAATAAAATTTTGAATATTTTATTTTTATTATTAATTGCAATGAAATAAAGTACTACAAAAAGTGCTATTTTTGACACTAATGTTTATCATTCACATTGCTTTCGTGACCTAACAGATTCTTCCCAACAAAGTTTTATTGCTGCAACAGGATCATATTCATTTAATTGAATTTTAGATTGTTTAAGCCTTAGGCGATTATGCAGTGTGTCTTTATTTAGATACACTTTTGTCCTTTAGAGTGTTTTTTCCGCTGCTCCACACTTCAGCACAGTGTTGAATTCAGACACTTTCCTCCGGGAGGGATTTCTGTGGCTCCGGGGGGGAAATTGCACTTATTGACCATTGAAAACACAAAATCTCAAATCTTTCGGGTGGTATGTCCCCCACGGGGCCACCCCCTGAAATCAACACTGCTTCAGCATTGCTTGGAGCAATTGCTATCAAAATACAAAATCTCAACAATGTTTGTTAGAATTTTGTTTTCTTTGAATTTATAAGTTTTTAGTTTCTCTAACAAATCAAACAACGATATGGATGGGCGAAACTGCAATTACCCCACCACCACAACCACCACCTCCTCCAGGATCCATAACCTTTGAACCAATAAAAATTAGTTTTCTACTTTCCAGGGGCGATTATGAGTTTTTTAAAAAAATGTGAAATTTACAACAAATTTTCCGAATTGTTATAGTAGACGGGGAAGGGGGAGAATAACTATGCGTGTTTTCTTCGGCCCTTTGACGAAATTCGCATTTTCCCCACCATCATTTAACAAAATTCGCGTTTTTTCCGCTATCCTTTCTCGAAATTTGCGTTTTTTTCCGCGATCTTTTAATGAAATCTGCGCTGTTTTTCGCGATTTTTGCGTTTTTCGACGATCTTATGACGAAATTTGTTTTTATTTCCGAGATCCTTTGAAGAAATTTGCATTTTTCACGATCTTTTGACGAAATCTGCATTTTTTTCGCGATCTGTTGACGAAATTTGTGTTTTTTCGCCATTCTTTGCAGATACACAATTTTTCCGCGATGTTTTGACGAATTTTTTTTCGCGGTTTTTTTACGAAATTTGTGGGGGTTTTTTTCACGATCCTTTGAAAACTTTTGTGTTTTTTTTGCGCGATCCTTTGAAGAATTTTGTGTGTTTTTTCGCGACTCTTTGACGAAATTCTCGTTTATTACGTGATCCTTGGAAGAAATTCGCGTTGTTTCGCGATCTTTTGACGAATTTTTCTTTCGCATTTTTTTTTTTTTTTTTTTTTTTTTTTTTTTTTTTTTTTTTTTACGAAATTTGCGTTTTTTTTTCACGATTCTTTGAAAAATTTTGTGTTTTTTTCCGCGATCGTTTGAAGATTTTTGTATTCTTTTCGCGCTTCTTTGACGAAATTCGCGTTTTTTAAGTGATCCTTGGAGGAAATCTGCGTTTTTTCGAGATCGTTGGACAAAATTTGCGTTTTTCCCCGCGATTTTTTTAAGAAATTGGCGATTTTTTTCTGCGAAAGATTGTCGAAATTAATTTTCTTCGGCAACTATGTCGAAATAGGCGATCTTATTCAGCGAAAGATTGTCGAAATTAATTTTCTTCGGCAACCATGTCGAAATTAGCGATATTTTTTATGTCCGAATTTTTGGACCGACGACGATTTTTTTTTTAAAATTTCGTAACCTTATGCCTTAAGTTTTCGGAAAATTCGGAACAGAATCACCCCTGCTACTTTCTTTTCTTACGTTCGGGAGAATCGCCTATCTGGACACCGAGCATACGAATAGCAGAACGAATTTCACCCCATTCTCCCTGGCATCGATACATCTTTCAACTATCGCGTCTAGCGAGTGGTGTCCATTAAGTTTGGCGAGTAAGGACAATAAAGTTAATCTCCACGTTTTAAATGTTACTCGCCGATTGGCGACTGGCGAGTGCTAATTTTGTTCTATAGCTTGTGGCAAATATAGAAGGATTCCATTATTCAAATGATTGGAAGTATGTAGCACTTTTATCGTATTGTAGTATTGGTAGCGATACACATACTGCCGATATAAAAACGGGTAATATATTATATTGCACAATGTTTAAAGAAACATAAGCCCCCTCGTTATGCACGTTATTCCCATGCAAAATAAAATTACCAAAAAAGGCCACAAATCAATCACAGCAATCGGTTACATATAGCTCAAACAATAAATAAATAAAACAGGATATAACTCAAAATGCAATACATTTAAATAAAGGAATGAGAAACGCCATTCGGTTCCAAACCAATCTAATAGTTGTGCCTATTATTGTATGCTTTTACGCATAAAAACGAGCCCATGAACATAAGAAATTTTTACATTATTCAGGAGGGAAACATGTTTTTGAGAACAACCTCAAAATGAATTACGTTTTATTGAAATTTCAATTGTATTTAATAGATTTGCTTTGAGCAAAGAATAATCTTTCAAGCACGAGTTTCACTCGCGAACAAAGGGTTCCGTACAATACATTTATTTATTTATAATTGCAATTTTACAAAATATAGCCGTTAAACGAATAAGACTTTTCAAAAAACTTGGAATTATTCTATTAAATATTTTTCAATAATTCACTTCAATAATTGAATTCAATTGGAATGAAAAACGTTGATTTGTTATCATTGTAATTCGCCTTACTTAAAATAAAGACCCTGTATAAAGTTTAAGCTTAGCATTGTGCCAAGTACGCTTCGAAAGCAGGTCGCAAAGTTGCGTCGCCGCTTAGGTTTGTGCCGCGTTTTTCTAGATAGTTTTTAAATTAATATCTCGGCTAATTACCGACAATTCTTTTCGAAAATAACTATCGACAATCCTTGGATGATTTCGCGTCAATAGGTACCTCGAACTCCCCTCAACTCCCTCGCTGAGTTCCCGCAATGTAAAGTTTATGTATAACGGAAAACTGCGATTTTCTGAAAAACTATATGGCCTAGGATAATTGCTATAGTTTTACTAAAATGTTTAAATAAATTCCTACTACTAATTTTTTCGAAATGTTAGTTTCAGTAGATTCGGAAATAGAAGGGGGGGGGGGGGACATAATTTTTCCATACATTTTCGACGAATTTCTGAAAATATAATATCTAAAAGTAAAACAAATATATTTTTGAGTTCGGTGTTACGAGTTCTTTCCAACAACACCTCCGCCCCCCCCCTCCCCCCCCAAAAAAAACACATTTTTCCTTAAGCTACTTAATTTAGCACTCCTAATTTTACATAAAATTTTTTGTGAATGGCTAAATATATATAAATATGCGAGTCAATAACCATATTTATGCGATTATAAATATAATTACATTTTTATTTTTAAGTAACACTTTGAAGCAAATAAAATAATTTGTTCTACGATTATCATATTAGTTGTGGGAACATAATGAAAATATACGAAAAATGAAATGTCGCATTATTTTGAAGAAATTACTTATTAAAATTAACAAATTAATACGGGAGCTTTTTTGTCATATTAGATTAAATCATGCTGCCCCTTTCTGTTTAACAACCATTCTTTCTAGAGGGTTAAATCCTGCGATACTGTATTGGCGCCAACCTGTATCAGCGTCGTAATATGACCAAAGTCACTTTTGCTGAGACATGAAATTTTGAAGATCTTGCAACTTAGTTAAAGTAGATGTAATAAAAAGAGATTTAAAAATATGCATATTTTATAATTGGATCTAAGAAGTAAATTTGAATGCTTCATTAGTTAATAAGGTAAGTTACTCATTCTTTACATATTTGACATTATACTGTTGGCTCTTCTTAATGCGAACTTGGAAAATTTGAAATACTATTTAAATTATTCTTTTTGAAAGCTGTATTTAAAAACACTATGTAAAAAAAATCTCAAACAACTTTTTTGGATAATTCTTACGAAATTTTTTATGCTCTACAGAGACAGACGTCAGAAAAGTATAGTTTTATTTTAGTATGTACATGTTTTTAATTTTCTCGAAGAAATCATGTTTATAAATAGTATTTTAGTTGGTTAGTTGTTAGTAAATAATAGAAATGATGTATTTTAAGAAATGAAATAAATTATTTTTTTAATTGTGTAAAAGCAATTTACAGATAAATTTGTGAGTTTTTAAAGTGAATAGTGCGAGTATGCCCTGTTTTGCTTACCTAAATTATTTATTTTTTTACTGAACCCACAAAAAAATATTTAGCTATTTAAGACAAATGCACTGTTACCTGCCAACATTCTTTATTTTTAAAGACAAACAAAAATATTTTTAACCCGAAATTTAATTTAATAAATGGAATAAAAAAAGAGTCCTATAGAAACAAGACAAATGCCATTAAATAAATTTTCTGGTTTAAAATTCGTCTATTTAATTTGAAAAAAAAAAACCCCAGAAAGTTGGCTTGGCAGCTCTGCATTTATACTCACTGATTTTTTTTTTTTTGAGGGGGGGAGGGAGGGGTTTAGGAATATGAGGCGCCTACTGAAGTTCTGCACACACGCGCCGGATACTGCTGGCGCGCCCCTGACCTTTACTGAAAAATCTGAAGTCAAACATGTTCTTTAACATCCCCGAAGATCATAAGCAGTTCCTCAAGTATTTCTGTATTCTACAAAACATAAATGACCGGATACTTTTAGCCAAATAGTAGTACATATGAATGATACCATAGAATAAGGAGCTATTCTCCTTCCTAATATGTCATATTAGAAACATTTAATAATATATATTTTCGTTTTCTTAAACATATAAAAAAAAAAGAAACAAAGGAAGTCCATTAAAAAAAATATTTCTGCATTTTAAATATAACATGTGCTGCCATCTATTAAGCAATTTTTAACTTCAAAATAATGAAACTAAAATGATAAAAACTGAATGTAATCAAAGTAACAATTAAACAAAAGAAAATATATGCATTTGCAATTTATCAAAAATGTGTAAAACAACATTCAGAATTTTACAATTTATAAAAGAACTTTTAGGACAAATAAAGAACACGACAGACATTTAAGGAAAAGTATGACTGATGGTGTACACAATTGAAGAAAATAAATTACAATTTTAAAGTTTCTTGTCAAAAATTTTATGAATGATAAAATATTTTTTATCAATTATAACCGAATAAGCATATAATATATGGATTAAAACAAATAGTTTATTTATTTTTCAATTATTCCCCATACACAGTAATTTTAATTAAAAACTGATCTTTAAAACTCATTAGCAAATTTGAGAAAATATCTTCTGTGAATAGTTCGTTTGGATATGGTTCTTATTATGAGATATCAGAATTATTTTTAATTTCCTTATCAATCCTTTTTATGAAGCATTACTTTCAAATGGAAAGGGAAATATGAAATTTTATAATTTTACTTTTATGTGTCAATTTTTTCATAAACAAATGCATTATTTTTTAAAATCAAATAAAAGACTTATAATGAAGTTTAACTTATAAATCTATCGAAATGATCGACCAGAGGGATAATGGTTTATAACGGAATGCACGAAATGTTTTTTTAGTGTTTCACTTGCTTATTTATTTAAATTTTACTAATTTCTATATTGTTAAAAAAATAGAAAAAATCGTTATTTGCGATTACAATTTACTTTTTTTTTAAGGAACTTATTTTCAAGGAAAGTGATTTCGTGAATGTGTCAAAAAGTGGCGAATATACATTGCTATTTATCTTATTTATTCACATTTTTCCTTAAATGTCTGTCGTGTTCTTTATTTGTCCTAAAAAGGCTTTAACTGTAAAATTCTAAATTTTGCTTTAAACATTTTTCATAAATGGCAATCCGTATTCACTACGGACCTGCAAAAAGATATGGACACAGAGACAATTCGTAAAATTAATCATTAAAAAAAATTAATTGATACTTTATATAAACTAGGGGAGGCAATCCAGTCTTTCCAAGTTACACAATATAAGTGAAAACCATTTTTTTTTAATTAAACACTGTTAGATTTTTTACTTTTAATATGTTTTTCTAGCTTGCCAACTAACAACATTAAAAAACATTTTTTCAGAAAAAATATCACTAATGTATTCAAATAAAGTTTTGAAATTTATAAAAAGCAATACTTTCACATCAGCCGCATGCCTGAAGTTAATAGACGAAGAATTTTTTGAAGATTTGACTACTTCCAACAGCCTTTTTGATTCTCATAATTTCCCTGGTTTAAGCGCGTACATCGATTACATGTTTGTTAAATTTCTATTTCATTTATAATATTTTTTATTTTATTCATTTATTGATAAAGTTTTAATTTCTTTATGGAACAGTTTCCGGAAATAAATGCTGAATTATTTATATTTTTTTAAGTGTATGACGCGCTAATCTTTCGTAATCGGACTGCACGTGTGATAGATTTAAACTAAATATAATTATGGAAAATTATTTTAAAAACCATAAAAAATACATAAATTTAGCTACAGTTTTAAAGCAAATTGCATTTTGAAAAATATTTTGCTTCTTATTCAACGGTGTAAAAATTGAAAATGTGCGATGTTTGGAAGTAAAAAAAATTGTAGTAAAAGAGAAATTTATTGGTCAGGTGTCACCACCGTCAATATGACGTCAGTGTTACTCACGGACATGTTTCTTCTTTATACAGTGCGTGTCAAAAGTTTAAGCACAACATAAAATTTCAAAATAAAATTTTATTATCGGCTGAAAGTTACTTTCCCTTTCACATAACCTACAAATTGTAGTTTTAAAAAAACATTTAACAGGCTGGTTGGCTGGTTGATTTTTGACGGCCGATTATCTACTCTAGGGATATAGGCCCGAGAGGGGAGTGCCCTCCGTGGGGGTCTTTCTAAGGGAACCTAACCTGTATTTACGTATGGAAATCCATGGCTCGAAGAAAACCACGAAAACTCCGAACGGTTAGGCCGACGGGCGCGATTGGGTTCGAACCCAGCACCTCCCGTCTACCAGCTTCGAGAGCAGAACCTCTCAGCCACTGGTGGGGCCGATATTCAACAGATTTATGCTTTAAAATTTTTCTCAAATAATAGAATTTATCAAAAGAACAAAAATGAGTGTGTCAAAAGTTTAAGAACAGTAGTTCTTTAGTCTTTAGTAGAACAAGAATAAAAAAATTAGTACTTGATTATTGCTCCATTCTGCTGAATTCCTTTAAATATACGGTCTTCCATCGATAAAATGAGGTTCTGTATTGTTTCTGGTTCAATTTTAAACCCCGCGCTCTCAATGACATCTTTCAAATCGTTAACTGAAAAATACTGCTTTCCATAAACTTTTTTGGATAAACTGCATGAATGAGAATATCCCACATATACTCTACAGGGTTTAAATCAGGGCTAACTGCCGGCCATTTCAAAACAGATACTTTTTTCGAATTATGCCACGTTGAAGTTGAGTTTGAGGTATGGATCGAAGCATTATCAGGTTGGAATGACCATTTTTCGCCCCCCCCCCCCAAAAAAAAAACCTCGGCAACTGGGAGTAAATTATTGGCAAGTGTTTCTTGATAGTTTTCACGACCACTGATTTATGCTAGAGATGTCTGACCATTGAAAGAAATAGCCCCTCTTACCATTACACAACCACCACCATGTTGTCGGCTACATACTCCTATGTTCTTTGCTGAGATTATGACAATAGTACTTAAACACATGAGGGACATCGAGGTGGTGATTTTTTTTTCATCGCTGAATAGCCACTTATCGCCAAATGGCATATGCTCTTTGGCCCACAGTAATCTAGTTTATTTATGGTGTCGTTTCAGGCATAGTAACCGAGTCATTTTACGATTTTTGATGTATTCCGATTCCAAAACTCTACTATGAACAGTTTTTTTCGATATTTGTCCTCCAACCGCATGTGTTATTTGCGAAAGAGCGTAATTACCAGTTGAAGCCAAGTTTCTGATGCGGCGGTCTTCGCGCAAACTAGTCACTGGTGACCTTCGTGAACGGAATTTTCGTTTGCAATCATTACCACGAGCCAAAACTTGATGAATACTTTGTTTTGATCTTTTTAATACACTTGCAATTTCAGAAACAGACTTAAGTTTTGCTCTCATACTCCAGATATTTATCACCTCCTCCTCCGAAAATTCTTTCGACTTAGGCATTTTGTACTAACTCAAAAACAACAACTGGCTGCGTCTTAAAAACCCAGAAATTATTTGCGTGAGTAATCGCTTAAAACAGTTCGTAAAATTTGCGTAAAAACGATTTTGTGCTTAAACTTTTGGCACAGATATTTTTGTTCTATTCTTAAACTCCATGGTTTGAAATAAAATTTGAAAGATAATTTTATTGAATATGGTGTTAAAACTGCTATTATTAACATATTGAAAACAGGTATTGAAATAAAGTGAATATTTAAAGTTTTATTTTAAAATTGTTATTGTGCTTAAACTTTTGAGACGCACTGTAATATATATTCTTAAAATAAATAGTAAATTGTACAACGTGAGAGATTTACAAAAATATTCAAACACTGAAGATTTTAATTACAGCTATATATACACTGTAAAAAACATTTGCCTTACTTTACACCAAAAAGGGTGGCAACTAAGTTGGCACCCCAAGTGGTGTAATGAAATTCCATTTGTAAACTGATGTAATGAGCCACCAGCTATCAAATGGTGTAAACAAACACCACTTTTAGTGGCAACTTAGTTGCCGCCATTTTTGGTGTAAAGTCACGCTACTGCTTATCTGGTGTAAAGTCACACTACTGCTTATTTGGTTTGCACTTTAACAGTAAAATAAAAAACAATTTATAGATTGCATTTTAAATCTAATGCAACCATATTTTACAATAAATAGTTTCACGTAAAGAGGCTGCTAAACATTGTTTTAACTGCGATAATTTATTATCACAATTAAACATTTGTTTGAAACATTTTAGTTTTGGTAAACAACGAAATGTCCTCACAAATCATTCGTTCGTTACATCTGGACTTACGTCACGTGTACTTGACTCATTTTTTTTTAACTCAGCGTAGGCCTGACTGGTTTTCGAATAAATAGTCTAAGCAAATTAAAATAAACATACCATAAATACAACTAAACATTCCAAATTGTACAAAAATCAGATACAGAGAGCTAAAAACCACCAACCTCTCAAGCGCTAAAGAACAATTTTTATCACTTTTAAAATGCAAATTAAAAATACTTAACGGCATAATTAATTAATAAACACTACTTCGCTAGAAAGCTTGAAGTTAAGCTATGGGCGAGTTCTAACTGGAAAATCGAAAAATGTCAATTTTTGAAACGTTCAGCGAATACACAAAAAGTGTTCAAAACTTTTAAAACTAGATACAATCTTGAAGCTTAAGCTTTAAATGAGCTGAATATCACATTAGTTTTTCGAAAAAGTTAGTTTTTGTAGTTAAAAAAGCTTAAGAATATCCTTGTTTACGTAATGTTTTTCGTATGGGAAAACGAAAGCCGTAATCCTAAAAATGATACTTTTTAAAATGGCTCGCAAATAATTAAAACTTATTGAAAACTTAAAATTATTGGTTAAAAAATAATCTACGATCTTTAATTTAGTTGAATCGAACATTATTTTAAAGTTAACAAGCGGAATTCATTGTATACTGAGCGTCTCAAAAGTGAGAAAAAATGCCAAAATTTGAAAATGGCACCAATACACTGTAAAAGTAGGTTGACTTCATATACTCATAAAATTATAAATATAGCAGCTAGAGATACATAGTAGGTATAAAAATCTTGGAAAATGATTGGGAATTTTTCAAAAATATGAAGTTAAACATAAGTTTTAAGTTCTTACCCTATTCCGAAGAAATTAGCCAAAGAAGAGATTCAAAAGGGAGGACTGAATCATGTGTCGTTTAAAAACTTTACATCCAAGCTGGTGATTGGTTTCCACAATTTCTTTAAAAGATTAAAATTAAACCGTTTTGATTGTATCATGACACTTTATTCGGTGTTTACACCAAACTTAGAGTATATTTAAACCGTTTTGAGTGTATCATGACACTTTATTCGTTGTTTACACCAAACTTAGAGTATATTTAATCCTCATTTGACATTTCATAAACTCAAATTAAGTGTAACTATAGTCCCCTTTTTTTACAGTGTAGGATATATTTTGCTAGTTACAAAAGTATAGGCATGTTTCTGAGATTTGTGGAAATGTAATTAAACATACCGGGAATTTTACTCGGGTTTTGTAAAAATATTTCACACCAGAATTTTTATTTAAAACTAGGGTCAAAATCCCAGTAACTGACACTGTAAGGATTCTTTCTTGTTCCAATCACTATTACAAAGTTTTAAATCTGTTTTATAGTCTCTGTTTTTGAAACTATAACAGAGATACATTAAAAATTATTGTTGACAAAAAATTTAAATGTTTTTAAAAATTATACTTTTTATTATTAAAATAAGTTTTATTTCATAAATATGATCAATAACGCCAGTAACTGACGCCATCCCTATTTTGAAAAAAAAAGCGATAAGAGTTAAGACAAAAAAGTTACCACTAGATGACAATACTTTACAGAATTTTACAAGAACATGCTTATTTCAGTTAGAATTTTGCTGAAATGTCTGTTATTGGTTAGGTGTCAATAACTGGGGGTTTTACCTTATTTAAGTTTTTCATTTAACTTATTTCTTTGTGATTTATATTTTATACGTTTTAGGAAGACATTTCTGGTTCGAATCGAAATGTTTTCATTTGATAGAGATCAAATGACCGGATGTTGGTATATTTAGTGTAAAGATTCGATGTAATCACATAATTAAGTGGGTGTTTCTTAAAGATTTTTTAATCCCAAAATTAGTTTTGGACGTTTAGAAGAATGTTGAAGCCAACACGTTTTTCTAATGACGCGACTTTGAAGAGTTGAAGAATGAAAGCAAAAGATAAATCCATTTCTAATATTTTTCTTTCATTGAACAGGTCTAAGTGAAGTACTTATCGAGTATTATCCGAGGTTGATAAATATGAATTGAAATCGCGATTTGGGAGATCTAGAGTAATTAGCGTACGGGATGATATACTAGCGAAGACTATGGCATGAAAAAAGAAACCCTCTCTGTAAATGAAATTAAAACTCATTAACTACGTATTTTCAATACAAACAGATACGTGGAAGGATTATAGAATGATGACATTTGTAAAAAGTAAGAATATGCCACAATTCATGCTTGCAATTACATCATAAACAAGCAAGATTGGATTGGGCCAGACAGGAGATCTAACGAATAGCTCCAGGTGACAAAGAAAAAAAAAACTAGAATATAAATGTTCCAAATGGATTTTAACACAACAGGCATGATCTTCAAAAACTTACGATAACCTACTATAGTAACGAAAATACACTCGCAGGCAAATGTTAAACCATTGACAGCGCTCTTTTGAAATTTCTCGTTTTAATTTCAATATTTTTAAATAATTTTTTTGCATACTATATCAGATGTTGATGTCTGAACAGTGAACAGGTATATTCGTACTTTTTTGATTTTGGTTGAATTTTATTTTCAGGGAAAATTTTATGTTTCGGTGTACGTTTTGAAGTTTAAAATACCTTCAGAAACAAAACTGCAACCAAAATCTAAAAAGAAAGACGATACCCGGATTGACAACGACATCAGATTTTGTCTAACAAAATCAGTTGAGAATGTCAGAATACTAACGAGAAATTCGAAAAGAATACTGAGAATTATTTAACATTAGCTTATACGTGTCCTCCCGTTACTAGCGTAAGCTCTTTAACAGACGTCCAAGTGGAGGTTCGATCATGGTTGAGAGTAATATGCAAACAACGAAAAGACTCCTCTAGAATTTTCAAAGAGAAAATTAGATTACGTGGCATACCAGGTAGTTTTTGAAAATCACTTTAGTCTTTAGTAAACTTTAAGTGGACCGAACTGGATATTCAAATAAAACAATGTGCCATAATCACATCCAAGTCAACGAAACAGTAGTTGAGAGCTGAAACTGTGTCAGTTCTTGATTAGACAGTCATAAATCTAGATTGTAATCCTATCGAAAATGATTGCCATATTCTATCAAGTAGTGTGTACGTCAATGGGAAACAGTTTCTGTTTACGAATTTAAAAAGGCAACAGATGAGACCTAGCTTAGTATTGAACCATAATACATTCGAATGTTTGCGGTATCAATGCAAGACCACGTATTTGATCGAACACAAAATAATAGTGCCTTCATCGATTATCAAAATCAATTGTTTTTAGGAAAACGTTAAATTTAATGTTAATACCTAAATGTTGTACAACTTATTTGACTCATTTTAAGTTATATCGCGGAAAGATCGCTGCAGATGTACTTTTTGATGGATTTATAACCCTCTCAGATAATAATTGATTTCGAAATAGGAAATAAAAGCCGTAATCATCAAGGACGCAAATGCTTTAACACTTATAAAAATAGATTAAGCAGCAATCAATCATTGTGTAATCATCAAACTTTTTTCATTTCCTAAATTATGCTATTCAAAATGAACAATTACTTTCATCAATAAAATATGTTTAGAATATCCCACGCATGAAGCAAGAGTTTGACGTCATCATCAAAAAAGAACTAAAAATGACTAAAAAAACTTTATTATTATTAATTTAGTTGTACTGTAGATTTTGTAAGTAAAAGATGTAAAAATATAAGAAAAAGCTGCCGTTTAAAGCAGCATAATTATGTTTGTTAAAAAATACATATTATACTCCAGTGAAATATAAAACAGGCTCATTACTTAGTTTACTACAATGTGTTACAGTATTTATACTCACATTTTCTTTTTTCAATTTACACTCTAGAGAAAGTTAAAATTATGAATTTCTACAAGAAACAAATTTACAATTTTGGATAAATGCGGGCCATACTTCATACCGAGGAATTGTTGAGCAACAACATAAAGGTAAGAAATTTACCTATATCATTATATTTAATTGCTTTATTATTAAGGCCAGAGTCATACTGATTTATTTTATTTATCTCAATATTAGCGCGCGTGTAACTGCGCAAAGCAGAGGTGGCCTTTTCGCCAACCTAAATTGATCATTGAGACAGATAAAGTGTGATATTTAGTAAATAATATTAGTAGGAAGAAAAAAAACTACTGGCCGTAAAAGTGTGAAAATTATTGAAAATATAGTACGTTAGTTGTTTGATACATTCTGACGAAATAAATATTGTGTATTTTGATGATATAGGGGAGACTAGGGACGGTTGACCCACTTTTTACAAAATGATTTTTTATTTTTTAAATATTGAACCTAGAATAAAGATTTATATATCGTTTTATTCGTTATACAATTAGTTATCAAAATAAAATTCCTACATAAGTGTAATATATAAGAAATTTGAAAAATCATTGATTTTAATCATGAGAAAATAATGGGTCAAGGCTCCCCACATATGGGAGGGTTGACCCACTATATGGGAGGCTTGACCCACTATATGGGAGGCTTGACCCACTTTGTTTTATATTGAAATATTTGTGAAGAGGAATAAATGCAGTTTAAAAAAAGCAAAGTAACTTTATGCTACATGCTTTAATTATTATAAAAAATATATTTTTGAAAATATGATGCTTAAACAAACCTGTTTAGAGGCAATTGCAAGTCAGAGGAGAAAAATTTTGTTTTAAACACTATTTTTTTCTGAGCAGGTGTAATTGTACAGCAGGGAAAAGGAATTTTTGACATTTAAGACAGCATGCCGCTAGAGACAGGTTCCGTTTTCATAGGGTTTCATGTATTATTATGACCGGATTTAGGAGCCACTGTCTACTTTTTTGTCTCCTTATCCTACATTATGTGACAGTCGATCTAACAACTGTAGTTTTCACATAGTTTGGCTTCATCTCACTGTATTCATCCTGGTGAGATTTGTCTGCAGACCTTCCTAAAGTTTTTCGAACGATGCTATGTTCTTTTGCAGCCGCATAAGCACTTAACTTATCATTAACATATTTTAACGCTTTCAGTGGCAAAGTACTTTCAGTACTAAAATGTTGAAATAAACCACTGGCCCCGGAATTTACAAACAAATTGACTAGGATATAAGAAAAAGGCTATAATTCACATACATATTAAGTGGAGAAGATTTTAGCAAAATTCTGGTGCCATTGTGGCGTTTTGGAATTAAAATTAAGTGATTCCATAAACATACCACTTTTGCTGAAAGGGTTAAAACTGTTGCTTTCATACTTTCTAATTTCCAATGCTTCTATTTAACTATATTGTAAGTAATATTTAAATGGAAAAAAGTTCCTATCAACTTTTCCATTTATATTTCATTAAATTATTTCTTCCACTGGATATTATAGCAATTTTACACATCTTTCTTTAATCAGTTTTAAACATTTTCTTTTCCATCACCTCATTTTACTGTAGCTTTACAGAATAAATGTGCATTTTTTGTTCTTATATAACCATTTACCTTTAATTTTACACAATGTATAATAAAAAGATTTCCAAAACCACTTAATTAAGGGAGATTTGAGCATCTGGTCAATCCTCCCTCACATTGACTGGGTCAAGCCTCCCCACATATCCCCCTTTCTAAAGATTAGCATATTGTTATGTTAAGCCTAACTTACAGTACAATCTTTATGCCTGGAATGGAAGCTCGATATTTTTGCATTATTTAAAAGCTACTTACTTAAATTTCTATGATATATTTTATCTGAAAAAAGCTTACAAAATATTTCTAAAACACACAACTTTACGGTAAAAACCCATGACAATTGATTTTTTCCACGCATATTTCGATTATCTGTATGAAACAAAGACTGTTGTTTGAGCATTCTAGTAGATTTGCTTGGTACCTATCGATAAAACTCTGAAATTCTTTTAAATATGAAATCTGATGGGTGGGTCAAGCCTCCCGTATGGTCAAGCCTCCCTAGTCTCCCCTATATGAAATGTTAAGAGTTGAAGAAAACTAAATATATATAAGAAGTTTTTATATAACAGCAATTCCTCTTACTAACAAAACTTAAATAACTAATAAAATGGCCGCATCACGCGAAATCCAACTGGTCGAAAGACTTAATACTAGTAACTATAGTGCATGGAAATTTAAAACAGAAATGTTATTAATTAAAGAAGACTTATTCGATGTCATTACTGAAGATAGGACCACGCCAATCACAACCGAATGGGAGAAGAAAGACAGGAAGGCGAGAGCAATAATTAATCTGTCAATTGATGATTCTCAAATCGTTCATGTAAAGGGGCTTAATATAGCCAGAGACACTTGGAACGCGCTTAAAACAATACACGAACGGACAAACCTATCAAGTAAATTATTTTTGTTAAGAAAGCTTTATGGAGCCAAGCTCCAAGAGAACGGTAACTTAATCAAACACATAACATACATTCTAGAACTAATCGATAAACTTTCAGCGATCGGGGAAACAATTAGCGACTCCCATCTTTCAGCTTTATTGCTGTGTTCGCTACCCCCTAGTTATAATACTTTAATCACTGCCCTTGAATCGCGAAATGAGAACGAGCTTACTCCACAGTTTATTAAAAGTAAATTAACAGATGAGTACAACAGAAGGGTTAAAAACGCAGACCAGGATGAAAATTCAACAAAAGCGTTTAAAACGCAAAAAAAGATTTCCAAATGATAATTTTAAAAAAGATAAACAGTGCACATATTGCAAATTGAGAAATAACACGTACAGAGAATGTTGGCATTTGAAAAATCGAAATAATAACCCAAATACACAAAAACAACAACAAACATGCAAAAATAAGCATTACTCATCATCGTTGTGTTATCAACAATCGGATAGCCAGATAGGAAACACTGACCACGAATCAGTAAACAAGAGAGATTATAGGGAAACAAAACCAGATCAAAACAGCGACGCAGCCTTTCTAATAGACAAAGCAGGAAAAAACCCTGTATTATTGATTCTGGCTCATCTTCACATATCCTAAACAATAAAGATGAGTTTATTAAATTAAATGACACCGAAAAAACAACGGTCATAATTGCCAACGGCAAAACTCTAAACTCGCTAGGTACCGGAGAAACTGCATTCACGACAAAAACATCCGATGGAGGGATAAATAAAATTACGTTGAAATAAGTGTTATACGTACCTGAGCTAGAATCTAATTTAATTTCAGTCAGTAAAGCCACAAAGAATGGGTATAAATTATTATTTGATAAAGATAAATGCACGCTGTCCCGAAAAGGGAAAATCTATTTGGAGGCAAAAATGAAAAATAATCTATACGAAGTTGAATTATTAGAAAATACAGATAGGACTATAGTAAACATGACGCACGAATGCAAAAATAAAGATTGCCTGGAACTTTGGCTCAAACGCCTAGGGCATAGAAATTATAATTCCATAAAGGAAATGGTTAAAGACGATTTAGCCTATGGAATAAAACTAAATAATTGGAATCATGTAACAACATGCCAAACGTGCGTACAAACAAAAACAACGATGCTCCCTATACCAAAACAGTGTATAGAAACAGAACAGGTACGGTACTCGATCTAGTGCACACGGACGTATGCACAGCGATAAAAACCCCCACAATAGGTGGTAAAACAATGTTTGTAACTTTCATTGACGACTACTCTAGATTTACTGTAACATACTTATTAAAACATAAAGATGAAGTACAGGATAAACTAATCGACTACATAGCCATGGTTCGAAACCAGTTCGGGAAATATCCGAAAGCAATAAGATCTGATAACGGGGGAGAGTACATGAATAGAGGGATAGAGGATTACCTAAGAAAAAGGGTCATTAAACATCAATTAACCGTGCCGTATTGTCCGAGCCAAAATGGCATTGCGGAAAGAAAAAATAGGTCACTATTAGACATGACTAGAAGCCTACTCAGAGAAATGGATTTACCACAAAAATTTTGTGGAGAAGCAATTAACACGGCGAATCCTTTACAGAATCACTTACCAACAAGATCAACAAATAAAACCCCATTTGAGCTATGGTTTAATCGCAAACTGAATTTACACTATTTGCGAACATTCGGATGCAAAGTTTACGTATACGTGAATAAACAACATCGAAGAAAATTGGACGACAGGGCTCAGGAAGGGATTTTTGTAGGATACGATAACAACTCAAAAGGATATTGCATATACACTAAAGAAAACAAAATTGTAATTGGCAGAACAGTGAGATTCATAGTAAATAGCAAAATTAACCTAAAAGAAAGTAAAGAGACAGAAAACTCATATGACGACAAAAATTACATTGAAACAGAGATAAACAACACAACCGAAGAACCGACCAATCAACCAAGAAGATCTGAAAGATCGAACAGGGGGTGTACCACCAGACAGATATGTCTGTTACGTAAAAAATAATGATATGATAGAACCTACTAGTTGGAATGATATACTGGAAATAAATAATCCGACAGAAAAGGAAAATTGGCTTAAAGCCACACAAGCGGAAATCAATTCGTTGAGAAAACACAACACATGGGAATTAGTGGATCCTCCACCTAACAAAAAGGTTATAGGTTGCAAATGGACATTCAAAAAGAAATTAGACAGTTATGGAAACACTCAAAAGTACAAAGCACGTTTGGTAGCCAAAGGGTTTAGTCAAAAATATGGGGAAAACTATGACGAGACTTTCGCCCCAGTAGTGTCACAAACAACCGTGAGAACATTTTTGGCAGCAGCCGCATATAAGAAGTTAAGCGTCAGACACATCGACATCGATACAGCCTTTCTCTATGGTGAGCTAGAAGATGAAGTGTACATGAGACAACCGGAGGGCTACATTGAGAAAAATTCAGAGAATAAAGTATGCAAACTAAAAAAGTCAATCTACGGACTCAAACAGGCAGCCAGAACTTGGAATAAAAGAATCGAACAATCTTTAAGAAACCTAAACTTCCAACAAAGCACCGTGGACGCGTGCCTATACACACGAAAAGAAAACAACATTTCTACTTATATAATAGTCTATGTTGATGATATTTTGATAGACGGTAAAAATGAAACAATTGAAGGTATAATAAAAGTTTTAAAGCTAGAATACGAGTTAAAGGACCTCGGGGAAGTATCCCACTATTTAGGGATGGAAATAAGAAAAACAGAAAACGGTACAAATTGAATCAAAGATTAAAAATAGACGAACTCGCAAGAAAATTTAATTTAGAAAACGCGAAACCAGTAAGCACTCCCATGGATGCTGGTTTTCACAAATTAGAAGATGAAGAAAATTTAATGCCCAATAACACAAAATTCCGACAAGCGATCGGATCACTGCTATATATAGGAACCACTACACGCCCAGATATATCAGCTGCAGTGAACATCCTCAGTAGAAGGTGCGAAACTCCTCGTTTCAAAGACTGGAATGCTATGAAACGGATTATAAATTACTTAAATATTACAAAAACAGTTAACCTTACATTAAACATTAAACACGAATCAGGAAACAAATCTTATAGGATTTTCTGATGCTGACTGGGCAGGGGACACAAAAACGAGAAAGTCGGCAAGTGGTAACATTTTCATGCTGGGAAATAGTCCCATACAGTGTTACACCAAAAGGCAAAACTGCATTGTCTACTTATCTGCGGAAGCTGAATTTGATTCATCAGCTAGTGCAGGGCAGGAAATTGCCTGGTTAATTAAACTATTGACCAACTTAGAGCTAAAGCAAAATTTACCAGTGGTGCTGTACGAAGACAATCAGAGCTGTATTAAAATGGTGGAAAATGAAAAATTCTCAAAACGTACGAAGCACATTGATGTGCGTTATTATGCGATAAAAGAGATGAAAGAAGATGGAATATTAGATCTTCGTTACTGTCCGACACAAGACATGATAGCTGATTGTTTGACCAAACCATTGGCCAAACCTCAATTTCTCAAACACCGAGAATCCATGCAACTACTACATGATGCATCTGAGATGGTTAAGGAAGGATGATGGATTTATAACCCTCTCAGGTAATAATTGATTTCGAAACAGGAAATAAAAGCCGTAATCTTCAAGGACGCAAATACTTTAACACTTATAAAAATAGATTAAGAAGCAATCAATCATTGTGTAACCATCAAATTTTTTTCATTTCCTAAATTATGCTATTCAAAATGAACAATTACTTTCATCAATAAAATATGTTTAGATTGTCCCACGCATGAAGCAAGAGTTTGACGTCATCATCAAAAAAGAACTAAAAATGACTAAAAAAACTTTATTATTATTAATTTAGTTGCACTGTAGATTTTGTAAGTAAAAGATGTAAAAATGTGCCGTTTGAAGCAGCATAATTATGTTTGTTAAAAAATACATATTACACTCCATTGAAACATAAAACAGGCTCATTACTTAGTTTACTACAATGTGTTACAGTATTCATACTCACATTTTCTTTTTTCAATTTACAATCTAGAGAAAGTTAAAATTATGAATTTCTACAAGAAACAAATTTACAACTTTGGATAAATGCGGGCCATACTTCATATCGAGGAATTGCTGAGCAACAACATAAAGGTAAGAAATTTACCTATATCATTATATTTAATTGCTTTATTATTAAGGCCAGAGTCATACTGATTTATTTTATTTATCTAAATATTAGCGCGCGTGTAACTGCGCAAAGCAGAGGTGGCTTTTTTGCCATCACTTTTCACATTTTATTTAGCATATTATACGTTTCTAAAGTAATTATATATGTATATTCTAAAGTAATAATATATACATATATATATATATATATATTCTAAAGTAATAATAATATATATATATATATATATATAGTATTTCTAAGCTATTTTAGGTAGCTTTCATTACAAAAAGCTACCTATTGCAGCCGTTCGGAGGAAAGCGATTTCAAAAAATTTTGGTATATTTTCATCGATCATGACCCCCAGACCCCGAAACCACCCTCCGTTCAATTGTTGACATATATCCATATATATCTATATCTGACCTTTGTCACACTGTAACTCTCGTATTTATGAACCGATTTGGATGTAATTCAGTGTGTACATAGTACATACCAATGTCTCGACCGAGTTCGTTGGCCAGCTTCATCCGCCATTTTGTTTCAAGATGGCGGCCATTTAAATTTAAAAAAAAATTAATTTGAAATGTTGTACAAAAAATTGAAAATTGAAAAAATATTTTTTTCTCATGTGTTTGACCTTGATAAAAAGATTCGGGAGCAGTTTTTGTTTTTTCTATATCTTAAAAAATGGCAGAGTTATAGCATTTTGAATTTCTACCGTGGCTGACTTCCGATTTGGATGTACCTTGGTGTGTACATAGTACATACAAATATGTCGACCGAGTTCGTTGTCCAGCTTCATCCGCTATCTTGTTTCAAAATGGCGGCCATTTAAAAAATTTTAAAAAATTTTAAATTTAAAATGAGATACCAAAAACTTTGAAAATGAAAAAGATTTTTTTCGTATGTGTTTGACCTTAATACAAAGATTCCGGAACAGTTTTTGTTTCGTATATATCTAAAAAAATGGCTGAGTTATAGCATTTTGAATTTCTATTGTAGCTGACATTTTAAAACGACCTGATTTTTGTCACGCGATATCGGGCGTATTTATGAGCCGATTTGGATGTAACTTGGTCTGTACATAGTACACACCAATGTCTCGACCGAGTTCGTTGGCCAGCTTCATTCGCCATCTTGTTTCAAAAGGGTTGCCATTTAAAAAAAATTTAATTTAAAATTTAAAATGAGGTATTGAAAAATTGGAAAATGGAAAAGATTTTTTTTATGTGTTTGGCCTTGATACAAAGATTCCAGAGCTGTTTTTGTTTCTGAAAATTTGTTCTTTTGTTTATATCTTAAAAAATGGTTGAATTATAGCACTTTGAATTTCTAGTACGGCTAACATTTTGAAACGATCTTGTATTTGTCACACGATAACACTCGTATTCGCTTATTTCGATGTAAGAAGGCATGTGGATAGTATACATGAATATCTCGACCAAGTTCGCTGCCCAGCTTCATCAGCCATCTTGTTTCAAAATGGCGGCCATTAAATTAAAAATAAATTATATTTAAAGTGAGGTGCAAAAAAAAAAAAAAAAATTAGAAATTGAAAAAGGTTTCTTTCTTAAGTATTTGACCTTGATATAAGGATTCGGGAGCACTTTTTGTTTGTCTTTATCTTAAAAAATGGCTCAGATATAGCAATTTCAATATCTAATGTGGGTGACATTTTGAAAAATCTGATTTTTTGCCTGCGAAAGCACTCGTATATATCAATCTATTCCGATGTGAGTGAGCATGTGCACAGCAATTACTAAGGTCTCGACCAAGTTCACTGGTTAGCCTCATCCACCATGTTGTCTTAAAATGGCAGGCACTTTAAGAAATCATCGAATTTGGCAGCCAAATATAAGTTACTTTAAATAAAAGCAGCTTGGATATAGCTGAATAATTTCGCGAAATTCTCATTCATAATGATTTAGTATTTATAAAAATTAGTATTGAATCTCCTATATTCGGTTTCCACTAAATTGAGCTTCTTGTGTTTGAATAATATAAGTTGGCTTTTTTAAAATAAGGAATATTAAAGCTACCTCTTCCTCCCAGCACTGGCCGGAAGGACTTTTTTATGTTATTCTTTGTTTTGTTGTTTCATATTTTATTAGTTGTGTTTTTTTTTATTTACTTTTACGAGTTTTAAATTTAATAAGGAATAATTTATTAATATATATATATATATATATATATATAGAGAGAGAGAGAGAGAGAGAGAATATTTTATGCAGCATTTATTTCAATTTTTTACACTAAAAAATCCGTAAAAATACGGAAATTATTTCTACAGTGGAGTAGTGCAGTTGAACAATACCTAAAAACATTTACATTTCATTATTCATCCGTTCATCATCATTTCATACCTTATACATTTCACTATTCTATTTAATTTTTTATTTATATTTTGATGGATATGTAATAAATCTCGAAGTACCTACGTATAGCGGATAGGCTTGCTGCGAAATATAAGAAATCTTAAACTCTTTTAATAAAGTATGTTCATATGTTTTGAGTCAATAAATTTTCCATCTTGTATTAAAACTATTTTTTTTTACGATACGCGTCTTATTATTATAAAACGGGACATTAAATTAAACAAACTTCTATAATTTTGCGACATTATATTTAATGTATAGTTCAATAAAAATTAAACATGTATGATTTCTATTTGTACATTTCTACTTCAACAATTTTTATTTTCCGCCAAATAAAACTAATCACCCTTTTTTACCAAATGAATTTAGTTATTTTTAAATGGTTCTTGCGAAATGCATTTAAATAAGTGATTTATGACTTTGAAGAATACATATAAAATACAGCCTTCATAGGAAGTAATTTTTGTATTTAAAACTGGTACATTTGAACAAACAGAAATACCGTATTTTTTTGTGTAAGCCGAAAGTTTTATCCCTAAGCGTTGAAACGAGACCATTAGCAGAACGAGACATTTCCAACATAATAAATGTGATAATTGAAGCAGCCTTTTAAGAGATATGCGTGGGCATGCATAAAAAATATGCAAACGAACTACACAATTTCCTGCGTTTTGGTAGTTTTTTAAAAATTGAGGTGCACGTGATGCGTGAAAATTTGCGACTTTCGAATCAGCTTCAGCAATTCCAGCAAAAGGACACAGCATAAAACTGTCATTGTGTACTTTCGTATTTACGAAACTCTAAAATAAGGCTTTTTGAAATTTGAATAATAACTGTTACATTTTAACAGAATTAAAATTGTTTAAAATATTTTTATACTATTTTTTATCAGTTATTTTTTCGGAAATGAGGTATTAAAATCCACAGTGCGTGTGTTACAGTAAAAAGTATAGTACTTCTGAAATTGTCTATCTAAAGATTTGCACTTAATAACGAATATTTTTTAAGGTGAATATGTTCTCCTCCAGCAGCACGAACATTATTAGGAATATTTAAACTTATCCCAAACTTCGGCAAAACAAACTCTTCTGTTTCTTCCCTGTAGGTGTAAAAGTAAGTAGTTTATGTACAGTATATGTACATACAGTTATGTACAGTAGTTTATGTACTAGTCTGGTATCAATCAGATAGTAATACCGTGTATTAATTAGTGCCATACTTAAATTTTTCTTAAACAGCCTTCTACATATAGCATTTGTAACAAACTTAAAATATCTTAAATATTAACATCTAATTTTGACATCTTATTTGTGTTCTTCAGTAAATTTTACCTTCAGATACCAAACGGGAAGCCATTCCGTCAAGTAGTTTAGGAAATATGAAAGTTTAAAGTTGGAACGCTTAAAGTTGAAACCAATTGTAATCATTGCAAAAGAGATTAAATGGGTAAAGTTTTTTTAAGCATAACTCAAAAACAGCTTAATGTAACTTTAATTTTGGATTCGCATTTTTGAAGCTTCCAGAAATTTATTTCTGTTAAGGAAATCTGATGAACAAAAAATCCAACCCTCATTTTTATACACACATTCTCGTTGATAACGAAATTTTAACGACTAAGACTTTTGACATTATATATATCTACGCAGAAATCAGATGGAAGAATGTTTTTTCATGTTATTATGAGTGATGAATACTATGTATATATTTAACTGTGCATTGTTTGTATAATTGCTCAATAGACTTTTTGATTTTACTCGTGTTTCCTATAGAAAAACAATGTATCGGAAAATTTATTTTTTCTTTCATGTTGCCAAAAAATCTGGACATACTTGGAAAAGCACAATACTTCCAGACACTTGGAAAAATTATGGATACATGAAAAAAAATTATTTCGGTAATTCATCGCAATTACTTATTTCGTAAACAGAAGATTAAAACCAGACTTAAAGCTTACTTTTACGAAACATTCACCATATCATGCTGAACTTTACAGAAAATAGTTTTAGGAGTAATCTTTTAACGTTCCAAGTAACATTTTATTTTTTTGCACTTCTTTAACTTTTGCATGGTCGCACCCTAATTGTAACTACTACTTCAAGATTTTATTTCACCAATTCAATAGATCATGAAACAAAAGGATTTTGTTAATTTTATAAAATTCATTTAAGTTGGAAAATCGCAGATAATCTCTTAATTCCTTTAATCTAATTTAATTTAGAAATAGTTTTATAAAATTTATATATTTTAGTTCTTTCGATAAACTTCTTACATCCATATGATTAGAATCATTAAAACTTAAAAAAATGGTGTTTGAATGTGAAATAGTATTTTCACACAAGGAAAATATTTAAAGTATTAATACTTTAAAGAAATTTATTTTAAAATTATTGGATTTGAAAAGAATTCATTCAGATCTTTTATTCTCGCGTTTTGAGAAAACCAAAGGAAAAGGAACATTATTTGAATTAGCATAATTAAAATCTAAGCTACCTTATATAGTGTAAAAAAAATATTAATGCCACATATGAGGCTTTGATGTTTAAGATATATATTATCATCACCTTTCAAAATAAATTTCAGCTGATAACCAATTTTAAAACACTGTTTTTTATTATTTAAGTTAGAATACTCATATCTGGTTTAGTTGAGCAAAAAGGTTAATTTATGATAGTTAGGAGTTGTTTTATAAGAAATACTTCCTGAAATAAGATATTTTTTTAAATACCAAATTTTAACTCCATTATAAAAGAAAAGCATTAAATGTTGCATAGAATTATTTTCACAATGTAAAAATATTTAAATACACTAAAGGAATTCTTTTAGAAAATAAATTTGAGTTGAAACATTCTATAGACATTATTACACGCAACAAACTTAACAAATTAAAATTTTCACATCTCAAAGAAGTATATTTTGACCCTACCTCATACTAAAAAGAAACGAATCTATTATTACTGGAGCATAGGCAGAACTAAAAGTTTATAAATTGTTGTGAAACTTTTTTTTTCTTTTTATTAGTCATGACAAATGAGCAGTTCATGTACCTCAGATCTCAATGATCATACTCCGTGGTTCATAAAGGAGTCTGTTCGAATATTTTTTGAACGATTTTGATGAACTATACATAAGTGGTTGGAATTACGCGCAGGGATCGCACAGTTTCTGCATTTTAAGACCAGTATTTTCATAAAGTAATCTTTGCATTATTTAATGGCAATTTTGTGATTAAATGAGGCGAAAAGCTATACTGACATTAACATATTTAGAAGCGCATCAGCTCTAAGCACAAATCTCATCCATGGTTATACATTAAATTTAGAGGTTATGTTTTTGTGTTTAAAATGTTCTGTTTTATAGCCCGCATTGTTAACTACCGATTAACACTTTAATTTCAATCATAACTTTCGTAGTACCTACTGGGCATTTTATCCTGTTCTTTGTTCTAAACACTTTTCAATGTTTTTGAATATATCATTCAGAATCGCACTTCATTTTTTTAACGCAATTATTCTGATTGGGTGAAGAAATCATACGAGTTGGGGTTTTTTGAACTGAGCGAAAAAGTGTCCAGGACGGGATCTGAACCCAAGACCTTGGCTTAAACTGTCAGTACTCTAACAACTTAGCTAACCCGTTTAATACAGTCCCAAATTGTTCAGGATAACTTAGTTTAATAATCAGAATGATTGTGTTAAAATAAAGAAGTGTAATTACTATTCAGCATTTGTCGGAGTTCCTTTACCAGCGATTAATTCTGTTGAGGTGTTTCATGCAACAGTCCAGGGGTCATTATCAAAAAGGTTGTTTGAGTGAATTGTGTCCACCGTATTTGTTCAGGATGGCTTAGTCGGTAGAGCATGCGCAGCTTTTATTTACGACCATGTGTTCAGATGCCGGGCCTCACACTTTTGCACAGTGTTGAAAAAATTACAATTCCCATTGATAACAGGTCGAAATTTTGAAAACGCTCTTTGAAAATTCTTGTGTTAAACTGGTCTACAATGAGCTATGACTGAAGTTGTGTACCTCCTTCAAAAGGAGGTACAATTATTAACAACATCTATTTCCTTCCATACTGCCACAGAAGAAATAAATTCGAAAGTTTTATAGAAGGAAGTGCCGTGCCTTAATTCTTGTTTTAAAGCAAAAAAAAAAAAAAAAAAAAAAAAAAAAAAGCTTTAAACCAACATACCTTTTTCGGACTGTGTGGAAGATCGAAGCAATAAACATGCCGACATAGATTATCTACCTAACGTTTTAAAATAGTCAGGAAGTACTGGTCTAAGAGAGTCATCCTCTTTAGAAATGCTATTTTCAGAAGGTATAACAACTTCTCCTCCTGAAAGTTAGACAAGAGTGACAGAGAAGCCAAATTTATTGATTTGAACTGATTTGGAAATTTTGGATTGGACTCCAATGGGACTCCAATAAAGATTTGGAATAATCCAGAATTTTTTTTATTATATCAGCTTATGTACATTTATGTTTCATTTTACATTAATGTATTCTTACAAACTATAACTTTTTTTATAAATTTCATTTATTATTATTATTATTGTTGTTGTTGTTGTTGTTGTTATTTTGAAGACGAAAAAATACCACATAATATTCTTTCTAATAGTGGGCTCGAAGTAGCTAGGAGTCGTTCGGTAGCTTCATCGCCCCAAGCCCTCCCTTCTCGGTTTTCGGTGTCTTTAATTTGTGTAATTTCCCTTTTAAATTTGTCCGGTTTCAATTTTTGATTTTTTTTTTCTTTTCAATCTCGCTTTTGCTAGAGAGTCTCTTACTCGGGACGTGGCTGGGGACCTATGAAACTTGCTTCCGCAAAAGAGTCGGAATAAGTAGAAGAATAAATTGCTGCGGACGAATAGGGGCCGCTCGCCGCGGCGGCTATTGTGGTGCGTAATTTTATTTAATCAATCAACTTCAGTTCTAACGAATTAAATATGCATATTTTGCATAACCTATAATACAATTGAAAAATAATTATCCTTATCATCACTGAATAGCTGCAGAATTTCCTATTTAGGCCTAGTTTAGATGAATATGTAAGCGCTGATATTTTTCAGATTATATATACCATTGGTTGTTAATTTTTTTACGTAGATGACATTAGTATTTTAACTGTACTTTATGCAAATCCTAAGTATGTTAATACTTCATGTAAATCATACTTTATTATCGTTATTTCAGCAATAAAGTTTTAAGAAAATCAATGTTATATATCAACTTTCGGAGTCAATATTTCTTATAAATTGTACTGTCACATTTTATAGGTTTTAAATAAATTGTGAATCTTTTTTCTTACTTTATTGTTTGGTAAACAAAATAACCATAAATATCTTTATTCCTGCGTTTCCTTTATTATCCAGAAACGCAATATTTAAAGATGTAATTTTGAACAGAAAGATAGTAACATTACATATATGAAAAGTTTGAATGAAGAAGTAAAATACGCTACGTGGAAATAATAGCTCAACAATTCTACGGGATTGTTCCTTTACTTTGAATTATTCCTTTTTATTGGAAAAACCTCCCACTCACTATTGATTTTGCATTCCGAAAACAATATAGCAAATTCCCTTCACACCTGGATATTCATTTCAACATAGGAGATCAATAACAATTTCCTTTTTCGTATGATTCATGTGAAAAATATGCCGCGACTTTTGTAAAGCAAGATAGTTTTAAATATTTATTTCTATTTCTTTTTTACGTATTATTAGAATTGACACAAAATAAATTGTGCGCTATTTTCTGAATGAATTTATTTTTCTATTTCTGCTCTGCTTTAAGATATCAAGTTATTTACATTTTTCAGCATAAATATTTAGGAACAAACTTTTCATCATATATTTGCGGCATGAAACTACTTTTCTCAAAATGTTAGTTTTCTCTGTCAAAACAACGTTGGTCTATTAGACTGAATAATTGACAGACCTAACTGTCTCCTTCACGAGCTGTTTTCAAATGGGTGAAAATTAATTTTGTGCTTAAAATATATTTAAAATGAATTATTAAGATAAAATAATAATGTTGAGTTTTTAAAATTCCCACAGTTAACAAAAAATTACAAAGCGAACCTCATATAAGGTTTACAAGTACTAATGTAGTGTAATAATAATAAAAAAAACTTTTGATTATGCTCTTCTTCAGATCCATAAGCAAAAATTCGATGATAAATTCTTCTCTCACGTAGAGCGGAAATAAATTTGTCAAAGGCAGATTTTTCAACTGAATATTTATTACAAAATGGTTCTGAAATTTATTGTTACACTTCGCAAGCATTTTTGAACTTCAAAGGAGTTTATATAGGGTGACCGCAACAGTGGTTGATACCCCTCCAGTAGTTAATCAAATTTTTGAAATATTGTGCCATTTCAGACGGAAATGAGTTTTACACGTGGCACTAGGCATAATATTTTTGTTTGAATGTTGGAGCACCTGTTGTCAAATTGTTGTCAGCTGCCTGCTGTACGAGAAACAATTATATATATATATATATATATTTAGAAAACGTAAACATTTAGTTTTTGATTAGTTGGGGATAATTACGGTAAGTTTAAATAATGCACTTCCATCTTGCTTATTTCAAATAATAGTTTTATATAAATTATTGTTAATTACAGCTTAAGCATGGTATTTTAAAGATTAATTTTTGAATTTTAGACTGATTTCTTCAATTCATCAACTACTGGGAAAATGGCAATTAAAGAAACTATTTACTTATAATTTTGTTGCTATTTAATTTCAGCAGATTTCATTTTTGACCATTATAGGACATTCATTAAGGGCTGTAGCATTTATGTTAGTTTACTTTTAAAACTTAAAAGGAAGGAAATATAATAAAAACCTCGTAGCACCGACCTTACTTGATCAACTACTGGCTCGGGCACCCTATATGATAAAGGAGTAAAAATATAAAATGCTTACCTTTCTGAGAATTTCTTTTCAGATCTATATGATTAAAGATATATATTTCTGTAGGCTTTCTTTACATACCACGAAAATTCGTACCGCTATCGTTCAGAAAGCCTTTCTTGAAAACAAAAGTAGCATTGGAAATTCTGATAATATAGCAATACATTGGATAAAAAAAAGTTCCTCAATTAAAAACTGTCTAGAAAGCATTTTTCACTTTTTTCCTAAACGTTTTATGTTAATTAATGTAGTACTTCACAGTTTCTTACTACGAAAAATTGAGTCACCAAATTTCTGTTTGAAAATTCTACACGGATCTTACACATTCTTATTCGGAAGTCAGAAGATATAATTTAGTGAAATACATGACTTAACACTTTAGCTGGTGGTGTCCACAAAAAAGGACACCTGATTTTAAATATATTCGTTGGTAAATTCTGGTGCTTTCCATCATTTCATCATTTTATAAACAGACTTATTCCGCGCCAGAAAGGGTTAAAATTCTATAATTTGTGTGTAATATTTTGGTACATTATACCGTTAGTTTTGTGCGTTATTTTGTAAAGCTCTACCGTTCATTCGGAACATAAATTGAATATGTTACACGACTAAAAGAAATAATACCTTATGAATTGCCTGCAGATCGTTAAATTTCTTTGCTTCTTATCGTCAAAAAACAAAAATCTATCGATGCATCTATATTTTATGAACCTTATTACATTGTAATAAAAATAATTCGAATCTGTAACAGTAATGGATTTTCCTTATCTTACTATAAAAAAAATTGTATTTCCCATGATCTTTCTAAATATTTTCTGAAGAAATATCTTCCTAAAACGATAAAAAGAAATTCTATCATCCTTTCTGTAAACTTTTGAACTTTGTAGCATTTCTATATAAGATTACATCATTAAAGGAAACATGTTTTTTTTCTGTTTTTTTAAGAGACATTTCGATCTTCTGACAACAGTAATAGAAATTTAATGCATTAGGAAAGAAAGATACTTAACTATAACCTTTGAATGGTAAATATGGATGAACATGGTTCGGGCGGTTCAGCGTTCTTATTTCAGATGACATGAATCAGCTTTATATTCGACTCTTTTTCCATTTCAAAAGAACTTATTCGAGTATTTTTCTTTGGTGTTTAGAACAATAAAGCAATTAACGGTATTTTTAGATTACGTAACGTTATGTACTTTCTTCGAAAAATTATTCTAAAATTCTTATGAACTCTTATCATGATGTTAAAAAAAAAAAAAAAATCATTTCTTTGTTTTTCACCATAGATTTAATTTTCTGCTAAAATATGTTTCAACTCTGGTATTATCTTAACAAGCATCTATAATGTAACTGTATCCGTAGATATTTGTAATTCAAATGATACGATACTACCTATAACATGCTGTGTAAATGTATGAAAGAAGAAAGATTAAACTACAAATTTAATTAAAATGTAATATTTTAATTATTTTAGAAAGCAGTTACTTTGTTAAGAAGAAACAAGAGTGTTAAATATAACTTATTAAGCGGTATAAAATATAAAATTCTTACGTAAATACATTGCAGGAACCTTGCTAAAATCAGTAGAATTCGTTTTATATTGATTTAAGAGTAATTTCCTTTGTTCTTGCAATTATTGCCTCTAAAGTGTTTAGCATAAACTTGTAGCGGGGTTACCCACGCAACTCTTCATAAAAGAACACTTGTAGGTGACTCACTTTTGAATACGTACAACAGTCGTGGAAAAAAGTAAACACCCCCTACTAACTCCTCAACAAATTATCGTAGAAGAAAGTTATTGGTACCGAACGATTGGAAATAAATTCTACTTTTAAATGATGTATATAAAATTTTCCTAGACATATCTACATATTAAAACGAATCCAAACATAATTTTTTTTCAATGGCAATACCCAATTTTAACAAGATATTTCAAATCTTCGGTTCAAACTATGCCTAGACACCAAATTTCAAGTCATTTTAATGATGAGTTCTTGAATTATAAACATTCAAAATTTAGTGCTTCTAATGTTAAATTACATTTTAATATTTTTATTAATATCTCCTGAAGTTATACTCCTAATGCGCTAATGTTTTGTATAGCAATAATACTAAAATACCCAAAAATAAATACGTTGAATTTGCAATTTTTTATAATTTTATGATATGAATTATGAAAGTAATATTCGAAAAAATTATGAATTGCAACCTGCAAGTTTTTTGATGGATTTAGATTTATTAAGTCCTGCTTTATGGAAATCCAAAATTTCACATTTTTCTTCCAAGTTGTTTTCACATTTTGCTTAAAAACGGCAAAATGGTGGTTTAAGGGGCCGTCTATGATAGAAGTGACTAGATATTTTGAAATTTTTTATGCTATCCTGTAATCCAGTAGTCTTCAATGACTGCTTCAGTGGCGCTTAAGATGCCTTGATCACGAAGGGGGCTCTCTCGGTCAACAATCGAGTACCGAACTTCAATTTGGATACAGCCCCTAAAATAGGCTCGTTTTAAAATAATTAATTTCTCGGAAACTTATCGTACGAATCGCATAAAAATTTGTTTTTAGGCTAAATGAAGGATGTATACTTCTTTTATGCTCTCAGAATTGTGTACTGCTATTGAAAAAACAAAGTTACGGTTCGTTTTAATATTTAGATGGCCCCCTAAGCAAATTTTATATACATCATTTAAAAGTAGACTTTATTACAAATCGTATGGTACTAGTAACTTTCTTCTGCGATAACTTTTTGCAGAGTTAGTAAGGGGTGTTTCCTTTTTTCTCCACGACTGTACTTGTCCGTGTTATCTTGCGAATTATTATTTTATTTTTTGCATGAATATGAATCTTGTTCCTTTTCCTTTAAATTTCACAATGTATGAAAGACTCGTTAAAATTAGATCATTCATTTGTAGTTAGTGAATTTATAGCAATTACTTTTTGCACATGATTGCTTTTTCATAAATTGTGAAACAGTCACTGATCGAGTGGGTTTTATCGCATGTCCGATCGTCGTTACATAATTGCGGAATGAGACAGATATTAGCTTGACTGAAGAGCTATAACAAAATTACAGAGTAGCTCTTCCTTGGAAAGCACCAAATGTTTTGATTTACTTCAATAAAATATGCTTTGAAGTCCACGACTTCAAGTACACTGGGTTTCATAATGATATGAACACCCAGTTTTTCAAGCATAAAAAAGAAGAAAATGGTACAAAACAAACTGAAGTCTAATCAATGTTAGAAATAGAACAAATTGTTTTATTTTATAACAAAATATAATTGAAACGGCGATTTATACATAAAATAAACTGCATTTTTCCATTTTGAGGTGTTTCATAATGATATGAACATGGGCCAAAAAATATAGATTAATAGCCAGTGTATGCACCGGATCTTTTAATTAATATACAATGCGATCAGGCATGCAGTAGACCAAGCTTTTTAATATATTTTGATCGATTTCATTCCAGTGAAAGATGATAGCAGCTTTTAATTCTGAAACTGTGGCATATTGTTTTCCATTTGCGTAAACAGCTTTAACCAGTAGGCTCCATACATTTTCTATTGGATTTAAATGAAAAGAAACAGATAGCTATGGAATTGCATGTACACCATTATTAAGAAACCATTCCCAAGCGCTGTTTGCCGTTTGCATGGATGCATTGTCTTGTTGGAACATCCAGAAAGGTCCTCCAATTTCATCAGCAAATGGCAGCAAGTTTTCTTCAAGTAGGTATTGGTAGGTTAATGCACTCATTCTGCCAGAGGGAAACGAAATGTTGATTTTACCATGAAATCCAAACGCTGCTCAAACGTTGAGTGAACTTCCTCCACCCTGCTGTCGCTTTGAAAACGAGTCTGCTTTCTTGCGCAGAGCGCGCCAATAATAAGAAAACCGTCCGGACTATCCAAATTGATTTTTTTTTCATCGGAGAAAATTACTCTTTCATATTCTAAATTCCAGGATATGTGTTCTTTTGCCCAATTCAGGTGATTCTGCTAATGCATTTTAGTCATACGTGGTTGAGGCTTTCTATTCTTGTACCTCATCATCTTAAAGCTCTTGACTACTCTGGACAAGGTACTTTTTGACACTGCTGTCAAGTGAATCTCTTGAAAGTTTGCCTAAATTTGTTTTCCCAATGCTCATTTTTTTTTATAATGGCTCTTTTTTTCAATTTTGGACAGCTTCAGTGGACGTCCCGGAGATTTCTTTGCTCCATAATCCTCTTTTAATTGAAGAAAATTTAATATTACATCTGGAGATCTTTTCAATTTTTTTGCGATAACTCTGGCCGAAAGTACTTGATCCTTTTAAAAGCCATAATTTTACCTTTCTCAAAACCACTTAAAGCGATTTTACGACCCATACATCTAGAACTCACTTTGCGATCATGTTTGGAAATTTCCTAGTCCGCGAAGTGTCTTCAATTGCTAAACTAATTTGCATATTTCGGTTTCTTCTTTCGGAGTGGTATTCAATATTCCTGTACAGTTTCCATGCTCGTTTAGTGATAATTTCGATCAATATTCATATCATTTTGCAACACCATTTTTTTAGGTAATTCATATTTTCAGTGAATTTAAAGTTTGTTATTTCTTTTACAGCTATGTATTATGTAAAATCAATGTATTTGTCTCGAGAATGGAGTTTTTTGATAATTATTTATGACTTTTTGCTAGGATATCACAAAATTACGAGGTTTTCAAATCATTATGAAACCCAGTGTATATTTATTTAAATATTGCTTTGAGAATTAGTTTTGTTCTAGCTACCCCTAATTGAGATTTAACTTTGGTTTTTGGATGTCATATAATAAATGATTTTGAATGACAATGTGATTTCCCCCAAGCTTAATTTGTACGTTTAAGCTCAGAATATAAACTTAAGTCACTATCTGCAAAACGTATATTCTATTTTTACCGGATTGCCGACCAGGGTTATGTGTTTCACGCGTATCTGGGTATGGGGATTTCTTTATACCCACGGAACATACCAACGGTTGGATTGATTTTAATGAATGATGTTTCCATCGATTCGTCTTAATCGGCCGATGGTTATAGGCTAGATTTCGTTTTTATAAATTCAAAATTACGGTCGTAAAATACAAAATGGCGGTAGAGACAAATAAAAATTGTTACGCACCATATTGAGTGGCATACCATTGGATAGGTCTTTCAAAATGAAGACGATGTTTCACTGCCTATATTATAGTCAGTAGCTCCGTTGAAATATTATACAACCTGGAAGTTGTGTAGGTAAGATCTCTAGCTTTACTGCAACTCTAACCTTCATAGGTCTCATCAAAGCAGTGTTTATAGATAGGAACTAACAATTAGACACAATTTAAAAGTCATCATTACAAGTAAATAAAAAAATAGGTAAGTTATGTAAAAAATAGTTTCATATTGATGAGAAATATTTAATTAGTTCAGTTTTTACGCAGTCGGGCTTTTTGATTTTTTAAAATTTAATTTTAACTTGTTTAAATAAACTATTGTTATTTGTTCTCTAAAAGCTTGTGTGTCATGGCCTTAAAGTACGCATGTGCCATCGATAGCTATTTAAAAAATTTATTTTAATGTTATAAATTTGAGAATGTAGTTATAAGCAAAGTCAGTTAATGAATCTTATTTCATTCAAAGAGTTTGCCCGTAAGCACTTTGAATGACATTGTCAGTGGTGGAAAATTGGCGCAGAGGTGGAGCCTATCGACACCACTAAATTTTAGTAGTATATTTCGGCTTATCTAATGACCGAATTTCTGAGTTTTTATTAAAGTGAATAATACCATAAAAATTTAGTGGTGTCAATAGGCTCCACCTCTGCGCCAATTTTCCACCACTGCATTGTTCATCGGGAACTTCTTTAATTAAAATCTAATTATTCGTACAAAATAATGATTCATTTTTTCATTTATCTGTACATTACTTTTTATACATTACCTATGTGTTCTATTACTTCCATGATATTATACTACAAAAAGACTGACATTTCCATGATTTTGAGAATTTTATAGTAATTTCATCAAACCTATGCAAATTTATCCATTTTTGAAATAATACACAATTTTAAGGCGGTTAAAAAAGAATATACTTTAGAGAACACATATACAATGAAGAGCCGAAACTTTGTGACCTGCACCACATTTTGCTATGAACGCGCCTGGATGACGTGAAAGGCATGTAATCAGGTGAAAAAGGTATTTAACTTCTGCTAAGGGGTCTGAGGAATCGTTTTACCGCTTTCTTCTGCCTGTGATGGGAAAGGCTCCTGATCTAAGACTTTATTAGAGGGCAGAATTAAACGGCCCGACAGCGCAGAACGAGTATCTCCGAAACTACACGACTCGTGGGTTATTCGCGACATATCGTTGTTAGTACTTATGCAAAGTGGATGAATGACGGTGAAACCACCAGTAGACGTCATGGCATTGGATGTCCTCGTGTTATCAAGGAAAAAGGACGACGGAGACTCTCCCGCTTGGTAAAGCAAAAATGGAGCTACACACTGGCTCAACTGACCATCAAATACGGTACATGTCCAAGTAAAATTGTTTCGGTGCACGCAGTTCAGCTGACACTGTTGGGTATCAGACTAAGTTGGGTATGAGACAGAGTTCCTACATTTTCAGCTGAAATATCAGTATTTGTATGTAGCTATTTATAATCTACGATATATATAATATATATAATCGCACGATTGCAAAAGGCGAGTTTCTTTGTAAGACAATATTAGTGTTTATCTGACCTGAAGTCAGGGAAATTCCCTGAGCTGTTGGATTCCTGATATAGGATTAAGAAATATTCAATGATCACTCTATTTTTGCAACATTTTGGTAGTTTCATGTACAATACTTAACATTAAAATATCCTGTATTTGTATACAAGGCTGGAAATCATTAAAAGGAGAAGTTTCTTTAGGCAATATAGCATCAGTGGCGGCAAAAATAATTTTCATAATTCAAGAATAAATGGTCAAGTGCGAGTATTACTCGCGCTCTGAGGGTTCCGTCCAATAAATATGTGAATTATTAACTGTATTATTAAAAAATCGTTGCTAAATGAATAATAAGACTTTGTAAAAAATTATACAACGTAGGGTTGTGTATAGCTGTATATTCTAAAAAAGCATGAACGGGTATACCATAAAAGTTGAAAGTGATAGGAAGCCTAAATAATACCAAATATTGCTATTTTACATAACTCTTTTTTAATGATATCCTAATCTGATTACGATGAACTCAATTCGGTACTGACAATAAAAGTTGTGCATAATTAAACTTCATTTGACATTTCATAAAACTAAATTCAGAGTAGTAATAATCTTTTCTTTTACAGCATATCTAAAACAAAACACTTGTTCAAATTTTAAACATGTCATTGTGTTAAGCGCGCTTCGAAAAAAGGTCGTAAAGTTGCAACGCCGCCTTGGTCCGTGCCGCGTTTATCCAGATAGGTTTTTAATTAACTTTTAAAGACAGGGGAGGCGTATTGAGAGATCCACCTGTCACGTTGTGAACGCGCCTTTTTCATCGCAGTCGCGATCCGGCATTTGTACGTGGTTGTATTCCCATTAATTAACGTAATTTTAACTATTTTAGTAATTTATCAGTAATATTTAATTATTTTAGTATTCCCATTTTTCAGCATTCACGATTCCCGTAAATTTGGTATATCACTTTTGTTCCTACGGAAATTCGTTCGTATTTTAACATCCCGTCAGCGCGATCGTAAATATTTATTTATTTCCAGTTGTCCTTCTGCCGTTTCGGCGGTTTGCCATGCTGGATCGTCGCGCGGTAGAGGGTTTTTCTTCATCGCTCGTTTGCCGTTCGGAGCGTATTCAGACAGCTTTGGTTATCGCCCTTTTGGCGTGCAGCACTCGCTCGCTTTTGGCGTTGAACGTGTGTGTCTGCTCTGCTCCGCGCATGCTGATTGACTCGGTCGCTGGTCGATTAGCCAAAGAGCATGCGTTGCTCTTTGGGGGGGATTTTTACAGTGTAGGACCAAAACTGCATACATATTAAGCATACAAACTTAATGCTGGAATCGGGCGTAAATAACACAGCTGTGCTGTCATGTGGACGGGGTTGATATTCCACATAGGCGAGCTTTTAGTGTGACGTCATATATGACAGAATATCTACCATCTCCGCATATTTTCTAAATCTTTAGTCACTCGTGGAAAATGAATCTTGCCAGAATTTATTGCAAAATAATGGCATGGTGAGAAGCGGGTGGGGTCCAGATGCACTTGACACCACGAAGTTTTCTCCACCTTTCTTTCTTTCTAACCGATGACCAGACCCCTACCTGCCGGGTTGCCCAGCTCAACGGGTTTAGTACCTGGCATCTGGGCAAAAGACCGCCTAATCGCCGCGAAGCGGCAATAATCCTGACAACATTGCCTCAATCGTCATCCTATCTGCAGTGCCTACTGCTCGTTTGTGTATGCTTTGTTTTGCCTGTTACTTAACGTTATATCCTGTTGTTTGGCACCTGCACATTGTTACTCAAGTTGGTCTCGTAATTTAGAACCTTGATCAGATGACGAGACCTTCACCTGGCAAGGCACCTCCAGAGGTATAATTCACAGGTAACTTGGAGAACTTTGCACCCACGACGGATTTTACATGCACCAGGCGCCATTAGCGTACATGGCGGATTATAGCCAGCAGTAGGATTCGATCCCGCGGCCTTAGCTGCATATTCGATGCTGTGCTGCCAACTGGGCCACCGCTGCCCGGACTTCTTCTGATTGACTAGGGGTTTAGAACCCGAATTGTTGGTGCAAAATTGTCGTAAGAAAATGGATTTTGGAGGGGGGGGGGGGAGCAAAAAAATATGTAGCCCCGCAGATAGACAAGTTGCACCGAAGTTAATTTTGGGCCGAAATGATAGGCAAACCATAACGATGCAGGGGGATGATACTCCGCCAATCTACCGTACCCCACCGCGTAGAAACTGGCTCCGTAGACTTCCCACTGGAGAGGGTACGGTAGTTTGTGCAGGCTATAGCCTATGTGCAACTACGAATAATAAAGAGGCGGCAGTCAAAAAAAAAAAAAAAAAAAAAAAAAAAAAAAAAAAAAACCTGAAAGGGAAAGGGGTTAGCTTGTACATGTTATTACACTTAAAACTTACTTATAGCTATTTACTTAACTATCATTTATTATATATATTGTTTCAATATTATCCTATAGCACTAGGTCACATTAAACTAACTAGAGTAATTTACTTTAGATTGCTTAAATATTGCCTGGCTATTTAAAATGAACCTGTAGTTCGGCTTGGCACGGGAGATGCCGGTAATGGCTGTCACCTGTGCCGCGTTCATGAAACGCAGTTCTAAAAACGTTGTAACTTTAAAGCTCTTATTTTATAACAGTATTCTGTGCAAGTCAAAACAAGCCCGTCCCAAATTCAAGAGCTCCGGGGTTAAAATTAAATATCTTTGTTTAACCCTTTATCTACGGCATTATGATCTACTGCATTTTTTTTCATGTAATATTTTTTTTTTCAGTTACTACAATGAAAATTAAAGGATAAACATAAAAAAAAATACCCGTGAGAAATTTAATTATTTAGAGGTAATTAATTAAAGTGGTACTTTAAAGTACCGTCAGTACACTATGACTAAGATATCGTATCAGAAAACCCACAAGGTATTTCAACTGGGACCAGAAAATATTTTTGATTTAATAAGTACGTGAAATATAGGATTTTTCTGATTTACAAATAAATCGTTTGACAAATTCCGGTGCGAATCATTTATTTCAACACTTCAGAATTGAAAATGCTTTGCTTCTGAAAGGGCTAAAAAAGCTATTTTTTTTAGGTTTCAATCCTTGTTAGCAGTCCTTTAGTTATGCGACGTCAATATTTCAGGGACAATATGTTCTCTCGCATCTCCACATATGCAATTTATGAATTTACATACGCCATTTCTAGCATAGCAAAAACGAGCTGGTGCCACAACTTTTTCGATTTCTTGTAGAAAATAACAATGAAACAGAAAAGAAATACCAGGGAAATCATTACTACACTACATTTTAGTAATTACATTTTAAAGCAGATGAAAATGATGGATAACTATACAAACGAAAAGTAAACAAGAAGTTTTTCTCCAACTCCCAGTGTACTGACGGTACTTATAAGTACCACCAAGTAATTCAACTGTTAAATCAAATACATACACCATTCACCTAAAATAGCTAGTCAAATTGTATTCTAAGATCATAATAAACACATAAAAAAATTCAACCCTTATCTTATATACTTTATTGTTTTGACAGAAATGAAAGGCAAGCGTGGTAATCTGTACAAAATCTCGACACAAAACACATCGACTGCGTCAAAGATAGCCTCATTCCTCTCTAAAATAACAAACCTAGAACAACTGCTGCCATGTATTCGGATAAAGTGGAGTTAAAAGAGCGTTTTTTGTAAAGTACCATTAGAATATTAGTAATATTCACTATGGTATAAAAGTTTAAATTGAGTGGTACTTATAAGTACCGTCAGTAGATAAAGGGTTAACGGCAACACTTTGTATCTTTTCTTGATGCCTACAGTCTACAGTTCTTCGAATCCACAGTTCTTCAACAAGTGATTATCCAGTTTGTTTCTACGAAGATGGGTAAGATTGTTCTGAATTCCTATTATCTATTACAAACAACATGTCACATGTACCCGAGGAACACATAGTGAGTTTTCCTGGAGTCTTTTTTTGCTACGGCACATCGTGCCACGTGTCACTATTAGGGTTAAGGACAGACACGTATTATCATTCGCTATCGAAAAACGTTAAAATAAATCACGGCTATTAAATTCATCGCGACACCACCCAATGCAAACTACTCGCGAATCCCATAGTATTTATGTGATTAATTCTAATTAAATTAGTCTGTTTTTAACAATTTGACGTTTATTGCTTTTATACTGCTACTGGGCATTACATTACACAAATGTATCATTAAAAGTTGTTACTTACGCTGTAAAAGTCGATGGTACATAGAGTACGCCGCCCCAGTCATTATGTATGTCCAAACCATCCGTGTCTTTAAGGTAAATATCTCGGTTAATTACTATTTTTTACGAAAGTCATTATCAACGATGCTTTTATATTTCTGCTACGAAAGGTACCATCAGCGTTCCTCAATACTTTTGCTGAATGCCCGCAAACCGAAATGTGTGTGTAAGGGAAAAATTCGCCTTTCTCAAAAACTATGTGACCTAGGGTATCGCTATAATTTTCCTGCAAGGTTTTAGTTAACGTCTACTACCTCTAATATTTTCATAATTTTAGTTTGAGTAGATTCGGAAATAGGCATTGGGGAACATATTCTTGCACTACATTTTCGACGATATCCCTGCAACTATAATACCTAAAATTAAAAGGAATGTAATTTTGAGTTCAGCGTTACGAAAGCTTTCACACGATATACAAAGAGAAGATTTTTTTCAAGTGGCTTAATTAGAATCTCTATATTTTTCCTATATATATTTGTGAATGTTTAATAATCTATAAATATGTGGGTCAATAGTCTTTAATACTTCCCCCAATTTGAACTTTCCACTTTCCATAGTTTGCGAATAAGATGACTGTGACAGACGGATAGACAGACATTGGAGTGATCTTTTAATGGTTCCGTTTTTACTTTTTAAGTACGGAACTCTAAAAACGACTTCAAATCAAAAATTCCGTATCATGCTATTTGCGTCATGTAATAATAACTTGCCTGTATTTTTTTGCAGAAGTATTTCGAGAAAAATGACATTATGATGCTTTACAAGAATCAGTAGCTTAGTCAACAATAGATCAACTGAAAAGAGGTACATCACAAAGGCGTTTTCACTTGCTTCATTTTTTCACTTGCATCAAAGTGTTATTTTCTTAACTATACAATCAATTCCATACTCCTATGGAAGCTCTCAATGAAGGTTAAGTCAAATTTACCCACTTGCAGCAATCTCGTTATGTGCCCCAATTAGCCCATGAAAACAGAACTAGAAATTCAACTTATGTACAAAGGAAGGTTTTCGAGACTACAAGACGAAGCGTGTTATCATAATCTGTCACTTTATCATTATGATTTCTTACATGTAGAACTCTACTTTGTGTATATTAATTATAATACACCGTAAAGCGTGGAAAAATTGGATGGATAAAATACGGAGTAACGTTAGGTTTTCACGGACGAACCAAAATTTCGCTTGGAGTCGGAAGATCGTCGTAGCTTGCGTTATGTTTTCACAGACGAGCCAAGATTCCCTTTGGAGTCGGAGGGTCGTTGTAACTTTATAACGAGAGCAAATAATATGAGAAATAGTCCAAATTTTGTTCTCAAAGGATCATAAAATCAAAGCGAAAGTCTTGTGATTTGAGCAGATTCTCATACTGACCTGTATGTTATCTGTAATAACAATCCGATGGGTTGAAAGTACAGAAAGGCGATTTTATTTCATACATTTTTCGGTTTATACTTTTTCGATTTTGGGTTGTAGTTTATTTTAGACAACACTTTCTATTTCAAAATTTGTGACAGACACTTCGGGACTGTTCACTTGAAATGAAGATTGAAGGAGACAGTTTAACAATAACAACTGTTTATAAAAACACTTTGAAAAGGGTGGAAGAGCAGTGGAGCAACCAGTTTAAAATTTAAATGAGTTTTCTCTCCGAGCATTAAGCTGAAAGTTCTGCACTTAAGGTATCTGCCTACGTTCGGAGTATGTTTTTTAAATGTACAATGTTGAATAAATATACATTTTTTTAACATCAACTGTTATACCGAATGATGAAAAAACGTAAAATCCTATCAATATGTCATAACCTTTAAAAAATTGGAGCTTTTGACATTTTTTAAGGAAAATTTCATGCTTACGCCAGACATCTTACACTCAATTCAACAAAATGTATTTCAATTTCCTTTGTACTACATACAACCGTTACACTTACCTGTGCACTGGACTAGATGATTTACAATATCTTCAAAATTAACTGAAATATGTCCAAAAATACATATTTTTTATAAAAAATTACCATTTTTTAAAAATATTCGAGTGCCTATAAAATAATTACAATGTCACACCGAGCTTAGATATTCGTTTAGAGCATAGTCAGTAACATGGAAAGCATTCTGACAAATTTTCTCTGAAATATGTTTAAAACAGTTTAAATAATGAAGTTTATCGAGTATGGAGATAAAGGAAAGATTGATTTTCCAGAAATCGCATTTAAAGATTTCTTTTATGTCTTTCAGATAACAAAAATTAATCTAGAAGTGTCAATTGAGGTTTATTAGTGTTTTTATGAAAAAAAACGTAAGAAAAGGATCCATAGAAAATTTTTTACATTTCTCCTGGCTTCCCTACGCCCACTTTCGGTATTTGACTCATTACTTTCTGTTTATTAAATTGCCACAACTCCTCTTTTATTAACCATAGAAATAAAATTAAAACAGATTTGGAATAGTAAACGATTGCTCTTTCAAATAAAAAAAAACAACAACAAAGAAAAATTCGAAAATGTTCATGAAAACGCTTATTTTAATGTTGGCAGTTACTTTAATTTCACAATTAGCTTTATCAGAAAGCACAATTCTCACTAAGTGCTAACAACTAACTACACGCAGTCGGCCGTTAGCCTCAATATTTCTTTATTTTGAGTATGAAAATTAACTTGTCACCAAACGCTCACAACCTAATAGCAAATTATCCTTCCTACGCTCCTATAATCTACGTTGTGTAGGGAAAAAGCGGGTGATGACCCTCACAATATTATCTAGGAGAGATCCTAGGAGAGACACCTCACCATATGTAGATACTACATAACTACAGTCACCTAATGAAATATAATTGCAAAATAACCGTGACTACCAAATTCCAGAGATACATGCTTATTTTCCGAAGCTTAAAGAGGCGCAGAAAAGATGTCTCATTTACGCACAAACGTTAGTGATTCAGGTCACTACGATCACACGCAAAATCAAAAAAAGTCACTCGTCCACTAGAGTACCCTTATAAAAGAGTAAGTGGGTACCCTTGTACAAACTATTTTTTTTTTCAAAATTGTAAATGCCCTCAGAAATAAACTGCTAGCAAAATCGAAAAGTGCAAATATATCACATTAGACATCGACTTCAGATATCATACAAAAAAATAAAAAAATAAAAAAATAAAAGCAATAAATTTAAACAGAACTCATCATTCGGTTTAGTATTAGTTTTCGAATTCGTTGCGTGGCTAGTGCAGGCTCATAAGAGTCTACTGCGCCACGCGACTACATTCACAAACTAATATTGAAATATTGGAAATGTTCTTTGTATTTTTCATTTTAATTTTAATACTTTTAAATGATTATTTTTTTGCACAAGATATCTGAGGTCAATCTGTAACTTTGTAGTTCCACACAATTTCGATTTTTGTTATTGTTTCATTCTGAGAACACTTTCAGTTTTTAAAACAAGCAAACAATTAGTTTCCGAAATTAAAACTGCACTTAGAACAAAATTACAACAAAAATCAACTTTCAAATGGCGCCGCGTGACTAAATTAGTTTCTTGAGAGCTTACTTCACATTCTTAAGAGCCTATTTTAACAGGAATATCACTTTATGTACAAATATGTATTAATATGTGTTTCTCAATATCGACAGAGTCTCTGAATACATTTTCACTTTAAGGTTGGGCTAGAAAAACTTGTATTTAAGTTAAATACGACGTGAAAAATGAAATGCAGTAAAGAAACTTAGTGGTTGCTATTTATATTTTCGAAGTTTGTATAAAAATAAATATGTATGCGGCCAATCAAGAAAATTTCACTGAAACAGCATTGTATGTACTGTATACTATATAAACAAAGAATTTTTATGCAAACAGATTTATTATGCGACTTTCAGAATTAGAGTTATGACCTCAGTCCCTTTTCTTTACGTTTTTTACATGTTTTGTTGAAGTATATTACTGCAGGCTTATTTTTTAAGGCATCATGGATTCAGTCTGAAATAAAGTAATTATTAATTTTTTTTTATTCGAGATTTTTGTAGAATCTTAGGGTCAGTTTTTTAATTATCTCTTAGTGGTTTCCACAGATAAACAGAGAACCATTTCAATTTTTTATTATAAACAGAGAAAATTAATTAATTTCAGGTTAAATTTTAAAACCCATGCAAAAATTATTGCAGTGCTGAATACATTATTACCGCTATCATTCCGTTACTCAATGGCTCAATTCAAACAAAAAATATAAATGCAATACATTAATGAAATTTTGTAAAAAATGATATGATATCGTCATTTGTTTGACTTTTAAGAATACGCTTTTCAAACTGACCTTGATTAATTATACATTTTAAATTACCAATCGATCAATGCACTTCTCTTATATTAAAAAACAGAAAATAACACACCCACGTATAGTCACGTATTTAGTTAATTTTAGTCTTTAGAAAAAGATCAATCGTTGATTTTTATAATGCTTATAACCACTAAATGATACTATATGTGTTACAAGTACCGAAAAAGTAACCGTTATTAAAAAAATTGCAGAAATATAAGATGCAGAAAAAATCCATATGATGAAATAAAGATGAACCATTAGCATCAATTGCACGAAACAGTTATGAATTACCTATAAATTATTTTTTTTTCTACATTTTCTTCTAATTTCTAAAACAGAAAAAAAGAAAATGGACATATTCGTTGTTAAATGTTGCACTATCTTTTGAACTGAACTATACCATTCTGTAAAACTATGCGTTATAAGAAAACTAGATTGTATATTTGAATTCAGCACATTAAATTCACTTCAGCCCATCCGAATTCATTTGAAGGACAATTTGTTTTAATTTGTTGTTTAAATCAAAGATTTAGCATAAATCTCTCACCCTCAGCAATCTTTTTTAATCTAATGTCTGGAATTTAGGAATATCTCGCAAACACAAGAAAGGCGTGTGCAATCAAAATTGAATAATATATATAAGAGCAAATAAAAAACCCCTCTGAAATAAAATAAAATGAAATAGAATAAAACAATCAGGCAAATTGAAGAAATAAATTAACAAAACTAACCTTCAAATAAAGCACAAATAATTTGATTGCATATTGGAATTTAGCATATCCGATTGACTTACAGTCATCTTCATCATGGATTTATTTAAAATAAAAACATTTTAAATATATTTTTGAAACTTGCAGGGAAAGATTTATCGTAAATGAAGAAGATTATTTAAAACCAGACACCTGAGATTGACACATATTTCGTAAATACAAACAGGGCATATACAGTTGAACATGAAGGACACACATAAGCAATAAAGAAAGAACAAAAAATAAGAAAAATGGACGAGTAATTTATTAATGAGTAGCTTTACAATATAGTAATTCACTATATGAGAAATACTGTCTAATAAACTAGTAAGATGTGTAGAGCTTTCCACCGACAATTATAAGTGGAAAGAGAGAAGATTCAGAGGTCTAAATAACACTCTATTCATCTCCCATTAGACGCTGATTGTATGAAGGGGTTGCAACTTTTGGTCTCTTTTCTTATCCACAAGTTTGTGCTGACGAGATCAGAAAATAAAATGTATGAACTGAGTGACCGCCCCACTAATTCTACATATGTCTGTCCAAAAGTTTCGTATAATAATTATTCTTTTCTCGTGAAAAACATTAATAAACAAAGCAGTAGAATTATTTTTTAATAATAAAAATAGATATAATATAATCAAATAAATAGCAGGAAACAAATCAGTATAGTAAACGAAAGCTTTACAAAACTAATATTACAATAAAGAACCAACTAATTTGATGGCCGATTTGAATTTATACCATCAAATTTACCAAAAATCAACCAAATGCATCTGAAGTAAAAGAAATTTCATGTATTTTGTTTGAAACTTGCAGTCAATGATTTAGTGAAAATAAATAGCATTTTTTAAAATCAGATATTTGCTATTCATAAGTATCTTCTACGTGCAAAAAAAGGCATATACAATACCACATGAAGAATAGACTTAACAAACAAACAAATAAGTAAATAAACAATTAAATTTAAAAAATCAAAAAACACAACTGCGTAAAAAGCGAACTAATTATTTCTCATCAATGTGAAATTTGTTTTTTTCAATTCCTACTATTAGCTCACACTCTCGCTCTATATATCTTGTTCAAATTTTCAATCGTTAATAAAATACTTATTATTCATCCAATCAAGCTCAAATAATTTTTTTAAAACTTGTAGTGGATGACACTTTATGTTAATCCAGTTTTTTTTCAAATATTAATTCAATAATTAAATTAAATTATTTAATTTTCAATAATCGAGAGAGCCCTCTTCCTGATCAAGGTATTTTAAGACCAAGAGAGCCCTCTTCTTGATCAAGGCATTTTAAGCGCACTCAAGAGGAAAGAAGGAAGGGAGAAAAAGAATTCGCTTATTAACCTAAGTAGGAATTAAAATATTTTTTCGTATTACTTGTTTATATTACATACCTATTTTTTTATTTACTAGTATTGATGACTTTTAAGTTGTGTTTAATTGTTAGTTCCTATCCATAAACACTGATTTGATGAGGTCTATAGATGCCTATGATGGTTAGAGTTGCAGTAAAGCTAGAGATCCTACCTACACGACTTCCAAGTAGTATAATATTTCAACGGAGCTTCTGACTGTAAAACGGTCAATGAAACATCGTCACTTTGAAAGACCTATCCAATCAATAGGGTGCGTAATTTTGTTTTCGTCTCTACCGCCATTTTGTATTTTACGGCCGCCATTTTGAATTTATAAAACCAAAACCTAGCCTATAACTATCGGGCCGTTAAGACGAATTGATAGAGACCTCATTCATTAAAATCCATCCAGCCGTTGGGATGTTTCGAGGGTATAAAGAAGTCCACACACACAGATACGCGTGAAACACATAACCCTTCTTTTCAGTCGGGTAATAACAAAAAAGAAATCATTAAAGTGAACAAATAATCTTAACAAATCTAACCTTATACTAAGGCACCGGCGAACAAAAGAGCGGCGCGCCGCCGATTCAACTTATAAGAAGAGTATACTCATGGGAGCTTGTCACTGGCAGTTCTAAGTGGAGAGGAGGTCTAAATATCACACTTTTCATCTTTCATTAGCTACTAATTATATAAAAGGGGCGCAACTTTTGTTCTCTCTTTTGCTATCCAAATGCTTCTGCTGATGAGTACAGAATGTAAACTTGAAGAACTGAGTCTAAGGTTAGCTAAAAATTTCTATACACACCCTTTTCTCATTAAAATCATTATTATGGAAAGGAATAGAAAATTTTATTTTCATTTAAAAGCGAAATAATATAGTTATATCAAAAGTGATATAAAGGTTTTTATAATTTTTTACCTTATATTTTATTCAAATATTTTTGTTGAGAAAGAACATATTGTATTAAAAATAAGAATAATTAAATATTTATTTTCGTAAAAAATTCTGGATATTACAATAAGGTATTAATATAACTAATCCCGATAAGTATATACTTTGAGTTTCTTGGAGATGGAATTTTTATAATAAGCTACTTTTAGCATACAAACATTTTATTCAAGTTCAATAAATATTCAATTTTACGAAATGTTACCAAAACAATATTTTAATAAATAAGAAAAAATGGATACAAAAAGTGGACAAATAGCTTAATAAAATTTTATTTCATTTAAAATTGAAATAACATTGTTATATGGACAGGCGAGTTTCAGGTTTGATAAATGTTTTACATTTTTTTTAAATTCTGAATATTTTTTATAAGGCACAAAAAAAGAAATATTTCTAAAATCATTATTTACTTTTGTAAAATATACATTTGGTACATCAACTGCATTAAAAAAAAAAAAAAAAACTGATATCTGTGGCTCATGAAAATGTCGCAAGTACATATGTAATACAACATTATACATACTCAAAAAATATAAATAAATAAAAAAAAAAGTCGACAAAGTGAATGAATAGTTTAACAAAGCTGAAAGAGAAGTGGTGTCGATTCAACAAGTAAGAAGTGTACTCAAGCGAGCTTGTCACTGACAATTCTAAGTAGAAAGAGAGAAGTTTTGGAGGTCTAAATGTCACTCCTTTCATCTCCTATTAGATACTGATTGTATGAAGAGGGGTGCAACTTTTGGTCTCTTTTGTTATCCAGAACTTTCTGCTGACGAGGACAGAATGTAAACTTGATGAACTGAATATAACGCTTCCACTGATTCTAAGTCTTTACAAAGTTTCCTATAATAAATACTCTTTACTAATAAAAACACATTAATATAGAAAGTACTAGAATTATTTATTACATTTAAAAGTGAAATTATATAGTTATGTCAAATGTGAGTTTAAAGTTTTATAAATATTTTCATTACATTTTATTTTTAATATTTTTCACAAGAAGGAAATATATAAAATAAAATAAATATGGAATCCTTAACACTAGAACGCCCGGAAATTTTACTCAAGTTTCATAAAAATATTTCACACCAGAATTTTTATTAAATTTTTTTGACTGATTTATTTAACGTAAATCTGCCTTTAAAAAATTTAACTTATTTTGTGATCGAATTTCTGGTTCCAATTGACATTTAATCATATGGTCGGAGTCGAATCGACTCCTTCTGGGCGTTCTAGCGTTATAGGATTACTTTTGTAAAAAATTGCATTTAAAAAAATCAGATATCGATGATTCATGTGCATCGTCTAAGTACAAAAGGCATATACGAGGGTAAATCATTAAGTAGGTTACAAATGCCAATAAAAAAGGTAAACCAAGATACATACTTGAAAAACATGTTTATTTCCGCTATATAATTGCCTTTATATTGAAGCATTTCCCCCGTCTCTTTATGAGATTTCCAATACCCACTGCATAAAAGTCTTTGGACTGATCTATCAGCCATCTATAAACCTCACATTCAATGTCTGCAACAGTTGCTGCCCAGATGCATTTTCAGCGGACTAAACATGTGATAATCTCTTAGAGCTAAATCTTGGCTGTATCGTGGATGTTGAAAAAGTTGCCACCGAAACGCACAGCACTTCGCTGATCTTCTATTTTACACTCTTCGAGCGCAGTCGCCATTTTCAAATGCAGCTACTCATCTTGTACAATTGTTGTCTCATAAATTCGAAATTAACATCTTACAGTTGGATAGTGCTGCCACCTGTTGGCTTATTTGGAAACAATTTACTACTAATTTCCTACCTCTCATATCGGTTTATAACATAATTACTGATTTCCCTCGTATAGTTGAATATGAAGAATATAAATGAACAATAATTACATAAATACGAGGGTTGTTCAATAAAGAATGATCATAATTTTTTATTAGCATAATTTATTGTACAAAAATGTAAATTTTATTTTTTATTAATTTTCCAACTACTTTTCAGCAGTGAAACTACACTTGAAATTACTGTTGCTAACTAAGCGTAAACCAACAGAATGAAAAATGTCCAAGCCGGGAATCGAACCCGGGCCCCTGGAGAATTCTTTATGAGCACACAACCTTGCGGCGTAACATGAGACGCAAATGAACCCAGCACCGGTGAATATACATTTTTAGCAAAGTGATAATTCACCTCTTTAATATTCAATAATTTCAAACGCAATTTCACTGCTGAAAAGTACTTGGAAAATTAATAAAAAATGTATATTCACCGATTCTGGGTTCATTTGCGTTTCATGTTACGCCGCAAGATTGTGTGCTCATGAAGACGTCTCCATCCTGTAGCTGCGGTAGCAGTCTTACCGACTTATGCGAGTGAGGGATGCCAAGCTGGGCGTCGTCCTCGGGGCTTAATGGTGGAGCACTGGAGCGCTATTCCAGGGTTCCGGGTTCGATTCCCGGCTTGGACATTTTTCACTCTGTTGGTTTACGCTTAGTTAGCAATGTGAAAATTCACTTCTTTAATGTATGTAAATTTTATGTTGTAATATTAGCTTAACGTACAATGAATAGGCGGTAATTGTTTCATTAATTTCTCTCTACTACACCGTTGAAAATCTGCAGCTTTAGCAGCAGAGTCGCTCCACCGCTTTTATAAAATATCTCTACTTTGACCAATGAGAATGCTCCACAATATAGTGAAGTAACCTTTTTCTATAAAAGCAGTGGAGTGACTATGCACCTAAATCAGAAGATTTTTAGCAGTGTAATACGTCAGTTGAAGCCGTGCAAGTTTAGACGTTCAGTATAGCCTACGGGAACGATGGAGGCAACAAGCGATGAGACATATAAAATTTTGCTTTTGCACCAAGATATCGTCAGTCGAAGCCTATGGAACGCTACAGCAACTTACTTTGCTAATACTTTTTAAAGATATTTTATTTAAATGCCCAAATTGCATATAATTTTCAAAGTAACTGTTAAAAATATAACCTCCCAGGTAATAGATGATACTTAATGTTTTCCATGAAAATGAAAATATTTCAAAAGTAGATAAATAATTAAATTTTTCCTAGCATGTTTGAGTATTTTTACTGTAAAAAACAAAATATATTAGTTATTATTTGCAGTAGCAAAACAATAAAGTTATATTTAAATGTCCGTTGTCGACAACTTTCAATTAGGTAGCTTTCTTTACAAAAAAGCTACCTATTGCAGCCGTTCGGAGGAAAGCGATTTCAAAAAATTTTGGTATATTTTCATCGATCATGACCCCCAGACCCCGAAACCACCCTCCGTTCAAAATTGATATATATATATATATATATATATATATATATATATATATCTGACCTATGTCACACTGTAACTCCCGTAATTATGAACCGATTTCGATGTAATTCGGTGTGTACATAGTACATACCAATGTCTCGACCGAGTTCGTTGGCCAGCTTCATCCGCCGTTTTGTTTCAAAATGGCGGCCATTTAAAATTTTTAAAAAAATTTAAAACTTGAAATGTGGTACCAAAAAATTAAAAATGGAAAAATATTTTTTACTTATGTATTTGACCTTTATACAAAGATTCCGGAGCAGTTTTTGTTTCGTCTATATCTTAAAAAATGGCTGAATTATAGCATTTTGAATTTCTAGCGTGGCTGACATTTTGAAACGTCCTGAATTTTGTCACGCGATAAAAGGCGTATTTATGAACCGATTTGGATGTAATTCGATGTGTACATAGTACATACCAATCTCTCGACCGAGTTCGTTGGCCAGCTTCATCCGCCATTTTGTTTCAAAATGGCGGCCATTTAAATTTTTTTTTAAAATGTAAAAATTGAAATGTGGTACCAAAAAATTGAAAATGGAAAAATATTTTTTTCTTATGTATTTGACCTTTATACAAAGATTTCGGAACAGTTTTTGTTTCGTCTATATCTTAAAAAATGGCTGAGTTATAGCATTTTGAATTTCTAGCGTGGCTGACATTTTGAAACGCAATGAACTTTGTCACGCGATAAAAGGCGTATTTATGAACCGATTTGGATGTAACTTCGTTTATTCATAGTACATACCAATGTCTCGACCGGGTTCGTTGGCCAGCTTCACCCGCCATCTTGTTTCAAAATGGCGGCCATTTAAAAAAATTAAAAAATTAAAAAATTTAAATGAGATACCAAAAAATTGGAAAATGAAAAAGATTTTTTTTGTATGTGTTTGACCTTAATACAAAGATTCCGGAACAGTTTTTCTTTCGTCTATATCTAAAAAAAAATGGCTGAGTAATAGCATTTTGAATTTCTCTTGTGGCTGACATTTTAAAACGACCTGATTTTTGTCACGCGATAACAGGCGTATTTCTGAACCTATTTGGATGTAACTTGGTCTGTACATAGTACACACCAATGTCTCGACCGAGTTCGTTGGCCAGCTTCATTCGCCATCTTGTTTCAAAAGGGTTGCCATTTAAAAAAATTAAATTTAAAATTCAAAATGAGGTATTAAAAAATTGGAAAATGAAAAAGATTTTTTTTATGTGTTTGGTGTTGATACAAAGATTCCGGAGCAGTTTTTGTTTCTGAAAATTTGTTCTTTTGTTGATATCTTAAAAAATGGTTGATTTATAGCTCTTTGAATTTCTAGCATGGCTAACATTTTGAAACGATCTTGTATTTGTCACGCGATAACACGCGTATTCGCCTATTTCAATGTAAGAAGGCATGTGGATAGTATACATCAACACCTCGACCAAGTTCGCTAGCCAGATTCATCAGCCATCTTGTTTCAAAATGGCGGCCATTAAATTAAAAAATATATATATATTTAAAGTGAGGTGCAAAAAAAATTAGAAATTGAAAAAGGTTTCTTTCTTAAGTATTTGATCTTGATATAAGGATTCAGGAGCATTTTTTGTTTGTCTTTACCTTAAAAAATGGCTCAGATATAGCAGTTTCAATTTCTATTGTGGGTGACATTTTGAAAAATCTGATTTTTTGCATGCGACAGCACTCCTATATATTAACCGATTCCGATGTGAGTGAGCATGTGCACAGCAATTACTAAGGTCTCGACCAAGTTCACTGCTTAGCCTCACCCCCCATGTTGTCTTAAAATGACAGGCACTTTAAGAAATTGCCGAATTTGGCAGCCAAATATAAGTTACTTTAAAGAAAAGCAGCTTGGATAAAGCTGACTAATTTCGCGAAATTCTCATTCATTATATTGATAAAAATTAGTATTGAATCTCCTATATTCGGTTTCCACTAAATTGAGCTTCGTGTGTTTGCATGATATAAGTTGGCTTTTTTTAAATAAGGATTATGAAAGATACCTCTTCCTCCCGGCACTGGCCGGAAGGACTTTTTTGAATTTATATTCCCAAGCATCGAGCTTTAATATTTAAAAAAAAAATACAGATGTATTTTTTAAATATTATTTGTTGCGGAGTACTAGTTCAAAGAAATAGAAATATGGTAACTTTTTAAAAATTAACTAACGGTTTTGAAAACTGTGTAACAAATTTCCACCATAAACACAAGTTTCTACCATGATAGTATAATAACAAATAATATAAATAACAAATTTCTATATTAATAACAAATAATATTAATAATAATTAATAAATATAATTCAAAAATATTAATAACAAATAATATTAATAATAATTAATAAATATAATTCAAAAATATTAATAACAAATAATATTAATAATAATTAATAAATATAATTCAAAAATATTAATAAAAAAATTACCATAGGTAAACATGTTACCATAGTATTTGAAATTTTTTATTAAGTTTCTGGAAAAATAATTTAATAACAAACACTGTGATGTTGAAAATAATATATCATCACATATCATTATTTATCGCCTTTGTAAAATTAAATTTCACATTTTAAAATTAAATTTCTCCTTTCATAATTATAAACTGAATCAAAACTTCCTCTCCTTTCTAAAAATAATATATCTATTTCTTCTTCTCTTGCGCTTTATTTTTCAGTTACTCAACTTTCCCAAGTTCAGCCAAAGCCGTTAATAAAATAAATCAAAAACAAATCTTTTTCTCATTCTAAAATCATTAACTGTTCAATCATATTTTCCTTCGGTTAACAAATATATAAAACAAAGATATTCTTTGACCATATGCCCCAGTTGTAGCAGTTATTTATACACTCAGTGTTAATTTTCAGTTTGATAGTCAATACAACTGTCTTTTCTTCCGAAAATATTATACTCTGTTTGTGTTTATATTAAAATCGGCGCCCTGCATCTCCGATGCTGCTTCTAAATGCATATTTCCCATCATTTAGCTTTGGCATTCGTATTTGTACGTTGAAATGTTAAAACGCCAATCAACGGTCCTTTTGGCCACTTTTTAATTCAAAGTTCCATTAAGTGATATATCTTTGGGGTTATAATGGTCTAGGGTACCAAAATTTTGGCTCGACACATAGGCAACAATTTCTGACAAATTAATCATATTTCTTCTGTGTAAATCGTACTGTTAACAGCTAACTGAAAGGGTCCCTCTCTGGCATTTACATATTTCATGGCTACATCCAATAAACCCATCCTGTCTTCAAATTTGCAGAGTTCTTATTTTGTGCCTGTCTTTAATTATTCAAGGAACTACGAACCTGGATTTCCAGAAAAATGATTATCTTAAAAATGCAATAATTTTATAAAATGTTTTCGCTAGAGATCATGGTCTACAGCACAAACACATTAATTTAGGCAATTTTTTCTTGACAACCTTGTTTCGTTTTCACTATGCAACGTTGCGAAATGAATATTTATAATATTGTTTATCCATGTGCAAGGAAATTTAAACCCATTTATCAAAAAACGTATATTTACGCTTTCTAAAACATAGAGGGTGCCCTAAAAGTAGCGCCTAAATTTTAAAATTCGATAATTATTAATTAAAAAATATATAACGATTGAAAGAATAAATCGCTTATAATGTAGCTCATAAATTATGTATACAATAATATGAAGCAAGTTCAAATTTTCTTCTATGGATAGCACTGCAACTGGATAGCACTTGCCTCAAGCGATATAATATTTAAACTAACGTATAAAACTTGATCAAAATTCACCATGATTGTGATCTATAATCTCTTTAGCTCTTCGCAGCGAGAGTAACTTTGAGTTTTTGAGTTATTTTGAGTATTCTTATGGGTTGAGAGTGCGTTTTCTGAAATTGTAAGAGTGTTTAAAGTAACATGTAAAACTGGATCACTGTCACTAAGATATTTATCAATATTCTGTTTATCAGTAGATAGCGTGAAGACTTTTTTTTTTTTTTGTGTGTGTTTTCAAGTTTGAATATCCTTATGGGTTGAGACAACGCCCAATTAATGTTTGAACTATAAGTAAAATGATTATATTTAATTAAAATAAATTAATTTAGGAACCCATAATATTATTAATTTTATAAAAACACTGATATCCAAAAGTATTCCATATTTTAATAAATTATTATTTTCTCAAAGCGTTTTTGTTGGAAAACGTTGAAAATTCTTATACATAGTAAGAAAACGATATACAAACTAGGGGTAATTATGATTTTTTAAACCAATCAAATAAGCCATTTCAGAGGATTGGACGACGAAAGCGTAAATTCCAAAGAGTAGTTGGGTTGTGAGAATGGATGACTCTTTTAATTTGTTGTTGTTTCTATTGGTGATGTGGGAAACCTTTAATAAGCAGTATTGAGAGATTGTTTCTTCAATAAGGTATCCGAATGTGCCAAAAAAAATGACATTTACATGGAAACAACGAGGTGAATTGATAAAGCTGTTTTATTTGAACGGGAAAAATGCTGCCGAAGCAGTGCAATTTTATCGGCGAAATTATAAGCTACGACGAGGCCCATGTTACACAAAAACAAAGGTGGTTTCGATCATTTTTTTATGATAATTCAATTACGTATCAAATTTATCAATTTACGCGTGGTCATGTTATCGGTATGATGGAGACAGACAGGTACCAGGCCGATGTTACCGAAGCTGTTTGTATCGACGAATCTACGATTTTGAGACTGTGGCAACGCAACATTTCAACAGAAAATGTTAATAGAAGTCCTGTAAAAGGTCGAATGTGTGTAAAAAAACCCATCAGATGACCTATTTGTGTCATTAATAGCAGGGCACAACCGAACAATGCTAGGAAGAGCGATAGTAGCAGAGTTAAATGTGACTGATGTGCCGCTAGTTTCGCGACAAACAGTATACAGGCGACTTAGTCAACATGGTCTTTCTGCCAGACGTCCGACAACATGTATCTCACTTATCTCTCGTCACATGCATGATCAGTAAATGTCCCTCATCCGTCCATAATATTTGTAGCGGCCACATTTTATTTTCATCATATCTGATGAGGAAATAATTAGCAAAGTCGACATGCTGTTGCTGGCCTCCAGGTTGTACCATCTGGACGCGTTGAAATCGATTAGGAAACATCCACTGAATAGAGCGCAGAAACTTGAGGACTATGGGTTTTGGTGCATAAAAATTGTGGACAACATTTCTTCCAGTATGCAATAGACCTGCCGTAATCGACACTTCCACAACAACTTCAGCAGGATCAGATGATCTTTCGGATCGCGGCCTATCACATGTACATCCGGTTTCTTTAGATTTTTTCACCAAATTATGTACTGTTTTTGAGGAACATGGGTCTCATCGTAGTTTATAATTTCGCCGATAAACTCGCACTGCTTCGACAGCATTTTCCCCGCTCAAATAAAACAGTTTTATCAATTCACATCGTTGTTTCCCTGTAAGTGTCATTTTCTTGGCACGTTCGAACAACTGATTGAAGAAACAATCTTCCAAAACTATTTATTAAAGATTTTCCACACGAGATGCTTTGCACATGGTGTTCTGTGATTGATACTTCTACGGTCTATCCCTATAGCGTTTAGAATAAATTGTGTGGAAATCGGTTAGCCAAACAGTGCTAAAAAATTTGAATCCCCTAAATATGCAACAATTCTGAAATCTTAACAGACGATTGAAACTACGTCTGTGGGATATTTTGAAATTTCAATATAAACATCGTATTATTACAGCGTGTAGACCTTGGAACAATTAATAAATAGGAACTGACATATCCTTAAAATAGTGAAGCTTCAACGGTAACCGCTATCGCAGACGTTGCTTACCGGCGGTGGAAACTTCCACCAGTAGATTTATATAGAAATTTTTAACTTATTTAAAGGCCTTATTATTGCAAAATATCAGTCATAAATAATAGTAGAAACAGATTTTCGTTCTTACTGGTAGCAGTTTACTTTGGCGGTAGTTAGGCCCTGCGTTCCCGCCATATTGTGACAATTAGGGAAACAAACTGACAGTTTTACAAAGCATACTGACACCAGTAAAAACAAATAGAAATTTTTACGTCATTTTTGAGAAAACAATTCCATGAATAAGACGAAATTTTCTATTCAATTTTATTGGTAGGAAGATTGCCTTTGTGGTAATCAGAAACTGAAGATCCGATTTTAGGAAAGCAGTCGCCATCTTGTGAAAACCTCCTCAGTTACTTCACTCGCAACTTGTAGACAGTACACTATATGTCTCCTTCTCTTTATTCATAACTCCATTGAGTAGGCTAGAAATCGTCTTGCAGTTTTAGGAAATATCCTGCAGATGTTGCTGCGATCGACTCTTCGGATTTCAGCATTGTTGGACATTTAAGAGATTCAGTATTTTAGCACTGTTTTAAGTATTATAGGGATAGCCGATTTTCATACTATTTATTCTGGACGCTGTACTCCCTCTGTGTGTTACGGAAAGTATGTCAATGCACCTTCTCTCTGTGTTGTCATTGGTCCTTTTCAATGCTCTTCTTTACAAATGTTTTACGCTGGCAATTTTCATCATACATTGTTAAAAATATCGTGAAAAATTACCTCTGTTTTTAAAGACTATCTATTTTCTGGCAAATGAGAAAGCTACATAAATGCCTACGGCGCGTTCTCATTGATAAAAAAATAGTCTTTAAAAACAGAGGTCATTTTTTACGATATTTTTAACAATGTACGTGTATCGTTTGAGCGCCATTTATGGTCTTTTAGTGCACTGATAAAATCTGAACATGGAAAACGTGGCTGTTGCTATTCACAAATTTAGAAATGTTTTCGCGGTTACTATAACTGTGAGAGCTCTATTGTTTTAAATCATCACGATCTCGAGCGCATACCTTCAAATAACAGTACCTGAAATTTCCACTCGATTGATTGAGCAGTTAGGCCGGGGTTCATATATCGGAGAAGTTTTTTTGTGAGAACAACCTGTATGTATAAAAGAATGCTGGTTTACGACAAAGCTTTTAACAAGTATTCTCTTTAAGTATATTTTATCTAGTTTTAAACTAATAAAATATTCAAAATGAAAATGTATCAAAATGTATTTCGTACTATTAAGTTATTTAAATTTTAACATTTATTTCGTTTTGCACAATAATTTAATTTTACAATTCAGACTAGTTTGCATCATTTAAAGAATGGAGCTCCAGACATTTACACATTCTATTCAGAAGAATTAAAAGAAATAAAAGACATTTAATAGAAAATGTTTATGTTTAAGGGCTTTATTTGCACTTTAAACAACTGCATTAAAGATTTAGTATTTTGTATGGAAAATTACGAACACAATTTAATTATTCGGTTAAAATTATTTATTTATATTTTTTATTTTTCTGAGTAAATTAAACATCTAATGCATGTAGTAAAGAATAAAAATCAGGAACAAAATATGCTTTAAGAAGAAATGTGACTTTAAAGTTCTGAATTACAGTAGATAATCAAAAATTTCATTATAGAAAGACCGACATAGAAATTGGCAAAACATTGTAGGAGTGAGTGTCATAAAAATATTACGAATTCATGGTTTCATCGTGTAAAACATCATATTTCTAAGCTACGTGACCCTGAATGAAATTGCTAAAATGCTATGTGATCTGCATTAAATACTTTTTTTATTAATGATATTTTCATAAATGGTTGCGTCTTGATTGGAAAGACCGAAAAATTTGATTCTCGAAAAATTCTATTAACATAGGACAACTCCAACTGCCTCAAAAATATTAGTTTTGTTTGCGTACATACTTAATATAACTTCAACTGTTCTTAATCAAGGTCTGCTGGGAAAGATTTTATTTCAAACTTATATGGGTGACGCACGTGTTATTTATAGCTGTTGTATATAAAACTTTTCTAGTTGTAACATGGGAGTGTAGGGAAAGAGACACTTTTTGATTATTATTTACGATTTTATTTTTAGCTCAAAATTAAACAATTAATGCTACATATTGCTTGATCCCTTGGCTTTCTAAAAAAAATGAGTGAAATATGTGCCTTAGAAAAAGTGTAATTAAAAGAAATGCACACCTCTTCAACTATCTTCACCTGCGCCCTCATGGTAGGACTGATATATATTATTTTACATGTATTATTTCGTATTTCTGCGATATATTAATCAGTAAAGGATGATTTGATCTTGGGATGTATGATAAAAAAAACTTACCAATCGTTAAATAATCAACTAGTATTATTAAAGAAATAATTTATTTGAAATATTTACGAAGGCATTAATAATTATCATAATCGAGCTATTTTTACTAATAATTTATTACTTATTTTAAAAAAGAATTTATTGAGAATTCCGTAGTAATAGCTTTTTTTCGCAGAAAAAATACATTTTTTCTCTTGAGCACCTTACGCTCTCTCTGTACACTCTAAAAAAATTGTAATTCTACACATGTAAAGTTACAGAAATCTGTATGCTTACTAAAATTTTATCTGTTTACCGTCAAAAAAAGATGTATATCTACAAAAATAATTTTTGTAAAGCTACAGAAATCTGTAACTTTACAAAAGAATCTGCTAAAATTACAGTAATCTTACTAAAATTTTATCTGTGACCCGTTTGCAGTTATATAAAAAGTTCTAGGCATCCCAGTTTTCAAAAAAATTCTTACTAACCTTACAGATTTTTTGATTTACGGTGCAAAAGTGTATCTATTACATGAATGATTGTTGTTTCCGTTACATAAAAAGTTCTAGGAATCCCAGTTTCATCGAAAATTTTTTAGCTTGTTTACATATTTCCTTTTACAGTGTATAACTTGCTTCATCACTATCTGTTCCAAACTTCCTTACTTCCCGTTTTCTGGTTTTACAATATCTGGTTTTTAAGCTTGGGACTGCAACGGAATTTTTAACGCTTAGTAGAGTGATATTTCGAATATTTTAAAACCTTTATGTTTCTTTTAAAGACGTTTTCTGTTTATAATAAAAGAAACCTTATAAATCGAAATAGTAAATTTGCTGCAACGTTGTCAAACCAAGAAAAAGAAAGTGATATAAATTCTAATATGCCATCACATGTGAAATAGTAATATGTTCATTTCATATTATACCCAAGAGCAGATTGCGATATCATATTTATTATACCTACACTGTAAAAAAAAAAAAATCTGTAGTTCTACAGATGTAAAGTTACTTGCTTACTAAACCTTCATCTGTAACTGTACAAAACGAAAGCTGCAAATCTACAAAACTAGTTTTTGTAAAGCTACAGAAATCTGTAACTTTTCAAATGAATCTGCTAAAATTAGAGTAATCTTACTAAAATTTTATCTGTAACCCTGGTTGCAGTTACATGAAAAGTTCTATGCATCCCAGTTTCCTAAAAAAAAAATCTTAGTAACCTTACAGATTTTTTGATTTTCGGCCCAAATGTGTGTCTGCTACATGAATTTTTGTTGTTGCAGTTACAAAAAAAGTTCTAGGAATCCCAATTTCCTAGAAAAATTTTAGTAACTTTACACATTTTTTTGTACAGTGTAGGAGTAGACCTGTGTGTACTACTGTACATTTGCACCATAATACCTGAAACGTAAGGTGACTCAAAGTGAGCCGTGCCAAAAGGAGCCCTACGCTTTCCAATTATGTCGACTCTTTATGGACCTCATTTAACAAGAGATTTGAAGGTTAATAAAGCATGAGTTATTTCATGCCAATAAAATATAAAAATATCAAGTCAAATATAGAGAAAAATATTTCACGATTATTAACATTTTCAAAATACATATTATTTATTATATTCTGGACTTACTTGATACATAAAGTATGCAAAAATTTAAGATTATAGTTATTTATTTTTATTTGTAGTAAATCTATTCATTTTTATTACTATTTCCTTCCCTTTACTAAATCACAGGATCAACATTTACACAAAGATTTAATTAAATTTTTATCCAACTTTCCTTAATTTAATGACGATAAGACACTTATTACCCCCGACATTCTTTCCTCAGTGGATTTTAATTCTGGTTTAAGATGAAGATTGAGAAGTTTTTTTTTTTTTTTTTTTTTTTTTTTTTTTACAATTGTGAGTTATTCAGAAATGTTAATATGGAAAATTTTATTTTTAAGGACATAAATTTATCTTTGAAATAACGGCTAAAATGTTTTATCCATTATATGATGTTAATCATATTCAACTGTTAGATTAGAAATGCAAAAATCTGCATTTTTAACGAGAGATAATTAAATTGTGCTATCAAGAAACAGTTTTGTATATTTGAAATCGAACACATTCGTCAACTTAGTGCTTTAATATCCTTTTGTATTTTGAATAAGCTTCGTTTGTTTGTGACAATTATACATACAAGGGTCCACAAATGCTTTCAAACCCATTAAGTACGGCGACAGCTTGTTTATAATATTGGTGTCTAGGTACAGTAAAGTATCTATACACTGCGCGATTGGACCACTTGCAGCGCCACCTATCGACAGACTGCGAAATTAGCCTTCCTATCTCTGAAACTTTACGAGATACAGGAAAAAGGTCAATTGTAAAATTGTAGATCATCCTCTTTTTTTAAGAAATCATGTCTTCCATGCAAAAATGACTTTCTTAGAAGCCCTTAAATGTAATATTTTAATGTATAATCACCAGATTAAATACGTCTTTAATTGCATGCAAAAGTCATTATATGATATTTATATGTATAAGAAGCCATTATATATATTCCCGGGCTTGGCCCGAGGTCCGTACCCAGCCCGGCAAAATGAAGTCAAAATTTTTAACGGGCGGGGCTCAAGAAAAAAATAAACGGACCGGATCAAAAATTACCAGTAGGCCAGCTTATCTTTTCCTTCGACCCTTGTTCGGGCCGATAAAAAGATTAAATGGGCCGACCGGCTAGATATAGAAAGTTAAAAGTGTTAAACTAAGCCGATAAAATAAGAACAATTTTCAATGGACGTGACTGGGGCGAGGGTAAGTGTAATGTGCTGCCTGATCTGATGCTAGATTGACAACATCAATACAGTAAACATGTCCATCGTAGAGATTGGCATCGGGCAGTTAAATTCTGTCTGAACACTGAAACAGGTCTTAAATATTTCATTAGACTCTGATCGGGCCGGGATCAAGCTTACATTTTTTTTTTACATACAAGCTTACATTTTTTCTACTCGCACGAAAACAATCGCTTGTTAATGTTAATCCAAAGGGAGAAATTTTTAAAGATATCTCGTTGGCATTTTGATATTTTTAATTTTTTTTTGCGTTGGATAGCTGAGTTCGATCTCTACAAAAACTATTTTTGTACTTTTTGATTTTGACTGTAGTTATTTTAATTAAGACACTTTCACTTTCTGATCCGGTTTCAAAAGTGAAATCATCCTCAAAAATCAACAACAACAACAACAACAACAAAAAACCTGCAAACAAAATCAGAAAGTAAAAAAATGGCCTTTATAGAGATCGACCTCAGCTATGCAGTGCAAAAAAAGAAGAAAAAAAAATCCTTTAAGAATATTGAAATGCAATCGAGATATCTCAAGAAATTTCTCCCTTTGGATTAAAGCAGTGCGAGCGGGGGGGGGGGGGGGGGTCTCTCTCTTGACTGAAGTAGATTCTTCGGGCAAGCAATTTGTTTTGTAAAAATAATAGTAGTAATGATGAACTTTTGTTAACGGGAAATTTCGAAATATACTTTAATAAATTACAGAAAATTATTTTTAAAAATCGCCCTTTTTATATTATACAGTTTCAAAAGCTCTGATATTTTAACCATCTTTTTTTTCGTTTTGAACATATTAATGTTTTTATGAATCTTTATTTGAATTTAAGAGTATAATGAGTCGAAGTGATTATTAATAGTGATATTATGTATGCTCTGGCTTGCAAACTATAGTAATATAAAATATACTGTTAAAAATTTCCATGAATATTTATACAGTATTCTAGAAAAGTATCTTAATGGTATGTTAAGAAAAATCGGCATGTATTGTGGAAATTGAGTCGGGCCTGATTTCTTTGATTTTTGCACGGACTTTTTATTAATGATTTTTGCTCCGGTGTGGCCGTAAACTGTCAAAATACAAACGGGCCGGGCCGAACTTTTAGTTTTTGCACCGAGCTGGGTCTAACCATTTCTCTTCCGGCCCATGAAGACCTCTACTACAAACTTCAGCAAATAGCCTGAAGTAATATATAGTAAAACTTCTGAATAGCGAACATCTTGGGATCGTTGAAAAGAGTCCTGCATCGGGGTTGGGTTGTCCCTAATTTTCTTTTTTCGCGTCAGAATGACACTAATTTTCTTTTTGTGGATCCAATTCACACCAGAAAATTCTTGCGGGCCATATTTAAGTTTTTTGGAAGTCGGGTTGTTTGATTTTCATAAAAGGTTTGAGCAAAACTATGTTTCAGATAACAATAAATACATATTTGAATATGAATAAGTATATATTCAGTTTATTGCATGAGAAATAACATGTAGGGGAGAGTAGCCATATTTGGACCGCCGCTTTAAATGGACCGTTGCCATTCTACCGTTAATTACAGAAAGAGGCATCATCTACCACTGAAATCCTACTCATCAAAATGACGTCATTTAATGTTAGAAGAAGCTCCCGCCTACCACGTGCTGTTTTTAGACAATTTAAAAAAAACCTAAAAGTAGCTGCTTTCATCTAATTTTTTCCTACTAAACGTAAGTGAATTCATTAAAAGTAAGGTAAGTTGTTATGTTTTCATGTACATATCTAAATTCACTTGTTCACTGCGCATATTTTTCACGCGGATTTATTTATTTCGTTTTTGATCTTAATCTTGAGATCATCTGTTTTAAAAAATGGCGCAGTTGCCTTAATTGAGCCAATTTAAGTCGCTTAAATTGGACCAGATATACGATCATAAATTTGAAAAGAAAATTTTAATGAATTTCCAGAGCTGTACGCTTTCTACACTATTTTTTCATTTTTTAATATTTTATAATCAATTACTATCTCCATGAAAGCTTTTTTTTTTTTTTCGTATATCTAGACCAATTCCTTTATACAGTTTTGGCCCAGATAAACATAAAAATATTTTTACATGTTAATGCAATAAATTTTGTTTGCAATTTCTTTTATCTTGAATGTATTTGCAGTTATTTTCTTTGAATTCTTTATTGCTATGGCGTATTTGATTTACAGAGTTTAATTCAAACATATTCCCCCTGGAGGATATTTGCGGTTCTATGAGGTGGGGGGCAATTTTTACAGCTCTAGAGGGCAGAATTACACTTTGTTCCCCCATCAAACCGCATAAAATCTCAAACCTTCCGGGGGTTGTTATTTCAAAGCTCCGGGTGGTCAACATTGTTTGAATACCTAATGTTTTGCGTTTGATTAATCGTAGCGTATTTTTTTTTCAATATAGCATATTTTTTAAACACTTTTTTAATATAATTGAAAAATGTTGAAAATGACAGAGACAAATTGTCTGGAAGAAAAACACCCATAACATAAAAAGCTGTTAAAGATATAGGAAACGAAAACAGAGATTAAGTTGTGAAGAAATTGACCTGCAAGAAGATTGCAGCTACAAATCCCCTCAAATGCTATAGAATCATTAGAAATCCTATCTCCCTTTCAAAAATCGATTAAATCAAAGTACAGGTGGAGCCAAAAAACAGCTGTGTTAACATCTTCGCCATATAAAGTAAACTTTAAAATGAAAAAAAAATGAAAAAAAAAAAAAAAAAAAAAAAAAAAAAAAAAACAGAAAAAGAAAGCTTTTACAGCACAAAAAATTGGAACATCAAGTTTTAAAACATAGACGTAATGCAATTGGAAAGAAAATGATGGAAGGTAAGAACTACAAATATAAGGCAAAGAAAACTTCTGTTGCAAAAAAAAAAAAAAAAAAAAAAAAAAGTTTAATAATTCAGAATCTAAAAAGAAAAATTTAGACAGTACATTGATGATTGGTTTTGCCTAATTTGTGAGAAAAATAAAATAGCAGAAATGATTCAGTGTTCAGATTGCCAAATACGGTTCCATGTTGTGTGCGCTGGAATAAAAAATGAATAAATGAAATTCACGTGCAAGCATTGCATCACTTCTTACATGATATTCAAGTAACTGGCAATTAGTTCCATAATTTCTGTTTTTAATTACTGATAACTTTGATTTATGTTTTGAATACATTTTAATTTAAAAGAATGACTCTATTTTCACATATTTGCTTTCATTATATTTCATTGCTGTTATTTTTTTTATTGTTTCATTAATCGCAAACTTTACTTTTAATAAAATTAGTTATATTCCCTAGTCTTTAAAACAACCTGATATTGTTTGGTCCAATTTAGGAGACTGGGGGTCCAACTTAGGCGACCAGTTGCTGAATTTGGACCACTTTTACCAAATTTTTCAAATTAAAATACAACTTAAGATTTGCAAAATGAATTGATCTAAACATTTATTTAGTTAGTAGATAGATAGAGTGACCCCGTGTAGTGATGTTTTGCAGATATTCCAAAAATTAAGTGAGTTACAACTAAAAATAAGTGAAGTGGTCCAAATTAGGCTACTCTCCCCTATATAAGAAATGTGATAGATTATTCTTTTTTTTGTCATAGTTCATAATCATTTTTAGGTGCGTTCCTAATTATATAAATACGTAGTACCCATAGTCGTCGCCTGGTCCGTTCGTCTGTTTGTCTGTCCGCATATAACGACGCAAACCTACCCAACCGAATGGTTTGAAAGTTGTAATATATAATTTTTGCATAATTTTGTCGAGTCATTTCTAATTTTATGAAAATCGGTTATATAGTTCAATTACATGGACAGTCAAAAGTATTCCGCTACATTACGGTCAATGGGAAAAATAGTTTCAAGTGCATTTTAATGACGTTATACCTTTAGAACATAATGAAATTGATAAGCATTTATGAAATGCGCTAAAATATACATTCTGTGGAATATCCGGTGCAAAGAAATTTGTTATTCATTTACAGGGCGACACAAAAGAATTTAGTTACATAATGGTATAGCAGGAAACATGGTTTACGATGTATTTTAATTATGCTAAGCTATTTAACATATATCAAAATTGGTATACGTTGCTGAGGTTTACTACAAGTTACTTCATGTATAATAGAAGGTGTACTATTGCATTTACAGAGACACACAAAAGAGTTCGGATATTATACTGTATATTAGCGATGATTGCTAGAAGTGTATTTTTAGTTGTGATATGAGTTTTTAGGTTCAATTAAATTTTTGCATATTACGTTATATATATAAATGCTGTAGATCATATACAGGGCTACACAAAAAAATTCGAAAGTTTATTGAGTATGAACGAAAAAAGCTTAAAGATGGTTTTTAAATAAGTTATGCATTTTTATGCTGAACTACATTTAGTATACAAAGATGTGTTTGTATAATATAGATAAATTAGTATACAGGTCCACGCAAAGAATTGGTTGATTGGTAGAAAAAAGTTGATAATCTCTGGAAGTGTGATTCCAGTAGTTTTAGCATGTTTTAGTCTGAATTAAATTTTAGCTGAATAGTCGCTTGTATATGAAGATGGTAGGTAAAATACAGGGTAATACAAAAGTATTCAAGTATGCTTCCTTCTATTTGTATAAATTACTGAAAGTGAAATTTCAAACTATTATGCGTTTTTAACATTTTCCAACATAGTTGAAAAATGTTTGTGAATTCGAATTGTCTGTTCGAACTCAAACATGCGTTAATGTTGTTGGATTGTGTCTATAATTGATATATGTTGTTGAGATTTACTATGTCATATTTGATATTGAAAATAAAATATGCAGCGTACATAGTTTATTTACATACCCAACAAACACTCAACTTATGGCCGAAAGGCGTATATGTCGCGGCCAAAAGGAGTTAAGGCCATTTGTAACCAAACAATGTTGTGCCGTAAATGACCCGCCGCTAGTTGCGGCAGCTATTGCCGAACCGCTAATGTTTCGGCATTGAGAAAACTGTTGCATTTACTTTGCCCGGCAACTCTTAAGGGGCAGTTTCGGGCAAAAATGTAATGGTCCGTCATTGTCTAGAAAGTTGAGGGCTACTATCACCTAACCCGAATGTTTAATTAAAGAGAGGAAATGTATTTTTCTCTTCATTTCTTTCAAAGTAAGTTTAATTATTTTAAATCTGGGTTTTAGTAAAAATGTAAATATGCCGTGAGATTTATATTTAAAGCAGTAAAATAGATTACATATTTTTATTTAGTTTGAAAATATTTTATAAAAATCAAAAATTGTCCCGAAAATGTACATGGGTGGTTTCCGGCAAAATTGTAATGGTCCGTCATCGTCTAGAAAGTAGAGGGCTAATATAGGTTAACCCGAATATTTAATTAAAGAGAGGTAATGTATTTTTCTCTTCATTTCTTTCAATGTAAGCTTAATTATTTTAAATCTTGGTTTTAGTAAAAATATAAATACGTCATGAGATTTATGTTTAAAGCAGTAAAATAGATTACACATTTTTATTTAGTTTAAAACTATTTTTCTAAAAAATAAATTTTTAAATGTAAATAAACCTTGTACTGAAAAGACTGCTGCTAAAATTTTATTCAGTATCATTTGAGACATTTTCAGTCTAAAGTACAATACTGAAAACAGAATTTTCTGTGTAAAGAAAAATTATAATCTAAAATGTGACAAAATAAATAAATAAAATAGAATGTTTTGTGAATCAAAATGTTTAAAATATATATACTGCACACCTTAAATTCCTAATTATAATGCATAAAAAAAAAACAAGATTTTATTTATTGTTAAAGGGTTTGACAAATGTTCCACGAAATCCTTATTATGGATTTTAAGAAGGGGGGGGGGGGAGGGCAGGGAAAAGTAAACATTGCCCTTAAAATTGTCTATGTGCAAATATGGTTGTTTCAAAATGTTCTGTATAATAAGAAATTAAAGTCAAACGAACTATTATTTTTTTTTTCTCTGTGTGTGTGACTGTGAATAGTTGTCAGTTTCAAAAAATAAGTTATTTGACATTTTTCAAAACCCTAAAAGTAGATTAAAAAAAAATCCTAACAAATCCTAAAAAAATAACAAATATTGCCTTTACCGGCCCGGCAGAGACCAAAGTTAGGAGAGCTAGGGAAAACGAAACGAGGTTTACCTTTTCCGACACATTGTTTTCCCCAGCGGGGATTTTCGTAGATATATTTAAAAATGTTTTCGCCTTTGTATTAAAAACTTCAGCTTTTAAAATTATTTTTAAATTATATATGAAATTTTAGAGTTATAAAAATATTGAAAACTCAATTATATTAAAAGATAGTTTTTTAGAAAGGTGTGCAACTTTTGATTTGTGGGGACTTCTAGGGATTTTATGAACTTGTTTACTTCTCAAGTGAAAGAATCGAATTGAATAGCTCCGTTTTGCCTCACGTCCCTCGCCGGCTACGTCATGTTTCTGAAGTAAAAAGCTTTATCATCAAGATAAAAGGTAAGATTATTTTTATATATTATTTCAATAAGTTTATTACAGTTAGTTAAAATTAGTTCTCATCACTCCACGGGACAGATTTGTATTTAAGCTAAAGCAATGCAATCACGTATCGATGAGTAGGCTTATCGGCATGAGTAGGCTTAAATGCGCTAAAGCTGATCTTTTTAAAATAGACAATTTTATTAAAGTCAAAAGAGTTATTAAAAGCTATTCTTTGTTAGATTATTTTTCTATGATAAACTAATTATGTACATAATGGGAGCAGCTTTATATTTATATGTAATTTGTTTAGTATTTAAAAACGAAAACGCGCAGTTTCATTTCCTCCATACTATGTGTATTACTAATTAGTACAATTAATATATCAAGCAGTTTCAGGAAATTCAACTTTTAAGAATTTCATTCTAATTCTCTACAATCAAAAACAATTAAACAAAAACATAATTTGAAGAACAAATTAAAAACAAACACAAACTTTATTTCCTGCATTGCTTAAGCCTGAGAAGGGATAGATATTAAGATATTTCATTCAATTAGTTCTACATTTAATGTTAAATTTTGTAACAAATAAGTTAAGCCAATTGAAGATTAAAAATTATAAGTAAAATTCATACAATATGATGCTTAAAACACCCTAAAAAATTATATTCCATTCAAATAAAATTGAAATAAATCTTAAACTTCTACCATTTTTAATTGAAAATATTTGGATTGCAGATTTTGTATTATGTTTATGACAATTGTACATAAAATTTCCTAGTTTTACATTTGAAGTTGGAATTTTTAAATATACATTCAATAATGATGTGGGACATTATTTACCTAGAACAACTGTTGAAAATTAAACTGCACAACAGGTTAGGGAATGAAAAAGCAGACAATCTTACATTCATGCCAATTCTGTACAATTCTTTATTATTCATATAAAAATGTGTTATTTAAAAGTGTTTGTTTATACATTATTTTACTGTGCAGCCCAGTAAATAAATGAATTTGTACATATTTATACTAGCATCCAGGGGTGTAGAAAATGTTTCTACTCCCAACATTTCCCCCAATCCACATGATAATTTCCCCAAAATTTTACGGTATGTTGTAGGAGGTAAATGCTGTATTATCGTAAGTTCCAATATTTCTCAACTTATGCGCGAATATATATAACAGGGGTGGTTCTGAGTGAAAAGCAAAAATTCTGAAATTCACAGCAAATTTTCTGAAAGGTTACAGCACAGTGGGGGAAAATGGGGGGGGGATAAACTTCCAGCACTAACTATGTTTTTTTTCTCGCGGCCGTTTGATGAAATTTGCGATCTTTTGACGAAATTAGCGCTGTTTTCGCTTAAATTCGTGGTTGTTTTGCGATCGTTTGACGAAATTTCGGTTTTTTTCGCGATCTTTTGGTAAAGTTGCGTTTTTTTTTTCGCGATCGTTCGACGAAATCTGCGTTTTTTTCCCCGAAGAGTTTCGCGGTCATTTCATCCCTTTTGACGAAATACGCGGATGTTTCGCGATCTTTTGACGAAATATGAGAGTTTTTTCACGTTATTTTGATGAAATTCATGATTATTTCGCTATGTTTTGACGAAAATCGTGGTTATTTTGTCCCTTTTGATAAAATTTGAGGTTTTTTTGCGATCTTTTGACAAATTCGCAGTTTTTTGCGATCATTTGACGAAATTTGTGATTGTTTCGTGATCTTTTGACGAAATTGTGTTTGTTTTGTGATCTTTTGACAAAATGTTCGTTTATTTCGCCTTCCTTTTAGCGAGTTTTGCGGTTATTTTGCCCTTCTATGAAATATGCGGTTGTTTCGCGATCTTTGATGAAATTTGCGTTCATTTCACGCTCTTTGACGAAATTCGCGGTTGTTTTGTGATCGTTTGATGAAATTTGCTCTTATTTCGCGATCTTTTGACCAAATGTGCGTTTTTTCGTGATTTTTTGACGAAATTTGCATTCATTTTGCGAACATTTGATGAAATTTCTGGGTTTTTTTCGCGTTCCTTTGACGAAATTCGCTGTTATTTCGCCATGTTTTGACGAAAATCGAGGGCATTTCGCCCCTTTAGACAAAATTCGCGGTTGTTTCACGCTCTTTTGACGAAACTCGCAGCTGTTTTGAGATCATTTGACGAAATTTGCAGTTGTTTCGCAAACTTTTGATGAAATTTGCGTTCTTTTGACGAAATTCACGGTTGTTTTGTGATCGTTTGGCGAAATTTGTTCTTTTTTCGCGATCTATTGATGACATGTGCGGTTTTTTGCGATCTTTTCACAAAATTTGCCTTCATTTCGCGATCTTTTCACAAAATTTGCCTTCATTTCGCGATATTTTGACGAAATTTGCATTCATTTGGCGAAATTTCCGGATTTTTTTTGCGTTCCTTTGACGAAATTCGCTGTTATTTCACCACGTTTTGACGAAAGTCGTGGTCATTTCTCCGCTTTAGACGAAATTCGCGGTTGTTTCACGCTCTTTTGACGAAATTCAGTTGTTTTGCAATCGTTTGATGAAATTTGCGGTTATTTCGCGATCTTTTGACGAAATGTGTTGTTATTTTGCGATCTTATGACAAAATTTGCGATTATTTTGCGATCTTATGACAAAATTCGCGTTTTTTCCGTAATTCTTTGACAAAATTTCGCAGTATTTTTATGTCCGAATTTTCAGATTGATGAACGATTTTTTTAAATTTTCGGAACTGCATGCCTTAATTTTTTGGAAAATTCGGAACAGAATCACCCGATATACGGTACATATTATTCTGAGATCGATTTTGTGAATTTCACCATACGGATCTTTTTATTTATAGTGAAATTTTTCTATCTCAGGAAATTATGGAATTTGTAGTTACAATCGAAATCAGTTGTATTATGTTTCTGCAAAATTTCCCCCGATCCTAGGTCGCCGGATCGGACATATTCTGCACCCCTGCTAGCATCTAGCATGCATATCTCAATGCTGATTTTAAAGTCTAATTTTCTAGAAATGTCTGTGCGTATGTTGAAATGATTTTAAATACTCCGTTAAGTTCTGTAAAACTTGAAAGAATTTTTTCATCTTTTGCATTCATCTATTCTAAGTTGAGAAACCATTTGCAGCAACCTAATCCTACTGCTAAAAAACTTTTGTTTTGTTACACCAGGTTGCAAGAAAAATAAGGATTTTAATGAAATTTTTAAATACAGTTATTATTGTGTATTACAGTACTCTCTCAAATCCGCACAGATTGAAACCACAGGTTGTGTGGATTTTAGAATTTTACAGATTTCTGGTCATGCTTTGTTTACATTTTTAAGCAGTAGTTTGAATGTAATAATGCAATCAAAATTGTAATGAATGCTTACAATATAGTAAAATATGAAAATATTTAAGTAAAGTAATAAATTAAGATAATTTTAAAAATGATTAAATTATTAAGAGCACAGGTCAAGTAAATAATTAATAGTACATAATTAAATATGCATAATATATATGAGATACATTTTTCTTGAATTATTAGAATGAAACTTACCTCATAAAGGTACCCTACTAATTCACATCAAAATAACAAGGAAGTTTTATTTCAGGTTTAGTCAGACTTAATAACTGAAAAAGCTTGATTAATACATAAATATATCTGGTAAAAATATTGCAATTACTTGTGATATCAGCAATATCTTGATATATAGGGTAGATGTGCCAGTAATGGACACCCTTCCAATAATGGACACCCCTTGATGTTTTTGGTTCATAAAAAAATAACTAATAAATATTTAGCTTTAATTATTTTTTTTTTATAATTCCCCCTTGTATGTTTTATAAAACTGGGTTATTGTTGACACTTTTAATCAAATCAATCAGGAAGCAGAAAATAATGTTTCAAAGTTTTGCTGTTTTTCTGTGAAAATCTTAATGAAGAGGCTAAGAGTTGGCTTCGTTTAATCAATTTATATATTATTTATTTTCTTGCAAAATTTGAATGTTTTTGTTTGAGTAGCAATCGAAAACTTTGAATTTTATATACCAATGGCCATTTACAAAATTTCATTTATTTTTAAGATTTTAAGAGGGGTGTCCATTACTGGGATGGTTAATCAGTCATTTTCCAGTAATGGACACCCCATGTAGACATTGCTAAAAATGCAATTTTAGTAATGTTTATAGTGCATAAAATACTTTGGCTTAACTGCAAACCTAAATAATCCAATTTAATTTTTAAATTATACTTACCAAAATGTAATAACACCAAAACTTTTATAAATAGCTGCTTTTAAGTTATTTTATGAGATTTTATGAAATTTCAATATTTTATTTTATTTATTATTATTATTATTTTATGTAGTACATATACCTTGCATATTTTATAATCCGGCAATCAAACCAGCCAGGAAGCAAAAAATATTGTTTAAGAGCACAGTCAAAGAGGGGTTCATAGGGCTTAATCCCTCTCCGTTTAAATAAAAACAATTAAGTTACAGAAGCTATTAAAAATCTATTTTCTGTCTTAAATGTTTCCTTATTTTTAAAAAAAATGTAATACTATTAATGAAAGTTACAGGTAATATTCATGAAACTATAGTAAATCTGCAGATCATTGGCCTCAAACATCAGTACTACAGTTTTATTTTGAAATTAATTTAAATACTAAATAAATTTTTATTTAGTATTTAAAATATTCAACTCACAATATCATTTCTTTCATATTTGTAATATTAATTATTATAAATGATATATCAAGTAGAGTCTGGAAGATTGTTAAAAATAGGGACACAAAACTAAACATTTAAAAATAATGGCACAAAACTAAACATTAATATTCCAAAACTTTTTTTTAATTACCCTTTAAATCCACCACTGTTACAATAATTTGATAGCTGTAATTGCCTGATATTTAGTATTTTAATCTATCCATCTAAAATAATTAAAACTATCGATCTTCTGATAATTTCAATAATTGATACAAACAATAAATGATTATCACAAATACTTTATTAATTACTGGTATCCTAAATGTTAAATTTATTTGAAAATAACTATTTTGTTTCATTAGTATGTATTCATTAAATTCTGGTTCTAAATAGTCATAAAAACAATTATATTTATTACTTTTTTTTAGGGGGTGTCCATTACTGGAACAGAGGGTGTCCACTACTGGGCCAGAGGGTGTCCATTACTGGGCTTTTGGGTGTTTTGATATATTTCTGTTATTTAAAATTAAATTTCTATTCATATTGGGAAATGAGGCTATAAGAATGGTTAAATATTGTCGATAGATTAATATAATATTGAAAAAACTGGAATATAATAATTTTAACTATTAATAAAAAAATAATTTTTAAAGAAATTCCTTAAGGGTGTCCATTACTGGCACATCCACCCTATATATATATATATATTTTTTTTTTTCTTTTTTCAGAAATAAATTTATACTTCCATCATAAAAAAGTATGAGTTCAGTCATATTAACTAGAATTACATATTAAAATATGTACAGAATGATATAAAAATAAAAGTGTGTAATTTTGTCCCTACATCTGAATTGAAAGTTTCATTGTTTACATCTGCAATGATGTGTGTATTTTAGGCATTTGTGGGTTTTTTAGGGTTGCAGATTTAAGTGAGTCTACTACTTACCTTAATAAAATTGATGTAAATTAAAAGCACCGTCTTTTTTTAGTTTCATTCTGCCTGCTGTTGGTAAATGATCTAGATACTATTTACTACTAGTTTCAGAAGTCTAATTTAAAAAATATGCTAGTTAAATTGAAATAACTTTTAATTTTGTATAGTTTGGGCAAAATTTCTTTTCACGAAGCAGCCAATCATTGAAAAGCTTTAGACAGGTGTGCGATTTTGGCAAGAATAGCAGTTTCTTCCGCTTGGAAGAAACCTATTTCTTCCATTTTGCAAGAAACTTGCTTGAAATTTGAAGAAAATTTTGGTTTTTTCCATTTTGGAAGAAATTTGCCAATCCATAAATCCAAATTTAATATGAATTAGCTGTAAACCACCTTTTTTAAAAGTAGTGTCTTTTTTTTAAGTGGTCAAAACTCAAAACCAAAAAAAAGCCAGCCGGCTTTCTGGGGCTTGGCTAAAAGCTGGCAACCCGGCTTTGGAAAGAGAATATTTTAATACTTCTATCTTCCCCTTTTTCTTTAACAGTGAATGTTCAGTTTAACTTCCCTCATTACTTATATTACTTTACTACTTATAAAATGTTTTGTTTTGTGAATAGAAAATTTGTTCTTGCGAGTTGCTATGTTCTACTAACATAACTGAATTGCATAACAAACTTTTATTTTCATGAATTTTAGGGGAGTGCAATGATTTTAAATCAATTCAGAGAGGGTTGTGCACCTTACTCAGCTCTTTTGGCATTCAAGCAAAGGTAAATATTCTTCTCAATTTTCTATATTTATAATGTCACTAGAATTTTTTGCATGTAAAAATGGAAATGCACTGTCACTATTGTATTATATCGTAGGCGAACAAGGGTGGAGAAATTCATCATTTTAGTTGCCACTGGCGCATAATGATCAGTAAATGAATTTTCTGACAGGATGAGTGAATTTTTAGTTAGTCTTTGAAAACTGCAACCTATAGAGATATGCCAAAAACTTTTTTTTTTTTTTTTTTTACTAGTTAACTATATTTTGCAACTTTCCAAATTACTGCGATGTAAACATGATACTAAGTTTTATCCTATATTAAACTTTCCTCTGTTACATATATTTCTTAATATTATAGAAAAATAGAAATGCATTGTAGTAACAGTAATTATTTTTGCAGCCGCATAAATTTTGACATAACAATTTTCAACTGTATGTTGCATCTTGCTGGCTGGTAAGATTTACTAGAAATTCCACACGCCTGGCTATTGGTGAACTTTGGAACACTTTACCATGTTTGCTGAATTTAAATGTACACTTTTTGACCATTTTTTACACTTATACAGTTAGAATACTTATTCTTTACACTCTTTTCCAAAGTTTCTCTCAAACTTTCATTTTTCTTTCCTTAAATTATAAATTACTTTAAAGTTGCTTTAAATAAGGATAAATATATTAAAATACTAAAATGTAGGTGGAATATTTATTATTGTTATAGTAACGAGTTCAGTTTCATTGTCAAAACACAAAGCTATGTTTATGTATGTTACAATATTTTTTTGTGAGGTATTCAGCTATAAGTATGCAAAATTTCACTCCTCCAAGCTAATTAGGGTTCACTTAGAAAGAATTGTTTAAATTACACATGTGGGAGCCCAAAGGGTTAAATGTACGACTTTTTCAAAATTTTATGATTTGTCGTTTGATGTGAGGTATTCAGCTATAAGTATGCAAAATTTCACTCCTCCAACCTAATTAGGGTTCACTTAGAAAGAATTGTTTAAAATACACATGCGAGAGCCCAAAGGGTTAAATGTACGACTTTTTCAAAATTTTATAATCTGTCGTATAATGTGAGGTGTTCAGCTATAAGTACCCAAAATTTCATGTCTCCAACATAATTAGGAGCTCACTTAGAAAGAATTGTTTAAAATACACATGCGGGAGCCCAAAGGGTTAAATGTATGACTTTTTCAAAATTTTATGATTTGTCGTATGATGTGAGGTGTTCAGCTATAAGTACCCAAAATTTCATGTCTCCAATATCTATAGTTTCTGAGAACGGGCTCTGTGACAGACAGACAGACAGAGGAGCGAGACGAATAGGGTTTCGTGAGATGAACGAAACCCTAAAAATATGAAAGGGGAGAAAAAAGCTAAATTGCATGTTTGATATATAATATTACCGCTTTTTACCTGTGATTCCCAATTTTACCAAGTATTTCTTAAAATCTTTCACAAGATGATGTTCTGATACTATTAGGGAATTTTCCTCTTGTGTGTATGTGCAGTAATTAGTGTTAGCTCTAGAATAAAAGGGCAGCAATGCAGGAATATCTCTATTACTAGAAAGTAACTAACACTGTCACCACTGCTATTTTTGGTGACCAGGGGTCTTTTTTCGTTAATATTAAGAAAAATGCTGCATGCAAAAATATGGAAATCGGTCGTATTCCCAGCAGCAGAATTTTCTGCAGTCTTTTTCTGCAGAATTTTTCTGCAGTCTGCAACACAAGTAGAAACTTTAAAAACAGTCTGCAGAACTTAAGGACAAATGCCCTATTTCCAATCCCTCATGCACTCCCCCCCCCCCCCAAGTATTTGTGATTAACATAAAAGGAAAGTATTTTTTTAAATAATTTACTTTTGTACTCAAAATTTTTAACATCGCTATCTGAAAAATCTTCATAAAATTTGTCAAAATTTCTGTGAAGTTAGTAAACAGAATAACAGTAAAAATAACATATGAACACCAATTTCTAAAACTTTTGAAAAGATTGATACAATGTGATAATATCAAAAATTATATATAGATGCGATAATACAGAGATGAAAGTGCACTAAAGCCACTTTGAAGCTGCAAAAAATCTATATTTTGTAGCAGTAAAATCCATTTTTGTAGCAGCAAAAATTTAATTTTTTAGCAGTAAAAGCTGTTATTGGAGCAAATTGAAATTCTTAGAAAATTAAATTTGAGTAATTCATGCAAATACTATAAGTAATTCTAATGCAATGTTTTATTTAGCAATCTTAGCTAGTTGTACAATTCAAAATTTAACATGCTTTCACTCAAAACATGGCTAACTAATATTTAACCTGCCAGTCAGCTGTAAAAAAATCTCGTGAAAACATCAATGTTGCAGCAAATTTTTCCGCGATTCTTTGACGGAATTCACCTTTTTTCCCTCCATATTTTGACAAAATGTGTGTTTTTTCACGCTCTTTCGACGATGTTCGCGATTTTTCTACGTTGTTCGTGTTATTTCGCGATCTTTCAACGATGTTCACGTTTGTTTTTTTTCGCGATCTTTCGATAATGTTCGCATCTTTTCATGATCTTTCGACGATGTTCACTGTTTTTCGCAATCTATCGAAGATGTTCACTTTTTTCGTGATCTATCGAACATGTTCGCGTTTTTTCGCGATCTATCGAAGATGTTCACTTTTTTCGCGATCTATCGAAGATGTTCGTGTTTTTCCACAATCTTTCGATGATGTTCGCATTTTTTTTTTTGCCAATCTTTCGACGATGTTCGCTTTTATTGGTGATCTTTAGATGTTCGCGTTTTTTGGCGATCTTTCGATGATGTTCGCTTTTATTCGCGATCTTTCGACGATGCTCGTGTTTTTTTTCGCAATCTTTTGAAGAAATTAGTCTTTTTTTCGCCGATCCTTTGAAAAAAAATTTGCGTTTTCTATGCGATCTTTTGACGATATAGGTTTTTTTTTTCAAGATTTCGTTCTTTAGCGATCTTTGCACGAAATTACCTTTTTCCCGCGATTTTTCGACAAAATTCGCCTTTCTTCCGCGATCTCGTGACGAAATTCGCATTTTTCCGCAATCCTTTGACAGAATTCGCGCTTTTTCCGCGATCATTTGTCAAAATTAACGTCTTTTCCCAATCATTTAACGAAACTCGCGTTTTCTCACCATCCTTTGTGGAAAGTTGCTATTTTTTCGAAGCCCTTTGGCGAAATGGGTTTTATTTTGATTTTATGACAAAATTTTCACCATCTTTTGACAAATTCGCCTATTTTCCACTATCTTTTGACGAAAATCTCATTTTTTAGCGATCCTTCGATAAGATCCGCGTTCTTTCCATGATCCTTTGACGAAATTAGTGTTTTTTCGGCGATCCTTTGATGAAATTTGAGTTTTTCTGCAGTCCTGTGATGAAAGTTGTTATTTTTTCGTAGCCCTTTGACGAAGTTCATGTTTTTTCAGCGATCATTTGACATAAGCCATAATTTTCCGCCAGCCTTCGACGAAAGTTGCTATTTTTCCGCAGCCTTTTGACGAAATGTTTCCTTCTTGATCTTATGACAAAATTTCGTTTTTTTCTTCGCAATCTTTTGACGAAATTCACGTTTTCTTCATGATCCTTTGACAAAATTGGCTATTTTAACTGCAAACGATTGACGAAAATGTTTTTTCGGCGAACATTTGTCGAAATTCGTGATATTTACGTCCGAATTTTCAGACTAATGACCGATTTTTTAAAAATCTATAGAGCGATCAAATATATTTCTATAGGGCGAGTCAATCCCCTACGAGGATTGACTCATTTAATAATGGGCGTTTCATGATCGCATGTCTAGTTTTCTCTGTGAATTATTATTTATATTTAAAGGAAATCGGAGCTTCGTCAGTAGTATGTGGCGTGGATCGTATTATTATGGCACATGGCAAATAATTTTTAACAAACTTTTTTTTCTTCTAAATTTTAACAGTTGAAAAATAGTTTGCAGACCTTCTCAGGAGTCTGCGACGTGCGTCACAGCATTGCGCCGATTCTGCGCCCGGGGTCGTATTATAAAGAAATATTTCATAAACACGCTGATGCAGACATTTTTCAAACCGAAGAATTATTTTAAGAAATATTTAATGTTAAAGTTGGTCAAAATCATTCCATTAAAAAAATGTATAGGAGCAAAAACCATACATAAGAAATTGAATCATTTTTGGATCATTTTATACATTAGAAGTTCCCAATGTGCAGACTGCTAATTTTTTTTAATTTGATTCCTTTTTTGAGGTTTTATTTCCATTTTTAATTCAATTTTTCAGCATTTTGAGAATAATTTTCTACATATTTTAGTAACGAGTGTTATTTTAAATTGTTGGCAATTTTAAAAACCATGGAAAGAAAGTTTCCTTCAAATTAAAAATTTATTTACACATGGCTATTATAAACAGAAAAAAAACTTTCAAATTAGAATTAATAATTACGTGTTAAATGTAAGAAAATATTGAAAATTATATCATTGAACTATATTTACACTTGGATTTTAAAAGAGAAAGAAAATGTTAAAATAAAAAATTCATTATTATGCGTTAAAAGTCATAAATGGAGGAAATTGTCATATTTAAAATGGCCAAATATTAATGCAAAACAGTTTAAATTAAATATATTTGCATGAGACATTTATTTCAAATTTTGAAATAATCTTTTCAAGTATTGTTGTAAATTCTAAGACAGTGCAGATAATATTTCCTTTGTAATAAAAAAAGTATTTTCACGTGAATATTAATAGGATTAAATGATTACATGTTAAAAGCAGGAAAATATTGAAAATTGCGTCATAAGAATACATTTACACTTTAATTTTAAATGAGAAAGAAAATTTAAAAATCATTATTATGCGTTAAAAGTCATATTATATTACATTAGCTTATTTTCAAATTTTTAACTAATTTTTTTTAATCAGACAAAAACAGCCGTTGTATCTCTTAACAGCAGTTGATTTGGTCTTAAAAATCTGCAATCAATGGAAAACAAATGGAAACCCGTTCACAGAAAGATTGTCACTGTTTTTTAAAGTTGTAATTCAATTTTTTTAAAGCCGATCAAATTAGAGTCCTTTTAGAATCTGGGGTGTTTAAACGGGGGTTGGCGTGTGTAGCTCTTTGGGGGCAGAGCCCCCTAGTTTAATAAGAGAAAGGGAGGGGCAATCCTGTCCTGTTCAAAAACATATTTTGAATTGATCTGCTTAGAATTCCCTCTTATCATGGAATTTTGTGATATTTTCTCAAACGACTGGAAAATTTCACAACATAGTTTCAGGATTTGTCCCGGCGGCTTATTGGTGAAACTTTTTTTTAATGCAACTGCTATATGACTCTCTCCCCCCCCTTTTTTTAATTACCTTTTGCTCTTACTGATTGAATTTTTTTTTTTTAATCGATTGGTGGATTTTAACTTTTTTTTTTCCTTCCACAACCAATAGCAAATTTCATCTTGGCCAATTGACAAAATTCACATTTTTTTTTTTTTTTTTACGGACGATGATGTATCTTGAGAGGAAATTAACCAAAAGGATATGTTAAAAAGAGTAATAGGTACAGACCATTGGGTGCATAGTTTTGAAAGGGGTCTTCGGGTGCTTAAAATAACAAAAAAAAGGCTGCCAGCTGTTGTACCTTGTCAAATTGGCTTAGAGTCAACACTAGTAGTGTTCTCTTCAGTTTACTTAATAACTGTTTTTTTTTTTAATATCATTTCTTATTACATAATTTCTGAGCTGTAATCCGCAGATCAAACAATCATGTTTCGACCCATAAATTTTATTTAATAATTGGAGTTATAAGTTACATTTTATGAAAATAAGATTTCATCCCCGTAGCAGAAACTCTGCAGCACGGCAGCAGTGCTGCAGATTATTTTAGACTTTGCAGATTAATCTACCAGCTTAAAAATAAATATTGGGTTTAAAAAGTTCACTAAAAATTTACTTTGTTTTTATAGTTGTGTTTCTTAGTGCATTTTCTTTGTAAAATGCAACTTTTGCTTATATTATGGTTTACTGTAAGTATTTATGGTAGTAGCTTGGTTCACCATTGTTTGGTCGCATATAAATTTTAGTTTGCTGCTGACAGACATCGAAAATTCTGCTACTGGGGATTTCAGGAAAGAAACATAATTGTTTGATCCACAGATTATAGATCAGAAATTACATACAGATGCAATTTGTTGATAAGAATAATCATTGTTGGGCAGTAAACAAAAAGTTCTGAAATCAATTCTGGGTCTTTGTACAGAGAATTGTTTTAGAATTTACCAAACCCAAAAATATTTTTAAGAGTCCTAAAAGCTGTGACATGCAATAAAGTGCATATGTAGAATTATTATTATTAGTCGGTTTTATCACTTATAATTCATTTATTTCAAATGTTTTATTATATGTATATATATATATGTACAGTGACCCGGAGCCGAACAATTTTTGATGCTCCAGCTCCAGCTCTGCTCCTAGAGAAAATACCGTGGCTCCGGCTCCGGCTTGGCTCTGATTTCGCACTTTTAAGTTGCAGATTTTAATTTACACGTTTATTTTTTTGCTCACAAATACTTTCTATCTTCATTAAAGATCTGACAAAATGCATTTTTCTTCTCATCAAACTTGAAATGCTTGTTCAGAAAATATGACACCTTTTAGCTTTTGCTTTTAAAATAGAAAGTTTGGTACAATTTTAAACACAAAAATCTTAAATTTCTTCTACACTTTTCAAACAGCCAAAATTGTACGACTACACATATAAACAACAGGTGGCCATATTTGTTTTCAAATAGTGTTGTCACTTAGTTCAAGTAGAAAGTAGAAGTAAAGTAGTGTTGCCATTTTTTGAGAAGTTTTCCTTCCCTAATAATAATAATAATAATAACCTAAAAAATGATATAATTAAAATACTGAATAATGATGTAATTAAAATATTTTAAGCCTAGAAATTTAAAAGACTGAAAAAAAAAAAGATTTAAAAGAATATTAAAAACTAAAGGAGCCCTGGAGCTGGGGAAAATTTAGAGCTCCAGCTCCAGGAAAAACACAGCTCCGGAGCGCGCCGGCTCCGGGCTCTAGCTCCGGGTCCCTGTATATGTATAAAGTTGCAATTTTAAAAACATTTTTAGCATCAACAAAATTTTTTAAAAGTATATTTACATTTTTATTGAGTTATACCCATTATTAAACCTAATAGCATATTAGTCAGCACGCTACTGGTCGAATGTTCGACTCCCAGCATGCAAAGGTAACTTGGCATTTTCATTCCTTTGCAGCCGATAAAATGAGTACCAAGCTATTTGGAACTAAACACTGAAGTTTTTGCATATTAGTCTGTCCACTTGACCGGGACATATGCTGTATAGCCCTTTGGGCCCCAGGGTCAAGTAAATAGGGATGGGCACTGTAGACCCTCCTTAAGGGGACGGTGGAGCTTAAAATCCTTAAAAATAATTTTTTTTATTTTTGTAAATTTCAACTTAAATATTATTCAAGGGTTCGTTATATACATTATGGCATGCATTTATCACAAAAAAATTAAAAAAAAATTTATTTTTGAGAAAAAAATGGAATTTTACGCGTCGTCTTAGAAATCTTCGAAATGCCCCATGCGTCTTCAGTATCAATGAAAATCCCCAATATTTTTTATAAAAGTTTGGTTTATATACATAAATAAAATCAAGCATCGAATTTTATATATTTGAATTTAAAGGTAAAAAAAAAAAAATTCAAAATTTCAAAAAATTTTCGAAAAAATTTCAAAATTTTTCAAAAAAAAATTTTTCTTTAACCTTTAAATTCAAATATATAAAATTCGATGCTCTATTTTATTTCTATATATAAATCAAACTTTTATAAAAAATATTGGGGGATTTTCATTGATATGGAACGCGCAGGGGGCACTTCGAAGATTTCTAAGACGACGCGTAAAATTCCATTTTTTTGTCAAAAATAAATTTTTTTTTAAATCTTTTTTTGTGATAAATGCATGCCATAATGCATATAATGTACCCTTGAATAATATTTAAGATGAAATTTACAAAAAAAAAAAAAAAAAAAAAAAAAAAAATTGAAAAAATTTGAAATTTTGAAAATTTTTCGAAAAAATTTCAATTTTTTTCAACTTTTTTTTTTTAACCTTTAAATTCAAATATGTAAAATTCGATGCTCTATTTTATTTCTATATATAAACCAAACTTTTATAAAAAATATTGGGGATTTTCATTGATATGGGAGACGCATGGGGCATTTCGATGATTTCTAACACAACGCGTAAAATTCCATTTTTTTCACAAAAATAATTTTTTTTTAAAATTTTTTTGTGATAAATGCATGTTATAATGTATATAATGTACCCTTGAATAATATTTAAGTTGAAATTTACAAAAATAAAAAAAAATATTTTCAAGGATTTTAAACTCCACCGTCCCCTTAATGGATCATAAAGTCACAGGTTTAGTTTTTATACTCATTCTTATTCATTACTTTTTACTTCAAATATTTCTTTATAAATTTAAATATGTATTTTTTAAATTTTAAAGATTTTTTTTTCACCAATGAAGAATATATTTTAAGTTAGCATTCAATTTTACACATTACCTAATAATTTTTATTTAATCAGTTTTATTATACATATTTCATTTGCAAAAATATTTTAGCTTCAATAACATTGTGGAAATTCATATTTTAAGCTATTTTTCTGTTTTACTCATGATTAATGTTAATTATTCAATACTGTGTTTGACTTTGTCTATATACTTTTTTTTTCCCATAAAAATTAAAACAAACTTTCTTTTTTTTATGTAGTATATCTGTATCTGTATAATAAGTGTTATAAGGTAACATCTGCTGGTTCTTTGCAAGTTTTATTTATTTTAATTTATTGCATAAGTTTTAATTTATTTTTGTTCGGAAATGCATTAAACTAGCAGATGCTGTTGTTCAGTAACTATGTAATAGAACTGTGCTTTCCATGTTTTTTTTTTTTTTTTTTTCCAGGCCAGCAACCATTTTTTTGAGTACACTAATGATTGCAAAATATTCACTAGTCTTTAATATATGAACATATATATATATATAAAAAAAAAATACTCAGCTATAGAATTATTTTGTTAAAAGTTAAAATTTTGTTACTTAATAATGTCCACTTTCAGTAAACAAAATAAATAAAATATTTTTAATAAGCAGATTTATTCAGAAAGTTGCCCTTTCGGATTTGAGAACAACCTTAGAATAAAAAAGAAACTCAAGATATGAAGTCAAATAAAAAAACATTGAAAAATTGTGTGCTAGCGAAGCACATGTTTACTTTTAACTAAAATATGCAATAACATATATTTAAATCATCTATTGCATAATCCAATCCACTATTTAGATCTGACAAAAAAATAGGGGGAAATCGAGATAAGGTTCGCTTGAGACATAATAGAAAAAAGTCTCATAAAAATGCCTAAAAAGATATATTATTAATTTTTAGTTTAGACATTTAAAAAGTAATATGTATTATAACATAGCTTAGAAAAAAAAGCCTGAGTATTAAGTCTGATGGCTGTTTAAATGTGTTAGTGGATGACAACTTTTATAAATATACTTTCCATTTTAAGATCAATGTTTTCAGTAGTCTAAAAATCTAGTAAAAAGGTATTTCTGTTTATTAACTGTTGCCTTTTTTTTTTTTTTTTTTTTTTTTTTTTTTTTTAACTGGCAGTTTCTCAGAAGTGTCAAATGTCAATACACAATACTTCTTGAAACGTGTAAAGACTCTACTGCTAAATTCAAATCATTCCGGGAATTCTTTATAAAAAGCTTTACTTTCAATAAAAGATAATTATTCAGGTAGTGTTCTAACAGAAAAATCCGATATCTCAGATGGCAAATAGTTCAAAGAAATTACTTTGAATAGCCATGGAAAAGCATATTATATTTATGAAACTACACCATATATTTATTTATAGCATTAGTAATCAAAAGTTTGTTTATTAAGATTTTCGAGGTATCAGTGTTTCACTATGTAGAACATTTTATTCATAGAACATAAGACTGAAGGATGGAACATAAGACTTTTACTATAAATGTTTAAATTCTAAATGATTTCAATTTTCTACATAATTGATTGTAATTATTTAATTTAAATTATTTTTAAATGAAGTTATATTACTTATATATCCAACAATGTTTATTTTTATCAATAAATATGCATGTGTATGTAATAGGAAAAAATATATATATTTTTAAACCCGGTTTAAACCAAAAAAACCCAGGTTTTTTTTTTTTTTTTTAACAGGTTTTTTACCAACCCTGCTGCAAAATGTAAGAAATATAGCGATGTCAAGCAATCATTAACCATGAAGTAAATATCTTGGTATTCGACAATTTGTACATTTTACAAAAAAAATCTTAAAAAATCAATAGTTTGTGCTTCAGAATCAATTGTGAAAGTTCTCTTCTCAAATTCCACAACCTTTTAGACTTTTTGTGTGTAACATCACTAAATCTCGGTACCTGGAACCTGGAATTTTTTCTTTTTTGGTATGGAAAACCTGAAAAAGTCAAAGAAATCTGTAGCTCAGCTGGAATAGACACCCTGAGAAGATAAAATTAAATTTTTGCGGTGTGTCATCAGAAGTGCATTTCTGTATGTGTGCATCATTGCAAATGAGTTAAGGACTAACATTCAATAGGGTTTGGTTTTTGTTTTATTTATTGCTTTTTAAAAAAGAAACGTAAAAAACTTCAGTTATGAACTTAGTTTTAAACAAGTAAAATTGCAATTTATTAAAATGTATGGAAAAATGTTTTAAGCTGTTACTATACCAGGAACTTACATAGTCATTGAAAAAGAAATGGTTGAATTTGTAAGAACTATTAAATTTGTTCAATATTCAGCTACTTGTTATAATGTTTAAGCAGTTTATTTAGCATTTTTCTAATACTAATAATATTCAGTGTTAAAGTAATTAATAAAATGTGTTTGTAATCTGAATTATAATGCAACTAATTTCACTTTTAGATGATACCCAAAATTAGCTAGGTTTTTAATATTGAATGTCTTCAAAACTAATCATTAAAACTTTGTTCATTTACTAGTATGACAATGGCTCGCTAAACATTTCTTTAAAGATATTTAGGCATAAATTTCTAATCATTTGCCTATTCTGGTTTTGCTCTGCAACAGTGCCCCCCCCCCCCCCCCCCCAAAGTCCATAAAGAGTCATAAAGTGCAGCACATTTTTTTAAATTAACAGTATTTAGAGTAAAATTTAATTCTGCGATAGTGTCAGCTTTATTGTTTCTTGCATTCTTTTATTTAACTTGATCTCTGTATTAAGATGAAATTTTGTATTGGGTCGTTCCGTGTCAAATCAACACAAAATTGACAATTTTTTTACCTCACCATCTCAGAATTTGATGAAATTTGGTAAGGAGTTTGTTTTCATGTAGACTAAGAAAAATACCAAGTATTATTTAAATATATCAATCCATTCCAGAATTACAACCTTGAAAAGTTGCCAAAATTTGGTCAAAAATGCACATACAGGACATTTTAAAATTCAAGTTGCAGCTTCTCTAATTAAGATACAGAGCTGAAAAGGGTGTCATTTTAAAACACTTTTCATGACTTTTCAAATGATATGTAACAACATAGAGGTTAAGTGGGAAAAAATATTTTGAAAATCAAATTCAAAATTTTAAATTTGAATAATTCAAAAAGTACACTTTCGAAAATTTTCAAAAAAATTTAAAAAAGGGTTCAGACTGTTTTTAACCGGTACAGTAAATATGAAAGTGGGACAGCAATGGACTAATAGATTTTTAACAAATCAAAAACATCAATTTATTGAAATTTTCCATCACTGAATACAACATTTAAAAAAACAAAACAAAATAAGGCCTAATAATTTCTTTTTAATCATAGCAGTTTTTTATTCATACATTAAACCCTTTAAAGGCTGAACTATAAATGGCAACCAATTTGTCCCGAAAAAGTGACAATTTTTTTTTTTATAATTATAGTATTATAGCAACTACTTATTGTAGTTAGACCTATAACGGAGGAAATTTTCAATGAATGCAAGTTTTTGAAATGTTAAAAAGCTATGAACCCATTGTTGTCCCATTTTCAAACTTACTCTGCTTATTAAAAACAGTCTGAACCCTTTTATAAATTGTTTTGAAAATTTTTGAAAGTGTACTTTTTGAAATATTCAAATTTAAAATTTTGAATTTGATTTTCAAAATATTTTTTCCTACTTAACCTCTATGATGTTGTATGTCATTTGAAAGGTCATGCAAAATGCTTTATAATGACACTTATTCTAGCTCTGTATCTTAATTAGGGAAGCTGCAACTTGCATTTTAAAATGTCCAGTTGTAGCATTTTTGACCAATTTTTGGCAACTTTACAAGACTGTAATTCCCAAACTGGTTAATATATTTCAATAATGCTTGGTATTTATCTTAGTCTACATGAAAGCAAACTCTCTACAAATTTTCATTAAATTCTGAGATGGTGAGGTAAAATCAGTGTGTTGATTTGACGTGGAATGACCCTATTCTATTTTTCACTCACTTCCCGATATACTAAAATTAACGAAACAATGTACATAGGCATGTTTCCAATGGCAATATAATATTTTAATATTTTTTGAACTTAATAATTTTAAAAGCAGTCTTTTGTTAGCCAGGTGCAGGTAATAAATCACCAAATAATTTTTATAATTATAACGATTTATGAGTTACAAGAACAATTGAGTTAATTATGCTTCAAACCACGCTCTCCCTTGTGGTGGAACTGCAAGACCGAATTATTTCAAGTACTGGAAAGTAGAAAATATAAGTGATAGATAGTAGTGTATCTCCATAATTTGATTTTTCAATATGATTTTTTAAAAACATTTGAATTTTGTTCTGCAAAACTAATTTTTCATTTCTGTTTTTTTCTTTTGTTTTACAGAAAAATATGAAAATCTGGAAGTAAAGTTCTTTAAGAAGATGGCTGTGAATTTTCAGCTCTTTTATCAACGTTTGTTGACTAATAGCACGATTCTAACAGGAATAATTTTACTTGTAATGTATTTGTAATAAATTTGATCAACTTGTAAATAAATTAAAAAATTATTTTTGATTGCTTTACATTTTTGGTGAAAAATAAAATTGTGTGACAAAATGGCATTCAGTTCTAGTGTTTTAATATATTTTCTTTTTAGAAAAGTGAAATAAAAGGAATAAAGCATTTCTCCTTTTTCCTTCTAAGAAAACCACCTTCTTTGCTTCATAACAAAAATGGGGGTTAAATAATAATTAATAGTTTTTATATATTATGTATAATTCAATAAATATCTGGATTTATGTAGATTATATATTTTAAACTTTGACGGCCTGAAAAAGTAATATGGTACAAATTATACATTAGTATTGCTTGGAGATGACACATTAAATATTAACTGCTCTTCAAAAACTGTTATGATTTAAATGAAAGTTTGTCTATAATGAGTGTTGAAATTACAATTTTAATATGGATAATATTGTATAGTGCAATTTGAATTTTTGATAGTCTAGGTAATATTGTTAAAAAATGAAATATAAAGTGCTCATTACTTAATGATCCTTATAGAGTAAGAAAAACAAAGATATATTTTTATTATGAAGTTCATTTGAAAAAAAAAACATGAACGATTAGTGCCTGAGTAGCGGTTATATATTGTTAAAAAAAACTGCCACCAATATTTTGGAAAAATATTCTTTGCCTTTAATAAATTCTAAGATTGAATAATGAAAAAAAAAAAAACTTTAAAAGTGGTGCCAACTGGCCTTCTGTCAATTCATAATTTTGAAAAAAAAAAAAAATGTATGTTGAAAATTAATTTCTTTTACAGTTCATGAAATGAGGTATGTCAAGGATGGGTTGTGTGTGTGTGTTTGGGGGGGGGGGGTAAGACCTTAACAGACTACAACAACATATTACATTATAGACACACTTTTATCCCCCCCCCCCCGATTAATTATATACCAAAGAAATTATTGTAATGAAGTGGCATATTTTCAACTATAATTTAAAGTACCAAATTACACAAATAATCTATCTTAAAAAATCGATTTAAATTCTAATGATCAATAAAGTTAACATTTTCTCAGTTTACAAAAATGAAACTCCTGTGGTCTTGTATTTTATTTTCCAGTTGGATAATTAAAAGGAACATCCAGGTAAGAAATTCTGTGTAAAACATGGTACTGTAAAAGCGTCGGATATAATTGTTATATAACAATTTTGAATGGAAATGAAGAAACTAGTTAAAAAATTGCTCTTTTGGCTAGCATATGTTCAATATTTTTTAAAAATACATTAAAGGCTTTGTTATCAAATTTTCTTTGTTAACTGTAAATTTGGTTCTTGCAGCTGTTTAGGAATCTCAATATTTATAAAAACTAAAGCAACTATAAAAAAGAAATTTTTTAGGTGAATATGTCTCTATAAAAATATTTAAGGTTGAATATTGTTGAACGTTCATTTACTAACAGCAAATTTGAAATTTGTTCTGTTCAAAGGTGATGAGCAGATAAGGCTCAGTTATGCCTCCATTGGAATTATCTTTTAAGGCTGTTCTCAACTGCTCTGCTCAACAAGCGCAAAACCTTTTGACATATTTACAAATTCATTTTTTAATGGAAAGATATAAAATTGGAAAGCCTGACCTTGGAAGCGATTTGGAATCTGTGTTTTCGATTTTTTGATCAATCAATTACCTATCGGGTTATAAGAGATTTTGATCACGTGACACGTTATTTTTCTCCCCCTACTGAATGGATTTTCTTCTTTCGTTCGGAACTTCAGTTCAAAATGCCCAGTTTGACAGTATTTTCTGAAAGATCTATTGCGTTTACAAGAAAACTGAAAAACAGTTCGATGGCATAGTTTCTGAACACTTAGTTTTATGCGTATCCGAACAAAAATGAATTAAAACTTACGTCAGAAAGTTAACCCTTTTGATTTGAGAACAGTCTTGAATGTTTTGATAAAATTTAGGATCTAAATGCATTTTGTTCTGTAAAATGTATTCTTTTTTAATTATTTGACTTTTAATAAAAATTGTTTTTAACTTAAGTGTATGTTAAAGTAAAACATGTATGAAAGTCAGGATGGTGTTATGAGAACATATTTAAAAAAATAAAATTTCCTAGACCTGGTCCAAATTTTACATAGTATAATTTAATATATAATATGTGAAAACAGTTTATAATATAAACTGTTTTCAGATAAACACTTCAAAACCAGTAAATTTAGATTCTAATTTTTATCAAAATATTTTTTAGAAGAAAAATTTTCTGTCCCCCCCCCTCCACCCCCCAAAAATCATTTACTGAACTTTTGTGTGTGTGTGTGTGGGGGGGGGGGGGTTAAACAATATAATTCCGACCAGCTTCGGGCTAGTTATCATCCATGATAACCAATAGCGGCATAGATGTGGCTAGTTTCTGGCTTGCATTCATTAATGATGCCCATTGATGGCACAAATGTGGCTAGCTTCCGGCTTGCATTCATTAATTATGCCCATTGATGGCATAAGTGTGTCTGGCTTGTGGCTAGCTTTTATTTAAAATGACCCTTAATGGCATAGCTGTGGCAAGCTTTTATTCAGGAATGCCATTAAATGTGTAATTGTGGCCAGTTTGTGGCTTAATATCAGTTTTAGATGACCGTTAATGGCGCGTTTGTGGGCAACTTATTGTACTTGCGGCCAATTTCCTTCCGGCCTTATTGTGTCCGGCGTGACACTTTTTTGACGGAGCCGTTACGGCCAATGATAGCGGGCCGCCATCAGACAATTTCGGCCAAGGCTAACGAACCCATCAGTGGCCCACAAGTTCTGTGTTTGTTGGGTAGACACTCAAAAGTATTCCATTACATTTTGGTCTATGGGGGAAATGTCGTAATTATATAAATATATAGCACCTATAGACGTCATCTGGTCCGTCCGTCTGTCCACATATATCAGCGAAAAATCTATCCGGCCGAATGGCTTGAAATTTTAGATATATAATCGTTTCAGAATTTTGTCGAGTCATTTCAAATTTTATGAAAATCGAGTCAAAACTTAAAAAGATATGAATAAAAGTTTTCTTTATTCTATTATATCCTATCAAACGTAAATAATTCAATGATATCCCATGATATGTAATGATTCTAGATTGCCATGGTGATTACGTCCTATTTAAGATGAAGTCCTATTATTTTCGTATTAGTGAATTTATTATACCGGGTGTCCCAAAAAGGACTGACTGATTTTAAAATTCAATAACTTGCAAACGGTGACAGATATTTAAAAAATTCTTGCAGGAGGGTTATGCATAAGGTCAAAAGTTTTATTACAGTGATTTTCGATTTTAGTTCGAATTACAAACAATAGATGGCGCTGTAAGCAATAGTCGCTAAACACAGGCTCGAATTCTGTTCCTTTCTCTTGTTCCATGCTGAAAATGGAGATGGAAATGTATTATCCGGGCCACGAAGTACCAAAAATCGAGCCTGAATTCAGCGTCTATTGATCGCAGCGCCATCTATTGTTTGTAATTCGAACTAAAATTGAAAATCACTGTAAAAAAACTTTTGACCTTATGCATAACTCTCCTGCAAGAATTTTTTAAATATCTGTCACCAGTTGCAAGTTATTGAATTTTAAAATCAGTCAGTCCTTTTTGGGACACCCGGTATATAATCGTAATAAATTTTGCATTCATGCATTGTCGCATAAGGGAGCAACAGTTATTGCACCAAGATCTGAATATTTATAAAATATCGTGTTATAGTACGAACGCATCCCATTTGCTCCGTTTTACGTACAATTTCCGACTTGTTTCTTCTCTCGGAATATGAAAAATATTATCAACATATCGTTTTTGATACACACAAAAACCCATGTATTCTACTTGTGATAGTTTATACATAGGCACATGTTACGTGTGTGTGCATTGGGATGTGTCCACTATTCAGAGGTGACATCGTACAAATATATAAGTGTTAGAAAGTAAAAAAGTGTTTCCTGAAGAGGTATCCACTTTTCGGGAGTGTCCATTTTGAAGGTCTTATTGTATATAAATTTTTAACCTGAAAAAATATTTTGGATATTCTTTTGAACATTCGCATCAAACCGAACCGAACCCGAACCGCAACGAAAAAATGTAGCGCCAATCCGACCCGTTGCAGGAATCTAGATTGTACCGTGAGTTCTGAATCACCTTCTATACGCGTGCTATGTTCGTAGGCCTTTAGCTTAAATTGCGGCTGGTAGGACGAATAAGAATTGAGATACGTTTACACTTTTATTTTATTTGCTCAATTATTTCGTTATGCACAATTTATTTTTCAATCCAAGCAAGAATGGTGATGTAGCAACTAATCATTTTTATCTAAACTATTTCAGAAGTTTGACAAATTGTCGTGTTAGAAAATCGATTATCTAAATAAAACCATTGTATACTCGTAAACTTACTTTAACGATAGTATTCACCCGAGTTTAATCAACGGATTAATTCATGGATCACAGTTAAATTATATTTACACTATGATCTAAATTAAAGTAACATTTTGGAATAAACATTATTTTTATCAATTTACGAGATTTATAACGAGATTTTTGTTGTCAGCAATGCAGAGAAGATTGCTTGTATTTTTTTATAAAAAATTCCATGCGTATTGAGGTTCTTATGAAAACAATCTATAGTCTGAACGCGCCCTAACCCTTTCCGACGCGGTGGTTCCAGTCTGGGACACCTAATTTTAATTCCGAACTTACAATCGGCACCAAGAATATTTTAATAAAATTTTGCTTTTATAATGAAAGTTTAAAATAACAAGTTTTTAATTTCTAAAAAAGTCGTTTGTAAATTCCGGTGTCAGTCAATCATTTCATCATTTTACAACAAAATTTGTCCATGCCGGAACGGGTTAAGTTAGATGAAAAGTCTTTCCTTTTTAAAATTTTATCATAAAATATTGGTATGCTAGAGAGGAAAAATCTTTTTAACTGAGCTAAAAGAAAATGTGTAGACTTAAATGTTTTACAGCTTTAATCGATATGTAAATCCAAACAATGAAAGTTGAAATATGTAATGCAATATAACTAATAAAATCAGCTAATCACGATGTCTATAATTTTTATTTGGATGATAGACGTTGCAAGTTGCCAGGAAAACATTCCTATTTACAAGTTTGTGAAACACTGAGCAGGCACGTTTGCGATTCTTTTTTCAAAGATTCCTATTTTTTAGTTTGGCTTAAAAAAAAAAAAAAAAAAAAAAAAAAAAAAAAAATGCAAACCCATATTACTTATGCTACTATATTTCGAACTATTTTTAATTTTATATAATGCGCTTTCCTTAAAAAGTTTCTTACATCCAATTACTCACGGACAGAAAAAAAATTATTTCTACCACAGATTAATTTATTGCTCTCGATCTTTATTTATCTGGCTTCCTACGAAAAAGCCAATATACGGAATCTTGTGATAAAAAGATACAATTTTATCAAGATGTTAATAAAACGTGATATAACATATTGCTTGACTAATCAAGCAATAAATTACCTTGGAATGGTTTTTTACTTCACTTGAAGTGTGTATTAGAAAAGGCTACTTCTATAATCTCATATATGAATATTCTATGTTAAAGTTTAATAAAACAATTTACTGCTTTTGAATTTCTTACTTTTATATTTCAAAAAAATGTTAGTTATTTTGGCTTGAAAAATGTTAAAGTAAAATATTTCAGTGCTTTTTCTTGCAAAAATATAAAGTTGATGCAAAATAGAAAGTATTACTTGGAATTTAATTGTACATTGCAAAATGAAAATTCGCCAATAAAATAAATAATCTGGTATCTTTCGCAGTGTGATTAATTTATATATAGATATTTACTATTGATATACTAGACTAAATTACCAAAAATGAAGTTGTTACAATCTATCTATGAAGACATGTCGAAAATTAGATGAATACCTCTCTGCGTTGATTCATAAGCTCCGCATAGTGATTAGTATAATGTTTAGAAAAATGCGGTAGAAACGAAGTTCACTGGGGTTTTAGCATTTTGAACAACATATTATTACAACTATATCTAAATATATTTGATTGTCTTTATTTATAAAATATTCGGTGCTTCATTCCTATATCGATATTTTCCCAATTCTTTTTATTGAAACTGATGTCATTCGGAAAACATATCACCAGAAAAACTATGCAGAGTAAAAATCTTCGCTCGGAGTGCAAGGAAATTGCCCAAGTAGCCACACCTCTCAAACGAATAGTTTTCGAGAAAAACGTGAAATTAAAGATATGACGTCACATCCAGGGTACCGAAAATAAGCTTTACTGAATCGCATGAAACTGCTAAACGAGTAAGGAATAAAGATTTTTGAAAAGTAAAAGATTTAAAAAATAATAAAAATTGTATCCCATAGGCTTACGTAAGGGAAACATTTTAAAAATAGATAGGCGGTAGGCGTGTGTCTAACACGGAAATAGACAGCTGTTGTTCGGTTCACTTTAAAAGACGGTAGATAAAAACTCCGAGCAATCTTCGCATAGTGATAGTGTATTCCGTTTTTGAGTAATGCAGCAATTGCTTTATCTTTGGTCAGTATAAAAAGTATTTCATTATAACCTGTTAGGATGTATGTGACGTCATACTATTCCTCTGGCTGTTCCCGAAAACAATGTGTTGTCAATGTAGGGTGGTTCTTTGAACAAGTTTTATGTACTCAGAGCGAGGATCCACATTTTGCACAGTTTGTCTGGTAGTAATTGGAGACAAAGTATTTCCCATGATATGTCTCTTGGCTAGTTCCATATGTTACTTAAATTGTGTAAAATAAAATAAAATAAAGAACCATTAGTGTAAGAATAATAAATCGATGACTTATACCAATTTCAAATTGGGAAAATAAAAACTCAAAAATACAATTGAATTCAAGTGTTCATGAATAAGAAATCCGAAAGGAATTATTTATATGTCATACGTTATAAGATAATGATGTCAATTAATTTCAATGAAAAGAAAATATACATGACAATTATAAGATATTTTGTATTCTTTTCGCATGTTTATTGCTAACAATATCAAAAAATTTAAAAATTTATTTTGAAGGGAAGGAATTAGCTCTATGATAGATTCTATTAGTCTATGAGCTAGCCAAAAACAAAATAGGGAATATTTATCAAGTATATTTAGTTTATATGCATAAAAAACTAAATATAAAGCTTTTCATACGCTTATGATACAGTGATTGAATTTTTGTAAAATAGGGCAAAACAGTATTTCACAGAAATAAAGTTATTTATGAAATTTTACTTCTTGGAAATTTCACTTTACATGTGAAGACATCAAAGTGCAAGTAAACACATTTTTTAATATTAGGAATATTTAAATAGCTTTGGGAATCCGTGTAAATGCCTTTGACTTTTTTTGAATGACATTTCAAATAAAAAGATCTTTTGACTAAGAGAATGTCAAAATACATGTTATTCAATGCGTTCGGGAGAAAAAGTGTTCGTTAGAATGTAAACAGGTTTCAAAATATTGAAAATAATAAGTAAAATAAAATATTTATCTGATAATATCCTTTTATAAAACAATTTTGTTATACTGGTGTTTATTTTACGGTATGTTAAAAAACTGTACAATTCTTGCTAGTTTGTTTATTTTAAAAAGAATTAATTAAGAACAGAATGTTAAATTTATGTAAATGTTACTTTAAAATGATAACACTTTACAAATTCTGAGAATTTTATAATAAAATCGTTATGAACGAATTTCAGGAGAAATATGAAGGATAATTTTTTTTATTTCAACATACAAAAAGAAAAAAAAACTACTGTAAGCCTACCGATCTTTGCTTCAACTATTCCTGGTGCATGGAAAGATGTTCAATAAATGATATATATATATATATATATATATATTATTAATCTAAATTATTATTTCGTAAAAATTTTAGAATATTTTAAAAACAACTGAATATATTCTAATAAATAAAAATTACTGTGACTTATCCAGTTTTAATGTATTTAAATAAATAGTTATTGTTTCGGAAATCTAATAAATAAACATTTGATGCTGATAAAAACGTCAGATTTTCGAAATTTTTTTTGCTTTATTAACAGAGCTGCCAATACCACAGATATTTTAGTGCTACTATTTTGAACAGAAACATCCCTTTTATTTAATGCAGTAATTATGTGAATAATTAAAACAGATTACTATTCGGAAAAGTAGCACTGAAAAATTTGGAGGGCTGGCAACTGTTAGTAATCTATGCTTCTGCAATATTTTGGGTTATATGTATTAGACAGGGATCCAAACAGATTTTGCACTATATTTAATATGATATGACCAATCGGAAACATGTATTTTTTTGCTTAATTTTCAAAAGCGCTAAAAATATGGAAATTTCTCTTCATTCGTTAATCTCGGTTAAAAAATAGCGAAAGACCTATCTGGATCCCTAGACATATCTTATATTAAAACTATTAAAATAAATTTTCAAAGTTCTATAAGACACACACACACACAAAAACTCTTTTAGCCGTATTATTCATTTTTCATGCAAAGCGTTTAGGCATTTATTCTTTGAAAGACGTTTGTACATTATTACCCGACTGCAAAGAAGGGTTACGTGTTTCACACGTATCTGGGTATGTGGATTTCTTTTTACCCTCAAAACATCCCAGCGGCTGGATGGATTTGAATGAATGGGGTCTCTATCGATTCGTTTTAACTGTCCGATGGTTATAGGCTAGGTTTTGTTTTTATAAATTCAAAACGGCGGCCGCAAAATAAAAAATGGCGCTAGAGACGAAAAAAATTTTACGCACCATATTGAGTGGCATATCATTAGATAGGACTTTCAAAATGAAGACGATGTTTCATTGGCTATTTTACAGTCAGAAGCTCCGTTTAAATATTACACAACCTGGAAGTTGTGTAGGTAAGATCTCTAGCTTTATTGCAACTCTAACCTTCATAGACATCTATAAGCCTCATCCAAACAGTGTTTATATATAGGAACTAACAATTAAACACAACTTAAAAGTCATCAATACCAGTAAATAAAAAAGATAGGTAAGTAATATAAAAAATAGCTTCACGTTGATGAGAAATATTAGTTCGCTTTTTACGCAGTCGGGTTTTTTGAGTTTTTTTAAATTTAATTTTTACTTGTTTATATCACTTAATTTTAATCCCCAGCTGCCAACTGTTGCCTTAGAAATTTTTAAATAACGTTCTGCTTTTATACTTTTAGTGATAAAAGCATTTATATACGAGGGTCACTCTAAAATTTTTGAGATACAACTAGGTTTTTAAAGTTATACTTACAAAATTTTAGGTGTGTTCAAAGTAGTCTCCTTCAGCATCAATGCACTTTTGTAGACGAATTTTCCACAGATTAAATGCCTCAAGCCATTCATTTCTTGGAATAGATTAAAAAAATGCATTTATAGCCACATCAATCTCTTCTTCTGAATGAAAACGACGTCCACGTAAGTTCTTTTTTAGATTAAAGAATAACCAAAAGTCACACATAGCTAGATCAGGTGAATACGGTGGATGTTCTATCACTTTAATTCGTTTTTGTTTAAGAAACTCGACTGTTAATCCGGCTGTATGTGAAGATGCATTGTCATGGTGAAGCATTAGTCCCCTAACATTCACTTCTTGTAGCATTTCTGGAAGACATTTAGTGGTATACCAGTTTGCTGTTACTATCTTCTGTCCTTCCAACTTGATGGCTTTGACCAATCCCGTACTTCTGAAGAAAACGGCATACATCACTTTTTTCAGTGCGCGTTGTCTTTTCAAAATTGTCGACGTGGGATCATCTTCAAAGACCCATACTTTGCTTTCTTGACGTGTTGGAACGTCAAAAAACGGTATGTACGTTTCATCACCAGTTACAATTTTAGAAACGATGCGGTGGCTACCATCATTTAGCAATTTAAGAGTTCCTTTACTGATTCTGAAACGCTCCTCTTTTTGGTGCTCAGTTAGATTATGGGGAACCCAACGGCAAACTACTTTTTTCATATGCAATTCTTCATGAATAATTTTGTGTATGGCTGCGGATCCAATGTTAAGTTCCTTCTGTATCATTTGATAGGTACAGCGGTTATCATCCATTAACATTTTTCGTATGGCAGAGACATTATCCGGGATTATTGCCGACGGCGGCCTTCCTGTGTCTTCTTCATCCTGAAGAAAATTGCGACCTCTGAAAATTCTTTAAACCATCTGAATACAGTAACACGAGCTGAAGATTCATCACCAAATTCTGGTTTCAACCGTTGAACGCATTCTTCTTGCTTTAATCCGGCTTTAAAATCGAAGGAAATCATAGCGCGAAAATGTTCTCGCGTCAACTCCATCTTCTCTTCTGTTTAAAATTTATTCTACGATACATAAGTTGAAGTAAGTCAGTAAAAATTGTCTCCTGTGTTACAATACTTTGTATTTTAAAATTAAACCGTTATTTTTATTTTGTAAATTCTCGTCTGCGCGTATCTCCATAATTTCAGAGTAACCTTCGTATATATATATATTTTAATGAATTTGTTCGTAAATTCAGGGGAATTTTCAACAGTACAATAACGAAATTACTTTGAACCTGAAATGGTTACTGGCGTTTCCTGATTGGTGAAGAAAATATGTTTCCTTTACAATGTGGTTTGGATCAACACCACCTAGAGACAATGCCGATGAGCTCGAATTCGACGTCTCGGCAGATCCACCATCAACGGTAAAAGTCACAAGAATAGGGTCCATTGAATGATCCGCTGATGGCCGATCTGCCGTAACGTCGAAATCGAGCCTGGCAGCATTGCCTCTAGGTTGTGTTGGTTGGATTGGGTTCTACACATACTTTCCAACTACAGCTCATATTCAAAATATTAGAATAATTACATTTTTTTACAAACTGAAAATATCATTTGGCAAATTTAATGTCTTTTTATGCAAATATGCAAATGATATTTTTATTAAGAACTTATTGTTGATTAAGCTTATTTATTATCTTAAAATTAATATCATTTTTGAAAAGATTAAATGAAAAAAAAAATATTTTGAAAAGTCAAAATATTAGAATATTTATTCAAATGGTTCAAATATTAGAATATTTTGCATTAATTCTCCTTTAATTATCACCAATTCATAACTGGTGGCATCATTGATTATATTCAGACGATTATATTTAAAATCAATATTCTCTTTGCAGTTTGTTTGCTTTTTCGTCTTAAGATGGGTCGTGTGAGTGATATTCCTGAATCTATTAAACTTAGGATGGCTGATTTGTGATGGCACGGTAAAAATCAATGTTATATAGCGAATTTTTTACACTGATCCCAATCAAGCGTTAATAAAATAGTAACACAATATTTAAAAAATGGAAAATTTCAGAATAATCGCCGAAATGGCGGCCGAAAACTAAAAAATCTGCTAGAGATGACAGGAAACTGAAGCGTATAGTTAAGAAAAACCGTTTTAAAAGTGTTCGATTCTTGCACCGAAAATGGAAAAAAGAAGGAGTTGAAGTTTCTACATCGAGAACATTAAGACGTCTCCATAAATTTAAGTTTGAATTTCGTGTACCGAAAACAAAATATCTCATGACTGCAAAACAAAAACGTATAAGATTGAATGTGTGGAAATGAAGACGTTTATGGAGCGAAGAAGATTGGAAAAACATATTAGTTAGTGATGGAATTATGTTGTATAGATACAAAACATACTTTCATCACTAAATAATATATTTTTCCAATCTTCCTCGCTCCATAAACGTCTTGATTTACAGCAATTGAATCTTATATGTTTTTACTTTGAAGCCATGAGAGATTTTGTTTTGACAACTTGCGATTTTCCATGCCAAGTCGATGAAATTTGAGATTTTTTCCTCGTTTCCTCAACAAAATTTGTGATTTTTCCTTGCCTGATTTTGCCTTGCCCTTTTTTTCACGCCTGATCCACAAAATTGCGATTTTTTTCACGCCCGATCAACGAAATTTGCGATTTTTCCGAGCCTGACCGACAAAAGTTCGTGATTTTTCCGTACCTGATCGACGAAATTCGCGATTTTTACGCATCCGATCAACGAAATTTGCGATTTTTACGCGCCCGATCAACGAAATTTGCAATTCTTAACTGACTGACAAATTTGAAATTTTTTCTCGCTAGAAATTGATGAAATTCGCAATTTTTTCTCGTGATAAACTGACCAAACTCACGATTCTTCCGCAGCCGATCATCAAAATTTGTAAATTTTCCGCGCATCATCGACATAATTCGTGATTTTTCTGTGTCCATTCGACGAAATTCACGATTTTACTTCGCCTGATTGACAAAATTCGCGATTTTTCGTCCCTGATCAACTCAATTTTCAGTTTTTTCCGCGCTGATCGACGAAATTTGTGATTTTCCTTTTCCCGATCAACGAAATTCACGATTTTTCTGTGTTCGATCGACGAAACTCGCCCTCTTTCTGTGCCCGATCGACGAAACTTGTGATTTTTCTGTGCTTCATCGACAAAATTCGTGATTCTTCAATGAAATTTTCTATTTTCCCTCGTTTAATTGACAAAATTTGCGCTTATTTCGTGCTCGATCAACAAAACTCGCGATTTTTCGTGCCCGAACAAAGAAATTCACTATTTTTCCTTGCCTGATCGACGAAATTTGCGATTTTCCAGTGCCCGTTCGATGAAATTCGAATTCAAATTATTTTGCGACTAGCGCCTGAGGAAATGGGAATTTCCTATGTCGATGTCGATATCTATGGTATCGGCCGGCCGATAAACGAAATTCGTGATTTTTAACTAACTGATAAATTTGCAATTTTTTCCAGAGAAAAATTGCCGAAATTCATCATTTTTTCCTGAGACCTATGGGGAAAAATTGCGATTTTTTCCAGTTATAAATTTACGAAGTTCGCGGGCCACAAGTTAACCCATCGCGGGCCACTTTTGGCCCGCGGGCCACAGGTTGTGCATCCCTAGTCTAGAAGCTATAACTCGACTACACTATATGGCAAAGGTGACCGATCACTTGCGATTTTAGACATTTTGATAAATATCTAGAAAAGTACAAAAGGAAATAACCTGAATCTGCAGGTGTGTAAACAGTATAGCATAGGTCATATATTTCCGCGATTTTTTTTTCCTGAAACCGCATAGGGGACCGTCAACAAATTGAAAAAGAATGAATATCTTTTGGATAACCCTGTAAGAACTAATGTAGCAAAAGCGTTCAAACTCGAGATTATTAATAAGTGGCGTATTAGAATATACTGTGTTCATTTTTATGAGGATAGCACGTATACTCGTAGAGAAATTAATGTTTTTATAAAAACAGTCCCAAATTTCGCCAAGTTTTTTTCTTATAATTTGCAAAGTTCTTAATATAAAGAAAAGGTTCTTTTCAGAAAATATGAACTCTGCAATCAGAATTAAAAAATAATACAAATTGGATGAAAAATGAGCAGGTTTACTAAAAAATGTTTCACACTGATGCGCGAAAGCAATCAAAATATAATGTGCATAATGTGTTAGCCAAATGTATAGAGCAACTTTTGTAAAAGTCTCAAAAACATAGTTTGAAACGTCTGATAATAATCGTTTATAGAATAAGCTCAAAATCCGTTGTTCCCAAAATGGAGCAAAAAGATGAGGGGTTGTATCCATATATCCATTGATTAGAGCCAATATAGCATAGACAATATTGCACGTACTACTGTATTTGGATACAGCCCCTCATCTTTTTGCTTCCTTTCGGGAATAACGGATTTTGAGCTTATTCTATAAACGATTATTATCAGACTTTTCAAACTATGTTTTTGAGACTTTCACAAAAGTTGCTCTATACATTTGGCTAACTCATTATGCAAATTATATTTTGATTACGTTCGAGCATGCGCAGTAAATATTATTTAGTAAACCTGCTCATTTTTTATACAATTGTTATTATTTTTTCATTCGGATTGCAGGGTGTTGTGTACAATGTTGTTTGTCATATTTTCTAAAAAAGAACTTTTTTTATATTAAGAACACTGCAAATTATAAGCAAAAAACTTGACAAAATTTGGGACTGTTTTTATAAAAACCTCAATCTCTCTACAAGTACACATGAAAATAAACACAGTATATTACAATAAGCCATTTATTAATAATCTTGAATTTGAACACTTTTGCTGCATTAGTTTTTACAGGGTTATCCAAAAGATATTCGTTCTTTTTCAATTTGTTGACGGTCCCCTATGGTGTTTCGGGAAAAAATTTTCGCGGAAATATATGACTTATACTATACTGTTTGCACACCTGCAGTTTCTGGTTAATTCCTCATGTATTTTTCCAGATATTTAACAAAACGTGTAAAATTGCAAGTGACCGGTCACCTTTGACCATATGATGTATGAAGAGCCCCCTCTCTAATTTACAAAAAATCCCTGCCAGCTCGGCAGGTAGATTTCGAACGTTAAGTACTAATTTCCCCCCAAGAAAACTAAATTAGGATTAGAGGCACACCCAGTTTAACAATTTTATCTGGCCGTTTTTCACGAGTTTTTAATTTTATTTTCCTGTAAGAGCTGGTTTTATGAGAATCAAGTGAATACGATAATTTTTAGGGTTCCGTACTTAAAAAGTAAGAACAGACACATTATAAGATCACTCCTCTGTCTGTCTGTCCGTCTGTCACAGCCATTTTACTCGTAAAGTATGAAACGTGAAAGGTCAAATTGGGGGACGTAATAAAGACTACTGACTCACATAATTTACAGATTAGTAAACAGTTACAAATGTTTTTTGGAAAAAAATGTACAGGGGCTAATTAAGTTACTTAAAGAAATCTTTTCTTTGTATATCGTGTGGTGTAATGGTGTGAAAGCTTTCGTAACGCTGAAATCAAAAATACATTTTATTTAATTTTAGGTATTATATTTTCAGAGATATCGTCGAAAATGTAGAGCAAAAATATGTTCCCCCTATTTATTTCCGAATCTTCTGGAACTAAAATTATGGAAAAATTAGAGGCAATAGAGATTAATTTAAACCTTGCAGGAAAATTATTGCGATTACCCTAGGTCACATAGTTTTCGAGAAAAGCGCAATTTTTCGTTACACACAAATTTCGATTTGCGGCCATTCAGCAAAGGTGTTGAGGAACGATGGGGGTATCTATCGTAGCAGACGCATAAAAGCATTGTTGATAATGATTTTCGCAAAAAATCGTTGCTAATTAGCCGAGATATTAATCCTTAAATACACAGACGGTTTGGACATACATAATGACAGGAGTGACATACTCTATGTATCATCGGATTTTAAGACGCAGATAGCAATTTTTAATGATATATTTCTGTAATGCCATTGCAGCCATGCAGTAATGCCAGTAGCAGCAAAAAACAATAAATATCAAATTGTTAAAAACAAACTAATTTAACTAGAATTAATCACATAAATACTATGGGATCGGTGACTAGTTTGGATTGAATGGGACTCTTAATACACCTCCCGTGTCTTTAAAAGTTAATTAAAAACCTATCTGGAAAAACGCGGCACGGACAAACGCAGCACTGCAATTTTGCGACCTCCTTTCGAGGCGCGCTTTGTACAATGCCTGTCAAGTTTAAACTTTAAACAAGGATTTTGTTTTAGCTACACTGTAAAAAGAAAAGATTATTACTACGCCGAATTTAGTTTTATGAAATGCCAAATGAAGTGTAAATATGCACTACTCTTATATCTTAATTAATTTCATCATAAACAGTTAGGATAAGATTAAAAAAAGTGTTTACAGAATAGCAATGTTTGATATTATTTAGGCTTCATATTTCTTTTAATTTTTATGATATAATCATTCATACTTCCTAGTACATACACCAATCCTACGTTGTATAGTCTTTTACAAAGTCTTATTATTCTTTTAGAAACTTTTTTTAACAATAGAGTGAATAATTCATATTTTTATTGTATGGATCCCTCTGAAAGCGAGTAATACTCGCACTTGACCGTTTATTTTCCTTCTACAACCCCCTCTTTTTTTTAGCTGTAAGACTTGGTCCTATCAAAACCTTGTCACTATAAAAGTTGTAGATTATATTAAGAAGATTTATAATAAATTTTATTAGATCTGATATCTTGTGAATTGACGAAATTAAGAATTTTTTACTTCGTCAACCCCTCTACCCCCCCTTTTTTTCTGTAAAAGTGGCCCTATGAAAAGCTTATCAATATAAAATTTGTAGATAATATTAAGAAGATTTATAATAAATTTAATTGTATTTGATATCTAGAGAATTGACGAAGTTATGATTTTTTTCTTCTTAAAGCCCCCTTTTTTTCGCCCTTGAGCCCAATTTTAATCAAATAATTGTAATAAATGAGTATTACTAAGTAATGTAAAGAATATGTAATGCAAGTACTAAATAATGCAAGTATGTTTAATAAATGTGTTAATAAATAAGTAATGCAAATATGTGTAATAAATATCTCATGCATAATAAATAGTAATTATGTGCAATAAATAACTGTCATGTATAATAAATAATAAATAATAAGTAATGTAAGTGTGTGTACTAAATAAGTAATAATAAGGTGAAATAAATAAGAAACCCTCATAGCATGCATGGTCACAGTGACGGCATTGTGACATCACTGTAAGTCACTGCGTCACGTCACATCTGTGACCAAAATGCCACCACTCAGTGATGTCGCATTGTGACTGAGATGTGAACTTCATAGAAAACTTAAAAAAATTACAAAAATTCTTCAAGACATGTTATTTACTGTATAAAATATTTTTCTGACAATAAAAAAATAAAAATTGTGACGTCACTGTTATGTCACTGCATGTAACGTACGTCACGTCACACATGTGACAAAAAACACCCTATTGTAAAGTCACAGTGTGACAAAAATATGAATTTCAAAAATATTCGAAAATGAAGAGAATTATTTTAAGCAATTATTTTAAGCAGGCCGTCTTAATATATTTGGGAGCTTGGATTGGATTGATTTTGTGCACATCTTACAAATTAATTTATATTTAGTATAACTTATTTATCGACATATCAGGAAATGATTTTTAAGAAAGTTTCGTTAAAAATTTTAGTAGTAACCATCACTGCGAACAATCACTTGACGTAACGACATCAATCTTGGGATAACCTGTTTCAAGTTCAAAAGGGGGTAAATTACCTTTTCTAGATGTCGAGCTACAGAGAAAGGGGAATGAATTAATTCGTTCAGTTTACCGAAAACCTATCGCAGATTTAAACGTTATACCTTCCGATGCATGCACCCCATTGCCTTACAAATTATTCACCTTCAGGTTCCTAACCAATCGTGCTTTCAAGATTTCTTCTGATATAAATTTGGGGGATGGATTAGAGAAAATTAAACTTATTGCTAGTGATAATGGATATCAGGTAAAATTATTTAACAAATTGATTTAGAGCTCCTTTTATACTTCTAAAAATAAAAATAAAACTATTAATGAAGTTACTATGAAAAGGGTTGTAGCAAACTATTTCCCGGGTTTCTTTGAACATATAAAAAATCAATGTCAAAAACTGTTGTAAGTTTTCGTAAAAACTCAAATAAATTTCACTTCACCCTTTCTTATCATATAAATAAAAACATACATTTATTTTACTTAAATAGGTGTCACAAATAAAAATCAAAATATGTTGACATGTTTCGGTTTAATAGTAAAAACCGTAATCATAACACACACATAATCAATAGAAATTTTTTTTCTATTGATTATGTGTGTGTTATGATTACGGTTTTTACTATTAAACCGAAACATGTCAACATATTTTGATTTTTATTTGTGACACCTATTTAAGTAAAATAAATGTATGTTTTTATTTATATAAAAAATCATTTAAGAAATTTTGGCTTATGTTTGATCTCGAAGCCGCCTCCGAAATTAAAGATGCTTTTAAATACTAAAATTGATCCGATTAATAGAGATGACCTCTCAGGAGTTTATATGATTCCATTTATTAGGGAGGGGGAATCAAAAATCATTATATAGGTATAACCCAACGAAAATTCAATATCAGATGTAAAGAACATAAAATACAATAGAGGTCCCAGACAACCACAATCGTCCTGTGGACGCTCTAGAATGGTCATAAAAATCCTATAGTTGTCATATCCTATAAAACTATCCTGTCAATGTCCAGAGAATAGTGAAGAACGGACGGTCCGGCTGCATTGTCCCCAAAGCGACTCACGGATGTCCCAAAAAGGATGTACTTGCGCAGCTCGACTCCTTGGCTCTTTTCCCTATACTCAAGGGTGCAACCGACCAACCTACTTACCAGAATTAATGTTTATTTTGTTTTCAGCTCATGGCCATGCTGAATTTTAATAATACGAAAGTGAATGTCTATATAAGGTAAGAATTTTCTGTCACTTTTATTTGTAATGTTTTTATTTTTAAGTATTCTGCTTATATATTTATATTGGCTGAATCCCAAAACAGCCGAGACACTTGGCATCGTTCAATTTGGCGAGGCGATAAATGGATCTTTGTTGTTACCAGTTCGTTTCGTAAATTCTTTCTACGCCTTCAGTTGTGTGATCTTGAATTTGGATTGGTTGAATGGGATTGGTTGATTTCTTGTGTATTGGATGGCTACGCCTACCTTTGTCAACTCAACTCCGCATGTTTTGTAATTTGTGTACAACGAGGTGCGATACGAGGTGTAGAAGAAAGACGTTCTGTAATTGTAAAATTAAATGACGGTAAGGCTAGAGTTTGTTATTGTTAATATTGGGTGAGTGCAAAATTTCTGCCCGTTTTTTAGGGAAAATAGAAAGGCAAAGAGAATAAAAAGTTAAGCACCTATGAATTCACGCAAGCACCATCATCAAATATGACCTCTTGCCATGTGTCTGGCAGCAAGTGAATCCCACGGCGGTAAAACTCCTCTGTTTTAGAATCAAACTACTGTTGTAACGCCGTTTTTACAAATGGCACATCATTGAAGGTTCGGCGAGCGAAAGCGCTGTGTAACGATAAAAAAGGGTATAAATCGAAGGTGGAAGGTTGGGCCTATAAGACGGGTGATGTTAAACTTCCTTACCAAGGTCCTGTAATTTTTGCCGAATTCTTAAAGCAACATGATGCCAGGCTTTATCGTGATGAAAGAGAATCCCTCTGCGATTGATGAGTGCTGACCGCTGAGACGTGGGTTTTGCTCACAGTCTGTCCAATTGTTGGCAGAAGAGGTGTGCATTGATTGTTTGATTCGATGCGAGGACCTCCTAGTTGGTTATTCCTTTGACATCCGCCATGCACTGAGAAAAACATTTTCGGGATGGAGTCGTGCTGTTTAGATCGATTGAGTACCCTCTGCAACATCGGCACACGATCCTTCAAATCTTCACATTACGGTACAGTATCCACTTTTCATCACCCGTTACAATTCGGTTCAAAAATGGTTCCTACTGTTACAGAAAAGTAAAGCAACACCGCTGCTGATCCTCTTTTCTCGTTGCCTTAGTGTAAGCTGGTGTGGTACCCACTGATCGAGCTTGGCTATGAAGCCAAGCGCATGCATCCATCTTTCGATTATTGTTCTGAGTACAGAGAACGTTTCCGCTAATTTTTCGACTGGTGTATGTGGGGAATTTCTTAGGACTGTGTCCAGATCCTCGTCAGAAACCACTGATAGGCGTACAGAGCGGGCATGAACTTTACAGTCCCTGTCTCTGTCCCGGAATTTCCCAAACCAACGGCAGCAGGTTCTGTTGTCCACGGCATCCACCCCATGCACTTGACAAATGCTGTGGCTTCTGTAACGGCTTTATCATACTTGTACAGTAAATATTGTCTGAAGTGGTCTTTCTCGCTTACCATGTTGTTTCCCGTTTGGCATGAGTTCTTCTAATAAACGTTGTGCTTATACATACTCTACTTCTAAACTAGTTATTGGCTACTTTCCTATCCTCGAAACTTCAACTGTAACGTCCGAACTCCCCTTGAAATTCACATATGTTCAAAACGGGTACAACTTTTGCACTCACCCAATATATTTTGCTGTTTTTTGTTGTAAAATTTGAAAGTTAAAGTACCTGTGTAATTTAGTTTGAAATTGTGAGTATTTGTTTATTTTTTTTCTTGCTGGAAAGTTAAATGAAGTTTATCGACGACTAGAAATTTACGAAATTATGGCAATTCAACATTTTATAAAGTTGGTTTTCAAGAAAGGAGATGTTTGTTAAGGTATGTTAATAATTTTGTGTATTTTTTATTATAGTGTTTTATATTAGCCGTTTATTGTATATTTCTCTTGTATGCTGACCTTACGAGTTTTGTACATTTTGATATTGCTACGCAACGTGAACTGCTGAATTTTGATATTGCTACACATTGAGAACTGCGGAATTTTGATATTGCTATACAGCGAGAACTGCTGAATTTTGAGATTGCTAGGTAGAGAGAACTGCTGAATTTTGAGATTACTATACACCGAGAACTGCTGGTGACAGTGATTTTTTTTCGGTTAATGAACGCGAAGCGTTAATACATGTACGCTGATTGCCGCTTTAACGAGTTTCCTGCGTTTTTCAGATTGCTGGAGAACTAGGTTGCTGTATTCAGTGATATATATTATTTTTTATGAACGCGAAGCATTCATACTTCTTTAAATTAGAAATGAATTGTTCAATGTTTACTATAATATAGGCACGTACTTACAAATTAAATGACCCCATGATTTTTTCTGACAATTGTTGAGAAATGAAAATTTATAATCATTATATCGTTACTCTCATTTGGAAAGGTACTTTAAAAATTTCACATTTTCAATAAACTTATGTTGAAATCTTTTGTTTTATTTTGAATCCCATAAAAATCAGCTTTCCTGTGTTTTCTAATACGTCGTTATTTATAAATGTTGTATTTCCCATGATTCCAGGGTGATGACGTAGTAAAAAACAGTCTGAAAGCATTCAGGAAAGTGAACCAATCACGCTAGTTTTCGGGTTGCCGCATTTTAGATTGGCATATGTGGGGTACTTGGCGCTTGTCAGAAAAGTCGCCAAATGGGGTGTCTCGGCTGATTCGGGAATCTGCCATTTATATTATGTTGAAAAGACTAATTAAAATTAAATTATGTTAAAAAAAATAGGCTTAGTTATATCGCACGAGTAACCAACATCGTTTAATAGTTCCTAATTCCAAAGAAATACAAAATACACATCTGTATAAAAACCAATGCTTCTTTAAATTGATTTGGGAAAACGTGGGATAGAAGGAAAAAGTTAAGTTAACAATTCTTGTTGGTTGAATTAAAGCCTTTGCTACAATATATTGAAGTTGAATGAATTGTATTTTTAATTATAAAATTAACAGTAAGCATATAAGATTTTTGCATACGCATCAATTTAAGCTGCCCTTTATAATTCATGCTTCCCTTAAAAATAAACTTGAAAAAAGCCTATCTTTAAGCCTATCCTTTAACAAGACTGTTTAACCCCTTCGGGACGGGAGCCTATTACAAAATTTTTAATCTTTTGTCACCGTTTTTTAAAAACAGAAATTTGTGTCTTCTTGAATCGGGAAAATGCGCTGATTAAATAAGGCAAATTTTACAGTAAAATTTTACTGGTGAGGAAAAACAAGGATTCTGAGCGCTTCATACGGCACGTATACGTGTCGCTCATCCCCAACGGGTTAAAAGGTTCAAATAACGAGATGATTTTATTTAACAGCTTTTGAGAAATCAAAATTTGAATTATTGAATGTGTGTGCTGATGTAGCAGGCCACTATAAAAAATTGAGATGACTTAGATTATCCATTTTCTATTTTGTGTTATAAACAACTTATTTTTGCTTTATTTTGTTTGATGCATACAAATTGTTATTCCTGTGTTTTATGTATAGGTCATTCCAAAAATAAAGCACCGTTTTAATGTTTAGCACTTTGTGTTGTTATATTTCCTATAATGATATTCCGAAATTAAATTTAAATATATTTAAAAAGATATTTCATAAATGCTTTTCTTTAATGCAATTATGAAATTTCAGATGAATTTGGTGTTGATTCTAGAAAAAAATAAACAGTCATGTGCGAGTATTACTCGCGCTCAGAGGGTTCCGTACAATAAGTATATGAATTATGAATTGTATTATTAAAACAATCGTTATTAAAGAAAAATAAGACTTCGTAAAAACTATACAACGTAGAGTTTGGTATAGCTGTATATATACTAGAAAAGTATGAATGAGTATACCGTAAAAGTTCAAAGAGATATGAAGCTTAAATAATATCAAATATTGCTATTCGGTATAAATCTTATTTAAATCTTATCCTAATCTGTTCATGATGAATTTAATTCGGCACTGACAAGAAATATAGTGCATATTTAAACTTCATTTGGCATTTCATAAAACTAAATTCAGCGTCGTAATAATCTTTTCTTTTTACATTGTATCTAAAACCAAACTCATGTTCAAGGTTTAAACTTAGCATTTTGCTAAGCTTCAAAAGGAGGTAGAAACGTAGCAGCACAGCTTTGGTCTGTGCCGCGTTTTTGTATACAGGTTTTTAGTTAACCTTTAAAGACACAGTAGGTGTACTGAGAGAGTCACTCAATGCAAACTAGTCACGAATCCCATAGTATTTTAATGATTAATTCTCATAAAATTTATTATCTAGGCTTTAAAAGTGATGGAGCATAGAGTACGCCATACCTGTCATTATGTATGTCCAAACCGTCCGTATCTTTAAAAGTTAATATATCGGCTAATTACAGACAATTTTTTTATGAAATTCATGGTCAACTATGCTTTTATACATCTGCTACGATAGGTACCTCTAGCGCTGCTCAACACTTTTGCTGAATGCCAATAAATCGAAATTTGTGTGTAACGGGAAAATGCGATTTTCTCAAAAACTATGTGACCTATGGCAATCGCTATAATTTTCCTGCAAGATTTAAACTAACGTCCACTACCTCTAATTTTTTCAGAATTTTAGTTTCAGTAGATTCGGAATTAGATGGGGGGGGGGGGGGACATATTTTTGCACGACATTTTTGACCATAACTTTGAAAATATAATTCCGAAAATTAAAAGAAATGAATTTTTGTGTTTAGCGTTACGAGAGCTTTCACACGATACACAAAGAAAATATTTCTTTTTTCAAGTAACTTAATTAGCCCCTATACATTTTTCCTAAATATGTTTATGAATATTTATTAATCTGTAAATATGTGGGTCAATAGTATTTATTATTTCCCCCAATTTGAACTTTCCTCTTTTTATAGTTTACGAGTGAAGTGGCTGTGACAGACAGACAGACAGACAGACACAGGTGTGATCTTATGATGGTTCCGTTTTCACTTTTTAAGTACGGAACCCTAAAAAAGGGCTGCCGTGCAGGAATTTTTAAAATAGAGTCAAAAAGCTTACTCATGTGACAAAATGCTTTGCTTAAGTCCTTTTTATCAGTGGAATTTTGCGATATTTTTGCGCAACCGGCTTAAGAATTTCGTGATTTTTTTTTCTCACGATTGACTGCTGAATTTGACAATTTTCCCCATGACCAGTTGACGAATTTCGCAATATTTTAAAGCAACCAACTGAAAAATCTTTGTATTTTTACTGTTGATTGATTGGCGAATTTCGCAGTTTTTTTCTGAAAACTGGATGAGAATTTTTGAAATTTTTTTTCCCGCAACCGATTGATGAATTTCACAATATTTTATCTCTAGTGACTATTGAAATTTGCATTTTTTTCCCTTGTGACAGATTTGTGAAACTCTTTTCATACAGTCAATGGTTGAATTTCACAGGTTTTCCCATAAATGAACTACCAGATTTTTCCCCATCACTTCATGGCAAAACTTGCAGGGTTTTTTTTTTCAATGCTATTGAATGATGAAATAAGTGATTATTTTCTCATGATAGACTGAAGAATTTTGAGATTTTTTCCTGTAACTGATCTGGATTTTTTTCTTTTTTGGTCACACAAATGATCAACAAATTTCGCGATACTTCTCCGCAACCAAAAGCTGAAATTTACATATATTTCCCACAGACAATGAATATATTTTGTGAATTTTTTTCCTTCGCAACCAGAAATGAATCGAAAGAACACATCATAATTATCAGCAAGGGACAAAGCGTGCATAAAGTAGTTTTAAAAATGACTCTTGAATGCATGCACTACATAAAAAAAGGTGCCTGCCAGGTGTATAAACTATTTAAAAAAAAGGGCTGACATGCACATAAACTAGTTTAAAAGGGCTTCCGATTATTACGTCCTGCCAAATTGTCCTAGAGACAAGATTATAATTGTATTTATAACTTTTTAAATATCTTTAATTAAAATTGTATACTAAAAAGCCATGTTAAATCCCTGTAATGTTAGTATTATATTTATACATACTTATATATTTTAAATATTTGGAACAGTTTACATATATCCCTGATATCTTGTTTCTTTTCCCCACTTGGCACAAAATAGTTGTTTTTGTCAAGTAGTTATATATAGTCAAGTTAGCCTTAAAGGGGGAAGAAATGTAGACTTATTGGGGGAAGAAATGTAGACTTATAAGAATACGCAGCAGGGCTCGAAAAATCTATTGCCCGACATACCCGGGGCATGTAAAATTCCCAAGTCGGGCATGTATTATTCTTATCAACAAGCAGGAACAGGCATGTATTTTTGATGGTATTTGAGATGCTATCCTGACTAGGGATGCACCAAATAGTGATTTTGGCCGAATACCGAATATTCAGCTTGTCGAATACTTTTATATTTCAAAGTTTAAAGGCATTAAAATGTTAAATTTTAAAATAATTTTACATAATATTTGAAACAAACTTTCATTTTTATAAGCAAGAGCTTTTTTCAAGTAAACTTTATGCTGAAAAAATCTTCTTTGAGTTATTTAAGAAGAGGATAGTTATAAAACTTTTTTAATTAATAAAATTTTAAATTTCATAATTTCTTCTGTAAATTAAAAGAAATGAATAAAATTTTCTTAAATTCTAAAACAAACATTTTAAAATCAAAGAGAAATTGAGAAAAAAATAGAAGAAAAATTGTACAGGATCATATATTTGTTTGTCAGGAAGAGACTAGGCCCCACCAGTGGCCGAAAGGTTCTGCTCTCGAAGCTGGTAGACGGGAAGTGCTGGGTTCGATCCCAATCGCGCCCGTCGGCCAAATCGTTCGGAGTTTTCGTGGTTTTCTTCGAACCTTGGTTCTCCAAGCGTTAATACGGGTTAGGTTCCCTTAGAAAGACCTCCACGGAAGGCACTCCCCCCCTTAGGCCCTATATCCCACGTGCAAATAATTGGCCGACATAAATACTACCAACAACCAACCAGGAAGAGACTAAAATAAAAGTAAATAAATAATACAATTATTCAAATTTTATATAATGGCAAGGGCAAGTCAGCTAGAATAACTGTTCTATTCCCTTTGATTAAGCAAGGAAGTTTTTAAATGCATCCTATATCCTAGATCGGTGTCTGGAGCGGGCGATCATTTTCAGATTGTAAACGTTGTTCTTAAAAGCTTTGCAAGAAACAGATTATTTACTGGATAATGTTCAGGAACTTGCATTTGTACTAAATTAATTCCTACGAAAATCCTCGTGATTGGTTAATTTTCTTAAATAATATTTAACAAACAGCAAATAAATAATGTAAAAACATTCTCTTTTATTTAAATACGATTCTGTTTCTAATTATTCTGAATATCGTTATAAGTTGACAGTTAATATCAGAAATTGTGTAAGGTTTTTAAAATTATGTCTTAAAAGATTTTTTAAGTATTCGGTTCGGCCGAATATTTCGATATTCGGCATACTGAATAGTATGGTATTCAGCCAAACCAAATATTCTGTAACATGGCTAAATAGGCCGAATACCGAATATTTGGTGCATCCCTAATCCTGACACTTGTACCTGGAACCACTCGCTGGCAATCGGCTGCCAAGGTACACAACACATTAGTAAACATTCTCTACACTAGCAATCGAATGTAGAGAATGTAACTTAGAACATATAATAAAAACATGTTTTAATTAGTTTTGTGTTGTGATTTTTATTTATTAAATGAGTCATTTATTTAAAAAAAAATGTATCACAAGAGTTTCATATTGCCCTGAATAAAAAATATACCGTGTATCCTTTATTGTTTTATAGATTGTTATATTTACCAACTTTAAAATTACAGAAATGAAATTTAGATGTGCAAAAAGTCGGGCATGTAATTTTTTATTTGGCCATCTATTTTTTTCTACTGAGCATGCACAAATATTCTAATTTTTCTAGCTCTGAACCGTAGACTTATCATTAAGAAGTAATTTACAACAAAAAAAAGATGCAGTAGCCAAAGGCAGAGAGGGGAGAGGGGGGGGGGTCAAAATAAACAAAAAGTAGAGGTTAAATTTCAAAATCTTTTAAACAAAATGTTGAGGTGGCTTTAATTGCATGAGTGAATCTTATAACATGTGCACCGTACACTTCTAATCAGGTGGGATCCAATAGATCGCCAGAGTTGTTTGCAAACAAATTTCATTGAGGGTTACGAATGTAGATAATAATGTCTGGAACCATTTGAAATTAGGGTTGTTTATCTCTGTTTCTGCCCTTTGGTGTGCTTCTAAAAATGTTTATTTTTAGAAGCCATTTTACCATTTTACAAATTTTTACCATTTTAGCCATTTTACAAAAATGGCTAAAAGTAGTCCAAGCTCCAACAAATTTGATTATCTTTAATAATAATAAAAAAATAGCAAGATCGGCTTAATAATTTTTATGTTCCTGCCCAATTTGAAAAAGTCATTTTGTGTAAAATGCATTTATAGCTCCAAAGCAATGTAAACCTATGGACGTGTTCCATTAAAGCACTTACGAAAGGACTTCGAATTTGGCAAAATTGTTTTACAGGGATAATCTACAGTAGAAAAAATGTAAAATTCAACCGAAAAAAAAAAGCAAATCCATTTCCTCCCCCCTCCTCCCTCCTTAAGTTAGAATATAATGTATGGAGGTACTTTTTTCTAAAGAAAGTAAAATTTCTTTCCCTCCCCCCTTCTTGCTATATATAGGTACTTCACATATTTTCATTTCAAAATGCAATTCAATCCTAGAACTAAAAATAAATAAATAAAAATTGGAAAAATCTCTATATAAACCTTTGTTTTTTAAATTTTTTGTTTGATACCATGAGTATTAACAAAGGTATTCTTTTATTTTAGAGACCTTGGGAATAATTAGTGAAAAATCTGTATACAAATTGACGGGCTACATGCTGGCAAAAAAATCAAAAAAAATTCTCAACAGTGGTAAGTTAAACTGAATTTTTTTGTTTCTTCTAAAAAAATACAAGGTTATGTGAGCATGTATTTTGCATTTTTCTTTGAATAGTAATAATTTTGGTTTTATTTTAAGCATGATTATAAATTTTGTCAGTTTGGAATATTTTGATATTAGTGCTTTTTCGGTCATGTTAAAATGTTTCTGTTTTTAAAAAATTCAACCTAAGTTTAGAGAATTCTTCATTCTAAAATTTATTATTTTATAATTTAAACATTACAAAACAATGTTTTTTCCCCTGGAATTTACACGTGAATTGAGGACTAAAAATAACAAAAACACTAAAAGTACAAGAAAAATTGAGTTTTTTACGAGAAAATGCTTTAAATGTCAAGCTTAACAAGCAGGCGAACCCTTGAAGTGCCAACCCTAGTAGAAATAGTTCAAAAAAGAATAGAGAAATATCGCTAGTTGAATGTACCACACGAAGTGAAGTGGAGAACGCTGAATGTGTCATATGAAATGAAGCCGAGAACGCTGAATGTGCCATACGAAATGAAGTGGAGAATGCTGAATGTGCCATACAAAATAAAGTGGAGAATGCTGATTGTGTCACACGAAGTGAAGTGGAGAACGCTGAAAGTTCCAGTGATAGGATGTGCGGTGACTGGTGGCCATTACACAACTTGGTCATGTTGTTATTAAATTAAAAATGATATATCTATTTCTTGAAATCCTTAAATTCATCTTACTCAATTTACAAGTTTGAGATTTGTAAACACAAGCAATATTTAAATTACTTAAAGGTGTTTTTATTTAAAATATGACACATTTAAAACCATACGACACATTTAAAAAACCTAGTACTTTCAAGCATATCATGTTCTTCATCAGAAATGGGGGAGCCCATAGGTGCATCCTTGCTTATAAAAATTACTGTTAAAAGTAAAAACATTATTATTCATGATCAAGTTAAAATTGAATAAAATTGTATGCTTCATGTATGTGTTAAGTGAATTATCTTTATCTATAGCACTAGCAATATAATCGCTCACCTCCGCCAAGTCAATGGAAGGATATAAAGAAATTACATCTAGGCTAGCTAAAATGCTACAGTTGGTTATTTTACAATCCCTGATTTTACTGGCAATATCCTTTGTAGAGGAAACATTTACATTAGAAGAGGGGGGGGGGGAGAATGGTTTTCAGATAACTTACTAGAGCTTTTTCCAGTGGATAAGTAGGACCGTGATCACGGGTTGGTATAGTATGCTTGGGATAACTTGAACACTCGCCTTCTGTAGAACTTTGGAACAGTTTGACTTATTTACTTTACCCCTCCCCCTCCTTTTTTTTTCACTTTGAAGTTTTGGAACAGTGCATAACTGCATAAAGAACTCAGCTTCTGACTTCTGACTTTTGTTTTTAACCCTGGTGAAGAGCATGATATGCTCGAAAGTGCTAGGTTTTTTAAATGTGTCATATTTAAAATAAAAAACACCTTTTAAGTAATTTGAATATTGTTTGTGTTTACAAATTTTAAACTTGCATGTTGTTATTGTTTACATCAATGGGATATTTTTAAGCAAGGGGAAATATATAAAAAAATAAAAATAAAATTTGGTATTTAAACACTAAACGAAAGGAAGCTAGGTACCAATATTTTAAAGTGTTGAACTAGCCCAAAAGGAGTGGAGGGGAAAACGCTGTAAGTACCAGAAGTAGGGGTTTTTCTTTTTTTCGCTTTCTTGAAAAATTTCTTCTTTTGGACTTTCTGTGTCTACCATTTTTAGTCCTCAATTTATGATTACTGTTATAACAATATTGTTTATGGATATCTCAAATTAACTTATATATAGATAATTTCAATAGCATACCAGCCAAAAAGCAATAAAAATTAAAATGCTTATTTCAAAAATATTTTTATTGCAGTCATGTAAGTATTGAAAATTCTCTATTATGCATTTCGACTGCTAAATACATTTAATTCAACTCTTTATTCTTTTTCAGCTGGAATAAATCGTAATTTTATATTGAAAAAATAATTTTTATGTATTTAGATTTCTTTCGTTCGTAAACATTCTGCAACACGTTTTGATTATTACAAGACTGAGCCCGAGAAAATTTATCTGGAAGAATAATTTTTTTCTGACAAAACTAAAGCTAGTGCTGATATTTGTAGTGGTCACAATCCTTTTATCAAATAGAATATATTTATGAAAGGGCATTCTTTTTCTCCTTTTATAGTCCAGGCAATAGGGACCGTACAGGGGCTCTACCTAGCAAAATTCATGGTAGTTCTAGAAAAAGTCTTACTATATGTTTTTTGGGTCGCTGAATCCGAATTCTTAACTTCCTACCAAAATTTTCCCCGGCAACTCCCCCCCCCCAAATTTTGGTAAAATGCCCCCCCCCCCCCAAAAAAAGGTTTTTATTAAAAAAATCATTTTTTTTATTGTTTTAGGGAAAAAGTATCTAGAAATTCAGAAAGTAGACAAAATTTGCAACAAATTAGAAACATGACATTATGACTTAGGATGAAGGGGAAAGGGGGATCTGCCTCGGAACATGCGTGCGGTGCTGCGTGAACTAAGTTGCGCAATTCCACTTAACCACTCACACGTTTACATTCGCCCTCCCATCTCCCCTCCGAACTTTCTCTATAAGGTTTACTTTAAGTTTTTTGGGTTGCTGAATCCGAATTTTTATCTTCCACCCAAAAATTCCCCCCCCCCCCAAATAGTTGTTTTTAACTTAAATTTCTTATTGTTTTAGTGGAAAAGCATTACGAAATTCAGAAACTAGACAAAATTTGCAAAAAATAGGATATGAGACATTATGACGTAGGATGAACGGGGAGGGGGAGGGCTGCCTCTGAACATGCACTGCGGCGCTACGGGCACTAACTTATGAAGTCCAGGCAATAGGGGATTTTACCTGGAAAAATTAATATTAGTTCTGGATTTCGACTCACTTTGTCTTTTGGGTCACTGAATCCGAATTTGTAACTTCCCACCAAAATTTCACCCTGCAACCCCCCAAAAAATTGATTTTTTGAAAAAATTTGGTTTTTGAGAAAAGCGCGCGGGGAATGTTCCGAGGCAGCCCCCTCTCTCCCCGTTTATCCTACGTCATAATGTCATGTATCCTATTTGTTGAAAATTTTGTCTAGTTTCTGAATTTCGTAATGCTTTTCCCCTAAAACAATAAGAAATTTAAGTTAATAACAACTATTTTGGGGGTTTTCGAGGGGGGAAAATTTTGGGGGGGAAGTTAAAAATTCGGATTCAGCGACCCAAAAAAACTTAAAGTAAAGCTTATAAGGAAAGTTCGGAGGGGAGATGGGAGGGCGAATGTAAACGTGTGAGTGGTTAAGTGGAATTGCGCAACTTAGTCCACGCAGCACCGCGCGCATGTTCTAAAACAGATCCCCTCTTCCCCTTCATCCTAAGTCAAAATGTCATGTATCTAATTTGTTGCAAATTTTGTCTACTTTCTGAATTTCTAGATACTTTTTCTCTAAAACAATAAAAAAATTTATTTTTTTATTAAAAACCTTTTTTGGGGGCTTTTTATCAAAATTTGGGGAGGTTGCCGGGAGAAATTTTGGTAGGAAGTTACAAATTCGGATTCAGCGACCCAAAAAACACCTAGAAAGCCGATTTCCAGTACTACCATTAATTTTGCTAGGAAAAATTCCCTATTGCCTGGACTAATTGACATAAAATAAAAATAATGATTCTCACATCTGGCAAACAGTTATATTACACCCAGAATCTCATCTATTAACAATGGCAACATCTGAAAATGCATTTTGAATTGTTCTTTTTGCATAAACAAACATGGACATGTAAAGCTTGGTGATTTTCATCTATATCTTACAAGGGAGCCACTTTTGTTGCTGCTCGCACCCCTGGTGCATTTTAAAGCCCTATATTACGAAGTTTGAATATCGATAAAATTTTTCTGTTAAAATGATATTTCTTGATTTTACAGCAGCATAACTTTCCGAAAATGCAATTTTCGGGACCACTTATCATTGAACATTGAAGTTTTTTAAAGAAAAGCATTTAAAAATAAAAATTAATTAATAATAAGTATAAAATATTGAACAAAGTTTAAAAATTCATTCAAGAACCCACGAATTTGATTTTGAAAAATTTTAACATTATATTCACGTATTTGGCGGGGCAAAAGTTGGCGATTTTTTTCAAAAGCACAGCTGTAACCTCTTTATATATATATATATATATATATATATATATATATATATATATATATTTAAAAAATTGATTCCCTGCATATTTAATTATTTACTGGTTATTTAAATAATTTCGCCTTAATGTTGTTTTAACATTGGCCAATTATGAAAGTTTTTTAATTCATCATATATTGGTGATCAGTATATTGCTACATTATAGTAGACATAATTCATTAATGATTCATTAAATTAAAAATAGATGATGATGCTTTATTTTGTATAATGTCAGCGTAATGTATTGATGCTCAATTTATTAGTTTTATTTTTAATAAAAGGAGAAAGATGATGAATTGCAATTATATAATGGTTATATATATATATATATATATATATATATATATATATATATATAATATACATACACATCGAGAATTTCTTTTCCCAATGAAAGTACGTACATTTTTAGTTTCAAATTTATTGCACCATCCCTTACCCAACATGCCAAAACAAATGCCTGACTAAGGGCTTCTGCCATTTTAGAAATTGTTTTAGGTCTTCTTTGTCTTAGTCTCTTTTGTTTAACTTTCTGAACTATGCGTAGGGGGAAGTAACCTTCTCTTTTCTTGCAGTGTGTGACATTTATGCTTTATGTGGCTTCTCCTTGTGTTTGGCTGGGGTTGAGAGCTGCGATCTTTCGTGGCTTTGATCTTGGCTTGTGGTCTAGAGGACCGATTGAGCCGCCCATTCCACTCTTGTAGGCCTCTAGGCAGGGTATTTTGAACTTTCGTTCGGTACCTATTTGGGAGGGGTTTTGTTACATTCCCCTTGAGGTGTAATGTCTAGTGACACTCTAGGATGCATGTAGCTTTCGGTTTTATGGAGCGATGGTTCTGCCCTGTTTGATGTGAAGACTTCTAAGTGAGGTACCTCTTGTGCTGCTTATAGTACCTGAGGGGCACCCTCGAGGTGTAACGTTAGCGATTCATGATGAGAAGTTACTGAACGTGGAGTACTTGTTGGATTAATGGTATGTGTTGTTCACCAGTGGAAGGCCTGGTGGATTTAGCCTACTTGGCAGTGTCTTATTTATTTTGCGACACAGCCACCCTTGTGCAGACGTTTCCTTGAATCTCGCACTCGTCAAAATATTCCATGTGCGATAAATTATCAGGCTGCAGCAGAGATTTTATTGTGGTTAGACCTCCTGTCTCCCTCGCTTAGCTGTTTCGAATGGCAGGTTGATGTCGTGGTGATTGGGCGTCAGTTGATGCCTTTTGGGACAGATCTCTGCGCGATCTTCTAGGAAGGAGGACCACATGGAGCCGCTTGGCTCTGGTTCAGGGAACTTTGGTTTTTATCTTCCTTAATCGGGAAGGTGTGTGTGTGTGTGTGTGTGGGATCAAACTTAAACTTTACCGCGGGGACAGTTTTCTCTTTGCATGGTGCTTTTGCTTGTAATTACCATCATTTTTAATTATTAAAAATGGCATTCTCATCAGTTATAAATATTAATTCTCTTTTGATACAAAATGAGACAGGTGCTTTCATGCTGATGATGTTTGACAGAAAATAAGATGTGCAATTATGCTTCTTTGTACTTTTTAATAGTTTTTCAAGTATTTCCTAGGGCTTAAAATAAAAAAAATCCTAGAAATAATTCTAAATTTTACAAAAAGATCTTTTGAAGAAACAAACAATAACAAATTATTGTATATCTTCTCTATATATATTGATTTATTCCTTTTGAATGAATTTGATACACCTATAAACTTTAGTAGAAATGTATATTTTGTCTTTTCTTCCTTATAGATGTGTGCCGTGTATACAAAAAATATTGTGACAAGGGCAAGGCAGGAGAAACTGGAAAGTTGGACTGTTGTAAAATAAAAAAAATTCGAAACTATATTTTCTAATGTGGAAGGTTGTAAAAAATATTTGTTTTGTATTTTACTGTGAAAATTTTAAATATTCTTTGTATTTCGTTGTGAAAATTGTAAATAAATATTTGTTTTGTTTTTAATGTGACTGTTTTATTGTATAATTTGTAACTTTAAACTTTTTAATATAGGAATTATTTTAATAATTAAAAATCAAAATTCAACAGCGATTATCATTTTTTCGTACTATCATTCTTAACGCTGCAGAATATTTTTTATAGTATTTCTTTTTGCCCTTTAATTTTTTCCTTTTACTGATCTTCAATTAAATTATGAGTAAAGTTTGACTTTTTATTTTGAATAACATTTTCATGTATTCACTTGATAATTTTTACATAAAGATTTAACTTTTCTTTGTCAAATAATTTAAGTTTATTATTTTATATTCAGCATTTAGAGTAATATGTGCGACTATTTAAAATGCGATTAAAATATAGAAGTTCTTATTCATTAAAATGAGAACAAAGGATGAAAAGAGTAGCTTAACTTTTCTGCAATTTGTGTTAATTCTTCATGTTTATAAAAGGCATTTACTGAGCTATTATCAACTGTATAAAGTTAAATGTATCCATGGCACTATCAGATTTTGTTAAAGTAAGGTAATGTATTTAAAAGTAAGTAAAACATTAAATTTAAAGTGGTATTTTACAGCCAAATTATCACAGCAGTAAAATGTGATTTGGTCACTAAATATAAAATGGCATACTTTTTGTACTTTATTTGACTACAAGAATATTAAGACGTCTTATGCAGTACATTTTTTCTATTAAAAAAAATGTTAAACCATCATCAGAGGAACAAAACTATACTTTTTTATTTCGTATGGCGTTTTATCACAGGACAATCAAATGCATAGCATTTGTTACAGATACTGGGTGTTCCTAAAGTGGATAGTGGATCAGGTAGTTCCATGCTTTTTTTAGTAAGTGAAACAACTAATTGCAAAATGAATAAAATTGTCATTGAAAAAATGGTTCTTATCACAAAAATCGTAAATTAGAAATAAGTACAACTCCAGATAATAAAAAATATCTGCAAGACAAGATTTTAAATAGTGATGAAGCTATGATGGAAAAATTTTAAATTGCACCAATTTGGATAGTATTTGTTCAAATTTAGAATAAAATATGTAAAACGATTATTATATGTAAGTAAACAATTTTACCAAATTTCTTAAATATTAATTAATCTTATCAAAAATATGTAAGATATATTACTGTCTTCAATTTGCATTTTTGAAATTCATATATTGTCACTGAAAATATGTTTTACTTAATAAATTGTATAGTCTAAGATATCTTGAAGATTGTTTTTTTAAAAGAAAGGTTTATTGAATAATCTTTCCACAGGATATATAATTTATTAAATAATTATGTTACAATTAATAATAATAATTAACAGTGACAAGACATCAATGTATTGCCATAAATTTCAAAAATGCAAATTGTAGGCAGTAATATTCATTAAGCCATCCAGAGGTTATCGGGCCGTCATAAAAAAGTCATCCACAGGATGTTGACAAGTGTGACATTTCAATAACCAGGGGATGTCCTATTACTGTCTGCAAGACGGATGCATCCATCCACGGGATATCAGCTTATCCTGAATATGACACTATTTGGATGATTTTAGGATGCCATTAGGACCATCCAGAGGATATAATGCAAGTGTCCTATAATCGTCCGAAAGGTGACATGAAATGACATTCATAGGATGTTGACAGGTGTGACATTTCGAAACCCAGGGGATGTCCTGAAATGGTCGGCAGGACCATTTCATCGGTCCGCAGGATATCAGCTTGTCCTGAATATGACATCTTTCGGATGTTCTTAGGATGTGTTTGTGTTGTCTGGGGGTAATACTGCTTTATCCCGGCTAAATCAAATATAGAACATTAACATACATTTTAACGAGAGTAAAATCATCTACATAACTAATTTTTATTTACAATTATTCATAAGAGAGTCCATTGAAATTTATTTAAGAGGTTCAGGAGTTTGAATCGATACATTATCTTTTCGTATCCCGAGTTTATGGGTTGAATGGTTGGATAAATTACGGCATCGCGACATAGAGGGAACACGATCAATTGCGAAAATATAGGGCGCGTTAGATGATTACTTGTTTATTTTCGATGATTTTTTCCATTTTTCATTATGCATTTGTAATTTTCTATTATACATTCTGACGACGACTCAGAAAATGAGTTGAAACATGTAGATAAAGAGATCTTAATTTACTTTTAATGTGTTTTTATAACGTCTTTTAAGCAAATATTTTAATATTATGATATGATTAGTTTTGGTTAAAATCATTTTAAACAGGTTTGATTTTCGATATCAGATAGAAAAAAAAATTAAGAACATACAAAAGAAAAATAAATAAATAAAAATACACATTACGTTATCCATCATTTCAAAGTTCGAAATATCTACATGCCTGATATGCATATCTGCTAAATTTCCTGTATTGTGCGTACCCTAATTTCCGAATATCCACTTTATTTACTGACAGAATTCTGCCATTCTATTCGGGACTTCTGGTATTTAAAATATTATTAGAGAAATAATGGAAGGTGGTTCATTAAAAAATATATATGGCTAAGGGAAAGAGGAAATTGTACTATTTAAAACGGCATACTCGAAGTCTTATTAATGACGAAACAACGAAAGTTTATTAAAATCTCCTTACAGAAATATCCGAAGAAACTAGTTCAGACGATACGTTTACAAATGAAATTCTGCAAGGTTCAGATAAAAATGCAAATGAAAAAAATTCTAAAATTTTCAGAATTTCCCCTACCACTCTAGAAATGCCCAAGATACCGAAACTAAAACTTATTTAACTGTACTCATGATATATATAGATGCAGTTTTCAAAATGGTATGTTAGAAGTAATGAAACTACAGTAGGTCCTAGTTTTGTCATTGTTTTGTTGTGTAATTTGCTACTTTTTGGAAAATGTAATTTTAGCGAGTAATGTAATTAAAAAAAAAAAACTGGTTTGTACGCAGTATCAATATTATTTTTAACATTACGTCCAGAAAGTATCTCAATAAAAAGTATACCAATGCGGTTTAAGCGTCTGATGGATGAGCTGCTGCCGGTATAGATGTAACTTCAAATTTCAATGCTCTCAGAAAAATCACAGGTGAGTAGCTTTATTGTATAATAAGTGACTACCATTAGTGATGCAAGCGACTGGAATTTGGTGCCCCTGGACTGTGTGCTACATTTCAAAGGAAGGGTTATGGAAAAAAAATCTGTGAGTATGGAAGGATTCCCACTGATATGTCAAAAGAAAAGACGATAAAGAAAGCTTTTAAAGTAACATCAAAAATAATATTGATGCTCCCTATTAACTATGTTCTTTAATTACATTACTCGCTTAATTATATTTTCCAAAAATACTATGTTACACTACAAATTATGAGAACACAATATTACACAATAAGTACAAAAATTATTTGGCTGAAAATATTTTTAAATGCCCATGTAATAATAAACAATATTGTAAATATAATGCAAATAAACATATATATATATATATATGTATTTCAGTCTGGGGCATAAGTAAAATTTGCCGCTAAGTAAAAAGAATAAAGTGTGGCCCAGAATTACGTATACCACCACCTAGTTTGTTACCAGAGCAATTGCACTACTGTTTGATTTTAAAAGATATAAAAATGGGGGGGGATATGATGTTTTGAGATAATAAAAGTTTTTAGTGGTTTGTTTTTGAAAGCAAAAAAGTGTTTTTAACCATTGAGGGGCGGTGGGATACATTACATTCCACATACGATTAAAAAAGATTTGCACCATAAAAATTTTATTAAATTTTACTTTTCTAAATTTGGTAGAAAAACGTTATAAAATTGATTTTCCTTATTTTACAATAAAATCTTTTGAAAATTCCGGTATGAATTCGACATTACAGAAACACAATTACTTGCTTCTGACAGGGTTAAAGAATGTAAAAATGGTTTGTTGTTTATAACGATATGAGATGAGACTAACTGTTTTTGAAAGTAAAGTAAAAAGAGAAAGCATTTTGAAAAGATAAAGAATTTATGTTAATTTAAGATGATCAAAAGTGATTTTTTTTAAATTTCTTATAATATATTTTCTTATGTTTATTATATTTATTGCCATAAGAACAGTTACTTGATACAGTTGGTATTATTTTAAATACAGTTATTACAATTTAGTTACTATTGCTAATAATTTGTTCTTTTTACCAATAATTTTGATGTTTTAAAATATTTTTTAAAATCGCAGACTTTTCATCTATAGATATATTTTTTTCGTAATTTATAAAAACAAGATGGCAGAAGAGTGAGGATACACGCATACTGTTCCATATTACATAGATATGATGTATGTATACATACATATTACATAGATATGATATTTATATACGTACATATTACCTAGATATGATGTATCTATACGTAAAGTCGTGGGAAAAAAAGTAAACACCCCTACTAACTCCTCAACAAATTATCGCAGAAGAAAGTTACTGGTACCAACCGATTGGAAATAAAGTCTGCTTTTAAATGATGTATATAAAATTTGCTTAGGGCGCCATATTCATATTAAAATGTCCCATAACTTTGTTTTTTTCAATAGCAGTACACAATTCTGACAGCATAAATGAAATCTACACCCTTCAATTAGCCTAAAAACAAATTTTTTTGCAATTCGTACGATAAGTTTCCGAGAAATTAATTATTTTAAAACGAGCGTATTTTAAGGACTGTATCCAAATTGAAGTTCAGTACTCGATCGTACTTGTTAACCGAGAGAGCCCTCTTCTTGATCAAGGCACCTTCAGCGCAACTCACGTAGTCAATGAAGCTTGCTAGATTACAGGATAGCATAAAAATCAAAATATCTAATCATAGACGGCCCCTTAAACCATCATTTTGCCGTTTTTTAAGCATAATTTTAAAACTACTTGGAAGAAAAATGTGAAATTTTAGATTTCCATAAAGCAGGACTTAATAAATCTAAATCCATCAAAAAAATTGTAGGTTTCAATTCATAAATTTTTCGAATATTAATTTCATAATTCATAATTTATATCATAAAATTATAAAAATTGCAAATTCAGCTTATTTATGTTCCGGTACTCTAGTATTATTGCTACACAAAAAATTAGCACATTAGGAGCATAATTTCAGGAGATATAAATAAAAATATGAAAATGTAATTTAACATTAGAAGCACTAAATTTTGAATTTTTATAATTCAAACACTTATCATTGAGATGACTTAAAATGTGGTGTCTAGGCACAGTTTGAACCAAAGATTTGAAATATCTTGTTGAAATTGGGTATTGCCACTGAAAAAAATGAAATTTGGATTTGTTTTAATATGTAGATGGCTCCCTAAACAAATTTTATATACATCATTTAAAAGTAGAATTTTATTCCAATCGTTCGGTACCAGTGACTTTTGTCTACGATAATTTGTTGAGGAGTTAGTAGGAGGTGTTTACTTTTTTTCCACAACTGTACATATTACGCAGATATCACGTAAAAGACGTGATCTATATGGACATAGACATCCGTTTTACTATATATATTATGTCGGATCTGGATATCCACCAAACGCTATATGAATGTATTCGGAGAGATGTATGATAGTAATATTTACGTAGATACTATGTATATGGAATTCCTCGGATGAATTATGGACATTGCGTATGGATGTACCTTACATTATGTGGATGTCATACCAATTTGTGCTTTCTAGGCCTGCTTGTCTGAGGGCCTGATTATATTCATACGACCTCAAATTCTATTGGAAATTAACCTGAAACGGGATACGACTCCAATAAAATAATTTTGGAGGACCCTTGATACGAGACGAGCCATAAAACATCAACCTATGCTTGACCGGAATTTCAATATTTTCGAAAACAGCTATTAAAATCATATGTAAATTGAGTTATAACAAGTCTATAATTACATGCATAATTTAAATATTATTTGCATGAAATAAATACAAATAAAGAAATTCAATATCTTCCAAAACAGAGATATTTTCATATGAAATAAAATAAGGGATTTTCTTAACAGATGGTGCCAGATATGACAAAATCCGACCCATCTGAAACAAAACACAACCCAAAATCAACGCGCAGAAATAAATCTGTCAACTTTACCCAAATATGTAGAAAATTCAACTAGCGGTTTGGATCGGGGTAAACTTAATCCTAATCCCTATAGAACCAGAAGATAACCTGACTAGTGCACAAGAATCTGTAATGTCGAGCAAAACCTCTCACTGCAAAATAATACAGCAAACCCAACTCACTGCTTGTGTTGGGTTTGAATAAAATCAATTTTTCCGACCCAGGGCAGGACCCAAATGAGCTCACAAAACTATCGTTGTCGTTACAGATTACAAAATAAATGGCAAGATCGTCACAACCGACAACTCTTTTCACAAACTGATCACAGTGTGACTTCACAACATTGACATTGTAGTCACATATTAGTCACAAAGTTAATGACAAAATCGTCACAAATCGCACAATTTTCACAAAATTGTCACAATGTGACTTCAGAACATTGTCACTGACACCACAGAATCATCAGTGTTAATGACAATTTCGTCACAAATGACACACTTTTCACAAACACTGTGACTTCACAAAGTGGTCACAATGTGACGTCACAATCGAGCTCTAAAATGGCCATAACGACTTCACATTCTAGTCAATATGACTTCACATCGACGTCACGTGACGTCACATCGGCTGTCACAAAATCCCAATGTGATTTCACAACGACGTCGCTGTGACGTCACCATGCGTTACGGGAAGTTTTAATTATTTTGTAGCATTTACAATTTTCTTTTAACTAAATAAGCATTTATAATTTTGTTATATTACAATAGCGTATTTTCTATTAACAAAATGGAAGTTATCTAGTTATTATTGACTATAGCATTGATGTGTAAAAAAATCATATTACGGGTTCTCAGGATGTGAGAATCTGAATTTAGTGGTCCGTGAGGTCCGAATATAAATAGAGAGGAGGAGATATACGGTGTATTGTCTAGTAGTTGCGAGTGAAGTAACTGGGGAGATTGTCACAAGATGACAGCTGATTTTTTAAAATCGGATCAACATTTTCGGATTACCGCCGGTGAAAACTTTCACCAGTAAACTTGAATAGAAAATTTTGTCTTATTTAAGCGTCTAATTGATGGGAAATTTCTCTCCGAAGTATGGTAAAAAATTCTATTTATTTTCACTGGTGTTAGTTTCCCAAGTATTATAATATTTTCACTGGAACTGACAGGAGGTTGTCTTGGTTATCACAATATAGCTGAACTACTACCACCAAAGTAAGCTTCCACCAGTAAAAGTGAATATCAGTTTTTGCCATTATTTTTGACTGAAATTTCCTATTACTGGGGCGTTTAAATAAAGAGAAATTTTCTACTTTAAATTACTGGTGGAAGTCTTGGCTCGTGGTAATGAACACCTGAAAATGCGGTTACAGTTAAAGCTTCACTATTTTAAGTATATGTCAATTTCTCTTTCTTAATAGTTCCATGGAGAACACATAGAGAACTCATAATGCAAGAGACGCCATTTTGCAATTGTCGATTGACTGCTGGCGTTATGGGTTATTGAAAAATAAAGTTTATCTGACTAAAAAGTAAGCATGTTTTCACCACGATAAGCACTAGTGTTTCCCTATAATATGTATATGGAGTATTTAACACTGTATTCCGCTTTTAATGTAGAGTAGTTAGTTATTTTGTTTTAATGTATGCAATTAGTGCATGCTTTTAGGGTAATGACAATCTAAAGTGGGAAAAAAAAGATGAAAAATACTAGAAAAGAACACATAGAATCTACATAAAACTTTAAACATACAGTTAGTGCAATATTTAATCATTGAACTGTGAAGATGTATTTCTTAACAACCAATGTAGTTTTATTGGACTTACTTTTACATATGTATCTATTTGGCTTAATTTGTTCTAATTTAGTAAGCCAATTTTTCAACATTGTAATAAATATAAAGATAAGAATAAAACTGCAATTTCATTCATTTTCTCTCTCAACGTTTATTTCCAAAGAGTTCACATACTGACCGCAATTAACTCAAACTACGGGTAAAGCCAGTCAAAGGTACAATTTTGTAAAATTATTTTTTAATAACACGAAATAGTTAATAACATTTTAACAATTTTCTTATCAACTGCATGGAAATTTTTATCTATCTTCCATGTGGTCTGAACACGATAGCGTTTAACCCTTAAATGGATGATTTTTCAAAAATCATTGTAATAATGTTTTTCGGCTTTAATTTTTTAAATAAATCATGGGAAAAATACTTTAAAAAATCATATTTTGTTTTAAGTATAGTTTACGGCTAAAAAACAGTTTGTTAATAATCAGCAATACTGATGTTTAATTGAAAAAATAATTTCCCTTGATAAAATTCTATAATTTTAAACACACAAGAATTTTAAGAACTATAATAAGAAATAAATTTTACTTGCTCATTACTGGTCAAAATAGGGTATTTCGCAAGCTTCCAAACAAAACAAAACAAAAAAAACCCAAGTAGCAACAATTGAAAAAATAAATTTATCTTTATTCTTAAATAGCACAAGTGTTGCCATCTACATGTTGAAAATCGATTTAATAATATTTTCAGAATGTATTTTATTGGCAACATTAGGCATTATAGTTTCAATATTATTCTAATAGTATTTGAGAGCCTAAATTGGGTAAGTTGCCGAAAAGCAACACCAGGCATTTAAGGGTTAAAGCTTGTACGGACGAAATTTCCTTAAGTGACCTCCATTTTTCCATTTTATCCTAAAACAAAACACTATGCTTTTATTATCATCCGTTCATGTATACATTAAAATATTATTAAAGAAATTATCCCCAAATCTTTAAAAGATATTCTAAACATAAACTAATTAGAGGACTATACGAACACCTATAAAAATCTTTAAAAAGTTAAAAGTTGAACTATGAATATTAATATAAAATATATTTGTTTAAATTGTTTTATTGAAACTTTTACGCTCAGAAAGTAACATTCTCCGTTGAATGACCCAAGTATATCTGATTTCACAGTCTATCATTAAATTTAAATAAAAAAAAAACTCAGTAAGACTTTTAATACGTTACCGAGAAATTTTCTGTCAGCCCTTTAACTCAAAGTAGTTGTTGTAAAATATGTAAAAGTATGTCGTACTCCATTTCTTTATTGTTTATATTGTCATTCTGGAAGTGTGATTTTTTTTTAAATTCGTAAAATCGGTTCTGTGGTTTCAAAATGTGTATTAATAACGCATCCTTGTTGGTTAATTATTCTTATAAATTATCAAAAGAATAAAAGTATCTCTTTCGCAATATAAATGTACGTGTATGTATAAATCTGTAGCGAAAAACACGTTTTACTTCGTAATCTGGCTTGCTTTATATTTATATATGATATTTTTCTTGTTTCAGATTAGGAAAAAGAAACTACTTCAAATTTCTACGCTGTCTTCGCAGATTCTTTATTTTTGTTTGTGATTTAGAATCAAAAATAAAATACACAAGGTAAAACTAGTGAAAGGACCTCAAAGTATTACATTCCCAGTGCAGTCTTTTACTAGAAATCCCTTCATAGAAGAAAGAAATAAGATATTTGGTCATTTTCTACACAGAATCTTGTCTGAAAAAGTTTAAGCATGGAACTAGAGTAAATACAAATGGCGAAGAAGCATCGAAAATCGGAAGCCTGCAATTTTTTCCCTTTGTGCCACGTTTTAGTTCTTATTTATTTATTTACTTTATTTTTTTGCCTTACTATTGGATTCCATTGTTGTTTTTTTTATACTAAACAAGAGTAAATAGCTTTCTACTTTCCAAATTTTTACTTACATAGAAATTAATATACAAACAAAAATATTTAAATTTTTCTGGGAATTTTTGCATGTATATTATATTATAATTATAAAATTTACATAATGAAAGACAATGTAGACTAAAAAATTTAGAGAGATTATTTTATAGAAAATGTGGTAATTTTACATTTAAAAAAAGAATTAATGATTCATATTTTTTTATGTGTAAATGTGCGAGTTACTGGTGATTCAACAACCATACATAAAAACTTTACTTTTAATAACAAAGTTTAAATAACGCATCTAATGATAGATATTCTCCAGGCGCCAAATTTAGTGTGATGAATTAAGTAACATCTAAAAGTATTTGAGACATGCAAATCGCTCTTTAATATTTTTATGGACGTGAATAGACGTGAGAGAGTTTTAGGCAAAAATATTTTATAGATATTATGTTAACAATTAGAGCATTATTGGAAATCACAAACAACAAATGGAAAAAATTATTTAAATTTAAGGCTGAAAACCTTTTTCTTTTTTAGTTTTTAACTCTATAACATTTAGTTTTATTATCGATGGAACTGAAATTTTCCGTACACAAGTAACCTAGCAAGGGTCAGCTAGGTGGGGAGGCCTACCAAATGGCTTAAGCACTCACAAGCCCCACCCATCGGTTTCCATCTACTACCGCCGTCACCACACACACACACATAAAAAAAAATAATAATAATAAATAAAAGGCCCGAAGGGACCTACAGGAAAGCCAATTGAGAATATTAAGATTAAATACAATATAAGTACAATATATACACGATGGAAAGCCCAATTTTTACTGGGCGCTTACGAGAGAAATTTAGATATTTGTAATTAATAAGATCATGAGATAATAGATAATAGGATTTTTAAACTTGTTGGAGCGGCAAAAGCTCAATTACTCTGCAAAGCTGGGCGTTCTGCAAAAATACAATAAAAGCTACGTATATGTATACTAAATTAGAAAGAGATTCATAATTTTAAAAATAATGTAGAATATAAAAAATAGGTAAAATAGTGAATAATTATGATGAATATTATATAATTATATACACACACAAAAGTTCAAAAGTCTATTGTTCTTGCAACAGTTCAATTATAGTTCAATCGTGTTGTTTGTGGCTAAGAGTTTATTTTGAATTGGTGGTATCTGTCTATTTGTTAAGATACGTTCTCATCATCATCTATAAATGTCAAAACATTTTGAAACAAATAATGGTTGTTTTCTAAAACTTTCATACATTCAATTATCTTTTGACAAAATGATGGATTTGACAAAACCACTGAGAACCACTGAGACAAAGAAATTTTTGGAGATTTTCTTATATGGTAATATGATGTAAGGGTACAGTTAAAGATATAATGCAATGATGTAGCTCGCTGACCGCATACACATAATGGAGAAGGAACCCTGTCAAATTTATAAAGATATGATGAAAATGGGCCGTGGTTAGTGGCAAACAGAAAAAGATTTCTATGCAGCAGGATTCTCTTTTCCGAGACTTTTGGGGCTAAAGCGTATGTGTACCGTCTTGTGGTACCATAGTCCCAGCGAGTCTGCCATTGTTCGTGTAGAGATGATTTTAGAAGCTTCTTCAAGTAAGAAGGAGGGTTGGGAAAGAATTTGTATTTGGCATGTGATGTGGCTTTGGTTGCTTCTTTTGCCAAAGAATCTGCATGCTCATTCCCCACATTACCCACATGTCCACGGACTCATTTAAAGAAGATCTTTTTTCTTGTTTCTTGGAGTAGTTTGATAATTTGTACTGCGATGAGATTTTTTGAAAAAACATCTTCTATTGCTAAGAGACTTGAGGGACTGTCCGAGTGTATTAATACTTCTTTATGAGGGGAGTTCCTAATCCACAGCACAGCCTCTTCTATGGCCAGGAGTTCTGCCTGAAAAACAGTATTTTCTTTACTTAACTTAGTTTGATCCTCGTGGATTAACTCTCCTCTCTGATACACACAGAAGGCATATGCCGTTTCATCTTCCATCTTGGAACCATCCGTATAAATGTTTATTTCTACATGTGGAGTATTTTCTGGATCTATTTGAAAGAAATATTCTTTAAATGGTTCAACTTGATCTCACTTCATTTTTGGTTGGTAAAATATTGGTTCTTGATTTCCTGTCGGGATTCCAAGACGTAAGACTCTTCCTGTTGTTGCTATATATTCAAGTTGAAGTGCCAAGGGCGGAATACCTGTTAAAACACAAAGGGCATCCGCCGAAGTTTTTCTGTAGGCACGTGAAACTAATAACAGGCATTGGTATTGTATTGATGAGATCAGACGAAGCCCATGGGCTTTGCTTATCCGGTGAAACCAAGTTGCTGCAGCATACGTGATTTTCTTCTCCAAGGTACTATTGTACCAAATCTTCAGAATTAATTTGTTTACCCCTCCGTAAGCTGAGGCAAACTTCAATAGGTCTTGCGAAAGTTGTGTAATTTCCTGCCTTTTCTTTCGTAAATGGGGGAGAAACGACAACGTACTATCCAGAACGATACCTAAGTATTCTAAAGTTGGCTCACTTTTTAATGAATGGTTGTCAATTTTGAGTGTTGGAGCTCTTTTCAAAAATTTTGGTCTTCTAAGGTGGAGAACTTTACATTTATTGTAAGATATTTTCATGTTGTGATTTGACATCCACCTACTAATATAATCTAAGATGTCCTTTCCTAATTTTTCTAATTCTCGCCTTGTTTTACCATTTAATATAATTAAAATGTCATCTGCATAAGCTATTATTATGTAACCTAACGATTTTAAATGGCGTAAGAGAGCGTTTAGGAAGATTCTCCATAGGAAGGGCCCAATGCATGAACCTTGTGGGCACCCCTTCCTAAACCAATGAATTTCTTGTGCTAGCCAATTTGGTTTCGCTCCTCTGTGAGATAAAAAGGATTTCAGGATATTAACATATGGTTCCTCCAACCCCAAAAATTCCAGTTCTTGGATTGTTGCGTCCCAAGGTAAGTTGTCAAAAGCATTTTGGATGTCTAATGATATTAATGAAATGTAGTTGTTTTCTTGTTGAAGTAAGTCAATTGTTGAGAGAACTTCTTGTATCGCTGATTCAGCCGATTTACCCTCTAAGAATCCGTGTTGAGAACTCTGTAGAACTGTCGAATTTCGAAAATGATAATTTATTCGTTTTAATAATAATTTTTCAAAAATTTTCCTCAGAATTGGGAGTAGAGTTATTGGTCTGTATGACTGAGCAGATTGTGGGTCCTTACCTGCCTTTAGAAAAAAGACTAGTTCTCCAATTTTCCAACTTTTTGGGAAGTAATTTAAGTTTAATAGAGTATTGTATAGATTCAGTAATAGAGATGAATGTGAGTGGTAAATATTTCGTACAATCAGATGGTCAACATTATCAGGACATGGTGCTTTATTCCGATTGAACGAGAAGATGGCAGCTTTTAGTTCTTGGAGTATAAATGGATTAACTGGCTGGGTTGAGCGCGGATGAATTTGATGCGGTTGCAAGTCCGAAGGACCAAATATTGAATTGGCAATAATTCCGCATAAAAAGATTGTCTTGAGTGGGTTGCTGTAGTGGAATCAGAAAGAGCGTAGACTTCCTGTCTGTAAAAATCTCTAAATGCCGTCTTTTTTAGTTTCCCAAAGGGGTCTTTGGTATTTGAGCAAAAAGAACTCCACGCTGTTTTCTTTGCTTCCAGAATTTTTTTTTTATAGAGTGCTCTATGTCTACCACTGCATGACCGCTGCCGGATAGCTTCAGTCAACTTTGCTGTTGGAAATCACCAGATAAAATTCTGATGGGTTTCCGTTTTAGGTAGCTTTCATTACAAAAAGCTACCTACTCCAGCCGTTCTGAGGAAAGCGATTTCAAAAAAATTTGGTATATTTTCATCGATCATAACCCCCAGACTCCGAAACCACCCTCCGTTCAAGAGTTGATATATCTATATCTATATCTATATCTATATCTATATCTATATCAGATCTTTGTGACACTGTAACTCTCGTATTTATGAATCGATTTGGATGTACCTTGGTGTATGCATAATACATACCAATGTCTCGACCGAGTTCGTTGGCCAGCTTCATCCGCCATCTTGTTTCAAAATGGTGGCCATTTAAATTTTTAAAAATTTTTTTAATTTGAAATGTGGTACCAAAATATTGAAAATTGAAAAATATTTTTTTCTTATGTATTTGACATTGATACAAAGATTCTGGAGCAGTTTTTGTTTTGTCTATAAATTAAAAAGTGGCTGAGTTATAGAACTTTGGATTTCTAGCGTGGCTGACATTTTGAAACGACCTGAATTTTGTCACGCGATAACAGGCGTATTTATGAACCGATTTGGATGTCTCGACCGAGTTCGTTGGCCAGCTTCTTTCGCCTTCTTGTTTCAAAAGGGCTGCCTTAAAAAAAAAAAAAATAATTTAAAATTTAAAATGAGTTATCAAAAAATTGAAAAATGAAAAAAAAAATTGTTATGTGTTTGACCTTGGTACAAAGATTCCGGAGCAGTTGTTGTTTCGTATATATCTTAAAAAATGGTTGAATTATAGCACTTTAAATTTCTAGCATGGCTGTCATTTTGAAACGATCTGATATTTGTCACGTGATAACACACGCATTTATTAACCTATTTCGATGTAAGAAGGCATGTGGATAGTATATCGTAATGTCTCGACCAATTTCGCTGGCCAGCTTCATCAGCCATCTTGTTTCAAAATGGAGGCCATTAAATTAAATAAAAAATTATATTTAAAGTAAAGTGCAAAAAAATTAGAAATTGAAAAAGGTTTCTTTCTTAAGTATTTGACCATGATATAAGGATTCCGCAGCATTTTTTGTTTTGTCTTTATCTTAAAAAATGGCTCAGATATAGCAGTTTCAATTTCTAATGTGGGTGACATTTTGAAAAATCTGATTTTTTGCCTGCGACAGCACTCGTATATATCAACCGATTCCGATGTCAGTGAGCATGTGCAGAGGAATTACTGAGGTCTCGACCAAATTCACTCGTTAGCCTCATCCACCATGTTGTCTTAAAAGTGCAGGAACTTCAAGATATCGCCGAATTTGGCAACCAAATATAAGTTACTTTAAATAAAAGCAGCTTGGATAAAGATGACTAATTTCGCGAAATTCTCATTCATAATGATTTAGTATCGATAAAAATTAGTATTGAATCTCATATAATCGGTTTCCACTGACGCCTATCGGTTATCACCTTCCCTATCGGTTTCCACACATTTCGTGTGTTTGAATAATATAAGCTTGCTTTTTAGAAATAAGGAATATGAAAGCTACCTCTTCCTCCCGGCACTGGCCGCCGGAAGGACTTTTATCTCATGCGCTGGTCCACCACACCATGGAAGTGCACGAACTTTTGCAGTGTTATTTCTGGGAACGAGGTGCCGTAATTCATCTAATTAAAAAAAATCACTAATTGTAATTTTTATTGAAATATTTTAATCTGAAGTGTAAAAATATTTAAACAATTACGTTTCAAGTTTCACAAATAATAATTTATTAGACTTTTAAATATTTTGTAAAGTCTATATTAAAATAAGAGATATTTTTATCACCTTGTGGCAGATCAATGTATTTGAACACAAATCTGAATTGAATACCGTAACGCAATTTAAGTTGCGAAGCTTTTTTTTTTTTTTTTTTTTGAAACTGTAAATAATACAGCACCACTGCCATCAACAAAATAAATAAGTAAATGAATTAGTATGTAAATTCTTTATTTCAGCGCACTTTTTTTTCTTCTTAAATCTGGTTTTACTAAATAACAAAGGATTTCGGTTTTCATAATTTACACAGTTGAGAATCAATCAGCGTATAAAATATATAGGATATACAATACAATAATTTCTATACACGCTTAATCATTGGGAACGCAAATCACAAAAGAAACAAACTTGAAATAGTGTGTAATGGTTGGTTGGTTGTATTTATGACGGCCAATTATCTGCACGAGGGATATAGGCCCAGGGGGAGTGCCCTTCGTGGGGGTCTTTCTAAGGGAACCTAACCCGTATTAACGCTTGGAAATCCAAGGTTCGAAGAAAACCAGGAAAACTCCGAACGATTAGGCCGACGGGCGCGATTGGGTTCGAACCCAGCACCTCCCGTCTACCAGCTTCGAGAGCAGAACCTCTCAGCCACTGGTGGGGCCTGAAATAGTGTGTAATGAGAACTTGAAAACTACGAGCGGTCGTAGAATACGCTAAAAGTGCTTGTTCATGTCTGATCACGGAAACCAAACAGCACCGATCGCGGTTAGTACTTGGGAGGGTGACCACGTGGATACCACTGCAAGTTAAAAAAATTTTGTAGATATTTCTATAGCTTTTGGTGAAACTAACTTATAGAAAAAAGGGGCTATAATTCTATAATATTCTATAATACTTTTTCTATAAGTTTTTTTTTATAGAATTCTATAAGAAATTTGTGTAAGGGAAAGTGGTGGCCCAGCAAAGGAATAGCAGTAGGATAGGTGCTAGCACTGCAGGAAAAGTGCCGGATTGAAGTAATGTGATGGCATACCAATGCTGACCTGCTGTTGGCTATCTCTGATGGGCCAGATGCATTCCGCACGGGCACAGACACTTTTCTACTGGTTTAAGTAATGTCACCATTGCGCTTTACCGCTGGTGACAGTGCTGGCTGCCATCTTTTTTCCAGCTGATGGCTCACTGTTTCTTTCTTTGCTGGGAACCAAGATAAATAATCATTATGTTTTACATATTATTAATAAAACAAATGATGAGTAAAAAATAGTTTTATGAATGTTTCTTAATAATATAATTTTCAATAAATTTCTTGAAATACAGGTGAATAAGAAGTCACATAATATTAAAAATAATCAATAATTCGAAAATTATATAAAGTAGCACGACAAAGTTTTCACGTGAATATTCATAAATAAATGGGACTTGTTTTATAGCTAAAGAAAAAACACATACACAATAGCTCCATTATCTACTAGAACTATAGTGATCCCAAAGATTGCTGATTCCATTGCTGTTTTCCAAAGACCCGCTTTTGCCATTTAAGCGAGAATGTGAGAGAAATTATAGCACATGTCTTTTCCAATGCTTTGTAGAGTATCTTTCCAGCCTAACAGATATTATCGCTTAATGACATCAATTCAAATTAAATATTTATATTTTTTGGATGCGTTGCGCTACTGCTCAAGCTGCCCACAAAACTGAAACATAGTTATTCTGTAAATAAAATGTTTATTATTAAAAAATCCCATAAATTTCTGTGTATCACTGTGAAGACTACATCATGTTACTCTCGATACCTTTCAAATTATTCACTTTTGATTTCTTCTATGTCTTTTGGTACAGGGTAAATATATAGCATTGCCAGTTAAATAAGATTTAACTACTTTTGTTCAACTTCCGAATTTTTCAATATTTGAAAAATACTTTGCCATTTACTTAAAATTTCCGCATCTGTATACTAGCAACGTTTAACCAAATCGGCCAATAAACTACAAAAAAAAAGTATTTTATGGAATTAAAAAATATATATGCCTAATTTTTTTTTTAAATTGAAGTTTGATTTGTAGTGAGTAAGTGAGTAGTAATATTTTGATTATATGACATCACTTAAAGTTTCATGCATAGGAGAATTTATTATTGGAATTATTAAAATCTATTTCTCTATTATTTATTTATTTATTTTATAAACATTTTTGCTAACCGAAAAAGCTAGTGAATGAAAAAATAAGCAAGTCAGTTTCAACTCTTTGAAGGGAGGTTGTATGTTATTTTTACAACCCAATTACTAAATGCTACAATTACACCAGAATTTTGAAATAAAATATTACTTTTATAATGTGCGTGAAGGCTTTTATTAATTTTCAAATAAATTTGTACATGTAAATGTCATTCAAGCATTGCAACATTTTAGCAACAGAAGCTCCTGAAAATGTTAATGTTTGAGTATTAGTAAGTTTAGATTCATTACTAATCACAGGTTTCAGAGAATTAAAGTAATCCTTTGAAATACGGGTTATCCCCAAAAGGGTAACTGAACTTTAATCTTCAACAAATTATTAACTTTAATATATATAAAGATGAAATGATCAGAACAATTTAAAAAGAGTGAACAATATTTGTTTACTTTAAAGATTCTAGGGGATTTAACCCGGTACTTCCGGGTTGCAAAACATAAGTGTAAACCGTTTTTTCCGCTGTAGTATTTTACATGTAATGTAATTTTTTTAGATTGCGAACTAACGACACCAGAAAGCATTTTTATGAAAATATCAATAATGTATTTAAATAAAATTTAAAAATTTATTAAAAACATTAACTGCGTGTCAAGAACTTATAGCCGAAGAAATCGCTACTTACGGTAGCCTTTTTTATTCTGATAATTTCAGTGGTCTAAGTTCGTAGTTCGATTTAGAGTTCTGTACGGGTTGGGTTTTACCTGACCCAATCCCGAAATTTCTGCTTAATGTCACCCGAACCCAACGAAATAATTCGTCAACCTAAAACCAGCTCTGAACCCGATACACATCAACCGGAACTCGAACTGAAAGAAAATTAATCCATCTTTTGAAACAATTATGGGAAAATAGTCTACAATTATATATCTAATAACAATATTCTTTTCTTTTTGTAAAAAAAATGAACAAATATACGCTCATTAATACTCAAATACACTCTGTTGTAAAAAAAATATATACACCCAGAAGAAATTGAGCCTCGACCATGAAATTTTGTATGCGAATAGCATTTGCTTAGATGAACAAATTATTATAAATTCAGAAATCATTTTATTGACTAGTAGCAGCAAAAAAGAATGTGAATTTCAATACGTTGTAAAGCCACATTTGGCAGCTATAAAAGGCGGTACTGGGTGAAGCATGGAGCCTATTACGTTGATAGCCTTCTGCGGTACATTCCGCCATAAGTGTAGCAACTCATCGTTCGGGGGGGTATTCCGAGACGGTGGAGCCCCACCAGTGGCTGAGAGGTTCTGCTCTCGAAGCTGGTAGACGGGAGGTGCTGGTTCGAACACAATCGCGCCCGTCGGCCTAACCGTTTCGGAGTTTTCGTGGTTTTCTTCGAAGCCTTGGATTTTCCATGCGTAAATACGGGTTAGGTTCCTTAGAAAGACCCCCACGAAGGGCACTCTCCCTAGTGCCTATATCCCTTGAGTAGATAATCGGCCGTCAACGATCAATCCAACCCGAGACGGTGGAAGTCGCTTTTCCAACATGTCCCCAAAATTCTCTATCGGAGCAAGATTTGGTGACCTAGAAGGCCATGGAAGGACATTATATCCTTGTAGATATTACTGCGAGAGCCGTGCAATATGTGGCCAAGCTTTATCTTGCTGATGAATGGAATCTAGACGACTTGATAGGATAGGCCGTATCACCGGCTGGAAAATGTCATCTACGTACCTGCGAGCCATTAGAGTACCTTGTAGCTCGAGAAAAAGTGATCATCTGTCGCAGCAGATAGCTCCCCAGAATGTCAATCCAGGTGTTATGGTAGTGTGCCACTCAGTAACAAATGCAGAATTGGGCCGCTGACCTCTCTGCCTCCACACAAGTACGATAGTTACCAGCTAGAGTTGCCAGATTTATCTAAAAAAAAAACGGAAGATTTTGATTGACATTACTTAGTTTTCATTTTATCTCGCTATCATCTTTTTCTATACTAAACTATGTTAAGTATGCCAACAATGTTTTCGGTAGTGAATTTGTTTTGAAAAAGGATCTTTATTAATCAATTTAATTGTTAATTTCCAACTGTATTTGTTTTATATTATTCTATCAACGTTGTTTAACTAATTTTGCAATCATATATCCCATTATGATAAAAAAATTTAGTTGAACTTATAAGAACAAAAATAAATTAAAACATCCTCCCTACGAAATAAATGTTTCTATTTAAGCATAAAGAGAGATAACAAATCAAACAAAATATTACAACTTTAAATACAGATGTATTAAATTAAAAATTTTATAATGTAGATACTTATTGACTATAATAATGTCAAGTTCAGATGATCTAATGCTACACAAGAGTTCGCGAATGCGCAGTTTATATTACACCACTTCCACAAGATTTTTGTAATTCTGATGGAAGCAAGAAAATTTCACAGTTGCTGCGCATGTGTATAACTTTTTTTCGGTAAAAGATATGAAATTTTGAAGCAAACTTAAAAAGAAAAAAAATCTTGAAACTATGAAAAGTATGAGGTGTTAGAAAAAGGAAGAAATCGTCGTACGGGTCAAATTTAAACGTACACCGTACGATAAGCCAAAAAATTACTAAAAAACGTGCAACTTACGGAAAAAACGTACAATTTGGCAACCCTATTACCAGCACTCAGAGAAAAGCGGGATACGTTGCTGACTATCACATTTCTGTAATCAGACACTACCCAGCTTGCTCGGGATCGACATCAATACAGGCGACCATGCTTATGTTGAACGGTTAGACGTAACTGTTTAAACGGACGTCGACAGCTGAGCCCAGAGTCGGCCTGTCATCTACGGATGGTATGCCTTGATACCACTGCATCCATATAAACTGTCAAATGGTGTACAATAGTGACATTGCTGGTGTAGATGTGGCTGCTCTTCTCATTGCTCCATGCATTTGTAACCGCGGGCGTCCTGAGCCACGGCAACTACTGGCCGTACCTTCTCTGATCCACTGATGCCAAAAACCGTGGAACTAAGATATTGCTTCGACCAAAATGCTAGCTGATACGTCTCTTTTACCATCCGGGTTTTCCGGAGCCCGTGGTTCGACCCGTTTCAAACTCAGAAAAATGTTCGTAGTGCCGTCGAGTGAGTCTTAAAGGTATCATTCTTTCAAATCCCATGTATCAACAATGGTAGTCCAGTTCTAATTACCCTTGAATACGAGTACCGGCTCTTTTAAATGCTACCTACTGCACAATTTAAATGCTCATTGCACAAGCCCCCTTTGGTCATTGCTACCGAAATGTTAGTCATTTACGTAACCTATCAAATCACATCAGCACGCCAAGTTTCGTTGCTCTGGCTCAATTCTTTATAGGTGCATATATGTTTTTTGCAATAGAGTATATATAGTTTTTTTTTTCATTTGAAAAATATTAAGGACATTCTTTTGAAAAATCGGAACAACGCGATCCCGACCGGAAGGAGTCAAAACCCAACCCGAAACAATTAAAGTCAACCATACTCGCAACGGAAAAAACTAGCATCAACGCGAAGGTCGGATCAAGTCTGGTTCAAATAAAACTGGGTTACCCGACCCGATGCAGGACTCCATTTCGATTATATGTCTGTTAAATTTGTCTTTTATTTATATTATTTTATTATTTAGTTTATTAATTGAGGAAGTTTTAATTTAGTTATGGAATGTTAGCCGCAATCAAAAGCTGAACTACTTATATTGTTTTAAATGCAAATGGATTAATTTTTAGTAATCGGGATTCAGGCGATAGCGATAGATTTAAAAAAAAAAAACCTTGTTTGAAAATTATTCCAAAACCATAAAAAATCAGTAAATTGAGATACAGTTTTCAAACTAATTGCATTTGAAAAAAATATTTTTCTACTTATTCAAAGGAGTAAAATTTTAAATTGTGCGATGATTATAAGTTTAAAAAATTGCAATAAAAGCGAAATTTTTCAATTGTTACCACAAGCAATATGACGTAAGCGTTACTCACGGACACGTTTTTGCTTTATAATATATATTCCTAAAAATATGTTTTACATAAAAATAAAATTAATTTTGAAGATTAACATTTATGTTATTGATCCTCCCAAATATTACGGCAGCTACCTCAAACAGAAATAAACCCTCCATCGAAGAGCAGAGAAAGATTAGAATTAGCAGGTGCGTGCGTAATTCTCAAACATTCAAACTTACAAGAAAGGTCACCATAAGCGCATGCCCAGAAAATTTTACAAAAAATACGGAATATTCAACTCACAAGGTTTGAGTTCGGGAGGTCATGATCTGTTTATAAAAAAATATCCTGCGGAATCTCTATTTATCGACCGTAAAAAATTATGAAAAGAATTTAACTTTTTTTGGCGAGACATCGCCTGTTGGGACACAATAATAAAAAAATACGCTTATATGATAAATATCCTTTAAAGAAAAACGTTTTCGATTCTTCATACGAAGCTAGTTTAAGTAATTTTAAGCTAAATAAATACATTTATATTACTACAGATTTCTCATATACACTTATATTCATATATAATGAAATTTAACGATCGATTATCGAACAAAATTTAAATTGTTTAAAGTTGTATAAAATTCATAATTAAGGTCCGATTCTGAGCACTGTCAATACGACTCCAATATTGTTAGTATCGGAGGCCACAAGAGAAAAGTGTTATTGCCATGGAAACAACGACTTCTTCGTCATCAAAATGTATAACTACAAAGTTCTTAATCGGATCTATACTTTTAAAATACAGTTCAAATATATCCAACCCATAAAACTGTGCAAATTAAAAAAAAATATATATATTATCGTTTAAGTTTAAATTCATAATTATTGCGCATTAAATAATCATTTAACAAACAATTTCGAAATTCATATAAAATGCTTACATTTGGCGAGGAAACGTGTTCCTCACCAAATCACATGTTGCGTTAGTCTTTTAACGCCAAATACTCAAAGGTATTTTATTTTTTACCGATTTTCTACTAGGATTCCGCAGCTAAATTTGACTGATTCTTTATTACGTCCATTAGTTACATTAGCATTTCTTTTTCAAAATGTTTTGTGTATGCGCTTTAAGGAGACCTTCCTTGTTAGAAGCTGATTTCTTTTATCTATCTGTGCTGACACATAAGTAATTCACATACTTTTGAACTAAGCTGATTTTCTTTTTTAAAATAATTAGCAGCAATTTTTTTCCATGTTAAGAGCAATTGGAAAGCGGTTATTTCCATTTTCAAACCTTCCCTTAAAAGAAAAGATTTCATTTTACATATCTTCCACGAAACCATGATTCCTGCTTAAAACGTTAGAAAAGAACTTAGAATTGAAGTTTCGGTAAATAATGAAATTCGTTCTTTGTTTAAATAACATAAAATAAATTAATGAAAAGGAAATGCTTCTCATTTACCATGTACAATCTCAATCCGAAAAACTAGTTATTGTAGAAAATTAATTAATTTTTCATGCTGCGTAAATTTTTGTACGTATAGATAAAAAATATTTGCATAATTATTATTAATTATTGTATTATTATTGATAATAAATTTTATTGTATGGTCTGTCGGAGAAACAAAAACGGTCTACCTTTTATCTCGCATGTAATTTTTGTGGCTTTTCAGGTTGGCAATACTGGCGAATAGTGAAGTCAATTGAATTGTACTACGATGAATCTGAGCTCCTTTTGTTAGTTGATGTAGCTTTCCTCGATTTCAGTTTGTTTGTTACTTCAGTATATTTTCTACACAGTGTTAAGATCAATCATTCATTTATTTAATCGAAAGTACTTTCTAGCTTTTTACGAATGTATGTGAGATATCTGTACTGCTTTCATCTGCATTATTTAGATAATGTTACTGTGAATATCTGATCGTGCATAATAGTCTTGATGCCTCTATTGGAGAACACACAATCTAAAAATTATTTGTGATCGTATCATATTGTATCATTATCATTTTAAACATCATCACAATCTCTGTGTAAAAGATCCCGTTTTAGTGTTATTATCCTATACGAATCATAAAAATTATAAGAAAAAGTTAGAAATATACAGCTTAAGAACTCAAACTAATATACCTCAAAAGTTTTTTTTTTTAAAGTTTTATAAGTGAACTTTTAGAAAATTAGTGCAGCTCGGTCCTGAAACTGGTGTATACAATGATACTGAAAAGTTTTTTCTTTTTACTAAATAATTCTTTTGTCACGATAATCTAACCACAATAATCTAACTACGATAATCACAGTAACTCCTTAATATTGTTATTTTTTGGATTTCGGAAGAATGTAATTCTTTTACAGGCGTATTATAAAGATTTTACAAAACTCTTATTGAATTTTAATATGCTAATTCTTTTAATTAATGGTTCGCTACAGTACAAAAATTAAAAAAATCATTTAATATGCTGGAAATGCAACTTTTATCTGCTTACTTTTAACAAATGTTTTGAGTATATGACATTTTTTATGATTACAAATAAATAGAGTATTTTGTTTATCAGTTAGAACTTGCATATTAGTATTTAAATGGCAATAAATTTTAAAGATAATTAATTAAGACTCCAAAAAGTAACATGGAAATTTTATACTAAAACCAGCACAACACTTTATAGTCCCTCAACCATTATACGTATCATTTGTTCAATCTCAATATAAGCACCTATTTTGTATTAATATGTCCCTAGCTATTTACAGAATTTTTTTTCCATTCATTCAAGTGTTTTACAAGAATAAAACAGTTTTCTATAGCATGGTTTGTTTGTTATGCTATTTGAATGTGTCCATTTTATCTGAATGCGAGATAAATCTAAGGTCCGGAGGTGTGGGCTATTGAGTGATTTGACTATATTGAGAAGTTTTACTGCATTGAGATAAATATACTTTCCGTTTTTAATCTTATCACATTTTAAAAATCACAATATTGATTATAATGAGTGCAATGATATCGAAAGAGATTTAAAATATCAGCTTTAATAAAATTGCATACCGAATTTGGGATCCCCTAAAACTAGGGTGAGGGGGCAGGGTCACTCTCTGGTAGGGTGGTTCACAAACCTATGGAAAAAAATAAACTTTCTCGTACAGACCAGGACACCCCTTCATTTTTTTACATCAGCCCATGTTATTATTCTGGCAAAGTTTCAATCTCTTACTCCAAATAAAAGACTATGCTCAATCACTGTCAACTTTTGACTTTTGGAGCTATATAGGCATTTGTAATTGAATTTTCTAAAATTTGAGGTAAAATTCAAATTATGTAAATGTCTTTTATTTACATATTTACAATATCAGTAAAGGCTAACAAAATAGTTAACATTGTCAGATTTTTATACTTATTTTTTTTAAACAATATTAACAACTGATTTCTTTGTTGTCGTCGGTAGGGAAGGTCCCATTTTCTTTAACGTCTGGCAAAAGAAACTGCATATCATCTTTATCATTTGTTAAAAGTTTGTTGAATTCTTGAATCAGCTGAACACCTCTCTTAGCAGCATCGTTGCCCACTCTTAGTACTTTTACATAGTTTCTACCATTTATATAATTGATATTATTTTTTCATTCTTAAGGCGAGAGTTATAGAAAAGTCATCAATATTCAAACGAGAAAAGAGCTCAATTAGTTTTTTTCATTGCAAAATCTCCAAGGCAATCTGCATCATCTTTCAATAAATTTGATTGCCCTCTTACATTTTGGATTGTTCATTCCTGCAATAATTTTTGCTTTCTCTTTTGTTGGTACTGTGTCTAAAAATGGAGCAAGACAAACCAATTTATCTGAAAGGTACCACATGTGATTTTCTAGGACATTTCTTGCTCCTAGTCCAATTTCAGAATCAATAGTCTCATATTTTCTCAGGTCTTTCCATAATTGTAAGTCAGTTACAGGAGCTTCAGCTGCAAATGGAGATTCTATCCATGTTTTGCTGTAGAGAAAAGCACTGAACTGCACAAATCATTGGAGCTGCATTTCTTCCCTCTTAGTTAGATGGAAAACTTCTGGATAATCTAGGGTTTTGAAACCATACAGGAGTTTAGCCATTCACCGAGCATGATGAATAGCACCTGGTGTTCTCCAATGAATTTTCTATGGTGGATTTTCCAAAATAGCAAGTGTCAACTCAATCATTTCTAATGACCACAGATTTATCTACAGATAAAAGACAGGCAATGGTTGAATCTTTAAAATCTTTAGTGCATTTTTTTTTCAATTCTGTACCGAAAATTTGTTTGTTCAATTCCTTGCCAAACATTCTTAAATGTGTTGACGAGTGGAATTTCTGTGAAACTGGATGGCCCAAGGCACAAGCTAAAAGCCTTTGCCAAGATTAATTCTATGACATGCTGTCATCAGGCTAACCACAATAGTTCACGGCCATTTTCCCCCAAACAAATGCATACTGTTTTTATATAACTATTGTTTACCCTCATAGTGTTAAAACATAAACCTTGAATGTTTTTCTCTACACGCAACTCGTGTAATTGTTTAAAAATAGAATTCACTATATTTTTTGCTGTTTCACCACCACTGAACTTCCAAGGAGCTTTTCAGTACCAGCTTCCGAAACAAGCACTAACAACTGAAAAAACCTTTCCTAATCCAAGACATTCAGGTAAAAGTTTGCCATTCCAATGGAGGACTAGAGGACAATCTGGTTTGAAATCACGAATTTCTGACTCAACAATATTATTTTCTAGCTTTTTTTCTTAATCGCTGTATGGTGCTCCTTGAAAAAGGAAGTGCACGAAGATCATGCCCTAGAGCTGATACAATTGGAACAATCAAATGCAGATCTTCACGATCAGATGTCTTGTTACAATCTAAAGCACCACTAACATGAGATGTGAACAGTTGTATTTAGACACATCTTGTTTCTCTTCAGGATTGTAAATAAGGTTTTTCTTTATATTCAGAAAAACATCATCAACGACATCTGATTGTGAAGGGGACTCTGAGTTTTCTGAACCAGCCATTGAATAAACATAAACAGCTGTTGATGAAGTTTCAACACCTATTACTTTTTCTTTTCGTCGTCCTTCCTGTTTTTTTTTATATTAAGAATTCTCTCTTGCTTTTTAAAATAAATTCTCTGTCTTCATTACCCAAATACATTCCGCTGATCTATAAGGAAATCTCAAGCTTCTATTATTTTTTATTAGAATCAAAGCATTAGCATGTGCAATATGAAAAAGAGTCCTTGCTTACAAAATGGCGGCTTCTTCTGTCAGATGTATTGCAATGTTGCTAGATGCATAGATAGAAAAACTATTGCTAAATTATTCAACTAAACGTTTTATTATTTATTAAGAATTATGAAAGCTTAAAACGATCAGCTTTTGTTTAAAAATTATGAATTTTAAACATATATTATCATCGATCTAAAACTATAAAATTGTGTAAAATTTCCATAAAGTCTCAAAATGAAGGGTCATTGAGCACCATCTTCCTGCAGGTGTAAACAGCTACAATTTTAGAAGAGTGATACTATGGATAAATGTAAAAAAAAGTAGGAGGTGTCTTGGTCTTTACCTCGAAAGAATTTTTTTTTAACTACCCTACTGTCTAGTTTGTCCTTGCATGAATTCAGGTCTGCTCTTAAAACCAATCTAGCCCTGTCTTATGTTCAAACATTTTGGCATTTATCAAGGAGGATTATATATATTAAATCATGGTTGCATATAATGTAATAATAATAATAACAAAAATGGCTGCTTATTGCCGAATAATTCGACGTTATGCAATTCCGACGGTTTAAGTGTCTGAAAAAAACTCAGATATTTTAAATATGTCAAAATTGAACATACGTTTCAGACACATGTGTTCTAAATTTCACACATTTCAATTTACTGGGCTGTCTTATTTTTGGAATATTTTCTTAATTGATTGAAACGTTTCTTTTTATTTTCAAATTACGAAACTTTCAACATTTTATTGCAAGAAATCGGTAATTGGAAAGAGAAAATCCTCTGATCCTGGCGTCATTTTTATAAATGAGTAAATATTAAGTAGGATTTAATGCAATATAATAAAATTAAATTAATACTGTAGCCTTGATCCACAACGAAAAATAACACAAAAATGGCATACTTGAAGACGCATGTCACTTTTTTATGTATTTCGAAATAGAGAGTCATTTTCCGCTGGAAGGATTTTCTTGAGCGTTTACTTATTTTTTATAAAACTGTCAGAAATAACTGTTGCATTATAACATTACTAAATTCTAATATTTTTATTGGTTGAAGTAAAATTTATTTTTTGCTCAACGTAACCTTTAATTACAAAAAAAAAAAAAAAAAAAAAAAAAAAAAAAAAAAAAATTGAAATAAAAAAGAGTATAATTAATTCTGAGATTTTAATGTCAAGATGTATTTATATTTTATCGATATAGCGATTATAGGCAAAATTTATGCATCATTATTAATTATTTAAATTTTGTAAAATAAATAATAAAAGATTTTACCACATACAATCTAACGCAGAATTAAATGAAATATTATAAAAAGATTATTTTTCTTTAACAGTTATAGATTCAACTATATTTATCTTTCATAACAAGATAAAATAATTCCAATTTATGAACAGGGAAGTTTAATTTACTATAAAAATTTGTTGGATAGTCTATCGGAATAGGATTCCGGTGTCTCCTTGATAGTGTATATATTTATTTTATTTCCTGTATGTGAATCTGTGTGCTTATGTGGGACGGCTTGCAATGTTTTTTTCCAAATGAATTTTCTATTAGGAGTATGCACTGACGTCACGCTTTGTGATCACGACATTCAAACAAACAGCACACGCTGTTGTTATGCACACTGCGGATGTTATTCCATGGTGTCTACCTATTAATGCATTAAATTTGAGAATGTTTGGTTAATGAACTTTTTGTTTAATTTTAATAAAATGTAGATTGCACACTGAGATCAGCTATGTTTATGCGTGCTTACCATACATTCCATCGTCTTTTTGTAATGTCTTCAGTTTTACATCCTTTGTTTGTTATTATTCTAGGAAATCGATAAAACGGTATGCCCACATCAGTAAATGATCGCTTTCCACAATAAAACAGCACACTTACCATGATTTCTAACTTTAATCACACTCAGGAACTATACTTGATAACTTGCGCAACACGTTTGTTTGCACGTCAAACTCTGTAGCAACGACGAGTTACGTCATGTGCATACTCATAATTACGCAATTCTATACCGCGACCAACCACATACAAGACTAGATCATGACGATTAAAAGTCATACGGGGTGGATCATCTTTACACGGTGATTGGTACAAAGCGGCGCGCCCATCGTTTTGTGCTAATCGCCGTGTAAAAATGATCCGCTCTGTATGACGTTTAAAAGTCATGAACTGGCATCGTATATCGTTGGTCGCGGCTATACCCAGTTCATTTGTAATAATTGAACTGCATCCCTGTACAATTTTCTTGTATTCTAGCGAAACGTTGTTGTGGTCTCTTTTATAATCGGTGGTATATTGATTTCGTTCGCATATGCTTTATTGCCGATTTCTTTATTCTAAAATCTACTACAACACCATAATAGTTAGTATCATTCGCCGTATTTAATGACAGACTAAATGAAGTGAATAACACTAGCTTTAAAGGACGGTAAATATTTGAATAAAACAATCCGCTAAATCAGGAACACAGTCTATATGTAAGTCTGTCAATGTGCGTGTGATAGGTAGAGCTTACTGAATTTTAGGCAGGAAAAAACCGAAAGAAAAGATTGAAATCGGACACTCAGTGTAATGGGGTGTTCCGCCCAGGTGGAAATGGGTGTAGCGTAGAAGAAAAACTGTACATACTGCCACATATACTGATATAACTACGAGGGGGTTGAAAGCATGCAAAACGTCATAAAAAAGACAGTTCACGCAGACATTTAAAGGTAGGTCCTACTACTTTGGATCAAATATTTCGATTTTTCTTTATTTACTCCACTCAAGTGTGTAGATTGCTAATCTAAAGCGGTTTCGTAATACTCCAATCACAATAATAATTCCGATAACGATATATTTTTTTTAGTTAAACGTAACGCTACAATAAAACTATAAACTTTTTTTTTCTCAAAACAATATAGTGAAAGTGGGCGACCATTTTTCTGGAGAACTATTCGACCGATTTCGTTTCGTTTTCTTAAAAGAAAGGTAATCGTTTTTGCTGGAATTTGTATCACTGAAATGCATAGTTTTCATTTCTTACTAATCTTTTTGAGCTTGCAGAAGGTAAAAAAAAAGAGGCGAAAATATGATCTTTTTGTTTAAATGACCGCTATTTTATCAAAAATCAACCCTTTAAACAAAATCTTGTTAAAACCTCCAGAGAATTTAATGCCTTATCTTATTTTGTGACCGGAGAAAACCGTTCGCCGCATCCGAAGTTCACGGCGCGTATCTGCAGGTACTCCCCGTAGCACAAGACATATTAAATTTTTACACACAACAAACTAAATATATAAGTGAAAATTCAATAAATATAATGCAATATGTCCGAAAGTTATACCTCTTTTCTTTGTAACCAAAACAAGATCGTGAATTTTGCATAAATTTTAGGCTAAAGGAGTGGAACCTGTAATTAAAATCATTACAGATACTAAAAAGCAGTAAAACAACGTTTAAAATGCACAAATAATGCGTGTAAAGCAGCAAAAAGCTGTTTCGAATCTACAGCGAGATTCTTCTTCAGTGCAAGATACGGAAAAAAGAACAGCGTGCTAGAAAAAGCAAGGCTGAGAAAAATGATAGACAGAGACGCGCTGCCTTATATACCCTATGCGGGTAGCGAAAGCGCCAGAAACAACCAATGAGAGAGAAGCAGTGGAAACGACTGGGTGGACAAGTAGAGACATCTACCGGGGAAGGAGAGAAAAAGAAACCAAAAAAGAGGAAATTAAATTAATGCTTTCCAAATACTTCGAAAATCTGGAGTACTAGATAAGTCATTGACTAAAGAGTGAGAATTTTTAATGATGTGGTAAGCTTCCCAAAAATCAAGATCAAGGTTAGAAGAACATTTTTGGATAATGGTGGCTGAGGAAAAATCGAACCTATGTTGAGAAGACCAAAAATGTTGAGCAATAGAAGAACGTTTGAGCTCCTGATTTTTAACATAACCTTCATGCTCTTTTAAACGAAATCTAAGAGCACGTTTAGTCTGGCCAATATAAGAAAGGCCACAATGGCAAGAGATTTGGTAAATACCCCAGTTATCTAGGCGATCAACGGGGTGTTTGAGATTTGAAAAAGTGATTTTATTAACGGGAGAAAAAATAACATTAAAATAAAACCTTCTTAAGATTTTAGCAACTTGCTGACTGATTTTAGGAAAAAATGGTAACACAACTGAAGCATTAGAGTTGGAATTGGAATGTTTTTCAGAATGGACGGGTTTTGTCAATTTCTTATAAATAGAATCAATAATATTAGAGGAATAACCACGATCAACAGCAATAGCTTTGAGGTAATTAAGTTCAGCACTAAGTAACTGAGGAGTGGAACAAATATTGGTAGCCCGAAAAACAAAAGTATTGAAGTCAGCGAATTTCTGGTTAGGAGGATGAGAAGAATGCCTGTGAGGTGGGAGACTGACAGCAGAAGGTCTACGAAAGACAGTAGTCTGAAAGCCATTTTCACAACGAATAACAAGGACATCGAGGAAAGAAAGACAGTTATTGTCTGAATTTCAGAGGTGAATTGAATGCAGGGATCAATGGAATTCATAATAGAGAGAATATGATTAATATCCGAATTTATTTAAACCAGGACATAAACACCATCAACATAACGAACATAGAACGGAAATTTTAAAATTACAAAAAGTTTGACCTCAAAATGGTGCCTATAAATATCGCATAAAATTGGACTAAGAGGATTACCCATAGCCAAACCATCAATCATGCGGAAGAAATTACCATTGAAAACAAAAGTATTTTGCGACAAGCAAGCGCGAGTGAGAAGGATATGTTCCTCGATTTCAAAATAAGAGAAATGGAATTCACAAAGCCTCTTCTTGGTTGTCGCAAAAAGCCTAGGCCAATTCAATTTGGCCTCCTTTTATTAATCCCAAAGACCGCTTCGGCGCCAACCTTCTTGTTTATCCTAGGCCAGGGACGGCGAACCTATGGCACGCGTGCCAAAAGTGGCACGCGAAAGAATAACTTTGTTACGGTTTTGGTTGTATCTAGAAATCAATATACAGTGATAGACCACAAAACAAACGAAATTACGATGAATATGATTACGAAAGTTGATTTAATCTTGCGTAAATTTGATTAATTGGAAATTGAAGAATTTTAATTGTCTTGATTTTTAAAATAACTTAAAGTACCGCATTAGTAAAAATACCAATGGTTAAATTATGTCAACTTGGAAATTAATTTCACATCTATTTAAAGAAAATGGCGTTTGCCATTTTAAGAATTTTTCCATCTATCTATTTTCAAAAGTTCGTTATTTTCGCAAGTCAATTGTACAAAAATGAAATAAAAAGTATCTGTCAGATAAATCATCCAGCTCAGTTTGCATTCTGTTGAAATTTAAAGTGAGTATAAACCGGATATTAATTATTTTTCATCCAATATACAATAACACAATTAATCACATATTTTTTAATTAATTTCTAAAATATAATTGTTTTTGTGATTACTACAGGTATATCTACATGTATGTTATCAATTTTTTAAGAATCTTAATAAGTAATTTTTATTCATGGTTTTTCAATCCACTATTTTTTTCATTAGTTGGCACGTCAAGATCATAAAAAATATTTTCGAAAAAAAAAAAAATGCACGTGGTTATAAAAAGGTTCGCCAACCTTTGTCGTAGGCCAATCTAGTTTATCGTAGCCTAATTCAATTTGTCGTACTTTAAATGGATGCCAACCACTCTTGAGCACACTCACAAAAAAAAAAAAAAAAAAAAAAAAAAAAAAACTAATTTAAACTCAAATTGAATTTCTCAAAAATGGGTCGAGTTCACGCTCAAATTCAAAATTTTTCAAACGAATCCGTTCAATTCAAAAAACTCAAACACATCTATGGAAGTGAGCATACTTTACTGAAAACCCATTTTTTTATTTTATTATTATTTTTTAAATATAATAGAAGTTTAGCATCAAAATTTACAAAATGTTATGAGCTAGTCTTTTGGTTACTCGATGCGAGGGTCTTTACGGGAACGCCCAATTTTTCTTCGGACACCTGGTCTGGGCTTGGTTTAAGTATTACTTTTTTCGAGAGGTTCGGACTCAGATGGACCGGGAATCTATTTTTTCCGACTTAAGTCGGGATTGGACTCCATTTTTCTTGAGGTCTGCACAGACAGAAAGTTTCAGTTCAATTTCCAACCCAGCTCATATGAAAATAATTTGGATCGGCAGAATCTCTGGTCTGTTCAGTAAAAATATCAGTAACATTCGGCCCGGTCCAACTTTTTTTTTTTTTTTTTAATGCACGTATTTTTAAATCGCTGTTATTCCACAATTAAAACTTATATATTTATTATTATTTTTTATTTTTTAATATGAGTAGATGCATTTTTAGGTAATAAAATTAAAGTACGGTAAAACCTGAGAAAAATAACCTGCCTGTCACGGAAATCTGTGTTTAACAAAATAAATTTGTTGATCTATGTAAAATGAGAATATTAGTACTTGTAAAAAGAATATAATGCATTTACAACAGACGATGGACCTTCTAATAAGGGAACCTGTCTATAACAGTTTTTTCTTCTTTCCTACGCAATTCCGTCTTAGGAGATTTTATTGTATCAAATTTTTAAATCTCCAAGCCATAGAATGGGGCTTAACAATATTAATGTTTATATTGTAAACTATAATGATTTTTTAATGAATCTCTATTTGCATGTAAATATCTGAATAATTATTAATACCATTAATTTTTTTACGCGGCTTGGAGACTTGAAAATCGGAAAATTTTTACATAGAAAAACCTTCTAAGACGGAATCACATGGAACAGAAAAAAACTTCGTTATAGTTAAGTTCCTTTTTTAGCAGGTCCGCCGTCTCTAACAAATGTATTAGGGTTTTTTTTTTTTTTTTTTTTTTTTTTTTTTAAACGGATTATTACATCCAATTTGCACCGAGTAAAAAAAAAAAAATTGTTTAAAACAGGATTTCGTCATACACAGATTGTTCGAACAGGTTTTACAGTATTGTATCCCCATCTGTATAAATGTATATGTAGTATTCTTTAAAGAGAATTTTAATTGTGCAATAATGGTATCTTAAAAATATATGTATTTTACGCCAAAATGGGACCGTGACTTCGCCGGATTTTTGAAAATTCCAGATTTCTGAAAGTATATGAAATGTACTTCTGATATTCTTAATTGTGCATTTATTCATAATTAATTCAGAGCCAAGTGACATTTAAGTGAAAAAAAAAATCCATGTTTTTTTTAATATTAATTTTTTTCCCGGTCCCGACGATACCGGATTTTCAAAGTTATACTGTACATTATTAATCAATCCTCTAAATTCTTCTTTTCCTAAATTTTATGATAACGTCTTATCCCATTCTTTGGTCCTCCAGCACACAATCTGTCATATGGAACATATTTTGTAACTACTGTCGACGATGAATTGAGGAAGATAGGGGGGCAGTATCCCACACCCCCTCAGGGGTGACGGCAATAAGGTTGGCGCCGGAGAAGTAGTTGATATCAATAAAAGTACGTCAAAATGCATTGGCCTAGGATAAACTAGAAGGTTGGCGCCGGGGCGATCTTTGGGATCAATAAACTCAGGCAAAATTGAATTGGCCTAGGATAAACTAAATCGACCTAGTATAAACTAGGTCGAACCAATGAATAGCAGTCTAAACTAGTTTGTCCTATGAGCGTTAGGCCAAACTAGTTTGGCCTAGGAAAAACTAGTTTACCCTGTGGGCATTAAGATAAACTAGTTTGGCCTAGGGAAAACTAGTTTATCCTATGGGCGTTAGGATAAACTAGTTTGCCTAGGAAAAACTAGTTTATCCTATGCGCGTTAGGATAAACTAGTTTGTCCTAGGCCAATTTAGTTTGGCCGGTAACATATACATTAATTTATAGATGACGTTATTCCCAATAGAATTGTTTCTTTCGATATTTATTACTATAAATGTATCTGAATTTTTATTCAGTTTTTTTTTCATTTTTAGAACTACATGATAAAACATAAAGCTTTTTATATAAGTATGTTTTTACTTATTTCTTATGTTATGAAATTAAGTCAAGACAGATGTATTTAAAAAGTTTCTGAAAAATAAAAGTAACATTTTCGAAAGAAAACCCTTTCTGATCAACACCTTATAAATAATTTCAAAAAGTATTCTTCACGGCAGTTGTAAAAGAAATTTTTGAAACAACATTACTGATTTTTTTCAATACCCGTCAAGATTTTATTTCCTTTTTCTATAAAGGAATAAAAATGTGAAATACAATTCAATAGCTTCCTGATGCAGATGCAGCAATTTAAACCGAGCACATAAAAGAACCTTTTTAGAAGTAAAAAGGAATTTCTCTTATGTCTCTAAGAAATCAGTATCTGTGAAATTGAAGACTATTTTATTTGTCATCACAAATGCTTTCACTTAAATATATTACTATGAAGAAATAACACAAATTTTATTGATATATGTTTAATGGTGTAATTCTATTTTATTGCAGATGTAATTTTGGTAGTAGAAGTAACGTTTACTAGTTTGTCTCAATTAAACAATTTTGTTTCAATTAAAGTTGCTGATGCTTTTTGTCAGTAGATGTTAACCATGGATAAAACATCTACGCCACAGTAGGATGATTGTTATAACTAAATTCTAATAATATTCTTAACTTTATGAATACGCTGAAATTCTGTCATTAATAAAGTGAAGAATACTGTTAAAATTTAGCGTGGACAATCGACGCATTCTGGCGCAGTGCTTTTAATCCCGTGTTAATAGATAGTTAAATCAGTAAAAAGTTAAACAAAATGCAAAATATATGTATACAAAATATACCTATCTGCATTTAATCCCGTGTTAATAAATATACATTTTGAAGAGTAGAACCCCGCTAATCCAGTTCGGATTACAAAAAATACGGATTACCCGAAATTCTGATTAAAAGTAGAAAAGAAAAAGATGCGTGCTATTAAAAATGTAAGTTGTAAGTACTTAGTAGTATAGTAAACATCCTGTAATCTGGCATCCTAAGGTCCGGTATGCTGGCAAATCCAGCACGACTTTCGGAAAAAAAATGGTATTCCCGTTTAATCACTACCGGTGTTTATAATAATCCAATGGAACTTCAGAATGCGGAATTGCGTAACAACCCATTACAAATTGTTCAAAATCGCGAATCTATAAATAGCTCAATCACCACGTCTACGAGGGTTGAAGATAAAAACATTACTGTAGATAATTTGCGAAATCAAACTGTTGAAAGGAAAAATAAATTTTTATCATCTGAAGTAAATACTTTTTGCATTTGAAAAAAGAATTTTTTAGTGACTGGCAAACAAACAGATATTCGATATTATTTTAAGATGGCTTCTACGACTAGGCCTACAGTGCACGCTTTCACTTTATTTTCATGTAAATATGTTCTTCTTTTACATTACTGAGTACATTTTAATTCTGTTTTTATAATCTGTTCAAGTATAATCTTTGAAAATAAAATTGGTTCGGATTAACCGGAATTTCGGATTAGCGGGGTTCGGATTAGTGGGGTTCTAGTGTATTTTTTAAACTTTTTACTGATTTAACCACGTCTGTATGATTTATGTTTCAAATATAGGACTTGTTAAAGTTAAATCTGTAAGGAACCAGTAACTCTGTTACAAAGGCTCTCTAGTGGTTTGAAGGGGAACATGGTGTAAGACGTAACTCTAATTTAGAGGCACTCTAATTGTCCGCGATGCATTTTTTAATTAGGAGTTCACTATTCCACGAGTCAGCGGTAACCGTATGCAAATTTATTTGCTCAGTCTGTTAGAGCATAAATAGGGAGCGAAAATATGTTAAGCGATTAGTTAGTGAGTCAGTGCAGTTTGACGTTGGAGAGAGTTTGAGTTGACGTAATTAGTTTTGGCGTGGAGAAACGGCCTGTATGGCTGGAGCTTAGCCTGGGAACAAAAACAGATTTAGAGTGAGATGAAAATTAGATGTGGATTTGAAATGAAGCCCGCCATCGCAGCTTAAGCACCTCCGGAGAAATGAAGTTACGTGAGTTAACTTTTGACTTTATATTTAATTAAGATTGTTTTATTGCTATCACGGAGTGAGGGCTAAATTTATGAGATCATGTCTGTCAATCCCTTGCCCGTTGTTGAATAAAAGCTCTATATTTAAAGTCTATAAGACTCCTCATGAACTCCCACCACTATAAGTACGCCACAAATCTAACAATATTAAACATTTCAATTATCTAATTTCTCTCATCAATAATGAAATAAATTCATTATACTATCATATTATCATTATTATTATTATTATTATTATTATAAAATAAATTCATAAACTGGGATAGAGGTTTTAAAGTAGAGTACAAAACAACAACATCGGAATAATATTCCTAACTTTAATTATAAAAGTAACAGAATAAAGCTTTTTACACAAAAATTCCTCTTTATGATCAATTTCTACAATCCTGTAATGGCTAAATTTTCTTGAGGGACGGATACGTATTTATTTTTATATGATCTCTGAAAATCTCAATTCGAAGCTCTATATTTTTTTATTTCATTCGATTTATAACACCCGCCAGCCGCTCATTTCCTTAATAAAAGAAGAAAAAAGTGACGTATATTGCGACAGCTTCCTGATGCAGATGCAACAACTTAAAACAGAGCATACGAAAGAACCTTGTCAAGTGTAAGAAGAAATTTCTGTCATAGTTCTAAGAAAACAGTATCTGTAAAATTGAAAACTATTTTCTTTGTTATCAAAAATACTTTTACTTAAATGTATTTACTATGGAGAAATAACAAATCTTTTTAATGTATGTTTCATGCTGTAATTCCTCTTTTTTTTTTGCAGGTGCACTTTGATACTTGAATCAACGTTTGCTAGTTTCTTTTAAAGAAGCTGTTTACACTTTAAAACTGGGAGGAGTGAAAAGCTCACTTTTTGAAAGAGTGACAGGCCTTTTCACTCTTTTTGGAGTGAATTTTGTAAAAATACACTCCTTAAAGAGTGGAATTTCCCACTCTCTAGAAAGGAGTGCAATATCTCACTCCGTTATCGAGAGTTAAGTTGACAATCCCGAAAGAGTGGCTTGCGTATGCATTGCTTATTAACCAATCAGAACAGCAAGGCGACAGCGCCCTCGTAAGATAAGAAAAATAATCACATTTTCGTCTGGTCCGCCATCTCAGGATTAACAGATAAGGATATCATTAAAATTATTCTTAATGGAATACATAAAATAAAGGTAAGTCTTATTTAATTTTAACCATTTATTCGTGTAGATATGTTAAGATTATGCACTAAGTAGTTGTATGTTGTATAGAAAAAGATTGATCGTTAGATTGTTCAAAAGTGATTGTCTGTTACATTTCTTCATGTAGCGGTTTGAAATATAATTCTTTTAACAATTGAATACGCACTAGAGATCTGCACGGGCCGGCTCGTGCTCGGGCCGATTTTCTCTCATGGAACTCGGTCCGATCCCGGGCCACACTTTTTTCTGAAGGCTCGGGCTGTCTAGGCTTATTTTTTCTGTACAAAGCCGAGACTGGTTCATTCCGAGGCTTCACGACCCAAAATTTACAGTCCTAATTTTGACCCAGCCCGTATGAAAATCATTGTCTCACCGTGGCCTGGTCTATTCAAAGGTCAATAAAATTAGGTCTGGCCCAAAAATGTTTGCAAAAAATGCATACATTTTTAAAATCGTCATTATTCTACCCTTAAACATTAAAATTCACTCGTTGAACATTAAAATTCATTCATTGTTGAAATTCACTCGGGCCGAGATTTTAACTTTTTTCCGGGCCGGGCTCGGGCAGAACTTTTAAGTTTTTTACCGGGCCGGACCAAATTTTTTTCTACGGGCCGGGCCGAATTTTTTTTCTATGAGTCGGGCCGGGTCCTTGGGAATTTCGGCCCTTGCAGACCTCTAAGCTCACAATGCTTAGCAAAAAATAATCCAAACTTCATTAGTTCGGGAAATGTGAATTAAAAAAAAATGAGTGAAAATATTTTTTTATTCCCTTTCAATGCTGTGTTTGCAAATTATAAAACTTTTACCAATGACCAAAACAAAGAAGTTTTATCTCTTTCGTTTGAAAGGGTGACTGACTCATAAGAGAAGATATATTTTCTCAATCGTAGGAGACAGGTCATTCGAAAACATTAATTTGCCGTTCTATGAGTTTTTTTTTTTTTTTTGGTTTCATTTTGATTTCGGATTATATACAGTTAAGAGTATTTATTATTGTTTCGGAGTTAAATATGATATTTGATGTTTACGATATTACGAAAAGGTTAGTACAGTGAAACCTCCCTGTGCGACCAACTCTATTAGGCGAACATCTCCCTCAACGACCATTTTTTCATAGAACGAAATTTATTCCCACAGGCACAATACTAATTTGACCTCCATTCAGAGACCATCCCAGTTGAACCCCCTCCATGAGAGACCGATTTCTTTGAAGAAAATGAAATAAATTCCGTTTTTTCCTGGTCGCTTGAAGAAGGTTTTATTAAAAAAATAATTCCGGAGAGTGCATTATTCATCAAACTTCTAAACTAAGTTTAGATTTTTTTTTTATCCCGGTAACTTTTAAGTGTTTAAACCACTTTTTGCCTTTTTAGGCAATGAATTTAACTCCGATTACAAATTAAGACTGACGGTTAAGAAACTCCTCTGCCCTGTTGTGTCGGAAAACTCTCAAAGAAATAGATAAAGTAATGAAATCGTCATTATTTGTTCCCGTCCACAAAAAGTGCATTTATTTACTGAAATTCGAAAGGGCTTGGAAATAAAAATTATAAAATATAAAACTGTAAAATTAAAGAAAAGCTCAATATGTTCATTTTTTAAACTCTGCAGTAATTAACTTATGTACTTAACTTTTATTTTGATACTTAAATTTTTATATTTTTTCCTAGTGTGAAAAATAAATTTAAGTAACATTGTTACCATTTTTCAACAATTAAAATCTAGATTTAAACATGACCTCCATTAAGAGACCACCTCTCGGAGAGACCAATTTTTATTGGAACAGTACGTGGTCGTTTTAGGGAGGTTTTACTGTATATTAATTTTTTAAAATTGTATCTAAACATTTTTCTGCGGGTTATGATTTTAAAATTTCGAGACTGAGTAATATAAAAAAAAAAAATAATTGCATCAGTTATTAAATTTCCTTCAATTTAAACGCATTTTCTACGTTTTTGATGCACGTAATGTTTGGCACTAAAAAATAAAACATGATATTTAAGCATTGAAATAAAATGTTTTTTATGCCTGTTTTGAAGTTTATCGATAAGACAGCTTTAGTATATTTTTTAAAAAGTTCATATTTTCTTACATGATTTAGGACTGAATATTTTTTTAAAGAGATTAATAACTACTTTTTTACATTAAAATGTTTTTCAAACAATAAGAAATTTTATATGCAGTCATTCACTTTATTTTTATTAAAATTCATACAGATACAAATAAATGTAATGTGTTTATTTTTATATTTATTTTTTTCTATATCAATCTTTTCCTATAAAACATATCAAATCTATTTTGCTCATATTCCCAAAATATAATATCTATGGGAACAAAAAATTTAAATTAAATATGACTTACCGTGTCGTTTCATTAATAAGTATTGTTTTCAACAATAATGGGCCAAAATTAGAAATCATGATTAAGTTAAGGAAAATGTTTAAAAGACATATATATACATATTCCAGAGATCTTAAAATCTAGACTACATGATCATATTAAATAAAACAAAAGCAATTCATAGCGGAAAAAAATACACATTCTTAATATTTTAATCATACTTAGAAGTCATTTTTTAAAAAATATGTATATTTATAAGCATTGTTTTTAAGTAAAAAAAATGAAAAATATTTTAGAACAATAGGACTTTGCAAAAATAGCAATAATTTACGGAAAAAGTACGGTAGAAAGATAGAAATTTATATTTAAAACCAAAAATTAAAATGACACCAAACATTGTTAAACATATAATATCCACCTATTAAAAAGTTATTTATAAAACTTTAAAAGTAATATTTGTATAGGGTATGCAAAAAAAGCAAACACAAAGGATAAAATTGGAATAAAATATATTAGTTTATTTCTGTCAGTAATCTAAATTAAATTCACATGCAACTTTAATTGATTTTTTCCTTAAAAGTTCAATTAGTGTTACAAACTATGAATTAAATAAATATTGCTGATAAAGTATTTTATTCCAATCTTTACCACGCTTGTATCTATTTTCATTGCATGCTGTAAAAGATGTGATTCTTTTAAAATGCCCATAAAAGCAAAATACAAAAAAGAATTGACCCCATAAAAAATGAACATTCACTTCTATGAAGGAATGACTATTCACTCCTACCAGGGGTGAAAAACCGCACTCCTTTAGCAAGAGTGAATAGTCACTCCTCCGAAAGAGTGATTATCCACCCCTGTTTAGAGTGAATATTCACTTCCCAGGAGTGACTATTCACTCTTTCAGAGAGTCAAATATTTCACTTTTACTCAGAGTGAATAGTCACTCTAAAGAGGTTGGGCATATTTTGACTCTGCGATAGAGTGACTATTCACTCCTCTGGAGTGAATAGTCACTTCTTTTTATTTAGAGTGTACAGATCTTTTCTATATTTTGTTAACTTTTTACCGATCTATTTACATTTATATGATTTAAGTTTGAAATGCAGGTTTTTAAAAGTTAAATCTTACAACATTAAACATTTCAATGACCTAAAATCTCCCATCACTATTAAAATAAATTCGTTGAAGCCTCTTTGCTGAAATATAGGTTGTAAAGAAGAGTGCAGAAAAAAATCCAAACAATATTCGTAATTTCAATAATAAAACTCGCAGAATAAAGCTGATTTTTACAAAATTTCTTTGTTTATGTTTCATGCATTCAATCCTCTAATAGTGGAATTATCTTGAGGAGCGGTAGACATATTTATTTTTTTCCTTAAAAAGAAAAAGTGGAAGAAAAATGGTGAAATATATCTCAATAATTTCCTCCTGTAGATGCGATAATTTAAAACTACGAAATAAACTTTTGAAGAATATGAAGAAATTCCTCTCATTATTCTAAGAATTCAATATCTATAAAATCGAAAACTATTATCTTTGTCATCAGGAATTTTTTCACTTAAATATATTACTATGGAAAAATAACAAATATTTTTCATGTATGCTTCATGGTGTAATTCTTTTATATTCCAAATGTACTTTCATTGTTGAATCAACTTTTACTATTTTGCTTCAATTAAAGTTTCTAGAGCACTTTTGCAGAAGATGTTAACAGATATAACTTTTTACTGTTTTTTTTTTCAGATGTATCTGATTTATGTTTGAAATTGAGGACATTAAAAGACCTTACTACATTAAACATTTCAATTACCTAAAAGCTCCCATCACTAACAAAATAAATTATTTCCCGTAGATCTTTTCGTATTGAGGGCATAAGGTAGATTACGTAAAAAAAAGAATCCGAACAATTGCCGTAACTTCACCTGTAACTGTCGCAGAATAAAACTGTTTGCACAAAATTTCCTCGTTTATGACGAATTTATAAAATCCTGTATTGGTGAATTTTTTTAAAGGGCAAAAGACATGGTTTATATTTTTATATACGAGCTTCGAAAATGTTAAAACGAAGCTTTATATTTCTTTACTTCATTCAATTTGTGATGCAATACTTTGCTCATGTATTAGACTCCGTGTATTTGACGCCATGCTTTCATTTTCTTAAAAAAAGAATAAAATTGTGAAATTTATCTCAATAACTTTCTGATTTAGATGCTGCAATTTAAACCGAGCGCATGAAAGAACCTTTTTAAGAGTAGAAATATATATTTCCTATTTCTCTAAAAAACCAGTATCTGTGAAATTGAAAACTATTTTCTTTGTCATCGCAAATGCTTTTACTTAAATCTATTTACTATGAGAGAACAAATCTTTTTGATATATGTTTCATGGTGTAATTCTTTTTTATTGCAAATTCACTTTGATAGTTCAATAAACGTTTACTAGTTTCCTTCAATTGAAGTTGCTGATGAATTTTCTCAGAAGATCTTAATAGATATTACAGTCGACGCTCGTTATAAAGACCTCTCGTCTGCCAGAGAAACGGGTCGTTATAATGGGGGGTCGCTTTAAAAAAATCAATGAACTCTAATCAGGTGCAGGAAAATTGCTTTAAAGGAAATTCTAGAATATAATATTATTACAAATTTTTGAATGATTGTAAATAAAGTGCTTTTACCATGTTACATGTTTTAGCAATTTCTGATTTAGGCATCAAATTTTCATCAACCGCTGTCAAAAATTTTAATTTTGTATACAAGGGAATAACATTTCGTTTGTTTGAAACAGCCATCTTGGGAAAATGCACACATCCAAAAAATTGAATGCACGTGCGAGCGACTATGCGCATATGCTTATGAGAAAGAAAATCATGTTCAAGCGCAAGTCATTACTAAATTTCAACCCATGAAGAAATTTTTGCTCCCTCCAGTCCTTAATTATGAACCTGACAATTAGTCCTTAGTGAAGGAAAATGGTAATATTTTCTTGGAAAAAAAATCCGAAGGAAAGGTCAGTTCGATCGCTGTATTGGGAAAGAAGCGGCTGGTAGAACATTTTATTGGATGTAAAAATAACATAGCATAAAAAGGATATATTTCTGGACATTTTGCATAGGTCATTATTATGGAACGGTCGCTATAATGGGTGGTTGTTATAACGAGCGTCGACTGTATTTATATTTTGCTTAATGTTTTACTGATTTAATCACGCCTATATGATTTATGCTTCAAATGCCGGTTTTAAAAATGTTAAACCTCGCCAGATTAAACATTTCAATTATACTTTAAATTTCCCACCAATAATAAAATAAATTTACTACAAACGCTTTTCTGAAATAGAGGCTGTAAGGTAAAACATGCCAGTTAATTGGCAATTTGTGAATGCGTTTTATGCCACTCTATCAGTTTAGTAGATTCTTATTATCTTCTACAGACATTTTTACTTTCGGGAACGAATGTAACTGGATTATTGAAAATTGTTTACATGTTAGTTTTATGAAAATACAGATCAGTTGTCTCTTCTAGGCACAAAAACCGCTTGAAAACTAGCGTTAATTCATTAGCCGTTATGTACAGTCGTGAAAAAAAAAAGTAAACAACCCCTACTAACTCCTCAACAAATTATCGTAGACGAAAGTTTCTGGTACCGAACGATTGGAAATAAAGTCTACTTTTAAATGATGTATATAAAATTTGTTTAGGGGGCCATCTACATATTAAAATGAATCAAAACTTAATTTTTTTCAATAGCAATACCTAATTTTAACGAGATATTTCAGATCTTTGGTTCAACTATGCCTAGACACCAAATTTCAAGTCATTTGAATGATACGTTTTTGAATTATAAACAATCAAAGTTTAGTGCTTCTAATGTTAAATTACATTTTCGTATTTTTGTTTATAACTTCCGAAATTATGATCCTAATGTTTTAATTTTTTGTGTAGCAATAATACTAATATACCCAAACATTAATACGTTGAATTTCCAAATTTTATAATTTTCTGATATGAATTATGAATTATTAAATTAATATTTTCATTGGTTAAGGATAAAGGGGGAAAAGGGGGGCTAGTCCCCTCCCTTAATTTATATAAATGGGTTTTTCATGCAGAAATATTCGATTTGATCCAAATTTGGTATACCGGTTTATTGTGTTAAGGAGCTTCCCTGATTAGATTTGGAAGCTCATTATTTAAGTATAAAGGGGGAAAGGGGGCTACCCCCCTTAATTTAGATAAATCGGTTTTTCATGATGAATTATTCGATTTGCTCCAAATTTGGTATACCGGTTTATTAAGTTAAGGAGCTGCCTTGATTAGATTTGGAGGTTCATTAGTTACATATAAAGGGAGGAAAGGGGGCTATCCCTCCCCCCGTAATCCAGATAAATGGGTTTTTCATGCAGAAATATGCGATTTGCTATAAATTTGGTATACCGGTTAATTATGTTAAGCAGCTTCCCGGATTACATTTGGAAGATAATTATTATGTATAAAGGAAGGAAGGGGGGCAATTGCCTCTTCCCTTAATTTAGGTAAATGCGTTTTTCATGTAGAATTATTCGATTAGCTCATATTTAGTATACTGGTTTATTATGTTAAGGGGATGGCTTGAATAGCTTTGGAGGTTCATTACTTAAGTATAAAGGGAGGAAAGGGGGGGTTAGCCCCCCCCCCCATTAATTTTGGGTTTTTAATGCAAAATTATTCGATTTGCTTCAAGTTTGGTATACCGGTTTATTGTGTTAAGGAGCTTCCCTGATTAGATTTGGAGGTTCATTAGTTAAGTATAAAGGGAGGAAAGGGAGGCTAGACCCCCCCCCCTTAATTTAGATAAATGGGTTTTTCATGCAGAGTTATTCGATTTGCTCCAAATTTCGTATACCGGTTTATTATGTTAAGGAGCTGCCTTGATTGGATTTGGTGATTTATTAGTTAATTATAAAGGAGGAACAGGGACTAGTGTCCCCTTAATTTAGATAAATGGGTTTTTCATACAGAATAATTCGATTTGCTTCAAATTTGATATACCAGTTCATTACGATATGGCTTCCTTTATTTGATTTGGAGGTTCATTGGTTAAGTATAAAAGGGGGGAAAGGGGGGCAATTGCCCCTCCCTTGATTTAGATAAATGTGTTTTCATGCAGAATTATCTAATTTAGTTTAATTTTTTTACTAGATTCATTCTAATAAGGAGCTTTTCTGATTAGATTTGAAAGTTCATTGGTTCAGCATAAAGGGAGAAATGGGGGAGCTAATACCCCCCCCCCCTTAATTTAGTGACATGGTTTTTTCATGCAGAATTATGTGATTTGCTTCAAATTTGGTATACCAGTTTATTATGTTTAGTAGCTTCCCTGATTAGATTTGGAGGTTCTTTGGTTAAGTAGAAAGGGGGGCAACGGGGACTAATACCTTCATTTATTTTTCGAGGGGCATTATTCTTTGAAATAATATAATATACAATTAATTTGAATAGCCTGTGAGTTCAATGCCATCAGTTTAACTGGGCAATTTTCTTTTTATTAGGTTTATTAACGCATAACCCTACCCAAACCCGAAAAATAAATTACAACAGAGCTTACCCCGATCCGAGCAAGACAAAATAATTTCAGTGTACATGCAACCCGACCCGAACCTGAGAGTTCCATTTAAAAAACCCGAAATCCCGAACCAAATCTGATAACCGACAAAAATATTCCAAAGATCCATAACCGGATCCGAACAAGAAAAATAAGTTTCCGTGGAAACGCAACGCTACCAGAACCTAAAAATTCCATTCGAAGTCAACCTGAAACCCGTCCCGAACCAAACCTTAACCGACAAAAATATTCCAAAGAACTATAACCCGATGCAAGCCAGACAAAATAATCTCCGTCCACCGGCAACCCGATCCGAAACTGAAAGATCTAATTGAACTGAATCCGAAACCTGGTTGTGGTCGGTTTTCGGGTTGACTTCAAATGGAACCTTCAAGTTCGGATCCGGTTGAAAAAAAATTAAACTAAATCAGATAATTCTGCATGAAAACACATTTATCTAAATTAAGGGGAGGGGCAATTGCCCCCTTTCCCCCCTTTTATACTTAACTAATGAACCTTCAAATCAAATGAAGGAAGCCATATCATAATAAACTGGTATATCAAATTTGAAGCAAATCGAATAATTCTGTATGAAAAACCCATTTATCCAAATTAAGGGGACACTAGCCCCTTTCCCTCCTTTATACTTAACCAATAAATCTCCAAATTTAATCAAGGCAGCTCCTTAACATAATAAACCGGTATACGAAATTTGGAGCAAATCGTATAACTCTGCATGAAAAACCCATTTATCTAAATTAAGGCCGAGGGGGTCTAGCCCCCCTTTCCTCCCTTTATACTTAACTAATGAACCTCCAAATCTAATCAGGGAAGCTCCTTAACGTAATAAACCGGTATACGAAATTTGGAGCAAATCGTATAACTCTGCATGAAAAACCCATTTATCTAAATTAAGGCCGGGGGGGTCTAGCCCCCCTTTCCTCCCTTTATACTTAACTAATGAACCTCCAAATCTAATCAGGGCAGCTCCTTAACGTAATAAACCGGTATACGAAATTTGGAGGAAATCGAATAACTCTGCATGAAAAACCCATTTATCTAAATTAAGCGGGGGGGGGGGTCTAGCCCCCCTTTCCTCCCTTAATACTTGACTAATGAACCTCCAAATCTAATCAGGGAAGCTCCTTAACATAATAAACCGGTATACCAAATTTGGAGCAAATCGAATAATTTTGCATTAAAAACCCATTTACCTAAATTAAGGGGGGGGGGCTTTCCTCAGTTTATATTTCACTAATGAACCTCCAAATCTTATCAAGCCATCTCGTTAACATAATAAATCAGTATACCAAATTTGAACTAATCGAATAATTCTACATGATAAACGCATTTATCTAAATTAAGGGGAGAGGCAATTGCCCCCCCTTTCCCCCCTTTATATATAATAATGATCTTCCAAATGTAATCAGGGAAGCTGCTTAACATAATTAACCGGTATACCAAATTTATTGCAAATCGCATATTTCTGCATGAAAATCTCATTTATCTAAATTACGGGGGGGGGATAGCACCCCCCTTTCCCTCTTTATCCTTAACCAGTGGACCCCAAAAACTAATCAGGGAAGCACCTTATCAGAATGAACCTAGAAAAAAAATTTGAAGCAAATCGGATATTTCTATCAAGAGTTATCGTGTTACGTACATACGTACGTACGTACGTACACACGTACATACAGAATCGGCAGGCACATAAGCTCTCAGGCTTTGATAGCCTGTGAGCTAAAAATATCACCCTGATCGGATAATAAGTGGTCATTTTTCAATTAGCCTAACGCTTTCTAGGCTCTTTGCAATAAGCCTGAAAAATATCAGGCTATTTGGAAAAAGGGAGATGGATTCTCCAATTAGCCCGGCTAATTTGCAAAGAGCCTAGGCTGTTTGCAAAGAACCGGATTTCTCAATCAGCCTACGACAGATACATCCCTTAAAATACGCTCGTTTTAAAATAATTAATTTCTCGGAAACTTATTGTACGAATTGCATAAAAATTTGCTTTTAGACTAATTGAAGGATGCAGAGTTCATTTATGCGGTCAGAATTGTGTACTGCCATTGAAAAAAACAAAGTTATGGTTCGTTTTAATATGTAGATGGCCCCCTAAGCAAATTTTATATACATCATTTAAAAGTAGACTTTATTTCCTATCGTTCGGTACCAGTAACTTTCTTCTACAATAATTTGTTGAGGAATTAGTAGGGGTGTTTACTTTTTTTTTCCACGACTGTACCACCGCGAATCGAAGAATTAGCGGAATAGCAAGACTCTTCATTCTTCAATAACCCTTTCAAGACAAGACTTTACGGAAAGGTGCCCGCCCCGATCGCGAAAAATCACAACACACATCAGACGACAGAGGCTACGTCGAACTTCTTTATTGCCATGTGGACACTTTATTCATTTACTTTTAATGAGGATACTTTATACATTGCTCGAGATGAGTCGTCGCTTTTACATAATATGACAAAGAAAAACCCTTGGAAACTTTTGTATCTTTTTTTGTGAAACATTTTGTGTACTTTTATCACAAAAGCGCGTTATTGACAGTTGGACTGATCCATGATTACTAAATTTTGAGGCTGACGGAAGCTAATGATCTTTTTTACGATGGATTGCTTACTGTACTTGGCTGCTATTTATAAGGTATGTGTCTTGCGAAATCTGGTAATTGAGCTACGAAATCTTGCATTGCTTTTACGAATTAGCAAATTCATCGATGGTGGACTATGATTTCGATTATGACCTATAGTGGAGTTATTTAGGTCACTATGATTATGATATATATATATATATATATATATATATGTGTGTGTATATATGTGTAATGTAATGGATATATGTATGTGATGTGATGTAAGCACAAAATATTACTCTAAAACGTCAATAATATTTTACCGATTGACATATCACCTATAAAACGCTATAGCCTGAACAAAGCAGAAGTTTTTGTCTCTGAAAAAAATTTGGCATTGAGCCGACATTAGTCACTCAAAAAGACCCGGACGATAATGTTAATCCTATGGGGAAGTTATTTTCAAATATCTCGCTTGAAATTTGATATTTTCGAATGATTTTTCTTTGCTGAGAACGATCTACAACCGGGCTAGTTTTTACTTTTTCAATTTTGGTTATAGTTTTTTTTTATTAGGATAGTTTCAGTTTCAGAACCGATTCAAACCGGTTCCGAAAGTAAAAGTATTAAAAAAAAAATATGAAACTAAAATAAAAAAAAATAAAAAATATTCCGGTTGTAGATCGTCCTCAGCTATCCTATGAAAAAAAATCATGGTGAAAACAATGTGCATATTTTGGTGAAATTTTTACAGATTTAGAAGCGAAAAGTGATTTAAGACTTCTCGTTAAAATATTTATGGTTTTGTATACAAGATCATAATAAATTATATAAAGGTAATTTACTTATTTTTTGTTTTTCAATTAGGTTATTATTGGACTACCTGTCACGTAAGTGATTTGAATTTGCTTATCAATGAACGGCATTATTGATATTTCACAGTTATTTATTGACCGTAGTGCAGGAGAGCGGAGTGCCAAAGTGTGCTAGAGCGCGCACACACTCTTGTCCAACATATCTGTCCAACTATTTTATTTGTAACTTACAGCTATAAAATGGGTTTGAAATGATTACAGGTTAGTTTAATAACTTTTTCCATTATAATTCAACTATATCTATTCTGAGTAAAGTAATTTCTTCATTTTTAAACATAATAGTATTTCTTTTAAGAATTATAACTTAATCTGAGAAACGTTAAAACATCTTTCGATATCACCATATTTTCTTGAATATCGGACAGTTCTATTTATGCTATACAGATAGTGTGTCCTCAGCCATCCGTACTGCGATACTATAGTAAGAGGAGCAGAAGGTCTGAAATTTTAAGCAATTCACCCACAAAAGGCAGCCTTAAGACTTCGCTGCGGAAAAAAATCCGAACAAGCAAAAAAAAAGGAAAAGTAAGCCCAAGAATCCAAAAACTCCACCAAAGAAAAAAGTTTGGATATATTCAGGCTGCTTAGAAATGTATAGAGAACGAATTGTAGATGATTGGATCGAGTGCATTTCTTGCAGACACTGGTGGCACGAAAAGTGCGCAGACAACGCAGGTCGTGGTCACTGAAAATGTGTCGTTTGTAAGTAAAGCGCTTCCTTTTTTATATTGCACACTCTTGCAGTCATTGATTGTACAAGATTACGCATTCAGGAGGATAATCTTTTTCCAAATAATATGGAAAGTGTTTCTTATAAGTTGATTAATACATTTGTTTGTTAGGTTAATAATCTAAGAGTATAAATGAAGTATAACATCATTCCTTAAATCTCTTCCTTTATTGTTATTTAATGAAATAGCTGAAGTACGCATTCCTGCACCACATTACACTATAGAAATATTAATCGAAACATACCTTAAACATTTTGAAGTTAAAAAATTGTTTCGGACATTACTTTTCTGTTTTCAGTATTATTCCGGGTGATTCAGAAAAGAAGTTATAGCTATCTGAAATCTATAATTGATTTGAATACATTTTGTAAATGGAAGAAGCTTCTACGATCTGCAGTTTAAGAGATAATTGACATTATATCTATTTTTAATAATCTTGTATAGAATTTCTTTACCGAAAAACAATAATAAAAAAAAATAATAGTTAATATCACGCCTGGAATTATTTAAGTTGGAGAAAAAACGTATTAGAAAATAAAATCATGTTCCTGCAGTTTCCATACTTGGCGCTGATTTCGTGCAAATGCAAACCTCAACGAAATGTTGTAACTTTATCTAGCTTTTCTACTGCAACTCAGCAACTAACATTTGCAGAGAATATTGTTCATGACTGCCATGAAATTCATCATTAAAATTAGCGTTTCCCACTTGAGTGTTACTGAAGAGTTTGCCTGTGAGAGTATAGCTTGGCAGTTCACTACTCAAAATTACGAAATTTTAAGGTCTTAATCTCTAACTCTAAAAGGATTGAGTGAGTTGTCACGACGATACTTTATTACAATAAAATACCTGTATTAAAAAGTACCTCTCATTTGAAAAGAAAATCTTTGAAATTGAAGTAGTATGCGTTACCTTAGGTAGTTAATACAAAGATGACTCATAGCAGATGTAAATGAATATCTCCTTCGCATTGAAACAAATAATTATTATTGAGAATGAATGTTGTTTCCGTTTTCAATGATTAAAGTTTCACCTTACTTTTCTCATTTAAAATAATGCATTCTCCTAACTTTATCACATTTTAAAACAACTGGTATGACAAGTTTGAACTTAATAAAACACGATATACACACAGGCATACACACATATAAATACACAAACATACGCACACATATATATTTACACATACATGTATTCATACATGCAGACATACTTATGTATACATAGCATATGTGTGTGTGTGTTTAGAAAGAAAATGACATTTTACGGAATACTCATTTGAAACGAGGCATGTTTCTATTAGCTTGGTTACATTTACATATTTATCGCTAAATGTAAATTTAGGAATAAAATATACCTATTATAAATTTTGCTATTTAATACTATAGTGTATTTCGTTGCATTGCTTTATCGATTACTTATTTAGAGTGTCTATTCACAGAGGTATGGAAGTACGTATCGTGAATTGTAATCAAGAAAATACATTTAGGCTCTTTACGAGTCTTCCTAAACAAAATAAATTCTGTTCTCCGAAGCATATTGTCAGAATGTCTAGCAATATATTTCGTTGTAGTGTCTTATAAGACGTATTTATTACTAAGTTTTACAGTAGAAATTAATTTTCTTATATATATTTTATTGTGTTAGAAATATTGCCCTTGATATTCAAGGCAAGTCTGTATTATTTATAATATAAATAAGATGTGAGTTTCTATATTTACAAATACATTCTTCCATTTAACAATAAAAAAATATTAAACGGATAATTGTAATATATATGCCCTAATTTAAATTGTCATCTGCGACTTGGAAGTTATTTGTCTTTCTTCTCTATTTACTAAATCTTAAAAAGAGACTTCTAATTGTGTTACGCAATATAAGGCACTTCATTGTAATTATTTAAATATTTTATCATATATAGTATACAACATAACGGTTTATGTGAATATTTATTCTTCTAAAATGAGCCAAAGATGACGAAAAATATTGTATTCTTATAGATTAATTGATTAATAAAAGTTTTTCGTTACATTAGGGGAAAATATTGTGCCTACATTGTATTAATACAATGGTTAGATATTGGATTTATATCGAAAATATTACCAATGAATTGCAACTATTATAGAAAAATCGATTTTGCATTGGCAATATTTGAAATGAAACGCCAATATTGCGGAATAGTTCGCTTTATAGTAGAAAATTGGCAATAATATGACGAAATGTTTGTTGTCCTTACTGTTACAATGTTTGTAAAATTTTGTCAATATTAGCATTCAATATTGATGCTTGTTAATCAATGTTGCACGCTAATATTGAAAAAAATTGCCCAAGATCAATAATTTATCATCTCAATAAAACTATTAAAAGATAATTTTTTTAGATTCATAATTGGGATCACAATGGGTTGAAAAACGTAATGACTAGGAACGAAATATCTAAAAAAAATCTAACTCATTTTTTCAATGTATAAAATAATCAAGGGGACTTGGTACCCTTCATTTTGCAAAAAATGATGACCATCTAAATTTTCCAATTTTTTGCTTAAAATGAGTTTAGATATCCGTAGTATATTCTGACAAAGTTCCGTAAAGATCCGATAGCTAAAAATAAACCAGAAAGGATTTTAGTCCATTTATTTCCATTGAAATGATTCAGAGTTAAAAACTTAAGTTTCATTTTTCTGAGTTTGTTTTTTTTCCCAATACATCAATATGATAAAAATGATAAAACTTCATACATTTTTCAAATTACTCAGTTTTTTAATGGAACAGATTTATAGTGCATTTCATAAAAATAAAAGTCAGATTTTCAGTAATGTGAATAGTTTATCTTTTAAAAATAAAAATGTTAAGTAAATAGTCATTTCTGCTGAATTTTTACATATGCTATGAAACTTTACTTGCCATATTTTCCAGCGTATAAGAAAGTTCCTTTACGTGAGATGCACCCTAAATTTCAACCTTAAAAAATCAAAAACATGAAAGTAAAAGAATCATAATACCCAAACTAAAAATAAAATGTTTATTTAAATACAATAATAATATCTCCCGAACTACATGAAAAATTGCTTTATATTAGAAGTTCAGTAACACATAAATAAATTATTAGAAATAAAAAATAAACATTCCACAATAACTCTAGTTTTACATTTTTCAAGAGTGGTTAAAGAAAATGTGTTAATTGCAGGAAATTACAGTAGAAACCCGCTTTTACACCGCAGGGACAAATTTTCACTACTATTTTATAGGAGAAAATTTCGCCTTATTAAGGATTAAAAAAACTCCTGCTTTTAAATGAGGCGAAAATATCTCTTAAACAATACTAGTGAAAGGTTACCCCTGCGGTAATCTAGCCTTCTTTACACATTTTAAGAAAGGAAAAGCAAAAGTGTAAATTCTGGGAAAATGAGAATACTGGAAACATAAATGTGGAGTATAAATATAGTACTTAATTTAAAAATAACGCCAGTCAACGAACTATTTTTCGTCCATCTTTATATGAAATACTAACAAAAGCGTCATATACATAATACAAACTTGAGCATAATACAAAGTGAGCGAAAAAAATCTGTACTTGACCTGTATAAGAAACAGATTTTTAATGTGCATTTTAAATGTAAAAATGCGCACCTCACACAGGGTAATTCCGGAATTTATGCCGCACTTTTTTTTTGAATTTGTGTATAAAGTACCATGGTGGACAAAAAATAAAAAAAAATCGTGCTGTGATTTTTAATGTTAAATATGCAACGCGTATAGTGCGACAAAAAAATTCAAAACAAATTATTAATATTTTTTAACAATTTTTTTTCTAAAAATTGTCAGGCGGCACGTCACCCGTACATTTAGGCTGAGACGCCGCAATTGTACCGTAGTTATGCCGTGCTTATAATAAGAACAGAATGAAATTATACCTAAAAATATTTTTAAAAATATTCATATCTGGACTATAATTAACGATGTAATAACAAAAGGAAACTAAATGAGTACAATGAAACGAATTAGTAGATTCAAATTAATAATTGTTGCCTACTTTCACTATTAAAATTATCGAATTATTTTTTTTTACATAAAATTTTAATTATTATTTCAGCAACAGCGTAACATCAATGTATTAGAAAGGGAAAAGAAAAAAGTAAAATTGTGTTTACATAATTTATTTCTTAACCCTTTCGGGACCGGTGGCTTTTACACAAATTTTATTCGGTTGGTACCACTTTTTTAAAAGAAGTTACCTTTACTTAAATAATCATGAAAATGCTCTAATTAAACAAAGCAAATATTACTTTTCTTTTGTACCGGTGCCAGAAACAAATTTTGTAAGCTCTTTATGTAGGTGCTTATATGCACCTATGGTCCCGAATGGGTTAAGAGACCTGTTTTTTTTTTCGACTAAAATCTACAGAAAAAGTGTCGAAAAAGCACAGTCTTTATGTAACTACATTTAAACACCTGATACAACGAAGCTAATTACACTTCCTCTTTTTTTTTTCTTTTATATAATTATTACACAATTATGAAATTGAAATGAGCAGACGTTTTATAATAAATTGCGTGGTGCTGATTATCTTTTCCTATGCAAGTCTATGCATCTGGATTGATAATGAAACAATTAAAAATAAATTTTCCATAACATCAAGCTACAATTTTTTAAAATATTAGCGGGCTCTGCCGCCTACACAACCTACCCTCACCAAACTCCAAATAACCTGACGAGAACAGGAATAGGATTAAATAAGAATTAAAAATGCAATATATTTTAATGTGATAAAGATAAAAGAAAATATTCACTACAATAAACTAATTAAATATGATTGTTTCAGACAAAATATAAAATGTTATAAAAATACAATACAAACACAATAGAATGTAGAATGAAATCTAAAATTCCATTAGATGTTAAAACTACATCAGTTTTTGGACAATAATTTAAAACTCTCCAGCAGCATTTCGGGGCCCCTGAAAATCAGAGGCCCTGGGCCCATGCCCCGAATGCCCTGCCATGAATCAGGCACTAGCTATATTATTTAGAGTTTGAAAAAAAATTAGCTTCACCGCTTAAATTGTGTTAAAATATTCATTTCAGATTTGTTTTCAAATACTCAACGTCTTCTATATTCGCAACGCCACCTAGCATAAGGGTTCCCAGCAATAATACCGCAAAAGTTCGAGCACTTCTATGCAGTGGTGGGCCAGCGCATGAGATAAAACGGAATCCCACCAGAATTTTATATGATGATTTCCAACAGCAAAGTTGACTGAAGCTGTCCAGCAGTGGTCATTCAGTGGTAGACCATTAGCCAGCACTTCTCCACCATTGCCAGCACGTATCTTGCTGCTGGCCAGCAATTTCCTCTTTGCTGGGATGTTTCTAATAATTCAATTTAAGCAGGCCTGATTGACCGAAAGAGAGGCCCAAATCCTGATATTTTGCTGCCTCTCCCCCCAATTTTTCTTTACACTTTCATAAAAAAATTCAACATTTTCTATGCCTTAGAATGCATATATGGAAACATAAATATTTAGATAAACACAGTTTTCTTTTTTGATCTTATTCTAATCTAAAAGTAGAAAATGTTTATTATAATGAGTAAAAGTTGAAATCAGAATTAAAATATTAGATTTAAGAAAAGTGTAAAAAAAAAAAAAAAAAAAAAAAAAATGGAGATCTCCAAACCAAGGCATAATTCAGCAGTTATTAAACAGTTATTAAAATTAAGCAATTACTAAAATTAACTTACTTAACCGCATTAACATAGTTTAAGTGTTTTCAATCTATACAAGATTTTTCAGAATTTTCATCATATACAAGTATTGCGAATCCCGTAATTATGTATCTATATTCTCTGTCTCGAATATACACCGCTATTCTTACGCCATTTTTGTATTAATAAATTTATAGACACGTATTTTTTTTTCATCATTTTAAACATATATTTAAGTATCCGGTTAAAGAAAAACACTGTTGGAGGATCATACTGAAATTCCTAATTTACTTACTCATGCTGAAATTCCTAATTTACCACATATACACATTAAGCGTTACATATTATTTTAATACAACATATGAAAAATACCATATAAACGTATCTCGTTCAACCCCCAAAAGTCTCTTTGCATTTAAGGCATTCGGTTTGTCACTAATGAGTATCTGAAGAAAAGGAAGTGACCAAAATGCGTAGAATTAATTTATAACTCTAATTTTAAAATTGGTCTCCTTTTCTTAAGCTTTCACTTTAGGTAAATGAAACATAAGCCGTGGTCTTTCACGTCCATTAAGTTATATGATCTTCAAAGTTTAAAAAGAAAAACCGTGAACCCCTTTCGGGTCTTTTTGCCTCATATAGGGAAGATGGGGGCGCTTTATAATGAACGATGTCTATTTTAATGGGAAAGTGTTTTACAGAAAACATTTTAAATGCAGAAAAATGTTTCGGGTTTTGTTCCTGAAGTTCGGATGTCTCATTATATAGCATTTATTTACGATACTTGCATTAAGATATTAAGTAGAAGAACATTGTCGTATTAAGAGGTCATCACATTTAGGAACAAAGACCTTATATATTTAAGGCATATAGAATACTTCCTGTTTAAAAATAAATGTGAGACTAGGAATAAAAATAGCAATTAAAATAATATACTAAAGGTCAGACGAATTCATTACCCTTTTAAGATCAAGCCAGAGTAACGAATGGAATGTATTAAAAATAAATTCAGTGCTACTATAATATTAAAAATTGAATTTTACAATTTTAGATTACCAACATCATATTTAACAAAATATGTGAAAACAAAAAATCATGATGCTCACCGCGCAATGCGCAAACATATTTCTAAACGTAAGTGTATGTGCAGATTGTTGTATGAAAATTATTTGGTAGGCGGAAAATGGAAATATGCAAAAAAAGTACTGTATGGAAATATGTAGTTTAATTGATGAGGCTTGGATATATTTAACTTATTCAGATAGAAAAAGATCGATTTACTACCTAAAAAGGGAAAAATAAAATCTAAAATGTTGGTTCAGAAAAAACAAGCTAAGTTTTGCTAGAGGTTTTATGGTTATTGATGTAGGCTCCTATAACGGACAACTTAAAATAAGGAAAGTAGACAAAATGTTAAAATTAACTCGGGTTACAATTTTAAATATCTTTTAACGTGTGCGTTTAAGGAAGACATTCTATCACTTTATACAAACAATCTTCATACTGTTAAATTCCATCAGAATAAGAATATCGGCCACACCTCTAAGCCTGTTGCTATATTTAGGAAAAATGAGAAATGAAATCGGAATTGAGACTATTCCGTTTGTGTTCCTCAACGTATCTCTAATGGATTGTTCTGCATTTTGACTTTTAAATCACTTTATAAATGGCATCCCAAAAGATTGTATGGACTCTGGAATGTTGTGGTTGAGGAGTGGAACAAAATCAATCTTGATAGTTACCGTCGAAATTTCTTTCATCTTGGAAATCGAGATGTAAAATGATAGTTCAACAAAATGCTATCAGATTTAACATATTAGAAAATAAAATTATATCTGTTTAAAGTATATTGCTTTTTCGAAAATCGTAAGAAAAATGTGTGAGCACCATCTGGAAACGTTTCGGACTATAGTGTATTAATCAGTTTACTCAAGTATAATTACTCAAGTATAATCATTTTACACTAGTATATCTATTCACAAGTAAACATTTCATGTTCAACATACATGTTTTACTGATAAAATTGAAAAATTAACAGCATTAACATTAACATTAAAAAAAATATTATTTTGTTACCCTTGCATGTATAAAATCAATTACGCAGCTAAAAGTGTTTAATTGAGAATGTCTAGCATTCTAAATACCAATAATCCCGTTTGAGAAGACTGATTAATACACTTTAAAAATTACTCGAAACGTTTTGGAACATCAGTGGCGGAAAAAGAATCTTTGTTTTTATAAATGCATTTTTTGAAATCTCAAAATTATGTTCGTTTCTGAGCTTGTTTCGGAATCATGGGTAACTGGGAAGAGGTTATTGTATGTTTTTGTTTATGGTTTATATTGTCTTTTCATAGATAAAGGAACTTTCGTCTTTTTTACAGTGAAGGTGTATATAACAAAACTTGAAATACTGGTAAAATGGGCATAAATGCAGGTGAATACACAAAAGCTTCTATGAAACCTCTCGACAGAGCAAGTGTGATAAAAGCAAAGCATGCACTTTCCTGCACAGAAAAGTTGCAAGGATAGAAAAGATACTTAAAAAAGAAGAAAGATGATAATCATGAAAACAATCCAGACTATCCAGTGTTAAGTGAAGTTTAATTTTTAAAAAGTGCGATTTATTTGCTAAAATCTTGTTTTTCTGAAAATGCAAAATTTACTTTTTCATGTATCTTTTCTGAAAAACTACTACTTATTGGCAAAAAAAATTTATGTGAAAATTTCAGAAAATTTTGTATTCCTCCCAAAAGGAAGCACATAGAAAAATGATGTTGAATTTTTATAATGTATAGTATTTTTAGATTTCTTTTTTGTAGCTTGAAAATTTGAGGTTTTTTTTTTTTTTTTTTTTTTTTTTTTTCATTTTAAAAATAATTACCATTGTAGACTTAAAAAAACAATCATGAGGAAATATTGTAAAATGCTCATTTAGTAGAATTTCGAAAACATGTTTGTCATATATAAAAAAATTCATCTGACTATTTCAAATATGTTCGGTCTAAAGGTGTCGGAAATTTTAACGATTTTATCATTGTCGGTATTCGCCCTACGAGCACCTTAAAAAAAATTATTTTTCAAATTTAACTTAAGAATTACATTTTTCTTGATTAAATCCTTTTTCTTGATAAAAAGCATTTATTATGTCAAAAAAGTGTTATAAAATTCTGAAAAAAAAAAATAGGTCCAAGGGTTGCCTTAAATCGAAAATTTACCAGATATTCACAGAGCCCTAAATATTTCCATTTACAAAAATAATTTTTTTAATGTAATTAAAAATTAATGACCCAAGCATGTAAAAATAATGGCGTGTTTGCGTGTCTGACCTTCTCCCTTTTAAATATAATTGAATTTGATGAAAGGAACATATTTTCACTGCACGCATATTGCGCAGAGATAGAAAACGCTGTGAAAATTAATGGATTTGAAACAGTTTATTCAATTAATACTTAACCTTAAATCAGAAGCAGGAAAATATGTTGGAGAAAGAAAGATATTGTTTAAGGGAAGCAATACATTGTAAAATAATATAGCTATTTTTTAAGGGAATGCAGAAAAGCATATCTTCCCTGTATTTACCAGTATTGACTCTATTGATGGCATTGGAGTTCAACATTTCGTGAATATTGCATTCAATAGAAAAAAGCCAAATGAAAAACCAATAATCGCTAAATATTAGTTTCCCATTTAAATAAGTTGTAATGAAATGCTACTGTTACAGAAATATTGGCTTTATATTGAAAAAAAAAACTGCAATGATGCGCCAATATTACAGAAGTATTGTATTTATATTTGAAATATTGGTAATAATACGGTGAAATATTTCGTATAACTTTACTTTGAGGGTGACCAGCGGGAGAGTTGATAGGTGCTCTATGAAACTATTGATGCGGATTCATCCAAGGATTTTTGATAATGATTTACGTAAAAAGTGGCGAATATTAGCCGAGATATTAATTAAAAACCTATCTAGAAAATTCGGCATTTCCAACCTCCTTTCAAAGCGTGCTTGTGATAAATGCCAAGTATAAACCTTCTACAAATTTTTGTTTTAGATAAGGAGAATTATGCTGATAAAAATCAACATACGGAACACTTTGTACGCTAATAAAACTTGCACTTGACCCATTTATTTATTAATGCTTTAGTTCTTCTTGAAATACTCCTCAGAAGAGCCCATTCCAACTAAAAAATAATAATCAAAATCGAATCGTCCGTACCAAAACTACGCAAAGACATATGTTAAAAACTATCTCCTAAAAAAAGTCAGACATTAAACAAAAAGGAAAATCAAGAATCAAGCATAGATTATGAAACACTTTCCAACCCTTCCAAAATAATTCAACGGAACTACATCATTAAAATAGTGAAACCAGATTTCAGCAATTACCGTCTATAGCCGGAGATGCAGTCGAACTCTTTCGTGCATCCCGGAATTTGATCTATATATCTGTATATCAAAGTATGCTAAAATTTAGCTTAGTTACTAAACATATAATACGGTCGAAAATTTAACTTCAGCAATTTCCACAATAGACGGAAATGTACACGAATGATTTTGTAGAACCCTGTATATTATCTACACTAGTTTGTACACTCTTCATATTAATGTAAAATTTAATTTTAAAACACCACAACACAACTGAAAACGTGCTTTCACAGGGTTCGTACGGTTCCTTGAATTTCCAGATTAAAAACCTCTTTGGTACCAGCATTTTCTTATGGAAAGTCTGTCTTTAAATCTGACAAAATTTCGTCCGTTGAAACTAGATTTATTTTCCTATAAAAAAATTCTGATATTTGGCCTTGAAGATAAAGGTACCCGTACGAACCCTGTTTCAGAAATGACCAGCTACAGATCGCAATGTATCTGGTTCTTCGCGTAGACATGCATATGGATTAATCTATATTTTACAAAGCCCCACTGTAAAAAAGGATTGTCAAATTCACTGCATTTATTGCAGTAGATTGCAATTTAATATTTCCGTATGCAAAAATACCTCAAATGTAACAGTAGATTTATAGTTGTGCTTCCGATTTCAACATCCTTTCATGCGAACAACCAATTAGATCACATCGTTCATTTTACTGACCGGTGTCTGCGTGCGCAAAGACATACTGCAGGTACATTGTTTTGGGGCCCTAGGAGCTCAAAGAGACACAGATCTTACAATACACACTGTATATTATTATTTTTTATATTTATTTTCTATGTATACAATAATTTTAAAGAAAGGGAAAAAATGTCTGTAAATTCGTCACCGAAGTCGGCTAGGTGTTATTAAAGATTCGCATGCTTTTTATGGTTTTCGAGAGTGTGTGTGTGGGAATGTGTGGTTGATTCTGGGCCCATAACGGCTCTCGGCGCCCTTGAATACTTGTGGAACTTGTTTGTAATACTTTTTATTTATTGCTAAATGCTAATACAAAAGGTCTTTTCTCATAACACATGTTTGTTTATTTTTTTTAATCAAAGAGCATAGCTGTCACCTACTGTGCCTTTTATATTATTTTTATACTGCTTTTTTAGGTATTTTATTTTTTATTATAAAAATAATACAAGTATAGTTTCAAAAGCGGGCATTCGTTTTTAATTAGACACACATATATGTATATATATATATATACAATAACAATAATAAACTTATATAGCTAATTTATGTCCGTGTTAACATGTTTGTAGTGCGTCAATATTTGAAGAAATGTACACATATTTATGACTTAAATTTAATAAAAATAATGTATTTTTAATTTAAAAAAAATCAAAATAATGGAACTTTTAAAACCTTTCTTTAGTGGACCTTTCCTTATGTAAGTCGAATACATGATTTTTAAGGCAGGAAGCTTTGAAACTTCTTACTTGCTCTCAGTTTTTTACTAACAATAAAATAATTTCTTACAAAATTTCTAACAAACAAAAATATAAATCGATTTTGATGGAAAGATATGAGAGATTTAAATCATAATTTTGTTGGATATTTTTAACTCACAAACAAAAAAATCAACTGCCACCACTTTTAGCTAGAAGCTTCTTATAAACAGATATTCCTGCTTGCTTCCATTGTCCTGCTTAAACAGAGACCAGGGCTTTCTTAAATCTCGCATTTTAAAAGAGCGAGAGTAGAGTTCCCTTGAGCATAAATTTCTCCTTACACAGTAGGAGGAGTTTGTGTTGGCGCACTGGATTATTGGTGCCGTTCTTTCGCCGCTGGGGCCAGGGTTGCCAGTGGGCTACTTTTTTTTAATTAAGATTTCTTGAATGCCACAAAGTTTTTTGACACGGTAAAATTACCTTTGTTTTCGCCTTAATAATATGTCATTAAATAAGCCGCATTTTACCACTTCAAAAATGTGATGCCAATCAGGAATCTGAATTTAAAAAAAGTAGCCTATCTGGCAACACTGGCTGGGGCGCCCTGAATGAGGTGTGACGTAAAATTAGGGGCCCTGCAGAAAAAATCTGAAATCATTCAGTATTTTTACAGAGAATTTGCCGCTGTAATCACATAATTCTTTTAGTTCTTTTACGGAGAATTTGCTGTTAAAATTACAGCATTTATTGTGGTATTTTGTACGGGAATATGGCTGTGAAATTTACTACAATTATAACCGTTGAAATGAAGAAAAATATGCGATAAAATTTACATCGAATTTTACTGCGATTTTTACATAGAAACTGCTGGCAGCAGTTTTGGCCGTAAATTTAACGGAATTTTTTTTACAGTGTATTTATTTATATTTTACAAACAGAAGACGGTTCCTTGAACCTACGAAAAGTAAACTTTCTCTGTATCTCGAAAACTAATATGAAGAATGTGTTATAAAAGCACGCAGCCATGGAGAATGACAGTCATTTTCTAAATTCAAAAATAGGAGATCATGATTCATAATACAGGGTGTCCATAAAAGAATGTCCCAGTTATAAATTTTAATAGTATCAACTGTAAGTGTTGTAGAGTGTTGGCACAGGGTCACAAATAGAGAGTAACTTATAGATAAGTGAATGCCTGAGTACTGCTTTGTTATTTATTCGCTTGCAGTGCCGCATACGAAAAATGGCGACTCCTGAGCGTAAAGCGTTTTTTTTCTGAAATATAATAAGAATGAATCTGTAAAGTCAGTTCAACGTGCGTTTCGTTTAAAGCTTAATTATGATCCCACAAGGGATAAAAAATACACAGAATTGAAGAGGATATTGCTTCCATTACTCCGGACTTGTTAATCGAAGCGTGGGAAGGATTGGACTTTAGATTGGATGTGTGCCGTATAATTAAAGGTGCACAGGTTGAAAATTTGTGAGAAACACTAGGTTAGTTTATCTTTAATTTGATGTATGAATGTAAAAAATCTAAATTAAAGTGTTGTAATATACCATCGAAACTAGGATATCCTTTTATGGTCACCTGTATTTTAAAACATGAGATTAGTAATAATTTTCTTGATTAAAAATGTTTTTGTATCGAAGAAAAATGCTTAAAATATTTTAAAGTCTATTCCTAGTTTCTCATTTAAAAGTAAACATTTCAATCGGATGATTATTTTGGGAAGATATAAATTAAAGTTTGTCATGAGCATTTAACATTGGCCCTCTTAAATTTCGACATCTTGTAACGCAATGATGATTTATAGAAACGCGTATAAACTGTACATTTTCTCTTGCTGCTTCGGTCCAAAGTGGGTGTCATTATTTGAAATTCAAATTTGGTACGATTTATAATATTTAGACAATTCCTATTACCAAAATCTAATCCATATTCGGAAAGAAGACACAATTCCCTGTCGAATGGTACTTCTCTCATACCTGCGATAATTTGTTTATAACATTGTATGGGTTTCCTTTTTCCCCCCACTGATATACTTTTGTTGGTTTTAAGAGTGTGAAGGGGTTAACATTTATGTCAATGGATGTTAAGGCTATCTTCATTTATATCAGTTAATAACAGCAAACAAATATTTAACCTCTTCGGTTCCTGGTTCATTTTCTTACTGTACCCCCACTTTTTTCCTTATAAAATCTAAAATATTCGATTTTTTTTTTTTTCATTTTCACATTACTTCTTAAGAGCTGAATGTTTTTGTGTTCAAAGCAAACGAATAAATGGCAGCATCTAAGTTGATTCCCATATAAAATAAATGTTATTTTCATCTGAGTTTGCAAAATACCTAAATATCACCAAAAGTCAGTATGACCAAGAAAGTGAGAAATTTTCATAAGTATTTAACCTTTTTCAATAAAAAAAATTGAGAATTTGTAGATTATTTACTTGTTTAAAGTTCTTAAATTTGTAATTGCATTAATTTAGGTTAATGGTTATTAAATTGATGTTTTAAGGGGATTTGTAGTTTTAGATCCCTATTTTTGAACCTAAATTACTAAGCGCCTAAAGGATCAATTTCAGAAAAAAAATATTTTTTCTATCATTTACAATGTCATTTTTTCTAGATAAAACCAATGAATAAGAATTTGTATTATTAATTTAGCTTCGGAACTGAAGAGGATAACGTAATATTATGCTAAACTATTCCATTTTACTTTCAAAAAATAATTATTTCGTTTGTATTTTAATTAAATTTACCTATATTTCTAATAACAAAATGTTCCTTATTTCAAAAAATTGAGATTTAACCCCGTCGTATAACAACAATTTAAATCTCAAAAAAGCTCCAACATTAACTTCCAGGAAAACATGGTTTTTTATTACTCAAGTAGAAAGAAAATACAGTCTAGGAAGTAAACTCTAAAGTACCGAAATAATTTAAAACGTTTCTGAAAATAACTGCTGTATAAAGTCTCGAAACTTAAGTAGAAAACGTAATCCTGAGATACCGTTAATCAAGAAACAAAATGAAAAAATGGAAAAATTAAAAATTAAAACAAAACTTATATATTCAATTTTGTGACTTTTTAATCCAATATAGTTAGAAAAAAGAATAAATTTGTAAGATGTTTTAACTACATGGCAAAAATTTACATATTCCGTTTTTTTTTTCATTTAGAAGGTAAAAGATTCTTACATATACTTTAACTACTTTGACGTTTACTGAATATTTAAAATGTTTAAAACACACTTTTTTTAAAGTCTCGAGGACGAAGCAGATAAAAAACGCGACCAATTGAAATTTTCGAAATGAACATATGTAAGAGGGTAATTGACATTTTAGTTTTTAATTATTTATCTGATGATTTTGATGTTCAGTAAAATAAATAAATAAAAAAATAAATAATAAAAAAAACTAGTCTCAAAAGATGTGTCATTTTAAGGTTTCATGAAACAAAAGATTTTCTCTATACCGTATTTTCCGGCTTATTACGCACTTAAACTTTCACACTTCATTTTGTAATTTTAAGATATTCATCTTATAACTCACACACCTTTCCTTACAAAAAAACCTTTATGAGACACATGGCAAAATATAAAATAAAGATAATTAAAATGTATAATAACTATTACTTTCCATATATATATATATATATATATATATATATATATATATATACAGGGTGTTTAAAAAATGACCGGTATATTTGAAAAATCAATAAAAACTAAACGGGCAGCGATAGAAATACACCGTTTGTAGCAATACACTTGGGAGAACAGTAAGATTTCAGACAGACACACACACACACACAAAAAAGAATTAGTTAAAATTTTCAACAACAGATGGCGCTGCAGGCGATTTGAAGGAAGGGACGTGGATTCACCTCTCTATTCGCCAGACATGAACCCCTGTGACTTCTTTCTGTGGGGACACTTGAAAGACCAGGTGTACCACCACAATCCAGAAACAATTGAACAACTGAAGCAGTACATCTCTTCTGCATGTGAAGCCATCCCGCCTGACACGTTTACAAAGGTTTCTGGTAATTTCGTTCAGAGACTACGCCACATTATTGCTGCGCATGGTGGATATGTGGAAAATATCGTGGTTAGATTTTTCCAGACTGCAGCGCCATCTGTTGTTGAAAATTGTAACTAATTTCGAAAAAAAAATTGTCTGCCTGAAAATTTACTGTTGTCCCAAGCATATTGCAACAAACGGTGTATTTCTATCGCTGCCCGTTTAGTTTTTATTGATTTTTCAAATATACCGGTCATTTTTGAAACACCCTGTATATAATGCTTTTAAAAAGGTGTAAAACGAACAAACCAGTGCATCAGGCGCAACGCAACTTCTTCGATACTCAACCAATGCCACACTGGTATTCAAATTTAAGTAAAAGCGCTTTCATCAACATTATTTTGGGACAAGTTAATAGATTTTTATAGGATTTGCAGCAGTAGAGAATTTTTGAGTTCACAGATTTTTTAATTTACTGCTAATCTTTTTTATAATAATTTATTTCCATATCAGTTTATTTTTCATTATGTAAATCAGCTTGAAAAGAGTTTTTTGAAGTGGAACAGCTAAGTGGCCAAACACCGTAATGGATGCCGATGGAACTGCTTATATGAAAGGTGTAGATTAAAGTCTTCTTAAGAACGTCTAAATCTTGATGAAATTCAAGTAGGAACTGAGGTGATATGCAATGAAGTCTATGATTTTGAAGATGCCGGAAAGACAAGTCTGGATGACGCTGGTCTAACATGGATTATGGCCTTGCTTGCAACTCCTGCTTTTAAAGAGATGTTTAGCGTAGTAGATATTTTAAAGGTAGCAAGTTTTTCAAGTCTTCACGGGTCAAGGTGGGGGTATGGCCTTCTCTCTTGTTCAATGTTTTTAATTGCTTAATGATTTAGTTATATAAACATTATTATTTGCTTATGTTTTATAAGTTAAAATTAGTTCGATTGATTTTGAATTGGTCGGTTGTTTATGTTTTTAAAGAAGTTTTGTTTCGTTTAGTTTTTGAAAGTTTAAGTTTATTTGATGAATTTTACACTTTTGGAGTATGTGGGTTGGCCACATCTTGCGAAACCTGTGAGGATTCAATTTCTATTTTTTGGTACCTGTTTTTTTACTCCTCCCACTTTCAGACGAGCAAGGAGTTGTTTGTTTATTGTTTTTTAGTTATAAATATTCATTGATTTTTATTCTTGTTTTGCACCCTCTTTTTCATGGATTTCATAAATCATTTACTTTTGATAGAGCTATATATATATATATATATATATATATATATATAGAAAAATTTTGCTGAAAAAATATTTTAAACGGAAGTATAAATGTGATACATCAGTTTAAAGCTAAAGAGTTGCAGTATATGAATTTGCAAGTTTTAATTTCATAAGAATAAGTCTACATCGAAACTAGGCTAGAAACTGACAGTATTAAAATTCATTTAAAGTTGAGCATAAAAATAAACTTATTGAGTTTTATAGTTTTTTTTACTTCTGTTCATTAAATTAAATTATTATGGAATGAAAATAACAAGATAATATTATACCTGTTAGATTTACATAGTTAAAAGTTTTCATCTACGATATTAAATTCTTCAATAATTAGTTGATAATTAAATGTCACAAGAGCAACAGAAAACATCTTAAAGTTTTAATTTTATAAAAATTACTTAAAATTTTTATCCAAAACTCCTAACTCTCTGATTTCGAGGTATAAGAAAGATTTTACATTAAATATTTTGTTTATGTTATGCATGGAATAGGCTCTGTGGTGTTGTCCCAAGAGTAACAAACCCCTATGTCACAAGAGTAACGCATAATACTTTTGTCCATAGTTTGACATAAAACTGCGTTACGACCAAAACAAACAGAATGCTTAAAGTTTAATTATTATCTCTGTTATTAGAACAGTTTTTTAAATAGTTTAAGCCATATTTAAGGTTATTTTGTAGATTTTAAGGAAGATAAATTATCTTTATTAGTTTTTTTTTAATGGATGGATTTATTTTTATTTATTTTTTGTTATTACTTAAGATTATGAAATAATAATGACAAGTAATTAAAGATAGATTAAAACAACTCGTGTCATTTTTGTGTTCTTTCTTTTGGTTTGAAGCACATGGTCTTTGATCAGATATTTTTTAAGATTTGTAAAGCTTCGTTTACTAAATTCTGTTGTTTGAACTACAGAGATAGTAACTTTTATGTAAAGGATTCTGATAGTATATTTTAAAGGAAAGATTTTAATATTGCTTCTTATATATGACATTGCTTTAAAGAGCAAGAAATATCTGCTAAGCACAAAAAATTGTAGAGAAAAAATAAGAATGAAATTGAATATGTTGATCTGTAAAAGAAACGAAACAAAATGTATTATGATTAAATGTAGAAAACTCTTAGAGTCAGCAAAAGCTGAAGCAAGAGAATGAAAATATTAAGAAAAAGAAAAAGTGGAGAACTAGATAACCTTAGATTCTGTAACGAAAAAAATCCAACTCCACAGATTTGGGGAATTTTATGTCGATGAAGTTTTAAGAAGAGGTCATTCTTCAGCTAAACCTTCATTAGTTAGGTGTGAAAAAGGTTACATAATTTCATCAATTCTAGGTGACGTTTAATAAGAGAATAAGTTTTTCGTTTAAAGAAGCTTTCCTAAATTGAAAAATTGGAAATCCCTTTGCACCTTTAAAGCCTAGTTTCATAAAACAATAAAAAATTATACATAAGAATATCTGCATTGGTAGTTGTCACAAAAACATTCAAGAAATTCAAAATCCACTGACGGGTGTCTTTTCTGCATTAAACATTCCTGTGAAAAGTGTAATTATTTTGTCTGCTGAGATACATCATAATTAGAATGAATGAATTCAGAAAGTCTAATTTGCGAAGATAACATCGAAGAATTATTTGAAAAGGAAATCCATAATACAGATCTTCTTATAAGTTATTGTTAATAGCAAAACGATGATAAACGTTTCGCTATTGACAAAACGTTTACCAACAGTTTGTGAAAACTGTTACTTTCTCAAAACGTTGATAAACGTTTTGAAAAAGTAACAGTCGAAGAAACCATTTCTGATTGTTTACAAAATTTTTGAAAGCAACTAAATCCATTTCTGTGGCACACATTCCTTTAAACTTGTACAAATTATTATTTTGATAATGCCAAAATAATAACCATTTCTCAAAGAATCGTTATGCCAGTGGATTTTCTGAAAACTGTACATTTTTATGCCAAGACGAAATTTTCGTACGAAATACTGCATACTGGTCAAAGGCACAAGCGACTGTATTTCCAGTCATTATTTAGTACGATTCCAAAATAATAAAATCTTATGCTATTTTTTCAGTCAATGTAACTCATAATCGATTTTCTGTAAATGCTCTCGTATGTAAAATTTCAAAATAGCATCTTTAAGGGAATGCATTTCCCTAAAGTCTATCTGTTTTGCTTTTTTATATGATGGTTGTGCTTTCCAATTTAAACAAAATTATAATTATGCAAATATACCTGCAATGCATCAGACTTCTTTCACAAGTAACTTAATTAGGAATATTTTGTTTCAAATACTCCTGGTATACATGCTGTAGATTTATTTTGTGTCGTTGTATGAAGATATATGTGGCATGAAGTGCGTGCTAAAAAAGCAATTTTAAGGAATACTGCTTATTTTGTCAATAATTTTTCATGGGAAAAACAAAAGCAAGCATACTCCATATATCAGATGAAGAAATAAAACAATAATGTTTCAGCACTTTGCGAAGAAATACCATCAGCGAAGGGCATTCAACAAACACAATTTGTTAAAATCTTGAAAAATGATACTATCTACTACAAACCATACGCCCATACGCTAACATCATTCGTACAAAGAATTTGTATTTCATTAAGTAAATAATGGCACAGGAAAAGTTGCAAGTGATATTACTGCTATTGAAAACAATGATTTAATCTGTTCAGTAGCAGGAACTGAGAAGTTGCAATGTGGTTATACTGAGTGATTTTAAAATATGATGATTTAAAGATACGTGGTTTTTAATATTGAAGTGATAAAAGAAAATTATCAAATAATGCGCTAAGAGCTATTTAAAGCATAAGGAATTCTCAAGTTTGAACCTGATGACCACAAAATTTGGGAAAAAGGAATCAAATTGTGGCTGACATTAAAGCTCTCGAGTATTTTAGAAATTCTAATTAATTTTAGAATTGATTACGTTTTTTGTGTTATTTTAAAATGTAACCATCATTAAAAGTTTTTTCTGTGGAAAAAATATTTAAAAACTTATTTTAATTATTTTGTTTAGTATTTAAATTGAATGTTTGGAAAAATTCCTTTATGGACAAAATGTCACAAGTGCAATGTCATAAGAGTAATATTTAGCATTTTTCAAAATCAAATGTAACTAATTCATGTGTTATCAGATGAGTTCAATGATTAATACTTTTTAAAAAGGCATAATTACTCTCCTATTTTCTGTAAAATTTATTTCTATAATTTTGTATAATTCACAGAATTTCTGCGTCAAACACAATTTTGGAAAATTGCATTTTTTTGTGGTCACAAGAGTAACAAAATTTTCATTCATTATCTAGGCAAGTAAAATGCTTTTTGTTACAAATTACATATGGTTTATAAGAATAGAGCACATGTATTTTGAATTGGTTGCATCAAATTTATCCGAAATACATTTTGTAATGAAAGAATTGGAAATATTTATGGAAATTTGCTCTGAAAGTTAGTCACAAGAGTAACAATGAACGTTTCCATATATATATATATATATCAACTTTTTATGGACACGATAACTTCCGTAAATCTGCACAAATCTCTTCCAAACTCATACGTAAAATCAAGGGGTAGAAATCGCGGTCAAGCTCGTTAATGGGCAAATTCATACCAAGGGGGTGGAAATAGGGAGGGATTTTCTAAAAACTGAAAAAACCCCATAACTGCTTAATTTTTATACATATCAAATCAGTTTAAAGTTATTATTACGTTTAGGAAACGGGCCAAATATTTATGTTACACAGATTTTTGATAAAATTAAAAATGGCCTCAAGGGGCGCAAAAATACAGTTTTATGGAGAAAAACAATTCATAACTTCGTGAATTCTTAAGATTTTAAAATTTAATTTCTCTTAAGACGCCTAAAGCTACTAGTTTATCAAGGAGTTAAAGTTTCAACAAAGCTAATAGTTATAAATTTTTTTAAACCTTCTGTTAGTTATCGATCGCTATAAATTTACACCGAATTTAATATACAGGGTGGTTCAAAAGGTCATGTCCAAACGGCACGTGTCGGTGTGTCAGGTCATGAGGAGCTAGAATTACAGAGGAACTGAGAATCAGAAACGCGATCGTGATGGTGCAATTACATCGTGACCGTGACGCAAAGAAAAGATAACAAATGGTGTAAAATGAACTTTATTTAAAAAAAAACTTAATCGAAGTAGAAAATAGAAAGGAAAAATGTTACAACTTATAACAAGTGCTCAAAATTTGCTCCATTAGCCGTAATACATGCTTCACATCGGCACCGCATGGTTTTTTGTAAAATAAAGGTATTTTTACCTTTGTTATCCTTTGTTTGCGTCACGGTCGTAATGCAATTGTACCGTCACGATCGCGTTTCTGACTCCTAGATTCTATGAAATTCTTGCTCCTCATGACCTCACAAACCCACACGTGCCGTTTGGACATGACCTTTTGAACCACGATGTATAACTGTGATAAATACATAGGTTTAATGACCGAGTAGAAGCCACCTAATGTAGTAGCAAAACGTGGTGGAAAACATTTTTCTCACGTAACATCAGCTGAACGAGGTAAACTTGCCATACTTTTGAGTTTTGTTTCTGCATCAGCTAACTAACTCTCTTTAACAATATTCGTTTTCCCAAGGAAGAATTTCAAGGAGTTCTTGTTCGGAGGTGCCCCATCCCAAAGGCTTGGTCTTGCTCATCAAAGTTGGTGGATGACTGCAGGTATTTTTAAAGAATTGTGCATTAGATAAGTATTCTAGTTGTTCCAAAACTGGTCCTGCGGTTCTCTTACTTGATAATCATGAAAGCAAAATAAATATTAAGACAATAAAATTTGCGAAAGGTAATGAAAAAATTATGCTGACATTCCTACCGCACTATAGCTACAAACTCCAGGAAAGCACTCGTAATAAATTCAAAGTAAATTTTTTCAGAAGAAACCCCAGAATAGAATCATTTTTTATTTATTGATACTATTAATATTAATGACATGAATATTAAGGATATTGTGATGAAGTTTTCTAAAACCATAACATGTGGTGAGATAGCTAGAGCTAAAATCTTTCATAAAATTTTTGACTAAATTAAAGCTGTTTTATGTCAAGTAGGCCTAAACATGTTATTTTTCTTGTTTTTGTTTTATCATATGTTGCAATATTTTATTTTTATTTTAATGTGTTATCTTTTATTTTTGAATAATGTAATCACAAATAAAAAGCAAAAATGTTCATAAAAGTGTTTTATTTATGTGTGTCCCTTTCAACCCCGCACAGTGTCGCTTTCATCCCCTACAATGGGGTTAAAAAAGACATTTCTCCCTATTTATAAAAATGCATATATATTTTAAATTACGATACTTGAAGAAAAGGGGTTTTACTAGTATAAAAGCAAAGGTTTTAGACAAGAATTTGGCGAGACAAGAATTTAGACAAGAATGATAGTGATACCTTTTAGTGTGATAATTTTATAAGCTTATAAAGACAAAATACCCCTTTCATACCCAATCTTTCCTACAGAAGAAGTCATAAAGAACGTACAGGTGTTTCTTGCCGATCCACGGTAATTTGACCCACAGTGACGTCAGCTGCCCTTTCCTATAGCTAGGTCAAACACTCCAATGGTATTCTCTAATAATCTGATTGGAGGGTGGTTTAAATCAGGCCCAATCAAATTAATGGTGAGCAGTCGACCATTTGAGCAGTCGACCAAAGCTAATGCCTATTGCACTTAACCGGGAGTTGAGGTAGATGGCGAATACGGGCAATAGTGGTGTAAATCACTAATTTTTAAAATTTGCGTGTATGAAGGGTATATAGACAAATGAAACTATTAATAAGAAGATAAGTATCTGTGATAGATCAATGAAACTGCCTTGTAGATAATACTAGGAGATATTTTACCGCATTGGAAATCATTCTACCGCATTGGAATTTATTCTACCGCATTTAGAAAACCTTTGCATTTAAAATATTGCGACTTACACTTGTATGGCTTTAAACGCCCCATTGAAGTTTTTAAATCATATATACGTTTTTCTCAAAATACTAGATATCTGCAGTTTGAAGCACTTTTACTAGATGTCTGTTATTTTTACAGAAATTCATTGTCATAAAGTAGTTTTCAAGAATTGAACAAATATTAACAAAGATATTATATTCAATATCATATTACCTTGATGCTTGTGTCGTCATTTAGAACAGCTGAAGTATATAATTTTTTGTTCCAAATATTTAGAAAGAATTAAATACATCATGCCATTGTACTCGTATAATACTATAGATAATAGGAGTAACGCTTTATTCGAAGGAATTTTTGAGACCATTGAAAAAGTGACTTATATTACACTGCTGTTCAATGACCGTGCATCTTGAATGAAATTTTACGCTAATTAGGAGAAGAAAGTACTGTAATGTTTCACATTTATTGCATAAGACAATTTATGATTCTTAATGACTTATATTGCTAACAAGTAATGGTAATGCATCATTTGCCTTCATATGGAGTATAAGTATGAGTCATACATATTATCAATATTCGTGAATTCAGTTATTGTGCACTAACTGAGCCGGCTAGCGTTACCCGAGGGCTTGCGAGAAGCGTTCTTTTATTTTTTTTTCATCAACTTCTATCAAATACATTTAAACTTAATAAAAAAATATATTTCTTATTTTCCAAACTGTTTAAAGCTTTTGATCTATAAATATTATATTTCAGAGCCCTGTGTATCATTTTCGTGCTAAAATATTCATATTTAGTTCTATAAAACAGTGTTTTTCTTCTAACTTTTTTCACATCCAAATCCTATGGGAAAAAACGAAAATTCCAACAAAAAGTGAAATGAATAGGAAAGGAAAATTGTTAAAATATTAATATTAGTATTTTTCTTAAGCAAATTGCACCGTTGGAAAGAGAAGTGAACGTACATGCGGTTTGTTATTTTTATTCTTTTTTTTTTTTTTTTTTTTTTTTTTTTGTATTTTGATTTCTCAAGCCGATGTGTAATTTTGAAGTACGCCGAAGAATGGAAGGAGGCAGTTTGTCGGGTACATTAAATGTTTAAAAAAATAGTTGCTGTTGTCCATTTGAAAATTTTATGAGTCAGAAATATAATGTTTCCGTGTTCCGTGTAAAATAAAAATTGAAAAAATATTGGTATTTAGTAATAAAAGCGTTTGGAAGAAGGCATTTTTTCTAACGCCGGGTCATTTAATAATTAAAAAATTAGCTGTATGGTCCAGGCTCTTTTAAATTTTATCGGTTGAAAATATAATTCTTTTGAAGTCTGTGAGAAAAATTCTTGAATAAATGCTGATATTTAGTTGAAAAAGGACTGTGTTTTCTTTTCGCTTTTTGTTTTATCGCGACGGTTCATTTAACATAAAAAAAATATATATTTGTTATTGTCCGAACTCTTTGAAAATTATGTCGGTTACAAATATAACGTTTCGAAAGCTTTCGTATCATATTTGCGCATAAAATGGACATTTAGGTGAAAACACATGAGCAAAAGCCGCCCGCATGTTCACGTGTTGTGTGAAAATTTTGCAGATTTGTTAAGACTTTTAGAATGCTTCGAGATTTTTATAATTGATGTAAATAAGTGTATAAAGAAAGTGTAAAAGAATTGTGTTGAAATACCGACGTTTAATTACTTTTTATTTTAGAAACTAGGGAGAAGCTTGAACACTGCAAATAGAGGCGTCTTAAATTCAAACAGATATGTGACTGAAAAAGCAATTAAGACACTTAAACGTCTGAAAATAAAATTTCAGACGTGATAGATGTCTAAATTTAAGACACATAAACGTCTTATTATGATCATGGCATAAATGAACTGAAAAAAATGTTAGAATTATGATTATATGTCTGAATTTAAGACACTTGCAGTTTTAGACATTTCAGGAATTCAGCCATTTGAACCACTCACCAAGTAAAATGAACTGAAGTGAGTAGGTTTGTTTGTTGTTGCAAGCATGAACGGTGCGCGAGAAGAACGCGACCGGATTTGATTATTGCTGATTTGGCGGGCAACGGTTTTTACTCAACGCATTTGCTAAAGTGAATTAAAGTATCTCAATACAGTAAATTTGTCTGAAGTGTTAAAATTGCTTTTAAATTTATCAACATATGATAAATTATTTGAAAGTGTGACGATATATTTTTCCTCAATCCGAAATCTCTATAATGACGTTTGTTATTCACATAATAAATGGAATCGTCAATCGTCGTTATAACCTTATAAAGCATTTAAAGTTTCTGCTTTATTTCCCAAACATTACACTGATTGAAGATTTGAACTTTGAATTCTCTTACTTGTAAATCGAAGATGAGTCAGAAAGTGAGTGTATCATCATTAATGAAGAGAAAGTAGTGACGCAGCATTTACTTTCTTTTGTGAAATAGTATGCACATCTATCTACACCTACATCCGTTGGTGTGTTAGTCGTTAGAGAAAATTTTTCTTTAGCATAGTGATCCGATGTTTGTATTTTATATCTTTGTGTCGTCATTTTATAGATACTAGACGAAAATTTATATTCGGTTTATTGGAATGGTTTGTCAGTACGTGCTTATAAATGGAGATCGAAAAAAAATCAATTGGGAATTATATTTTTCATGGAAATATAAAATTTTCAATATTTCAACGATAATTTTTATGCAAGACTCACCAAATATTCAAAAGAATAGCATGATATTTATAAAAATACAGTGGTAAAATAATATGAATACGCATATATTTTTAAAATGGCGTTCAATATCGTAAAATAATATGTCCTTCAAACTGGATTAGCTGTTACAGTTTTGGATATTTACGCCAAGGTAAGGTATTCCACAGGTTTGGAATGATAATTCACAGAACGTTCTTACATATATATTATTATTTATTTATTATTTAAATTATTCTTATTAGACTAATTTGCATTTTTAATATTTTTGTCTTTTTTTTTATCAAATAAATATATTTTGTGTGAAAAGAATTGTTTGCTTATTTCTGATGCTTTTCAATGAGTGCATATGATTTTCAGTATTAATAAATATATTTAATTCTCATCTAGATCTTTACTTTATAAATTAAAGTTTCATGTAGTAAATAATCTATTTATTGTTTGAATAATAACGTGAAAAATACAACAGTTTCAATTAGATTTGGTAAGATGTAAAGAAGTTTTGAAATTATAGAATTAATGTTTCCTGCATGCTATTAAAAAAGAATATTTATAATTTTGTTAATGATTGTTAAATAGCTCGTATCATCTGAGCAACATATTAAAAAATTGTTCAATATAAGTTTAAAAAGAAGCTAATTTTTATATAACTTTGCACAAGTAAGTTCTTTCCTTGCGAATTCCTTTATTTTATATTAGTGATATAATTTTACATACAAATTTTCATTTTTAGTGACAAGAGTGCCATTTATTTATCTTACAGAGTATATTATTGAAGTGATTTTTTTTTATATTAACAAATTTAAATTTATCTTTGAGAAACCATGAACTTTTTATTTTTTGTTTTATATGGTGGATATAGAGTATGAAAAGAAATCTCGAAAGTATAAGGGTTTGTGTTATCGTGTATTTCGGAGTATTTGTATACTTGCAGTTTTTCCTATTGGAAATAAATCACTCTTATTGTATTCAACTGTACGCCGATACTATATATATATATTTAATAATCCTTATGAAAATTTATTTCAAGATGGAATATACCTAGTATGTATTTCCTGCGTTACATCTCAACACCATACTTAAATTTTAAAACATGAAGCGATCTTGAAAGTAATTATAAACAAATTATAAAAATCGGCGTAATTAATTAAATATGTGCTGAAAATATTAAAAAAATCAATTTAAATAACATCATGCAAAAAATTTCAATAATATGAAAAAAAAAAAAAAAAAAAAAAAAAAAAAGAAGAAGATGGGTATAAGAATTCTCGCCCATGACAGTAGGAGATATTTTTCATTTTTGTTTTTAGAAGTGTTTTTCAACCCTCAAAGAATTTTTTTAAGCATATCTGGGTGCTAAAAAGAATCCAGGAAAATAATAATAAAACAGAAACTCATTAAAAAAAAAATTATGGATTTTAAGTTTTATTTATTTATTTATTTATTTTTTATTTATTTATTTATTTTTTTTTTTTGGTGTGTGTGTGTGTGTGCCTGTGTTCGTTAATGACAACGTTAATATCAACACACGTTATCTTTTAAATTTAGTTTGTAGAATATTATTGAATAGTATCAACAACTGCACCTAGAATTTATTTGGAACATATTTCTTATACTGTCACAAAAAAGGTAAATACTTTTTACCCTTTAGAATGTGCATATAAATGAATATACAGCAAAACCTCTGAATAGCGGACACCTCGAGAGCACGGAATTAGTCCGCTATTTGGTTTTGTCTACTTTAAAGAGGTGAATACGTACAGATTTAAAGGTGTTGGGGATAAAAAAAAAAAAAAAAAAAAAAAAGAAAAAAAAAAAAAGAGGTGTCCGCTATTCAGCAATTTCCGTTATGGAGGTTTTACTTTAAATACACACAGTAAAACCTGCGTAACGGACATTCCTGAACAGGGGATACGTCTGTTTAGCGAATCATAGGGCTTCTGCTTAAAACATGGGCTAAGGGTACCTGCTCCTTTTTGTTTTTTATTGGGGGGGGGGGGGTTGATACAATTTTCGTAAATCTGAAATTTTGAATACCTTTCGAAATTACGCTGATTATAATGAATATTTTGAACGGTTAGAGTAATATAGTATGATTTAAGAAGGTTTTCGCTACACAGAGATTTCTGGTATTCGGGAATGTTCATTAGCGGACACTTCCGAATTCTGGTCACTTCTATTTAACGAACCATAACGTTGGGTTGGATTTTTTGCAGACGCAGGATTTTATTAAAGCATTAGCAAATTGGGCGATGCCCCCTTCCCTTTGTATTTTGGTGGTCCCAAATTTGGTATTCTATTTTTGTAAAACTGATATTTTGAATGTCTTTCAACATTATGCTGATTAATGTGCTGTTGTCAAATGTTTCAATATTTCTTGCTAATGATAAATAATATAATAACAACAACAACAAAAAAGTAAGAGTTTCATACTTTTTTTTTTTAATGTTGGGATCTCATATACTGAAAATTTTGTGTAATCTAGTGTTAGATTTTATTTAACACACAAATAAAAATGTCACTGGGAATATCTAATTTAAATGGAAAAAAATTGAACAACAAAGCAGGGATAAGATTCTTTCTGAAGGAGTGAATTATTTTTTTTTTATAAATGGGAATAATTTGTTACCATAAAGCAGAGCTGATTGCAGCATGGACAAACTGGGCTGTTTCTTTGTGCCTTTAGCTTTACGTGCTCCTACATTTGGTATGAAATTTCTATAAAGCTGATATTTTAAATTTGTTTTGATCTTATACTTATTTTAATAAATATTTTGTACTTTTAGAAAATGATTAGGTTAAGAAAAAGAAATATTTATCCAAATATGTATTTGTATTTAATGGCATTGAACAGGCTTAATTTTTTTTTTTTGTAACAGTATATGAAAGGCGCGGGGAGACGAATGAATACTAGATCTTTGGACTAGAATTAATTTAAAGTTCTCACTGAAAGTAATAAACGTTTTTTATGCTCGCATATATGATATCACATAAATGCATTTTTAGGTGATTGTATATATAGGGTAGATGTGCCAGTAATGGACACCCTTAAGGAATTTCTTTAAAAATTATTTTTTTATTAATAGTTATAATTATTATATTCCAGTTTTTTCAATATTATATTAATCTATCAACAATATTTAACCATTTTTATAGCCTCATTTCCCCATATGGATAGAAACTTAATTTTAAATAACAGAAATATATCAAAACACCCAAAAGCCCAGTAATGGACACCCTCTGGCCCAGTAGTGGACACCCTCTGTTCCAGTAATGGACACCCCATAAAAAGTAATAAATATAATTGTTTTTATGACTGTATTTAGAACCAGAATTTAATGAATACTTACTAATGAAACAAAATAGTTATTTTTAAATAAATTTAACAATTAGGATACCAGTAATTAATAAAATATTTGTGATAATCATTTACTGTTTGCATCAATTATTGTAATTATCAGAAGATCGATGTTTTAATTGTTTTAGATGGATAGTTTAAAATACTACATATCAGACAATTGCAGCTATCAAATTATTGAAACAGTGGTGGATTTGATTTGAAAGGTAATAAAAAAAAAGTTTTGGAATATTAATGTTTAGTTTTGTGTCACTATTTTTAACAATCTTCCAGCGATTACTTGATATACGATTTATAATAATTAATATTACAAATATGAAAGAAATGATATTGTGAGTTGAATATTTTAAATACTAAATAAAATACTTTCAAAATAAAACTGTAGAACTGATGTTTGAGGCCACTGATCTGCAGATTTACTAGTTTCATGAATATTACCTATAACTTTCATTAATAGTATTACTTTTTTTTTTTTTTTTTTTTTTTTTTAATAAGGAAACATTTAAGACAGAAAAAGGATTTTTAATAGCTTCTGTAACTTAATTGTTTTTATTTAACGGAGAGGGGTTAAGCCCTATGAGCCCCTCTTTGACCGTGCTCTTAAACAGTATTTTCTGCTTCCTGGCTGGTTTGATTGGCAGATTATAAAATATGTGAGGTATATATATGTACTACATAAAAAATAAATAAATAAATAAATAAAATATCAAAATTTTGTTAATCACATAAAATAAATTAAAAGCAGCTATTTATAAAAGTTTTGGTGTTATTACATTTTGGTAAGTATAATTTAAAAATTAAATTTGATTATTGCCATTAGTATATAAAATTCAAAGTTTTCTATTGCTACTCAAACAAAAACATTCAAATTTTGCAAGAAAATAAATAATATATAAATTAATTAAACGAAGCCAGCTCTTAACCTCTTCATTAAGATTTTCACAGAAAAACAGCAAAACTTTGAAACATTATTTTCTGCTTCCTGATTGGTTTGATTAAAAGTGTCAACAATAACATAGATTTATAAAACATACAAGGGAGAATTATAAAAAAAATAATTAAAGCTAAATATTTATTAGTTATTTTTTTATGAACCAAAAACATCAAGGGGTGTCCATTACTGGAAGGGTGTCCATTACTGGCACATCTACCCTATATATAATATCCTGTTCCAAAACTACAAAATACTGATTACAATCGTCATAAGTTCAAAAGTGATTTAAAATATCAGCTTTATAAAAATTTTGTACCCAATTTGGGGTACCCTAAAATAAGGGGGCAGATGCTTCAAAGTTTTCCTGCGCTGCGATCAGCTCTGCTTTATGGTAACAAATTATTCCCATTTATACAAAATGTTCCAATGTGGTCAAATATGGCTGCGTATGTGGCTTAGAAAGAAAAGTGGTCAAAGATGGCTTCATATTGGTGGTGGTGGGGGGGGGGGGGGAGGAAACCGGCTCAAAGATGGCCGCAATTAAGACATTTGAAATGTCTGAAATTCAGATGCAAGAAGTGTCTAAAAATTTTCAGACATTTTAAAATGTCTGAAAAACGAACACTCTTGTTTCAGACACTTAAGTGTCTGAAATTCAGACACAAGAAGTGTCTGATAATTTTCAGACATTTTAAAACGTCTGAAAATTGAACACTGCGTTTCAGACACTTAAGTGTCTGAATTTCAGACATTTCAGTTTAGAGTGAAGTGATTCCCGGTCGTAATTTTTTTTAAAACGGCTAATATTCCTATTTGTGAAAGCGGATTGCACCATCGTAGAGAATATCTTCATTTTAAGTGAATATTTTTAGTTTTTCTGTACCTCTAAAATTGAATCCGACGGGAGCTTGCTAGTAGAGGGTGAAAAACTCGCGAAATAGAAATTAAAAAAAAAAAAAATCGAAAGGTTTAAAAATGATATCCTTTTCAAACGAATTGTGGCGTTTCAAACATTAAAAGTGCGGTCTTTAATTTTATGGGAATAGTTTTTGAATATTTTGAGTAGTTCGGCTGATGCGCGTTTAGAAATATTGGTAAAAAAAGCCGATTTCATACATATGATCTTTTCTGCTCGCCGACTTCGGAACAGCGCGCAGTGTTTCTGTCAAGAGCCGCGCGACGTTTTTTCAGCAACCCATTTTAAATTGTGGGTTTTAATTACTATTTTGACAAATTATCACAAAATGGAAAATCTGAGCTTCAGGTACATTAGCACTTGCCTTTGACTAGCATCATCCGAATTTCTCGACCTCTATTCGCGGTAGAATTTTCTAGCCATCGCACTCAGATAAACACACAGGCAATTTTTTTTTCTTTTATTAGTATAGATGCTTTTTATGAAGCACATGCAAGGTGTCAAAAAATATTGAACGCATATTTGCTAGACATCAAATTTTTCTACCGTGTCATTTTGAACGTTTTAGTTGTTTTCTTTAAATAATTTTGGATATTTATCTTTTGTTCATCATGCTTTATAAAAGATAAATCTTAGCCATTTATGTAAAGCATAAAAAATAAATGTATTAAGAGTAATGATTACTTCTTCTTGCAAATTTTTGTCATTTGTTTCATTACATACATTTAGAAGCGGTCTTTTACCATTTGCATAGCTACCTATGAACACATAACTTAGAATTTAATTTTATGGGAATACTTTTTGAATATTTTGAGCAGTTCGGTTGATGCGCGTTTAGAAATATTGGTAAAAGAAAGCCGATTTCACACATTTTGATCTTTTCTAATTGCCGACTTTCGAACAGCGCGCAGTGTTTCTGTCGAGCGCCGTGCGACATTTTTAAAGCAAGTTTTACAGCCCTTTTATAGTTTTTACAGCCCTTTTAAGGGGGCACAGGACCTTTAAACTTTCAAAAAATCAGTTTTTGATTTTTACGTTATTCTGAATGTTTTAAAATTTCTCAACAATATGCAAAAAACCGAATTCAAACATCTGTATTATTTCTTCAGTTATAATGAATTATAGGCGGTGAGTATAATGGAATATCTATAGATATTGAAACTTTAAAAAGCGTTTTCTCAGATTAGTAAATTTGAAGTTTGCGCGCACTGATACTTTTAAACTATGTAAGCTAAAGGTTAAAAAAAAAATAACCTAATATGCGTTTCTTTATAGCCTACAGGCTAAAACAAAAAAAAAATCACATATTTTGATTATTTATTTTTTTGCATTTGAAAAACTTGAAAAAATTTGAGATTTTTTAACCTTTTTTTTATTTTTGTGCTAAAATTAAATTTTTAACAAAACGTTTTTCGTACATTTTGGCTTTAAGTTAGAAGTAGGTATGTTATGATTCTATTTTGTTCAAAAATTATTTTCTATATGCATAATTTAGAGTTTTATCATGCGCGCAGCACTTAATCACGTATTAGTCAGATGGATTTTTAAATAAAAAATTTAAATATTAATTGTGTACATACAACACTTTTTTTCCTGGATAATGTATTTAAGGATATATACTTTAGGCAGGAAGGGGAAAAAAGATCTTAATTGCATATTGTTTGTGTTTTGGTACTTTGATGAAGGCTATGTTTTTGATTTTTTCGACAAACTGAAAGTACCTGTGCCCCCTTAAATTGTGGGTTTTAATTAATATTTTTACAAATTATCAAAAAATGAAAAATCTGAGCTTCAGGTACATTAGAACTTGCCTTTGACTATCATCACCCGAATTTCTAGACCTCTGTGCGCTGTAGAATTTTCTAGCCATCGCACACAGATAAACACACAGGCAAAAATCTTTCTTTTATTAGTATAGATGCTTTTTATGAAGCACATGCAAGATGCCAAAAATTATTGAAAGTATATTTGGAAGAGATAAATTTTTTCTACCTGCATGTGATTCTGAACGTTTTACTTGCTTTCTTTAAATAATTTTGGAAATTTATCTTTTGTGCATCATGCATTATAAAAGATAAATCTTAGCCATTTACATAAAGCATAAAAAAAGTATTTAAGAGTGATGATTACTTCTTCTTGCAAATTTTTGTCATTTTTTAAAATTTTATTACATAAATTTAGAAGCGGGGGCACAGCTATCTTTGAACACATAACTCAGATTTTAATTTTATGGGAATAGTCTGAGTAATTCGACTAATGCGCGTTTAGAAATATTGGTAAAAAAAAAAGCCGATTTCACACTTTTTGATCTTTTCTGCTTGCCGACTTCGGAACAGCGCGCAGTGTTTCTGTCGAGCGCCGTGGGACGTTTTTTCAGCAACCCCTTTTAAATTGTGGGTTTTAATTAATATTTTGACAAATTATGAAAAATTAAAAAATCTGAGCTTCAGGTACAGTAGCACTTGCCTTTGACTACCATCATTCAAATTTCTAGACGTCTATGAGGGGTAGAATTTTCTAGCCATCGTACACAGACATTAGAAGTACAGTCTTGGGAAAAAAAAAGTAAACAACCCCTACTAACTCCTCAACAAATTATCGCAGAAGAAAGTTACTGGTAACGAACGATTCGAAATAAACTCTACTTTTAAATTATGTATATAAAATTTGCTTAGGGGGGCATCTACATATTAAAACGAACCTAAACTTCATTTTTTCCAATGGCAATACCAAATTTAAACAAGATATTTCAAATTTTCGGTTCAAACTGTGGTTAGACTTCAAATTTCAAGTCATTAGAATGATAAGTTTTTGAATTATAAACATTCAAAATTTAATGCTTCTAATGTTAAATTACATTTCATCTTTTCATTAATATCTCCTGAAATTATACTCCTAATGTGGTAATTTTTTGTGCAGCAATAATACTAAAATACCCAAACATAAATGCGTTGAATTTGCAATTTTTATAGTTTTATGATATGAATTATGAGTTATGAAATTAATATTCGAAAAAATTATGAATTGCAACCTACAATTTTTTTTGATGGATTTAGATTTATTAAGTCCTGCTTTATGAAAATCCTAAATTTCACATTTTTCTTCCAAGTAGTTTTCAAATTATGCTTAAGGCAAAATGATGGTTTAAGGGGGCGTCTATGATAGAAGTGACTAGATATTTTGAAATTTCTTATGCTATTCTGTAATCTAGCAGTCTTCAATGACTTCTTGAGTGGCGCTTAAGAAGCCTTGATCAAGAAGAGGACTCTCTCGTTCAACAGTCGCGAACCGAACTTCAATTGGAACATAGCCTCTAAAATGCGCTCGTGTTAAAATAATCAATTTCTTGAAAACCTATAGCACGAATTGCATAAAAATTTGTTTTTTGGCTAATTGAAGTGTGCAGAGTTCATTTATGCTGTCAGAATTGTGTACTGCTGTTGAAAAAGAGAATGTTATGGTTCGTTTTAATGTGTATATCACCCCCTAAGCAAATTTTATATACATCATTTAAAAGTAGACTTTATTAACAATCGTGTGGTACCAGTAATTTTCTTCTAGGATAATATTTTGCAGAGTTAGTAAGGGGTGTTTACTTACCACGACTGTACACTAGAAGCGGGCTTTTACCATTTGCACAGCTATGTATGAACACATAACTCAGAAATACACAGTTTAATTTATAAATTGTACATGCGTAGACATATTTCTGTGTAATATTAAATTATGTTCTTACCCATATTTCTGCCTAATATGCAAAGTATAAAGATTTTTTGTGTAATATCCAAAATGTGTAGATTACAATGGACAAAACAATTCGGGCAAATCCATGCTTTTTTTACATCGACACACTTGTTTGCATTTTTGAAGAGATAAAAAATTACACACTTCAATTCATAAGCTAAACACACATAAAAACAGGTAAAGTTTTACGCTAAGTGTGTAATTTTTAAGAAAAAAATATTATTTTACAAATTTACTCGTGCAAAATGGATCAATTTATAAATATTTAAATAAATAGTCAACGCTTTTATTTTTATCCATGAATAACAAGCAAAAAAGTTATTTTCCTCATTTGTGAAAGGGTTGCTTAAAGTTCCATCAGATCATTATTACTTATACTTTGTAAATAATTTATTATGTCATTTGACTTTTATCCTACCTTGTAATCATATTAATCTATTGATTTATGGTCTAAATGTAAGTTTATTATTCATGTGATCAAAAGCTTCTTATACAATTGGGGATAAAATAGAGATTTTGTGACTGTGCCATTAATTGCTATATTACACAATAATATAAACATTAATATATTCTCATAATAATATATTGATTTATTGCCTAAATGAAATTTAATTCTAATCTAAAATGTTTTTATATAATCATAGATAAAATAAATCTTATGCTACTGACATTAATTTCCTCGTGATCTCTATTATGTAGACAATATGTTTGGTTATTTCACCATCTGTTTATATTAAAAAGTTCATCTTAATTCCTATTTATTAACTGCTATTTTTTTGGGGGGGGGATTTTTACGCGCTTCATTTTCAATATTTATGAGTTCTTCAGACTAACAGCAAGTTTGATTAATGCTTTGTCTAGAAGCTTAAATTCTGTCACATTAGTGTGCCTCTAAATGGATTACTGGTACGTGAGTGCAAATTTTCTATAATTCTCTGGTTTTCTTTTTTTCCCGCATGCTTTATTATTCCAATGCATTATATGGGCATTGATAGACGTATCTTAGCAAACTTGCCAGTCTCTTATATGAAATAGTGCATTTTTGCCACATGTGGTGTCCAGCCAACTGACGATTAGGTACCCAACTGTTGCTTTAGTTGCTTAAATTTCTATCACCATCTTATATCTGTATTCCATTTCTGGATGAATAGATAAGTTTACTAATCTTATTATAATATAAATTAAGGGTATTGCCGCTACATTTCCCATAGAGCATTCTATTGTCAAACAATTTTCATATGTGACGACTCAATTTTTGAATCGTATTATGCATATCGTTTTATGCTTATTATTATGCGTTTATTCTTTTATTATTGTTTAGTAATAAAAAATTTTTGCACTTTGATTGTAATTGTTTTACATTCTGATCAAGACTTATATTCCGGGTGTCCCAAAAATGACCGACGAATTTAAAATTCAATAACTTGCAAACGGTGACAGATATTAAAAAAATTCTTGCAGGAGCGTTATGTATGAAGTCAGGAGTTTTTTCTACTGTGATTCTTGATTTTAGATCGAATTTTAAATAATAGATGGCGCTGATAGCGGTTGGCGCTCACCCGAGGCCGAAACTGACTTTACTCAGCATTGATGCGAAGGAAGGAGATTAATGCTATGGAGTAGGTATCATTCGCCAGCACAATCTTGCTCATTGGCCCCGATTGTGAGCTTATTCGATATTATTTCAATGGAATGCCTTGTTGCCATGGAAACAACAAATTCTTGGATAGTGGAATACAGCGTTCAGAACTGCATAGCTTTGGTGCATTTCGATTTGGCCGTGTTCCGCATGAAATAACTTTTTTAAAAATAAGATTTTTTCTTTGAGTATTTATGGATGAAAAACAAGAATAAAGTATCACATTTTAAATCCAAATACATCGAATTTCAGTTTTTATTTTTATGCAGTCTTTTAATGAAAAATTAATTTTTCACATGTTTCGGTAATATTTTAATATATATTCTTTATTTTCTAATATTCTGCGATTAAAATATTTTAAAATAGCCATGCATCGGATTTGACATCCAATTTCAATGCCAGTCACGTGGATTGAGCATCTTGCTGAAATTGATTCACTATTTATGTCTCAAAAGAAAGAAAGTCTTGAGGTTAAAAATCCAAATTCATCCATTTTTAGTTTATATTTTTATGCATTATTTTGATGAAAAATTAATTCTCATATGTTTGGGTAACATTGGAATATTTTAGTTTTAATTTATTATTATTTTGTAATTTATTAAAAAGAGTTCTGTAATGAGTCAAGTAACCTGATTTTTACAGCAGAAATGGGGAGTGGTAGAGGGGGCATTCATTAGATTTTTCTGCAGATCTGCGATTTTCTGCTTTTTTGACATTTTGTTATCATTAAAAATTAATATATTTTAAGATTTTATTTTATTACTAATTTTATAGGGTACCAACACTCGCAATAAATCAACTCGATAAATATAACTCGAAAAAAAATCAGCGATTTCAGAAATGTGCTCCGAGGCTCACACTTTCAATCCTTCTCCATCCACTATACGAATGTCATCATTTATGTTAAAAATTTTTTATTATAATCTAAAAGTTAAAAAGAAATAAAAGTGCACATTTTTTTCTGATATATTCCCACTTTTTTTTACGCTTTTCTCATGGTAAATGCACAGTTAAATTTATCATTGAATTCGTTGAATCTGGTTTGTTTTTATCACAATAAGTTTTTAGTTTTGTATCTTTAAAAAAAGAAAAGAGTGTGTATGTTATTAGCAATGAGATGCTATTTGGGTAAAGTAGGGGAAGCTGCCCCCCCCCCACTCAAATTAAGAAATTTATATTATAGAAGCCATAACATGTCAGACCACCCCCCACCCCCACCCCCCCCACCCACCCCCCCCAAAAAAGAAAAAAAAACTTTCTTTTTTAATATTTCTTAAAGAATGAGTTTATAAATTGTATAAAAATATGTCACTATTTTTTAAAACGGAAAAAAATGAGTGTTTTGAGGCATTCAAAGATTTTTTATCTGTAAAATATTACCTCTTTTCAAAGGTATTTGAAAAATTTAAAGCTAAGTATATTAAATAATACAGGATGGGGGGGGGGGGTTGCAAGAAGACCGTATTTTGTTACTAAGAATTAAAAACTAGGCTTCCATATTCTAAATGGTAAAATCTGTTAAATCGCGAAGTACTAAATCGCGATGTTAGATGGATGATAAATCGATTTAAGAAAGTTCTATATCGCCCAGTCCTACTGGTTACCTAAGCAGAATGCAGCAAACCGTACATTTCTATCGCCATCTTTTTCTTTAATTGAATTTTCAAATCCTCGGTCATTTTTGGGACACCCGGTACATTCTAATAAATTTTAGATCTTTTAACCCTCACCGGCGCGGATTAATTCTGTTTATAAACTGATGAAATAATGGACTGACACCGCAATTTATAAACGAATTTATAAGGAAATACAAACTTGCTTATTTTCATGTACATTATAATAGGAAAATTTTAGTTAAATATTCTTGGTGCCGTTTGTCAGTTTTGGAATTAAAGTTAGGTGTCCTTTTTTAAGGACACGCGCCGGTAAGGGTTAAGGAAGTTCGTCAGTAGACTTTTATGAACGTTGAAAAATAATCGTGAAAATGATTAATAGCATATTGTTGTTCAATATAATTACCTCAAAACAAATAATAGAAGTTGCCTTGTTTAACCAGTTCTGAACGCTGTATTCTACTATCGAAGAATTTGTTGTTTCCATGACAACAAGGCATTCCATTGAAATCATATCGAATGAGTTCATAATCGGGCCCTAAGAGCAATATTCTACTGGCGAATAAGACCCACTCCATAGTCTTAATCTCCTTCCTTCGCATCAATACTGAGTGACGTCAGTTTCGGCCTCGACTGAGCGTCAATCGCTGTCAGCGCCATCTATTGTTTGAAATTCGAACTAAAATCAAGAATCACAGTAAAAAAAAAAAAATCCTGACATCATACATAACCCTCCTGTAAGAATTTTTTTAATATCTGTCACGGTTCGGAAGTTATTGAATTTTAAAATCGTCGGTCATTTATGGGACACCCGGTACCTTCATTGAGCAAAATTGCACGTATCGTCTTTTGGGCTCATTAGCTATTCCATAAAGTACGTAGATTTTTTGCTTCAGATTCCATGTCTGAATTATATGAATTTCAATTCTGTGTATATGTTACTACGCATCTAATACTTTTGACCTTATTTCCAAAACATGTGTATCTTTGGGGAAAATGTTTTTTTTTTTATTCAAACAAATTTGCGAGAATATTTTTGCATCAGCAGAACTGTAAAATTTACTTTTCTTCTAAAATTTTCTGTATGAAATGATTCATAGCCATTTTTAAAGATGTAACTCCAAAGTAATCTATCGTATTAAACTTACTAAAAAACATTTATATTATTATTTTATTGGAGATATAAAAAAATAACCAATGGGAAGAAATGTAATTCAGCAAATGATATTTCTTTTGCTTGAAACTGTATAATCATCAATGGCACTACTTGTACGATGACCATACTTTGTACGCTGTTAAATGTTTAGAATTTCTATTTAGATATGTTATATATATATTTAGCCCAGTTGTGTATTCTCCATATATATATTATATATATAAAATCTAGAATGCTATTTTTGAGATTCAATCTTAAAGGGACCCGAGCTGCAGCAGCTAAGTTTAAATTCATGCAATCTATTTATCTATTTTAGAAATTTATGAGAAGAGAGAATGACATTGTTTTTAATTGTTTAATATCTAAAATTTATTTCTCGAACAAAGTTACAGTAAATGAATTACATTTAAAAGAACATATTTTACCGATTAAAAACGTACTAAAATCGATTTATAAATTTAATAATACTGTAAAATATAACTATTAATTTATAGGAACGCATATAGTTTTAAATTAATAACGTTCGTTTGCAGTTAATCTTTAAAAACAAACCTATATTAAATATATTGTCTATCAATATTGTAGTAATATTACTCTCATCAAAAGACTTCAACGAATTATCAATACCCGTTAAATATTGTTTGGAAATATTCGCAGTGAAACGTCACTATTATATAAACATTGGCTTTATTTTGGAACTATTTGCCAAGAAACACCAATCATTTGAAAAAATGTCTGTACATCAGAAATATTTACAATAAAATTAGGAAAAATGTTTTAAAGATTGGTGCAATATTGGCTCTACTGTAAATATGTAAATACACATTTACTAAGATATTATTGCCCAATATTGATCTATACTGGCCATATTATACACATAATACAACAATTACACCTAATAGTATCCATTACTTTTTATTTCTATGGATGTAACACGCATAGAAATTCCTTAAACCATAAAAATGTCTGACAAATAGAGAAATTACCCATAATTTTACAATATTCACATAAGACTACTTATTGTTTATAATGGTATATAAATCTGTCTGTAATTCACGTCACATGCGAAAACAAAATAACTCCCTAAAGCTTTCAAAAACAACACTCCAAAATTTTAGAACATCTTGCAAGTAATCTCATGCAGAAATTTTATTCGAGATAATTCCCTTTTCAATTCATCGTTTTAAATAGCAAAAACTAAATCCGTAGCAAGAATTTCTACATCGAATTTTTCAGTTCAGTAGATACAATCTAGATTACAAGACGATCATTCAGGTGAAGAGACTTTTTTTAAAGATTCATCTCTCTTCCAGATAGATTGAATTGTTATTATTTCGTTCATATATCCATATTCAATTTGCTACGCATAATTGTTTCAAAACATTGTGTTGCTAGACTTATTTTATTTAATTGATAATGGTTTTAAAAGTTTTACTTAAAAAAAAAAATGTTTAGAGATGTAGAAAGAATTGCGACATAATGTTATACTTGTAATGGAATATTTTAGAATAATAAAAGCACTGAACAGATAAAAATGTTTCATGACTATCATTTGGAAGAAAAATCTTCATTTAAAGCTGGTTGACTAAAGCAATTACAGCGCAGTATTTAAATTTAAAGAAAGAAGAATATGAATCAATTATACTATGGATTTTCCTTATTCTATTTCTAAGTAGCGATCTATTTTCTGGGTTAAAATTTTGTGATGGGATTGAAGTAGTCTTAATTCTTTGTTGAATGTAAGAAAAGCTAAACTCGTTGAACAAATTTATGAATAGATGTTTACATTTCAGCAAGCATATAAAATGATCAATCAGATAAAAGGATTTTTTTTAAAGAATTCTTTATCATCCAGACAGATTGATTTCTTATTATTCAATTTAGATATCCATATTCAATTTTCTATGCATCTTTGTTTGAAAACATAATATTTTTGTAGACATAATTTACCTGATTGTTAAATGTTTTATCTTTTATATTTAAAAAAATGTATATTAGGAATGTACGAAATATTGCGAAATAATGTTATATTTGTAATAAAATACTTTGGGATAAAAAAAGAATTCAAACAAACGAAAATGTTTCATGACTATCGTTTGGAAGAAAAATCTTCTACATTTAAAGCTGGTTTTTGAGTAAAGAAATTGCAGCGCAGTATTGAATTGAAAGAAAGAAGAATATGAATCAATTGTACGATTAATTTTTATTTTCCTATGTCTAAGTATCGACCTGTTTTTGAGTGTCGAAATTTTATGAGCGAACCGAAGTAGTCCCACTTCTTCGTTTAATATAGGAAAAGCTAAACGCGTTACACAAATATATGAATAGAAGTTTTCATTTTAGTAAGTATGCACGGTGTCCCTTCAAGACCGCCCAAACTCTGCACAGCCAGATTCCTCGCTTGGAGTATATAAAAATGACCAAGGAACACTCTACGACCCACAGTTTTCGAGAAAAATGCGAAAGAAAAGTATGACGCCACATCCTGTGCAAGAAAAAATCTTTTTTGGAAACATGAAAATCGGTATTTACATATGTTTACAGACAAAGATGTGCAAAATATCCGCCATGCATATCAAGACATCTAATGACGCCAAGTTTCCATTTGAATCGTATTTAAAATGCTTCATCTAGTAACTATCGATAATCCTCGCATGGTGATAATGCTTTCCGTTCGGGAATATTGCGACACGTACTTTCTCTCCGGTTCTTATACACTTTCTGACCGGACGGGGAAAAAAATAAAAAGACGTCACCTGAAAACTTTAAAAGCGAAATTCAATAAGTTTAATGCATCGAAAAGCTGGAAGGATTAGTCTAGGGTCCCTGAAGCTATTGGACGACCGTTATGGCTTCGAGCTTAATGTTAATGCATTAATGTCGATGTTAATGCCTTAATATCGAACTTAATGCCTTGCGAAGTGCTAGGGACTATGCCCGTCGCTATTCATCACGGATTGAGAAATACTAGAAGCATATACTAGACACACAGTCTCCATGATGTTGGTGGAAGGATACACAGCGGGTTTAAACCAGCATAGGAAGATGTAATACTACGACAGGTGGAAGAAACTTCCGAGTTGAGCTCACGCGCCAGGGATGTGAACGCGAATAGCAGTACTGTGTACAGGCTATTACGGGCAGAGGCGCTATACACATTTCGAATTACAAAACAGTGAAGGTCTATATCCAGATGACTTTCAGCGACTCATTGAGTTTTGTGAATGGCTACTGCAACAACATGAAGCCGATAATGCTCTCATTGCACTTATCTTTTGGACTGATGAAGCATGCTTCACATGTGACGGGGTCTTTAACAGTCACAACAGAGCTATGTGGCCAGAGTCCAATCCTCATACAATCCACTCGCCGACACATCAGGCCCGCTTCTCTGTAAGTGTGCGGGCCGTCGTAATGGCCAATCGCATGACTGGAACATATCTGCTGCCTGAACGGTTTAAAGGACATTCATACTTGGTACCGTGATGTACAACCTGATTTCCTAGATGATATACCATTAGCGGCAATACATGGACTATGGCTCCAACATGATGGAGCTCGTTCGTATTTTATCTCTCCTGTACGTGATTGACTTAATATGGAATACGCAAGCAGCTGGATTAGACATGGGGGCCCGGTTATATGACTGACATGCAATGACAGATCTGACACCTTTGGATTACTTCCTATGGAGCCATCAGAAGGAATTTGGTCGATAGAGACACAGTTACTTCAAAATGTGACTTAGTTGCTCGTGTTCATGCTGCGTGTACCTTTTTGGGCTCCACGCTGCTGCAACGTGTGCAGCCAACCATTTCACGGTGCACGCATGCATGCCTCGATTATACGCGGCGGACTTTTCAACATTTTCCTAATTAAACATATGTAAACTCCTTTTTTTTCTTTGCACCGGATATGACGCCATACTGTTTTTTAGCAGTTTTCTCTAAAACTATGGGTCGCAGAGGTATAGTTAATTTTTTTGTACAGAGTTTGCGTGATCTTGGTGCGACACCTTGTATAAGATGAAAAATTAGATAAAGGGTTTTTTTTAAACAATCTTCTATCTTCTAGATAGATTGATTTTTTATTAATTCATTTAGACATCAATATTCCATTTGCTAAGCATCCTTGTTTGAAAACGTACTGTTTTGAAAAACGTATTTTACCTAATTGAAAAATGTTTTATCATTTTATATTTAAAAAAAACCTAACAGAAATGTAGAAAATATTTGCGAAATAATGTTGTACTTGTAATGAAACGTTTTACGATAGAAAAACGTCTTTGAAACAGGCAAAAATGTTTCATGAGTATCATTTGGAAGAAAATCCTTATACATTTAAACATAGTTGACGAAAGTAATTGCGACACAGAAATTGAATTTAAAGAAATATGAATATGAAGTAAATATAACATAGATTTTTACTTTCCTGTCGTTAAGTAGCAACTTATTTTTTAAGCTTGAAATTTTATGAACGAACGGAAGTAATTTTAATTCATTTCTCAAACAGGTAAAGCTAAATCCATTTCAAGGCTTTCTACATTGAATTTATTTTCATTTGAGTCAGAATAATCTATATTACGAGACGAACATTCAGGGGCAAAGATTTTTATCGAAGATTTCTCTATATTCCAGACTTATTTACTTTTATTTTGTTGGGACTTCAATATTCAATTAACTAAACATCCTTGTTTGAAGACCATGCAGTTAAATTTCTATTCGAGAAAATATAAAGAACCAATTTCAAAACGTTTTCGTTAGCGTATTTCACACCAGAAGGAGCTAGAAACATAATAGAATATTGAGTTGAATCAGTACAAGCTGTTTCTAGATAAGTATAGTTGTTATACAAGGAAACATAAAAAAAGCATTTTTTACTCCATTTCCGGTTATGTGGCATTAGCATCATTAAAGAAGTTGACTTTATTCTATCTGTCCTAACTATTTTTATCTTGGATTTGACTGCCATTTTCGAAATCTTAAACAATCAATTTTATTAAATTTAGTCATTATATTTCACAGAGGTACTAGCAGTTTAAAAAAGAATGTTGAGTTCAATGTGTCTTACTTTTATCGAATTGCATTTATGCTTATTTGCTGTAAAACTACAAACTAATAACTTTGCTATTTGTGTGATTTGCAATGCTTGAAAACACTGAACATTTCAATTTTTAATGAAGAAGGATAGGAATTATTTATATTATAAATATTAAGTAGTAGCCCGTGTTTGTTTTTATTTTCAAATATCTGCTGTTAAATTTTAATATTCTGTGAACACAAAATACGGTCAATCAACTATTCTTTACACGAAAGACAGACTAACTATTTATTTCATTTTGACAATATAACGATATTTAATTAATATTTTTTTATTTGGCACGTTTACTAGATAAATAAATTAACTTTTAGATACGCTAATTGACACTCAGTGGAACGACCATCGTAAACACCTGGCCATCGATGAAAATTTGAATATTTTAGTTTTAGTTGTAGTACCATTGAAGATTTTTCTTATGCACAAAATCTACCAAAAACCACTATGGGCTTATCAGAAATTTTCCTCTCGAATTTTAAGCCTAATGGAATGGTGGTAGATTCTGGTTTTAATGCCAAACATGTTAAATCGTTAAAAACTACTTTTAACAATTATTATTCATTTTCAATCCCGTAACGCCGCGACATTAAGGAAAATACTTAACAACAGTTTGAAAAAAAAAATAGATACTTGTACTTTTCTTGCTGCGGTAAATTTTGAGTAATGTTCTTGACTATACTTCCAGTGAAGACAACTACGCTTTCTTCATTTACTTAACCCCTTAATTCTCGCTCCTGCGACATTCACGGGCTGTGTCTTTTATTCAGATTGTTTGATTCCCACCAGTTTTATAAAACAGTTTAATTGGCTTTATTATTGTATCATTTTACTTGTCATTAAATAAGGTGAATATTTCTTTTTTTTAAAAAAGTGGTGCAAATGAGCAATCTGAATTTTTAAACCGTAATTTAATGCGATCGTTAAGGGGTTAAAATGTTTATATTTGACCTACATTTTGACTTTTGGTACTTTAATCTAGTTGTATTGTAGTTTTTAAAATGTCAATAGTAGCTGCGATCCCCTGCGACCTATAGAAAAATTCCAATTATAAACAACAAGTATGCAATGCTTTTAATTGGAATTATTATCATTCAAGTGCTCTTCTATTCGGTTAAGAAGTAGTGAAATCTACAGCGTTTAACATTACTAACATCACTCGGTATCCCCTAATTTTGCGAAAAATGAAGAAAATACCGATTTTCCAAGTTTTTGCTTAAAATCAATTTAGACAGTAGAAGTACGTTCTGACGAAATTTCGTAAAAACCCAATAACTAACATTTTTAAAATTAATAAAAATTATAAATGGAAGAAAGTCCTTAATTTTCATGTGTAAAAATTATACATTGAAAATTATTAAAAAAGCTCCTCTTAAAAATTCTCCTTAAAAATAGTATTTTATAAATCAACTGAATGTATTCAGAACACTTTTGTTGATCACGATCTGAAAAATGAATACCTTATTAGTAAATAAAATTTTTCTCAAATTTTATTCCTGTTTAATTATCCACTTTTTTTAATTATTAAGATTAAGAAAAATTTTCGAAGAATCTAAAATATTTTAAGTTCTTTTTATGCACTCCAAATTTTATCTCTTAACTGGAAGCGAAGAGTTTGAAATCATGCCAATTCACTTTTTGTCTTCTTTTGTCTCTAATTTATTTAGCTCAAGTTATTTAAATACGTTAAATATTTTATAAAAGTCATTAAAATAAAGTGACTTTTACTGACTTTTGTTTTCTGGAAGTTCTTATTATGTTCGTCGGTACTGAGATTTTGTCTGCGATAATCTGAAGTAAGGGAAAAAAAAATACAAAAATTTTCACTGGAAATGTTAACTTGAAATTTTATTCTAATTTTTGAACCTGGTGCACGAACCTTAAAGTTCTCTTAATATTTTCAGAGCTAAAATTATACCTTAAGAAAAATGGTATGGAAAAGTAATCTTGGTCTATTTTTTCAAGTTATAATCTCTGACTGTTTAATACCAACATTAAGATTTATACTATGCTAAAAAAAACTACATACAAAATTAAATGGAAAATACTGGAACAAATAAAATGAAATGTTTTAAAAGATTTTATGAAATGTCTCAATATTAAAATAAAAATGTTTAATTCTTCATGCAAATTTTTGTTTATCCATTTTTTCCTAGTACATAATTTGAACTATTTATAGTTTCTTGAAGGTGATTTTATGTTTATCGTTTCCATTTTATTGTACCGGTGACTGATAAACAAATTATGTGCATAAACGAAACCGTTTTTAGTGTCCTATTTTTTACCAGAAGGAAAAGTCAAACAGTAAAAATTTAGAAAAACAAGCATTTATTTCATTTAATAAAAGACTACCGAGGGCACATCTTAATTTCCAACTCATTTATTATGTAAAATAATATTACGTTGAGTAAAAAGTTTTTTTTAAATTGTAAAATGATAAATACATGCGAAATCACCTAAGCTAATGAGGACAGTAATCTCCGTTTAAATCCACAATCGTCTTCCAACGTTTTGCCAACTTTTCAATCCCTTACGCGAAAAATTGTGGCGTGCGCGAGTCCAAAAAGAGATCAACCTCATTTATGACCTTTCATTTTAATCGAAGATTGCGGCATAAAGATGCAGCTGCAGATGGGAAAAGGGATAGAAATCTAAAGGGCCATTTCGGGGCTGTATGGTGGATGTTGCGTCAAATCTCACTCCAGCTTGTAGAGCGTCCATCCGGTCATCATAGTAATGTGTGCCCGGGCGTTATCTTGATGAAAGAGAACCACCTTCCTTCTGAACTCGTTTCTTCGTTTTTCGCGAATGACATCGCGAACTTTGATTAGCATGTTGTTGTATATTGCTCTGTTGATAGTCTACCCGCTTTTCAAGTACTCTTTGTACAGAATTCCGGGACAATCCCACCAGGTGCAGGGAAGCACCATCTTGTTAGTTAGGGCATGTCTTGCAACCGAGCCTGCTGATTCCCCAGGTGCTGACCACCTTCCTTTATGGCTTATATTGTTGTAGTACACCCATTTTTCATCACATGTCATAATTCTGACCAGAATGTCTTCTTTCCTTTGATCTCTGAGGAAAGCCAAACAACAGTTTTTTCTCTTGCGCTTGTGTTTAGAAGTCAATTCGCGAGGCACCCAGCGGTCGAACTTAAACGTTAGATTTATGCATTTCAGAGCATTAATTATTATTATTTTTTTTTTGGCAAACGTTAAGCTCTAACGCAATGGTTCGTGTTGAAACATTTTTTTCTCGATCAATGTTCTGCTTTAACAACTCACAATCACCTTCAATAGGACGCACAGAACGTGGTTTATCTTCAATGTCGAAATTTCCAACTTTAAACTTCCGAAACTTAGACTGTATCATAAGAAACAGTATTGATGCCTAAACTTTCACACATTTTTCTGTGATATTCAGTGATGCTGAATTTCTTATGGAACTCATAGTACATAATCGTTCTGATCTGCTGACGTGATATCTTCATTTTAAATATTTTTTGAAGCACAAGATAATAAATTTTTAACAAAGAAATAACAGAGTCATGTAGTTCCTACGCTCTGCTTTCGAATGCAAAAATTGGTTGGTTGGAAAACTAACAACCGCACAAATGACTGCTGTTGGCGCGAAGGTCTTCCTCTGGTGGAAAACTTTTTACTCAACGTAATATAGTACAACATATTGAACAACTAGAAATTTCGCCTTTGAAAATGATTTCTTTGCTATAATAAATTTCTTTTTTATGTTGAATTTAAAAATCATTTCAAATATCTACATTCGACTAAATTCGTACAGTCTACAGTATTTTGTACTATGTATATTATAAATTTTATGTATTATATTATATTAAATATAACAATATGTGTAATAATAATTATTTTATTAAAGAAGATCTAAAAAGGAATACCTTATCACTAAATAAAATTTTTAATGATGAATTCCAAAACTTTATTCTTATTTAATTAACCACCGCTTTGATTATTTTAATTATTATATATAAGAGAAACTTTTGAATAATCTAAAATAATTTAAGTTTTCTTTTCGTCTCTGGAAATTAGCTCTTTAGCTAGATGCCAAGAGTTTCAAAAACGTCAAATCGCTTTTTTCTCATATTTTTTCAGTGAATAATTTAGCTCAAGTTATTTGAATCCGTTAAATATTTTATAAAATGTCAGTAAAAGTAAAGTTTTTTTCCTTCTTCGGTATTAAAATAATCAATCTGAAGTAAGAAATAATAATTAAAAAACAAACTAAGATCTTCCACTGCAAAAGTTAGCTTGGAATATTGTTTTTCAGATTTAAACGAATGCAAAAACCTTGAAGTTTTCGGAATATTTAAGAGAGGATAATATAACAGTTGAAATTGGAGCCTTTTTTAAATAAAAATAATAAATTTGGGAAAATTATTTTTAAAAAAATCGTATAGTTTTCAAGTTGTATTCTGATAACTTTTTAATAACAATTTAATTTTAAAGTTTTACATTATTTGTTTCTTTAAAAAAATTAATCGAATATACTACATTAATAAAAAGAAATATTTAAAAAAATGTTTTTTACTGTCTCAAAATTTATTCCATTTAAAATTGCCATATAAATTTTTATACATTTATTTTTTCTTTCTGGTACAGAATTTAAATTATTAATAGCTTCCTAAAAGCCATTTTTATTTCTCCTTTCCGTTGCATTGTCGTTGCATTGCCGTTGCATTTCCGTTGCATTGTTGAGTGAATAATAAACAAAAATACGTGAATAAACCAAAGAGGTAATATCTTCCATTATTTCCAGGATGAAAAGTCAGATTGTGAAAATTAAGAAAAGCTGATATATATTTTATTTAATAAAAAACTGAACAAAACATAGATCCTAATTTTCATCTCGACACAAAAGAAAAAGAAAGCTGTAATGAATCTGTACTACCTATTTTAATCTTGAGTGTGCTGTCATCAGTGGCGTAGCGTCATATGATGCTGCACCACTTTACTACCGGTATTTATATACACTAATTTTGACTTTATTGGGTCGTATAACATTCAAAGATTAAATAAAATCAAATTTATAATAATACTGGTAATAAAATAATGCAGCATTCCCGATGCTAGACCACTGACTGTGATGCATAAAACATAAAAATCTATTTTATTAAAAATTTAGTTTCTCTATTTTCCGTTAGGCAGTATTATCGAAGCAAAACAAAGTACAGATGAATATGTCTACTTAATTTTAACATGTCTTAGGAGTAATATATAAGAAAATATATATATATATATATATATATTTAAAAAAAAAAAAAAAAAAAAAAAAAAAAAAAAAAAAAAACATTCTAAAATTTTAGTTATGCAATATCTCACCTGTGGTGCTACTGTCAGAAAAAACTTGAAAATTTTTATCATATAGAAATTTGACCGTATCAGAAGCTTAATCTGAAGAATCAAATGAAATTCAGTCGTAAGTCGTTTAAATTACACAAATGCGACTTCCAAACAGCGGTGCAATTAGTATAAAATTTATCAATTAAAAAAATTATCGTAAAAATCACCATGACGAAAGTTTTTATGTTTATTTGAGCCAAATTCATTCATGGGAAATAGGTTTAAATGGCATAGTTATGCAATTCCTTACCAAGAGCGTTTCTATTAGAAAATATTTATCAAAACGTAAAACTGATCATTGCGAAAGCTTTTTCTGAAGATTTGAGCGAAATTCGTTCCGGTAAAGAGAGTTCAAATTTAATAGTTATGCAATCCCCCCCCCCCCCCCAGGGAGGCTACTGGCATTAAATACTTATCACGCGCGGAAGCTTATTCGAAAGATTTGAGCGAAATTCGTTAGTGGAAAATGAGTTTAAATTGCGTAGTTATACAAATTTCTACCAGGAGCACTATTAGAAAAATGAACCTGACATATGAAACATTTTATTAAAATATAAACTTTGACCCTGGTAGAAGCTTATTCAGAAGAATTGGCGAAAATTCGTTCGTAAGAACTGAAAGTAAATTGGTTAGTTTTCAATGTTGCATCAGAGTCGCTACAGCCATAAAAGCACCTGTGATATGAGAAGTTTTATTAAAACATAAATTGGATAATATTAAAAGAAGTGATGGGCATAATAAATGATTTTGTTTTCCGAATGAATCATTCGGGCATTATGAAAAGTATACCTGCCAATCCTTGTATTATTTTTAATTAATACAAGGATTATTAAATTTTGTAAAAAATAAAAAATAAAATTAATTAATAAAAGACCACATATTTCTTAATCAAATTCTTTGTATTTACGAAATTTCTGGCTTTACTTGAGAAAAAAGATTGCGAAGATTGATAACTTTGCTTTTGCGCATGCCCAAAAGCTTCATTCGAATATCAAAATCATTCATTGGGCCTTTCAGATGGCAAAAACGTATTCTGAAGATTTCAGGGAAATTCATTCGAATAAAGTTAATATAATTAGCGTAGATATGCAATTTCCCACTAGGTGCGCTATGAAAACTGACATTTGTCAATAGCCGTAGCTGAATTGTCAAATAATACTAGTTTTGTTTAGTTAAAAAACCAGTTTCATGAAGTGGGGATTATTCAAAACTAGTTTTAACTATTCACATCTGTTAAATCTAGTTTTGACAAGAAAAATCTAGTTCTGACTATTCAAAACTGGTTTTGAGTATTTAAAATTAGTTTTAACCATTAAGGGGGAACAGGATCAGTTTTTGGTTTTTGCTTAATTCTGAATGTTTTAAAAATGTTTAACAACATGTAAAAAACCGCATTCAAAAATCTGCATTGTTTCTTGAGTTATAATCATTTCTAGACGGTGAGTATAATGGAAGGTCCGTAGATATTGAAAGTTTAAAAAGCGTTTTCTCAAATTAGCAAATTTGGAGTTTGCGCGCAGTGTTACTTTTAAATTATGTAATCTACGGCTTTAAAAAAAATAACCAAATATGCGTTTATTCATAGTGTACAGGCTAAAACCAAAAAAATTCACATATTTTGGTTATTTATTTTTTTGTACTTGAAAAACTTGTAAAAAAATTTGAGATTTTTGAACTTTTTTTTATTTTGTGCTAAAATTAAATTTTAAACAAAACTTTTTGCGTATATTTTGGTTTTAAGTTAAAGCTAGGTATGTTATGATTCTATTTTGTTCAAAAATTGTTTTCTCTCTATGCATAATTTACAGTTTTATCATGCGCACAGCAATTAATGACGCATTAGTGAGATAAATTTTTTAATTTAAAATTTGAATATTAATTTTGTACATACAACATTTATTTTTCTGGATAATGTAGTTAAGGATATATATTTTACGCTGGAAGGGGAAAAAAGATCTTAATTGCATATTGTTTGTGTTTGGGTACTTTGAAGAAGGCGATGTTTCTGATTGTTTCGACAAACTCAAAGGTCCTGTGCCCCCTTAAAAACTACTTTTGACAAGTTAAAAAAATTTTGGCAAAAGGGTTCAGTGAAAATTAGTTTTAAGGCGGTTGTGAAACTACCTGCTTAACAATATGAAATTTTCTGACAGATTTCCTGACTCATTTTTAAACGGAAAGTTTCAAAATTGGCAGCCCTGACTATTGAAGTGATTTGGAATGGAAATGAGTTTTCCATTTTTTGGCAAATAAATTTCGTATATAGTTATAAGCGGTTATGGCAACGTGATGACTGGTTTTTCTCCTGTCTCGCAGTATCGCTGGCAGAAATGTGGTTCAAAACGCCCACTTTGACAATATTTTATTAAACCTTTCCGCCGCAGTGTCCCAATGCGGGACCACCTAATTTTAATTCGAAAATTACAAAAGGCACCAAGAATATTTTAATAAAATTTTGCTTTTATAATTAAAGTTTAAAACAACAAGTTTTTAATTTGTAGGAAGTTTGTTTGTAAATTCTGGTGTCAGTCAGTCATTTCATCATTTTACGAACAGAATCGTTCTGTGTTGGAAAGGGTTAAAGATTTTTCGCGTTTAACATAAAATGGAAGACGTCTTTCGATTACATAGTTTCTGAATAACAACACCTGCCAATTTCATGCGTTTCCGAAAGAAAAAGAATTTAAAAATATATCGAAAAGTAGCTCATTTGGATTTGAAAGTAGTCTTAACAAGTCAAACTGATTTTTGAGTGAATTCGGGTTTTGACGATAACATATATATTATAATATATATATACGTTTACCGTAAAAAGTCTGAAAGAACTCAAAACCCGATTTAACAAGTTAAAATCTGTTCTAGCTAAGTCAAAACTAGTTTTAACTGAGACTTTAGGAAGAACATTTTTTTATTGATACCTTCTTTGTGGAAACTACTTTTAAGTAAGCAAAACTAGTATTTTGAAACATGTTTCAGCTTAAACTAGATCTAAGAAATAATGGTGAAATATGTGATTAAATAAAAATTTCCATATAAAAGAAATTATGCTAGTACCACTGTTGTTGGAAAAATGTAAAACTGAGGAAATTAGACTCCTTTACTTTGAAAGAATTTCACTCAAATTCTCAAAATAAGCTTCCGCAATCGCTAAATGTTTATTTTGATGCAAATTTTCAAAAAAAAAATATTTTTTAGTTTAACCGTGCACCTAATGGGAAATAACGTATCTACAATAAAATCTTTTTCATCGAATGAATTTCGCTTAAACCTTCAGAATAAGCTTTTGACTAGTTATAGATAAAATGAATGATTTTGACATTCGAATGAACCATTCGAGCATGCGCAAAAGCATGGCTGCCAACCTTTTTTTCTTTTCTTTTCAACTAAAACCAGAAATTTTGTAAACAAAAGGAATAAAATTAAGAGTTATGTGGATCTTATTTTTTTTTCTGGTTTTAATAGATTATCGAAGGTTGACAGCTATGTTTTTTAGCCTGACATTTTTATACTAGTAGTGCAAAACTACTCAATATAATTTTACTTCCCAAGAACGAATTTTGCTCAAAATCTTTGGTATAAGCTTCCGCATTTGTCAAAGTTATGGTTTGGCAATTTTTTCATGTGATTATTTTTTGCGTTAGCTCACCTGGTAAAAAATTATACAACTACGAATATTTAGCGCTGTTTCCTACAAAGAATTACACTCAAATCTTCAGAGTAATAAGTTTTTGCTGTATTAATTTTGCGTTTTTATAAAATATTTCACGTGATAGCTTTCCACTGCTAGTACCTCTATGATGGGAAATTGAAAAACTACACCAATTAAAAACTACTGCCTACAAACGAACTTTGCACACATTTTCAGAATAAGCTTCTGCCCTTGTCAAATTTATGTGTTGGTGAAATTTTTGTTATGATGTATATTTTCATGGAAGTAGCGGTACTGATGGAGAATTACATTACAGCGCAGATTATACTCAATTCTCAAGAATGAATTTCAAGCAATTCTTCAAAATAAGTTTCTGCAGTGTGTTTTGGATAAACATTTTAACGTGATAAAATGTGAGTAATTCAAAACTAAAATTTTAAATACAATTTTATTTTTTCCTCCTATAGTTACAATATAAAAGCATACTATAAAATCATGTCCCAAGATAAAATTAGACAGAAAAGAGTCAACTTAACATTTTCTTTCGTCGATAAAACCATCGGAAAATTTAGTAACTAAATTTAAATGAAATTAATTATGTATATTTTACTGTACGCATGTTTTGCCGTACTCAAGTTGAAAATTATTAAGACCGATTAAACGCAGATGCGTTTTGCGTCTGTAGTTCCTTTGACAAGAAGTGTAACTATATGCGTGAAAAAAATGTTGTGCTTTTCAAAAGGGAATTAAAACTAGAGTTGAAAATGTTTCAGCAGAACAGCAGTTCGCTTGTCTTAACTACCATTCTATTGTTCAAGTCAATTTAAGTATATGAAGGTTTATTTGCCTTCATGATTCTTACTTAGAAAATATAATCTATATCTAGCGTACTTTTTATGGGAAAACTGTAGCACTGCAAATACTTTAAAAAGGCTTTTAGATAGCTATTTTCCCCTTTTTTTTTGTCCATTTTTAAGAAAAGTCAAAGTTAAATTTTTTTATCCATATTATTCATTCTCCGATAAATGATTTTGGTACTTTTCAGTTAGCCGAACGCCAGTGTTATATATACGTATATATATATATATATATATATATATATATATATATATATATATATACATATATGTATATATATAATATATACATACATTGTATATATACACACACACATATATATATATATGTATATATACATGTGTATCTATGTATAACACTGGCGCCCGGCTAACCGAAAAGTACCATGTTTTTCTTGGGTGGTGAGCGATGGCTGTATCATGCTGACCTTTTATTGAGCTGCCACGTCTAGAAATAGATTGAAAACGTCAACTTTGATAGTTTTTACGAAAAATTCTTTGCCTTTATCAGAAAAGGGAAAACGCTATTCAATGTCTATCAGTTATGCTTCAGTTAAAAAAAGGTAAGATATAGGTATGATAAGACATATTCAATTATTAACGATATTTAGAAGTTAAAACTAGTTGTAATTGAAAAGCAAGTAGACTAAAAATCGGAATTCGTCTCATAAAGTTTTCAAAAAAATATATTTTTAGCAGTTGTACCAAAAATACAGGGTGTTTCTAAACTCGTGGTACAAACTTTAAGGGTAGGTAGATCCCACAGTAAACAATCATTTATTGTAGAGGAATGTATGGGACCAAGTGACGCATTAAGGTAAAAACACCAGGAGGGCAATTAGACCCCTTTTTTAATTTTCAAAATTTCTCATTCATACCAGAAAATTTTATGCTATCCTTTACTTGACATTTCATAATTACTTAACAACAAAATTCTTCTTTGAAAATATTTGTATGAAATCGAAATTATTGAATTAAAAAAAAGCGCAAAACTCGCAAACTTATCAAACGAAATACATGAATAAGAAAGATAAAATGTTTATTTACAATGTAGTTTACAAGTAAATAATAATGCATACAATAATATTACAATAAGTGTTCAAAATTTCACCCACAAGCTGTGATACATGCTTCACAGCGACGGTGGAACGAATGGTGTACACTTCTAAAGATGTCAGGCATTTCCCGCACACATGCAGCAGCTTCGGATATGCGAGTTACTAGATTTTTGTCCGAGTCAACTGGAGTCTCATAAAGAAGATTCTTCAGATGCCCCCATAAAAAGAAATCAAGGCTCGATAAATCGGAAGATCGCGGTGGCCAAGGAACTGGTCCACCACGCCCAATCCATCGCGTACCAAATATGGCATTCAGGTAACTGCGCACATCAGTGGTGAAGTATGCAGGCGCTCCATCATGTTGAAACCACATCTGGTTACGAATGGCGATCGGAACATCTTGCAGCAGTTCTGGTAAAACCTGTTGCAAAAAAGTAAGGTAACAGTGACCATCCAGCCTCTTTGGTAGTAGGTATGGACCAATCAAATAATTATTAACAATACCCGCCCACAAATTCACAGAAAATCGTTGTTGATAAGCATGTGGCCGCGTTGCATGTGGATTATTAGTTGCCCAAAGATGGAAATTGTGCGCATTGAATACACCCTCGCGTGTAAATACTGCCTCATCTGTAAATAGAATATGAGCAGTAAAGTCTGGCTGCAATACATGTTGCATACATGAACCACAGAAAATAGTCTTCCGGATTCAAATTTTGTACAAGTTGAAAACGGAAGGGATGAAATCGATTTTCATTTAACACTCTCCAAACGGTCGGATGACTGACACCTAAATTCTGTGCAATAGCTCTTGTACTTGATTCGGGCCTTTCTCTCACAAAATTCAAAATAATTTCTCCCAGGCTTCCACTGCGTACAGCTCTTTCTCGCCCAATTTCCTGTCTGGTGACGTGGAAAGAACCTGTTTCAGAAAGCTGACGTTGTAAGCGCTGAAACATTCTATGATCAGGCATTCTTCTGCGAGGAAACTGCTCCTGATACATTCGTAGGGCAGCTCTGGCGTTGGCATTTGCACGACCATACATGAAATGCATGTCGGCTTTTTAGGCATGTGTAAAGTCTTCCATGACGAACGATAGCACAATTAAAAATGGCGATTTCTTCTACTTGAATGCATGGTATTGAACGGCAACCAGTCGCTTACTGCCCTCTATCGCCAGTGGAATCAACCAAAAACTCCATTTCTATTTCAAAAAATTTCTATTTCTATTTCTATTTTCAATTAAAAAAAATTTCGATTTCATACCAAAAATTTTCAAAGAAGAATTTTATTATTAAGTTATTATGAAATGTCAAGAAAAGGATAGCATAAAAATTTTCTGGTATGAATGAGAAATTTTGAAAATTAAAAAAGGGGCCTAATTGCCCCCCTGGTGTTTTTACCTTAATCCGTCACTTGGTCCCATACATCCCTATACAATAAATGATTGTTACTGTGTGCTCTACCTACCCTTAAAGTTTGTACCATGAGTTCAGGAACACCCTGTATATTTTGTGCCAGAATCAGGCACAACTCACGATCACGGTACAGCCGGTGGTCATACTGAGAAATGTTAAAAAACGCAATTGGCTGTGCTTAAGGTGTCGTTGACAGAATTACTAGCACTTCCAGTACTTGGTGTCTTTCATAGTATTTGACCCAATACAAATTAAGTATGATAAAAATACCGTTACAAGAAATTCATATTTTTATTATTCATGAGCAAAAATTTTGCTTTGACTTAAAGTGAGACACCGTGTAATGTTTTTATCATCCACACATAGATATGTCTTTTGGGTAAAATAATTTCAATAGAAAGTAGAAGCATAATATGACTTTTGGAAAGAATCCCATAATTAAAATTATACACTTCAACCAGAGATGAAAATATTCCATAGCAATTTTAAAATCTGAAAATATTTTTAAGACAGCTTAAAGCAGTTTTTAAATCACTTCTCTTTATTTAATATATAGTATTCCTTTTTTTAAATATTAAAACAAAGTATCATAATGTAAAACTTCTATTAAAAAGAAAAGAAAAACTTAGTTTTAAATAGCTACGAGATGTTAAACGTGAAAAAAATAAAAGTCCCAGATAATTTTTTCTTTTACTTTCCATCATTTTATTATTTTTATTAAAACATCTCTCATTTTAACTCTTTAAATATTCCAAAAACTTCAAGCTTTGCGCATCAGGTTCAATTCTAAGAATAAAATTTCAAACTAACTTCTGCAGCGGAAGCTTTCAGCGACTTTTTTTTTTATTTCTCGCAGCAAAAATTTGAGTACCGGACGAAGAAAAGGGAACTTCACTTTTACTGACTTTTTATAAAATATTTAATGGATTCAAATAACTTGAATTAAATAAATCAGTGAAAAGAGAAGAGAAAAAGCTATTTGACGTGTTTTCATACTCTTTGCCTGCAACGAAAAGAATTTAGAGCACTAAAAAATTCATTAAAATATTTTTGAATTTCCTAAAGTTTGTCTCATAATAAATAGCAAAATAAGTAGTTAATCAAACAAAAATATGTTTTAGTATTCTCTGGTAGATCTTTGACTTTAATGAAGGTATGTCTATTGAAAATTACTGTTAATTAATTTTATGTTTATTTATGTATCGTATTTATATCTATATCAGTATCTACGTACTTTGGTTATGGAAACATTTCTTCTTATCCTTGGGATTAGAAGAAATACTATTGTATTCATATCTGTATTGTTTGGAACGCTCTATTGTATGAAAAGGAATACAAGAAGGGTTCTTTTTTACATCGGAATGTGAATCACAATAGCGAACAAGATAACGAGAAGAAAGGATGAGGAACAAAAGAGAATCTCCTGGGATGGATGGCCAGTTAACGAAGGTGTCGGGTGAAAGCACGTGGGTGATTGTCTTTACTTTACATTAGAGAACCCATAGAATTGGAATGGAAAAGACGCAGTAAGACAGAGAGGTCAGTCTAGAGCCTTGCGTTGAAGGTTGAACGGGCAGTTTGGAAAAGTATTTACTCCTATATGGAGTAGTGTATGTACGAGAGCTCCCGTTGAATTAGCCTAGGTGAGTACGGTAAATTCAGAAGGGAAGGGTGTAATTTAATTATGTAACCCAGTACGTAGATAATATCTTAACGTGTAACTTAATGTTGGGCACGACCTGCTGTAGCCGTGCCTATAAATGTAAATAGTTTTTTTTAATAAGAATATTTTGTAAATAAATCTACGATCAATGTCAATTGAAGAATCTAGTAATTGAATACCAACCTTCTCATTGTGTCCGGTATCACGTACCTATACCGGTGGGGGCAGCAAATCAACTAAGGAGTGTTTGTTTGCATTTTACAGGTAATGGAATATTTGTGAGATAATTATCATCGTATCGGCAAGGAACAATTACATCATCTTTGAAATTTTGATTTATTAATAAAGTATTGTTTTTTTAAGACCTTTATTAACAAATGATTTGTGAATAAATCCTATTGGTGTAAACTATACTAATTTATTGTAATATATTCATTTAAATTGCTGTAAAAATAAAATAGAGTGTATTGAGATATAAATTAATTCTTTTCTTCCGTACACATTTTTAATTAAATACAATTAATTTTGCAAGGCAACATTCCTTGGAATTTACAATGTGTATGACCTCCTTATTTCAAATTAGAAAACTTCGCTTAGTATATTTTCCTCAGATTAAAAATCTTGCTGCGATTAATTTCAGAATTTTTAATATTTTTGCAATATATATATTATTAATATATATTGCTATATATTTTTTTATTGCTAATATATTTTTAATATATATTGCAATTGAATACAGCGAAAAATTCTATTCGAAAATAGTGGTAGGACTGTAAACGATATTAATCACTTCTCTGTCATAGTCTGACATTTTCGTCTAAAAGTAGTATGCGCATTAAAAGATCACTAGCAGGAATGACCGAGTTAAGCTCGGTCAAAATTAGCCTTGTGTTCAATTCGATATTTTATTCTCACTGTATCATTCTTGTTATTTAGATACAATTGGCTTGATCCTGAGACATTGTGACTCAAAATGACCCACTAACCGTTTTTTTTTTTTTTTTTTTTTTTTTTTTTTAACATGCGACCTAACCAATGCTCTTCTCGAACCCGAAAACGATAGAATACAAAATATGGTCAAAATTGTTAAAGTCGTTTTATAGATAAAATTAGCTTGACCCACGATCACCCAAAAGGGACCCACTACTCTAAATTCATCGAACATATGGCCTATCCCAATGGTCTTCTCATGCCCAGAAACTATATAACATAAACTTTTGTCAAAAGCGCTTGAGTCGTTTTTTAGATACAATTATCTTGACTCACAGTGACCCATAAATGACCCACTAATCGAATTTTCTCGAACATGCGAATTCGCCTAATGATCTTCTCATGTCCAAAAATGGTATAATATAAAATTTTGTCAAAATCGTTTAATTCGTTTTTTAGATATAATTATCTTGACCCAAACTGACCCAAAAATCAACCACTAAACGAATTTTCTCGAAAATGTGACTTAGCCCAATACTTTTCTCGTTCCCAAAAGCGGTTGGATATAAAATTTAGTCAAAATCGACAGAGCCGTTTTTTAGATATAATTAGCTTGATACTGGCACATTATGACACAAAAATGACCCACTAATCGAATTTTCTCGAACATGCGACTTGGCCCAACGGCCTTCTCATGCTCAGAAACGATATAATACAAAATTTTGCCGTAATGTTTTGAGCCATTTTTTTAGATACAATTATCTTGACCCACAGTGACCCAAAAACGACCCACAAATTGAATTTTCTGAAAATGTGACATAGCCTGTGAAGACGTTGATTAGTCCATGTAGAGACAACTCAACTACACAACATTTTGTTGTAGGTGAATAAAAACATATCCCAGGTTCTTAAGATTTATTGAGCATCCAAGTGAGGGAGCGAAGCTATGGATATTGCAGTGGCGATAGCAGAAGAGAGAATGTGAGATACACAGCATGCTTCTCCTTAATTACATTCTCGCCAAATAATTCGCCAAAAGCTTACAAATTCTCGATGACATTTTTCCAATAGTGAGATCTTCATATAAAAATTGGCAGGTTGTCGCCTTTATCCTTGAATTCATTTCAAAATCCCATAAAAACTTTATAATACTTTTCACAGACAATACAATAGGGCTCGTGGCGATAACTTTGGAATTTCGATTGTAGACCCATGAACCAAATAAGAATATGATTGAACTTTTTGCTTTACTTGCACATGGCCCGGAGAAAGGGCCAGTGATCGATAACCATATATGTTCATGAAAATATTCATATAAAATGAATCGAAATCAAAGCTTGGTTCATTAACGAGTAACTTTGGAGGGGTTTTATGACTATTGCGAATTTTAAAGATAGGGACTGTATTTAAATAAAAGCGGTTATGCTAAAGGTTTATTAAGATATCCTTTAATGATTTAAATGGAATTGTAAGTTACAATAAAATGAACAAGGGAAAATTTTACGATTTAATAAAGGAAGGCAGAGATTATATGATTTTGATATAATATAACCCAATGGTCTTCCCATGCCCAGAAACGGAATAATAAAAAATTTTATCAAAATCATTTGATTCGTTTTTAGATACTATTAGCTTCACCCACAGTGATCCAAAATGACCCACTAATCGATTTTTCTCGAACATGTCACTTAGCCCAATGGTCATCTCATGTCCAGAAGCGGTATATTACAAAATTTTGTCAAAATGTTTTGAGCAATTTTTTACATTCAATTAGCTAGATACTTGACCCATTGTGACTAAAAATGACTCACTAATCAAATTTTCTTCAACATACGACATAGCCCAATGCTATTCTCGTGCCCGAAAACGATAGAATATAAAATTTCGTTAAAATCGTTAGAGCCGTTTTCTAGATAAAGATAGCTTGACCCACAGTGATCCAAAAATGACCCACTAATTGAATTTTCTGTAACATGTGACTTAGCCCATTGGTCTTCTAAAAATCCAAAACAGTAGATTAAAAAATTTAGTCAAAATCGTTAGAGCTCTTTTTTAGATAAAATTAGTTTGATCCGAAGTGACCCCAAAATGACCCATTACTCGAAATTTCTCGAACATGTGACCTAGCCCAATACCTTTCACGTGCCTTAAAACGGTTTGATATAAAATTTAGTCAAAATCGACTGAGCCGTTTTTAGGGTTTCGTTCATCTGACGAAACCCTATTCGTCTCGCTCCTCTGTCTGTCTGTCACAGAGCCCGTTCTCAGAAACTATACATGTTAGAGACTTGAAATGTTGTGTACTTATAGCTGAACACCTCACATCAAACAACAAATCATAAAATTTTGAAAAAGTCTGTAATTAACCGAATTACGGGCTAATTAAATTTTAAAATTAACCAATCAACCTTTTGAACGCAGGTGCGAATGCACTTATCGAAATCCTCCTCAGTTTCTCCTAAGGGTTGCCAGTAAATTCAGCGGATGCTCCGTCAAATCAGCCGATGCAGGGTTACCACGGAGTAATTTAAGCAATAAATGAAGTGGACGTTTAAAAAGCAAAATCGCATCTGCCGAAGTATCGGTCGTACAAACTCGTAACAGGTGTAGAAACACGCGGAAAAAATTCTACATTATTTTGGTATAAATTTCAAATTTCTGCGTAGGTTAAAACGCAAAATATCCACTAAAAATCGATCGATAAAAATTTAATTTCTGTATTTGAAAAGACAATGAAAACAGATTTCCATTCACTGGAACGCAGCTGTCGTCATCTCTCAGACATATCGGCGAGGGAGAAATTTAAGGGAAGGAATGTCTATTACGAAATTTAAACTTTTTAAATATTAAATTTTTCGATTAAATTTTTTGACATCCGGGCTGGAAATCTGTCGCAGATTTCATACATACCCGGTTCAAAGAGATAGCTTAATTACGAGCTGAGATATTAATTGTTTATTTAATTAATCGGTTTCATTTCTCTCTAATGAATAGAATAAAATGGCGGCACGTGCTTTTTTAGCCACGAAATAATTTAAATTAGGAAATCTAGCAATTTGCGCGAGGTTCAGCTCTATCAGACAGGTATACCTTTCGAGGGGAGGCAAAAGCGTGCTTCGCCCGTATCGCATATTTTTTATTTGTTAGGTTTGTGTCAATGGAAAGTGGGAGGGGGAAAAGGAAAAACTTTTGATTAAATATCCGGGTTAGTTCGCATTACAGATACTATTATGACGTGCTTCGCCCGCTATCGGATAATTTCAGTGCGTGATAGCTTAATTAAAAGCTGAGATATTAATTATTATTTAATTAATCTGTATGTGTAGTGGACAATGAGGTGGGTTTTGGATCCTTTTTAGGCAGACTATTCATTTTCCAGCAATGCCAACAACGTATTTCCTTAAGAGTTGAAGAAAATATTGTCTCAGGGTGTAATGCATTATTATTTAATTAATCTGTATGTGTAGTGGACAATGAGGTGCGTTTTGGATCTTTTTTAGGCAGATTATTCAACTCCAGCAATGCCAACAACGTATTTCCTTAAGAGTTGAAGAAAATATTGTCTCAGGGGGTAACGCATATTTATTACCATCAAGTTAAACCCAAAAATTATAATACTATCCTTATTACAGCAGCTACTCCTTCATTTTAAAAATTTCCAAAAAATTCCAACTTTGAGGGCCTGCCCGGGAGGGGCGGGGGGGGGGGCTTACCTCCCCATTATACATCTTAAAATTTCACTCATTCTTTTTACTATCGTTCTATACAAATTTGTTAGTAGCTACGGGGCACCCCTGGGGCTGTGCCCCTACCCTATTGGTTACTCACTCAAAAAGGGCTGATTCTTCAGTTCACTTCAATCTTTAACAGCTTATAACTTTGCTTCTATTGGAGCCACAGCGGGGGGATTGCTCCCAGCTTGGCACCCCTGTTCCAACTTGTATTTTTGCATCTTCTGTTTTTCGGTTTTCCACATAGGACCGAAGATAGGGGACGGGGGGGGGGCGAAAGTCATTTTTAAATGTAGCATGTCTACTGAAAGCTTTCATCTCACAGATCTCAGAAATAATGTTTAAAATTTTGTTTAGTCATTTTGGGTCACCTTACGTGTCCAAATAATGGTTTTCCTCCAAATTTAATTTCATCCTCCTGCACCGTTCATTACAGATATTAAAAGATTAACGTTTCTGACCTTTGTAGACGTCCTTTTTTGAGGACTATGATATACTCAGGTATATGCTACTTATTAAATATACAAAAGTCAAAATTTTAGTTACCACTATTTCCGAATAGTACTTTCAGCAAATTTCTTAATTTCACGCTTAAGACCGCCACCAACTCGAGTAACATATCCAGGGATAGGTTGTTTAACGGAGTTTCGTTCAGATTCGCTTTTGTTAAGAATAGAGTGCGCTGCCTGGTGGTGGAATGCGGAACTAACAGAATTCTTGGTTAAGAACGCCACCATTACGACTCATGTATCTACGGAAAGGTTGCGTGAAGGAGTTTCCTTCAGATACGCTTTTGTTACGAATAGAGTGCGCTCCCTGGTGGAGGAATGCGGAACTAACGTAACTCAATTTTGTTAAAATTAGGAAATATAACAAGTCGATCTGTTTGAAAATTTAAGATATTTTATAACACATAAGATAAATTTTATAAAAAAAGACCGCGTGAAATTTCAGGCATGTGGAGGTAGGGGGAGAGACGGAATGCCAGTTTTTGCAGTGCGTGCGTAGCACGCCTGCTATACGGTGCCGTAGGCAGCGGGGACCTGGTTCGAGGTTCTTTCGAGCGATATTGCCATTTCACAAGATTTTGCAGTGCGTGCGCATCACGCCTGCTATACGGTGCCGAAGGCAGCAGGGACCCGGTTTGACTTTCGTTCGAGCGCGATACTCTTTTTTAAGAGTTTGCAGTGCGTGCGCAGCAAGCCTGCTATACTGTGCCGTAGGCAGCGGGGACCCGGGTCGAGGTTCGTTCGCTTAGAGATTTTATTAAAAAGGAGTGGTTCATGAAAAGGAAGGACCCGCTAGTGGGCGAAGCCAGCTAGTCTTATATTATTTACCCCTCTGGCCTCTAACTTGTATATTTTAAGGAATTTTTCTAAACTCCGCCCTTTTAACCCGGGGAGAAATTTTCCAACTTTAGCCGACACCCCTTTGACCATTCTTTCATATTATGCACCATAGCCTTACATAGTTTAGTTCTATTTTTTTCAGCCAGGTGCGCCTACTTATCTCAGGTGCTATGGGCCCAATCCCCTCGATTAATATAGCTACGGATAGTATGTAAAACGGATTTTTGTTCGGATACAGGTTTGTTTAGAATCAAGTGCGCCCCCTGGTTGTGAAATGTGGAACTAACAGATTTTTCAAAAGGATAAATTGTTTTGAAAGGAATATTAAACGAAACCCTCTGTGCGATCTGTGATCACACTTACCCACTTGTTTAGACATAATTAACTTGATACTGACCGATTACGACACAAAAATGACCCACTAATCGAATTTTCTCGGACATATACCAGCAAAGAGGAAATTGCTGGCAAGCAGCATGATAGGTGCTGGCAATGATCGAGAAGTGCCGGCTGATGGTCTACCACTGCATGACCACTGCTGGACAGCTTCAGTCAACTTTGCTGTTGGAAATCATCAGATAAAATTTTGGTGGCCATCCATTTTATCTCATGCGCAGGCCCACCACTACATGGAAGTGCACGAACTTTTACGGTATCATTGCTGGGAGCCCTTACGCTAGGTGGCGCTGTGAATATTGAAGACATTGAGTATTTGAACACAAATCTGAAATGAATATCTTAACACAATTTAAGCTGTGAAGCTATTTTTTTTTAAACTGTAAAAAATATACCACAACTGCCACCAACAAAATAAGTAAGTAAATGAATAAATAAATAAATTCTTTATTTCAACGCACTTTTTTTTCTCCTTAAATAAGGTTTCAGTTTTCATAATTTAAGCAGTTCATAATCAATAATAATAAAAATAAAGCTTATAAAATACATAGTAATTCTATACAATAGAATAATTTCTATACCAGTTTAATGATTGGGAACGTAAATCACAAAAGAAACAAACTTGAAATAGTGTAACGAGAGGCTGAAAACTACGAGCATTCGTAGCGTACGCTGAAAGCACTTGTTCCTGTCCGATGACGAAAACCAAGCAGCGTCGAGCGCGGGTCAGTACTTGGGAGGGTGACCACATGCAGTACAAATATTTCTATAGACATTTCTACAGATATTTCTATAGCTCTTGGGGAAACTAACTTATAGAAAAAAGAGCCATAATTATATAATTCTTTGTTTTTTATAGAATTCTATAAGACATTTTTGTAAGGAAAAGTGCTGGGCCAGCAAAGGAATAGCAGTGGGATACGTGCTAGCACTGCAGGAAATGTGCCGGATTGAAGTAATGTGATGGCATACCAATGCTGGCCTGCTGTTGGCCATCATTGATGGGCCAGCTGCATTCGGCTTGGACACTTTTCGACAGTTTTAAGCAATGGCACCCTTGCACTTTACCGCTGATGGCACTGCTGGCTGCCATCTTTTTTCCAGCTGGTGGCCCACTGTTTCTTTCTTTGCTGGGATGACTTGGCCCAATTGCCTTCTCATGCTCAGAAATGATATAATACAAAATTTTGCCGTAATGTTTCGAGCTTTTTTTTGATACAATTAGCTTGACCAACAGTGACCCAAAAGGGGCCTTCTAATTCAATTTTCTCGAACATGTGACTTAACCCAATTGTCTTCTCATGCCCAGAAACTATATAATACAGAATTTTGTCAAAATGTTTTGAGTCTTTTTTTTAGGTTTTATTACCTTGACCCTAACCCATTGTGACCCAAAAGGACACACTAATAAAATTTTCTTGAACATGCGATCTAGCCAAATGGTATTCTAGTGCCCGAAAACGATAGAATACAAAATTTCGTCAAAATCGTTAGAGCCGTTTTCTAGATAAAATTTCCCTGAAAGACAGTGACCCAAAATGACCCAATAATCAATTTTTCTCGAACAAGTGACTTAGCCCATTGGTCTTAACGTAATCCAGAACAGTAGATTACAAAATTTAGTCAAAATCGTTAGAGCTGTTTTTAGATACAATTGTCTTGACTGACAGTGACCAACAAATGACCCACTAAAAAAATTTTCTCGAACATGTGACTTTGCTCAATATTTTATCATGTTCAGAAACGATATAATACAAAATTTTTTCAAAGTGTTTTGAGCCCTTTTTTAGTATAATCAGCTTGACCCACAGTGACCCAAAAATGTCCCAGTAATCGAATTTCCTTGAATATGTGACTTATCCTAATCGTCTTCTCATGCCCAGAAACGGTATAATACAAAATTTTGCCAACATTGGGTAAGTCGTTTATTAGATACAATTAGCTTGACCCACAGTAACCCAAAAAGGACCATTTTCTGAAAATGTGACTTAACCCAATGGTCTTATCATGCCCAGAAACGGTGGAATACAAAATTTTGTCAAAATGTTTTGAGCAATTTTTTACATTCAATTAGCCCCGGACCTGTGTACACCTGACCCATTATGACCTAAAATGACTCACTAATAAAATTTTCTTGAAAGTACAACCTAGCCCAATGGTACTCTCGTTTCCGAAGACGATAGAATATAAAATTTCGTCAAAATCGTTAGAGCCGTTTTCTAGATAAACTTAGCTTGACCCACAGTGATATAAAAATGTCCCACTAATTGAATTTTCTCTAACATGTGACTTAGCCCATTGGTCTTCTAATAATCCAAAACAGTAGATTACAAAATTTAGTCAAAATCGTTTGAGATTTTTTTCAGATAAAATTATTTTCATCCGAAGTGACCCAAAAATGACACCTTAATCGAAATTTCTCGAACATGTGACCAAGCCCAATGCTTGTCTCATGCCCAAAAACGGTTGGATATAAAATTTAGTCAAGATCTACTGAGCAATTTTTAGATATAATTGGCTTGATACTGACCCATTATGACCCAAAAATGACCTACTAATCGAATTTTCTCGAACATGTGACTTGGCCCAGTGGCCTTCTCGTGCTCAGAAACGATATAATACAAAATTTTGCCGTAATGTTTTGAGCCATTTATTAGATTTTATTATTTTGACCCTGACCCATTATGACCCAAAAAGGCCCAATAATAAAATTTTCTTGAACATGCGACCTAGCAAAATGGTATTCTCGTGCCCCAAAACGATAGAATACAAAATTTCGTTAAAATCGTTGGAACCATTTTCTAGATAAACTTTGCATGACCCACGGTGACCCAAAAATGACTCACTAATCGAATTTTCTCTAACATGTGACTTAGCCCAATAGTTTTCTCTTGTCCAAAAACGGTTCGATATAAAATTTAGTCAAAATCGATTGAGCCGTTTTTTAGATATAATTCGCTTGATTTTGACCCATTATGCCCCAAAATGACCCACCGATCTAATTTTCTCGAACACATGACCTAGCCCATTGGTTTTCTCGTGCCCGAAATTGTTAAAATACAAAATTTAGTCAAAATCGTTAGAGCTGTTTTAAGAAAAAATTTACATCACACACACATACATACACAATCAATTTTTGCACGCATTATAGTATCAGATTTATTTATTTACATATTTATGTTTACCAGCCACTGGTACGATTCCGTAGAATCAGAAATGTGAAATGACTTTAAGGAAACGAGCACAAATTTAAATTATGTAATAGAAATACCAATAAAGATTAAACGTTTTTTGAATAAGAATTTTAAAACAATAAAATATTTTTGAGACATCTTAAAGCAGTTTCTTAATCATTTCTATTACCTTAACGGAGTATTCCTCATGATAAAAAAGTTAAAAATGTATTATAATATAAAACTTCTACGAAAATGAGAAACCAAAAAAAAAATAGTCTTAAATAGATATCAGATGATAACATGATGAAAAAAATGTGTAGATAAATTTTTTCCGGCAACTTTTATCATTCAATTATTTTACTTAAGAAAATTCTAATTTTAACTTTTCAAATATGCCAAACACTTCAAGCTTTGCATATCAGGATTGAATCCTAAGAATTAAATCTCAAGTAAACTTTTGCAGCGGGTATTTTCAGAAATTCATTTATTTATTTATTTATTAAGATTCTGTCAGGAAAAGTTCGGTTGTGGAGAAGAACAAAAATTTGCTTTTACTGACTTTTTATAAAATGTTTAATGTATTCAAATAACTTTAGATAAATAAACCAGAGAAAGAAGAACACAAAAAGCAATTTGACGTGTTTACAGACTTGGCCTCGAGTGTAAAAAGCTAAGTTAAAGCATTAAAAAACTTAAAATATTTTATATCCTTCAAAAGTTTCTCTTATATTTAATTATTGAAGCAATGGTTAATTATACAAGAATAAAATTTGGGGCTCATATTTGAAAATTTAATTTATTAAGACGTTCCTTTTTCAGATGAATATTACTGATTAAATTCAGTACTGGACAAATTTGTTTTAATATAGCTATTTAAACTGCTTTTAAAATATAATATAGAATACAATTTTATTACAATGAAGGAATTATTTAAAAAATTAGTCTAGCTGTTATAAATGTCATATATTTCTTTCTTTCTTCCAAGACACATGTGGGAAATTAACTTTTTTATGTTTTCATCAGAACAATTTAAACTTGAACCTTGAACTGCACCAATAATGACAGCATTATCTGAAAGTTCTTTTGGATTTATCCACATCCGGTTAATGGCAAAGGATCTTGGGGATCAGTATGTAAAGTCATTTTTAGAGTTTGCGTTTTTCTATAGCATACTCATTTTGCGTTTTTTATAGCAAGTGCTTCAGTTAGAATTACTTTTACCTTTTAAAAAGAATTAATAATTGAAAATGACGCATCAGAGTCTTAGTTAAGCAAGATTTAACTTGAAAAAACTGAATGAAATCAAATAGTCATTCCATTTTTTGATAAAGACAAATGATCTTTCAGAAGAGGCTATAAAAATTAGCATTTTGAACCAAGCTTCCAGCCGCTGCAGCTGGAGAAAGTCGTCATGATAGAGAACCCACTTATTACTCAAAATATATAAAATATTTAACGGAAAATGAATAATATAAATAAAAATAAATAACTCTAATTTTAATTTAAAGGCGGATAAAATAATGTAATGTTAGAGCCTTTTAAACATATAATTCGACGTTATAATATTCCCATAAAAAGTACGGTTTAGTACGATGTACGTTAAAGTTTGTACGTAAACATCATAAAAATATATACAGCTTCAGAAGCTAAAATCAATTTGTATTTCAACAGAATATTTTTTAAGTGAATGTTAACTAATATTCTGTTGAAATATCTGTTACTCTAGTTTTCATTGTTATTAAAAGAAGAGATAAAAAAACAATTTTCCTATATTTACATACAACACTTGCAGAAGAGGGAATTTAAACACCGAAGAAAGTTGTGTTTAATCTGTCCAAGCAATTTTTAACACGAGTACGGCGGTTACAAAATAAACATAAATAATCAGTTTTATTTAAATTTATTTTCGAGATATCCTGCTAGAAACTTTATTGTCGTAAAAAGAATCTTGAATTTAATCTATCCTATAAAAATATAACTTGAGAAACGGTTACCATATCACAAAATATAAAAAAAATGCATTTTAAAGTTTTATTTATAAAATTCTCACTGCTTCTAGCATAAATACTTATCACTGATAATTTTTAGTAGATATCAATTTGATGATATAAATTGTCTTTGAGGGTCAATATCTGAAAATTGAACAATTTACGTCCACTGCCAATAATATTTCATTAATTATACTAAAACCAAAAACTGAAAAATGTAATATATTGTAACATTTGTTATAACAATTTACAATGATAAATGGACATATAATGATGTATAAATAATTAATTTTAAGCTTTAAACAAACTAAATCATTATTTCAGTCCCTGACCCCAGGTGCAAATTTCCAATATGGAATGTATGATGAAAAAATTTCTATAAATATTATTAACTTTTGCTATTATATATTTATACATATATATATATACAGTACGGGAAAATATAATTATCCTTTATTAGTATAGATTATATAGTAAAATATTGTAGAAAATATATTTGTCCCTGAGGTTTACCATCACCACAGTCCCTCTAAATACACATTTAGGTTAACAGATACTAGGTGGCGGTGGCAGAATTATTTCCATTGCAACAGCAACTGAAGTTCAACTAGCCACCATGGATGAATATAAGTTGTTCTTCCCCTTCTTTCATATTTATAAATATTTAGTTTTTGTTCTGAATAGGGATGAGTATTTTTTATAGCATTATTCATGTCCCCATATTTAATTTTTTATTTATTAAAATAAGCTAATTCCAACTTTATTTATGTAACATACAAACGTCACATGACATATTTAATAATTTACATGTGTGAAAAATGTTTCAACAAAATGGCTGTGCAGCTGTTAAGACTAAAACATCACGTCACACCCCATCATCTCAGTCCCAATTATTAGACACTGATTAAGGGGAGTGAAATGACGCAAAGGGATTGAGGTGATGTTGAGTTTGCAACAATTATATTATATAAGCAATTAATACTTTGCAAATGATTTTTTTCTTAAATTAAATCTAAAATAAGCATAATCATGTTATTACCAAGTAATAGTATTCTTCAACCAATGTATTGTAACGTCATAACTTAGTTCCTCTATAAAGCACTTAGTGTCGACGATAAAACATTCAACACTTTATTCTATATTTCACATTTACAATTTAAAAACTATACACACATTTTAAAATGTACCACCTTCAACATGTACATTATTATATTACAACATAGTTTTTTATCTCCTCAAAAATCTGTCCACTCGTTCCCATAGAGTAAAGAGAAATGATAGAGATGAAATATGGTGTCTGGTAGCGACGCCGAAAATGTAACACAAAAACATTCGGCACAAACACAACCACGTACTTTGACGCGCTTGTCAATTCAAACCTGTATTTCTATGTTTTTGCTTTTACTACTGCAAATATCATAAAATATAATAAATAACGTGTTGAGGGTAGGTATGATGAAAATTTTTATTAAAAATGAGAATATGGCCAGTTACCTGTCCCTTGTTCCACGTTACATGAACGTTTACAGCGTTTAAGACAGTTAAATTCCACAACTCCTTCGCCAAAATCTAAGGTTAAAGCTATTGTGGGGAAAAGGAGAAATATATCAAAAGCTGCAAAAACGCTTGTTATTTGGTTAAGCTTTAGTAATGTAGCTAAAAGAAAATAGGAAGGAACTTGCTGCTCAGAAAGAGAAGAATATGTTAGCAAAGCTACTTTTGGGACATATTTTAAAGAAATATAGATTGCTCGGGAAGGCAAAATCATTTTTAAGCTATAAGGAACAACGTAATAGCCTAGCTTCCAAAGTTCAACACCATGTACGAAAGAAGAAATCAAATGCCATTTCGACCGAAGTTGCAAATTCAGTGCAGCGTTTCCTCGAAGAGGATGTTAACAGTAGAATGTGCCCAGGCAAGAAGTACAAAAAAGACTTTTACTTGACATACTAAAGAATTTGCATCAAAAGTACATAGAGTCCCATGAAATAAAACTGTCCCACTCTTTTTTCCGCAGACGTTGTCCATTTTGGATCATTGAACCTAGATTATCTGATTGGGATACATGTGAATGCATTACACATGCTAATGCGGCCTTACTAGTGAATAAACTTCATCAGCTGAAAGTTTTGGATATTAGAACCAGCAGTGAATTATGCAGCTCTATGTGCTCCAACAATAAATTTAAGTACTGCATGTATCGCAAATGTACAGTTTGCAAAAACAAAGAATTCAACGTTTTAAAAACAGCAGAAGAGCAGAAAGAGGTTGTTTCATTCTTTCAGTGGAAAAGTAGAACTGAAGAACGAATGGTGAAAGAGAAAGTTGAAAATGTTAGATTAACTGAGAAAAAGAGCATAGAGGCCAATATTTCAGATATCTCAGAGCTATTGAAGAAGTCACTTCCATATTTCCGGAGAAATGTATTTAACATGTATTACCAATACTCAGAAATGAAGCAGTTACAAGACAATTTGACATATAATGCTTTAATAATAAAAGTTGACTATTCTGAGAAATATATATTGAAGTATCACAAAGAAATTCAGTCAGTATTCTTTGGAGCATCTCAAAAGCTTTATATACTTATATAACTTTATATGCTGGTGTGTGTGCCTGAAGCTGATCTAAATATTGGAGTCAAAGAAACAATCAAGTGTATTTCATTCTGCACAGCATCAGACAACATAAACAACAATGTCTATGCTACTTGGGCTCATCTGACACCGATCCTTCACCTTATAAATGTAAATGAGACAGACATCCTCTGCAAATTGAATGTTGTGCCATATCCTATATCTTCAAGGCATTACGCTGTACCCGAGTATAAATAAATTTATGATTTAATGATGCAGTGACATTATTAATGTCAAAATGAATTAACATTCATTTGTTAAAAATATTTAAGCAATATTCATTCAATAAAGTTTACGTGTAAATCATGATCCATCATTTCAGTCCCTGATGCATCATTTCAGTCCCCGATACATATTTTTAGCCCCCTTCCAAAAAATGTCTAGTACAAAAATATTCTGTTGAAAATATAATCCAAAAATGGTTAAATTATAGTGCAGTAACAAAAACTGAAATAATAATAAGAAAAAAGTTATTTGATTTCTGGCATATATTTGAATAAAACTTATAAAAATAGAATAAAAAATTTGCAATGTTATGCCACTATGGAACTTTCACGAACATAGTAACCCTTAATAATGTCTACGTTTATTTTTTTTTTACTATTATTAGTTGGACCCAGTTCTTCTCATTTCATTTAAAGCAAAGTTAGTTGTATATTGACAAATTTTTAATAAAAAATAAAATAAAAAAGAATGGGGACTCAGATGATGTTAAAAGACACATTCTTCCATAAAAGTTTATCCTACGCATAAAATATACATCCTTGATCTCAAAACACTACAGCATTTAAATGACAAAACATGCATCATAGTATATAATTGTATGTGGTAGTGGTACATTAATTTACAGTAAAACCTCCAAAGTTGACCACCTCTCTATGTTGAACGAAATTTATTAGTTTGAATGGTCACAACACATTTTCAATGGAGAATTACCTCTCTATGTTGACCACCTCCGTAAGTTGTACGTTGACCACTTTTTAATAGGTTTTACTCTCTGTAACTTGATCACTGAGGTTTTCTTGAATTTGCTTTTTTCTCCGTTCGTTCTCCATACGGTTTCTAGGAATTTATTTATCAGTCATTCGGCTTATCTGAACAACACTCGCCTCCCTTGTAGTGCTCCATTCATTGTTCACTTCCAGTATGATAGAATGGGAGTGAAATGCCAGAATTCATGGAATCTGTCGAGACATATCAGGGGAGTGGGGATGTGCGTAGTGATGTAGCTATACGCAGAATTGGAAAACAACGTGTATCGCTCACATGTAAAATACATTACCTCTTTTTTTCTGAATGTCACGTCGTGACGGGACCAGTCGTTTATTTGCGAATTTTCTTTAAAAATGGCGCAAAGAAAAGCTCTAAAAGAAATTAAAGGAGAAAGTGGATTTTCTTAATTATCTGGAAAGCAGCAGCCAAAGGAAGGCAGCGGAAAAATTTGGTGTGAGCAAGACCACTGTTAGCAACATTTTAAAAAGCAAGGAAGAATATCTGGAAAGATATTCTTCCGAAAACGAGAATTCCAAAGAAAGCACAGAAAAAAGTGTTTTGACGATGTGAACGAAGCCACGTTTCGTTGGTTTAAAGAGATGAGATCAATCTATGCAAGAATATCGGGACCTATGCTTCAGGAAGTAGCGAAAAAAAAATGTAAAATAATTCGAAATAGAGGACTTCTAAGCGTCAGCAGGTTGGCTTGAAAAATTCAAACTACGATACGAGATTTCTCAAAAAGTTTTGTGCGGGGAATCGAATGAGGTTTCAACTGAAGAGGTGGAGAAATTTATTGAAAAATTCCCAGAGTTTGCTAAAGGTTTTAAAGATGAGGACATCTTAAATGCTGATGAGTACGGGCTCTTTTTTAAAGAAATGCCTTATAGAAGTTTAGTAATGAAGGGTGACACTTTCAAAAGAGGAAAACTTTCAAAACAGCGTTTTACTGTTCTTCTATGTGCTAGTATGACTAGGGAAAACCTCGTGTATTTAAAAATGTAAAACCTGATGACCTTCCTGATTTTTTGGAGAACGAATAGATCCGCTTGGATGACCAGTGCTTTGTTAGAAGAGTGGGGTAGAGGAATTGACGCCGAAATGAGGAAAAAGAAGTGGTCTATTCTACTTGTCGTGGACAACTGCCGCTGCCACCCGAAATTGAATAATCTCACAAATGTGAAGCTAAAACTTTTGCCTCCAAACACAAACTTTAGATCAAGGCATTATTCAGTCCTTCAAAGTGCACTACAATCAACTTCTGGAATGGGTGATCATCAAAGCACAAACCTGTGGTCCTACTGCATTGGCATCGTCAACAGCTGCGTCAGTAAATGCTTTGAACGCTGAACATTGGATTAATTCTATTTGGAATTAAGTTAAGCAAACCACGATTAAGAACTTCTTCAAGAAATCTGGATTTGTTACAGCTACAACATCAGTGCAAAAGGATGAGCTTCCTCTATCTCCCTTGCCAGATTTTGATGGAGTTGATTTTGAACATTATGTTACCATGGACGATGAGTTAGTAACATCTGTTGAACCAGACCCAGAGGCAATCTTCAATGAGATACACTCTGCAACTAAGCACAGCGAGGACTCTAAGGTACAAGAAATGGACGGCGAAGAGGACGACGAAACGGAAAAGTACCCAACTCTGAAGGAAGACGATGTAAACCGCATGATGGGAGCAATTTAAGAGCTTTCGCTGCAGAAAAATGCCCAAGCATGCTTAATGGACTTGTGAACTGTGAAAGGGCTTTTTGCAATTACCTAATGAACAAAAAGAGGACTCAAACAAAAACTGAATTATTATTTCAAGCTGTACCTTCAGTAAAAATAAAAATGAGTAAGTGCTAATTTTTTTCTAACTTTTTCATTGAAAAATACTAAAAACGTTTACTAAATTTTTTCTAATATTGTACTAAGCATTTTCTAAAAATTCCCTAAGCTGACCACCTCCATATGTTGACCACTTAGTTACAGTCCCTTGGGTGGTCAACTTATGGAGGTTCTACTGTAAAAAAATAAACATTTTGGAATGAAATTGTCCAGTTTTCAGATATTGACTCGTAAATGGCCATAAAGATTGCCAGTTTTTAAAAAAATTGCATTATTAGTGACTCGTAAAATAAAAACCGTTGTTTGAGATCTATTATGACGGCTTCAATTCCGTTCAACTGATTGCGTTGCATGACAAATATAATAATTTACGAATGTTATACAAAGGGGATTAAAAAAGGTGTCTTTAAACAAAAATTGAAGAATTGTAGCTATCATCAATTCTGTCTTTTGATGTACGATCGGTAGGCTGTGTCTAATTTTGTTTTTAATACTTAGCAATTAGAGCTACTGTAGTGTCTGTCTTTTGATGTACGATCGGTAGGCTGTGTCTAATTTTAATGTTTTTAATACTTAGCAATTAGAGCTACAGAGCTCTGATCATATAAAATTAAAAATATTTAATAATAATAGAAAAATAACGAAAAATAGTGGAATGTTGCACATTTTCATGAATTTAAGGCCTATGCGCCATCGGATGATATTTATATATTTCTTAACCGTAACACTTTCGAAACATAGTTGAAAAGTGTTTTTAAATTCAGTTTGTCTCTCCATCTGTTCGTCTGTCTTTCCGGGAACGAACTCGGATAAATATACTCGAATCACCATGTAAGCGGTATGTTTTTTTGTGATTTACCATGGCATGAACGGTATAGAAAAGGAAGTCCGTTTACAGCGACATTAATAAAACTCCGCTACATTACGGTCTAAATGAGGAAAAACCGTTTCCAATGTATTTGAATGATGATACACTATTTCAAACATATTGGAATTAATATAAACCTTTGATGTTCACGGCAAGATGTTTAGTGTAGAATATGGTGTGAAAACATTTATCATTCATTTACAGGGTGCACAGAAGTTTTCGTTTACAGTACTGTGAACGTGTAATATGTGTTTATAAATTTATACATACTATTTGGTAGGTTTAATTTCTGTAGATAATATACAGGGTACTCAAAAAATCGACTACATTTCCGTTTATTGACGCAGATTGCTGGAAGGGGAGTTTGCAACTCTGTTATGCGTCGTCAAACTGAACTAAATTTTAGCATACTATATAGTACGGGAGCGTAGCCAAATTTGGACCACTTCACTTATTTTCAGGTGTAACTCGCTTAATATTTGGAATATCTGCAAAAGATCATTACACGGGGTCAATCTATTCATCTACTAACTAAATAAATATTTAGATCAATTTCTTTTTGAAAATCTTAAATTTTATTTTAATTTGAAAAATTTTTCCAAAGTGGTCCAAATTCAGCAACTGGTCGCCTAAGTTAGACCCCCAGTCTCCTAAATTGGACCAAATAATATCAGGATGTTTTAATGACTAGGGAAGATAACTAATTTTATTAAAAGCAAAGTTAGCGATTAATGAAACAATCAAACAAAATAACAGCAATGAAATATAGTGAAACCAGATATCTGAAAATAAGAATAATTGTTTTAAATCAAAATGCATTCAAAATATAAATCAAAGTTATCAGTAATTAAGAATAGAAATTATGGAATTAATTGTCAGTTACTTGAATATCATGTAAGGAGTGATGCAAAGCTTATACATGAATTTTGTTTATTTTATTTTTTTTTTGTTTCTCGGCGCACACAACGTGGAACCGTATGGCAATCTGAACACTGAATCATTTCTGCTATTTTATTTTTCTTGCAAATTACGCAAAACCAATCAGGACTGTCTAGATTTTTCTTTTTAGATTCTGAATTATCAGACTTTTTTTTTTGCAACAGAAGTGTTTTTTTACATTATGTTTTTAGTTCTTATCTTCCATCATTTTCTTGCTAATTGCATTACGCTTATTTTTTAAAACTCGATGTTCGAATTGCTTTCGTGCTATGAAAGCTTCCTTTTTGTCTTTTTTTTTTTTTTTTCATTTCAAGGTTTATTTTATATGGCGATGATATTAACACAACTGTTTTTTGGCTCCCTCTGTACTTTGATTTAACTGAATTTAGCAAGGGAAATAACATTTCTAATGATTTTTTTTTCCTTTTGGGGAGGATTTGTAGCTGCAGCCTTGTTGCAGGTCAATTTCTTCACAACTTACTATCTGTTTTTTGTTTCCTATATCTTTAACAGCTTTTGCTGTCACGGGTGTTTTTCTTCCAGACAGTTTGTCTATGTCTTTTTCAACATTTTCACCAAGTTTTGAGATTTTATGTGTTTTAATGGCAAAAAAGTATAATCCCATCCTCCATAACTGTAAAAAGTTTTCCATCACAAATATCCTACAGGAGGAAAATGTTTGAATTGAACTCTGTAAATCAAATATGCCGTAGGAATGAAGAATTCAAAGAAAATAAATACAATTACATGCAAGATAAAAGACATTTAAAAAAAAATATATATATTGCATAGGCATGTAAAAATATTTTTATGTTTATATAGGCCTAAACTGTATAAAAAAAATAATCCAGGTATAAAAAAAAAACTTGCGTGGAGATAGTAATCCATTATAAAATTTAAAAAAAAATAGTGTACAAAGCGTACCGTCCTCGAAATTCATTACTTACTGTTCAAATTTATGATCTCATATCTGGTCCAATTTAAGCAACTCAAATTGGCCCAATTACGGCAATTACGGAAATTACGGCCATTTTTTAAACCAATTAATTTCAAGACTAAGAACAAAAACGAAATCAAACAAATCCGCGTGAAAATATGCGCAATAAGCAGATGAATTCATATATGTATATGAAACATAACAACTTACCTTAGTTTTAAAATATTCACTTACGTTTAGTAGGAAAAAATTAGATAAAAACAGCTAACTTTAGGTTTTTTTAAATTGTCCGAAAACAGCACGTGGCAGGCTGCTTCTTCTAATAATGAGTGGGGTCATTCTGATGAGTAGGATTTCAGCGGTAGATGGAGTCTCTTCCTGTAATTAACGGCAGAATGGCAACGGTCCAATTATAGCGGCGGTCCAAATATGGCTACTCTCCCCTATATATACATATCCATAGCTAATATACATCGCTGCGAGCTAAAAAAAAATTCAGATACTTTCACAGTTATATGTGATATTTTCTGAAATTAGGTTTTCAAATGTATAATACCCTTTTACATGTAAGGTGAGTTTTGTATCTGTAAGGTCAGTCTGCGTAAATGTAAGGAAACCTAAATGCGATAATGTTCTTTTACTTGAAATCTTAATGCATGGATTATAAATAAATGCTGTATAATGAGGCATCCGATTTTAAAACACAAAACCCGAAACATTTTTCTGCATTTAAAACGTTTTCTTAAAAGAATTTTTCAATCAAATACGCATCGTTCATTTTATAGCAACCCCGTGTTTCGTAAATGCGACAAAAATTCCCGAAATTGGCTCACAGATTTTCTTTTTTAACTTTAAAGATCAAATAACCTTATGAACGTCAAGAATTACGTTGTCTGTTTCAGTTACATTACCAGTTATACTTAAGAGAATACGACCAATTTTCGGGCTAGGGTTTAAAATAGTCTACGCATTTTGGAGACTTTGTTCGCTGCAGGTACTTAATAGCGACATAGATATCTCTTTAAATGCGTAGAGACATTTAGGGGATTAACGAGGTAAGTTTTTATAGTATTTTTCATATATTGTATTAAAATGATGCTTAAAGCCAATATGATGTTTAATAAAGCTGTGTTGAGTCAGCATAAGCCTCCATTAAGGTTTTTCTTTAACATAGCACTTAAATATGTATTTTAAGGTGATCAAAATAGAAAAATACTGTTATTTAAATATTTTAATTTAGAAAAAGGTGTAAGAAATGAAGTGTATATTCCAGTAACAAATTATAGACACATGATTGCGGAATTTGCAACAACTTTATATGATGGAAATTCTGGAAAATCTTGTGTAAATTGAAAACTCTTAAATAATGTTTTTTTTAATGTGGTAAAGTAAGTTAATTTTATTAACATTATACCATTCGGTAGCTTAAATTCTAGCTCTGATTAAAACAGGATGCAATTGAGTTATGCCCTGGTTTAAGAGGGCATAATTTTTTTCAGCACTTTTTAAAAATCTCATATCTTAATTCTGTTTTCCCTTTTAACTCATTATAATCGACATTTTCTACTTTTAAATTAAAAAAGATTAAAAAAAGTCTATGTTTATCTAAATGCGTATTTGTTTCTATATACGTATTTTTGGGTACAGAAAATGTTAAATTTTTTTGAGAGTGCAAGAAAAATGAAGAGAGATAGCGGAGAGGGGGGGGGGGGGACAGAATGTCAGACACGGGGCTTCTTTTTGGCTTAATAAGAATTTTTGGAAATATTGTACGATTTTATCTATTTGTAAGGATGATATCTGTATCATGTAACACTTTATAATAAATAAAGTTATATGTAATAAAGTTTCTGTTAACAATAATATAAATATCTTGTAAATAGTCTTTTAACTTGTAAACTCCACACTAATGTGAATTCGCACCGATCGAAATCTCGGTGTTATTTAAATCATGCTTTAATTAATTCATATTTTTCATTAACAAAATAAGACTTTTGATAAAATCCAATATCTCATTTCGATTTCTTATTAAATTTCTTATATGAATCATATAGTTATATTTCATTATCATTAGATTGTGAGCAAAATTATGCGGAGTTGAAGTTACAGAAACCCAAATCGTACTAGTGCAGAAATTATGGGTTAATATACACGTGCGAATTTTAAACGAAGTATTGAAATGTAGTTATGGCTGTAGCTGTGTGGGAAAGAGGGATGAGAGTTATTTATATTAGGAACAGAAGTATTATACACAACATTCAAATAACAATACGGAGCTTTTGCATATTAGCAGTATAAAATTTGCAAACAGAACGTGATAAACAATTCAAACTTAAAGGATCTATTGCTAAGTATGAATATTGAAATGTGCGACGTTTAATTATAATTTATTTAATATTATGCATTTGAGTTAATGTTTTATTATTTAAATTACTATTAAATAAAGATTATTTAGTAGTTCAATAATAAGCTATTTATCTTTCAATTTTATGTATTTCAACACTTTATTAACCCATAAATGCTGTTAGCGGTTTCGCTGACCACTAATTTTTTTCAAATTTCACAGTTATACTTGTAATTTCCAATTAAGCTATGAATACTAGTGACATTTCCTTTCAGTTGGAGCCCTAGAACTATTGCTGGAGAAGCTTAATATGTGAAGATTAATTATAATAGTCCTGTACTAATTAAGTACAGAAACAGTACCCTGTGAGTTAATAGAGCATTTCATTCACCTTTTAATCAAACGGTCTTAGAGAACGCTCACAGTAGTTATGCGACAATTCCTGTCACAGCAGTTAAGGGTTAAATAATTCAAAAAATAATTCAATTAACCCTTAACTGCTGTTAATGCTGCCTTTTTTAATTTTCACATTTTAACTTGTAATTTACAGTTTAACTATCGATAGTGAAATTTTGCTTCGTTTGGAGTCCAAGTACAATTGTTTGAAATGTTTGAAAAAGCGAAATTTTACTAGAAATAGTGCTGTACAAACAGTTTAGTGCAAAAACAGCATTTTATGATTAATCGCGACTTTTATTCATCTTTCAATCGAATGGTTTCCCAGACCGCAAAATTGTTACGTAGCAATTTTTTGAAACAGCAGTTAAGGGTTAAATGAACTTTTTCAGGTGAATGGTCATACGTAAAATACATTATCACATTTAGGACTATGGACGTCTCATTTAGGTTTTAACTGCTGTAAATGCGATAAAAATTGCCTAAATGCGACAATCGTATATTGTGCTTTTTATACCGCAGGGCCCCACCAGTGGCCGATAGGTTCTGCTCTCGAAGCTGGTAGGCGGGAGGGGCTCGGTTCGAACCCAATCGCGCCCGTCGGCCTAATCGTACGGAGTTTTTGCGGTTTTCTTCGAACCTTGGTTTTCCAAGCGTAAATACGGGTTAGGTTCCCTTAGAAAGACCCCCACGGAGGGCACTCGCCCCACTTAGGACCCATATCCCTTGTGTTGATAATTGGCCGACATAAACACAACCAACCGACCTTTTATACCACAGATAATTATTAAATTCATAGAAAACTAGTCAGGTTTGAACTATAGATGCAATATTCAGTTATTTTCTGCTTAATAAAATATATAGTTATATAATAAAAGCCCAAATGTACCCTAAATGCGACAAAAATATGGGGAATTGCGTCTCATTTAGGCACAATGACCTTATATAATTTTTCTTCTTATTAAACGTTTAAAGTTTTGCTACAGTATTCTAAATGTGTTGGAAAGTGTTTCATAATCTGTACTTGATGCATGACTATTCTTTCTTGTTTGTATTTTCTTTTATCTCTCTAATTTTGCGTGTTATAGCGATATTGAATTTTTTTCGGCCCAACGTAATGTACAGTCGTGGGAAAAAGGTAAACACCCCTTACAAACTCTGCAGAAAATTATCGTAGAAGAAAGTTAGTGGTACTACACGATTAGTTATAAAGTCTGCTTTTAAATGATGTATATAAAATTTGGGGCCATCTACATATTAAAACGAACATAACTTTGTTTTTTTTTTCAATAGCAGTACACAATTCTGATAGCATAAATGAGCTATACACTCTTCAAATAGCCTAAAAACAAATTTTATTCAATTCGTACGATAAGTTTCCGAGAAATTAATTATTTTAATACCAGGGTATTTTAGGGGCTGTATTTAAATTGAAGTTCGGTACTCGATTGTAAACCGAGAGAGCCCAATTCTTGATCAAGGCATCATAAGCACCACTCTAGCAGTCATTGAAGACTGCTAGATTACAAGATAGCATATTCCTTTGAGACCAGAAACATTTCTACATTTAAATATTACATTCTTCTGGTTATTAACTCTATACAGTCCCTAATGATACTTAAAAAAATAATTAAAAAATTCTCCGTCACCCTCTGAGCGTGGAGAGTACCCGCACGAGCGTGCGGGTTGGGCTTTTTCTGTGAAAGCCACACCCGCACGATAGTACGGGTTCGGATTTTCCTGTGAAATCATTACTTATAAGATGATTTGGAAAGTATTGGCTGAAATACTGCAATGGAATCCTTACTGGCTCTAAAGTCTAAAAAAAGAAGAAAAAATTAATATTGGATATGTACTTATCGACTTAATTTAAAAATGTATGCATATTGTTAAAGCTTTTTTAGGATATCGATTTATTTTTTTCTATAAGTCTATAACTTTTTTTACATACCTGCAATTGCGTGAAATCTAAAGATCCAGGATGAGGTACAGAAATGAACTTCTTAACATCCTTGTACAGAAATGAACTTCTTAACATTCTTGTACAGAAATGAACTTCTTAACATCCTTGTATTTTTTTTCTTTTTTCATTTTCTTAGCCTTTGCCGAAACTGGCTTGGAGGTGGAACTTTGGGCATTGAGTACAGGAGACTTTGATGAGGAAGAATGATCCAAAATTGTCACTTCTTTAGAAATATTTGTAATGTTTTCTTCATCGAGCTCATCTGAACTTGACTGTGCAATAAATTTATTTCAAATGTTTTGTCCGCAACCTCGTCATTATCCGAGAGATCACTGAATACAAAGTCTGATTTATTCATCAATTGCAATATTTCTTCTTGTGTGAAAGTTCTTTTCCGTTTAGATGTCAGAAAAAGTATTTTATTTTGCTTTGTTAAAAGTTAACAAAGTATCCCATAAAAAATAATAAAATGTATTAGAAAATTTTATTAACTGAAAAGAAAAAAAAGTAAAAATTAATTGAAAAAAAGAAAAAGATAATTCATCTATGACAACATAGAAGAAAATATGGCATTAATTATATAACAACATACTTCGATTTGTTCTGTCTGTCACCAAAATTATTGAAACAGAAAACAAAACGAACATTGTGAAAGCTCTTACCTTTACAGTAGCACTGAATAACGTAACGTACAAGTCGCACGATCGTGCAGGTAACGAAGTCTTGAGGCCTACGAGCAACATAAATAGCGTATAATTAATGTTTTTTTTATTATATTACAGTTATCTAGACATGAAAGCAAAAATATTTATCCAAGCAATTAGAAATATACTGATAATTACATTTTTATGATAGATAAAATGATGAGCTGAGTTCGTTGTACTTAGAAACAAAGCTAGTCATGCCGGCTAAAAGTAAAACATGTACTACAACCGTCATCTGTTGATAAAAAATGATACTTTACTCCTTTTGAAAACCCTCACGATCGTGCGGGTTGGGTCTTAAAAGGATAAGAAATTTCAAAATATCTAGTCACTTCTATCACAGACAGCCCCTTAAACCATTATTTTTCCGTTCTTTTAGCACAATTTGAAACTACTTGGAAGAAAAATGTGAAATTTTGGATTTCCATGAAGCAGGACTTAATTCTAATTCCATCCAAAAAATTGTAGATTGCATTTCATATTTTTTTCGAATTTAATTTCATAATTCATAATTCATATCATAAAATTATAAAAATTGCAAATTCAACATATTTATGTTTGGGTATTTTAGTATTATTGCTACACAAAAAATTAGCACATTAGGAGTATAATTTCAGGACATATTAATACAAATATGAAAATGTAATTTAACATTAGAAGCACTAAATTTTGTATGTTTATAATTCAAAAATTTATCATTCAAATGATTTGAAATTTGGTGTCTAGGTATGCTTTGAACCGAAGATTTGAAATACCTTGTTAAAATTGGGTACTGCTATTGGAAAAAATGAAGTTTGGGTTCGTTTTAATATGTAGATGCCCCCCCCCCCACCCCCCAAAGCAAATTTTATATACATCATTTAAAAGTTTCCAATCGTATGGTACGGGTAATTTTCTTCTACGATAATTTGTTGAGGAGTTAGTAGGGGGTGTTTACTTTTTTTTCCACGACTGTACATACATTTTGCATACACAAATGATAAAATAATGAAAAGTCCAGATTTAAAAATGAATAAAAATGATGTAAGTAAATAAAAGAAAATTAGAAAAGTGTCTATGGTAAGAGTAATGCCAAAAAATTGGAAAATACTAAAGTATGTGAGGAAATGTTTTGAATATCATTTAATTAATTGTCATAACTTTATATTTAGTTAATTGTTTGGAAACCTTACAAGAAATTGATATTTTTGGCAGTTTTTTACTATAAAAGACTTATTGTTTCTGCGTTTAGAGTCAAATACGAAACGATAAGCATAAAAAATCAATCTCTAAATTTCCTGTGCAAAAAATAATTATTGTGTTACTTTTATCGAGTGATATTTAAATACTATAATATTAAGTTACGTATGTAATAAAAGATAAGTGAATTTAGACATGACATAATTAAAACATAACATTTTCATGAAATATGATATCGGTATTTGCTCAAAAATCTATTTTTTTATATCGATTAAATCTGACTTTTAAATTTGGCACTTTTAATTCATGAGGTAAGTAATATGTAATACACTAAATTAAAAACCTTGTAGTTAATAAATTGGTAGCTATGTAATTAATCATGACACGATGGGGCATGAATTAATGCTAGAAAGTATGAGACGAATTATAGAAATGATGCGTGATATTTTGTTGTGTTTGCATGCTGCTTAGAAATAAGACTGTAAGAATATAAGAAAAACACAAAAAAGAAATTTATAGGATTAATGAGAAAAGGGCTTTTTGTTTGTAATCTTAAATGATATTTTTTATTTTCTCTATCTCAAACAATGATTTTAAATACTTAAGTTGCTTAATAAATGTAATTTATTTCTGAAATCCAATTAATAAAGCTCTTATTTCGTAGTTTGCTTGATTAATAAACAAAAGAAAGCACATTCAATTAATTTAAATTCCTTGCAACACAATCGATAAATGAAGCAAGGTTGGAAAACTTTATTGAGAATTTTGAATTTATTTGCTCATTCTATTTAACGATTAATTGACGGTTGTTTCGTAATCAGGAAAGATCTATATATATATTTTATTTCCTGATTAGATATTCAAATATGCTAATTTTCTTATAGGTATGTGATCTTATAGACATCACGTGTAAAATTTCTTAACGTTCAAGAGTTATAAAATCCTTATTTGCTAACTGATTGTATTGCAATTTTTCAATTTTTTCGAAATATTTATTAGCAATAGATGGTAATATGTAAATCACAATTGCATAGTTTCACCTATAAAAATATAAATAACGTTTTAAAAATTAATTTGTAATTTTTTACAGAATTCATTAATAAAATGATCTTTGAATAACATAAAATAATCTTTTCAAAAAAAAAATATTAACCGACTTCAAAAAAGCACAAAAAAGAATTAAATAATTCTTTAAACTTCTCTAATGACGAAACGTTATCCATTAACTGCACATCGGACATCATGTATCGTCATAAAAACGTTAAATTTAAAATATAGAATTTAATATCTACCAAACATGGATTTTCTAGAGAATATTTTTTACAAAAGATTAATTTACATATTTATGATTTAATTTACGAATATATACATATAAAAAGTAATCAATTACTTTTTGAAGTTGGTGTCAACCTATCTTAAGTATAGTAAAATTGTGAATATATTGTAGCTATTACCATGAATAAAGTGATGATGGAAAATATTATACAAAATTTTTAAAAATGCTCTATTACTTCAGCAAATTATTTGTTTAATCATTATCGATTGTGAACGTTTGGAACCAACTTCAAAAAGTAATTGATTACTTTTTATATGTATATATTCGTAAATTAAATCATAAATATGTAAATTAAACTTTTGTAAAAAATATTCTCTAGAAAATCCATGTTTGGTAGATATTAAATTCTATATATTAAATTTAACGTTTTTATGCCGATACATGATGTCCGATGTGCAGTTAATGGATAACGTTTCGTCATTAGAGAAGTTTAAAGAATTATTTAATTCTTTTTTGTGCTTTTTTGAAGTCGGTTAATATTTTTTTTGAAAAGATTATTTTATTTCCTACTTTTTAGTTATTCATACCGTAACACATAATTATCCGGATTTCAACATCTGCTGAGTAAGTAAATTATTTGTCAAATAAATTATAATTTACAAAAATTATTTATTAAAGAAATAGTTTTTAATAAATTCTTTAGATATATTTTTATATATATAGACCCAGATATATTTTTCGCTGTTAGCGAAATGAGATTGACCAATCAGAAGCCTGCCTTTTTGCGAACTTATAATTTTTATAGAGTGTGCCCTTTTAAATTTCAAAAATTCTTCTATCAAATAAAACAAAATTTTCTGTACTAAAATACTGGCATCCAAAAAGTTGTAGACTTGTCAGGTTTGAAAATGTGGTCCAGGGCCCACCATGGCTGATTGGTCAAGGCATCACGCCGCTAATCGCTTGAATGCGTAGGTGGCTGCGGGTTCGAATCTCGCAGTCTCCGTTGCACACTCTTTGTGGAGCTCCCGGATATAATTCTGTGGTTCTGTAAATTTCCTTGTGCTATCTCCTTCCTGTATATTGACGATGACTTATAAGCGGGCTTGACGTCAAGCACACAGTTCAGATATATGTATTCAATAAACCAATCATGTGGACCATAATGGAGGATATTCCATCTCCGTTTTCATCACGTGGTCAAGGTAAAAACTTCTAGCGTAAAGATGGGAAGGCTCCGTAGACGTTTAATGTAAATCCCCGCTAGCTAATGAAACATTTCATGAGGCAAAGCAGTAGTATCTTCCCTTCTTATCAGTTAGAAGTTCCTTGGGTAAATTACCGGTTTCACGTGACTTCTTTCAGCCTCGAACCCATATTTGGAATATCCTCCATTCTACATTATTCTTTTCCGATAATCTCCACTAATTGTTTCCCCATGTAAGGCGCCTCTATTTGAGAGTGGTGACAGCGTTAGTAAAATACTTACACAATATTCAAAAAATGGAAAATTTCAAAATAATCGACTAAATGGCGGCCGAAAAACAAAAACATCTGCTAGCGATGACAGGAAACTGAGCGTATAGTTAAGGAAAACCGTTTTAAAAGTGTGGGATTCTTGCTCCGAAAATGGAAAGAAGAAGGAGTTGAAGTTTCTACAAGGTACAACATTAAGACGTCCCCATAAATTTAAATTTGAATATCGTGTACCGAAAACAAAACCTCTCATGACTGTAAAACAAAAGCGCATAGGACTGAATTGGTGCAAATCAAAGCGTTTATGGAGCGAAGAAGATTGGAAAAATATATTATTTATTGATGAAAGTATGTTTTGTGTTTCATATGGTAATCAAGGTATTCGAGTTTGGAGAATGAAGCAAGAAGCATTTTATAAAGTATGCCTTAAACGTTCTGTAAAATTTGCTGCTAGTGTCATGGTTTGGAGTTGCATGAGTGCAGAAGGACCTGGAAAGTTAAGCATCGTCTACGAAAAGGTTAACTCTCAGATATATAATGAAATTTTGGAATATTACATGATTACATCATCAGAAGATTTATTTGAAGATGATTTCATCTTTCAACAAGATTTAGCGTCACCGCATACCTCGGTGTCAACCAAGAATTGGTTCTGCCAACGCAACATTAAGCTACTTCCTTGGCCTCCAAACTCACACGACCTTATTCCCATCGAAATCTTATGGTGTATAATGAAGAAAAAACTCCAAGAAAATCCTCCTTCAAGTAAAACTGAGTTAGTGGCACGTATAAAGTCTATTTGGGCTAATATTGATAGAAATGTTTGTAAACACCTTGTATATAGTATGCAAGATCGATTGTACGCTGTTATGAAAGCTAAAGGGAATACTACAAAATATTAACTACCATTTGCTTCATATTCTTAAGGTAACATTGTTGCGTAAAATAAAATATTCTAATATTTTGAACCAATCTAAATTTTATTCTAATATTTTGATGTGTTTCAGTGAGCTGTATACCTAATTTATTGTACTGTATTTTATATCTACTAAAAAACAACTTTTCAAAAGTAAAAAAAAAGCCAAGCAAAAAAAAAAAAAAGAAAAGAAAAGAAAAAAAGGGGAAAGTTGTGGCTAAAAAATAGTGTGATATCAAATTTCCAAGCTAATATTATGGTACTTATTTAACATTTATTATTAAAAATTTACCATATGTAAGTCGAGTACCTAAGTATGCGTTGATAGAAAGCCTTTTCTCCTTTACTAAATACATCATAACGTGTTTCTGAAAATTAATTTTTTTTAATTATGCATGATGGGCTTGGCGGCCATCTTTCCATATTTTACACAATTTTCTAAGCACACAAGTACATTGTTAAGATCGGAAATTCGAAATTGTTGCTAAAGCAAACATTTTATGCTTTTAATTTATGGAAATGAGTGCCTAGAAATTTGTGTCTTAAAATAAAGTTGAAGTAACTTCAGGTTTTATCTTATGATTCTATTTTTTCGGAGGGGGTTAATTAATTAGTTAAAGCAGTAAAAATCAATTTGGTTTTTTTTTCTTCAAAATAAAAGACTTTCTTAATTTATCTGTCTGTAGCCAAAACTAGAAGTTCAAAATTCTTAATAATGCAAACATATTACGAGCTTGTCTGCTTAGAAATTTGTGTAAAATATGGAAAGATGGTCGCCAAGCCCATCATGCATAATTAAAAAAAATTAATTTTCAGAAACACGTTATGATGTATTTAGTAAAGGAGAAAAGGCTTTCTATCAACGCATACTTAGGTACTCGACTTACATATGGTAAATTTTTAATAATAAATGTTAAATAAGTACCATAATATTAGCTTGGAAATTTGATATCACACTATTTTTTAGCCACAACTTTCCCCTTTTTTTCTTTTCTTTTTTTTTTTTTTGCTTGGCTTTTTTTTTACTTTTGAAAAGTTGTTTTTTAGTAGATATCAGTTCTTTTTTTTAAACAGATTATATATAATTGAAATAATTCTACTCGCTAAAATTAGTCCTTGTATAGCCTTTATAAGTAGGGAACAAACACAATAGTATACACTTTGTTTACCTATCATTCATTTTTTAGAGTAATTAATAATTTAAAAGTAAGGAAAGTCAATTTCTTCTTTCAAAGTATCAGTCTTTCTCAATTTATATCGCCTTAAAATTTTCTATGAAGGATGAAAATTTAGTAAAAATCAAATAGAGTCAAAATAAAATATATATTTACAGTTAGTCTGTCAGTTAATTGTTTGTTCTAACTTTTTTTTTGCTGACGGTTTTGCAAAATAAATTTCTCTTTACAAATACCTACGGAAAATCCGAGAATGAAGCCCCGCAGGCATCTAAAGAATCGAAGATCTATCTAAAGAAGTAAATCTAGCAATTCTAGACATGATGATGAAACATTTTTGATAAAAAAAATCTAAAAATTTAAAGATATAAACTGTACATATAACTTCATCTTCATTTAGATCGTGTTATAGAGAAGAAAGAATAAATATGTAATTTTACTCAAGTCTGTTTATCCATACCTATTTGCATAAATGTGAGAATATAATTTCGTATAAAAATTCCCGTAAATTGATTATATTTAATAGTCTATTATTAAAGCCGCATAAACATTAGAATAAAATTTTTTTGCAGTTGAAAATTGCCTGAAATCTTTAGTCTTATCGTTCGTCAAATTTGTTATATGTTTTTTTTTTTTAATACCCAGACACCTTTTCTAAACTCTGACCAAAGATCACAGAAATACTGAAATTATCCAAATACTTATACCTTTCTATCGTATTTCTTTTTTTGAGTGGGGGGAGGGGTGAGGAAGGGCGCTTAAGAACTTCGTTTTGTTCTTAGAATTCTGAATTAATCATTGAAAAGATCTGCCTACGTAAGTCTTGTTGCAGAATTTTCATTAGGTAAGAGTTGCATCAACTTATACATCATGTGAATATATTAAATAACTTTTGTAAAATACTAGATGGGAGCCATTGATATTTTCAGAGCATTTGCCTACATTTTAAACTTAAATTATTTACAACTATTCATTAATTTTCTATACGAATTAAAGAAGTCGTTGTTTCCATGGCAACTGTACCTTTCACTATTGCTTGTTTGTTTGTTTGTTTTATTGAACACATATATATCAGATCACGTGAGGATCACGGCGGGATTTGAACCCGCCCCCACCTACGTTCTCAAGCGATTAGCGGCGTGGTGTCTTATCCACTCAGCCACGGTGGGCCACTATTGCTTTATCTAATACCTAGATACTCAAATTTAACCAGCTGCGCTTAGAATCATGCACATAACAGAGTACATTTATATGTAAGAGTGGTGACACATATGCACAAGTCGTGTACTCATATTCAAGTTTTTGTCCAAAGTACAGTAACTCAGTTTTCATTAACAGACGTGGAAGATTTCGATTAAACTAACCAAAAAAGTTTAAAAACATTGGCTTTCTGATTTGATTTTATTCAAAATCGTCTTAACCAACCAAAGCTAATGTCCGGGATCCAGAGTGTTTACTGCAAACATAAAAAAAGTTTTAAAAAATGCAGGCTTCTGATTGATCAATCTCATCGCGCTAATAGCGTGAAATCTATCTTGATCCCGGTCTATTCAACGTCCTTTAAATATTCGAGAAAGCCTTGACAAGTCAGGAAAACATCACACAATGCAGGCAAAACAAAGAAGAAAAATCATTCATTGGCTCGTTCATATCCACGAGCCAATGAATGATTTTGTTCCTTCGCTTTGCCTGCTTTGTGTGATGTTTTTGTGACGCGTGTCAAGACTTTCTCAAATATTTAAGGGGCGTTTGTTTATTTCACCACCATGAAGCTATGAAAGGAGAGGAGCAGACATGTCAATCTTCCCGTGTGAAAAACTACATAAAGAAAACGAGTTCTTTCCCCCTCTTCTGCCCTTTTCTCTCTTGATTTTGACCGATAGCAGCCCATTTAGCAGTCTCCATAGCAAGATGCAGCTATATATGGCGGACGCAAGGGGGAGGGTGTTAGCGTGACCAATGACATAATAGGCCAGTTTATGACGTTTAAAAGTCACACTGAGTTGGATCATCTTTACACGATGATTAGTACAAAGCGGTGCGCCGATTTTTTTTGTGTCCATTGCCGTGTACAGATAATCAACTCCACACTTAGGAACAGCTTCAAATGACGTCATCTACTTCGAGGCAAACGAAAAAGGACAGGCTACCGCGGCGCTACAGCGTCTAGAATATATAGTGTCGAAATCCAATCAGTCGATCACAGCGATATCTGCAGGATATTTCCCAAAACTCCAAGACAATTTGGTCTAGACGCTGTAACATTTTTTTTAAACGTTTTATTAACTTACATTTGACCTGTGTGCTTGGCGTCAAACCCGCTGTAATAATACGATGTTTACTTTGAAATTTGAAAATATATAGCAGATGTCGCTGCGATAATCTCCCTGGATTTCAGCGTCAGTGCACATTTAAGGGATACACTTTTTAGCGGTTCTTGGATAGCAAATTTCCACATTATGTATTCTAGACGCTGTAGCGGTGCATTACACATGTCTCTTTCTTCTTTAAAAAATATCCTGCAGATGTCGATGCAAATGACTGTTTGGAATTCGACATCGTTGTACATTTAAGGGATTCAATACTTTCGCGCTTTTTTAAGTATTGCTGGGATAGTCGATTTCTACAACATATAATCTAGACGCTATAACGGAGCTATAGTTTCTAGAAGATGTAGTTTAAAAATCGGCTTATTAAAAAAGTGCTAAAAATTGTATCCCATAAATGTTGAACGAGGCTGAATGACGAATGTCGATTACAGCGACATATGGTAATTCCAACATAACTATTTCAAAAGAAAATGTTTCGTTCAGAGAAGATCTAGAAAATGTTGCTCCTATCGACATTTGCCATTCAGTATTTTTCAATATTTATGGGATTCAATTTTTAGCACTTTTTAAAGAATTACTGGAATAGCCGGTTTCCACACTGTGACCGTGATCTAGGTAGATTTTTCTGTGTTATCGTAACGAGATTGACCAATCAGAAGCCAGAATTTTTGCTAACTTTTCACTGTTTGCAAAATTGTACCTGGATACCGGCCTATATTTCTAGACGCTATAACTGAGCTCAGGAATAGTACAGAAAGAACACTCTGTATTTTGATACATTAAGGCCGGGATCTAATTAGGAACAAGCGTGTCTCTATAACGAAGTAGCGACATACGGCCAATAAATGTTTATTGCAAAAAGTGATAAAAACAAATCGTTAAAGTTCTTTACGAGCATGCCATTATCGCCAAGTTAATGCATGCTGAATTATTTCCCTAGTCTAATAGAGATCGTCCATGCGCGTATCTTCTAATGGAGGATATTCCAAATATGGGTTCGAGGCTGAAAAAGTCACGTGGTGCCGGTAATTTACCCACAGAATTTCTAACTGATAGAAGGGAAACAGGAAACTAGACTGTTAAAAATATCGTGAAAAATTACCTCGGTTCTTACAGGTTCTCTATTTTCTGACCAATGAGACCGCTACATAAACGCCTATGAAGCGTTCTCATTGGTCAGAATACAGATAGCCTTTAAAAACAGAGGTAATTTTTCACGATATTTTTAACAGTGTACTACTGCTTTCTCCCATGAACTGTTTCCTTGGCTAGCGGGGATTTACATTACGTAGACGGAGCCTTCCCTTCTTTACGCTAGACGTTCTTGCCTTGACCATGTGATCATAACGTAGATTGAATATCCTCTATTCAAGAAATCGGATTGCCGTACTTTCGACAAAAGCTTGAAAAGAGCATGTCTCCTGTGCATATATCACCACTCTTATGTCTAAAGGCTCTCTGTTATGGTGTTGTTTCTGATACAGCGCCTAGAATACCTAGTGTGGAAATATGCTATCCAAACAGTTCTAAAAATTTGTATCCCTTAAATGTGCGACGATACTGCTAAAATTTCAAGTGTCGATCGCAGCGACATCTGTGGGATTTTCGTATTACTATTATTACACTGTATAGACTAGCAATTTCTTGCAGTTGTAGAAAATATCCTGCAGATGCCGCTGCGATCTGCATATTACAGCAGTATCATTGCACATTTAAGGGATACAATATTTTAGCGCTTTTTTAAGTATTACAGGGTTAGCCGATTTCAACACTATGTATTCTAGGCGCTATAGTTTCTGAGCGCTGTTGGTTAAATTTCGATATTCGTGTTTTAGAGTGAGCAATAGAGAAAAGTACTAAAACTATTGAAACAACAACTTCTTTAATATTGAAATGTATAGCAAAGGAGTTCAGAATCAATGCCTTAAATAGTTTCGAATACGCACTGTTGTTATGACATCAGTACAATTCCTGGATGTGGAAATGCAAAATTGTGTTCAACATAATTGGCCGCAATCTAGATAGATTTTTCGCTGTTAGCGAAACGAGAGTCATTAATCAGAAGCTTGCACTTTTGCGAACTTTTCGCTGTTTGCAGCAATGCAGGCTATTGATTGGTGAATCTCGTTTCGCTAACAGCGAAAAATCCATCTGGATCCCAGCCTAAATTTCTGTAAACATTGCACTTCATCCATGGCACTAAGAAAATGACTCAAAACTTTTATGACATAGGCCGGGATCCAGAAGCAGCAAAAATTCTCAAACATTCTGGCTTCTGATTGGTCAAACTCATTTCGCTAACAGCGAAAAATCTATCTGGATCTCGGCCATAGTTTTCTTCGATGAAATCAATGCAAAAGGATAATATAAAAAATTTTAAAAGACTTCTAAAATGATTTGGCGGATTTATCGCTGTTTGGCATAATTTATAAACTTTAAAATTAATTAACAGTTTTTCGCTAATTAAGAATATAAAATTTGTGTTTTTAAAGCTGAATTTTACAAAAGCACGTAGATTGAGTAAATATCTATCCAAAAATGCAATCCTTACTTTTTTATGTCCATTATTTAAGTCTCTACCTTGATTGAACCATAAATTGTGACGAAGAAAATAAATCGATCATTTTCAGTATCTCGACGTTATTTTAAAAAATCTATATCTCTGTTTATAATTAATTTATGAGGATGCATTTGGTCTCAAATTGAAGATATTTTCCATTAGGTCCTTCTGGTTTTGGTTTTATGTTTCTGCGATGATTGGTTCTTTTGATATGGGAAATTTTACGCTGGCATGTTTGGTTGATTTTACATGGAGAAGTTGTCATCAGTATAATAAGCAGTTACGGTGTCTTGCGTTTTATTCTTGGCGTTTGTTTGTTTGGCGAGGTTAGCATTTTTTTTTCAGCTTGGCTTGGCAGAACGACCGTCCTGCTTGATTATTCGCTAACAGCGAAAAATCCATCTGGATCCCAGCCTAAATTTCTGTAAACATTGCACTTCATCCATGGCACTAAGAAAATGACTCAAAACTTTTATGACATAGGCCGGGATCCAGAAGCAGCAAAAATTCTCAAACATTCTGGCTTCTGATTGGTCAAACTCATTTCGCTAACAGCGAAAAATCTATCTGGATCTCGGCCATAGTTTTCTTCGATGAAATCAATGCAAAAGGATAATATAAAAAATTTTAAAAGACTTCTAAAATGATTTGGCGGATTTATCGCTGTTTGGCATAATTTATAAACTTTAAAATTAATTAACAGTTTTTCGCTAATTAAGAATATAAAATTTGTGTTTTTAAAGCTGAATTTTACAAAAGCACGTAGATTGAGTAAATATCTATCCAAAAATGCAATCCTTACTTTTTTATGTCCATTATTTAAGTCTCTACCTTGATTGAACCATAAATTGTGACGAAGAAAATAAATCGATCATTTTCAGTATCTCGACGTTATTTTAAAAAATCTATATCTCTGTTTATAATTAATTTATGAGGATGCATTTGGTCTCAAATTGAAGATATTTTCCATTAGGTCCTTCTGGTTTTGGTTTTATGTTTCTGCGATGATTGGTTCTTTTGATATGGGAAATTTTACGCTGGCATGTTTGGTTGATTTTACATGGAGAAGTTGTCATCAGTATAATAAGCAGTTACGGTGTCTTGCGTTTTATTCTTGGCGTTTGTTTGTTTGGCGAGGTTAGCATTTTTTTTTTCAGCTTGGCTTGGCAGAACGACCGTCCTGCTTGATTATTCGCTAACAGCGAAAAATCCATCTGGATCCCAGCCTAAATTTCTGTAAACATTGCACTTCATCCATGGCACTAAGAAAATGACTCAAAACTTTTATGACATAGGCCGGGATCCAGAAGCAGCAAAAATTCTCAAACATTCTGGCTTCTGATTGGTCAAACTCATTTCGCTAACAGCGAAAAATCTATCTGGATCTCGGCCATAGTTTTCTTCGATGAAATCAATGCAAAAGGATAATATAAAAAATTTTAAAAGACTTCTAAAATGATTTGGCGGATTTATCGCTGTTTGGCATAATTTATAAACTTTAAAATTAATTAACAGTTTTTCGCTAATTAAGAATATAAAATTTGTGTTTTTAAAGCTGAATTTTACAAAAGCACGTAGATTGAGTAAATATCTATCCAAAAATGCAATCCTTACTTTTTTATGTCCATTATTTAAGTCTCTACCTTGATTGAACCATAAATTGTGACGAAGAAAATAAATCGATCATTTTCAGTATCTCGACGTTATTTTAAAAAATCTATATCTCTGTTTATAATTAATTTATGAGGATGCATTTGGTCTCAAATTGAAGATATTTTCCATTAGGTCCTTCTGGTTTTGGTTTTATGTTTCTGCGATGATTGGTTCTTTTGATATGGGAAATTTTACGCTGGCATGTTTGGTTGATTTTACATGGAGAAGTTGTCATCAGTATAATAAGCAGTTACGGTGTCTTGCGTTTTATTCTTGGCGTTTGTTTGTTTGGCGATGTTAGCATTTTTTTTTCAGCTTGGCTTGGCAGAACGACCGTCCTGCTTGATTATGTAAATGTTAAAATCTTATCTAAACATTCCAGATTTAATTTATAAGAAATTCAATTGCATTTACTTAGTATCCAAAATAAATAAATGAAAAATATATTTTTTTATTACTTTTTCTCAATTATTCTAATATTTTGAACATGAGTTGTAATTAAATTTACGATTTCAAAAATCGATAATTTTAAAACTACTTGTCAGAATGATTTGATATTTTAGCAGAACAATCGTGAGGGAATAGAATTTTGTTTGGCAAAGGAAAAAATAGTTCCAAAATGTGCCGATAGAAGGCGCTGTCAGGGTAATGTCAGAGGAAAGACCAAAAATGTATTAGCTGAACACAGGAATGTTGTTAGCCAAAAGGAAAAAAATAGAGTTCAGGGATTTACTAAAAATTTATTAGTGAAAAGACAAGAATACGTGTTTACAGCGACAACAGCGATAATGACACAAAAAAAGAGCATCATGGAACAAACACCTTACTGATGATTAAGGCATAAATTGTTCGATATGCCTCCGCCTTGTTCTGCTACTAACTGGAAGCGCAAAACTCCACAACAGATCGGAGGGAATCTGTACTGATGAAATGGATGTGCTGTGTGATGCTTGCCTGCAAGTCGGCTAGAGTCTGAATCCGCCCGCTGTAAACAACATTCTTCAGCTACAACCAAAGCCAGAAATCACACAAATTTAAGTCGGGGGAGCGTTGTTGGAAAATGGCGGCTTATGATCCTATCATCTCCGAAATTAGCACTCAGTAGCTGCTTCACAGGAGTAGCAATGTGTGGATGAGCGCCATCTTGCATGAATGTTGTGCGATACACACACTGACGCTGCTGATGTGCCGGAAGGACATGGTTACACAAAAGTGCTTCATACCGCTTGCCAGTAACGGTGCAGGTAACGGGACCCGCAGGTGTATTCTTCTCGAAGAAAAACGTACCGACGATAAACGCTGCCGTTATTCCGCACCACACAGTGACCTTTTCAGACTGAAGAGTTAATGGCTGTAGCTGAGACTGATTCTCGGCCGCCCATATCCTGCAATTTTGCGTATTTACAGAACCTTGCAAATGAAAGTGGGCTTCGTCAGACCACAGAATGTTCCATGGCCATCCGTTGTGCACTTCCATCCGGGCAAGAAATTGTAGTGCAAAGAATTGACGTGCTTCCAGGTCAGCAGGTAGCAACTCCTGCACATGCGTCATCTTGTACGGACAACAGCGCAATATGTTCCGTAGACAATACGCACCGTGCTGTTCGGCATATACAGCATTCGCTCAATTCCCCGTGCACTGCTGATTCCAGCATCACTGTTAGTCTGTTCTTGTAATGCTGTAGCCACATCTTCCCCTGCCGCAACCGAAACTGGTTTCCTTCCTCTATCCCGTTTAACGTCATATGAACCGGTATCTTCGAATTTAGTAATAATTTCTCGCAGACCATTTGTGGTTAATAGACCTCTTTTTACGGATTTTAATGTTCGAAACTTCCTAATAGCTGTAAGTGCACAGTCATCGTTCTTATAAAAAAGCTTCAAGAGCAGAGCGCGATCCTTCAAAGTCCGAGCATCGCCCCCTGAATAATAGGCCTGAGCGCTGACACAAAAATGGCGGCTGCCGAAGGCGGATTTCGTTCAGTGTGTGTACGGTACCTTAAATATTCGTACCAATAACTTTTTAAAGTTTCTTCCGCTTTATTTTCCTGAGATTAAACAAGTCAGATTAATCTTTTATAAAATACTGGTGTCGAAATTTAAGGGACCGTACCTAAGTTAAAAAAATCCGCCTTCGGCAGCCGTCATTTTTGTGTCAGCGCTCAAGCCTAGTATTCAGGGGGCGGTGGTCAGAGTCATGGTGAAGCATTCAGGCCAAGAGCTGGTGCTCTGCATTTTTATGGCAGCTATGTCTGCGGTGCGCATGTCACGTATTAGCAATTTGCATATCTGCAGACAATGACACTGACAGCGCCATCAAGTACAAATGTCTTTAAATATTAGCTTACGGTTCTAATCTGGTAAAGTAAAAACGCTTACACGACGAAAGTGGTGTTTTTAGCAGAAATCGCACCTTTAATCTATCGTATTATTATTATTTATTGACAATTGAGACAAAAAAAAGAGCAAATTTTCACATGTTTTATTCCACATGACCTGAAATTATATTTTGTAAAGTTTACAGAATTTTAAAATGTAAATTGCAAATACTCAGAAAATGTAACACAAGGTGCATACATCCCTTGGAATTAATGAGGAGACTGGTACCACTATCAAAAATGTCTTTTAGGACAGTACGCAGACTGTTAATAGAAATAATTTGAATAATTAAATTTTTGCAAAATACATCCGTGATGCTACTAAAATGCCCATATCCTGGCCAGACCTGCTGAGAGTCTTCTGAATATATTAATATACATATTTTCCACTATATTCGACAGTGTAACAATTTTAATTTTACTATGATAAAAAGTAACCACATGGACAAGAAACATTAGGATAAGCGTGAAATTAAACTGAATTTACTTCAAAAAATCTTTTAAAATTTAAATTTTTGAAAGCACAGAACATATTTAACCATCTTTTCCCTTTTTTCAGAAAACAACAAAGTATGAGACACTATTTTATATAGTTTCCACTAGTTTCTTATCGTTCTCATTGCTTTCATTTTTATAATTATTGGAAGTTTTTGCCTTACTTCATTGCTTAGAAATGATGTTATATATCTTGGTAATTTTTTTCCTTAAATTTATACGACAAAAGTTTCTTTTTTCTTCTTTTTTGAATCCTTAAAGTACCGAAATTTAATAAAAAGCACATTCTTAGTGAAACCCTCCATCCTAATACTTTATTCTAAGCTAATGTGAATTTCTTAAATTATAATTTTTGGGAGTTTTACCCGTCTGAACCCTTTAAAATTCAATTTATAAAACAATTTGGAGTAAGCACACAGATATTAAATGTAGTAAATACACAAATTTTTAAGTTTCAATTTCGTAAATTTCTAGAGAAATTGTCATAATTCCTACTTAACTCTCCTTCTATCCGTCATAATTCTTTTTTTCATGAAATTTTATCCGTTTTATCCCTTTGAAGTATGCGCGTTTGTAAAATCCGTGTATTAGCCTCTGTGATTCATTGAAATGACCTTTATGCTTTGCATTTATTTCTTACATGATGAAACAATACCTAGACTGTAGTACAGGGTTTTGCAGAAGTAATGTCTTTTTTATTTGTATTTGGCAAAACGTCGATAGTTTTGACCTGAATACAAACATGTACGGAACATATAACTGAAGCATCGTCTCTTTCTTTTGCTATTGTTTGTTTATAAATGTTCACACCTAAATGACTTTATTTATGAAAAAAACCAATAAAATACTTGATATCGAAAGTGATTAAGTACATTTAAATTTTTTTGCTTTCACTTACACTGTACTTTTACTTAAATTTAACTGTTTTTTAATTCAAGCTATTAGTAATTTTTATTTTCTGGAACCAGTTAAAGTTACACCATAATGGTAAAAAAGAAACTATTGGCGAATATATGTTTTGGGATTTTTTATTTCCCCAAAATTTATTGGAACACAGAAGCAACATTACATGTTTCTAGTGCAGTTATTCCCACCCAAATGGTGTTGCTTACACAAGCCTCTACTGTTATAGAGGTTACAGAAATTTAAAGTCATCAGTTCCGAAGCGATATAAGTTCAAATCAAACAATGAGACTGTACGATAATCTTATCGCGATTTCTTGAATTTTGGAATTAGGTAAGAAATTGTTTTGTATTTCGACTAACGTTTAAGCCTTTTTTTGTAATTCTCACTTTAATATTATTAAAAATTGTAAGCATAATTTATTTATTGTGTTTATTTTTTAATTTCCCATCAACGTCTTGTATTTCTTACGGGTGTCTCCTACTGACACCGCGACATATTACCATAACCAGTGGTGGACATTGCTGTCAAAAGCTGGTATCTTGATTTCAAAAGACGACGTGAGACAATGAGACAATGTACAACCACTGCGGACGTAACTGAATGTGACGAACTTAATTTGTGCATTAACAAACAGAAATAACAGCAGTATGAATTTTAACAGAAATAACAGCTGTATGAATGAAGAAATATCTCATCCGATGTAGCAGACAAGATGGAATAGCCAGATGTTGTCCCGGTAAATTTTGCCTGGCGGGTGTCGTCCAAGGAGCTCACGTGATAGAGTACGGGGAATTTATGGTAACAAGTTCCCGAGTTGGGCTCCTGATAATCAATAATGTTCTATTATATCGAATCAAGTTAATCTAACATTTATGGCGAAATCTACTCTAGTATGCATATTGGTGGTTCAGTGTATTAATCTATAAATATTCAACGATTAACAGTATAAACTAACATTTAACAACAAAAAAAAAACGTTAAAAAAGTATTTGAACCAAGGAACGACGCATCGCGTCTCGTGAATCTATAAATCAACAACAGATTATTTCATTTCAATTCAGAGCAAGAAAGTTCAAATATTTCATGCTGTGGGTCATTAGGCACTTTACGAATTAGCCGGAACATCCTATCCGGCGTTGGACGGCTGTCCAACTTTATCATAAAACGGAAATGTATTACTATAGTAATGTTTCTGCCTAATACACCTGTTTACATAATGTTTCTGCCTAATCAGTTTAGTCTTTCAATAACAGAAACTGAACAACTTTAATATTTGGCGAAGACTTTTTCCATTTATTGCGTACTTGCTGTTCATTCAAGTTTTCTCGGCTCGAGCTCTGCTATAACTACATTTTTATTCTAGCCTCGATAAACATTCCTCCATATATTCTGAAAAATTTTATTGTCAGTCGAGTTTCACTGATACTGACTTTAACAGCAAACTACCAGTGGAAGCAAATTCCTTCACATCGTAGTCCTGCAGATATCATGTATAGAGGTTTAAACCCTCAGGAAAACTTAACAACTAGCTTATGGTGGCATAATCCTAAATATAAACCATACTCTACAAAAGACTCCAGTGTTACTGTTACCTCAGATGAACTGTATTTACCTGAATTTACAAAACAATCATAAATTAGCTTAGCTTCTACAAAAAATATTTACTTTGTTGAGGACTTTTAAGCATAAGCAATAGTTATTCAAGATTTACATTTCTTTTTGTGTAATTTTCTTTGCAGGTTTCTCAACAAATTGAAAACTTCTAAGGCCAATAGAAAGGTGGGACTTCTAAAAAATTAATAGTTGCAGGATTCAAAAATTAGATTGATAAAAGGGATTTGGGTAACATTTGGGTAACAGGATTCACGTATCTTTGCTAATAAACTCGAGGCCCTTCAAAGGAAGACGAATTAAAAATTAGTGAAGGGAATTGTTTTCATGCTTCTTTTGATGACGAAAATGCCATTCGTGTTAGAGGTAGATTGAAAAAATCAAATATATGATACAATAAACAATTTCCAATCCTACTTCCTAAAAATCAAAAATTGACAATGATTATAATAAGACATTTTCATTTTAAGTGTTTGCATTTTGATTCAAAAACCTTCTTTAACTTGTTATGGCAAGAATTCTGATGTTTAAGGCTTAGAACACTACGAGAAAAATTGTATGCGACTATGTAGTGCGTTTAAAAAAAAACGAAAGTTTATGGAAGAAATTCACGGTAACTTACCCGCTGAACACGTAACTTGTAACTTATATTTCCATTTCTGATTACGCAAATGATTTAGATGCGCTTACAATCTCTCATTTTCTCAATCTTATACCACTAACGGCTACTGCAGACTCCAATTTAACTAATTTGTCAGATAATTTATTAACACTTGAACGACTGGAAATTTCACTCAAGTTTTATAAAAATGTTTTGCAGCAGAATTTTTATTTAAAACTACTATTTTTTATTTAATTAACTTATTTATTCAACTTATTTCTGTGTGATATTTATTTCACTTATTGCATGAAGAAATTTATTGTTCGTATTGAAATATATTCATTTGGTACCAGTCAAAATACATGGACCTTTCATACAAAAAAGTTGCGATTAATCTAAAACAGTCCATAATAATAAAAAAGGGGGTTACCTTGCAAAAGGTCGGGTAGAAGATTTTATTTTTTTAATTTGTTCATACTGAGGCAAGCATGGAAAAACCAAGTTTTCTAACAAAATTTCTTAAGGCTAAATTTTCTGTGGCCAAAAAACAACAAAGTTTTGGGACTTTTTTTGATTTTTTAAAAATATTTGGAGGCCCGTTGGCGTATCATATTATTTGTCAATTACAATATCAAAGAAGACAAAATTCTCTACAACATTCATATTTATAACTTTTTTATACATTTAATAGCAAGGCGCAGTACGCCATTTCAAATACAAGACAATTTTTTCAATTTTCTTAAGAACCGTGAAAAACTTAGTTCTGCCCCGATTATTCAAATGTTTCCCACGGATTTAATTGCGTATGCCAACTTCTCTATATTGATAGCAGTAAATTATGTATTTCAGGGGCGAAACTAGTATTTTTGCACCCGTGGCAAACATGTATTTTGACGCCCCCCCCCCCCCCCCCTTAAAAAGAAAATGAATCGCAAGAATTTTAGTAAATCTCTAATAGCCGGATTTTGAAAATTTTAAGTGTGTAATCATTAAATACGCAATGCTGATCTACGTAATCAGCTTTGTCAAATATCGATTCATTAAAACCTTGAAAACAGAACCGAAATATTCCGCTTGAAACAGGTTTCCATTTTAGAAGGTACAACTGTTCATTTTCTTTCTCTTGAAAATACATAATTTTTTCTTTAAAGATTAGATTCCGTATATACAGATTTCATTTTCGAAGATTTTACGGTAGTTGAGTTACGGAAGTTAGTGTAAAGGCGTTTAAAGTCACAGTTATATAAATTATGAGACTAAATTTGTCACACGAAGTCATTCGCAAGGTAATATTAAACCTATGGGAGCGTTCTTGATAAATACCTCGATTGCATTTTATTACTTTAAAAACAATTTTTTTTCCTGAGATACCTGAGATCAATACCCAATGTTGTGAATTTGTACTTTTTCGGCTTTATACATCTAGATGAACAATGAACATGATCCAGGTATCTCTTTTATTCAGGATAAGGATATTCCTTTGAAACGGGATGCTAATAATCCTACAATAGTGCCATCAAAGAGAAAAAAATATCATTAAATACCCTATAGAAATTATTATTATTAAAATACATTTTTTTCATTTAGCTTATGGTGTCATGTTGGTACTTTTTTTATTGTGTAGGGAAAGTGGAGTTGAATGAGACAGGTGATCAATGCGAAAACAAAAATGGTTATGTGGTCTACAATAACAAATAAATTGGTATTTCATTTGATAAATGGTATCACTGAGATCATTAAACAGATACAGTTTCAAAACAGTACTTATTACAGGAGATTTAGAATATTCCACAAAGTGTATTTTTCAACAACCAAAGTAAGTTTTTCTGTTTTAGCTTTAGCAATTAATAGATAATCTTAAAGTGTTATATATATTTGCAGGCTAAAATAATATAATCTCTTGTTATATTTATTGATATAAGTGGGGGGGGGGGGGGGAATGACAATATTTATCAAAACTAATCTTTGAAATATTTACATGAAACTAGTGATCTGAAATATTGTATATATACAGAATTTTTAAATTTTACAAGAGATAAATAATAACATTAGTTAGTGAAATAATCTGTTGTCAATTTTTATTGTATCTATTTTATACGGTAAAAATATTTCTTACATAAACTATATTTATTTTTTGAGTCCGCCTTTTTATATGGAACTACAAAACAATGTTTGCTATCGTTAAAACAGTAAAACATTAAAACACATGTTATCTATAATTGGTAAATAAAATATACCATTGTAGTGTGGAATAAAATATGTTTTTCGCAAATTTTCATACCTATCCCATTGATTCCTGGAAAAATATGTATGCATTATAAAAATTATAAAATTATTATAATTCAACACGAATTTTTTCTTAATTGAAACTATCGCGGCAATAACTTACTACATATTGAAGCATTCTTTCAAACAATGCTTTGAAAATAACATTGTATACACTTAAATTTACTGTCTAAATATGAAAATTGTCTTATTCATCTACACTCTGCCCTACTTTTAAAATTATATAAATTTATAGAATATAAAATGTCTGTTGGAATGAAAATATAGACATGGATGTGTAAATAACAGATAATTTACTGCTACCAATTTTTTAGAGTCAACATATTCGATTAAATCCGTGGGGAACATTTGAATAATCGGTGCAAAACTACCTTTTCTCGGTTTTTAAGAAAATTGAAAAAAATGTCTTCTTTTTGAAATGGCGTACTGCGCTTGCTATGGAGTGTATAAAAATGTTGCAATTATGAAAGTGGTAGAGAATTTTATCTTCTTTAATATTGTAATTGACAAATAATATGCTACGGCAACGGGTCTCGAGATATTTTTAAAAAATCAAAAAAAGTCCCAAAAATTTTGTTTTTTTTTTTTACCACAGAAAATTTAGCCTTAAGAAATTTTGTTAGAAAGCTTGCCCCAGCATAAACAAATTAAAAAAATAAAATCTTCGACCCGACCTTTTTCAAGGTAAAATGTACATTTCCCCTGGACTATATACAAACTACACATTATGGCAGCGTTGGAAACGTGAATCATTGCCAAAAAAGATACAAATGGCAGTTTTAAAAATAATGTTAGACCTGGAGCGATGGTGACTGGTAATCTAGGATGGTGCAATGACAACATACCTTGTACTACTTGTAAAATGTAAATGTCAAATCAGAGAAAGAAAAAGGGGCAAGAGTAAGTCTTGTTAAAACTAAGTGAGCGTCCTATAAATAAATTGGCCGTTTTACTAATAAAGACTGAATAATAGCCGAACCTATTTCTTTTCATTTGATCATATATATTGAAATTTTAAAATAATTATATTATTTATATTTTCATATTAATCCTTGTCATTGCATTTGTTATTTATTTTTTAATGTGTATTTGAGCTCGTATTGTACCAAATGTATTAGACTTGTTCTGAAATTAAGTGAAACTTTCATTTTGGCAATTATAAAAAAAATAAAAATTCAAATTGTTATATATAAGCTGAGTTTCTAACATTAAAAAAAAAGTGTTAAGGATAAAAAAAAATCATGATTGAAGATTAAGGTTTAAATTCTTTTATTTAAATTACATTTCGTTTTTCCTAGAAGCATGTAGGTGAAACATACTGCCCAATATAAGGTAATTCGGAGGAAGACGCAAGTTTGTTCCTATTACTTTTTTGTGTCAACAGACGGCAATACTGACCGGCTTGTGTCAGGAATCTTGTCTAAGTGTGCACGTGGTTTGTGAATTTATCTTAATTTGTTGCCTTTAATTGCTGTTATTTTTGGATCTAGTGAGCATTTAACCTGTTGAGAACAGCCCTTATTATATTCCGTTGCTTATATTTAAAGTTCATAAACTGATGTTTTATTTTAACCTCTTGAAGGGCACCGGTATATTATATATACCTGTTAATTTTAATTCCCAAATGGAACATTGGCATCAGAATTTATGAATTATTTTTTTCTTTATACAATGTACGCGAAGAATAGCTTTTATTTACTTTCTTATAAGTTTGTTCATAAAAACTGGTGTCATTCAATCGTTTTAACATTTTTACAACAGAAGTACTTTGCCCTTGAAGGGGTTAAATGAGATATTAGCAATATAAGTGAGTTCCGCATTCTATTACACACACAAGGCAAGAAGAAGCGGCCATATTCTTTCAGCAATACGAAAATAAGTGTGTATGGTATCTTCCCCCTATACTTGGGGGAAGACACAACATGGTTCAGAAATAAATTAAAATGAAAACAAAATGAATTAATTCTTTTCTGTCTTCCAAGACACACTACCAGTACTCACAGCCACTTAGTAACTCATTTTTCAAAGGAAAAAAAACATATTGGCGACAAGCCTTGAACGCCTGGATCCACAGCAAGCCATGTCGTAAACTTTCAAAACATCAGTTTTGATCTTTTCTGAATACAACTTTGAGCAAGGCGCCACAATAGGAAATGACACTTCCCGGTTTTCAGTTTCTGGGATTTATTCCTATAACTCACAACTCACAAGCAATCCTAGAACAGGCGTTTGCTATCACTGGTGGTTCCATTAATGATAGAGCTGTCGCTTCCACAAGCGACGCATGTGACAATAGGCCTACACAAGCAGTTGCTCCCTCCAACAGATCTTGTGGGCCTATACCAGCAGTTGCTTCTACCAACAGATAATGTGTGCCTGCACCAGCAGTTGCATCTAGTCGCAGTGGATTGTCCCCAGCGGCTGCCTCCAACAGCGCAAAGCAATCAGTCATATTCCTCAGGTCAGAATACCTAAGCCATCAGGGCGTAAGAAACAAACATCAGAGGTTTTAACTACATCAGAGGGAAGAAAAACTGAGCGGGAAAAGGCAAAAGAAATAAAAAGGAAACCTTCGAAAAAACAGAAGTAAAAGAGACGTGCTAGCTCGTCATCCTCAAGCGAAGGAATTTCTCTGGATGCCAGTGGCGATAGTTTTGATGAGGATAATGATGATGATTTTCTGTGCTGTATGTAATGGATAATTTTACGCTAAACATGATCTGAAGTGTGTTTGGATTCAGTGTTTGAAATGCAAGAAATGGTTGCACGAAGATTGCAATGGGGATCATTTGCACTGAATGAAATATTGTGCAGGCTTGTACCATTATTAGTTTTAGCAATGAAAATAATAATTAAAAAAAGGTTTCAGTTTACAGATTTGTTTGTTTGACTATAGTTATTGTTAATTCACATGTAATGCTCCAATATTAGTCTTATTTTTCTTATTTTTGGTGGTGTTGCGTCTTCCCCGTATATATGGAGGAACATGGCACAATTATTTAACATTAAAATTGTCAATCATTTAAACACTGGGAAAGGGATTGATGAATGTACATAACAAATTAAATATTAAAGAGCTTGGTGGTATATTTTTTCTTTATCTTATCATTTCAATTTTGGCTCTACTAGGCAACACATGGTATTATGTGGCGTTTTCCCCGAATTTCCTTAATTATGAATATAAAATTATTTTAAAATAGAAATAATCATTTCATAATCAAAAATAAATCCTTTAAGCACACTTAAAGTGTTGTTTAATCAAGAAATGTTACCTCCGTGTTACAACAACGGCATGGGTGTGGCATCCATGGAGGTGACAGATCAGAAAGCAGAACTAATATTTTCTAAACTGTGCACAACATTCATATATGCTGCTTGGATATACGATTAAATAAAAACAATTCAAAGGTACTTATTAACAGAGTTCTGCTATTTTTTAAACTGGCATAATTAATGACACTATCGAGTTGACATCTTAAAAAGTACATTATGGTAACTAAAAGTGTTAAATTAAAACCAGGTAAAATAACATTTTACCATGCTTCCAGAAATGTTCCATACAACAAATCGCTTCCTGTATTTAGTTTGTACTCTAAGTATTATGCTCGACATAATAGATTTTTATAAAACTATAATTGATTTTCTATAGAAGTGTATAATTCTAGGGACTGTGTTGTCTTGGGCTGTAATTTTTAATATAGAGTGGCGGTCAAAAGTTTCCGGCCAGCATAAAATTTTTGGTTAATTTGTAAGTATACCCATATGAAGAGGAATCTCAAAGTGATACTTATACACTTTATTGACATAACAGTTAAGAACTTATTTATGGAATAAAAAATAAATATTAATGCATTTAACTGACATAATTAATTGCAAAAGAAAACGCATGTTCTCAAAAGTTTCCGGCCACCTTGGCAAGTTTGGAAGAAAAATGGTGTTATAACCGAAAATAACAGTGATCAACAACATTTACAATTAGTATGTTGTATTCATAAATTTAGCAATAAGTACTGCGGCGCAGCAACGTGGCATCGATTCAATGAACGGTTGTAGATCGTCAATGGTCAGTTTTTTCCACGGTTCTTGCAGTTTTTGTGAAAATGCTGCTGAATTGGAATATTTATAATTCCACACACGTTTTTAAGTTAGTTTCAAAGATTTTCTATTGGATTCAGATCGTTTGATTGGGCTGTCCATTTCAAAAGAGGAATTTTTTGTTTGCGAAAACCATTGCTTGACGAGCTGGCATGTATGCTTTTGGTCGTTATCATGAAGAAACAAATAGTTGCGACCACAAATTTTCCCCCAATAAGTTAGCAAATGATCTTGCAAGATATGCTTATGCATTGCACTATTCATCTTACAGCGGATTTCAAATAACGGACGGGCACATTTTCCAGAAAATGCTCCTCACAGGATAACGTGTCCTCCGCCATGCTTCATTGTAGGAATAACATATTTCGAATCTTGTCTTTTGTTTTTAGGTCGTCGGTTGTTGTGTCTGTTATTAATCCCAAAAAGATTGAATGTCGATTCATCGGAAAATAGTGCTTTTTTCCAGTTTTCACTTGATCAGTCTTTGTATTCCTTGGCAAACGCCAGTTGGGTCCTCTGATTTTTTTTACTTATGAAAGGTTTTTTTAACACCGAATGTTCCATAAAGTCCTACGTCACGTAACCGTCTTGACACAGACTTATTTCAGTAACATTTTAACACCGTAAGTCTCGGGGAATATCAGCGGCATTTTTATGCGGGTCATCAACTGCTTTTCTCCTGATAATTCTGTCAACAAGAATAGTAGTTTTTCGGTGCCCCCCGGACAGTGGTAAGTTCCGAAGGCCATGACTAGCTTTATAATTTTTAAATATCGTTCACAGCAAATTTTCCGATCCACAACTTTGCCGCAATCTCACGAGACGGTTGTCCCTTTAGCGACAAACAAATTACTCGTTTAGGAACAATAAATTGTTCAACTTTCCATTTTTGAATTTCAAATACGTTATTCGCGTTGACTAATTAACAAACAAAGCCATAAAAACAATTTACTGATAGCAAAAACTAACGGATGACGAATGGCCGGATACTTTTGCACACACGAATTTCGAATTCCTCCCCGTTGCACAAGAATCTTCAGAATCCAATCAAAATGATCACGTGGTCAGAGGTAATTTGCTTATTCCTAACTTTTGGAGCAATTGTGCTTCTTCTTCGCTAAAACGTTCTGTAAAACAAATCAAAGAAACTAACTGGCCGGAAACGTTTGACCGCCACTGTATGCTTTCAAAGTTTACGTTTAAAAAGTACATAAAGTACATCCATTTTTAGGTAGCTTTCATTACAAAAAGCTACCTAATGCAGCCGTTCGGAGGAAAGCGATTTCAAAAAATTTTAGTATATTTTCATCCATCAATACCCCCAGACCCCGAAACCACCCTCGTTCAAATGTTGATATATGTATATATATATACATTATATATATATATAGATATATATATATATATCAATATATATATATATATATATATATATCTGATCTTTGTCACACTGTAACTCTCGTATTTATGAACCGATTGAGATGAAACTCGGTGCGTACATATTACATACCAATGTCTCGACCGAGTTCGTTGGCCAGCTTCATCCGACATCTTGTTTAAAAATGGTGGCCATTTAAAAAAAATTAATTTAAAATTTGAAATGTGGTACCAAAAAATTGAAAATTAAAATTTTTTTTCTTGTGTGTTTGACCTTGATACAAATATTCCGGAGCAGTTTCTGCATCTGAAGTGATTTTCTGTGTAATTTTAGAAGAGGGATGGTAAGGAATCTAAATCCCAGGGACAGGGTTCAAAAAATAATATCAACCGTAAATATGTGTACAGGTTAATTTTTGCTACATATTTGTATAAAACAATTGTCCCAGTTTCGGAAAAAAATTCCATCGAATTACTTTTATTGAAGCAATTTTATACAGACAGCTCCAAACTTAAAAATCAGCATCAGGGACATGGGACGGTATAGTAGTTTTATTGGTATTTGGACCCCCAATATCGTCCAAAACTTATTTATCTCGTTAATATTGTTATGCAGTCATGCAATGGGATGTTTCCCAGTATATGAAATAAAAAACAAAACAAGAATATGTACTAAAATAAAAATTATTATTCAGGGACATAAAAGTCAAAAGATTGTAACAATGCCCCATATATGTGTACGTGTACTCATGTACAATTTACACGTTAAGCTGTGTATTTCAGAGTTATCTGATAACTTTTTATACACACTTAAACAGCTTAATGTGCTATCATCAAAATACACAGAACAATGTGTATTTTGAAATCGACACAACAGTCGTGTATTTGGAAATTTACACGCCATTTTACTCATATAGACAAATCTTTTGTTATTTTTTTGTCATCCATATACCTGTTTTAATGCGTAAATTCACGCATTTATTTTTTAGTGGGCAGGTACAACAGTAAAAAATCCCTGCCGGCTTGGGCCTACAGGCAGAGGTAGATTTCGAAGTTAAGTACTAAATTCACCAATAAAGCTTAAATCAAGATTAGAGAGAAGACCAGTTCCTTCACTAAGAATGAACTTTAGGGGGCTAAACATTTTGTGAAAATTCTAATATACATGAATACACACACATGTATATGGAATAGGTTAAAAAATAGCTAAAGCAAATTCAGAGAACCTCAAAGTGTTAAAATACGTTAATATTTCCATAGTCGGGTTTTTATCATGCTTTAATACATTTCTTCAAACTCAAATGACGTTACATATTCACATGTTGAGGTCCATTTTATTTGCAATATGACGCAATATTTTGTTTTTGTTTTTAATTCGTCAAACTAATTATTTCATTTTGAGTTTAAATGCGAAATCTTGCTCTAGAAAACTTATGACGTAATATTCAATTTGTTTTCAATTCGTCAAACTATTTATTTAATTTAAAGTTTTACGTGAAAATCTTGCAATAGAAAAGCAATTATATATATATATATATATATATATATATCCATATATATATATATATATATATATATATATATATATCCATATATATATAGGGGAGGTGGGGGATGAATGGGACATTTGCACGAAAGAAAATATTTATTTTAAATAATATTTTTTATTTATTATTAATATTATATATCACATTTCATATATAAGGTACTCGACTACATAGACCAGGCAATAGAGACCGTATAGGGACTCTACCTAGCAAAATTAATGGTAGTACTGGAAATCGGCTTTCTAGATGTTTTTTGGGTCGCTGAATCCGAGTTTCTAACTTCCCACCAAAATTTCCCCCGGCAACCCCCTCCCCCAAATTTTGCTAAAAAGCCCCCAAAAAAGGTTTTTATTTAATTTTTTTTACTGTTTTAGGGGAAAAGTATCTAGAAATTCAGAAAGTAGACAAAATTTGCAACAAATTAGATATATGACATTATGATTTAGGATAAACGGGGAGAGAGGGGGCTGCCTCGGAACATTCCCCCGCGCTTTTCTCAGAAACCAATTTTTTTCAAAAAATCAATTTTTTTTTTTTGGGGGGGGGGGGTTGCCGGGTGAAATTTTGGTGGGAAGTTACAAATTCGGATTCAGCGACCCAAAAAACATAAACTGAGTCGAAATTCAGAACTAGTATTAATTTTGCCAGATAAAATCCCATATTGCCTGGACTTCATAATTTAGTGCACGTAGCACCGCAGTGCATGTTCAGAGGCAGCCCTCACCCTCCCCGTTCATCCTAATTCATAATGTCGTACATTTCTATTTGTTGCAAATTTTGTCTAGTTTCTGAATTTTGTAATGCTTTTCCCCTAAAACAATAAGAAATTTAAGTTAAAAACAACTATTTGGGGGGGGGGGTTCGGGGGGAGGGGAAATTTTGGGGGGAAAGTTAAAAATTCGGATTCAGCGACCCAAAAATCTTAAAGTAAACCTTATAGAAAAAGTTCGGAGGGGAGATAGGAGGGCGAATGTAAACGTGTGAGTGGTTAAGTGGAATTGCGCAACTTAGTTTACGCAGCACCGCGTGCATGTTCCGAGGCAGATCCCCCCTTCCCCTTCATCCTAAGTCATAATGTTTTATATCTAATTTGTTGGAAATTTTGTCTACTTTCTGAGTTTCTAGATACTTTTTCTCTAAAACAATAAAAAATAAGTTTTTTTTGAATAAAAACTTTTTTTGCGGGCTTTTTACCAAAATTTGGCGAGGTTGCGGGGGAAATTTTAGTAGGAATCTACAAATTCGGATTCAGCGACCCAAAAAACATCTAGAAAGCCGATTTCTAGTAACACCATTAATTTTGCTAGGTAAAATTCCCTATTGCCTGGACTAACATCTCTACACAATATTTATTCTTTATTATTATTATACAGTAAAATATTATAAAATAAAAAAAGAGCTCCTCTTTGTCCCAATCATCCCCATAGCAGGGATGGATGGGACACTAATAGGGATGAATGAGACACAAATATTTTCCTTCCTGCATTCAACGTTACTTAATAAAAATTTTAAATTATAAACTTTTATGGAATTATATTTTTTATTTATGATCTTATAATATGGCTGTTATATCTCAGCGTTGGTAATCATTTCTTTTACTGCAGTTCTAACTTGTAATGCAAACTTTGGCTGTCTATCTGTTTTTTTTCCCCACTTACGAGATATTTTAGATATGAAATGAAAGTGAAACTTTTCTTTGAAATACGGCTTAGCTATTAATTTTCATTCACAACTTATTAATTAATATTAATTAAATGTATCTTAGATATCATGCACAACTGAAATTATGTTAGGGGGAGTGGGGTTTATTTAAGCAAAAGTTCAAAATTCAATATAATTTCCCCACATTTGATCAATAAAATATACTACTTTTAACAATTTTATCTATTTTGATAAAGTTTAGATAGAATTGTTTTGCTAAAACGTTTAATCTTTATTACAATACAATAATTAAGATAATTTTTAATAAGAAACAACTTTATATGATACGAATACTGTTTAATACTATTAATTAACATAAATTATTAATTTATCCACCTATATAATATTATTTAGTTATAAATAAATTTTTTTAACATCTCTAGAGGTGAATGAGACAGTCCCATTCATCCCGATTTGCAAATGTCCCAATCATCCCCATGATGTATATATTCAATTGTCAGCCATCTTGCCTCAGAAATTATTTTGTCACAATGGTTAATATTCATTCATTTTAATTACCAATATTGAACCTTCAAATAAATAACTACATCATATCTTAATTGTTTATATTGTATAAGATATTTGACAACTTCAAATGTAAAAACAAATTACTTTTAAGCATAGTTTCATGAAATGCAACTTTGAAGAAAAATGAAAACAGCCATGTGGTTTTCCTTTTGGTTCTAAAGTACGCTAGGGTAGTGCCATATATGAGAATAAGAAGCAACTTAAAAAAATTTTTATTACCTGAAATATTTAGAATGTCCCATCCATCCCCATCCCTTGTCCCATTCATCCCCCAGCTATCCCTATATCTGATATTTGTCAGACTGTAACTCTCGTATTTATGAACCGATTTGGATGTAATTTCGTGTATACATGGTACATACCAATGTTTCGACCGAGTTCGTTGGCCAGCTTCATCCGCCATCTTGTTTAAAAATGGCGGCCATTTAAATTAAAAAAATTAAAATTGTAAATTTGGTAACAAAAAAATTAAAATTGAAAAATATTTTTCCTTATGTGTTTGACAACTTATGTGTTTGATGATACAATCGTCTATATCGTAAAAAATGGCTGAGTTATAGCACTTTGAATTTATAGCGTGGCTGACATTTTGAAATGACCTGATATTTGTCAGGCGATAACAGACGTATTTATGAAACGATTTGGACGTACCTATGCGTGTACATAGTACATACGACTGTCTCGACCGAGTTCGTTCACCAGCTTCATCCACCCTCTTGTTTCAAAATGGCGGCCATTTAAAAAAATTTTAAAAAATTAAAATTTAAAATTAGGTACCAAAATATTGGAAAATGAAAAAGATTTTTTTTATGTGTTTGACCTTAATACAAAGATTCAGGAACAGTTTTTGTTTCGTCTATATCTAAACAAATGGCTGTGTTATAGCATTATGAATTTCTATTGTGGCTGACATTTTGAAACGACCTGATTTTTGTCACGCGATAACAGGCGTATTTATGAACCTATTTGGATGTAAGAAGGCATGTGGATAGTATATAGCAATGTCTGGACCAAGCTCGCTGGCCAGATTCATCAGCCATCTTGTTTCAAGATGGCGGCCATTAAGTAAAAAAAATATATTTAAAGTGAGGTGCAAAAAAATTAGAAATTGAAAAAGGTTTCCTTCTTAAGTATATGACCTTGATATAAGGATTTTGGAGCATTTTTTGTTTTGTCTTTATCTTAAAAAATGGCTCAGATATAGCAGTTTAAATTTCTAATGTGGGTGACATTTTGAAAAATCTGATTTTTTGCCTGGGACAGCACTCGTATATATAAACCGATTCCGATGTGATTGAGCATGTGAACAGGAATTACTAAGATCTCGACAGAGTTCACTGGTTAGCCTCATCCACCATGTTGTCTTAAAATGGCAGGCACTTCAAGATATCGCCGAATTTGGCAACCAAATATAAGTTACTTTAATTAAGACCAGCATGGATAAAGCTGACTAATTTCACGAAATTCTCATTCATAATGATTTAATAATGATAAAAATTAGTATTGAATCTCCTATAATCGGTTTCCACTAAATTGAGCTTCGTGTGTTTGAATAATATAAGCTGGCTTTTTAAAAATAAGTAATATGAAAGCTACCTCTTCCTCCCGGCTCTTTCCGGAAGAACTTTTTAAATTCATACATTTAACGCGGTTCTTTTTCTGCATCTTACGGGGCACAGTTGTGTTGTCAGGTAGAAACTGGCATGGAGAGACACACCATGGAGGTGACATTTAGTATAATTTTAATTTATGTAAAATTGTTTTAAAAATCAAATTTATTCTAAAGTGCTTTTGATATAAGTTTTAGATGTGACTTCATCGATCATCTAATTAATTGAACGATTATTTGCATTAAAGTAAAAAAAAATTGGTTGGGATTAAACTTTACACTTAATTTTAGAATAAGCCGTTAGCATATTGTTATTTTTGAATTGTAGAATTTCTTAAAGTTTAAATTATTGATTGTCGATCAACATTGTAATGTCGGGCGGGCTCTTCATGCCTGCTTTGCTCATGTAACTACTACCAAACGCAATATTGGCGTCTGTCCAAAATTAATGAAATTTTGTTGACCTCTGTTGCGAGAATATTCTAAAACTAAAACACTATAGTTGTTTTGGAATATGATGCATTTGGCATCTTAAAATGAAATATTAAACTTTGTTTCAAATATTTTGTGATAATTTATAAATTTTAAGTCACAATCCATTAAATGAAGCAACAATTACCAAATAATCCCAATGTTTTAAAGATTATGTGTGTAATTGATTTGTTACTTACGGAATATTTTGTGTGTAGAAACTGAGAGTATTGTATAATTAAAGAAGAGCGAAAAATCCTGCATCACGGCATAGATCATGAAACACTTTCCAACACCGTCTAAATATTGTTAAGCAATTTAAATTTTGCTCATACAATGAAATGAGTTATCTAAATAAACATATAAAAGCAGTAAAAATTAATTTTCAGCAATTGCTGTCCATAGCCGGTAATGGGTGGCAATTCTTTCGCGAAGCCCTGTATATGATCTACAAACCTTGTAATAACCTAGAACTTAGTTAAGTTTTAAAATGCATATCACAGCTGAAAACGCACATCCAGCAGTTGCGGCTCATAATCAGTCCTGTAAACGAATCATTTTGAGTGCATCTGTAAACAATGTATAAACTCTGGATACACAGCAATCTGTAGGAAACATACTGAAGTGCACCTCAGAATTTATATAAATTCCATTGAAATAGTGCAAAATCTATTAAATTATACTGCAAAAGATTTTTATCAATAGATTATCATATAAAGGAATTTTTTTATGCATTCCTGTAAACGAACTTTAAATTCAATTTACTCTGTAATGTAAAGAATTGATTTTGCAATCTGTTTCAGTGAAGCATATATATTCCATTATGTTTGAAACAGTGTGACATCATTATGCAGTGAAAGCATTTTTTCCCTATTGACTGTAATATAAGAGAAACTTTTGAGTGTTCCTGTACACGAACTATCATTTCTAACTATTCAATACTCTACAGAAACATGTTTTTCACTTCAGTGATGCATATTAATTTCATTATGTTTGGAATGGTGTAACATCGTTGAAATGCGCGGAATAGTTTTTTTTTTTTTCATTGACCATAATGTACCGGAATAATCTTGAGTGTTCTTATAAACTAACCATCAATGGCACAAACATCATTTTGAATACAGAACATACCACGGTAAACCTTAATAGATTGGAAATTAAATGACAACCCGACTATATCTAAGGGAATATTAACTACGAGTACCTAATTTTTGTTCCTTAGGTCTAACTCTGTGATACATATCAATTTCATTATATATGAAGTATTTTTACATCATTAAAATGCATCGAAAACGGTTCTCTTCTCCATTGATCGTAATGTAACGGAATAATTTTGAGTGTTCCTGTAAACTAACCATAAAAAGTACACACTTCATTTTAAATACGGAACATACCATGGCAAATCTTAATACATTGTCATTACATAATAATTCGAGTATATCTACAAGTATTAGGGTGGATAGAAAAGTATAGGATTTTTTTTAATTACTTTTGGCGTGGGGTGTAAAAGTTGTATTTTATGTATATTAGTTTCCATTTATTTCTTTTTTGAAATTCGTTCAATATCTTCCGGTGCCCCAACCGCATCAAAAATTGTAATTTTTATGAAAATTTATAGTTTTTTTTATTTTTTATTTTTTTAAATTAGGGTAAAACCACCAGCGATGACCCAGTAAAGGACGAATTTTTCGGCTTTTAGCTAATAATTACTATGCCGTGCGAATTTTTTTCATACCGATGTTCAAAATATAACAAAAAAGGATGGAAGAAGACCTTCGTGTCAAGAAAATCACCAAAATATAAATTTATTCCTTTAGAAGATTTGTTTTACTAAAAAATACAGAAACATCAGTAATGGCCCGCTTTTCATCCATAATGGCCCATCACTTCATTAGTGATGGCCTACCAAAGTCGATTCTTCATTTTCTGATTATTTTTGCAGAATTTAGCCCTGATATTTTGGTGGCTTCTTTGTTGATCATCTTAACTCTTTTGTTGGCCATCTCAGCTTTCTTTTTTTCGTTTTAAAGCTCTTTCTCTCTATTTTACTTCTTTTTGTTGCAATTCTTCTTTTTCTGTACTGTGAATTTATGCAGCTCGTTCCATCTTTGCGATGTCAGGATGAAAGGCATTCTCTCCGATCTCCTCTTCCCTTTCCTTTCTGGACTAAGCCGCCATTCAAGGAATTCTTTTAACCGTTGAGAGCGGTATTCAGGTGTGGTAATAGTATTCTCTTTATTTTCCGGCTCTGAAAAACTGTCGTCGAAACTCTTGGGCTTGTGGTGAACAATTCTGAGATTCATAGGAATTTTTTTGAAGGTGTTGCTGTTACTGAAGCTCGTACTTGGCTTGCGCACCATGATGTCTACTTTGTATGAATAATCCTCTTCAGCTAGATCCGTTACCTGGTTTGAATGTTTGTTTTTTTACTCCAGAATATTATACCAATGGCGTAAAGCTTCTAATTCTTCACTTGGTGGTTGTTGAGCATTTTCGACTTCTTCATTTCATTCTCATCGACGACTTGATGGAAGTCCGCAATCCATATATTTATCAGTGTACTGTTTGGAGCCCCATTACAAGCGGTTTGAGTTGAAACATCACCCAGCATCATCACGTCATTGATCACATCATTGATGTGACCCTTTCACTTTGAATAATCTACAGCGTCTGCACTGAGTGGATAGTCCATTTGCCCTGAAACCATTTTTTATTGCCATCGTCATGTCGTTTTCTAGTGCGATTTTCATCGCGATGTGAACGTTAGTCATAGCTTCATGTGGATGATTTTTGCGCTAGCGAAGAAGGGTGAGCTGAGCTTCCACTGAGCTTTTAGCAGACGAAAAGCAGCTACGTCGCAAGTTTGAAGCATGTGGGTTTCATTTGAGTATAAAGCTATCAAAATTATCTGCAGAGATTTGAAATGTTCACTGGTTTCACACGTAAGATGCGTATTGTGCCTATCAACAAATAAAATTACCGGCAGTTTAACACTTGTCTTTGCTAGAAAAAGGGCGAAGACATTTCCTATCCATTCATAAAATGTAATAATAGCTTCATTCATAATAATAGCATCTTTTAACATTCTTTTAAACACTCAGAATTTAAAATTATAAACAGAAATTATTAAACTCTTACCTTTCGTAAAACTTGTTTTTACTTCGGACCGTATCTCTAAAAATTCCTTTACGCTCTCTGTAACATCTCACTTTCATCTGGGGAATAATTTCTTTGCACAGTGAATAATCCAATTCCTTAGGAGAATTTCCTCATCGGTTTTCAAAATTGAGTGAGGTCCTCTTTGTGGTTTTTTCCACTCAATCTTTGTTTCAATGTACACCTTGGTCTTTTAAGGTAAGATGCTGCAGTTCTTACAAACATTCCATGTTTAACAACATCAACTGCCTTTTAAACTTGATCCTCCTGTTCTTTACTCAATTTCTTTGGAGCCATTATCTCTATTCGGAAATAAAAAAAGAGATAGCTGTACTAACACAGGAGAATAGCAGAATTAAAGTTTTATTGTTTGCTTAGCTTGATGCCAAAAGGAAAAAATATTGGAACTGTATCATCTCAAGCCATGAATTAGTTATGAGATGCCTACACACTAGCGTGTTCATAATAAAAGTAACATGCAAGTCACAATTTCAATTTCTCTAAATAATTCCAAGTAATTCGTAGTTTAGAGTTTTCTGAGTTCATTTAAGCTTTTTAAATTTTGATACATTTTAGAAACCATTCTTAATGACCATTTATATCTTATAAATAACCACCACGATAATTTGTAGTTTCTAGCCCCCAAAATATCAAAGAAATTGAAACTTTAGAACTTTTTTCTCCTCCATTATTTTTAAATTGCGATTTTTTTAAAACAGTGTTGTGTGAGAATTTATGTCTTAAATGTAACAGCCACGTTAAATTTCAAGTTTATATTTCAAACAAGAACATAGAAATCGCAATTTAGAACGTTTGCTGCTGTTTTGACCCTTTTAAATTTAAAACTTTTTAGAAAACATTCTTGACGAGCATTTGCATCTTAACCATCATAACACACGTCAAGTTTCCAGCCTCTTCAGTATCACAAACATCGGAATTTAAGAACTATTTCAGCACACATTTCCCTTAAAAAATCTATTTTGCGCGTACATTTGCGATTTAAATATAACAGCAATGTCACGTTTAAATTTTATATACTTAACAATTCTTTAGAAATCGTAATTCTATAGAAATTGTAGAAATTGTTTTCTGCGCATTTAAATCCTTTTTGAATTTTGAATGTTTTTTAGAAACTGTTTTTAGAGAGTTTTTATATCGTACTTGTTTACTTGTTATAAATAACTTGTACATGCACAAGTTATTTATATCTTGCTAATTTTTATACCATTCAAAATCACAAAAATATGCATTTTAGAAAGATTTTGCTCCTACATTCCGTTGGGATTATGATACCAGCATAAAATATAGTCTGTAGAGATGTACAGACTGTCACCATCATTTTCCCAACATTACTTTTAAAATGGGTTATTAGTTCCATATATTAACGCCTGCAAACAAATGTTTCTTCCTTATAATATTAGTATAGAAATACTATTTAAAAATATTTAAAGCTAAAATTGTTTTGAATTATTTTTATAACTTAATTAAACATACTGAAAAATAAAAAGTTTCTTTTTTCAAGATTTTTGCTCACTAGATACGAAGCCCGGTATAGATATGAATCCCTTTTGAGTAAACGTCATACCACTAAAACTACCTTGCACTCTAGAAAGCTTAAAGCTAAATTTTAAATATTCATCACTGGATATAGACGCTAGTTGTGATACCTAAGTTAGGCAGTTAGGCAGTTAGGGTGTAGATTCTAGCTTAAAGAGTAGTCAATTATGCCATTTACAAAGGAATGTCGCGAGTTCAAAAAGTATAGAATAAAGTGGTCATAAATAAGACGAATATGCTAATATAAATGTGTTATCAAACACTTTGCTTTAAATGTTTGAAAGAAATATATGTAATAAAAACTTTAATTAATGACAACACATAGTTATAAAATATAAAAAGTAAGTGTGTGCCATCACTACTGCGATCATGAAAGAAACAGCATCAGTATTGGCCCACCCCGATAGCTGGCTTCATAAGCTTATTTTGATAACATCAATATGTTTACATATTCCTTAAGCTTTATATAAGTTATTAAAACTTACTTTATTTCGTTTATCTTTCATGAAAATTTCGTGCACAGCACGAAATCCAAATTTGCCCACTGAAAATCTCGCTGTGAAACCACAGCTGAAACAAGAAAAAAAAGAAGTTTCGGTAGGAGCAGGCACTGTTCACGTGACGTGCGTTGATTTGTCAAAACAAAGGCATAAAGTGACAGTCGAAAGACCATTTGATCACTTCTCATTGGCGCTAACTTCAAATATTGGGCGTTTCGCATCTAGTGTAGTAGGAATATTAAATGGGCCATTACTGGTATATAAACCATGATAGGGGATTTTACCCTAGTTTCGGCGCGGGCCGCGAAAATTGTCTTTTTTGTATAGTAGTTTACATTTTTTTTATTATTATTGATATCCTTTCATATCTTCCGGTACGCCCCAAGTACCCCCAAAATAGTCAAAAATTGAAACTTTTATGAAAATTTATAATTATATATATATATACATATATTAGATTCCATTTTACGCCTGGTGGGAAAGTTGCGTATTGGGTGTACTACATAATTGTGTAGTTTACATATTTTTTTTACCTAATTCTATTCATATCTTCCAGTGCCCCAAGTACAGTTAAAAATTGAAATTTTTGAGAAAATGTATTAGAAATATTAAATTTACGAAAATTGTTTGCAAATTTGGCAAAGTGTTTAGGTAATAAAGAATAAACTTATAAATAATAATAATTTTATAATAATACGTGAAGTATAATTTTAAAAAATAACAGCTTTAAATCATACAAATTATAAAAGTTGAACTTACGAGCAAATTTTTTACTTTTTCTATTTTGAAGTTTTATACATCTCGTTTGTAATACTTTTTGATATTAAAATATTTGATATGACTTCTTAATGTTATTCTATTCAATATGAAACCTCGTATTTTTTCTTAACTAGTACACTCTCTGATTCCTTAGACACAAGGCGAATGCATCTTTCAATAGCGTGTGCATGTCATGGATATTTTGAACATACCTACGTTTTTCCTACTTGTACCATGGTCTCAATTTATTTACAAGGCACATTCATCAAAATATCCAACTCGTTATCAATTAATAACTTCATAATAATACTTTGTTTTGAAGTGTACTTTTGGTACTTCAAAAGTTCGTATTTCTGCTCTTCCTCTATTTTCATTTCTAGCATAAATTAACTTTCGTATTGCTGAAGACCTGATATCTCTGTTATCTGAGAAATTGACAACAAAATACCATGCGCTCTTCTACTATGAAGGGCTTTGTTTTGATATAGAATCATACAGGAGCATATACCTTCATAATATATGTTGTACTAATAATGAGATTCTCAGATTGATTTTCTGCGGCAACATACAACTTTAACTTCTACCTACACTTGTCAGCAATCTTGAGTGAAAAACTGGACCAATTTTTTTTTATGCCAGGTCAGAACCACATTCACTAGGCGACATTGCTATGCAAATATCATATACTAAATATTGCTGATCATTGCTGAGAGCCATTTAATCTATGTTATCTGGCATATTCTCCATACTTGTTGAAGAAACTACAGGTAGCTCCTCGCAGGTTTTGATTGCTGTACCAATTGGCCCACGAAAAGCTGTAGAACCAAATTGTTGTAGCATGTAAAACATTTAGTAAAAGTCTTAAAGGCAACCAACTCATTTGTATGAAGCAAACAAATTACCATTTTGAGGTTCTATTGAGTTCAACTCCATCAGGTGAATAACACCACTTTTGTGCTCAATACTGACATTTTTTCCGTCGCATCGAAGTACTGTAAGCTTATATAATTGTATATTATTTGATTAAAAATAGATTATTCCTTCTTTTATGGCTTGAGCTTCTCCCGTTGCAATTTTAGCGTGTCCAATATACAGAGAGTAAAGTTCCTTTACAAGAGTATAATGTTCCTGCTTTGTGGCTTTTGTGTAGTAGTTTGTGTCATTCTTCAATTGCAGTTTTGTGCTGTATTTTCTTTACAGTATAAAAAATAATTCTATACATTTAATTATAAACGAAAAAAATTTTTTTATCTTTTATAGAGAGTACTTTTTACGCTATACAATTGATTCTTTATAACTATTATTTTTACTTATATTTTCTAGTTCAATATTTGCTTAAAAATTGATTCTCAGCAAATACTTAAGCGTCTTGGGACACCGGAAGAAATTTATCGAAGTTGAAAAATTTTGCATGTACGTTAGTATGCTTAAAAGGATACTTTCGCACCCCACGCCAAAAGTAATTTAATTACAAAAAGTAAAAAACAAAAAAAATATAAATTGTCATAAAAAATTCAATTTTTAACTTTGTCTTGCACTTGAAACTTTAACTTCGCATTTGGGGCGACGGAAGATATGAACAGATTTCAATAATAATAATTAAAAAAACACATGTAAACTAATATACCTAAAAGACAACTTTCGCACCCCGCGCCAAAAGCAATTAAAAAAAAATTAAAAAAACAAAAAAATTGTACATTTTCATAAAAATTTAAATTTTTTTCTATTTTTGGGATGCTTGGGAAACCAGAAAATATGATCGAATTTTAATTAAAAAAAACACATGTAAACTAGTACACACAAAACGCAACTTTGCACCCCTGAATTTTGATTTTATAATCCACATTTCATTTTTTCGATCCATCCTAACAAGTATATTAACTAGGTGTATATAATTTTTGTTGTTTATGTCTAACTCATTAATTCATATCAATTTCATTATGTTTGAACTATTGTAACATCATTAAAATGCGTCGGAAACGGTTTTTCATATAGACCATAATGCAACAGAATCTTTTGAGTGCCCCTTACACGAACTATCATTACTAATTATTCCATACTCTACAGAAACATGTTGTTATTCAACTCATTGATGCATATTAATTTCATTATATTTGGACTAGTGTAACATCATTAAAATATACGATTTTTTTCTCCATTGACCGTAATGCGATGGAATAATTTTTAGTGTTCCTGTAAACTAACCATAAATGGTACACACTTCATTTTGAATACAGCACTTACTATGGTAAGCCTCAATAGATTGTCAATTATATGACAATCTGAGTATATCTACGAGCATATTAACTTGAAATACATAATTTTTGTTCCTTATGTCTAACTCAGAGATGCATATCAATTTTATTATGTTTAACTGTTTCAGTGCGGCCTCTTGTTCTGTATCAAAATTGCGGGAAGCGCGATAGCACTCCTTTTATTTTATGCTAAAGTTGCAGAGTGATAGCGCTCCTATTTGTTGTGTATTTAAGCTGGTTGCACTAGCAAAGGGTACGATTTCTGTGTATATCGTCGGCTTACAAGTAATTTTTATATATATACCCAAACACATTCGCATTTTGGCATAGATCCAGAAGATGTGTTCCGCCTTCAAACAGATAAGTTATTTTAACATTATTAAAATGTGTCACAAATGGTTTTCCCTATACATCATAATCTAATGGAATTGTTTTTGTGCCCCTGTAAACAAACTGTAAATGCTTACACTCTTCATTTTTAATACCAATCCTGCCATGGTAAACGTTAATAGCATATTTCAATAACATGGCAATCGGAGTATATTAATCTGAGATAGAGCGCGGAGAAACACACACAGACGGACAGACAAACCGAATCCATGAAGACATTTCAACTATGTTGGAAAGTGTTAAAACGGGGATGTGATACATGATTATTACTGAAACACGTACTGTTTTAACATGTATACAGAAAATGACCAACAAAGCATTATACATACTTCGATTAACATATTACTCCAAATTTCACTGGATTTAAATATAGCTGTAAACGGTTGAAGGTGTTGATGTTGTTTTGGTCGTGATCATTGATTGCCGAGCGAGGTTGGAGATTTTATGACTAAAATTTTCATATTTAAACTATATATATTTCAATATCATGGATGAAATATTATATTTATGTTTTAAGGTATCGATTCTATATTGCAGACACTTAGAACAGTACTCGATCGTATGTTTTTGGATCTTGAAATGTTCACCTTAAGTGTTCAAATTTTTTGTGCTGATTTAAAAATGAGGGGTCATTTTTGGCCGTATTTTCTTCAATAATTACCAGACTGCTCGTAGAAAAACAGGGTAATATTTTTGACCGTAAACAATGTAAGAGTCTTTATTCTTGATAAAATAGAACGGGGGATTTAAAAAAGATTGTACCAAAATATTTGTTTTCGCCCTACAAGACTCATAGGCTATCATAGTCCAAGGGCCATAGTCCATGTTCCCTAGAAACATTGGATATCCCCAAAATGCTTATAAAATATTTCTCTATCCAAACGTATATTACCGCGAAATCAACGCGTCTCCAGTTTACAAGCGGAAAGTTCCACTTTCTAAGTTACATCTTCTATAATGGAAAAAATGCAAGCTGTACTCAAAAAAATTATGTTTGTTTATTCGTTCAATTACCATTTTTAAATTTATGTTCAGAAAGTTTCTATAACTTTCTGTAGTTGTTCTAGCAAGAGTTACTGTATTCTTCGACCTGCAGTATAAAAACTCATGATTCCTCAGCTTGAAGGTGTGCAACACGTTTATGCAAACGTGCTATACACTCTCAAGCTAAAGGGAGCATAAGTACTTAGTTTAAATAAATCTGTGTGTACATCATTAGTCTTCTAGCTCATTTCAGCGTCATGTATGAAATTGAGAAAATTTAACAATTATTCATGGAGAATCATAGATGATTAATGAATTATTAAACGAATTGAACGAAAAAATGAGGAAAGAAAGTTGAAATCGTACGGATCTGAATATTGAAATAGATTGTATCATAAAAATAGAATGTTTGGACTCAATGACTTTTGACGTTCAATTAATTCATGCAATATGATGTGTCATTTTTGAAGTCTGGGTTTTTTAAGAATAAATTTTTACTTGTGTAATAATCCTTTTAATTAATTTTTGAAATGGTTTAACTACTTTTCCTACAAACTAATTGTAAATTTTATTCTCATTTATTTCTGCATGATTCACGCAAATTCTGCTTTAAGTTATGTTGTGTCTTTTGTTTCAGTTCAAATTTTTGTTCCACATTCCCATTATTCTGATTTACAGCGTCAAATATTATGAAGAAATTTACTTAACCATAAGAGAAATTTTAAATGTTTGAATAAATGGCGCCATCTGTGATCACATGCTTCCTTATATTGAGTTTTTTAAAACTTTTTGCGTAGCTTTGCAGATGTAACGCAACGCATAAAAACTATTTTGAACTAAATCTTATGAATTGTTTTTCAAAAAATTTAGATCATAAGGAGCATTTCTGTCTAAACCGAAAACTCGTGCGTCGATTGCTAGATTTTTTTATTTAATTTTAAAATGTATCAAAGACTTTTGAACCACCCTGTACTTTGAATGTATACAAAATTTTTCGCAATTTATGATTGCTTTAAAACTTTGATATTGTAAAAGAAAAAAAGAATTAACGAGTGTTCAAGTGAAAGAAATATTGAAAATCGTTTCAAAATCGATTAAGTTCGTCCAATAAATAAATTTGCATTGTCACATTTTTAGATTAATCGCAATTTTTTTGTATGTCTAAATTAAACCATTAATTCGTAATTGTGGGAATTATTATTGTATATCTATAAAATTCGTGACATTTTCTGAAAATTCAATAAAATTAATTTAATTTATACCAGTATCTTTTATGTATACCAGTCCTCCAGTTACATCGCACAAATTCCACAGTCTGAAAACTCTTCCTTAAAAAAATATCCTAAATCTATATGTCTAACGACTTTTAGATTTCAAAATAAACTCGAAAAAAGAAATTTAATCGAAATTTTCTTTACATTAAAAATAACCTATATTGAAAACATCATCACCATTGCTTGAATATGACATTATGTTTACATGAGTAAGTGAATGAAAATTTCTGCTTATATCGAAAAATGCATGCGTTTCCAATAGAAATGGGAATTAAATGCAATCCAGAAACACATACGGAGCTGAAAGCAGCATGAAGATGATGAACTAAATCTCTGCTTATAAAAACTGAGATCGGATATATAAAAATATCACAAAACAGTAATCGACTGAACGCATGTATACACTTTTTATAATTGTCATTCATTGCAGAAATTATGATTATGTTTATAATAAAGCATTTTCCTTGCACTGACTGAGTCGTCAAATTTAGTCTTTCTCATTTTTGTTTCGAAACCTGGCTGTCACCTGCGTATGATTTTTGTGTCATGTTCATGCCTTTCAGGAACAGTTTATTTCTTTGCAGGTTTTGTGAATTATCCAAGGCTATTAGTTAGGATTTAAAAATATAATTTTCTTTAAATTTATTCATAAGCAACTTTTACTGAAAAATGTACAGTGATATTAATAAGATTTTTAAAAATAAAAATTGTATTTCGTTACAAATAAATTTCTAAACATAACATACATGCGCTTGATCATTAAAATTATACATTAACTTTAAAAAAGAAGAACAATTTCAGTTGAAAACAGTTTCTATTTTCCAAAAATTTTTTTTTGTGCCATTTTCCATTACTGGTAAACAAAATATTATGTACGTCATCGAATCTCTTTTTAAAAAAATTTCAGAAGAAGATCTGTACGTTAATAGCTTCATATATTATTCATTAACTTTAAAACGAATGATTAAACTGAAACGAATTCTTCGTGTAATCCCTTATTTTGGATATTTTGTTTAATTATTTCGTTTACTTTTGCAAAAATCTATTAAATTTCTCCGAAGAAGATGGCAAATGAGATTCATCTCTTTTATTTTGCGTATTATCTGTCTTTTCTAGTAATCCATAGACAAAACTTTGATTACGAAAGTTTCTTTAAAATTGTTTCTTCGAAATTTCTTTTTAAGTCTGGGTTAGATGGGAGATGTATTTACGGAAAATTCATTTGATAGCTTTTGAAAATCGCAGAAAATTCATTTCAAAACAATCCCTTTATTTGTATTACAAGTTTCATGTCTTGTTTATTTAAATAAGAAATGGCGAAACAGAATTATTTATTTATGAAAAATTCTAATCAAAGAATAAGTTATGAAGGTTTACTATCTTTGGTAATCAGAATGTATACTATGGTTTCATTTATTCATATTCTTTATCTTTAGGTTATTATTAGAATAGTGATTTGAGACTGGTATGTAAGATATTTAAATTATGTAATGAGTTTCAGAAGAAGTATTAAGTAATAAACTTTAAATAAGAATCTCATATTTTATTCAGTTTTAAAAATAGATACGCTTTCATTCTGTTTTGTTAATTATCCCAGTGATAGGTACTTTAAAGCTTCACCAATTCTACTAACAGAATAAAGTTTTAGTGTATGGTAAATATGATTATAGATGATTTGTAGATGGGGAAAAGCATATAAAATACGAAAAAAGTAAAATAATGTGTTTGAAATTGAGTTGAAGATTAGGAAAGTGCGCAATGCTTTATGAAGTATATGACAGATTTTGAAATAGGTGGATGGTACCGCAGTTTTTTTAAAGGTGTTGGTGTTATAGAGAAACTTAATATAAACAGATATAGGGCATTCTCACAATCTTTTGACTTTTATGTCCCTGAATAATAATTTTTATTTTAGTACGTATTCTTATGTTTTTTTTTAATTTCATATACTGGGAAACATCTCATTGCATGATTGCATAACAATATTAACGAGATAAATAAGTTTTGGACGATGTTAGGGGTCCAAATACCAGGAAAACTCCTATACAGTCCCGTGTCCCTGATACTGATTTTTAAGTTTGGAGCAGTCTGTATATAATTCTTTCATTAAAAGTAATTCGATGTATTTTTTTTTCCAAAACTGGGACAGTTGTTTTATATAAATATGCATCAAAAAATTAACCTGCACACATTTTTACGGTTGACATTATTTTTTGAACTCTGTCCCTGGGTTTTAGATTCCTTACCATCCCTATTTCTAAACTTATACAGAAAATCACTTCAGATGCAGCCACAGAATTTTTTTCAAGTTTTTTCGTATGAAGAAGTATGCTAGAGAAATAATGTCTAAAATTCTTTGACAGGAAATTTACTGCAGAATTTAAATCAGCATTTAAATATCAATTTCAAGCATCGTGGCTTTATTGGTAGTCTTACCGTCCCCAAGGTTTATTCCTGCACTTTTCGGGGTAAATATATATTTTTTAAAATTTAATCCAATGTAAAAACCTGTTTCTAAAAATCAATGAACATTGTGGCTATCACTTAGTCTTAACATGATTTGCCTAAAAATAGTGGTAATTTTCCTTACTGTCCCATCCATACCATCCCTTTTTTTTCATTACCGTCCCTTTTTTCCTATACCATCCCCCTTTTTTTTCCTTCCGTCCCTTCTTTAACAGCCCTATAAGACAATGTTATACCAAAATTTTGTATTACATGGTGACAAGGAATAACTTAGACAAACCAAAAATCTGTAACTACTACTAAATTTATAAAGTTATTGTAATAGGGAATTGATTCTAGAAAGCTACTAAACAGGTGTAAGTAAGTTAGTTGTGATAACCATTATGGTTAACATACGATCTGCCATACTTGAATTACATAAGCAAGGAATGAAACAATGTGAAATTGTTCAACGATTAAAAGTGCCTAAACAGACGGTTACGTACACAATCAAAAGGCTTAAAAATCTCAGACATGATGGTGACAGGCCAAGAAGAGGAAGAAAATGCACAGTTAACACATCAAGAAACCGGGTAGTTATCAAAAAGCGAGTTCAGCGAAATCGTAGGATTTCAATGAGAAAAGTTGTGAGAGAGATGAAGATGAAGATCAACAGAGAAACCGCACGTTAGTAGAGTTTGGTCTTCACCCTTACAAAATGAAAGAGGCTCAAAAGCTAACAGCAGAGAACAAACGCACAAGTCTTCAAAGGTGTAAAGAACTGTTAAAGCGGGCCGCAGGTGATCGATGGCAAACAATTGTCTTCACAGATGAGAAACTGTTTTCGATTGAACAAGCTCACAATAGCCATAATGATAGAGTTTGGTCAGCAGAAGCACCTGGACCTATTTGCATGGTTGAACGGCGTCAACGACCCCAATCTGTAATGGTTTGGGGTGGGATATGTGCTAGTGGGAAAACATCATTTGTTTTTGTTTATCAAGGGATAAATATTAATCAACAAACATATCGCACACTCATTTTGGGAGATGTTGTCTTACCTTGGTCACAAAAGTTCTTTGGAAACAAAAGATGGACCTTCCAACAGGATTCCGCACCTGCACACAGAGCTAAAAGCACTCAAGATTGGTGCAAGACACATTTTCCTGACTTCATTGTAGCTCAAGAATGGTCACCGTATTCCCCAGATTTGAACCCAATGAATTATTCTGTTTGGTCCATCTTGGAGACAAGGGTGTGTGCTAAAACTCATAAAACTTTGGCATCCCTAAAGAAATCCTTATACAAGGATAAAATATCAGTAAGTGAGTTGCGGCCCATAGCCGAAAATTTTGTGACACGTTTAAAGCTAACCTTAAAGCTTTTTAAGGCTAAAGGTAGCCACTTTAAAAATTTGTAAATATATTAGACGAAATAATGTATTTATGTTTATTTTGAAGTTTGGTAACATTTTCATTAGCGTTAAAGTTACAATGTATTATGTGTGTCCAAGTTATTTCTTGTCACCCTGTAAAAATACAACATTGTTATTATTTCTTATTTGAATGTCCTGTGGGTACTATGGAGATTCGTTATAAGTAAAAATTTAGAAGAAAATAGAAAGTTATAGTGCTAAAATGGTAAGGAAAATTAAACTCGCAAGTTTAACTTAAACTTCAGTTAAATAAAAAAAACTTCGCTGCTGACCATTTTTTCTTTATTTTAAAGAATTAAGGCATTCGTCTATCAGATTAAAATGTTAATTTCGCAAGTTTAATTTCACCAGGTTTTTATTTCCGAATATCAAAAGATTGTGAGAATGCCACATACATTTATCCGTAATAATCTAATGCACAATGTAGTCTTACATAAAATTCTATCATTGCATTCAAGATTAAAAATATGTACCAATATACAGTGAGCAAAAAAAGTATTTGCACGCAGACGATTATTTGCATAAGTTACCATAGAAAGCAAATTTGATACTATTCTCTAATTATTCATTTATTTAAATAAGAAGAAAATAAAAATAACTACCCATTTTTCTTAAAAATAATATTAAACATTAAAAAAAATAAATTACTATTTTCTCATACCTAAAAGGTATTTGCACAAGAAGCATTGCCTGTTAAAAAAGGCATTAAATGTGAACATTATGCAAATGTTCAGTATATCAGTCCTGCAGTACATTAGCCCCGCACTTTAAAGTCACGTAATATATTAACTGGGGCAGGGATTCTGGGGAGTTTTTGTTCTAATGGCGTCGAAAACGTGTGAACTGTCTGTTGCTACCCGTGAGAAGATTATATTTCTTCACAATTCTGGATTAAGTTACCCAGGAATAGGTAAAAAATAAAATCTAAACTTTTCTAGTGTTCGTTGTGTAATTAAGAAGAAAAAAGAAACAGGTTCGACAATAAATAAGCCGCGAACTGGGTGTCCAAGAAAGCTAAATACCAGGCAAAGGAGAGCCATCATAAAAGAATCTTCAAAAAACCCTTTTCTAAGTGCTCGAGAATTAGCTGTTGACGTCGCTTCAACGTCGGGAACGAAAGTTACACCACAATCAATTAGAAATATTCTTCATGATGCAAATATTCGAGGAAGAGCCCCTCAAAAAAAACTATTTATTAGTGAAAAAAATAGGGTGGAAAGACTTGAATTCGCAAAAGCTTATGTCAGCAAACCACTAGAGTTTTGGAAAAGTGTTATTTTTTCCGATGAAAGCAATTTCAATATTTTTGGCTCAGATGGTAAGAAAACTGTACGGAGAAAGCCAAATACGTCTCTCCAAATTAAAAACTTGAAACCATTTGTAAAACATGCCGGTGGTCATGTAATGATTTGGGGATGCATGTCTTTTAACGGAGTTGGCGAAATGACCTTTATTGAAGGCAATATGAATGCTAAACAATATAATAATATATTGCGCAATCATTTATCTAATAGTGCTCTGAAATTAGGAATTCCTAATTCATATTATTTCCAACAGGATAACGATCCGAAACACACTGCATATTGATATAACTTTAGGGCTTACTAAAGTTGTGGAACAAACGCCGTAATTCTAGGATAAACTAACATAGCTTTATTGATATAAGAACAACCTCACTACATAGCGACTAGCACACAACTGCGATCACTGGCGATCTCCGATCGCAACAAACGCTCAGTAGAGGCACCATCTATTGAGAGGAAGGTATTACAAACACACAACATTCCCTCCCTTCTTAAAGAAAGTACAAGATGTAAACGTCATTGCATATAGACAGTTCAAAACAAAATTCTTTTAAGGAAAACAGTTCAAAAACTAATGAACAGTTTGTCAGTCTATAATTTTAGATGTAACAGTATTTCACAGAGAACAGTTCAAAAACTAACGAACAGTTTGTCAGTTTCTAACTGGAGACGTACTGGTTTTACACTTGTGGTGATAGCACTGGGGGTTCTGCAGGCAACTTGCTCACTCCGCCTGGAGAACTTACCTCTGAGGAGAGCACAGGAGGTTTGGGAGCGCAAGTGGGTACCTCACTCTGCAAGTCAGCAGATTCTGTTTGTGGTGCAGCAGGAGCTGGTAACTTAAGTGGAGTAGGAATTTCACTAGTTAGCTCTTCCTGCCTGAGCCTTAACTGGTCGATGTGTCGAGTCCAGTTTCCCATGGGGGTTGAGACCTCACACATAACTTTCCCCAATGGACGTAAAATATTTCCAGCAACCCATGGTGGGCCACGACGAAATGCACGCACCCAAACTGGAGTGCCCTCTGAAATTTTCTTTGAACCTGTCTCTTTCGACTCACATGTCTGGGTCACAGGATCTCGAATTAGGTCCAGCCGTGTTCGAAGAGGTCGACCGAACATTGCCATGGCAGGAGATATTCCCGTCGCTGCCGATGGTTTATTGCGGTAGTTGAAAAGGAATCGAGACAGCCTCTCTGCGAAAGTCCCTCCAGTCATTTTCTTCAGGGCTAATTTGACTGTACGGACCGCTCGTTCTGCTAAACCATTCGAACGTGGATGGTATGGTGGTGTTTTAATCTCGGAAATGCCATTGTTAGCTAAGAATTCACCAAATTCTGCACTGCTGAAACCAGGGCCATTGTCGCTGACCAGACTTTTGGGAATGCCGAAACGAGAAGACAGGCTACGTAACACCATTATGGTTACACAAGATGCTGTACTTGAGACTTGTGCCACTTCTAACCACTTTGTTTTGGCATCCACGATTACTAGCAACATGTGGCCTTCCACTGGACCCGCATGATCAATGTGGATCCGCTCCCATGCTTGTTCTGACACAGGCCAAGAAGAGTACTTTGCTGGAGGAGCTGAAGCATTTTGCTGCCAAACAACACAACCCTTCACTCTTGCTTCAAGATCATTATCTAATCCTGGCCACCAAACACTGGGACGAGCATGGGCCTTTATAGCCGTTATGCCTTGGTGAGATGAATGAAACTCATCTAGTATGAATTTCCTAAATTTTGGTGGAATAAATACACGTGAGCCCCTGAAAATGATGTCTCCTTCAAAAGATAATTCATCTTTTACTCTTAGAAAAGGGTGCAGATTTTGCTCTATTTTCTTCGGAAAACCGTTTAAGATGTAAGATTTTAGCTTGCGTAGATCAGGGCATTTGTTAATTTCTGTTGCAATCAGATGCCTCGTCACTGGAGTGTCGTCTAACTGTGTCAACAACAACACTGACTCTGTCGGAACTGGCAGATCAGGATGCTTCGTACTTAAGGGCAGCCGACTGCAGGCATCTGCAATAGCATGCAAACTACACTTACTGTATTTGATAGTGTATGAATATGCTGCAAGGGTCAGAGCCCAACGTTGAATTCGCGCAGCAGCCACAACTGGAACAGGCTTGTCTGCAGAAAGGAGATTAACTAAGGGACGATGATCAGTAAGTAATGTGAATGTTCGTCCTAACAGGTATTTACGAAATTTTGTTACGCCAAAGACCAGGGATAGAGCTTCCTTTTCTATATGGCTGTATTTTTTTTCAGCGTCAGTTAAGAAACGTGACGCAAAAGCTATTGGGCGATCAGCATCTTCGTTTACATGAGATAATACAGCTCCAAGACCATAGGGACTCCAACACAACTTCCTTCTTATTGTCAAAATGTATCAGCAGTGATAAATTTCGTAAGGTTTATTTCACTTTAGAGAAAGCTTCTTTCTGTAATTTATCCTATTTCCATTTGGTTTTATCTTTTAAGAGCTCATATAATGGCGCTAACAAAGTGGCCATGTTTGGCAGGAACTTAGCATAGTACGTAATCAATCCAATGAAGGAACGTAGTTCATCCTTATTCTTCGGATCTGGTGTATTGACAACTGCTTCGACTTTAGACTCTAGCGGATGAAGTCCTTTACTATCAATCCGATGACCAAGATATTCAACTGAAGTCTTCAAAAATTCGCATTTGTCAGGGTTGAGTTTCATACCAGCTTCCTGTAACCGAGTTAGAACAGCCGTCAAGTTCTGTAAATGTTCAGCTTCATCTTTTCCAAACCCTAAAACTTCATCAAGATAGCAAGCAGCCTTCAGACCACACAGAATTTTATCAATTTTTCTCTGAAACACAGCTGGAGCAGAGGCTACTCCGAAATATATTCTGGTATACCGGAACAGTCCTTTATGCGTGTTAATGATGACTAGATCTTTTGACTCTTAATCCAGTTGTAACTGGCAGTAGGCATTACGGAGGTCCAATTTAGAGAAAACAACTCCGCCTGACAGCTGGGCAAATAAGTCTTCGATGTTAGGAAGTGGATACTGCTCTAATTCAGTCATCTTGTTCGTCGTTAATTTGAAATCTCCGCATATCCTGATGCGGCCGTCACGCTTCAACTCAGGTACAATTGGCGCTGCAGACTCAGCGGTCTTCACTGGTTCAAGAATGCCTGCTTGAACCAGCCGAACTATCTCTTGGTCAACTTTGTCTACCAGAGCATACGGTATTGGACGTGCCTTAAAAAATTTTGGAGTTGCAGAAACTTTGTTAATTAAATGCACCTTGACATCTTTCACAAGACCTAATTCTGGTGAAAATAGATCTTTAAATCTTTCTAAAAGGTTCTGGAACAACAATTCAGAAGTTGGCAGATTGTTTATGGCATAAGGATGGTTTACATTTTTAAAAACATTCATTAATTGCAATGGATAAATCAAGTTACGACCTGCTAAATTAATACTTCCTTGTCCAACAACCATCAAAGGTAATGAGTGAGACTTTGCATCATAGGACACTTCAACTTGAGTCATACCAATCACTTCGATAGGATGCTCAGTATAAGAATTTAGCTTAATTGAGGTTTGCTCCAAAGGAGGAAAATACTCTTTTACTTTATTAAATTCATTTAAAGGCATTAGAGAAAAGGGGGCACCTGAATCCACTTCAAAAACGAATGGCTTACCTTGGAGTAGACACTCAACTCTAGCAGGTGGCAAGATTTCTTCCATCCATGAGATGTTGAATAGTGTGTAAGTTACAGGTACTTTATTTTCAGCCTCCTCCACTTGCACATTATGCACCCGAACTGGCCCGATTGGGCCAATTTTCTTACATGCATGGCAAGTTGAATTTTTGAAACGGCATTCGCTGGACACGTGATTACCTCCACATCTATTGCATTTTTCGGCATTTTGAGTTGAAACACGAGAATTCGGACTTTTGGGTACAATATTCTTCTTTAAATGAATTTTAATTACTTCCAAGCCGGATATGAACGCCATCCGTAGGTTGCTAGCGTCCCTGGCCGCAGTCTCCACAGTTACCGCGATTTCTGTAGCCCTCGTTAGGCTTAACTGGCTTTCAGATAGGAGTTTTCTCTGGATACATTCGTCTTGGATCCCGCAAACGATCCGATCTCGCAGCATTTCATCGAGAGATGCGCCGTAATTACAATGTTTAGCCAAGCTGCGTAACTCCGCGATGAAATTAGCGACTGATTCGCCGGCGCGTCGCACTCTGCTATTGAATTTATATCTCTCAACGATCTCGGACGGCGCTGGATCAAAGTGCGAATTCAGAACTTGAATTATTTCCTCCAGAGTCTTCGTATTTGGTGCCGCAGGCGAAAGGAGATTACGTCTTAAGGCATAGGTAGTTAGACCGACGACAGTTAGAAAAACAGCCCTTTTTCGATCTGCTTGATCGATCTCATTAGCTATAAAAAACTGTTCCAGTCTTTCAGTGTACAAAGTCCACGATTCTGCTGATGAATCGTATTCCTTAATCTTCCCAAAAGAGCCCATCTTATGCAAAAAATACGCACCAATGCGTTAGGCTGCGTACGGCGGCGTGCGCTGCTACCGGCGACCGCGTGTTAGGGTTAACACGGCGCGGCAAAGATTGGCGGCGTCATTCCAATCAAGGAAGAGAGAAAAAAAAATTATCTTCTTTTAACATCGAATCGCATCTCGTCGCCAATTGATATAACTTTAGGGCTTACTAAAGTTGTGGAACAAACGCCGTAATTCTAGGATAAACTAACATAGCTTTATTGATATAAGAACAACCTCACTACATAGCGACTAGCACACAACTGCGATCACTGGCGATCTCCGATCGCAACAAACGATCAGTAGAGGGGCCATCTATTGAGAGGAAGGTATTACAAACACACAACACATATATTACGAGGTTATGGTTGCTTTATAATGTAAAAAATAAATTGAAAACGCCACCACAATCACCAGACCTCAATCCGATTGAAAATTTAGGGTATATTTTGGATGTGAAAATAAGGAAAAAGAAAATTTCTAACAAATCAGAACTTAAGCAAGCTCTTAGGGAAGAATGGCTACAAATCAGCTGTGAAACATGTCACAAATTAACAGAATCAATGACCAGACGATTACAAGCTGTAATTGAAGCAAAGGGCATGCATACTAAATATTAGCACTGTTTTTAACTTATAAATAATTCCTATTTTTATTGCTAGTGTGCATATTTTGGCAGTACAAGTGCTACTTTTTTATGTTTTCATATTTTAAATATAATTATTAAGTCAGATATTAAATATGTTTATTTGTTTTGTAAAAGTGTTGGTATTTTTAATTCTTAGTTGGTTTTTATTTATTTATATATATGCTACAACAAATTTACCTGGTGTGCAAATACTTTTTTTGCTCACTGTAAGTTGATGCGAGCAAAGAAGACTTCACAACTAACTAGGGAACATCCCCAAGTGTCAGTTCTGGAGTTTGACGAGAGTGGTGTCTTTCTAAAGCTCTTGTCACGAAAATCAAGAAAAATATAAGAATCCAATATTTCACTAGATACAGGCCCTTTTCTGTTCCGGATGGAGAGAAATAAATAAGGGGAAAACAGCATGAGATTCCTTCTAAAGATATCAAGGGCAGAAATTTTGTCTTATAATTAGTCATGATAGTTGTTTTCATGATAGTGTTTTATGATAATGTGGTAATGAGAATGTTATCCTGGAAATGGACAGCTAGAGTGGCCTAAGAGATGAAAATTTACGTATTGAAGACTAGATTCTGCTATACAGTTAGTCTTTTTCTTAGCTGCATGTTTACCTCTTACAAGATTACAAGTACTTGGTAAAAAATCCCTGCCGGCTCGGCCTACAGGCGAAGGTAAATTTCGATTTTAAGTACTAATTTCCCCTACAAAAACTGAATCAAGATCAGAAATAAACCCAGTTTAACAATTTTTTCTGGACGCTTTTGAAGAATTTTTAATTTCATTTTTCTATAAGATCTGGTTTTATCAGAATCATATTAAGGCGGTATTCAAAAAAATATTTTTCCACATTCAACAACTCGCAATTTTCTGACACATTTTCAGACTCATTTTTAAAAGTAAAAACATGAAACTTATCGACATGATTTTTTGAAGAAATTTATCAGCGACATGTGTTTTTATTTTTCGTTCCATTACTCAGTTCAATTACTACTATTTTTCTCAGTACGATCATTATTTTTGATTCCGGGACTATCGCTTCGAGAAATTCGGTTCAAAATGCCAACTTTGACAGCATTTAAAAATATATATTCTGCCTTCATTAAAAAAATCGACAGTACAGCACGTTATATGAAGCGTTGTTATCTGAATAAGCGAACCTGCGTTTGGATGCGTTTGAGAGCAAAAATGAATTTAAAAATATGTCAGAAAATAAGCAGTTTGAATTTGAGTACGATTGCTTCTTGATACGATAATTTTTTTCGTCAATCCCAATTTTGTTTAATTTGTTTTTGCTGTAAGAGTTGGTCCTATCAAAAACTTGTCAATATGAAAGTTGTAGATAATATTGAGAAGATGTATATCGATAGCCGCCATTTTCTGAGTCAGTGAAGAAGCCTAAATTCCGGAGGCAGTGAATGTATTCGCAAAACATTATAGTAACAAATACAGGGTGATTAAAACAAAGTTTACTAAATGACATGACAAATCAGACATACATCAAGGATAAAAAAGCACATAGTAACATAGGGTCGCAAACCACTTATTTAGTCACAAATACAGGATGTTTCATACTAACTCAATTTGAGTTGACGTTAATAACCTTAAGAAAACTGAAGTATATTATAATAAAACATTTAACAGACATTCTCACTTTTGTCGTAAATGTGATAACTGCAAACTAAAGTGTCAGAAGTTTGGATTATACGCGCCAGCAATATGCACTTCACGGCCTACATTTTGGGCTGTGATTATCAATTCATATGGTATCATCCATTGCTTGAGCAACATGTTTTCCCAGGTCTTTTCGTGATGTCTCAAACATAAAAGTACAAATGTATTCTTTCATTTTCATACAATGTTTTTATCTTTCTCGAAATTATTCCTGTCAACCTGAATTCAGTTGGGGTGAAACTCCCTGTATTTGTCACTAAATAAGCGGTTTGCGACCCTATGTTCCCGTGGGATTTTGTATCCTTGTTGTAGGCCTGATTTACCATTTTATTTTGTAAATATTTTTTAATCACCCTATAAGGCTATGCAAAATGAATGGGACAAAATGAATCGGATTGCTAATGTATTTTGTCCCATTCATTTTGCATCACCCTGCATAAGCTGCAAGCGCATGGCAACCACTCCCATGTTATTACCGAACAAGTGAAACTGCATGTAGGGGGAACGGCATCCATTTAGCACCGTAACAGAAAATATTTTGTAAACAACTTTTTTTATTTTAACAAAAATAAAAGTTATTTTATGATTTCGCATTGATGATGTCAGTGATTTCTGACCAATTATTTCACGAATTTTGATTATCATCAATTTATATCATATCTGTTTGGCACGAAAAAAAAACCAACAACATTAATGGATTAATTTTTTTCATTAGCTTACTAGAATGATAATACCAGGCTTGATTGAATACTTAAAGTGATATAGAGTATTTCTTTCAGCAAGATTCTGACAATATAACATGATTAATGTTCTTCGAAGCCATTTGTCAGTGACACAAGTTTTGTGTTCTTCGACTGAACAGACTGTCGTAAAAAAGTACATAACATTGGTTGTCAATAAAACTTATTGTATCAAGAAAGCAAAAAAAAATAATAATAAAATACTTATGTTATGGCTATAAATTGCTAAATGAATAACAATATTACAAAGATGTTAAATATCTTATACATTTTGGAAAAATAAACATTACGAATATTTGAAGAGAGGAAAAATCAAGTTTTTTGTTACTATTTTGCAGTAAAAAATGCATTTCCAGATTTTATAATTAGTTTGCACATGAAAAATTTTAACACAGTGCATTTTTTAAATGATGTAAAAATGGGCATAGTGTCAGGCATAGCTGAAAAAGAAAATCTTCCAAAATTATCTTTCTGAAAAAAATTATTGTTTTATTAAACATTATCTCAAGTATGAAGAATAATTAAAAAAAGGTGTTTAAGTTCAATAGAAGTTTTCTGAAATGCATATCTTAGAATGATTCTAACGCAATAATGAAATAACGAAATATAGATGGATATTCTAGTTGTTTATTTTGCTGCAGTCATTTTTCTCATACTATCTATTCATTATTTATTGAGATCCTTGCGTGACTCGAGAAACAGTTTGGATTGTTCTACGAAAATGTTAAAAAATGAAAGAAAAACAATAGGTTTTATCGATCCCTTAATTTTCAGTACAACTATTTTCGAATAGTAATCTTCAGTAAACTTTTGAAATAATTTTTTCCGAGTAAATAAGTTGAACATTTCGGGCATAGCGGTACTGAAAAGAAAACCCCGTACGAACCATTGACAAGATAGTCTTTTAAACTGCTTGCTAATTGCCATAAAATATGCAACTTTAAAGTGATTAATTTTGCCAAGGAATGAATGAATATAAATAATTAAAGTCAAGAAAGCGTTGTATAAATCTAGCTGTTATTAAACACTTATTTTAATTTTCTAAGCAATATATTTAAGGAAATTACTTATTTTATATCAATTAGGATAAAAGCTTTAGGAAAGAGGTCTGTTTTTCCAATAGGTATGATGTGGAAGAATGGGCTACCCCTCATGCGTTCTTTAGTTGTATCAAGAGAGCATTGGGCTGGCGGAACCCTTACCCAATTTTTGAGGTTTCAAAAAGTTTGTCTTTTTTAAGGCCATGGTACAAGATAAAGATAATCAAATGGTAAACAATGTAAATGCGAAACGTTCTCAAGCATTTTTGAAAAGAAAGTTGGTATCGCGAATCCAAATTTATATACTACTAATGATTATAAAAAAGTTAAGTTGAAAAGCTATTTAAATATTTGTTGATAGCGCCCAAGTTTGTAATGTTTATAAATTATCATTAGATATATCCATACTGGTATGTAATAAATTCGAAGCCGAAAATTTCACAGAGTATTGTTTAAACAATACAGAAGTCTAATATTTAAATAACGTAAATAAAAAAAAACACAAAATTTTCAATTTTTTACATTAAGAAAAGTGACTCGAATACAAACTATAGCAGTGACCTAAACAGGTGTTTCGATATCTTCCAAACGAGATTGACAAATCAAAACCATTTTTACATCTAGTTTAGTAAATAGCGAAAATCTATCTGGACAACTACTCATATTTCATTAGTGTCTTTAAGAGTATCTAACGACAGAGAAACACCGCATGGAAGTTTATAATGAAAGTTAAATAATATCTAATATTAATATAATAATTAATATATGTTTATAATAACCAGAATTTATTTTTTCCTGATCTTCATATTATTGATATTATTGATTTTATTGATATTATGATAATATATTATTATTAGTCATTGATCTTAATATATTAATAAAAATGATATGTGAGAATGGTATTAGTAGCAACATAATAATGGCACATGTATTGGCTATATCTTGAACAATATTGGCAAAATCTTCGCTATATATTTTGCAATATCGTCAAATATTTGTAAGAAATACTAACAAAACATTGGAGTATTTATATTGCACAAAATTTGGGAAGAAATATTTTCCCAATCCATTAAAAATATTTCCAAACGTTCAACAAGATTGTCATTTCATGGCAACTATTTCAATTGTAAAACTAATATTTAACCAATATCGTCATTTCATAAAAGGTATTTATGACGAATACATTATTGGTGCCAATATAACCAATATATCCAAAATTGTTTCGCTACCAGGATCAAGCATGCTGATCGTTCTGCCAAGCCAAGTGTTAGAAAAATATCAAACCCGCCAAACAAACAAACACTAAAAAGGAAACACCATACCGCTTACTAATTTACTTCAGAAGAAAACTTCTCCACACTAATTCGGCCAAACAGATCAACGTGAAATGCAATATAGAAATGGAACCAAGCATAGCAGTAAAACAAAACGAAAACTAGACGAATATAATGAAGTAGTTCTTTAATTTAAGACCAAACATAACTTTGTAAATGCATTATAAATAAAGAAACACAATTTCAAATAATCCGTGAAGTTACTATAAATTCACTATTTTGCATTATTCGTCAGTTAAATTTTTAAAACAACACAAGGACTTAATTCAAATTGCATAAATGGATGAACAAAAGTGTACCACTACTACATGTTACTCAAACAGATCAAGATAACAAGGATTATTTTTCAGCTCCATTTAAATTTATTGCAATATTATAAAAGTGTATAGTATTTTCTATAGGATACTGATAATTAATTAACGTAAAAAAAGGATTAAAAGACAGTCGAAAGTGAATGGATGTAATTTAAAAAAAAGAAAGAACATGGGTTTTCGTTGCATATAAGTTTATTATAATATCATAAAAGCGTGCGGTCGTCACTATGAAATACTGACAGATTATTCAAAAAATGAATCGATTAAAATAAAGGACTGTTATTAGATATTACTGAAATATTAGAATTTGATTGTTCTTATATAAAAATATCGCAAGTATTATGTCAAGAGGATTATTTCTCCATCATTTCCTTTAGCCATTTCATACAAACACTCAAATAAAACATAATATTTTCATTAAACTATATTTTTGTATTTCGCATATTTCTATGTTATGATTGTGCATATATGTTTAATAAAGAAGCATAAAGTTTGTTATAAATCATGTAAATCTAACAATTTGCTAAGATATTTTAATGACAATTCCGTAAATTAGAGATTTAGTAAAAATCATCTTGAAGTTCAGCATATAACAGATTGTTCGGAGAGCAAATGTTTAATTAATTGAAAGGCGAAATACTTCAAATTAATTCTGTTAAAGGTTATGTTCAGTTCTGAAACAAGCCCCTCTCCACACCCTCATTCAGTTTGCTGCATTTCGTCGTATAAATTTGATATCGGGTACGAATAGATGGGGAAAAATAATTACTGTTAAATAGTGTAGGGTTTGAAGGGCATCTACACATTAGAAATTATTTTCACTCTCAAGTATTTTAAATGTAGCACCCCAATTGATTGCCCTCAGTGATTTTCGTTCCGATGTTTTTTATGACATTATATATATTTGAATTTTAAAATATCAATACTTCCCAGATATCAGAAGAACTAAAAGAGGTGGGGGTGGGGTTGTTATGAAAGTTAAAATTTCCAAAGGCATTTAAAAAAAGTTTTTTTAAGCTTACATTGTTTAGTACGTGTATTGATGAAATTTAATAAGTATATAGTTCTATATATTGTATCAAACGATTATGATTCTTATATAATCATATTCGATAAAATAACAATGAACTTCAGATTCATTATAGCTCATGTTACATTCTTTGAATTAAAGTTATTTTAAATTCAAAAATCTTTCATAATGAACTCATATTGAAATAACGAGAGTACGGGAATAATCTAAAATTTTAAATAGTTTCAAAAATTGTCCATAAATGCCCAATAGTGCATATTTGTATTTTAGCGTAACAAAAATTAGTATAAAAACACACTATGTAAATATTCACTATATACATATCAGATAAATTTCAATAGAAAAAATATTGTTGTAGGCCAGACACAGTAAAGATGCTTACCAGTGATTTAAAAAAATTGTACTCAAAAGTGTTACTTATCATCAATCATTCAAAATTATAAAATTCAATCTGAAATATTTCATGCAATTACAGGTGTACAGTGCGAACATTCTAAATAATTTAATTCTTATTGAAAAGTTGTAGATAAAGGTAAGTTTAAAAAGTAGACAAATGTCCTAGTAATATTACATACGCTTATCAAATATTTTACGACTATTTAATAGATTGATCCACGTAAAGTGCAAACAAAATATTGATGACAATCTTAGCTACTTTAAACTAAGCAAAAATATTTATGAATGGCAAATCTTTTGAATGATTAATTCAGAATTCTATGAACAAACTGAATTTCTTGAATCGAAACTCACCACACACCAAAAAAGGGAAACTAATCACTGATAAGAAAATAAAATAAATAAAATAGTTGGTTAATTATTTGTTGTCTGTGATTCTTTGTCAGAATTTACATGCAGAGGGCCAACCTTGTTAATCACAGATTTTGATTATTTTAATATATGTTGTAGGGTAGAGACCCCTTAGTGTCAGGTTCAACGGATTTTATCCAACGCTCCTTAGTTCTTGAGAAACCGGGGGGGTCTAATAATAGTACACAACTTAAATACTTACATTGCAACCGCAGTGATAGGTTGGTCGTAGCTCAGTTGGTACGACGTTCGCTGGCTGATCTACGAGCTCGGGTTCGGTACCCGAACGCACTACATTTGTTTTTCTCATTATTTGTTCTATAAATATACTTGTAATTATAATTTAATAATTTCAATTACAAATTTTAATATCATACATTAATTATAATGTTAACAAACTTAAATTTATCATTTTTTATTTTTAAACTATTATTTCTCATCCTTTAAAGAGGTTTAAAAAGAAATTCGATCTATTATTGAATGATAAAAATTCCAAAATCGTGACAAAATCTGTTGTGGTGCCATCTAGTTATGATAAATAAAAGAATATTCAAATAAAATAAAAATAAAAGCAAAAAGAAGATAAAGGTGGAAAGAAAAATAATTGAAAGCGCAAGCATACGTATTACAAATTTAAAAATCTTTAATATGCTAAAAATTGGTTGTAAATTAATTCTGATGCTAATTTTTAATATAATTATGCTTGTTACTTTAAAAACAGAATAATAGTATTATCACATGGACTTTCTTTGTTAAAGCAATGGGTAAATGATGGTTCTTTAAAATCACGAATTGACACAATTGTTCAAGATCATTGCATCGATAAAGAATATATGAAGTGCATTTTAAAAGTGATTTTTAAAATATAAACAGTTTTATGATGATTTATACAACTATTTAGTTAAAAGTAAAAAATTAAATAGATTAAAATTATAATTGATATACAATATTATAAATTTTAATTGACAATGAGATTATTAATTATACTTACAAGTATATTTATAAAACAAAAAATGAGAAAAACAAATGTAGCGCATTCAGGTACCGAACCCAGGCCCGCGGATCAGCCGGCAAACGCCATACCAACTGAGCTACGGCCAACCTGTCATTGTAGTTGCAAAGTAAGTATTTAAGTTGTGTACTATTATTAGACTCCCCGGTTTCTCAAGAACTAAGGAGCGTTGGATAAAATCCGTTGAACCTGACACTAAGGGGTCTCTACCCTACAACATATATTAAAGTAATCAAAATCTGTGATTAACAAGGTTGGCCCTCTCCTTGTTAGTGGTGGTGCCTGGGAATATAATAAAAAAAATACAATAAATAATGATATTCCATGTATCGGAAAATTGTATGTCGGTAAAAACTAATTCCGTCAATGCATATATAGGAGAGGGTAGTACACAGTGAGACGAAAATTACTATTACTTAACGAATGGCGACGATTTTTATTCTTTTGAAAAAAAATTGCTACATCTTTAAGCTACACAAATAAGCTACACATTAATGTATAAATGGTTTTTAAAAAGTTATTTATAAAAGCACAGAAGCAGCATAACGGTGTATCGGAAATTGTCTCACTGTGTACCACAAGTGGTACACAGTGAGACAATGTATATATTTTCATAAATCATACATTTTTACACTCTATCAATAATTTTCTGCAGTTTATGATTTCTAATTAATATTTCTATATTTTCAAAATATTAAAAATATGAGCCTCGGTTGGACAATAGCAGACCTTGGGCTACTTTCATGCAAATTCTCAGCCTCTTACGTTTAGTAGATTTCCCTAGCCATCGCACGTCAACACACACACACAGAAACAGAGAGAGAAAAGAAAACCCTGCTTTTATTAATAAATAACTTTTTTTAATATCAGAACCACATAGTAGGTACACTATGAGAGACGTCTCAGTGTGTACCACAACTGTGTGTCTCACTGTGTACTTTCGTTAAGTTGTAACAAAATGGATCTCATATCTGATACATCAATTTCATCGCTTTAAAAAGTTTATGTCGTTTTGTCGAAATAGTCTATTATTAGATATAGCTAGGTTTGTTTAAATAAATATATGTCATATTGAAGGAAATAAACCCTCAAATAGACATTTATGTAACTTTAACCACTATAAAATAAAGAATTATTTACTATTTTGTCGGACGAGTAACTGAAGTGCCGAAACTACATCCACATGTTGCATAAGATGAGGTCGTTATGTGTGTGTGCCAGCTTGGAAAAAAAGTTACAACTATATGTCAAAGTGGCTGCAGTCTCACTATGTACCATGTCTCACTGTGTAATATTCTACCCTATATACACATATCCTATTGAAGAAAATCAATTTAAAGGTATTTTTGCATGAAAAAATATACTCTTATTTATGCGCACAGATATGGATAATCATACTGGAGTAAAATTACATTTTTAACCGTTCTTCGATACAATCCGATGTGAAAAATGATGGCCGTTTTATGGATGGTTTATTTCTTTCAATTTTCAGATGTGTTTTTATTAAATGGATTTTCCTTCCCTCGTGTATTAGGTAGCCCTTCATGGATAAGATTGGTAGATCGTAGATCTTCAATGTCTACTGTACTCTATTATGGCATTTGACTTGCCATTACGGCTTGCAATAAAAATAATAAGGTACCAGGCTTTTTTTTTTTTAAAGAGGTAAGCGTATACTGATTTCTACATGATCAGTTATTTGCTTATCAATGATGCAAATGTTTGCTTTGGACCCAAATGCGGAATTTTAGGTCTTTATATACCAATCACGTTTGTAAATTAAAATGTATAATTACTATCCTAAAAATGCAATCATTATTATTTATAAATTTTAATTAGACTTTTCACCAGCCATACAGGTAGATATATTTCATATAGATATATTATATACACTGATTTCCAAAAATTAAGAAAAAAAACCCCAAAGTAGCGATTACTCAAAATGTTACAAGTAGATTTCAATAAAACTGAACCACAATGTAACACAATATAACACATAATAAGGTATAAAATAGCATTAAAATAAATTACCAGACGATTGTGGTGTTTCAGAAATTAACACAACTATAAAATAAACAAAATAAATGAGCCAGTTTGGTATAGGAAAGGTACCTTTAATATGGGGCATGATCACTCCTAGAAGTAATACAGCACATACAGCGATGTGTGATGCTGTCAATTATGCGATCGATAATTTCGCTGGGAAGTACGAGCCATTGCTTTTGTAAAGCAGTTGTAAGCGTGGCAATGATCTGAGGAGGGGTACTGGAAGCAGTGACACATCTTCCTAAGGTATCCCAAACATGCTCGATGGACACAAGTCCAATGATCGAGCTGGCCATTCCATTGCGCTGAATTGTTTGGTGCTGAAGATAATCTTCTACGATATCAACCCTGCGCGGTCTAGCGTTATCGTCCTGTAAAAGGGAATCATTAACTATTGCACCGGCATAAGGGAGCACATAAGCATCAAGCATGTCATCTCTATAGACGTGAGCATTCACAGTTGCACGTGGAAATACTTGGAGGTCTATACGTCCGCTCAAAGAGATACCATCTCACACACAGATACTGCCTCCTCCATATGAATCTCTATTACGAATGTTTGATGGATGATAGCGTGTTCCATGTTCTTTCCAAATCAATCAACGCCTACTGTCGCTTTGGAGGCTGAACTGGAACTCATTCGGGAAGAGAAAACGCCTCCATTGATCAGCTGTCCAGTGGACATGTTGACGTTCCCACCTTAAACGTTCCCTCCGGTAACATGAGGTGAGCGGCACACAAATGTCTTGTCGCATCGCATAAAGACCACCTTCATGAAGCCTTCTACGCAAAGCAGAATTTTTTCTCTGCGTGTTGCTGTTCAATTCCTTCGTGCACATAACCGCAAATATCGTCATCGGTGCTTGTCGTAGCTCTTGCCCGTCCTTGGCTAAACATTCTGGAGGCCGAACCAGTGGTTTGAAATTGTTTCCAAAGCCTATGAATAACAGAAAGACTCAGATGTAGCAATCTGGCTACCTCTGTCTGACTTTGACTTACCTAAAATCTTTCAATAGCTCTATATTACAGTTATGTGGACAAATGATACCTCGAGGTCATACTAATGAATTGACTATCTCAGTTTTCTTATATCATAATCACAGCGACCCCAGCAGCCGTACTCCTAAGCATGCATTTTTATGCCCCTCACAGATGACGCAATCCGATTGCTGCGCCACTAACTTGCATTTTGTAATTTTATTCAGTAGCTTTTAGTTAACAACATTTGCAAATTTCATACGAATAGGTTTATTTTTGAACGAGTTATCGCTCTTTTTGTGATTTTTCCTTAATTTTTGGAAACCAGTGTAGATGTTGTTTAGCTGAAATTTACAAAAATTACATTTTGCAAAATACGGGATTTTAATTGCGTGCAATTATAGTAGAATGACTTTATAAAAGAATGGCGACATACGGGTAAACAAAAAACAGAAATAATATTATTTGAGAGGATTTTGCATAAAAATTTGTGGAACGTGGCACTTTACACTGGTGTGCAAAACATAAGCAACAAACATAAACTATTAATTTTTGCATATGTGAGTACTGAAAAAGAAATGATATAAAAATCAGGCCTTGCAAATTTGACCTTGATACCTACATCATAGCTAAATGATGTGATCTCTCATTCATGTCACACATGGTCACAAGTGTCATAGTCACTACTGTGAAATCAAATATAAGTTATCACTTGTCTCATTATTACTGTCAAAGGATCGTTCTATGGTGGCTCCACTAAAAATTCACAGTGATTGTTGCTTTGTGATGAGTCACCAGGTGGCACTAAAATGAAGTCGCCTTGTGATTCTAACTGTCATTTGAAGGATCAGTTTTGAAGTCATTGTGGGCATTGTATTGGGATGAGTCAACAAATAATGTCACAAAAAAGTTGTATGGTGGCTTTCAGATGACCGAGACTATTATAAATTCACTATTGCGCTCCTTTGTGAAAAGGCACCAGACGATTTCATTTTCTATCACTTGGGAACTCATCACAAAACAGCTATCATGATGAATTTCCAATTGATTCTCCGAATAACAGTCACATGAAAGTATCGCGTAAACTTCATTGTAAAGCCACCTGGTGGCTCTTCATAAAGAATTAGCCATGGTAACGTCTCAGTGCAGTGACAAATAAGAGTAAGAATGAGACAAATTAAAGTATCACATTAAGTTCATTGTAGTGACTGTGAAACTTGTGATCATTTGTGATGTCAAGGAGTCTTCGAATCGACTATCTGTGCTTTTAGATTAGTGCCTATTTTCTACATTTGCTGTTCATAGTATTTCCTTTTGAGTACTCGTGTTTAGAAATTAGAATTTTCTGATTGTTGGTTAAGTTTTTCACTCTGTTGCATCTTACAATCTGAATATGAGCCATGTGACACCTAAGTCTTAAAATGTCACCAGTAAAGTAAAAGTTGCTTTGTGTGCAATTCCAGTGACGATTATTTCAAAGTTAAAATTTGTCAAAAATTTCTTTCTTTGGAAATTTGTTAAACTTGAGATATGAAAATGATATCATTTTTACCCATAAAAGAATATTTCAGATTTTAGAGTTTAAATAGATGATTCATATTAAATATAATATATTTATCCAATAAAACATTTCACTTTTAAGATTCTGGAAAAATAAATCAAATATGTACATAAGCCACATGTAAATGGTATTTGACACCAGAATTCATCGATTATCTATAAATGTCACGTAAAGTTACGTACTAATTCAAGGCACTCGGCATAACTATCGGACAGCTAATGATTTTAAAAACCTTAATTTTTTTTGTATCATCAGTATCAGTATAGCGTACAGAAGCGAAGCGTCGAGAGTAATAAATGGGCTGGAAAATGCTTATGTTCGACAATAAATATTAATTTCCACGTTTCTCTCTTCCCACAGTTTGATAACCTTTAAGAATATATTTTCTTACATTTTTACAGTGGGGTCCGCAGTCGGGTATCTTTTGGTCGAGTTTTAATAGCCGGAGTTCGCGCCGGTAATTGTTCATTTTTATAGATAGAAGCATAAAAATAGAATGGCAGACTATTACACTGATTTATAGTCAAATAGCGTTTGTATTTTTTTTTCAATAAATGTATTAATCTTAAATTATAATCAATTGCTTTCTTACGACCACCCTTTTCAAGCTGACGCGTTTCGAAAATCGGCTCAAAACTCCAATTTTGACAGAATTTTTTGAAACATTATTTGCCTTTATTGAAAATTGAAAAACGCCATTCATTTTTTTTTGTAGTTTCTGAATACGAGAATTTAAGAATGAAACATTTTGTGAATGTGTCTAAAGTAGCCAGTTTGAATTTAAGAACAGCCTTAAGCATTCTAAAAGTGTTTGAGCAAACTTTTTACTGTATGAAAAACTAGTTAATGATAAATTAGACTTTTGGTTATAAAATTTCTAAAAAAAATCTCAAAATATTCATTTTCTTTTAATTGGAAACAAAAACAGGCACATTTACGTGTAATGCAAAAATAAGCGTGTCTTTATAGGTAGGATGTGTGTTTGTGGTTAGATTAATTTATAATATTTTTGTGCACGTTGTAGAATTTAAAAAAAATGCAGACTGTAGATTCATTATATAAACATCATAAATAGATTTACAGTACCTTCAGTTTGATTGTAGAATACGAATCCTGCTTAAACAGATTCGATTTGTTATGATTCGTTGTATTAGAATCTTCATCTGACTTAGTAAATATTATGAAAAACTAGGATTTGAATAAACTTAAAATTACTCAAAGAATAAAGACTTAACTCGAAATAAATACGAATAAAACTTGTCCCTTTATAGAGTTTAATAGAATTGACATTTAGGTTTCACAGACTTCTGGAATTCAGAATAAAAACAACAAATTTGAACTATTGCTCCGCAGAAAATACAAGAATAGAAACAAATAAAATTATTTAATAATAAAAAAAAACAATGATTAGTATACGCATATATGGGAAAAACGTAATATGATTTTAGAAATCAAAAATGAATTAAAAATAACATGAATTACAATCAATTAAAATATATTTAAAAAGCAGTCAATTGGTCGATGAAAAGAGTGTATTGGGGTCAGATTTTTATTGCTGCTATCTGTTGGGTATTGTCTTCACTAAATACACTCTTCCAAATTACACACACGTATATACTAATAGGTTAAAATTTACACTTGAAAGTTTCATTTTCTTTTATGGCGGAAGCTCGAGAAGGGACTGAAATTCGATTTTGGCCTAAAGAGTTTGTTTCGATCGGGCATTAATAATTATGATTAATACTGGTTAATCACTTAATGTTTATGAAACATTTATTCTAAAGATAAAACGTAATATATCATAGATTTTGTGAAAACAGTTCACTATTTCTTATATCATTAAATGCGACTATATTCAAGTTGTTGATCAGAGTAAATAACAAAAATTAAGATCTTAAAACGAATTCTAATCGTGCCAAGACTGTAACCTAGTCGGATTCCTACCCACCTCGCATAGTTGGTATGTTCTCAGGAAACAACCCTGCTCATGATTGTTCTTCTAACGGTAGGTCAGTTGGCGTCTTTCTTCTAGAAACAGTTGTATTGGCACTGAAAACTAAATAATTTACAATAGCTCCTGTTCTATCAGACGTCATCATTGCATTTCCTTCATATTCGAAAAATAGTATTTTATATATATGAATAATATTACAATCTTACAGTTTTTTCTTTATAATTAGTTTTAAATATGCAAAGAAGTCACATGAACATAGTTTGATAGACAATTTTTAAAGAAAAAATAAACAAAAAGTCATAAAGTAGACATACAAATAAAAATAAATATATATAAATGTGCACCACTTAAGATATCAGATGATAATAATGATATACAATTCGTTCCATTTTCTTTCATTTTCATTTTAATGAGAAAATGTTAACAAAAAAGTATAACGATCCTATTATTTGTCGTCTTTTCTTTCTTATTGTGAACATTGGAGTAATTTTCTTGCCACCATTGATGAAATGTCTTGGAAATTACAAAGAAAAATCTCAGAAATTATTCGGAATTTTGAAATTTCAAGTGCTGTTATGACATCCCTGTAACCATGCAAATAACCACTGTTTGGGGTGGCGCAACGATTCATATTCTAAAGGGAGTGGTTGCGAAATTCAAACACACCGTCAGGTTTTATTATAACACTTTCTGAAGAGCTAATTTTAAAATTAATGTGAATAAATTGTAAGATAAAATTTGGATGGTTATGAAATTTTTGTCATTTATAGATTTTGCAAAATCTTGTTCACTACAAATTGTTATATTTTAAAGGGATATTAGTTCCCTATACTTACCTATAGCGTTTTAAAAACAAAATGTATGCGTCATAAGCTAATAATTTTATTGTTATCATTTATAAATATTGATTATACATTTAATTGATGTGAGATTAATCAAAATTCGCCAATTTGTTTATGAGTATTTTGAGCATTGAAAGATAGGTAGTTTGAATGATTATCGCGGTTTTTACCTATTTTCACAAAACACATTTTAGATATCGTAATGCGACAAACCGCAGATTATAGCCAGAAACATTCTGAATCTGCCCTTGATAAGCATAGTGTTAATCAAATCGTTTTGGAGCATATTCCGGTCAAAGAGACAGACATAAAATCAAATTTTTAAAAAAGTCATTTTTGTTTTTGTTGTTTAAATAGTCGACTGAACTTACGCTGTAAAAAAAAAAAAAAAAAAAAAAAAAAAAAAAAAAAAAATCTCCAATATACACAAATTTTTCCGTAAAATTTTACGGAACAGTTTCATTTTTCCAAGAAAACAGTACAATTTCCGTAATTGGCATTTTGAGATTACAAATCAGTAAAAATCCAGTTAGTTTTCCATAAATTTTACGGAATATTTCTGTATTGCTTTTAAAACAGTACAAGCTCCGTAAATGATGATTAGAAATAGTTGTGTTTTTTGATAGCGAAGTAATTAATTATTGTTACTTGTCTTACAATGATATTAAATGAAACCCTCAAGTTCAATGAAACCCCAATATTGGCTAAATTTAGCTCCATATTGAAAATATAGCCAATCATCCCCCAATATTTAATAAATAGTATTGGTAATATATTCATTTTATGAGTAAATGATGAGTAAATTGATGATGAGTAAAACTGATAAAAGTGATGGCGCCATCTATAGTATGTATTTTTAAAGAACTCGCTATAATATTTTTCTTTCTTTCTTTCATTTTTAAGAATAAAAAGCTAACATACTTTTACGATATTTAAAAAAAAAAAAATCAAAATCTCGTTAATTCATTTTAGGTTTGAGACAGTTGAAAAGGAAATGTTAAAGTTTATTTTTCACTGTGATTTTAAAATAATGTTTGACTTATTTGCAGCAAGCTATTATTATTTTTTTAAAGTCTCTGTAGGATGTTTTAAAATGAAAAAAAATTCTTAAAATTAAAAACTGTTTAAAAAAATTTAATTTTAATATTTTTTAATCTATTCAATCTATTAAAAGATTCGCACATAAAACTTAAAACATGTCTAGAATATAATAACGAAATTATTATAAAATTGACGTTTATCGTAATTATAAAAAGCAATATGGGAAATTTATTTTAATAACCTGTAGTAATTATCTTTATTGAGTTTACAGTAGATTATTAAACAAGTAATTTGAAAAAGTTCATGTCCGAAAAAATATGTTAGTATTCTTGCAAAAATAAATTATTAAATAAATAAATAATCAAGAATAATATTACAGTAAAATTTCAAAAAACTAACTAAGAAGCGAAATTAATACATTCTCTCATGCATGTAATATTTTAAATATAAAATTTATTTTTTATAAAGCATTAAATTAAAAAGCTAAATATTCAAAATTATGGAAAGAAAGTGTGTAAAACGTTCAGAATTGTATACCCAATTGAAAAATGTTATCTTTACAAAAATACGCTCCTTGCTTCATAAAATGGATCTGTAATAAGTAATGATATTTGAAAACGTAGTTTGTGTAACTTTGGCTTAAAACGCAGTAAGCTGAAAGAGGACACTACCCTAGTTCGAATCCCGTGAGGGGTAAGTGTTGTTTCTTTACTGTTGTTTGAATTAAATACAGATGTTCTGACCTTGATGTAAAAGTGTCCTTGAAAAGTGAAGAATGAGATTGATAAAGATGTAAGTTTGTCCTTGGAAAATTATTTTTTGTTTTTGAAACGGAAATCCTTAAATATGACCCCCCCTCCCCCCCCCCCAAAAAAAAAAAAACGAAATTTTTTTCCGTTAAAATACGGAAATAGTACTCGCGTCTCGATTGCCAGTATAATTTCTGGACTTTAACGGATTTTTTTTTTTTTTTTTTTTTTTTTTACAGTGTAGAAATAGGTGTTTTATGAAATTGCAGACACACTCCAATACAATTTCACTAGAAAATACGGCATTATCACTAAATAAACGGAATCTGATGCATTTCAATACACCGTTATTTGAAGTATTAAATCTTACCATGTAGGAAAACTTTCAGCTCAAGAATTTTATTAGAAATTTGGTCAAAAGAGAAAGTCCCGGCTAACGGCACCTTAAAGCTCAAATGAGTCTCGAATTTCTACAGGGGAACGAGATCCGATAAAATCCGACGATTATTAGTTCTACTGCTGTATTCATACCTGCTAGATGACTACAGATACCCAATTACCGTTTCATTGTTAAAAAAAAAAAAACTGCGAAAATAAGATTCCTCGAGATTCAAACACACTTTGCGAAAGTAACAGAAGTTATAGAAAAGGGAGCTCATTCAAGCCGAAATGTCAGAACTGGCAACACCAAGATTAAACGGAGACTCAAAATCCACTCGACCGCAGACTACAAGCATAAGAGAGTATCTAGGCACTAATGTACAGAATATGACATCGATTTTGAGAAAATATATTTTTTAAATAGTAAATATTATTATTCTTTTAAACAAAAGGTACCGTTACATCCGGGAATGTAATGTGAATACGTAGACATATTTAGTCTTTTGTTTTTCCATCCAGGATACGGGTGTGTCAATTTAAAATGGCTAAAGAAATGGAAAACGTGAAAGCGAATATGAAATCGACCTTCAGAAAATATTGTTTGGAATTAGTAAATATTAATATTTTTAAAACAAAAGATAAAATTATAACTGAGCAGGTACCATGAATAATTGGGTACTTCTTTCGTATTTCCATATGGTACACGGAGATGGAAGTTTAAAACTGCAGAAAACACGGAAAACATAAAAACGAATATGAAGTCGACCTTCAGAAATTCATTTCTTGGAAATAATACATATTAATATTTTTTAAACAAAAGTACCGTTACAACCGGTAAAGTACCGTGAATACTTTTTGAAATTCCTTAAGAGTCGAGGGATTGATATTTCAAATGTGTAATAGCGGAATGTTTACTAAGCCTCTGCTTAAAGAACTTCCTGGACATGCACGGAAGCGATCACCATAACAACGGAATTTCGTTCATATGCACTCATTGACAATTTTTAATTAATGTCTTGGCTAATTATCAGAAAGTGAACAATATGAGACTCGGGTGCATTTAGACCTGTCTATCCTTATCCAAATGATGAAATCTCTACTTGAGATAGATTGCCTAGACATCGTCTATAAACAGACAGACACAGAAACAAACATCTTTCTTCTATAGCCTTATCTTTCAGTCTTTAAATGCTTGTTGAAATAGTCTGGGAGGCAACGGCATAGGTTAGACTTAGTGACATGAATGAAAATTAGTTCGTGTCAAATGCTAAATTGGCTCCCGAAGTAATGGAGACCACGTTATCTGAGGCACACTTGGATGCTGAATTCCACATTTCTCTGCTGTTTAATAATGTTCACTATGCAACTTCCCGTAAATCTAACTGCTTTTCGAAGGATTATTCTCCAGCAAGGTAATATAAACATTTTAAATTTAATTGTGAGCATATCTATGGTGTATAAATGCATTTGAAAGAATTCTTGATGCAATACGAATACCCACATATTTAAATATGTTGTGTCTTGTGTTTGCGCGTGACTTCATCCATCCGCTCTCATTTAAAACGAAGAAGTATTTATTATATTTGAAAAATATAATAACACAATAACAAACCTCGATAAAATGAGAATCACAACGTTTTTCATGGTTTCTGTTTAGCTGATATCAAAGTAAGTTATCAAAGTATAATTAGCTGTAAGCCCAACAATTGAAGAGCTAAGTGGAAAAACATGCTAAGTAACAAAAATCACATTTCAAGAAATTTGAGTTGAAAGTTTTTGCTGTAAATTTTAATGATTTATTTTCTGTTTGATACCATGTATTTAAAATATAAACTAAACTCTATCAGAAAAACTTATTCATATTTAATTTTCAAATATCAAAAATTATTAATATTATTGACATATTACATATTAAATTATTAAATATTAATGAATAATGTCTTAAATCTTCAAGACTAATAGAATCTTAGTATTTTAGCTTCACCATGTGATAGGACACCTCATAACGGTTTCATCCAAAAGAAAAAAAAAAATTAGAAAATGTAGCATAACATGTTCATCCACCCAGCTCTTCAATTACGCCACTGAATTATGGCACTTCAAAGTAAATAAAGTCTCAATAACGTTTTATCGTATGACAGAAATAGCTCCTCTTCGGCTGCTTTCGTAACATTATCCTCCACGCTGCTCGAGGTAAAAATGTTTTTGTGTTTGACAGCAGGTCAGCTCGCTTTCCTTGTTATAAGATCGGGCTGGACGTCCTTCTCTTTCATACCTGGAAATAGAAAACTCACAGGCCTTTTCTGAACTAAACCAAAGAGAATCCTTTATGTTTGCCCGAAGAAACAAAATCTCCACTCCAGCGTCTAGAGTATACAGTGTGTCCACGTATAACCTGACCGACCTTTATTTTCGCAACCTTTGGTCCTAGATGCATACTTTCAATTACAAAAATGGTCAAAATTAGGTGCAGAGTTAACATAAAAAAAAGTCTGAATCGAAAAAACAATTTAGCGAAGAATTACAGAATTTAAATTTTTATACGATCCCCCGGTCCTATAAGTTATATTTAGTAAAATTTTCCTGTCACACTGACAAGTAAGGCCAAAAAAAGTCCCGTTATTCTATGATTAAAATTGACCGAGTAATAGCTGTTTAAAGTTGGAGCATATTTTTTTTGCTACAAATTAGGGGGCATTCACACATTTAGTAGAAATATAATTATCGTCAGATATATTAAAGAAATGGTTGAGAGTAAAATTAGTATTGCAATATAACTTAAATCATTCTGACATATTACTGAAAAATATACAATTTGTACTGAACATATAAGAGGATAAAAATAACAGAGTTTTTGTTAAATAAAAGGATGAAAAACAACAACCTCAATTCTTTACAAAAATGATACATATTTTAAAATGCTGTTAGATTACACCATCTTTCAAATTTTAGGTTGTGCCACGTTTTTTAGTTTTTGAAAATTGATTCACATGTATTTTTAGCGCTGAATCCGAAAATGACCTTCATTTTAAACCATCACGTCAGGATTTTTCTCAAATCGCAAATTTCAAAGTTAAAATTGATCCCCCCTCTCCTCCCAACCTCATCGGACCCCCTGAGTTGTTTAGCTGTAAGAAATACAGTATAAGTCAAAAAACTGAATAAATTATTGAATTAAATAAAATTAAACTGAATAAAAAATTCTAACATCGTCTTTTTAGTATCAGGTTTTTCGTTATTTTTTAACCTTTAAATTTACGATTTGCGAGAAATCCGGACATGATGGTTAAAAGTGAAGGTAATTTTTTTATTTAGCGTTAAAAAAATACATAAAACGTAATTATAAAAGTTAAAAAACACAGCCATCGCAGGTTTATGTTATCTAATCTAAAACCATTTCTTAAATTTCTTAACGGTGATCTATCCGAATTTTTTTATGTTATCCTCTAATATAAGTATGTATAAGATCCTAAGCGTCCAAAATCATAATAATATTGCATTATAATCGGATTTAAGTCAGTGTGTAAAATTTAACTTCCATCGGACATTGGAAAGTCAGTTAAAGTTCAAGTACAAATTTTAAACTGCAAAGACGATCTTTGCAAGTTAAATATAACCTTATGAAAATAACATAATTTTTTAAAAAAGAAGTCATAGCCTCAAATCCTTACAAAATACAACATATGTTAAAATATAATTATTTTAACTAATCTGAAATGTAACTAATAAAGTTAATTCAATCGTAATAGTTATAAGATTTCTTTCAAACCGCAGATACCTTGAAATAAGTGTAAGTACTTTATATACGACACCTGAAAGCATGGTCGAAATCATCTGTTTTGATATGCAAAAAAGTGATATAAGTCATGCATTTCAAAGTTTCATAACTCAGTCAATTTTAATGTTAGATGAATGAGACTTTTTCTGTCTTACTTTTTAGTGTCACAGTAAATTTTTACTAAATATCACTTATAGGACCGGGGGACCGTATAAAAAATTAAATGTCGTAACTTTTTAATAAATATTTTTCTTTACCCAAATCACTTTAAAAATAATTCTTTATCTTATTTAAACCATTTTTGTAATTGGAAGTATGCATCTAAGACCAACGGTTGTGAAAATAAAGGTAGGTCAGGTTATACGTGGACACACTGTGTAGTGTGGAAATCAGCTATACCATCAATATTTAAAAAGGGCTAAAATATTGGATCCATTACATGTCAAACGATGCTGAAATCCAAAGAGTGGATCTCAACGACATCTGCAGGATATTATCTAAAATTGAAATAGAATTTGGTCTAGACACTGTAATAATACTAGTCCGCCAGGCAGGAAAAAATTTCGTCAATTATTTCCTCTCGGCCGATAAATTGCAAAATGCTTCAGAGAGTTGTATCATGAAGCTCTGAGAACGTCGGTTTCGTGGGTGGGTTGAGCAGCGGTATCTTCACACGCACGTAAAAAAATGAATGTTAGTCATTTCCTCCCGGTTCAAGATTTATAAAATGATAGTTAACCCAATATCTTGAAGAAAAAAATCAGTTGATTATAAAGTGGTGGTTAATACGCCAGCTGGTCACACGAACATAATATATATATATATATATTCAGTGATTTCCTCTCAATTGAAAATTTATCAGATGACAGTATACAGGGTGTCCCAGAAGTAATGGGACAAACTTCAAAGGGAGTTAGGGGACATCACAAGGATTCAGATTTGCATAGCAACCCAGGGTCGGAAACGCTTTCATGGCGCAGTAGTGACGACACAAAGCACAAGAAAGACAGGATACGAATAAGAGGAGAAAACATGTTTATTATCCTTAGTACATCAAAAAACTAAGATGAAAGAACATTAAAGGGACAACGATCGTCATCAAAGTAGGTGTTCAAAATTACGACCCCGGGCCGTGATGCATAGAAGAGCATCTTCGGCGTATGGAAGATCTAATGTTCTCAAAAATACTGGGAGTACCCCGGACTTCCTCAGCAACTGCCACGATGCGTGCAACAAGTTCCTCAACACTTTCCAGCATTGTCCCGGCATTTTTGCAGTACTAAGAATAATAAACATGTTTTCTCTCCCTGTTCGTGTCCTTTCTTTCTTGTGTTTTGTGTCGTCACTACCGCTACAGGAAAGCGTTTCCGACCCTGGGTTGCTATGCAAATCTGAATACTTGTGATGTCCCCTACCTCCCCTTAAAGTTTGTCCCCTTACTTCTGGGACACCCTGTATATGCTATATAAATAAATAAACATGTCAGCAGGCTATATCTCAGTGAAAAATTGTCAGATGATGCCCTGAAGGATGTAACGCAGGGACCAGAATGGAGCACCTATCGCTTATTTAAATGCACCAGCTGACGAGTTTTCCCTCGACATACTGCTAGCTGATTTTTTTTTTATTACGTACAGGATCAGCAGCTTACGGATATTAATCTGGAGGAAATAACCTACCTTAAGTTATTCCGCATTACGCTCCATGCTCTAACTGTAAGATATAATTTTACTTTGATGCTTCATTTATATAAATATTCTTTATAGAAACTTTAAAATTGATAAAAAAGAAATGATGAAATACTGTGATAAGTAAATTAATTAATTAATAATTTATTGAAACTTAAATATATAGTACATAACATTTATTTTAAAGAGTTATTCAATTTAATTTTGTTATTTAATCGTATTTATTTTCGCTTTGGTCGTGTCGCTCTCATCACCTGATTCACTGTCAGAGTCGCTGATAGAACTATCTGCCACCATGTATTCATTATCGTCATCTCTATAAAAATATAAAGAAAAAAATTAAATAAGTATGTTTAACGTAAGATAATCGACATGATTAAAATTAAATAAAAAATGTTACTTTTTTCGGGCTGAACAGTTATTTGATCGATCAATGATGGTGACTGAGATCCAGAAAACAAATTGAATTCATAATTTTTGTCGATTTCTACCCAGCCATAGTCTGACGGTTCATCTGTAAATGGGACTTTTAGATGTGCATGTGACCAAATTTGCATGGTGTAACATATTCATAAAAAATGCTGATATAGTTCCGATTTGCATGGAGGTAGAGACGAGCCATCAATTTCTTTTTTGGGTAACTGGAACGAGTCCTCATTGTCAAGGAATTTGCAAGTTTTTTTTTTAACCATTCCGTTTTTCTTAACCGCCAGGGCTGTATCTCGCCTTAAGTGGGGATAAACGTACACAAAGCGGTAAGACTAATGTAACATGAGTTGCCGCTAAGAGCGCTGACGGCAGAATGTTAGAGCGGAGAGCATTTTCGCCGATCCCAGCCGTTATATCTAAAATAAGAAATTGCACATGTGTGTGGACTTGAATTGAAATTCTCTTAGTAGAAAAATTCTGCAGGGTTACCGAGTTTGCTATATGTCATCATGCTAAATTGGCGATTACTTTTTGGCTTTCGAAAATAAAGAAAGTTAAAATTAAAATAAAAACATAAGAAAAGTATTTTAAAAGTTAAAATAAATATATTTTATCAATAAAAAAGTAAATAAAATCAAAACTTAATAACTTACATCCATAAAGAGTGAAAAAAGAAAAGAAAATGTTACTGTGCTGCCATCTATGTCAGGTGATTTAAACGAAATTTTTTATTGAAAGAATTTTATAATTATCAGAATAGATAACTTTTAATTGCTTATAACTGAATTAAAACAGTTCCAAGAAACTGTATTTAAAACGGAAGGCCATAGTAATAATATTCAATAAAAAATGTATTTAATATTTAGTTAAATTACATAAAAAAGTAGAATAGGATGTAAAAAAATAATGCATTGCTAAATTTGTAAAAATCATAAACTATTACATTTAAATTTATATGTAGTGCTTAAAATAAATTCTTTAAATATATACTATTTTGGCATCAGAACAGACAAGATTTAAAAGAATATATTTTTAACTTTATGTTAACAAAATAAGTATATAATGTAAAAATAAAATCAAGATAATCATTCTTCTTATTATTAATATTAAGAATGGAAAGGAACAGTAGGAATATTATGCATTTGCAGCTACATTTTTATTAGTAATGCGTTTAAATTACTCAGCTCATCTGTAAAATTTAACTCTTTATGTGTTGAGTAATAAATAATTTCCTAATTGCGTTAGTATTAAATACTTTAAGAAAATAACATGAAGTTATTTTTAAAGCAGTGTTGTTTGTCAATAAAAATAAATAATAATGTAATTGGCATATAAAATTACAAAACAAATAAAATAAAAAAAATAAATTAATGGTAGAAATATTTTTATTTATTATAAGCCGTTGGCTTACAACATTTACAAAAAGTTTTGCTCGGCTGAAAAAAATGAGAAAAATGTTGATGCGATGAAAATATCACGCCTGATTTCATATAAGTCCACACGCATGCGCAGTTTGTTATTTTAGATATAACTGTTGGGTTTGACGAAGAAGAGAGCGGAGACAGTGAATTTGAAGGGGATGAGATTTTAAAAGTATCTATAAAGAATATTGATGTAAATGGAACATAACTATAAAATTATATATCTCAGTTAGAGCATGGAGCGTAATGTCGAATAACTTAAGATAGGTTATTTTGTTCCCGGATGAATATTCGTCAGCTCATAGTTAATATGATCCTGCACGTAATTAAAAAAAAGCTAGCAATATACCGAGGGAAAACTCGTCAGCTGGTGCATTTAAATAATTAATAGGTGCTGCTGTCTGGCTCCTCCGTTACACCCTTCAAGACATCAGCTGACAATTTTTCCACTGTGATATAGCCAGCTAACATGTTTGTTTATTTAAAATAGCATACATACTGTCATCTGATAAATTTTCAATCGAGAGGAAATCACTGAATATAGTATATATATATATATAAATATATGTATATATATTATGTTTGTGTGACCAGCTGACGTATTAATCACCACTTTATAATAAGCTGACTTTTTTTTTCTTCAAGATATTGGGTTAACTGTCATTTGATAAATTATCAATCGGGAGAAAATGACTAAAATTCATTTTTACGTGCGTGGGAGGCTACCACTGCTCAACCCACCCACGAAACTGCAGCTCACGTTCACGGAGCTTCATGATACAACTTTCTGAAGCATTTTACAAGTTACGGACCGAGAAGAACTTGGTCATGAAAATCTGTTGCTGGCTCGCGGACTATACGATGTTTACATTGAAATTTGAAAATGTAGCGCAGATGTCGATGCGATCGGCTCTTTGGATTTCAACATCGTTGCCCATTTAAGGGATACTAATTTTTAGAACTATTTGTACAGTGGATTTCTACACTATTTATTCTAGGCGCTCTAATCTCCTCTTCAGGGATAGGACTGTGAGTCTGAAACTCAAATGGATTTCCTATTCCATTCAGAAGCTTCTTGATATCTATTTATATTCGCTTATATAACCTTGAAATCTATTTATATTCGCTCGGCATCTGTCGTCGAGAACAAAGGTTTTTTTCTAGCCATTCGGAGCGCTAGTGCATTATGTCACGAGAAAGGTTCACTCTCATAGGATGAAAGGATATTTCATGATCTCACTGTCGAAAAGTTTCGCTTTGACTTAATTGATTTCACCGGGTGTTCTCGATGAGTTGCAAGAAGGGTTTCTCCGCCCATCGTATATATATATATTATACGAACGTGTCAAAAATTTTAACACATGATCAGCTAGTGAGTGTTAAAATAAGTGATCTAGGAAATAAAAGGATTCAGCGTGTATATGTATAATAAGAAAAGATTGCCATAGAATACTCTGTCATACCAAATCACATTCACTAAAATACGCCAAAAAAAAAATACGCCAAAAGTAAAAAAAAAAAATATTCACTTGAAGACGGTTTAATTTTGCTCTTGAATATTTCGTCTATTGTCTTGTTATATATGTGAATTTTTAAGTCTAACATTTCGCGAGTACCGTTGGGCAATTCAGTTAATTACTAAAAAAGGAATTTAGGCCTACAATTAGGACTACCATATTATGCACTCTTTTCACGTCATGTAATAGATGTCTTTGAGATCTGTAGCTTTGAGGCTATTGTGTTCAACTAATCTAAACAAGAACAGATAGAAGCCTTAACAGATGGGTCCACATATTCAATCTACAAGTGAACATACAGCATGAAACAAAATTTTCTAGCACAAACAACCGAGAATTTCAACTATGGAAGCTACTCATGGAAGTCCCGGGAATCAAACCAGTTCCCCCAGGAAGGAGAAGAGAAATTAGGCATGTCTGCATAGGAGGTAAGTCTTAAGTGACTTCGTAGACCACGATAATATCATGGCGTACATAATTTGCGCTATAGATTTCAAACGGTTAAGTAAAAAATGCCAAATGTTAAAAAAGTGTACCTCAATCTATGAATAATGTATGAGTTTTTTAATAATCTTTGTGTTGTTCTTGTGTTCTTCTTGTTGTGTGTTTGTTCTAGTTCGATTCAAGTTCATTCTTTATCGATCGAGCTTCAGATCTTTTGCAAACAAAGAAATTACAACACATTCATAAATATTTATAATTGAAAACAAGTGAAAGTTTTGCATATTAATTACCAATCCCTTCGCAATTAGTGCTTCACCACTAAAGCATGAATCATAATAAAAAAAATTGCTACTAAAATCTCTGAAACAACACTTTTCCTTTTAAAATGAATTTTAACTGTTTTCTCTATCTTTTTAGATATTCAAAACTAAAACTTCATCTTTGTAATTTATTTTATTACTTTACACCTTTCTCTCACATTTATATATCTTTTTTTTTAATTTATCAATTTTAATTCATTTACATTTAAATACAAATAATAGCTTAAGAAGGGAACATCATCACTTTTAAATATAATAAGATGGAAAAGCAAAAACGAATTTTTCAATAAAACGTTAATAAATATTTTGTCATTTATGCTGAAACTTCTTTCAGTATGAATTTGTTAAACTATATCGCATAGATTCACACCTTCATTTTCTGTCCCCGAAGCTGCCTATTATTTGATGGATTGATGGAGAAATTACGACAAAAGTTCGGAGTTTGCCTTCTTTTCAATCAACTATGTGCATTCTGACAGTTTCTACATATTACGTTTAACACATGACGAAAAAAATGTTCAAATATGATGCATTCCCTTACTGAATTTTTAAATTTTCTCCCACAAAATGTAACGAGGAAGTTAAGTTTTACATTTCATACATTAATGTACGACCACTAAGATAAGCTTTACTGCAAAGACAGCTGATATCGTGACGTGTTTATCACATTAAGGTTAAGAAAAGATGACGTAAATATGTGCAACTTTGCATTTCATAAATTTATAATGCATAAAATGTGAAAATTTATAGAAGACATAAAATGAATAGGTTTTTAAACCTACATGATAAAATTTTACACGAAAATATTTTATTAAAGGAAAATATGTTTGTTGAAACTATAACTATATTCCTTAAAACTAAGTATATTTAATAGTGTATTTCATGCACAGTTGAATCTTCTTAATTCAGCCTTGGTTACAGTAATATCTCGCCTTATATAATGCATGGTAATGCCCATGCTAAAGTCTATTATAATTTGCTTCCTATACAAATAATGGTAAATTAAAGAAAAAAAAATCACTTTTAAACATAAAGCGGAAAGAAAAAAAAATCAATTAAACTTTAGTAAAAATTTTTCACTTATGCTAAAAAGGTTTTAGATTAATGAAAAAACTTTAATCATAAAAGAGAAATTTAGAAAGAATCATTTAATATTTAAAAAAGAAAAATAAATATAGCCATAAAGACTTTTAAACTTAGACTATTTGTTGGGGTATTTTATGTATAGTTGAATCTTCATGATATAAAGAAGAATATCTATTACAGTAGTAACATATTTAATATGATGGATGGTATATGTTCAAAACCATTCTAATTTACTTCCAATGCAAATAAAAATAATATAAAAAAGAAAATTTTAATCGTACAAAACAGATGAAAGAGCAAAAAAGTTTTTCTTCAACAAAGGATTAATAAATTACTTTTTAATTTATGCTGAAATTTCTTTCATATGAATTTATTAAATTATATCACATCAATTCATTATCATAATTTTCTATCCTTTAAGTTGTTTGATGAATTTATAAAGAAATTAAGACAAAACTTCTGTGTTTGCTTTTCTGTCAATCAATTTTGTGCATTTTGTCCTTCACTATACATAATAATTTTAGCACACCCAGAAGAAAAATTATTGGATGTTATGTATTTTCTCACCAAATTTTTTAAATTTTCCCTACTTATTATAACGACAAGGAAGTTCGGTTTTACATTAAATGTATTAATTTATGACCAGCAAGGTAATATTTTAAATCTAAAGACAAATGCTATAGCGGCTTTATTATATTGAGGACAGGAAAAGATCACATAAATATACAAACTTTGCACTATATAAATTTATAACGCGTAAAATAGCCCCGATTAAAGGAGACATAAAAAAAAAAAAATTAAGCTATATGAAGAAAATTTAGACCACAGAAATTTTATGAAAGGAAAAATAATTTTATAAGCATGAAATAACAATTTTAACAAAGTACAGTTTACAAAACCAGAAAGATTAGAATTTGAGAAAATTTTAGCAAATTTTCTGACGAAGAAAAAAATCTCACATATATATATAGTTCATTTTTTTCGCACGAAAGATAATTCAAATTTAATTTTTTTTAGATTACAGGGGTCAGCGTGGCTACCAATATTTCCAAATGAAAGTTTTCGTGATACATTTGCTTTCGCGTATGTTGGAGGAATCTACCATAGAAGCTTATTATTTCTTATAGAAATGTCGGAGAAATGTTCCACGAAGATTATTTTTCTTTTTTTGCAAATGTTGTAAAAATCTTCAACGAAGATTATAGTTTATAAATAGCGATAGCTAAAAAAAAATGACGCGCTGACCCTTGAGATTAATTTATGATCATTAAGGTAAGATTTTAACTATAAAGACAATTTATTACGCCGCGTTTTTATAAAATTACCTTAAAGAAATAATCGCTTTTTAACGTACAATAAACAATTAAATTTAAAAAATCAAAAAACCCGACTGCGTAAAAAGCGAACTAATTAATTATTTCTCATCAATGTGAAACTATTTTTTTTCAATTCCTACTATTAGCTCACATTCTCGCTATATATATATCTTGTTTAAATTTTCAATCGTGAATAAAATACTTATTATTCATCCAATCAAACTCAAAAAATTTTTTTTAACTTGTAGTGGATGACACTTCATGTTAATCCAGTTTTTTTTCAAATATTAATTCATTAAATAAAATTAATTAATTTTCAATAATCAAGAGAGCCCTCTTCTTTATCAAGATATTTTAAGCGCCACTCAAGGGGAAAGAAGAATGGGTGAAAAAAATTATCTTACTGACCTACGTGGGAATTGACTTATAATATTTTTTTTATATTACTTGTTTATATTACTTACCTATTTTTTTTATTTACTTGTATTGAGGACATTTAAGCTGTGTTTAATTGTTAATTCCTATCTATAAACACCGTTTTGATTAGGTCTATAGATGTCTATGATGGTTAGAGTTGCATTAAAGCTAGAGATCCTACATACACAATTTCCAGATTGCATAATATTTTAACGGAGCTTCTGACTATAAAATAGTCAATGAAACATCGTCTTCATTTTGAAAGACCTATACAATGATATGGCATTAGGTGCGTAAATGTTTTCGTTTCTACCGCCATTTTGTATTTTACGGCCGCCATTTTGAATTTATAAAAACAAAACCTAGCCTATAACCATAGGGCCACGTTAAGACGAATTGATAGAGACCTCATTCATTAAAATCCAACCAGCCGTTGGGATGTTTTGAGGGTATAAAGAAATCCACATACACAGATACGCGTGAAACACATAACCTTTCTTTTCAGTCGGGTAAAAAAGGAATAAAAAAAAAAAAAGATTCTTCAAAACAGAGATAATAAATTTTTTGTCATATATGCTAAATATTTTTTCATAAGAATTTGTTAAAATATATCGCAGGGAATCACATCCTCATTTTCTATCCCTGAAGCTGTCTGTTGTTTGATGGATTGAAAGAGAAATTATGCCAAAACTTCTGAGTTTGCCTTCTTTTCAATCAACTTTGTGTATTCTGTCACTTTCTACATAATACTTTTAGCACATGCGGAAGAAAAATGGTCGGATGTTATGTATTAGGTCTGCCGGAAAGTCTGCCGTAATGTTATTTCACGCTTACTTTTTTAAAATTCAGATTTTATCATTAGCACAACTTTATTGAAACGGTAAAATTCCCATTGTTGTCACCTTAAGGGTATCTCAGGATTCTTAAAGCTTTAAAATTTTAGAAATTTAATTTTTTGGTAGATGTTAAAATCCGATCTTTTCTGAACATTTTGATATAAATGTTTCTTTGAAATTTCTATTACAACAGAAGTTATGGCTTTTAGATTTATACACGATCAATAACTGAAGCGACGTTTCCGAAACTTAAAAGTCAATTTTCTCCAAATGACGTTTTTGAGCATAACGCACACGATATCTGAAAAACTTCGGAATATTTTTTCATGAAATTTTCATAATATATGTTTCATGTTAGTCTGTATAAACTGAACCTAAAATTTTCTTCTTATTGTTCAAAAAAAAATATTTTTTTAGGTAATTAAACTATTGAAATTTTCTAAATTTTGCATTAACTAAAAACAGCATTGTATTAAAAATATAAAAATGTTTTAAATACAAATTTATTTAAGTTCAGGGTAATTATTATAATCCGAAGTATAAGTAGACACCAAAATATTTATTCTAGTTGCAAAATTTATTTTGTAATACTGCGCGTAATCTGGTATGCCGATTTTCTGCTGGTCAAATGTCTGACAGTTTAGAGGCCCTCTAAATGCTAATTCTGCATCTTGCAATTTTTTGAAAAATATTAAATGGAAGAACATACTTATATGTTTCAGAAAATAAATTAATTAAAATTAAATATTAAAAACATTTTAAGAGATTAAATGCAGAAAATGGTATTTTTTTCCTTTTTTAGGATTCTGTACTTAAAAAGTAAAAATGGAACCATTATAAGATCACTCCTGTGTCTGTCTGTCACGGCATTTTACTCGTAAACTATGGAACGTGGAATGTTCAAATTCGGGGAAGTAATAAAGATTATTGACCCACATATTTACAGATTAATAAATATTCATAAATATATTTAGGAAAAAAGTAAAGGGGCTAATTAAGTTACTTGAAAAAAAAAGTCTTTTCTTTATATATCGTGTGGGGTATCGTGTGAAAGATTTTGTAACGCTGAACTTAAAAATACATTTCTTTTAATTTTAGGTATAATATTTCCAAAGTTGTGGTAAAAAATCTAGTGCAAAAATATGTTCTCCCCCATCTAATTCAGAATCTACTGATACTAAAATTCTGACAAAAATTAGAGGTAGTAGATGTTAATTTAAACCTTGCAGGAAAATTATAGCGATTGCCATTGGACATACATTTTTTGAGAAAATCGCATTTTTCCGTTACAAACAAATTTCGATTTACGGCCCTTCAGCAAAAGTATTGAGTTTAGCGCTGGAGGTACCTATCGTTACAGAGTATAAAAGCATTGTTGATCATTAATTTCATAAAAAATCGTCTGTAATTAGCCGAGATATTAACCCTTAAAGACACGGTATTTTAGACATACACAATGACAGGGACGGCGTACTCTATGCTCCATCAGCTTTTAAAGCGCATATAACAAATTTTAAAGATATATTTGTGTAATGCAATGCTCAGTAGCAGTATAAAACCAATAAACGTCAAATTGTTAAAAACAGCCTAATTTAATGAGAATTAATCACACAAATCTATGGGATTCGCGACTAGTTTGCATTCAGTGGCTCTCTCAATAGACTTACCGTGTCTTTAAAGATTAACTAAAAACCTACATGGAAATGTGCGGCGCGGACCAAAGTGGCGGCGTTGCAAGTTTGCGACGTCCTTTCGAAGCGCGCTTAGCACAATGCTAAGTTTAACACAAGAACTACCGGAAATTTATGTCAAGTTTTATAAAAATATTTCACACCAGAATTTTGATTTAAAACAGTTTAACTATATTATTTAACGTTTTTCTTCTTTGTATCTTTTAAACTTACTTTATAATCAAATTTCTGGTTTGAACCGAATCATATTCATATGGTAGTCGTGAAAACGACGGCTCACGGTAGTTCTAGCGTCGAAATTTGAACAAGGGTTTTGCTTTAGGTACACTGTAAATAGAAAAGAGTATTACTACGCTGAATTTAGGTTTATAAAATGCTAAATGAAGTTTAAATAGGCACTACTTTAATTGTCAGCACCGAATTAAGTTCATTTTAAAAAGATTAGGTTAAGATTTAAAAAAGTGTTATACAGATAGCTATATTTCATATTATTTAGGTTCTATAGTTCTTTGAACTTTCATGGTATATCCGTTTATACTTTTCTAATATATACAGCTATACCCAACCCTACGTTGTACAGTTTTACAAAGTCTTAGTATTCTTTTAGCAACGGTTTTTTAACAATGCCCTTACTAATTCATATATTATTGTACGCGACCCTCTGTGCGCGAGTAATACTCGCACTTGAACGTTTATTTAATTTTAAGGGTCCTGAGACCCCTTTAATGTGCAATGTGAAAACAATGGGAATTTTATCATTTCAAAAAAGTGGTGCCAATGAAGAAATCTGAATTTTAAAAAAGTAAGCGTGAAATAGCATTATAGGATAGAACTTTCCGCTAGACCTAATATTTTCTTCCTAATTTTTTTTTTATTTTCTCTTCTTCTAAATATATCGACAATTAAGAAATATTAATTTAATTTATTTATTTAATTATATATTATGTATATATATATATATATATATATATATATATATATATATGTATGTGTGTGTGTGTGTGTGTGTGTGTGTGTGTTATATAGCTAGTAGGGATGCTATTTAGATACCATTGGAATGAGTCTGAGACATAGTGACCCAAAATGACCCACTAAGCGAATTTTTTCGAACATACGATCTAACCAATTATCTTCTCGAACCCGATAATAATAGAATACAAAGTTTAGCCAAAATCGTTATAGTCGTTTTATAGATATAATTAGCTTCACCCACGGTAACCCAACAGGGACTCAATAATCTAAATTTATCGAGCATGTGATTTATCTCAATGGTCTTCTCGTGTTGGGAAATGATGTAATACAACATTTTGTCAAAATCGTTTGAGCCATTTTTTAGATATAATTAGCTTGACCCACAGTGACACATAAATGACCCACTAATCGAATTTTCTCGAACATGTGACTAAGCCCAATGGTTTTCACATTCCCAGAAACGGTATAGTACAAAATTTTGTCAAAATCTTTTGAGTCGTTTTTTAGATACAATTATCTTGACCCACAGTGACCCAAAAATAACCCAGTAATCGAATTTTCTCGAGCATGTTACTTAGCCCACACGTCTTCTCATGCCCAGAAACGGTATAATACAAAATTTTGTCAAAACTGTTTGAGTCATTTTTAGATACAATTAGCTTGACCCACAGTGACCCAAAAATGACCAACAAATCGAATTGTATCACATATGTGACTTAGCCCAATGGTCTTCTCATGCCCAGAAACGGTATAATACAAAATTTTGTCAAAATTGTTTGATTCTTTTTTAGATACAATTAGCTTGAACCACAGTGACCCAAAATGACCCACTAATCGACTTTTCTCGAACATGCGCTTTAGTCCAATGGTCATCTCATGCCTAGAAACGGTATATTACAAAATTTTGTCAAAAAATCTTGAGCCTTTTTTTAGATTAAATTAACTTGACACTTGACCAATTGTGACCCAAAATGACCCACTAATCGAATTTTCTTGAAGATGCGACCCAGCCTAATGGTATTCTCGTGGCCGAAAACGATAGAAAGCAAAATTTCGTCAAAATCATTGTAGCCGTTTTCTAGATAAACTTAGCTTGATCCACAGTGAGCCAAAAATGACCCACTAATCGAATTTTCTCTAACATGTGACTTAGCCCATTGGCCTTCTCGTTATCCAAAACATTAGATTACAAAATTTAGTCGAAATCGTTTGAGATTTTTTTTAGATATAATTAGTTTCATCCGAAGTGACCCAAAAATGACACATTAATCGAAATTTCTCGAACATGTGACGAAGCCCAATACTTGTCTCGTGCCCAAAAACAGTTGGATATAAAATTTAGTCAAGATCGACTGAGCAGTTTTTTAGGTATAATTGGCTTAACACTGACCCATTATGACCCCAAAATGACGTAATAATCGAATTTTCTCGAACATGTGACTTGGCCCAATGGCCTTCTCATGCTCAGAAACGATATAATACAAAATTTTGCCGTAATGTTTTGAGCCATTTATTAGATTTTATTATCTTGAAGACACTTTTTAGATAAATTTAGCTTGACCTGAAGTGACCCAAAAATGACCCACTAATCAAACTTTCTCGAACATGTGACCTAGCCCAATAGTTTTCTCGTGCCCTAAAACCATTGGATATAAAAATTTGTCAAAATCGATTTAGCCGTTTTTTACATATCATATTAGCTTGAGCCTGACCTATTATGACCCAAACTGACCCACTAATCGATTTTTCTCGAACACATGACCTAGCCCAATGCTCTTCTCGAGCCCGAAAATCGTAAAATACAAAATTTTGTCAAAATCGTTAGAGCCGTTTTTTAAATAAAATTTACACACACACACACAATTTTTCCTCGTATTATAATATAGGATATTATATATTATATATATATATATTTAATATTTTGTTTATTTAATTAATTTTTATTATATAAATATTAATTTATGATCACTAAGATGAGATTTAAAATTTAAAAACACTGCTGTAGCGATTTTATTATATTAAGGGCAGAAAAATGTCACATAAATATGCGTAACTTTGTACTGTATAAATTTGTGATTCATAACCTATCAACGATTACAGGGGCATAAAATCAAAAAATGTTTAAGAGATATGAAGGAAATTAAGACAACAGACATTTTATGAAAGAAAAAGGATTTTCGTAAGGATAAATTTAGATTTTAAAGTAGTACGGTTGACAAAACAAAAAAGACGAAGATCTGGGTATATTTTAGAAAAAAATTTCAATTCTTTAAATAAAGTTCAAAATTTTGTATATTTTTGGGGAGTATGCATAATATTACTTATACTTATGCATAATATTTTTTATTTGTTGCTGCTTTAATAAACACATACATTCTTAAGATATTAGATAGTATAAAGCATAGGGATTACATATAAAACTGTTAAGTAGTTCAGAAGAAATCTTCGCGAAAAAGAAATCACGTTTTTACAATTTTGCAATGAACCATTTTGAAGTATCCGTTTAAAAATTGCTTACAGGAAGAACAACTCACACATTTTTAGTTATAACTAGCATAATTTTAAAAAAAAAATGTTTCCTTTAGCACTCAGAAAAATATTGCTCCTGATTTTTTCAAAATAATCTAATTTTTTAACAAGTAAAAATTAAATTTAAAAAATCAAAAAACTCGACTGCGCAAAAAGCGAACTAATTAATTATTTCACATCAATGTGAAACTATTTTTTATATTACGTACCTATTTTTTTCATTTACTTGTATTGATGACATTTATGTTGTGCTTAATTGTTAGTTCCTATTTATAAACACTGTGTTGATTAGGCTTATAGATGTGTAATATTTAAACGAAGCTCATGACTGTAAATTAGTCAATGAAACATCATCTTCATTTTGAAATACCTATCCAATGATATGCTACTCAATAGGGTGCGTAAAACTTTTTTTGTCTCTACCGCAATTTTGAATTTTTAAAAACAAAACCTAGCCTATAACCATCGGACGGTTACGACGAATCGATAGAAATCTCATTCATTAAAATCCATCCAGCCATCGGGATGTTTATAGGGTATAAAGAAATCCACATACCCAGATACGTGTGAAGCACATAATCCTTCTTGCTAGTCGGGTAAAAATTTATTTGCCGTATGCCCTTTAACTTTTCTACAGCTAACAGGAACTAAATTTACCATAGGCTCAAATAAACTTTACAGGAAGTGTTATAGCGACAGTGTGATATTATCCCAGATAGTCATTGGTTGTTCACAATTTTCGCATTAAAACTTATAACTTTTACACAATTGCAAAATCTTTTGCATTCGCTAATGCTTGAAATTTTGTAGTTTTCACAGTTAGTTTGCAACAAATCTAAGATAGTTTTTCCTTAGTAATCTGATACATTTCTAATTAGAGTGTTTTGCGCCCTGTTTAGAAACTCAATGGGTTTTGGATCCTTAAAATTGCTTCGAAATATTAATATTTCCTTGTTACGTTATACACTTGCAAAATGAAAAAAAAAAAAAAGCAGATTAACCAAAACCTTATGGAAAACGTCTAAAATTTTTAGATTTTTGCGATTAAAAAGGGATTTTTAATTATGAGAGTAAGTAACGAGTTTGGATTTGGAACATCTTTATTATAAAATCCTTACATTGATTCAAGCTGACAGAAAACTATATATATAAATTGATGCATTATGATTCCAGTATATTTTCTCAAACATATATAAGGTCATATTAAAAAAGATACCATATTCGCTTCCAAGCCCATTAAGATTTCGAAGAAATACGATTTACAAACTATGAAAAAAATTAAAAGTAGAATAATACTCCACATCGAGTGAAATAATTTCGAAGAATTAGTGGATTTCCAAAAGGATCAGACAAAAAAAAAAAAAAAAAAGACTAATACATTTTTAAAGTATTGAAATCTTCTCATATTTCTAATTAGCAGTTTCGTTTTTTTATGTCTAACTTTTACAAGAAGAATTGTGATATATTTTTCTATAAAGGAAACTGCCTTTTCAAACATACTCTGAAAGGAGTATCGTTATTTTTATCAATAAAAGCAGTAAGTAAAATAATATAATCTCGTCATAAACGGGAAAAATTATCTAAATAAAAAATCTAAATATATTCTTTAGCACTTTGTAAAAAATATGTATAATCACATTAGTTAAGGTAATAAGTATTTCCACTAAGTAATATTAGATGAAAAATAAAACTGAAATATCTTCAAAAGGTTTTTTTTTTTCAATAAGATTTGAGAAAATTTAGAAAAGAAAAAAAAAACAGTAAGTGAATTCTTATCTACAGTCGTATTTCATAAATGTTATTTTCCGAAACATTAACTTTCTCGGAAATTATTATTATTATTTTTTTTATTTTTTTAATGATGATTATAGAATTACTATTACATCGCTTCTAAGAACCTAAGTAAATTAATTTATTATCTTTAAATGAGGCAGAAATATTTCCTTCGGAGTAACTATAAAAATAGAAACGAATATTTTTTTCTTAAACCAGCAAATTGAAGGAAAAGAAAATTTTGATTCTACGTATTATTTTTTCTTTCCTGTATTGATCGTCAGTTTTTAACTGTATTTAAATAATGTACATGCCTTTTTAAATGTTTTTGGACGATTTTATTTAATATCTGTTTGCGTTTTTTAACCTAATACATGTTTAGTACTGTATGTAATAGTTTATATAAAAAATGAAAAACATTTGAGACATGCGACATAACATAGTTTCGGAAATTTTTAAAAAGTTTTTATGTCTTGTATTCTATGTTGAAGCGAAATAATGCTATATTCAGTTTTCTAATGCCGTGTTTTGATTAATATAGAAAACGAAACTTTATTTGCAGTCTGCACATTGAAAAAAGTCCTTCCGGCCAGTGCCGGGAGGAAGAGGTAGATTTCATATTCCTTATTTTTAAAAAGCCAGCTTATATTATTCAAACTCACAAAGCTCAGTTTAGTGGAAACCGATTATAGGAGATTCAATACTAATTTTTATTAATACTAAATCATTATGAATGAGAATTTCGTGAAATTAGTCAGCTTTATCCAAGCTGCTTTTATTTAAAATAACTTATATTTGGTTGCCAAATTCGGCGATATCTTGAAGTGTCTGCCATTTTAAGACAACATGGTGGATGAGGCTAACCAGTGAACTTGGTCGAGACCTTAGTAATTCCTGTGCACATGCTCACTCACATCGGAATCGGTTGATATATACGAGTGCTGTCGCAGGTAAAAAATCAGATTTTTCAAAATGTCACCCGCATTAGAAATTCAAACTGCTATATCTGAGCCATTTTTTAAGATAAAGGCAAAAAAAAATGATCCGGAATCCTTATATCAAGGTCAAATAATTAAAAAAGAAACCTTTTTCAATTTCTAATTTTTTGCACCTTACTTTAAATATATATTTTTCATTTACTGGCCGCCATTTTGAAACAAGATGGCTGATAAAGCTGGCCAGCGAACTTGGGCAAGACATTGCTATATACTATCCACATGCTTTCTTACATCGAAATAGGTTAATAAATACACGCATTATCGCGTGACAAATATCAGATCGTTTCAAAATGTCAGCCATGCTAGAAATTCAAAGTGCTATAATTCAACCATTTTTTAAGATATAGACGAAACAAAAACTGCTGCGGAATCTTTGTATCAAGGTCACACACATAAAAAAAATCTTTTTCATTTTCCAATTTTTTGATACTTCATTTTAAATTTTAAATTTTAAATTGTTTTTTAATGACAGCCCTTTTCAAACACGATGGCGAATGAAGCTGGCCAACGAACTCGGTCTAGACATTGGTATGTACTATGTACACACCAAGTTACATACAAATTGGTTCATAAATATGCCTGTTATTGCGTGACAAAAATCAGGTCGTTTCAAAATGTCAGCCACAATAGAAATTCAAAATGCTATAACTCAGCCATTTTTCTAGATATAGATGAAACAAAATCTGTTCCGGAATCCTTGTATTAAGGTCAAACACATACAAAAAAAAATCTTTTTCATTTTCCAATTTCTTGGTACTTCATTTAAAATTTAAATTATTTAAATGGCCGCCATTTTGAAACAAAATGGCGAATGAAGCTGGCCAACGAACTCGGTCGAGACATTGGTATGTACTATGTATAAACCAAGGTACATCTAAATCGGTTCATAAATACGCCTGTTATCGCGTGAGAAAAAATCAGGTCATTTCAAAATGTCAGCCACGCTAGAAATTCAAAGTGCAATAACTCAGCCATTTTTTAAGATATAAACGAAACAAAAACTGCTCCGGAATCTTTGTATCAAGGTAAAACACATAAGAAAAAAATATTTTTTAATTTTCAATTTTTTGGTACCACATTTCAGATTTTAAATTTTTTAAAAATTTTTAAATGGTCGCCATTTCGAAACAAGATGGCGGATGAAGCTGGCCAACGAACTCGGTCGAGACATTGGTATGTACTATGTATACACGAAATTTCATCCAAATCGGTTCATAAATACGAGAGTTACAATGTGACAAAAATCAGATATATATATACAGTGAAAACCCGATTTAACGTTATTCAAGGGACCATAAAGAAATAACGCTAAATGCGGGAAAACGTTAAATAGGGGTAAGATGAAAACAAAACACTGACCATAAAATCAAGACTAATTTATGTAAGATACGTTTCATTTCTTGATTTACAATGATTTAGACATCAGGTTTCTAAGTTATGATTTAAATAAATTATTTTATTTCACTTTGCGTCCTGTTTTTGCAGCTACATAACGAATCGCTTTTCAAGGTATGAGAGTTTGTGTAAGTTTTACTCTTGGTCTTCAGTATTTCAAAAGAATGCTTTCAGTGTTATGAAAGTTCTAATGGCTTCCAATTTTCAAATTCCTTACGGTGACGATTTCACGTTTTTTTCTTTTTTTTAGCCTGTTTTTCCAGTTTTTCCAATTTTGCTCCATTAAATCTACTAGTGTAAATTTGTTTAGAAATTTGAATACGAAATTCAAATTAAACATATTAATTGTAGTTTATGGCTTTCGCGATAATTTCCAATTTTTCAAATAAAGAAAAAAGCTTTCTTTTTGACGCCATACAATCTAAAGCTATGAAAAATCTCTAACGAATTCTATCAGCTCCGTTGTAGGTAACCTTGTGTTGCAGTACAGAAAGCACAATCGAATAAAATAAAAAGGTGCGGGTGAAAAAGAGGAGGGCTTTTGAATGATTTTTGAACGTTTTGATAAAAAAGTTTTTTTTTAATCACAAATTCTGACTAATTTAGAAAAATTTCATTGAGATTTTATCGCTCAAAAAAACGTTAAATGCGGGAAATAATTCAAAATGATAACGTTAAATCCACGATTTTTTAACATTATAAGTATAGGAAATTATTTGGGACTAGCTAAAAATGACGTTATATGCGGGAAATCGTTAAATACGGGTTACGTTAAATCGGGGATTCACTGTATATGGATATATATATCAACTTTTGAACGGAGGTTGGTTTCGGGTTCTGGGGGTCATGATCGATGAAAATATACCAAAATTTTTTGAAATCGCTTTCCTCCGAACGGCTGCAATAGGTAGCTTTTTGTAATGTACCTAATACGCCTGTTATTGCGTGACAAAAATCAGGTCGTTCCAAAATGTCAGCCACAATAGAAATTCAAAATGCTATAACTCAGCCATTTTTCCAGATATACATGAAACAAAATCTGTTCCGGAATCCTTGTACACATGGTCAAACACATACAAAAAAAAATCTTTTTCATTTTCCAATTTCTTGGTACCTCATTTAAAATTAAAATTTTTTTAAATGGCCGTCATTTTGAAACAAGAGGGCGAATTAAGCTGGCCAACGACTCGGTCTAGACATTGGTATGTACTATGTATACATCAAGGTACATCCAAATCGGTTCATAAATACGCCTGTTATCGCGTTACAAAAAATCAGGTCATTTCAAAATGCCAGACACGCTAGAAATTCATAGTGCTATAACTCAGCCATTTTTTAAGATATAAACGAAACAAAAACTGATCCGGAATCTTTGTATCAAGGTCAAAAATATAAGAAAAAAATATTTTTTAATTTTCAATTTTTTGGTACCACATTTCAAATTTTAAATTTTTAAAAAAATTTAAATGGCCGCCATTTTGAAACAAGATGGCGGATGAAGCTGGCCAACGAATTCGGTCGAGACGTTGGTATGTAGTATGCACTATGTATACACGAAGTTAAATCCAAATCGGTTCATAAATACGCCTGTTATTGCGTGACAAAAATCAGATCGTTTCAAAATGTCAGCCACGCTAGAAATTCAAAGTGCTATAACTCAGCCATTTTTTAAGATATAAACGAAGCAAAAACTGCTCCGAAATCTTTGTATCAAGGTAAAACACATAAGAAAAAAATAGTTTTTAATTTTCAATTTTTTGGTACCACGTTTCAGATTTAAAATTTTTAAAATGTTTTTAAATGGCCACCATTTTGAAACAAGATGGCTGATGAAGCTGGCCAACAAACTCGGTCGAGACATTGGTATGTACTATCTATACACGAAATTTCATCCAAATCGGTTCGTAAATACGAGAGTTACAGTGTGACAAAGATCAGATATATATACATATATGGATATATATTTATATGTATATATACATATATATATATATCAACTTTTGAACGGAGGATGGTTTCGGGGTCTGGGGGTCATGATCGATGAAAATATACCAAAATTTTTTGAAATCGCTTTCCTTCGAACGGCTGCAATAGGTAGCCTTTTGTAATGAAAGCTACCTATAAGAGAAACGTACTGAAAATTGAGAACCTGAACTTACTCTTTTACATTTAAGAAAAATAATATCATAAATATGCGCTTGTGTTATGCTCAAATGCAATAAAATCTGTAAAAGCGGAATTTGTATTTAACAAAAACCTGGATTAAACGAAAAATATATATGTTCTCGACAATAATACAATTATAAGGGACACATATAACGGGAAAATGTAATTATACGGAGCGTGTATACACTAAAGTAAATTTTACAAGGAAATATACAAATTACTGGCAGGAAGTTCACTGTAAAAAAAAAGTGGTAACGTTCCATGTAAAATCCAGGAATATTTCGCATTTTCTCAGGTTTTCAGAATATTTTAGCTATTTCCTAGGAAATTCTGGTTTTTCATATCTGAAACGTTCCTGAACAAAAGTTGGAAATAGCAAAACGCTGCGGCCGCCATTTTATTATTTTGTTGCTGTAATCCGTTGATCGCGCGCGAGTGTCGAAAACGAATTCCTTATATGAATGTCAAAAAATCAAAATGGAATGCGAATAAATCAATAGGAGACATAATCCTTTACGTCTTTATTGTCAAGACCATTCAGATGAATATTCAATACTTCTGTGACATCGCCAAGAGATTATTCCTCGTACCTGTCTGTGTTATGTTTAACGAGCAGCTCGTGTAAAAAAAGAAAAAAAAAAAAAAAAAATACACCTATTATTTGGATTTCCATTAACCAGGGGAACACCAAACATGATGCTTACCGATTTCTTCAAATGGGCCTTAGATTTTCAGCAATTGGGTGCCGAAGTTTAGCATACGTTTCAAATACCCATTAGTTTGCAGCGTTCAACGTGTTTTTCGTGGTGTGGACGCAGAAGGATTGCTCGCCACCCAGACGGCCCGAGTTCGATGCTACCTCTTACTTTTTTTTTCTTTTTTAATTAATTTTATATTTTGACACTTTACAATTTGATTTATATTTGATATATATTTGACACTTTGAATTGCTACAAATTTGAATTTTTTTATATTTCCATAAAAAATATACAATGTTTTTTTTCATGAAAATTTATATGCGTTTTATCTCATTTGTAAACTAAACATCTTTACTAACGAAAATCCGAAATATTTTATGTCTAGATTTTTTTTTAAATTGTTATTTACAATTATATATTTTTATATTTTAAGCAAAGTTCAGAAACAATATATCATATATATATTTACTTTATTGAATTTTAACTGAAAATTTATTTTTTTGTGTAAATTATATATAATAATTTTGATGTCAAATGTCCAAATGTGTTTATCTTTAAATGAATAAAAATAGACAAATTATATTTCAAAATATTTTTTCATTCTAACTAATAATGATAATATAGCAAAAATTGTCAACTGGAAATGTAAAAATCGTCTGCAGATCCCACATGACATATTATATATTTTTAAAGAAATCGTCAGATAGCATTTCATAATAATATCAGAATAAATTAAAAAAAAATATTGATATATTTTATGTTATTTTGAATACAAGTACTCGGTAAGAAGTTATGCTCTATTAACGGAAAATTATTCGTATAAATATTCCGTTTTGAATATTTCTACGATATATGTCACTCGATTAATTATATATTTACTAAACTGAAATGTCAAAGTCAGTAATAGCAAACAATTTTGTATTTCATCATTTGTCATATTTTAATATATTGAACAAACCAAGTATTAAAAAGATATTTATTTTGTTATTTTTTTTTATAAATTATTGTGCATTATTTGAGACTTTTATTTAAAATATAAAAAGGTAAATAATAATTATATTATAAAAATAAACTTTCTGCACATATTAATTTGTATTTCCGTTAACAGAAAGGTTAGTTTAAAAATTACAGAAAAAATAGAAGTTTTCGTGAAAAATCAAAAACATAAATTGATTTTGAAAATATCAAAATTTCGAAGCTGTAAAAATTCACAGCTTTGATTAAAATTTGTAAAGTGTCAAAAATATGAAATTAATATAAAAAAATAAACAATCAGCAGGCAGCATCGAACTCGGCTCCTCTGGCTGGCGGGTGAACACTCTGAGATCACTCCACATAACACTCGCTGAAAGTTGCAAACTAATCAGTATTTGAAACGTATGCTGAACTTCGCCCCTCCCCTCCCCAATTTCTGGAAATCTAAGACCCCTTTGAAGAAATACTTTCACTAGAATAATTAGGGATAACAGCTCTACAATATACTTTGAATTCATAAAAATTGGTGAGCATCATGTTTGGTGGTACCCTTGTAAGACTGTATATTAATAATTCTAAAACTTTAATCTAACTAGGGATTCTATGTGAGCCTGGTTAATTTAAAATAAAAAAAGAAATTAATCAATTATCTAGAACATCCTTGTTGGACATAAAAATTTTTCTCCCATTTAAAGAATTATAAATTAAAAGAAAAAGATAATCGTAAAAGAGTAAGTTGCTATAAATATAATATTCTATCTTGTTTCGCTAATATTTTTTATATGCTATATTATTTTTAGAAATTTGTTTCTAAAATGCTATAAATATAAATAAATAAATAATATAATAAAATAATATAAATAATATAAATAAATAATATAATATAATATGCTATATTATTTTGTGAAATTTGTTTTTCACAAATATGTGCCTTAATATTATTTATGTTTTAATGGGTTTCCAGTTAAAAATTATATATTTATGTCTAAGATTTAAAATTAGTTAAACCACATTTACGCTATTGTTTTCTTTTTTTTTTTTTCATTTTCACTCTATCTATATGACATGCAATTGTACAGTTTTATTTATTTTAGCTTAGTGAGCTAAATCCAGAAGCAATCCAGAAAAGTTCCTTGAAAATAATGGGCAGTTGGGTTGCCCATTATTTATACGAGGTGTTTCTGGAAAATAACAGAAACCTTTTGAACACTTCTGAAACGTTCCATAGAAAATAAGATAAGATTTTTGTGAAATGTCAGTAATGTTTTGCTGTCAACAGAAACATTCCTGGTATTTCGCAGGAAGCTTACTGGCATTTCTTTGGAAAGTGTTTAAGATATACAGTAAAGTTCCATTCATTTTCAAGAAATGTTTCTTGGAAATAATGGGCAACTCAGCTGCCCATTTTTTCCCAGGAACGTTCCAAAATTTTTTTTACAGTGTTGCCGGAACGCACATATGATTTGAAGATTTTTTTTCTTTTATTTCAGGAACTTTCCGACTTTTGGCTGTAAAATTTTAAGAAATATTGAGCTTGGGCTAACGAAGTTTCTTTGAATTGTGCCAAACATTTAAACTGATCAATGATTATGAAAAATATATGAAATCATTTTTATTCGTACGTGTTTTTGTTACAATTTCTAAGAAGAAATTTAATGGTAATTTTATATTCAAAATAAAAAAGTAAAAAATATATATCCCTTTAAGACCGGGAGACTTTTTGGTAGAAATTTAAAGTTTGGGTGGTTTCCCCTTACCAATAGGACCGTATTTGATTGAACAAAAATATTAAAAAAATACACCATGCCAGGTTATGCCAAGGGAGGACCCACACAATTGTGTAGGTTCGGGCTTAATGCAGCCGTTTTTGGGCTGTATCTACACAATTGTGTAGTTTGGGATTACGTGTGCAAATATCTAAAAATAAAAGTTTAAGCAAAAAAAGTTGTTGTTTATTGAGATAATTTTCATCAGCCATAATGAAAATGTTTGGAACAATTTTTGTTTTGGACATACCACTACAATTTCATTTTCTGAGATGTGCTCAATGCTCGCACCCCTCTTAAGAGCCGTTGACAAATGGTATGCCCTTCACTCCGTTTTGATTGTGCCTGACCCTTCAAATTTCTTTTTTTAGTGTTTCCAGCAGCTTTATTTTGTTGAAATACCGATCGTAGTACATAAAACTAGGTCTGAAACAGAGTAAGGACTACAGCAGGTCCTAAGCCCAGATCCTTGTGGACTAGGTCTGTACTTTCCCACTGGTAAACTACAAAATTTAAAACTATCCCAGGTGATACTGTTACAACAGAGTGTGCTTTGTTTTTTATATACTGCTTTACTGAAACACATCCTATAAAAAAAGGAATCGTCTGCGCATCTATGGAAAATTTTCCCTGATCTCCTGGTAAATTCAAGCAGACACTACGGAATCTGTCGAGCATTTGCTGAACTTACCATAATTTATTATTTATTCCTTGTGGCTTACTTGCTGTGTCGACAAAATGGAATGAATTTATCAAACTTAAAAATCTATCTCGTGATATGCATATAACTCATATAAAACTTATAAATCATATATGACATGTATGACTCAGAGCAGAAACATACCGTTCGTTACATGTGCATATTATACATCTAATACTATCAATTTTAAATAGAAATCATGAATATTACAAACCTATTTAAAATTAATCCGGTTTAAAAATGTAATTAATAAAAAATAAATTGCTAAAAACATAAGTTTAAAAAAAATCACTTAAAAATAAAAATTATATATATTAGGAATTTTACCCATTTTTGAAACGGTAAAACCCGGACCCGCACAATTGTGTGCTCATTTGTTTTTCAACATTTGTAAAGCTTAATTAAATTTATCAAAGACAAAATCAATTAAAATCATAAATAAAGTATATGAAAAGAAAAATTAAATCTAAGCAAACATTAAAAATCCCTGCCGGCCCGGCCTACAGGCAGAGGTAGATTTCGAAGTTAAGTATTCTAATTTCACCAACAAAAACTAAATCATTATTAGATATAAATCCACTTTAACAGTTTTGTCTGTCTGCTTTTGACGAGTTTTTATTTCCTTTTTATATAATATCTGGTTTTATCAAAATCATGTTAAGGCGGTATTAAAAAAAAATACTTTTTTCCATGCTCAACAACTCGAAATTTTCTGGCAAATTTTCAGATTCATTTTTAATAAAGAAATAATAAAAATATGAAACATGCTGACGTGATTTTTAAAAGATTTATAAGCGACCTGTGTTTTTATTTTTCTTTCAATTAATTAAAACTTGATTAATAAACAATTATTTTCTCAGTAGGGCAATATTTTTCGTTTCTAACACAATCGCTTCGGGAAATTCTGTTCAAAATGCCCACTTTGACATCAATTTTTGAAATATATTCTGCCTCTATCAAAAAATCGATCATTACTGTACATTATATAGTTTCTGAATAAGAGAATCTAGCAATTGGATGCGTTTGAGAGCAAAAATGAATTTAAAAATGAGTAAGAAAATAGACAGTTTGGATTTGAATGCACCCTTAATATGATGATTTTTTTTCTTCAACCGCTATGTATTTTTAAATTGTTTTTGCTGTAAGAATTGGCCCTATCAAAAACTTGTCTATATAAATGTTGAAGACAATATTAAGAAGATATATGATAAATTCATGGAGATTTTATATCTTGTGAATTGACGGAGTTAGGAAAATTTTTCTTCTTCAACCCCCCCTTTTTTGTTTTCGTTTTTAATTTTATTTTGCGGTACGAATTGGTCCTATCAAGAACTTGTGAATATAAAAGTTGTAGATAATATTAAGGAGATGTATAGTAAAATTAATTGGATTTGATATCTTGAGAATTGACGAAGTAAGGAATTTTTTTCTCCTAAAAACCCTATTTTTTGCGCCCCTTGAGCCTATTTTAAATTTTATCAAAAATCTGTGATGCATGAATTTTTGGCTCTATTTTTAGAAGTAATAAAAACTTTAAACTGATTTGATATGTACAAAAATTAAGAAGTTATGGGGTTTTTTCGGTTTTCACAAAACCCCTCCCTATTTCCATCCCCTTTGTCCGCTTTTGCCCATTAACGAACTTGACCGAGATTTTATGTCCCTTGATTTTATGTATCAATTTGGAAGAGATTTGTGCAGAATTGTGGAAGTTATCGTGTCCAGAAGAAAGTGATAACACAATCCGCTTCGGGAAATTCGGTTCAAAATGCCCACTTTAACAGCATTTTTTTAAATATATTCTGCCTCTATCAAAAAATCGACTATTACGGTACATTATATAGTTTCTGAGTAAGAAAACGTACCAATTGGAAGCCTTTGAGAGCAAAAATGAATTGTAAAATGAGTCAGAAAATAAGCAGTTTGGATTTGAATACACCCTTACTTAGATGATTTTTTTCTTCAACCGCTATACAATTTTTAATTTGTTTTTGCTGTAAGAATTAGCCCTATCCAAAACTTGTCTATATAGATGTTGTAGACAATATTAAAGAAATATGTGATGAATTCATGGGGATTTTATATCTTTTGAATTGACGGAGTTATGGATTTTTTACTTCTTCAAACCCTCTTTTTGTTTTCGTTTTTAATTTTTTTTGCGGTACGAATTGGTCCTATCAAAAACTTGTGAATATAAAAGTTGTAGATAATATTAAGGAGATTTATAATAAAATTAATTGGAATTGATATCTTGGGAATTGACGAGGTTATGAATTTTTTTCCCCAAAAAACCCTATTTTTTGCGCCCCTTGAGCCAATTTTTAACTTTATGAAAAATCTGTGATACATAAAATTTTGGCCCTATTTTTAGAAGTAATAAAAACTTTAAACTGATTTGATGGGGGGGGGGGGTTTCTGTTTTCACAAAACCCCTCCCTATTTCCATCCCCTTGGTCCGATTTAGCCCATTAACGAACTTGCCCGAGATTTTATGCCCATTGATTTTATATATCAGTTTGGAAGAGATTGGTGCAGAATTACGAAAGTTATCGTGTCCAGAAGAAAGTGATATATATAGATAGACAGATAGATAGATAGATAGATAGATAAAGTTTTTTACTGAGGGTGGTTTTGGGTTCTAGGTGTCATGATCGGTGTAGAACTGCAAAAATTTTTCAGAAATTCCAACATAGGAACGATCCCAATAGGTAGTATTTCATACGAAATCTACCTAAAAATCATATTTAAAAGAAATTATGACAGTACATACTTTTTGTCTATTGCTGTCAGATGATGTATTATTTTTAAAAGCAGAAAATCTAACCCTGTATTTTAGTTAGTGCCCCCTAGTGGTGTCTTATCAAAACATCTGAAGCCAATTAACTCATATAAATGTGCAGATTTGGTTTTAAATTTCACAAAAACAGGAAATAGTCATTCTCTTTTACTTTAGTATCACCCCCACAATTGTGCGGGTCAGGGCTTAAAGGGTTAAAATCTCGAGAAAGTTTACGTTTCGAAAAATACTAAAATTTGAGAAATACTAATGTAGATAAGAATACACTTATTGTTTTTTCTTTTCTAAATTTTCTCAAAACTCATTTTAGAAAAATATTTTAAAGGTATTTCAGTTTTATTTTTCATCTAATTTTACTTAGTGGAATTAATTATTCCCTTAACTATTTACAGGGTCGCTACGGCTCAGGGAATTTTTCAGGGAATGTACGTGGTATTTTCTTACAAAAAATTTTCCTGTTTTAATAGCGTGAAATTCCGATCTTTTTAAGGCGAGTTTTTCTATAGAAATACGCTGCTACTATCTCTGAAAAAATTTTCTGATCCATTGCAACCCTGAATTATTACAGGTATTAAAATACTATTAAGTTGGGTCACGGTCCTTTTGAAGCCCCAAAGTAGGTTGTTCCCTTTTGTAGGTGCGTTCGTAATTATATAAATACTTAGCACCTATAGTCGTCGTCTGGTCCTTTCGTCTGTTCGTATATAACAGCGCGAAAACTACCCAACCAAATGGTTTGAAATTTAATATATATAATCGTTGCAGAATTTTGTCGCGTTATTTCAAATTTTATGAAAATCGGATGCATAGTTCAATGAAAAGGACAGTCAAAAGTATTACGTTACATTACGGCCAATAAGAAAAAAGTTTTAAGAGCATTTTCCTGATGTTACACCCTTTCGAACATAATGAAATTGAGATGCATTCATGAAGCGCACTACAATATGCATTCCGTAGAATATGCGGTACAAAGAATATTTATTATTCATTTACAGGGCCACCCTAAAGAATTCCGTTACATAATCGTATAGGGGAAACACTGTTTGCGGCGTATTTTAATTATGTCAAACTATTTCACATATAATGAAATTGATATACGATGTTGAGGTTTACTACAAGTTACTTCCTGCATAATAGAAAGTGTATAGTATTTACAGGGACACACAAAAGGATTTGGAACGATACTGTATACGAAGTACTGTATATTAGCGATGATTGCTGGAACTACATTTGTAGTTGTGATATGAGTTTAAACAAAATTTCTGCATATTACGTTATGTGTATAAATGCTGTAGATCATATACAGGGCTACACAAACGAACTTTTAAGGGTTACTGAGTATGAACGAAAATAGCTTAAAGGCGGTTTTTAAATGAAATATGTATTTTTACGCTGAAATACATTTAGTATACTAAGATATGTTTGTAGAATACAGATAAAATGATGTACAAGCAACGCAAAGATTTGAATTCGTGGTCGTATATGAATCTCTGGAAGTGTGATTTCAGTAGTTTTAAGCGTGTTTTAGTCTTAATTAAATTTTCGCTAAATAGTGGCGTGTGTATAAAGACATAATATACATTAAATCCTATCATACGTAATTAATTCAATGATATCCCATAATAGATAATCATTCTAGCTTGCCATGATGATTACGTCATATTTAAGATGGAGTCATTTTATATATTACTGAATTTAATATATGTAATCGCAATAAATTTTTCATTCATGCATTTTTGCATAAGAGTGCAACAGCTATTACACCAAGATCTAAATATTTATAAAACTAGTTATAGTACGAACGCACTTCATTTGGCACGTTTGACGCACAAATTTCGACTTGTTTCATTTTATATTGAAATAAATAAGCTTAGAGATGTTATCTTGATACTGAAATTGTATCAAACTATATAATTTGAAATACGGACACCATATATCGAAAGCCTTATATATATATATATATATATATATATATATATATATATATATATATAATTGAAAAATCCAAATTCATATAATTTAAAACACGTAAAAAACATCTAACTGTAACTAAAACACTAATTAACAAAACCAAGAGTAACTAATAAAAAACTAAATATGAAGACAAGTGGCAAGGCTTATGACTTGCTCTGCGGGGTTAAACATGTTTTACGTGCGCAACATTCCCCTCACTTGCCAAGACCAAACAAATAGAAATTGAAAAAATGAAAACCACAAACTAACCCAATGCCGTCAAATGAAATCCGTGAATATCCTCACTGCTAAGCTATTTTCGATAGGAATCACGTATCGATATATTATATCACATATCATCGGTATATATCACGTATATATATATATTATATATACATTAGGATACCATATAGTTTAAAAATTATGAAGGTTTAAAATTTGGAACTCCTGACGCTAAATTTCTCTTTAAGGCTAATGTCAGATGGACGTCTTTTTGCACGCTTTTTTACTTATGTATTATCCGTACACAATGCTAGCGGCATTGTGTAGGGATAATAGGTAAGTAAAAAAGCGTGCCAAAAAACATCCGTCTGACATTAACCTTAGAGTTACAAAACAGATTGCAATGTGAGTAGTTTTTAAAGCATTAGACTAAATCCACTTAGCGGAATGAGCTGCAATTTCCGATTCGCATATTTAAAGCTTCTAGAAATTGATTTCTTTAAAAAACTTTATACGTCCCCATTCATATTTTTCGAAAATATAGATATTTGGTAGTTGATTTTCGAAAAAAATCGGAATTATAACCTATGAATTGTTTAACAGAGGTCGATTTTCAAATATACGAATCCGAATTTTCAGCTCATTCTGGCAAGTAGGTTTTGAGTTATGGTTTACAAACCACCCAAATTATATACATATTTTTGAATGATAAAAACATACTGTAACATTAATATTTCGAAAATTTAAGCCTGCATAATTCCGAAACTCTTTCACCGTACGATTTCTTGTTTGGTATCCTAAGGTAATATTTACCGAGAAGTCTGATATAATGTCAAAATGGGATGTTCGTATTGGAAATTTTAGAGTTGCGTACCATTCCGTTATAACTACGACCTCATAAGTTGATATGTTAACATAAATTAAAAGACGATACAATTTCCATAAGAATGGATATTCCGTTTTTTCCAGAGACATTTTGTTGATTAAAATGTCTAGGTTTTTTTTGTTTTTAGGGGGGGGGGGGGGGCATTGGTCGCGTAGTATTATACGCGAATTTTCATGCCCCTCATGAAAAGCATGAAAACATTTCCTTTTCCAAAAATATACCTCCAACAAAACGAATTGTCTGACATTCAAGTCCTCCATCTGTAAAATTGCACAATGTTATTAATTAAATAAATTGTATTTGTAATTTAAATCCTCGCACTGCAAAGCATGATGATGGAGCTAATTAATTTAATTTAAAAAAATTACTGGAACAGTAAAATTCCAGTACTAGGAGTATATATCTTAAAATATCATATCGCTTGATTTAAGAAAACAGCAAAAAATATCATTTAACAGGAACAATGAACAACTAACAGCATTCAACAAAAGTTTTATGTGCATATTGTTCAACTGTGGAATTCCTGAATATTAAATACGGGAAAATACGTACTGCTGATAAGTAAATGAAAACTAATTTAAAAATTATACATACTATTTAGAAATCCTTACGAATAATATATATTTTAAGAGAAATTAAGATAAAACTAGCTTATTTAAAAAGACATTATTATTTTATCTCTTTTCTGAATCAATATTTGAAAGTGAAATAGATGATACTGAATTCTCATATATCACAAAAAAGAACTAAGTTAAACTTTAGAATACCATTTTCCACACCGATTAGTACCATGTATACCGTCGGTTATCAAAGGATTTAGATGATGTGAAAATTTAATTTCATTAAATCGGACGAATTCCTAAATACTTAAAACCTCAAGACAAAGCCATTGATGCTTTATTAGGCATAGTATTGTAAATCTACATGTAAAAATATTTAAGCAGCAAGAGAAAGAAGCAAAAATCTCTTTTATTTATCGGTCTTTTGAAATTTGAATTCAGTCGAAAATTATGTTATTTCGTCGTTTGACTAGCCGCAAACAAAGCTGGGTATATTTTAAATAGCGCAGGGCCATTGTGTAATGCTTCTTAAAGCTTGAATTCCTCTTGTTACGTAATCTTGTTAAAAAGTCAGAAAACTTTCAGGTAGTTTCAATAGATAGCAATTCAATACATTCAAAGTTTTGATATGTCCTTTTAAAGGAAAAAACTATTCATGTTATATAAACTATTATTTAAAAGTAAATAGTAAAGGAGACTTTTGTACCTCGGTCCAATGCTCTTATTTTAAATAATATATGGAAATAAGTTCTATTATTCATCTATGTGAGAAGCAACATCTGTTTTATTACTATAACAATTTGAAATTTCAGCGTTCTGTGAAGTTAAAGCTGGAAAATTGGTTCAAAAGAGTTGACAGCGCAAAAGTAAAATTTTGTGCCTCAATTCTTTTATTACTTTACAATGGAAAGAGGTTTTTTTCCTGACTATAATACTACCTAGATCCCATTTTGTGTGAAATCACACAATGTTGAACCATCCAATTGCCTATCTTGGTGCATAGTTTTAAATAAAATGTCAAATTTTAATGTCAAATAAAACGTAAAATAACTATTTTATTTTGTGCATAAAGAAGTTGAAATTTGAAACCAAAATTTAAATTTAAATAGTTTTTACATGATGGGTTAGTGATAAATTAATTTGTGACTTATAAAGACCAAACATTGTTTTAAAAAAATGCAATTTTAAAGATATTTTAAACTAACGGATTTTCTATGATGTGTTATCTCATGACGGTTGTTCGTTTTATAAAATTTAAATGCAGATTTTTTATTTTTGTAGAATGTAAATTCAAAATTTCAGGGAATGGTTCTAAGCACAACTGCTACCGGCAATAGGTACGTTGATGATATGTACAGTCGACCACGAAAAGCAAAAAGCAGAAAAAACAGTCCGCACATTTTAGCGACTTAAGTTTCTGGAACAAAAATTAAATAAACTTTTGACTGGAAATTATGTCTTCATATTGACATTTTACCAAGGTGTGAAACTGTAAAAACTAACATACACTTTTTATGATATATTTCGAAATCGCGATATGTTTTACATCAAGAGAGAAATCATTTGTTCAAGTAGCTTAGGGATTATAAATGTTTAAAGGTTGGAATTTCTAACGTTAATTTAATTTTTAATTGTTCAAAATCATATTGCAATAGGGGTACTTTTTAAAGCATAACTCAAAAACTGTTTGACGGAATGTGTCGTAAATTTGAATTACCTTTATTTCAAGCTTCTAGAAAACGATTTAAGTAAAAAAAAATTATAGCTTATAATTCATACTTTTCTTTCGAAAATTTATTTCAAGAATTTTAACTTTCTGAAATTAATTTTCGAGAACAATATCAGTTTCTGTAACGGATAAACTTTTTAATAAAAATCCATTTTTAAGATTCAAATAAGGGAATCCAAAATCATAGCCCTTTTCGCTAAGTAATTTTTGAGTTATTCTTAAAAACTAATAGTATTGCAAGGATTACAAATGAATTAAACATTAGTAGATCCAAACTTTAAACATAATTCGTATACTACTTGGCCGAATGTCTTCCGGTTTCGTATCCTAGTTTGATACTATTTCAGGATTGAAGATTACCCCTTTAAGCTTAATGTTTTAACCTACATTAAAAGAAGACATCACTTATAGACCAATGGCTATTTCCGATTTTTCTGTAATAATTTAGAAATCAAAATGGATGCTTTCCTTTTTTTAGGGAAATGTAACTAGGGCCATTTGTTTTGTTTGAGGTAAATGATGATTGCCATAATATTCAGTTTTAAGTATGTATGATACTTCTAGTATAAGAAATACCGTAAACATGCAACTACGTTAATTTAAAAGTTGTAAAAGTGGTTAGTAGCTCATTTGTTACGGTCCAGATACTATAGTCCAGTGTCCCCAGATACCAATGTGTCCCGTCCAGTACACTGTTAGTCTTGGAAGAATAAAAACCACACACACACCACCCCATTCAAACTTTGACACAGACCATATATAAAAATGTGACTGGTACAAGTTGATTACTCATAACGTCTACAATATGATGCTATAGGGTGAAATTCCCAGTAACTCTCACCTTAAGGATTATTTCTTTTTAAAATCACGATTACAAAGTTTTAAATCTATTTTATACTTATCTTTGTTTTTGAAAGTATAGTATAGATACATTAAAAATTTATTGTTGACAAGATTTCGAAAAATTATACTTTTTATTAATAAAAATCATTTTTTTTCATAAATATTGTCAATGACTTTAGTAACTAACAACATCCCTATTATGAAAAACAATAACTGACACATAAGTTATAACAGTTAAAGTAAATAAGTTACCACTAGATGACATTATCTTGCAGAATTTTACACGAAAAGGATTATTTGAGTTAGATTTTTGCTGAAGTGTCAGTTGCTGATTAGGTGTCAATAACTGGGGGTTTCACGCTACTTAAATTAGGGGAGGGTTGTACAACTAACATATAGTTTTTTGCATCATATTTGGATTTTTAGGTACGTTTTACTTTCGAATATCAAACGGGAAGTCATTCGTGCAGTTGATGAATTATGAAAGTTTAAATTTGGAACTTCTAAGGTTAAATTCATTTTTTATCACTGCAAAACTGATTACAATGCAGATAATAATTTAAACATAATTAATAACTACTTATTGGAATGAGCTGTAATTTTGCAATTCTATTCTTAACGCTTCAAGAAAATGATTTTTGTTAGAAACTTTATAGGTTTCAGATTATGTTTTCTCAAATAGTAATTTTCGGAAAAAATTTGAATCTAAATGTAGAATTTCTTTTTAACAAAGAAATTCTACGAAATTCAAAGAAATTCTAAGAAAATTTCTTTTTCAGAAATTTTAACCCTCTGAATGGCTTGGACGTATTCCCACCAAAAAAAAAAAACTTTAATCTGTTGTAGACAAAAATATTTTAAAGAGAATTTTATTTTAAGATGTATATCAAATAAAGGGGCACGAAGTGTATTTTAGAAACAAACACGGAAGGAAAATATTAATTTATATATATATTTTTTAAATATAAGTTTTTTTTTATCAGCATTTTTATGAAAATGCAGGAAAGTCCTCAAGACGCTCGGAGGGAATATGGGAATCTAAAGTAACAGATCTTTCCATCACATAGGTTTTTCATATGCTTTTGATATGCTTAGGTTTTTGATATGCTTTACACACATTGTAATGGTTTTTGGAACGATTCAAAATTAAAGCAACAGGAGTTCGAAATTTAAAAATGTATAAATCTTCAACTGCTTGGTCCAATGACTTTCCGTTTGGTATCTGAAAGTAAAATTTATTGAAAAATCCAAATATGATGTAGAAATTATGGATTGGAATTGAAATCTTTCAAGTTTGGCAAAATAGGTGTCAATAACTCCTGAGAAAAATTAAAGTATAGACTTAATTAGTAGAAGTTATAACTAACCGATTCGTACCAGTCAAATTTTCATACGATGATTTGTAACAGTTTTAGTAGTAAATGCTGCGGTATTTTTGGCAGGATTGTGCCGTAATAACTTATTTAAACGTGTTGGAAATTAGTCAAAATTAACGAAGATTATAATACAGGGAGACAAAAAACATGCATTTATTCATAATATATTTACACTGAACGAACAATTAAACAAGCTTTTTCGAACAATCATTACAAAATCTTAGCATCTGTTCAAAATTTATACATGGGCACTGAGTTAAAATTGATATTACCGAATTGTATAACCTCCTTTCTTTGAATTTTACAAAAAAAATTATAACTGCCACCAACGTGGCTTTGAACTGGTTCCACTGCTAATGAATTTTTAAAAAGTCAACAAAACGTTCTGTTTATGTTATTTATTGTTTTTAATGATTTTTCAAATCATTTGGTGAGCTTTATATTAAAATATATTATAAAAGAAGGTAAGTTGACATTTGTTTATATAAGAAATGCAGAATATTAAATGTTAATATCGGAAAATATGTTATAGTATTTCGGAATGTCACAAAATGTATTTAATTAAGGTTATGTAAGAATGAATTTAATTTAATTTAATACAAATACTTAAAATCTCTAAGCAATGTTATATCGCATTTAGGCATAGCCTCGTAAATCTACGCTTAACATTCCTTAAGTTGATAGCAGAAAAAATAAAAATCTTACATTTATCAGTCTTTTGAAATTTTATTTCTGTGAAAAATCGATTTATTTCTACGTTTGACTTGTTGAAAATAATGAAGAGACTCTTTTACTATCACAGGGCCATTATGTCCTTCTTAGTTATGTACATATTATTTAACTGCGAAATGGTTTTTCAAGAATATTCACATCATACAGAAACGCTTAGTAATTTTTCGCATTTTAAGGGGAAAATGTTAATTTGGCTTATTTGCTTATTTTAAAAATTACTGCATTAGATGGTAAGATGCAGTGATGTAAAGATTTAATTTCATTAAAATCAAACGAGTTTCAAAATACTTAAAACCAAGGCAATTCCAAATCTCTTTTATCAGGCAGAGCCCCGTAAATTTACACTTAACATTCTTTACAAAGCACAAAAAAGAAACAAAATATTACCATTTATCGGTTTTGAAATTTGATTTCATCCGAAAATTACGTTAGTTCGTTGTTTGACTTGCCAAAAATAAAGAAGAGTCTCTTTTAAACAGCACAGGACCATTATATGCTTCTTTTCGAAACTTCAGTTGCTCTTGTCGCTTACAAGAAAGAATAAAAGTCACGCTTGAATCATGTCACTGAAGCAGAAATCTGTCAGTTAATTGCGATTACATTTGTAGTGTACGAAATTTCAATGTGTTTAATATGCTGTAGCAATTCTGAAACAGTAATAATCAACTACATTTAAAAATTTTTAACTTACGGTAAATTTGTGCTTGTATTTACACAGCTAAATTAAACGTAAGGAAAGAAATATAGATTGATGAAAGCATTTAGAACAAGTTCAATTAATCATTTATAACTCATTCTGGTGTATTTAATCGAATTAAGACTTACAAATTTAAACAATTGCTTAACGAATTTGCAAAAATGAAGAAAAGAGGAAAATGGTGAAATAAATTTCTTATATATTGCCTAATTCCGAATTTAAAAATGACTTCATGCCTCATATTGGCATATCACTCGTGAAATTCTACTAGTTAAATAAACGATGCATTGGGAATAAATACTATACATGTATTTAGCCAACTGTATGAATTCTTTTTTTTTTAATTTTTCTATTGTAATGATAAAATAATCAGATATATCATTTTATTTCATATATAGACCTCAAGAAAAAGTTAACACCGCATCCTAAATTTACAACAAATGGATTTAGAATTGTCATATCAAAATCAATTGTAATCAACTGTATCACTGTATGAAATCAACTGTGAATAGCGGGTACAGTCAAATAATATTATAAAAAACTGCTTGCCTTTACATCAGAATGAATCTAAACTTTTACATTTTTCAACATCCAAATGAAACACAATAAAATTATTCTACACTCTTTAGTTTGATTAATCGTAAATCACGACATTTCTACTATTAACTTCAGAATTTTTTATTGTTTTAAAGTGAGCAATTATTTTAAAGTCAATTATTGTTGGAACTTTTACTTAATAATCATGAATTCATGATAAAACAAAAATAATTAAGTAATAATTGTTAAAGTAAAATATATCAGTATCATATTTAATCATGTGTTATATTATAAATGGAAAAATGTTTCTCCAGCCAGTTTAACACTTTCGCTACTGGCGTCCTTGATCAAAGACATACAATTTATAATTTTTTACGACGTCTAATTTAATTTAAAAGAATTTTACAAAATTTACCTTCATTTTTAATCATTTCTCTACCACAAGCACAAAAAATTAGAAACCAAAACCAATAGTTGGCAGCACTTAAAACTGTTTTTATGAAGATGGAGGGAATCATGAGTTCTCGTCCAGGTAAGCTTTCTAAGAATCATATTATTTTGGTATGATTTAATATCAGCAGCAGTTAAATATATTTGTCATTTAGTTAAATATATTTGTCATTTTGTTAAGCAAACAAGAAATTTTTATTTAATCTTATTATGATAGTGTTAAGTAATTATAATTTTGCTATAGAATTAATTTAAAACACGTGCCCATGGTCATCATGGCCAAACGTTTTCAAACTGTTTTTATATCAGTATACAGGCACTTTATGATATTAATTGCTTTAGTTTAGATTTTATTGTGTATAGTTCATTTTTTTATTTGTTTGTTTGTTCCTATAAGATTTCCATAAAATATAATATGAATGGAATTGCGACATCTATAAAATTTTGAACACTAATTTTAAAATCCCTCTCTTGATATAACGAAATAATAAAAAATTATTTGTATAAAATCTATTCACGTTCTTCTTATCAAAACATTTTCTATGTCCATCGATGGAAAAAAAATGTTCCTGATCTCTCCAGGAAAGAATGAGGGTTGAGTGAAATAAATCAAGAACTACAAAACAAATTTGGCCAGACAGATGCAGTTGCATTTGAGTAAAAGAATAATCGCCGAAAACACACAGTTGTATTTGGATAATTATTTTTCATCTTTTGATTTGTTGGAGATTTTGAAAAGTCATAAATTTTAGCAGCTTGCAGAGAAGAGTGAATAAATTTGGAAACCACCTTTCATACCGGAAAAAACAGAAAACAAAATGAAAGGGGGTTTATAGAAGAGCTATATGGTAAGGACAAAGATATAGTACTTGTAAGATGGTATGATAACAAACGTGCGTATATTGCAAGTGACTTTTGTGGTAAAGGAAGCACTGGTTTTGCTAAACGATGAGACAAAAATTCTAAACAATATATTTATGTGATGCGACCAGAAATAGAGAAGATATATATTGCATCAACGGAAGGTGTCGATAAGATTTTCTAATTGGCTTGTACAGAATTTTTATTCGATCCAGCAAATGGACGCTCCGATTTATATATCATGTAATAGACTTGGCAATATGTAATAGTTGGCGAGAATATAAAAAAGATGCTACTGAGAGCAATAATCCAAAGGCACAAGTTATGGATTTGTTACACTTCAGGATGAGCATAGCTCATCTTGTGAAAGTTGGAAAGCCGTCACCATCAAGAAAATGGGGTCGACCAAGTAAAAGCGAAGACATGCTTGAAAATTCGCGTAAAAACACAGTCTTTACAAGGGAATACAATTCGATGCGGTAGATCCTTCACCTATTCATAACGGTTGAAAGGTAGTAGGCCAGTGGTAAAAGAATACCGCAATGGGAAATCACGTTTCAGGTGTGAAAAATGCCAAAAACATCTATGTTTGTGTAAAGGATGCAACTGTTTTAAAGACTTCCACTTAACCCTTTCAGGGGCAAGGCTTTACTGCTCTGAATATGTTCAAATAATTAATTCACACCGCAGTATACAAACAAATTTATTTGCAAATAATCAAAAGCTTTTTTTCACACTTATTATGAGATCGAAATTGTACTAACAAATTACTGGTGCCATTTGGAATTTTGGGCATTAAAATTAACTGTTTGCAGACTGCAAACGGCGCCCCTCAAGGGGTTAAATGCACAGCTATGTCTACATATTAAATGTAAACTTTCTAAAAATATTGTAACCATATAATAAATTACTTTTTCCCCCAACAGTGTATTTTCATTATAGTCTAGAGTAGGGGTGCACAACCTTTTTAAGAGAAGGGCCACTTACAAAAATGTTTGGGTTGTCTAGGGCCACATCAGTAACACAGAGAAAATTCTATGTCGGGGAGATAGGGGGGGGGGAGGGTTATAAGCCTTTATTCTTGATGAATAATTATTTTTTGTCTATAATAAAAATAAACAAACGGAAATAAATAATTGTATGAAGGAATGCAGGTCTTCTTCGCATCTGTATGAATAACCATTCAACACTTTATGAAGACTAACGATTCCTTCTTTACAAATGGTAACTGGAAGAAAAAAAATTACACAGAATTTCTAAATAATTGAACGCTAATGAAAATTATATAAAATAAAAATTATTGAAGAATAACCTCATTTAAAATAAAAGGAAATTTATTTTTGAAATAACAAGGCATGATGGACTAATTATGCTATTTTTTTCTGCGGACTATTAACAAAACTCGTTTTTTTTTTCTTTTGTCAATCAAGTGCGACTGATTGACGAAATTCCCGATTTTTATCAACGACCGTATGATATCAAATCATATATATTAATCTTTTCCCCTTATCATAATTTTATTCACCTGTCCTATCTTATAATAACTTAAAGAAACCCCCCTTTTCATTTATGTAATATGTTCTCTTATTTAATATAAGCGTAATTACATTTCAAGATACGATAAATTATCCCTTTTCATACATACATATTCCCTATTCTTATTTTCGTAATACATATATGACCCCATCCTAAATTAACCGTTAGAAGCCATATGCCATGATTTTAGTTTCGATTGTGAACGAGATCTTTTCATGACCATATTTGGTATTCGATGAAAGCCGCTATCAGTTCTTAGTTCTGCTCGCTAATCAAAAATTTATAGACCTTTCCTTATTTGGTTTTTAAACCGCGGTCACAAAATTCCGATATCCCTTCATGAGACACTGCTATTGTCTTGACTTAAAATACGTCTACATACAGCTTGAATACAAAAAGTGCGCGTTAAGTATGCCAAAATAGCACAGTTCATATAAAACAAACTTTTCAGAGAAGTACGCCAAATTGCAGTATTATAACCATTGTGGCGAATATATTGGTGATAATTAACGTGGCTCATATGCATATGTTATTTAGCAGACTCTCTCTAGCTTCCTTCTTGTACAAGTCCCATCTGAGGGGCCTCCCATCTCCAACGGAGTTTCAATAAATTTTTAATTGCTTTAAAATGAACCTGGTAGTAGTTATTAACGGCCCCTTGTTGTAATGTCATGTTTATTCCTTTTACTGCCATCGCAATATCTAAAAATCATAAGAGTTATCATCACCCTATCCCAAAGTTAAAACATTACTACATATTTTGGTGCTAAAACCAGTCCGTTTTGGAGATGAGGAGGTCCCGATCTGAAAAGGCTACAATATCTCGTCGCAACGCTGCTCGCCTGTCCCGATCCGGAGTGCCATGGATACCGCAACCCTGTTCGCCCTCTCGAACTGATAAATGCTTCGCCGCTAACGTGCTAATTTTGTTCCCAGCACCCGATGTCGGATACCCGATGATGCCACCCCGCTATCATCTCTGAAACCGGCCGCCGCTTCAAGGATATGGATATTTTGTTCTCTCTCCAAACATCGCTCTGCGCCTCAAATAATAATAATAAAAGAACTCTGTTATCTCCCTTGCTGACCAGTTCCTGCTATCTGATTCAAGCACCGCATGATTTTTCACGATTTGCCTTATCAATGACCTACTGATTCTAGCACCGCCTGATTTTTCACGTTCCTTTTTACTGAATGAGAAACCTTTCATTGATTTATTTCATCTTACACCCCGGCAGAGTTCATCTAAATTTTTTCGCGGTTTCTATTTATTAAAAGAAGATACATTGTGTACACATAGTGATTCAGTGTTTTCTGTGCTTTGTTTTACAGCAGTATTAGTGCAACGGAAAAGTGAAATATGTGTAAAAAAATTCCTCGGCGTGTTCATAACATGACAGAAATGAAAAATAACAACAGATAGTGGGTACGCGTGAGTTGTTGATTGTGGCAGTGCATAATAGCGTTTGTTACCAAAAGTCTTGAGTTCACTCAAAAGTGGAAAACACAGGCAATCTCTAATGTACACTCGTCGCAGTGCACATGTGATTTTTTATAGATAAAAATTCATACGCAAGTAAAAAAAAAAAAATACATAAATATGGGAAAAATAAAAATACCCCATATCAAAATTTATTAAGTAATATATATATATATATATATCCAAGGATAAATATGACATGAAATTGTCTGATGATTTAATGCATACAGCAGTTACAAAAAGTGTGATATTTTAGTACAAAAAAATATTTTTCCAGCATTTCTTTTTAAAGCAATTATTATTTGAATCCACAGTTATGCAATAAGTTTTTTTTTAATCTTTAGAACTTAAATACTTGCTAAATTGAATCAACATAATACGGCATTGAATACTCTGTAAACATAGCTGTGAATTAAAAAAAAAACAAAACAAAACAAAAAAAATCATCGAAAAGGAAAACAGATTAAAAATACATCATTTTTTGGTAACACTGATTTTACAAAGTTGCCTTTGTTCATGTAATGTTTTTGTTTGGATCCATAGCTATAGTTCAGCAGTTGTTTATAATTTGACTTTTTCTCTCCATTCCTCAAAAATTTTAAATTAAATAATAGACGCATTGCATATATTTACATGTGGCTATGAATCCAATGCAAGGTGAGTCCTTTTTTTTGTTACAAGATAAATGAGAGTATCTAAAATTTTTATCTCTAAAAATTTCAGTTTATTTTACATTTTTGTGTGATAAAAAGAGTACAATATAGTTACTGGTTAATGAAATCTTTCCAAGATAGTTTAACGACAGTAAGAGTTTGATCATTTTAAAATTGTAGATAGAAAATCAATCGTTTAGGCTTTAATTTTTTGGAGTATTGTGTCATGATATTTAAACACCACTCTCATTGATATAGATTTTCAGTATTTTATTATTATTCTTTTTTTTTATTTTTATTTTGTTGCATGTTCTTATGTATTTGTGCCGTATGCATCAGTTTAATACATAGGTTTGGTAATTTTAGAATAAGAATTAGTTGCATTTAGTATAATTTAGGCAAACATACACAGAGTTTCATTTTCAGACGAACTATGAGTCAAAAGATAAATAGAAATTCTAAACATGACCAATTATTTGAAGGGAATGTTAAAGAAAATTCAACTGAACAGACTTATTCGGTTGAAAGCAAGAAACTTTATTCTGAACCAACAGAATCCTTTTGCAGAATTTCTTGGTCAGAAATTTTTGAGGATACTCTAACACGGTATTCAGATTCTATACCTATGGACATAAAAGCTATGTATAATCCGAATAAATTAGGTGTGGACCCAAAAATATGCGAAAAACTAGATGCGTTCCACAAACAAGTTCAATTTCAGTTCCAAGTTCTAGTTGACCAGTATAAATTAGTACAAGCGGAACACACCAAGACTTTAGAAACGAAAGAAAATTTACTGCTGGTAAACAGAAAAATATTACAAAGGCTTAAATTTATAACATCACAAAATAAGCACAAAGACGTAGATGAAGTACAGGTTCTGGATGCGGGTTATAACAACAAAAAATCAAGTCTACTTGTAAACCATAAGTGTACACAAAGAAATGTCGAACGGATCTTGATGCTTGAGAATGCAAATGAAGGCAACTCTCCAGAAACACAATATACTTCTAAATCTAAATCATCTCTGGACATTTATTCAGGATCTCCTTCTATTCAGGATAATAAAAACCCTAATGATTCAAATAATTCAAAATTAACAAAAATTATGATTTACAGGGTACCTGAAGAAATTGGAATTCCAGATATAATAAAAGCTGTTAATGACACAGTTCAATGTCCTATTAATTCCGTCACCTTTGAAAAAAAATACAGATTAAGGAAGTCAGGCATACATAACTATGTGTTTGAAATCCCGCCTAATTTTGCAAATTATTTAATTAAAAACAAATACATAAACATAACAACTCAGTCTTTTCCAGTTAGACAATTTATTCGTGTAATTCGTTGTTTTCACTGCCAGGCATATAATCATTTTGCTGACTCGTGCAGAAATACAATAATTTGTGCTAGATGCGGAGACCCTCACGACTCGTTTAACTGTTATAAGAATCCTAGGTGCATAAATTGCATAATAAACAACAGAGAAAACAAAAATTTTAGTATAGACCACCCCGCATTTTCAATGGAATGTGAGTCACTAAAATATTATATTAAACATGAACGTCGGATTCTGGAGACTTTAAATTAAATTTAATTGATAGTGGAATAGTTATTTATGTAGATGTGATTGGCTAAAAAAAAATTACAGTAATGTAGGACCAGTTGACCCAACGCTCATTTCACCACCATTAATTTTACATTTTTACATCCATTGTACACTACATTTTTCATGTTCTTTTAGATATGCATTTTTAAATGCTAGAATTTATTTGTAATGTTAAACAGTACACACAAACGCACAAAATGTTTCCTTTAAAATAGAATCTGTTTTAAATTTTAGGTTTTAATTCGGTTTGTAAGATACTTTGAGATTTATAAAATCCCATCGTTTGGCTATTTCAAAGGCGCCTGGAATGGTCTTGTGAGGGGATACATCATTTGAACTGGTAAATTTGAGGTACGTCACCAAAATCGTGCCTTGTGACGGTGATTTTATTGATCTCGCTGTTTTAGCTATGCTTTCTTAAGATCGGTTTCATACATTGCACACATACACGTTAGATGATTTATTTTAATGTAAGTTACATTATTATTTAATTCAACATATCACCTCAAAATGGACCTCTCACAAGCTATTTGGTTGGTAAAGTACTTTCGCACTACTTATTTTAGGTGATAACTTAAAAAAAAAATCATTGCGATTTTATGATGCTTTACCATAGCTTATAGCCACGTTGGTACTATGTAGCGGTATTTGTTTTGCTTCATGTTACACATTTTCATATAATGTTTTCATTTTTACACGAGCACCGTTGCAGATCATATAAGAAATAACTTTGTCAGTTTTTTTTTCTTTGCTGTTTTATAGGTGTCAATGACATTTTACACAATATTTTTTAATTCTCCTTTTTTTTTTTGCATAGTGTTTGTTAACTCTTATCTGGTTCAGTTAATTTCTGTCGAAATTATTTGGAGTTCACATCAAACACTGTGTTGTGTATAAGATAGGTCGATGTCACATACTGTTCAATCCAATCAATGTTTTCATTCAATGTTACGAATCAATGTTGTTACTAATCAATGTTACAAATCAATGTTGTTACTAATCAGGGTTATTCAATGATGTTAATCAAAGCTGATAATCAAGGTGACCATTCAAAGGTATTAACACGACCTGTTCGTTTCTTTTTCTTTTTCATTACACATTATGTTTAACATTCACACACCACTCTTATATTACCACCAATTGATGGTCTCAAAATGTCTTGGTAAGTACTAGTTAAACCATACTTAACGGATTCATAACACTAGTTATTCATACCACTATTGGTAAACAATAGTACTTACTTACCTATTGCATCGCAATAGTATGGATATTATTATAATGGTTGGTTAATGTTATTATTATTTTTTTTTAATGACACCTGAAACATTATTATGCGTTTTCTTTTATCCTTACACACATATCTCTTGTTGCTTGTAAGTTAATTTGAAAATAATATATACAGTAATTAATACATACACATTTTTTTTCTTTAAATGTACATGTTTGTACAGGTTTGAAATATACATTTGTGCATTACTAAAACCATCATAAGGATCAATAAATCTTTATAATTTTAGGTTTTCAACTGTAATGCATATTGCTGTCATAAAATTATATGAGTACAGCATCAGATATTTCATTTAGTAAATTAAGTAGTAAATACTTTGTTCACATACATTTACATTGGTAAGAGACTTTTTGTCATCAAAATTATGTCACTGGTACGTCTTTTGCATGTATAAATTCAATCTCTTAGGTATATACATTTCTTTCTAGAACACAAACATTGCACTTTGTCAATCTAAATTTTAGGCAAATTATTAAAGTTACTCAAAATCTTTAGAACTCGAATCTCACCGATTGTGACAACTATTTCTCATTGCTCACGACAATCTTTTACGTTATGATACATACAGAATATATAAAACATTCTTAAGATTTTTGCCTGTTCAATTCCACCTTTGAAGTAGCGGTCGGCTTCAAATTATTGACCCAAAGGACATCTGCTTGATAATGATGAGAGACAATAAAATAAATACACTTGGCATCTGTGCAACAAACGCCAACTCATTTGCTAGAGCCCCTGTTTATGTGTGTGGATATACAAGTTATTTTTTTTTAAATCATTTATTGTGCTTGTGTATTTCATTTGCATATTTACATAAACTTGTCTTGAATTCGTTATAATTATATATGCAAACGAAATATTTACTTTTTGTTTCTATCTACACTATGTTTCCGCGGAAAACTTTTCCTTACATTTTTGGTATACCAGTATCTAGAAACATGGTACCATTGTGGAATATGCTGAGCTTTGAAGAATCACGCCAGCAAAATATGTGACTTTTAATAAAAAGTTCCGGAACACATAAAAAAGGCCATGTAAAATAACTCATAAACTTTTGAGACTTGTTTATATATATGGAGTATACTATGTTACTAAATGTATACTATAATGCTAAATGGAAGCATTTCAATCAGAGAGTCATACAATATATTTATCCAGATAACTCATTTTTTTCTTTTGTCTTTTATATTTGTTATCTTACTTCGTCATTATCGCCCTTCAATGTAATCTCTGAAAAGTGTGCTTAAATTTTGGCCTACAAAAAAACAGTTCAAATTCCTAAACTTCCCGGGGAAATATATGATATCAAATCATATATATTAATCTTTTCCCCTTATCATAATTTTATTCACCTGTCCTATCTTATAATAACTTAAAGAAACCCCCCTTTTCATTTATGTAATATGTTCTCTTATTTAATATAAGCGTAATTACATTTCAAGATACGATAAATTATCCCTTTTCATACATACATATTCCCTATTCTTATTTTCGTAATACATATATGACCCCATCCTAAATTAACCGTTAGAAGCCATATGCCATGATTTTAGTTTCGATTGTGAACGAGATCTTTTCATGACCATATTTGGTATTCGATGAAAGCCGCTATCAGTTCTTAGTTCTGCTCGCTAATCAAAAATTTATAGACCTTTCCTTATTTGGTTTTTAAACCGCGGTCACAAAATTCCGATATCCCTTCATGAGACACTGCTATTGTCTTGACTTAAAATACGTCTACATACAGCTTGAATACAAAAAGTGCGCGTTAAGTATGCCAAAATAGCACAGTTCATATAAAACAAACTTTTCAGAGAAGTACGCCAAATTGCAGTATTATAACCATTGTGGCGAATATATTGGCGATAATTAACGTTGCTCATATGCATATGTTATTTAGCAGACTCTCTCTAGCTTCCTTCTTGTACAAGTCCCATCTGAGGGGCCTCCCATCTCCAACGGAGATTCAATAAATTTTTAATTGCTTTAAAATGAACCTGGTAGTAGTTATTAACGGCCACTTGTTGTAATGTCATGTTTATTCCTTTTACTGCCATCGCAATATCTAAAAATCATAATAGTTATCATCACCCTATCCCAAAGTTAAAACATTACTACAGACCGATTGACAGATTTCGCGCTAATTTTCCATTGCCGAGTGGCAAAATTTGCAATCTTTGCAAACAATCAATTTGCGATGCCTGCGATAAATTGACGCAATTCGCGGTTTTTTTTTCAGCGATAAATTTTCCAATTTCGCGATTTTTTTTCCACAACGGATCAACGAAAATTGCGATTTTTTTCGCCCCCGATCGAATTATTTCGCGACTTTTTTGTTCTGCGATCGATCTTCGAAATTTGCAAGTTTTTTCTATGAACGATTGAGAAAATTCGCGATTTTTTTTCATGAGTGATTGGCGAATTTTGCGATATTTTACGCGACAGAGTGACAGAATTTGCAATTTTTTTCCAATGACCAATCGAAGAAACGTGATTTTTCACCGATATAGATTGATGTAATTTGCGATTTTTTTCGCGCAATAAATTGGCGAAAAATCGCGATTTCTTTTACGCGCACAATCGATGAAATTTGCGATTTTTTCCTGCGACCAATGGATTTCTATTTCATGACATTTTTTGGGACCGACACACATATTTTGTATTTTTTTCCATGAGCTATTCACGAAATTCGCGAATTTTTGGGAAAATTCACGATTTTTTTTCACGAGCGATTGATAAATTTCGCAATATTTTTGCGACCAATTGACAAAATTTGTAATGTTTTCTATCAAATGTCAAAATTCGTGATTTTTTTCCGTGACAGATTGAGAAAATCGCGACTTTTCCCAAGTCAATCAACGATATTTGGAATTTTTGTACCTCATTGACAACATTCGCGATTTTACTATACCCGATTAACAAAATTCGTCATTGTTAACCGACTCTGATGAAATTTGTAATTTTTCCCGCAATAAGCTGGCGAAACTCGCGATTTTTCCGTAGCCGATGAAAAAGTTTGCAATTTTTCCGCGTCCGATCAACGACATTCGCGATTCTTCACTGAATCTGAAGAAATTTGTAATTTTTACGCGACAAATTGATGAAATTCGACTTTTTTCTCGCAATAAACTGACGAAACTTACGATTTTTCCGAAGCCGGTCAACAAAATTTGCAATTTTTCCGTATCTCATCGACAAAATTCGCGATTTTTCTGTGCCCGATTAAAGAAATTTGAGACTTTTCCGCGCCGAGTCGACAAAATTCGCGATTTTTCCTCCCGCGACCAGCAAAATTCGAAAATTTTCCGCGTCCGATAAACGAAATTTGCTATTCTTAACTGATTCTGACAAAATTTGTAATTTTTCTCGCGGTATATTGAAAAAAATCCGCTCTTTTCTCACGTTCAACTAACAAAACTCGCAATTTTTCAGCAACCAATCAAGGATTACATAATCGACAAAATTCGCGATTTTTAACGCGTCGGATCAACGAAATTCACGATTTTTAACTGACTTTGACGAAATTTGCAATTTTATCAGTGCAAATTGTCAAAATTCGCGATTTTTTCTCGCGATAAACTTACAAAACTCGAGATTTTTCCCCAGTTGATCAACGAAATTTGAGATTTTTCTGCGACTCATCCATAAATTTCGCGATTTTTCCGAACTCGAATTTGCGAACGAAATTTGCGATTCTTAATTGGCTCTGATGAAATTTGCAATTTCTTCCCGGGGCAAATTGACGAAATTCGCGATTTTTTTCTGCGAAATCTGGACAAAAAATTGCAATTTTTCCAGTTATAAATTGACGAAATTGTGTAAAAAAAAACGAAGAAATTATACAAATTGTGATCGCGGGCCACAAGCTAACGCATGGCGGGCCACTTTTGGCCCGCGGGCCACAGGTTGTGCATCCCTACTGTACACTATAGTCCGATTTATTTGGGAATCCTTTGAAAGTGGTAAAGACGTTATGATTTAAAACCTCTCCCAAAAATTAATTCAGCATATGAAATATTTTGGGAAGGATTCGGAAATGAAGAAAATTTATGAAGGAAAATGAAGGAAAATGAAGGAAAATAATTGAACAACTAAAATGATGATTATGTTTATCTCTACACTATAGTCCGATTTGTTTGGGATTGCTTTGAAAGTGGTAAATAAGTTATGATTTTCAAAGCTATCCCAAAAACTAATTCAGCAAACGAAATATTTTAAGATAATTTTCGAAAAAATACCAAAATCAAATATTGCAATTGAACCTGTTAAGGGAAATGTATGTTGAACTCATGTAAACACTTCTGTAACAAATACATAGAAGAAACGTTAAGCGCCACAAGAAAACATTAGACTTTCGAGGAAAACAAATAGCTCACATTAAGACTAAAGAAAGTTATCACAAATCACACAGAAAAAGAAGTAATGAAAATAATTGAACAACTAAAATGATGACTATGTTTATCTCTACACTTTAGTCCGATTTATTTGGGATTGCTTTGAAAATAGTAAATAAGTTATGATTTTCAAAGCTATCCGAAAAACAAATTCACCAAATGAAATATTTTAGGATTATTTTCGAAAAAATACCAATATAAAATATTACAATTGAACCTGTTAAGGAAAAATGTATGTTGAACTCATCAAAACACTTCTGTAACAAATACATAGAAGAAAATTCCAAACGCCAAAAAAAAAATAAATAAATAAAAAACACTAGACGTTCGAAGAAAACAAATAGATCACAATAAGGCTAAAGAAAGTTATCACAAATCACACAGAAAAAGACGTAATGAAAATAATTGAACAACTAAAATGATGATTATGTTTATCTGTACACTATAGTCCGATTTATTTGGGATTGCTTTGAAAGTGGTATTGACGTTATGATTTAAAAATCTCCCAAAAATTAATTCAGCATATGAAATGTTTTGGAAAGGATTCGGAAATGAAGAAAATTATTAAGTAACAAGTTTATTATCAAAACCAGTATAAAATATTTAAATATAATTAAATGATTATGTAACAATATTTACGTGTTTAAAAAATTAATTATAGTTCAACAATGCATTTTCAATGCTATTATATCTTAAAATGCATCAAAGTAATATTGTAACAATAAACGTGTGTTTATTTCAACAATGAAAATAAACAATTAAATTTCATTTCGTAATATTATAACAATGAAAATATTGTTTTAAACAACGAAATTGATATCAGTCGATTCAGTGATTTTCATTTGTGTAATTTGCAAAAGGTTTTGGGAAGGATTTGAAAATGTGAGGAAAAACCAGTATAAAATATTTAAATATAATTAAATGATTATGTAACAATATTTACGTGTTTAAAAAATTAATTATAGTTCAACAATGCATTTTCAATGCTATTATATCTTAAAATGCATCAAAGTAATATTGTAACAATAAACGTGTGTTTATTTCAACAATGAAAATAAACAATTAAATTTCATTTCGTAATATTATAACAATGAAAATATTGTTTTAAACAACGAAATTGATATCAGTCGATTCAGTGATTTTCATTTGTGTAATTTGCAAAAGGTTTTGGGAAGGATTTGAAAATGTGAGGAAATTTTTAAATAACAAATTTATTGTCAAAACCAACATAAAATATTTAAATATATTTCAACCAGCGTCTATAAAATTATCACTGATTTCTTGAACTCTTTTCTTATTGTCTACAAAGCTTGAGGGTCATCATCTGGTAATTCGATGTATGGATTATAATCATTCGAAGGAGGTTGAGTTGTTTTGTAGGTAGGAATCTCTTTTTCTGTTGAAGTTAGTAAAAACAGAGCTCTTTCGACTTCTCCAACAGCGAGTCGTGCTCGCTTATGCGTAGAAAGTCGATTTATTTGCGATCGTTTTGAAAATAGTAAATAAGTTATGATTTTCAAAGCTATCCGAAAAACAAATTCAGCAAATGAAATAATTTAGGATAATTTTCGAAAAAATGCCAATATAAAATATTACAATTGAACCTGTTAAGGAAAAATGTATGTTGAACTCATCAAAACACTTCTGTAACAAATACATAAAAAAAAATTCCAAGCGCAAAAAAAAAAAAAAAAAAAAAAAAAAAAAAAAAAAAAAAAAAAAAAACACTGGACTTTCGAAGAAAACAAATAGCTCGCAATAAGACTAAAGAAAGTTATCACAAATCACACAGAAAAAGACGTAATGAAAATAATTGAACAACTAAAATGATGATTATGTTTATCTCTACACTTTAGTCCGATTTATTTGGGATTGCTTTGAAAATAGTAAATAAGTTATGATTTTCAAAGCTATCCGAAAAACAAATTCACCAAATGAAATATTTTAGGATAATTTTCGAAAAAATACCAATATAAAATATTACAATTGAACCTGTTAAGGAAAAATGTATGTTGAACTCATCAAAACACTTCTGTAACAAATACATAGAAGAAAATTCCAAGCGCCAAAAAAAAAAAAAAAAAACAAACACTAGACTTTCGAAGAAAACAAATAGATCACAATAAGGCTAAAGAAAGTTATCACAAATCACACAGAAAAAGACGTAATGAAAATAATTGAACAACTAAAATGATGATTATGTTTATCTGTACACTATAGTCCGATTTATTTGGGATTGCTTTGAAAGTGGTATTGACGTTATGATTTAAAAGCTATCCCAAAAATTAATTCAGCATATGAAATGTTTTGGGAAGGATTCGGAAATGAAGGAAATTTTTAAGTAACAAATTTATTATCAAAACCAGTATAAAATATTTAAATATATTTAAACTAGCATCTTCAAAATTATCATTGATTCCTTGAACTCTGTTCTTATTGTCTACAAAGCTTGAGGTTCATCATCTGGTAATTCGATGTATGGATTATAATCATTTGAACGAGGTTGAGTTGTTTTGTAGGTAGGAATCTCTTTTTCTGTTGAAGTTGGTAAAAACAAATCTCTTTCCACTTCTGCAACGGCAAGACGTGCTCGTTTATGCATAGAAATTAGATTTATTTGCAATAGCTTTGAAAGTTTTAAATAACTTATGATTTTCAAAGCTATCCCAAAAACTAATTCAGCAAATGAAATATTTCTGGATAATTTTCGAAAAAATACAAAAATCAAATATTGCAATGGAACCTGTTAAGGGAAATGTATGTTGAACTCATCTAAACACTTCTGTAACAAATACATAGAAGAAACTTTCAAGCTCCACAAGAAAACACTAGACTTTCGAAGAAAACAAATAATTCACGATAAGTCTAAAGAAAGATATCACAAATCACACAGAAAAAGAAGTAAAGAAAATAATTGAACAACTAAAATGAATTTATGTTTATCTGTACACTGTAATCCGATTTATTTGGGATTCCTTTGAAAGTGGTAAAGACGTTATGATTTAAAAATCTCCCAAAAATTAATTCAGCATATGAAATGTTTTGGAAAGGATTCGGAAATGAAGAAAATTTTTAAGTAACAAATTTATTATCAAAACCAGTATAAAATATTCAAATATAATTAAATGATTATGTATCATGTTGATATATTATCTCTTATTCTTCCCAATTCAATATCTCTAATTTAATATCTTCAAACCCTAGTCTTATTTATTCAATCTTTAATTTTAATGTATCTTATTTAATCCATTTTAAGTTTTTCCCTTTAAACATTCATTATCTAATGTTTTGATCAACTTTTTATCAGCTTTTATCGTTTTAATTTCTAAATTCAATCATTAGGCATCTTCCTTTTATCAATAGTACCGTTTTGGCAAAATGACAACTCTTTCCAAGCGTACGTTCAGTTTTCTGAATGATCAGGTTTATCATCATTGTGAGCACTCTTTCTCCCCCTGGTCACTCCTTGGCGAAAGCAGGTTTGCCGTGAGTTCCATTTTTGGCGCAGTATCGTTTTGGACTTGCTTGGCGTATTTTTTCCGCGGCGATTTTGAAAACGCTCGCACGGAAAAAGTCAGTCTGTGGATTCGCTTCGTAGGGTATAGCTGTGTTTTTACGCAGTACGCGGACTCATTATGTTGCACGGACCACGTGTGGTCTCAGTGCCAAGATTTATTGTGTGCCATGGAAGGCACTCATGTTCCACCTTTCTTTTAAGTAACGTTTAAATATACACCAGATCAGCATCCCTTTCATTAAGGCATGTTCTTTTTACTAAATATCGCGTCTACAATTTTATCAGAAGTTCCTACAGTTCCTTATAAAGCTCCTCTTATTATGTTGTAAAAAAATTATGTTGAACTCATCCAAACACTTATGTTACAAATACATAGAAGAAACTTTCAAGCGCCACAAGAAAACACAAGACTTCCGAAGAAAACAAATAGCTCACAATAAGACTAAAGAAAGTTATCACAAATCACACAGATAAAGAGGTAATGAAAATAATTGAACAACTAAAATGATGATTATGTTTATCTCTACACTTTAGTCCGATTTATTTGGGATTGCTTTGAAAGTGGTAAATAAGTTATGATTTTCAAAGCTATCCCAAAAACTAATTCAGCAAATGAAATATTTCAGGATAATTTTCGAAAAAATACAAAAATCAAATATTGCAATTGAACCTGTTAAGGGAAATTTATGTTGAACTCATCTGAATACTTCTGTAAGTAATACATAGAAGAAACTTTCAAGCTCCACAAGAAAACACTAGACTTTCGAAGAAAACAAATAGATCACAATAAGGCTAAAGAAAGTTATCACAAATCACAAGGACAAAGACGTAATGAAAATAATTGAACAACTAAAATGATGATTATGTTTATCTCTACACATTAGTCCGATTTATTTGGGATTGCTTTGAAAATAGTATATAAGTTATGATTTTCAAAGCTATCGGAAAAACAAATTCATCAAATGAAATATTTTAGGATAATTTTCGAAAAAATACCAATATAAAATATTACAATTGAACCTGTTAAGGAAAAATGTATGTTGAACTCATCAAAACACTTCTGTAACAAATACATAGAAGAAACTTTCAAGCGCCACAAAAAAACACTAGGCTTCCGAGGAAAACAAATAGCTCACAATAAGACTAAAGAAAGTTATCACGAATCACACAGAAAAAGAAGTAATGAAAATAATTGAACAACTAAAATGATGGATATATTTTTCTATACACTATATTCCGATTTATTTGGGATTCCTTTGAAAGTGGTAAAGACGTTAAGATTTAAAACCACTCCCAAAAATTAATTCAGTATATGAAATGTTTTGGGAAGGATTCGGAAATGAAGGAAATTTTTAAGTAACAAATTTATTATCAAAACCAGTATAAAATATTTAAATATAATTAAATGATTATGTAACAATATTTACGTGTTTAAAACAATAATTAAAGTTCAACAATGCATTTCCAATGCTATTATATCTTAAAATGCATCAAAGTAATGTTGTAACAATAAACGTGTGTTTAATTCAACAATGAAAATAAACAATTAAATTTCATTTCGTAATATTATAACAATGAAAATATTGTTTTAAACAACGAAATTGATATCAGTCGATTCAGTGATTTTCATTTGTGTAATTTGCAAAAGGTTTTGGGAAGGATTTGAAAATGTGAGGACATTTTTAAATAACAAATTTATTGTCAAAACCAACATAAAATATTTAAATGTATTTCAACCAGCATCTACAAAATTATCACTGATTTCTTGAACTCTGTTCTTATTGTATACAAAGCTTGAGGGTCATCATCTGGTAATTCGATGTATGGATTATAATCATTCGAAGGAGGTTGAGTTGTTTTGTAGGTAGGAATCTCTTTTTCTGTTGAAGTTAGTAAAAACAGAGCTCTTTCGACTTCTCCAACAGCGAGTCGTGCTCGCTTATGCGTATGAAGTCGATTTATTTGCGATCGTTTTGAAAATAGTAAATAAGTTATGATTTTCAAAGCTATTCGAAAAAAAAATTCAGCAAATGAAATATTTTAGGATAATTTTCGAAAAAATACAAAAATCAAATATTGCAATTGGACCTTTTAAGGGAAATGTATGTTGAACTCATCTAAACACTTCTCTAACAAATACATAGAAGAAAGTTTCAAGCACCACAAGAAAACACTAGACTTTCGAAGAAAACAAATAGATCACAATAAGGCTCAAGAAAGTTATCACAAATCACACAGAAAAAGACGTAATGAAAATAATTGAACAACTAAAATGATTATTATGTTTATCTGTACACTATAGTCCGATTTATTTGGGATTGCTTTGAAAGTGGTATTGACGTTATGATTTAAAAGCTATCCCAAAAATTAATTCAGCATATGAAATGTTTTGGGAAGGATTCGGAAATGAAGGACATTTTTAAGTAACAAATTTATTATCAAAACCAGTATAAAATATTTAAATATATTTAAACTAGCATCATCAAAATTATCACTGATTCCTTGAACTCTGTTCTTATTGTCTACAAAAGCTTGAGGTTCATCATATGGTAATTCGATGTATGGATTATAATCATTCGAACGAGGTTGAGTTTTATTGTAGGTAGGAACCTCTTTTTCTGTTAAAGTTGGTAAAAACAAAGCTCTTTCGACTTCTTCAACAGCGAGTCGTGCTCGTTTATGCGTAGAAAGTTGATTTATTTGCGATCGTTTTGAAAGTCGTAAATAAGTTATGATTTTCAAAGCTATCCCAAAAATTAATTCAAAAACGAAATGTTTTTGGAAATTCTTCGAAAAATACCAAAATAAAATATTACAATTGAACCTGTTAAGGAAAAAATTATGTTGAACTCATCCAAACACTTATGTTACAAATACATAGAAGAAACTTTCAAGCGCCACAAGAAAACACTAGACTTCCAAAGAAAACAAATAGCTCACAATCAGACTAAAGAAAGTTATCACAAATCACACAGATAAAGAGGTAATGAAAATAATTGAACAACTAAAATGATGATTATGTTTATCTCTACACATTAGTCCGATTTATTTGGGATTGCTTTGAAAATAGTATATAAGTTATGATTTTCAAAGCTATCGGAAAAACAAATTCATCAAATGAAATATTTTAGGATAATTTTCGAAAAAATACCAATATAAAATATTACAATTGAACCTGTTAAGGAAAAATGTATGTTGAACTCATCAAAACACTTCTGTAACAAATACATAGAAGAAACTTTCAAGCGCCACAAGAAAACACTAGGCTTCCGAGGAAAAGAAATAGCTCACAATAAGACTAAAGAAAGTTATTACGAATCACACAGAAAAAGAAGTAATGAAAATAATTGAACAACTAAAATGATGGATATATTTTTCTATACACTATATTCCGATTTATTTGGGATTCCTTTGAAAGTGGTAAAGACGTTATGATTTAAAACCACTCCCAAAAATTAATTCAGTATATGAAATGTTTTGGGAAGGATTCGGAAATGAAGGAAATTTTTAAGTAACAAATTTATTATCAAAACCAGTATAAAATATTTAAATATAATTAAATGATTATGTAACAATATTTACGTGTTTAAAACAATAATTAAAGTTCAACAATGCATTTCCAATGCTATTATATCTTAAAATGCATCAAAGTAATGTTGTAACAATAAACGTGTGTTTAATTCAACAATGAAAATAAACAATTAAATTTCATTTCGTAATATTATAACAATGAAAATATTGTTTTAAACAACGAAATTGATATCAGTCGATTCAGTGATTTTCATTTGTGTAATTTGCAAAAGGTTTTGGGAAGGATTTGAAAATGTGAGGACATTTTTAAATAACAAATTTATTGTCAAAACCAACATAAAATATTTAAATGTATTTCAACCAGCATCTACAAAATTATCACTGATTTCTTGAACTCTGTTCTTATTGTATACAAAGCTTGAGGGTCATCATCTGGTAATTCGATGTATGGATTATAATCATTCGAAGGAGGTTGAGTTGTTTTGTAGGTAGGAATCTCTTTTTCTGTTGAAGTTAGTAAAAACAGAGCTCTTTCGACTTCTCCAACAGCGAGTCGTGCTCGCTTATGCGTATGAAGTCGATTTATTTGCGATCGTTTTGAAAATAGTAAATAAGTTATGATTTTCAAAGCTATTCGAAAAAAAAATTCAGCAAATGAAATATTTTAGGATAATTTTCGAAAAAATACAAAAATCAAATATTGCAATTGGACCTTTTAAGGGAAATGTATGTTGAACTCATCTAAACACTTCTCTAACAAATACATAGAAGAAAGTTTCAAGCACCACAAGAAAACACTAGACTTTCGAAGAAAACAAATAGATCACAATAAGGCTCAAGAAAGTTATCACAAATCACACAGAAAAAGACGTAATGAAAATAATTGAACAACTAAAATGATTATTATGTTTATCTGTACACTATAGTCCGATTTATTTGGGATTGCTTTGAAAGTGGTATTGACGTTATGATTTAAAAGCTATCCCAAAAATTAATTCAGCATATGAAATGTTTTGGGAAGGATTCGGAAATGAAGGACATTTTTAAGTAACAAATTTATTATCAAAACCAGTATAAAATATTTAAATATATTTAAACTAGCATCATCAAAATTATCACTGATTCCTTGAACTCTGTTCTTATTGTCTACAAAAGCTTGAGGTTCATCATATGGTAATTCGATGTATGGATTATAATCATTCGAACGAGGTTGAGTTTTATTGTAGGTAGGAACCTCTTTTTCTGTTAAAGTTGGTAAAAACAAAGCTCTTTCGACTTCTTCAACAGCGAGTCGTGCTCGTTTATGCGTAGAAAGTTGATTTATTTGCGATCGTTTTGAAAGTCGTAAATAAGTTATGATTTTCAAAGCTATCCCAAAAATTAATTCAAAAACGAAATGTTTTTGGAAATTCTTCGAAAAATACCAAAATAAAATATTACAATTGAACCTGTTAAGGAAAAAATTATGTTGAACTCATCCAAACACTTATGTTACAAATACATAGAAGAAACTTTCAAGCGCCACAAGAAAACACTAGACTTCCAAAGAAAACAAATAGCTCACAATCAGACTAAAGAAAGTTATCACAAATCACACAGATAAAGAGGTAATGAAAATAATTGAACAACTAAAATGATGATTATGTTTATCTCTACACATTAGTCCGATTTATTTGGGATTGCTTTGAAAATAGTATATAAGTTATGATTTTCAAAGCTATCGGAAAAACAAATTCATCAAATGAAATATTTTAGGATAATTTTCGAAAAAATACCAATATAAAATATTACAATTGAACCTGTTAAGGAAAAATGTATGTTGAACTCATCAAAACACTTCTGTAACAAATACATAGAAGAAACTTTCAAGCGCCACAAGAAAACACTAGGCTTCCGAGGAAAAGAAATAGCTCACAATAAGACTAAAGAAAGTTATTACGAATCACACAGAAAAAGAAGTAATGAAAATAATTGAACAACTAAAATGATGGATATATTTTTCTATACACTATATTCCGATTTATTTGGGATTCCTTTGAAAGTGGTAAAGACGTTATGATTTAAAACCACTCCCAAAAATTAATTCAGTATATGAAATGTTTTGGGAAGGATTCGGAAATGAAGGAAATTTTTAAGTAACAAATTTATTATCAAAACCAGTATAAAATATTTAAATATAATTAAATGATTATGTAACAATATTTACGTGTTTAAAACAATAATTAAAGTTCAACAATGCATTTCCAATGCTATTATGTCTTAAAATGCATCAAAGTAATGTTGTAACAATAAACGTGTGTTTAATTCAACAATGAAAATAAACAATTAAATTTCATTTCGTAATATTATAACAATGAAAATATTGTTTTAAACAACGAAATTGATATCAGTCGATTCAGTGATTTTCATTTGTGTAATTTGCAAAAGGTTTTGGGAAGGATTTGAAAATGTGAGGACATTTTTAAATAACAAATTTATTGTCAAAACCAACATAAAATATTTAAATGTATTTCAACCAGCATCTACAAAATTATCACTGATTTCTTGAACTCTGTTCTTATTGTATACAAAGCTTGAGGGTCATCATCTGGTAATTCGATGTATGGATTATAATCATTCGAAGGAGGTTGAGTTGTTTTGTAGGTAGGAATCTCTTTTTCTGTTGAAGTTAGTAAAAACAGAGCTCTTTCGACTTCTCCAACAGCGAGTCGTGCTCGCTTATGCGTATGAAGTCGATTTATTTGCGATCGTTTTGAAAATAGTAAATAAGTTATGATTTTCAAAGCTATTCGAAAAAAAAATTCAGCAAATGAAATATTTTAGGATAATTTTCGAAAAAATACAAAAATCAAATATTGCAATTGGACCTTTTAAGGGAAATGTATGTTGAACTCATCTAAACACTTCTCTAACAAATACATAGAAGAAAGTTTCAAGCACCACAAGAAAACACTAGACTTTCGAAGAAAACAAATAGATCACAATAAGGCTCAAGAAAGTTATCACAAATCACACAGAAAAAGACGTAATGAAAATAATTGAACAACTAAAATGATTATTATGTTTATCTGTACACTATAGTCCGATTTATTTGGGATTGCTTTGAAAGTGGTATTGACGTTATGATTTAAAAGCTATCCCAAAAATTAATTCAGCATATGAAATGTTTTGGGAAGGATTCGGAAATGAAGGACATTTTTAAGTAACAAATTTATTATCAAAACCAGTATAAAATATTTAAATATATTTAAACTAGCATCATCAAAATTATCACTGATTCCTTGAACTCTGTTCTTATTGTCTACAAAAGCTTGAGGTTCATCATATGGTAATTCGATGTATGGATTATAATCATTCGAACGAGGTTGAGTTTTATTGTAGGTAGGAACCTCTTTTTCTGTTAAAGTTGGTAAAAACAAAGCTCTTTCGACTTCTTCAACAGCGAGTCGTGCTCGTTTATGCGTAGAAAGTTGATTTATTTGCGATCGTTTTGAAAGTCGTAAATAAGTTATGATTTTCAAAGCTATCCCAAAAATTAATTCAAAAACGAAATGTTTTTGGAAATTCTTCGAAAAATACCAAAATAAAATATTACAATTGAACCTGTTAAGGAAAAAATTATGTTGAACTCATCCAAACACTTATGTTACAAATACATAGAAGAAACTTTCAAGCGCCACAAGAAAACACTAGACTTCCAAAGAAAACAAATAGCTCACAATCAGACTAAAGAAAGTTATCACAAATCACACAGATAAAGAGGTAATGAAAATAATTGAACAACTAAAATGATGATTATGTTTATCTCTACACATTAGTCCGATTTATTTGGGATTGCTTTGAAAATAGTATATAAGTTATGATTTTCAAAGCTATCGGAAAAACAAATTCATCAAATGAAATATTTTAGGATAATTTTCGAAAAAATACCAATATAAAATATTACAATTGAACCTGTTAAGGAAAAATGTATGTTGAACTCATCAAAACACTTCTGTAACAAATACATAGAAGAAACTTTCAAGCGCCACAAGAAAACACTAGGCTTCCGAGGAAAAGAAATAGCTCACAATAAGACTAAAGAAAGTTATTACGAATCACACAGAAAAAGAAGTAATGAAAATAATTGAACAACTAAAATGATGGATATATTTTTCTATACACTATATTCCGATTTATTTGGGATTCCTTTGAAAGTGGTAAAGACGTTATGATTTAAAACCACTCCCAAAAATTAATTCAGTATATGAAATGTTTTGGGAAGGATTCGGAAATGAAGGAAATTTTTAAGTAACAAATTTATTATCAAAACCAGTATAAAATATTTAAATATAATTAAATGATTAGGTAACAATATTTACGTGTTTAAAAAAATAACTAAAGTTCAACAATGCATTTTCAATGCTATTATGTCTTAAAATGCATCAAAGTAATGTTGTAACAATAAACGTGTGTTTATTTCAACAATGAAAATAAACAATTAAATTTCATTTCGTAATATTATAACAATGAAAATATTGTTTTAAACATCGAAATTGATATCAGTCGATTCAGTGATTTTCATTTGTGTAATTTGCAAAAGGTTTTGGGAAGGATATGAAAATGTGAGGAAATTTTTAAATAACAAATTTATTGTCAAAACCAGTAGAAAATAATTAAATATATTTCAACCAGCATCTTCAAAATTATCACTGATTTCTTGAACTCTGTTCTTATTGTCTACAAAAGCTTGAGGGTCATCATCTGGTAATTCGATGTATGGATTATAATCATTCGAAGGAGGTTGAGTTGTTTTGTAGGTAGGAATCTCTTTTTCTGTTGAAGTTGGTAAAAACAAAGCTCTTTCGACTTCTGCAACGGCGAGACGTGCTCGTTTATGCATAGAAAGTAGATTTATTTGCAATAGCTTTGAAAGTGGTAAATAACATATGATTTTCAAAGCTATTCCAAAAACAAATTCAGCAAATGAAATATTTCAGGATAATTTTCGAAAAAATACAAAAATCAAATATTGCAATTGGACCTTTTAAGGGAAATGTATGTTGAACTCTTCTAAACACTTCTCTAACAAATACATAGAAGAAACTTTCAAGCGCCACAAGAAAACATTAGACTTTCGAAGAAAACAAATAGTCCACGATAAGACTAAAGAAAGATATCACAAATCACACAGAAAAAGACGTAATGAAAATAATTGAACAACTAAAATGATGATTAGATTTATCTGTATCATGTAATCCGATTTATTTAGGATTCCTTTGAAAGTGGTAAAGACGTTATGATTTAAAAATCTCCCAAAAATTAATTCAGCATATGAAATGTTTTGGAAAGGATTCGGAAATGAAGAAAATGTTTAAGTAACAAATTTATTATCAAAACCAGTATAAAATATTTAAATATAATTAAATGATTATGTAACAATATTTACGTGTTTAAAACAATAATTAAAGTTCAACAATGCATTTTCAATGCTATTATATCTTAAAATACATCAAAGTAATGTTGTAACAATAAACGTGTGTTTATTTCAACAATGAAAATAAACAATTAAATTTCATTTCGTAATATTATAACAATGAAAATATTGTTTTAAACAACGAAATTGATATCAGTCGATTCAGTGATTTTCATTTGTGTAATTTGCAAAAGGTTTTGGGAAGGATATGAAAATGTGAGGAAATTTTTAAATAACAAATTTATTGTCAAAACCAGTAGAAAATATTTAAATATATTTCAACCAGCATCTTCAAAATTATCACTGATTTCTTGAACTCTGTTCTTATTGTCTACAAAAGCTGGAGGGTCATCACCTGGTAATTCGATGTATGGATTATAATCATTCGAAGGAGGTTGAGTTGTTTTGTAGGTAGGAATCTCTTTTTCTGTTGAAGTTGGTAAAAACAAAGCTCTTTCGACTTCTGCAACGGCGAGACGTGCTCGTTTATGCAAAGAAAGTAGATTTATTTGCAATAGCTTTGAAAGTGGTAAATAACATATGATTTTCAAAGCTATTCCAAAAACAAATTCAGAAAATGAAATATTTCAGGATAATTTTCGAAAAAATACAAAAATCAAATATTGCAATTGGACCTTTTAAAGGAAATGTATGTTGAACTCATCTAAACATTTCTCTAACAAATACATAGAAGAAACTTTCAAGCGCCACAAGAAAACATTAGACTTTCGAAGAAAACAAATAGTCCACGATAAGACTAAAGAAAGATATCACAAATCACACAGAAAAAGACGTAATGAAAATAATTGAACAACTAAAATGATGATTAGATTTATCTGTATAATGTAATCCGATTTATTTGGGATTCCTTTGAAAGTGGTAAAGACGTTATGATTTAAAAATCTCCCAAAAATTAATTCAGCATATGAAATGTTTTGGAAAGGATTTGGAAATGAAGAAAATGTTTAGGTAACAAATTTATTATCAAAACCAGTATAAAATATTTAAATATAATTAAATGATTATGTAACAATATTTACGTGTTTAAAACAATAATTAAAGTTCAACAGTGCATTTTCAATGCTATTATATCTTAAAATACATCAAAGTAATGTTGTAACAATAAACGTGTGTTTATTTCAACAATGAAAATAAACAATTAAATTTCATTTCGTAATATTATAACAATGAGAATATTGTTTTAAACAACGAAATTGATATCAGTCGATTCAGTGTTTTTCATTTGTGTAATTTGCAAAAGGTTTTGGGAAGGATTTGAAAATGGGACGAAATTTTTAAATAACAAACTTATTGTCAATACCAACATAAAATATTTAAATATATATCAACCAGCATCTACAAAATTATCACTGATTTCTTGAACTCTGTTCTTATTGTCTACAAAGCTTGAGGGTCATCATCTGGTAATTCGATGTATGGATTATAATCATTCGAAGGAGGTTGAGTTGTTTTGTAGGTAGGAATCTCTTTTTCTGTTGAAGTTGGTAAAAACAAAGCTCTTTCGACTTCTGCAACGGCGAGACGTGCTCGTTTATGCATAGAAAGTAGATTTATTTGCAATAGCTTTGAAAGTGGTAAATAACTTATGATTTTCAAAGCTATTCCAAAAACAAATTCAGCAAATGAAATATTTCAGGATAATTTTCGAAAAAATACAAAAATCAAATATTGCAATTGGACCTGTTAAGGGAAATGTATGTTGAACTCATCTAAACACTTCTCTAACAAATACATAGAAGAAAGTTTCAAGCGCCACAAGAAAACACTAGACTTTCGAAGAAAACAAATAGTCCACGATAAGACTAAAGAAAGTTATCACAAATCACACAGAAAAAGACGTAATGAAAATAATTGAACAACTAAAATGATGATTATATTTATCTGTACACTGTAATCCGACTTATTTGGGATTCCTTTGAAAGTGGTAAAGACGTTATGAATTAAAAATCTCCCAAAAATTAATTCAGCATATGAAATATTTTGGAAAGGATTCGGAAATGAAGAAAATTTTTAAGTAACAAATTTATTATCAAAACCAGTATAAAATATTTAAATATAATTAAATGATTATGTAACAATATTTACGTGTTTAAAACAATAATTAAAGTTCAACAATGCATTTTCAATGCTATTATATCTTAAAATGCATCAAAGTAATGTTGTAACAATATTCGTGTGTTTATTTCAACAATGAAAATAAACAATTAAATTTCATTTCGTAATATTATAACAATGAAAATATTGTTTTAAACAACGAAATTGATATCAGTCGATTCAGTGATTTTCATTTGTGTAATTTGCAAAAGGTTTTGGGAAGGATTTGAATATGGGACGAAATTTTTAAATAACAAATTTATTGTCAAAACCAACATAAAATATTTAAATATATTTCAACCAGCATCTACAAAATTATCACTGATTCCTTGAACTCGGTTCTTATTGTCTACAAAGCTTGAGGGTCATCATCTGGTAATTCGATGTATGGATTATAATCATTCGAAGGAGGTTGAGTTGTTTTGTAGGTAGGAATCTCTTTTTCTGTTGAAGTTGGTAAAAACAAAGCTCTTTCGACTTCAGCAACGGCGAGACGTGCTCGTTTATGCATAGAAAGTAGATTTATTTGCAATAGCTTTGAAAGTGGTAAATAACTTATGATTTTCAAAGCTATTCCAAAAACAAATTCAGCAAATGAAATATTTCAGGATAATTTTCGAAAAAATACAAAAATCAAATATTGCAATTGGACCTGTTAAGGGAAATGTATGTTGAACTCATCTAAACACTTCTCTAACAAATACATAGAAGAAAGTTTCAAGCGCCACAAGAAAACACTAGACTTTCGAAGAAAACAAATAGTCCACGATAAGACTAAAAAAAGTTATCACAAATCAAACAGAAAAAGACGTAATGAAAATAATTGAGCAACTAAAATGATGATTATATTTATCTGAACACTGTAATCCGACTTATTTGGGATTTCTTTGAAAGTGGTAAAGACGTTATGATTTAAAAATCTCCCAAAAATTAATTCAGCATATGAAATATTTTGGAAAGGATTCGGAAATGAAGAAAATTTTTAAGTAACAAATTTATTATCAAAACCAGTATAAAATATTTAAATATAATTAAATGATTATGTAACAATATTTACGTGTTTAAAACAATAATTAAAGTTCAACAATGCATTTTCAATGCTATTATATCTTAAAATGCATCAAAGTAATGTTGTAACAATAAACGTGTGTTTATTTCAACAATGAAAATAAACAATTAAATTTCATTTCGTAATATTATAACAATGAAAATATTGTTTTAAACAACGAAATTGATATCAGTCGACTCAGTGATTTTCATTTGTGTAATTTGCAAAAGGTTTTGGGAAGGATTTGAAAATGTGAGGAAATTTTTAAATAACAAATTTATTGTCAAAACCAACATAAAATATTTAAATATATTTCAACCAGCATCTACAAAATTATCACTGATTTCTTGAACTCTGTTCTTATTGTCTACAAAGCTTGAGGGTCATCATCTGGTAATTCGATGTATGGATTATGATCATTCGAAGGAGGTTGAGTTGTTTTGTAGGCAGGAATCTCTTTTTCTGTTGAAGTTGGTAAAAACAAAGCTCTTTCGACTTCTGCAACGGCGAGACGTGCTCGTTTATGCATAGAAAGTAGATTTATTTGCAATAGCTTTGAAAGTGGTAAATAACATATGATTTTCAAAGCTATTCCAAAAACAAATTCAGCAAATGAAATATTTCAGGATAATTTTCGAAAAAATACAAAAATCAAATATTGCAATTGGACTTTTAAGGGAAATGTATCTTGAACTCATCTAAACACTTTTCTATAAAAAAACATAGAAGAAAATTTCAAGCGCCACAAGAAAACACTAGACTTTCGAAGAAAACAAATAGTCCACGATAAGACTAAAGAAAGTTATCACAAATCACACAGATAAAGATGTAATGAATATAATTGAACAACTAAAATGATGATTATATTTATCTGTACACTGTATTCCGACTTATTTGGGATTCCTTTGAAAGTGGTAAAGACGTTATGAATTAAAAATCTCCCAAAAATTAATTCAGCATATGAAATATTTTGGAAAGGATTCGGAAAAGAAGAAAATTTTTAAGTAACAAATTTATTATCAAAACCAGTATAAAATATTTAAATATAATTAAATGATTATGTAACAATATTTACGTGTTTAAAACAATAATTAAAGTTCAAAAATGCATTTTCAATGCTATTATATCTTACAATACATCAAAGTAATGTTGTAACAATAAACGTGTGTTTATTTCAACAATGAAAATAAACAATTAAATTTCATTTCGTAATATTATAACAATGAAAATATTGTTTTAAACAACGAAATTGATATCAGTCGATACAGTGATTTTCATTTGTGTAATTTGCAAAAGGTTTTGGGAAGGATTTGAAAATGTGAGAAAATTTTTATATAACAAATTTATTGTCAAAACCAACATAAAATATTTAAATATATTTCAACCAGCATCTACAAAATTATCACTGATTTCTTGAACTCTGTTCTTATTGTCTACAAAGCTTGAGGGTCATCATCTGGTAATTCGATGTATGGATTATAATCATTTGAACGAGGTTGAGTTGTTTTGTAGGTAGGAATCTCTTTTTCTGTTGAAGTTGGTAAAAACAAATCTCTTTCGACTTCTGCAACGGCGAGACGTGCTCGTTTTTGCATAGAAAGTAGATTTATTTGCAATAGCTTTAAAAGTGGTAAATAACTTATGATTTTCAAAGCTATTCCAAAAACAAATTCAGCAAATGAAATATTTCAGGATAATTTTCGAAAAAATACAAAAATCAAATATTGCAATTGGACCTGTTAAGGGAAATGTATCTTGAACTCATCTAAACACTTTTCTAACAAATATATAGAAGAAAATTTCAAGCGCCACAAGAAAACACTAGACTTTCGAAGAAAACAAATAGTCCATGATAAGTCTAAAGAAATTTATCACAAATCACACAGAAAAAGACGTAATGAAAATAATTGAACAACTAAAATGATGATTATATTTATCTGTACACTGTATTCCGACTTATTTGGGATTCCTTTGAAAGTGGTAAAGACGTTATGAATTAAAAATCTCCCAAAAATTAATTCAGCATATGAAATGTTTTGGAAAGGATTCGGAAATGAAGAAAATTTTTAAGTAACAAATTCATTATCAAAACCAGTATAAAATATTTAAATATAATTAAATGATTATGTAACAATATTTACGTGTTTAAAACAATAATTAAAGTTCAATAATGCATTTTCAATGCTATTATATCTTAAAATACATCAAAGTAATGTTGTAACAATAAACGTGTGTTTATTTCAACAATGAAAATAAACAATTAAATTTCATTTCGTAATATTATAACAATGAAAATATTGTTTTAAACAACGAAATTGATATCAGTCGATACAGTGATTTTCATTTGTGTAATTTGCAAAAGGTTTTGGGAAGGATTTGAAAATGTGACGAAATTTTTAAATAACAATTTTATTGTCAAAACCAACATAAAATATTTAAATATATTTCAACCAGCATCTACAAAATTATCACTGATTTCTTGAACTCTGTTCTTATTGTCTCCAAAGCTTGAGGGTCATCATCTGGTAATTCGATGTATGGATTATAATCATTCGAAGGAGGATGAGTTGTTTTGTAGGTAGGAATCTCTTTTTCTGTTGAAGTTGGTAAAAACAAAGCTCTTTCGACTTCTGCAACGGCGAGACTTGCTCGTTTATGCATAGAAAGTAGATTTATTTGCAATAGCTTTGAAAGTGGTAAATAACTTATGATTTCCAAAGCTATTCCAAAAACAAATTCAGCAAATGAAATATTTCAGGATAATTTTCGAAAAAATACAAAAATCAAATATTGCAATTGGACCTGTTAAGGGAAATGTATGTTGAACTCATCTAAACACTTCTCTAACAAATACACAGAAGAAAGTTTCAAGCGCCACAAGAAAACACTAGACTTTCGAAGAAAACAAATAGTCCACGATAAGACTAAAGAAAGTTATCACAAATCACACAGAAAAAGGCGTAATGAAAAAATTGAACAACTAAAATGATGATTATATTTATCTGTACACTGTAATCCGACTTATTTGGGATTCCTTTGAAAGTGGTAAAGACGTTATGATTTAAAAATCTCCCAAAAATTAATTCAGCATATGAAATATTTTGGAAAGGATTCGGAAATGAAGAAAATTTTTAAGTAACAAATTTATTATCAAAACCAGTATAAAATATTTAAATATAATTAAATGATTATGTAACAATATTTACGTGTTTAAAACAATAATTAAAGTTCAACAATGCATTTTCAAAGCTATTATATCTTAAAATGCATCAAAGTAATGTTGTAACAATATTCATGTGTTTATTTCAACAATGAAAATAAACAATTAAATTTCATTTCGTAATATTATAACAATGAAAATATTGTTTTAAACAACGAAATTGATATCAGTCGATTCAGTGATTTTCATTTGTGTAATTTGCAAAAGGTGTTGGGAAGGATTTGAAAATGGGACGAAATTTTTAAATAACAAATTTATTGCCAAAACCAACATAAAATATTTAAATGTATTTCAACCAGCATCTACAAAATTATCACTGATTTCTTGAACTCTGTTCTTATTGTCTACAAAGCTTGAGGGTCATCATCTGGTAATTCGATGTATGGATTATAATCATTCGAAGGAGGTTGAGTTGTTTTGTAGGTAGGAATCTCTTTTTCTGTTGAAGTTGGTAAAAACAAAGCTCTTTCGACTTCTGCAACGGCGAGACGTGCTCGTTTATGCATAGAAAGTAGATTTATTTGCAATAGCTTTGAAAGTGGTAAATAACTTATGATTTTCAAAGCTATTCCAAAAACAAATTCAGCAAATGAAATATTTCAGGATAATTTTCGAAAAAATACAAAAATCAAATATTGCAATTGGACCTGTTAAGGGAAATGTATGTTGAACTCATCTAAACACTTCTCTAACAAATACATAGAAGAAAGTTTCAAGCGCCACAAGAAAACACTAGACTTTCGAAGAAAACAAATAGTCCACGATAAGACTAAAGAAAGTTATCACAAATCAAACAGAAAAAGACGTAATGAAAATAATTGAGCAACTAAAATGATGATTATATTTATCTGTACACTGTAATCCGACTTATTTGGGATTTCTTTGAAAGTGGTAAAGACGTTATGATTTAAAAATCTCCCAAAAATTAATTCAGCATATGAAATATTTTGGAAAGGATTCGGAAATGAAGAAAATTTTTAAGTAACAAATTTATTATCAAAACCAGTATAAAATATTTAAATATAATTAAATGATTATGTAACAATATTTACGTGCTTAAAACAATAATTAAAGTTCATTAATGCATTTTCAATGCTATTATATCTTAAAATGCATCAAAGTAATGTTGTAACAATAAACGTGTGTTTATTTCAACAATGAGAATAAACAATTAAATTTCATTTCGTAATATTATAACTATGAAAATATTGTTTTAAACAACGAAATTGATATCAGTCGTTTCAGTGATTTTCATTTGTGTAATTTGCAAAAGGTTTTGGGAAGGATTTGAAAATGTGAGGAAATTTTTAAATAACAAATTTATTGTCAAAACCAACATAAAATATTTAAATATATTTCAACCAGCATTTACAAAATTATCACTGATTTCTTGAACTCTGTTCTTATTGTCTACAAAGCTTGAGGGTCATCATCTGGTAATTCGATGTATGGATTATGATCATTCGAAGGAGGTTGAGTTGTTTTGTAGGCAGGAATCTCTTTTTCTGTTGAAGTTGGTAAAAACAAAGCTCTTTCGACTTCTGCAACGGCGAGACGTGCTCGTTTATGCATAGAAAGTAGATTTATTTGCAATAGCTTTGAAAGTGGTAAATAACATATGATTTTCAAAGCTATTCCAAAAACAAATTCAGCAAATGAAATATTTCAGGATAATTTTCGAAAAAATACAAAAATCAAATATTGCAATTGGACCTGTTAAGGGAAATGTATGTTGAACTCATCTAAACACTTCTCTAAAAAATACATAGAAGAAACTTTCAAGCGCCACAAGAAAACACTAGACTTTCGAAGAAAACAAATAGTCCACGATAAGACTAAAGAAAGTTATCACAAATCACACAGAAAAAGACGTAATGAAAATAATTGAACAACTAAAATGATGATTATATTTATCTGTACACTGTATTCCGACTTATTTGGGATTCCTTTGAAAGTGGTAAAGACGTTATGATTTAAAAATCTCCCAAAAATTAATTCAGCATATGAAATGTTTTGGAAAGGATTCGGAAATGAAGAAAATTTTTAGGTAACAAATTTATTATCAAAACCAGTATAAAATATTTAAATATAATTAAATGATTATGTAACAATATTTACGTGCTTAAAACAATAATTAAAGTTCATTAATGCATTTTCAATGCTATTATATCTTAAAATGCATCAAAGTAATGTTGTAACAATAAACGTGTGTTTATTTCAACAATGAGAATAAACAATTAAATTTCATTTCGTAATATTATAACTATGAAAATATTGTTTTAAACAACGAAATTGATATCAGTCGTTTCAGTGATTTTCATTTGTGTAATTTGCAAAAGGTTTTGGGAAGGATTTGAAAATGTGAGGAAATTTTTAAATAACAAATTTATTGTCAAAACCAACATAAAATATTTAAATATATTTCAACCAGCATCTACAAAATTATCACTGATTTCTTGAACTCTTTTCTTATTGTCTACAAAGCTTGGGGGTCATCATCTGGTAATTCGATGCATGGATTATAATCATTTGAACGAGACTGAGTTGTTTTGTAGGTAGGAATCAATTTTCTGTTGAAGTTGGTAAAAACAAAGCTCTTTCGACTTCTGCAACGGCGAGACGTGCTCGTTTATGCATAGAAAGTAGATTTATTTGAAATAGCTTTGAAAGTGGTAAATAACTTATGATTTTCAAAGCTATCCCAAAAACTAATTCAGCAAATGAAATATTTCAGGATAATTTTCGAAAAAATACAAAAATCAAATATTGCAATTGAACCTGTTAATGGAAATATATGTTGAACTCATCTAAACACTTCTGTAACAAATACATAGAAGAAACTTTCAAGCTCCACAAGAAAACACTAGACTTTCGAAGAAAACAAATAATTCACAATAAGACTAAAGAAAGATATCACAAATCACACAGAAAAAGACGTAATGGAAATAATTGAACAACTAAAATGATGATTATATTTATCTGTATAATGTAATCCGATTTATTTGGGATTCCTTTGAAAGTGGTAAAGACGTTATGATTTAAAAATCTCCCAAAAATTAATTCAGCATATGAAATGTTTTGGAAAGGATTCGGAAATGAAGAAAATTTTTAAGTAACAAATTTATTATCAAAACCAGTATAAAATATTTAAATATAATTAAATGATTATGTAACAATATTTACGTGTTTAAAACAATAATTAAAGTTCAACAATGCATCAAAGTAATGTTGTAACAATAAACGTGTGTTTATTTCAACAATGAAAATAAACAATTAAATTTCATTTCGTAATATTATAACAATGAAAATATTGTTTTAAACAACGAAATTGATATCAGTCGATTCAGTGATTTTCATTTGTGTAAATTGCAAAAGGTTTTGGGAAGGATTTGAAAAAGTCAGGAAATTTTTAAATAACAAATTTATTGTCAAAACCAACATAAAATATTTAAATATATTTCAACCAGCATCTTCAAAATTATCACTGATTTCTTGAACTCTGTTCTTATTGTCTACAAAAGTTTGAGGGTCATCATCTGGTAATTCGATGTATGGATTATAATCATTCGAAGGAGGTTTAGTTGTTTTGTAGGTAGGAATCTCTTTTTCTGTTGAAGTTGGTAAAAACAGAGCTCTTTCGACTTCTCCAACAGCGAGTCGTGCTCTTTTATGAATAGAAAGTTGATTTATTTGCGATCGCTTTGAAAGTCGTAAATAACTTATGATTTTCAAAGCTATCCCAAAAATTAATTCAAAAACAAAATGTTTTTGGAAATTTTTCGAAAAATACCAAAATAAAATATTACAATTGAACCTGTTAAGGAAAAAATTATGTTGAACTCATCCAAACTCTTATGTTACATATACATAGAAGAAACTTTCAAGCGCCACAAGAAAACACTAGACTTCCGAGGAAAACAAATAGCTCACAATAAGACTAAAGAAGGTTATCACGAATCACACAGAAAAAAAAGTAATGAAAATAATTGAACAACTAAAATGATGGATACTTTTATCTGTACACTATATTCCGATTTATTTAGGATTCCTTTGAAAGTGGTAAAGACGTTATGATTTAAAACCTCTCCCAAAAATTAATTCAGTATATGAAATATTTTGGGAAGGATTCGGAAATGAAGGAAATTTTTAAGTAACAAATTTATTATCAAAACCAGTATAAAATATTTAAATATAATTAAATGATTATGTAACAATATTTACGTGTTTAGAACAATAATTGACGTTCAACAATGCATTTTCAATGCTATTATATCTTAAAATGCATTAAAGCAATGTTGTAACAATAAACGTGTGTTTATTTCAACAATGTAAATAAACAATTAAATTTCATTTTGTGATATTATAAGAATGAAAATATTGTTTTAAACAACGAAATTGATATCAGTCGATTCAGTAATTTTCATTTGTGTAGTTTGCTAAAGGTGTTTGGAAGGATTTGGAAATGTAAGGAAATTTTTATGTAAAATTTTGAGTTGTTTTGTAGGTAGGAATCTCTTTTTCTGTTGAAGTTCGTAAAAACAAAGCTCTTTCGACTTCTGCAACGGCGAGACGTGCTCGTTTATGCATAGAAAGCAGATTTATTTGCAATAGCTTTGAAAGTGGTAAATAACTTATGATTTTCAAAGCTATCCCTAAAACGAATTCAGCAAATGAAATATTTCAGGATAATTTTCGAAAAAATACAAAAATCAAATATTGCAATTGAACCTGTTAATGGAAATATATGTTGAACTCATCTAAACACTTCTGTAACAAATACATAGAAGAAACTTTCAAGCTCCACAAGAAAACACTAGACTTTCGAAGAAAACAAATAGTTCACAATAAGACTAAAGAAAGATATCACAAATCACACAGAAAAAGACGTAATGGAAATAATTGAACAACTAAAATGATGATTATATTTATCTGTATAATGTAATCCGATTTATTTGGGATTCCTTTGAAAGTGGTAAAGACGTTATGATTTAAAAATCTCCCAAAAATTAATTCAGCATATGAAATGTTTTGGAAAGGATTCGGGAATGAAGAAAATTTTTAAGTAACAAATTTATTATCAAAACCAGTATAAAATATTTAAATATAATTAAATGATTATGTAACAATATTTACGTGTTTACAACAATAATTAAAGTTCAACAATGCATCAAAGTAATGTTTTAACAATAAACGTGTGTTTATTTCAACAATGAAAATAAACAGTTAAATTTCATTTCGTAATATTATAACAATGAAATTATTGTTTTAAACAACGAAATTGATATCAGTCGATTCAGTGATTTTCATTTGTGCAATTTGCAAAAGGTTTTGGGAAGGATTTGAAAATGTGAGGAAATTTTTAAATAACAAATTTATTGTCAAAACCAACATAAAATATTTAAATATATTTCAACCAGCATCTTCAAAATTATCACTGATTTCTTGAACTCTGTTCTTATTGTCTACAAAAGTTTGAGGGTCATCATCTGGTAATTCGATGTATGGATTATAATCATTCGAAGGAATTTGAGTTGTTTTGTAGGTAGGAATCTCTTTTTCTGTTGAAGTTGGTAAAAACAGAGCTCTTTCGACTTCTCCAACAGCGAGTCGTGCTCTTTTATGAATAGAAAGTTGATTTATTTGCGATCGCTTTGAAAGTCGTAAATAAGTTATGATTTTCAAAGCTATCCCAAAAATTAATTCAAAAACAAAATGTTTTTGGAAATTTTTCGAAAAATACCAAAATAAAATATTACAATTGAACCTGTTAAGGAAAAAATTATGTTGAACTCATCCAAACTCTTATGTTACATATACATAGAAGAAACTTTCAAGCGCCACAAGAAAACACTAGACTTCCGAGGAAAACAAATAGCTCACAATAAGACTAAAGAAAGTTATCACGAATCACACAGAAAAAAAAAGTAATGAAAATAATTGAACAACTAAAATGATGGATACTTTTATCTGTACACTATATTCCGATTTATTTGGGATTCCTTTGAAAGTGGTAAAGACGTTATGATTTAAAACCTCTCCCAAAAATTAATTCAGTATATGAAATATTTTGGGAAGGATTCGGAAATGAAGGAAATTTTTAAGTAACAAATTTATTATCAAAACCAGTATAAAATATTTAAATATAATTAAATGATTATGTAACAATATTTACGTGTTTAGAACAATAATTGACGTTCAACAATGCATTTTCAATGCTATTATATCTTAAAATGCATTAAAGCAATGTTGTAACAATAAACGTGTGTTTATTTCAACAATGTAAATAAACAATTAAATTTCATTTTGTGATATTATAAGAATGAAAATATTGTTTTAAACAACGAAATTGATATCAGTCGATTCAGTAATTTTCATTTGTGTAGTTTGCTAAAGGTGTTTGGAAGGATTTGGAAATGTAAGGAAATTTTTAAGTAAAATTTTGAGTTGTTTTGTAGGTAGGAATCTCTTTTTCTGTTGAAGTTCGTAAAAACAAAGCTCTTTCGACTTCTGCAACGGCGAGACGTGCTCGTTTATGCATAGAAAGCAGATTTATTTGCAATAGCTTTGAAAGTGGTAAATAACTTATGATTTTCAAAGCTATTCCTAAAACGAATTCAGCAAATGAAATATTTCAGGATAATTTTCGAAAAAATACAAAAATCAAATATTGCAATTGAACCTGTTAATGGAAATATATGTTGAACTCATCTAAACACTTCTGTAACAAATACATAGAAGAAACTTTCAAGCTCCACAAGAAAACACTAGACTTTCGAAGAAAACAAATAGTTCACAATAAGACTAAAGAAAGATATCACAAATCACACAGAAAAAGACGTAATGGAAATAATTGAACAACTAAAATGATGATTATATTTATCTGTATAATGTAATCCGATTTATTTGGGATTCCTTTGAAAGTGGTAAAGACGTTATGATTTAAAAATCTCCCAAAAATTAATTCAGCATATGAAATGTTTCGGAAAGGATTCGGGAATGAAGAAAATTTTTAAGTAACAAATTTATTATCAAAACCAGTATAAAATATTTAAATATAATTAAATGATTATGTAACAATATTTACGTGTTTACAACAATAATTAAAGTTCAACAATGCATCAAAGTAATGTTTTAACAATAAAGGTGTGTTTATTTCAACAATGAAAATAAACAGTTAAATTTCATTTCGTAATATTATAACAATGAAATTATTGTTTTAAACAACGAAATTGATATCAGTCGATTCAGTGATTTTCATTTGTGCAATTTGCAAAAGGTTTTGGGAAGGATTTGAAAATGTGAGGAAATTTTTAAATAACAAATTTATTGTCAAAACCAACATAAAATATTTAAATATATTTCAACCAGCATCTTCAAAATTATCACTGATTTCTTGAACTCTGTTCTTATTGTCTACAAAAGTTTGAGGGTCATCATCTGGTAATTCGATGTATGGATTATAATCATTCGAAGGAATTTGAGTTGTTTTGTAGGTAGGAATCTCTTTTTCTGTTGAAGTTGGTAAAAACAGAGCTCTTTCGACTTCTCCAACAGCGAGTCGTGCTCTTTTATGAATAGAAAGTTGATTTATTTGCGATCGCTTTGAAAGTCGTAAATAAGTTATGATTTTCAAAGCTATCCCAAAAATTAATTCAAAAACAAAATGTTTTTGGAAATTTTACGAAAAATACCAAAATAAAATATTACAATTGAACCTGTTAAGGAAAAAATTATGTTGAACTCATCCAAACTCTTATGTTACATATACATAGAAGAAACTTTCAAGCGCCACAAGAAAACACTAGACTTCCGAGGAAAACAAATAGCTCACAATAAGACTAAAGAAAGTTATCACGAATCACACAGAAAAAAAAAAGTAATGAAAATAATTGAACAACTAAAATGATGGATACTTTTATCTGTACACTATATTCCGATTTATTTGGGATTCCTTTGAAAGTGGTAAAGACGTTATGATTTAAAACCTCTCCCAAAAATTAATTCAGTATATGAAATATTTTGGGAAGGATTCGGAAATGAAGGAAATTTTTAAGTAACAAATTTATTATCAAAACCAGTATAAAATATTTAAATATAATTAAATGATTATGTAACAATATTTACGTGTTTAGAACAATAATTGACGTTCAACAATGCATTTTCAATGCTATTATATCTTAAAATGCATTAAAGCAATGTTGTAACAATAAACGTGTGTTTATTTCAACAATGTAAATAAACAATTAAATTTCATTTTGTGATATTATAAGAATGAAAATATTGTTTTAAACAACGAAATTGATATCAGTCGATTCAGTAATTTTCATTTGTGTAGTTTGCTAAAGGTGTTTGGAAGGATTTGGAAATGTAAGGAAATTTTTAAGTAAAATTTTGAGTTGTTTTGTAGGTAGGAATCTCTTTTTCTGTTGAAGTTCGTAAAAACAAAGCTCTTTCGACTTCCGCAACGGCGAGACGTGCTCGTTTATGCATAGAAAGCAGATTTATTTGCAATAGCTTTGAAAGTGGTAAATAACTTATGATTTTCAAAGCTATCCCTAAAACGAATTCAGCAAATGAAATATTTCAGGATAATTTTCGAAAAAATACAAAAATCAAATATTGCAATTGAACCTGTTAATGGAAATATATGTTGAACTCATCTAAACACTTCTGTAACAAATACATAGAAGAAACTTTCAAGCTCCACAAGAAAACACTAGACTTTCGAAGAAAACAAATAGTTCACAATAAGACTAAAGAAAGATATCACAAATCACACAGAAAAAGACGTAATGGAAATAATTGAACAACTAAAATGATGATTATATTTATCTGTATAATGTAATCCGATTTATTTGGGATTCCTTTGAAAGTGGTAAAGACGTTATGATTTAAAAATCTCCCAAAAATTAATTCAGCATATGAAATGTTTTGGAAAGGATTCGGGAATGAAGAAAATTTTTAAGTAACAAATTTATTATCAAAACCAGTATAAAATATTTAAATATAATTAAATGATTATGTAACAATATTTACGTGTTTACAACAATAATTAAAGTTCAACAATGCATCAAAGTAATGTTTTAACAATAAACGTGTGTTTATTTCAACAATGAAAATAAACAGTTAAATTTCATTTCGTAATATTATAACAATGAAATTATTGTTTTAAACAACGAAATTGATATCAGTCGATTCAGTGATTTTCATTTGTGCAATTTGCAAAAGGTTTTGGGAAGGATTTGAAAATGTGAGGAAATTTTTAAATAACAAATTTATTGTCAAAACCAACATAAAATATTTAAATATATTTCAACCAGCATCTTCAAAATTATCACTGATTTCTTGAACTCTGTTCTTATTGTCTACAAAAGTTTGAGGGTCATCATCTGGTAATTCGATGTATGGATTATAATCATTCGAAGGAATTTGAGTTGTTTTGTAGGTAGGAATCTCTTTTTCTGTTGAAGTTGGTAAAAACAGAGCTCTTTCGACTTCTCCAACAGCGAGTCGTGCTCTTTTATGAATAGAAAGTTGATTTATTTGCGATCGCTTTGAAAGTCGTAAATAAGTTATGATTTTCAAAGCTATCCCAAAAATTAATTCAAAAACAAAATGTTTTTGGAAATTTTTCGAAAAATACCAAAATAAAATATTACAATTAAACCTGTTAAGGAAAAAATTATGTTGAACTCATCCAAACTCTTATGTTACATATACATAGAAGAAACTTTCAAGCGCCACAAGAAAACACTAGACTTCCGAGGAAAACAAATAGCTCACAATAAGACTAAAGAAAGTTATCACGAATCACACAGAAAAAAAAAAGTAATGAAAATAATTGAACAACTAAAATGATGGATACTTTTATCTGTACACTATATTCCGATTTATTTGGGATTCCTTTGAAAGTGGTAAAGACGTTATGATTTAAAACCTCTCCCAAAAATTAATTCAGTATATGAAATATTTTGGGAAGGATTCGGAAATGAAGGAAATTTTTAAGTAACAAATTTATTATCAAAACCAGTATAAAATATTTAAATATAATTAAATGATTATGTAACAATATTTACGTGTTTAGAACAATAATTGACGTTCAACAATGCTTTTTCAATGCTATTATATCTTAAAATGCATTAAAGCAATGTTGTAACAATAAACGTGTGTTTATTTCAACAATGTAAATAAACAATTAAATTTCATTTTGTGATATTATAAGAATGAAAATATTGTTTTAAACAACGAAATTGATATCAGTCGATTCAGTAATTTTCATTTGTGTAGTTTGCTAAAGGTGTTTGGAAGGATTTGGAAATGTAAGGAAATTTTTAAGTAAAATTTTGAGTTGTTTTGTAGGTAGGAATCTCTTTTTCTGTTGAAGTTCGTAAAAACAAAGCTCTTTCGACTTCTGCAACGGCGAGACGTGCTCGTTTATGCATAGAAAGCAGATTTATTTGCAATAGATTTGAAAGTGGTAAATAACTTATGATTTTCAAAACTATCCCAAAAACGAATTCAGCAAATGAAATATTTCAGGATAATTTTCCAAAAAATACAAAAATCAAATATTGCAATTGAACCTGTTAATGGAAATATATGTTGAACTCATCTAAACACTTCTGTAACAAATACATAGAAGAAACTTTCAAGCTCCACAAGAAAACACTAGACTTTCGAAGAAAACAAATAGTTCACAATAAGACTAAAGAAAGATATCACAAATCACACAGAAAAAGACGTAATGGAAATAATTGAACAACTAAAATGATGATTATATTTATCTGTATAATGTAATCCGATTTATTTGGGATTCCTTTGAAAGTGGTAAAGACGTTATGATTTAAAAATCTCCCAAAAATTAATTCAGCATATGAAATATTTTGGAAAGGATTCGGGAATGAAGAAAATTTTTAAGTAACAAATTTATTATCAAAACCAGTATAAAATATTTAAATATTATTAAATGATTATGTAACAATATTTACGTGTTTACAACAATAATTAAAGTTCAACAATGCATCAAAGTAATGTTTTAACAATAAACGTGTGTTTATTTCAACAATGAAAATAAACAGTTAAATTTCATTTCGTAATATTATAACAATGAAAATATTGTTTTAAACAACGAAATTGATATCAGTCGATTCAGTGATTTTCATTTGTGTAATTTGCAAAAGGTTTTGGGAAGGATTTGAAAATGTGAGGAAATTTTTAAATAACAAATTTATTGTCAAAACCAACATAAAATATTTAAATATATTTCAACCAGCATCTTCAAAATTATCACTGATTTCTTGAACGCTGTTCTTATTGTCTACAAAAGTTTGAGGGTCATCATCTGGTAATTCGATGTATGGATTATAATCATTCGAAGGAATTTGATTTGTTTTGTAGGTAGGAATCTCTTTTTCTGTTGAAGTTGGTAAAAACAGAGCTCTTTCGACTTCTCCAACAGCGAGTCGTGCTCTTTTATGAATAGAAAGTTGATTTATTTGCGATCGCTTTGAAAGTCGTAAATAAGTTATGATTTTCAAAGCTATCCCAAAAATTAATTCAAAAACAAAATGTTTTTGGAAATTTTTCGAAAAATACCAAAATAAAATATTACAATTGAACCTGTTAAGGAAAAAATTATGTTGAACTCATCCAAACTCTTATGTTACATATACATAGAAGAAACTTTCAAGCGCCACAAGAAAACACTAGACTTCCGAGGAAAACAAATAGCTCACAATAAGACTAAAGAAAGTTATCACGAATCACACAGAAATAGAAGTAATGAAAATAATTGAACAACTAAAATGATGGATACTTTTATCTGTACACTATATTCCGATTTATTTGGGATTCCTTTGAAAGTGGTAAAGACGTTATGATTTAAAACCTCTCCCAAAAATTAATTCAGTATATGAAATATTATGGGAAGGATTCGGAAATGAAGGAAATTTTTAAGTAACAAATTTATTATCAAAACCAGTATAAAATATTTAAATATAATTAAATGATTATGTAACAATATTTACGTGTTTAGAACAATAATTGACGTTCAACAATGCATTTTCAATGCTATTATATCTTAAAATGCATTAAAGCAATGTTGTAACAATAAACGTGTGTTTATTTCAACAATGTAAATAAACAATTAAATTTCATTTCGTGATATTATAAGAATGAAAATATTGTTTTAAACAACGAAATTGATATCAGTCGATTCAGTAATTTTCATTTGTGTAGTTTGCTAAAGGTGTTTGGAAGGATTTGGAAATGTAAGGAAATTTTTAAGTAAAATTTTGAGTTGTTTTGTAGGTAGGAATCTCTTTTTCTGTTGAAGTTGGTAAAAACAAAGCTCTTTCGACTTCTGCAACGGCGAGACGTGCTCGTTTATGCATAGAAAGCAGATTTATTTGCAATAGCTTTGAAAGTGGTAAATAACTTATGATTTTCAAAGCTATCCCAAAAACGAATTCAGCAAATGAAATATTTCAGGATAATTTTCGAAAAAATACAAAAATCAAATATTGCATTTGAAACTGTTAAGGGAAATATATGTTGAACTCATCTAAACACTTCTGTAACAAATACATAGAAGAAACTTTCAAGCGCCACAAGAAAACACTAGACTTCCGAGGAAAACAAATAGATCACAATAAGGCTAAAGAAAGTTATCACAAATCACACAGAAAAAGACGTAATGAAAATAATTGAACAACTAAAATGATGATTATGTTTATCTGTACACTATAGTCCGATTTATTTGGGATTGCTTTGAAAGTGGTATTTACGTTATGATTTAAAAGCTATCCCAAAAATTAATTCAGCATATGAAATGTTTTGGGAAGGATTCGGATATGAAGGAAATTTTTAAGTAACAAATTTATTATCAAAACCACTATAAATTATTTAAATATATTTAAACTAGCATCTTCAAAATTATCACTGTTTCCTTGAACTGTGTTCTTATTGTCTACAAAAGCTTGAGGTTCATCATCTGGTAATTCGATGTATGGATTATAATCATTCGAACGAGGTTGAGTTTTTTTGTAGGTAGGAATCTCTTTTTCTGTTAAAGTTGGTAAAAACAAAGCTCTTTCGACTTCTTCAACAGCGAGTCGTGCTCATTTATGCGTAGAAAGTTGATTTATTTGCGATCGCATTGAAAGTCGTAAATAAGTTAGGATTTTGAATGCTATCCCAAAAATTAATTCAAAAACGAAATGTTTTTGGCGATTTTTCGAAAAATACCAAAATAAAATATTACAATTGAACCTGTTAAGGAAAAAAGTATGTTGAACTCATCCAAACTCTTATGTTACAAATACATTGAAGAAACTTTCAAGCGCCACAAGAAAACACTAGACTTCCGAAGAAAACAAATAGCTCACAATAAGACTAAAGACAATTATCACAAATCACACAGAAAAAGACGTAATGAAAATAATTGAACAACTAAAATGATGATTATGTTTATCTCTACACTTTAGTCCGATTTATTTGGGATTGCTTTAAAAGTGGTAAATAAGTTATGATTTTCAAAGCTATCCCAAAAACTATTTCAGCAAACGAAATATTTTAAGATAATTTTCAAAAAATACCAAAATCAAATATTGCACTTCAACCTGTTAAGGGAAATGTATGTTGAACTCATGTAAATACTTCTGTGACAAATACAAAGAAGAAATTTTAAGCGCCACAAGAAAACACTAGACTTCCGAGGAAAACAAATAGCTCACAATAAGACTAAAGAAAATTATCACGAATCACACAGAAAAAGAAGAAATGAAAATAATTGAACATCTAAAATGATGGATACTTTTATCTGTACACTATATTCCGATTTATTTGGGATTCCTTTGAAAGTGGTAAAGACGTTATGATTTAAAACCTCTCCCAAAAATTAATACAGTATATGAAATATTTTGGGAAGGATTCGGAAATGAAGGAAATTTTTAAGTAACAAATTTATTATCGAAACCAGTATAAAATATTTAAATATAATTAAATGATTATGTAACAATATTTACGTGTTTAGAACAATAATTGACGTTCAACAATGCATTTTCAATGCTATTATATCTTAAAATGCATTAAAGCAATGTTATAACAATAAACGTGTGTTTATTTCAACAATGTAAATAAAAAATTAAATTTCATTTCGTGATATTATAAGAATAAAAATATTGTTTTAAACAACGAAATTGATATCAGTCGATTCAGTAATTTTCATTTGTGTACTTTGCTAAAGGTGTTTGGAAGGATTTGGAAATGTAAGGAAATTTTTAAGTAAAATTTTGAGTTGTTTTGTAGGTAGGAATCACTTTTTCTGTTGAAGTTGGTAAAAACAAAGCTCTTTCGACTTCTGCAACGGCGAGACGTGCTCGTTTATGCATAGAAAGCAGATTTATTTGCAATAGCTTTGAAAGTGGTAAATAACTTATGATTTTAAAAGCTATCCCAAAAACGAATTCAGCAAATGAAATATTTCAGGATAATTTTCGAAAAAATACAAAAATCAAATATTGCATTTGAACCTGTTAAGGGAAATATATGTTGAACTCATCTAAACACTTCTGTAAAAAATACATAGAAGAAACTTTCAAGCGCCACAAGAAAACACTAGACTTCCGAGGAAAACAAATAGATCAGAATAAGGCTAAAGAAAGTTATCACAAATCACACAGAAAAAGACGTAATGGAAATAATTGAACAACTAAAATGATGATTATATTTATGTGTATAATGTAATCCGATTTATTTGGGATTCCTTTGAAAGTGGTAAAGACGTTATGATTTAAAAATCTCCCAAAAATTATTTCAGCATATGAAATGTTTTGGAAAGGATTCAGAAATGAAGAAAATTTTTAAGTAACAAATTTATTATCAAAACCAGTATAAAATATTTAAATATAATTAAATGATTATGTAACAATATTTACGTGCTTAAAACAATAATTAAAGTTCAACAATGCATTTTCAATGCTATTATATCTTAAAATGCATCAAAGTAATGTTGTAACAATAAACGTGTGTTTATTTCAACAATGAAAATAAACAATTAAATTTCATTTCGTAATATTATAACAATGAAAATATTGTTTTAAACAACGAAGTTGATATCAGTCGATTCAGTGATATTCATTTGTGTAATTTGCAAAAGGTTTTGGGAAGGATTTGAAAATGTGAGGAAATTTTTAAATAACAAATTTATTGTCAAAACCAACATAAATTATTTAAATATATTTCAACCAGCATCTTCAAAATTATCACTGATTTCTTGAACTCTGTTCTTATTGTCTACAAAAGTTTGAGGGTCATCATCTGGTAATTCGATGTATGCATTATAATCATTCGAAGGAGGTTGAGTTGTTTTGTAGGTAGGAATCTCTTTTTCTGTTGAAGTTGGTAAAAACAGAGCTCTTTCGACTTCTCCAACAGCGAGTCGTGCTCTTTTATGAATAGAAAGTTGATTTATTTGCGATCGCTTTGAAAGTCGTAAATAAGTTATGATTTTCAAAGCTATCCCAAAAATTAATTCAAAAACAAAATGTTTTTGGAAATTTTTCGAAAAATACCAAAAAAAAATATTACAATTGAACCTGTTAAGGAAAAAATTATGTTGAACTCATCCAAACTCTTATGTTACATATACATAGAAGAAACTTTCAAGCGCCACAAGAAAACACTAGACTTCCGAGGAAAACAAATATCTCACAATAAGACTAAAGAAAGTTATCACGAATCACACAGAAAAAGAAGTAATGAAAATAATTGAACAACTAAAATGATGGATACTTTTATCTGTACACTATATTCCGATTTATTTGGGATTCCTTTGAAAGTGGTAAAGACGTTATGATTTAAATCCTCTCCCAAAAATTAATTCAGTATATGAAATATTTTGGGAAGATTTCGGAAATGCAGGAAATTTTTAAGTAACAAATTTATTATCAAAACCAGTATAAAATATTTAAATATAATTAAATGATTATGTAACAATATTTACGTGTTTAGAACAATAATTGACGTTCAACAATGCATTTTCAATGCTATTATATCTTAAAATGCATTAAAGCAATGTTGTAAGAATAAACGTGTGTTTATTTCAACAATGTAAAAAAACAATTAAATTTCATTTCGTAATATTATAACAAAGAAATTATTGTTTTAAACAACGATATTGATATCAGTCGATTCAGTGATTTTCATTTGTGTAATTTGCAAAAGGTTTTGGGAAGGATTTGAAAATGTGAGGAAATTTTTAAATAACAAATTTATTGTCAAAACCAACATAAAATATTTAAATATATTTCAACCACCATCTACAAAATTATCACTGATTTCTTGAACTCTGTTCTTATTGTCTACAAAAGCTTGAGTGTCATCATCTGGTAATTCAATGTATGGATTATAATCATTCGAAGGAGGTTGAGTTTTTTTGTAAGTAGGAATCTCTTTTTCTGTTAAAGTTGGTAAAAAAAAAAGCTCTTTCGACTTCTTCAACAGCGAGTCGTGCTCGTTTATGCGTAGAAAGTTGATTTATTTGCGATCGCTTTGAAAGTCGTAAATAAGTTATGATTTTCAAAGCTATCCCAAAAATTAATTCAAAAACGAAATGTTTTTGGAAATTTTTCGAAAAATACCAAAATAAAATATTACAATTGAACCTGTTAAGGAAAAAAGTATGTTGAACTCATCCAAACTCTTATGTTACAAATACATAGAAGAAACTTTCAAGCGCCACAAGAAAACACTAGACTTCCGAAGAAAACAAATAGCTCACAATAAGACTAAAGAAAGTTATCACAAATCACACAGAAAAAGACGTAATGAAAATAACTGAACAACTAAAATGATGATTATGTTTATCTCTTCATTTTAGTCCGATTTATTTGGGATTGCTTTGAAAGTGGTAAATAAGTTCTGATTTTCAAAGCTATCCCAAAAACTAATTCAGCAAATGAAATATTTCAGGATAATTTTCGAAAAAATACAAAAATCAAATATTGCAATTGAACCTGTTAAGGGAAATTTATGTTGAACTCATCTAAACACTTCTGTAACAAATACATAGAAGATACTTTCAAGCGCCACAAGAAAACACTAGACTTTCGAAGAAAACAAATAGTCCACGATAAGACTAAAGAAAGTTATCACAAATCACACAGAAAAAGTCGTAATGAAAATAATTGAACAACTAAAATGATGATTATATTTATCTGTACACTGTAATCCGACTTATTTGGGATTCCTTTGAAAGTGGTAAAGACGTTATGATTTAAAAATCTCCCAAAAATTAATTCAGCATATGAAATATTTTGGAAAGGATTCGGAAATGAAGAAAATTTTTAAGTAACAAATTTATTATCAAAACCAGAATAAAATATTTAAATATAATTAAATGATTATGTAACAATATTTACGTGTTTAGAACAATAATTGACGTTCAACAATGCATTTTCAATGCTATTATATCTTAAAATGCATTAAAGCAATGTTATAACAATAAACGTGTGTTTATTTCAACAATGTAAATAAACAATTAAATTTCATTTCGTGATAGTATAAGAATGAAAATATTGTTTTAAACAACGAAATTAATATCAGTCGATTCCAGAATTTTCATTTGTGTAGTTTGCTAAAGGTGTTTGGAAGGATTTGGAAATGTAAGGAAATTTTTAAGTAAAATTTTGAGTTGTTTTGTAGGTAGGAATCACTTTTTCTGTTGAAGTTGGTAAAAACAAAGCTCTTTCGACTTCTGCAACGGCGAGACGTGCTCGTTTATGCATAGAAAGCAGATTTATTTGCAATAGCTTTGAAAGTGGTAAATAACTTATGATTTTAAAAGCTATCCCAAAAACGAATTCAGCAAATGAAATATTTCAGGATAATTTTCGAAAAAATACAAAAATCAAATATTGCATTTCAACCTGTTAAGGGAAATATATGTTGAACTCATCTAAACACTTCTGTAAAAAATACATAGAAGAAACTTTCAAGCGCCACAAGAAAACACTAGACTTCCGAGGAAAACAAATAGATCAGAATAAGGCTAAAGAAAGTTATCACAAATCACACAGAAAAAGACGTAATGAAAATAATTGAACAACTAAAATGATGATTATATTTATCTGTATAATGTAATCCGATTTATTTGGGATTCCTTTGAAAGTGGTAAAGACGTTATGATTTAAAAATCTCCCAAAAATTAATTCAGCATATGAAATGTTTTCGAAAGGAATCGGAAATGAAGAAAATTTTTAAGTAACAAATTTATTATCAAAACCAGTATAAAATATTTAAATATAATTAAATGATTATGTAACAATATTTACGTGTTTAAAACAATAATTAAAGTTCAACAATGCATTTTCAATGCTATTATATCTTAAAATACGTCAAAGTAATGTTGTAACAATAAACGTGTGTTTATTTCAACAATGAATATAAACAATTCAATTTCATTTCGTAATATTATAACAATGAAAATATTGTTTTAAACAACGAAATTGATATCAGTCGATACAGTGATTTTCATTTGTGTAATTTGCAAAAGGTTTTGGGAAGGATTTGAAAATGTGAGAAAATTTTTAAATAACAAATTCATTGTCAAAACCAACATAGAATATTTAAATATACTTCAACCAGCATCTACAAAATTATCACTGATTTCTTGAACTCTGTTCTTATTGTCTACAAAGCTTGAGGGTCATCATCTGGTAATTCGATGTATGGATTATAATCATTTGAACGAGGTTGAGTTATTTTGTAGGTAGGAATCTCTTTTTCTGTTGAAGTTGGTAAAAACAAATCTCTTTCGACTTCTGCAACGGCGAGACGTGCTCGTTTATGCATAGAAATTAGATTTATTTGCAATAGCTTTGAAAGTGGTAAATAACTTATGATTTTCAAAGCTATTCCAAAAACAAATTCAGCAAATGAAATATTTCAGGATAATTTTCGAAAAAATACAAAAATCAAATATTGCAATTGGACCTGTTAAGGGAAATGTATGTTGAACTCATCTAAACACTTCTCTAACAAATACATAGAAGAAACTTTCAAGCGCCACAAGAAAACTCTAGACTTTCGAAGAAAACAAATAGTCCACGATAAGACTAAAGAAAGTTATCACAAATCACACAGAAAAAGACGTAATGAAAATAATTGAACAACTAAAATGATGATTATATTTATCTGTACACTGTATTCCGACTTATTTGGGATTCCTTTGAAAGTGGTAAAGACGTTATGATTTAAAAATCTCCCAAAAATTAATTCAGCATATGAAATGTTTTGGAAAGGATTCGGAAATGAAGAAAATTTTTAAGTAACAAATTTATTATCAAAACCAGTATAAAATATTTAAATATAATTAAATGATTATGTAACAATATTTACGTGTTTAAAACAATAATTAAAGTTCAACAATGCATTTTCAATGCTATTATATCTTAAAATACATCAAAGTAATGTTGTAACAATAAACGTGTGTTTATTTCAAAAATGAAAATAAACAATTAAATTTCATTTCGTAATATTATAACAATGAAAATAAATATTGTTTTAAACAACGAAATTGATATCAGTCGATTCAGTGATTTTCATTTGTGTAATTTGCAAAAGGTTTTGGGAAGGATTTGAAAATGTGAGAAAATTTTTAAATAACAAATTTATTGTCAAAACCAACATAAAATATTTAAATAGATTTCAACCAGCATCTACAAAATTATCACTGATTTCTTGAACTCTGTTCTTATTGTCTACAAAGCTTGAGGGTCATCATCTGGTAATTCGATGTATGGATTATAATCATTTGAACGAGGTTGAGTTATTTTGTAGGTAGGAATCTCTTTTTCTGTTGAAGTTGGTAAAAACAAATCTCTTTCGACTTCTGCAACGGCGAGACGTGCTCGTTTATGCATAGAAATTAGATTTATTTGCAATAGCTTTGAAAGTGGTAAATAACTTATGATTTTCAAAGCTATTCCAAAAACAAATTCAGCAAATGAAATATTTCAGGAAAATTTTCGAAAAAATACAAAAATCAAATATTGCAATTGGACCTGCTAAGGGAAATGTATGTTGATCTCATCTAAACACTTCTGTAACAAATACATAGAAGAAACTTTCAAGCTCCACAAGAAAACACTAGACATTCGAAGAAAACAAATAGTTCACGATAAGACTAAAGAAAGATATCACAAATCACACAGAAAAAGACGTAATGGAAATAATTGAACAACTAAAATGATGATTATATTTATCTGTATAATGTAATCCGATTTATTTGGGATTCCTTTGAAAGTGGTAAAGACGTTATGATTTAAAAATCTCCCCAAAATTAATTCAGCATACGAAATGTTTTGGAAAGGATTCGGAAATGAAGAAAATTTTTAAGTAACAAATTTATTATCAAAACCAGTATAAAATGTTTAAATATAATTAAATGATTATGTAACAATATTTACGTGTTTAAAACAATAATTAAAGTTCAACAATGCATTTTCAATGCTATTATATCTTAAAATGCATCAAAGTAATGTTGTAACAATAAACGTGTGTTTATTTCAACAATGAAAATAAACAATTAAATTTCATTTCGTAATATTATAACAATGAAAATACTGTTTTAAACAACGAAATTGATATCAGTCGATTCAGTGATTTTCATTTGTGTAATTTTCAAAAGGTTTTGGGAAGGATTTGAAAATGTGAGGAAATTTTTAAATAACAAATTTATTGTCAAAACCAACATAAAATATTTAAATATATTTCAACCAGCATCTACAAAATTATCACTGATTTCTTGAACTCTGTTCTTATTGTCTACAAAGCTTGAGGGTCATCATCTGGTAATTCGATGTATGGATTATAATCATTTGAACGAGGTTGAGTTGTTTTGTAGGTAGGAATCTCTTTTTCTGTTGAAGTTGGTAAAAACAAAGCTCTTTCGACTTCTGCAACGGCGAGACGTGCTCGTTTATGCATAGAAAGTAGATTTATTTGCAATATCTTTGAAAGTGGTAAATAACTTATGATTTTCAAAGCTATTCCAAAAACAAATTCAGCAAATGAAATATTTCAGGATAATTTTCGAAAAAATACAAAAATCAAATATTGCAATTGGACTTGTTAAGGGAAATGTATGTTGAACTCATCTAAACACTTCTCTAACAAATACATAGAAGAAACTTTCAAGCGCCACAAGAAAACACTAGACTTTCGAAGAAAACAAATAGTCCACGATAAGACTAAAGAAAGTTATCACAAATCACACAGAAAAAGACGTAATGAAAATAATTGAACAACTAAAATGATGATTATATTTATCTGTACACTGTAATCCGACTTATTTGGGATTCCTTTGAAAGTGGTAAAGACGTTATGATTTAAAAATCTCCCAAAAATTAATTCAGCATATGAAATGTTTTGGAAAGGATTCGGAAATGAAGAAAATTTTTAAGTAACAAATTTATTATCAAAACCAGTATAAAATATTTAAATATAATTAAATGATTATGTAACAATATTTACGTCTTTAAAACAATAATTAAAGTTCAACAATGCATTTTCAATGCTATTATATCTTAAAATGCATCAAAGTAATGTTGTAACAATAAACGTGTGTTTATTTCAACAATGAAAATTGAAACAATGAAACAACAATGATTTCATTTCGTAATATTATAACAATGAAAATATTGTTTTAAACAACGAAATTGATATCAGTCGATTCAGTGATTTTCATTTGTGTAATTTGCAAAAGGTTTTGGGAAGGATTTGAAAATGTGAGGAAATTTTTAAATAACAAATTTATTGTCAAAACCAACATAAAATATTTAAATATATTTCAACCACCATCTACAAAATTATCACTGATTTCTTGAACTCTGTTCTTATTGTCTACAAAAGCTTGAGTGTCATCATCTGGTAATTCAATGTATGGATTATAATCATTCGAAGGAGGTTGAGTTTTTTTGTAAGTAGGAATCTCTTTTTCTGTTAAAGTTGGTAAAAAAAGAGCTCTTTCGACTTCTTCAACAGCGAGTCGTGCTCGTTTATGCGTAGAAAGTTGATTTATTTGCGATCGCTTTGAAAGTCGTAAATAAGTTATGATTTTCAAAGCTATCCCAAAAATTAATTCAAAAACGAAATGTTTTTGGAAATTTTTCGAAAAATACAAAAATAAAATATTACAATTGAACCTGTTAAGGAAAAAAGTATGTTGAACTCATCCAAACTCTTATGTTACAAATACATAGAAGAAACTTTCAAGCGCCACAAGAAAACACTAGACTTCCGAAGAAAACAAATAGCTCACAATAAGACTAAAGAAAGTTATCACAAATCACACAGAAAAAGACGTAATGAAAATAACTGAACAACTAAAATGATGATTATGTTTATCTCTTCATTTTAGTCCGATTTATTTGGGATTGCTTTGAAAGTGGTAAATAAGTTCTGATTTTCAAAGCTATCCCAAAAACTAATTCAGCAAATGAAATATTTCAGGATAATTTTCGAAAAAATACAAAAATCAAATATTGCAATTGAACCTGTTAAGGGAAATTTATGTTGAACTCATCTAAACACTTCTGTAACAAATACATAGAAGATACTTTCAAGCGCCACAAGAAAACACTAGACTTTCGAAGAAAACAAATAGTCCACGATAAGACTAAAGAAAGTTATCACAAATCACACAGAAAAAGACGTAATGAAAATAATTGAACAACTAAAATGATGATTATATTTATCTGTACACTGTAATCAGACTTATTTGGGATTCCTTTGAAAGTGGTAAAGACGTTATGATTTAAAAATCTCCCAAAAATTAATTCAGCATATGAAATGTTTTGGAAAGGATTCGGAAATGAAGAAAATTTTTAAATAACAAATTTATTATCAAAACCAGTATAAAATGTTTAAATATAATTAAATGATTATGTAACAATATTTACGTGTTTAAAACAATAATTAAAGTTCAACAATGCATTTTCAATGCTATTATATCTTAAAATGCATCAAAGTAATGTTGTAACAATAAACGTGTGTTTATTTCAACAATGAAAATAAACAATTAAATTTCATTTCGTAATATTATAACAATGAAAATATTGTTTTAAACAACGAAATTGATATCAGTCGATTCAGTGATTTTCATTTGTGTAATTTTCAAAAGGTTTTGGGAAGGATTTGAAAATGTGAGGAAATTTTTAAATAACAAATTTATTGTCAAAACCAACATAAAATATTTAAATATATTTTAACCAGCATCTACAAAATTATCACTGATTTCTTGAACTCTGTTCTTATTGTCTACAAAGCTTGAGGGTCATCATCTGGTAATTCGATGTATGGATTATAATCATTTGAACGAGGTTGAGTTGTTTTGTAGGTAGGAATCTCTTTTTCTGTTGAAGTTGGTAAAAACAAAGCTCTTTCGACTTCTGCAACGGCGAGACGTGCTCGTTTATGCATAGAAAGTAGATTTATTTGCAATATCTTTGAAAGTGGTAAATAACTTATGATTTTCAAAGCTATTCCAAAAACAATTTCAGCAAATGAAATATTTCAGGATAATTTTCGAAAAAATACAAAAATCAAATATTGCAATTGGACTTGTTAAGGGAAATGTATGTTGAACTCATCTAAACACTTCTCTAACAAATACATAGAAGAAACTTTCAAGCGCCACAAGAAAACACTAGACTTTCGAAGAAAACAAATAGTCCACGATAAGACTAAAGAAAGTTATCACAAATCACACAGAAAAAGACGTAATGAAAATAATTGAACAACTAAAATGATGATTATATTTATCTGTACACTGTAATCCGACTTATTTGGGATTCCTTTGAAAGTGGTAAAGACGTTATGATTTAAAAATCTCCCAAAAATTAATTCAGCATATGAAATGTTTTGGAAAGGATTCGGAAATGAAGAAAATTTTTAAGAAACAAATTTATTATCAAAACCAGTATAAAATATTTAAATATAATTAAATGATTATGTAACAATATTTACGTCTTTAAAACAATAATTAAAGTTCAACAATGCATTTTCAATGCTATTATATCTTAAAATGCATCAAAGTAATGTTGTAACAATAAACGTGTGTTTATTTCAAGAATGAAAATAAACAATTAAATTTCATTTCGTAATATTATAACAATGAAAATATTGTTTTAAACAACGAAATTGATATCAGTCGATTCAGTGATTTTCATTTGTGTAATTTGCAAAAGGTTTTGGGAAGGATTTGAAAATGTGAGGAAATTTTTAAATAACAAATTTATTAAATAAATATAGAAAAACTATATATTTTTTTTTTACTTTATTTTCAAAGAACGACAGATTCACCTTAATAATATAAATGAAAAATATGAATATCAAATTCACAATATCTCTTTACTTAATAGGTGCTAAAAATACAAATGTTAAAAACATTTTAAAAACAATGCAGATGTTGAGAACATTGAGTCACATGATGTTTAAAATCCGAGCGCTTTCGACTGAACCATCAGTCGTCATCAGGGAAAAGAGCACTGCAGAATGAAAGACAAACAGCTGGTTAAATATCAAAGGGCGAAACCAAACGAACCGCAAAATAGGAGGGTGGGAAGGATGGTAAAACAGAGAGGAGCAGCCAATCAGAAAAAGAGAGAGGGGGGGGAGAGGTGGGACAGGGAGGAGGGAAAATGGTTAATCAAAACCAAATTCCCCTGTAACCCCTAGAATTTTAAACCAGATTCTTGGTATGTTGTAGGATAGAACATCATTACAGGTATTCTTGCCTTTTGCTAAAATTTCCAACGACTCTCTAATTATACAAATATTATAAAATGAAGCGTGTGCGATGATTTTAACTTCTTTGAATAAGATATCAATGTCTTTAACTTGACTTAGCCAGGATAGAGCTGTGGATGGTCTAACCTTTTTTAAATCTGTCATATGCTCCTTAATCCGTTCCAATAATTTCCGAGTGGTCATTCCTATAGTAAGGTTTATATATTGTACCGGTTGTTTTCGAGGTAAATGGTCTGCAGTTTCTTTAAGACTGTTGATTTTTCTATACATAACTGCTTCTTTTCTGACTCTCTGAGTGATACGGTAGATATCTATCTTTCGAAGAAATTCATCAAAGTCTGTGTGACTTAAAGATTGAACTAATGCATTGTACAGGGAAAAAACTTTATCCGAAAGAATATCAATAACCTTGAATTTACTTCTAATGCATGCTTTAAGGGCCAAGAAATCCAACTTAGTTCCAACATTAGGAATGACATTACGAATGATGTGATTCTTGTTCTTCAAAAATGTGGGAATAACTTTGTTACATTTACATAACTGTAATAACCTTATATTAATAATTTCACGATCCAGCCGCAGTCTTTCAATTCTAAATCTCTTCGCCAAAATAGTGCGTTCCATAGTATCCAGTATCGATAAAATTCAAATTAAATAAATATAGAAAAACTATATTTTCAAAGAACGACAAATTCACCTTAATAAGGAATGACCTATAGGAATGACCACTCGGAAATTATTGGAACGGATTAAGGAGCATATGACAGATTTAAAAAAGGGTAGACCATCCACAGCTCTATCCCGGCTAAGTCAAGTTAAAGACATTGATATCTTATTCAAAGAAGTTAAAATCATCGCACACGCTTCATTTTATAATATTTGTATAATTAGAGAGTCGTTGGAAATTTTAGCAAAAGGCAAGAATACCTGTAATGATGTTCTATCCTACAACATACCTAGAATCTGGTTTAAAATTCTAGGGGTTACAGGGGAATTTGGTTTTGATTAACCATTTTCCCTCCTCCCTGTCCCACCTCTCCCCCCCCTCTCTCTTTTTCTGATTGGCTGCTCCTCTCTGTTTTTCCATCCTTCCCACCCTCCTATTTTGCGGTTCGTTTGGTTTCGCCCTTTGATATTTAACCAGCTGTTTGTCTTTAATTCGGCAGTGCTCTTTTCCCTGATGATGACTGATGGTTCAGTCGAAAGCGCTCGGATTTTAAACATCATGTGACTCAATGTTCTCAACATCTGCATTGTTTTTAAAATGTTTTTAACATTTGTATTCTTAGCACCTATTAAGTAAAGATATATTGTGAATTTGATATTCATATTTTCAACAAATTTAATGTCAAAACCAACATAAAATATTTAAATATATTTCAACCAGCATCTACAAATTTATCACTGATTTCTTGAACTCTGTTCTTATTGTCTACAAAGCTTGAGGGTCATCATCTGGTAATTCGATGTATGGATTATAATCATTCGAAGGAGGTTGAGTTTTTTTGTAAGTAGGAATCTCTTTTTCTGTTAAAGTTGGTAAAAAAAAAAGCTCTTTCGACTTCTTCAACAGCGAGTCGTGCTCGTTTATGCGTAGAAAGTTGATTTATTTGCGATCGCTTTGAAAGTCGTAAATAAGTTATGATTTTCAAAGCTATCCCAAAAATTAATTCAAAAACAAAATGTTTTTGGAAATTTTTCGAAAAATACCAAAATAAAATATTACAATTGAACCTGTTAAGGAAAAAAGTATGTTGAACTCATCCAAACTCTTATGTTACAAATACATAGAAGAAACTTTCAAGCGCCACAAGAAAACACTAGACTTCCGAAGAAAACAAATAGCTCACAATAAGACTAAAGAAAGTTATCATAAATCACACAGAAAAAGACGTAATGAAAATAACTGAACAACTAAAATGATGATTATATTTATCTGTACACTGTAATCCGACTTATTTGGGATTCCTTTGAAAGTGGTAAAGACGTTATGATTTAAAAATCTCCCAAAAATTAATTCAGCATATGAAATGTTTTGGAAAGGATTCGGAAATGAAGAAAAATTTTAAGTAACAAATTTATTATCAAAACCAGTATAAAATATTTAAATATAATTAAATGATTATGTAACAATATTTACGTGTTTAAAACAATAATTAAAGTTCAACAATGAGTTTTCAATGCTATTATATCTTAAAATGCATCAAAGTAATGTTGTAACAATAAACGTGTGTTTATTTCAACAATGAAAATAAACAATTAAATTTCATTTCGTAATATTATAACAATGGAAATATTGTTTTAAACAACGAAATTGATATCAGTCGATTCAGTGATTTTCATTTGTGTAATTTGCAAAAGGTTTTCGGAAGGATTTGAAAATGTGAGGAAATTTTTAAATAACAAATTTATTGTCAAAACCAACATAAAATATTTAAATATATTTCAACCAGCATCTACAAAATTATCACTGATTTCTTGAACTCTGTTCTTATTGTCTACAAAGCTTGAGGGTCATCATCTGGTAATTCGATGTATGGATTATAATCATTTGAACGAGGTTGAGTTGTTTTGTAGGTAGGAATCTCTTTTTCTGTTGAAGTTGGTAAAAACAAAGCTCTTTCGACTTTTGCAACGGCGAGACGTGCTCGTTTATGCATAGAAAGTAGATTTATTTGCAATAGCTTTGAAAGTGGTAAATAACTTATGATTTTCAAAGCTATTCCAAAAACAAATTCAGCAAATGAAATATTTCAGGATAATTTTCGAAAAAATTCAGAAATCAAATATTGCAATTGCACCTGTTAAGGTAAATGTATGTTGAACTCATCTAAACACTTCTATAACAAATACATAGAAGAAACTTTCAAGCGCCACAAGAAAACACTAGACTTTCGAAGAAAACAAATAGTCCACGATAAGGCTAAAGAAAGTTATCACAAATCACACAGAAAAAGACGTAATGAAAATAATTGAACAACTAAAATGATGATTATATTTATCTGTACACTGTAATCCGACTTATTTGGGATTCCTTTGAAAGCGGTAAAGACGTTATGATTTAAAAATCTCCCAAAAATTAATTCAGCATATGAAATGTTTTGGAAAGGATTCGGAAATGAAGAACATTTTTAAGTAACAAATTTATTATCAAACCAGTATAAAATGTTTAAATATAATTAAATGATTATGTAACAATATTTACGTGTTTAAAACAATAATTAAAGTTCAACAATGCATTTTCAATGCTATTATATCTTAAAATGCATCAAAGTAATGTTGTAACAATAAACGTGTGTTTATTTCAACAATGAAAATAAACAATTAAATTTCATTTCGTAATATTATAACAATGGAAATATTGTTTTAAACAACGAAATTGATATCAGTCGATTCCGTGATTTTCATTTGTGTAATTTGCAAAAGGTTTTGGGAAGGATTTGAAAATGTGAGGAAATTTTTAAATAACAAATTTATTGTCCAAACCAACATAAAATATTTAAATATATTTCAACCAGCATCTACAAAATTATCACTGATTTCTTGAACTCTGTTCTTATTGTCTACAAAGCTTGAGGGTCATCATCTGGTAATTCGATGTATGGATTATAATCATATGAACGAGGTTGAGTTGTTTTGTAGGTAGGAATCTCTTTTTCTGTTGAAGTTGGTAAAAACAAAGCTCTTTCGACTTTTGCAACGGCGAGACGTGCTCGTTTATGCATAGAAAGTAGATTTATTTGCAATAGCTTTGAAAGTGGTAAATAACTTATGATTTTCAAAGCTATTCCAAAAACAAATTCAGCAAAGGAAATATTTCAGGATAATTTTCGAAAAAATTCAAAAATCAAATATTTCAATTGGACCTGTTAAGGGAAATGTATGTTGAACTCATCTAAACACTTCTCTAACAAATACATAGAAGAAACTTTCAAACGCCACAAGAAAACATTATACTTTCGAAGAAAACAAATAATCCACGATAAGACTAAAGAAAGTTATCACAAATCACACAGAAAAAGACGTAATTAAAATAATTGAACAACTAAAATGATGATTATATTTATCTGTACACTGTAATCCGACTTATTTGGGATTCCTTTGAAAGTGGTAAAGACGTTATGATATAAAAATCTCCCAAAAATTAATTCAGCATATGAAATGTTTTGGAAAGGATTCGGAAATGAAGAAAATTTTTAAGTAACAAATTTATTATCAAAACCAGTATAAAATGCTTAAATATAATTAAATGATTTTGTAACAATATTTACGTGTTTAAAACAATAATTAAAGTTCAACAATGCATTTTCAATGCTATTATATCTTAAAATGCATCAAAGTAATGTTGTAACAATAAACGTGTGTTTATTTCAACAATGAAAATAAACAATTACATTTCATTTCGTAATATTATAACAATGAAAATATTGTTTTAAACAACGAAATTGATATCAGTCGATTCAGTGATTTTCATTTGTGTAATTTGCAAAAGGTTTTGGGAAGGATTTGAAAATGTGAGGAAATTTTTAAATAACAAATTTATTGTCAAAACCAACATAAAATATTTAAATATATTTCAACCAGCATCTACAAAATTATCACTGATTTCTTGAACTCTGTTCTTATTGTCTACAAAGCTTGAGGGTCATCATCTGGTAATTCGATGTATGGATTATAATCATTCGAAGGAGGTTGAGTTTTTTTGTAAGTAGGAATCTCTTTTTCTGTTAAAGTTGGTAAAAAAAAAAGCTCTTTCGACTTCTTCAACAGCGAGTCGTGCTCGTTTATGCGTAGAAAGTTGATTTATTTGCGATCGCTTTGAAAGTCGTAAATAAGTTATGATTTTCAAAGCTATCCCAAAAATTAATTCAAAAACAAAATGTTTTTGGAAATTTTTCGAAAAATACCAAAATAAAATATTACAATTGAACCTGTTAAGGAAAAAAGTATGTTGAACTCATCCAAACTCTTATGTTACAAATACATAGAAGAAACTTTCAAGCGCCACAAGAAAACACTAGACTTCCGAAGAAAACAAATAGCTCACAATAAGACTAAAGAAAGTTATCATAAATCACACAGAAAAAGACGTAATGAAAATAACTGAACAACTAAAATGATGATTATATTTATCTGTACACTGTAATCCGACTTATTTGGGATTCCTTTGAAAGTGGTAAAGACGTTATGATTTAAAAATCTCCCAAAAATTAATTCAGCATATGAAATGTTTTGGAAAGGATTCGGAAATGAAGAAAAATTTTAAGTAACAAATTTATTATCAAAACCAGTATAAAATATTTAAATATAATTAAATGATTATGTAACAATATTTACGTGTTTAAAACAATAATTAAAGTTCAACAATGAGTTTTCAATGCTATTATATCTTAAAATGCATCAAAGTAATGTTGTAACAATAAACGTGTGTTTATTTCAACAATGAAAATAAACAATTAAATTTCATTTCGTAATATTATAACAATGGAAATATTGTTTTAAACAACGAAATTGATATCAGTCGATTCAGTGATTTTCATTTGTGTAATTTGCAAAAGGTTTTCGGAAGGATTTGAAAATGTGAGGAAATTTTTAAATAACAAATTTATTGTCAAAACCAACATAAAATATTTAAATATATTTCAACCAGCATCTACAAAATTATCACTGATTTCTTGAACTCTGTTCTTATTGTCTACAAAGCTTGAGGGTCCTCATCTGGTAATTCGATGTATGGATTATAATCATTTGAACGAGGTTGAGTTGTTTTGTAGGTAGGAATCTCTTTTTCTGTTGAAGTTGGTAAAAACAAAGCTCTTTCGACTTTTGCAACGGCGAGACGTGCTCGTTTATGCATAGAAAGTAGATTTATTTGCAATAGCTTTGAAAGTGGTAAATAACTTATGATTTTCAAAGCTATTCCAAAAACAAATTCAGCAAATGAAATATTTCAGGATAATTTTCGAAAAAATTCAGAAATCAAATATTGCAATTGCACCTGTTAAGGTAAATGTATGTTGAACTCATCTAAACACTTCTATAACAAATACATAGAAGAAACTTTCAAGCGCCACAAGAAAACACTAGACTTTCGAAGAAAACAAATAGTCCACGATAAGGCTAAAGAAAGTTATCACAAATCACACAGAAAAAGACGTAATGAAAATAATTGAACAACTAAAATGATGATTATATTTATCTGTACACTGTAATCCGACTTATTTGGGATTCCTTTGAAAGCGGTAAAGACGTTATGATTTAAAAATCTCCCAAAAATTAATTCAGCATATGAAATGTTTTGGAAAGGATTCGGAAATGAAGAACATTTTTAAGTAACAAATTTATTATCAAACCAGTATAAAATGTTTAAATATAATTAAATGATTATGTAACAATATTTACGTGTTTAAAACAATAATTAAAGTTCAACAATGCATTTTCAATGCTATTATATCTTAAAATGCATCAAAGTAATGTTGTAACAATAAACGTGTGTTTATTTCAACAATGAAAATAAACAATTAAATTTCATTTCGTAATATTATAACAATGGAAATATTGTTTTAAACAACGAAATTGATATCAGTCGATTCCGTGATTTTCATTTGTGTAATTTGCAAAAGGTTTTGGGAAGGATTTGAAAATGTGAGGAAATTTTTAAATAACAAATTTATTGTCCAAACCAACATAAAATATTTAAATATATTTCAACCAGCATCTACAAAATTATCACTGATTTCTTGAACTCTGTTCTTATTGTCTACAAAGCTTGAGGGTCATCATCTGGTAATTCGATGTATGGATTATAATCATATGAACGAGGTTGAGTTGTTTTGTAGGTAGGAATCTCTTTTTCTGTTGAAGTTGGTAAAAACAAAGCTCTTTCGACTTTTGCAACGGCGAGACGTGCTCGTTTATGCATAGAAAGTAGATTTATTTGCAATAGCTTTGAAAGTGGTAAATAACTTATGATTTTCAAAGCTATTCCAAAAACAAATTCAGCAAAGGAAATATTTCAGGATAATTTTCGAAAAAATTCAAAAATCAAATATTTCAATTGGACCTGTTAAGGGAAATGTATGTTGAACTCATCTAAACACTTCTCTAACAAATACATAGAAGAAACTTTCAAACGCCACAAGAAAACATTATACTTTCGAAGAAAACAAATAATCCACGATAAGACTAAAGAAAGTTATCACAAATCACACAGAAAAAGACGTAATTAAAATAATTGAACAACTAAAATGATGATTATATTTATCTGTACACTGTAATCCGACTTATTTGGGATTCCTTTGAAAGTGGTAAAGACGTTATGATATAAAAATCTCCCAAAAATTAATTCAGCATATGAAATGTTTTGGAAAGGATTCGGAAATGAAGAAAATTTTTAAGTAACAAATTTATTATCAAAACCAGTATAAAATGCTTAAATATAATTAAATGATTTTGTAACAATATTTACGTGTTTAAAACAATAATTAAAGTTCAACAATGCATTTTCAATGCTATTATATCTTAAAATGCATCAAAGTAATGTTGTAACAATAAACGTGTGTTTATTTCAACAATGAAAATAAACAATTACATTTCATTTCGTAATATTATAACAATGAAAATATTGTTTTAAACAACGAAATTGATATCAGTCGATTCAGTGATTTTCATTTGTGTAATTTGCAAAAGGTTTTGGGAAGGATTTGAAAATGTGAGGAAATTTTTAAATAACAAATTTATTGTCAAAACCAACATAAAATATTTAAATATATTTCAACCAGCATCTACAAAATTATCACTGATTTCTTGAACTCTGTTCTTATTGTCTACAAAGCTTGAGGGTCATCATCTGGTAATTCGATGTATGGATTATAATCATTTGAACGAGGTTGAGTTGTTTTGTAGGTAGGAATCTCTTTTTCTGTTGAAGTTGGTAAAAACAAAGCTCTTTCGACTTCTGCAACGGCGAGACGTGCTCGTTTATGCATAGAAAGTAGATTTATTTGCAATAGCTTTGAAAGTGGTAAATAACTTATGATTTTCAAAGCTATTCCAAAAACAAATTCAGCAAAGGAAATATTTCAGGATAATTTCCGAAAAAATTCAAAAATCAAATATTTCAATTGGACCTGTTCAGGGAAATGTATGTTGAACTCATCTAAACACTTCTCTAACAAATACATAGAAGAAACTTTCAAGCGCCACAAGAAAACACTATACTTTCGAAGAAAACAAATAGTCCACGATAAGACTAAAGAAAGTTATCACAAATCACACAGAAAAAGACGTAATTAAAATAATTGAACAACTAAAATGATGATTATATTTATCTGTACACTGTAATCCGACTTATTTGGGATTCCTTTGAAAGTGGTAAAGACGTTATGATTTAAAAATCTCCCAAAAATTATTTCAGCATATGAAATGTTTTGGAAAGGATTCGGAAATGAAGAAAATTTTTAGGTAACAAATTTATTATCAAAACCAATATAAAATGTTTAAATATAATTAAATGATTATGTAACAATATTTACGTGTTTAAAACAATAATTAAAGTTCAACAATGCATTTTCAATGCTATTATATCTTAAAATGCATCAAAGTAATGTTGTAACAATAAACGTGTGTTTATTTCAACAATGCAAATAAACAATTAAATTTCATTTCGTAATATTATAACAATGAAAATATTGTTTTAAACAACGAAATTGATATCAGTCGATTCAGTGATTTTAATTTGTGTAATTTGCAAAAGCTTTTGGGAAGGATTTGAAAATGTGAGGAAATTTTTAAATAACAAATTTATTGTCAAAACCAACATAAAATATTTAAATATATTTCAACCACCATCTACAAAATTATCACTGATTTCTTGAACTATGTTCTTATTGTCTACAAAGCTTGAGGGTCATCATCTGGTAATTCGATGTATGGATTATGATCATTTGAACGAGATTGAGTTGTTTTGTAGGTAGGAATCTCTTTTTCTGTTGAAATTGGTAAAAACAAAGCTCTTTCGACATCTGCAACGGCGAGACGTGCTCGTTTATGCATAGAAAGTAGATTTATTTGCAATAGCTTTGAAAGTGGTAAATAACTTATGATTTTCAAAGCTATTCCAAAAACAAATTCAGCAAATGAAATATTTCAGGATAATTTTCGGAAAAATACAAAAATCAAATATTGTAATTGGACCTGTTAAGGGAAATTTATGTTGAACTCATCTAAACACTTCTCTAACAAATACATAGAAGAAACTTTCAAGCGCCACAAGAAAACACTAGACTTTCGAACAAAACAAATAGTCCACGATAAGACTAAAGAAAGTTATCAAAAATCACACAGAAAAAGACGTAATGAAAATAATTGAACAACTAAAATGATGATTATATTTATCTGTACACTGTAATCCGACTCATTTGGGATCCCTTTGAAAGTGGTAAAGTCGTTATGATTTAAAAATCTCCCAAAAATAAATTCAGCATATGAAATGTTTTGGAAAGGATTCGGAAATGAAGAAAATTTTTAAGTAACAAATTTATTATCAAAACCAGTATAAAATGCTTAAATATAATTAAATGATTAATGTAACAATATTTACGTGTTTAAAACAATAATTAAAGTTCAACAATGCATTTTCAATGCTATTATATCTTAAAATGCATCAAAGTAATGTTGTAACAATAAACGTGTGTTTATTTCAACAATGAAAATAAACAATTAAATTTCATTTCGTAATATTATAACAATGAAAATATTGTTTTAAACAACGAAATTGATATCAGTCGATTCAGTGATTTTCATTTGTGTAATTTGCAAAAGGTTTTGGGAAGGATTTGAAAATGTGAGGAAATTTTTAAATAACAAATTTATTGTCAAAACCAACATAAAATATTTAAATATATTTCAACCAGCATCTACAAAATTATCACTGATTACCTGAACTCTGTTCTTATTGTCTACAAAGCTTGAGGGTCATCATCTGGTAATTCGATGTATGGATTATAATCATTTGAACGAGGTTGAGTTGTTTTGTTGGTAGGAATCTCTCTTTCTGTTGAAGTTGGTAAAAAGAAAGCTCTTTCGACTTCTGCAACGGCGAGACGTGCTCGTGTATGCATAGAAAGTAGATTTATTTGCAATAGCTTTGAAAGTGGTAAATAACTTATGATTTTCAAAGCTATTCCAAAAACAAATTCAGCAAATGAAATATTTCAGGATAATTTTCGAAAAAATTCAAAAATCAAATATTGCAATTGGACCTGTTAAGGGAAATGTATGTTGAACTCATCTAAACACTTCTCTAACAAATACATAGAAGAAACTTTCAAGCGCCAAAAGAAAACACTAGACTTTCGAAGAAAACAAATAGTCCACGATAAGACTAAAGAAAGTTATCACAAATCACACAGAAAAAGACGTAATGAAAATAATTGAACAACTAAAATGATGATTATATTTATCTGTACACTGTAATCCGACTTATTTGGGATTCCTTTGAAAGTGGTAAAGACGTTATGATTTAAAAATCTCCCAAAAATTAATTCAGCATATGAAATATTTTGGAAAGGATTCGGATATGAAGAAAATTTTTAAGTAACAAATTTATTATCAAAACCAGTATAAAATATTTAAATATAATTAAATGATTATGTAACAATATTTACGTGTTTAAAACAATAATTAATATTCAACAATGCATTTTCAATGCTATTATATTTTAAAATGCATCAAAGTAATGTTGTAACAATAAACGTGTGTTTATTTCAACAATGAAAATAAAAAATTAAATTTCATTTCGTAATATTATAACAAAGAAAATATTGTTTTAAACAACGATATTGATATCAGTCGATTCAGTGATTTTCATTTGTGTAATTTGCAAAAGGTTTTGGGAAGGATTTGAAAATGTGAGGAAATTTTTAAATAACAAATTTATTGTCAAAACCAACATAAAATATTTAAATATATTTCAACCACCATCTACAAAATTATCACTGATTTCTTGAACTCTGTTCTTATTGTCTACAAAGCTTGAGGGTCATCATCTGGTAATTCGATGTATGGATTATAATCATTTGAACGAGGTTGAGTTGTTTTGTAGGTAGGAATCTCTTTTTCTGTTGAAGTTGGTAAAAACAAAGCTCTTTCGACTTTTGCAACGGCGAGACGTGCTCGTTTGTGCATAGAAAGTAGATTTATTTGCGATCGCTTTGAAAGTCGTAAATAAGTTATGATTTTCAAAGCTATCCCAAAAATTAATTCAAAAACGAAATGTTTTTGGAAAATTTTCGAAAAATACCAAAATAAAATATTACAATTGAACCTGTTAAGGAAAAAAGTATGCTGAACTCATCCAAACTCTTATGTTACAAATACATAGAAGAAACTTTCAAGCGCCACAAGAAAACACTAGACTTCCGAAGAAAACAAATAGCTCACAATAAGACTAAAGAAAGTTATCACAAATCACACAGAAAAAGACGAAATGAAAATAACTGAACAACTAAAATGATGATTATGTTTATCTCTTCATTTTAGTCCGATTTATTTGGGATTGCTTTGAAAGTGGTAAATAAGTTTGATTTTCAAAGCTATCCCAAAAACTAATTCAGCAAATGAAATATTTCAGGATAATTTTCGAAAAAATACAAAAATCAAATATTGCAATTGAACCTGTTAAGGGAAATTTATGTTGAACTCATCTAAACACTTCTGTAACAAATACATAGAAGATACTTTCAAGCGCCACAAGAAAACACTAGACTTTCGAAGAAAACAAATAGTCCACGATAAGACTAAAGAAAGATATCACAAATCACACAGAAAAAGACGTAATGAAAATAATTGAACAACTAAAATGATGATTATATTTATCTGTACACTGTAATACGACTTATTTGGGATTCCTTTGAAAGTGGTAAAGACGTTATGACTTAAAAATCTCCCAAAAATTAATTCAGCATATGAAATGTTTTGGAAAGGATTCGGAAATGAAGAAAATTTTTAAGTAACAAATTTATTATCAAAACCAGTATAAAATGTTTAAATATAATTAAATGATTATGTAACAATATTTACGTGTTTAAAACAATAATTAAAGTTCAACAATGCATTTTCAATGCTATTATATCTTAAAATGCATCAAAGTAATGTTGTAAAAATAAACGTGTGTTTATTTCAACAATGAAAATAAACAATTAAATTTCATTTCGTAATATTATAACAATGAAAATATTGTTTTAAACAACGAAATTGATATCAGTCGATTCAGTGATTTTCATTTGTGTAATTTTCAAAAGGTTTTGGGAAGGATTTGAAAATGTGAGGAAATTTTTAAATAACAAATTTATTGTCAAAACCAACATAAAATATTTAAATATATTTCAACCAGCATCTACAAAATTATCACTGATTTCTTGAACTCTGTTCTTATTGTCTACAAAGCTTGAGGGTCATCATTTGGTAATTCGATGTATGGATTATAATCATTTGAACGAGGTTGAGTTGTTTTGTAGGTAGGAATCTCTTTTTCTGTTGAAGTTGGTAAAAACAAAGCTCTTTCGACTTCTGCAACGGCGAGACGTGCTCGTTTATGCATAGAAAGTAGATTTATTTGCAATATCTTTGAAAGTGGTAAATAACTTATGATTTTCAAAGCTATTCCAAAAACAAATTCAGCAAATGAAATATTTCAGGATAATTTTCGAAAAAATACAAAAATCAAATATTGCAATTGAACCTGCTAAGGGAAATGTATGTTGAACTCATCTAAACACTTCTCTAACAAATACATAGAAGAAACTTTCAAGCGCCACAAGAAAACACTAGACTTTCGAAGAAAACAAATAGTCCACGATAAGACTAAAGAAAGTTATCACAAATCACACAGAAAAAGACGTAATGAAAATAATTGAACAACTAAAATGATGATTATATTAATCTGTACACTGTAATCCGACTTATTTGGGATTCCTTTGAAAGTGGTAAAGACGTTATGATTTAAAAATCTCCCAAAAATTAATTCAGCATATGAAATGTTTTGGAAAGGATTCGGAAATGAAGAAAATTTTTAAGTAACAAATTTATTATCAAAACCAGTATAAAATATTTAAATATAATTAAATGATTATGTAACAATATTTACGTCTTTAAAACAATAATTAAAGTTCAACAATGCATTTTCAATGCTATTATATCTTAAAATGCATCAAAGTAATGTTGTAACAATAAACGTGTGTTTATTTCAACAATGAAAATTGAAACAATGAAACAACAATGATTTCATTTCGTAATATTATAACAATGAAAATATTGTTTTAAACAACGAAATTGATATCAGTCGATTCAGTGATTTTCATTTGTGTAATTTGCAAAAGGTTTTGGGAAGGATTTGAAAATGTGAGGAAATTTTTAAATAACAAATTCATTGTCAAAACCAACATAAAATATTTAAATATATTTCAACCAGCATCTACAAAATTATCACTGATTTCTTGAACTCTGTTCTTATTGTCTACAAAGCTTGAGGGTCCTCATCTGGTAATTCGATGTATGGATTATAATCATTCAAAAGAGGTTGAGTTGTTTTGTAGGGAGGAATCTCTTTTTCTGTTGAAGTTGGTAAAAACAAATCTCTTTCCAATTCTGCAACGGCGAGACGTGCTCGTTTATGCATAGAAAGTAGATTTATTTGCAATAGCTTTGAAAGTTGTGAATAACTTATGATTTTCAAAGCTATCCCAAAAACTAATTCAGCAAATGAAATATTTCAGGATAATTTTCGAAAAAATACAAAAATCAAATATTGCAATTGAACCTGTTAAGGGAAATGTATGTTGAACTCATCTAAACACTTCTCTAACAAATACATAGAAGAAACTTTCAAGCGCCACAAGAAAACACTAGACTTTCGAAGAAAACAAATAGTCCATGATAAGACTAAAGAAAGTTATCACAAATCACACAGAAAAAGACGTAATGAAAATAATTGAACAACTAAAATGATGATTATATTTATCTGTACACTGTAATCAGACTTATTTGGGATTCCTTTGAAGGTGGTAAAGATGTTATGATTTAAAAATCTCCCAAAAATTAGTTCAGCATATGAAATGTTTTGGAAAGGATTCGGAAATGAAGAAAATTTTTAAGTAACAAATTTATTATCAAAACCAGTATAAAATATTTAAATATAATTAAATGATTATGTAACAATATTTACGTGTTTAAAACAATAATTAAAGTTCAACAATGCATTTTCAATGCTATTATATCTTAAAATGCATCAAAGTAATGTTGTATTTAAATATTTTATGTTGGTTTTGACAATAAATTTGTTGAAAATATGAATATCAAATTCACAATATATCTTTACTTAATAGGTGCTAAAAATACAAATGTTAAAAACATTTTAAAAACAATGCAGATGTTGAGAACATTGAGTCACATGATGTTTAAAATCCGAGCGCTTTCGACTGAACCATCAGTCGTCATCAGGGAAAAGAGCACTGCCGAATGAAAGACAAACAGCTGGTTAAATATCAAAGGGCGAAACCAAACGAACCGCAAAATAGGAGGGTGGGAAGGATGGAAAAACAGAGAGGAGCAGCCAATCAGAAAAAGAGAGAGGGGGGGTGAGAGGTGGGACAGGGAGGAGGGAAAATGGTTAATCAAAACCAAATTCCCCTGTAACCCCTAGAATTTTAAACCAGATTCTTGGTATGTTGTAGGATAGAACATCATTACAGGTATTCTTGCCTTTTGCTAAAATTTCCAACGACTCTCTAATTATACAAATATTATAAAATGAAGCGTGTGCGATGATTTTAACTTCTTTGAATAAGATATCAATATCTTTAACTTGACTTAGCCGGGATAGAGCTGTGGATGGTCTACCCTTTTTTAAATCTGTCATATGCTCCTTAATCCGTTCCAATAATTTCCGAGTGGTCATTCTTATAGTAAGGTTTATATATTGTACCGGTTGTTTTCGAGGTAAATGGTCTGCAGTTTCTTTAAGACTGTTGATTTTTCTATACATAACTGCTCCTTTTCTGACTCTCTGAGTGATACGGTAGATATCTATCTTTCGAAGAAATTCATCAAAGTCTGTTTGACTTAAAGATTGAACTAATGCATTGTACAGGGAAAAAACTTTATCCGAAAGAATATCTATAACCTTGAATTTACTTCTAATATATGCATTAAGGGCCAAGAAATCCAACTTAGTTCCAACATTAGGAATGACATTACGAATGATGTGATTCTTGTTCTTCAAAAATGTGGGAATAACTTTGTTACATTTACATAACTGTAAAAACCTTATATTAATAATTTCACAATCCAGCCGCAGTCTTTCAATTCTAAATCTCTTCGCCAAAATAGTGCGTTCCATAGTATCCAGTATCGATAAAATTCAAATTAAATAAATATAGAAAAACTATATTTTCAAAGAACGACAGATTCACCTTAATAAGGAATGACCTATAGGAATGACCACTCGGAAATTATTGGAACGGATTAAGGAGCATATGACAGATTTAAAAAAGGGTAGACCATCCACAGCTCTATCCCGGCTAAGTCAAGTTAAAGACATTGATATCTTATTCAAAGAAGTTAAAATCATCGCACACGCTTCATTTTATAATATTTGTATAATTAGAGAGTCGTTGGAAATTTTAGCAAAAGGCAAGAATACCTGTAATGATGTTCTATCCTACAACATACCAAGAATCTAATTTAAAATTCTAGGGGTTACAGGGGAATTTGGTTTTGATTAACCATTTTCCCTCCTCCCTGTCCCACCTCTCCCCCCCCTCTCTCTCTTTTTCTGATTGGCTGCTCCTCTCTGTTTTTCCATCCTTCCCACCCTCCTATTTTGTGGTTCGTTTGGTTTCGCCCTTTGATATTTAATCAGCTGTTTGCCTTTCATTCGGCAGTGCTCTTTTCCCTGATGACGACTGATGGTTCAGTCGAAAGCGCTCGGATTTTAAACATCATGTGACTCAATGTTCTCAACATCTGCATTGTTTTTAAAATGTTTTTAACATTTGTATTTTTAGCACCTATTAAGTAAAGATATATTGTGAATTTGATATTCATATTTTCAACAAATTTATTGTCAAAACCAACATAAAATATTTAAATATATTTCAACCAGCATCTACAAATTTATCACTGATTTCTTGAACTCTGTTCGAATTGTCTACAAAGCTTGAGGGTCATCATCTGGTAATTCGATGTATGGATTATAATCATTCGAAGGAGGTTGAGTTTTTTTGTAAGTAGGAATCTCTTTTTCTGTTAAAGTTGGTAAAAAAAAAGCTCTTTCGACTTCTTCAACAGCGAGTCGTGCTCGTTTATGCGTAGAAAGTTGATTTATTTGCGATCGCTTTGAAAGTCGTAAATAAGTTATGATTTTCAAAGCTATCCCAAAAATTAATTCAAAAACGAAATGTTTTTGGAAATTTTTCGAAAAATACCAAAATAAAATATTACAATTGAACCTGTTAAGGAAAAAAGTATGTTGAACTCATCCAAACTCTTATGTTACAAATACATAGAAGAAACTTTCAAGCGCCACAAGAAAACACTAGACTTCCGAAGAAAACAAATAGCTCACAATAAGACTAAAGAAAGTTATCATAAATCACACAGAAAAAGACGTAATGAAAATAACTGAACAACTAAAATGATGATTATGTTTATCTCTTCACTTTAGTCCGATTTATTTGGGATTGCTTTGAAAGTGGTAAATAAGTTCTGATTTTCAAAGCTATCCCAAAAACTAATTCAGCAAATGAAATATTTCAGGATAATTTTCGAAAAAATACAAAAATCAAATATTGCAATTGAACCTGTTAAGGGAAATTTATGTTGAACTCATCTAAACACTTCTGTAACAAATACATAGAAGATACTTTCAAGCGCCACAAGAAAACACTAGACTTTCGAAGAAAACAAATAGTCCACGATAAGACTAAAGAAAGTTATCACAAATCACACAGAAAAAGGCGTAATGAAAAAAATTGAACAACTAAAATGATGATTATATTTATCTGTACACTGTAATCCGACTTATTTGGGATTCCTTTGAAAGTGGTAAAGACGTTATGATTTAAAAATCTCCCAAAAATTAATTCAGCATATGAAATGTTTTGGAAAGGATTCGGAAATGAAGAAAAATTTTAAGTAACAAATTTATTATCAAAACCAGTATAAAATATTTAAATATAATTAAATGATTATGTAACAATATTTACGTGTTTAAAACAATAATTAAAGTTCAACAATGAGTTTTCAATGCTATTATATCTTAAAATGCATCAGAGTAATGTTGTAACAATAAAAGTGTGTTTATTTCAACAATGAAAATAAACAATTAAATTTCATTTCGTAATATTATAACAATGGAAATATTGTTTTAAACAACGAAATTGATATCAGTCGATTCAGTGATTTTCATTTGTGTAATTTGCAAAAGCTTTTGGGAAGGATTTGAAAATGTGAGGAAATTTTTAAATAACAAATTTATTGTCAAAACCAACATAAAATATTTAACCCGAGAGTAGTCGCGACATTTTTTAGAAAGTTAGTAGTCGCGGTCGGTCCATTTGCCGCCGTTACCAGCAGGCCGAAAACGAAGGGGAAACTTGCCGGTGTTATCAGATGATCGAAAACGGATAACGTAGGGTGAAAATATTGACTGAACTTTAAAAGATTACAGCAATTATTCATTTTACAACTTTTTACAGCAAATTATTTATTTCGCTTAAGTATATATTCAGTTGGCATCTAGATAAATGTTTTTAATAACTCTTTCTTCGTTTTGCATAAATACTTAAAAGTAAATAGTAAATGATTTGATTGAATTTCTGATGTTACTATGAATCAATAATTAGTAGGAAAACATTTACGAATATGAATCTAAATTCGTGATAGGGGTATTTTTATTTTTTTATTTTTTGGAAGGACAGAATCAGAGTCAGGTAGATTTTTATGATACTCCGGCACTCTATATCCATTTAATAAAATAAAATTAATAAATTTAGCATCAATATATTACACTGACATTAAATTGAACAATTAAACTGAAAATAAAAATGGAACCTATGACATGCAACAGCAAATCAAATACAATACCACTAATTTACTAGCATATTATATATATATATATAAAATACTTAATTTCGAAATTATAAATGTAAATGTTGTAACTACGTTTTATTTATTTATTTTGTGGGGTGTCTATGTGTGTATAAGGGGGGGGGGGTGCTTTTATGATTAAATCCATTTTTCAAGTGAAAATGCATGATTTGTAGTTTTTCTACTTATTTCAGTGTGGGAGCAGCGTCCCTGAATAAAAACTCTGGATACGAACTTCGCTTATATAAAGTAAATAATAAGTTATTGAAATTATATATTTAATTTAAATACATTTGCAATTGTAGATTTAAATCCTAAGATGGATAAATTATTTTAATTAATAGAATCACTGAAAGGTTCATCTTAATAGGGATGTATTTTACAGCAACTATTTAATTAAAATGAATATTCAATTGTACATTTCATAATAAGCAGGGCTCGAAATGGAAAAATCCACGAACCGGAACGCTATTTCAAAATTATTGTCGACTATTTTTTTTTTTTTTTTTTTAAGTATAGTAAAGTCCCGATTATCCGAGTCCCGCTTAACCGAGTTATTTTCTTCTGATGGGCTGATAGCTTCCATTATTATGATACAGCCATTATAAATGAAGTGTTAGGTGAAGGTGAAAGAGCAGTCGTAAAAAGTTAGAACTCTGATTTTCTGGTCAGAATGGGGGGGAGGGGAGGAAATGGCCATAATAAAAAAAAAAATACGCTTCATTTATAATGGCTGGTTCATAATAATGGAAGCATAATAATGGAAGTCTATCAAAAGAAAATGATCCATTCCAAAGATGTGAGTTTGATTGAAAAAAACTATTTAATATTTTGAGCAACTTTGAGAAGAGGCTATACCTGCAATTTTCATGACACTAGTAGAATCACATAGCTGCCAATGTGTACGATTTTGTTACCTCTAAAATTGAAAACAATTTTTTGCCATATTGAATCGTTGACAATTCTTATATTTCGGCGATTGGATTAGGCAAAATTTACTGGTAAGTTTTAGTGGTAAGAAAAAATCTTAGAAATTGGTAGTTATGCAGTAGAGTAATACTGCAGCAAAATTGACATTCAAGGGGCAAAAAACTATCAAGGGCTTTTTCAAAGAAACAATTTAATTCCCCGTATTTCTTAAAAGTAAAGCAAATGTACATCAAAGAAATGTTACTAGTACCCTAAAAATAAATGAATTAAGTGAAAATTTATATTTCATCTCCGTAGTGGGTGACGATTTGTGTCAATCCGGTTTATACGAGATTTTTGCTGATCCTAGGTGAGCTTGGTCCATATTAACTGGGATAATCGGGACTTTACTGTATAGCAAATTTACATTTAACTATAGAAAACCAATTTAAAAAAATGCATTCAAGATTTTAAATAATTAGAAAAAAAAGTTACAGAGAGACTGAAACTGTAATAATATTTTTTAATAATACCACGAACCGGAACAATATTTTCCATGCTTTCACGAACCGGAACAATATTTTCCATACTTTCACGAACCGGAACAATATTTGTCACAATTTCACGAACCGGAACATCGTTCCGGTTTGCTCCGGTACATTTCGAGCCCTGATAATAAGGTATTATTGTTATAATTTATTGTTTTATAATAACATTCATTAAAATAATAAAAACAATAAGAAATTTTTCTCCGAAATTATAAATATGCAGCAATAATTTTATTTAAATGAATTTTCTCTCGTATTCTGAAAAACATTATTCTGAAAAATAGTTTGAACAATTGATGAAGGACAACAAATTTAAATTTGTTAGATACCGTCCCCAAGCCTCTATTGGATTTCAATAATAATAATAAAAAAACATTTTCTGCGGCATTAAAAAAAAAAAATGTGTTTTTTTTTTACAGTATGAAAATTTAAAAATAGATAAATTTTAGAAAAATACTTAAAATATTTTTTTTAAAATCATAGTATAAATATTCACTGAATTTTCCAAAAGAGATTTTTATTTGCGTAATTTCTAACCTACATTATAAAATTCTCATTTTTGTGCAAATAAATTATATGTATGTTCTTCGCAGATATACATACTACATTTCTGAGAAAACTGTTTTATCTTTCGAGTTTGTTTTATTGTACAAAAACGATACTTTTCAGATTTTGGAGATACGGCAATTTTTTTACTGATTCCCACAAAATTCTCTTCTCTTTTTTTAATAGTTTGGCTGTGTTATTGTCTGTTTTTTTTTTTTTTTTCATTTATATGTTCTGGTAATAAATGGAAAGCAACTTCTTTCAAATAATGATGATGAATTTCCCTTTTTTTCCATATTTAAACGATTATCAATTTGAGAATTTATCCCCGCAATGTTTGACAATGAAAAAAAAAAAAAATGTAAGTGACCATCAATCAGTTTTTTGTGCGAACTGACTTCACAACTAATATAATAAAACAATTTTGAACGGGTAAAATAGCAGAATGAAGAAAGACGAAATAACAACAGACAGAGAGTCCGTACTTCGAAGAAACTTTCCCCCGCAGATTTCGCGGAAATGGGAAAGAATGAACACGAGGGGGAAAAATTCAACTAACACAAGTGGTCGCAACGCGGTCATTTAGACCGATTGAAACTTAAGAATGCTATAAAATGCTAAGAAATAGCAGGAATGACTTGCAATTTTACTACACAAGAGTGTGAACACTCAAGGTCAGCTACACGGAATTTGGCTATCGTAACTTTAACAGGAAATGAGTTACAGGAAGATAACAAATTTCGGGCGGGGAAAAGACCAACGCGCGACTATTAACGGGTTAAATATATTTCAACCACCATCTACAAAATTATCACTGATTTCTTGAACTATGTTCTTATTGTCTACAAAGCTTGAGGGTCATCATCTGGTAATTCGATGTATGGATTATGATCATTTGAACGAGATTGAGTTGTTTTGTAGGTAGGAATCTCTTTTTCTGTTGAAATTGGTAAAAACAAAGCTCTTTCGACATCTGCAACGGCGAGACGTGCTCGTTTATGCATAGAAAGTAGATTTATTTGCAATAGCTTTGAAAGTGGTAAATAACTTATGATTTTCAAAGCTATTCCAAAAACAAATTCAGCAAATGAAATATTTCAGGATAATTTTCGAAAAAATTCAAAAATCAAATATTGCAATTGGACCTGTTAAGGGAAATGTATGTTGAACTCATCTAAACACTTCTCTAACAAATACATAGAAGAAACTTTCAAGCGCCAAAAGAAAACACTAGACTTTCGAAGAAAACAAATAGTCCACGATAAGAGTAAAGAACGTTATCACAAATCACACAGAAAAAGACGTAATGAAAATAATTGAACAACTAAAATTATGATTATATTTATCTGTACACTGTAATCCGACTTATTTGGGATTCCTTTGAAAGTGGTAAAGACGTTATGATTTAAAAATCTCCCAAAAATTAATTCAGCATATGAAATGTTTTGGAAAGGATTCGGAAATGAAGAAAATTTTTAAGTAACAAATTTATTATCAAAACCAGTATAAAATATTTAAATATAATTAAATGATTATGTAACAATATTTACGTGTTTAAAACAATAATTAAAGTTCAACAATGAGTTTTCAATGCTATTATATCTTAAAATGCATCAAAGTAATGTTGTAACAATAAACGTGTGTTTATTTCAACAATGAAAATAAACAATTAAATTTCATTTCGTAATATTATAACAATGGAAATATTGTTTTAAACAACGAAATTGATATCAGTCGATTCAGTGATTTTCATTTGTGTAATTTGCAAAAGGTTTTGGGAAGGATTTGAAAATGTGAGGAAATTTTTAAATAACAAATTTATTGTCAAAACCAACATAAAATATTTAAATATATTTCAACCAGCATCTACAAAATTATCACTGATTTCTTGAACTCTGTTCTTATTGTCTACAAAGCTTGAGGGTCATCATCTGGTAATTCGATGTATGGATTATGATCATATGAACGAGATTGAGTTGTTTTGTAGGTAGGAATCTCTTTTTCTGTTGAAATTGGTAAAAACAAAGCTCTTTCGACATCTGCAACGGCGAGACGTGCTCGTTTATGCATAGAAAGTAGATTTATTTGCAATAGCTTTGAAAGTGGTAAATAACTTATGATTTTCAAAGCTATTCCAAAAACAAATTCAGCAAATGAAATATTTCAGGATAATTTTCGAAAAAATTCAAAAATCAAATATTGCAATTGGACCTGTTAAGGGAAATGTATGTTGAACTCATCTAAACACTTCTCTAACAAATACATAGAAGAAACTTTCAAGCGCCAAAAGAAAACACTAGACTTTCGAAGAAAACAAATAGTCCACGATAAGAGTAAAGAATGTTATCACAAATCACACAGAAAAAGACGTAATGAAAATAATTGAACAACTAAAATGATGATTATATTTATCTGTACACTGTAATCCGACTTATTTGGGATTCCTTTGAAAGTGGTAAAGACGTTATGATTTAATAATCTCCCAAAAATTAATTCAGCATATGAAATATTTTGGAAAGGATTCGGAAATGAAGAAAATTTTTAAGTAACAAATTTATTATCAAAACCAGTATAAAATGTTTAAATATAATTAAATGATTATGTAACAAAATTTACGTGTTTAAAACAATAATTAAAGTTCAACAATGCATCTTCAATGCTATTATATCTTAAAATGCATCAAAGTAATGTTGTAACAATAAACGTGTGTTTATTTCAACAATGAAAATAAACAAATTTCATTTCGTAATATTATAACAATGAAAATATTGTTTTAAACAACGAAATTGATATCAGTCGATTCAGTGATTTTCATTTGTGTAATTTGCAAAAGCTTTTGGGAAGGATTTGAAAATGTGAGGAAATTTTCAAGAAAATTTCCTCAAGGAAATTTTCAAGAATTCTCAATAAATTCAATCGAATTCCTTGATTGCTTCCGAAGCAATTCCTTGATTGCTTCAATTCAAATAAATTGAAGCAATCAAGGAAATTTTCAAGAAACCTTCAAGCGCCAAAAGAAAACACTAGACTTTCGAAGAAAACAAATAGTCCACGATAAGAGTAATTTATTGTCAAAACCAACATAAAATATTTAAATATATTTCAACCACCATCTACAATTTTATCACTGATTTCTTGAACTATGTTCTTATTGTCTACAAAGCTTGAGGGTCATCATCTGGTAATTCGATGTATGGATTATGATCATATGAACGAGATTGAGTTGTTTTGTAGGTAGGAATCTCTTTTTCTGTTGAAATTGGTAAAAACAAAGCTCTTTCGACATCTGCAACGGCGAGACGTGCTCGTTTATGCATAGAAAGTAGATTTATTTGCAATAGCTTTGAAAGTGGTAAATAACTTATGATTTTCAAAGCTATTCCAAAAACAAATTCAGCAAATGAAATATTTCAGGATAATTTTCGAAAAAATTCAAAAATCAAATATCGCAATTGGACCTGTTAAGGGAAATGTATGTTGAACTCATCTAAACACTTCTCTAACAAATACATAGAAGAAACCTTCAAGCGCCAAAAGAAAACACTAGACTTTCGAAGAAAACAAATAGTCCACGATAAGAGTAAAGAAAGTTATCACAAATCACACAGAAAAAGACGTAATGAAAATAATTGAACAACTAAATTGATGATTATATTTATCTGTACACTGTAATCCGACTTATTTGGGATTCCTTTGAAAGTGGTAAAGATGTTATGATTTAAATATCTCCCAAAAATTAATTCAGCATATGAAATATTTTGGAAAGGATTCGGAAATGAAGAAAATTTTTAAGTAACAAATTTATTATCAAAACCAGTATAAAATATTTAAATATAATTAAATGATTATGTAACAATATTTACGTGTTTAAAACAATAATTAAAGTTCAACAATGCATTTTCAATGCTATTATATCTTAAAATGCATCAAAGTAATGTTGTAACAATAAACGTGTGTTTATTTCAACAATGAAAATAAACAATTAAATTTCATTTCGTAATATTATAACAATGAAAATATTGTTTTAAACAACGAAATTGATATCAGTTGATTCAGTGATTTTCATTTGTGTAATTTGCAAAAGGTTTTGGGAAGGATTTGAAAATGTGAGGAAATTTTTAAATAACAAATGTATTGTCAAAACCAACATAAAATATTTAAATATATTTCAACCAGCATCTACAAAATTATCACTGATTTCTTGAACTATGTTCTTATTGTCTACAAAGCCTGAGGGTCTTCATCTGGTAATACGATGTATGGATTATAATCATTTGAACGAGGTTGAGTTGTTTTGTAGGTAGGAATCCTTTTTCTGTTGAAGTTGGTAAAAACAAAGCTCTTTCGACTTCTGCAACGGCGAGACGTGGTCGTTTATGCATAGAAAGTAGATTTATTTGCAATAGCTTTGAAAGTGGTAAATAACTTATGATTTTCAAAGCTATTCCAAAATCAAATTCAGCAAATGAAATATTTCAGGATAATTTTCGAAAAAATTCAAAAATCAAATATTGCAATTGAACCTGCTAAGGGAAATGTATGTTGAACTCATCTAAACACTTCTCTAACAAATACATAGAAGAAGCTTTCAAGCGCCACAAGAAAACATTAGACTTTCGAAGAAAACAAATAGTCCACGATAAGACTAAAGAAAGTTATCACAAATCACACAGAAAAAGACGTAATGAAAATAATTGAACAACTAAAATGATGATTATATTTATCTGTACACTGTAATCCGACTTATTTGGGATTCCTTTGAAAGTGGTAAAGACGTTACGATTTAAAAATCTCCCAAAAATTAATTCAGCATATGAAATGTTTTGGAAAGGATTCGGAAATGAAGAAAATTTTTAAGTAACAAATTTATTATCAAAACCAGTATAAAATATTTAAATATAATTAAATGATTATGTAACAATATTTACGTGTTTAAAACAATAATTAAAGTTCAACAAAGAGTTTTCAATGCTATTATATCTTAAAATGCATCAAAGTAATGTTGTAACAATAAACGTGTGTTTATTTCAACAATGAAAATAAACAATTAAATTTCATTTCGTAATATTATAACAATGGAAATATTGTTTTAAACAACGAAATTGATATCAGTCGATTCAGTGATTTTCATTTGTGTAATTTGCAAAAGGTTTTGGGAAGGATTTGAAAATGTGAGGAAATTTTTAAATAACAAATTTATTGTCAAAACCAACATAAAATATTTAAATATATTTCAACCAGCATCTACAAAATTATCACTGATTTCTTGAACTCTGTTCTTATTGTCTACAAAGCTTGAGGGTCATCATCTGGTAATTCGATGTATGGATTATAATCATTTGAACGAGGTTGAAATGTTTTGTAGGTAGGAATCTCTTTTTCTGTTGAAGTTAGTAAAAACAGAGCTCTTTCGACTTCTCCAACAGCGAGTCGTGCTCGCTTATGCGTAGAAAGTAGATTTATTTGCAATAGCTTTGAAAGTGGTAAATAACTTATGATTTTCAAAGCTATTCCAAAAACAAATTCAGCAAATGAAATATTTCAGGATAATTTTCGAAAAAATTCAAAAATCAAATATTGCAATTGAACCTGCTAAGGGAAATGTATGTTGAACTCATCTAAACACTTCTCTAACAAATACATAGAAGAAACTTTCAAGCGCCACAAGAAAACACTAGACTTTCGAAGAAAACAAATAGTCCACGATAAGCCTAAAGAAAGTTATCACAAATCACACAGAAAAAGACGTAATGAAAATAATTGAACAACTAAAATGATGATTATATTTATCTGTACACTGTAATCCGACTTATTTGGGATTCCTTTGAAAGTGGTAAAGACGTTATGATTTAAAAATCTCCCAAAAATTAATTCAGCATATGAAATGTTTTGGAAAGGATTCGGAAATGAAGATAATTTTTAAGTAACAAATTTATTATCAAAACCAGTATAAAATATTTAAATATAATAGATGATTATGTAACAATATTTACGTGTTTAAAACAATAATTAAAGTTCAACAATGCATTTTCAATGCTATTATATCTTAAAATGCATCTAAGTAATGTTATAACAATAAACGTATGTTTATTTCAACAATGAAAATAAACAATTAAATTTCATTTCGTAATATTATAACAATGAAAATATTGTTTTAAACAACGAAATTGATATCAGTCGATTCAGTGATTTTCATTTGTGTAATTTGCAAAAGCTTTTGGGAAGGATTTGAAAATGTGAGGAAATTTTTAAATAACAAATTTATTGTCAAAACCAACATAAATGATTAAATATATTTCAACCAGCATCTACAAAATTATCACTGATTCCTTGAACTCTGTTCTTATTGTCTACAAAGCTTGAGGGTCATCATCTGGTAATTCGATGTATGGATTATAATCATTTGAACGAGGTTGAGTTGTTTTGTAGGTAGGAATCTCTTTTTCTGTTGAAGTTGGTAAAAACAAAGCTCTTTCGACTTCTGCAAAGGCGAGACGTGCTCGTTTATGCATAGAAAGTAGATTTATTTGCAATAGCTTTGAAAGTGGTAAATAACTTATGATTTTCAAAGCTATTCCAAAAACAAATTCAGCAAAGGAAATATTTCAGGATAATTTCCGAAAAAATTCAAAAATCAAATATTTCAATTGGACCTGTTAAGGGAAATGTATGTTGAACTCATCTAAACACTTCTCTAACAAATACATAGAAGAAACTTGGTAAATGTGTAGATAATTTCCGAAAAAATTCAAAAATCAAATATTTCAATTGGACCTGTTAAGGGAAATATATGTTGAACTCATCTAAACACTTCTCTAACAAATACATAGAAGAAACTTTCAAGCGCCACAAGAAAACACTAGACTTTCGAAGAAAACAAATAGCTCACAATAAGACTAAAGAAAGTTATCACAAATCACACAGAAAAAGACGTAATGAAAATAACTGAACAACTAAAATGATGATTATGTTTATCTCTTCACTTTAGTCCGATTTATTTGGGAATGCTTTGAAAGTGGTAAATAAGTTCTGATTTTCAAAGCTATCCCAAAAACTAATTCAGTAAATGAAATATTTCAGGATAATTTTCGAAAAAATACAAAAATAAAATATTGCAATTGAACCTGTTAAGGGAAATTTATGTTGAAGTCATCTAAACACTTCTGTAACAAATACATAGAAGATACTTTCAAGCGCCACAAGAAAACACTAGACTTTCGAAGAAAACAAATAGTCCACGATAAGACTAAAGAAAGTTATCACAAATCACACAGAAAAAGACGTAATGAAAATAATTGAACAACTAAAATGATGATTATATTTATCTGTACACTGTAATCCGACTTATTTGGGATTCCTTTGAAAGTGGTAAAGACGTTATGATTTAAAAATCTCCCAAAAATTAATTCAGCATATGAAATGTTTTGGAAAGGATTCGGAAATGAAGAAAATTTTTAAGTAACAAATTTATTATCAAAACCAGTATAAAATATTTAAATATAATTAAATGATTATGTAACAATATTTACGTCTTTAAAACAATAATTAAAGTTCAACAATGCATTTTCAATGCTATTATATCTTAAAATGCATCAAAGTAATGTTGTAACAATAAACGTGTGTTTATTTCAACAATGAAAATAAACAATTAAATTTCATTTCGTAATATTATAACAATGAAAATATTGTTTTAAACAACGAAATTGATATCAGTCGATTCAGTGATTTTCATTCGTGTAATTTGCAAAAGGTTTTGGGAAGGATTTGAAAATGTGAGGAAATTTTTAAAAAACAAATTTATTGTCAAAACCAACATAAAATATTTAAATATATTTCAACCAGCATCTACAAAATTATCACTGATTTCTTGAACTCTGTTCTTATTGTCTACAAAGCTTGAGGGTCATCATTTGGTAATTCGATGTATGGATTATAATCATTTGAACGAGGTTGAGTTGTTTTGTAGGTAGGAATCTCTTTTTCTGTTGAAATGGTAAAAACAAAGCTCTTTCGACTTCTGCAACGGCGAGACGTGCTCGTTTATGCATAGAAAGTAGATTTATTTGCAATAGCTTTGAAAGTGGTAAATAACTTATGATTTTCAAAGCTATTCCAAAAACAAATTCAGCAAATGAAATATTTCAGGATAATTTTCGAAAAAATTCAAAAATCAAATATTGCAATTGGACCTGTTAAGGGAAATATATAATGAAGTCATCTAAACACTTCTCTAACAAATACATAGAAGAAACTTTCAAGCGCCACAAGAAAACACTAGACTTTCGAAGAAAACAAATAGTCCACGATAAGACTAAAGAAAGTTATCACAAATCACACAGAAAAAGACGTAATGAAAATAATTGAACAACTAAAATGATGATTATATTTATCTGTACACTGTAATCCGACTTATTTGGGATTCCTTTGAAAGTGGTAAAGACGTTATGATTTAAAAATCTCCCAAAAATTAATTCAGCATATGAAATGTTTTGGAAAGGATTCGGAAATGAAGAAAATTTTTAAGTAACAAATTTATTATCAAAACCAGTATAAAATATTTAAATATAATTAAATGATTATGTAACAATATTTACGTCTTTAAAACAATAATTAAAGTTCAACAATGCATTTTCAATGCTATTATATCTTAAAATGCATCAAAGTAATGTTGTAACAATAAACGTGTGTTTATTTCAACAATGAAAATAAACAATTAAATTTCATTTCGTAATATTATAACAATGAAAATATTGTTTTAAACAACGAAATTGATATCAGTCGATTCAGTGATTTTCATTCGTGTAATTTGCAAAAGGTTTTGGGAAGGATTTGAAAATGTGAGGAAATTTTTAAAAAACAAATTTATTGTCAAAACCAACATAAAATATTTAAATATATTTCAACCAGCATCTACAAAATTATCACTGATTTCTTGAACTCTGTTCTTATTGTCTACAAAGCTTGAGGGTCATCATCTGGTAATTCGATGTATGGATTATAATCATTTGAACGAGGTTGAGTTGTTTTGTAGGTAGGAATCTCTTTTTCTGTTGAAATGGTAAAAACAAAGCTCTTTCGACTTCTGCAACGGCGAGACGTGCTCGTTTATGCATAGAAAGTAGATTTATTTGCAATAGCTTTGAAAGTGGTAAATAACTTATGATTTTCAAAGCTATTCCAAAAACAAATTCAGCAAATGAAATATTTCAGGATAATTTTCGAAAAAATTCAAAAATCAAATATTGCAATTGGACCTGTTAAGGGAAATATATGTTGAAGTCATCTAAACACTTCTCTAACAAATACATAGAAGAAACTTTCAAGCGCCACAAGAAAACACTAGACTTTCGAAGAAAACAAATAGTCCACGATAAGACTAAAGAAAGTTATCACAAATCACACAGAAAAAGAAGTAATGAAAATAATTGAACAACTAAAATGATGATTATATTTATCTGTACTCTGTAATCCGACTCATTTGGGATTCCTTTGAAAGTGGTAAAGACGTTACGATTTAAAAATCTCCCAAAAATTAATTCAGCATATGAAATGTTTTGGAAAGGATTCGGAAATGAAGAAAATTTTTAAGTAACAAATTTATTATCAAAACCAGTATAAAATGCTTAAATATAATTAAATGATTATGTAACAATATTTACGTGTTTAAAACAATAATTAAAGTTCAACAATGCATTTTCAATGCTATTATATCTTAAAATGCATCAAAGTAATGTTGTAACAATAAACGTGTGTTAATTTCAACAATGAAAATAAACAATTAAATTTCATTTCGTAATATTATAACAATGAAAATGTTGTTTTAAACAACGAAATTGATATAGGTCGATTCAGTGATTTTCATTTGTGTAATTTGCAAAAGGTTTTGGGAAGTATTTGAAAATGTGAGGAAATTTTTAAATAACAAATTTATTGTCAAAACCAATATTAAATATTTAAATATATTTCAACCAGCATCTACAAAATTATCACTCATTTCTTGAACTCTGTTCTTATTGTCTACAAGGCTTGAGGGTCATCATCTGGTAATTCGATGTATGGATTATAATCATTCGAAGGAGGTTGAGTTGTTTTGTATGTAGGAATCACTTTTTCTGTTGAAGTTGGTAAAAACAAAGCTCTTTCGACTTCTGTAACGGCGAGACGTGCTCGTATATGCATAGAAAGTAGATTTATTTGCAATAATTTTGAAAGTGGTAAATAACTTATGATTTTCAAAGCTATTCCAAAAACAAATTCAGCAAATGAAATATTTCAGGATAATTTTCGAAAAAATTCAAAAATCAAATATTGCAATTGGACCTGTTAAGGGAAATATATGTTGAACTCATCTAAACACTTCTCTATCAAATACATAGAAGAAACTTTCAAGCGCCACAAGAAAACACTAGACTTTCGAAGAAAACAAATAGCTTACAATAAGACTAAAGAAAGTTATCACAAATCACACAGAAAAAGACGTAATGAAAATAACTGAACAACTAAAATGATGATTATGTTTATCTCTTCACTTTAGTCCGATTTATTTGGGAATGCTTTGAAAGTGGTAAATAAGTTCTGATTTTCAAAGCTATCCCAAAAACTAATTCAGCAAATGAAATATTTCAGGATAATTTTCGAAAAAATACAAAAATCAAATATTGCAATTGAACCTGTTAAGGGAAATGTATGTTGAACTCATCTAAACACTTCTCTAACAAATACATAGAAGAAACTTTCAAGCGCCACAAGAAAACACTAGACTTTCGAAGAAAACAAATAGTCCACGATAAGACTAAAGAAAGTTATCACAAATCATACAGAAAAAGACGTAATGAAAATAATTGAACAACTAAAATGATGATTATATTTATATGTACACTGTAATCCGACTTATTTGGGATTCCTTTGAAAGTGGTAAAGACGTTATGATTTAAAAATCTCCCAAAAATTAATTCAGCATATGAAATGTTTTGGAAAGGATTCGGAAATGAAGAAAATTTTTAAGTAACAAATTTATTATCAAAACCAGTATAAAATATTTAAATATAATTAAATGATTATGTAACAATATTTACGTGTTTAAAACAATAATTAAAGCTCAACACTGCATTTTCAATGCTATTATATCTTAAAATGCATGAAAGTAATGTTGTAACAATAAACGTGTGTTTATTTCAACAATGAATATAAACAATTAAATTTCATTTCGTAATATTATAACAATGAAAATATTGTTTTAAACAACGAAATTGATATAGGTCGATTCAGTGATTTTCATTTGTGTAATTTGCAAAAGGTTTTGGGAAGGATTTGAAAATGTGAGGAAATTTTTAAATAACAAATTTATTGTCAAAACCAACATAAAATAGTTAAATATATTTCAACCAGCATCTACAAAATTATCACTGATTTCTTGAACTCTGTTCTTATTGTCTACAAAGCTTGAGGGTCATCATCTGGTAATTCGATGTATGGATTATAATCATTTGAACGAGGTTGAAATGTTTTGTAGGTAGGAATCTCTTTTTCTGTTGAAGTTAGTAAAAACAGAGCTCTTTCGACTTCTCCAACAGCGAGTCGTGCTCGCTTATGCGTAGAAAGTAGATTTATTTGCAATAGCTTTGAAAGTGGTAAATAACTTATGATTTTCAAAGCTATTCCAAAAACAAATTCAGCAAATGAAATATTTCAGGATAATTTTCAAAAAAATTCAAAAATCAAATATTGCAATTGAACCTGCTAAGGGAAATGTATGTTGAACTCATCTAAAGACTTCTCTAACAAATACATAGAAGAAGCTTTCAAGCGCCACAAGAAAACATTAGACTTTCGAAGAAAACAAATAGTCCACGATAAGACTAATGAAAGTTATCACAAATCACACAGAAAAAGACGTAATGAAAATAATTGAACAACTAAAATGATGATTATATTTATCTGTACACTGTAATCCGACTTATTTGGGATTCCTTTGAAAGTGGTAAAGACGTTATGATTTAAAAATCTCCCAAAAATTAATTCAGCATATGAAATGTTTTGGAAAGGATTCGGAAATGAAGAAAATTTTTAAGTAACAAATTTATTATCAAAACCAGTATAAAATATTTAAATATAATAGATGATTATGTAACAATATTTACGTGTTTAAAACAATAATTAAAGTTCAACAATGCATTTTCAATGCTATTATATCTTAAAATGCATCAAAGTAATGTTATAACAATAAACGTATGTTTATTTCAACAATGAAAATAAACAATTAAATTTCATTTCGTAATATTATAACAATGAAAATATTGTTTTAAACAACGAAATTGATATCAGTCGATTCAGTGATTTTCATTTGTGTAATTTGCAAAAGCTTTTGGGAAGGATTTGAAAATGTGAGGAAATTTTTAAATAACAAATTTATTGTCAAAACCAACATAAATGATTTAAATATATTTCAACCAGCATCTACAAAATTATCACTGATTTCTTGAACTCTGTTCTTATTGTCTACAAAGCTTGAGGGTCATCATCTGGTAATTCGATGTATGGATTATAATCATTTGAACGAGGTTGAGTTGTTTTGTAGGTAGGAATCTCTTTTTCTGTTGAAGTTGGTAAAAACAAAGCTCTTTCGACTTCTGCAAAGGCGAGACGTGCTCGTTTATGCATAGAAAGTAGATTTATTTGCAATAGCTTTGAAAGTGGTAAATAACTTATGATTTTCAAAGCTATTCCAAAAACAAATTCAGCAAAGGAAATATTTCAGGATAATTTCCGAAAAAATTCAAAAATCAAATATTTCAATTGGACCTGTTAAGGGAAATGTATGTTGAACTCATCTAAACACTTCTCTAACAAATACATAGAAGAAACTTGGTAAATGTGTAGATAATTTCCGAAAAAATTCAAAAATCAAATATTTCAATTGGACCTGTTAAGGGAAATATATGTTGAACTCATCTAAACACTTCTCTAACAAATACATAGAAGAAACTTTCAAGCGCCACAAGAAAACACTAGACTTTCGAAGAAAACAAATAGCTCACAATAAGACTAAAGAAAGTTATCACAAATCACACAGAAAAAGACGTAATGAAAATAACTGAACAACTAAAATGATGATTATGTTTATCTCTTCACTTTAGTCCGATTTATTTGGGAATGCTTTGAAAGTGGTAAATAAGTTCTGATTTTCAAAGCTATCCCAAAAACTAATTCAGTAAATGAAATATTTCAGGATAATTTTCGAAAAAATACAAAAATAAAATATTGCAATTGAACCTGTTAAGGGAAATTTATGTTGAACTCATCTAAACACTTCTGTAACAAATACATAGAAGATACTTTCAAGCGCCACAAGAAAACACTAGACTTTCGAAGAAAACAAATAGTCCACGATAAGACTAAAGAAAGTTATCACAAATCACACAGAAAAAGACGTAATGAAAATAATTGAACAACTAAAATGATGATTATATTTATCTGTACACTGTAATCCGACTTATTTGGGATTCCTTTGAAAGTGGTAAAGACGTTATGATTTAAAAATCTCCCAAAAATTAATTCAGCATATGAAATGTTTTGGAAAGGATTCGGAAATGAAGAAAATTTTTAAGTAACAAATTTATTATCAAAACCAGTATAAAATATTTAAATATAATTAAATGATTATGTAACAATATTTACGTCTTTAAAACAATAATTAAAGTTCAACAATGCATTTTCAATGCTATTATATCTTAAAATGCATCAAAGTAATGTTGTAACTATAAACGTGTGTTTATTTCAACAATGAAAATAAACAATTAAATTTCATTTCGTAATATTATAACAATGAAAATATTGTTTTAAACAACGAAATTGATATCAGTCGATTCAGTGATTTTCATTTGTGTAATTTGCAAAAGGTTTTGGGAAGGATTTGAAAATGTGAGGAAATTTTTAAATAACAAATTTATTGTCAAAACCAACATAAAATATTTAAATATATTTCAACCAGCATCTACAAAATTATCACTGATTTCTTGAACTCTGTTCTTATTGTCTACAAAGCTTGAGGTTCATCATCTGGTAATTCGATGTATGGATTATAATCATTTGAACGAGGTTGAGTTGTTTTGTAGGTAGGAATCTCTTTTTCTGTTGAAATGGTAAAAACAAAGCTCTTTCGACTTCTGCAACGGCGAGACGTGCTCGTTTATGCATAGAAAGTAGATTTATTTGCAATAGCTTTGAAAGTGGTAAATAACTTATGATTTTCAAAGCTATTCCAAAAACAAATTCAGCAAATGAAATATTTCAGGATAATTTTCGAAAAAATTCAAAAATCAAATATTGCAATTGGACCTGTTAAGGGAAATATATGTTGAAGTCATCTAAACACTTCTCTAACAAATACATAGAAGAAACTTTCAAGCGCCACAAGAAAACACTAGACTTTCGAAGAAAACAAATAGTCCACGATAAGACTAAAGAAAGTTATCACAAATCACACAGAAAAAGAAGTAATGAAAATAATTGAACAACTAAAATGATGATTATATTTATCTGTACACTGTAATCCGACTTATTTGGGATTCCTTTGAAAGTGGTAAAGACGTTATGATTTAAAAATCTCCCAAAAATTAATTCAGCATATGAAATGTTTTGGAAAGGATTCGGAAATGAAGAAAATTTTTAAGTAACAAATTTATTATCAAAGCCAGTATAAAATGCTTAAATATAATTAAATGATTATGTAACAATATTTACGTGTTTAAAACAATAATTAAAGTTCAACAATGCATTTTCAATGCTATTATATCTTAAAATGCATCAAAGTAATGTTGTAACAATAAACGTGTGTTAATTTCAACAATGAAAATAAACAATTAAATTTCATTTCGTAATATTATAACAATGAAAATGTTGTTTTAAACAACGAAATTGATATAGGTCGATTCAGTGATTTTCATTTGTGTAATTTGCAAAAGGTTTTGGGAAGTATTTGAAAATGTGAGGAAATTTTTAAATAACAAATTTATTGTCAAAACCAACATAAAATATTTAAATATATTTCAACCAGCATCTACATAATTATCACTCATTTCTTGAACTCTGTTCTTATTGTCTACAAGGCTTGAGGGTCATCATCTGGTAATTCGATATATGGATTATAATCATTCGAAGGAGGTTGAGTTGTTTTGTATGTAGGAATCACTTTTTCTGTTGAAGTTGGTAAAAACAAAGCTCTTTCGACTTCTGTAACGGCGAGACGTGCTCGTATATGCATAGAAAGTAGATTTATTTGCAATAATTTTGAAAGTGGTAAATAACTTATGAATTTCAAAGCTATTCCAAAAACAAATTCAGCAAATGAAATATTTCAGGATAATTTTCGAAAAAATTCAAAAATCAAATATTGCAATTGGACCTGTTAAGGGAAATATATGTTGAACTCATCTAAACACTTCTCTAACAAATACATAGAAGAAACTTTCAAGCGCCACAAGAAAACACTAGACTTTCGAAGAAAACAAATAGCTTACAATAAGACTAAAGAAAGTTATCACAAATCACACAGAAAAAGACGTAATGAAAATAACTGAACAACTAAAATGATGATTATGTTTATCTCTTCACTTTAGTCCGATTTATTTGGGAATGCTTTGAAAGTGGTAAATAAGTTCTGATTTTCAAAGCTATCCCAAAAACTAATTCAGCAAATGAAATATTTCAGGATAATTTTCGAAAAAATACAAAAATCAAATATTGCAATTGAACCTGTTAAGGGAAATGTATGTTGAACTCATCTAAACACTTCTCTAACAAATACATAGAAGAAACTTTCAAGCGCCACAAGAAAACACTAGACTTTCGAAGAAAACAAATAGTCCACGATAAGACTAAAGAAAGTTATCACAAATCACACAGAAAAAGACGTAATGAAAATAATTGAACAACTAAAATGATGATTATATTTATATGTACACTGTAATCCGACTTATTTGGGATTCCTTTGAAAGTGGTAAAGACGTTATGATTTAAAAATCTCCCAAAAATTAATTCAGCATATGAAATGTTTTGGAAAGGATTCGGAAATGAAGAAAATTTTTAAGTAACAAATTTATTATCAAAACCAGTATAAAATATTTAAATATAATTAAATGATTATGTAACAATATTTACGTGTTTAAAACAATAATTAAAGCTCAACACTGCATTTTCAATGCTATTATATCTTAAAATGCATCAAAGTAATGTTGTAACAATAAACGTGTGTTTATTTCAACAATGAATATAAACAATTAAATTTCATTTCGTAATATTATAACAATGAAAATATTGTTTTAAACAACGAAATTGATATAGGTCGATTCAGTGATTTTCATTTGTGTAATTTGCAAAAGGTTTTGGGAAGGATTTGAAAATGTGAGGAAATTTTTAAATAACAAATTTATTGTCAAAACCAACATAAAATAGTTAAATATATTTCAACCAGCATCTACAAAATTATCACTGATTTCTTGAACTCTGTTCTTATTGTCTACAAAGCTTGAGGGTCATCATCTGGTAATTCAATGTATGGATTATAATCATTCGAAGGAGGTTGAGTTTTTTTGTAAGTAGGAATCTCTTTTTCTGTTAAAGTTGGTAAAAAAAAGCTCTTTCAACTTCTTCAACAGCGAGTCGTGCTCGTTTATGCGTAGAAAGTTGATTTTTTTGCGATCGCTTTGAAAGTCGTAAATAAGTTATGATTTTCAAAGCTATCCCAAAAATTAATTCAAAAACGAAATGTTTTTGGAAATTTTTTGAAAAATACCAAAATAAAATGTTACAATTGAACCTGTTAAGGAAAAAATTATGTTGAACTCATCCAAACTCTTATGTTACAAATACATAGAAGAAACTTTCAAGCGCCACAAGAAAACACCAGACTTTCGAAGAAAACAAATAGCTCCCAATAAGACTAAAGAAAGTTATCACAAATCACACAGAGAAACACGTAATGAAAATAACTGAACAACTAAAATGATGATTATGTTTATCTCTTCACTTTAGTCCGATTTATTTGGGATTGCTTTGAAAGTGGTAAATAAGTTCTGATTTTCAAAGCTATCCCAAAAACTAATTCAGCAAATGAAATATTTCAGGATAATTTTCGAAAAAATACAAAAATCAAATATTGCAATTGAACCTGTTAAGGGAAATTTATGTTGAACTCATCTAAACACTTCTGTAACAAATACATAGAAGATACTTTCAAGCGCCACAAGAAAACACTAGACTTTCGAAGAAAACAAATAGTCCACGATAAGACTAAAGAAAGTTATCACAAATCACACAGAAAAAGACGTAATGAAAATAATTGAACAACTAAAATGATGATTATATTTATCTGTACACTGTAATCCGACTTATTTGGGATTCCTTTGAAAGTGGTAAAGACGTTATGATTTGAAAATCTCCCAAAAATTAATTCAGCATATGAAATGCTTTGGAAAGGATTCGGAAATGAAGAAAATTTTTAAGTAACAAATTTATTATCAAAACCAGTATAAAATATTTAAATATAATTAAATGATTATGTAACAATATTTACGTGTTTAAAACAATAATTAAAGTTCAACAATGCATTTTCAATGCTATTATATCTTAAAATGCATCAAAGTAATGTTGTAACAATAAACGTGTGTTTATTTCAACAATGAAAATAAACAATTAAATTTCATTTCGTAATATTATAACAATGAAAATATTGTTTTAAACAACGAAATTGATATCAGTCGATTCAGTGATTTTCATTTGTGTAATTTGCAAAAGGTTTTGGGAAGGATTTGAAAATGTGAGGAAATTTTTAAATAACAAATTTATTGTCAAAACCAACATAAAATATTTAAATATATTTCAACCAGCATCTACAAAATTATCACTGATTTCTTGAACTCTGTTCTTATTGTCTACAAAGCTTGAGGGTCATCATCTGGTAATTCGATGTATGGATTATAATCATTTGAACGAGGTTGAGTTGTTTTGTAGGTAGGAATCTCTTTTTCTGTTGAAGTTGGTAAAAACAAAGCTCTTTCGACTTCTGCAACGGCGAGACGTGCTCGTTTATGCATAGAAAGTAGATTTATTTGCAATAGCTTTGAAAATGGTAAGTAACTTATGATTTTCAAAGCTATTCCAAAAACAAATTCAGCAAATGAAATATTTCAGGATAATTTTCGAAAAAATTCAAAAATCAAACATTGCAATTGGACCTGTTAAGGGAAATGTATGTTGAACTCATCTAAACACTTCTCTAACAAATACATAGAAGAAACTTTCAAGCGCCACAAGAAAACACTAGACTTTCGAAGAAAACAAATAGTCCACGATAAGACTAAAAAAAGTTATCACAAATCACACAGAAAAAGACGTAATGAAAATAATTGAACAACTAAAATGATGATTATATTTATCTGTACACTGTAATCCAACTTATTTGGGATTCCTTTGAAAGTGGTAAAGACGTTATGATTTAAAAATCTCCCAAAAATTAATTCAGCATAGGAAATGTTTTGGAAAGGATTCGGAAATGAAGAAAATTTTTAAGTAACAAATTTATTATCAAAACCAGTATAAAATGCTTAAACATAATTAAATGATTATGTAACAATATTTACGTGTTTAAAACAATAATTAAAGTTCAACAATGCATTTTCAATTCTATTATATCTTAAAATGCATCAAAGTAATGTTGTAACAATAAACGTGTGTTAATTTCAACAATGAAAATAAACAATTAAATTTCATTTCGTAATATTATAACAATGAAAATATAGTTTTAAACAACGAAATTGATATCAGTCGATTCAGTGATTTTCATTTGTGTAATTTGCAAAAGCTTTTGGGGAGGATTTGAAAATGTGAGGAAATTTTTAAATAACAAATTTATTGTCAAAAATAACATAAAATATTTAAATATATTTCAACCAGCATCTACAAAATTATCACAGATTTCTTGAACTCTGTTCTTATTGTCTACAAAGCTTGAGGGTCATCATCTGGTAATTCGATGTATGGATTATAATCATTTTAACGAGGTTGAGTTGTTTTGTAGGTAGGAATCTCTTTTTCTGTTGAAGTTGGTAAAAACAAAGCTCTTTCGACTTCTGCAACGGCGATACGTGCTCGTTTATGCATATAAAGTAGATTTATTTGCAATAGCTTTGAAAGTGGTAAATAACTTATGATTTTCAAAGCTGTTCCAAAAACAAATTCAGCAAATGAAATATTTCAGGATAATTTTCGAAAAAATTCAAAAATCAAATATTGCAATTGCACCTGCTAATGGAAATGTATGTTGAACTCATCTAAACACTTCTCTAACAAATACATAGAAGAAGCTTTCAAGCGCCACAAGAAAACATTAGACTTTCGAAGAAAACAAATAGTCCACGATAAGACTAAAGAAAGTTATCACAAATCACACAGAAAAAGACGTAATGAAAATAATTGAACAACTAAAATGATGATTATATTTATCTGTACACTGTAATCCGACTTATTTGGGATTCCTTTGAAAGTGGTAAAGACGTTATGATTTAAAAATCTCCCAAAAATTAATTCAGCATATGAAATGTTTTGGAAAGGATTCGGAAATGAAGAAAATTTTTAAGTAACAAATTTATTATCAAAACCAGTATAAAATATTTAAATATAATTAAATGATTATGTAACAATATTTACGTGTTTAAAACAATAATTAAAGTTCAACAATGAGTTTTCAATGCTATTATATCTTAAAATGCATCAAAGTAATGTTGTAACAATAAACGTGTGTTTATTTCAACAATGAAAATAAACAATTAAATTTCATTTCGTAATATTATAACAATGGAAATATTGTTTTAAACAACGAAATTGATATCAGTCGATTCAGTGATTTTCATTTGTGTAATTTGCAAAAGGTTTTGGGAAGGATTTGAAAATGTGAGGAAATTTTTAAATAACAAATTTATTGTCAAAACCAACATAAAATATTTAAATATATTTCAACCAGCATCTACAAAATTTTCACTGATTTCTTGAACTCTGTTCTTATTGTCTACAAAGCTTGAGGGTCATCATCTGGTAATTCGATGTATGGATTATAATCATTTGAACGAGGTTGAGTTGTTTTGTAGGTAGGAATCTCTTTTTCTGTTGAAGTTGGTAAAAACAAAGCTCTTTCGACTTCTGCAACGGCGAGACGTGCTCGTTTATGCATAGAAAGTAGATTTATTTGCAATAGCTTTGAAAGTGGTAAATAACTTATGATTTTCAAAGCTATTCCAAAAACAAATTCAGCAAATGAAATATTTCAGGATAATTTTCGAAAAAATTCAAAAATCAAATATTGCAATTGGACCTGTTAAGGGAAATGTATGTTGAACTCATCTAAACACTTCTCTAACAAATACATAGAAGAAACTTTCAAGCGCCACAAGAAAAAACTAGACTTTCGAAGAAAACAAATAGTCCACGATAAGACTAAAGAAAGTTATCACAAATCACACAGAAAAAGACGTAATGAAAATAATTGAACAACTAAAATGATGATTATATTTATCTGTACACTGTAATCCGACTTATTTGGGATTCCTTTGAAAGTGGTAAAGACGTTATGATTTAAAAATCTCCCAAAAATTAATTCAGCATATGAAATGTTTTGGAAAGGATTCGGAAATGAAGAAAATTTTTAAGTAACAAATTTATTATCAAAACCAGTATAAAATGTTTAAATATAATTAGATGATTATGTAACAATATTTACGTGTTTAAAACAATAATTAAAGTTCAACAATGCATTTTCAATGCTAATATATCTTAAAATGCATCAAAGTAATGTTATAACAATAAACGTATGTTTATTTCAACAATGAAAATAAACAATTACATTTCATTTCGTAATATTATAACAATGAAAATATTGTTTTAAACAACGAAATTGATATCAGTCGATTCCGTGATTTTCATTTGTGTAATTTGCAAAAGCTTTTGGAAAGGATTTGAAAATGTGAGGAAATTTTTAAATAACAAATTTATTGTCAAAACCAACATAAAATATTTAAATATATTTCAACCAGCATCTACAAAATTATCACTGATTTCTTGAACTCTGTTCTTATAGTCTACAAAGCTTGAGGGTCATCATCTGGTAATTCGATGTATGGATTATAATCATTCGAAGGAGGTTGAGTTTTTTTGTAAGTAGGAATCTCTTTTTCTGTTAAAGTTGGTAAAAAAAAGCTCTTTCGACTTCTTCAACAGCGAGTCGTGCTCGTTTATGCGTAGAAAATTGATTTATTTGCGATCGCTTTGAAAGTCGTAAATAAGTTATGATTTTCAAAGCTATCCCAAAAATTAATTCTAAAACGAAATGTTTTTGGAAATTTTTTGAAAAATACCAAAATAAAATATTACAATTGAACCTGTTAAGGAAAAAGTATGTTGAACTCATCCAAACTCTTATGTTACAAATACATAGAAGAAACTTTCAAGCGCCACAAGAAAACACCAGACTTTCGAAGAAAACAAATAGTCCACGATAAGACTAAAGAAAGTTATCACAAATCACACAGAAAAAGACGTAATGAAAATAATTGAACAACTAAAATGATGATTATATTTATCTGTACACTGTAATCCGGCTTATTTGGGATTCCTTTGAAAGTGGTAAAGACGTTATGATTTAAAAATCTCCCAAAAATTAATTCAGCATATGAAATGTTTTGGAAAGGATTCGGAAATGAAGAAAATTTTTAAGTAACAAATTTATTATCAAAACCAGTATAAAATGTTTAAATATAATTAAATGATTATGTAACAATATTTACGTGTTTAAAACAATAATTAAAGTTCAACAATGCATTTTCAATGCTATTATATCTTAATATGCATCAAAGTAATGTTGTAACAATAAACGTGTGTTAATTTCAACAATGAAAATAAACAATTAAATTTAATTTCGTAATATTATAACAATGAAAATATTGTTTTAAACAACGAAATTGATATAGGTCGATTCAGTGATTTTCATTTGTGTAATTTGCAAAAGGTTTTGCGAAGGATTTGAAAATGTGAGGAAATTTTTAAATAACAAATTTATTGTCAAAACCAACATAAAATATTTAAATATATTTCAACCAGCATCTACAAAATTATCACTCATTTCTTGAACTCTGTTCTTATTGTCTACAAAGCTTGAGGGTCATCATCTGGTAATTCGATGTATGGATTATAATCATTTGAACGAGGTTGAGTTGTTTTGTAGGTAGGAATCTCTTTTTCTGTTGAAGTTGGTAAAAACAAAGCTCTTTCGACTTCTGCAACGGCGAGACGTGCTCGTTTATGCATAGAAAGTAGATTTATTTGCATCAGCTTTGAAAGTGGTAAATAACTTATGATTTTCAAAGCTATTCCCAAAACAAATTCAGCAAATGAAATATTTCAGGATAATTTTCGAAAAAATTCAAAAATCAAATATTGCAATTGGACCTGTTAAGGGAAATATATGTTGAACTCATCTAAACACTTCTCTAACAAATACATAGAAGAAACTTTCAAGCGCCACAAGAAAACACTAGACTTTCGAAGAAAACAAATAGTCCACGATACGACTAAAGAAAGTTATCACAAATCACACAGAAAAAGAAGTAATGAAAATAATTGAACAACTAAAATGATGATTATATTTATCTGTACACTGTAATCCGACTTATTTGGGATTCCTTTGAAAGTGGTAAAGACGTTATGATTTAAAAATCTCCCAAAAATTAATTCAGCATATGAAATGTTTTGGAAAGGATTCGGAAATGAAGAAAATTTTTAAGTAACAAATTTATTATCAAAACCAGTATAAAATGCTTAAATATAATTAAATGATTATGTAACAATATTTACGTGTTTAAAACAATAATTAAAGTTCAACAATGCATTTTCAATGCTATTATATCTTAAAATGCATCAAAGTAATATTGTAACAATAAACGTGCGTTAATTTAAACAATGAAAATAAACAATTAAATTTCATTTCGTAATATTATAACAATGAAAATGTTGTTTTAAACAACGAAATTGATATAGGTCGATTCAGTGATTTTCATTTGTGTAATTTGCAAAAGGTTTTGGGAAGGATTTGAAAATGTGAGGAAATTTTTAAATAACAAATTTATTGTCAAAACCAACATAAAATATTTAAATATATTTCAACCAGCATCTACAAAATTATCACTCATTTCTTGAACTCTGTTCTTATTGTCTACAAAGCTTGAGGGTCATCATCTGGTAATTCGATGTATGGATTATAATCATTCGAAGGAGGTTGAGTTGTTTTGTATGTAGGAATCACTTTTTCTGTTGAAGTTGGTAAAAACAAAGCTCTTTCGACTTCTGTAACGGCGAGACGTGCTCGTATATGCATAGAAAGTAGATTTATTTGCAATAATTTTGAAAGTGGTAAATAACTTATGATTTTCAAAGCTATTCCAAAAACAAATTCAGCAAATGAAATATTTCAGGATAATTTTCGAAAAAATTCAAAAATCAAATATTGCAATTGGACCTGTTAAGGGAAATATATGTTGAACTCATCTAAACACTTCTCTAACAAATACATAGAAGAAACTTTCAAGCGCCACAAGAAAACACTAGACTTTCGAAGAAAACAAATAGCTCACAATAAGACTAAAGAAAGTTATCACAAATCACACAGAAAAAGACGTAATGAAAATAACTGAACAACTAAAATGATGATTATGTTTATCTCTTCACTTTAGTCCGATATATTTGTGAATGCTTTGAAAGTGGAAAATAAGTTCTGATTTTCAAAGCTATCCCAAAAACTATTTCAGTAAATGAAATATTTCAGGATAATTTTCGAAAAAATACAAAAATCAAATATTGCAATTGAACCTGTTAAGGGAAATTTATGTTGAACTCATCTAAACACTTCTGTAACAAATACATAGAAGATACTTTCAATCGCCACAAGAAAACACTAGACTTTCGAAGAAAACAAATAGTCCACGATAAGACTAAAGAAAGTTATCACAAATCACACAGAAAAAGACGTAATGAAAATAATTGAACAACTAAAATGATGATTATATTTATCTGTACACTGTAATCCGATATTTTTGGGATTCCTTTGAAAGTGGTAAAGACGTTATGATTTAAAAATCTCCCAAAAATTAATTCAGCATATGAAATGTTTTGGAAAGGATTCGGAAATGAAGAAAATTTTTAAGTAACAAATTTATTATCAAAACCAGTATAAAATATTTAAATATAATTAAATGATTATGTAACAATATTTACGTCTTTAAAACAATAATTAAAGTTCAACAATGCATTTTCAATGCTATTATATCTTAAAATGCATCAAAGTAATGTTGTAACAATAAACGTGTGTTTATTTCAACAATGAAAATAAACAATTAAATTTCATTTCGTAATATTATAACAATGAAAATATTGTTTTAAACAACGAAATTGATATCAGTCGATTCAGTGATTTTCATTTGTGTAATTTGCAAAAGGTTTTGGGAAGGATTTGAAAATGTGAGGAAATTTTTAAATAACAAATTTATTGTCAAAACCAACATAAAATATTTAAATATATTTCAACCAGCATCTACAAAATTATCACTGATTTCTTGAACTCTGTTCTTATTGTCTACAAAGCTTGAGGGTCATCATCTGGTAATTCGATGTATGGATTATAATCATTTGAACGAGGTTGAGTTGTTTTGTAGTTAGGAATCTCTTTTTCTGTTGAAATGGTAAAAACAAAGCTCTTTCGACTTCTGCAACGGCGAGACGTGCTCGTTTATGCATAGAAAGTAGATTTATTTGCAATAGCTTTGAAAGTGGTAAATAACTTATGATTTTCAAAGCTATTCCAAAAACAAATTCAGCAAATGAAATATTTCAGGATAATTTTCGAAAAAATTCAAAAATCAAATATTGCAATTGGACCTGTTAAGGGAAATATATGTTGAAGTCATCTAAACACTTCTCTAACAAATACATAGAAGAAACTTTCAAGCGCCACAAGAAAACACTAGACTTTCGAAGAAAACAAATAGTCCACGATAAGACTAAAGAAAGTTATCACAAATCACACAGAAAAAGACGTAATGAAAATAATTGAACAACTAAAATGATGATTATATTTATATGTACACTGTAATCCGACTTATTTGGGATTCCTTTGAAAGTGGTAAAGACGTTATGATTTAAAAATCTCCCAAAAATTAATTCAGCATATGAAATGTTTTGGAAAGGATTCGGAAATGAAGAAAATTTTTAAGTAACAAATTTATTATCAAAACCAGTATAAAATATTTAAATATAATTAAATGATTATGTAACAATATTTACGTGTTTAAAACAATAATTAAAGCTCAACACTGCATTTTCAATGCTATTATATCTTAAAATGCATCAAAGTAATGTTGTAACAATAAACGCGTGTTTATTTCAACAATGAATATAAACAATTAAATTTCATTTCGTAATATTATAACAATGAAAATATTGTTTTAAACAACGAAATTGATATAGGTCGATTCAGTGATTTTCATTTGTGTAATTTGCAAAAGGTTTTGGGAAGGATTTGAAAATGTGAGGAAATTTTTAAATAACAAATTTATTGTCAAAAATAACATAAAATATTTAAATATATTTCAACCAGCATCTACAAAATTATCACTGATTTCTTGAACTCTGTTCTTATTGTCTACAAAGCTTGAGGGTCATCATCTGGTAATTCGATGTATGGATTATAATCATTTGAACGAGGTTGAGTTGTTTTGTAGGTAGGAATCTCTTTTTCTGTTGAAGTTGGTAAAAACAAAGCTCTTTCGACTTCTGTAACGGCAAGACGTGCTCGTATATGCATAGAAAGTAGATTTATTTGCAATAATTTTGAAAGTGGTAAATAACTTATGATTTTCAAAGCTATTCCAAAAACAAATTCAGCAAATGAAATATTTCAGGATAATTTTCGAAAAAATTCAAAAATCAAATATTGCAATTGGACCTGTTAAGGGAAATATATGTTGAACTCATCTAAACACTTCTCTAACAAATACATAGAAGAAACTTTCAAGCGCCACAAGAAAACACTAGACTTTCGAAGAAAACAAATAGCTCACAATAAGACTAAAGAAAGTTATCACAAATCACACAGAAAAAGACGTAATGAAAATAACTGAACAACTAAAATGATGATTATGTTTATCTCTTCACTTTAGCCCGATTTATTTGGGAATGCTTTGAAAGTGGTAAATAAGTTCTGATTTTCAAAGCTATCGCAAAAACTAATTCAGCAAATGAAATATTTCAGGATAATTTTCGAAAAAATACAAAAATCAAATATTGCAATTGAACCTGTTAAGGGAAATTTATGTTGAACTCATCTAAACACTTCTGTAACAAATACATAGAAGATACTTTCAAGCGCCACAAGAAAACACTAGACTTTCGAAGAAAACAAATAGTCCACGATAAGACTAAAGAAAGTTATCACAAATCACACAGAAAAAGACGTAATGAAAATAATTGAACAACTAAAATGATGATTATATTTATCTGTACACTGTAATCCGACTTATTTGGGATTCCTTTGAAAGTGGTAAAGACGTTATGATTTAAAAATCTCCCAAAAATTAATTCAGCATATGAAATGTTTTGGAAAGGATTCGGAAATGAAGAAAATTTTTAAGTAACAAATTTATTATCAAAACCAGTATAAAATATTTAAATATAATTAAATGATTATGTAACAATATTTACGTCTTTAAAACAATAATTAAAGTTCAACAATGCATTTTCAATGCTATTATATCTTAAAATGCATCAAAGTAATGTTGTAACAATAAACGTGTGTTTATTTCAACAATGAAAATAAACAATTAAATTTCATTTCGTAATATTATAACAATGAAAATATTGTTTTAAACAACGAAATTGATATCAGTCGATTCAGTGATTTTCATTTGTGTAATTTGCAAAAGGTTTTGGGAAGGATTTGAAAATGTGAGGAAATTTTTAAATAACAAATTTATTGTCAAAACCAACATAAAATATTTAAATATATTTCAACCAGCATCTACAAAATTATCACTGATTTCTTGAACTCTGTTCTTATTGTCTACAAAGCTTGAGGGTCATCATCTGGTAATTCGATGTATGGATTATAATCATTCGAAGGAGGTTGAGTTTTTTTGTAAGTAGGAATCTCTTTTTCTGTTAAAGTTGGTAAAAAAAAAGCTCTTTCGACTTCTTCTCCAGCGAGTCGTGCTCGTTTATGCGTAGAAAGTTGATTTATTTGCGATCGCTTTGAAAGTCGTAAATAAGTTATGATTTTCAAAGCTATCCCAAAAATTAATTCAAAAACGAAATGTTTTTGGAAATTTTTTGAAAAATACCAAAATAAAATATTACAATTGAACCTGTTAAGGAAAAAATTATGTTGAACTCATCCAAACTCTTATGTTACAAATACATAGAAGAAACTTTCAAGCGCCACAAGAAAACACTAGACTTCCGAAGAAAACAAATAGCTCACAATAAGACTAAAGAAAGTTATCACAAATCACACAGAAAAAGACGTAATGAAAATAACTGAACAACTAAAATGATGATTATGTTTATCTCTTCACTTTAGTCCGATTTATTTGGGATTGCTTTGAAAGTGGTAAATAAGTTCTGATTTTCAAAGCTATCCCAAAAACTAATTCAGCAAATGAAATATTTCAGGATAATTTTCGAAAAAATACAAAAATCAAATATTGCAATTGAACCTGTTAAGGGAAATTTATGTTGAACTCATCTAAACACTTCTGTAACAAATACATAGAAGAAACTTTCAAGCGCCACAAGAAAACACTAGACTTTCGAAGAAAACAAATAGTCCACGATAAGACTAAAGAAAGTTATCACAAATCACACAGAAAAAGACGTAATGAAAATAATTGAACAACTAAAATGATGATGATATTTATCTGTACACTGTAATCCAACTTATTTGGGATTCCTTTGAAAGTGGTAAAGACGTTATGATTTAAAAATCTCCCAAAAATTAATTCAGCATATGAAATGTTTTGGAAAGGATTCGGAAATGAAGAAAATTTTTAAGTAACAAATTTATTATCAAAACCAGTATAAAATGCTTAAACATAATTAAATGATTATGTAACAATATTTACGTGTTTAAAACAATAATTAAAGTTCAACAATGCATTTTCAATTCTATTATATCTTAAAATGCATCAAAGTAATGTTGTAACAATAAACGTGTGTTAATTTCAACAATGAAAATAAACAATTAAATTTCATTTCGTAATATTATAACAATGAAAATATAGTTTTAAACAACGAAATTGATATCAGTCGATTCAGTGATTTTCATTTGTGTAATTTGCAAAAGCTTTTGGGGAGGATTTGAAAATGTGAGGAAATTTTTAAATAACAAATTTATTGTCAAAAATAACATAAAATATTTAAATATATTTCAACCAGCATCTACAAAATTATCACTGATTTCTTGAACTCTGTTCTTATTGTCTACAAAGCTTGAGGGTCATCATCTGGTAATTCGATGTATGGATTATAATCATTTGAACGAGGTTGAGTTGTTTTGTAGGTAGGAATCTCTTTTTCTGTTGAAGTTGGTAAAAACAAAGCTCTTTCGACTTCTGCAACGGCGATACGTGCTCGTTTATGCATATAAAGTAGATTTATTTGCAATAGCTTTGAAAGTGGTAAATAACTTATGATTTTCAAAGCTATTCCAAAAACAAATTCAGCAAATGAAATATTTCAGGATAATTTTCGAAAAAATTCAAAAATCAAATATTGCAATTGGACCTGTTAAGGGAAATATATGTTGAACTCATCTAAACACTTCTCTAACAAATACATAGAAGAAACGTTCAAGCGCCACAAGAAAACACTAGACTTTCGAAGAAAACAAATAGTCCACGATAAGACTAAAGAAAGTTATCACAAATCACACAGAAAAAGACGTAATGAAAATAATTGAACAAATAAAATGATGATTATATTTATCTGTACACTGTAATCCGACTTATTTGGGATTCCTTTGAAAGTGGTAAAGACGTTATGATTTAAAAATCTAACAAAAATTAATTCAGCATATGAAATGTTTTGGAAAGGATTCGGAAATGAAGAAAATTTTTAAGTAACAAATTTATTATCAAAACCAGTATAAAATGCTTAAATATAATTAAATGAATATGTAACAATATTTACGTGTTTAAAACAATAATTAAAGTTCAACAATGCATTTTCAATGCTATTATATCTTAAAATGTTTCAAAGTAATGTTGTAACAATAAACGTGTGTTAATTTCAACAATGAAAATAAACAATTAAATTTCATTTCGTAATATTATAACAATGAAAATATAGTTTTAAACAACGAAATTGATATCAGTCGATTCAGTGATTTTCATTTGTGTAATTTGCAAAAGGTTTTGGGAAGGATTTGAAAATGTGAGGAAATTTTTAAATAACAAATTTATTGTCAAAACCAACATAAAATATTTATATATATTTCAACCAGCATCTACAAAAATATCACTGATTTCTTGAACTCTGTTCTTATTGTCTACAAAGCTTGAGGGTCATCATCTGGTAATTCGATGTATGGATTATAATCATTTGAACGAGGTTGAGTTGTTTTGTAGGTAGGAATCTCTTTTTCTGTTGAAGTTGGTAAAAACAAAGCTCTTTCGACTTCTGCAACGGCGATACGTGCTCGTTTATGCATATAAAGTAGATTTATTTGCAATAGCTTTGAAAGTGGTAAATAACTTATGATTTTCAAAGCTATTCCAAAAACAAATTCAGCAAATGAAATATTTCAGGATAATTTTCGAAAAAATTCAAAAATCAAATATTGCAATTGAACCTGTTAAGGGAAATTTATGTTGAACTCATCTAAACACTTCTGTAACAAATACATAGAAGAAACTTTCAAGCGCCACAAGAAAACACTAGACTTTCGAAGAAAACAAATAGTCCACGATAAGACTAAAGAAAGTTATCACAAATCACACAGAAAAAGACGTAATGAAAATAATTGAACAACTAAAATGATGATGATATCTATCTGTACACTGTAATCCAACTTATTTGGGATTCCTTTGAAAGTGGTAAAGACGTTATGATTTAAAAATCTCCCAAAAATTAATTCAGCATATGAAATGTTTTGGAAAGGATTCGGAAATGAAGAAAATTTTTAAGTAACAAATTTATTATCAAAACCAGTATAAAATGCTTAAACATAATTAAATGATTATGTAACAATATTTACGTGTTTAAAACAATAATTAAAGTTCAACAATGCATTTTCAATTCTATTATATCTTAAAATGCATCAAAGTAATGTTGTAACAATAAACGTGTGTTAATTTCAACAATGAAAATAAACAATTAAATTTCATTTCGTAATATTATAACAATGAAAATATAGTTTTAAACAACGAAATTGATATCAGTCGATTCAGTGATTTTCATTTGTGTAATTTGCAAAAGCTTTTGGGGAGGATTTGAAAATGTGAGGAAATTTTTAAATAACAAATTTATTGTCAAAAATAACATAAAATATTTAAATATATTTCAACCAGCATCTACAAAATTATCACTGATTTCTTGAACTCTGTTCTTATTGTCTACAAAGCTTGAGGGTCATCATCTGGTAATTCGATGTATGGATTATAATCATTTGAACGAGGTTGAGTTGTTTTGTAGGTAGGAATCTCTTTTTCTGTTGAAGTTGGTAAAAACAAAGCTCTTTCGACTTCTGCAACGGCGATACGTGCTCGTTTATGCATATAAAGTAGATTTATTTGCAATAGCTTTGAAAGTGGTAAATAACTTATGATTTTCAAAGCTATTCCAAAAACAAATTCAGCAAATTAAATATTTCAGGATAATTTTCGAAAAAATTCAAAAATCAAATATTGCAATTGGACCTGTTAAGGGAAATATATGTTGAACTCATCTAAACACTTCTCTAACAAATACATAGAAGAAACTTTCAAGCGCCACAAGAAAACACTAGACTTTCGAAGAAAACAAATAGTCCACGATAAGACTAAAGAAAGTTATCACAAATCACACAGAAAAAGACGTAATGAAAATAATTGAACAAATAAAATGATGATTATATTTATCTGTACACTGTAATCCGACTTATTTGGGATTCCTTTGAAAGTGGTAAAGACGTTATGATTTAAAAATCTCCCAAAAATTAATTCAGCATATGAAATGTTTTGGAAAGGATTCGGAAATGAAGAAAATTTTTAAGTAACAAATTTATTATCAAAACCAGTATAAAATGCTTAAATATAATTAAATGAATATGTAACAATATTTACGTGTTTAAAACAATAATTAAAGTTCAACAATGCATTTTCAATGCTATTATATCTTAAAATGTTTCAAAGTAATGTTGTAACAATAAACGTGTGTTTATTTCAACAATGAAAATAAACAATTAAATTTCATTTCGTAATATTATAACAATGAAAATATTGTTTTAAACAACGAAATTGATATCAGTCGATTCAGTGATTTTCATTTGTGTAATTTGCAAAAGGTTTTGGGAAGGATTTGAAAATGTGAGGAAATTTTTAAATAACAAATTTATTGTCAAAACCAACATAAAATATTTAAACATATTTCATCCAGCATCTACAAAATTATCACTGATTTCTTGAACTTTGTTCTTATTGTCTACAAAGCTTGAGGGTCATCATCTGGTAATTCGATGTATGGATTATAATCATTTGAACGAGGTTGAGTTGTTTTGTAGGTAGGAATCTCTTTTTCTGTTGAAATGGTAAAAACAAAGCTCTTTCGACTTCTGCAACGGCGAGACGTGCTCGTTTATGCATAGAAAGTAGATTTATTTGCAATAGCTTTGAAAGTGGTAAATAACTTATGATTTTCAAAGCTATTCCAAAAACAAATTCAGCAAATGAAATATTTCAGGATAATTTTCGAAAAAATACAAAAATCAAATATTGCAATTGAACCTGTTAAGGGAATTTTATGTTGAACTCATCTAAACACTTCTGTAACAAATACATAGAAGAAACTTTCAAGCGCCACAAGAAAACACTAGACTTTCGAAGAAAACAAATAGTCCACGATAAGACTAAAGAAAGTTATCACAAATCACACAGAAAAAGACGTAATGAAAATAATTGAACAACTAAAATGATGATTATATTTATCTGTACACTGTAATCCAACTTATTTGGGATTCCTTTGAAAGTGGTAAAGACGTTATGATTTAAAAATCTCCCAAAAATTAATTCAGCATATGAAATGTTTTGGAAAGGATTCGGAAATGAAGAAAATTTTTAAGTAACAAATTTATTATCAAAACCAGTATAAAATGCTTAAACATAATTAAATGATTATGTAACAATATTTACGTGTTTAAAACAATAATTAAAGTTCAACAATGCATTTTCAATTCTATTATATCTTAAAATGCATCAAAGTAATGTTGTAACAATAAACGTGTGTTAATTTCAACAATGAAAATAAACAATTAAATTTCATTTCGTAATATTATAACAATGAAAATATAGTTTTAAACAACGAAATTGATATCAGTCGATTCAGTGATTTTCATTTGTGTAATTTGCAAAAGCTTTTGGGGAGGATTTGAAAATGTGAGGAAATTTTTAAATAACAAATTTATTGTCAAAAATAACATAAAATATTTAAATATATTTCAACCAGCATCTACAAAATTATCACTGATTTCTTGAACTCTGTTCTTATTGTCTACAAAGCTTGAGGGTCATCATCTGGTAATTCGATGTATGGATTATAATCATTTGAACGAGGTTGAGTTGTTTTGTAGGTAGGAATCTCTTTTTCTGTTGAAGTTGGTAAAAACAAAGCTCTTTCGACTTCTGCAACGGCGATACGTGCTCGTTTATGCATATAAAGTAGATTTATTTGCAATAGCTTTGAAAGTGGTAAATAACTTATGATTTTCAAAGCTATTCCAAAAACAAATTCAGCAAATGAAATATTTCAGGATAATTTTCGAAAAAATTCAAAAATCAAATATTGCAATTGGACCTGTTAAGGTAAATGTATGTTGAACTCATCTAAACACTTCTCTAAAAAATACATAGAAGAAACTTTCAAGCGCCACAAGAAAACACTAGACTTTCGAAGAAAACAAATAGTCCACGATAAGACTAAAGAAAGTTATCACAAATCACACAGAAAAGGACGTAATGAAAATAATTGAACAAATAAAATGATGATTATATTTATCTGTACACTGTAATCCGACTTATTTGGGATTCCTTTGAAAGTGGTAAAGACGTTATGATTTAAAAATCTCCCAAAAATTAATTCAGCATATGAAATGTTTTGGAAAGGATTCGGAAATGAAGAAAATTTTTAAGTAACAAATTTATTATCAAAACCAGTATAAAATGCTTAAATATAATTAAATGAATATGTAACAATATTTACGTGTTTAAAACAATAATTAAAGTTCAACAATGCATTTTCAATGCTATTATATCTTAAAATGCTTCAAAGTAATGTTGTAACAATAAACGTGTGTTTATTTCAACAATGAAAATAAACAATTAAATTTCATTTCGTAATATTATAACAATGAAAATATTGTTTTAAACAACGAAATTGATATCAGTCGATTCAGTGATTTTCATTTGTGTAATTTGCAAAAGGTTTTGGGAAGGATTTGAAAATGTGAGGAAATTTTTAAATAACAAATTTATTGTCAAAACCAACATAAAATATTTATATATATTTCAACCAGCATCTACAAAAATATCACTGATTTCTTGAACTCTGTTCTTATTGTCTACAAAGCTTGAGGGTCATCATCTGGTAATTCGATGTATGGATTATAATCATTTGAACGAGGTTGAGTTGTTTTGTAGGTAGGAATCTCTTTTTCTGTTGAAATGGTAAAAACAAAGCTCTTTCGACTTCTGCAACGGCGAGACGTGCTCGTTTATGCATAGAAAGTAGATTTATTTGCAATAGCTTTGAAAGTGGTAAATAACTTATGATTTTCAAAGCTATTCCAAAAACAAATTCAGAAAATGAAATATTTCAGGATAATTTTCGAAAAAGTTTAAAAATCAAATATTGCAATTGGACCTTTTAAGGGAAATGTATGTTGAACTCATCTAAATACTTCTCTAACAAATACATAGAAGAAACTTTCAAGCGCCACAAGAAAACACTAGACTTTCGAAGAAAACAAATAGTCCACGATAAGACTAAAGAAAGTTATCACAAATCACACAGAAAAAGACGTAATGAAAATAATTGAACAACTAAAATGATGATTATATTTATCTGTACACTGTAATTCGACTTATTTGGGATTCCTTTGAAAGTGGTAAAGACGTTATGATTTAAAAATCTCCCCAGAATTAATTCAGCATATGAAATGTTTTGGAAAGGATTCGGAAATGAAGAAAATTTTTAGGTAACAAATGTATTATCAAAACCAGTATAAAATATTTAAATATAATTAAATGATTATGTAACAATATTTACGTCTTTAAAACAATAATTAAAGTTCAACGATGCATTTTCAATGCTATTATATCTTAAAATGCATCAAAGTAATGTTGTAACAATAAACGTGTGTTTATTTCAACAATGAAATTAAACAATTAAATTTCATTTCGTAACATTATAACAATGAAAATATTGTTTTAAACAACGAAAGTGATATCAGTCGATTCAGTGATTTTCATTTGTGTAATTTGCAAAAGGTTTTGGGAAGGATTTGAAAATGTGAGGAAATTTTTAAATAAGAAATTTATTGTCAAAACCAACATAAAATATTTAAATATATTTCAACCAGCATCTACAAAATTATCACTGATTTCTTGAACTCTGTTCTTATTGTCTACAAAAGCTTGAGTGTCATCATCTGGTAATTCGATGTATGGATTATAATCATTCGAAGGAGGTTGAGTTTTTTGTAAGTAGGAATCTCTTTTTCTGTTAAAGTTGGTAAAAAAAAAGCTCTTTCGACTTCTTCAACAGCGAGTCGTGCTCTTTTATGTGTAGAAAGTTGATTTATTTGCGATCGCTTTGAAAGTCGTAAATAAGTTATGATTTTCAAAGCTATCCCAAAAATTAATTCAAAAACGAAATGTTTTTGGAAATTTTTCGAAAAATACCAAAATAAAATATTACAATTGAACATGTTAAGGAAAAAATTATGTTGAACTCATCCAAACTCTTATGTTACAAATACATAGAAGAAACTTTCAAGCGCCACAAGAAAACACTAGACTTCCGAAGAAAACAAATAGCTCACAATAAGACTAAAGAAAGTTATCACAAATCACACAGAAAAAGACGTAATGAAAATAACTGAACAACTAAAATGATGATTATGTTTATCTCTTCACTTTAGTCCGATTTATTTGGGAATGCTTTGAAAGTGGTAAATAAGTTCTGATTTTCAAAGCTATCGCAAAAACTAATTCAGCAAATGAAATATTTCAGGATAATTTTCGAAAAAATACAAAAATCAAATATTGCAATTGAACCTGTTAAGGGAAATTTATGTTGAACTCATCTAAACACTTCTGTAACAAATACATAGAAGATACTTTCAAGCGCCACAAGAAAACACTAGACTTTCGAAGAAAACAAATGGTCCACGATAAGACTAAAGAAAGTTATCACAAATCACACAGAAAAAGACGTAATGAAAATAATTGAACAACTAAAATGATGATTATATTTATCTGTACACTGTAATCCGATATTTTTGGGATTCCTTTGAAAGTGGTAAAGACGTTATGATTTAAAAATCTCCCAAAAATTAATTCAGCATATGAAATGTTTTGGAAAGGATTCGGAAATGAAGAAAATTTTTAAGTAACAAATTTATTATCAAAACCAGTATAAAATATTTAAATATAATTAAATGATTATGTAACAATATTTACGTCTTTAAAACAATAATTAAAGTTCAACAATGCATTTTCAATGCTATTATATCTTAAAATGCATCAAAGTAATGTTGTAACAATAAACGTGTGTTTATTTCAACAATGAAAATAAACAATTAAATTTCATTTCGTAATATTATAACAATGAAAATATTGTTTTAAACAACGAAATTGATATCAGTCGATTCAGTGATTTTCATTTGTGTAATTTGCAAAAGGTTTTGGGAAGGATTTGAAAATGTGAGGAAATTTTTAAATAACAAATTTATTGTCAAAACCAACATAAAATATTTAAATATATTTCAACCAGCATCTACAAAATTATCACTGATTTCTTGAACTCTGTTCTTATTGTCTACAAAGCTTGAGGGTCATCATCTGGTAATTCGATGTATGGATTATAATCATTCGAAAGAGGATGAGTTGTTTTGTAGGTAGGAATCTCTTTTTCTGTTGAAGTTGGTAAAAACAAAATCTCTTTCCACTTCTGCAACGGCGAGACGTGCTCGTTTATGCATAGAAAGTAGATTTATTTGCAATTAGTCCGTAGGGCAAGCAAGCATATCGTTCAAGTTCGTTTGCCATATCACGCAACTAAGTGATTTTTTGAAAATGAGTTTATCTTGATGTTTCTTTTCTAAATTTACAATGTTCCCCAACCAAACCGTGCACATTAATTTGTAATTCTTACAGAAAAATGTCCATTTTAGCTGTTATTATACGATAATTTGTGTTAAACATAAAAGCCAACAGATGGCGCTGCAAGAAAATTTTATTTTTTTAATGTAAAAAGTAAAGGTTTATTTATGAAGTTAAATGCGTTTTTATTTACTTTTTTTTATCAATTAATAATAATTCATGGAAATAATATTATTTAAATGGGTCTTTAAATATATTTTGCGTTTTGTTAGTCGTATTCTTCGATTTGTTTGTAAACAAGCGTAATGGCGGCCTCCATGGTATGCTGCATACATCTGGTTGAAAATTTAAATGATTCTAAAATCACAAGTTTTTCGGAGAAAAGTCTTGATAAAATTCTTCACTCGCAATCTGAATGGATTAGTTTAGATGGGGAAGAAAAAACCGTGGCTGAAAACCTTAGTAAGTTTGAATTAAAAGTCTCGTCCAGGGCTCGAAATGGAAAAATCCACGAACCGGAACGCTATTTCAAAATTATTGGTGACTACTTTTCTTTTCCCCCTTTTTTTTTTTTTTTTTTTTTTTTTTTATTCTTTTGAAGTACAGTAAAGTCCCGACTTTCCGCTTTAACCGAGTTATTTTCTTCTGATGGACTGATAACTTCCATTATTATGAAACAGTCATTATAAATGAAGTGTTCGATGAAGATGAAAGAGCAGCATAAAAAGTTCGAACTCTGAGTTTCTGGTCAGAATGGGAAAATCTCGCCATATATATATTTTTTTAATTATGGCCATTTTTTTCCTATTCTGACCAGAAAATCAGAGTTCTAACTTTTTACGCTGCTCTTTCATCTTCATCGAACACTTCATTTATAATGACTGTTTCATAATAATGGAAGCTATCAGTCCATCAGAAGAAAGTGATCCATTCCAAAGGTATAAGTTCGATTGAAAAAAAAAAACAGTTTCATTCCCCGTTTTTCTTAAATGTAACGGAAATGTACATCAAAGAAATGTTACTAATACCATAAAAATTAATGAATGAAGTGAAAATTTATATTTCATCTCCTTAGAGGGTGTCGATTTGTGTAAATCCGGTACATACGAGTTTTTTATCTTATCGGAGGAGAGCTTAGTCCATATTAACCCGGATAATTGGGACTTTACCGTATAGCAAATTTGTATTTACCCGTAGAAAAACCAATTTAAAAAAAATGCATTCAAGATTCTAAATAATTAGAAAAAAAACGTTACAGAGTGCATAGTAAGCTATATGTATAAAACTGTAATAATATTTTTTAATAATTCCACGAACCGGAAATATATTTTCCATACTTTCACGAACCGGAACAATGTTTTCCATACTTTCACGAACCGGATCAATATTTGTCACAATTTCACAAACCGGAACATCGTTCCGTTTTGCTCCAGTACATTTCGAGCCCTGGTCTCGTCAAATATCGGTTATCATAGACAATGTTACATGCGTTTTACTGACAAAAGTAAAATTCAAAAAGCCAAAAAACGCACAGAAAGCAAAAGATATAATGAAAATATAAATAGTTCAGTGACAAGTCGATTAAATTGCCGTTCAGGATTTCGAAAATCAGCAAATACTGGTGTATTTCCTGACATATGTGTGATATGTAGGAAAGAACAATATGTCACTGAAAAACTTAGTCTTAAACGCAAAAGAGAGATACTTTTGCAGTGTTTAACAGAAAATGCAAGTGTGTCTTTGCAGAAATCGCCGGAATTCATGAACGATAGCATTAGAAACTCATATTGATGGAATAGATTGTATATATTTTATCGAAGTTGCTACTTAAATTACACATCCATATTAAAAAGAAATGGCAACGAAGTTTTTCAGGGTGCACCTCATCAGTTATTTAACTCATATAAAATGTTTTGTGATATTGTTATTGAACGCAGAATTATTAACTGTGGAGAAATACTAAATAATGAATAAATTACTAAAACTTTTCAAAAATATTATGACAAAAAATGAAGAAAATACAGATATTAATGTTGATAATCGTCAGTTAAAATGGCTCCTTCGAGATTATCCTCAAATTATATTTGTGAAACCTAGGCAGCGTAATATGTCAGAGCTTGTTCTATGTCAATCTAGCGATAAAGAAGCTGTAATTTTTCAGGAAGCAATAGAGACAACAACTGATTCACAGAGCGAAGGAGAGGAATTTATTCCTCCAAAAATTAGTAATTATAGGGAAGAAATGCTTGAAATTTATAATTCCGCTAAGCATATAAAAAAAATTAATTGAAGAGTCTCCATCATTAAACTGCCCATGGCCTACTACAGCAGAAAATTTTTCCAGCTGCTTTAGGTATGATTCCGAATTTACTTTTTAACTTCATAGCATGGTGTTCAGGAATAACCGATGACATAGAATTTGAGAAAAAAGTTGATATTCCAGAAAATCTACAAAAAAATATTGCTTCTATTTCTCAAGACATTATATATTTTTCTTCTAAAGGTAAAAAACAAACCCCGAAACATTTATCCTTGGCTATGGCTATTAGACATTTAACTGGATCTGCTAAAATAGTAAATTTATTAAATGGCTTGGGACATTGTATCTCACATACTGTTCTTCTAGAATACGACACAGCGCTTGCACAAATGCAGCTAGAGGCTATTAATATGCTCCCTCTTGGTATTAAAAAAAAGAATTTTACAACTCTTGTGTGGGATAATATTGATTTTAATGAAGAAACTTGAAACTGCATTCAAACTGAAAGGTAAAGTGAAAGCTTTAAACCTAATGAAAAGCTCAGCGAGTTATATAAATGCATTTCGGCAACTTGGTGTTGATTGAGACATAAATTCAGAACTTGTTTCCACTTTAGAAAAATTTGTATGTTCTCTATATGGACAGGAAACATGTGATAATGTGAATGATGCGCGATATGCAGTATTCAAATTAAAGTTTAGAACTGATACGGTATTGGCACCAAATTGTGATGCACTTCGTTACCATATAAAGCGTGCAAACTACCAGGCTTGCATTTATAGAAGATGCTTGCAAACTAATGTAGTTGTTCCTAGTCCACATAGTTATGGCTGGATAATAAGTGAAAATAATCTGCAAATACAGTGGTATAATCAACCATGTACTTCAGAAATGCTATTAAAAAAATTTTCATGCTGCTGCAAAAAAGCAAGTTGCCTGTCCAACAAATGCTCCTGTAAAAGACGTGATATGCTGTGTTCGGAATGGTGTTCTTGTGCTGAAAACTGCGAGAGTAAAAAAAAATAAATAATGATAGTGTTTCACGATTATATATCAGAAAATGAAAGTGATAATGATTTGGATTATTAGTAAATTTAAAAGTATTATTAGTATTAAAACTATTTATTAGTAACGTTTAAAAGTGGAAAGGAAGTGTTTTGATTTAAAAATTAAGAATTTTCACATAGCTTTTATGAAATATTGCAACAGCTTTTATGAAATTTGTAAAATATATGCAGCTATTTTTTAATCTCATTTATGTGTACATACTATTTAAAAAATAAGATTATGTATGCCAATAATTTAATATAAAAATTAAAATAGCTATTTTGGAATATTGATTTTTTTTTTTTTGGGGGGGGGGGGTAAAAAAAACAAAAGTGTCATTCCATGTCACGTGTGGGACAGCTTTTCTATATATTTCTGCTGTTTTAACAATGTTATTATATCTTCAAATTAAAACATCCATGTTAATAGGAAAATCTAGAGTTTTTTGTCATTTTTAATGTATAGTTTGTGTTTTAACAACAGTCTATAGATGTAGGTATTTATGTAAATGTCACTCGCACGATATTTTGTCCATTTTTCATGGAATGACACTGGAAAGGGCAGATTACTTAGGTCCAGTATTTATAATGTGGAGATTTTTATTATCTATTATTTTTGTTATTTATTTATTATTAAAAATGGGTAACTTACTAAAGTTTAGGGTTTAAAATGTGGAAATTTTTAAACCTATAAAATGGCCATTCCAGGTCATGTGTGAAACAGCTTTTCTACATATTTCTGCTATTTTAACAATGTTATTGTATCCTCAAATTAAAACAACTATGCTAATATGAAAATATAAGTTATTTTGTTAATTTTAATGTATAGTTTATATTTTAACAACTTATAAGTTAATAAATATAGGTATTTATGTAAGCGTCACGTGCAGGACATTTTGCCCGTTTCTCATGGAATTGCCCCAAAACAAATTATGCGCAACTATTTTGGGGGGAACACTGTATTTTTGTCATCTATGTGTATCAACTGTTTATAAAGCAATATTAAATGAATGCTAATATTTTAATATAATATTTAAAAGTATTAAAATGCTTCTTTTTTTTTATAAATATTGCAATAAATCTTAAGTTTTTGGCTTGTAAAAAAATTATTGGCCACTATTTTTGGGAGAATACTGTATTTTTGTCATCTATGTGTATCAACTGTTTATAAAGCAATATTAAATAAAAGCAAATATTTTAATATAACAATTAAAAGCATTAAAATAGCATTTTGAAATATTGCAATAAATATTAAGTTTTTGGCTTGTAAAAAAATTATGTGCAGCTATTTTTGGGGGAACATTGTATTTTTCTCATTTATGTATATCTACTATTATAAAAAATAAAAAATTTCGTAGTTGCCAAACTTGGCAAACGAAACTTATTTTCTAAGCATCTTTTGGCCTGTCGCCCCACGGACTAAATAGCTTTGAAAGTTGTGAATAACATATGATTTTCAAAGCTATCCCAAAAGCTAATTCAGCAAATGAAATATTTCAGGATAATTTTCGAAAAAATACAAAAATCAAATATTGCAATTGAACCTGTTAAGGGAAATGTATGTTGAACTCATCTAAACACTTCTCTAACAAATACATAGAAGAAACTTTCAAGCGCCACAAGAAAACACTAGACTTTCGAAGAAAACAAATAGTCCACGATAAGACTAAAGAAAGTTATCACAAATCACACAGAAAAAGACGTAATGAAAATAATTGAACAACTAATTTCTATATCAGAAATACTTTTTCATTAGTTAAAAAACAACTTAATATTTACGCATTATTAATATACTGAAAAAAGAATTTGAAAATTTTACCGTACAATTTCTGTACAATTTTATATAGATTTTAATAGTTTGGTTAGTGCGTTATTGAACGCAACTTTAAGTGCGTTTCTGATCGCTGTATCGACGAGTTTCCTGCATTTTAGAGATCGTGGCATCGACGAGAATCGTGCATTTTAGAGATCGCTACACAGAGAGTTTCGTGCATCCAGTGATGTTTTTTTTCGGTTTATGAGCGCGTAGCCTTCATACGCGCGTTACTGATTGCTGCATCGACGAGTTTCATGCATCTTGAAATCGCGGCATCGACAAGTTTCGTGCATCTTAGAGATCGCTGCACAGCGAGTTTCGTGGGTCCAGAGATGTTTTTTTTCGGTTTATGGCGCGCATACGTGCGTTACTGATATCGGCATCGACGAGTTTCCTGCATTTTAAAAATCTCGGCATCAACAAGTTACCTGCATCTTAGAGATCGCGGCATCGACGAGTTTCGAGCGCCCCATACGTGCGTTACTTATCTCGGTATCGACGAGTTTCCTGCATCTTAGAGATCGCGGTATCGACGAGTTTCTTGCACTTTAAAGATCGATGCAGAGCGATTTTCGTGCATCCAGTGATGTTTTTTCGATCTATGAGCGCACAGCGCTCATACGTGCGTTACTGATCGCAGCATCGACGAGTTTCCTGCATTTTAGAGATTGCGGCATCGACGAATTTCGTGCCTTTTACAGATCGCTGCACAGCGAGTTTCGTGCATCCAGTGATTTTTTTCGGTTAATGAGCGCGCAGCGCTCATACTCGCTTTACTGATCGCTGCATCGACGAGTTTCTTGCATCCAGTGATTTTTTTCGGTTTATGAGCGCGCAGCGCTCATACGTGCGTTACTGATCGCAGCATCGACGAGTTTTCTGCATTTTAGAGATTGCGGTATCGACGAGTTTCGTGCATATTAGAGATCGCTGCAATGCGGGTTTCGTGCGTCCAGTGATTTTTTTTCGGTTTATGAGCGCGCAGCGCTTATTCGTGCGTTACTGATCGCAGCATCGACGAGTTTCATGCATCTTGAAATCGCGGCATCGACGAGTTTAGTGCATCTTAGAAATCGCTGCAACCCGAGTTTCGTTGGTCTAGAGATGCGCGTATGAGCGCTACGCGCTCATACGCGCGTTACTGATTGCTGCATCGACGAGTTTCGTGCATTTTAGAGATCGCTGCGAAGCGAGTTTCGTGCGTCCAGTGATGTTTTTTTCATTTTATGAGCGCGCAGCGCCCATACACGCGTTACTGATCGCAGCATCGACGAGTTTCATGCACCTTGAAATCGCGGCATCGACGAGTTTCGTGCATCTTAGAGATCGCTGTACAGCGAGTTTCGTGGGTCCAGAGATGTTTTTTTCGGTTTATGGGCGCTGAGCGCCCATACGTGCGTTACTGATCTCGGCATCGACGAGTTTCCTGCATTTTAAAAATCTCGGCATCGACAAGTTACCTGCATCTTAGAGATCGCGGCATCGACGAGTTTCGAGCGCCCCATACGTGCGTTACTTATCTCGGTATCGACGAGTTTCCTGCATCTTAGAGATCGCGGTATCGACGAGTTTCTTGCATTTTAGAAATCGCTGCACAGCGAGTTTCGTGCATCCAGTGATGTTAATCTTCGGTTTATGAGCGCGCAGCGCTCATACGTGCGTTACTGTTCGCAGCATCGACGAGTTTCGTGCATTTTACAGATCGCTGCACAGCGAGTTTCGTGCATTCAGTGATTTTTTTTCGGTTTATGAGCGCGCAGCGCTCTTACGCTTGACACTTATCGCTGCATCGACGAGTTTCGTGCATCTTAGAGATAGCTACACAGCGATTTTCGTGCATCCAGTGATGTTTTTTTCGGTTTATGAGCGCGCAGCGCTCATACGCGCGTTACTGATCGCTGCATCGACGAGTTTCGTGCATCTTAGAGATCGCTGCACAGCGAGTTTCGTGCATCCAGTGATTTTTTTTTCGGTTTATGAGCGCTGCGCGCTCATACGTGCGTTACTGATCGCAGCATCGACGAGTTTTCTGCATTTTCGAGATATTGGCATCGACGAGTTTCGTGCATTTTAGAGATCGCTATACAGCGAGTTTCGTGCGTCCAGTGATGTTTTTTTCGGTTTATGAGCGCTGCGCGCTCATACGCGCGTTACTGATCGCTGCATCGACGAGTTTCGTGCATCTTAGAGATCGCTGCACAGCGAGTTTCGTGCATCCAGTGATGTTTATTTCGGTTTATGAGCGCGCAGCGCTCATACGTGCGTTACTGATCGCAGCATCGAAGAGTTTTCTGCATTTTAGAGATCGTGGTATCGACGAGTTTCGTGCATTTTAGAGATCGCTACACAGCGAGTTTCATGCGTCCAGTGATGTTTTTTTCGGTTTATGAGCGCTGCGCGCTCATACGCGCGTTACTGATCGATGCATCGACGAGTTTCGTGCATTTTAGAGATTGCTGCACAGTGTGTTTCGTGTGTCTAGCGATGTTCTTTTGGTTGTTGTTTTAATGAGCTGCAGTGCTCATACGTGCGTTAGATTTAAATTATAGAAATTGAAATGTTTGATAATTGTCCATAATAAATTTTAGAAATAAAATATATTTGCAAAATTCAGGAAAGGAATGTAAAATCTAAAGAAATTTGTACAAATCTCTTTTGTAAAATGTTAAAATTGCTTTTTTTTTTTTTTTTTTTTTTTTTTATAATCGAAAGTAAACATTTTATGTGAATTTTTAAGTAATCAAATCTATTTCTAATGTAGGAAGGCATTTAAATAACATTATGACATCAGATTAATATTCTAAAAGTTATTGTTAAATCATAATTTGAATCATTGAATGTGTACTTCGAGAAAATCGGTTAAACTCTATGGATTCGTTTGACGTAGCACATAAAATATTTGAAACAACATCTATATAATAAATATACATAATATCTATCTATATATATCTATATAATAAATATTTCCTTTAAACTGATTTTTAAGGGACAATAAAGTATTTCTCATGTAGAAGGGCACTTTATAAGATCGAAACATTGAGCTTAATTTGAGAAAAGGTTTGAAATTCTGTAATTTCTGAATCGTCTGCTGCAGCGCGCGCCATCTGGCAAGGAGAAAGATTTCTTTTTTTGTTTGGATGTTTCGAGCGTCCGATTTGTTTTAAAATTAGATTAATATTAGAACCTCTTTGTAGGAATAAATAGCTCTCGTTAAACAGAAGTAAAGTTGTGAATTTTCATTGGTTTAATTTGATGAGTATTGTATTTTGTTGTTAGAAATTGGTGCATATGAAATTTTGAGTATTTTTTGTTTACTTTGTGAAAAAGTTGTTAAAATCTGAAATTTCGGAGTGAAAAGTTCGAAGAACAGAAAATAATCGGGAGTAAAATGTAAGTAATTGTAAATTTTTGATATTTGCTTTGTAGAATATTTATTTTATGAAAAGAATGGTTTTGGAACATTATTACGTGCAGGCGTTGTGATTGGTGAGAATTTCTAGGTTGCCGATAACTCGGTTGGCGCGCGTATATGCTTGGCGTGTCTTGAAAAATCGCCAAAATCAGGTGTCTCGGCTGTTTTGGGAATCTGCCATTTGTTTTCTTCGAAAGTCAATTTTTTTTTTTTTTTTTTTTTTTTTTTTTTTTTTTTTTTTTGCGCTTGGAATTTTCTTCTATGTATTTGTTACAGAAGTGTTTTGATGAGTTCAACATACATTTCCCTTAACAGGTTCAATTGCAATATTTGATTTTTGTATTTTTTCGAAAATTATCCTGAAATATTTCATTTGCTGAATTATTTTTTGGGATAGCTTTGAAAATCAAAAGTTATTTACCACTTTCAAAGCTATTGCAAATAAATCTACTCTCTATGCATAAACGAGCACATCTCGACGTTGCAGAAGTCGAAAGGGCTTTGTTTTTACCAACTTCAACAGAAAAAGAGATTCCTACCTACAAAACAACTCAACCTCGTTCAAATGATTATAATCCATACATCGAATTACCAGATGATGACCCTCAAGCTTTTGTAGACAATAAGAACAGAGTTCAAGGAATCGGTGATAATTTTGAAGATGCTAGTTTAAAGATATTTAAATATTTTATACTGGTTTTGATAATGAATTTGTTACTTAAAAATTTCCTTTCATTTCCAAATCCTTCCAAACACCTTTAGCAAACTACACAACTGAAAATTACTTAATCGACTGATATCAATTTCGTTGTTTAAAACAATATTTTCTTTCTTATACTATTACGAAATGAAATTTAATCGTTTATTTACATTGTTGAAATAAACACACGTTTATTGTTTCAACATTGCTTTGATGCATTTTAAGATACAATAGCATTGAAAATGCAATGTTGAACTTCAATTATTGTTCTAAACACGTAAATATTGTTACATAATCATTTAATTATATTTAAATATTTTATACTGGTTTTGATAATAAATTTGTTACTTAAAAATTTTCTTCATTTCCGAATCCTTCCCAAAATATTTCATATGCTGAATTAATTTTTGGGATAGCATTTAAATCATAACGTCAATACCACTTTCAAAGGAATCCCAAATAAATCGGACTATAGTGTACAGATAAATATACCCATCATTTTAGTTGTTCAATTATTTTCATTACTTCTTTTTCTGTGTGATTTGTGATAACTTTCATTAGTCTTAATGTGAGCTATTTGTTTTCCTCGAAAGTCTAGTGTTTTCTTGTTGCGCTTAAAATTTCTTCTATGTATTTGTTACAGAAGTGTTTAGATGAGTTCAACATACATTTCCCTTAACAGGTTCAATTGCAATATTTGATTTTGGTATTTTTTCGAAAATTATCTTAAAATATTTCGTTTGCTGAATTAGTTTTTGGGATAGCTTTGAAAATCATAACTTATTTACCACTTTCAAAGCCATCCCAAATGAATCGGACTATAGTGTAGAGATAAACATAATCCTCATTTTAGTTGTTCAATTATTTTCATTACGTCTTTTTCTGTGTGATTTGTGATAACTTTCTTTAGTCTTATTGTGAGCTATTTGTTTTCTTTGGAAGTCTAGTGTTTTCTTGTGGCGCTTGAAAATTTCTTCTATGTATTTGTAACATTAGTGTTTGGATGAGTTCAACATAATTTTTTCCTTTACAGGTTCAATTGTAATATTTTATTTTGGTATTTTTCGAAAAATATCCAAAAACATTTCGTCTTTGAATAAATTTTTTGGATAGCTTTGAAAATCATAACTTATTTACGACTTTCAAAGCGATCGCAAATAAATCAACTTTCTACGCATAAACGAGCACGACTCGCTGTTGAAGAAGTCGAAAGAGCTTTGTTTTTACCAACTTTAACAGAAAAAGAGATTCCTACCTACAAAAAAACTCAACCTCGTTCAAATGATTATAATCCATACATCGAATTACCAGATGATGAACCTCAAGCTTTTGTAGACAATAAGTACAGAGTTCAAGGAATCAGAGATAATTTTGAAGATGCTAGCTTAAATATATTTAAATATTTTATACTGGTTTTGGATAATAAATTTGTTACTTAAAAATTTCCTTCATTTCCGAATCCTTCCCAAAACATTTCATATGCTGAATTAATTTTTGGGATAGCATTTAAATCATAACGTCAATACCACTTTCAAAGCAATCACAAATAAATCGGACTATACTGTACAGATAAACATAATCATCATTTTATTTGTTCAATTATTTTCATTACGTCTTTTTCTGTGTGATTTGTGATAACTTTCTTTAGCCTTATTGTGATCTATTTATTTTCTTCGAAAGTCTAGTGTTTTTTTTTTTGTTTTTTTTTTGTTGTTTTTTGCGCTTGGAATTTTCTTCTATGTATTTGTTACAGAAGTGTTTTCATGAGTTCAACATACATTTTCCCTTAACAGGTTCAATTGTAATATTTTATTTTGGAATTTTTTCGAAAATTATCCTAAAATATTTCCTTTGCTGAATTTGTTTTTCGGATAGCTTTGAAAATCATAAGTTATTTACCACTTGCAAAGCTATTGCAAATAAATCTACTTTCTATGCATAAACGAGTGTGTCTCGCTGTTGAAGAAGTCGAAAGAGCTTTGTTTTTACCAACTTTAACAGAAAAAGAGATTCCTACCTACAAAAAAACTCAACCTCGTTCAAATGATTATAATCCATACATCGAATTACCAGATGATGAACCTCAAGCTTTTGTAGACAATAAGTACAGAGTTCAAGGAATCAGAGATAATTTTGAAGATGCTAGCTTAAATATATTTAAATATTTTATACTGGTTTTGGATAATAAATTTGTTACTTAAAAATTTCCTTCATTTCCGAATCCTTCCCAAAACATTTCATATGCTGAATTAATTTTTGGGATAGCATTTAAATCATAACGTCAATACCACTTTCAAAGCAATCACAAATAAATCGGACTATACTGTACAGATAAACATAATCATCATTTTAGTTGTTCAATTATTTTCATTACGTCTTTTTCTGTGTGATTTGTGATAACTTTCTTTAGCCTTATTGTGATCTATTTGTTTTCTTCGAAAGTCTAGTGGTTTTTTTTTTTTTTTTTTTTTTTTTTTTTTTTGCGCTTGGAATTTTCTTCTATGTATTTTTTTACAGAAGTGTTTTCATGAGTTCAGCATACATTTTCCCTTAACAGGTTCAATTGTAATATTTTATTTTGGAATTTTTTCGAAAATTATCCTAAAATATTTCCTTTGCTGAATTTGTTTTTCGGATAGCTTTGAAAATCATAACTTATTTACTATTTTCAAAAAGATCGCAAATAAATCGACTTTCTACGCATAAACGAGCACGACTCGCTGTTGGAGAAGTCGAAAGAGCTCTGTTTTTACCAACTTCAACAGAAAAAGAGATTCCTACCTACAAAACAACTCAACCTCGTTCGAATGATTATAATCCATACATCGAATTACCAGATGATGAACCTCAAGCTTTTGTAGACAATAAGAACAGAGTTCAAGAAATCAGTGATAATTTTGAAGATGCTGGTTGAAATATATTTAAATATTTTATGTTGGTTTTGACAATAAATTTGTTATTTAAATATTTCGTCACATTTTCAAATCCTTCCGAAACCCTTTTTTTTTTTTTTTTTTTCGCTTGGAATTTTCTTCTATGTATTTGTTACAGAAGTGTTTAGATGAGTTCAACATACTATTTTCCTTAACAGGTTCAAATGCAATATTTTTTTTGGTATTTTTTCGAAAATTATCCTAAAATATTTCATTTGCTGAATTTGTTTTTGGCATTTTTCCCTTAACAGGTTCAATTGTAATATTTTATTTTGCTATTTTTTCGAAAATTATCCTATAATATTTCTTACTATTTTGAAAACGATCGCAAATAAATCGACTTTCTACGCATAAACGAGCAGGACTCGCTGTTGGAGAAGTCGAAAAAGCTCTGTTTTTACCAACTTCAACAGAAAAAGAGATTCCTACCTACAAAACAACTCAACCTCGTTCGAATGATTATAATCCATACATCAAATTACCAGATGATGAACCTCAAGCTTTTGTAGACAATAAGAACAGAGTTCAAGAAATCAGTGATAATTTTGAAGATGCTACTTGAAATATATTTAAATATTTTATGTTGGTTTTGACAATAAATTTGTTACTTAAAAATTTCCTTACATTTCCAAATCCTTACAAAAATCGTTAGCAAACTACACAAATGTAAATTACTGAATCGACTGATATCAATTTCGTTGTTTAAAACAATATTTTCATTCTTATAATATTACGAAATGAAATTTAATTGTTTATATACATTGTTGAAACAGACACACGTTTATTGTTTCAACATTGCTTTGATGCATTTTAAGATATAATAGCACTGAAAATGCATTGTTGAACTTCAATTATTGTTCTAAACACGTAAATATTGTTACATAATCATTTAATTATATTTAAATATTTTATACTGGTTTTGATAATAAATTTGTTACTTAAAAATTTTCTTCATTTCCGAATCCTTTCCAAAACATATCATATGCTGAATTAATTTTTGGGAGATTTTTAATCATAACGTCTTTGCCACTTTCCAAAGAATCCCAAATAAATCGGATTACAGTGTACAGATAAATATAATCATCATTTTAGTTGTTCAATTATTTTCATTACGTCTTTTTCTGTGTGATTTGTGATAACGTTCTTTCGTCTTATCGTGAACTATTTGTTTTCTTCGAAAGTCTAGTGTTTTCTTGTAGCGCTTGAAAGTTTCTTCTATGTATTTGTTACAGAAGTGTTTAGATGAGTTCAACATACATTTCCCTAGCAGATTCAATTGCAATATTTGATTTTTGTATTTTTTCGAAAATTATCCTGAAATATTTCATTTGCTGAATTAGTTTTTGGGATAGCTTTGAAAATCATAAGTTATTTACGACTTGCAAAGCTATTGCAAATAAGTCTACTTTCTATGCATAAACGAGTGTGTCTCGCCGTTGCAGAAGTCGAAAGAGCTTTGTTTTTATCAACTTCAACATAAAAAAAGATTCCTACCTACAAAACAACACAACCGCGTTCAAATGATTATAATCCATACATCGAATTACCAGATGATGAACCTCAAGCTTTTGTAGACAATAAGAACAGAGTTCAAGAAATCAGTGATAATTTTGAAGATGCTACTTGAAATATATTTAAATATTTTATGTTGGTTTTGACAATAAATTTGTTACTTAAAAATTTCCTTACATTTTCAAATCCTTACAAAAATCGTTAGCCAAATATACAAATGAAAATTACTGAATCGACTGATATTAATTTCGTTGTTTAAAACAATATTTTCATTCTTATAATATTACGAAATGAAATTTAATTGTTTATTTACATTGTTGAAACAGACACACGTTTATTGTTTCAACATTGCTTTGATGCATTTTAAGATATAATAGCATTGAAAATGCATTGTTGAACTTCAATTATTGTTCTAAACACGTAAATATTGTTACATAATCATTTAATTATATTTAAATAGTTTATACTGGTTTTGATAATAAATTTGTTACTTAAAAATTTCCTTCATTTCCGAATCCTTCCCAAAACATTTCATATGCTGAATTAATTTTTGGGATAGATTTAAATCATAACGTCTATACCACTTTCAAAGCAATCCCAAATAAGTCGGACTATAGTGTACAGGTAAACATAATCATCATTTTAGTTGTTCAATTATTTCATTACGTCTTTTTCTGTGTGATTTGTGATAAATTTCTTTAGTCTTATTGTGTTTGTTTTCTTCGGAAGCCTAGTGTTTTCTTGTGGCGCTTGAAAGTTTCTTCTATGTATTTGTAACATAAGAGTTTGGATGAGTTCAACATAATATTTTCCTTAACAGGTTCAATTGTAATATTTTTTTTGGTATTTTTCGAAAAATATCCAAAAACATTTCGTTTTTGAATTAATTTTTGGGATAGCATTGAAAATCATAACTTATTTACGACTTTCAAAGCGATCGCAAATAAATCAACTGTCTACGCATAAACGAGCACGACTCGCTGTTGAAGAAGTCGAAAGAGCTCTGTTTTTACCAACTTTAACAGAAAAAGAGATTCCTACCTACAAAAAAACTCAACCTCGTTCAAATGATTATTATCCATACATCGAATTACCAGATGATGAACCTCAAGCTTTTGTAGACAATAAGAATAGAGTTCAAGAAATCAGTGATAATTTTGAAGATGCTAGTTTAAAGATATTTAAATATTTTATACTGGTTTTGATAATGAATTTGTTACTTAAAAATTTCCTTACATTTTCAAATCCTTACAAAAATCGTTAGCCAAATATACAAATGAAAATTACTGAATCGACTGATATCAATTTCGTTGTTTAAAACAATATTTTCATTCTTATAATATTACGAAATGAAATTTAATTGTTTATTTACATTGTTGAAACAGACACACATTTATTGTTTCAACATTGCTTTGATGCATTTTAAGATATAATAGCATTGAAAATGCATTGTTAAACTTCAATTATTGTTCTAAACACGTAAATATTGTTACATAATCATTTAATTATATTTAAATATTTTATACTGGTTTTGATAATAAATTTGTTACTTAAAAATTTCCTTCATTTCCGAATCCTTCCCAAAACATTTCATATGCTGAATTGATTTTTGGGATAGCATTTAAATCATAACGTCAATACCACTTTCAAAGCAATCACAAATAAATCGGACTATACTGTACAGATAAACATAATCATCATTTTAGTTGTTCAATTATTTTCATTACGTCTTTTTCTGTGTGATTTGTGATAACTTTCTTTAGCCTTATTGTGATCTATTTGTTTTCTTCGAAAGTCTAGTGTTTTTTTTTTTTTTTTTTTTTTTTTGCGCTCTGAATTTTCTTCTATGTATTTTTTTACAGAAGTGTTTTCATGAGTTCAACATACATTTTCCCTTAACAGGTTCAATTGTAATATTTTATTTTGGAATTTTTTCGAAAATTATCCTAAAATATTTCCTTTGCTGAATTTGTTTTTCGGATAGCTTTGAAAATCATAACTTATTTACTATTTTCAAAAAGATCGCAAATAAATCGACTTTCTACGCATAAACGAGCACGACTCGCTGTTGGAGAAGTCGAAAGAGCTCTGTTTTTACCAACTTCAACAGAAAAAGAGATTCCTACCTACAAAACAACTCAACCTCGTTCGAATGATTATAATCCATACATCGAATTACCAGATGATGAACCTCAAGCTTCTGTAGACAATAAGAACAGAGTTCAAGAAATCAGTGATAATTTTGAAGATGCTGGTTGAAATATATTTAAATATTTTATGTTGGTTTTGACAATAAATTTGTTATTTAAATATTTCGTCACATTTTCAAATCCTTCCGAAAACCTTTTTTTTTTTTTTTTTTTTTTTTCGCTTGGAATTTTCTTCTATGTATTTGTTACAGAAGTGTTTAGATGAGTTCAACATACCATTTTCCTTAACAGGTTCAAATGCAATATTTTTTTGGTATTTTTTCGAAAATTATCCTAAAATATTTCATTTGCTGAATTTGTTTTTGGCATTTTTCCCTTAACAGGTTCAATTGTAATATTTTATTTTGCTATTTTTTCGAAAATTATCCTATAATATTTCTTACTATTTTGAAAACGATCGCAAATAAATTGACTTTCTACGCATAAACGAGCACGACTCGCTGTTGGAGAAGTCGAAAAAGCTCTGTTTTTACCAACTTCAACAGAAAAAGAGATTCCTACCTACAAAACAACTCAACCTCGTTCGAATGATTATAATCCATACATCAAATTACCAGATGATGAACCTCAAGCTTTTGTAGACAATAAGAACAGAGTTCAAGAAATCAGTGATAATTTTGAAGATGCTACTTGAAATATATTTAAATATTTTATGTTGGTTTTGACAATAAATTTGTTACTTAAAAATTTCCTTACATTTCCAAATCCTTACAAAAATCGTTAGCAAACTACACAAATGAAAATTACTGAATCGACTGATATCAATTTCGTTGTTTAAAACAATATTTTCATTCTTATAATATTACGAAATGAAATTTAATTGTTTATTTACATTGTTGAAACAGACACACGTTTATTGTTTCAACATTGCTTTGATGCATTTTAAGATATAATAGCATTGAAAATGCATTGTTGAACTTCAATTATTGTTCTAAACACGTAAATATTGTTACATAATCGTTTAATTATATTTAAATAGTTTATACTGGTTTTGATAATAAATTTGTTACTTAAAAATTTCCTTCATTTCCGAATCCTTCCCAAAACATTTCATATGCTGAATTAATTTTTGGGATAGATTTAATTCATAACGTCTATACCACTTTCAAAGCAATCCCAAATAAGTCGGACTATAGTGTACAGGTAAACATAATCATCATTTTAGTTGTTCAATTATTTTCATTACGTCTTTTTCTGTGTGATTTGTAATAAATTTCTTTAGTCTTATTGTGTTTGTTTTCTTCGGAAGCCTAGTGTTTTCTTGTGGCGCTTGAAAGTTTCTTCTATGTATTTGTAACATAAGAGTTTGGATGAGTTCAACATAATATTTTCCTTAACAGGTTCAATTGTAATATTTTTTTTGGTATTTTTCGAAAAATATCCAAAAACATTTAGTTTTTGAATTAATTTTTGGGATAGCATTGAAAATCATAACTTATTTACGACTTTCAAAGCGATCGCAAATAAATCAACTTTCTACGCATGAACGAGCACGACTCGCTGTTGAAGAAGTCGAAAGAGCTTTGTTTTTACCAACTTTAACAGAAAAAGAGATTCCTACCTACAAAAAAACTCAACCTCGTTCAAATGATTATAATCCATACATCGAATTACCAGATGATGAACCTCAAGCTTTTGTAGACAATAAGTACAGAGTTCAAGGAATCAGAGATAATTTTGAAGATGCTAGCTTAAATATATTTAAATATTTTATACTGGTTTTGGATAATAAATTTGTTACTTAAAAATTTCCTTCATTTCCGAATCCTTCCCAAAACATTTCATATGCTGAATTAATTTTTGGGATAGCATTTAAATCATAACGTCAATACCACTTTCAAAGCAATCACAAATAAATCGGACTATACTGTACAGATAATCATAATCATCATTTTATTTGTTCAATTATTTTCATTACGTCTTTTTCTGTGTGATTTGTGATAACTTTCTTTAGCCTTATTGTGATCTATTTGTTTTCTTCGAAAGTCTAGTGTTTTTTTTTTTTTTTTTTTTTTTTTTTTTTTTTTTTTTTTTTTTTTTAGCGCTTGGAATTTTCTTCTATGTATTTGTTACAGAAGTGTTTTGATGAGTTCAACATACATTTTCCCTTAACAGGTTCAATTGTAATATTTTATTTTGGAATTTTTTCGAAAATTATCCTAAAATATTTCCTTTGCTGAATTTGTTTTTCGGATAGCTTTGAAAATCATAAGTTATTTACGACTTGCAAAGCTATTGCAAATAAGTCTACTTTCTATGCATAAACGAGTGTGTCTCGCCGTTGCAGAAGTCGAAAGAGCTTTGTTTTTATCAACTTCAACATAAAAAAAGATTCCTACCTACAAAACAACACAACCGCGTTCAAATGATTATAATCCATACATCGAATTACCAGATGATGAACCTCAAGCTTTTGTAGACAATAAGAACAGAGTTCAAGAAATCAGTGATAATTTTGAAGATGCTACTTGAAATATATTTAAATATTTTATGTTGGTTTTGACAATAAATTTGTTACTTAAAAATTTCCTTACATTTCCAAATCCTTACAAAAATCGTTAGCAAACTACACAAATGAAAATTACTGAATCGACTGATATCAATTTCGTTCTTTAAAACAATATTTTCATTCTTATAATATTACGAAATGAAATTTAATTGTTTATTTACATTGTTGAAACAGACACACGTTTATTGTTTCAACATTGCTTTGATGCATTTTAAGATATAATAGCATTGAAAATGCATTGTTGAACTTCAATTATTGTTCTAAACACGTAAATATTGTTACATAATCATTTAATTATATTTAAATAGTTTATACTGGTTTTGATAATAAATTTGTTACTTAAAAATTTCCTTCATTTCCGAATCCTTCCCAAAACATTTCATATGCTGAATTAATTTTTGGGATAGATTTAAATCATAACGTCTATACCACTTTCAAAGCAATCCCAAATAAGTCGGACTATAGTGTACAGGTAAACATAATCATCATTTTAGTTGTTCAATTATTTTCATTACGTCTTTTTCTGTGTGATTTGTGATAAATTTCTTTAGTCTTATTGTGTTTGTTTTCTTCGGAAGCCTAGTGTTTTCTTGTGGCGCTTGAAAGTTTCTTCTATGTATTTGTAACATAAGAGTTTGGATGAGTTCAACATAATATTTTCCTTAACAGGTTCAATTGTAATATTTTTTTTGGTATTTTTCGAAAAATATCCAAAAACATTTCGTTTTTGAATTAATTTTTGGGATAGCATTGAAAATCATAACTTATTTACGACTTTCAAAGCGATCGCAAATAAATCAACTGTCTACGCATAAACGAGCACGACTCGCTGTTGAAGAAGTCGAAAGAGCTCTGTTTTTACCAACTTTAACAGAAAAAGAGATTCCTACCTACAAAAAAACTCAACCTCGTTCAAATGATTATTATCCATACATCGAATTACCAGATGATGAACCTCAAGCTTTTGTAGACAATAAGAATAGAGTTCAAGAAATCAGTGATAATTTTGAAGATGCTGCTTGAAATATATTTAAATATTTTATGTTGGTTTTGGCAATAAATTTGTTACTTAAAAATTTCCTTACATTTCCAAATCCTTACAAAAATCGTTAGCAAACTACACAAATGAAAATTACTGAATCGACTGATATCAATTTCGTTGTTTAAAACAATATTTTCATTCTTATAATATTACGAAATGAAATTTAATTGTTTATTTACATTGTTGAAATAAACACACGTTTATTGTTACAACATTGCTTTGATGCATTTTAAGATATAATAGCATTGAAAATGCATTGTTGAACTTCAATTATTGTTCTAAACACGTAAATATTTTTACATAATCATTTAATTATATTTAAATATTTTATACTGGTTTTGATAATAAATTTGTTACTTAAAAATTTCCTTCATTTCCGAATCCTTCCCAAAACATTTCATATTCTGAATTAATTTTTGGGATAGATTTAAATCATAACGTCTATACCACTTTCAAAGCAATCCCAAATAAGTCTGTCTATAGTGTACAGGTAAACATAATCATCATTTTAGTTGTTCAATTATTTTCATTACTTCTTTTTCTGTGTGATTCGTGATAACTTTCTTTAGTCTTATTGTGAGCTATTTGTTTTCCTCGAAAGTCTAGTGTTTTCTTGTGGCGCTTGTGTTTTCTTCTATGTATTTGTTACAGAATTGTTTAAATGAGTTCAACATACATTTCCCTTAACAGGTTCAATTGCAATATTTGATTTTGGTATTTTTTCGAAAATTATCTTAAAATATTTCGTTTGCTGAATTAGTTTTTGGGATAGCTTTGAAAATCGTAACTTATTTACCACTTTCAAAGCAATCCCAAATAAATCGGACTATAGCGTAGAGATAAGGCGCTTGAAAGTTTCTTCTATGTATTTGAAACATAAGAGTTTGGATGAGTTCAAATATAATTTTTTCCTTAACAGGTTCAATTGTAATATTTTATTTTGGTATTTTTCGAAAAATTTCCAAAAACATTTCGTTTTTGAATTAATTTTTGGGATAGCTTTGAAAATCATAACTTATTTACGACTTTCAAAGCCATCGCAAATAAATCAACATTCTACGCATAAACGAGAATGACTCGCTGTTGAAGAAGTCGAAAAAGCTTTGTTTTTACCAACTTCAACAGAAAAAGAGATTCCTACCTACAAAACAACTCAACCTCGTTCAAATGTTTATAATCCATACATCGAATCACCAGATGATGAACCTCAAGCTTTTGCAGACAATAAGAACAAAGTTCAAGAAAACAGCGATAATTTTGAAGATGCTAGTTTAAATATATTTAAATATTTTATACTGGTTTTGATAATAAATTTTTTATTTAAAACTTTCCTTCATTTCCGAATCCTTCCCAAAACATTTCATATGCTGAATTAATGTTTGGGATAGCTTTTAAATCATAACGTCATTACCACATTCAAAGCAATCGCAAATGAATCGGACTATAGTGTACAAATAAACATAATCATCATTTTAGTTGTTCAATTATTTTCATTACGTCTTTTTCTGTGTGATTTGTGATAACTTTCTTTAGCCTTATTGTGATCTATTTGTTTTCTTCGAAAGTCTAGTGTTTTTATTTATTTATTTTTTTTTTTTGGCGCTTGGAATTTTCTTCTATGTATTTGTTACAGAAGTGTTTTGATGAGTTCAACATACATTTCCCTTAACAGGTTCAATTGCAATATTTGATTTTTGTATTTTTTCAAAAATTATCCTGAAATATTTCATTTGCTGAATTAGTTTTTGGGATAGCTTTGAAAATCATAAGTTATTTACCACTTTCAAAGCTATTGCAAATAAATCTACTTTCTATGCATAAACGAGCACGTCTCGCCGTTGGAGAAGTCGAAAGAGCTTTGTTTTTTACCAACTTCAGCAGAAAAAGAGATTCCAACCTACAAAACAACTCAACCTCGTTCAAATCATTATATTCGATACATCGAATTACCAGATGATGACCCTCAAGCTTTTGTAGACAATAAGAACAAAGTTCAAGAAATCAGTGATATTTTTGAAGATGCTAGTTTAAAGATATTTAAATATTTTATACTGGTTTTGATAATGAATTTGTTACTTAAAAATTTCCTTACATTTTCAAATCCTTACAAAAATCGTTAGCCAAATAAATATACAAATGAAAATTACTGAATCGACTGATATCAATTTCGTTGTTTAAAACAATATTTTCATTCTTATAATATTACGAAATGAAATTTAATTGTTTATTTACATTGTTGAAACAGACACACGTTTAGTGTTTCAACATTGCTTTGATGCATTTTAAGATATAATAGCATTGAAAATGCATTGTTGAACTTCAATTATTGTTCTAAACACGTAAATCTTGTTACATAATCATTTAATTATATTTAAATATTTTATACTGGTTTTGATAATAAATTTGTCACTTAAAAATTTTCTTCATTTCCGAATCCTTTCAAAAACATTTCATATGCTGAATTAATTTTTGGGAGATTTTTAATCATAACGTCTTTGCCACTTTCAAAAGAATCCCAAATAAATCGGATTACAGTGTACAGATAAATATAATCATCATTTTAGTTGTTCAATTATTTTAATTACGTCTTTTTCTGTGTGATTTGTGATAACGTTCTTTCGTCTTATCGTGAACTATTTGTTTTCTTCGAAAGTCTAGTGTTTTCTTGTGGCGCTTGAAAGTTTCTTCTATGTATTTGTTACAGAAGTGTTTAGATGAGTTCAACATACATTTCCCTAGCAGATTCAATTGAAATATTTGATTTTTGTATTTTTTCGAAAATTATCCTGAAATATTTCATTTGCTGAATTAGTTTTTGGGATAGCTTTGAAAATCATAAGTTATTTGCGACTTGAAAAAGCTATTGCAAATAAATCTACTTTCTATGCATAAACGAGTGTGTCTCACCGTTGCAGAAGTCGAAAGAGCTTTGTTTTTATCAACTTCAACAGAAAAAAAGATTCCTACCTACAAAACAACTCAACCGCGTTCAAATGATTATAATCCATACATCGAATTACCAGATGATGACACTCAAGCTTTTGTAGACAATAAGAACAAATTTCAAGAAATCAGTGATATTTTTGAAGATGCTAGTTTAACCCTAGAACTACCGGAAATTTTACTCAAGTTTTATAAAAACATTCTACACCAGAATTTTTACTTAAAACTATTTAATTTGTTTATTTAACTTATTATTGTCTGATTTATACATTTAGTTTGTTTTGAAGAAATTTCTGGTATGAATAAATATTTTGAATGTACATGTCGGGTCCAATGGACCCGTCTGGTAGACGGAAGGTTAAAGATATTTAAATATTTTATACTGGTTTTGATAATGAATTTGTTACTTAAAAATTTCCTTACATTTTCAAATCCTTACAAAAATCGTTAGCCAAATATACAAATGAAAATTACTGAATCGACTGTTATCAATTTCGTTGTTTAAAACAATATTTTCATTCTTATAATATTACGAAATGAAATTTAATTGTTTATTTACATTGTTGAAACAGACACACGTTTATTGTTTCAACATTGCTTTGATGCATTTTAAGATATAATAGCATTAAAAATGCATTGTTGAACTTCAATTATTGTTCTAAACACGTAAATCTTGTTACATAATCATTTAATTATATTTAAATATTTTATACTGGTTTTGATAATAAATTTGTCACTTAAAAATTTTCTTCATTTCCGAATCCTTTCAAAAACATTTCATATGCTGAATTAATTTTTGGGAGATTTTTAATCATAACGTCTTTGCCACTTTCAAAAGAATCCCAAATAAATCGGATTACAGTGTACAGATAAATATAATCATCATTTTAGTTGTTCAATTATTTTCATTACGTCTTTTTCTGTGTAATTTGTGATAACGTTTTTTCGTCTTATCGTGAACTATTTGTTTTCTTCGAAAGTCTATTGTTTTCTTGTGGCGCTTGAAAGTTTCTTCTATGTATTTGTTACAGAAGTGTTTAGATGAGTTCAACATACATTTCCCTAGCAGATTCAATTGCAATATTTGATTTTTGTATTTTTTCGAAAATTATCCTGAAATATTTCATTTGCTGAATTAGTTTTTGGGATAGCTTTGAAAATCATAAGTTATTTACCACTTTCAAAGCTATTGCAAATAAATCTACTTTCTATGCATAAACGAGCACGTCTCGCCGTTGCAGAAGTCGAAAGAGCTTTGTTTTTTACCAACTTCAGCAGAAAAAGAGATTCCAACCTACAAAACAACTCAACCTCGTTCAAATCATTATATTCGATACATCGAATTACCAGATGATGACCCTCAAGCTTTTGTAGACAATAAGAACAAAGTTCAAGAAATCAGTGATATTTTTGAAGATGCTAGTTTAAAGATATTTAAATATTTTATACTGGTTTTGATAATGAATTTGTTACTTAAAAATTTCCTTACATTTTCAAATCCTTACAAAAATCGTTAGCCAAATAAATATACAAATGAAAATTACTGAATCGACTGATATCAATTTCGTTGTTTAAAACAATATTTTCATTCTTATAATATTACGAAATGAAATTTAATTGTTTATTTACATTGTTGAAACAGACACACGTTTAGTGTTTCAACATTGCTTTGATGCATTTTAAGATATAATAGCATTGAAAATGCATTGTTGAACTTCAATTATTGTTCTAAACACGTAAATCTTGTTACATAATCATTTAATTATATTTAAATATTTTATACTGGTTTTGATAATAAATTTGTCACTTAAAAATTTTCTTCATTTCCGAATCCTTTCAAAAACATTTCATATGCTGAATTAATTTTTGGGAGATTTTTAATCATCACGTCTTTGCCACTTTCAAAAGAATCCCAAATAAATCGGATTACAGTGTACAGATAAATATAATCATCATTTTAGTTGTTCAATTATTTTCATTACGTCTTTTTCTGTGTGATTTGTGATAACGTTCTTTCGTCATATCGTGAACTATTTGTTTTCTTCGAAAGTCTATTGTTTTCTTGTGGCGCTTGAAAGTTTCTTTTATGTATTTGTTACAGAAGTGTTTAGATGAGTTCAACATACATTTCCCTAGCAGATTCAATTGCAATATTTGATTTTTGTATTTTTTCGAAAATTATCCTGAAATATTTCATTTGCTGAATTAGTTTTTGGGATAGCTTTGAAAATCATAAGTTATTTGCGACTTGAAAAAGCTATTGCAAATAAATCTACTTTCTATGCATAAACGAGTGTGTCTCACCGTTGCAGAAGTCGAAAGAGCTTTGTTTTTATCAACTTCAACAGAAAAAAAGATTCCTACCTACAAAACAACTCAACCGCGTTCAAATGATTATAATCCATACATCGAATTACCAGATGATGACACTCAAGCTTTTGTAGACAATAAGAACAAATTTCAAGAAATCAGTGATATTTTTGAAGATGCTAGTTTAACCCTAGAACTACCGGAAATTTTACTCAAGTTTTATAAAAACATTCTACACCAGAATTTTTACTTAAAACTATTTAATTTGTTTATTTAACTTATTATTGTCTGATTTATACATTTAGTTTGTTTTGAAGAAATTTCTGGTATGAATAAATATTTTGAATGTACATGTCGGGTCCAATGGACCCGTCTGGTAGACGGAAGGTTAAAGATATTTAAATATTTTATACTGGTTTTGATAATGAATTTGTTACTTAAAAATTTCCTTACATTTTCAAATCCTTACAAAAATCGTTAGCCAAATATACAAATGAAAATTACTGAATCGACTGTTATCAATTTCGTTGTTTAAAACAATATTTTCATTCTTATAATATTACGAAATGAAATTTAATTGTTTATTTACATTGTTGAAACAGACACACGTTTATTGTTTCAACATTGCTTTGATGCATTTTAAGATATAATAGCATTAAAAATGCATTGTTGAACTTCAATTATTGTTCTAAACACGTAAATCTTGTTACATAATCATTTAATTATATTTAAATATTTTATACTGGTTTTGATAATAACTTTGTCACTTAAAAACTTTCTTCATTTCCGAATCCTTTCAAAAACATTTCATATGCTGAATTAATTTCTGGGAGATTTTTAATCATAACGTCTTTGCCACTTTCAAAAGAATCCCAAATAAATCGGATTACAGTGTACAGATAAATATAATCATCATTTTAGTTGTTCAATTATTTTCATTACGTCTTTTTCTGTGTAATTTGTGATAACGTTTTTTCGTCTTATCGTGAACTATTTGTTTTCTTCGAAAGTCTATTGTTTTCTTGTGGCGCTTGAAAGTTTCTTCTATGTATTTGTTACAGAAGTGTTTAGATGAGTTCAACATACATTTCCCTAGCAGATTCAATTGCAATATTTGATTTTTGTATTTTTTCGAAAATTATCCTGAAATATTTCATTTGCTGAATTAGTTTTTGGGATAGCTTTGAAAATCATAAGTTATTTACCACTTTCAAAGCTATTGCAAATAAATCTACTTTCTATGCATAAACGAGCACGTCTCGCCGTTGCAGAAGTCGAAAGAGCTTTGTTTTTTACCAACTTCAGCAGAAAAAGAGATTCCAACCTACAAAACAACTCAACCTCGTTCAAATCATTATATTCGATACATCGAATTACCAGATGATGACCCTCAAGCTTTTGTAGACAATAAGAACAAAGTTCAAGAAATCAGTGATATTTTTGAAGATGCTAGTTTAAAGATATTTAAATATTTTATACTGGTTTTGATAATAAATTTGTCACTTAAAAATTTTCTTCATTTCCGAATCCTTTCAAAAACATTTCATATGCTGAATTAATTTTTGGGAGATTTTTAATCATAACGTCTTTGCCACTTTCAAAAGAATCCCAAATAAATCGGATTACAGTGTACAGATAAATATAATCATCATTTTAGTTGTTCAATTATTTTCATTACGTCTTTTTCTGTGTAATTTGTGATAACGTTTTTTCGTCTTATCGTGAACTATTTGTTTTCTTCGAAAGTCTATTGTTTTCTTGTGGCGCTTGAAAGTTTCTTCTATGTATTTGTTACAGAAGTGTTTAGATGAGTTCAACATACATTTCCCTAGCAGATTCAATTGCAATATTTGATTTTTGTATTTTTTCGAAAATTATCCTGAAATATTTCATTTGCTGAATTAGTTTTTGGGATAGCTTTGAAAATCATAAGTTATTTACCACTTTCAAAGCTATTGCAAATAAATCTACTTTCTATGCATAAACGAGCACGTCTCGCCGTTGCAGAAGTCGAAAGAGCTTTGTTTTTTACCAACTTCAGCAGAAAAAGAGATTCCAACCTACAAAACAACTCAACCTCGTTCAAATCATTATATTCGATACATCGAATTACCAGATGATGACCCTCAAGCTTTTGTAGACAATAAGAACAAAGTTCAAGAAATCAGTGATATTTTTGAAGATGCTAGTTTAAAGATATTTAAATATTTTATACTGGTTTTGATAATGAATTTGTTACTTAAAAATTTCCTTACATTTTCAAATCCTTACAAAAATCGTTAGCCAAATAAATATACAAATGAAAATTACTGAATCGACTGATATCAATTTCGTTGTTTAAAACAATATTTTCATTCTTATAATATTACGAAATGAAATTTAATTGTTTATTTACATTGTTGAAACAGACACACGTTTAGTGTTTCAACATTGCTTTGATGCATTTTAAGATATAATAGCATTGAAAATGCATTGTTGAACTTCAATTATTGTTCTAAACACGTAAATCTTGTTACATAATCATTTAATTATATTTAAATATTTTATACTGGTTTTGATAATAAATTTGTCACTTAAAAATTTTCTTCATTTCCGAATCCTTTCAAAAACATTTCATATGCTGAATTAATTTTTGGGAGATTTTTAATCATCACGTCTTTGCCACTTTCAAAAGTATCCCAAATAAATCGGATTACAGTGTACAGATAAATATAATCATCATTTTAGTTGTTCAATTATTTTCATTACGTCTTTTTCTGTGTGATTTGTGATAACGTTCTTTCGTCATATCGTGAACTATTTGTTTTCTTCGAAAGTCTATTGTTTTCTTGTGGCGCTTGAAAGTTTCTTTTATGTATTTGTTACAGAAGTGTTTAGATGAGTTCAACATACATTTCCCTAGCAGATTCAATTGCAATATTTGATTTTTGTATTTTTTCGAAAATTATCCTGAAATATTTCATTTGCTGAATTAGTTTTTGGGATAGCTTTGAAAATCATAAGTTATTTGCGACTTGAAAAAGCTATTGCAAATAAATCTACTTTCTATGCATAAACGAGTGTGTCTCACCGTTGCAGAAGTCGAAAGAGCTTTGTTTTTATCAACTTCAACAGAAAAAAAGATTCCTACCTACAAAACAACTCAACCGCGTTCAAATGATTATAATCCATACATCGAATTACCAGATGATGACACTCAAGCTTTTGTAGACAATAAGAACAAATTTCAAGAAATCAGTGATATTTTTGAAGATGCTAGTTTAAAGATATTTAAATATTTTATACTGGTTTTGATAATGAATTTGTTACTTAAAAATTTCCTTACATTTTCAAATCCTTACAAAAATCGTTAGCCAAATATACAAATGAAAATTACTGAATCGACTGTTATCAATTTCGTTGTTTAAAACAATATTTTCATTCTTATAATATTACGAAATGAAATTTAATTGTTTATTTACATTGTTGAAACAGACACACGTTTATTGTTTCAACATTGCTTTGATGCATTTTAAGATATAATAGCATTGAAAATGCATTGTTGAACTTAAATTATTGTTCTAAACACGTAAATCTTGTTACATAATCATTTAATTATATTTAAATATTTTATACTGGTTTTGATAATAAATTTGTCACTTAAAAATTTTCTTCATTTCCGAATCCTTTCAAAAACATTTCATATGCTGAATTAATTTTTGGGAGATTTTTAATCATAACGTCTTTGCCACTTTCAAAAGAATCCCAAATAAATCGGATTACAGTGTACAGATAAATATAATCTCATTTTAGTTGTTCAATTATTTTAATTACGTCTTTTTCTGTGTGATTTGTGATAACGTCCTTTCGTCTTATCGTGAACTATTTGTTTTCTTCGAAAGTCTAGTGTTTTCTTGTGGCGCTTGAAAGTTTCTTCTATGTATTTGTTACAGAAGTGTTTAGATGAGTTCAACATACATTTCCCTAGCAGATTCAATTGAAATCTTTGATTTTTGTATTTTTTCGAAAATTATCCTGAAATATTTCATTTGCTGAATTAGTTTTTGGGATAGCTTTGAAAATCATAAGTTATTTACGACTTGCAAAGCTATTGCAAATAAATCTACTTTCTATGCATAAACGAGTGTGTCTCACCGTTGCAGAAGTCGAAAGAGCTTTGTTTTTATCAACTTCAACAGAAAAAAAGATTCCTACCTACAAAACAACTCAACCGCGTTCAAATGATTATAATCCATACATCGAATTACCAGATGATGACCCTCAAGCTTTTGTAGACAATAAGAACAAAGTTCAATAAATCAGTGATATTTTTGAAGATGCTAGTTTAACCCTAGAACTACCGGAAATTTTACTCAAGTTTTATAAAAACATTCTACACCAGAATTTTTACTTAAAACTATTTAATTTGTTTATTTAACTTATTATTGTCTGATTTATACATTTACTTTGTTTTGAAGAAATTTCTGGTTTGAATAAATATTTTGAATGTACATGTCGGGTCCAATGGACCCGTCTGGTAGACGGAAGGTTAAAGATATTTAAATATTTTATACTGGTTTTGATAATGAATTTGTTACTTAAAAATTTCCTTACATTTTCAAATCCTTACAAAAATCGTTAGCCAAATATACAAATGAAAATTACTGAATCGACTGTTATCAATTTCGTTGTTTAAAACAATATTTTCATTCTTATAATATTACGAAATGAAATTTAATTGTTTATTTACATTGTTGAAACAGACACACGTTTATTGTTTCAACATTGCTTTGATGCATTTTAAGATATAATAGCATTAAAATGCATTGTTGAACTTCAATTATTGTTCTAAACACGTAAATATTGTTACATAATCATTTAATTATATTTAAATATTTTATACTGGTTTTGATAATAAATTTGTCACTTAAAAATTTTCTTCATTTCCGAATCCTTTCAAAAACATTTCATATGCTGAATTAATTTTTGGGAGATTTTTAATCATAACGTCTTTGCCACTTTCAAAAGAATCCCAAATAAATCGGATTACAGTGTACAGATAAATATAATCATCATTTTAGTTGTTCAATTATTTTCATTACGTCTTTTTCTGTGTAATTTGTGATAACGTTTTTTCGTCTTATCGTGAACTATTTGTTTTCTTCGAAAGTCTATTGTTTTCTTGTGGCGCTTGAAAGTTTCTTCTATGTATTTGTTACAGAAGTGTTTAGATGAGTTCAACATACATTTCCCTAGCAGATTCAATTGCAATATTTGATTTTTGTATTTTTTCGAAAATTATCCTGAAATATTTCATTTGCTGAATTAGTTTTTGGGATAGCTTTGAAAATCATAAGTTATTTACCACTTTCAAAGCTATTGCAAATAAATCTACTTTCTATGCATAAACGAGCACGTCTCGCCGTTGCAGAAGTCGAAAGAGCTTTGTTTTTTACCAACTTCAGCAGAAAAAGAGATTCCAACCTACAAAACAACTCAACCTCGTTCAAATCATTATATTCGATACATCGAATTACCAGATGATGACCCTCAAGCTTTTGTAGACAATAAGAACAAAGTTCAAGAAATCAGTGATATTTTTGAAGATGCTAGTTTAAAGATATTTAAATATTTTATACTGGTTTTGATAATGAATTTGTTACTTAAAAATTTCCTTACATTTTCAAATCCTTACAAAAATCGTTAGCCAAATAAATATACAAATGAAAATTACTGAATCGACTGTTATCAATTTCGTTGTTTAAAACAATATTTTCATTCTTATAATATTACGAAATGAAATTTAATTGTTTATTTACATTGTTGAAACAGACACACGTTTATTGTTTCAACATTGCTTTGATGCATTTTAAGATATAATAGCATTGAAAATGCATTGTTGAACTTCAATTATTGTTCTAAACACGTAAAACTTGTTACATAATCATTTATTTATATTTAAATATTTTATACTGGTTTTGATAATAAATTTGTCACTTAAAAATTTTCTTCATTTCCGAATCCTTTCAAAAACATTTCATATGCTGAATTAATTTTTGGGAGATTTTTAATCATAACGTCTTTGCCACTTTCAAAAGAATCCCAAATAAATCGGATTACAGTGTACAGATAAATATAATCTCATTTTAGTTGTTCAATTATTTTAATTACGTCTTTTTCTGTGTGATTTGTGATAACGTCCTTTCGTCTTATCGTGAACTATTTGTTTTCTTCGAAAGTCTAGTGTTTTCTTGTGGCGCTTGAAAGTTTCTTCTATGTATTTGTTACAGAAGTGTTTAGATGAGTTCAACATACATTTCCCTAGCAGATTCAATTGAAATCTTTGATTTTTGTATTTTTTCGAAAATTATCCTGAAATATTTCATTTGCTGAATTAGTTTTTGGGATAGCTTTGAAAATCATAAGTTATTTACGACTTGCAAAGCTATTGCAAATAAATCTACTTTCTATGCATAAACGAGTGTGTCTCACCGTTGCAGAAGTCGAAAGAGCTTTGTTTTTATCAACTTCAACAGAAAAAAAGATTCCTACCTACAAAACAACTCAACCGCGTTCAAATGATTATAATCCATACATCGAATTACCAGATGATGACCCTCAAGCTTTTGTAGACAATAAGAACAAAGTTCAAGAAATCAGTGATATTTTTGAAGATGCTAGTTTAACCCTAGAACTACCGGAAATTTTACTCAAGTTTTATAAAAACATTCTACACCAGAATTTTTACTTAAAACTATTTAATTTGTTTATTTAACTTATTATTGTCTGATTTATACATTTACTTTGTTTTGAAGAAATTTCTGGTTTGAATAAATATTTTGAATGTACATGTCGGGTCCAATGGACCCGTCTGGTAGACGGAAGGTTAAAGATATTTAAATATTTTATACTGGTTTTGATAATGAATTTGTTACTTAAAAATTTCCTTACATTTTCAAATCCTTACAAAAATCGTTAGCCAAATATACAAATGAAAATTACTGAATCGACTGTTATCAATTTCGTTGTTTAAAACAATATTTTCATTCTTATAATATTACGAAATGAAATTTAATTGTTTATTTACATTGTTGAAACAGACACACGTTTATTCTTTCAACATTGCTTTGATGCATTTTAAGATATAATAGCATTAAAATGCATTGTTGAACTTCAATTATTGTTCTAAACACGTAAATCTTGTTACATAATCATTTAATTATATTTAAATATTTTATACTGGTTTTGATAATAAATTTGTCACTTAAAAATTTTCTTCATTTCCGAATCCTTTCAAAAACATTTCATATGCTGAATTAATTTTTGGGAGATTTTTAATCATAACGTCTTTGCCACTTTCAAAAGAATCCCAAATAAATCGGATTACAGTGTACAGATAAATATAATCATCATTTTAGTTGTTCAATTATTTTCATTACGTCTTTTTCTGTGTAATTTGTGATAACGTTTTTTTGTCTTATCGTGAACTATTTGTTTTCTTCGAAAGTCTATTGTTTTCTTGTGGCGCTTGAAAGTTTCTTCTATGTATTTGTTACAGAAGTGTTTAGATGAGTTCAACATACATTTCCCTAGCAGATTCAATTGCAATATTTGATTTTTGTATTTTTTCGAAAATTATCCTGAAATATTTCATTTGCTGAATTAGTTTTTGGGATAGCTTTGAAAATCATAAGTTATTTACCACTTTCAAAGCTATTGCAAATAAATCTACTTTCTATGCATAAACGAGCACGTCTCGCCGTTGCAGAAGTCGAAAGAGCTTTGTTTTTTACCAACTTCAGCAGAAAAAGAGATTCCAACCTACAAAACAACTCAACCTCGTTCAAATCATTATATTCGATACATCGAATTACCAGATGATGACCCTCAAGCTTTTGTAGACAATAAGAACAAAGTTCAAGAAATCAGTGATATTTTTGAAGATGCTAGTTTAAAGATATTTAAATATTTTATACTGGTTTTGATAATGAATTTGTTACTTAAAAATTTCCTTACATTTTCAAATCCTTACAAAAATCGTTAGCCAAATAAATATACAAATGAAAATTACTGAATCGACTGATATCAATTTCGTTGTTTAAAACAATATTTTCATTCTTATAATATTACGAAATGAAATTTAATTGTTTATTTACATTGTTGAAACAGACACACGTTTATTGTTTCAACATTGCTTTGATGCATTTTAAGATATAATAGCATTGAAAATGCATTGTTGAACTTCAGTTATTGTTCTAAACACGTAAATCTTGTTACATAATCATTTAATTATATTTAAATATTTTATACTGGTTTTGATAATAAATTTGTCACTTAAAAATTTTCTTCATTTCCGAATCCTTTCAAAAACATTTCATATGCTGAATTAATTTTTGGGAGATTTTTAATCATAACGTCTTTGCCACTTTCAAAAGAATCCCAAATAAATCGGATTACAGTGTACAGATAAATATAATCATCATTTTAGTTGTTCAATTATTTTCATTACGTCTTTTTCTGTGTGATTTGTGATAACGTTCTTTCGTCTTATCGTGAACTATTTGTTTTCTTCGAAAGTCTATTGTTTTCTTGTGGCGCTTGAAAGTTTCTTCTATGTATTTGTTACAGAAGTGTTTAGATGAGTTCAACATACATTTCCCTAGCAGATTCAATTGCAATATTTGATTTTTGTATTTTTTTGAAAATTATCCTGAAATATTTCATTTGCTGAATTAGTTTTTGGGATAGCTTTGAAAATCATATGTTATTTACGACTTGAAAAAGCTATTGCAAATAAATCTACTTTCTATGCATAAACGAGTGTGTCTCACCGTTTCAGAAGTCGAAAGAGCTTTGTTTTTATCAACTTCAACAGAAAAAAAGATTCCTACCTACAAAACAACTCAACCGCGTTCAAATGATTATAATCCATACATCGAATTACCAGATGATGAACCTCAAGCTTTTGTAGACAATAAGAACAAAGTTCAAGAAATAAGTGATATTTTTGAAGATGCTAGTTTAAAGATATTTAAATATTTTATACTGGTTTGATAATGAATTTGTTACTTAAAAATTTCCTTACATTTTCAAATCCTTACAAAAATCGTTAGCCAAATATACAAATGAAAATTACTGAATCGACTGATATCAATTTCGTTGTTTAAAACAATATTTTCATTCTTATAATATTACGAAATGAAATTTAATTGTTTATTTACATTGTTGAAACAGACACACGTTTATTGTTTCAACATTGCTTTGATGCATTTTAAGATATAATAGCATTGAAAATGCATTGTTGAACTTCAATTATTGTTCTAAACACGTAAATATTGTTACATAATCATTTAATTATATTTAAATATTTTATACTGGTTTTGATAATAAATTTGTTACTTAAAAATTTCCTTCATTTCCGAATCCTTCCCAAAACATTTCATATGCTGAATTGATTTTTGGGATAGCATTTAAATCATAACGTCAATACCACTTTCAAAGCAATCACAAATAAATAGGACTATACTGTACAGATAAACATAATCATCATTTTAGTTGTTCAATTATTTTCATTACATCTTTTTCTGTGTGATTTGTGATAACTTTCTTTAGCCTTATTGTGATCTATTTGTTTTCTTCGAAAGTCTAGTGGTTTTTTTTGTTTTTGTTTTTTTGTTTTTTTTTTGCGCTTGGAATTTTCTTCTATGTATTTGTTACAGAAGTGTTTTCATGAGTTCAACATACATTTTCCCTTAACAGGTTCAATTGTAATATTTTATTTTGGAATTTTTTCGAAAATTATCCTAAAATATTTCCTTTACTGAATTTGTTTTTCGGATAGCTTTGAAAATCATAACTTATTTACTATTTTCAAAAAGATCGCAAATAAATCGACTTTCTACGCATAAACGAGCACGACTCGCTGTTGGAGAAGTCGAAAGAGCTCTGTTTTTACCAACTTCAACAGAAAAAGAGATTCCTACCTACAAAACAACTCAACCTCGTTCGAATGATTATAATCCATACATCGAATTACCAGATGATGAACCTCAAGCTTTTGTAGACAATAAGAACAGAGTTCAAGAAATCAGTGATAATTTTGAAGATGCTGGTTGAAATATATTTAAATATTTTATGTTGGTTTTGACAATAAATTTGTTATTTAAATATTTCGTCACATTTTCAAATCCTTCCCAAAATATTTTTTTTTTTTTTTTTTTTTTTTTTTTTTTTGCGCTTGGAATTTTCTTCTATGTATTTGTTACAGAAGTGTTTAGATGAGTTCAACATACTATTTTCCTTAACAGGTTCAATTGCAATATTTTATTTTGGTATTTTTTCGAAAATTATCCTAAAATATTTCATTTGCTGAATTTGTTTTTGGCATTTTTCCCTTAACAGGTTCAATTGTAATATTTTATTTTGCTATTTTTTCGAAAATTATCCTATAATATTTCTTACTATTTTGAAAACGATCGCAAATAAATCGACTTTCTACGCATAAACGAGCACGACTCGCTGTTGGAGAAGTCGAAAAAGCTTTGTTTTTACCAACTTCAACAGAAAAAGAGATTCCTACCTACAAAACAACTCAACCTCGTTCAAATGTTTATAATCCATACATCGAATCACCAGATGATGAACCTCAAGCTTTTGCAGACAATAAGAACAAAGTTCAAGAAAACAGCGATAATTTTGAAGATGCTAGTTTAAATATATTTAAATATTTTATACTGGTTTTGATAATAAATTTTTTACTTAAAACTTTCCTTCATTTCCGAATCCTTCCCAAAACATTTCATATGCTGAATTAATTTTTGGGATAGCTTTTAAATCATAACGTCATTACCACATTCAAAGCAATCGCAAATGAATCGGACTATAGTGTACAAATAAACATAATCATCATTTTAGTTGTTCAATTATTTTCATTACGTCTTTTTCTGTGTGATTTGTGATAACTTTCTTTAGCCTTATTGTGATCTATTTGTTTTCTTCGAAAGTCTAGTGTTTTTATTTTATTTTTTTTTTTTTTTGGCGCTTGGAATTTTCTTCTATGTATTTGTTACAGAAGTGTTTTGATGAGTTCAACATACATTTCCCTTAACAGGTTCAATTGCAATATTTGATTTTTGTATTTTTTCGAAAATTATCCTGAAATATTTCATTTGCTGAATTAGTTTTTGGGATAGCTTTGAAAATCATAAGTTATTTACCACTTTCAAAGCTATTGCAAATAAATCTACTTTCTATGCATAAACGAGCACGTCTCGCCGTTGCAGAAGTCGAAAGAGCTTTGTTTTTTACCAACTTCAGCAGAAAAAGAGATTCCAACCTACAAAACAACTCAACCTCATTCAAATCATTATATTCGATACATCGAATTACCAGATGATGACCCTCAAGCTTTTGTAGACAATAAGAACAAAGTTCAAGAAATCAGTGATATTTTTGAAGATGCTAGTTTAAAGATATTTAAATATTTTATACTGGTTTTGATAATGAATTTGTTACTTAAAAATTTCCTTACATTTTCAAATCCTTACAAAAATCGTTAGCCAAATAAATATACAAATGAAAATTACTGAATCGACTGATATCAATTTCGTTGTTTAAAACAATATTTTCATTCTTATAATATTACGAAATGAAATTTAATTGTTTATTTACATTGTTGAAACAGACACACGTTTATTGTTTCAACATTGCTTTGATGCATTTTAAGATATAATAGCATTGAAAATGCATTGTTGAACTTCAATTATTGTTCTAAACACGTAAATCTTGTTACATAATCATTTAATTATATTTAAATATTTTATACTGGTTTTGATAATAAATTTGTCACTTAAAAATTTTCTTCATTTCCGAATCCTTTCAAAAACATTTCATATGCTGAATTAATTTTTGGGAGATTTTTAATCATAACGTCTTTGCCACTTTCAAATAATCCCAAATAAATCGGATTACAGTGTACAGATAAATATAATCTCATTTTAGTTGTTCAATTATTTTAATTACGTCTTTTTCTGTGTGATTTGTGATAACGTCCTTTCGTCTTATCGTGAACTATTTGTTTTCTTCGAAAGTCTAGTGTTTTCTTGTGGCGCTTGAAAGTTTCTTCTATGTATTTGTTACAGAAGTGTTTAGATGAGTTCAACATACATTTCCCTAGCAGATTCAATTGAAATCTTTGATTTTTGTATTTTTTCGAAAATTATCCTGAAATATTTCATTTGCTGAATTAGTTTTTGGGATAGCTTTGAAAATCATAAGTTATTTACGACTTGCAAAGCTATTGCAAATAAATCTACTTTCTATGCATAAACGAGTGTGTCTCACCGTTGCAGAAGTCGAAAGAGCTTTGTTTTTATCAACTTCAACAGAAAAAAAGATTCCTACCTACAAAACAACTCAACCGCGTTCAAATGATTATAATCCATACATCGAATTACCAGATGATGACCCTCAAGCTTTTGTAGACAATAAGAACAAAGTTCAAGAAATCAGTGATATTTTTGAAGATGCTAGTTTAACCCTAGAACTACCGGAAATTTTACTCAAGTTTTATAAAAACATTCTACACCAGAATTTTTACTTAAAACTATTTAATTTGTTTATTTAACTTATTATTGTCTGATTTATACATTTACTTTGTTTTGAAGAAATTTCTGGTTTGAATAAATATTTTGAATGTACATGTCGGGTCCAATGGACCCGTCTGGTAGACGGAAGGTTAAAGATATTTAAATATTTTATACTGGTTTTGATAATGAATTTGTTACTAAAAAATTTCCTTACATTTTCAAATCCTTACAAAAATCGTTAGCCAAATATACAAATGAAAATTACTGAATCGACTGTTATCAATTTCGTTGTTTAAAACAATATTTTCATTCTTATAATATTACGAAATGAAATTTAATTGTTTATTTACATTGTTGAAACAGACACACGTTTATTGTTTCAACATTGCTTTGATGCATTTTAAGATATAATAGCATTGAAAATGCATTGTTGAACTTCAATTACTGTTCTAAACACGTAAATATTGTTACATAATCATTTAATTATATTTAAATATTTTATACTGGTTTTGATAATAAATTTGTCACTTAAAAATTTTCTTCATTTCCGAATCCTTTCAAAAACATTTCATATGCTGAATTAATTTTTGGGAGATTTTTAATCATAACGTCTTTGCCACTTTCAAAAGAATCCCAAATAAATCGGATTACAGTGTACAGATAAATATAATCTCATTTTAGTTGTTCAATTATTTTAATTACGTCTTTTTCTGTGTGATTTGTGATAACGTCCTTTCGTCTTATCGTGAACTATTTGTTTTCTTCGAAAGTCTAGTGTTTTCTTGTGGCGCTTGAAAGTTTCTTCTATGTATTTGTTACAGAAGTGTTTAGATGAGTTCAACATACATTTCCCTAGCAGATTCAATTGAAATCTTTGATTTTTGTATTTTTTCGAAAATTATCCTGAAATATTTCATTTGCTGAATTAGTTTTTGGGATAGCTTTGAAAATCATAAGTTATTTACGACTTGCAAAGCTATTGCAAATAAATCTACTTTCTATGCATAAACGAGTGTGTCTCACCGTTTCAGAAGTCGAAAGAGCTTTGTTTTTATCAACTTCAACAGAAAAAAATATTCCTACCTACAAAACAACTCAACCGCGTTCAAATGATTATAATCCATACATCGAATTACCAGATGATGACCCTCAAGCTTTTGTAGACAATAAGAACAAAGTTCAATAAATCAGTGATATTTTTGAAGATGCTAGTTTAACCCTAGAACTACCGGAAATTTTACTCAAGTTTTATAAAAACATTCTACACCAGAATTTTTACTTAAAACTATTTAATTTGTTTATTTAACTTATTATTGTCTGATTTATACATTTACTTTGTTTTGAAGAAATTTCTGGTTTGAATAAATATTTTGAATGTACATGTCGGGTCCAATGGACCCGTCTGGTAGACGGAAGGTTAAACATATTTAAATATTTTATACTGGTTTTGATAATGAATTTGTTACTTAAAAATTTCCTTACATTTTCAAATCCTTACAAAAATCGTTAGCCAAATATACAAATGAAAATTACTGAATCGACTGTTATCAATTTCGTTGTTTAAAACAATATTTTCATTCTTATAATATTACGAAATGAAATTTAATTGTTTATTTACATTGTTGAAACAGACACACGTTTATTCTTTCAACATTGCTTTGATGCATTTTAAGATATAATAGCATTAAAATGCATTGTTGAACTTCAATTATTGTTCTAAACACGTAAATCTTGTTACATAATCATTTAATTATATTTAAATATTTTATACTGGTTTTGATAATAAATTTGTCACTTAAAAATTTTCTTCATTTCCGAATCCTTTCAAAAACATTTCATATGCTGAATTAATTTTTGGGAGATTTTTAATCATAACGTCTTTGCCACTTTCAAAAGAATCCCAAATAAATCGGATTACAGTGTACAGATAAATATAATCATCATTTTAGTTGTTCAATTATTTTCATTACGTCTTTTTCTGTGTAATTTGTGATAACGTTTTTTCGTCTTATCGTGAACTATTTGTTTTCTTCGAAAGTCTATTGTTTTCTTGTGGCGCTTGAAAGTTTCTTCTATGTATTTGTTACAGAAGTGTTTAGATGAGTTCAACATACATTTCCCTAGCAGATTCAATTGCAATATTTGATTTTTGTATTTTTTCGAAAATTATCCTGAAATATTTCATTTGCTGAATTAGTTTTTGGGATAGCTTTGAAAATCATAAGTTATTTACCACTTTCAAAGCTATTGCAAATAAATCTACTTTCTATGCATAAACGAGCACGTCTCGCCGTTGCAGAAGTCGAAAGAGCTTTGTTTTTTACCAACTTCAGCAGAAAAAGAGATTCCAACCTACAAAACAACTCAACCTCGTTCAAATCATTATATTCGATACATCGAATTACCAGATGATGACCCTCAAGCTTTTGTAGACAATAAGAACAAAGTTCAAGAAATCAGTGATATTTTTGAAGATGCTAGTTTAAAGATATTTAAATATTTTATACTGGTTTTGATAATGAATTTGTTACTTAAAAATTTCCTTACATTTTCAAATCCTTACAAAAATCGTTAGCCAAATAAATATACAAATGAAAATTACTGAATCGACTGATATCAATTTCGTTGTTTAAAACAATATTTTCATTCTTATAATATTACGAAATGAAATTTAATTGTTTATTTACATTGTTGAAACAGACACACGTTTAGTGTTTCAACATTGCTTTGATGCATTTTAAGATATAATAGCATTGAAAATGCATTGTTGAACTTCAATTATTGTTCTAAACACGTAAATCTTGTTACATAATCATTTAATTATATTTAAATATTTTATACTGGTTTTGATAATAAATTTGTCACTTAAAAATTTTCTTCATTTCCGAATCCTTTCAAAAACATTTCATATGCTGAATTAATTTTTGGGAGATTTTTAATCATCACGTCTTTGCCACTTTCAAAAGAATCCCAAATAAATCGGAATACAGTGTACAGATAAATATAATCATCATTTTAGTTGTTCAATTATTTTCATTACGTCTTTTTCTGTGTGATTTGTGATAACGTTCTTTCGTCATATCGTGAACTATTTGTTTTCTTCGAAAGTCTATTGTTTTCTTGTGGCGCTTGAAAGTTTCTTTTATGTATTTGTTACAGAAGTGTTTAGATGAGTTCAACATACATTTCCCTAGCAGATTCAATTGCAATATTTGATTTTTGTATTTTTTCGAAAATTATCCTGAAATATTTCATTTGCTGAATTAGTTTTTGGGATAGCTTTGAAAATCATATGTTATTTACGACTTGAAAAAGCTATTGCAAATAAATCTACTTTCTATGCATAAACGAGTGTGTCTCACCGTTGCAGAAGTCGAAAGAGCTTTGTTTTTATCAACATCAACAGAAAAAAAGATTCCTACCTACAAAACAACTCAACCGCGTTCAAATGATTATAATCCATACATCGAATTACCAGATGATGAACCTCAAGCTTTTGTAGACAATAAGAACAAAGTTCAAGAAATAAGTGATATTTTTGAAGATGCTAGTTTAAAGATATTTAAATATTTTATACTGGTTTTGATAATGAATTTGTTACTTAAAAATTTCCTTACATTTTCAAATCCTTACAAAAATCGTTAGCCAAATATACAAATGAAAATTACTGAATCGACTGATATCAATTTCGTTGTTTAAAACAATATTTTCATTCTTATAATATTACGAAATGAAATTTAATTGTTTATTTACATTGTTGAAACAGACACACGTTTATTGTTTCAACATTGCTTTGATGCATTTTAAGATATAATAGCATTGAAAATGCATTGTTGAACTTCAATTATTGTTCTAAACACGTAAATATTGTTACATAATCATTTAATTATATTTAAATATTTTATACTGGTTTTGATAATAAATTTGTTACTTAAAAATTTCCTTCATTTCCGAATCCTTCCCAAAACATTTCATATGCTGAATTGATTTTTGGGATAGCATTTAAATCATAACGTCAATACCACTTTCAAAGCAATCACAAATAAATCGGACTATACTGTACAGATAAACATAATCATCATTTTAGTTGTTCAATTATTTTCATTACATCTTTTTCTGTGTGATTTGTGATAACTTTCTTTAGCCTTATTGTGATCTATTTGTTTTCTTCGAAAGTCTAGTGGTTTTTTTTGTTTTTGTTTTTTTGTTTTTTTTTTTTGCGCTTGGAATTTTCTTCTGTGTATTTGTTACAGAAGTGTTTTCATGAGTTCAACATACATTTTCCCTTAACAGGTTCAATTGTAATATTTTATTTTGGAATTTTTTCGAAAATTATCCTAAAATATTTCCTTTGCTGAATTTGTTTTTCGGATAGCTTTGAAAATCATAACTTATTTACTATTTTCAAAAAGATCGCAAATAAATCGACTTTCTACGCATAAACGAGCACGACTCGCTGTTGGAGAAGTCGAAAGAGCTCTGTTTTTACCAACTTCAACAGAAAAAGAGATTCCTACCTACAAAACAACTCAACCTCTTTCGAATGATTATAATCCATACATCGAATTACCAGATGATGAACCTCAAGGTTTTGTAGACAATAAGAACAGAGTTCAAGAAATCAGTGATAATTTTGAAGATGCTGGTTGAAATATATTTAAATATTTTATGTTGGTTTTGACAATAAATTTGTTATTTAAATATTTCGTCACACATTCAAATGCTTCCAAGAACCTTTTTTTTTTTTTTTTTTTTTTTTTTTTTTTTTTTTTTTTTTTTTTTTTGCGCTTGGAATTTTCTTCTATGTATTTGTTACAGAAGTGTTTAGATGAGTTCAACATACTATTTTCCTTAACAGGTTCAATTGCAATATTTTATTTTGGTATTTTTTCAAAAATTATCCTAAAATATTTCATTTGCTGAATTTGTTTTTGGCATTTTTCCCTTAACAGGTTCAATTGTAATATTTTATTTTGCTATTTTTTCGAAAATTATCCTATAATATTTCTTACTATTTTGAAAACGATCGCAAATAAATCGACTTTCTACGCATAAACGAGCACGACTCGCTGTTGGAGAAGTCGAAAATGCTCTGTTTTTACCAACTTCAACAGAAAAAGAGATTCCTACCTACAAAACAACTCAACCTCGTTCGAATGATTATAATCCATACATCGAATTACCAGATGATGAACCTCAAGCTTTTGTAGACAATAAGAACAGAGTTCAAGAAATCAGTGATAATTTTGAAGATGCAGCTTGAAATATATTTAAATATTTTATGTTGGTTTTGACAATAAATTTGTTACTTAAAAATTTCCTTACATTTCCAAATCCTTACAAAAATCGTTAGCAAACTACACAAATGAAAATTACTGAATCGACTGATATCAATTTCGTTGTTTAAAACAATATTTTCATTCTTATAATATTACGAAATGAAATTTAATTGTTTATTTACATTGTTGAAACAGACACACGTTTATTGTTTCAACATTGCTTTGATGCATTTTAAGATATAATAGCATTGAAAATGCATTGTTGAACTTCAGTTATTGTTCTAAACACGTAAATATTGTTACATAATCATTTAATTATATTTAAATATTTTATACTGGTTTTGATAATAAATTTGTCACTTAAAAATTTTCTTCATTTCCGAATCCTTTCAAAAACATTTCATATGCTGAATTAATTTTTGGGAGATTTTTAATCATAACGTCTTTGCCACTTTCAAAAGAATCCCAAATAAATCGGATTACAGTGTACAGATAAATATAATCTCATTTTAGTTGTTCAATTATTTTAATTACGTCTTTTTCTGTGTGATTTGTGATAACGTCCTTTCGTCTTATCGTGAACTATTTGTTTTCTTCGAAAGTCTAGTGTTTTCTTGTGGCGCTTGAAAGTTTCTTCTATGTATTTGTTACAGAAGTGTTTAGATGAGTTCAACATACATTTCCCTAGCAGATTCAATTGAAATCTTTGATTTTTGTATTTTTTCGAAAATTATCCTGAAATATTTCATTTGCTGAATTAGTTTTTGGGATAGCTTTGAAAATCATAAGTTATTTACGACTTGCAAAGCTATTGCAAATAAATCTACTTTCTATGCATAAACGAGTGTGTCTCACCGTTTCAGAAGTCGAAAGAGCTTTGTTTTTATCAACTTCAACAGAAAAAAAGATTCCTACCTACAAAACAACTCAACCGCGTTCAAATGATTATAATCCATACATCGAATTACCAGATGATGACCCTCAAGCTTTTGTAGACAATAAGAACAAAGTTCAATAAATCAGTGATATTTTTGAAGATGCTAGTTTAACCCTAGAACTACCGGAAATTTTACTCAAGTTTTATAAAAACATTCTACACCAGAATTTTTACTTAAAACTATTTAATTTGTTTATTTAACTTATTATTGTCTGATTTATACATTTACTTTGTTTTGAAGAAATTTCTGGTTTGAATAAATATTTTGAATGTACATGTCGGGTCCAATGGACCCGTCTGGTAGACGGAAGGTTAAACATATTTAAATATTTTATACTGGTTTTGATAATGAATTTGTTACTTAAAAATTTCCTTACATTTTCAAATCCTTACAAAAATCGTTAGCCAAATATACAAATGAAAATTACTGAATCGACTGTTATCAATTTCGTTGTTTAAAACAATATTTTCATTCTTATAATATTACGAAATGAAATTTAATTGTTTATTTACATTGTTGAAACAGACACACGTTTATTCTTTCAACATTGCTTTGATGCATTTTAAGATATAATAGCATTAAAATGCATTGTTGAACTTCAATTATTGTTCTAAACACGTAAATCTTGTTACATAATCATTTAATTATATTTAAATATTTTATACTGGTTTTGATAATAAATTTGTCACTTAAAAATTTTCTTCATTTCCGAATCCTTTCAAAAACATTTCATATGCTGAATTAATTTTTGGGAGATTTTTAATCATAACGTCTTTGCCACTTTCAAAAGAATCCCAAATAAATCGGATTACAGTGTACAGATAAATATAATCATCATTTTAGTTGTTCAATTATTTTCATTACGTCTTTTTCTGTGTAATTTGTGATAACGTTTTTTCGTCTTATCGTGAACTATTTGTTTTCTTCGAAAGTCTATTGTTTTCTTGTGGCGCTTGAAAGTTTCTTCTATGTATTTGTTACAGAAGTGTTTAGATGAGTTCAACATACATTTCCCTAGCAGATTCAATTGCAATATTTGATTTTTGTATTTTTTCGAAAATTATCCTGAAATATTTCATTTGCTGAATTAGTTTTTGGGATAGCTTTGAAAATCATAAGTTATTTACCACTTTCAAAGCTATTGCAAATAAATCTACTTTCTATGCATAAACGAGCACGTCTCGCCGTTGCAGAAGTCGAAAGAGCTTTGTTTTTTACCAACTTCAGCAGAAAAAGAGATTCCAACCTACAAAACAACTCAACCTCGTTCAAATCATTATATTCGATACATCGAATTACCAGATGATGACCCTCAAGCTTTTGTAGACAATAAGAACAAAGTTCAAGAAATCAGTGATATTTTTGAAGATGCTAGTTTAAAGATATTTAAATATTTTATACTGGTTTTGATAATGAATTTGTTACTTAAAAATTTCCTTACATTTTCAAATCCTTACAAAAATCGTTAGCCAAATAAATATACAAATGAAAATTACTGAATCGACTGATATCAATTTCGTTGTTTAAAACAATATTTTCATTCTTATAATATTACGAAATGAAATTTAATTGTTTATTTACATTGTTGAAACAGACACACGTTTAGTGTTTCAACATTGCTTTGATGCATTTTAAGATATAATAGCATTGAAAATGCATTGTTGAACTTCAATTATTGTTCTAAACACGTAAATCTTGTTACATAATCATTTAATTATATTTAAATATTTTATACTGGTTTTGATAATAAATTTGTCACTTAAAAATTTTCTTCATTTCCGAATCCTTTCAAAAACATTTCATATGCTGAATTAATTTTTGGGAGATTTTTAATCATCACGTCTTTGCCACTTTCAAAAGAATCCCAAATAAATCGGAATACAGTGTACAGATAAATATAATCATCATTTTAGTTGTTCAATTATTTTCATTACGTCTTTTTCTGTGTGATTTGTGATAACGTTCTTTCGTCATATCGTGAACTATTTGTTTTCTTCGAAAGTCTATTGTTTTCTTGTGGCGCTTGAAAGTTTCTTTTATGTATTTGTTACAGAAGTGTTTAGATGAGTTCAACATACATTTCCCTAGCAGATTCAATTGCAATATTTGATTTTTGTATTTTTTCGAAAATTATCCTGAAATATTTCATTTGCTGAATTAGTTTTTGGGATAGCTTTGAAAATCATATGTTATTTACGACTTGAAAAAGCTATTGCAAATAAATCTACTTTCTATGCATAAACGAGTGTGTCTCACCGTTGCAGAAGTCGAAAGAGCTTTGTTTTTATCAACATCAACAGAAAAAAAGATTCCTACCTACAAAACAACTCAACCGCGTTCAAATGATTATAATCCATACATCGAATTACCAGATGATGAACCTCAAGCTTTTGTAGACAATAAGAACAAAGTTCAAGAAATAAGTGATATTTTTGAAGATGCTAGTTTAAAGATATTTAAATATTTTATACTGGTTTTGATAATGAATTTGTTACTTAAAAATTTCCTTACATTTTCAAATCCTTACAAAAATCGTTAGCCAAATATACAAATGAAAATTACTGAATCGACTGATATCAATTTCGTTGTTTAAAACAATATTTTCATTCTTATAATATTACGAAATGAAATTTAATTGTTTATTTACATTGTTGAAACAGACACACGTTTATTGTTTCAACATTGCTTTGATGCATTTTAAGATATAATAGCATTGAAAATGCATTGTTGAACTTCAATTATTGTTCTAAACACGTAAATATTGTTACATAATCATTTAATTATATTTAAATATTTTATACTGGTTTTGATAATAAATTTGTTACTTAAAAATTTCCTTCATTTCCGAATCCTTCCCAAAACATTTCATATGCTGAATTGATTTTTGGGATAGCATTTAAATCATAACGTCAATACCACTTTCAAAGCAATCACAAATAAATCGGACTATACTGTACAGATAAACATAATCATCATTTTAGTTGTTCAATTATTTTCATTACATCTTTTTCTGTGTGATTTGTGATAACTTTCTTTAGCCTTATTGTGATCTATTTGTTTTCTTCGAAAGTCTAGTGGTTTTTTTTGTTTTTGTTTTTTTGTTTTTTTTTTTGCGCTTGGAATTTTCTTCTGTGTATTTGTTACAGAAGTGTTTTCATGAGTTCAACATACATTTTCCCTTAACAGGTTCAATTGTAATATTTTATTTTGGAATTTTTTCGAAAATTATCCTAAAATATTTCCTTTGCTGAATTTGTTTTTCGGATAGCTTTGAAAATCATAACTTATTTACTATTTTCAAAAAGATCGCAAATAAATCGACTTTCTACGCATAAACGAGCACGACTCGCTGTTGGAGAAGTCGAAAGAGCTCTGTTTTTACCAACTTCAACAGAAAAAGAGATTCCTACCTACAAAACAACTCAACCTCTTTCGAATGATTATAATCCATACATCGAATTACCAGATGATGAACCTCAAGGTTTTGTAGACAATAAGAACAGAGTTCAAGAAATCAGTGATAATTTTGAAGATGCTGGTTGAAATATATTTAAATATTTTATGTTGGTTTTGACAATAAATTTGTTATTTAAATATTTCGTCACACATTCAAATGCTTCCAAGAACCTTTTTTTTTTTTTTTTTTTTTTTTTTTTTTTGCGCTTGGAATTTTCTTCTATGTATTTGTTACAGAAGTGTTTAGATGAGTTCAACATACTATTTTCCTTAACAGGTTCAATTGCAATATTTTATTTTGGTATTTTTTCAAAAATTATCCTAAAATATTTCATTTGCTGAATTTGTTTTTGGCATTTTTCCCTTAACAGGTTCAATTGTAATATTTTATTTTGCTATTTTTTCGAAAATTATCCTATAATATTTCTTACTATTTTGAAAACGATCGCAAATAAATCGACTTTCTACGCATAAACGAGCACGACTCGCTGTTGGAGAAGTCGAAAATGCTCTGTTTTTACCAACTTCAACAGAAAAAGAGATTCCTACCTACAAAACAACTCAACCTCGTTCGAATGATTATAATCCATACATCGAATTACCAGATGATGAACCTCAAGCTTTTGTAGACAATAAGAACAGAGTTCAAGAAATCAGTGATAATTTTGAAGATGCAGCTTGAAATATATTTAAATATTTTATGTTGGTTTTGACAATAAATTTGTTACTTAAAAATTTCCTTACATTTCCAAATCCTTACAAAAATCGTTAGCAAACTACACAAATGAAAATTACTGAATCGACTGATATCAATTTCGTTGTTTAAAACAATATTTTCATTCTTATAATATTACGAAATGAAATTTAATTGTTTATTTACATTGTTGAAACAGACACACGTTTATTGTTTCAACATTGCTTTGATGCATTTTAAGATATAATAGCATTGAAAATGCATTGTTGAACTTCAGTTATTGTTCTAAACACGTAAATATTGTTACATAATCATTTAATTATATTTAAATATTTTATACTGGTTTTGATAATAAATTTGTCACTTAAAAATTTTCTTCATTTCCGAATCCTTTCAAAAACATTTCATATGCTGAATTAATTTTTGGGAGATTTTTAATCATAACGCCTTTGCCACTTTCAAAAGAATCCAAAATAAATCGGATTACAGTGTACAGATAAATATAATCATCATTTTAGTTGTTCAATTATTTTCATTACGTCTTTTTCTGTGTGATTTGTGATAACGTCCTTTCGTCTTATCGTGAACTATTTGTTTTCTTCGAAAGTCTATTGTTTTCTTGTGGCGCTTGAAAGTTTCTTCTATGTATTTGTTACAGAAGTGTTTAGATGAGTTCAACATACATTTCCCTAGCAGATTCAATTGCAATATTTGATTTTTGTATTTTTTCGAAAATTATCCTGAAATATTTCATTTGCTGAATTAGTTTTTGGGATAGCTTTGAAAATCATATGTTATTTACGACTTGAAAAAGCTATTGCAAATAAATCTACTTTCTATGCATAAACGAGTGTGTCTCACCGTTTCAGAAGTCGAAAGAGCTTTGTTTTTATCAACTTCAACAGAAAAAAAGATTCCTACCTACAAAACAACTCAACCGCGTTCAAATGATTATAATCCATACATCGAATTACCAGATGATGAACCTCAAGCTTTTGTAGACAATAAGAACAAAGTTCAAGAAATAAGTGATATTTTTGAAGATGCTAGTTTAACCCTCCGTCTACCAGACGGGTCCATTGGACCCGACAGGTACATACAAAATATTCATTCAAACCAGAATTTTTTTAAAATAAACTAAGTATATAAACCAGACAAAAATAAGGTAAATAAATAAGTTAAATAGTTTTAAATAAAAATTCTGGTGTAGAACGTTTTATTAAAACTTGAATAAAATTCCCGGTAGATCTAGGGTTAAAGATATTTAAATATTTTATACTGGTTTGATAATGAATTTGTTACTTAAAAATTTCCTTACATTTTCAAATCCTTACAAAAATCGTTAGCCAAATATACAAATGAAAATTACTGAATCGACTGATATCAATTTCGTTGTTTAAAACAATATTTTCATTCTTATAATATTACGAAATGAAATTTAATTGTTTATTTACATTGTTGAAACAGACACACGTTTATTGTTTCAACATTGCTTTGATGCATTTTAAGATATAATAGCATTGAAAATGCATTGTTGAACTTCAATTATTGTTCTAAACACGTAAATATTGTTACATAATCATTTAATTATATTTAAATATTTTATACTGGTTTTGATAATAAATTTGTTACTTAAAAATTTCCTTCATTTCCGAATCCTTCCCAAAACATTTCATATGCTGAATTGATTTTTGGGATAGCATTTAAATCATAACGTCAATACCACTTTCAAAGCAATCACAAATAAATCGGACTATACTGTACAGATAAACATAATCATCATTTTAGTTGTTCAATTATTTTCATTACATCTTTTTCTGTGTGATTTGTGATAACTTTCTTTAGCCTTATTGTGATCTATTTGTTTTCTTCGAAAGTCTAGTGGTTTTTTTTGTTTTTGTTTTTTTGTTTTTTTTTGCGCTTGGAATTTTCTTCTATGTATTTGTTACAGAAGTGTTTTCATGAGTTCAACATACATTTTCCCTTAACAGGTTCAATTGTAATATTTTATTTTGGAATTTTTTCGAAAATTATCCTAAAATATTTCCTTTACTGAATTTGTTTTTCGGATAGCTTTGAAAATCATAACTTATTTACTATTTTCAAAAAGATCGCAAATAAATCGACTTTCTACGCATAAACGAGCACGACTCGCTGTTGGAGAAGTCGAAAGAGCTCTGTTTTTACCAACTTCAACAGAAAAAGAGATTCCTACCTACAAAACAACTCAACCTCGTTCGAATGATTATAATCCATACATCGAATTACCAGATGATGAACCTCAAGCTTTTGTAGACAATAAGAACAGAGTTCAAGAAATCAGTGATAATTTTGAAGATGCTGGTTGAAATATATTTAAATATTTTATGTTGGTTTTGACAATAAATTTGTTATTTAAATATTTCGTCACATTTTCAAATCCTTCCCAAAACCTTTTTTTTTTTTTTTTTTTTTTTTTTTTTGCGCTTGGAATTTTCTTCTATGTATTTGTTACAGAAGTGTTTAGATGAGTTCAACATACTATTTTCCTTAACAGGTTCAATTGCAATATTTTATTTTGGTATTTTTTCGAAAATTATCCTAAAATATTTCATTTGCTGAATTTGTTTTTGGCATTTTTCCCTTAACAGGTTCAATTGTAATATTTTATTTTGCTATTTTTTCGAAAATTATCCTATAATATTTCTTACTATTTTGAAAACGATCGCAAATAAATCGACTTTCTACGCATAAACGAGCACGACTCGCTGTTGGAGAAGTCGATAAAGCTTTGTTTTTACCAACTTCAACAGAAAAAGAGATTCCTACCTACAAAACAACTCAACCTCGTTCAAATGTTTATAATCCATACATCGAATCACCAGATGATGAACCTCAAGCTTTTGCAGACAATAAGAACAAAGTTCAAGAAAACAGCGATAATTTTGAAGATGCTAGTTTAAATATATTTAAATATTTTATACTGGTTTTGATAATAAATTTTTTACTTAAAACTTTCCTTCATTTCCGAATCCTTCCCAAAACATTTCATATGCTGAATTAATTTTTGGGATAGCTTTTAAATCATAACGTCATTACCACATTCAAAGCAATCGCAAATGAATCGGACTATAGTGTACAAATAAACATAATCATCATTTTAGTTGTTCAATTATTTTCATTACGTCTTTTTCTGTGTGATTTGTGATAACTTTCTTTAGCCTTATTGTGATCTATTTGTTTTCTTCGAAAGTCTAGTGTTTTTATTTATTTATTTTTTTTTTTTGGCGCTTGGAATTTTCTTCTATGTATTTGTTACAGAAGTGTTTTGATGAGTTCAACATACATTTCCCTTAACAGGTTCAATTGCAATATTTGATTTTTGTATTTTTTCGAAAATTATCCTGAAATATTTCATTTGCTGAATTAGTTTTTGGGATAGCTTTGAAAATCATAAGTTATTTACCACTTTCAAAGCTATTGCAAATAAATCTACTTTCTATGCATAAACGAGCACGTCTCGCCGTTGCAGAAGTCGAAAGAGCTTTGTTTTTTACCAACTTCAGCAGAAAAAGAGATTCCAACCTACAAAACAACTCAACCTCATTCAAATCATTATATTCGATACATCGAATTACCAGATGATGACCCTCAAGCTTTTGTAGACAATAAGAACAAAGTTCAAGAAATCAGTGATATTTTTGAAGATGCTAGTTTAAAGATATTTAAATATTTTATACTGGTTTTGATAATGAATTTGTTACTTAAAAATTTCCTTACATTTTCAAATCCTTACAAAAATCGTTAGCCAAATAAATATACAAATGAAAATTACTGAATCGACTGATATCAATTTCGTTGTTTAAAACAATATTTTCATTCTTATAATATTACGAAATGAAATTTAATTGTTTATTTACATTGTTGAAACAGACACACGTTTATTGTTTCAACATTGCTTTGATGCATTTTAAGATATAATAGCATTGAAAATGCATTGTTGAACTTCAATTATTGTTCTAAACACGTAAATCTTGTTACATAATCATTTAATTATATTTAAATATTTTATACTGGTTTTGATAATAAATTTGTCACTTAAAAATTTTCTTCATTTCCGAATCCTTTCAAAAACATTTCATATGCTGAATTAATTTTTGGGAGATTTTTAATCATAACGTCTTTGCCACTTTCAAAAGAATCCCAAATAAATCGGATTACAGTGTACAGATAAATATAATCTCATTTTAGTTGTTCAATTATTTTAATTACGTCTTTTTCTGTGTGATTTGTGATAACGTCCTTTCGTCTTATCGTGAACTATTTGTTTTCTTCGAAAGTCTAGTGTTTTCTTGTGGCGCTTGAAAGTTTCTTCTATGTATTTGTTACAGAAGTGTTTAGATGAGTTCAACATACATTTCCCTAGCAGATTCAATTGAAATCTTTGATTTTTGTATTTTTTCGAAAATTATCCTGAAATATTTCATTTGCTGAATTAGTTTTTGGGATAGCTTTGAAAATCATAAGTTATTTACGACTTGCAAAGCTATTGCAAATAAATCTACTTTCTATGCATAAACGAGTGTGTCTCACCGTTGCAGAAGTCGAAAGAGCTTTGTTTTTATCAACTTCAACAGAAAAAAAGATTCCTACCTACAAAACAACTCAACCGCGTTCAAATGATTATAATCCATACATCGAATTACCAGATGATGACCCTCAAGCTTTTGTAGACAATAAGAACAAAGTTCAAGAAATCAGTGATATTTTTGAAGATGCTAGTTTAACCCTAGAACTACCGGAAATTTTACTCAAGTTTTATAAAAACATTCTACACCAGAATTTTTACTTAAAACTATTTAATTTGCTTATTTAACTTATTATTGTCTGATTTATACATTTACTTTGTTTTGAAGAAATTTCTGGTTTGAATAAATATTTTGAATGTACATGTCGGGTCCAATGGACCCGTCTGGTAGACGGAAGGTTAAAGATATTTAAATATTTTATACTGGTTTTGATAATGAATTTGTTACTTAAAAATTTCCTTACATTTTCAAATCCTTACAAAAATCGTTAGCCAAATATACAAATGAAAATTACTGAATCGACTGTTATCAATTTCGTTGTTTAAAACAATATTTTCATTCTTATAATATTACGAAATGAAATTTAATTGTTTATTTACATTGTTGAAACAGACACACGTTTATTCTTTCAACATTGCTTTGATGCATTTTAAGATATAATAGCATTAAAATGCATTGTTGAACTTCAATTATTGTTCTAAACACGTAAATATTGTTACATAATCATTTAATTATATTTAAATATTTTATACTGGTTTTGATAATAAATTTGTCACTTAAAAATTTTCTTCATTTCCGAATCCTTTCAAAAACATTTCATATGCTGAATTAATTTTTGGGAGATTTTTAATCATAACGTCTTTGCCACTTTCAAAAGAATCCCAAATAAATCGGATTACAGTGTACAGATAAATATAATCATCATTTTAGTTGTTCAATTATTTTCATTACGTCTTTTTCTGTGTAATTTGTGATAACGTTTTTTCGTCTTATCGTGAACTATTTGTTTTCTTCGAAAGTCTATTGTTTTCTTGTGGCGCTTGAAAGTTTCTTCTATGTATTTGTTACAGAAGTGTTTAGATGAGTTCAACATACATTTCCCTAGCAGATTCAATTGCAATATTTGATTTTTGTATTTTTTCGAAAATTATCCTGAAATATTTCATTTGCTGAATTAGTTTTTGGGATAGCTTTGAAAATCATAAGTTATTTACCACTTTCAAAGCTATTGCAAATAAATCTACTTTCTATGCATAAACGAGCACGTCTCGCCGTTGCAGAAGTCGAAAGAGCTTTGTTTTTTACCAACTTCAGCAGAAAAAGAGATTCCAACCTACAAAACAACTCAACCTCGTTCAAATCATTATATTCGATACATCGAATTACCAGATGATGACCCTCAAGCTTTTGTAGACAATAAGAACAAAGTTCAAGAAATCAGTGATATTTTTGAAGATGCTAGTTTAAAGATATTTAAATATTTTATACTGGTTTTGATAATGAATTTGTTACTTAAAAATTTCCTTACATGTTCAAATCCTTACAAAAATCGTTAGCCAAATAAATATACAAATGAAAATTACTGAATCGACTGATATCAATTTCGTTGTTTAAAACAATATTTTCATTCTTATAATATTACGAAATGAAATTTAATTGTTTATTTACATTGTTGAAACAGACACACGTTTAGTGTTTCAACATTGCTTTGATGCATTTTAAGATATAATAGCATTGAAAATGCATTGTTGAACTTCAATTATTGTTCTAAACACGTAAATCTTGTTACATAATCATTTAATTATATTTAAATATTTTATACTGGTTTTGATAATAAATTTGTCACTTAAAAATTTTCTTCATTTCCGAATCCTTTCAAAAACATTTCATATGCTGAATTAATTTTTGGGAGATTTTTAATCATAACGTCTTTGCCACTTTCAAAAGAATCCCAAATAAATCGGATTACAGTGTACAGATAAATATAATCATCATTTTAGTTGTTCAATTATTTTCATTACGTCTTTTTCTGTGTGATTTGTGATAACGTTCTTTCGTCATATCGTGAACTATTTGTTTTCTTCGAAAGTCTATTGTTTTCTTGTGGCGCTTGAAAGTTTCTTTTATGTATTTGTTACAGAAGTGTTTAGATGAGTTCAACATACATTTCCCTAGCAGATTCAATTGCAATATTTGATTTTTGTATTTTTTCGAAAATTATCCTGAAATATTTCATTTGCTGAATTAGTTTTTGGGATAGCTTTGAAAATCATATGTTATTTACGACTTGAAAAAGCTATTGCAAATAAATCTACTTTCTATGCATAAACGAGTGTGTCTCACCGTTGCAGAAGTCGAAAGAGCTTTGTTTTTATCAACATCAACAGAAAAAAAGATTCCTACCTACAAAACAACTCAACCGCGTTCAAATGATTATAATCCATACATCGAATTACCAGATGATGAACCTCAAGCTTTTGTAGACAATAAGAACAAAGTTCAAGAAATAAGTGATATTTTTGAAGATGCTAGTTTAAAGATATTTAAATATTTTATACTGGTTTTGATAATGAATTTGTTACTTAAAAATTTCCTTACATTTTCAAATCCTTACAAAAATCGTTAGCCAAATATACAAATGAAAATTACTGAATCGACTGATATCAATTTCGTTGTTTAAAACAATATTTTCATTCTTATAATATTACGAAATGAAATTTAATTGTTTATTTACATTGTTGAAACAGACACACGTTTATTGTTTCAACATTGCTTTGATGCATTTTAAGATATAATAGCATTGAAAATGCATTGTTGAACTTCAATTATTGTTCTAAACACGTAAATATTGTTACATAATCATTTAATTATATTTAAATATTTTATACTGGTTTTGATAATAAATTTGTTACTTAAAAATTTCCTTCATTTCCGAATCCTTCCCAAAACATTTCATATGCTGAATTGATTTTTGGGATAGCATTTAAATCATAACGTCAATACCACTTTCAAAGCAATCACAAATAAATCGGACTATACTGTACAGATAAACATAATCATCATTTTAGTTGTTCAATTATTTTCATTACATCTTTTTCTGTGTGATTTGTGATAACTTTCTTTAGCCTTATTGTGATCTATTTGTTTTCTTCGAAAGTCTAGTGGTTTTTTTTGTTTTTGTTTTTTTGTTTGTTTTTTTTGCGCTTGGAATTTTCTTCTGTGTATTTGTTACAGAAGTGTTTTCATGAGTTCAACATACATTTTCCCTTAACAGGTTCAATTGTAATATTTTATTTTGGAATTTTTTCGAAAATTATCCTAAAATATTTCCTTTGCTGAATTTGTTTTTCGGATAGCTTTGAAAATCATAACTTATTTACTATTTTCAAAAAGATCGCAAATAAATCGACTTTCTACGCATAAACGAGCACGACTCGCTGTTGGAGAAGTCGAAAGAGCTCTGTTTTTACCAACTTCAACAGAAAAAGAGATTCCTACCTACAAAACAACTCAACCTCTTTCGAATGATTATAATCCATACATCGAATTACCAGATGATGAACCTCAAGCTTTTGTAGACAATAAGAACAGAGTTCAAGAAATCAGTGATAATTTTGAAGATGCTGGTTGAAATATATTTAAATATTTTATGTTGGTTTTGACAATAAATTTGTTATTTAAATATTTCGTCACACATTCAAATCCTTCCCAGAACCTTTTTTTTTTTTTTTTTTTTTTTTTTGCGCTTGGAATTTTCTTCTATGTATTTGTTACAGAAGTGTTTAGATGAGTTCAACATACTATTTTCCTTAACAGGTTCAATTGCAATATTTTATTTTGGTATTTTTTCGAAAATTATCCTAAAATATTTCATTTGCTGAATTTGTTTTTGGCATTTTTCCCTTAACAGGTTCAATTGTAATATTTTATTTTGCTATTTTTTCGAAAATTATCCTATAATATTTCTTACTATTTTGAAAACGATCGCAAATAAATCGACTTTCTACGCATAAACGAGCACGACTCGCTGTTGGAGAAGTCGAAAATGCTCTGTTTTTACCAACTTCAACAGAAAAAGAGATTCCTACCTACAAAACAACTCAACCTCGTTCGAATGATTATAATCCATACATCGAATTACCAGATGATGAACCTCAAGCTTTTGTAGACAATAAGAACAGAGTTCAAGAAATCAGTGATAATTTTGAAGATGCAGCTTGAAATATATTTAAATATTTTATGTTGGTTTTGACAATAAATTTGTTACTTAAAAATTTCCTTACATTTCCAAATCCTTACAAAAATCGTTAGCAAACTACACAAATGAAAATTACTGAATCGACTGATATCAATTTCGTTGTTTAAAACAATATTTTCATTCTTATAATATTACGAAATGAAATTTAATTGTTTATTTACATTGTTGAAACAGACACACGTTTATTGTTTCAACATTGCTTTGATGCATTTTAAGATATAATAGCATTGAAAATGCATTGTTGAACTTCAGTTATTGTTCTAAACACGTAAATATTGTTACATAATCATTTAATTATATTTAAATATTTTATACTGGTTTTGATAATAAATTTGTCACTTAAAAATTTTCTTCATTTCCGAATCCTTTCAAAAACATTTCATATGCTGAATTAATTTTTGGGAGATTTTTAATCATAACGTCTTTGCCACTTTCAAAAGAATCCCAAATAAATCGGATTACAGTGTACAGATAAATATAATCATCATTTTAGTTGTTCAATTATTTTCATTACGTCTTTTTCTGTGTGATTTGTGATAACGTTCTTTCGTCTTATCGTGAACTATTTGTTTTCTTCGAAAGTCTATTGTTTTCTTGTGGCGCTTGAAAGTTTCTTCTATGTATTTGTTACAGAAGTGTTTAGATGAGTTCAACATACATTTCCCTAGCAGATTCAATTGCAATATTTGATTTTTGTATTTTTTCGAAAATTATCCTGAAATATTTCATTTGCTGAATTAGTTTTTGGGATAGCTTTGAAAATCATATGTTATTTACGACTTGAAAAAGCTATTGCAAATAAATCTACTTTCTATGCATAAACGAGTGTGTCTCACCGTTTCAGAAGTCGAAAGAGCTTTGTTTTTATCAACTTCAACAGAAAAAAAGATTCCTACCTACAAAACAACTCAACCGCGTTCAAATGATTATACTCCATACATCGAATTACCAGATGATGAACCTCAAGCTTTTGTAGACAATAAGAACAAAGTTCAAGAAATAAGTGATATTTTTGAAGATGCTAGTTTAAAGATATTTAAATATTTTATACTGGTTTGATAATGAATTTGTTACTTAAAAATTTCCTTACATTTTCAAATCCTTACAAAAATCGTTAGCCAAATATACAAATGAAAATTACTGAATCGACTGATATCAATTTCGTTGTTTAAAACAATATTTTCATTCTTATAATATTACGAAATGAAATTTAATTGTTTATTTACATTGTTGAAACAGACACACGTTTATTGTTTCAACATTGCTTTGATGCATTTTAAGATATAATAGCATTGAAAATGCATTGTTGAACTTCAATTATTGTTCTAAACACGTAAATATTGTTACATAATCATTTAATTATATTTAAATATTTTATACTGGTTTTGATAATAAATTTGTTACTTAAAAATTTCCTTCATTTCCGAATCCTTCCCAAAACATTTCATATGCTGAATTGATTTTTGGGATAGCATTTAAATCATAACGTCAATACCACTTTCAAAGCAATCACAAATAAATCGGACTATACTGTACAGATAAACATAATCATCATTTTAGTTGTTCAATTATTTTCATTACATCTTTTTCTGTGTGATTTGTGATAACTTTCTTTAGCCTTATTGTGATCTATTTGTTTTCTTCGAAAGTCTAGTGGTTTTTTTTGTTTTTGTTTTTTTGTTTTTTTTTTGCGCTTGGAATTTTCTTCTATGTATTTGTTACAGAAGTGTTTTCATGAGTTCAACATACATTTTCCCTTAACAGGTTCAATTGTAATATTTTATTTTGGAATTTTTTCGAAAATTATCCTAAAATATTTCCTTTACTGAATTTGTTTTTCGGATAGCTTTGAAAATCATAACTTATTTACTATTTTCAAAAAGATCGCAAATAAATCGACTTTCTACGCATAAACGAGCACGACTCGCTGTTGGAGAAGTCGAAAGAGCTCTGTTTTTACCAACTTCAACAGAAAAAGAGATTCCTACCTACAAAACAACTCAACCTCGTTCGAATGATTATAATCCATACATCGAATTACCAGATGATGAACCTCAAGCTTTTGTAGACAATAAGAACAGAGTTCAAGAAATCAGTGATAATTTTGAAGATGCTGGTTGAAATATATTTAAATATTTTATGTTGGTTTTGACAATAAATTTGTTATTTAAATATTTCGTCACATTTTCAAATCCTTCCCAAATCCTTTTTTTTTTTTTTTTTTTTTTTTGCGCTTGGAATTTTCTTCTATGTATTTGTTACAGAAGTGTTTAGATGAGTTCAACATACTATTTTCCTTAACAGGTTCAATTGCAATATTTTATTTTGGTATTTTTTCGAAAATTATCCTAAAATATTTCATTTGCTGAATTTGTTTTTGGCATTTTTCCCTTAACAGGTTCAATTGTAATATTTTATTTTGCTATTTTTTCGAAAATTATCCTATAATATTTCTTACTATTTTGAAAACGATCGCAAATAAATCGACTTTCTACGCATAAACGAGCACGACTCGCTGTTGGAGAAGTCGAAAAAGCTTTGTTTTTACCAACTTCAACAGAAAAAGAGATTCCTACCTACAAAACAACTCAACCTCGTTCTAATGTTTATAATCCATACATCGAATCACCAGATGATGAACCTCAAGCTTTTGCAGACAATAAGAACAAAGTTCAAGAAAACAGCGATAATTTTGAAGATGCTAGTTTAAATATATTTAAATATTTTATACTGGTTTTGATAATAAATTTTTTACTTAAAACTTTCCTTCATTTCCGAATCCTTCCCAAAACATTTCATATGCTGAATTAATTTTTGGGATAGCTTTTAAATCATAACGTCATTACCACATTCAAAGCAATCGCAAATGAATCGGACTATAGTGTACAAATAAACATAATCATCATTTTAGTTGTTCAATTATTTTCATTACGTCTTTTTCTGTGTGATTTGTGATAACTTTCTTTAGCCTTATTGTGATCTATTTGTTTTCTTCGAAAGTCTAGTGTTTTTATTTATTTATTTTTTTTTTTGGCGCTTGGAATTTTCTTCTATGTATTTGTTACAGAAGTGTTTTGATGAGTTCAACATACATTTCCCTTAACAGGTTCAATTGCAATATTTGATTTTTGTATTTTTTCGAAAATTATCCTGAAATATTTCATTTGCTGAATTAGTTTTTGGGATAGCTTTGAAAATCATAAGTTATTTACCACTTTCAAAGCTATTGCAAATAAATCTACTTTCTATGCATAAACGAGCACGTCTCGCCGTTGCAGAAGTCGAAAGAGCTTTGTTTTTTACCAACTTCAGCAGAAAAAGAGATTCCAACCTACAAAACAACTCAACCTCATTCAAATCATTATATTCGATACATCGAATTACCAGATGATGACCCTCAAGCTTTTGTAGACAATAAGAACAAAGTTCAAGAAATCAGTGATATTTTTGAAGATGCTAGTTTAAAGATATTTAAATATTTTATACTGGTTTTGATAATGAATTTGTTACTTAAAAATTTCCTTACATTTTCAAATCCTTACAAAAATCGTTAGCCAAATAAATATACAAATGAAAATTACTGAATCGACTGATATCAATTTCGTTGTTTAAAACAATATTTTCATTCTTATAATATTACGAAATGAAATTTAATTGTTTATTTACATTGTTGAAACAGACACACGTTTATTGTTTCAACATTGCTTTGATGCATTTTAAGATATAATAGCATTGAAAATGCATTGTTGAACTTCAATTATTGTTCTAAACACGTAAATCTCGTTACATAATCATTTAATTATATTTAAATATTTTATACTGGTTTTGATAATAAATTTGTCACTTAAAAATTTTCTTCATTTCCGAATCCTTTCAAAAACATTTCATATGCTGAATTAATTTTTGGGAGATTTTTAATCATAACGTCTTTGCCACTTTCAAAAGAATCCCAAATAAATCGGATTACAGTGTACAGATAAATATAATCTCATTTTAGTTGTTCAATTATTTTAATTACGTCTTTTTCTGTGTGATTTGTGATAACGTCCTTTCGTCTTATCGTGAACTATTTGTTTTCTTCGAAAGTCTAGTGTTTTCTTGTGGCGCTTGAAAGTTTCTTCTATGTATTTGTTACAGAAGTGTTTAGATGAGTTCAACATACATTTCCCTAGCAGATTCAATTGAAATCTTTGATTTTTGTATTTTTTCGAAAATTATCCTGAAATATTTCATTTGCTGAATTAGTTTTTGGGATAGCTTTGAAAATCATAAGTTATTTACGACTTGCAAAGCTATTGCAAATAAATCTACTTTCTATGCATAAACGAGTGTGTCTCACCGTTGCAGAAGTCGAAAGAGCTTTGTTTTTATCAACTTCAACAGAAAAAAAGATTCCTACCTACAAAACAACTCAACCGCGTTCAAATGATTATAATCCATACATCGAATTACCAGATGATGACCCTCAAGCTTTTGTAGACAATAAGAACAAAGTTCAATAAATCAGTGATATTTTTGAAGATGCTAGTTTAAAGATATTTAAATATTTTATACTGGTTTTGATAATGAATTTGTTACTTAAAAATTTCCTTACATTTTCAAATCCTTACAAAAATCGTTAGCCAAATATACAAATGAAAATTACTGAATCGACTGTTATCAATTTCGTTGTTTAAAACAATATTTTCATTCTTATAATATTACGAAATGAAATTTAATTGTTTATTTACATTGTTGAAACAGACACACGTTTATTGTTTCAACATTGCTTTGATGCATTTTAAGATATAATAGCATTAAAATGCATTGTTGAACTTCAATTATTGTTCTAAACACGTAAATATTGTTACATAATCATTTAATTATATTTAAATATTTTATACTGGTTTTGATAATAAATTTGTCACTTAAAAATTTTCTTCATTTCCGAATCCTTTCAAAAACATTTCATATGCTGAATTAATTTTTGGGAGATTTTTAATCATAACGCCTTTGCCACTTTCAAAAGAATCCCAAATAAATCGGATTACAGTGTACAGATAAATATAATCATCATTTTAGTTGTTCAATTATTTTCATTACGTCTTTTTCTGTGTAATTTGTGATAACGTTTTTTCGTCTTATCGTGAACTATTTGTTTTCTTCGAAAGTCTATTGTTTTCTTGTGGCGCTTGAAAGTTTCTTCTATGTATTTGTTACAGAAGTGTTTAGATGAGTTCAACATACATTTCCCTAGCAGATTCAATTGCAATATTTGATTTTTGTATTTTTTCGAAAATTATCCTGAAATATTTCATTTGCTGAATTAGTTTTTGGGATAGCTTTGAAAATCATAAGTTATTTACCACTTTCAAAGCTATTGCAAATAAATCTACTTTCTATGCATAAACGAGCACGTCTCGCCGTTGCAGAAGTCGAAAGAGCTTTGTTTTTTACCAACTTCAGCAGAAAAAGAGATTCCAACCTACAAAACAACTCAACCTCGTTCAAATCATTATATTCGATACATCGAATTACCAGATGATGACCCTCAAGCTTTTGTAGACAATAAGAACAAAGTTCAAGAAATCAGTGATATTTTTGAAGATGCTAGTTTAAAGATATTTAAATATTTTATACTGGTTTTGATAATGAATTTGTTACTTAAAAATTTCCTTACATTTTCAAATCCTTACAAAAATCGTTAGCCAAATAAATATACAAATGAAAATTACTGAATCGACTGATATCAATTTCGTTGTTTAAAACAATATTTTCATTCTTATAATATTACGAAATGAAATTTAATTGTTTATTTACATTGTTGAAACAGACACACGTTTATTGTTTCAACATTGCTTTGATGCATTTTAAGATATAATAGCATTGAAAATGCATTGTTGAACTTCAATTATTGTTCTAAACACGTAAATCTTGTTACATAATCATTTAATTATATTTAAATATTTTATACTGGTTTTGATAATAAATTTGTCACTTAAAAATTTTCTTCATTTCCGAATCCTTTCAAAAACATTTCATATGCTGAATTAATTTTTGGGAGATTTTTAATCATAACGTCTTTGCCACTTTCAAAAGAATCCCAAATAAATCGGATTACAGTGTACAGATAAATATAATCTCATTTTAGTTGTTCAATTATTTTAATTACGTCTTTTTCTGTGTGATTTGTGATAACTTCCTTTCGTCTTATCGTGAACTATTTGTTTTCTTCGAAAGTCTAGTGTTTTCTTGTGGCGCTTGAAAGTTTCTTCTATGTATTTGTTACAGAAGTGTTTAGATGAGTTCAACATACATTTCCCTAGCAGATTCAATTGAAATCTTTGATTTTTGTATTTTTTCGAAAATTATCCTGAAATATTTCATTTGCTGAATTAGTTTTTGGGATAGCTTTGAAAATCATAAGTTATTTACGACTTGCAAAGCTATTGCAAATAAATCTACTTTCTATGCATAAACGAGTGTGTCTCACCGTTGCAGAAGTCGAAAGAGCTTTGTTTTTATCAACTTCAACAGAAAAAAAGATTCCTACCTACAAAACAACTCAACCGCGTTCAAATGATTATAATCCATACATCGAATTACCAGATGATGACCCTCAAGCTTTTGTAGACAATAAGAACAAAGTTCAAGAAATCAGTGATATTTTTGAAGATGCTAGTTTAACCCTAGAACTACCGGAAATTTTACTCAAGTTTTATAAAAACATTCTACACCAGAATTTTTACTTAAAACTATTTAATTTGTTTATTTAACTTATTATTGTCTGATTTATACATTTACTTTGTTTTGAAGAAATTTCTGGTTTGAATAAATATTTTGAATGTACATGTCGGGTCCAATGGACCCGTCTGGTAGACGGAAGGTTAAAGATATTTAAATATTTTATACTGGTTTTGATAATGAATTTGTTACTTAAAAATTTCCTTACATTTTCAAATCCTTACAAAAATCGTTAGCCAAATATACAAATGAAAATTACTGAATCGACTGTTATCAATTTCGTTGTTTAAAACAATATTTTCATTCTTATAATATTACGAAATGAAATTTAATTGTTTATTTACATTGTTGAAACAGACACACGTTTATTCTTTCAACATTGCTTTGATGCATTTTAAGATATAATAGCATTAAAATGCATTGTTGAACTTCAATTATTGTTCTAAACACGTAAATATTGTTACATAATCATTTAATTATATTTAAATATTTTATACTGGTTTTGATAATAAATTTGTCACTTAAAAATTTTCTTCATTTCCGAATCCTTTCAAAAACATTTCATATGCTGAATTAATTTTTGGGAGATTTTTAATCATAACGTCTTTGCCACTTTCAAAAGAATCCCAAATAAATCGGATTACAGTGTACAGATAAATATAATCATCATTTTAGTTGTTCAATTATTTTCATTACGTCTTTTTCTGTGTAATTTGTGATAACGTTTTTTCGTCTTATCGTGAACTATTTATTTTCTTCGAAAGTCTATTGTTTTCTTGTGGCGCTTGAAAGTTTCTTCTATGTATTTGTTACAGAAGTGTTTAGATGAGTTCAACATACATTTCCCTAGCAGATTCAATTGCAATATTTGATTTTTGTATTTTTTCGAAAATTATCCTGAAATATTTCATTTGCTGAATTAGTTTTTGGGATAGCTTTGAAAATCATAAGTTATTTACCACTTTCAAAGCTATTGCAAATAAATCTACTTTCTATGCATAAACGAGCACGTCTCGCCGTTGCAGAAGTCGAAAGAGCTTTGTTTTTTACCAACTTCAGCAGAAAAAGAGATTCCAACCTACAAAACAACTCAACCTCGTTCAAATCATTATATTCGATACATCGAATTACCAGATGATGACCCTCAAGCTTTTGTAGACAATAAGAACAAAGTTCAAGAAATCAGTGATATTTTTGAAGATGCTAGTTTAAAGATATTTAAATATTTTATACTGGTTTTGATAATGAATTTGTTACTTAAAAATTTCCTTACATTTTCAAATCCTTACAAAAATCGTTAGCCAAATATACAAATGAAAATTACTGAATCGACTGTTATCAATTTCGTTGTTTAAAACAATATTTTCATTCTTATAATATTACGAAATGAAATTTAATTGTTTATTTACATTGTTGAAACAGACACACGTTTAGTGTTTCAACATTGCTTTGATGCATTTTAAGATATAATAGCATTGAAAATGCATTGTTGAACTTCAATTATTGTTCTAAACACGTAAATCTTGTTACATAATCATTTAATTATATTTAAATATTTTATACTGGTTTTGATAATAAATTTGTCACTTAAAAATTTTCTTCATTTCCGAATCCTTTCAAAAACATTTCATATGCTGAATTAATTTTTGGGAGATTTTTAATCATCACGTCTTTGCCACTTTCAAAAGAATCCCAAATAAATCGGATTACAGTGTACAGATAAATATAATCATCATTTTAGTTGTTCAATTATTTTCATTACGTCTTTTTCTGTGTGATTTGTGATAACGTTCTTTCGTCATATCGTGAACTATTTGTTTTCTTCGAAAGTCTATTGTTTTCTTGTGGCGCTTGAAAGTTTCTTTTATGTATTTGTTACAGAAGTGTTTAGATGAGTTCAACATACATTTCCCTAGCAGATTCAATTGCAATATTTGATTTTTGTATTTTTTCGAAAATTATCCTGAAATATTTCATTTGCTGAATTAGTTTTTGGGATAGCTTTGAAAATCATATGTTATTTACGACTTGAAAAAGCTATTGCAAATAAATCTACTTTCTATGCATAAACGAGTGTGTCTCACCGTTGCAGAAGTCGAAAGAGCTTTGTTTTTATCAACATCAACAGAAAAAAAGATTCCTACCTACAAAACAACTCAACCGCGTTCAAATGATTATAATCCATACATCGAATTACCAGATGATGAACCTCAAGCTTTTGTAGACAATAAGAACAAAGTTCAAGAAATAAGTGATATTTTTGAAGATGCTAGTTTAAAGATATTTAAATATTTTATACTGGTTTTGATAATGAATTTGTTACTTAAAAATTTCCTTACATTTTCAAATCCTTACAAAAATCGTTAGCCAAATATACAAATGAAAATTACTGAATCGACTGATATCAATTTCGTTGTTTAAAACAATATTTTCATTCTTATAATATTACGAAATGAAATTTAATTGTTTATTTACATTGTTGAAACAGACACACGTTTATTGTTTCAACATTGCTTTGATGCATTTTAAGATATAATAGCATTGAAAATGCATTGTTGAACTTCAATTATTGTTCTAAACACGTAAATATTGTTACATAATCATTTAATTATATTTAAATATTTTATACTGGTTTTGATAATAAATTTGTTACTTAAAAATTTCCTTCATTTCCGAATCCTTCCCAAAACATTTCATATGCTGAATTGATTTTTGGGATAGCATTTAAATCATAACGTCAATACCACTTTCAAAGCAATCACAAATAAATCGGACTATACTGTACAGATAAACATAATCATCATTTTAGTTGTTCAATTATTTTCATTACATCTTTTTCTGTGTGATTTGTGATAACTTTCTTTAGCCTTATTGTGATCTATTTGTTTTCTTCGAAAGTCTAGTGGTTTTTTTTTGTTTTTGTTTTTTTGTTTGTTTTTTTTGCGCTTGGAATTTTCTTCTGTGTATTTGTTACAGAAGTGTTTTCATGAGTTCAACATACATTTTCCCTTAACAGGTTCAATTGTAATATTTTATTTTGGAATTTTTTCGAAAATTATCCTAAAATATTTCCTTTGCTGAATTTGTTTTTCGGATAGCTTTGAAAATCATAACTTATTTACTATTTTCAAAAAGATCGCAAATAAATCGACTTTCTACGCATAAACGAGCACGACTCGCTGTTGGAGAAGTCGAAAGAGCTCTGTTTTTACCAACTTCAACAGAAAAAGAGATTCCTACCTACAAAACAACTCAACCTCTTTCGAATGATTATAATCCATACATCGAATTACCAGATGATGAACCTCAAGCTTTTGTAGACAATAAGAACAGAGTTCAAGAAATCAGTGATAATTTTGAAGATGCAGCTTGAAATATATTTAAATATTTTATGTTGGTTTTGACAATAAATTTGTTACTTAAAAATTTCCTTACATTTCCAAATCCTTACAAAAATCGTTAGCAAACTACACAAATGAAAATTACTGAATCGACTGATATCAATTTCGTTGTTTAAAACAATATTTTCATTCTTATAATATTACGAAATGAAATTTAATTGTTTATTTACATTGTTGAAACAGACACACGTTTATTGTTTCAACATTGCTTTGATGCATTTTAAGATATAATAGCATTGAAAATGCATTGTTGAACTTCAGTTATTGTTCTAAACACGTAAATATTGTTACATAATCATTTAATTATATTTAAATATTTTATACTGGTTTTGATAATAAATTTGTCACTTAAAAATTTTCTTCATTTCCGAATCCTTTCAAAAACATTTCATATGCTGAATTAATTTTTGGGAGATTTTTAATCATAACGTCTTTGCCACTTTCAAAAGAATCCCAAATAAATCGGATTACAGTGTACAGATAAATATAATCATCATTTTAGTTGTTCAATTATTTTCATTACGTCTTTTTCTGTGTGATTTGTGATAACGTTCTTTCGTCATATCGTGAACTATTTGTTTTCTTCGAAAGTCTATTGTTTTCTTGTGGCGCTTGAAAGTTTCTTTTATGTATTTGTTACAGAAGTGTTTAGATGAGTTCAACATACATTTCCCTAGCAGATTCAATTGCAATATTTGATTTTTGTATTTTTTCGAAAATTATCCTGAAATATTTCATTTGCTGAATTAATTTTTGGGATAGCTTTGAAAATCATATGTTATTTACGACTTGAAAAAGCTATTGCAAATAAATCTACTTTCTATGCATAAACGAGTGTGTCTCACCGTTGCAGAAGTCGAAAGAGCTTTGTTTTTATCAACATCAACAGAAAAAAAGATTCCTACCTACAAAACAACTCAACCGCGTTCAAATGATTATAATCCATACATCGAATTACCAGATGATGAACCTCAAGCTTTTGTAGACAATAAGAACAAAGTTCAAGAAATAAGTGATATTTTTGAAGATGCTAGTTTAAAGATATTTAAATATTTTATACTGGTTTTGATAATGAATTTGTTACTTAAAAATTTCCTTACATTTTCAAATCCTTACAAAAATCGTTAGCCAAATATACAAATGAAAATTACTGAATCGACTGATATCAATTTCGTTGTTTAAAACAATATTTTCATTCTTATAATATTACGAAATGAAATTTAATTGTTTATTTACATTGTTGAAACAGACACACGTTTATTGTTTCAACATTGCTTTGATGCATTTTAAGATATAATAGCATTGAAAATGCATTGTTGAACTTCAATTATTGTTCTAAACACGTAAATATTGTTACATAATCATTTAATTATATTTAAATATTTTATACTGGTTTTGATAATAAATTTGTTACTTAAAAATTTCCTTCATTTCCGAATCCTTCCCAAAACATTTCATATGCTGAATTGATTTTTGGGATAGCATTTAAATCATAACGTCAATACCACTTTCAAAGCAATCACAAATAAATCGGACTATACTGTACAGATAAACATAATCATCATTTTAGTTGTTCAATTATTTTCATTACATCTTTTTCTGTGTGATTTGTGATAACTTTCTTTAGCCTTATTGTGATCTATTTGTTTTCTTCGAAAGTCTAGTGGTTTTTTTTGTTTTTGTTTTTTTGTTTGTTTTTTTTGCGCTTGGAATTTTCTTCTGTGTATTTGTTACAGAAGTGTTTTCATGAGTTCAACATACATTTTCCCTTAACAGGTTCAATTGTAATATTTTATTTTGGAATTTTTTCGAAAATTATCCTAAAATATTTCCTTTGCTGAATTTGTTTTTCGGATAGCTTTGAAAATCATAACTTATTTACTATTTTCAAAAAGATCGCAAATAAATCGACTTTCTACGCATAAACGAGCACGACTCGCTGTTGGAGAAGTCGAAAGAGCTCTGTTTTTACCAACTTCAACAGAAAAAGAGATTCCTACCTACAAAACAACTCAACCTCTTTCGAATGATTATAATCCATACATCGAATTACCAGATGATGAACCTCAAGCTTTTGTAGACAATAAGAACAGAGTTCAAGAAATCAGTGATAATTTTGAAGATGCTGGTTGAAATATATTTAAATATTTTATGTTGGTTTTGACAATAAATTTGTTATTTAAATATTTCGTCACACATTCAAATCCTTCCCAGAACCTTTTTTTTTTTTTTTTTTTTTTTTTTTTTTTTTTTTTTTTTTTTTTTGCGCTTGGAATTTTCTTCTATGTATTTGTTACAGAAGTGTTTAGATGAGTTCAACATACTATTTTCCTTAACAGGTTCAATTGCAATATTTTATTTTGGTATTTTTTCGAAAATTATCCTAAAATATTTCATTTGCTGAATTTGTTTTTGGCATTTTTCCCTTAACAGGTTCAATTGTAATATTTTATTTTGCTATTTTTTCGAAAATTATCCTATAATATTTCTTACTATTTTGAAAACGATCGCAAATAAATCGACTTTCTACGCATAAACGAGCACGACTCGCTGTTGGAGAAGTCGAAAATGCTCTGTTTTTACCAACTTCAACAGAAAAAGAGATTCCTACCTACAAAACAACTCAACCTCGTTCGAATGATTATAATCCATACATCGAATTACCAGATGATGAACCTCAAGCTTTTGTAGACAATAAGAACAGAGTTCAAGAAATCAGTGATAATTTTGAAGATGCAGCTTGAAATATATTTAAATATTTTATGTTGGTTTTGACAATAAATTTGTTACTTAAAAATTTCCTTACATTTCAAAATCCTTACAAAAATCGTTAGCAAACTACACAAATGGAAATTACTGAATCGACTGATATCAATTTCGTTGTTTAAAACAATATTTTCATTCTTATAATATTACGAAATGAAATTTAATTGTTTATTTACATTGTTGAAACAGACACACGTTTATTGTTTCAACATTGCTTTGATGCATTTTAAGATATAATAGCATTGAAAATGCATTGTTGAACTTCAGTTATTGTTCTAAACACGTAAATATTGTTACATAATCATTTAATTATATTTAAATATTTTATACTGGTTTTGATAATAAATTTGTCACTTAAAAATTTTCTTCATTTCCGAATCCTTTCAAAAACATTTCATATGCTGAATTAATTTTTGGGAGATTTTTAATCATAACGTCTTTGCCACTTTCAAAAGAATCCCAAATAAATCGGATTACAGTGTACAGATAAATATAATCATCATTTTAGTTGTTCAATTATTTTCATTACGTCTTTTTCTGTGTGATTTGTGATAACGTTCTTTCGTCTTATCGTGAACTATTTGTTTTCTTCGAAAGTCTATTGTTTTCTTGTGGCGCTTGAAAGTTTCTTCTATGTATTTGTTACAGAAGTGTTTAGATGAGTTCAACATACATTTCCCTAGCAGATTCAATTGCAATATTTGATTTTTGTATTTTTTCGAAAATTATCCTGAAATATTTCATTTGCTGAATTAGTTTTTGGGATAGCTTTGAAAATCATATGTTATTTACGACTTGAAAAAGCTATTGCAAATAAATCTACTTTCTATGCATAAACGAGTGTGTCTCACCGTTTCAGAAGTCGAAAGAGCTTTGTTTTTATCAACTTCAACAGAAAAAAAGATTCCTACCTACAAAACAACTCAACCGCGTTCAAATGATTATAATCCATACATCGAATTACCAGATGATGAACCTCAAGCTTTTGTAGAGAATAAGAACAAAGTTCAAGAAATAAGTGATATTTTTGAAGATGCTAGTTTAAAGATATTTAAATATTTTATACTGGTTTGATAATGAATTTGTTACTTAAAAATTTCCTTACATTTTCAAATCCTTACAAAAATCGTTAGCCAAATATACAAATGAAAATTACTGAATCGACTGATATCAATTTCGTTGTTTAAAACAATATTTTCATTCTTATAATATTACGAAATGAAATTTAATTGTTTATTTACATTGTTGAAACAGACACACGTTTATTGTTTCAACATTGCTTTGATGCATTTTAAGATATAATAGCATTGAAAATGCATTGTTGAACTTCAATTATTGTTCTAAACACGTAAATATTGTTACATAATCATTTAATTATATTTAAATATTTTATACTGGTTTTGATAATAAATTTGTTACTTAAAAATTTCCTTCATTTCCGAATCCTTCCCAAAACATTTCATATGCTGAATTGATTTTTGGGATAGCATTTAAATCATAACGTCAATACCACTTTCAAAGCAATCACAAATAAATCGGACTATACTGTACAGATAAACATAATCATCATTTTAGTTGTTCAATTATTTTCATTACATCTTTTTCTGTGTGATTTGTGATAACTTTCTTTAGCCTTATTGTGATCTATTTGTTTTCTTCGAAAGTCTAGTGGTTTTTTTTGTTTTTGTTTTTTTGTTTTTTTTTTGCGCTTGGAATTTTCTTCTATGTATTTGTTACAGAAGTGTTTTCATGAGTTCAACATACATTTTCCCTTAACAGGTTCAATTGTAATATTTTATTTTGGAATTTTTTCGAAAATTATCCTAAAATATTTCCTTTACTGAATTTGTTTTTCGGATAGCTTTGAAAATCATAACTTATTTACTATTTTCAAAAAGATCGCAAATAAATCGACTTTCTACGCATAAACGAGCACGACTCGCTGTTGGAGAAGTCGAAAGAGCTCCGTTTTTACCAACTTCAACAGAAAAAGAGATTCCTACCTACAAAACAACTCAACCTCGTTCGAATGATTATAATCCATACATCGAATTACCAGATGATGAACCTCAAGCTTTTGTAGACAATAAGAACAGAGTTCAAGAAATCAGTGATAATTTTGAAGATGCTGGTTGAAATATATTTAAATATTTTATGTTGGTTTTGACAATAAATTTGTTATTTAAATATTTCGTCACATTTTCAAATCCTTCCCAAATCCTTTTTTTTTTTTTTTTTTTTTTTTTTGCGCTTGGAATTTTCTTCTATGTATTTGTTACAGAAGTGTTTAGATGAGTTCAACATACTATTTTCCTTAACAGGTTCAATTGCAATATTTTATTTTGGTATTTTTTCGAAAATTATCCTAAAATATTTCATTTGCTGAATTTGTTTTTGGCATTTTTCCCTTAACAGGTTCAATTGTAATATTTTATTTTGCTATTTTTTCGAAAATTATCCTATAATATTTCTTACTATTTTGAAAACGATCGCAAATAAATCGACTTTCTACGCATAAACGAGCACGACTCGCTGTTGGAGAAGTCGAAAAAGCTTTGTTTTTACCAACTTCAACAGAAAAAGAGATTCCTACCTACAAAACAACTCAACCTCGTTCAAATGTTTATAATCCATACATCGAATCACCAGATGATGAACCTCAAGCTTTTGCAGACAATAAGAACAAAGTTCAAGAAAACAGCGATAATTTTGAAGATGCTAGTTTAAATATATTTAAATATTTTATACTGGTTTTGATAATAAATTTTTTACTTAAAACTTTCCTTCATTTCCGAATCCTTCCCAAAACATTTCATATGCTGAATTAATTTTTGGGATAGCTTTTAAATCATAACGTCATTACCACATTCAAAGCAATCGCAAATGAATCGGACTATAGTGTACAAATAAACATAATCATCATTTTAGTTGTTCAATTATTTTCATTACGTCTTTTTCTGTGTGATTTGTGATAACTTTCTTTAGCCTTATTGTGATCTATTTGTTTTCTACGAAAGTCTAGTGTTTTTATTTTATTTTTTTTTTTTTTTTGGCGCTTGGAATTTTCTTCTATGTATTTGTTACAGAAGTGTTTTGATGAGTTCAACATACATTTCCCTTAACAGGTTCAATTGCAATATTTGATTTTTGTATTTTTTCGAAAATTATCCTGAAATATTTCATTTGCTGAATTAGTTTTTAGGATAGCTTTGAAAATCATAAGTTATTTACCACTTTCAAAGCTATTGCAAATAAATCTACTTTCTATGCATAAACGAGCACGTCTCGCCGTTGCAGAAGTCGAAAGAGCTTTGTTTTTTACCAACTTCAGCAGAAAAAGAGATTCCAACCTACAAAACAACTCAACCTCATTCAAATCATTATATTCGATACATCGAATTACCAGATGATGACCCTCAAGCTTTTGTAGACAATAAGAACAAAGTTCAAGAAATCAGTGATATTTTTGAAGATGCTAGTTTAAAGATATTTAAATATTTTATACTGGTTTTGATAATGAATTTGTTACTTAAAAATTTCCTTACATTTTCAAATCCTTACAAAAATCGTTAGCCAAATAAATATACAAATGAAAATTACTGAATCGACTGATATCAATTTCGTTGTTTAAAACAATATTTTCATTCTTATAATATTACGAAATGAAATTTAATTGTTTATTTACATTGTTGAAACAGACACACGTTTATTGTTTCAACATTGCTTTGATGCATTTTAAGATATAATAGCATTGAAAATGCATTGTTGAACTTCAGTTATTGTTCTAAACACGTAAATCTTGTTACATAATCATTTAATTATATTTAAATATTTTATACTGGTTTTGATAATAAATTTGTCACTTAAAAATTTTCTTCATTTCCGAATCCTTTCAAAAACATTTCATATGCTGAATTAATTTTTGGGAGATTTTTAATCATAACGTCTTTGCCACTTTCAAAAGAATCCCAAATAAATCGGATTACAGTGTACAGATAAATATAATCTCATTTTAGTTGTTCAATTATTTTAATTACGTCTTTTTCTGTGTGATTTGTGATAACGTCCTTTCGTCTTATCGTGAACTATTTGTTTTCTTCGAAAGTCTAGTGTTTTCTTGTGGCGCTTGAAAGTTTCTTCTATGTATTTGTTACAGAAGTGTTTAGATGAGTTCAACATACATTTCCCTAGCAGATTCAATTGAAATCTTTGATTTTTGTATTTTTTCGAAAATTATCCTGAAATATTTCATTTGCTGAATTAGTTTTTGGGATAGCTTTGAAAATCATAAGTTATTTACGACTTGCAAAGCTATTGCAAATAAATCTACTTTCTATGCATAAACGAGTGTGTCTCACCGTTGCAGAAGTCGAAAGAGCTTTGTTTTTATCAACTTCAACAGAAAAAAAGATTCCTACCTACAAAACAACTCAACCGCGTTCAAATGATTATAATCCATACATCGAATTACCAGATGATGACCCTCAAGCTTTTGTAGACAATAAGAACAAAGTTCAATAAATCAGTGATATTTTTGAAGATGCTAGTTTAACCCTAGAACTACCGGAAATTTTACTCAAGTTTTATAAAAACATTCTACACCAGAATTTTTACTTAAAACTATTTAATTTGTTTATTTAACTTATTATTGTCTGATTTATACATTTACTTTGTTTTGAAGAAATTTCTGGTTTGAATAAATATTTTGAATGTACATGTCGGGTCCAATGGACCCGTCTGGTAGACGGAAGGTTAAAGATATTTAAATATTTTATACTGGTTTTGATAATGAATTTGTTACTTAAAAATTTCCTTACATTTTCAAATCCTTACAAAAATCGTTAGCCAAATATACAAATGAAAATTACTGAATCGACTGTTATCAATTTCGTTGTTTAAAACAATATTTTCATTCTTATAATATTACGAAATGAAATTTAATTGTTTATTTACATTGTTGAAACAGACACACGTTTATTGTTTCAACATTGCTTTGATGCATTTTAAGATATAATAGCATTAAAATGCATTGTTGAACTTCAATTATTGTTCTAAACACGTAAATATTGTTACATAATCATTTAATTATATTTAAATATTTTATACTGGTTTTGATAATAAATTTGTCACTTAAAAATTTTCTTCATTTCCGAATCCTTTCAAAAACATTTCATATGCTGAATTAATTTTTGGGAGATTTTTAATCATAACGTCTTTGCCACTTTCAAAAGAATCCCAAATAAATCGGATTACAGTGTACAGATAAATATAATCATCATTTTAGTTGTTCAATTATTTTCATTACGTCTTTTTCTGTGTAATTTGTGATAACGTTTTTTCGTCTTATCGTGAACTATTTGTTTTCTTCGAAAGTCTATTGTTTTCTTGTGGCGCTTGAAAGTTTCTTCTATGTATTTGTTACAGAAGTGTTTAGATGAGTTCAACATACATTTCCCTAGCAGATTCAATTGCAATATTTGATTTTTGTATTTTTTCGAAAATTATCCTGAAATATTTCATTTGCTGAATTAGTTTTTGGGATAGCTTTGAAAATCATAAGTTATTTACCACTTTCAAAGCTATTGCAAATAAATCTACTTTCTATGCATAAACGAGCACGTCTCGCCGTTGCAGAAGTCGAAAGAGCTTTGTTTTTTACCAACTTCAGCAGAAAAAGAGATTCCAACCTACAAAACAACTCAACCTCGTTCAAATCATTATATTCGATACATCGAATTACCAGATGATGACCCTCAAGCTTTTGTAGACAATAAGAACAAAGTTCAAGAAATCAGTGATATTTTTGAAGATGCTAGTTTAAAGATATTTAAATATTTTATACTGGTTTTGATAATGAATTTGTTACTTAAAAATTTCCTTACATTTTCAAATCCTTACAAAAATCGTTAGCCAAATAAATATACAAATGAAAATTACTGAATCGACTGATATCAATTTCGTTGTTTAAAACAATATTTTCATTCTTATAATATTACGAAATGAAATTTAATTGTTTATTTACATTGTTGAAACAGACACACGTTTATTGTTTCAACATTGCTTTGATGCATTTTAAGATATAATAGCATTGAAAATGCATTGTTGAACTTCAATTATTGTTCTAAACACGTAAATCTTGTTACATAATCATTTAATTATATTTAAATATTTTATACTGGTTTTGATAATAAATTTGTCACTTAAAAATTTTCTTCATTTCCGAATCCTTTCAAAAACATTTCATATGCTGAATTAATTTTTGGGAGATTTTTAATCATAACGTCTTTGCCACTTTCAAAAGAATCCCAAATAAATCGGATTACAGTGTACAGATAAATATAATCTCATTTTAGTTGTTCAATTATTTTAATTACGTCTTTTTCTGTGTGATTTGTGATAACGTCCTTTCGTCTTATCGTGAACTATTTGTTTTCTTCGAAAGTCTAGTGTTTTCTTGTGGCGCTTGAAAGTTTCTTCTATGTATTTGTTACAGAAGTGTTTAGATGCGTTCAACATACATTTCCCTAGCAGATTCAATTGAAATCTTTGATTTTTGTATTTTTTCGAAAATTATCCTGAAATATTTCATTTGCTGAATTAGTTTTTGGGATAGCTTTGAAAATCATAAGTTATTTACGACTTGCAAAGCTATTGCAAATAAATCTACTTTCTATGCATAAACGAGTGTGTCTCACCGTTGCAGAAGTCGAAAGAGCTTTGTTTTTATCAACTTCAACAGAAAAAAAGATTCCTACCTACAAAACAACTCAACCGCGTTCAAATGATTATAATCCATACATCGAATTACCAGATGATGACCCTCAAGCTTTTGTAGACAATAAGAACAAAGTTCAAGAAATCAGTGATATTTTTGAAGATGCTAGTTTAACCCTAGAACTACCGGAAATTTTACTCAAGTTTTATAAAAACATTCTACACCAGAATTTTTACTTAAAACTATTTAATTTGTTTATTTAACTTATTATTGTCTGATTTATACATTTACTTTGTTTTGAAGAAATTTCTGGTTTGAATAAATATTTTGAATGTACATGTCGGGTCCAATGGACCCGTCTGGTAGACGGAAGGTTAAAGATATTTAAATATTTTATACTGGTTTTGATAATGAATTTGTTACTTAAAAATTTCCTTACATTTTCAAATCCTTACAAAAATCGTTAGCCAAATATACAAATGAAAATTACTGAATCGACTGTTATCAATTTCGTTGTTTAAAACAATATTTTCATTCTTATAATATTACGAAATGAAATTTAATTGTTTATTTACATTGTTGAAACAGACACACGTTTATTCTTTCAACATTGCTTTGATGCATTTTAAGATATAATAGCATTAAAATGCATTGTTGAACTTCAATTATTGTTCTAAACACGTAAATATTGTTACATAATCATTTAATTATATTTAAATATTTTATACTGGTTTTGATAATAAATTTGTCACTTAAAAATTTTCTTCATTTCCGAATCCTTTCAAAAACATTTCATATGCTGAATTAATTTTTGGGAGATTTTTAATCATAACGTCTTTGCCACTTTCAAAAGAATCCCAAATAAATCGGATTACAGTGTACAGATAAATATAATCATCATTTTAGTTGTTCAATTATTTTCATTACGTCTTTTTCTGTGTAATTTGTGATAACGTTTTTTCGTCTTATCGTGAACTATTTGTTTTCTTCGAAAGTCTATTGTTTTCTTGTGGCGCTTGAAAGTTTCTTCTATGTATTTGTTACAGAAGTGTTTAGATGAGTTCAACATACATTTCCCTAGCAGATTCAATTGCAATATTTGATTTTTGTATTTTTTCGAAAATTATCCTGAAATATTTCATTTGCTGAATTAGTTTTTGGGATAGCTTTGAAAATCATAAGTTATTTACCACTTTCAAAGCTATTGCAAATAAATCTACTTTCTATGCATAAACGAGCACGTCTCGCCGTTGCAGAAGTCGAAAGAGCTTTGTTTTTTACCAACTTCAGCAGAAAAAGAGATTCCAACCTACAAAACAACTCAACCTCGTTCAAATCATTATATTCGATACATCGAATTACCAGATGATGACCCTCAAGCTTTTGTAGACAATAAGAACAAAGTTCAAGAAATCAGTGATATTTTTGAAGATGCTAGTTTAAAGATATTTAAATATTTTATACTGGTTTTGATAATGAATTTGTTACTTAAAAATTTCCTTACATTTTCAAATCCTTACAAAAATCGTTAGCCAAATATACAAATGAAAATTACTGAATCGACTGTTATCAATTTCGTTGTTTAAAACAATATTTTCATTCTTATAATATTACGAAATGAAATTTAATTGTTTATTTACATTGTTGAAACAGACACACGTTTATTGTTTCAACATTGCTTTGATGCATTTTAAGATATAATAGCATTGAAAATGCATTGTTGAACTTCAATTATTGTTCTAAACACGTAAATCTTGTTACATAATCATTTAATTATATTTAAATATTTTATACTGGTTTTGATAATAAATTTGTCACTTAAAAATTTTCTTCATTTCCGAATCCTTTCAAAAACATTTCATATGCTGAATTAATTTTTGGGAGATTTTTAATCATAACGTCTTTGCCACTTTCAAAAGAATCCCAAATAAATCGGATTACAGTGTACAGATAAATATAATCTCATTTTAGTTGTTCAATTATTTTAATTACGTCTTTTTCTGTGTGATTTGTGATAACGTCCTTTCGTCTTATCGTGAACTATTTGTTTTCTTCGAAAGTCTAGTGTTTTCTTGTGGCGCTTGAAAGTTTCTTCTATGTATTTGTTACAGAAGTGTTTAGATGAGTTCAACATACATTTCCCTAGCAGATTCAATTGAAATCTTTGATTTTTGTATTTTTTCGAAAATTATCCTGAAATATTTCATTTGCTGAATTAGTTTTTGGGATAGCTTTGAAAATCATAAGTTATTTACGACTTGCAAAGCTATTGCAAATAAATCTACTTTCTATGCATAAACGAGTGTGTCTCACCGTTGCAGAAGTCGAAAGAGCTTTGTTTTTATCAACTTCAACAGAAAAAAAGATTCCTACCTACAAAACAACTCAACCGCGTTCAAATGATTATAATCCATACATCGAATTACCAGATGATGACCCTCAAGCTTTTGTAGACAATAAGAACAAAGTTCAAGAAATCAGTGATATTTTTGAAGATGCTAGTTTAACCCTAGAACTACCGGAAATTTTACTCAAGTTTTATAAAAACATTCTACACCAGAATTTTTACTTAAAACTATTTAATTTGTTTATTTAACTTATTATTGTCTGATTTATACATTTACTTTGTTTTGAAGAAATTTCTGGTTTGAATAAATATTTTGAATGTACATTTCGGGTCCAATGGACCCGTCTGGTAGACGGAAGGTTAAAGATATTTAAATATTTTATACTGGTTTTGATAATGAATTTGTTACTTAAAAATTTCCTTACATTTTCAAATCCTTACAAAAATCGTTAGCCAAATATACAAAGGAAAATTACTGAATCGACTGTTATCAATTTCGTTGTTTAAAACAATATTTTCATTCTTATAATATTACGAAATGAAATTTAATTGTTTATTTACATTGTTGAAACAGACACACGTTTATTGTTTCAACATTACTTTGATGCATTTTAAGATATAATAGCATTAAAATGCATTGTTGAACTTCAATTATTGTTCTAAACACGTAAATATTGTTACATAATCATTTAATTATATTTAAATATTTTATACTGGTTTTGATAATAAATTTGTCACTTAAAAATTTTCTTCATTTCCGAATCCTTTCTAAAACATTTCATATGCTGAATTAATTTTTGGGAGATTTTTAATCATAACGTCTTTGCCACTTTCAAAAGAATCCCAAATAAATCGGATTACAGTGTACAGATAAATATAATCATCATTTTAGTTGTTCAATTATTTTCATTACGTCTTTTTCTGTGTAATTTGTGATAACGTTTTTTCGTCTTATCGTGAACTATTTGTTTTCTTCGAAAGTCTATTGTTTTCTTGTGGCGCTTGAAAGTTTCTTCTATGTATTTGTTACAGAAGTGTTTAGATGAGTTCAACATACATTTCCCTAGCAGATTCAATTGCAATATTTGATTTTTGTATTTTTTCGAAAATTATCCTGAAATATTTCATTTGCTGAATTAGTTTTTGGGATAGCTTTGAAAATCATAAGTTATTTACCACTTTCAAAGCTATTGCAAATAAATCTACTTTCTATGCATAAACGAGCACGTCTCGCCGTTGCAGAAGTCGAAAGAGCTTTGTTTTTTACCAACTTCAGCAGAAAAAGAGATTCCAACCTACAAAACAACTCAACCTCGTTCAAATCATTATATTCGATACAACGAATTACCAGATGATGACCCTCAAGCTTTTGTAGACAATAAGAACAAAGTTCAAGAAATCAGTGATATTTTTGAAGATGCTAGTTTAAAGATATTTAAATATTTTATACTGGTTTTGATAATGAATTTGTTACTTAAAAATTTCCTTACATTTTCAAATCCTTACAAAAATCGTTAGCCAAATAAATATAAAAATGAAAATTACTGAATCGACTGATATCAATTTCGTTGTTTAAAACAATATTTTCATTCTTATAATATTACGAAATGAAATTTAATTGTTTATTTACATTGTTGAAACAGACACACGTTTATTGTTTCAACATTGCTTTGATGCATTTTAAGATATAATAGCATTAAAATGCATTGTTGAACTTCAATTATTGTTCTAAACACGTAAATATTGTTACATAATCATTTAATTATATTTAAATATTTTATACTGGTTTTGATAATAAATTTGTCACTTAAAAATTTTCTTCATTTCCGAATCCTTTCTAAAACATTTCATATGCTGAATTAATTTTTGGGAGATTTTTAATCATAACGTCTTTGCCACTTTCAAAAGAATCCCAAATAAATCGGATTACAGTGTACAGATAAATATAATCATCATTTTAGTTGTTCAATTATTTTCATTACGTCTTTTTCTGTGTAATTTGTGATAACGTTTTTTCGTCTTATCGTGAACTATTTGTTTTCTTCGAAAGTCTATTGTTTTCTTGTGGCGCTTGAAAGTTTCTTCTATGTATTTGTTACAGAAGTGTTTAGATGAGTTCAACATACATTTCCCTAGCAGATTCAATTGCAATATTTGATTTTTGTATTTTTTCGAAAATTATCCTGAAATATTTCATTTGCTGAATTAGTTTTTGGGATAGCTTTGAAAATCATAAGTTATTTACCACATTCAAAGCTATTGCAAATAAATCTACTTTCTATGCATAAACGAGCACGTCTCGCCGTTGCAGAAGTCGAAAGAGCTTTGTTTTTTACCAACTTCAGCAGAAAAAGAGATTCCAACCTACAAAACAACTCAACCTCGTTCAAATCATTATATTCGATACAACGAATTACCAGATGATGACCCTCAAGCTTTTGTAGACAATAAGAACAAAGTTCAAGAAATCAGTGATATTTTTGAAGATGCTAGTTTAAAGATATTTAAATATTTTATACTGGTTTTGATAATGAATTTGTTACTTAAAAATTTCCTTACATTTTCAAATCCTTACAAAAATCGTTAGCCAAATAAATATAAAAATGAAAATTACTGAATCGACTGATATCAATTTCGTTGTTTAAAACAATATTTTCATTCTTATAATATTACGAAATGAAATTTAATTGTTTATTTACATTGTTGAAACAGACACACGTTTATTGTTTCAACATTGCTTTGATGCATTTTAAGATATAATAGCATTGAAAATGCATTGTTGAACTTCAATTATTGTTCTAAACACGTAAATCTTGTTACATAATCATTTAATTATATTTAAATATTTTATACTGGTTTTGATAATAAATTTGTCACTTAAAAATTTTCTTCATTTCCGAATCCTTTCAAAAACATTTCATATGCTGAATTAATTTTTGGGAGATTTTTAATCATAACGTCTTTGCCACTTTCAAAAGAATCCCAAATAAATCGGATTACAGTGTACAGATAAATATAATCTCATTTTAGTTGTTCAATTATTTTAATTACGTCTTTTTCTGTGTGATTTGTGATAACGTCCTTTCGTCTTATCGTGAACTATTTGTTTTCTTCGAAAGTCTAGTGTTTTCTTGTGGCGCTTGAAAGTTTCTTCTATGTATTTGTTACAGAAGTGTTTAGATGAGTTCAACATACATTTCCCTAGCAGATTCAATTGAAATCTTTGATTTTTGTATTTTTTCGAAAATTATCCTGAAATATTTCATTTGCTGAATTAGTTTTTGGGATAGCTTTGAAAATCATAAGTTATTTACGACATGCAAAGCTATTGCAAATAAATCTACTTTCTATGCATAAACGAGTGTGTCTCACCGTTGCAGAAGTCGAAAGAGCTTTGTTTTTATCAACTTCAACAGAAAAAAAGATTCCTACCTACAAAACAACTCAACCGCGTTCAAATGATTATAATCCATACATCGAATTACCAGATGATGACCCTCAAGCTTTTGTAGACAATAAGAACAAAGTTCAATAAATCAGTGATATTTTTGAAGATGCTAGTTTAACCCTAGAACTACCGGAAATTTTACTCAAGTTTTATAAAAACATTCTACACCAGAATTTTTACTTAAAACTATTTAATTTGTTTATTTAACTTATTATTGTCTGATTTATACATTTACTTTGTTTTGAAGAAATTTCTGGTTTGAATAAATATTTTGAATGTACATGTCGGGTCCAATGGACCCGTCTGGTAGACGGAAGGTTAAAGATATTTAAATATTTTATACTGGTTTTGATAATGAATTTGTTACTTAAAAATTTCCTTACATTTTCAAATCCTTACAAAAATCGTTAGCCAAATATACAAATGAAAATTACTGAATCGACTGTTATCAATTTCGTTGTTTAAAACAATATTTTCATTCTTATAATATTACGAAATGAAATTTAATTGTTTATTTACATTGTTGAAACAGACACACGTTTAGTGTTTCAACATTGCTTTGATGCATTTTAAGATATAATAGCATTGAAAATGCATTGTTGAACTTCAATTATTGTTCTAAACACGTAAATCTTGTTACATAATCATTTAATTATATTTAAATATTTTATACTGGTTTTGATAATAAATTTGTTACTTAAAAATTTCCTTCATTTCCGAATCCTTCCCAAAATATTTCATATGCTGAATTAATTTTCTGGAGAGGTTTTAAATCATAACGTCTTTACCACTTTAAAGGATTCCCAAATAAATCGGATTACAGCTTACAGATAAATATAATCATCATTTTAGTTGTTCATTTATTTTCATTACGTCTTTTTCTGTGTGATTTGTGATACCTTTCTTTAGTCTTATCGTGAACTATTTGTTTTCTTCGAAAGTCTAGTGTTTTCTTGTGGCGCTTGAAAGTTTCTTCTATGTATTTGTTGCAGAAGTGTTTAGATGAGTTCAACATACATTTCCCTAGCAGATTCAATTGAAATATTTGATTTTTGTATTTTTTCGAAAATTATCCTGAAATATTTCATTTGCTGAATTAGTTTTTGGGATAGCTTTGAAAATCATAAGTTATTTGCGACTTGCAAAGCTATTGCAAATAAATCTACTTTCTATGCATAAACGAGTGTGTCTCACCGTTGCAGAAGTCGAAAGAGCTTTGTTTTTATCAACTTCAACAGAAAAAAAGATTCCTACCTACAAAACAACTCAACCGCGTTCAAATGATTATAATCCATACATCGAATTACCAGATGATGACACTCAAGCTTTTGTAGACAATAAGAACAAATTTCAAGAAATCAGTGATATTTTTGAAGATGCTAGTTTAACCCTAGAACTACCGGAAATTTTACTCAAGTTTTATAAAAACATTCTACACCAGAATTTTTACTTAAAACTATTTAATTTGTTTATTTAACTTATTATTGTCTTATTTATACATTTAGTTTGTTTTGAAGAAATTTCTGGTATGAATAAATATTTTGAATGTACATGTCGGGTCCAATGGACCCGTCTGGTAGACGGAAGGTTAAAGATATTTAAATATTTTATACTGGTTTTGATAATGAATTTGTTACTTAAAAATTTCCTTACATTTTCAAATCCTTACAAAAATCGTTAGCCAAATATACAAATGAAAATTACTGAATCGACTGTTATCAATTTCGTTGTTTAAAACAATATTTTCATTCTTATAATATTACGAAATGAAATTTAATTGTTTATTTACATTGTTGAAACAGACACACGTTTATTGTTTCAACATTGCTTTGATGCATTTTAAGATATAATAGCATTAAAAATGCATTGTTGAACTTCAATTATTGTTCTAAACACGTAAATATTGTTACATAATCATTTAATTATATTTAAATATTTTATACTGGTTTTGATAATAAATTTGTCACTTAAAAATTTTCTTCATTTCCGAATCCTTTCCAAAACATTTCATATGCTGAATTAATTTTTGGGAGATTTTTAATCATAACGTCTTTGCCACTTTCAAAAGAATCCCAAATAAATCGGATTACAGTGTACAGATAAATATAATCTCATTTTAGTTGTTCAATTATTTTAATTACGTCTTTTTCTGTGTGATTTGTGATAACGTCCTTTCGTCTTATCGTGAACTATTTGTTTTCTTCGAAAGTCTAGTGTTTTCTTGTGGCGCTTGAAAGTTTCTTCTATGTATTTGTTACAGAAGTGTTTAGATGAGTTCAACATACATTTCCCTAGCAGATTCAATTGAAATCTTTGATTTTTGTATTTTTTCGAAAATTATCCTGAAATATTTCATTTGCTGAATTAGTTTTTGGGATAGCTTTGAAAATCATAAGTTATTTACGACATGCAAAGCTATTGCAAATAAATCTACTTTCTATGCATAAACGAGTGTGTCTCACCGTTGCAGAAGTCGAAAGAGCTTTGTTTTTATCAACTTCAACAGAAAAAAAGATTCCTACCTACAAAACAACTCAACCGCGTTCAAATGATTATAATCCATACATCGAATTACCAGATGATGACCCTCAAGCTTTTGTAGACAATAAGAACAAAGTTCAATAAATCAGTGATATTTTTGAAGATGCTAGTTTAACCCTAGAACTACCGGAAATTTTACTCAAGTTTTATAAAAACATTCTACACCAGAATTTTTACTTAAAACTATTTAATTTGTTTATTTAACTTATTATTGTCTGATTTATACATTTACTTTGTTTTGAAGAAATTTCTGGTTTGAATAAATATTTTGAATGTACATGTCGGGTCCAATGGACCCGTCTGGTAGACGGAAGGTTAAAGATATTTAAATATTTTATACTGGTTTTGATAATGAATTTGTTACTTAAAAATTTCCTTACATTTTCAAATCCTTACAAAAATCGTTAGCCAAATATACAAATGAAAATTACTGAATCGACTGTTATCAATTTCGTTGTTTAAAACAATATTTTCATTCTTATAATATTACGAAATGAAATTTAATTGTTTATTTACATTGTTGAAACAGACACACGTTTAGTGTTTCAACATTGCTTTGATGCATTTTAAGATATAATAGCATTGAAAATGCATTGTTGAACTTCAATTATTGTTCTAAACACGTAAATCTTGTTACATAATCATTTAATTATATTTAAATATTTTATACTGGTTTTGATAATAAATTTGTTACTTAAAAATTTCCTTCATTTCCGAATCCTTCCCAAAATATTTCATATGCTGAATTAATTTTCTGGAGAGGTTTTAAATCATAACGTCTTTACCACTTTAAAGGATTCCCAAATAAATCGGATTACAGCTTACAGATAAATATAATCATCATTTTAGTTGTTCATTTATTTTCATTACGTCTTTTTCTGTGTGATTTGTGATACCTTTCTTTAGTCTTATCGTGAACTATTTGTTTTCTTCGAAAGTCTAGTGTTTTCTTGTGGCGCTTGAAAGTTTCTTCTATGTATTTGTTACAGAAGTGTTTAGATGAGTTCAACATACATTTCCCTAGCAGATTCAATTGAAATATTTGATTTTTGTATTTTTTCGAAAATTATCCTGAAATATTTCATTTGCTGAATTAGTTTTTGGGATAGCTTTGAAAATCATAAGTTATTTGCGACTTGCAAAGCTATTGCAAATAAATCTACTTTCTATGCATAAACGAGTGTGTCTCACCGTTGCAGAAGTCGAAAGAGCTTTGTTTTTATCAACTTCAACAGAAAAAAAGATTCCTACCTACAAAACAACTCAACCGCGTTCAAATGATTATAATCCATACATCGAATTACCAGATGATGACACTCAAGCTTTTGTAGACAATAAGAACAAATTTCAAGAAATCAGTGATATTTTTGAAGATGCTAGTTTAACCCTAGAACTACCGGAAATTTTACTCAAGTTTTATAAAAACATTCTACACCAGAATTTTTACTTAAAACTATTTAATTTGTTTATTTAACTTATTATTGTCTTATTTATACATTTAGTTTGTTTTGAAGAAATTTCTGGTATGAATAAATATTTTGAATGTACATGTCGGGTCCAATGGACCCGTCTGGTAGACGGAAGGTTAAAGATATTTAAATATTTTATACTGGTTTTGATAATGAATTTGTTACTTAAAAATTTCCTTACATTTTCAAATCCTTACAAAAATCGTTAGCCAAATATACAAATGAAAATTACTGAATCGACTGTTATCAATTTCGTTGTTTAAAACAATATTTTCATTCTTATAATATTACGAAATGAAATTTAATTGTTTATTTACATTGTTGAAACAGACACACGTTTATTGTTTCAACATTGCTTTGATGCATTTTAAGATATAATAGCATTAAAAATGCATTGTTGAACTTCAATTATTGTTCTAAACACGTAAATCTTGTTACATAATCATTTAATTATATTTAAATATTTTATACTGGTTTTGATAATAAATTTGTCACTTAAAAATTTTCTTCATTTCCGAATCCTTTCAAAAACATTTCATATGCTGAATTAATTTTTGGGAGATTTTTAATCATAACGTCTTTGCCACTTTCAAAAGAATCCCAAATAAATCGGATTACATTGTACAGATAAATAAGTAGTATATGGGGCCTACTCTGGAACACTTTTCATACTCCACTAAATAGAAATATTTAACGATTTTTGTAAGATTTTGCTCAAAAAAATTGCCTGTTAAAATATCGAGGATGTAACGATTTTATTACGATTTATCGAGCAAATAATGATAAAAAATTGTATGATTTGCATTGGTTGGATATTTTTATTTTTTCTACAAAATTATGTAAAGAAGAAGTTTTAAGAAAGGGTTATAAAGAATCAAATAAACGGGATAATAACGTAATCAATTTAGATTAAATAATGATCATTTTTAAATGCTAATATTTAATTATTATTGTGATGAAAAATTTTGACAGACGTCCTTTCTTAATAGTCTATCAATTGCTAATAAACAACCTTCCTCTAGGATAATCTTGATAGGAAAAGCAAAGAGCAGCGTTATATAATAAGTTATCGGCATTATAACCAATCCTAAAATCTTTAGTTGCATTAAAAGCTATAGAATATTATAAGTTATTATCTCCGGGAATATAAATATGAAAATATTCTTTTGTTTCTGGTATTATATTCCAATTGTCATCACATTTACTTTCTATCCAAAAATAAACACCAGGTTGAGAAAATTTAGAGGCTTGATCCATTTTATATATTTTAGCGGTGAAAGTTAATTTTATTGTATCATTGAAACTATGAAATATAGTATAATTATTAGAGTTATCGATGCTATGATTTGTAATAACGGGGTCAAATTTAAAATAATGAAAGGTAGGCGAAAGACAATTAAAGAGTAAAGTACTTATGACAAAATATTGTAACATTTATTTCTAAATAAATTTTCGATAGATTAAATAAAATCCATTCGAACAAAGTTTAGACAGATGAAATAAATAAGAAATATCAATTGCATTATATTGAAGTCTGAAATAAAAGTTAAATGATTTTTATGATATGTTTTAAATTTTGAATAGATCTCTCTTTTTTATTAGCAATAATAAATACTATTCTGGATATTTTGATAGTTCGATAAAATTAAAAAAAATAGTTTGTGTGGAAATGAACCCATCTTTGCCAGAAAAGAAATTTGTACTTAAAAACAGATATATTTTTGATTTCCGTAAATATTATTCTGGTAGTTTGATAGTTCGATAAAAGGTCCATTCGATTATTGTAAGATTTAAAACAAATTGTAGGATTAAGCTTTTTCTAATTCATAATCATAAAAGCCGTCATTATTTTTTCCTTTAAAATGAAAGATATAACCACGTTCATTCAGTTTTGTTATTGCTGCTTCAGAAATTTTTCCATGACTCTTTTTAAGAAAATAATCCTTTTCTACATCATTAACTTCTAATCTTGCAATAGTGGTATTTCCAAATTTTGTTTGAATTTTCTTCAACGAAATCAGTTTGTATTTCCCTGTCTCTAAATCTTTTAGCTTATGAGTTACAGGGAACGATCTGAGACTGTTGAATTCTTCCATTTATTAAGAAACAATTTTTGAGAGAAAATTTTTATAGTACAGACATCTGTACATAGAACAACCCTGTCCTAGGATTCGAACGCATCTCGGTACTTCTAATATTTTTATAGGAATTCCCCATTCTTCAAAGGTACTTTTCGGAAAAACTCCTCCTTTAAAAGCAAATGTCCCTCCGTATATCTGATGCAATTGTAAGAGATAATCTTTTACATTGTCGCTACTAATCCATAAGCCTGTATTATCTGAATATCGTTTAAATCTTAAACCATGGATATCGTTAGTACATCTACGAACTATTCCATGGTCTTGATCACCTAATTCATAGTTAGGTGTAAATACAGAAATCGTTTCACCTATTCCTTCTTTTAAATGAACCCAGCTTATTTCTCTCGCTATAGATTTGAACGGAAGTATAAAACCTTGAACATTTATGATAAGAGTGACATCGTCCATTTATTAGAAAAGATTTTTTATAAATTAAAAATCTGGCTTAAAATCCAAAAGGTACAGTATCAAAGTTATCTAAAATTCTTCTTTTATCATATCCAAACATATATCTTTTATTCATTTTATTCACTTTAATATTTTTATCTTTTTGTATCTGAAATTGATTTATTTCTACATCTATATGCTCAATTTCCCCAGTTATTGTTTTCATTCTCTCGTCAAAATTGAGCTTAGTTTCGCTCTCATAACTCATTTTAAATCCTTTTACTTTTCCTTTTACAGAACCATCGTTCAGAATATAACCATAATCTTTACTAGCTCCAGATATCCACGATTTCATATATTTATCTTCTCCTAATTCATCGGTCCATTCGCCTAACATACAGCCTGTTTTTACTTTATTAGAGCCATCATCGATATAAACAATACTATCTGTATCGTAATACATTACTTTATCTCCTAATTTATCAAGCATTTCATATAATCTTATTCTAGCCGAACTGGTTGTAAAAGCCGCTATATAATTATTCGTATTAAAGTTATTCTTGACATATTCATCTTTCATCTTATAATCCATTTGCACACACTCATCATTTAAAAATATCATATTCAAGTCTTTAATGCGGTCGTTCAGTATAATTCTATAAAAGTCTGCCAATTCTGTAACATTCTCTGTATGTTTCATATTTTTTCTCTGTCCGAACTTTCCCCATAAAGAGTTTAAACAAATTTTGGATATAAATCTCATTCCTGGGTTTTCTTTGATTTCTCCTAACCTTATACCCAATTTCTTTTCTACGCACCTTTTATATTCTTTTTCAGTTTTGAAATTTTCAGGCCATTTATCATCTGTTTCTAATTTGATTTTCAAAAACATTTTAACATAATCCTTAAATAATGTATTAGATTTTTTTTCAAAATGCCAAACTTCATAGATATTTAAAATCTTATAACCTTTTTCAATAGCCAGTTCAACTTCGGTAGTTGTCCACGTACCAGTAAAACTTCTCTCCTCATCCGTATGATTACATTCATTATTCCGCATATCATAACATTTTTTACATTGTTTCTTTTCGCATTTTATAGGTTTTGAACATAATTTACACAAACTAAATATTAATTTTTCTCCTTTATAAGGTAAAACAGGATGATAGAGTTTTCTAGGTGGAAGTACTTTACATTGTATCAAACCATACCAATTCTTATCATATTTTTCCGGATTATAAATTTTTACCGGATGACCAACAGGATAGTAATCAAAGTAATTCACTGTTGGATAAAGTGAACAAACATCGATATATCTACCCTTTTCATTTTCTTTCATTTCGTATATTAATTTCGTAGGTTCACACCTACCTCCGGTGAATGCGTTTCCAGGATTTAAAGGTTCTATAAAATCTCTTTTCCATTCATTTTTCATATATTTTTTAATTTCTTTGTCACTATCAAAATCACATTCCCATATTTCAATCAATTCAAATCCTTTATCTTTTATTTTTTTATTTATTTTTTGAGTTCTTTCATACAAATCTTTCATACATATCTGATTTTGAAGATTGACGGTGGATTCTGTAAAACAGCGAGGACAACCGTGCCAATGACATCCTTGAAACTGATAAACGGTATTATTATAAAAACCATCTACTTTATAAGTTTTATCCCCTAATTTCAATTTTTTCTCACCACCATTTAAAGCATGCTGTATTTTGATATTGTGTTTTTCAGACAGATAGTCTAGCCAAATGATCGATTTCTTACTGAATTGATCCTTTGGAATACACTCCTCATCAATCGCTATTGTATTCACTGGAATAAATTTATCTCTGTATATAGCCATGCAAACGCCAGCTAAAGTGACATATTTAAAAGGATAAATATTAGCAATGTTTAGAAATAATCTTCGCAATTCTAAACATCCTTTTCTTAAAATATCAACATCAGACCTACAATATTTTATAATTTCTTTTTGAAAATCAAATGTTTCGTTTTTTACCGATTTATACCATTTATCAAAAGTTTTTCTTTGATCTAAAGTCATAGTATCATAACCATAATAGTATTTTTCAGGATATTTTCCTACATAATTTTGATTTTTCTTAGTGTTAAACAAATGAGGAAAATAACCTTTTGCCAATTCCGTTAGTCCAAACGTTTTAGGAAATTTTCTTAGCGGAATCAGTGTAAAATTTATAGAATCGATAAACCTTATATTATATACCGTTGCTTGCATATATATGAGTTTATTTCCTTGATATATTGTAAACGCTTTAATTTTATTTTTAAAGCAGTATTTAGCTAGAAATTGAAAATCGAATCCTTTTCCATAATGCGCTAATACTGTATAACCGCAATGTTTCTCTTGGAATAACCATTCACAATATTCATTTTCATTCTTAAATATTTTTTCTTTTCCGTTAAAATCATGATTTATAACTAGATTGACTTGGTGATTTCCTGTCTCTTGGTTCGTCTCAACGTCAAAAAACATATATTTTTCTGTAAATTCTGACGTTTCACATTTCTCACACCATTTCTTTCTGTCTTTTATATTTTTAGGACAGATATTTTTACAAGTCCCTCCCTTAGATTCTTTCCTACGTATATAACATTTATGATCTTCCAAAACCCATCCTCTGCAGTTTTTACATAGTCTTTCTCCACATTTATGATCTTTCGGTTTTCTTTGTCTTCTATTGATATTTCTCTTACAGTTTAAACATTTCCACAGTGTTTCACAGACTGCTTCATTTTTATGATTTTCGAAGCAGTTTTTTCCTTTAAAAGATCTAAAACAATCATTGCACTGAATATCATCTCCTTCGCAATTACTCTCTTTCCTAAAACATCTATTACATTTTAAAGAACATTTATGTTGATCACTTCTTTTATAACTGACTTTACAATAATCACAATAATTTTTTTTTCCTAAAAATCCTGTAACCGTTGTAATGACATCAAAATGATTTCTATTTTTTAAAATGTAAACACAATTAGATTTATAGGTACCACTGTATATTTTTTCGTTAAAATTTTCTCTGCAAAATATAGTTATTTGAATATCTAAAAAAATTTCGAATTGTTTAATATGCTCTAAATTACACATTTCTAACGGAATATCACACATTTCATGCAATTTTATCGCTAAACTTTTTTGTAATTTTCTACCCATTTTTATGTATTTAACATCTAAATCTGTAAGTTTTTCTAGATTTAATTTTTCGCATAAAATTTTACGATTTTGAATAGCCAGGGCTGTAACGATGGATCTAGCCAAACAGATATTATCGTCATTTTTAATTTGAAGAATACTTTTTTTATTGACAACATCGTTATCGTTCAGTAATTTCAAATGTTTACCACCTTTAGGCAAATCAACGACTGTAAAAATAAATTCACAGTCTTTAATATCCAACTCTTTGTATTCAATTTTATGCGTTAAAACATCTAAATAGGTCTCATAGGCTTCTTTCGTTGACATCATTTTAGGGTGGAAGGGTTGTGTTAAATAGGGATTGAATACAATTATATCTACCTTTCCTTCAATTTTTCCAATTGCTCTCCTGAATAAATCTTTTAAGATACTATAATACTGGCCCGGTGTGAGTTTGTTTATTTGTCTTATTTTATAAACATATCTATAAGTATTAAATTTTTTAATAATTTTTTTTTCTTTCTCAACAATTTCGTAATCGGGTCTAAACAGATTTTCCAAATTTGTTTGCAATTTGACTTTCTTTTCTGTCTTTTTGATCAATTTTTCATCTTTATATTTCAAGCCGTAATAATCAAAGAGTTTTTTAAGTTTTGGACGGTTTTTCGGTTCATTTATAAATTGTTTCAATTTTTCATTCAAATCAGGAAATAATTTTTTAAGGTTTACCACTGTTTTTATCTTTTTTTCTTCGTTATTTTTTGGATCAAATTCTTCTGTGTTATTGTTAAATTTTAAATCGAAAGAATCGAATATTTTTTTCAAATTATTTCTTTTTTTAGGATTTTCGATAAATTTTGTCTGTATTTTATTTAAATAATCTGTGACATCTAATTTTAATAGATCTACTAAAACATATTTGTATTCCCCAGTTTCTTTTATATATCTTATTATCAATCTGATTAAATCATCTTTTTTACAATGTTGGGGTTGGTTTATATTTAAAAGTTTTACGACCTGCCTTAATTTTCAAATATGTATTTTTGAAACAGATATCAATCTTAGAGTTTCCTCCATTTATATACAAACATTTTTATAAATACTTTTTGCGACACATTTTTAAAAGCGACCACTATCTATAAATGCTCGTTAAATTAGACCACTTTCGGTGGCAGGTAATTTTACATTAAGCGATTTAAAATGAATGTCTTTAAAAGTATGAATTAAATTAAATTGAAGAATTTCTGAAAACAACTATTAAAAAATATATTTCAAAAAGAAGATCGTTTACTCAAAAGGACTAATTGCTGTCCATTGAAAGAAATCTGAATTTTTTCCTACAGGTTCGCCATTCAATTTTAAACATTCAAATCGAAATCCGTTTTTATCTATTTCTGTTATTCTAACAAAAAATGGTTCGCTGTATTTACATACAGGCGTTATATGAACATTGGGATGAACATTAAAGGTATGATTCCAATCTACATTTATTCTTTCAGTTGTACAATTACCTGTCAAAATCTTTGTACTTTTTGAATTACCCATTTATTTAGCCTAAAAATCACTGTCATAATCAGGCACTTCTATTTTACCTTTAAATTCTAAATAAAATTTTTCTGACATTTGAATATAAAATACCAATCCACTCTGTCTTGGAATTTTTCTATATTTTGAAACTATCGAGTTTTTTTTAACTCCAATTGAATAATTTCTGAAAATGCAACATCCAATATAATACTTTTAACTAAAAAATACGTTCAATTAAAACACAACTTTGAATATAATATTTTCAACTAAAAAATGCGTTCAATTAAAAACACAACATTGAATATCATATTTTCAACTAAAAAATGCGTTCAATTAAAAACACAACATTGAATATAATATTTTCAACTAACAGCAACATTCAATATAATACTTTCAACTAAAAAAATACGTTCAATTTAAAACACAACATTGAATAAGCAAGTTCAATATAAAACGCAACATTCAATATAATATTTTCAACTAAAAAAATGCATTCAATTTAAAACACAACATCATAAATTTATTTTGACGTTCGTTTGATATGATAATTGCTTTTTAAATGTCTCTTTTTATGAGCTAAAGTGTATTTTTTGCCACATTCGCAATCAATTTTTTTATTTTTCATAGCTAAATGACAACTTTTGCAATTAGCGTAATGTTCTGTTTTGCCGTAACGAAATCGAGTATAATATTCGTCTAAAGGTTTCGTCATCTGACAATGCTTGCAAATTTTAGACAGCTCCATTTATTAAGAAATATTTTTTAGAAAGCTATTCCAAATGTCTTCGTTTTTCTTATTAAATTTTACTTTCAAATTATTATCAATATTATAATAATCTAATATTTTCTTTATGAAATATAGGTAATTTATCGACTTTTTATAATACACTAAATCTAAAAATTGAATAAACATTTCTTCAGCTTTATATGGAATATTTAACTGCAATTTCCATTTCAATGCGTTAAAGCGACTTATCCGGGATTTGCGTCTTTCGCTTAAAAAAACATCTATATTTTTATATGTAAAATATTCACCGTCCGAATCGTACATTATTTCACTTTTTTTCATCTGGTCATAAATTTTGAGATATTTTTCGGGTATTTGACATCTGTTTTCTTTGTCAAAAGAATCCATTAAGTTAGAATCAGAATCATCTCTTAAAACGTCTTTAAAAAAGTCACAATTCATTTATTTAAACTTATTTTAATGTAATGCATTTAAAACCAAAAGTCCCGCCTAGACGGGAGTTTTGACATTATAGCTTGTTTATATTTTAATATTTGAAAAAGTCCCGTCTATGCGGGAGTTTTGACATTATAGCTTGTTTATATTTTAATATTTGAAAAAGTCCCGTCTAGGCGGGAGTTTTGATGAGTTATTTTAATAACATAATGATATTTGAAAAAGTCCCGTCTAGACGGGAGTTTTGACATTATAGCTTGTTTATATTTTAATATTTGAAAAAGTCCCGTCTAGGCGGGAGTTTTGATGAGTTATTTTAATAACATAATGATATTTGAAAAAGTCCCGTCTAGACGGGAGTTTTGACATTATAGCTTGTTTATATTTTAATATTTGAAAAAGTCCCGTCTAGGCGGGAGTTTTGATGAGTAATTTTAATAACATAATGATATTTGAAAAAGTCCCGTCTAGACGGGAGTTTTGACATTATAGCTTGTTTATATTTTAATATTTGAAAAAGTCCCGTCTAGGCGGGAGTTTTGACATTATAGCTTGTTTATATTTTAATATTTGAAAAAGTCCCGTCTAGGCGGGAGTTTTGATGAGTAATTTTAATAACATAATGATATTTGAAAAAGTCCCGTCTAGGCGGGAGTTTTGATGAGTAATTTTAATAACATAATGATATTTGAAAAAGTCCCGTCTAGACGGGAGTTTTGACATTATAGCTTGTTTATATTTTAATATTTGAAAAAGTCCCGTCTATGCGGGAGTTTTGACATTATAGCTTGTTTATATTTTAATATTTGAAAAAGTCCCGTCTAGGCGGGAGTTTTGACATTATAGCTTGTTTATATTTTAATATTTGAAAAAGTCCCGTCTAGGCGGGAGTTTTGATGAGTTATTTTAATAACATAATGATATTTGAAAAAGTCCCGTCTAGACGGGAGTTTTGACATTATAGCTTGTTTATATTTTAATATTTGAAAAAGTCCCGTCTAGGCGGGAGTTTTGATGAGTTATTTTAATAACATAATGATATTTGAAAAAGTCCCGTCTAGGCGGGAGGTTTGATATTATAACGGAAAAATTAAATTGACTTGATATCTTTTTCGTCAACCCAAGAGTTAAATTCGTCGGAATAATTTAACCATTTAACTAGACATTTCTTTCCTTTCTTTTTTATTATTTTTTCAATCTTATACATTTTATCTTTTTTATTATATTTAACTAATTCCGGTTCATAATAAGTTCCTTTTATTTCGTTGCCATTCAAATCCGTTATCCTATAAGTAATAGGGTCAGTGTTTAATATTTCTGAAATGATGAAAATTTCTTCAGTAAAAGTAGGTTGGTATCCGCGGGTAAAAGCAGTCTGGTATTTCGAAATTCTTATTCTATCGTCAACCTTGAATTTCGGTTTTCTTATTATTTTTTCTTCGTATAAATTTTTACAAACTTCAGATTCGTTTTCTGATCGACTCGCCTCGGTAGGTGTCATTCGAACAGATCTATGCTTGGAATTATTATAATTTTTAACTAATTGGTCCAATACATCTATATATCTTTTAGTATTGTTGGCCGCTAGATAGGTTCTAATTTTTTTATTAATTGTCCTATTAAATCGTTCGACTACAGAACATTTTATTTCAACATTTTCAGTTGTAAACCACTGAATATTATGATCTTTAAATAATTTTAAAGTCCATTTATTTACAAATTCGGTTCCTTTATCACTTTGTAATCTTTCAGGAATTCTTTCTTTAAATATCTTTTTAAATGCTTCAGTTACTTCTTGTCCTGTTTTTCTTTTTATCGGAATGGCCCACCCATATTTACTAAATATATCTATCACTGTCAATAAGTAATTAGTTCCGTTATTATATTTACTAAAAGGTTTGATAAACAATAAATCTGCTTGCCATTGATCATCGATATGACTGACATAAATGCGTCTTCGTTTAAATTTACGAATTAAAGGCTTATGTCTGGTATAAACATCTTGGCTGTGTAAAAAATCTGTAATTTGCTTTTGACTGAAACCTGTTTTCCGTTTTAATTCATTGATACCACAATAACCACTTTCAGGATGATAATATATTTTTTCTAAGATACTGTTAGGATCTTTCATCCCTAAGATACTTTTAGGACCTAAGGTTTTCCTAAAAAAACACTCTTTTTAGAACCACAATCTAGACAAATACCTTTCATCATTGGCCTGTTATTTTTAGAAATTGCATTTTTAATATCTTTAGTTTCTGTATGGTTTTTACATTTTAAACAATAGATCTGTGTATTTCCCATACCAAAAGATTTTTTAGCTTTAATAATCGGTTTTATAATTCCTCTTTCAAATCTTTCTCTAATCGTTGGATTTTGAATATTATCTAATTCATCAATCATATTCTTATCGCATACTTCATTTCTACTTTTTGTATCTTTATTTTCTAAATAACATTTGTCATGCTTATATGCAATTTCATCCACTCTGTTAACAGGTTTAGACGAATTTTTATACGTTAAATCTGGATTTAATCGTGTTTTCCCCCATAATAATTGTGTCCCCGGGCCTGTAAAATTGTGGCCAGGTAAATGCATTTCGAAAGGTAAATTACTAATGACTTTATTCAGAAAACCCGATCCAGTTTGTCCGCATTTTAAACATCCGCCTTTAAAATTACCTTTTTTAGTTAAAGACGTAACAACAATTTTTTTACTTTTACAACTCATTTATTTGACAGGAAAAAGCTGACGCTTTCTAAGAAGTATATTTATATCCATTCAACTGTACTTTTTTCACATACTTTTCGATTGGGAAATATACTAAATTATTTATAAAATCTTGTTCTCTAACATACACTTCTTCTTCTGAAATTTTTTTAGCTTTCAACAAATTTAACAGTTGTTTATAAAAATTATAACATTGCTTGTATTCTTCTTTTCGTTCCAAAATACTTAAAGATTTCTCAATGACTTCTACAATTCCAGCACTCAAACTCAAAGCAGCCAGTGGTATTAATACAAAAGCTGATAATCCTGAAGCACTTAGCATAAATTTGCTAACAGATAAGGAAATACTTATCTTTTGATACAAATTGTAACTTTTCCTATATACATATAATCTCTTTTCTAAATATTCTTCCATTTATATAGGTTCAAAATTTTTTCTGTATCTCATTTCAGAATTTACTAAATCTAGCATAAAGAAATTACCCGTACAAGATTTATATTTTTCAAGAAATTCTTTTTTTGTTAGATTTCCGTCTATTTCTCTTATTATCTGATTGATTTCCCTAGGCTGTAGCTTAAAAAATATGAAGTAATTACAATTTTTTCTAATATTTATAGGAGTTGAGTAATAAGACTGCGTTAAATAAATAATGGATGCATTTTTCTTTCGACCTCTTATAAACAAATCCTCTATAACTTTCTGGTCTTTTTCTGTAACACAATCGTCGAAAACAACGAGATTTTTTTCTGAGGAATCTAAATCGTCGACAGTAATAAATTCACTCAAATCTGAAGAAAATAATACATTCTTTTTATATTTATCATACAATTTTAATAATTGCTTTCTTTTATTTTTACTTATTTTTTTACATTTTATGATATCGTCTATTTCAACACCTTCAAACTGTGTATAATTTTCTTGTAATTTAGAATACTTTGGCTCGGAAATATCTTTTGCGCATAAATATAAAGTGTCGAAATCTAATCTTAAATTACTAGGATTCTCAAAGCCGTTTAATAAATTTATTAGTAAATTTGTCTTTCCACAACCTGATGGGCCGATTATTAATAATCTGAAAGGATGTCTGGGTAAAAAACGATGTTGTTTAGGGTCAGGCAATTCTTCCGGTTCTGTGTAATCTTTAATTTTAATCATTTATTAGACAGCGAAAAGCTGACGCTTTCGAATGTTGCTGCCAGTAAAAACATATTAGCTGTCAGTAAAAATAGACGTCTAAGCTATCGCTTCTAATTAGCTGTCAGTAAAAATAGACGTCTAAGCTATCGCTTCTAATTAGCTGTCAGTAAAAATAAACGGCGAAGCTGTCGCTTCTAATTTTAAAATAGAAAGCGACAGCTTTTCGCTGTCTATAAATGGATAAAATAAACGATTTAGAAAAAGATCGAAATAAGAAACAAAAAGAAGAATTAAAAAATGCAATAAAACTTGTCAAATTACAAGCAGATATTAGAAAAAATAATGAAGAACAGCGTGATAGAAAGCTAGGTATAGACAAAAGTTTAACTGAATTTCATAAACCTGTCACTAAAAAATTAGAAGAACAGGATAAAAGTAGAAAAGAAAATATTAAAGCTATCAACGAAAAATTGGACGAATTAAATATATCTTTACAGCCTATTGCAGAATCATCTAGAATTATTCCTGAAGCGATCGAGGATGCCAAAGAATTATATAAAGAACCACCGCTTATTTATAATGTTGATCAATATTTAAATACAGATTATTTAATATCTGAAAAATTATACAGGCCTTCGAAACTCCTAGACAATAAAGAAAAATTAAATGAAATGTATGCAAAGGCAAAGCAGTTAAAAGAAGAATTATCGAGGAAAAAAGGCAACTTACAAAGCACAATTACGCGGGCTAAAAATCTTTCAGAGGAGGAATTAAGTCAGAAAAAGGATGAATTAGACGCTGTTAAATCTAAAGAAGATGAGCTACAAAAATATCTAGCTAGATAAACTACAATTCGAGGTAGTGAAGTAATGAAAGTCGGTAAAGGATTAGATTTATTATCTGAATTAATTGATAAAATATGTCAAGGTAGCAAGTCGAAAAAATTAAAAAATGAAGTCAAACTGCTAATAGACAAACTTATTAAAACTAAAAAAATAACTAACGGAGATAAAGAACGATTATACAATCAATTTCTTCTTTGAAAGCGTCAGCTTTTTGCTGCCTAATAAATGAGTTATGTAAAAAAGAAGATTCATTTGAGTGACGGACAGATTAGTAAATTGAAATCTGCTCTCAGAAAAAAAGAAGAACTGACACTGCAGATAGACAATTCTAAACCTCCCAATTATGAAATGTATTTAACTAAAACACAGATTAATCAGATTAGTAAAGGTAAAAGAATAAATATAAGCAAAACTCAATTAGATAAAACGGTGGATTTTTACCTTTTTTAATTCCTATTTTAACATCACTAGGACTCGGTGCTGCGAGTGGTGCAGCGGGTTGGGGAACTAAAAAAATCCTGGATAAAATTTCGGGATCTGGAGTTTTTCAACCTTGGGAAAACAAAGGATCTGGTCTTAAAAAAGCGCCCCTTTCTAAAAAAAAAAATCCCGATAACAAAATTGGGTATATCAGATGAAACGATTAAAGAAAATATGAAAGATGAAAAAGGATTCAGAGGTGTTTTCTCTTCCGATTTACTTCCTAAAAAGATTGGAAATTTTGAAAGCGGGATTATTAATTTAGATATTTCGACGGGTCCTGGAACACATTGGGTTTGTTACTATAATGATCCAAATTATAATTATGTAGAATATTTCGATCCTTTCGGGGAATATATATATAAAAATATTAAACTCAAACAAAAATATATTCCTGAAAATATTATGAAATTTCTTAAACTTTCCAATAAAAAAGTCAATATAGCTCACAATGATAGTTTCTTACAAAAACCTACTTCTGTCAAATGTGGATTATTTTGTATGAAATATATAAAAGAAAGAAATAAAGGTAAATGTCCGGAATGTGTACTTAATTCATTTACTCAACAGCCTAGCGATTATAACGAAGAGCTTGTTTTTCATCTTTAAAGATTTTTTCTGTCTAATAAATGATCAAATTGAAACCAAAAAGTAATGAAAAATCAGAGGATTTCACTGTTGAATTTCCTAAAACTCTTAAATTAAAAAAAATAGCATTGCAATCTTTTACTATGACAGTTTCATGGTTTAACATAACCGATAAAACTAATACGTTTGACCTGTACACAGATGAGAATAATGTTAAATCTATCACTATTCCTTATGGTAATAAAAATGTTGAAGATTTAAACATAGATGTAATGAAAGCGTTTGGTTCAGACGATCCTCCGGTAAAATTTGGTAGGATACAATCTAGACTAAGAATGCTTATTAAATTAACTAAAGGTTGGAATATCGATTTAACAAAAAGCGATTTTCATAAACTAATAGGCTTTGAAAAAAAAGTTTATAAAAGTCATGATGAAGAGACTGTAATAGAAGGTGAAAATATAGCAGATATAACAAACGGAAACGACATTATATATATTCATTGTGATGTAGTTAATGGATCTTTAATCAACCAGAATAATTCAGAAGTTATTTATTCTTTTACACCGAGGGATGTACCGGGTGTTATCATTTCAAAAGAATTCAATAATTTAATATATTATCCTGTGAATAGGGATTCAATTCGTAGAATAAGGATGAGAGTTACGAATCAAAATGGTGAATTAATCGATTTAAATAACGGTTTGATTGAATATAATTTTAGAGTCCTAGAGGAAAAAGAGGACTATGTTGAAAAAATATATCAATTGATATTAACTAAATTTTCTCAGTAAATAAATGAATAAACACAGATTATATAGGAAAAGTAAAAGAATTCAAGGAAAGGGATTTTTTAAATCTAAAAAAGTAGATTTGAATGAAAAAACAGTAGTTGACAGATTGACTGATGCTGACATATTGAATGAAATATTTTCAAAAAAGATGAAAGGAACAGGTCTAAAAATTCTTCCTAAATAAATGGAAAAAATTTATGATCTAAGAGATACTCATTATTATTATAATAACGATATAAAAAGTAGCGAATTAAAAAAAATAAGATTGCCTAGTACAAGCCATAATGACAAAAAAGAAAATACTACGTTTCATTTCGAAATTACCGATACAAATGATCCTATTTCATTATCGGAGAGTTACCTTGAGACAAAGTGGAAAATTATAAAATCCAGTGGCGATTCTATAAATGATGATAATGTCACAGCTGTATGTTCTATGAAAGGCGTAAAACTTCAGATAGGTAAACAAATAATCGAATCAGTTGGAGACTATCACTCCTACATTCTGCAGGTTAAGAGACTGAAGGATTATACCAGAGATTATTCAACATCAGAAGCCACCAATATAGGTTTTTATCCAGATACCAGTGATAGTGCTGATAGAAATAAAAGTTTACTTCAAAGCGATGGTACGATAACTGCTACCACCCCTATAACAGATATCGTCAATAAATTAAAAATTGTAAAAAATGAAAACTACAATAAAGGATTTAAAAAAAGATGGGAATTGTCGAAAAATAGTAATTCAGTTACAACATGGACGCCTTTAAAGGAAATTTTTGATTTCGTCGCAGAATATAAAAAAGCCATTTCTGGTTTCATAATAAGACTGGAATTCCAAAGAGACGATAGTAGAAATATGATTTACACAGATGCTGCAAATCCAGATTATAAAGTAGAAATTGAAGACATAGCGCTGTGGGTGAGATACGTCGACTTTAAAAATGGTGCTGAGATTCTCTATAACGAGTTAAAATTATCTAATACGGATATAGAAATAAACTGGAATCAGTATGAAATTAACAGATCTAGTCCTATTAATAAATATAAAAGTGGTTCCGATTCTATATCTGCTACATCCGATGAAGTTTTAAGATTATTCGTCATACCGCAATATTTCGACAGAAATGAAAATCCTAAAAAAAATAATATGATATTTGATAATTTGGATATGATCGAATGTTGGTTGATGATTAACAGATCGCCGTTACCTGCAGAGCGATATACTATGGATTTTGGTAAAAAAGAATATAATAGATTATATGAATCTTTTCTGGAATCAGGTCTCAATAATCTAAATACAGAAACCGGTTGTATGGTAAATTATTCAGATTTTGGTAAATTATATCCTGTAATTCATTTTGATTTGTCAAATCATGTAAACTACACCACTCTTGAAAATTTGAGAATAGAATTCAATTGGAAATTAGAAAAAGAAACAACCAAAGAATATGTATTTTACTACATTTTAGAAGTAAGGAAGAAATGTATATTAAATATGAATAACAAAGAAATTACTATGATTAAAACGTTAGGAGAATAACATTTTTTAGTCTTTATAAATGGCTGTTTATTATCCACCGTATGATAATCCAGTGCGAAAAGGCCCTATCGGACCCCCTGGTATAGGTTTTAAATTAACGGACGATGGTCATTACGATATGGAAAATAAGATATTAAAAAATGCTTCAGATCCAATCGATGATTTAGATTTAACTACTAAAAGTTTCGTTTTGAATAAAATAGAGAATAATCATTTCCAATTAAGAGATTTTATAGAAAAAAATAATACTAATTACGATAGTAATTTTTTAACCTTCGCTGAAGAAACTGGTAAGAGAATTAAAGAATTGGATGAAAACACTTTACATCTAATCGAGGGAAAAGCTTACGACGCTAAAGGAAAAAGAATAGGAAATGTCGCAGATCCGAAAGATGATAAAAATGTTGTGAATAAACGATATTTAGAAAAAAATGCGTTAATATTAAAGAGTGATAAATTTGATGCAAAAAATAAAATAATTACGAATATTTCGGAACCCGAAAACGATACAGACGTAGTCAATAAAATATATGTAGACAGTAAAGATATCTGGGTTACTATAAAAGATGATTTTCAGACTTTTACAGATAAAGAATTTAAAAAAGTAAATTTCGACTTGATAAGTTCTAAATTACTGGATCAAGAAATGCGATTATCTACTGATATGGATATGAAAATTACTATATATTTAAAAAAGAAACAGGTAGTCATGCATAATATTTATGCTGATTATGATCTTAATACGAATGCATTGATAAAATTAAAAATCAATGATAAAATTATTTTAGAAAGAAGAATGGCTGAAAGAGATTCAGCAACTTGCTTGGCCTATGGAAAACGCAATGATATCATTACATTTTCAATATTGCCTGATGGCGAATCAGACAGTTTAAAACCTTATATTCATATTGAAAAAATCCCTTTTTAAAATATGTCCATTATTAAATGGATATCAACTGGGACGAATTTTCTAAAACGAAAAATTTATCCGAAGATGTCCTACGAAATTTGAAGGATCAACTCAATTGGAAGTTAGTTTGTAGATATTCAGTATTATCCGAATGTTTTATGGAAGAGCTCATAGATTATATTGAATGGAATGTTATATGCATTTTTCAAAAACTTTCGGAAGAATTTATCGAAAAGTACAAAGAAGAATTAGATTGGAATTTAGTTTCTAAAAATCAAAAGCTGTCTGAAGAATTTATATTAAAACATTCCAATTATATAAATTGGGTTGTTATTTCCCAATATCAAACCTTAAGTGACGAATTTATTCAAACCTATCATGAAAAATTAGATTTACATAAAGTATCCAGGTTCCAAAAACTTTCAGAAAACACTATGTGCACATTAGAAGAAGGATTGAATTGGTTGCTAATAACCCGCTTTCAAACATTTGGTGAAAGGTTTTTAGAAAAATATATGCATAAACTCGATTTTTGTAATCTCATTGAATATAAGTTTGATCAATTACCAGATAATTTTTATAACGATAAATGGAAAAAAATTCTTTCCGTTCAACTTGGTGAATTAAATAAAAAATTTGGCCATTATTATGAAGAAGAAGAACCTCATAGAGAAAGATTAATAGATGAAGTTTTGGAATTAAAAAATATTTTAATACGATTTATTAATGAATTGCGACTGCTTTTAAATAAAGACGAAAAATAAAAGTGTTTATAAAAATGCTTCTATATAAATGGGGTCGGCTCAAAGATTAGACGATATTATAATTCATAAATATAAAGATTTATTTATCAATTTATCCCATCATAAAACATTTCATACATTTATTTCATTATATATGAATAAAATTGATCTTCATTTAAGTAAAAATATTATGAAATTGCCCATTGAATTTATAAGAAAATTTAAGGATAAACTTAATTGGAACTGTATATCACAGAATGAAAAATTATCAGAAGATTTTATTAGAGAATTTCAAAATAAAGTTGAGTGGCGGTGTATATCATTTCATCAGACATTATCCGAAGATTTTATTAGAGAATTTAAAAATAAAGTTGACTGGGAAGGGATCTCCTATCATCAGGTCTTATCCGAAGATTTTTTAAAAGAATTTAATGATAAAGTTGACTGGGAATGGATATCATATATCAACGGTTTTTAATTAACATTTCAATTTTAAGCCGAAGGATTATATCCTTTATTTGACGTCCAATTTTTTTCTAAATAAATGTTACAATATTTTGTCATAAGTACTTTACTCTTTAATTGTCTTTCGCCTACCTTTCATTATTTTAAATTTGACCCCGTTATTACAAATCATAGCATCGATAACTCTAATAAATATACTATATTTCATAGTTTCAATGATACAATAAAATTAACTTTCACCGCTAAAATATATAAAATGGATCAAGCCTCTAAATTTTCTCAACCTGGTGTTTATTTTTGGATAGAAAGTAAATGTGATGACAATTGGAATATAATACCAGAAACAAAAGAATATTTTCATATTTATATTCCCGGAGATAATAACTTAAACTATTCTATAGCTTTTAATGCAACTAAAGATTTTAGGATTGGTTATAATGCCGATAACTTATTATATAACGCTGCTCTTTGCTTTTCCTATCAAGATTATCCTAGAGGAAGGTTGTTTATTAGCAATTGATAGACTATTAAGAAAGGACGTCTGTCAAAATTTTTCATCACAATAATAATTAAATATTAGCATTTAAAAATGATCATTATTTAATCTAAATTGATTACGTTATTATCCCGTTTATTTGATTCTTTATAACCCTTTCTTAAAACTTCTTCTTTACATAATTTTGTAGAAAGAATAAAAATATCCAACCAATGCAAATCATACAATTTTTTATCATTATTTGCTCGATAAATCGTAATAAAATCGTTACATCCTCGATATTTTAACAGGCAATTTTTTTGAGCAAAATCTTACAAAAATCGTTAAATATTTCTATTTAGTGGAGTATGAAAAGTGTTCCAGAGTAGGCCCCATATACTACTTAAATATAATCATCATTTTAGTTGTTCAATTATTTTCATTACGTCTTTTTCTGTGTAATTTGTGATAACGTTTTTTCGTCTTATCGTGAACTATTTGTTTTCTTCAAAAGTCTATTGTTTTCTTGTGGCGCTTGAAAGTTTCTTCTATGTATTTGTTACAGAAGTGTTTAGATGAGTTCAACATACATTTCCCTAGCAGATTCAATTGCAATATTTGATTTTTGTATTTTTTCGAAAATTATCCTGAAATATTTCATTTGCCGAATTAGTTTTTGGGATAGCTTTGAAAATCATAAGTTATTTACCACTTTCAAAGCTATTGCAAATAAATCTACTTTCTATGCATAAACGAGCACGTCTCGCCGTTGCAGAAGTCGAAAGAGCTTTGTTTTTTACCAACTTCAGCAGAAAAAGAGATTCCAACCTACAAAACAACTCAACCTCGTTCAAATCATTATATTCGATACATCGAATTACCAGATGATGACCCTCAAGCTTTTGTAGACAATAAGAACAAAGTTCAAGAAATCAGTGATATTTTTGAAGATGCTACTTTAAAGATATTTAAATATTTTATACTGGTTTTGATAATGAATTTGTTACTTAAAAATTTCCTTACATTTTCAAATCCTTACAAAAATCGTTAGCCAAATAAATATACAAATGAAAATTACTGAATCGACTGATATCAATTTCGTTGTTTAAAACAATATTTTCATTCTTATAATATTACGAAATGAAATTTAATTGTTTATTTACATTGTTGAAACAGACACACGTTTAGTGTTTCAACATTGCTATGATGCATTTTAAGATATAATAGCATTGAAAATGCATTGTTGAACTTCAATTATTGTTCTAAACACGTAAATCTTGTTACATAATCATTCAATTATATTTAAATATTTTATACTGGTTTTGATAATAAATTTGTCACTTAAAAATTTTCTTCATTTCCGAATCCTTTCAAAAACATTTCATATGCTGAATTAATTTTTGGGAGATTTTTAATCATAACGTCTTTGCCACTTTCAAAAGAATCCCAAATAAATCGGATTACAGTGTACAGATAAATATAATCATCATTTTAGTTGTTCAATTATTTTAATTACGTCTTTTTCTGTGTGATTTGTGATAACGTTCTTTCGTCTTATCGTGAACTATTTGTTTTCTTCGAAAGTCTAGTGTTTTCTTGTGGCGCTTGAAAGTTTCTTCTATGTATTTGTTACAGAAGTGTTTAGATGAGTTCAACATACATTTCCCTAGCAGATTCAATTGAAATATTTGATTTTTGTATTTTTTCGAAAATTATCCTGAAATATTTCATTTGCTGAATTAGTTTTTGGGATAGCTTTGAAAATCATAAGTTATTTGCGACTTGCAAAGCTATTGCAAATAAATCTACTTTCTATGCATAAACGAGTGTGTCTCACCGTTGCAGAAGTCGAAAGAGCTTTGTTTTTATCAACTTCAACAGAAAAAAAGATTCCTACCTACAAAACAACTCAACCGCGTTCAAATGATTATAATCCATACATCGAATTACCAGATGATGACACTCAAGCTTTTGTAGACAATAAGAACAAATTTCAAGAAATCAGTGATATTTTTGAAGATGCTAGTTTAACCCTAGAACTACCGGAAATTTTACTCAAGTTTTATAAAAACATTCTACACCAGAATTTTTACTTAAAACTATTTAATTTGTTTATTTAACTTATTATTGTCTGATTTATACATTTAGTTTGTTTTGAAGAAATTCCTGGTATGAATAAATATTTTGAATGTACATGTCGGGTCCAATGGACCCGTCTGGTAGACGGAAGGTTAAAGATATTTAAATATTTTATACTGGTTTTGATAATGAATTTGTTACTTAAAAATTTCCTTACATTTTCAAATCCTTACAAAAATCGTTAGCCAAATATACAAATGAAAATTACTGAATCGACTGTTATCAATTTCGTTGTTTAAAACAATATTTTCATTCTTATAATATTACGAAATGAAATTTAATTGTTTATTTACATTGTTGAAACAGACACACGTTTATTGTTTCAACATTGCTTTGATGCATTTTAAGATATAATAGCATTAAAAATGCATTGTTGAACTTCAATTATTGTTCTAAACACGTAAATCTTGTTACATAATCATTTAATTATATTTAAATATTTTATACTGGTTTTGATAATAACTTTGTCACTTAAAAACTTTCTTCATTTCCGAATCCTTTCAAAAACATTTCATATGCTGAATTAATTTTTGGGAGATTTTTAATCATAACGTCTTTGCCACTTTCAAAAGAATCCCAAATAAATCGGATTACAGTGTACAGATAAATATAATCATCATTTTAGTTGTTCAATTATTTTCATTACGTCTTTTTCTGTGTAATTTGTGATAACGTTTTTTCGTCTTATCGTGAACTATTTGTTTTCTTCGAAAGTCTATTGTTTTCTTGTGGCGCTTGAAAGTTTCTTCTATGTATTTGTTACAGAAGTGTTTAGATGAGTTCAACATACATTTCCCTAGCAGATTCAATTGCAATATTTGATTTTTGTATTTTTTCGAAAATTATCCTGAAATATTTCATTTGCTGAATTAGTTTTTGGGATAGCTTTGAAAATCATAAGTTATTTACCACTTTCAAAGCTATTGCAAATAAATCTACTTTCTATGCATAAACGAGCACGTCTCGCCGTTGCAGAAGTCGAAAGAGCTTTGTTTTTTACCAACTTCAGCAGAAAAAGAGATTCCAACCTACAAAACAACTCAACCTCGTTCAAATCATTATATTCGATACATCGAATTACCAGATGATGACCCTCAAGCTTTTGTAGACAATAAGAACAAAGTTCAAGAAATCAGTGATATTTTTGAAGATGCTAGTTTAAAGATATTTAAATATTTTATACTGGTTTTGATAATGAATTTGTTACTTAAAAATTTCCTTACATTTTCAAATCCTTACAAAAATCGTTAGCCAAATAAATATACAAATGAAAATTACTGAATCGACTGATATCAATTTCGTTGTTTAAAACAATATTTTCATTCTTATAATATTACGAAATGAAATTTAATTGTTTATTTACATTGTTGAAACAGACACACGTTTAGTGTTTCAACATTGCTTTGATGCATTTTAAGATATAATAGCATTGAAAATGCATTGTTGAACTTCAATTATTGTTCTAAACACGTAAATCTTGTTACATAATCATTTAATTATATTTAAATATTTTATACTGGTTTTGATAATAAATTTGTCACTTAAAAATTTTCTTCATTTCCGAATCCTTTCAAAAACATTTCATATGCTGAATTAATTTTTGGGAGATTTTTAATCATAACGTCTTTGCCACTTTCAAAAGAATCCCAAATAAATCGGATTACAGTGTACAGATAAATATAATCATCATTTTAGTTGTTCAATTATTTTAATTACGTCTTTTTCTGTGTGATTTGTGATAACGTTCTTTCGTCTTATCGTGAACTATTTGTTTTCTTCGAAAGTCTAGTGTTTTCTTGTGGCGCTTGAAAGTTTCTTCTATGTATTTGTTACAGAAGTGTTTAGATGAGTTCAACATACATTTCCCTAGCAGATTCAATTGAAATATTTGATTTTTGTATTTTTTCGAAAATTATCCTGAAATATTTCATTTGCTGAATTAGTTTTTGGGATAGCTTTGAAAATCATAAGTTATTTGCGACTTGCAAAGCTATTGCAAATAAATCTACTTTCTATGCATAAACGAGTGTGTCTCACCGTTGCAGAAGTCGAAAGAGCTTTGTTTTTATCAACTTCAACAGAAAAAAAGATTCCTACCTACAAAACAACTCAACCGCGTTCAAATGATTATAATCCATACATCGAATTACCAGATGATGACACTCAAGCTTTTGTAGACAATAAGAACAAATTTCAAGAAATCAGTGATATTTTTGAAGATGCTAGTTTAACCCTAGAACTACCGGAAATTTTACTCAAGTTTTATAAAAACATTCTACACCAGAATTTTTACTTAAAACTATTTAATTTGTTTATTTAACTTATTATTGTCTGATTTATACATTTAGTTTGTTTTGAAGAAATTTCTGGTATGAATAAATATTTTGAATGTACATGTCGGGTCCAATGGACCCGTCTGGTAGACGGAAGGTTAAAGATATTTAAATATTTTATACTGGTTTTGATAATGAATTTGTTACTTAAAAATTTCCTTACATTTTCAAATCCTTACAAAAATCGTTAGCCAAATATACAAATGAAAATTACTGAATCGACTGTTATCAATTTCGTTGTTTAAAACAATATTTTCATTCTTATAATATTACGAAATGAAATTTAATTGTTTATTTACATTGTTGAAACAGACACACGTTTATTGTTTCAACATTGCTTTGATGCATTTTAAGATATAATAGCATTAAAAATGCATTGTTGAACTTCAATTATTGTTCTAAACACGTAAATATTGTTACATAATCATTTAATTATATTTAAATATTTTATACTGGTTTTGATAATAAATTTGTCACTTAAAAATTTTCTTCATTTCCGAATCCTTTCAAAAACATTTCATATGCTGAATTAATTTTTGGGAGATTTTTAATCATAACGTCTTTGCCACTTTCAAAAGAATCCCAAATAAATCGGATTACAGTGTACAGATAAATATAATCATCATTTTAGTTGTTCAATTATTTTCATTACGTCTTTTTCTGTGTGATTTGTGATAACGTTCTTTCGTCATATCGTGAACTATTTGTTTTCTTCGAAAGTCTATTGTTTTCTTGTGGCGCTTGAAAGTTTCTTTTATGTATTTGTTACAGAAGTGTTTAGATGAGTTCAACATACATTTCCCTAGCAGATTCAATTGCAATATTTGATTTTTGTATTTTTTCGAAAATTATCCTGAAATATTTCATTTGCTGAATTAGTTTTTGGGATAGCTTTGAAAATCATATGTTATTTACGACTTGAAAAAGCTATTGCAAATAAATCTACTTTCTATGCATAAACGAGTGTGTCTCACCGTTGCAGAAGTCGAAAGAGCTTTGTTTTTATCAACTTCAACAGAAAAAAAGATTCCTACCTACAAAACAACTCAACCGCGTTCAAATGATTATAATCCATACATCGAATTACCAGATGATGAACCTCAAGCTTTTGTAGACAATAAGAACAAAGTTCAAGAAATAAGTGATATTTTTGAAGATGCTAGTTTAAAGATATTTAAATATTTTATACTGGTTTTGATAATGAATTTGTTACTTAAAAATTTCCTTACATTTTCAAATCCTTACAAAAATCGTTAGCCAAATATACAAATGAAAATTACTGAATCGACTGATATCAATTTCGTTGTTTGAAACAATATTTTCATTCTTATAATATTACGAAATGAAATTTAATTGTTTATTTACATTGTTGAAACAGACACACGTTTATTGTTTCAACATTGCTTTGATGCATTTTAAGATATAATAGCATTGAAAATGCATTGTTGAACTTCAATTATTGTTCTAAACACGTAAATATTGTTACATAATCATTTAATTATATTTAAATATTTTATACTGGTTTTGATAATAAATTTGTTACTTAAAAATTTCCTTCATTTCCGAATCCTTCCCAAAACATTTCATATGCTGAATTGATTTTTGGGATAGCATTTAAATCATAACGTCAATACCACTTTCAAAGCAATCACAAATAAATCGGACTATACTGTACAGATAAACATAATCATCATTTTATTTGTTCAATTATTTTCATTACATCTTTTTCTGTGTGATTTGTGATAACGTTTTTTCGTCTTATCGTGAACTATTTGTTTTCTTCGAAAGTCTATTGTTTTCTTGTGGCGCTTGAAAGTTTCTTCTATGTATTTGTTACAGAAGTGTTTAGATGAGTTCAACATACATTTCCCTAGCAGATTCAATTGCAATATTTGATTTTTGTATTTTTTCGAAAATTATCCTGAAATATTTCATTTGCTGAATTAGTTTTTGGGATAGCTTTGAAAATCATAAGTTATTTACCACTTTCAAAGCTATTGCAAATAAATCTACTTTCTATGCATAAACGAGCACGTCTCGCCGTTGCAGAAGTCGAAAGAGCTTTGTTTTTTACCAACTTCAGCAGAAAAAGAGATTCCAACCTACAAAACAACTCAACCTCGTTCAAATCATTATATTCGATACATCGAATTACCAGATGATGACCCTCAAGCTTTTGTAGACAATAAGAACAAAGTTCAAGAAATCAGTGATATTTTTGAAGATGCTAGTTTAAAGATATTTAAATATTTTATACTGGTTTTGATAATGAATTTGTTACTTAAAAATTTCCTTACATTTTCAAATCCTTACAAAAATCGTTAGCCAAATAAATATACAAATGAAAATTACTGAATCGACTGATATCAATTTCGTTGTTTAAAACAATATTTTCATTCTTATAATATTACGAAATGAAATTTAATTGTTTATTTACATTGTTGAAACAGACACACGTTTATTGTTTCAACATTGCTTTGATGCATTTTAAGATATAATAGCATTAAAAATGCATTGTTGAACTTCAATTATTGTTCTAAACACGTAAATATTGTTACATAATCATTTAATTATATTTAAATATTTTATACTGGTTTTGATAATAAATTTGTCACTTAAAAATTTTCTTCATTTCCGAATCCTTTCCAAAACATTTCATATGCTGAATTAATTTTTGGGAGATTTTTAATCATAACGTCTTTGCCACTTTCAAAAGAATCCCAAATAAATCGGATTACAGTGTACAGATAAATATAATCATCATTTTAGTTGTTCAATTATTTTCATTACGTCTTTTTCTGTGTGATTTGTGATAACGTTCTTTCGTCTTATCGTGAACTATTTGTTTTCTTCGAAAGTCTATTGTTTTCTTGTGGCGCTTGAAAGTTTCTTCTATGTATTTGTTACAGAAGTGTTTAGATGAGTTCAACATACATTTCCCTAGCAGATTCAATTGCAATATTTGATTTTTGTATTTTTTCGAAAATTATCCTGAAATATTTCATTTGCTGAATTAGTTTTTGGGATAGCTTTAAAAATCATATGTTATTTACGACTTGAAAAAGCTATTGCAAATAAATCTACTTTCTATGCATAAACGAGTGTGTCTCACCGTTTCAGAAGTCGAAAGAGCTTTGTTTTTATCAACTTCAACAGAAAAAAAAGATTCCTACCTACAAAACAACTCAACCGCGTTCAAATGATTATAATCCATACATCGAATTACCAGATGATGAACCTCAAGCTTTTGTAGACAATAAGAACAAAGTTCAAGAAATAAGTGATATTTTTGAAGATGCTAGTTTAAAGATATTTAAATATTTTATACTGGTTTTGATAATGAATTTGTTACTTAAAAATTTCCTTACATTTTCAAATCCTTACAAAAATCGTTAGCCAAATATACAAATGAAAATTACTGAATCGACTGTTATCAATTTCGTTGTTTAAAACAATATTTTCATTCTTATAATATTACGAAATGAAATTTAATTGTTTATTTACATTGTTGAAACAGACACACGTTTATTGTTTCAACATTGCTTTGATGCATTTTAAGATATAATAGCATTAAAAATGCATTGTTGAACTTCAATTATTGTTCTAAACACGTAAATATTGTTACATAATCATTTAATTATATTTAAATATTTTATACTGGTTTTGATAATAAATTTGTCACTTAAAAATTTTCTTCATTTCCGAATCCTTTCAAAAACATTTCATATGCTGAATTAATTTTTGGGAGATTTTTAATCATAACGTCTTTGCCACTTTCAAAAGAATCCCAAATAAATCGGATTACAGTGTACAGATAAATATAATCATCATTTTAGTTGTTCAATTATTTTCATTACGTCTTTTTCTGTGTGATTTGTGATAACGTTCTTTCGTCATATCGTGAACTATTTGTTTTCTTCGAAAGTCTATTGTTTTCTTGTGGCGCTTGAAAGTTTCTTTTATGTATTTGTTACAGAAGTGTTTAGATGAGTTCAACATACATTTCCCTAGCAGATTCAATTGCAATATTTGATTTTTGTATTTTTTCGAAAATTATCCTGAAATATTTCATTTGCTGAATTAGTTTTTGGGATAGCTTTGAAAATCATATGTTATTTACGACTTGAAAAAGCTATTGCAAATAAATCTACTTTCTATGCATAAACGAGTGTGTCTCACCGTTGCAGAAGTCGAAAGAGCTTTGTTTTTATCAACTTCAACAGAAAAAAAGATTCCTACCTACAAAACAACTCAACCGCGTTCAAATGATTATAATCCATACATCGAATTACCAGATGATGAACCTCAAGCTTTTGTAGACAATAAGAACAAAGTTCAAGAAATAAGTGATATTTTTGAAGATGCTAGTTTAAAGATATTTAAATATTTTATACTGGTTTTGATAATGAATTTGTTACTTAAAAATTTCCTTACATTTTCAAATCCTTACAAAAATCGTTAGCCAAATATACAAATGAAAATTACTGAATCGACTGATATCAATTTCGTTGTTTGAAACAATATTTTCATTCTTATAATATTACGAAATGAAATTTAATTGTTTATTTACATTGTTGAAACAGACACACGTTTATTGTTTCAACATTGCTTTGATGCATTTTAAGATATAATAGCATTGAAAATGCATTGTTGAACTTCAATTATTGTTCTAAACACGTAAATATTGTTACATAATCATTTAATTATATTTAAATATTTTATACTGGTTTTGATAATAAATTTGTTACTTAAAAATTTCCTTCATTTCCGAATCCTTCCCAAAACATTTCATATGCTGAATTGATTTTTGGGATAGCATTTAAATCATAACGTCAATACCACTTTCAAAGCAATCACAAATAAATCGGACTATACTGTACAGATAAACATAATCATCATTTTATTTGTTCAATTATTTTCATTACATCTTTTTCTGTGTGATTTGTGATAATTTTCTTTAGCCTTATTGTGATCTATTTGTTTTCTTCGAAAGTCTAGTGGTTTTTTTTTTTTTTTTTTTTTTTTTTTTTTTGCGCTTGGAATTTTCTTCTATGTATTTGTTACATAAGTGTTTAGATGAGTTCAACATACTTTTTCCCTTAACAGGTTCAATTGCAATATTTTATTTTGGTATTTTTTCGAAAATTATCCTAAAATATTTCATTTGCTGAATTTGTTTTTGGCATTTTTCCCTTAACAGGTTCAATTGCAATATTTTATTTTGCTATTTTTTCGAAAATTATCCTAAAATATTTCCTTTGCTGAATTTGTTTTTCGGATAGCTTTGAAAATCATAACTTATTTACTATTTTCAAAAAGATCGCAAATAAATCGACTTTCTACGCATAAACGAGCACGACTCGCTGTTGGAGAAGTCGAAAGAGCTCTGTTTTTACCAACTTCAACAGAAAAAGAGATTCCTACCTACAAAACAACTCAACCTCTTTCGAATGATTATAATCCATACATCGAATTACCAGATGATGAACCTCAAGCTTTTGTAGACAATAAGAACAGAGTTCAAGAAATCAGTGATAATTTTGAAGATGCTGGTTGAAATATATTTAAATATTTTATGTTGGTTTTGACAATAAATTTGTTATTTAAATATTTCGTCACACATTCAAATCCTTCCCAGAACCTTTTTTTTTTTTTTTTTTTTTTTTTTTGCGCTTGGAATTTTCTTCTATGTATTTGTTACAGAAGTGTTTAGATGAGTTCAACATACTATTTTCCTTAACAGGTTCAATTGCAATATTTTATTTTGGTATTTTTTCGAAAATTATCCTAAAATATTTCATTTGCTGAATTTGTTTTTGGCATTTTTCCCTTAACAGGTTCAATTGTAATATTTTATTTTGCTATTTTTTCGAAAATTATCCTATAATATTTCTTACTATTTTGAAAACGATCGCAAATAAATCGACTTTCTACGCATAAACGAGCACGACTCGCTGTTGGAGAAGTCGAAAATGCTCTGTTTTTACCAACTTCAACAGAAAAAGAGATTCCTACCTACAAAACAACTCAACCTCGTTCGAATGATTATAATCCATACATCGAATTACCAGATGATGAACCTCAAGCTTTTGTAGACAATAAGAACAGAGTTCAAGAAATCAGTGATAATTTTGAAGATGCAGCTTGAAATATATTTAAATATTTTATGTTGGTTTTGACAATAAATTTGTTACTTAAAAATTTCCTTACATTTCCAAATCCTTACAAAAATCGTTAGCAAACTACACAAATGAAAATTACTGAATCGACTGATATCAATTTCGTTGTTTAAAACAATATTTTCATTCTTATAATATTACGAAATGAAATTTAATTGTTTATTTACATTGTTGAAACAGACACACGTTTATTGTTTCAACATTGCTTTGATGCATTTTAAGATATAATAGCATTGAAAATGCATTGTTGAACTTCAATTATTGTTCTAAACACGTAAATATTGTTACATAATCATTTAATTATATTTAAATATTTTATACTGGTTTTGATAATAAATTTGTCACTTAAAAATTTTCTTCATTTCCGAATCCTTTCAAAAACATTTCATATGCTGAATTAATTTTTTGGAGATTTTTAATCATAACGTCTTTGCCACTTTCAAAAGAATCCCAAATAAATCGGATTACAGTGTACAGATAAATATAATCATCATTTTAGTTGTTCAATTATTTTCATTACGTCTTTTTCTGTGTGATTTGTGATAACGTTCTTTCGTCTTATCGTGAACTATTTGTTTTCTTCGAAAGTCTATTGTTTTCTTGTGGCGCTTGAAAGTTTCTTCTATGTATTTGTTACAGAAGTGTTTAGATGAGTTCAACATACATTTCCCTAGCAGATTCAATTGCAATATTTGATTTTTGTATTTTTTCGAAAATTATCCTGAAATATTTCATTTGCTGAATTAGTTTTTGGGATAGCTTTAAAAATCATATGTTATTTACGACTTGAAAAAGCTATTGCAAATAAATCTACTTTCTATGCATAAACGAGTGTGTCTCACCGTTTCAGAAGTCGAAAGAGCTTTGTTTTTATCAACTTCAACAGAAAAAAAAGATTCCTACCTACAAAACAACTCAACCGCGTTCAAATGATTATAATCCATACATCGAATTACCAGATGATGAACCTCAAGCTTTTGTAGACAATAAGAACAAAGTTCAAGAAATAAGTGATATTTTTGAAGATGCTAGTTTAAAGATATTTAAATATTTTATACTGGTTTTGATAATGAATTTGTTACTTAAAAATTTCCTTACATTTTCAAATCCTTACAAAAATCGTTAGCCAAATATACAAATGAAAATTACTGAATCGACTGATATCAATTTCGTTGTTTAAAACAATATTTTCATTCTTATAATATTACGAAATGAAATTTAATTGTTTATTTACATTGTTGAAACAGACACACGTTTATTGTTTCAACATTGCTTTGATGCATTTTAAGATATAATAGCATTGAAAATGCATTGTTGAACTTCAATTATTGTTCTAAACACGTAAATATTGTTACATAATCATTTAATTATATTTAAATATTTTATACTGGTTTTGATAATAAATTTGTTACTTAAAAATTTCCTTCATTTCCGAATCCTTCCCAAAACATTTCATATGCTGAATTGATTTTTGGGATAGCATTTAAATCATAACGTCAATACCACTTTCAAAGCAATCACAAATAAATCGGACTATACTGTACAGATAAACATAATCATCATTTTAGTTGTTCAATTATTTTCATTACATCTTTTTCTGTGTGATTTGTGATAACTTTCTTTAGCCTTATTGTGATCTATTTGTTTTCTTCGAAAGTCTAGTGGTTTTTTTTGTTTTTGTTTTTTTGTTTTTTTTTGCGCTTGGAATTTTCTTCTATGTATTTGTTACAGAAGTGTTTTCATGAGTTCAACATACATTTTCCCTTAACAGGTTCAATTGTAATATTTTATTTTGGAATTTTTTCGAAAATTATCCTATAATATTTCTTACTATTTTGAAAACGATCGCAAATAAATCGACTTTCTACGCATAAACGAGCACGACTCGCTGTTGGAGAAGTCGAAAATGCTCTGTTTTTACCAACTTCAACAGAAAAAGAGATTCCTACCTACAAAACAACTCAACCTCGTTCGAATGATTATAATCCATACATCGAATTACCAGATGATGAACCTCAAGCTTTTGTAGACAATAAGAACAGAGTTCAAGAAATCAGTGATAATTTTGAAGATGCTGCTTGAAATATATTTAAATATTTTATGTTGGTTTAAAAATAAATTTGTTACTTAAAAATTTCCTTACATTTCCAAATCCTTACAAAAATCATTAGCAAACTACACAAATGAAAATTACTGAATCGACTGATATCAATTTCGTTGTTTAAAACAATATTTTCATTCTTATAATATTACGAAATGAAATTTAATTGTTTATTTACATTGTTGAAACAGACACACGTTTATTGTTTCAACATTGCTTTGATGCATTTTAAGATATAATAGCATTGAAAATGCATTGTTGAACTTCAATTATTGTTCTAAACACGTAAATATTGTTACATAATCATTTAATTATATTTAAATAGTTTATACTGGTTTTGATAATAAATTTGTTACTTAAAAATTTCCTTCATTTCCGAATCCTTCCCAAAACATTTCATATGCTGAATTAATTTTTGGGATAGATTTAAATCATAACGTCTATACCACTTTCAAAGCAATCCCAAATAAGTCGGACTATAGTGTACAGGTAAACATAATCATCATTTTAGTTGTTCAATTATTTTCATTACGTCTTTTTCTGTGTGATTTGTGATAACTTTCTTTAGTCTTATTGTGTTTGTTTTCTTCGGAATCCTAGTGTTTTCTTGTGGCGCTTGAAAGTTTGTTCAATGTATTTGTAACATAAGAGTTTGGATGAGTTCAACATAATATTTTCCTTAACAGGTTCAATTGTAATATTTTATTTTGGTATTTTTCGAAAAATATCCAAAAACATTTCGTTTTTGAATTAATTTTTGGGATAGCATTGAAAATCATAACTTATTTACGACTTTCAAAGCGATCGCAAATAAATCAACTTTCTACGCATAAACGAGCACGACTCGCTGTTGAAGAAGTCGAAAGAGCTTTGTTTTTACCAATTTTAACAGAAAAAGAGATTCCTACCTGCAAAAAAACTCAACCTCGTTCGAATGATTATAATCCATACATCGAATTACCAGATGATGAACCTCAAGCTTTTATAAAGAATAAGAACAGAGTTCAAGAAATCAGTGATAATTTTGAAGGTGCCAGTTTAAAGATATTTAAATATTTTATACTGGATTTGATAATGAATTTGTTACTTAAAAATTTCCTTACATTTCCAAATCCTTCCAAAAACCTTTAGCAAACTACACAATAAAAAATTACTGAATCGACAGCTATCAATTTTGTTATTTAAAACAATATTTTGATTGTTATAATATTATGAAATGAAATTTAATTGTTTATTTTCATTGTTGAAATAAACACACGTTTATTGTTACAATAATACTTTGATGCATTTTAACATATAATAGCATTGAAAATGCATTGTTGAACGTTAATTATTGTTTTAAACACGTAAATATTGTTACATAAACATTTAATTATATTTAGATATTTTATAATGGTTTTGATTATAAATTTGTTACTTAAAAATTTCCATCATTTCCGAATCCTTCCCAAAACATTTCGTATGCTGAGTTAATTTTTGGGATATATTTTAAATCATTAACGTCATTACCACTTTCAAAGCAATCCGAAATAAATCGGACTATAGTGTATAGATAAACATATTCATCATTTTAGTTGTTCAATTATTTTCATTACGTCTTTTTCTGCGTGATTTGTGATAACTTTCTTTAGCCTTATTGTGAACTATTTGTTTTCTTCGAAAGTCTAGTGTTTTTTTTTTTTTTGTTGTTGTTGTTTGTTTTGCTCTTCGAATTTTCATCTATGTATTTGTTACATAAGTGTTTAGATGAGTTCAACATACTTTTTCCCTTAACAGGTTCAATTGCAATATTTTATTTTGGTATTTTTTCGAAAATTATCCTAAAATATTTCATTTGCTGAATTTGTTTTTGGCATTTTTCCCTTAACAGGTTCAATTGCAATATTTTATTTTGCTATTTTTTCGAAAATTATCCTAAAATATTTCATTTGCTGAATTTGTTTTTGGCATAGCTTTGAAAATCATAACTTATTTACTATTTTGAAAACGATCGCAAATGAATCGACTTTCTACGCATAAACGAGCACGACTCGCTGTTGGAGAAGTCGAAAGTTCTCTGTTATTACCAACTTCAACAGAAAAAGAGATTCCTACCTACAAAACAACTCAACATCGTTCGGATGATTATAATCCATACATCGAATTACCAGAAGATGAACCTCAAGCTTTTGTAGACAATAAGAACAGAATTCAAGAAATCAGTGATAATTTTGAAGATGCTGGTTGAAATATATTTAAATATTTTATGTTGGTTTTGACAATAAATTTGTTATTTAAAAATTTTCAAATCCTTCCCAAAACCTTTTGCAAATTACACAAATGAAAATCACTGAATCGACTGATATCAATTTCGTTATTTAAAACAATATTTTCATTCTTATAATATTACGAAATGAAATTTAATTGTTTATTTTCATTGTTGAAATAAACACACGTTTATTGTTACAACATTACTTTGATGCATTTTAAGATACAATAGCATTGAAAATGCATTGTTAAACTTTAATTATTGTTCTAAACACGTAAATATTGTTACATAATCATTTAAATATATTTAAATATTTTATACTGGTTTTGATAATAAACTTGCTACTTAAAAATTTCCTTCATTTCCGAATCCTTCCCAAAATATTTCATATGCTGAATTAATTTTTGAGAGAGGTTTTAAATCATAACGTCTTTACCACTTTCAAAGGAATCCCAAATAAATCGCAGAAGACTATAACATATAGAAGAACTATAGAGTACAGTTAAATGTAACCATCATTTTAGTTGTTCAATTATTTTCATTACGTCTTTTTCTGTGTGATTTGTGATAAATTTCTTTAGTCTTATCGTGAACTATTTGTTTTTTTCGAAATTCTAGTGTTTTCTTGTGGCGCTTGATAGTTTCTTCTATGTATTTGTTACAGAAGTGTTTAGATGAGGTCAAGATACATTTCCCTTAACAGGTTCAATTGCAATATTTGATTTTTGTATTTTTTCGAAAATTATCCTGAAATATTTCATTTGCTGAATTCGTTTTTGGAATAGCTTTGAAAATCATATGTTATTTACCACTTTCAAAGCTATTGCAAATAAATCTACTTTCTCTGCATAAACAAGCATGTCTCGCCGTTGCAGAAGTCGAAAGAGCTTTGTTTTTACCAACTTCAACAGAAAAAGTGATTCCTACCTAGAAAACAACTCAACCTCGTTCAAATGATTATAATCCATACATCGAATTACCAGATGATGAACCTCAAGCTTTTGTAGACAATAAGAACAAAGTTCAAGAAATCGGCGATAATTTTTAAGATGCTAGTTTAATGATATTTAAATATTTTATACTGGTTTTGATAATGAATTTGTTACTTAAAAATTTCCTTACATTTCCAAATCCTTCCAAAAACCTTTAGAAAACTACACAAATGAAAATTACTGAATAGACTGATATCAATTTCTTTGTTTAAAACAATATTTTCATTCTTATAATATTACGAAATGAAATTTAATTGTTTATTTACATTGTTGAAATAAACACACGTTTATTGTTACAACATTACTTTGATGCATTTTAAGATATAATAGCATTGAAAATGCATTGTTGAACTTTAATTATTGTTTTAAAGACGTAAATATTGTTACATAATCATTTAATTATATTTAAATATTTTATACTGGTTTTGATAATAAATTTTTTACTTAAAAATTTTCTTCATTTCCGAATCCTTTCCAAAACATTTCATATGCTGAATTAATTTTTGGGAGATTTTTAATCATAACGTCTTTACCACTTTCAAAGGAATCCCAAATAAATCGCATTACAGTGTACAGATAAATATAATCATCATTTTACTTATTCAATTATTTTCATTACGTCTTTTTCTGTGTGATTTGTGATAACTTTCTTTAGTCTTATCGTGAACTATTTGTTTTCTTCGAAAGTCTAGTGTTTTTGGCAGAGTCCCAAAACAGGCGAGACACCTGATTTTGGCGATTTTTCAAGACACGGCAAGCATATACGCGCGCCAACCGAGTTATCGGCAACCTAGAAATTCTCACCAATCACAACGCCTGCACGTAATAAAGATCCAAAGGCCATTCTTTTCATAAAATAAATATTCTACAAAGCAAATATCAAAAAATTTACAATTACTTACATTTTACTCCCGATTATTTTCTGTTCTTCGAACTTTTCACTCCGAAATTTCAGATTTTAACAACTTTTTCACAAAGTAAACAAAAAATATTCAAAATTTCATATGCACCAATTTCTAACAACAAAATACAATACTCATGAAATTAAACCAATGAAAATTCACAACTTTACTTCTGTTTAACGAGAGCTATTTATTCCTACAAAGAGGTTCTAATATTAATCTAATTTAAAAACAAATCGGACGCTCGAAACATCCAAACAAAGAAAGAAATCTTTCTCCTTGCCAGATGGCGCGCGCTGCAGCAGACGATTCAGAAATTACAGAATTTCAAACCTTTTCTCAAATTAAGCTCAATGTTTCGATCTTATAAAGTGCCCTTCTACATGAGAAACACTTTATTGTCCCTTAAAAATCAGTTTAAAAGAAATATGTACGCATTAAAAAATTGCAAGAAATGAATTTTTAAAGCGCATTGCGTATATTTATACGAAGTTATAAATTGAGGACTTTTTTTATTCACGTGTTTTACAGATATTGTTTCAAATATTTTATGCGCTACGTCAAAGGAATCCATAGAGTTTAACCGATTTTCTCGAAGTACACATTCAATGATTCAAATTATGATTTAACAATAACTTTTAAAATATTAATCTGATGTCATAATGTTATTTAAATGCCTTCCTACATTAGAAAATGATTTGATTACTTAAAAATTCACATAAAACATTTACTTTCGATTATAAAAATTAAAAAAAAAAGCAATTTTATTATTTTACAAAAAAGATTTGTACAAATTTCTTTAGATTTTACATTCCTTTCCTGAATTTTGCAAATATATTTTATTTCTAAAATTTATTATGGACAACTATCAAAATTTTCAATTTCTATAATTTAAAACTAACGCACGTATGAGCACTGCAGCTCATTAAAACAACAACCAAAAGAACATCGCTAGACACACGAAACACACTGTGCAGCAATCTCTAAAATGCACGAAGCTCGTCGATGCCGCGATCTCTAAAATGCTGGAAACTCGTCGATGCAGAGATCAGTAACGCACGTATGAGCGCGCAGCGCTCATAAACCGAAAAAAACATCACTGGACGCACGAAACTCGCTGTGTAGCGATCTCTAAAATGCACGAAACTCGTCGATCCCGCGATTTCTAAAATGCAGAAAATTCGTCGATGCTGCGATCAGTAACGCACGTATGAGCGCTGCGTGCTCATAAACCGAAAAAAAACATCACTGGATGCACGAAACTCGCTGTGCAGCGATCTCTAAGATGCACGAAACTCGCTGTGCAGAGATCAGTAACGCGCGTATGAGCGCGCAGCGCTCATAAACCGAAAAAAACATCACTGGATGCACGAAACTCGCTGTTCAGCGATCTCTAAAATGCACGAAACTCGTCCATGCCGCGATCTCTAAAATGAAGGAAACTCACCAATGCTGCGACCAGTAACGCACGTATGAGCGCGCAGCGCTCATAAACCGAAAAAAAACATCACTGGACGCACGAAACTCGCTGTGTAGCGATCTCTAAAATGCACGAAACTCGTCGATCCCGCGATTTCTAAAATGCAGAAAACTCGTCGATGCTGCGATCAGCAACGCACGTATGAGCACTGCGTGCTCATAAACCGAAAAAAAACATCACTGGGTGCACGAAACTCGCTGTGCAGCGATCTCTAAGATGCACGAAACTCGCTGTGCAGAGATCTCTAAGATGCACGAAACTCGTCGATGCAGCGATCAGTAACGCGCGTATGAGCGCGCAGCGCTCATAAACCGAAAAAAACATCACTGGATGCACGAAACTCGCTGTTCAGCGATCTCTAAAATGCACGAAACTCGTCCATGCCACGATCTCTAAAATGAAGGAAACTCACCAATGCTGCGAGCAGTAACGCACGTATGAGCGCTGCGCGCTCATAAACCGAAAAAACATCACTGGATGAACGAAACTCGCTGTGCAGCGATCTGTAAAATGCACGAAACTCGTCGATACCACGATCTCTAAAATGCTGGAAACTCGTCGATGCTGAGATCAGTAACGCACGTATGAGCGCTGCGCGCTCATAAACCGAAAAAAAACATCACTGGATGCAAGAAACTCGCTGTGCAGCGATCTCTAAGATGCACGAAACTCGTCGATGCAGCGATCAGTAACGCACGTATGAGCGCTGCGCGCTCATAAACCGAAAAAAAACATCACTGGATGCAAGAAACTCGCTGTGCAGCGATCTCTAAGATGCACGAAACTCGTCGATGCAGCGATCAGTAACGCGCGTATGAGCGCTGCTCGCTCATACACGGAAAAATACATCACTGGATGCACGAAAATCGCTGTGCAGCGATCTCTAAAATGCACGAAACTCGTCCATGCCGCGATCTCTAAAATGCAGGAAACTCGCCAATGCCGCGATCAGTAACGCACGTATGAGCGCTGCGCGATCATAAACCGGAAAAACATCACTGGATGCACGAAACTCGCTGTGCAGCGATTTCTAAAATGCACGAAACCCTTCGATGCCGCGATATCTAAAATTCAGGAAAATCGTCGATGCTGCGACCAGTAACGCACGAAAGAGCGCTGCGCGCTCATAAACCGAAAAAAAAATCACAGGACGCTCTGCAGCGATCTCTAAAATGCACGAAACTCGTCGATACCGCGATCTCTAAAATGCAGGAAAATCGTCAATGCTGCGATCAGTAACGCACGTATGAGCGCTGCGCGTTCATAAACCGAAAAAAATCACTGGATGCACGAAACTCGCTGTGCAGCGATTTCTAAAATGCACGAAACTCGTCGATTCCGCGATCTCTAAAATGCAGGAAACTCGTCAATGCTGCGATTAGTAACGCACGTATGAATGCTGCGCGCTCGTAAACCGAAAAAAAACATCACTGGATGCACGAAAATCGCTGTGCAGCGATCTTTAAAATGCACGAAACTCGTCGATACCGCGATCTCTAAGATGCAGGAAACTCGTCGATGCCGAGATCAGTAACGCTCGTATGGACGCTGCGCACCCATAAACAGAAAAAAAACATCACTGGACCCACGAAACTCGCTGTGCAGCGATCTCTGAGATGCCCGAAACTCGTCGATGCTGCGATTTCTAAGATGCACGAAACTCGTCGATGCTGCGATCAGTAACGCGTGTATGGGCGCTGCGCGCACATAAACTGAAAAAAACATCACTGGACGCACGAAACTCGCTTCGCAGCGATCTCTACAATGCACGAAACTCGTCGATGCAGCAATCAGTAACAGATGCAGCAATCAGTAACACATGCAGCAATCACTGGTTGCACAAAAATCGCATTGCAACTACTTCCCAAATGCGCAAAACGCGTTAAAATTGCGTTCAATAACGCACTAATCAAAATATTAAAATCTATATAAAATTGTACAGAAATTGTACGATAAAATTTTCAAATTCTTTTTTCAATATATTAATAATGCGTAAATATTAAGTTATTTTTTAACTAACGAAAAAGTATTTCTGGTATAGAAATGCGCTTTCAATAACTTAAATATGTCATCTTAATCTTCTAAATGTCATTGAAATGTCATAATTTAAATCATTGAATTTTAAGTTCCAAAAAAGCATACACCGCAGCTCACGAATATTTCACAAATCAACCTCACTAAACAATATCCGTAAAATATATGAATAAAAAACAAAATAAAAAATAATTTATACAAATATACGTCGCAAGCTTTTAAAATATAAACACAAAACTCACGTAAAAAACTCATTTCAAACATGTAGTATTTCATGCGAAATCTCCCTAAAAAGCCAACCATCCAATACACAACAATTCAACATATCCCATTAACGCGATCCAAATTCAAGAACAGACCATTGTAGGCGTGGAAAAAATTAAAGAAACGAACTGGTAACAAGGAAAATCCATTTATCGCCTCGCCAAATTCAACGATGCCAAGTGTCTCGGCTGTTTTGGGATTCAGCCATAATGGATCACAATAAGGCTAAAGAAAGTTATCACAAATCACACAGAAAAAGACGTAATGAAAATAATTGAACAATTAAAATCATGATTATGTTTATCTGTACACTATAGTCCGATTCATTTGGGATTGCTTTGAAAGTGGCAAAGACGTTATGATTAAAAATCTCCCAAAAATTAATGCAGCATATCAAATGTTTTGGAAAGGATTCGGAAATGAAGAAAATTTTTAAGTAACAAATTTATTATCAAAACCAGTATAAAATATTTAAATATAATTAAATGATTGTGTAACAATATTTACGTGTTTAAAACAATAATTAAAGTTCAACAATGCATTTTCAATGCTATTATATCTTAAAATGCATCAAAGTAATGTTGTAACAATAAAAGTGTGTTTATTTCAACAATGAAAATAAACAATTAAATTTCATTTCGTAATATTATAACAAAGAAAATATTGTTTTAAACAACGAAATTGATATCAGTCGATTCAGTGATTTTCTTTTGTGTAATTTGCAAAATGTTTTGGGAAGGATTTGAAAATGTGAGGAAATTTTTAAATAACAAATTTATTGTCAAAACCAACATAAAATATTTAAATATATTTCAACCAGCATCTTCAAAATTATCACTGATTTCTTGAACTCTGTTCTTATTGTCTACAAAAGCTTGAGGGTCATCATCTGGTAATTCGATGTATGGATTATAATCATTCGAAGGAGGTTGAGTTGTTTTGTAGGTAGGAATCTCTTTTTCTGTTGAAGTTGGTAAAAACAGAGCTCTTTCGACTTCTCCAACAGCGAGTCGTGCTCGTTTATGCGTAGAAAGTCGATTTATTTGCGATCGTTTTGAAAATAGTAAATAAGTTTTGATTTTAAAAGCTATCCGAAAAACAAATTCAGAAAATGAAGTATTTTAGGATAATTTTCGAAAAAATACCAAAATAAAATATTACAATTGAACCTGTTAAGGGAAAATGTATGTTGAACTCATCAAAACACTTCTGTAACAAATACACAGAAGAAAATTCCAAGCGCCAAAAAAAAAATAAAAATAAAAAAACACTAGACTTTCGAAGAAAACAAATAGATCACAATAAGGCTAAAGTAAGTTATAACAAATCACACAGAAAAAGACGTAATGAAAATAATTGAACAACTGAAATGATGATTATGTTTATCTGTACACTATAGTCCGATTCATTTGGGATTGCTTTTAATGTGGTAATAACGTTATGATTTAAAAGCTATCCCAAAAATTAATTCAGCATATGAAATGTTTTGGGAAGGATTCGGAAATGAAGGAAATTTTTAAGTAACAAATTTATTATCAAAACCAGTATAAAATATTTAAATATATTTAAACTAGCATCTTCAAAATTATCATTGATTTCTTGAACTTTGTTCTTATTGTCTGCAAAAGCTTGAGGTTCATCATCTGGTAATTCGATGTGTGGATTATAATCATTTGAACGAGGTTGAGTTGTTTTGTAGGTTGGAATCTCTTTTTCTGTTGAAGTTGGTAAATACAAAGCTTTTTCGACTTCTTCAACAGCGAGTCATATTCGTTTATGCGTAGAAAGTTGATTTAGTTGCGATCGCTTTGAAAGTCGTAAATAAGTTATGATTTTCAAAGCTATCCCAAAAATTAATTCAAAAACGAAATGTTTTTGGAAATTTTTCGAAAAATAACAAAATAAAATATTACAATTTTACCTGTTAAGGAAAAAATTATGTTGAACTCATCCAAACTCTTATGTTACAAATACATAGAAGAAACTTTCAAGCGCCTTATCTCTACACTATAGTCCGATTTACTTGGGATTGCTTTGAAAGTGGTAAATAAGTTATGATTTTCAAAGCTATCCCAAAAACTAATTCAGCAAACGAAATATTTTAAGATAATTTTCAAAAAAATACCAAAATCAAATATTGCAATTGAATCTGTTAAGGGAAATGTTTGTTGAACTCATTTAAACACTTCTGTAACAAATACATACAACTGTAACAAATAGTTCACGATAAGACTAAAGAAAGTTATCAAAAATCACACAGAAAAAGACGTAATGAAAATAATTGAACAACTAAAATTATGGTTATATTTATCTGTACACTGTAATCCGATTTATTTGGGATTCCTTTGAAAGTGGTAAAGACGTTATGATTAAAAATCTCCCAAAAATTAATGCAGCATATCAAATGTTTTGGAAAGGATTCGGAAATGAAGAAAATTTTTAAGTAACAAATTTATTATCAAAACCAGTATAAAATATTTAAATATAATTAAATGATTATGTAACAATATTTACGTGTTTAAAACAATAATTAAAGTTCAACAATGCATTTTCAATGCTATTATATCTTAAAATGCATTAAAGTAATGTTGTAACAATAAACGTTTGTTTATTTCAACAATGAAAATAAACAATTAAATTTCATTTAGTAATATTATAACAATGAAAATATTGTTTTAAACAACGAAATTGATATCAGTCGATTCAGTGATTTTCATTTGTGTAAATTGCAAAAGGTTTTGGGAAGGATTTGAAAATGTGAGGAAATTTTTAAATAAAAATTTATTTTCAAAACCAGTATAAAATATTTAAATATATTTCAACCAGCATCTTCAAAATTATCACTGATTTCTTGAACTCTGTTCTTATTGTCTACAAAAGCTTGAGGGTCATCATCTGGTAATTCGATGTATGGATTATAATCATTCGAAGGAGGTTGAGCTGTTTTGTAGGTAGAAATCTCTTTTTCTGTTGAAGTTGGTAAAAACAGAGCTCTTTCGACTCTCCAACAGCGAGTCGTGCTCGTTTATGCATAGAAAGTCGATTTATTTGCGATCGTTTTGAAAATAGTAAATAAGTTATGATTTTCAAAGCTATCCGAAAAACAAATTCAGCAAATGAAATATTTTAGGATAATTTTCGAAAAAATACCAAAATCAAATATTGTAATTGTACCTGTTAAGGGAAATGTATGTTGAACTCATTTAAACACTTCTGTAACAAATACATAGAAGAAACTTTCAAGCGCCACAAGAAAACACTAGACATTCGAGGAAAACAAATAGCTCACAATAAGACTAAAGAAAGTTATCACGAATCACACAGAAAAAGAAGTAATAAAAATAATTGAACCACTAAAATGATGGTTACATTTATCTGTACACTATAGTCCGATTTATTTGGGAATCCTTTGAAAGTGGTAATGACGTTCTGATTTAAAACCTCTCCCAAAAATTAATTCAGCATATGAAAGATTTTGGGAAGGATTCGGAAATGAAGGAAATTTTTAAGTAACAAACTTATTATCAAAACCAGTATAAAATATTTAAATATAATTAAATGATTATGTAACAATATTTACGTGTTTAGAACAATAATGGAAGTTCAACAATGCATTTTCAATGCTATTATATCTTAAAATGCATCAAAGCAATGTTGTAACAATAAACGTGTGTTTATTTCAACAATATAAATAAACAATTAAATTTTATTTCGTAATATTATAAGAATGAAAATATTGTTTTAAACAACGAAATTGATATCAGTCGATTCAGTAATTTTCATTTGTGTAGTTTGCTAAAGGTTTTTGGAAGGATTTGGAAATGTAAGGAAATTTTTAAGTAACAAATTCATTATCAAAACCAGTATAAAATATTTAAATATCTTTAAACTAGCATCTTAAAAATTATCGCCTATTTCTTGAACTTTGTTCTTATTGTCTACAAAATCTTGAGGTTCATCATCTGGTATTTCGATGTATGGATTATAATCATTTGAACGAGGTTGAGTTGTTTTGTAGGTAGGAATCTCTTTTTCTGTTGAAGTTGGTAAAAACAAAGCTCTTTCGACTTCTGTAACGGCGAGACGTGCTCGTTTATGCATATAAAGTAGATTTATTTGCAATAGCTTTGAAAGTGGTAAACAACTTATGATTTTCAAAGCTATCCCAAAAACGAATTCAGCAAATGAAATATTTCAGGATAATTTTCGAAAAAATACAAAAATGAAATATTGCAATTGAACCTGTTAAGGGAAATGTATGTTGAACTCATCTAAACACTTCTGTAACAAATACATAGAAGAAACTTTCAAGCGCCACAAGAAAACACTAGACTTTCGAAGAAAACAAATAGTTCACGATAAGACTAAAGAAAGGTATCACAAATCACACAGAAAAAGACGTAATGAAAATAAATGAACAACTAAAATGATGATTATATTTATCTGTAAGCTGTAATCCGATTTATTTGGGAATCCTTTAAAGTGGTAAAGACGTTATGATTTAAAACCTCTCCAGAAAATTAATTCAGCATATGAAATATTTTGGGAAGGATTCGGAAATGAAGGAAATTTTTAAGTAACAAATTTATTATCAAAACCAGTATAAAATATTTAAATATAATTAAATGATTATGTAAATATATTTACGTGTTTAGAACAATAATTGAAGTTCAACAATGCATTTTCAATGCTATTATCTCTTAAAATGCATCAAAGCAATGTTGTAACAATAAACGTGTGTTTATTTCAACAATGTAAATAAACAATTAAATTTCATTTCGTAATATTATAAGAATGAAAATATTGTTTTAAACAACGAAATTGATATCAGTCGATTCAGTAATTTTCATTTGTGTAGTTTGCTAAAGGTTTTTGGAAGGATTTGGAAATGTAAGGAAATTTTTAAGTAACAAATTCATTATCAAAACCAGTATAAAATATTTAAATATCTCTAAACTAGCATCTTAAAAATTATGGCTGATTTCTTGAACTTTGTTCTTATTGTCTACAAAAGCTTGAGGTTCATCATCTGGTAATTCGATGTATGGATTATAATCATTTGAACGAGGTTGAGTTATTTGTAGGTAGGAGTCTCTTTTTCCGTTGAAGATGGTAAAAATAAAGCTCTGTCGACTTCTGCAACGGCGAGACGTGCTCGTTTATGCATAGAAAGTAGATTTATTCGCAATAGCTTTGAAAGTGGTAAATAACTTATGATTTTCAACGCTATCCCAAAAACGATTTCAGCAAATGAAATATTTCAGGATAATTTTCGAAAAAATACAAAAATGAAATATTGCAATTGAACCTGTTAAGGGAAATGTATGTTGAACTCATCTAAACACTTCTGTAACAAATACATAGAAGAAACTTTCAAGCGCCACAAGAAAACACTAGACTTTCGAAGAAAACAAATAGTTCACGATAAGACTAAAGAAAGGTATCACAAATCACACAGAAAAAGACGTAATGAAAATAATTGAACAACTAAATTGATGATTATATTTATCTGTACACTGTAATCCGATTTATTTGGGATTCCTTTGAAAGTGGTAAAGACGTTATGATTAAAAATCTCCCAAAAATTATTGCAGCATATGAAATGTTTTGGAAAGGATTCGGAAATGAAGAAAATTTTTAAGTAACAAATTTATTATCAAAACCAGCATAAAATATTTAAATATAATTAAATGATTATGTAACAATATTTACGTGTTTAAAACAATAATTAAATTTCAACAATGCATTTTCAATGCTATTATATCTTTAAATGCATCAAAGTAATGTTGTAACAATAAAGGTGTGTTTATTTCAACAATGAAAATAAACAATTAAATTTCATTTAGTAATATTATAACAATGAAAATATTGTTTTAAACAACGAAATTGATATCAGTCGATTCAGTGATTTTCATTTGTGTAATTTTCAAAAGGTTTTGGGAAGGATTGGAAAATGTGAGGAAATTTTTAAATAACAAATTTATTGTCAAAGCCAGTATAAAATATTTAAATATATTTCAACCAGCATCTTCAAAATTATCACAGATTTCTTGAACTCTGTTCTTATTGTCTACAAATGCTTGAGGGTCATCATCTGGTAATTCGATGTATGGATTATAATCATTCGAAGGACGTTGAGTTGTTTTGCAGGTAGGAATCTCTTTTTCTGTTGAAGTTGGTAAAAACAGAGCTCTTTCGACTCTCCAACAGCGAGTCGTGCTCGATTATGCGTAGAAAGTCGATTTATTTGCGGTCGTTTTGAAAATAGTAAATAAGTTATGATTTTCAAAGCTATCCGAAAAACAAATTCAGCAAATGAAATATTTTAGGATAATTTTCGAAAAAATACCAAAATAAAATATTACAATTGAACCTGTTAAGGGAAAATGTATGTTGAACTCATCAAAACACTTCTGTAACAAATACATAGAAGAAAATTCCAAGCACAAAAAAAAAAAAACACTAGATTTTCGAAGAAAACAAATAGATCACAATAAGGCTAAAGAAAGTTATCACAAATCACACAGAAAATGACGTAATGAAAATAATTGAACAACTAAAATGATGATTATGTTTAACTGTACACTATAGTCCGATTCATTTGGGATTGCTTTGAAAGTGGTATTGACATTATGATTTAAAAGTTATCCCAAAAATTAATTCAGCATATGAAATGTTTTGGGAAGGATTCGGAAATGAAGGAAATTTTTAAGTAACAAATTTATTATCAAAACCAGTATAAAATATTTAAATATATTTAAACTAGTATCTTCAAAATTATCACTGATTCCTTGAACTCTGTTCTTATTGTCTACAAAAGCTTGAGGTTCATCATCTAGTAAATCGATGTATGGATTATAATCATTCGAACGAGGTTGAGTTTTTTTGTATGTAGGAATCTCTTTTTCTGTTTAAGTGGGAAAAAACAAAGCTCTTTCGACTTCTTCAACAGCGAGTCGTGCTCGTTCATGCGTAGAAAGTTGATTTATTTGCGATCGCATTGAAAGTCGTAAATAAGTTATGATTTTCAAAGCCATACCAAAAATTATTTCAAAAACGAAATGTTTTTGGAAATTTTTCGAAAAATACCAAAATAAAATATTACAATTGAACCTGTTAAGGAAAAAATTATGTTGAACTCATCCAAACTCTTATGTTACAAATATATAATAGAAACTTTCAAGCGCCACAAGAAAACATCAGACTTTCGAAGAAAACAAATAGCTCACAATAAGACTAAAGAAAGTTATCACAAATCACACAGAAAAAGACGTAATGAAAATAATTGAACCACTAAAATGATGATTATGTTTATCTCTACACTATAGTCCAATTTATTTTGGATTTCTTTGAAAGTGGTAAATAAGTTATGATTTTCAAATCTATCCCAAAAACTAATTCAGCAAACGAAATATTTTAAGATAGTTTTCGAAAAAATACCAAAATCAAATATTGCAATTGAGCCTGTTAAGGGAAATGTATGTTGAACTCATCGAAACACTTCTGTAACAAATACATAGAAGAAACTTTCAAGCGCCAAAAGAAAACACTAGACTTTCGAGGAAAACAAATAGCTCACTTTAAGACTAAAGAAAGTTATCACAAATCACACAGAAAAAAATGTAATGAAAATAATCGAACAACTAAAATGATGGTTATATTTATCTGTACACTAGGGGTGCACAACCTTTTTAAGAGATGGACCACTTACAAAAATGTTTGGTTGTCTAGGGCCTCATCAGTAACACAGAGAAAATTCTATGTCGGGGAGGTAGGGGGGGGGGGTTATAAGTCTTTATTCTTGATGAATAATTATTTTTTGTCTATAATAAAAATAAACAAACGGAAATAAATAATTGTATGAAGGAATGCAGGTCTTCTTCGCATCTGTATGAATAACCATTCAACACTTTATGAAGACTAACGATTCCTTCTTTAGAAATGGTAACTCGAAGAAAAAAAATTACACAGAATTTCTAAATAATTGAACGCTAATGAAAATTATATAAAATAAAAATTATTGAAGAATAGCCTCATTTAAAATAAAAGGAAACTTATTTTTGATATAACAAGGCGTGATGGACTAATTATGCTATTTTTTTCTGCGGAATTTTAACAAAACTCGTTTTTTTTTTCTTTTGTCAATCAAGTGCGACTGATTGACGAAATTCCCGATTTTTATCAACGACCGATTGACAGATTTCGCGCTAATTTTCCATTGCCAAGTGGAAAATTTGCAATCTTTTCAAACAACCAATTTGCGAAATTGCGATTTTCGCGATTTTTTATCCACAACGGATCAACGAAAATTGCGATTTTTTTCGCCCCCGATCGAATTATTTCGCGACTTTTTTGTTCTGCGATCGATCTTCTAAATTTGCAAGTTTTTTCTATGAACGATTGAGAAAATTCGCGATTTTTTTTTCATGAGTGATTGGCGAATTTTGCGATATTTTACGTGACAGAGTGACAGAATTTGCAATTTTTTTCCAATGACCAATCGAAGAAACGTGATTTTTTCCCGATATAGATTGATGTAATTTGCGATTTTTTTCGCGCAATAAATTGGCGAAAATCGCGATTTCTTTTACGATTTTTTCCTGCGACCAATGGATTTCTATTTCATGACATTTTTTGGGACCGACACACATATTTTGTATTTTTTTCCATGAGCTATTCACGAAATTCGCGAATTTTTGGGAAAATTCACGATTTTTTTTCACGAGCGATTGATAAAACCAATGGACACGACCAATTGACAAAATTTGTAATGTTTTCTATCAAATGTCAAAATTCGTGATTTTTTTCCGTGACAGATTGAGAAAATCGCGACTTTACCCAAGTCGATCAACGAAATTTGCAATTTTTGTACTTCATTGACAACATTCGCGATTTTACTCTGCCCGATTAACAAAATTCGTCATTGTTAACCGACTGTGATGAAATTTGTAATTTTCCCGCAATAAGCTGGCGAAACTCGCGATTTTTCCGTAGCCGATCAAGAAAGTTTGCAATTTTTCCGCAGCTCCTCGACAAAATTCGCGATTTTTCCGCGTCCGATCAACGACATTCGCGATTCTTCACTGAATCTGAAGAAATTTGTAATTTTTACGCGACAAATTGATGAAATTCGACTTTTTTTCTCGCAATAAACTGACGAAACTTACGATTTTTCCGCAGCCGGTCAACAAAATTTCCAATTTTTCCGTACCTCATTGACAAAATTCGCGATTTTTCTGTGCCCGATTAAAGAAATTTGAGATTTTTCCGCGCCGAGTTGACAAAATTCGCGATTTTTCCTCTCGCGACCAGCAAAATTCGAAAATTTTCCGCGTCCGATAAACGAAATTTGCTATTCTTAACTGATTCTGACAAAATTTGTAATTTTTCCCGCGGCATATTGAAAAAAAAATCCCTGCCGGCCCGGCCTACAGGCAGAGGCAGATTTCGAAGTTAAGTATACTAATTTCACCAACAAAAACAAAATCATTATTAGATATAAATCCACTTTAACAGTTTTATCTGTCTGCTTTTGACGAGTTTTTATTTCTTTTTTATGAAAAAGCTGATTTTATCAGAATCATGTTAAGGCGATATTAAAAAAAAATATTTTTCCATACTCAACAACTCGAAACTTTCTGGCACATTTTCAGATTCATTTTTAATTTAAAAAAAAATGAAACATGCTGACGTGATTTTGGAAAAGATTTATAAGCGACCTGTGTTTTTATTTTTATTTCAATTAATTAAAACTTGATTAATAAACAATTATTTTCTCAGTAGGGCAATATTTTTCGTTTCTAACAATCACTTCGGGAAATTCTGTTCAAAATGCCCACTTTGACATCACTTTTTTAAATATATTCTGCCTCTATCAAAAAATCGATCATTACTGTACATTATATAGTTTCTGAATAAGAGAATCTAGCAATTGGATGCGTTTGAGAGCAAAAATGAATTTAAAAATGAGTAAGAAAATAGACAGTTTGGATTTGAATGCACCCTTAATAAGATTTTTTTCTTCAATCGCCATGTATTTTTAATTTGTTTTTGCTGTAAGAATTGGCCCTATCAAAAACTTCTCTCTATAAATATTGAAGACAATATTAAGAAGATATATGATAAATTCATGGAGATTTTATATCTTGTGAATTGACGGGGTTATTAAAATTTTTCTTCTTCAACCCCCCTTTTTTGTTTTAGTTTTTAATTTTTTTTGCGGTACGAATTGGTCTTATCAAAAACTTGTGAATATAAAAGTTGTAGATAATATTAAGGAGATGTATAATAAAATTATTGGATTTGATATATTTTGAGAATTGACGAAGTAAGGAATTCCCCCCCCCCAAAAAACCCTATTTTTTGCGCTCCTTGAGCCTATTTTAAATCCTATCAAAAATCTGTGATGCATGAATTTTTGGCGTTATTTTTAAAATTAATAAAAACTTTAAGCTGATTTTATATGTACAAAAATTAAGAAGTTATGGGGTTTTTTCGGTTTTCACAAAACCCCTCCCTATTTCCATCCCCTTCGTCCGCTTTTGCCCATTAACGAACTTGAGCGAGATTTTATGTCCCTTGATTTTATGTATGCAAAATGGAGCAAAAATGAATTTAAAAATGAGTAACAAAATAAGCAGTTTGGACTTGAGTGCATCCTTAATGCAATGATTTTTCCAACACAATCCGCTTCGTGAAATTTGGTTCAAAATGCCCAATTTAACAGCATTTTTTAAAATATATTCTGTCTCTATAAAAAAATCGACCATTTCGGTACATTATATTGTTTCTGAGTAAGAAGCCGTAACCATTGGAAGCCTTTGAGAGCAAAAATGAATTGTAAAATGAGTCAGAAAATAAGCAGTTTGGATTGGAATACACCCTTACTTAGAATTTTTTTCTTCAACCGTATGTATTTTTATTTTATTTTATTTTTTTTTTTTTTTGCTGTAAGAATTGGTCCTATCCAAAACTTGTCTGTACAGATGTTGTAGACAATATTAAGAATATATATGATAAATTCATGGGGATTTTATATCTTTTGAATTGACGGAGTTATGGATTTTTTACTTCTTCAACCCCCCTTTTTGTTTTCGTTTTTAATTTTTTTTGCGGTACGAATTGGTCCTATCAAAAACTTGTGAATATAAAAGTTGTAGATAATATTAAGGAGATTTATAATAAAATTAATTGGAATTTATATCTTAAGAATTGACGAAGTTATGATTTTTTTTCTCCCAAAAACCCTATTTTTTGCGCCCCTTGAGCCCATTTTTAACTTTATCAAAAATCTGTGATACATAAAATTTTGGCCCTATTTTTAAAAGTAATAAAAACTTTAAACTGATTTGATATGTATAAAAATTAAGAAGTTATGGGGGGTTTTCGGTTTTCGCAAAACCCCTCCCTATTTCCATCCCCTTGGTCCGATTTTGCCCATTAACGAACTTGAACGAGATTTTATGCCCATTGATTTTATGTATCAGTTTGGAAGAGATTGGTGCAGAATTACGAAAGTTATCGTGTCCAGAAGAAAGTGATATATATATCTAGATAGATAGATAGATAGATAGATAGATAGATAGATAAAGTTTTTTACTGAGGGTGGTTTTGGGTTCTAGGGGTCATGATCGGTGTAGATCTGCAAAATTTTTTCAGAAATTCCAACATGGGAACGATCCCAATAGGTAGTATTTCATACGAAATCTACCTAAAAATCCGCTCTTTTCTCACGTTCAACTAACAAAACTCGCAATTTTTCAGCAACCAATCAAAATTACATAATCGACAAAATTCGCGATTTTTAACGCGTCCGATCAACGAAATTCACGATTTTTAACTGACTTTGACGAAATTTGCAATTTTTTTCAGTGCAAATTGTCGAAATTCGCGATTTTTTCTCGCGATAAACTGACAAAACTCGAGATTTTTCCCCATTTGATCAACGAAATTTGAGATTTTTCTGCGACTCATCCATAAATTTCGCTATTTTTCCGAACTCGATGAACGAAATTTGCGATTCTTAATTGGCTCTGATGAAATTTGCAATTTCTTCCCGGGGCAAATTGACGAAATTCGCGATTTTTTCCTGCGACATACGGACAAAAAAATGCAATTTTTCCAGTTATAAATTGACGAAATTGTGTAAAAAAAAACGAAGAAATTATATAAATTGTGATCGCGGGCCACAAGCTAACGCATGGCGGGCCACAGGTTGTGCATCCCTAGCCTAGAGCATACTTATTGCATACTTATTGAATGTCCTTCAGCAAGGACGTTCTCTATTTAAAAAAAAAAATATCGTCATAAATTTTTTATTAGATGTTTTTTTAAGCTTATTTGGAACATTATTAACAATGTTTCAAAACTTCATTTTTTTTTAAATTGTTGAAAGTGATTATTTATTTCATTAAAAAAATATATACATTCATTTCAATTTATATGTCATATAACAATTCAGTACAATTTTTAAACCTGTATAGAAAAAACTGCATGGTGAAATAATAGCACAGGAAAGTATTAATAAAAATTATCAATAGATAATTTAAGAGTAAAAATGTAATTTTAATACCATATAAATAAATTTGCTAGGAATATTAAAATATATATTGGAAATTTAATAAATATCATTGTTGTACTAAGTATAACTGGTAATTTTTAAGTAACAAAGGCCTTATTTAAAGGAAAATTTCTTTCGTTATCATTCAGGTTCTTCATTAAAGTTTTATTTTTACTTTTTGAAAGCTCAAATAAGCTTTATGATATATTATACATGAATTTCGAGAAAATGATACCTTGCTGTATGCACACTGTAAAAAAAAAGATGTAATTCTACAAAACTAGCTTTTGTAAAAGCTACAGAAATCTGTTACAAAATTGTAAGCTTACTAAAATTTGTATCTGTACACCGTAAAGAAAAAAGGTGTAAATTTACAAAACTAGTTTTTGCAAAGCTACAGAAATCTGCATACTTACTAAAATTTTAGTGGTAACCTGAGATAATTACATGAAGTTTTTGGTTGCAGTTCCATAAAACATTCTAGGCATCTCAGTTTCATGGAAAATTCCTAGAAATATTACAGTTTTTTTTTTACCGTTTAGACGTGAATCTGTTACATGATTTTTTTTTTTTCAGTTACATAAAAAGTTCTAGGCAACCCAGTTTCCCAGAAAATTCTTAGTAACCTCATAGATTTTATTACAGTGTATGAATAAAGTGGTGCTAATAATGTTTAGCAACAAAATTAACGTTTTAAAATTTTGCATTTGATATATACATAAAATACTTTTGTTGCAACAAAAAATAAAACCATATTTCGACATCTTTGATTTTTGGTATGATAGAGTCAAGAGGTTTTCTTTTCTAAGATGCTTTGATTGTTTTAATATAAATTAGGATTCATATTTATAGCCTTTCCGTTTAATTTTTGTATGAAGATTGTCTAAAAAGGTTATACTAAATCTCAAACGTAGGTATATTTAGCAAATTTTAATATGTTTCATGTATTTTTTTCGATACGAAGGATATTAACAAATATAATTCAATATAACAACATAATTATTTTTTATTTTACTTGTTTTAATTAGCGATTTAATTGTTACGAAAATATTTCTATCAAGAATGACTTTGAAAATGTCACCGTTTGTGCGATGTACGTTAATCTAAATAAAGACATTTTATCACTTTTATACCATTTTTTAGCTTAGTCTGTTTCATTATAAGTGATTATCATACATATTTTTATGTTTTAATTAAGTTTCACTTTATTTTTCTCATATTAATCGAAGTAGAAACTAAGATGTTGTTATGGGCGTTTCATATTGAAAAAATATATACATAATTAAAATCCATTAATTTAAAAGAAACAATGCATTTTATCTTCTATGGTTTATTTACCCAATCTCCAAACAAAAAATATTTGAACTGGAAGTAAATAAAGGCACAGAAATTATCTTAAAACAATCAAAACATCTTAGAATAACGAAGAAAATTTGACCTTATCTGGAATAGGGGGGAGCGGGCAAAAATTAAAGTTTACCTACGCACCTTCTTCCCTTTGAACGTTTAAATCATATTTCTAATATACTTTTATAAAATTCTTTATAAAATACCAATATTTTCGAATATTAAAAAGAAAGAGAAATCTTGCTTCAAACATAGATTATGAAACACATTCCGACATTTCTAGAATACTGTAACGGAACTTTGTTGTTTAATAAGGTGAAAGGTGCTGTTTTATCTTAAGTAAATAGTTCAGAAAGCGCATAACAACTGAAAACGTTCTTTTAGAAATGCAACTATACAGACGGCAATGTATCTAGTTCTTTGCGTAGCCCTGTATATGAATTTAATTATATTCTGCAAACATATCTTAGTACTGAATATAGTTCGTCTGGAAAATGCATAAATCAAATAAAAAACCCTTAAGCTCATATACAATAACATTTATGAATTCTTTTGTGTAGCCCTGTATATGATCTAGAGACTATATACGCACCACGCAGTATGACAAAAATATTGAAAATAAGAAACACATACCTAAACTTAAAACGCACTTCCAGCATTCATCGAAAATAGATAATAATGTAACCGAATACTTTTGAGTATTATTGAGACAATATTGATTCATCAACTACGTACTTATTACAGTTCACTTTCACAAAAACTTTCACATCTCTCCTCCGAACTTTCTCTATAAGGTTTACTTTAAGATTTTTGGGTCGCTGAATCTGAATTTTTAACTTTCCCCCAAAAATTTCCTCCCCGAAACCCTCCCCCCCTAAAAAAGTTGTTTTTAACCTAAATTTGTTATTGTTTTAGGGGAAAAGCATTACGAAATTCAGAAACTAGATAAAATTTTCTACAAATATGATATATGACATTATGAATTAGGATGAACGGGGAGGGTGCGGGCTGCATCTGCACATGCACTGCGGCGCTACGTGCACTAAATTCTGAAGTCCAGGCAACAGGGGATTTTATCTGGCAAAATTAATACTAGTTCCGGATTTTGACACACTTTATGTTTTTTGGGTCGCTGAATCCGAATTTGTAACTTCCCACCAAAATTTCACCCGGCAACCCCCCCCCCCCCCAAAAAAAAAAAATTGATTTTTTGAAAAAAATTGGTTTTTGAGAAAAGCGCGCGGGGAATGTTCCTAGGCAGCCCTCTCTCTCCCCTTTTATCCTACGTCATAATGTCATATATCCTATTTGTTGCAAATTTTGTCTAGTTTCTGAATTTCGTAATGCTTTTCTCCTAAAACAATAAGAAATTTAAGTTAAAAACAACTATTTGGGGGGGGGGTTCAGGGGGGGGGGAATTTTGGGGGTAAATTAAAAATTCGGATTCAGCGACGCAAAAAACTTAAAGTAAACCTTATAGAGAAAGTTCGGAGGGAAGATGGGAGGGCTAATGTAAACGTGTGAGTGGTTAAGTGGAATTGCGCAACTTAGTCCACGCAGCACTGCGGCGCATGTTCCGAGGCAGATCCCCCTTCCCCTTCATCCTAAGTCATAATGTCATATATCTAATTTGTTGAAAATTTTCACTACTTTCTGAATTTCTAGCTACTATTCCCCTAAAACAATAAAAAATGGAATTTTTTAAAAAAAACCTTTTTTGGGGGGCTTTTTACGAAAATTTGGGAGGTTGCCGGGGGAAATTTTGGTGGGAAGTTACAAATTTGGATTCAACGACCCAAAAAACATCTTAAAAGCCGATTTCCAGTACTACCATTAATTTTGCTAGGTAGAGTCCCTATACGGTCTCTATTGCCTTGACTATTAGCAACCTCGCAGATTTTTTTTTTTAATTTTCGGTGCAAAAGTGTGTCTGTTACATGAATTTTTGTTGCTGCCGTTACATAAAAAGCTCTAGGAATCCCAGTTTCCTGGAAAAACTTTAGTAATTTTACACATTTTTTTTACAGTGTAATTAAGTAATTATAAAGGTTCAAAGTTTGGAATTTCTAATGTTAAATTTATTTTTAATTGTTGAAAAACAGATTGCAATAGGGGTAGTTTTTAAAGCATAACTGAAAAAATATTTGACGGAAAGAGATATAAATTAGAATTCAGATATTAGAAAATTCTAGAAATTGATTTATGTAAAAAAATAATAGCTTACAATCCACACATTTTTGTCGAAAATATTGACTTTCTGAAATACATTTTTGAAACCAATATGAGTTGTAACTAATAAATATTTTAATAAAAATCGATTTTTAAGATTCAAATAGGGGAATTCAATATCCGAGCTCATTCTGGTAAGTAATTTTTAATTATTTTTTAAAACTATTAGTTTTGCAAGGATTACAAATGAATTATGTAATGGTGTTCCGAATCTTAAAATTTCCTTAACTCGTATACTACTTAAGCGAATGTCTTCCCGTTTTGTATCCTAGTTTGATACAATTTCAGAAATAAAGACTACTCCTTAAGCTTAATGTCTTAACTAGTGCTCGCGATTATACGTATAATACGTATATGATTTTGGATAGGTATAATATGGTAAAAGCGGTTCTCTACGTATACGTTTTATACTTTTTATACGTATAATCGCGAGCACTAGTCTTAACCTACATTGACAGAAGATATTACTTACAGTTTAATGACTATTTACGTTTTACTGTGACAATTTGGAAATTAAAAAGTATGTTCTCTTTTTTTTTTAGGCACATGTAATTAGGTAAGCAAAATTTTTCGTTGTTTGAGGAAAATGATGATATTTGCCATAATATTCAGTTTTACGTAAGTATAATACTTTCAATACAAGAACTAAAAACCGTAAATCTGCGTGCACATTAATTTAACAGTTTTAAAAGTGGTTACATAGCTGCCAACTTGAGCGGATTTTCCTCACCACAAAAATTTAATAGTAAATTTTATCAAAAACAATCGCCGAAATCTGACTTTTTATAACGATTAAACAATATAAATATTTCTGTTAAATTGTAGTGGTACCAAAAATCCGTACAAGTTGGCAGCTGTGGTGTTAGTAGCTCTTTTTTATGCTACAAACAAAAAATGCCCCCACATACTAATGTGTCCCTTACAATATGCAGTTTGGAAGGAAGAAAAAAACACCACACCCTTCAACTTTGCCACAAACCATATATAAAAGTGTGACTGGTACCAAATAATTACTCATAACGTTTATAATATGGTGCTAAAATGTGAAACCATTAGCAACTGATTCCTTAAGGATTCCTTTTTGTTCAAATTACTATTACAAAGTTTTAAATCTATTTTATAATTATCTTTGTGAGTATAGTGGGTACATAAAAATATTTTGTTGAAAAAATTTTGAAAATTTATACATTTTATTACTAAAAATTAATTTTTTTCATAAATATATGATCAATAACTCCTGTAACTGAGATCATTTCCATTTTGAAAAACATTTACTGACACATAAGTTATATAAGCATTAAGACAGATAAGTTACCACTAGATGACATTACTTTGCAGGATTTTACAAGAAAATGCTTATTTGCGTTACATTTTTGCTGAAGTAGCAGTTACTTGTTAGGCATTAATAACTGGGAGGTTCACCCCACTTGAATTTTGTTTAGGGGTTGTCTACATACAGAAATGTCACCAAACTTAAAAATTTCAATACCGACTTATAGTTTTTTGCATCATATTTTGATTTTTCGCAACATTTTACTTTCGAATACCAAACGGGACTTCATTGGAATAGTTTATGGATTATGAATATTTAAATTTGGAATTTCTAATGTTAAATACATTTTCTATGGTTGCAAAAACAGATTGAAATGCAGGTAACATTTTAAGCATAATTCAAAAACTACTTGTCCAGAATGAGCTGTAATTTTTTATTTCTATGTTTAACGCATCAAGAAATTTATTTTTGTTAAAACTTTTATAGGTTGCAAAACGTGTTTCTCTCGATTATTAATTCCGAATATGTATATTTACAGGGTGTCCGAAAATTCTTGGATACATTTAAAAATTCAATATGAAATCATGTAATTGTCGTACAGGAGTGCGGTTTCGACAAAAATGTTTCTCAGGATGAAAAGATTTCTTGAAGCAAATGAAAATAATTAATTCCAAATTTAGATCATAGATACTTGTCCGTATGTTTGCTTTCAAACATGCGTTTTACCGATTTCCATATTAATTTTGACGCTGTGACATAGCGTTGGCACTGCACAGTGAGGACTCTCAGCGCTAGGAGTCGTCATTTCTGTGTCACAGCGTCGAAACTAATCTGAAAATTAGAAAAAACGCATGTTTGAAACCAAACATATGGACAAGTGACGCCATCTATGAACGAAGTTTGGAACAACTTTTTCTCATTCGTTTGAAGAAACCTTTTCATCATGACATGTATTTAAATCCGAACCGTACTCCTGTACGACAATTACTTTATTTTATATTGAATTTTAAAATGTGTCAGAGACTGTTGGGACATCCTTTATATTGCAATTCATTTTCTGAAAAAAAAATAAGTAAATCGTAGCGTAGAATTTTTTTAAAAAAATAGAAATCGATTTTCAGAAATTTTAAATATGCGCATCTAAAAAAACAGATCTTTTCGTCAAGTAGGTTTTTGATATTCTTAATAAACTGCACTCATTGTAATGTGTTTTGGAACGATTTAAAATGGATGCAACAGGAGTTTCGAACTTTAAACCGGTAAGGTTAGTTGGGGTAACTGGGCCATGATTTTACAATGTGACTCTGGAACTTCTGACAATTCAGCTTCAAAAAGCTAATGTTCATTTGAATTAAAATCTGAACTTCTGTAAATGTGTTCAGTTAGGTTCCCTCTATCAGACAGAAATGCTCAAAATTACATTTTAATATTTAAAAATATAAAAGTATGCATATTTCATATTTCTTTCCTCGTGGGTCCAGTTGCCCCCAAAAATGGGGTAACGACCAGGGGGGGGGGATCTATGTTCCACACGCGTTTTTTTCATATCATAGGGTCCTGTTTGAAAAAGTGTAAACAACTTAAAAAAATTTAAACCTGGCAGATCATGTAAATTATATGTCAATAAACAGCGTTTTAACGGAAACCTTTGCTGTCAATATTTCTAAAAAAAGCACTAAAAGTGAAAATATTACATTTATTTATACCAAAAACATAAAACTTAATTAAGTACTTATGTACTTTAGTATAGATAATAAGTATATAAGTCACATGGGTATTTTACGAAAAAAAATTGCAAGGTAAATCTATGAACATACGGCTACGTAAGTACTTTATCCAGGAGTCGCATTCTATAGGGAAAATTTTATTGTTCCTACCAGAACCCTTAATGAGTTACCTTCATGATCAATTTATTTAACACATTCTAAAGAATGGTGCGATTAAGATATTATTTTCAAAATAGTGGTAGGAGCGATAAAAATTTCCCTATAGAATGCGATTTCTGGTTATAGTACAATTTCAAGGTTGGCTATCTCACTTTCAGGGGCAAGGTACTTGCATTCGTAAAGTGTTGAAATAATTTACTGACACTAATATTTACAAGAAAATCTATCTGAAAACAAGTAAAAGTATATTTTCGCGTACTTAATAAAGGAGAAATTTTCAATATAAAATGCAAGTGCCAATGTGGCAATTAGGAATTAAAATTAAGTGATGCCATAACGGCATCACCGCCGCTCAAGGGGTCAAGAAATTTGGTTTGATACCACTCAATATGCTTTTTTAAAATTTCTTTACGTAATTTTAATAAGGTATTCTATCATTTTCTTTATTGTGAGCAAAAAACAACGGAGAAATTTACTTCCCGTAGTAAGCGAAACACAAAAAAATATTTATAACTATTGGGGTTACTGGATCCAGCATGGTCCAGTTACCCCCAGGTACACATCCCAGTTACACCATTCTTGAAAAATTTATAGGGTAACTGGGACACCGGGCTTACATTTTAAACATGAAGTAAATATGTATATATACCTAATAATATTAATGTAGTTATATGTCTAATCTTTGAAAAAAAAAGATTGTTTAATAAAAGTACTTACATTATTTTAATAAAAAGCCGAGGAAGTTCAACCATATTGACGTTGTTTTAAAAAAAAGAAACGTAAATTTTTGACAACCTATCACAGCAAAGTGAGAGTTATGATTGAATTGATACACGTTGTTTTAGGAAGTAGAGATTAAGGGGCATTGTTCACAAAAGCTAAAACTTAAAAAACACCAACAGGTTTTTATAAAATAGCCTATGGCCCAGTTACCTCGTGGGTCCAGTTACCCCAACTAACCTTATAATTAATTCTTCAATTGCTTGCGCCAGTGACTTTGCTTTTAGTAACCGAAAGTAAAATTTATTGAAGAATCCAAATATAGTGTAGAAATTATGTGTTAGCATTGAAAATTTCCAAGTTTGATAAAATATGTGTCGGCGTTCATCTAAGCAAAAATAAAGTATAGCCTTAATTATCAGACGTTATTACTAATCGATTCGTATCAGCAGGGCTGTCACAGGCGACTATTTTTTAATTCTAGTTCGCACCACTTTTTCAAAATAATTTTTTTTAACGTACACTTTGACAACGTTTGCAAGAGAAAATATACGACAAAATGCTTATTTTAAAAATAGTCGCCTGTGGAAGCCTTGTATCAGTCACATTTTTATACGATCATTTGTAGCAGTTTTAGGAGTAAATGCTGCGACATTTTTTGCAGGATTTTACCGTAATAACCTATTTAAACGGTTTGGCAATTAGCTGAAATTAAAGAAGGTTACAATCTAGTTATACGAAATCATGCCTTTTTTAATCATAATATATTTATACGGAACGAACAATAAAACAAGCGTTTTCGAACAAACATGTTCAAAATCATAGCATCTGTTCAAAATTTATACATGGGCACAGAATTACATTTGATGTCGGCAAATTATATAACAGCCTTTTTTTCTTAATTTTGCGAAAAATTGTACAAATGCCACCAATGGGCATTGAATTGGTTCCAGTGGTAATGAAGTTTTAAAAAGTCAACAAAACGTTATGTTTATGTTATTTATTGTTTTTAATGATTTTTTAAACCATTTGGTGAGCTTTATATTAAAATATATGATACAAGAAGCTAAGTTGGCATTTGTTTATATAAGAAATGCAGAATATTAAATATTAATATCGAAAAATATGTTATAGTATTTCGGAATGTCACAAAAAGTATTTAATTAAGGTAATGTAAGAATAAATTTCATTTAATTAAATATAAACTAGTAAAATACTTAAAACCTCAAAACAATGTTATATTACAGTTAGCCAGTGCCCAGCAACTGCACTTATCATTCCTTAGGTTGTTACCAGAAAATAAAAACTTACATTTACCGGTCTTTTGAAATTTTATATCAGTGGAAAATCGATTTATTTCTTCGTTTGACTTGTTACAAATAATGAAGAGACCCTTTTACAATCTCAGTAATAATATGTGCGTAACTAAGAAGCACAAAATAGTATTATGTGATTCTTAGTTATGCAGATATTATTTAACTGCGGAGTGGATTTTCATGAATATTCATGCTTTCCGTCTGACTGTTTTTCTTTCCGAATTCTAACTTGCATTAATATAGTTGGAGTGTAAGAACTAAGAACTAAAAGATTTTCTTAAACCATCATCAAAATCATTTTAAATACGCTAGGCCTGTCGAAAGATCTTCTTCTTCAGGCTTATTCTTTCTTCGTCAGGCGCAAAGAATACTTGCTTCTACTATGACTGAAATCAAAGGTAAGGGAAAGAAAACAAGCTGAAGAAACAGTCAACAGGAAAGCAGAAATCAACAGCCAATAAGAAAGCAGAAGACGACAACCAATCACAGAACTGTATAATCAAAACAAAAGAACACACAGTAGAAGGGGAATAAGGAAGCAAATTGGAAAATAACTACATAAAAGCAAAATAAAGTAAATTATAAAAGGAATTATAAAAGGAAAACACACACATATATAAACAAAATATGAGAACACATGAAATAAAATGAAAATAAAAAAAAATAATTAAAAAAAACTAATATTAATACAAAAAATAAATTATATGTTAGGATTGAAAAAGGTTTTTCCAAGCTGCAGAGAGCATTGTGGAATCAGATTTGTCATTAACAATAACGTCACGATTAAGATAAACAGCTATATTTTCAAGAAAGTCGAAATCAGAAATACTATTGGCATTAAAGATATTTTTAGCATTTTGAAAAATAAAACTATAGACTTCCTTGATTATTTATGTTGGAAACAATAACTTCAAATATGTTTCTTTTGTGGAATATGTTAATTGTGGGGTATGCAGCTAGGTGTCGCCTCTATCCAGACTAATTACTCAACGACCATAAGGAACTGAAATTCCACCTCAAATAACAATATCTTCGTTTAGTCCTCACAGAGGGCAGCACCAAAAAAAGGTGAAGGCCATAAGAACAGAATATCCTAATTGAACTTTCGATAGACAATGCTTCTGCTTAGATCAGCATTTCTTTTGTAAAATTAAAACTGTCGAACAAGGCGTCATGCCTGTACTAATGTAACCCCTTTTTATCTATCAGAATTGGGCGTAACTTTCGTGTGACAAGGACCTATTTTTTCCGTCGCTCTCTGCATTCATTTTATGGGAAGCTATGCTCAGCTCTCAAGAATGCAATCCATTCCTAATCCAGAAATATTTAAATGTATATTACAGAAATATTCAAGATTGTAAATCGTATATTAATTATTTGTGTTTTGTTAAATCTAGTTAATCTTCTTTAAAATTGCAAGCCTGGATCACTCTAAGGACACACAATACAATTTCCCAATAAAATATACGTTTCAGAGCTTCCACAGGATATAGTGAAACCTGCGAATTTCCGAAGACCCAGCATTTTCGTCCACACAGGTAAGAAGATTAATTTTTTTCTCTTACCTATAAACATTAAAACAAAGTTAACTATAAAGAAGTATAATATGTAAAAATCCTTTTTATTCAGAACTTACGACCTCCAAAACTATTAGATTATGAAGGACTGAATTTGTGAGAAAAAAAGGCCATAAAATAATATTGATTGTTATTGAATATAGTATTATTGAAATACATATTGATTATATTGAATAAAATAAATTAAATAATATTGATCAATATTGAAAATATATATACGAAAAAAAATTTTTGAACATATTATATATATAAAGTGATACAATATTGAAAATATATATATGAAAAAAATTGAATATATTATAAATATAAAGTGACCTGTTGATTATAAGAAATATTTCAAGAATATAAAGAAACATTATATAGATATTAATATTATATTGTGTATGATAGTGCGGCATTAATAAGAAAATATATATATACAATACGCATAAAAAATATAGATAATTGAAAAAATATATAGGGTAGCATCCCGCGTTTAGCTATGGCAATTTCTACAGCAAAGGAAATATCTCTGGTAGAGAAACTTTCTAATACTAACTACGATCTCTGGGCCTTTCGCGTTGAAATGCTGCTCACTAGGGACAATTTATTCAATTATGTTGTCGGAACACCCCCACTAAATCCAGATGACACTTGGCGTAAAAAAGATGCCAAAACCCGTGCTACAATAAATCTGTTCATTGATGACTCTCAGATTGTCCATATTAAGCATTTAAAAACAGCAAAGGCAATATGGGATACCCTTAAAACAGTTCATCAGAGATCCACCTTATACTCTAAATTGTTTTTGTTAAGAAGATTGTACTCGCAGAAACTATGCGACGGTGGCGATATGAATAAACATATAGATAATATATTAACACTGCGAGACAAATTATACGCCATTGGGGAAGAAATCCTCGAGACTCACATCGTTGCACTTATATTGTGCAGCCTACCAAAATCCTACGACCCCTTAATTATAGGTCTTGAAGCCCAAAATGACAGCGATTTAACCCTTGAATTCGTCAAGAATAAACTGTCTGACGAATACAGACACAGGAATGAAAACCAAGGAACAAATCCACACACGCGTGAAACTGCATACAAAATAACCAACAAACAGAATAAAGGTAAAAAATATTGTACATACTGTAAAAAACAGGGGCACACAATAAATGAGTGTTACCATCTAAAAAATAAAAACCAGCATAATAACTTCGCGAGAAACGATTGGAATAGGAGTAAACCATTCAACAATTCAAATAACTACAGAAATAACACAAATAGTCACAAAAATGCCCAAAATAACCCCAAGGAAACTTCAAATTTTTGCTTTGGGAGCAAAGCTGTAGATAGTGACAATGAAAAAAGCTTGATTCCGCCCAGTGATAACAAATCCTCAGAAGAAGAAATTCCTGAAAACGAACCTATAACTGCGAACAGAGCACAAACATCGACAGCAGATACATTCATTATTGACTCTGGATGCACAAGGCATGTCGTAGCTACGAAGCAGAACCTACAGAACATTATGCCAGGAAACTTTGGCGAAAGAACCATAGCGAACGGAAAGCGGCTATGTTCACAGGGTCTGGGAGACGTAAACATAAATACAGACTCACAAAATTCCATAACTCTCAGAAATGTATTATATTGTCCCGAATTGCAAAGCAACCTTTTATCTGTCAAAAGAGCCACAGAGAATGATATTAAGGTAATATTTGAAAAACAGAAATGCTCATTCGTAAAAGATAACCAAACAATTTTAACGGCAAAATTAAATGATAATTTATATGAGTTAGAACCAAAAAATGACTACGGATACAACGCGCAAACACAAACATCTTGTGATAATAAAAATTTCATATCCATTTGGCACACGAGGCTAGGACATAAAAATTTCGAAGCAATAAAATATCTCACAAAACATAAACTAGCTGAGGGTATAGAAATACACAATTGTAAACATGAAACTGTTTGTAAAGAATGTATTGAGGGCAAACTATAAATTGCACCGTACCCCAAATCCGCCACAAACAGATCAAAGGAAACATTAAATTTGGTTCATTCAGATTTATGCGGGCCGATGCGAATGCCAACATTTAGTGGGAAAAAATATTTCATATCCTTTACCGATGACTATAGCCGATTTACAATGATATATTTGATTTCGCATAAGTCAGAAGCGATAACAAAACTTAAAGAATTTGTAGCCCTAACGAAGAACAAATTCGGAAAAATTATAAAAGCGATCAGATCTGATAACGCGAAGGAGTATCTAGGAGATAGTTTTGAGAATTATCTGACAGAAAACGGCATAGAACATCGGTTAAGCGTCCTATATTGTAGCCAGCAGAACGGCGTTGCCGAACGTAAAAATAGAACTATAGTCGAAATGGCGCGCACTATGTTATTTGACGCGAACTTACCAAATCACTTTTGGGGCAAGGCCGTATTTACAGCGACATACCTGATAAATCGGTTGCCCACCAAGGCAAACGAAAACAACAGAACGCCTTACGAGCTGTGGAATAACAGGAAACCTAATTTATCGAACATACGGACCTTCGGATATAAGGCATATGCCTATGTCGAGGAATCGAAGAGATCCAAATTTGACAAAAAGGCCGTTCAAGGTATTCTATTAGGATACGATAACCGAAGTAAAGGGTACAGAATACACACAGGGGGAAACAACGTAATAATATCGCGAACTGTAAAATTCTTTGAGAAGGGAATAAATGAAGATGACGAAAACAAAAATGACGCGAAGACACCTACTGAAACAGTAGAGATTGTGTTAAATAATGACGAACAAAATCAAAACAATACTCCGCAGCAAAGCACCGCTGAACCGCGGAGATCACTAAGAAATAACAGAGGTGTCCCCCCCTGACCGCTTCGGGATAAGTGCGAACATCTGTAAAGTACAAGATCCAAAAAGCTGGGAAGACGTAAACAACATCAGAGACGCTAAAATTAAAAATAAATGGATTGAGGCCGCGAATGACGAAATAAGGTAATTGAAGAAAAATAATACTTGGGAGCTGGTGAATCCGACACCGGGAAAACGCACCATTGGCTGCAAATGGACATTTAAGACAAAATATAATGCCCGTGGAGAGGTAGAGAGGTACAAGGCGCGACTCGTCTGAAAAGTATTCCATTACATTAGGAAAACATTACAGCGAAAAAAACTACCCACCCGAATGGTTTGAAATTTAATATATATAATTGTCGCAGAATTGTGTCGAGTCATTTCAATATTTATGAAAATCGGATGTATAGTTCAATTACAGGGACAATCAAAGTGTTCCATTGCATTACGGCCAATAGGGAAAAAATTTTTAAGTGCATTTTGATGATGTTACACCCTTTCGAACGTAATTAAATTGATATACATTTATGAAGTGCACTAAAATATACATTCTGTAGAATATGCGGTGAAATGAATATTTAATATTCATTTACATGGCCACACAAAGGAATTCCGTTACATAATGGCATAGGGGAAACATTGTCTGCGGCGTATTTTAATTATGTCAAACGATTTCACATATAATGAAATTGATATACGTTGCTGATGTTTACTACAAGTTACTTCCTGCAAAATAGAAAGTGCATAGTATTTGCAGGGACACACCCAAGATTTCAGAAACTACACTGTATCTGAAGTACTGTATATTAGCGATGATTGCTGAAAGTGCATTTTTAGTTGTGATATGAGTTTTTGAATAAATTTTTCAAATTACGTTGTGTATACACATGCAATCAAAACAACCCTCAGTAAAAAACTTATATATCTATATCTATCTATCTATATATATTTATATACAGGGTGCAATATGTTATCTATCGACGACTTTTATTTTCTCAACCGTTGGTGGTAGACATATAGTTCCAACTACAAAAGCGTTTAAAAACAGGTAAATATTCCTGCTGTGGCATTATTTAAAGTAAAAAATCAATTTTATAAAAATTACGAAATCTAGCATTTTATACGGTCCCCCAATCCCTATAGTTATATTTAGCGAAAGGTTAGACATATCATAACACATATAACACAAAAAGTTTGACATCCGTACTACAAAAATTGACAGAGTTATTGAATTTCAAATTTTGAGATTTTTGCACATGATTATATCTTTCATTGAAGAATCAGTTACAAGATGAATTAAAGTAATTCGAGATCAAAATCAGGGTGCAATGTCTTTTTTACGGTGAAATCACCTTTAGCCGTTGTCGCCAAATCGGTGTTTAACAAAGAGGATTATTTTATCAAAAAAGTTTAGCTGATTTTTAGGGGTCGTATACAAAGCTAAGAATGAAATATTGAAATTTAACAGAAAAATAAATATCAATTTATTATATCAGAAAATGGTCTAGTATAAAAATAAATACGTAAAACGCTGGAATCTACTAGATATACTGCTCAAAGAGTTCTCCACTGGTGGCAATACACAAGTGAATGCGTGACAGTACTACGCCCTGGGCACGTTAGAGCATAGCAGACGTGCAAACTGTGCGATAATCAAAAGGATGATGCGACCTGGAAACCTCCACATCGCCCGGACATTACTAAACGTGTAGTGCGGTATATGGGGAACCTGGATTGTTGAACATATTTTCTAAGATGGGACCTTAACGGGCGATCGTTACCTGCATCTGCTACAAAACACGGTACGTGACTGGTATGAAGAGTTGCTCTCCGACATGCCTGCCGGGTGTGGTTTCAACATGATGGGGCCCTCTCCACATAAAACATTAAACGTCCGGGCGTATATGTCCACCGAATTCGGAAACAGATTCTTGGAGATGATGGTCCGGTAGAATGGCCACCACGTTCACCGGACTTGACTTCCATGGACTTCTACCTCTTGGATTACATCAAGGCATAAGTCTATGTGACTGAGAATACTTCTTTGGTTTATCTGAAGCAGCGCATTATCCTTCATTGTCGAACAGTTTGTACACCTGCTATAATCTAACGTGCCCAGGACTCAGTACTATCACGTATTCCATTGTGCATTGTCACCAATGGAGAACACTTTGAGCAGTAACTCTAGTAGTTTCCGGCGTTTTAAGTACTCATTTTTTTATAGTATACCGTTTTCGATATTATAATAAATTGATATTTATTTTTCTGTTTAATTTCAATATCTCATTCTTCGCTTTGTATACCCCCCCCCCAAAAAAAAAAAAAAAGTCAGCTGAAATTTTTAGATGAAATAACGCTCTTTGGCGATACCCCAATTTGGCGATACAGGCTGGAGGTGGTTTTGCCGCAAAAAGGACATAGCAACCTGATTTTGATCTCGAATTACTTTAATTCATCTCTTAACTGATCCCTCAATGCAAGACAAAATCATGTGCAAAAATCTCAAAATTTAAAATTTAATAACTCTGTCAATTTTAGTAGTACAGATATCAAACTTTTTGTGTTATATATGTTATGATATGTGTAAACTTTTACTAAATATAATTTTAGGGACTGGGTACCGTATAAAAAGTTAGATTTCGTATTTTTTATAAACATGTTTTTAACTTTAAGTAATGCCACAGCATGAATATTTACTTCATTTGAAACGTTTTTGTAACTGGAACTATATGTCTACGACCAACGGTTGAGAAATTAAAGTTCGGCGATTGATAACATATTGCACCCTGTATATATATATATATCACTTTCTTCTGGACACGATAACTTCCACAATTCTGTACTAGTCTCTTCAAAACTGATACATAAAATCAAGGGGCATAAAATCTCGGTCAAGTTCGTTAATGGGCAAAATCGGATCAAGGGGATGGAAATAGGGAGGGGTTTTGTGAAAACCGAAATAAACTCATAAGTTCTTAATTTTTGTACATATTAAATCAGTTTAAAGATTTTATTACTTCTAAAGATAGGGCCAAAAATTTATGTATCACAAATTTTTCATAAACTTAAAAATGGGCTCAAGGGTCGCAAAAAATAGGGTATTTGGGAGAAAAAAATTCATAACTTCGTCAGTTCTCAAGATATCAAATCCAATTAATTTTATTATAAATCTTCTTAATATTACCTACAACTTTTAAATTCACAAGTTTTTGATAGGACCAATTCGTACCGCAAAGGGAAAAAAAAGGGGGGGATGAAGAAGAAAAAAATCCATAACTCCGTCAATTCACAAGATATAAAATCCCCATGAATTTATCGTATATCTTCTTAATATTGTCTTCAAAATTTATGTAGACAAGTTTTTGATAGGATCAATTCTTACAGCAAAAACAAGTTGAAAATACATAGCGGTTGAAGGAAAAAATCGTCTTATTAAGGGTGTATTCAAATCCAAACTGCTTATTTTCTTACTCATTTTTAAATTTATTTTTGCTCTCAAACGCATCCAATTGGTAGATTCTCTTATTCAGAAACTATATATTGCACCGCAATGATCGATTTTTTAATAGAGGCAGAATATATTTCAAAAAATGATGTCAAAGTGGGCATTTTGAACAGAATTTCCCGAAGCGATTGTGTTAGAAACGAAAAATATTGCCTTACTGAGAAAATAATTGTTTATTAATCAAGTTTTAATTAAATGAACGAAAAATAAGAATGTGAAAATCTGAAAATGTGCCAGAAAATTTCGAGTTGTTGAGCATGGAAGAGTACTATTTTTGAATACCGCCTTAACATGATTCTGATAAAGCTAGCTATTATATAAAAATGAAATAGAAACTCTATAAAAGCGGCCAAATAAAATTGTTAAAGTGGGTTTTTGTCTAATCATGATTAAGTTTTTGTTGGTGAAATTACTATACTTAACTTTGAAATCTACCTCTGCCTGTAGGCCGGGCCGTCAGGGATTTTTTTCGTATACCATCCCCTTTTTTTCCTTCCGTCCGTTCTTTAACACCCCTTTAAGACAATGTTATACCAAAATTTTTTACTAAAAATACTACATTGTTATTATTTCTTATTTGAATACCCCGTGGATACTATGCAAATTCATTTTAAGTAAAATTTTAGAATAAGAAAATAGAAAGTTATAGCGGTAAATTGGTAAGGAAAATCAAACTCGTAAGTTCAACTTAAACCTCAGTTACATAAAAAAAATTTCGTTGCTGACCATTTTTTCTTTATTTTGAATCATTAAGGCATTCTTCTATCAAATTAAAATGTTATTTTAGCAAGTTTAATTTCACCAGATTTTTATTCCCGAAAGTCAAAAGATTGTGAAAATACCCCAAATTTACGCGAGTTGGGACACTGGTAGACTGCAGATAGACAAGACGAAATCGTAAACACTTTTCAACTATGCTCGAAAATGTTTAACGTGGAATTTGCATGTAAATCAAATTAATATTTTAAAAATATTTTCAATTACTTAAAAGTAAAAAATAATATTTGAAACTGTACAAAATAAATTCCCTCAGAAACATAATTAAATTTCAATTCTTAGTAAGTAAATGAGGATGCTAATCAATGACGATGATTATCATATTGAATAAAAGAGACTCACGAAAACACAGTTTCGTTGAATTAATGCAATTATAAAATGAAATGAAAGCGTTAAATATAAAAAATGTAGAGTAGTTTTTTCAATAAATTGTTTGCAAACCAATAATCCCAAAAGAGGACATATAATTGAAAAAAATTATTTAAAAATTAAAATTAATTCACTTTGAATTCAACAAATGAGCATTTTTAAATCGAATGATAGCTTGACTTTTTGTAATGGAATTTAAGTCTCATACGTAAATTGAAAAATGGTTAAAATGGCATAAAACATCCTTTTTACGAATTTGAAAATCTTGCACAGTGTACAACTAAAGAAATCATTAAAAAATTACATTTTGTTCAATGCTTCTATTGATAGACGTACTTCATATGCAATTTCGCATAATGCAATTTCGGTAATTCGTTAAACTTACTCTCCTATGATGGTAATACATGTTAGAGTAGATTTTGAGTTAGCGTGCGATGCTAGTGTTCTGAATTCTAACATTTGTGAAGGAATGAGCTATACTATCCTGTCATTCCTTTTACTATGGAAAAGTGCGTTCGAATCTCCAGGAATCTAATTTTTGTCGTTCTTTTGAGCAATGATATGTTTATTAGGTTCCTATGGTTATCTAGCGTGTACACTGTAAAAAAAATCTGTAGTTCTACAGATGTAAAGTTACATGCTTACTAAACTTTCATCTGTAACTGTACAAAAAAAGCTGCAAATCTACAAAACTAGTTTTTGTAAAGCTACAGAAATCTGTAACTTTAAGAATGAATCTGCTAAAATTAGAGTAATCTTACTAAAATTTTATCTGTAACCCGGGTTGCAGTTACATGAAAAGCATCCCAGTTTCCTAAAAAAAATCTTAGTAACCTTACAGATTTTTTTTATTTTCGGCGCAAAAGTATGTCTGCTACATGAATTTTTGTTGTTACCGTTACATAAAAAGTTCTAGGAATCCCAGTTTCCTAGAAAAAATTTAGTAACTTTCAGATTTTTTTTACTGTGTATAAATACACGACTTTTGACAGATCCCGACCCTCGTGGGAAAGCAAGACAAGTTTTGTTCTTCATCAAGCAATCCACGTACCGTCTACAGTGACGTTCCATTTTGATTGAGTTCGTAACAAGATAAATGAGAACTTTTCTACGTGGTAAGGACTTGAGTTTAAAATTACAAATAAATGCATATTGCAATATATGGTGTACCATTCAATTAGTGTCATAACCGTATTTTCTAGTGACATTGTGAATATTTTTAGTTCATATTTTCTAGTGACATTTTCTTAGGAAGCTCAGGTGAACTTTTCTTAGGTTCCTAAATAGAATAAACTTAGCGTTTACTTAAGCTAGTTTTCAGACAAAATTCACGTGTCCAGTAATGGAAAATCCATTTGAAATTTAGTTTCTCGCGTGGATCATTTATTATAACATTCGCTTTTAGCACTACAATTTTTAAAATCCTTCAACTTATATATACAACTTTTTTTTTCATAAAAATTATTACTTTTACAATAAAGTAAAAAAAAAAATTGTATATTTTTGTATTTATCAAATTTCTTAGAATTAGCTTTCTCCCTCTCATTTGCTTAGTGTTCGAACTCATATTTTGATCACCATTTAATTTTTGCCAATGTAATACCCACCTGTTCTTGTTTTCAATAAACTGTTTTTAGTGCTATTCTTGAGTAACCGCTCTTTTCTTAGGTGACGGCCCGAAATATCTGCCACAAGTAGAAAATATAAATTTTATGGTTATTTTTTTTCATTTAAATTTAAACATTTTTTACTCATTCATATATTTGCTAAGATAATTTTTTTAATGTACGGCTTATTATTTATACTCATCACTGCTAAGAAGCACTTTAAATATAGTTTATACAATTTTCTTCCCCTTTTTAATACATGATATCTTAAAATTAAATCATTGCAAAACGAAACGTGCAAAATAATCTAATAATAACAATAATAAAAAATAAAATAATAATAAAGTAAAAATTGATAGAGCTTTTGTTGCGTGTAAGAGTCGCGTTTTAAATTTGCAAAAAAAAAAAAAAAAAAAAAAAAAAAAAAGATAGTTTTACTTAAATTTATATAATTTTATGTTCAACATAAACTGAAAATATGTCTTTTCGATGACAGATTTTAGTTTAGCGCCAAAGTGCGGGATCTTACGGTTAATCTGCCCTGTAGTTTATTCAAGGGTAATAGAATGATAAAACGCCAAATGAAATAACTTTGCGCTAGTTACTTTATATTACTGTAGTAAACCGTTTATTGCTGCAATAGATAATATATATATGCGTGTGTGTGTACATGGAAACTAGAGAATTATTGGAAATATCACTAAATTTATCAGTTTTCAAAAAATGTTTACTCAGAAGTGCACCCCTCCTCCTATTAACTAATGTAGAAATTAAAATCATGCAATATTTAGAAGTGATACTATAAACAATATAAATTATAAATTAAAAAATAAATCAAAACTTGTTTTTAGCATCCAGTCAAAAGGACCGCAGTGAAAGAAATAACATTTTTTTGCTAATAATAATGTTCATATTAATAATAATAATAATAATAACGGAATATTAATTTGGCCTACTTAGATATTAAAGTAGCAATTTAATCTTAGAATATCATGCGTGATAATGGCATTTAAACTATTATTGCAGAGTAGTGAGAATTTTTCTATTCTTCTGAAGTTGAACGCTTTCTTAGAATACTTTCAGACACAAATTTTAAACGTGCAATAAAGGATTTTTGTAAACTAATGGTACAAACTTTCAGTGTATAAGCGTCCAGAAAAAAAATTAACGTGTCCAGTAATGAAAAATCCAATTAAAATTTAGTTTCGTTCTGAATCATTAATTATAACATTCGCTTTTAACACTACAATTTTTAAAACCCTTCAACTGTAAAAAGAAATATACAACTTACTTTTTGATAAAAAATATTACTTTTACAAAAAAGTAAAAAAAAAAAAAAAAACAGAGACTTTTCTTTGGATCTATAATAAAAGCATTATCTCTTTAGCTTGAAAACTGAGTGTAGTAAAATTAAAAATTCTAAAACTACTAATAATTTTTGCCATGTTAGCTGATTTTTTAGTGTAAAGGGTGCTAATTTTAAAGAAATGTCAGACTTAACTTTTTGAAATTGCTTTAAAAGAAAGATAACCTGTTTTCTTTGCAAAACTGAAGTAAAATTTATTTATAGTTTAAAAATAACATTTAATACATTTTTGCTATTTTACATGTAACTTGTTTACTGAAGTCAAGTATAATTTGTAATGAAAAGAATTTTTGAAATTCATTGCCATTAACATTTACTTTATAATGAATTACATGTACTTTTATTTGCATATAAATTAGTCTTGAAGAAAGATTCGTTCTAATATGCATATTAATTGCTTCTTAAATTATTAAAAAGTGCAGTTCTTTTACGGAAAAATGATTTATAATTTTGTACATTTGACAGTTGAGTACCTTAAAAAATATTAATTATAATAATATTCAGTTTTAACATAAAATAACGAATTTTAAGTAAAGTTCTTATCTAGAGGTTTAATAAAAGAGCCAAATTCTATTAAAAATATTTCACATTTTTAAAGTTTTGGACTAATACACAAGAAATATATTATTCAGTATCTGAAAGATAAATAAAATAACTTTATCTTTGTCGATATTTGAGAAATGCAGAACAAAAGCAAAGTACATTTATATATGTATTTTTTAAACGTAAAATACCGCTTATTCTTCAGATTGCAGATTCAGTTGTATGGAAAACCGAAGATTCATCGAATAAAAGAAATTCGGTTAAAGATTCAAGTGGAAGGTATAGAATAAAATTTTCAATGTATTTTTCTTAAGAATGTAAATAGAGCCGACAAAATGATTTATAGAAAATAAATATTCTTCTTTTGTAAATTAATGTAAATCTATCTTGGAAATCAAACCAAGAGTTTTGTTTAGCTCTGAGAGACTTTTACATCAATACCCCAACTTTCGGCTACAATTTGCATTTTTAACGTTGGTATTAAACATGCTATAAGTAAATAACAATGTGAACTTTGAAATTTTAGGAGATGGATATCTAAGAAAAATTTGTTTAAGAGTCTCACCTGATGAAAAGCGTTATTTTTTTTTATCTGAAATATATTTATATAGGCTTCCATTTAAATTATAAAATTATATAGTAATATGTATGTGTAGTTTATTTTGTAATTATAGCAAAGTTACAATATTTTTCATTTATTAAAATTAAGAGACATATCCGGGCAAGAAAAGCTTCTTGTTTAGCTTCAAGGAGACGAACCAATATTTTGTAAATACGCACAAAGTGGAATTTAATTGAAAAACTTGGCTAAAATTATTTTGAATAATTTTGCGTATTTTGTAACAAACAAAGTTTTTTTTTTTTTGTTGTTAAATTAAATATTTCATAAATAAATTTATTACGTTAAAACAAACCTTTTTTCGAAGAACCCACGCTAATATTTTTTAGTTACAGCATCAGTGGCGCTGGGAAGGGGGAATGAGATCGGTGTTAAAATCTCTCCCAGAGCATTTAAAACTGATAGGACGCAAAATTCTTTGTATTAAGATGAAAATATGATGTTTAAAAACCAAAGTAAAGAAAAATATAAGCAGAATAATATTCTTACCATTTAACTGTTTCAAAGCTTCAGAATACTCTATTTCAACACAATATTAATGAAAGAAAATGTTAGAAAAATAGCAGCAAAGTAGTGCGTACATCACTGATCGTTCTCCCTACCTCCTTTTTTTTTTCTCGCTGTAGATTGAAGAAGATGCTCTTTTATGAAACCTTTAAATACATAAATGCTAAATTTATTACAGTTGTTTTTGCTTTTCATTATGTAGGTTTTTAAGTGTCACGTATTTACTAAACAGTACCTTATAGGCATGTAACACAATTTCTTTTTTTTATGTTATAAGTAACAATAATTCAAAACCCCTCCCAGATAAGGATCGTGGCCGAGTCACTCTGGTTATATGATAAAAACGTAGAAATGGAAGCGTAAGGTTCTATCACCTAACATTCTGCTATCCATTTACTTTGCTTGTTAATCGCAAGAGCCTTAACGTGCTTTTAAAAGTTATCGGTCAAAGTGAAAAGAGTTTGGAAATTTTTCTTTCAACATTTGCTGTTGGGAATTACCTTATTCCTATTTGCTGAGTAGTTCTAAATACAACATTTATGATTTTATTGCCTATGTTAATGTACTTATGTGTTTATATGATCTTTGTGTCATGTGATCTAAATGATCTTGAAGTTTTACTTCAGTTATATTTTCAATAATGGATAACATTCTCCTTTAACTTTCTGGCGAAGTGATTAGCAAGTATTTATATTTTTTTAAAGCCGGTTGTACAATATTATCTACTAAAAAACAACTTTTAAAAAGTAAAAAAAAAGCCAAGAAAAAAAAAGAAAAAGAAAAGAAAAGAAAAAAAAAGGTGAAAGTTGTGGCTAAAAAATAGTGTGATATCAAATTTCCAAGCTTATATTATGGTACTTATTTAACATTTTCCATTAAAAATTTACCATATGTAAGTCGAGTACCTAAGTATGCGTTGATAGAAAGCCTTTTCTCCTTTACTAAATACATCACAACGTGTTTCTGAAAATTAAATTTTTTTAAATTATGCATGATGGGCTTGGCGGCCATCTTTCAATATTTTACACAAATTTCTAAGCAAACAAGTTCGTTGTTAAGATCGGAAGTTCGAAATTGTTGCTAAAGCAAACATTTTATTCTTTTAATTTATGGAAATGAGTGCCTAGAAATTTGTGTCTTAAAATAAAGCTGAAGTAACTTCATGTTTCATCTTATGATTCTTTTTTTTTCGGAGGGTGGTTAATTAATTAGTTAAAGCAGTAAAAATCAATTTGTTTTTTCAAAATAAAAAACTTTCTTAATTTATCTGTCTATAGCTAAAACTAGAAGTTCGAAAGTCTTAATAATGTAAACATATTACGCGCTTGAGTGCTTAGAAATTTGTGTAAAATGTTGAAAGATGGCCGCCAAGCTCATCATGCATAATTTTAAAAAATTAATTGTCAGAAACACGTTATGATGTATTTAGTAAAGAAGAAAAGGCTTTCTATCAACGCATACTTAGGTACTCGACTTACATATGGTACATTTTTAATGAAAAATGTTAAATAAGTACCATAATATAAGCTTGGAAATTTGATATCACACTATTTTTTAGCCACAACTTTCACCTTTTTTTTTTTTTTTTTTTTTTTTTTTACTTTTGAAAAGTTGTTTTTTAGTAGATATCAGTTCTTTTTTTAATACAAATTATATCTAATTGAAATAATTCTACTAGCTCAAATTAAAACTAGTCCTTGTGTAGCCTTTATAAGCAGGGAGCAAACACAATAGTATATATTTTGTTTACCTATCATCCATTTTTTTGAGTGATTAATAATTTAAAAGTAAGGAAAGTCAATTTCTTCTTTCAAAGTATCAGTCTTTCTCAATTTATATCGCCTTAAAACTTTCTGCGAAAGATGAAAATTTAGTAAAAAACAGATAGAGTCGAAATAAAAAATATATATACACATTTAGTCTGTCAGTTATTTGTTTTTTCTAACTTTTTTTTGCTAACAGTTTTGAAAAATAAATTTATCTTTACAAATGCCTACGGTTAATCCGAGAATGAAACCCCGCAGGTATCTAAAGAATCGAAGATCTGTAAATCTAGCAATTCTAGACACAATAAAGGAACATTTTTGATAAAAAAAATCTAAAAATTTAAAGATATAAACTGTACGTATAACTTCATCTTCATTTAGATCGTGTTATAGAGAAGAAAGAATAAATATGTAATTTTACTCAAGTCTGTTTATCCATACCTATTTGCATAAATGTGAGGATATTAATTTACTATAAAATTTCCCCTAAATTGATTATCTTTAATAGTCTATTATTAAAACCGCATATACATTAGAATTAAATATTTTTCGGTTTAAAATTGCCTGAAATCTATAGTCTTATCGTTCGTCAAATTTGTTTTATGTTTCTTTTTTTTTTTTTTTAATACCCAGACTCTTTTTCTGAACTCTGACAAAAGATCACAGACATATTGAAGTTATCCAAATTCTTATACCTTTCCATCGTATTTCCTTTTTTGAGGGGGGGGGGATGAGGAAGAGTCCTTAAGAACTTCGTTTTGTTCTCAGAATTCTGAATTATTCATTCAAAAGATCTACCTACATAAGTCTTGTTGCGAAATTTTCCTTAGCTAAGAGTTGCATCAAGTTATACATCATGTGAATCTATTAAATTACTTTTGTGAAATACTAGATGGGAGCCATTGATATTTCCAGACCATTTTCCTACATTTTAAACTTGAGTCTTTTACTACTATCCATTAATTTTCTATACGAATTAAAGAAGTCGTTGTTTCCATGCCAACTGTACCTTTCACTATTGCTTGCTTGTTTGTTGGTTTGTTTTAGTGAACACATACATCAGATCACATGCAGATCACAGCGGGGTTCGAATCTGCTTCCACCTACGCTCTCAAGCGATTAGCGGCATGGTATCTTATCCACTCAGCCACGGTGGCCGCTATTGCTTTCTCTAATACCCAGATACTCAAATTTAACCAACTGCACTTAGAATCATGGTCATAACAGAGAACATTTATATGTTAGAGCAGTGTTGCCAGTGGGCTACTTTCTTTTAATTCAGAATTTTTGTTTGCCACCGCTTATTATAAACAGTAAAATTCCCTTTGTTTTCGCCTTAATTAATATGTCAATAAATAAGGCGCATTTTACAATTTCAAAAAAGTGGTGCCAATCAAGAATCTGAATTAAAAAAAGTAGCCCCTCTGGCAACACTGTGTTAGAGTGGTGACATATGCACAAGTCGTGTACTCATATTCAAGTTTTTGTCCAAAGTATGGTAACTCAGTTTTCAGTAATAGACGAGGAAGATTTCAATTAAACTAACCCGAAAAGTTAACAAACATTGGCTTTCTGATTTGATTTTATTCAAAATTGTCTTAACCAACCAAATTTAATGTCCAGGATCCAGATAAATTTTTCTTTGTTAGTAAAATTAGATTGACCAATCAGTAACCTCCATCCTTGCAGGCTTTTCGGTGTTTACTGCAAACATAAAAAAGTTCGGAAAAATGCAAGCGTCTGATTGATCAATCTCATCCCACTAATAGCGAAAAATCTATCTTGATCCCGGCCTATTCAACGCCCTTTAAATATTGGAGAAATCCTTGACACGTGTCAGGAAAACGTCACAGAAAGCAGGCAAAACAAAGAAGAAAAATCATTCATTGGCTCGTTCATTTTCACAAGCCAATGAATGATTTTGTTTCTTTGCTTTGCCTGCTTTGTGTGATGTTTTCGTGACGCGTGTCAAGACGTTCTCAAATATTTAGGGGGCTTTGGCTTATTTCACCACATTGAAGTTATGAAAGAAGAGGAACAGACATGTCAATCTTCCCGTGTGAAAAACTAGATACCAAAAAAACGAGTTCTTTCCCTCTCTTCTGCCCTTTTCTCTCTTGATTTTGACCGATAGCAGCCCATTTAGCAGTCTCCAGTACCAGATGCCGCTATATATGGTGGACACAGGAGGGAGGGTGTTAGCTCGACCAATGACATAATAGGCCAGTTCATGATGTTTAAAAGTCATACGGAATTGGATCAAGGCTAACGAAAAAGACAGGATACCGCGATGGGTCCGATTCTTCTTTTTTTACAAACCGCTGGAGTCACGTGATGCTCTTTTCGCGCACCTTCATTGGTGCATTCGAGCATCACGTGACTCCAGCGGTCTGTAAAAAAAAGAAGAATCGTACCCACCGCGGTAGCCTGTCTTTTTCGTTAGCCTTGGAGTTGGATCATCTTTACACGATGATTAGTACAAAGATGCGCGCCGATTTTTTTTTTGTGTCCATTGCCGTGTACAGATAATCAACTCCGTGTGACGTTATGAACTGGCCTTATATGTTGTTGGTCACAGTTTAGGAACAGCTTCAAATGACTTCATCTATATCTACTCCAAGGCAAACGAAAAAGACAGGCTACCGCGGTGCTACAGCGCCTAGAATATATAGTGTGGAAATCGGCTATCCCAGTAATACTTAAAAAAGTGCTAAAATATTGGATCTCTTAAATTTCAAATGATGCTGAAATCCAAAGCGTCGATCACAGCGATATCTGCAGGATATTCCCTAAAACTTCATGACGATTTGGTTACAGCGTCTAGAATACCTAGTGTGGAAATATGTTATTAAACAACGCTAAAAATTTGTATCCCATAAATGATCGACGATACTGCTAAAATCCCAAGTGTCGATCGAGCGAAATCTGCGGGATTTTCGTATTACATTTTGTATAGACTAGCAATATCTTGCAGTTATAGAAAATATCCTGCAGATGTCGCTGCGATCTGTATATTTCAGCAGCATCGTTGCACATTTAAGGGATACAATATTTTAGCACTTTTTTAAGTATTACAAGGATAGCCAATTTCCAAACTATATATTCTAGCCGCTATAATTTGGTCTAGACGCTGTAGTATTTTTTTTTTTTTTTTTTTTTTTTTTTTTACATTTTATTAACATACATTTGACCTGTGTGCTTGGCGTCAAGTCCGCTGTAATAATACGATGTTTATTTTGAAATTTGAAAGTATATCACAGATGTCGTTGAGATCAGCTCCCTGGATTTCAGCGTCAGTGAACATTTAAGGGATACAACTTTTTAGCGCTGCTTGGATAGCAAATTTCCACATTATGTATTCTAGACGATATAGCGGTGCATTACACGTATCTATTTCTTCTTTAAAAAATATCCTGTAGATGTCGCTGCAAATGACTGTTTGGAATTCAACATCGCTGTACATTTAGAGTTACAAAGGGTGGAAAAAACCTGGTTTATTCCCGGGAATAAACCGGGTTTTTTGGGAAGAAAATTAAAAAAAAATTCCCGGGAGTTTTCAGAAAGTCTTAGGCATGGACAATTTTAAAGTATTATTTGTAATTTTTTTAACGATTTTAATTTTTCTCAAAGTGAACAAAATGTATTTTTTAGAAATGTTAATAATACCAATAGCATAAATATAGAAAAATAGTACAATTTGCCTGAAAACTAACGAAATGCATGCTTAAGTTTCAGAAATATTAAATAAGAGAAATTAAGATATCGTAATTTTACATTTTAATCATCGTAGTAAAACGTGATAAAGGCAGATGATAGGTTCCTCTTGCCTGTTCTCTGAATCAGCCAGTCTAGACAACAACAACAACAACAACAACAAAAAAAAAAGCAATTTAACAAATTACAAGGACCATTTGGAAAATGATTTTTTTCAAAGACTGAAATTTAAGACATAAAAAATCGCACGGAGTTGATCATATATTACGTACGCCATGAATTAAACATTAATAGTGTTATTACACGTAAACATTCCAAGCGACAAAAATTGCTTGCGAGTCGTATTTGGTGTGAAATATTTATATGTATTCATTCCTGTCCTATTTATCTTTTTTTTTTTTTTTTTTTTTTTTTTTTTTTAATTGGCTTATTCCATTTTTCTTTTGCACGTGGAAATCTTACAAATTAAAATTAACTCTCGCAGAAATTGTTATTCATTTTCTTTCATTTTCATTAATTATTATCCACCTGAAACTTACGTATTATCCAAGCATTTCATTGGCTGTTCGGGAAAAGGCTTTTCCATCGTCAGATTTCCAATTATTCTGACTACCAATTTTAAATGAAATTTCATTCTTAATCTTCTAAACATCCGACAATATTACTTTTTACACCATCGGATAGAGAAAAAAATGTACTTTTAAATGCAATTTTTTTGAAAGGTGTATCTCAATTTGTTTCTGAGCTATTAATTTTTTTTTTACTTTTTTTTTTTTTGTCATAATGGCAACAGAAGGTATCCATCACTGTTGAAAGTAAAGGGAAATACAGAATACTGTACATACCAATCAGAAAATGAATAAAATGCGGATTAAACCAATAACAACCTTCAGATATGCTTTTGATTTCCTACCCTGAGGAGAACAAAAATCATTTTTCCAAATGGTTAAAAATGAATAAAATTAAAAGAAATCAATCAAAAAATACCAACTCGCTAGAAAATTAATATAGAGTATGTCTAAATAGAAGATATGGCAGCTAACATAAATGAAACAATTTTAATTTCTAAATAAACATTCAAATCCCCACCAATTCACAGCCGCCATTGTTGTAAAACTAATGAGTTTTAATAAATTATAAAAACTTGAGCGACAAATCATAAGATTTGTGAATTCATAAAGAAAAAACTAACTTCAACTTTTCAGAACAGTGTTTGGCATTTCTTAAAAATAAAATTTAAAAATAGCTGATTTTGTTTAGCTTCAAAACGCCTTCAAAATTTCCAATATTCCCCAAAATTCCGGGTTTATTCCCCAAAATTCCCGGGTTTATTCTCGCCTTCCAAAAACTATGGGCTTTTCGCAACTCTATGTACATTTAAGGGATTCAATATTTCCGCGGTTTTTTAAGTATTGCTGGGATAGTCGATTTCTACAACATATAATCTAGGCCTATAACGGAGTTATAGTGTCTAGAAGATATAGTTTAAAAATCGGCTTATTAAAAAGGTGCTAAAAAATTGTATCCCATAAATATTGAACGAGGCTGAACGATGGATGTCGATCACAGCGACATATGGTAATTCCAACGTAAATATTTCAAAAGACATCAATTGAGAAAACGTTTCGCTCAGAGAAGATCTAGAAAATATTGCTGCTATCGACATTTGTCATTCAGTATTTTTCAACATTTATGGGATTCAATTTTTAGCAATTTTTAAAGTATTACTGGAATAGCCGGTTTCCACACCATGACCGTGATCTAGGTAGATTTTTCTCTGTTATCGCAACGAGATTGACCAATCAGAAGCCAGAATTTTTGCTAACTTTTCACTATTTGCAAAAATGTACCTGGATCCCAGCCTATATTTCTAGACGCTATAATTGAACTCAGGAATAGCACAGAAAGCAAACTCCGTATTTTGATACATTAAGGCCGGGATCCAATTAGGAACAAGTGTGTCGCTATAACGAAGTAGCGACATATGGCCAATAAAGGTTTATTGGTAGAAGTGATAAAACAAATGGTTAAAGGTCTTTGCGAGCGTGTCATTATCGTCAGGCTAATGCATATTGAATTATTTCACTAGTCTAATAAAGCTCGTCCATGCGCGTATCGTCTAATGGAGGATATTCCAAATATGGGTTCAAGGCTGAAAAAGTCACGTGGCACCAGCAATTTACCTAAAGAACTTCTAACTTATAAGAAGGGAAACAGGTAAATACTACTGCTTTCTCCCGTGAACTGTTTCATTGGCTAGCGGGGATTTACATTACGTCGACGGAGCCTTCCTTTCTTTACGTTAGACTTTTTTGCCTTGACCGCCGGATCATAACGTAGATAGAATATCCTCTATTCAAGAAAGTGGATTGCCGTACTATAGCGCCTAGAATATATAGTGTGGAAATGGAGGATATTCCATCTCCGTTTTGATCACGTGATCAAGGGAAATACTTCTAGCGTAAAGAAGGGGAGGCTCCGTAGACGTGTAATGTAAATCCCCGCTAGCCAATGAAACAGTTCATGAGGCAAAGCAGTAGTATCTTCCCTTCTTATCAGTTGGACGTTCTTTGGGTAAATTACCGGAATCACGTGACTTTTTTCAGCCTCGAACCCATATTTGGAATATCCTCCATTGACTATCCCTGTAATACTTAAAAAATTGCTAAAATATTTTATCCCTTAAATGTGCAACGATGCTGCTGAAATATACAGATCACAGCGACATCTGCAGGATATTTTCTCAAACTGCAAGATATTGCTAGTCTATACAATGTAATACTAAATCTCGCAGATCGATACTTGGGATTTTAGCAGTATCGTCGTACATTTAAGGGATTAATTTTAGCGTTGTTTGGATAGCATATTTCCACACAAGGTATTCTAGACGCTGTAGCCGTACTACAGCGCCTAGAAGATACAGTGTGGATACCGGCTATTCCTATAATGCTTTAAAAAGGGCTAAAAACATGTATCCCATAAATCTCCAACAATGCTCGACGGCAATATGCTGATACGAACGCTATCTCGTAACTCTTTTCAATATAAACACTGTGTTTTCAAAAATTATAGAATGTTAAATGTCGGAAACTATAAATATAAGATATTTTGGTCTGTTATAAGCTAATTTAGTTAAGGAATGTCGTGAAATAGGTTAAAGAGTCTCTTTTAGAATGACTATCGTTTTTAAATCACTACGATGGCGCTACGATCGACCTATTGTTATTCAGCATCGTTGTACATTTATGGGATTCAATTTTTTAGCACTATTTTGTGGCCGTTTTCCACACTGTATCTTCTAGGCGCTGTAGCCGTACTTTCGGCAAAAACTTGAAATAAGCATGCCTCCTGTGCATATATCACCACTGTTATGTATAAAGGTTCTCTGTTATGGTTTTATTCTGAGTGCTCTTTGTTAAATTTCTATATTTGTGCTTGTTTGTTTTATTGGACACATATATCAGACTTGTGTGCTTGACAACAAGTCCCGCTTATAAGTCATCGTCGATATACAGGGATGAGATAGCACAATGAAATTTACAGCACAGAGAATTTTTACATCCGGGAGCTCCACAAAGAGTGTGCAATAGAGCCAGCGGGAGTCGAACCCGACAAGCCTTCTACGCTTTAAAGCGATTAGCAGCGTGGTGTCTTAACCACTCGGCCGCGAAGTCCCCCTATATTTGTGTTTTAGAGAAAGCAATACAGAAAAGTACTGTTGCTATGGAAACAACAACTTCTTTAATATCGAAATGTATAGCAAAGGAGTTCAGAATCAGTGCCTTAAATAGTTTCGAATATGTATTGTTGTTATGACAATCAATACCCTTCCTGGATGTGGAAATGCAAAATTGTGTTCAACATAATGGAGGATATTCCATCTACATTTTGATCACGTGGTCAAGGTAAAAACTTCTATCGTAAAGAAGGGAAGGCTCCGTAGACGTGTAATGTAAATCCCCGCTAGCCAATGAAACGGTTCATGAGGCAAAGTAGTAGCATCTTCCCTTCTTATCAGTTAGAAGTTCCTTGGGTAAATTACCGGTGTCACGTGACTTTTTTCAGCCTCGAATCCATATTTGGAATATCCTCCCTTGGGCGCAATCTAGATAGATTTTGGCTGTTAGAGAAACGAGATTCATCAATCAGAAGCTAACATTTTTGCGAACTTTTCGCTGTTTGCAGAAATGCAGGCTATTGATTGGTGAATCTCGCTTCGCTAACAGAGAAAAATCTATCTGAATCCTAGCCTGGATTTCTACAAACATTGCACTTCATCCATGGCACTAAAAAAATGACTCAAAACTTTCATGACATAGGCCGGGATCCAGAAACAGCAAATATTCTCAAACATGCAGGCTTCTGATTGGTCAAACTCATTTCGCTAACAGCGAAAAATCTATCTGAATCCCAGCCATAGTTTTCTTCGATGAAATCAATGCAAAAGGATAATATAAAAGAAAAGTATAAGATTTCTAAAATGTTTTGGCGGGTTTATCGCTATTTGGCATAATTTGTAAACTTTAGAATTAATAAAGAATTTTTCGCTAATTAAGAATAGAAAATTTATGTTTTTGAAGCTGAATTTTATAAAAGCACATAGATTGAGTAAATATCTGTCCAAAAATTCAATCCTTACTTTTTTCTGTCCATTATTTTAGTCTCTACCTCGATTGAAACATAAGGTGTGACGAAGAAAAGAAATCTGTCATTTTCAGTATCTCGACTTTATTTTAAAAAATCTGTGTCTCTGTTTATAATTAATTTATGAGCATGCATTTGATCTCAAATTGAAGATCTTCTTGGTTAGGCCCTTCTGGTTTTGGTTTTATTTTTCTGCGATGATTGATTCTTTTGATATGGGAAATTTTACGCTGCCATCTTTGGTCGATTTAACATGGAGGTGTTGTCTTCAGTATAATAAGCAGTTACGGTGTCTTGCCGTTATTCTTGGCGTTTGTTTGTTTGGCGGGGTTAGCATTTTTTTTAGCTTGGCTTGGCAGAACGACCGTCCTGCTTGATACTGTTTGAATGTCAGACTTGCTGAAACAAACACGTCCAAGTATTTAATTGTTTTTAGTGGATTTGGTAGGCGCTCATTTCTGTATATCCCATTTTCCCCTCACGACTTAGGGCATCGAGTATTATTTTATCTCAACAGATATTTTCCTTAATATCAACATGTTATTGCTATAGTATATATCTATATATTTATTATTATGACTTTATTTATGTTTCAGCATTTAGTAATAATAATAATAGTAAATGTTTCCTTCATTATCGTTAAATCGTTGATATTTGTTTTATTTCAAACATATATTTCACTCCTTAAATTTAAACTAATTTCTGATAAAACATTCTAAGAAGTTTTTGTATTTGTTTCATCCTGTTGTGTTACTACATATCAAAACTACGTAAAATAACTACATTTGTTAGCTTTTAGTAAGTAACATATTCATTAAATTTAATAAACCCTAACTTATGTTATTTGGATAGTCACTTTAAATTTTATTAGCGTAAAAGTATTTTTTCCCCAAAATTCACTGCCGAAAGGGATATACTACATAGTCGCAAATTTGCACGCTCTTCAAACCACTGTTTCTGATCAGAAAATGTTGCTCTTTTTAATATTAAGTTTTTAATAGCTAAATCAGAAATACCTCTTCAAAAATAGTGGAAGAAAAAGACATAAAATTTGGAAATTATACATAATGATGTTTACAAGAACATTTTGTTTGGAAATTATACATAATGATGTTTACAAGAACATGTTGTTTGGAAAAAAAAAATAATTTTGAGAACATTTCTTAATTTTAATAAGCTTATCCTTTAGAACCTCAAATTTCTCGATGATACCATAAAAAAATAATACAACAGACTCAACAGTGCTGTTTCGGATCATATAAATTTTTACGTCATCAGGTAAAGACAACGCATAGTTAAAGGCAACCGCTCTAGACGAAGTAAACAGTACAAGACGAAGAGGAAGAAGGAATATTCCTATTGAGAGGAAAGAAGAAAGAGGAAATGAATAGAGTTCAAGATAAGATACGAATAAGGAAAATAGAACGTTGAAGAGAAGTTAATTTTAAAGTAACATTTAATAAAACTAATAATTTAAGCTATAAAATAGCAGAAATAAAATTTGAATAGAATAACATAAAACAAATTACAAGATAAATAAATATAAAAAGTGGGAGTTGGAGATCAATATTAAACAAGAAAGTATAATTATAAGAGCACTATCTAAACTTTCAATATAAACGAAAGAACGGGGCACCATTAACAAGATTTTATGTTACTTTTTTTCTAGATTTTAATGTACATTTCCGTGTTTAATATTTCAGTGATGGAATGATCTATTAAAAAATAAAAAATTCTTAATTTTTCTTTTATGAGAGTACAATATTATAAATAGTGCTCTTTTCTATTTTTTCTTATTTTTATCTATTAGTATCGGTTTTTCTTTCTTTCATTTTGTTTTACATTTCTGATTATTGTATTTAACAACAGAAAAATTAAATAAACTAAAACATTCTCGTAGTCAACGTAAGCATCTAATAATAGGTACTGGTTAAAAATGAAATTTCCCACGATTTTATTTTGCAGCAAATTAAATGTAGTTCGAATTTAAACAGAAATAGAGCAAATATATTTTCGGACACTTGAATTTTATAGAAGTTTTGCAAAATTAATCAACTGGGTACTGAAAATTAGTCTACTTTATTAACATTTGTATTTATGCGTTTCAGATTTTTCTCTTATAAAAAGAAAATCTAATATTTCCTTCAACATATTGTTTAATCTAATAAATATTGCATTTCGCATAAGTATTAGAATGCATTATGTACACGTCGAGTTTCTATAAATTAGGCCTGATTTACAGCACGCTGTTTGTGTTACATCATCTGTACTCTCACATAAAGGACTCCACGACGCAGTTCCTAAATCTGGAAATGTCTAAAAATAAAATTAAAATTACATAAAGTGGTCGAAGGGGCCCCAAAGCAGAAGTATGCATAGAGTCTCCAAATTAATAAATAGGTATCCGATAGTAAAAATATGTTAAAAAAGCAGGCACTATTATTTATCTTATTGTCGCCCTATTCTGCACAAACTATTTTTACTAACTACCTAACTATTTTTAAGCTCCATACGAGAAGTGCACTGATATCATTTATTATTACAACTTATTTTATTAGTACTGTTTATTTGTTTTATTTTAAAGAATATGCTTCTGGGAAGGTTTTTAGTCATGCTTGGTCAAAAAATGTTTTACCATATACATTTAAATCTATACCGATTCTCATCAGGCATTACTGTACCAAAATATGGGGAGCTCGTGTATGTCTGTTTCTGCAATATTTAATTTTTGGAAAAAAATCATAATACAGTTTTAAAGAAACTCTTTAATTCTATCTTTAAAAATACACTTATTATTGTTTTACGGAAAAACATGTCAATTGCATTTGCATTTTATAAGCAAATAATAAAATAAAACATCTCATTAAAAACGCAATTCCCATACATGCATCTGTATCTCTTTAGATTTCTCCAAATTCATTTTTAAAATTTCTGTATCCTTTTAAGACGTTCTGAAAATTTATAAAAATCATATAATACCTTCTCGTTGACATGTCAGACATTTCATATTGCTCACTATTTTTCTGGAAAAAGGTTCTCACCTCCCCTGAGGCATCATCTGTTCGGAATGACTTTTTCTTCGTTTTTCTTTCTGACCCAGACTGTTAGCTGTACCTTTTTCCCCCTTTTCTCATACTCGTTCCCTTAATATATGGCGCCATCTATTGTCGATTGTTGCATGGGTCATATCATTACATACTCCTTTTTCTATTTTATCCCTTAATATAATAATTTCAATGACCTCCCCTAATTAATGAAATCTGAAGACTGTCATAGTTAACAATATTTTCGATCGATATTGTATTAGGAATGCTGTTACAATGTTGTTAGACATGATTGGAAATAATAATTCAATAATTTTACCTCTCATTAAAAAAAACGAAATTTGTTTCATGATTTTCAATTAATTGATAATTTGTTATTTCCTTACAAATTTGATGTTTTTTTAAAAAAAACGAATCTATTTATTGAAGGTTAATAGCCATATGTTTGATCAAAATCTTTTGTGCATGTAGAAGAGGGGAGTGGACAGAATAAATAAAGGATGCATCCTCCCACTAAATATATAAATTAATTTTTTATTGTTAAAAAAAGATTCAGCAAAGAAAGTTCCTTTATCCTGAACACACCCAAATATCATAATTTTAGACCCTTGTCACAAAAAATATTTTTGGACTTAATCTCAGATTATCACTTTTTTTACAAATACCGTGATTGAGAAGTGTTTGAATAATAATGTTTAGTAATAACTACGTATTACTAAATGCACGCATGTAAATGAAATACTGAGAATCACTGACTTGAAGTTTAATAACAATTAAAATTTCTTTATACAAAATTAATTTGGCAGGCTCAAATATGTTGTTAACCCCTTGAAGGGCACTGGTATATTATGTATACCACTTAATTTTAACTCCTAAATGCCACATTGACACCAGAATTTAGTAATTAAATTTTCCCTTGTATAACGTACGCGAAGAAAAGCTTTTACTTACTTTCATATAAACTTGTTCATAAATCCCGGTGTCATTCAATAATTTTAACATTATAGCAACAGAAGTACTTTTCCCCTGATGGGGTTAAATGAACATGAAATAATGCTGCACGAACTTGAAAACATACGTATGCCGAAAAATGTATTTCTATAGATAAAATAGTGATAAAATTAAAAAATCCGTTTGAAATTTTAAAATATAAGTAAAAAAAAGAAGCGTAAATATTTGAGGCGCATTATGAAAACTTAAAACTTTAAATGTTCAGGAAAATTATAAATATACTTATGATGCCACTGATAATTTTAAATTACTGAAGTTGTGCAATGTATCTGGAAATTTTAAATTTCTTATTGCTTTAAGATGCTTTACAATATAATTCAATTGGAACATCAGAAATTTTTGGGCCCCTCAAATCCGTGGACGCTGAAAAAAAGCTCCGCATGCTTTGCCGAAATTGATCCTTAACCCTTATTTCAATGACCAAAATTTGCCCTTGTATCCAATGACCGGGGTACTCGGGTACCTGCTGCGATTTTAACATACGCGAGCTATAAAACACATCTATTTAATATAGTGTAACTGCCTCGCCTTTGGAGAAGGAATTTGACGCATTTTTGAAATAGTAATTACTTCAGGTGTTACCGATTCAAACACAGATCACACATTAGGAATATGGAAAACAAACTCGCATCCTTTATATCGATCAAGTATGAGTGTAAACCGATTTTGGAATATTCTTAGATTTATTCTGGTTGACAACCAGAACACGCGAGTCCATCTTCAAAATGATAAAGATGCAGCAATTCGTGATTTATAGAATATGCTAAATCATAACGTATTGAAAAAAATACAAACCGACGAAAAACTTACGGTTGGTGAGCAGTTATTTCCATATCAAAGAAGAACAAGATTCGCACAATATTTTCGTTCTAAAGCGGCTAAATATGGGACCAAAATATGGTAGATATGTGAAGCAAAAAATTATTATCCTTTCAATAACCAACTATGCACCTGAAAACAGGTACAGACCGTGAAATAAACCAAGGTGAAAGAGATGTGAAAGCCTTGTCTGCTCTATTCAAGGATTCTGGAGCAAACATCACCATGGACAGCTTTTCTTCTTCTGTTTTTGTGGCCAAGCATTTGTTATACTGAAAGCTCACAATGATTGGCACTTTGAAAAGTAACAAACCTTATATCCCCTAAGAAATGAAGACATGTAAATCGCTCATGTTTTATCCACAGAATTTGGATTTCATGATGACGTAAGTATTTGTTCGTATGTTCCAAAAAGAAACAAAGCTGTCATTCTAATATCTTTGCATCATAATAAAACCATCAGGGACCAAAAGACAAACCCGCAATGATTCAGTTTATAATGAAACGAAATATGGAATGGATATTATGGATAAATTAGGCAACAAATAGGTGTACAGCCGCATGGACACTTGAATTATTTTTCAATATTGTTCGTATAGCAGCACTTCCTGCTTACATTATACATACTGCCAATAATGATATCGTTAGCCATAAAACAGACAATCGTCGCCTGTTTTTGCGGGAATCAGGTGCGACCTTGAGCCTTCCAGCAATTCAAGATCAATCGCAAAATATACAGGCTGTATGACATTTTTCGACCAAATCGGAAATTTAAAGTATACTGAAAAAAAAATCTTTACCCGTATTTGAATGTGCCACACTTTCAGAAACCAGCCCAAAGAGCAGTGATGGAACAGTGTAGCAGCAGAGAATGAATTAGTATTCAGTTAGCAGCGCAAAATTTTGTTAGTATTCTTAAACTAATTTCAGGACAGAATTTCTGATATTTTTCAAGCCGAAGAATACTATTAAATTTTAGTGGTGACAATTTCCCAATCGCTGCGCCACTGTTCCACCACTGAAAGAGCTTAAAACGGAATGAAACAGGAAGGATAAAAGTAGTTGGTTTCAGATGTGCTTGTTAGAGCCACAAAAAGTTTCAGAAAACCAGAAAATTATTTAAACAATGTGGAAAACCAGTACGTGATGTTCATTCGTAAATCTTTTGCTATTTTAAAGCTTGTCTACAAAATTTCACGTAAATGAAATATTTTTTACCTTAAAAAATATATTTAACTCTTGTTTTCAAATTAATTTCAAGTCTTAATAATGTAAATCTAAATAATCTGTCAATTTCTGTATTTTTCCTCCGAAAATTTACATGCGTACCCAAGTATCCTGGTCATTAATGAAAGACAAAAAAATTTAATGCCCCAAAATAGTAATAAAAAAAATTCCTAAATTTAAATTGATTATACTAATGCACAGTGAATACTACAAATAATGGAAATCTAAATTAATTTGAGTTTCTTTTCATATTAACCCCTGAAGCAAGATGAAAAGAGAAAAAAGGTACCCGGTCCCGGGTACGCAGTCATTTACAAAATGGTTAAATACAAACATTTCGACGAAAAATATATATTTATTCCAGATTGTTCCATTGAATATTAATTTATTGTCAAACAAGACCGTAACCAGAATCAAAATTTTTTGGGGAAAGGTTGGTTGTTGGTTGTATTTATGACGGCCAATTATCAGCACGAGGGATATAGGCCCTAAGGGGGAATGCCCTCCGTAGGGGTCTTCCTAGGGGAATCTAACCCGTATTTGCACTTGGAAAACCAAGGTTTGAAGAAAACCACGAAAACTCTGAACGTTTAGGCCAACGGGCGCGATTGGGATGGAACCCAGCACCTCCCGTCTACCAGCTTCGAGAGCAGAATCTCTCGGCCACTAGTGGGGCCTGTGGCGAAAGGAAGGGGTGCAACTTTATAGATTTTAAGCTTCAACATATCTCCTTTAAGTGGGAATATATGAAAAACTTATTAACACTTTTCAATTTATTTCGCCGTGAGATAGGGATGGACTTGATGGGATCGTCCACGTGACTACGGCGTTATTGATAAACATGATTTAGATATACAACACAATGCTTTTTGCAAGGATGAGAACATTATCGAAATTTAAGTCATCAGCTAAATTGCGACCCCCCCCCCCTCCTCTCCGAAATGAAATCCTGTGTTTGTCACTCGATAGAAGAAATTTGATAGTAATTTCATTTTCAAACGTTTTCAATTAGTAGGAAGTCATCGGTTTGAGTGCAGACACAAATTTCTCCATTAAATAAGCCGAATTCCTTCCGGAATTTCTAGTGGCAAACGACTTTCAAGCAAAAAAATTAAATATCCTTACCGTAGACATATACAATTCTTTAAAGATTTACGACATTCCGAATTCCAGCTTTCTCGCAATTCTTCTTTTAAAAACAATATGGAATATGCCTTTGTTTCATAATTATTTTTTCTTCACAATGACAACTCGACTAATAAAAATTAAGTTAAACTAATTTTAATTGGCAAGCCGTTCAACATGACTTTATGCTTGTTGCTAAGTGTGTTGATGCTCGTATATATTCAAGATATCTTACAAAAATGTATTACTGGAAATAATTCATCACCCACTACGAACTAGGCCACAAATCACCGTATGAAAATATACCTGATATCAATTGATTGGTAACAACGGCTACGAAACACTGCCATACTTGAATTTTTCTTGGGGAATCGTCTCTATATACAAAATGAAACAAACTTAAAAAAATTAATTACTAACATCTGATTTTGAAATCATAACTGGATTCTTCGGTAAAACGAATGAAGAAACCGTACCAGGATCGAGAGCTCCCTAATCGGTGGTTAGACATTGGGTGAAGCCAGCCAGAAGTAACGGCAAACCCCAGCAAATAAAAGCCCTCATCAACGAAAGGACGGTAAAATACCCAGGGAGCAGCCTAGGAACAAACCACCATACGCCAATGTCTAAGGGTGTTCTACTACATGAATTGCCATCAAGCATATGACGCAATTATAGACTATGCAGCCGTAACCATTAGTCATACTGTAAAGTAGAGACCGCTTTCAGGGAGGACTGCGAGAAGTTTACACGAATTATCGTTACACACAAGAGAAAACGCTGAAAACTCCTGTGCGGTCTGATCCACAGCGTCTGAAGCACTCCACGACGATGGCTTCAGACTACTCGTGTAGCAACCGACGAATTTTATTATATTTATTCATTATTATCCGAGACATTAATTTAAAACTAACTGCCGTGGAATGCTAACTAACGAAGTTCCTACGCTTAGCTTGCCAGTTTGATGATGACTTCCATGTCTATTAGGTGGAAAACGTGGAACTTTAATCAGAAAGTAAGAAAAATGATCCGTTTTCTCTACCACTTTAATTTATGATTGCGAGAGGTTCGAATGACTTTTTAAAAAATGACACCTAAAGTATTCATGGAACCTTCATAGTTTTGACAGTACCTTTCACTAGAAAAAATATTCACAAAAATTATTTTCTGACGATCGTTTATTCAAATTTTTTCTTATGTTCCGTTTTGTCTACCGAAATCGTCAGCGTTCGTGACCAGATGCACATAAAAAATGATACGATCACGCGAGAATAAACGACGCCTTTCTGGTTCTAACGGTATCCTTCATTTAAAAATATATTAATATTTACTTTTCAAAACAGTAGTTTCTAAAAGTCGTTTTTCTAGCAGTTTTGTGCATACACCATGCGTGCTAGACGAGTTTTCTTTCTCCGACAATTAAATCATGGGGGTATCACTAATTCTTAATTCTAATATACGCTTTAATTAATTAAACAATTTTTTTAATAAATAAGGCGAACAATTTAGTTCTGAAAAAATTGTATTTCACCAATGTTTTTAGTTTATTGTGTTAAAAAAAGAAAAAGAATGAAAGAAAGAAAGATAACGTTAAGGGTTTAAAGTGAAATAAAAGATTGTACGTTGACAATTTATTAACAACGTAGCAACGTTCTGTATTCGATTTAAAGATCTCAGGTGTTATAGCGGTGATAGAAGATATTGATAACCAATAAGGCAGAGAGAGAAAATACCTAAATGTATTTTTCTTTCAGGTTATATGCTATCGTCTACAGCTTTATAAATAAGAGTTAAATACGTGATCTTTTGTTACATTTATTTAAAAAAAAAGAAGCACATCTCTGTTCAAATGGAAATAAAATACCCAGAACAGCAGGATAAATGACTGAATGAATTCCCTGATAAGTATTTTTAGTGTTTCTCGAAGAATGTTTTTATTTAGAGTGTGGTTTTTAAAAGTAAAATAAATGTTTAAGCATGGCACTTAGATTCTCTTGAAATAGTATTCCATAATAATATGAAACTGCCGTGTTATAGAATATGTGCTCGAAGTAAACAGATAAATAAGGATATTTCCTTGACTGAAGAAGAAACTAAAAACCAATAACTATGTATTAGTCTCATATTTTTCAGCTTATTGCAGAGAGGATCATCTAACTTTGAATTTTAAAGAGTATGGATAAGAAAACAGCATTAGTCAGCGCCGAAAGATCGTATTTCAGAAAACTTAACAGAATAAAACTTTAATAAAATATAATGCTTCTTGAGTTTTCATTATTATTTAAACATAACTAAAAATCATTTTTGAGAATAATAAAAATAATCAATCTTTGTATAAAATTATAAGTCAATCATAAGTAAGAGAAAATAGTAAATTGGTCATGATTTTACTACAGTAGAATCCCATTTTTACATTTTTCAATGGAGGTAACAATTAAAGTGCAAATTACGGAAAATTACAGTAGAACCCTTCATTTACAACGAAGAGGCAAATTTCCATCAGGATTTTGTAAAACAAATATTATTAAAGACTAAATATTCTGCGTATAAATGAGGAGAAAATATTTATACAAACATACTTTAGGAATTTTGTCCCTGCACAATCGGGCATTGTGTACACATTTCGAGGGAAGTAAAGAAAAAGTGTACGTTTCAGGAAAATTTTAATTTCGGGAATGTAAAATCGGTGTTATACTGTATTTTAGATCTTATTAAAAAGGGAAAAATGTCTGTTTTAGACATCTTTCTAATTTTCTTATCTTATTACTGAAGAAAATTTAAGATGAATTAGATCTTTTATTTCATTTTACTGTGATTAATATATAGAAAAGTTAAAAATTAAAAGAATAAATAAATAGTAGAGCATGTAGGTATTATTGAAGTAGAAAAATAATTTATGAAAGGAGCTACTGAAATAAAATTAAACTTTAGATTATTAGATAATACCAAGAAAACATGTCATTAAATGAGTTCATTATAAAAAAAGAAAGACTATGAAATGTCGCAGCATATCATAACCATACATAAAATGACACTTCTCAAAGCCATCTATAGTTTAATCGACAACCAGACTGGTTAACGAGATGGCATAGTAAAATGATCTATCTAAAAATATTTTAATTAAAACATTCGTCTATAGGGTTCTAAAATTGAGCTTTCCTATTCTAAAAAGATTGATGCAATTAATAAATGTGAACCTCGAAAAGAAAAAACCGATTTTATTCTGCAATTTCAAGGTTGAAAATAGGCATTGCTTCATCAAAAACGTTTTAAAATCCAAGCTTCATTGACTTGGGGTATGGAATAATCATTAGATTGTATCTGTGATGGAACAGTGGCGCAGCAATTGGCCAATTGTCACCACCAAATTTTAATAGTATTCTTTGAGAAAATTCGTCCAGATTAAACAACTTAAATTCAGGCCAGAGCAGAGTAAACGCAGTCATTACCAGCTTATTAATTGTTGAAGACACGTCAAATTTTTTATACTTCTATTTAAAATCATAAAAGCATACATCATTACTTCGATGTCGAAAAACTTAAATCATTAAATATTTAAAAACAAGGTAACTAAGACAGACATATTCTCTAATAGTAACAACATGTTACTTAAACAGTTTAAACTTACATAATATTTTAAAAAGAAAAACCGAGCCGCCTCTTATATCACAACCACACAATATATACATTTAGTTAAACCATTACGTCACATCACACATTTATCGAAAAATTTGCATAAATCAAAATGCTGGAAATAACAAGTAACAGAAGAAAAATTTCCCGCATTCAGCCGTACGCGAAGACAGCGTAGAATGCGAAGTGGCTGATTAAAAGAGCTGGAAAACCGGCAATGTGTCGATGCAAACGATTTTTGCTCATAGCTCGGGATGAGGTATTGGCAGGAGGATTAAAAAAACGTTAAGACACTCTTAACTTGCGAAAAACGCGCATGCCTGCCTGTCATTGCCCCCCCCCCCGTAGTTACGAGCATACACAGTTTAGAATCACTTTCAACTAACCTTTAAACTGCAAACTTTTAGATTTTTTAAGGAGATGCATCTTCATATTCCTGAATAAAATTTAACTTTCATACATACAAAATAGTTTAAAGAATCAAATGCATTATACATAATTACAATTGCAACAATAAAAGAAATCAGTGGCGTGGCGTCCGGTCATCGCTGGATGCGGCGATGACCAAGCAATATTTTAAAACTCTTAATAAGCTTTTAAAACTCTACTATCCAGTTTTAGCAGAACATTTGGAGTTCATGTATAAGTGAAGGTAAGATTTAAAGTTTCTTTTTTGAACATTCAACCATTGAATTTTAGAGTTAATAATTTTTCACCACAAACTTAAATAATTGCGATGACCACCGAAAATTTTCACGCCACGCCACTGAAAGAAATATCTAACCTGAACATACTTTTTCCTCAACCAGGTAACCTTTCACTTAATACATATTTCGCAAAGTTGAAAGAATAAATATTTCGCAAAGTTGTTTTTTACGCTGGGATATGCTGGTTTGCAAATGAAAAAACGTTTGTTTTAATAGCCGTAAAGCTTTTTCTTCCATTTCTCGATAATAAAGTTAAACGACCATTTTTATATGAAAAAGACATTTCCCTGCTGTCAAGGGCTAAACCTGAGATTAAATTACGTCTAAGTTTAGGTGTGTACATGGCATTTTTAAGTTTCAAATTTTGACGCTTTCCCTTATCATAAAAACGCATATCTACAATTCCGATGCCTAAAACTGGACATTTATTGTCCCCTTAGAAACAGATATGTCAGTCCACCTAACTGTTTTCTATGCAGAGAAAAGCTCCCGATCTTTACAAAAATGTGTGTAAGCAGCAGTATCAAAAAGCCACTCCTGTCCTTTGACAGAGCTTTGATTCGCTTCAAATATATCTGTGGCAAAACTACTATTTGGGCAAGTGCCCCCTTCCCTTCTTTTTTCTCGTTGCAGGGTTTTATATTAGAATTTGGTGCAATGTGATCCCTCTTTTTGCAATTGCTACAAACAACATCGCGTTTCAAGAGAGTAGACCTATTCTTACTGCTACTTCTTCTATACTGTTTTATATTTTTGCCTCTAGGTTTTTCTAATTTGGAGTTAAATGCAACATTTGTTTTATCTAGATTGTATTGTTTCAAGAAGCTTTCTTCTAAAAGTAGTTCTTTTAACCTTTAACTGATGTTACCGGTCTCACAGACCGGTGTTTTTTTTCAATTTCCATAGTTTAACTTGCAAATTTCAGTTTATCTACAAACACTACTGAAATTTTCTTTCGTTTGTAACTTTAGTACTAACACCAGAGACTTTTGAATAGGTGAATATTAATTATAACACTCCTGTACAAAAACTTTAGTACAAAAACAACATCCTATGAGTTAATCGCGGCTTTTATTCATCTCTCAATTTAGCGGTCTCACAGACCACTTCACACTAATGGGATATTTCTGTGACATCAGTTAAAGGTTAATATGGGACCAAATTTAAAATCAGTGCCAGTATAACGATAAATATTAAGAACAATACTAGAAAATTGGTTAGATAAAAAACGAATAAGTAGGAACGCCTACTAAAGATCCTCTATTGGATGTCCTTGTTCCTGCAATTGATTAATAATTGTACGTAATCTAGCTGCAAACAAACCAATCCCTTCCCTCTCTTCATGCCTGGCAGCGAAAAATTTATCCAAGAGGGAGATTACTGAAGCTCTAGTTTTAGGGCGATAGTTATCTGAAGGATATCCCATGCTGTCTTAGCATCAGTCGTTTCTGCTAGTAGTGGTCTAATATCTGAAGATACATTTAAATATATAGAACTAAATGCCCTATCACAGCATGGATTATAGTCACGCTTTTCCTTTTATTTTACACTATCATCAGGGAGATTACTGATTTTTCCGTACCATCAATAAATCCCCAGCAACCACGGTCCATAAGGAGGACTTTCATGCCCGCGGAACATGTTGCGTAGTTGTCTGGTGTTAAAAATTCAATCTCATCAATTATAATATATATATATAAACTAGATTAATTACCGAGAGAAATATATATATATATATAAAATATATTAAAAGACATTCAAGAAAGTAAAAAGTAACAAAAATTCTTAGTTATTACGTTCACTCTCATATGGCAAAAACCATATGCACTTAAAGTTAAAAAACGTAGTCCTTAAAAGTCCCACATACAATCTACAGAAGTGAAACTCTTATTCTAATTCAGATCATAAGTAGGAGAAAAAATTCCTTTCGGTTACCGAAGTGGAAGCACAACGAGTTGTTACCCAGAAATAGTCCATAAAGACGTTAACTATAAGGAAGTCGTCAGCAGCAGGGACTACTCATATAAAACAGGAGTCACCCCACTAAACTGGAACATGAAGTTTATTCGATATTACAGCTGATATAATTACTGCTCTGGTCCATAACCGGTGAGAAAATTCGTCGAGGTTAAACAACTTAATATCAGGCCAGAGCAGAGTAAACGCAGTGTAGGCAGTCATTACCAGCTTATTAAGTATTGAAGAAACATCGAACGTTTTATACTTTTATTTAAAATCATAAAAGCAGACATCATTACTTCGATGTCGCAGAAATTAAATCATTAAATATTTAAAAACAAGGTAATTAAGACAGACATACTCTCTATTAGTAAGAACATGTTGCTTAAACGGCTTAAACTTACATAATCTTTTTAAAAGAAAACCTGAGCCGCCTCTTATATCACAACCACACAATATATACATTTAGTTAAACCATTACGTCACACCACACATTTGCCGAAAATTTTCAATAAAGCAAGATGCTGGAAATAATCAGTAACAGAAGAAAAACTCCCCGCATTCAGCCGTACGCAAAGATTGCGCATAATGCGAAGTGACTGGCTAAAAGAACTGGAAAACCAGCAATGTGTGGGTGCAAACGATTTTTGTTCGTAGCTCGGGATGAGGTATTGGCAGGAGGATTAAAAAAACGTAGACACTTTTAACTTGCTAAAAACGCGCATGCCTGCCTGTCATTCTTCGCGTTGAAAAATATGAGAAATTCTGTGCGGAATTAGTGAAAGAACACTTATTAAATTTTGTGGTGTCAATTAAATCTCTGTTGCTACACTGTTCCATCACTGTCGTATGTCAATCCTCTATCTTAATTAGTGTATTTATGTTCGTGAAAGAGAATAAACATGTATGAATTTAATTGCTTAACTTAACGTCAAATTCTCTATGTAATAATGTACAGTTTCATTGTGATTCCAAATAAATTCTAAAATTAACAAGATACTTTTCCTCCAAGCTTCTGAATAATCGTTTTTGTTGTAATTTTTTTTTCTCCTAAAATACATTTCTGAATTCAAAACTTGATTTTGCCTCAAGAAAATCACTATTTTTGGGATATGAGATATTTCTTCCTGGTGTAGACATAAATATCCTTATTGTCAGTAATTCTATACATAAAACATAAGAAACCATACATATCCACAATGTTTTTGAAGGAGTTTAGCGGGAATTTAAAAAAAATCGTGCTAGATTAAGGGATCTCAGGACTCTTAAATCTTTAAAATTTTTTAGATCTTAAATTCCCTACTTTTCTGAACATTTCGATATACTTGTTTCCTTGAAATTCCCACGAGAACAGAAGTTATGGCTTTTAGAATTATACCCGCTCAATAGCTGAAGCGACGTTTCCGAAACTTTGAAGTGATTTTTCTTCAAATGACTGTTTTGGGCATAACGCGCTAGATATCTGAAAAACTTCTGAATATTTTTTCATAAAATTTTCAAAACATATATTTCATGTTATTCTGTATAAACTGAACCTAAAATTTCCTTTTTATTGTCCAAAAAAATATTTTTAAGGTGATTATACCGTTGAAATTTTCAAAATTTTGTATTAGCTAAATGCAACATTGTATTAAAAATATAAAAATGTTTTAAATGCAAATTTATTTAGGTTCTGGGTAATTATTACAATCTAAAGTATAAGTAAGCGCCGAAATTTTCATTATCGCTGCAAAATTTATTTTGTAATCCTGCGCGTAATCTGTTATGCCGATTTTCTGCTCGTCAAATGTTTGACAGTTTGGAGCTCCCTGTAAATGCTAATTCTGCGTCTTGCAATTTTTTAAATACATGAAATGAAACAACATAGTTACATATTTAATTCCAATTAAAATTGTGTCTTAAAATCAAATATATTTTTAAATATTAAATGTTGAAAACGGTCTTTTTTTTCGTTTTTTTCCAATTTTAAGAGTCGTAAGACCCCTTAACGGAATTTTGTAGCGTATGCAAACCCTTGCTTCCTCCCAGAAGAAACATCCTATGTTTAACCCTTTGAGGGGCAAAGTACTTTGGTTGCGAAAATGGTAAAATGATTGATTGACACCAGGATTTATAAGAAAATTTATACGTAAGCAACTAAAAGCGTTTCTTCGAGTATATAGTATAAATATAAATTTAATTTTAAAATCCTGGTGTCAATGTGGTATTTAGGTATTAAAATTTGGTGGTATATATAATATACCGGTGCCTTTCAAGTGGTTAAATATACATTTACGCAGACTGCATCAGGTTTAAACTAACGAAGCAATTGATGCCGCGTATTATGGCCAAAAGTACAGTCACATCACGAGTTATTGTGAAAAGAAAGGGATGTCATGGATTAACCCTTTCCGGCATGGTGGGTTAAATTCTCTCCCACTTAATTTTAATCCCCAAATACCACAACGGCAGCAATATTCTAAAATGAATTTTTATTTTTTAGATCGTACGTGAAAAAAGTTTTTACATGTTTTCAAATAAACTTGTTCGAAATTCTCGGTGTCATTCAATTATGTAAAAATTTTTGCAAGAAAAGTACTTTGATCCTGAAAGGGTTAAACAAGCTAGCAGTGAAATCGAAGTCAGAATGAAAAAATTATAGATATTAAGGAATATAAATAAATGCACTGATTTAATCAAAAATTAAATTACTTACAGATCAGCCTTGATTGTATAAATAAACAGCAATGAAAGGAAAACATTTTAAATATATTTAGGAAAAATAAATTTAAAAAAATTCAATATATTTAAGTATATTGGATAAAATAAATTTATTTAGCAAGGCTCTCACTGGTCCGTTTTTTGAATACAAGCATTTCCGAAGAAAATTTTTCTTTGTAGGTTTTTACAATATTTGCAGTAGAAATCGAGGGTAAGTTGTTACAATATTTGCAGTAGAAATCGAGGGTAAGTTGTTACAAAATTTGCAAGGGAAATCTAAAAAGAAAATTTTACACTGAAAAAATATTTAAAGAAATTAACCTAGTGTAGGATCTAGTTTATGTAAATATTATCGGTCATGATATATATTAAACATAAATAAATGCGATTTATATATAGATATATATATACTTAAATCTGTTACATAAAATTTTATCATTGTACATCTTGGGAAGATATTGCAATAATTTAAATTTCAGTATATTTTTGAGACAGATGACAAAATTGACACCCAAAATTTGCCGTTTAAGAGATTGTTAAATTTCCGGGGAACTGAATATATAAAAATTATAACATCCTTAAACATTTTTAAATATGTGGAAGCCAAAACTATGGGTAGCTAGAAACGCATACCGATCTACAAAACTGAGTTTTCTCATCTCATTCGTGTTAAGAAAAAGCGCCATCTGATAGATTTAAAAGGTCAGGCTGTTGTCAAAAATAACGTAATTTACAAAATTTAGATTTTTTTCTACCTCATTATAGGCCATTTAAAAAGCTTGCAGTGATGTTTGACAACAAACATTAAATCATGGGATCAAATTCGTACGAAATAATATTTTAAGAAGAAAAGAGGTGTAATTTATACAAATAGGATGTTTTCTTTAGTATATGGTGTGATTTTACATAAAAATAAAACCATCATATTTGCACCAGTTTTTAAGGTTTGCAGGGATGTGAAATTCTAGGAGGTAGATTTGAATCTGGAGCGATAATTGAAATGTTCTGAAAAAAAAATCGGGAGTGCATTTATCCAAAAGTCCACATTTTTTTCTAAGCAGAATGAAAAGCTTAAAATAGACCAAAGATATGTGTGACCATGGGATAAAATTGCTATAATTTCTTTCTTCTGATAAAAACTATTTCCACTGACTGTGCGATTTCTATGTTTTTGAAATTATCTCCAACCATTCAAATTGCCCTAATTTAAAATAGTGCAAATTTGGTGGCTTTTGTTTAGAAAAGTAGCAGAGAATCTTTGGAAATAGGTAAAAATATACAGGGTGGCCGCTAATGTGCTGTCTACCACTATTAACTTCAGAAAGGTGAAAGCTATAGTCATATACGAAAACGTTGTCTAGACATGGTAAAGTGACTACGAGCTACGCAAGGAGACCGCTTTCACCTTCAACACTAGTAATAAATTGCAGAATTTGCTTTCCTATCTGGAATACAGTATGAGAAAATGTCAGATACAAAGTTGTGGAGCATACCCAATTTGGTATGAAAAAATGTATTAAATGTAAAAATAACTTTATTAAAAGCCCTGAGATGTCATATTTTATATTGTATGAATAACCAGGGAAAATTGCATGCAGAAGTGTGGCATTATAAGAAGGATGGGCATTTACTAATAACACTAACATATGTAATTTTGGTACAATTTATTTGAATTAGAAAATCAAGTTAAGTTTGCTGAATGTGCCAAATATTGGCTGCGTGCGTTTCGATTGTGGACACATTCATTGAGCATACTTAACTTGCTTTTCTTATTTAAATGAACAGTACATTGATTACATGCAATAGCATTGCCTACTTAATATGCATAACGGCCTGTTCATTTCACCAAAAACCGCTGAAAATGTTTAGCAGGGTTTAACCACGTGCTTTAGCACAAACCCTGACCAAAGTAGCGTTGAATAACCTGATATCTATTTTGTTCACATGGTCAGAGTTTTGATTCAGGGTATGCACGATTGGTCAGAATTTACGTGGGTAAGGAATCAGCGTCCTTTGTCGATTGACTTCATACATTAAACGCAAATGAGCTTGCATTATAGACATCGTATGCCTCGGTGCTAGTTTTATTGGTGAACATACATCTGCCTTATAATGCCGCACATTTGTATGCTATTTGTGTCGTATTTAAGCTGGTGATAGGATATAAATGATTGAAACTTTAAGGCTTCTAATAGTTTTTCTTTTATATTTACATGAAATAAACATTTATTTTTAATAAAGCATTCTCTCCATCTATAAGTATTGAAAGTACTACTAAGTATTAAAAGTAATTTTTTTTGCATTATTTAAATGAATAACAATAAAGTTTCACTCATCTCCAAATTGTATACAGCATAATGCAATTAATTCGAATTATAAGTAACGTTTAGAAAAAGAAAACACAGTTATAAAATGAAACTTCTACACTCTGGCATAAAAAGGATTGGAGTAATGTTTTCGATTGTCTCTAATATCCTTTAAAAAACTTTAGCTTTCAGTAATTCGTTTAAAAATTTTTATGTATATTAAAGCTATTCGCGATTAGCTAACACAATTTCTATTATTTATTGTTTAGTTTTACTTAATTAGGAAGATGTAAAAACATCCAATTACTACATAACTTTTTTCAAATGCACCTCTTGGTTTAATTGGAACCGCTGAAAATTTTACTTTTCATAATGTGCCTTAGATTCCCTCCCATTTTTTCTTTTTTACATTTTATTTCAAGTTTTTACATTTTTGTTACATTGGCATAATTATTATTAACTAACTTTTATTTTCAATTTTTAGTTTCCTAACTTCCACTTTTTTCCATCCCATTAAAGTATGCAATATTCAAAAATGATTTTTATTTTTCTTTTAAATAAGTACTTGCTTCTTTTTTTGTTGCATATTGAAGAGAAAATTTCTCGCATGCAAAAGTTTTATAGGTAATATTTTCTAAAGCGTTACAAAGTATGTGAGATTTTAATTATCAAGAGTTACTTAATTGATTTTTTTTTCAAAGTTCTGAGGCAATAACAGAATGCAAACTATTTTAAAAATGTTTTTGATTTTCGCAAAACTTTTTTCCCCAGAAAATGTTTTTGAAATAATTGAAATGAAATGCTGTTTTCCATTTTAAAAAGTTTTTTCTCTTTCTAGAATAAGAACTCAAAGACAATTTAATTTACGCAGTTATCAAGAGAAAAGCAAATAAGGGATTGGAAAAAGCTCAACACGCACGTTTAAAAAAGGCAGTTTTAGAAAATATATTTTCATATATGGGATGTGATATTCGGTATATTACTTTGGTGAAATCTAATTTCAAGTCTCTGTGTTTTAAATTATATTCTTTTTCGTATATTCTTTCAATTAAGCATTGCATTTCTTAATTTTAACTCACACATATATGCTGATATGTAAAAGAGAGCGTGTAATATTGAATGAAAAAAAAAAAAAAAACATTAAAAATAGTGAATTAAAAGCTATGGTATAATCCTTTTTTACACTTGTTGTATTTCCTTGAAAGTTGTTATTGTTGCTCAGACACTTTAAATTAGTACTAACACTATCAATATTTTAATTGCCGAAAAAAATGTTGTGAGCTTGTTCAAATTACAAAGTTAAACTGTTGTTCCAACATTTGAGAAATTCGCAATAAACGCGTTAAACGTTATACTCAACAAATAATTCTTTCAAATAAAATATTTTCATAATTTGAAGATTGAAAATTTCTTGAAATTGAAAATAATATTATCAAAGAAAATTCATGTTTAACTAAATTACACATAAATACAATATTAAATATTACTTAAATCATAGATATATTTTGTTTATAATGAATATAACGAAAGATCTCTTAATTAAATTTGTTGTTAGTGTGCTTTAAATTATCAACATATAAATACAATATTGGCGTTTATAGACATGATGATAATTAATAATGAGTATTTTTATTATGTTACAATGAACTTAAATTTTTAAGCAAAGTGAAAAACAATTACAGATACAGGATTTCTAGAAAAATAGTATGTGACAGTTACCTAGAAACTTTAATGGTTTTAATTTCATTTTCTCGTAAACTTAAGTAAGTTTTCTACGTACCGATATTTAAATGTCATTTGGTTAGAAAATCTTACTGGCATCACGTTTTTCGAATTAAATTGGATAAAATTATCATTTGTTTCATACTACGATTATATTGGTCAGGTAAAAATTTAAGCACTTGCTAATAATTTTAATTTAAGTGCAGAAAGGTTTTGATTTCGGAGAAAAGATCGTATGTACGAAAATCAAACGTAGCTTCTTAAAAACAAAGCTTTCCTAGAAGAAAAGACATTGTTTTGTGAAGTTCTGTTTTATATCCCAAATCTGATTTTATTTTGAAATATTTACAATAACATGCTGTTCAATTTTTTGCTCTTAGAATTTACCTAATATTATATAATCACAGAATTTATAGTTAAACAAAAAATACGAAAGCTAGTAAAAATATTTGAAATTCTCCATAGCACAGTAAAAATTTGAAAAATAACATAATATGAATAACTTATTTTCTTTCAAAATAAATTACATTAAATATATATTTTGCAATACTGATATAGTATGGAATAAATTATGTAAATTTTCTGTTTAAAAGTACCGCGTGTTTAAAAAATCCGGGAAAGAACATACCTTAAAAATAATTCAAAATCTCGATGATAGAGAGCACTGCTGAAAAGAAAACAATAAGAAATTATAATTGTGATTTATTAGATTTTTTTCAGCGTTATTTACAGATGCAAGTGCTTACTGTGTTCCACCATCGTGCTGCGTATAGTCATGGGATTATGCCTGATACAGGCTAAAATAGCATATGATCGGTAATTGTTAGTACCTCCTGTCGTAAGGCGTTTATCATTGCAAGTAAAAATTGAGGATATATAAACACGTGTTTATCGATGGTCTTGCAAACAGAAACCTTACGGTATATTTTGGCACAATCCTAATAATACAATTGTTTAAGATACCGGGTGCCATAAAAATGACTGATGGATTTTAAAATTCGATAACTTGCAAACGGTGACAGATATTAAAAAAATCTTGCAGGACTGTTATGTAAGATACTAGGAGTTTTTATGAAGCGATTCTCAGTTTTAGTTACAAATAACGTCGATAGATGGCGCTGCAAGCAATAATCGCTAAATCAAGGCTCGATTTTTCGGCCTGTCTCTTCTTCAAAGCGAAAAAAGGAGATAAAATGCATCGAATGGATCACAAAATACCAAAAATCGGATCTGGACTGAGTGCCTATTGCTCTCAGCGCCATCTATTGTTTGAAATTCGAACTAAAATCAAATCAAGAATTACAGTAAATCGCCTGACATCATACATAACCCTCTTGCGAGAATTTTTTAAATATCTGTCGCCATTTGCAAGTTATTGAATTTTAAAATCCATCAGTCATTTTTGGGACACCCGGTATATACATATTACACTTTCATGAATTACCTGGAAGAGCCCCCCCCCTCCCCTATTGTCGAGATTTGAAACTTTTTTTTTTCTTGCCATACAAAATCACTCATCACGTATTAATCTACAAAAAGTAAACTTTTTAACACTTCCCAAGAAAGTTGAAAAGTGTTTATGCATTCGATTTGTCTGTCCGCGCTCTAATTCCCGTAATTGTATTCGGATTTTCATGCAATTGATAAACCTTATTTAGGGTCACCAAAGCATGTTTGGTATTATATATGAAGTATGTAGGATTAACAGTTCATTTACAGGGGTACTCAAAAGAATTCCATTACATTATGGTATATGGGGAAAAATCGTTTGCAGAGTAGTTTAATGACATTACGCTATTTCAAATGTATTGAAACTGATATAAATCACTGAATTTCACTACGATCACGTTAGACCAGTGCATTCGTAGCTTTTTTTATTCATTTACAGGGACACACAAGAGAAATCGGTTACAGTACTGTCTTTGTGTAATAGTTGCTGGAGTTTACTTTTTAAAATTCGGTATGGGCTTTTAATTTTAACTAATCTTTTGCATGTCACTCGTTATATATAAATTCTATACCCCATATACAGGGCTGCACAAAAGTATTCACGTACCATTCTCCTTATTAGAGGAAATTTCTGAATGCAATTTTCAACTGAAGCTTATATATTTCTTAAGTGAACTAAATATTGGCATGCATGTAGTTAATAAATACGAGTCTAATATCATATGGAGGGCTGCTCAAGAAATTCGGATAATTTTCCGATTGTAGATAGGATTAGCTGAAATTGGGTTTTGAAACGTGTTATGCGTTTCCATATGGTTGAATTAGGCGTAATATTTTAACAAACGGTGAATTTTTGTTACATTATTTGGAAAGTGTTTCATAATCTATGATGGACGCATGATTTTTCTTTCTTGTTTTAATCAGCTTTTGCTTTAGCTCTGGATTTTTGAAACACACAGTGTATTATCCGAAATAGAACTTAACGTTTAAAAATCGTTCAGTTATATTGGTTTAATTTAGTTTTTAAAACGTTTTTCAAAGACATGCAAGACATTAACTCCTTAACCCGTTTAGGGGAGATGGGATACATTATATACCACCTAATTTTAATCAAGATTTGCACCAGAATCATTTAATTAAATTTTACGTTGGTGGAAAAAAACGTGAAAAAAAGCCTTTCCTTATTTTGAAATAACATTTTTCGGAAATTCAGCGTGAATTCAGCATTACAGAAACACAATTACTTGCTCCCGATACGTTCACGGGCAGTCATTTTTGACCAAATTTTTTCGCGCCCGTGCTGCGTACGGTCTGAACTTGTCGTGACTTTTACTAATGTAATTTCTTGTTTGATTTTGTCACTTCTAGGATTATTTTAAATGCTTAATCGCTAAATAGATGGCGGCACTGAATTGTCACTTGATTTTAACATCGGAACCCAGCAAACACATACCTTTCGGCACACGATCGGACCGCAACCGGCAGTGTCGGCTAAGTGTCGGCATGGGCACAGTGATTTCGGTGAAGAGTTGGCAGCATGTCAGCAACTGAAACATAAGAATCTGCTTTTTCGACTGCCGGTTACCGTAATCGGTCCACTTACGGTTATATATCGGCAAGCGACTTACACCGGCAAGTGACGCAGGACCGATATGTGATATCTGATAGTGGCCCGATTAGGTTTTCCAACATCGGTCCGAATTTGGAATTTTTAGTGTTAGCCGACATTTTTTTTTTCTTTTTCTTAATTTTCTTTGAAATTGAGTTTTGATAAGATATGTATATTTCGTGTATTTCATATGAAATTCTAACAGTGATTAAAAAAAAAAAAAAAAAAAAAAAAAAAAAAAAAAAAAAAAAAAAAAAAAGCTCTTATATAAATATATTTTTAAAAGCTGTTATTGAATTCATCTTAAAAAGGTTTACAATTATTTGAATCATCAAAAGAGTTTCTTAAATCGCCTCTTAAAATTATCGTTATAAAGTTAATCGTAGAAAAAAAAATTTCATAAATTAATTATTTTCTAACTATATATTCATTTTAAAAGCAACAGCTATGTTTCTTATTTTATTTAAAAATCAAATTATTAAAAAAGTGCTTAAAATTACTTTACAAGCTATAAAAATATATAAAAACTACCCAACTAAGCATTAAAATTTAAAAGAAAAATTCAGAAATCTCCCACTTCTAAAAAATTATTTACCAAAAAAAAAAAAAAAGAAAGAAAAAAAAAGATAAATTAATATTTCTATTTTATTTGATGATTAAAAAATGTTGATAAGTAAAATAATCATTTTTGCTACTTAATCACTAAAAATACATTCTACATTAAATCATCAAATGATAAGAAATGAACTCTTATTCTAATTAAAAGTGATTAATTACCAACTTCTTTTTTTATTAAAATTAGCTTTTCTATATTACAAATATATATTTCCTGAATTAACGCTTTTAATTATTTATAATTCCTAAAGAGAAAATTTTATTAAGAGAAAAACCTCTAAAGTCCCTTATTTTATTTAATAAGCATTCTTAAATTTATAAGAAAGATTCAGAAATATCCCCATTTAAAAATTATCTTCCAAAAGAAACAAAAAATGTAAATTAATATTTTTATTTTATTTTTAAATTAAAAATATTGATAAATAACAAATTAATATTGCAACATACTCATTAAATATATGTTCTACTTTAAATCATCAAAACGACATAAAATGAATTCTTATTCTAATTAAAAGTTAATTATTACTAACTTTTTATTTATTAAAATACATTTTTCCATGTTAAAAAAATATATTTTATTAATTAACGCAACGCATGTAATGACATTATAATCCCAATAAGAAAATTTGATTAACTGAACAAGACCTCTAAAAATATTTTTTTAATACTTAATTATTCTTAAATTTATATCTATTCTTTATTATTCTTAATTATATCTATATCTTAATTGAACTTAAAATTATTCTTAAATTCGTTTGCTTTAACGAATTCGCTAAGATATTTATTTCATTCATTTAAATATTAAATTAACTTTTAAATAAACGCGCGTAAGACAATTTTAAATAAATAAATAAATAAATAATAAAATAAAAACAGTTTAAAATTCTAATTTTCCCATCTAACTTTAATGGCAAACCATTACGTATCGACAAGACTTCCCCTTATTACCTCCTACAATCCTCCTCTGATCAAGTCTGAGTGGTCAAGTGGTTAAGGACTTTACTTCCTGTCCTTGGGTACCCTGGATCAAAACCACCCTCAGCCAGCGCCCAAACACGTTCCTCTCAAATATGCATTCCGCGATGTCTCATAGATGGCGCCATCAAAACAGTTTTTTTTTTCAATTGATGCTGGTGTCGGGCTGCGACCGTGTTTTGCTGATGCTGGACCGGCTGTGCGCCTATCTGTCGGGCGTCACTCGCCCGGCGTGTCGAAAAAGATACGGAACCGGTACGGCAGCCGGCATCGTGCCGATACCGTCGGTAATGGCAAAGCGGCTGTCGGCCGATTGTTTACCGATAGCTCTGTGTTTGCTGGGAATGTTTAATTTTAATAATTTGTGGGAGTATAAATATGGTTGTGAATAAAACAAAATCGACACTTTTTGAACGAATTTATGAAAAATTAAACAACGATTAAGTGGTTAAAGGGAATTTTAATTTATCTTTCAGTGATCTAATAAAACTTCAGCCCACATCATTAATTACCGTTATTTATAAGATATTAGTTCCTTTATAGTCTTAGTATTTTATTTAATTCATTTTTAGAAAAATATTTGAGATATTTTACTCATTTCTATGATATATATTGCATAGTACAATTTCTTTTTTTCATCCGTAATTATCAGATTTCTTTTATGTTTATAAGAGTGTTATTCAAAGAAAAAAATGAAGGATAATGCTATTAAAAATAGAATGACGGATATTGCACCAAGTTTTTGCTGCTATGTGAAGCAATTTTTAAATACATACTACTTTTTAATGCTATTTTATTTATTGATTTTTTATGTTTGTATTTCAAGAAACAAAGCTTTATTTATTTCTCTAAGTTCAGATGGCAAGTTTAAATTTAAGGTTTTAAAATTACTGAAAATTTTCCTACCATTTACTTCTTAGTTTGTTCCTCGATGTTGTGTATATTTCATTGCATAAAAGAAAATACGAGGGAAAGTCAGTAAGTAGGTCACAAACTGATATGAGAGGTCGGAAATTTGTAGTAAATTGTTTTCGAATATGCCAATAGGGGGCAGCATAATCCAACAATAAGATGTTAATTTCGAATTTATGAGACAGCAGTTGTCAGTTGTACAAGATGATCAGGGTCGTTCAGATGGAGGAAAGAGATAGATGGAGATGCAGTATTCCGTAAAGACGGTTTATACTATGATGCGTGTTATCGCTCAAATTTAAATGCAGTTATTCTTCCAAACAAAACAAATACGTGGAATAGGGACCGAATTTTTTGACATCTCCGTGCATTTTTTTTTCTCTAAATGAAAATAATCTGCTTATATTTAAGTATTCTAAAGTAGCATTTCATTGTATTATGAATTAAAAACTGTATTACTAGAAGTTCTCCCCCCTTTCTTTTTCGAAAGCACGTGATGGTGTATGGGACGAACGCAGCAGATTTTAGGGTTACATTTTTGGCGTCACATACAGCCACCACACTTCTCTATTCTTTCTCTTTACTCTATGGTCGTTCAAAAGTTGTTGAAGAAGAGCGAAGTGGTCGTCCAGTTGAGATTGCGACAAAAGAATCAGTGCGGAAGGTTGAGGAAATGGTAACTATGCTATCTATTGTTGTTCGCATGTCAACTCTAACCATTTCAAATAAGGTGTTGCTATCCAACGTACTAATTATTCATAAATTAAAAGATGTAAAAATACATATGAATCACATAAATCTCTACGTTTCAGTTTAATCTTTAAAACCTTCGTCAGGAGAAAAAATTTCTAAAATATAAATCGAGAAAAACACTTTAAAGCTACATCTTAAATTCAAATTCTAAACGGTAAACAGTCTAACGGCCAACTTCTTAAATCCTAAAAAACAGATCAGTGGCGCCATCTTGTATCCAAAGTATAAAGAAGGGTTGAAAACAACATGGAAAATTTCACTGACCTTTCAATATAGAAAGCCAGATTTCAGGAATGTGAAAGGAAACATTATCACTACAAACTTCTTGGTTCCTTAAACGAATTTCTAAAGATTCACGAATAATAGCATTGAACGGAACAACTTGCTTGGAAATAACTTTAGCATGGTCACAAAGTCCATGAAAATGAAAAAAGTCCTGTGTGGAAGCTTCTTGAGAGAGCTGTTGAAATTTACGAAACTTCAAATCATTTTTGTGTTCTTTCAATCTTCCAAAAAATCGACGTTTATTTGAACCTATTTAGTTTTACCTATATAGGAAGAGATTGTCAGCTCTGTAAATTTAAGTGGTTTGGTTTGGTTTGGTTTGTGTTTATGACGGCCAATTATCAACACGTGGGATATAGGCCCTGGGGGGGAGTGCCCTTCGTGGGGGTCTTTCTAAAGGAACCTAACCCGTATTTACGCACTAAATTTAAATGGAATTTCATACACCCCAGAGGAAGATGAGAAAGTAATTGGATCTATTTTTTTACTCATAAAATTAAATAAAGTCATAGAATTAGAGGCTACAAGTTGTAAGTTGTATTACATGAATAACTTTTTTAATTTTTCAAATAAAATAGGAACATATGGAATATTTCGGTAAACTTGATTTAATTTGGGAAAAGGGTAGGGATTAACGGAAACTTTATATTTATCAATCAATTTATAGATAAGACTTGAAGTTTAGACAATGTTATACCTGTCACTGTAGCTGCCCCATGGAATTATAAGATAGCAGCATTTAGGTCAGCGTGCCTTTCTTGTTTGTTCCGAAGAATGTTTGGATGAGAAACTCAATTTCATCTTTAAAATTGGTTTATGTTTTGATTGTAATTCAAGTCTTATTTATAAACTGATTGATAAATATAAAGTTTCCGTTAATCCCCCCCCCTCCCCCAAATTAAATCAAGTTTACCGAAAGATTCCATATGTTCCATCTTATTTAAAAAGTTAAAAAAAGTTATTCATGAAATACAACATACAACTTTTAGACTAATTCTATGACTTTATTTAATTTTATGAGTAAAAAAATAGATCCAATTCCTTTTCCATCTTTCTCTGGGGTGTATGAAATTCCATTTAAATTTACAGATGAGACAATCTCTTCCTATATAGGTATGACCAAACGTCGATTTTTTGAAATATTGAAAGAACACAAAAATGATTTGAAGTCTCGTAAATTTTCTACAGCACTCTCAAGAAGTTTCCACAAAGGACTTATTTCATATATATACTTTGACCATGCTAAAGTTATTTCCAAGCAAGTTGCTCCGTTCAATGCTATTATTCGTGAATCTTTAGAAATTCGTTTCAGGAACCAAGAAGTTTGTAATGATAGTGTTTCCTTTCACATTCCTGAAATCTGGATTTCTGTATTGAAAGGTCAGTGAAATTTTTCCTGTTGTTTTCAACCCTTCTTTCTTCTTTGGATACAAGATGGTGCCACTGAGCTGTTTTTTAGGATTTAAGAAGTTGGCGTTAGACTGTTTACCGTTTATAATTTGAATTTAAGATGTAGCATTTAAAGTGTTTTTGTCGATTTATATTTTAGAAAATTTTCCTCCTGACGAAGGTTTTAAAGATTAAACCGAAACGTAGAGATTTATGTTATTCATGATTTTTTTACATCTTTAAATTTGTGAATAATTAGTACGTTGGATGGCAACACCTTATTTGTTTTGTATCGATATTACAACGTAAATTCCTTAATTATTATTTTAACCATTTCCTCGATCTTCCGCACACTGAATAGCGTTAATACAAAAAAGGGCTAGTTCGCAGCTATGCATTTTTATGAAAAAATAAATTAATATTTATATACTGACGAATGGACAATGATTTTCGTTTTCCTATAAAAGGTGCATATCTTAAACTATATTCGATTACTTCCGCATAACAATCTTTTGTGGTGAGTTCCTTAAAGTCAGATTATATTAAAAATTTTACACCATTATCGGAAAGATTCGATGCTTTTATAGAAAAGGGGGAACATTGCAAAATCGCTAACGTGTTTTTTATACTCGCAACAGGAGACAAAAAACCTCAAACAAACAAGAAAGCTGATGCTCGTTGGGTGAAAACAGAATATATTCTTTTCAGGCTAGATATCTAAATTTAAAATAAAGCAAACAACAATTAAAAATTATCCTACTCTCTTAAAAGAAAATCGAACTGAAAGCAAATTCATTGTTCAATTTCTTGAGTGGCGCCGTATCAATAGGTCGCCGACATAAATTTGCAAATATCACTAGAATAGTACAATACGATTTCTGTTTTCCCTTCATTCTGATCAAAATAGCCTTAAAATGTTTGAAATAGAATGTAATACGCAATTTTGAAGGAGGAATTTTTTTCTATACATGAATAAATTAAATTTTGAATATAAGACAGATAGATCTCGGGTCAGTCGAAGTCCAAAAACGGATATAAAAATTGAACCCCCCTCCCCCTCCCCTATGTGTGCGACACATTACGTCACGCATAAGTGTTGAGATAAAGAAGAATGCAAAAACTTGGAGATAAGAAGGATAGGAAAGGATAATTTAGCTTCGGTTTTTCGAAAGCGCTATTGCACTGGGCTCAGGAGCCCTGTACTTAAGAGCTCTGGTTAATTCCGACGGATATTTAAATATTTACTGAAAACAGAGAAAAACCGGAGCCGGGTTCCGGCGCAAATTAAGCCCTTCCTAATACGTAGCGTGTATAAAAATCTGTATGTAACACACATGGCTCTACAGAAGAATCCAAGTATTTTCTCGCCTTTTGATAAAAATTTCTGAAGGTGACTTTAACCCTATTATGCGTTTTGTAACGAAGCTTAATTTTAACATACTATGTAGAATATACATAAATTTATAGATCAAATACAGATATGCACAAAAGAATTAAAGTACCATTCCGGCTATGGACGGTAATTGCTGAATTCTGATTTTCAAATATGTTATGCGTTTTCTACAATGGTTAATGAGGTATGTCTTTTTTAACTTAATGAGCAACGAAGTATTGTTAAAGTATTCTAGGAGTATTGGAAAGTATTTCATAATTTATGCTTGATGCATGATTTTTCTTTCTTGTTTCGTGCGGGACCGAACATATGGATAAATCGTAATTGAATTAACCAGCTCCAAGATACAAAGGAATTCTTTTTAATAAAACCTCCATTTCCAGCGAGGACAGAGATCTATTATCACGATGAAAAAAATATTTAAAGTCTTTACAGATGAACTTTGGAAAAACGCAGAACCTCAGAATATGGGCACTTGATATTAAAGATTTTTCGTTAAAATTAAGCCTTTTGACTCTTCCCAGTCATGGGAGAATAACCATAAGTCAGGATTTTAAAAGGCCATACAGATGAAAATTTCAAGAACGTGACTCTCAAAATATGCTCGTAGATTACCATGGAAATTTTCAATTTGTCCCCTGCGGCTTTTAAAGTGTGTGTGTTGAGGTGGGGGGGGGGGGGAGATAAACATGCTCCGTTTATGTGTTCACCGTTGGCGTTCTTTTCAAAGAAATAAAGGTAATCCAGAACCAAACTTCCTAAGGTCCGAGAAAGGAACCATGATATCATTTACAAAAGTTTTAACCGATGCGTTCTTAATGTAGTCTAAATATTCGTCGTCGTATATGTATACATTTAATCTTACCGTTAAAGAAATTTCAGATTTCAGATTACAGCAACTAAAATACACATTTCATCAAATCAGAGATTATTTAAGATGTTCAGCAGCTTTAGCGTGGTGACGCAACATGAATTGTACCATTTTCTACAATGAATTGTACCAGAATAACCATTTTCTAAAATGCTACAATTAAAAAAAAAATTCTCAATTTTGCTACAAATATCATGTACGCAGTCTGAAGTAATATACTATTCTGAACCCATTATATACTCAATAAAACTGAAACAATGCTTTTCCTTAAGTTCAATAACTCCATCCTTAACATTTCTGTTATTAAAATAGTTTTTCTCTTCTCTGAAGTCCAAAAGGAAACGGTAATATATAACCAATGATACTCATTTTTTTTTTTTTTACTCCACTGTGGTTTTTACTACATAACTTGCTTCTTTAGTAGAAAACTAGAATTTAGAGAAAAATAAACTAATGTACAGATATTTATTTCTAAAATATTTCCTTCAGAGTTTCAAGCCCTAAAATTGTATCCAGATCGTAGTCATACTGTTTGGCATGACAAGTTGATCGCAAAAGATTATTAAAATTTTGTTCATGTCTCAAAAGCAGATACGAACTTGCTATTTTTCTCGAACTGTTTTTAATATCTTACGGGTACAGAATTTAAAACAGTACGGAAATATCATTCTGATTCATATTGATTCATATTGATTAAATAACATAAAGTAACTTAATGACAATAAAATTTATAATGCCTAAAGTTGTCAAACACTTTCCATTCTATGATAAGCATTTAACTTATTTTCCTGCAACGAGATCTCTATGTAATAAATGTTCAGTTTATAGAATATATTGGCTTGTCTGAAAAGTCATGATACAAAGATGCTAAATATTTACGCTATTTGCTACCACTAAATCATTATAGTTTTATTTGATTCCAGAAATTTTACCATTAAATAAGATGAGGAATACTATAAAGATTTAGTAGTAGCAAATACGTGTACAATTTGGATCTATGCATCATAACTTTCCCGACAACCCAATAATTCACTAATAAATATTTCAAAAGAATCGATTACTAAATAATAATAATAAAAGTAGAATAGTAATATTAGTTTTTCTAAAAACATACTTTACCTAAAAAGATAACATATCGAAAGAAAAGCTTGAAATAATTTTCACTTTTAGTACGATAAGTTTCTTTTCTCTTTTGTGAGAAGTTGTTCTTTGAAACTTTTTATTAAGATTGATTTTCCTGTTTTCTTTGATAGATCTTGTTAATCCAACAAAGCAAGCTTTATTTTCAATTATTTCTTTGCTTAGAGCTTTCTTTTTATAGAAAGTTCTTAGAATTCAACTTAATTTTACAACTTGCAGTATAATTTAAGTTCAGGTAAATTGTAAGAGAGGTTTTGAAAGAAAAGGCATGATTTTTTTAAAAAATATATCAGTTTAATGATATTGATAATTTGCTAAACTTAGGTAAAGACTTTAATATATACATATACCGTGGTGGCCAAAATTGCTGACGTTTTTTGAAATTTTCACGTTTTATATATTTGTGTACTTATAGAATATATTAATTTTCACTTAAATACAAATGTTTATATATCAAATTCAAGGAAATGTAACATAGAATTTAATAAAAAAACAAAAGCAGAATTAAAATATCTGCAATACAAAAAAAAGTTACACTTTCTTTAGTCTAAAATAAATACAATATTAGTCATGAATGTTGAAGTGTATTGTAATAAAAGTTTCCTAGCCAATCACAATGACTGTTCTGAGAACCAGTCAAATATCTGTAACTAAACTGTAGTATGTTTTGATTTGTAAAAACTGTATTTTGCATTAATGAATTTTGCAGAAGAGTGAATACCAGTCTAACTAAATAAAATATTTTTTTTAAATATCCCTATTTCTTTCTTAAAGCAAATAATTTAAAACAATGTCATTATCAACAAGAAGTGATTGGACACCTATAAAAAGAAGCAGAACTGTTATATTGAGAGAAAATGGTCTCTATTAAGCTGAAATTGCAAGACAAGTTGGTGGATCTGTCACTTTATCTGGCGTACGAAAGTTGTTCTTACGTTATGAAGAAACTAAATCAGAGATAAATAAGACAAGATCAGGCCAAAAAATATGCAAAAGTGCTTCTGATTATAGAACGATAAAAAAAGATATGCCTCAAAGATAGAAGAATTTCATCAGATGCTGTTAGATGTGAAATGAATGCAATGGGTATTTCAGTTAGTTCAAGAACAATAAGGATAAGATTAGCAGGTGTTGGACTAAAAGGTGGAATTCCGAGGACAAAAACATTTTTAAATCTTCAGCAACGCAAGAAACGAGTTCAGTAGGCAAAATAACACATTAATTGGTCAAAAAATCAGTGGAAGCATATAATCTGGAGCGATGAGAGTAAAATATATCGCTCTTTGGTAGTGATGGGCGAAAATATGTGATACGTAGAGTGGGGGAAGAGCTGCATCCTGATTACATTGAAGCAACTACAAAGAACCCAACAAATGTCATGATTTGGGCCTTATTTCTGCAGATGATGTGGGCCGCATTCAAGTGATTGATAGCATTCTGAATGAAAAAAAAAATTACATTGAAACTGTTCTGGAACCAAAATTGATCCCTTCCATCAGGGATCTCTTACCCAATAAAGCACCATTTATCTTTCAGCAGGATTCAGCTCCATGCCATACGGCAAAAATATGCAAAGAATGATTTAAAAATAAAAACATACAATTATTAACCTGGCCAGGAAACAGCCCTGATCGGAATCTTATAGGAAATTTGTGGCGACGGTTGAAAATCCTTGTACAAAAAAAGCGTCTATCTAATAAAATGCAATTTGAAGCTATAATTGATTCTTGGTAATTAAAAAGGATGAACTGCAAACTCAATGAAAAGACGCTGTGAAGCTGTAATAAAAAACAAGGGTTATCCTACTAAATATTGAATGTGTGAGTATAAAATACAATGAAATCTAATATAGACCTTATTTTTTTGTAATAATATATATATATATATATGTTTTTTTTTGTTTTTTTTTTTTGTTTTTTTTTTTTTGTACTGCAGATATTTTAATTATGTTTTTTTTATTAAATTCTACATTAAATTTCCTTGAATTTGGTATATAAACATTTGTATTTAAGTGAAATTTATTATATTCTTCAAGCACACAAAATTATAAAACATGAAAATTTCAAAAAATGTCCTAAATTTTGGCCACTACTGTATATATGTATTGATATTGTATTTTATATACTGGGTTCGTTAAAGAATTAAAAATTAATTATTGAAAAATGGGATCCTATGATGGATTTCTATAATGGAATCAGAAAGGAATCGGACTTTTCTTTAACAAAAAGAAAAGGTTTTAGTTCCAAAAATCACCGCCAGAAGAGGAATGTCACGCAGTGTATGAAGTAGGTTTATAAAATTAAATCGGTGAATAAAATACCTAGATTTACGTGAATTTTTCATTCGTTATCGTCAGAACGCTATCATTACCAGATCAAGCACTGTTTATTATCCATGAACGATGACCAACGAAGGACGTACGATTCCAACAATCGAAGCAAAGCGTAAGGACTCCTGATCGGAAGAGGTCCCAATTCAACTTACAAGGAAAGTCTCCTTACCGGGAATACTCAGAATATTTTGTAACAAATAGTAATTAAACTACTTACACTATATGGCCAAAGGTGACCGGTCACTTGCAATTTTAGACGTTTTGTTAAATATCTAGAAAAATACATAAGGAATTAACCTGAAACTGCAGGTATGTATAAACAGTATAGTATAAGTCACATTTCCGCGAAGATTTTTTCTCAAAACCCCATAGGGGACCGTCAACAAATTGAAAAAAATGAATATCATTTGGATAACACTGTAAAAACTAATGTAGCAAAAGCGTTCAAACTCGAGATTATTTATAAGTGGCTTATTGTAATATACTGTGTTCATTTTTATGAGGATAGCATGTATACTCGTAGAGAAATTAAGTTTTTTACAAAAACAGTCCCAAATTTAACCATGCTTTTTGCTTATAAGTTGCAGAGTTCTTAGAGTATAAGTTGCAGAGTTGCTTGCAGAGTTCTTAATATAAAAAAAAGTTCTTTTCAGAAAATATGACAAACAGCATTGTACAAAACACCCTGCAATCAGAATGAAAAGTAATAAAAACTGGATGAAAAATGAACTGGTTTACTAAATAATGATTAATTTCGCATGCTCGAACGTAATCAAAATATAATTTACATAATTTGTTAGCTAAATGTATAGAGCACCTTTTGTGAAAGCCTAAAATCATAGTTTGAAAAGTCTGATAATAATCGTTCATAGAATAATCTCAAAATCCGTTATTCCCAAAAGGAAGCAAAAAGAAGATGGGCTGTATCCAAATACAGTAGTACGTGCAATATTGCGTATGATATAATGACACTAATCAATGGATATATGGATACAACCCCTCATCTTTTTGCTTCATTTTGGAAACAACGGGTTTTGAGCTTATTCTATAAGCGATAATTATCAGATTTTTCAAACTATGTTTTTGAGACTTTTACAAAAGTTACTCTATACATTTAGGTAACAAACTATGCACATTATATTTTGATTACATTCGCGCATGAGCAGTGAAATATTTATTTGTAAACCTGCTCATTTTTCATCCAATTTTTATTATTTTTTAGTTTTGATTGCAGAGTATTGTGTACAATGTTGTTCGTCATACTTTCTAAAAAGAAATTTTTTTTTTATGTTAATAGTCCAGGCAATAGGGGGTTTTACCAAGCAAAATTAATGAATGTTCTGAAAATTGGCTTACTTTATGTTTTTTTGAGTCGCTGAATCCGAATTTGTAACTTCCCACCAAAATTTCCCCCGGCAACCCCCCAAATTTTGGTAAAATGCAACCCCCCCCCCCCCCCACCAAAGAAAAAGGTTTTTATTAAAAAACTCAATTTTTTATTATTTTAGGGAAGAAGTATCGAGAAATTCAGAAAGTAGACAAAATATGCAACAAATTACATATATGACATTATGACTTAGGATGAAGGGAAGGGGGAATCTGCCTCGGAACATGCGCCGCGGTGCTGCGTGGACTAAGTTGCGCAATTCTGTTTAACCACTCACACGTTTACATTCGCCCTCCCACTCCCCTCCAAACTTTCTCTATAAGGTTTACTTTAAGTTTTTGGGGGCGCTGAATCCGAATTTTTAACTTACCCCGCAAATTCCCCCCCCCCCGAAACCCCCTAATATAGTTGTTTCTAAGTTAAATTTTTTATTGTTTTATGGAAAAACTATGTAGAAATTCAGAAAGTAGAGAAAATTTTAAACAAATAGGATATATGACATTACGACGTAGGATGAACGGGGAGGGAGAGGGCTGCCTCGGAACATACTCTGCGGCGCTGTGTGCACTAAGTTATGCACGTCCAGGCAATAGGGAATTTTGCCTGGCAAAATTAATGCTAGCTCTGAATTTTGGCTCACTTTATGTTTTTTGGGTCGCTGAATCTGAATTTGTAACTTCCCACCAAAATTCCCCCCGGCAAACCTGCAAAAAATTGATTTTTTGAAAAATTTTTGTTTTATAGAACAGCGCGCGGGGAATGTTCCGAGGCATTCCCCTATCTCCCCGTTTATCCTATATCATAATGTCATGTATCCTATTTGTTGCAAATTTTGTCTACTTTGTGACTTTCTACACTGTTTTCCACTAAAACAATAAAAAATTTAATTTAAAAATAGCTATTTTGGGGGTGTTTCGGGGGGAGGATTTTGGGGGTAAGTTAAAAATTCGGATTCAGCGACCCAAAAAACTTAAAGTAAACCTTATAGAGAAAGTTCGGAGGGGAGATGGGAGGGCGAATGTAAACGTGTGAGTGGTTAAGTGGAATTGCCCAACTTAGTCCACGCAGCACCGTGGCGCATGTTCGAGGCAGATCCCCCCTTCCCCTTCGTCCTAAGTCATAATGTCATATATCTAATTTGTTGCAAATTTTGTCTACTTTCTGAATTACTAGATACTTTTCCCCTAAAATAATAAAAAAATTGTAATAAAAACCTTTTTTTTGTGGGGGGGGGGGGCATTTTACCAAAATTTGGGGGGGGATTGCCGGGTGAAATTTTGGTGGGAAGTTACGAATTCGGATTCAGCGACCCAAAAATCATAAATTAAGCCAATTTCCAGAACTTCCATTAATTTTGCTAGGTAGAGCCCCTATACGGTCTCTATTGCCTGGATTATAAGAACTCGGCAAATTATAAGCAAAAAACTTGCCAAAATTTGGGACTGTTGTTGGAAAAAACCATAATGTCTCAACGAGTATACATGCTATTCTCATAAAAATGAACGCAGTATATTACAATAAGCCTCTTATTAATAATACCGAGTTTGAACGGTTTTGATACATTAGTTTTTACAGGTTTATCCAAAAGATATTCGTTCTTTTTCAATTTGTTGACGGTCCTCTGTGGGGATTAGAGAAAAAATCTTCGTGGAAATATGGGACCTATACTATACTGTTTACACACCTCTAGTTTCAGGTTAATTCCTTATGTATTTTTCTAGATATTAAACAAACGTCTAAAATCGCAAGTGACCAGTCACGTTTGGTCATATAGTGGATGTATGTAATAAAGCATCAGTCAAATTTAGCGGCGGAATTACAGTAGAAAGTCTGAAAAAATATAATACTTTCGAGTGTTTGGCGCGAACAGACGAAAGTGTCACGCGATTTGGCTAGTAGTACTTTTTCTCGCCAAAAGCAAACGATTTTAATGCACCTGAAAATTGTTTGTTAATTGAATAAATTATTGTTTGGTAATTTTAGAATGCGTGTAAATAATATTTAATTAATTTAAACTTAAACAATGAGAGAGTTTAATAAATACATTTTTTTGTATTACACATTTATGTTGCTTGTTATTTAATTTTATTACTTTAAAAAAGAATTCAAATATAAAAGAAGTATTTTCATATATTTAAGCGTATTCCAAAATAAAAGCAAGATTCATTTAGCAGTAATTCATTTCAATATATCAAAGAAGTTGTTGTTTCCATAGCGCAAAATTGAATCGACAATGCTCAATTGGACTTAATTTTGAGATTGAAACAATTAATTAATTTAATTAATTTAAATTTTGTTTTAATTCATAAAATTTGATAGTTAACTTTCATTATAAATATATATATATATATATATATGACAAAACTAAAGTTACTTACATTAAATTTATTTAAACAAGTTCAATATGAAACATTTTTATCATAAAGAGTATTTGACATAAAAAAGTATTTTTTGAAATTTTATTCCATCGCCAACCAATTAAATCGCCAAATATCGAAATTTTCCTTATTTTTTTTACGGACGCTCTATCGAGTTTCCGCCGAAATTTTTTATTAACATATATATCCCCATGAGTAGAACATTCTACATTTTTTCAGATTTTTTTGAGTATTCACGTATGTAGACCTTCCTTGTTAGTACATTATTTTAATATACTGATGATGTGATAATATTACTTGTTTTTCTCTTCATTTAGTTTTATTACCTACCCCATTTGCATGCATCACCATATCTGCAATGTATAAGCTTCATCTTTCTGGTAATTGTCGTTTGTTGCTATAAATTTAATATACTATTTTGAGTTATTAAAAAAAATAGCAAGAAAAAAATCGTTGAAATACTTGTCAATAAAGGCCGCTTCACGAATTAAATAAGATGTTTCTCTGTTAAACTACGTTATTTGGGTTTGTGTAAACGATGGCAAAAAATTATTCTTAAAGAATATTTTTTAATTAAACATGGAGCCTACCTGGGCTGATGCAGAAGATTTCGTAAGGAATTGCGTTCGTCAATGGCGTTAAAAAAAGACGGATATTGCGTATGCCAAGAATTTTTGCTAGTAATAAGGTAACTCAGCCACAAACCGCCAGTTGTACTCCTTGCATAATATAGGACTCTGATTTGCATAATTCCTGTAATTTGGTTGCTAAAGCGCCCTCAAAAAGAAAATACTTCAACGATTTTTTTTTTATTTTTATTTTTTTTTTTTTTTTTACTAACTAAAAAATTCTTCTTTCGTTAGAATCAGTTTCCCGTAAACAGCATTCCATTATACATGTAACTTATATATTTATGATTTTTTATTTGTTGTCGTTAGCAGATTTATGAGGCACACGATATATGGAATTGTTTTACAATTTTTATTTTCCTAAGAAATATAAATTTCATGCAAATATAATTTTTAACAATAGATATAAATGTCATACAAATATAATTTTTAACAACATATATAAGTTTCATACATGCAACAATAAAAGTCGGATTGGATGAACAGTTTCACATCCTCTATATATCCGATGTGTTTCACAGGAATATTAAGGATCTCATTTGGGTTTATTTTTTAAAAAGTTTTTGTTCTGAACATATTTTATATCAGAAAAAATTTAAGCATCAAAGGGGAAGCTATATTTTTTGGTTGAAAACATGAAAGAAAATTGCGTATGTAGAAGTGATAGTTTATTTTTGTGAAAATGTGCAAGGGGATTATTTATTGGAGTCTAGGATGTAATATCTTATTTTAAAATGTTTGTAAAACTGAATTTTTTTTTTCTATATCTGCTTATGCAAATATCATTTTTCATGTGAAAGTAAATTCCACAATATGAATGTTGTTTTTTAATTAAAAATTATAAATTTTCAGCCTACATAAATCATTACAGCTCTTCAAGTAATTGTTGTGTTTTTTTTATTCTGTTCGATTCAAGCATAAAAAATGTTTTTCATGAATCTGCTTCATGATTTAAAAAATAACATTCATAAAATATCGCTTTAAAAGCGGTGTTTTGCATCATAGGCATATATTTGTCGCAACTTTGTGAAGCAGTATTTGTGTTCCAAATGAGCTCTAAAAAGTACATAACTTATGCATTTTTTCTTAAATCATCATAGAGTTTGTGGTAATCAATATTTGAGGAAGCTAATGTTAATTCTTCACGGTAAAATTTAATTTATATGTTCCCAAAAAGATATAAAAAAGATTTTTTTGAGGAAAAGTTACGAAAGTCACGAATATGTATGATTTTCAGAGGTTTCCGATTGGTACGAATCCTACGGGGAAGGTTTCAAAATTTTGGGTGTAACGCCATAGCCTATCGAAACTGCATTTAAACTTTGGAAATCCTTCGGCTGAATCAAGATTTTTTTTCTTCTGAAATTGTCTAAAATATTTGTTTGTAACTATACTCTAAAGATAGTTTTTTTAATATCGTTTTTAAGAGTCTATTAGATAAAATATTCGACCATCCAGTTATTAAATATATTTTAAGGTTTTTTTAAAGTAGAAAAAAACTGTGAAAGAGCTGTTTCAAACTTCAGGCTAATTTAGCCCGAGTTTAACTAATTAGACGCAGATAACTTAGCCCATATAAAACCTAACTTTATGCCAAACTAAGATAGGATAATACACATATTTAAATCTAAATATGATGTCTAATCTATGGATAATGAGGAGCTATAATGTCAAGATTCAGTACACTGCAGCTGTGTGGAGAAATTTTACATATTTATGCCTGCTTGGTTGCATGCATTTTTATCGAATGATTCATACATGAAGAATAAAATAAAACTTTAGCTTATAGATAGCAATAAAAACATTATAATTATCCAGTAATAAAGAAAAGTATTTATGAAATTCAAATATTTACGAAATTTAATTTAAATGACTTAAAAAATTAAAAAAACTGGCATTGTACTAAAATAATTTTTTATTGAATGTAGTTTTGCGAATAATTAATTTGTAACTAGGCAATAATTTCAAATTTCATTTTAAAATAACAATTGGTAATATCAATTATTTCCTTATTGCGATATAAAAACCTTAGTTACTCAAAGAATTGCCTTTCATGAATTTTTAAATTTCTTGAAAAATATTTTTTATTGTTACGCAAATATATTTCATATGATGGATAAATTTGAACTTTATGCGATCTAAAACAACCATTAAAAATCTTATAATTCATACACACAAAGTATTCTTTTTTAAGAAAAAAATAATCTAAATGATGCTTATTTACTAAGATACGAAATATATCTCGTTGCAGTATAACATCATATTATTTTTATGATATGTATATTTTCTAGAGCAAACATTTTTGACCAGCTTAGAAAAAATTCGATTCTTTTAGTATGAGACTTGGCTCATTTAATCCTGGGACATCCTCTTCGGATAATCTAGGCCCTCAGACGCCTTCTTAGACAATGATTGATGTTGATAGTTGTTCTTTTCTCTTTATAAAAAGTGGTCTTCTGCCATGAATTATTTCGTGTTTTTATAGCAGTGACTTTCCCTTTTATCTATTGAAAAACGAGAAAATATCTTTCAAAAGAAGTTTCATTTGCGTGTCTGTTCCTGAATTGTTTGTTGTAAAAAAATGAATCGTATGTTGAATGCAGATTCAGTCACAAATCTCCAACTTTAATCGAGTTTAGGACAGTTAAAATTACTTCTATATATAAAATTGTAATGGAAAATGTACAGACCGTGCCAAAATATGATATAAACCATGATATGATATATGATAGAAGACTTTATTCGGAAATTTGTTTACAGAAATAATAAGAAAATTTCTGTTACGCCAAATCACGAGCTATTTTTATAGCATTTGAATTACTTTTTTTTGTTGTTGTTATTGTCAAATGGTAACTTTCCTTGTGTGTTTGGGTTTCATTTATGTCAATTTAAATAAAATTGTGCAAAGTATGTTGTGTGTTATGTTAAGTTTCAAACTTAAAATGTCTTTAACGATTAAACATTCTGAGCTAAATTGAAGACGATTTTTTTAACATGTTAGCTTTAGCTTTATACAAAGCTTTTCAAAAGAAGTTTTTATGAGAAATAAGTAACGCTATATTTGAAGTACGATTAATTCGCGTAGCTAAGCCTAATTATCGAAGTCGTTGTGGATGAATTAAAAAATCCTAATTTAGATAGTGAAAAATATACTGCCTGGAATATTCGTACCCGTGCTGTTTTAGACCAAAAGATATATTGCAATGCCATTGATCCCGGTTATGGTGAAGAAATGAAAGGCGAAGAAAGAATTGATAACGGGAAGGCTTTAAGATAGGCAATCTAAAATCCAGGAATATACGAAAGATGAGTTGGCTTTTTTAAATGGAAAGATGAAAAAAATGGATAAATAATCTTCTGTATAAGATAAAAGAAACTAAGTCGCAAAACCAGAAAATCGGTCCTCTTAGTGTGTATGAGCACTTACTGGAAATCACCTTTCACATCGTAGTACAAAAGAGTATATAAATAAACGCGCCAAGAAATATATAAAATGTTGTCTCTGAAGAATAGGTTTAAGTATTTCTGAAGGGAACTTTATGACAGATGTTAAAATAAAGAATATGAGCAGATCTCATCAGAATTTCCTTTTCTTAAAAATTTAGGATCTTGATCGGATGAAGATGAAGAAACTATTCAGCCAGCTAAAATAGAGGAAGGGAAAATGGAATAAGATAAAGTTGAAGAGTCTTCTAAAGAGAAAGCATATTCTAAAAAAGAAGAAAATGTAACATAATATGGGGATAATAAAAGAAATGAAGCTGGAAAAGAGATAAAAAAGAAATGTATTAGAAAAAAAAGATGAAAAAGATGAGAAGAACGAAGTGAAAAAGCGAAAACTTAAAGAACCTATATGTGTTGATGGTCATTTTTAGTCTCAGTGCACGGCTATTATTGCAAACTTTCCAATGTATTATATATTTTTTAATGCCCTTGTTGAAAGATCTAATTTAGATTGCAGTTATATAATGCATACTGAAGTTTTCAAGAAAGCAATGGAAGTAAGTAATGAGAATAAGAAATTATTTAGGCTTTAATCTATAACATTATTCATGTATTATTAAGGCAATTTTCGCAGAGTTCTTTTATTTCCGTTTATGTTTTCATACTAATTATGAAGAAAAATCACTTTAGCCATAAAATCAAAAGGAAGAGTGTTAAAATTAATTTGTTACGTAAAAAAAAATAATATTTTTGCAGCATCAACTTAATCACGTCATGTGTTTTTGTTGTTGTTATTGCCAAAGAGAAAGTTGATTTTGTGTTAGGCTTTTAACTCTGTTATCTCAAATAAATTACTTCAAAGTATATGGTACGTTTTATTACGTTCTTCTGACTTCAAATAGCATTACAAATTAAATATCCTGAGCTAAATTGAACGCGATTTTTAAAATAGAAAAACAAAATAGAATAGCAATGAAACTCGAAATAATGTCTTCTTTCGCAATACCAATGTTTTCGGCCCCTGTATGTTTACTTCTGCAAAAGCTAGTTGTACTTGGTAAAGGAAATAGGCGAATATTCAAAAACCAATCGAAGTATTTGATGTGATGTTAACACTATTATTATAAAAAGCATATTAATACCTCACTTGGCATACAATCAGTCCTCGTCACCTACTTTCAATGCAGTACGTCAGTATGCTTGCCAAAATACTTTAATGGGAAATACGGGTCCAGTCTTTCCATCAGTAAAACTTGTATGCTTCACTCTTACTACACACACCTGCGCTGGCTGTCAAATAAAATGCCCTTCATTGTTTGCGCCTGGTGTTGAAAAAACTTTTCGTAGAACCACACCATCATGGTTAATTATAAGACAAAATGTCTGCATTCGATAGCTTTTCAAGGAATCTCATGCTGTTTTCCCAACTTTGTTTCTCTTCTTACGAAACAGAAAAGTGTTCATATCTCATGAATTATTGTATTCGGGAGTATAGCTCCTATACACTTCTTGATTCTTGTTACAAGATATTTTTAACGATACCACACTCGTCAAATTCCAGAATTGGCACTTGGGGATGTTCCCTAGTTAGTCAGACTCATATTCCACGGTTGAAGTACTGCGAACATATGGCCCACTTTATATGCTCTATCCCGGATATTGCGGATAATTGTGAAACGCCACACAATGCACATATCATTTTGTTCACATGCTCATTCTCCTCAAAAAATTTCGTGAGAATTCTTGTCACCAGGTTCGGTAGCTTCCCATGTAAGTAAATATATATGCACTTACATGCTTGCTCAATTTACAATTTCCTAGTTTTGAAATGAGCAGAGTACGAAAAAGGTATATTGAAAATATAAATGTAAATAATCTATTTCTTTCATATAAAAGCTGAGATAGTCTATATTTTCTTATTCAAATAAAAAGTTTCTATATCAGCATTTTTAAGAAAGTAAAAAAATATCAGACTTAAATTTTCTAGATATCTAAGAAAAGACAAGTGTATCCGCTTTAGATACAAAAAATTTCAATTGGAATAAGGGTAAAACTGTAAGATATTTATTTTTGCAATCTTGCGCTGGATTTTCATTGAATATTAAATTGTAGCAACAGCAACAAGTAGAATATCTTTCTTTGAAAATATTTCTTATTTAAATAAAGCAATAACAAGCCATAAAATGGACTGCAGAAATATTTCCGTGAAACAAATTTTCGGTCGTATTCTGTATTTATTTTCAGGATTAGGAAAGTTTGGCAAATATTAACCTTCGGTATGCTTTTCACGAGAATATGAAAAGAATAAATTTGCGTTTGGGTTTTTTTCTGAAAATAGACATAAAATTACCTGAACGGAAGGTGAATTTTTTATCAACAGCATTATATTTAAATATATATTTCAGTTTTGTTTAATGTTTATATACATAAATATTTATGTATATATACAGAATGTCCACAATTAAACGACCCTACTTTAAAGTTGTCTACACAAAACTGTTGTTCATAAAGTTGTGAAATTCTATAAAAGACATAATGAAGGGATGGGAATTTGTTTAAGCAAAAAAGTTCAACTTTCGCCACCAGAGGGCAATTAAAAAAAAATACACATTACGATAGTTTAGAACTTTTTTACAGGGTGTCCATAACTATACCACTCTTTTTTAAAGTTGTCTACAGACGAAGCTATTGTTCAAAATGTCGTGAAACTTTTCGGAGGACATAATAAAGGTATGGGAATTTCTTTGAGCGAAAAAAAATTAGGAGGCTTTTTTTAACGAATTACACATTTAGCATACGTTTACGATAGTTTAATAAATTTTGTTATAACCAAACATGTTCCCCATGACGGTCAACATTTGCAGATACCACCTGGAATCATAAGCTAGCACGTTCCACAGTTGACCGCAGTGTTTTCTGAGAAATGCTAGGAACATGTCGTGAAATGCTGTCTTTAGAATCAGGTTAAGTTAATAAATAAATGTCTTTCACAAAATTCCACAATTTTACGATAGTTGTGTCTGTAGACAACTTTATAGAAGGGTTGATTAGTTATGGACATCCTGTATATATGAAAAGTGTGAGTTTCAAAAATCACTTTATCCAAAAATAAAAAAATCGAGATTTCTCTATCAATCTATTCTATTGGTGAGCCTGCATCAAAAAATACTATAATCTGAAAAAAAAAACTAGTTTTATCGTGTATATATCGCATTGTAAAATCTTGGCTTACAATGAAAACCAATGGTCGCAGTCAGAGGTTTTTCGCGATTTCCCAAAATTTGATTTTCTGGATGAGGCGAATTTTGAAACTTACGTCCTCATATATATATAAACGAAATACAAAGTAAAATTTAACATATTTCTATTCCATATATATATATATATATATATATATTTTTTTTTTTACATGAAAGTACATCAATTAGAATTTTTATAAAAAATTCATTCATTGAAGATCGTTCAAATAAAGTTTGAGAAAGCTACCTTACCAAATCTCAGGGAAGATTTCATACACTGCTTGAAGGTGGAGGTCGTACATAAATGAATTTCACCCTTTGATAATCATGCAGGTAACTATTCATCAGAAAGTTATAATACAGGGCACGCATTCTAATGAAGAGGTAGGAAATAGATTTAATGAAAAATGTTATAAAATTTTACGCAAACTGGTTATTTATTTTAAAATTTTAGCATACAGACAACTTTATTTCTGCTCACGAACAGTAAGAAGGTATATTCAAGGAATCAAAATTAAGCTGCTTTTGTCATCCTGCTTGATTCAAGGAAATTGCCGTTAAGTTGGAAATTTCGGTCTATAAATTTTGCAGGTAATTTTAAATGTTGAAAAAGCTTTTCAGGATTTCAGTAACATCAGAAATCTTTCTAAAATGATTGAGAAATTTTGAGTAACGAAATCGCTGGGTTTTGTTTTTGGAATACAAAAGAAACTCTGTTTCAGGCACTGACAAATGAATACTTTTGAATCAAATTGGAAGAAGATAGACCATTGAACTTCATGAGCAGCACAAGTATTCGTCATATTTAAGTATCGTTAGAAGAACCAAGTGCAACTGTTGATAAGATTCTTTGAAAAATTCTGTGATATGACTCCATTAAACATCAGCTATTGACCAGTTGCTAATAGCAGTAGCTATGTTGTACATCTAACATATTTAAATACCGTTAGAAGAACGACGTACAACTGTTCATAAGATTCTTTGGAAAATTCTGTGACATTACCCCCATTAAAACTACTTCCATTCCTCAGTTGCCAACAGCGGTAGCTACGTTGTATGTCTAACTTTCTCACTGGAGTTTCTTGCTAATAATGAGGTTAATAGCCATTGTCCTTAAAATATCCCATGGACAGACGAGGCGCATTTTCATCAGGATGTCTTAATAGATTAAAATTTATATTTTCTTCGAAAACAATCTCAAAATATTTATGTATTCGAATTTAATTTTCGAAACAAAAAATAATCGTAAGCTATGAATTTTTCAACATAAATCAATTTATAGAAGCTTCAAATGTACGAATGCAAAATTACAGATCATTCCACCAAGTAGTTTTCGAATTATGCTTTAAATTTTACCCTCATTGCAATGTGGTTTGTAACGTTTAAAATTGAATTTATCATTAGGAGTTCAATAATTTAATCCAGCATAACTCCCGAACTACTTGACAGATTGTTTTCCCGTTTGGTATCCGAAGATGAAATTTAGCGAAGAATACAAATATCATGCCAAAATTAGGAATTCGTAAATGAATTTTAAAATTTTTCTTAATTTCTATATGTATAATCCCATCTAAGCATAACACTTGGGAACAACTTTTAATGCAGTTTCTGTTGACTTCGATTTTTAAGCAGCTTTTAAGTCCAAAAAATCGTAATGATTTCAAAACTGCATTTAAGTTTCTTATATCACGTGAAGTTTTTGATCTACAGCTTATATTAATGTGACCACTCTACGGTGATTCGGGCGTGAGTCATATGAAGAAAAAAGCTTCATAACTCTTAGCATGAAGGCTGCACGAGAAAAATTTGTTTGAAAAAGTAGCTAAGGTACCCTACTTTCGATTAAGAGAAAGTGAATTTCTTCAATCTTTTCGAAGTCACGGTGGATTTGTTTATTGCCACAACGTACATGGTTTAATGGAGGTGTTGGCTATTCCATCCTATACCACATTTAAATGGCGACTGTTTATCGATAGCTCAAAGAGGAGCTTGAAGTGCTTGCTCCTTCACAATGCAAATTTATTTGCAGCAGTCCCAATATTCCATTCGGTTTATTTGCGCGAATAATATGAGGACATAAAGATAGCCATTGATTTATTGCAATGTCAATTGCCCGAATGGATCATCTGTGTTCACATTAAAATGATCTGCTCCCTTCTTGACGAGCAACGTGGATATACCAAATATCCCAGTTTTTTGTGTATCTAGGACAGCAGAGCTCCTGAGAAGCATTGGTTCCAGTCGAATTGGCCTCCAAGATCTGACCTCAAACCTTGTGATCCAAACATTTTGCATCATCCACTTGTCGACAGAAAGAACATCATATTTCCACCTATGCATATAAAACTGTGTCTAATGAAGCAGTTCGTGAAAGCTTTATCAACTGAAGGATACTATTTGAAGTATCTCATTTCGAAATTTCCAAATCTGTCTTTTGAAAAGATAAAGGCAGGTGTAATTGACGGTCCACAGATTCAGCAGCTCATTACAGATGAACATTTCATCGAAACAATCACAGAACTCCAAAAGAATGCTTGGTTGGCATTCAAAACCTTGTCAAATGCTTTCTTCGAAATACGCGAGTAGAAAATTACGCCGAAATTGTCCAGCAATTTTTAGACAGCTTCAAAATACTTGGGTGCAACATGAGCATAAAACTTCATTTTCTCCATAGTCATCTTGATAACATCCCGAAACCATCAGGGATGAGCAGAGTGAGAGATTCCACCAAGATTTGAAGCTCATGGAAGAACGGTATCAAGGCAGATAGGATGAACATATTGCTCACCCGCAGGAAAAGTGACACATTTCGACAAATGTAAATTTCACGGGAGAGGCAAAAGAAAATTTGCATAATTTTACTATAAGATCAAATTGCAGCACTTAGTTCTGCATGCAGAGATAAAAACGTGCATAAAAGCTTAAAACCCTTAAGAAAGAAGACGTTGTATGAGGTTTGGAGGGTTGGGTGATTTTACCTCCCCACACATTCCACCCCCCTTCTGTGGTCACAAATGGACATATAACGTAATAAAGGAATTTTCCGTATAACTAGGCTTATGAAACTGCGTGTGTAGCAAGACAACACCTATGACAGACCTATTGGTGGAATAAAATACAAAAAGAATTTTTACGAGATGTGCAACTTTTCTTGCGGTTGAGCGATACGATGGCTGACGTTTGTTCGAGCATCAAGCGAGATTGTCCACAAATTGAACACTACAGGGAAAGCTACAAGCGAAAACTTTTACCTCAATGTGTACTTTTTTCGTTTTGTAAAAGGGTTTTACTACTTGTATGAACACAATGTAGCTTATAGTAAATATATACTGCCGTTGTATGAATAATATATTTGGTATCTTTTTCCTTTGTATCCACATTAAGTATGGTTTTGGGGGTATCCTGTAGCTTAAAAAGTTGACGAGATAAAAAACAAACAAACTGGGGTCATTTTTGAATTTAGATGCCAATAATTAGCCAAAAACAAGTGTTAGATCTAAGTCAACAAAACGTGTGTTTCCCAGTGTAATTTAAGTATTATATTAATTAGTAGGCCTTTCTTGATTTGACTAATCGATATGTACCAGTCACATTTTTATACAGTGATTTACCGTGGAGTTAGCAGAGTGTGATAACGTTTTTTTTCCTGTAATTTACATTAAGTAATTTTTTTTCCATAGAAACTTTAATGCATTGTGCAATAGATTTTATTGTTCCAGTTCTTATTTCTAAAAAATGCTCTTGAGTGTAACAATTATATATATACATAGCTGCCAACTTGTACGGATTTTTCATACCACTAAATTTTAATAGAAAATTTTAATTAATTGAATCACCGCAATTCAAGCAATTTTAACGTTTAAATAAGTCAAAAATTTCTATAAAATTTTAGTGGTAAGAAAAATGCGTTCAAGTTGGCAGCTATGTATATATAAGATATGAAAAACGATTCTAACGATTGGGGCTGTAACATGATATTTTTAATTTCACTTTTTAAAGTTAAAATAAATTCTAAAATCCTCCAATGAATTCTAGTTGTTAAATTGATAGTTTTATGTTCATATTTAATTTAAAATCTATAAAAGAGAAGGCCTCTATGAAATAAATTTATTTTTACTACGAGTCTTTTAAAATCTCTCCAGCTGGATTTTTAGATTGAATATAAAAGTTATAATATACTACAAAAAGCACTATTTGTTAAGCGTATTTAATTTGTTGGTTCATGGTTTTTCTGACAATTTTTTAAAGTAAAAAGTATGTTACGCGAAAGAGTCTTTCAAAGTAAAACTTTTATTCTATTTATAACTTTGAATACAGAATTTTTCACGAAAGGTTATTTCCTTTTATTGTGTAAAGTATATATTCATTAAACTCTTTAAAAAGTATGTGAAAATTCATTTGAATTAAAGCACTGAAAAGTGAAATTAAAAATGGTTTTTAAATAATGTTATAAAGAAGTATGGTAAATTTTGGCAAAAGAAGTGTTATGTCAAAAATTTATGCTTTAATACTTTCCAGTTAAAGACATGAAAAATAATCAGAATGATAATTGTGTAAAAATTGCTCAGTCACTAATAATCCCTTAACCTTTTAATTTTTTTTTGTCACCATAAGCAAAACACAGGGAGCCAACACTACTTTTTAAGTACAAATATATGAGGGGCTCACAATCATAGTAGACCAATTCCACTTAAAAAAAAATGAGATAGCTCATGTAGAAGGTGCAGTAAACTGTGTTTTATCTACTGCCATAGTGCACCAAGTCTGTAGTTCACATACTTTCTCATAGATTCCATCTGTGTCCAGAGTTGGTGAAGTAATACAAGAAACCTTCACAACCATACTGAATCAAGTCCATTCATCAGTGTACTACTAAATCACTACTGTTTTATCTGTGTCTAAATCTTGCTTCATTGCAACAAAAAAGTTCTATTTTAAATAAGTACCGATTTCAAAACTTCTGATGAAAAGTAAACATTCGTGAATCAGATGTATAAACTATGAAGAGAAATAATATTGTTTTTGATGACCTTCCTCCCCCCCCCCCCTCATCTCGGTAAAAAAACTGTAAAAATACCGACCAAGTTTTCTTTAAAAAATCATTGCAAGGAAAAAAACTCTAATCACGTAGTTCGATCTGAGGTTTAGAGAGGAATGTGCGACAAAGAATAAGACCCCCGTCAAAGAGAAATTCTATTATAAAGTCTTCAGGAAAAAGTTTAATTTGCACTTCAAGTCTGCAAGTATAGATATATGTAAATTAATTGCCTATCAATCAAGCTCTCTAGATAAAAAATGGTGAAAACACATGAAAAAGTCTTGAAATCGAGGGAGAGCTCCACTTAAGGAAAGCTAAATAGTCTAGAGAGAAAATGAAAACTGATAAAATGTAAACCTCAGATGAAACTTACAGCTGTACATTCGACTTGCAAAAAGCACTAACCTTTCAATGTACATATCTTATTATAAACGTATTCTATATATTTATAATTTTTGGGTGCATTCCTTTAATATTAATGTGGGATATATATACGTCTAGGATGAAATAGACGAAATGGAGGGAGGAAGAGGTTCTCACGACCTTTCTAGCATTGTTGCTAGACACCAGCAGAAAGTTGTAACTCGATTGAAGCAGAAACTATCAAGAAACAACACAACTATGTTCTGGGAGACTGGAAGGAAACTATTATGAATGCAAAGAGGAAATATCCTAAATTTGATGTCATTGAAGATAAGAATTCCGACTTTCTTTCTACTACAGCTTTGGAACAAATTATCACAAACAGAAAAAAGGATACCGCGGGAACGTGTTTTAGTTGGGTGGATATTGGATGGCTGCGAGTTGTGAGAGGTTCTATTTTCATGTTACTGTTGAAAGAAATCCTCAATGAGGATCAACCTCTTCCCAAAATAAATTTGGAAAATCGGGGTTACTTTTTTTGTCAAATGTCTGTCAAGATGAGTTGTACGTGGGCCGTAGAAAAATTATTTTGGCCAAAAAGAAAGGTGTGAAGGATCTCCTGCTATACATTCTGCCAATTCATCACGTTTACTTCAAGAATCTTCCAACAGATGTCAATACCAAGTTCCAAGCTACTTCCTATAGAGTATATCATGTGACATTGATGATGATGATAGTATTGTGCACAGTGAATGATTTACGATAACAGGTAATATCTTTCACTCTTTGAGTAAAAAATAGATTAAGTAAATATCAATCAAAATCAAGAGTTTTAGTAATCATAATAAACAAGTCTTTTTTTTTACACATGGAAATTTCACAGCCATACTAGACCAAGTCCTTATTTTTTTTTAAAAAAAACGTATAAATTTTCAATAGAAATATTAATTTGTCATTTGTAAAAGTAGCGTGCTATAAAAATAGTAGTTTAAATTGAATATTACCGTATATAATTCTTATAAATCACTTGGCCTGAATTAATTATTTATTAAGAACTTTAAAGCGTTATTTTTCACAATAAAGGAAAATGGACTCAGCCTACTATGGTTGTGAGCCCCCCATATTTGCCTTAAATAATTGAGAAAAGTTTGCCAATGAATGAACCGAAGATTACAGGAAAAAATTAGTGGTGTCGAAAAGCTTTTAGTAACAAAGCAATCTAACTTTTCTTGCCCCAACTGAGTTCGGGCAAAACAGTTAAGTGGTTAAATCTGTTAACTTGTAACAATACGTCACAAACTCAGGAAAGACACCTCAAAATTTAAATGTTTCAAATTCTGAATTTCTTATGAGATTCTTCTTCTGACACAATACTCACTCTTTGAAGTGAGATTTTAAAATTAGATGTAAAATCAGCATTTTTCTTAATATTTGTATTTTCATACTCTTTATTTTTCAATTCTAGCTTTCTTTTGTAACAATATTACACAAAATAAATTTCAAAAATCATTTGAAGAATTTGTGATGCAAAATATTATACCGATATCCGAAAGCGCTACCTTGTGTTTTAACTCTTTGTTTCCGTTTTCAGTATTTGAAGCAAGAGCACCATTTCAATCTTTTCTTGGCCCCACCAGTGGCCGAGAGGTTCGGCTCTCGAAGCTTGTAGACGGGAGGTGCTGGATTCGATCCCATTCGCGCCCGTCGGCCTAATCGTTCGGAGTTTTCGTGGTTTTCTTCGAACCTTGGTTTTCCAAGCGTAAATACGGGTTAGGTTCCCTTAGAAAGACTCCACGGAGGGCACTCCCCTATTAGGGCCTATATTCCTCGTGCTGATATTTGTCCGTCATAAAACCAACCAGCCAATCAATCATTTTTTGAAGGGGATAACGTTTCGTTTTAAAACAAAATGTCCTTTGATCAACGTCCTTTCGACTTACTTTGGCAAAAATCCTTCGATCTCGTAGTCCACAGCGGGGAGGCATACAGTTTCTCCCATACATTTTAAAAAACAGTCTAAGTACTCATTAATGACAAGCGTGTCAGACTTTGAGAATATTGAAATAGCAAATATTACTTTCTTTAAATCTTTATGAAATATTATTGAAAGTTATTAATTTACCTCCTTAAAGTGTTCATTTAATGCCAATGTTTCTATTTTATTCAAATCTGACAGATTAGTTTAGCTTTTGAGCAATTTCTGAAAAGAAATTGAGCCTGATCTTTATCTAATATGTGTGAATCTATGGAAATCTTTATTTTATCAGGTTCGTAGGAATGAGTGACGGAAAAGAGGCTCAAGCCCTCCTCTTTCAACTGATGACAATTTAAGTCACATGAGCTGTTTAAAAGTGTACCGTTTTCAGTGTTTGATAATTAATATCTGATAAAACATCTCAGCATATAAAGAATATTGTTTATTGTAAATATTATTGTAAATATTGTTTTAATCTTTAATTAGTAAATTTACATATTATGTGTCTCAACGTCATCTGAACTCTGCACGTGTTATACACTATATTGCCATTAATGACCGGCAACTTTCAATTTTAGACATTTAGTCGAATATTTAAAAATATACTTGACAGAATCTTCTGGAATTTCAGGATTGAAAAGAACAGGTATGACCTCATATTTACAATGTCGATATGATAAGGGAGCAATTAGCGGGCCAACAAAAAATCAAAGAAAAAAAATAATACTTGGGATCACTCTGTAAAATAAAATGCACGAAATGATTTAATTTTTTTTTTAAATTTTAATTTTTATTGATGCTTTAGTTCTTCTTAGATACCACCAGAACGAGCCTATACCATGATCAAAAGAAGTATCAAAATCGAAGCATTTTTTTCCAAATCTACTCGTTGATACTCGCTAAATACTAACTTTTTTCTGAAAGACAGTTAATAAAAAATGACAATTTGTGTAAAATCCCTTATCATTCAGCTGCTTTTAGAGAACAACTAAAACTTTTCTCACTCTAATGCCGATATCTTTCTGAATTTTTACGATATTTGACTAGATTTTTTTAATAAGTTGCTCCATAGAGTTGACTATTACATTATGTAAAATGATCCTTGTTATCGTTCGCGCATGCGCAGATAAAAATTATTTCATAAAATATTTAATATATTTATGTTCCAATTGCACTATATTGTTTCTACTATATTTTGTCAATTTTTCTGAAACGGGCGTTAAATTTGGTTGAAAACCCTGCATGTTATAAGAAAAAACATGCAAGAATTTTTTAATTTTTTTAAATAAATCGCTATATCTCTATTAATATACGCGCTATTCTTACACAAAAGAATACACATATTGCACAATGTCTGTTTATTTATATTCGGTGGCGGTAGATAATTTCGTGCATTTTATTTTACAGGGTGATCCCAATTATTATTTTTTTTCTTTGATTTTTTGTTGGCCCCCTAATTGCCCCCCTTAACAAATCGACATTGCTAAATATGAGGTCATACCTGTTCTTTTAATCCTGAAATTCCAGAAGAATCTGCCAAGTATATTTCTAAATATTCGACAAAATGTCTAAAATTGAATGTTGCCGGTCATTAATGTCCACATAGTGTATATATATATATATATATATATATATATATATATATATATATATATATGATTCGCTGTCGACAGCTCATTTACCTGGAAGGTTAAATTAGTTCAGCAAATTTACAGTACCTTTATAGATCAGAGTAGTGACAATTACTAAATCAAATGCCGAAATTTCAAGTTTTTGCCCAAAATATCGCAAGCCACATTACATAACTCGGGGACTCGAGCTTAGACGAGTTCAAGAAGTAAACAAACATCAAATTGGCAATAACGCTATGCTCTCTTTTTGAAAATCTTCTCAATAAAAACTGCTCATATTTATATACTATAATTTATAAAGTTTCTTCAGATGGAATCATCCACCCCGAGTTTTAAATGCAACAGAAAAAGATTAAATTTGATTTAGCATCTTTCAAACAATCTATCTTCGTGAACATTTTTTGGCATCTTTCAAACAATCTATCTTCGTGAACATTTTTTCCTCATTAAATCTAATATAAAGTCAATCAGAGAATTGTTAATTACCCCTTTTCTGTAAAAGAAATAACTTTTCCAAAGATTGTTATTCTTAAAAGAAGAATTCATAATGAATTTCCTCTGTCCGTTATGCTCCCAATAAATGCGTAGGTAGCACGTCAAATTACCGTAATTAATTAGAAATTAGATTAGTTGAATATGATGGCAAGACTTACATTGTTTCCAGAATTCGTCATTTTTACAAATAAGATTAATAAAACTAATACACACGGGTTTTATACAAGGAGATATTTAGAAATTTTACGAAAATTGGATATAAATACTTCCTTTAATAGTTGCAATTGAACGTGCTGAAAATATTTGAACGAGTAAGCTTTATTTTCTACAATATATTTTATTCTTTTCTAGAACAGAACAATAATTGCAAAAATTATTTATTTCAATTTATGGACCTGATTTATTAAGTCAAAAATGTAAAATAACAGCATGTCGAAACATTTTTATGCGAAACATATCAAAGTAATTAAGAGCAAAATTACATCAACTCTGAATTAAGGGCCGTTAAACTAATTACAAAACGTTATATTAATTACTTATTTAATTTATCATGTTTGAACTTAGTCAAAAACACTTCAAACTATTTACCTTTGTGTAATTCTGTTACACGAGCCACACTTGTTTGTCCTCTAAAACATAAAATATTGTGAGCAAAACTCAGATTTCTCAGTAACGGAAGAAAACCTGAAGGAAAACTGTTTTAACTTAGTAGTTTTCAGCAGAATGTAACACATTTAATATATTGAATAATGCTATTCTTTTAGAGAATATTAGTAGTATATAATCATTATATTTGCAGTAGATTAGTATTTTTAATATATTATTTAACAACTTTTTCATAATTGCAAAAAGCTATTATCTTTTACCTTCAGAATACGTTAACTATTGAAAAAATAAACTGAAATAATTGTTATGTCCATATTCGAAATTTTTATTACTGTTTTGTTAAAAATTATACCATACAGAGTGTAATGCCTCGAAATTGGCGTGAGACGGGTAGCGTAAATTGTGGCGTATACGATCAAGGCACAAAATTTATATAGAAAATTGTTTATTAAATAAAGAAAGAAAATAAGGTTTCTTATAAATCCAACACTTATAAATAATGGGTCCGTCACAAGTTTTAAAGAGTTCGTAAATTAAAGTCGAATATCCAACTGGGCGAAAAATGTCCGGACCAGGATTCGAACCACGGATCTCTTGGCTGAAGCCGCCAAAGCTCTACCATCTGAGCTATCTCGGACGAATCTGGTGGAACTTTTTCACCCAACTAACCTTAATGATAATAGCATCTCGTCTGAAATCTGGTTCAGCTCAACGGAATAAATCGCAAAGAATGGAACTCCAGAAATCGCTGGATATGTAATTACACTAGAGTAACTTTAACACGATTATTCTAATTGGTAAATAAATCATAATAGATGTAAATTTCCAACTGGACGAAAAATGTCCGGACCAGGATTCAAACCAGGGATCTCTTGGCTGAAGCCTCCAGTTCTCTAACATCTGAGCTATCCCGGACGAATCTGGTGGAACTTTTTCACCCAGCTAACCTTAGTGATTATAGCATCTGGTCTGAAATCTGGTTTAGTTCAACAGAATAAATCGCAGGTAATGGAACTCCAAAAATCCTTGGATACGTAATTACACCAGATTAATATCAACACAATTATTCTAATTGGTAAGTAAATCATATAGGATTTATTTACCAATTAGAATAATTGTGTTAAAATTAATCTAGAGTAGAATAGTATCTGTTCATAAGGAAAAGTCTTTATGAATGCAGAAAGTCTAGGATGTATCACAAAGTCCAGCTAGTTATGTAAGTTATCTACTAAGAGAAAAGAGTAGGAATCACAGATAATGTTCCTTTTCCCTGTGTTGAGCAGACCCGAAGTCTAGACTTGACTTCGTTAACAATTTTAATCAATTTTTCAACTACTTTTCAGCAGTGAATCTACGCTTGAAATTATTGAATATTAAAGCAATGAATTATCACTTTGCTAACTTGCTTTGTCGGTTTACGTCTTGTTAGCAAAGTGATAATTCACTGCTTTAATATTGACTTCGTTAACGTTTGCCTTCGATGTTTAGAAGCCTGTTTCCCTGGTGAGAAGTCACCAAGGTTTTATCCACCGAGAGAATCAGTCTTTACCAACTTTTCTTTCTGAAATCTAAAACCCAACTGAAGCTGATCTCTTCGCGTCTCCTAGAAATCTTTCTCTTCCTCCTCCTCTGAACAAAGGAAGTATCCTTTTGGCCATTTAGGCAACCTGAGCTGATTGTATCATTAACTAACGTTGTTTGGTCTGGCTCTGCGTGACTTTACCACGCATATGAGCGATCTTCCGCTTTTTACTTTCGTTTCCAACCTGTGGGGTTGGTCAGTGAGATCACAAGCAAAATCCATTAGCAAGAGAGGAACTTTCCTTCCGTGCTCTATAGAAACGATTGTCATTTTAACTGCAACTTAGTAGATAGATTCTGTTACATTGTTTCGCTTGAATTCAGTCGAAATACTTCTGTACTTTGAAATAAAAAGAGGTTAAGTTTCCAAAACCTGTAGATTCCTATATGAGATCTATTTTGTTTTATGCGAGAGTTTTTCTCGTGAGAACTGAAGTTCTCACAAGAGTATTAATTTTTACTTTGAGATATCATATGTTTCTAGAATGCATCTAAAAACACATTCAAGTTTTATGTGAATTGAAAAAGTACAATTAATGTCAAACATTTTCAAAATTAACATGTGTAACTATTATTTATCCGGAAAGTTTCGAAGATGTAATGAAAAATAAATTTCGACAACCGTGAATTATTTTCAAAAAAAAAAAAAAAAAAAAAAAAAAAAATGAAATAAATAAATAAATCCCGTAAAGTAAAACAATATATCTATGAAATTTTTAATATATAAATATGAATTCTTATTATTGATTAGTTTATATTGTGACGGTACCTTCTGTTTTAATTGTTAAGTTATTTGTATTTTTTTATTACATATATATTAAGAATATGATCTCATACACGAGCATTATACAGTGTGTCCACGTATAACCTGACCGACCTTTATTTTCGCAACCGTTCGTCCTAGATGCATACTTCCAATTACAAATTACTTTGAAAGAAATCGTACAAATATTACGATTAACTTTTATTAGTTGAGTTTCAGATTAGTTAAAATAATTGTATTTTAACATATGTTTTATTTTGTAAGAATTTGAGGCTATGATTTCTTTTAACTAAAATTATGTTATGTTATGTTATGCCTTCACAGAAGTGATAGAAATATTGCATCTTACCCTCAACAATTTTTACTATTTATTTATTTCCTCATTAAGGAATAAAAAGGCAAGAATGAAATTTTCGATATTTAAAATATATACTTTTAACTATAACGTCAAAAGAAAATTAAACTTGTCAGAGCTGTCCTTCATGCTTAGACAAGCAATAGAAATATTGCATTTTTCCCTCAAAATTTTTTAAAAATAATTTTTTTTCTCATTACGGAATAAAAATACAATTATTAACTTATGCCAATCTGTTACTTATTATTCATTCCTAATCATAAATAATTTTTAATATAGTCTTTCCATTCCTAAGGCTAATAATGAAAACTGAAATTTTAAGCATTTAGACAAAACCTCGATTTTACATCCACTTTTAATGTAAATTTAAATACTTAAATAAACAATCCTGAAATCTATTATTTTACATTTACTCATAAATAGATATTATCTACTTATATACTGATTTTTATTAAAATCTCTGACATGTCTGCCACAGCTGATTTGCTCATTTTGCATGGAATGACCCAGTAGTGAGCCAGTAATTTTTAAAGTTCAAAAACAAGCCCAGCGTTTCTGAGAGATGACTGAATTAAATCATATTGACTAAATATTTTAACTGTTAACTGTCTGCAAACGGTTTTGAATCATTTTTCTTTTCAGTTGGAAGAAAAGTTTGTTTTCTAGAGTGCCTTCAAAAACGGATTTTAGGGCAAATACTTAGCGATTTCATTAAAAGATAAGATTTCATTTAAAATATTGTTTCTTTAATATTGCGTTTTATTTTGCATTAAACTTCCATCGGTATACTCTGAATAATTTATGAGATGAGCCTAAAAAAATGAGTATGTTATTAGCTTTGAAGTGTGGCCCGTTTCTGGGTCACAATCTCATAAACTGAACCAATTGTGGGTATGGGGGGAGGGGGCAATACTCTCTCGTTAATAGTAATTGATTTTTTTTCTTTTTAATGCTACCATTTGTACCATTTTTGTAGTAGAAACAAAAAACGCATTTTTACTGTCAGAAAAGGTCGAAAATTCTCGAAATCCGATGTATCATAATTCTGTAAGTTTTGGTTGTAGACGATGAGAAATTTCAGTTTAACTCGTTAGAGCATGCAGGAAGATTTTCTAAATACAGCTTATAGGACCCATATACAAATGTAAATTTCTTAACTTAAGAAAATAGAACTATTTTTACGTAAATGGAATTTCAAATGACACTTGAAATATTTCTGCAATTGGAACCTCTGAAACTAGCGGCTTAGAAAATAGCTATTGGTAAGCGATAAGAAGGGACACCCTGTATATAACTTTAAAAATTTTCATTGCCTATTTTATGATATTAGATATTATGTTAAGTGAAATCAAAAGAAAAGATATTTGCAGAACTGAAACTGAGGCCCTTGATCTGCTATTTAGTAGCGAACATATGTAACGTAACCATCTAATTGTCTAAAGAGCTTTTCATTATTGTATGTATTTAATTCTGGAACTGTAAAAAAATTATAACTTTTGTATAATACACATTAAACTCAAGACTTTTGTGGCTCATTTCTGGTGCATCAGAAATTTACTATCCCCACTACTGGAGCATAGAAGAAGGTGACATTTTTCATCGTTCATTTCTTCCAAATAATATATTTTCGAACTTTGAATATTTATTTTGATATAAATAAAGATTAGGATTCGTCTAAAATGATATTTATCTTTTGGGGTAAATTAATTTTTGAATAATAAGAAGATAAATATCCTTAAGTAGCACACTATTTGTATATTTACCATATAATAATTGTTTTAAATTTTACTTTTCTTTCTGATAAAAGATGGCAGCACTAGTTCTTTTTCGCAGACATGGCTGAAAGATTATTCTGTTCACTTGACTTTAACTTTTTAAAATAACTTGTTATAAGTTATAAAATTCATTTAATACATCGATTAATTGTAATAAAGTTTATAATGAGTTATAGATACATATCTTGTTCCAAAAGCATTATTCGCTACACAAAACAAAAATATTTTTAAAAGGATTATTTCTTTTGCCTTTGCATTTTTCAGCCTTATTGGCGTTGGGGGATGGGGGAGATTTTTCAATTCGGAAATATTTATACTTTTCTATTGTAAGAACATTATAATTATACATTTCCTAAATCTACAAAATATTAAGAGAAATATTTAAAATAAAAGATTTGAGTGGGGTTATAAATATTGCACAAATTCCCTATAAATTCTAATTTAATTAATTCTTCTCAATCCTCCAATCCTTCTAAAATCCTTCTAAAATTTATTAAATGATTATGTAAATCTTCTAATGTAGTTTAAACAATTCACGAAAAATGCTTTAGAAGGAAAAATTTTCATGAATTCAGAATTCAGTACATAAAGGGTTAATAATTAAAGTTAGAGTAGCGCCACTCTAAAAGATATTTTAAGAGTAAGACCCTTAATTTTCATTAATTAATCTTAAACGTTTCCGTTATTTTGTCATTATGCAAGATGGTTAAATTTTTCATGTACAGATGCTTTTTATTTATTTTATTTTTTTTTTTTTTGGAAACTGGAATTTAGGGATTTTTCTTCAGGAGAGAATTCAGCACACACTGAAGTTCCGGAGTGGGATTTGCACTTTTAGACCATTTATAAATGAATCTTAAAACGTCCGGTGCACACTTAGATGCTCCCGGGGTATATCGCCAAGGGCCATCCTTGATTTCCTGATTGATGAGAAAGGAACACTAAGGGTTTATCCATTAATTACATCACACTTAAGATAGAAGAAATTTACAAAATGTGACAGGGAGAGAGGGTTTAACACCGGGCGACATCACATATAAAATATAAAATTTATTAGATGGGCATTATTCGTAAGCAAGACTATAAAGTTCATACATTTTTACTTCGCTAGTATTTATATATATTTAGGATTAGATATATTGCAACAGTTTGAAGTAAAAACACGCAAAATCGTGATGCTTTATAGTGTTCACATATCAGAAGCTAATTGTATATTTTTTGTGTATAATAGTATATTTTTTAGATAAAATTAGCTATAAATTAACAGTTTCAGAATATGTGACATCACAATAAATGGTGTGTGTGTGGGGGGGGGGATGAGTGTGATAGCATGTGGCATAGTCAGGAGATGCGTGAAAATTCCTTCAAATTTGGATTAATTTATGGAGGATCTGGGTTATGAATATCTGTAATATTTTCTGGTAAATAAATTATCATTAATTGCATGGAAAATGGAAGTATGACTTTTTATATATTCCTGAAATTACTTTTCTAAAAGCCACCTTATTGATATTAAAATGTGTTTAGTTGACAAAAAAAAATCTAATTTTGATGGATATAAGGAAAAAGAGGAAATTTGCATATAAATATGTAGAGAAAATGTAAAGCCATGTTGAGCCTTTTTTCTTCAAATCTAATTAAAACAGCATATTTTTCTTTTCATTCAAAAATTAAGGAAAAGCTCATCATTTGTTTAAAATATATGTGGATTTCTTTTCAATCCTGTTATAAAGAATGTTCATGCCTTGAAAAGTTTATTTTATTATTTTCCCTTTTCTATAATTCTATTTTCTCGTTCTTTTTTTAAATGTCAATCTTTATAATTTATCTCCGAACACCTTAAACTTAAGTTATGTTGAGAACTTAAAGTTATGTAAAATTTATATTTTAAAAAATATAAAAAAAATTTAATCTTGGTATAAGCACGATAATTTCTAAACTAAATTGAATTTAAATTTTGCATTATTTCGCATTTTAATAATATATATATTAGCCTCTTTACAACTGCACACAATTGCAAGAGAATTTTTTTAAAAATAATTAAGGGGACAAGGGACTTTAAAATCCTTAAAAATATTTTTTTTAATTTTTTTGTAAATTTCACCTAATTATAATTCAAGGGTACATTATATGCAATATGGCATGCATTTATCACAAAAAAATATTTAAAAAAAAATTATTTTTATGAAAAAAAAATGGAATTTTACTTTACTTTTTGTCTTAGAAATCTTCGAAATGCCCCCTCGTTCTCCATATCAATGAAAATCCCCAATATTTTTTATATAAGTTTGGCTTATATATATAAATGAAATAGAGCATCGAATTTTATATATTTGAATTTAAAGGTTTTTTTTAAATTAAAAATTTTGAAATTGTTTCGAAAAAATTTCAAAATTTTTCAATTTTTATTTTTTTTACCTTTAAATTCTATTATATAAAATTCGATGCTCTATTTTATTTATATATATAAACCAAACTTATAAAAAAAAATTGGGGATTATTATTGATATGGAACGCGCAGGGGGCATTTCGAAGATTTTTAAGACAGCGCGTAAAATTCCATTTTTTTCATAAAAATAAATTTTTTTTTTTACATTTTTTTGTGATAAATGCATGCCATAATGCATATAATGTACCCTTGAATAATATTTAAGATAAAATTTACAAAAAATAAAAAAAAAAAAGTTTGGAAATTTGGAAATTTTTTCGAAAAAATTTCCAAATTTCCAAATTTTTTTTAACCTTCAAATTTAAATATATAAAATTCGATGCTCTATTTTATTTATATATATGAACCTAACTTTTATAAAAAATATTGGGGATTTTCATTGATATGGAATGCTCAAGGGGCATTCCGAAGATTTCTAAAACGACGCGTAAAATTCCATTTTTTTCTCAAAAATAATTTTTTTTTAAATTTTTTCTGTGATAAATGCATGCCGTAATGCATATAATGTACCCTTGAATAATATTTAAGGTGAAATTTACAAAAAATAAAAAAATATATTTTAAGGTCCCTTGTCCCCTTAAAGGAAGAATATAGGAGAGTGCACAAATGAATGAGACAAGTTCTGGCAGATATCACAGAAAAGGTTGCAAGATGTAACCTTTTGTAGTATCTAAAACAAAAATTCATAATTTTATAAAATGTAGAGAGATATGCTTCGAGAAATTTACTGTAGAATTTTATTAATCTATTTATAAACAGGAAAAAATTCACCTTCCCGAAATTAAGTATATATTAAAAAAATATCTTTTCGAACAGTTTCAGATTCTACAATGATAATTATTCAAAGTTTGCATTATAGAAGTATATTACAGCACATCTTTTAATTAAAAAAATCACTAACAAACGTGAAATTTTATTTAAAGTGATCACACATCTGCTATAAACAATAGAAATTACTATTTCAAAATCTAACATACCACAGACACTGATACTTATCCAACTATTTTTAATATCCCTTTAATTGATTTGTATTCACTTTTAGCTTTAAAAAAAAATCGATGATAAATTCTATACTTTCTTAAAAATGAACGGTATATGGTAGAATTTTTGTGACAATAGTAATTTATATATGCAAATGCAGTCTATTTACAATTTTTTGCACCAATAATAATACATTAAAGGTAAACGTAAAACATACATAAACAACCAAGATAATATAAAAAAAACTAACCTTAAAATATGAAATTAATCATTAAAATATAGTAAGGAATAGTAAAGTAATATATAAAGTATAATAAAGTATAGTAGTAATATCTATAGTAAAGTAATATATAAAAGCAGAAACAGTGATGTAATTCGTTTCGATCTACAACTACAGAAGACAACATACACGATAAATAAATCGGTCATGTGCGCGTATTACTCGGGTACAGAGGTTTCCGTACGATAAATATATTAATTAGTAACTGAAATATTACAAAAAATCGCTGCTAAAAGAATATTGTCCAAACCATCCATGCCTTTAACACGTTCACTGCCAAAACTATAAAGTATGAATTTCCAAATTTCTTATTGAAAGTCGTTTGCCACCCCAAACTCAGGAAGGTAACTTTCGCTTTACTAATATAGCGAAATTTCTATTGATAAAAAAGGCATTTTTTAAATTTCTAAAATAGTGGCGACAAAATAATTAATAAATTAAAGCTACGAGTATACTCGTGGTTGGCAGCGAATGGGTTAAAGGTTAATATTTCGGCTAATTACCGACAATTTCTTTCGAAAATCATTATCAACAACCCTTGTATACTTCCGTGACGATAGGTACATCGACCGCCCCTTAACTTCCCTGTTGAGCGCCCGCAAAGTGAAATTTGTGTGTAACGGAAAAATGCGTTTTTCTCAAAACCTATGTGACCAAGGGTAATCGCTATAGTTTTCCTGCAGTGTTTAAATAAACTTCTACTACCCCTAATTTTTTCATAATTTTAGTTTCAGTAGATTCGAAATAGGGGTGGGAGATCATATTTTTGCATTACATTTTCGACGATATCTCTGAAAATATACCTAAAATTCTAACAAATTTATTTTCGAGTTCAGCGTTACCAGAGCTTTCACACGATACCCCACTCGATATAAGATTTTTTTTTCAAGTAACTTAATTAAACTCCCTTTATTTTCCCTAAATACATTTGTGAATGGTTAATAATCTATAAATATATAGGTCAAGAGCCTTTATTAGCTCTGCCAAATCTGAACCCTCCATGTTCTATAATATACGAGAAAAACGGACGTGACAGACGGACAGTCCGACAGACACGCGAGTGATCTTATAATTGTTCCGTTTTTATTTTTTATGTATGGAACCCTAAAAAACACGAAATATCCCTAAAACAGAAAAAATATTATGTAAGAATGAACTAGTGTATACTGTAACCAATTCCAAATTTCCCACGGTTCCACGAAATTTACTTTATCTTTAGAAATTTCAGAAAACAATATATATTCGAGATTTAAAGAAAAAATTATAAAAACAAAGTTTCTTTTGCTGTCACTGATTTTCGAAAACATTTCCGAGTAGTTTTTATAGTGTATTAATCAGTTTTGACAAACCAAAATATCGGTTTTTAGGATGCTATTAATTCTCAATTAAAGATTTTCAGCTGTGTAATCGAATTTGCACATGCAACAGTAACAAAATAACATTTATCTTAAGGTTGGTGTTAATGTTGCTATTTATGATGTTTGTCTGTAAAACAAGGACTGTTGACGCCTCTCTTGATAATGTTGAACATGAAAATGTTTACTTGAGAACCGAACGCATCATAAAAACCTATATTCCAGGTTAAGAAAATGGATTAATTCACTATAAAAACTACTCAGAAACGTTTCCGAAAATCAGAGCAATAAAATATGTTTTGTTTTTATAAATTATTTTTTAAATCACGAAAATATATTTGTTTCTAAAGTTCCTAAAGACGAAAAACCATTTTAGGAATCATTAGTAACTCGGATCCCGTTATTGCATACTTTCGTTCGTGCTTCTGTTATGTTTTCTCATATTATAAAACATCTGTCGTTTTTACGGTGTACATCATTGTCAACACGCCATCATTATTTTCATTTCTGCATCGGACTTTGTTTTGCACGCATGCGTGAAGAGGAGAAATTTATAGTGGAAAAATTTTAAGGAAAGATTTCCTGAATTTTTCATTCCACCATAGGTGAGTTTGGAGAATTTTTGGATGAAAACGGAAAATGTTCGTGAAAAATCAACGAAAAAGATACGGCAATTCATCGATGATTTTATAGAGTGCATCATTTATTAAATAAAAGTAAGTTTTTAACTAAAAAACATAAAAAGTTCTTGGGGATATTTACTTTATGTTTTATATCCTACACCAAATAAACATGGCATTATAAAACAAAACATTTTGCAATAGAAATCTCCGTAGATGTATCCTCTTTTGCAATATTATAAAAAAAATACACTCTTAAATCTTTTTAAAATAAGCTGAACACCAAGTAATGAGAACACTATACATCTATATGTATAAATCTTAAATGAGGTAAAAGATAAACTATGAATATTAATACAAAATTTGTTGGTTTAGAATTTTGAGGTCAGAAAGCAACGTTTTCCATTAAATGAACATTACATTGTTTTACTTATTGATAAAAATATTCTGTTCTCCCATAAAAAATTGTATTATATATTTTTATATGTGAATATCATATAGAGGTAATATCAAATAGAGGAATCAGACCAAGTATCTAAATTTCAAATGTATAAAATTTATTTCTACATATAGTAACATGAATATTAGTTTTATATCACAATATATTGAAAAGATTGTTAAGTTCAATAAATTATATCGAATATTGATTTTTAGAAAAACTGCTCATGGTTGTTTTAGATTTTGAAGTATGATCTTTAAAATATTAGAGGAAAGATGTATTATAAGTTTAAAAACCCTTATAAATTGTCATAAAAATTTTCAAGTAATTTCTGAAAGTAAAAACAAAAGTTCATTTTGAAATAGGGCAAACAATCAAGTTATCAGTATTTTTCTTTTGAAATGCTCAGTTAATCCATTATTTTATTACCGTATAAAAGTAATTATTTCCGTAAAAAAACGATATTGCAGACTAATGAGACAACAAACAAAAGCATGAAATTCAAAAACTAATAAAAACTTTAATGGTTAATTACATACTTAAATTACATACTAGTCGAGGCTAACGAAAAAGACAGGCTATCGCTGTGCATCCCACGTGTCTTACTGTACAGACCGCTACAGTGACGTGATGCTCTTTTTGCTCACCTTCATTGGTGCATTCGAGCATCACGTGACTCCAGTGGTCTGTAAAAAAAATACGTGAAATGCACCGTGGTAGCCTGTCTTTTTCGTTAGCCTCGAATAACAATTATAATAACGTTAAATAAACAATCATGCTTCAACTATATAATACTCGTAATAAGATATTGTTTACAAATATATAAATCATTTTATTTAAGATATTTAAAAACAAAAGGGGTTTTAAAAACAATAACTTAGCACGTTAAAACTTTCTTACCTTACCTTGTGATTTTAAAGTGCAAGGTTATGAAAATACAGTTTTTTCAATTAGTTTAGATCTTCTCAATGAAATCCATATACAGGAAATATGTAGTTTATTTTTCAAAATAAAGGACGATGGACAGTAAAACTACCTAAACAGAACATAGAAGACAGAATTGGAAATGGAAAACGTGCTATCGTTTTAATTAGTTGACTGATAAAAAAGTCAAATGAGTGATTATTAACATCCTGTTCTGACCTCTGCAAAAGACATTTCACCTCTAGTAGCTAACCGTGCTGGACACACAGTTTTCAGGTGTGTGCTGTTTGTAATTATATATCAATCCATTTCTTGAATATAAATGTTATTGTATTAAATTCTCAATGTAACAATTATATTTAGAAGAAACAGGCTTGCTATGGTGGTAGGGTAAACAAATTATATAATATAACCAAACTTAAAAAGAAACACAAAAAGATACATAAAAAATACACATATACATACATAAAAACTCAATGTTAATAAATTGTAATTTTTTTCAAGCTTTATAAAATATGCAAAATATTTTTGGTAATTATAGTAATTTTTTTTTTTAATTGTAAAATACGTCTGTCAATTTATTATTTTTTAAAGAACTGTAAAATATTTTTAATATCTTGTATTTCTTTTAAAAATATTGTAATAACTTGAAAATTATTCTTTCACAAAAACTTAAAAGTTACATATAAGTAGCATTACTTAACTTTAATATATATGTATATATACATATAATTAATTTACATATATATGCATGCATACATATGTATGTAAATTTACATATATCTATGTATGTAAATTTACATATATCTATGTATGAATACATGCATATGTAAATTTAATTTTTATAAAAATTGTAAAATATTTTTTAGCAAAATCTTTAAAAATTACATTCATGCAACTAAACTTATATATATATGTATTTTTACATATATATGTATGCATACATATATATATAAATTCAATTTTTATAAAATATGTAAAATATTTTTCTAACTTGAACATTTTTAATGATATGAAAAATGTTTTTAATAACTCAAATTTTTATTTTAACTTTTATAAACTTGTAAAACTTTTAATACATTTTGTAAATTTTTAAATTTCTTTATAAAACTAGTAAGATATTTTTGATAATTTTTATGAATTTAAACTAGTAAAGTATTTTTACTAACTTGCAGATATAATGTGTAGACTTCGAACAACTACTGATGTAGGTTCAAAACAGTGTCGGTTTCAGTTTTAAACAAACACATTATTTAAAAGTCCTTCCGGCCAGTGCCGGGAGGAAGAGGTAGCTTTCATATTCCTTATTTTTAAAAAGCTAGCTTATATTATTCAAACACACGAAGCTCAGTTTAGTGGAAACCGATTATAGAAGATTCAATACTAATTTTTATCAATACTAAATCATTATGAATGAGAATTTCGCGAAATTAGTCAGCTTTATCCAAGCTGATTTTATTTAAAGTAACTTATATTTGGTTTCCAAATTCGGCGATATCTTGAAGTGCCTGCCCTTTTAAGACAACGTGGTGGATGAGGCTAACCAGTGAACTTGGTCGAGACCTTAGTAATTCCTGTGCACATACTCACTCACATAGGAATCGGTGATATATACGAGTGCTGTCGCAGGCAAAAAATCGGATTCTTCAAAATGTCACCCGCATAAACAAATTCAAACTGCTATATCTGAGACATTTTTTAAGATAAAAACAAAACAAAAAATGCTTCGGAATCCTTATATCAAGGTTAAATACTTAAGAAAGAAACCTTTTTCAATTTCTAATTTTTTTGCACCTCACTTTAAATATAATTTTTTTTTATTTAATGGCCGCCATTTTGAAACAAGATGGCGGATGAAACTAGCCAGTGAACTTGGTCAAGACATTGCTATATATTATCCACATGCCTTCTTACAACCAAATAGGTTAATAAATGCGTATGTTATCGTGTGACAAATATCAGATCATTTCAAAATGTCAGCCATACTAGAAATTCAAAGTGCTATAACTCAACCCTTTTTTAAGATATAGACGAAACAAAAGCTGCCACGGAATTTTTGTATCAAGGTCAAACACATAAAAAAACCTTTTTCATTTTCCAATTTTTTGATACCTCACTTTAAATTTTAAATTAAAAATCTTTTTTAAATGTTCCCTTTTGAAACAATATGGCGAATGAAGCTTGCCTACGAACACGGTCAAGACATTGGTATGTACTTCGTTCACACCAAGTTACATCCAAATCGGTTTATAAATACGCCTGTTATCGCGTGACAAAAATCTGGTCGTTTCAAAATGTCAGCCACAATAGAAATTAAAAATACTATAACTCAACCATTTTTTTAGATATAAACGAAACAAAAACTGTTCCGGAATCTTTGTATGAAGGTCAAACACATAGGAAAAAAATCTTTTTCATTTTCCAATTTTTTGATACCTCATTTTAAATTTTAAATTTTTAAAATTTTTTTAAATGGCCGTCATTTTGAAACAAGATGGCGAATGAAGCTCGCCAACGAACCTCGGTCGAGACATTGGTATGTACTTTGTACACACTAAGGTACATCCATATCGGTTCATGAATACGCCTGTTATCGCGTGACAAAAATTAGGACGTTTCAAAATGTCAGCCACGCTAGAAATTCAAAGTGCTATAACTCAGCCATTTTTTAAGATATAGACGAAACAAAAACTGCTCCGGAATCTTTGTATCAAGGTCAAACACATAAGAAAAAAATATTTTTCAATTTTCAATTTTTTGGTACCACATTTCAAATTTTAATTTTTTTTAATGTTTAAATGGCCGCCATTTTGAAACAAGATGGCGTATGAATCTGGCCAACGAACTCGGTCGAGACATTGGCATGTACTATGTACACACCGAGTTTTATCCAAATCGGTTCATGAATACGCCTGTTATCGCGTTACAAAAATCAGGACGTTTCAAAATGTCAGCCACGCTAGAAATTCAAAGTGCTATAACTCAGCCATTTTTTAAGATATAGACGAAACAAAAACTGCTCCGGAATCTTTGTATCAAGGTCAAACACATACGAAAAAAATATTTTTCAATTTTCAATTTTTTGGTACCACATTTCAAATTTTAATGTTTAAAAAATTTTTTAAATGGCCGCCATTTTGAAACAAAATGGCGGATGAAGCTGGCCAACAAACTAACTCGGTTGAGACATTGGTATGTACTATGTACACACCGAGTTTAATCCAAATCGGTTCATAAATACGAGAGTTACAGTATGACAAAGATCAGATATATATATATATCAACTTTTGAACGGAGGGTGGTTTCGTTGTCTAGGGTACATGATCGATGAAAATATACCAAAACGTTTTGAAATCGCTTTCCTCCGAACGGCTGCAATAGGCAGCTTTTTGTAATGAAAGCTACCTGAAAAGGACATCAAAGCCTATAGTGTCAAATTGTTTATTTACCCAAAAAGCATGTACATTGCTTGTTTTTACCTAACATCATCATGATAAAACTCTAGAATTCTTCCACACATGGGCATGGCAACACAAGTTTAGCAAGTCTCTTATCATAAGTGTAATTAGTTAATTGCTTCAAATAATGTCAATTAATGCATTTATATTGTGAAATAAAAATGTTAATGTTTTTAGATAAACAAAATCAAAATGAGTATTATGATATCTATTAAAAACTTTAACATAGAGTCTAACAAAATTGTAATTAATCACTTGCTTAAATTAATAGGTTGATTAATATAATTATATTCAGATGTAATTGTTTAAAATAAATAGTATTAATAAATAAAAACATCTTAGTAATGCTTATAATTTCTGACTAAATTTAGTGTTATGAAATAATTAAAATTCTATTACAGAATTGACAAATCCAGCTTGATAAATTACTTTATTATTTTTAACCTTCTCTTTTAACTAAACTTAAATGAACATAAATAATAAATTTCGTACAAATTTTTATTGTATGAAAATTATACAGCTATGGACATTGTCATGCAAAAAGTGAGCGACAATGAGTGATGTGGGTGTCATGCGTTTCTCTACCTTGAGAAGATAATACGGCATGTATTAAATGTAATGCAAGTTGGTGGGGTGGGGGTCATAGCCATTCCATGATTTAACTCAACGCTGTCGTTTTTACACTTCTGCCTTGTTAATTCCTTTATTCCTTTATAGATTCCTTTAAATCCAGTGGGGGAAGTTTAAATTTGCTTTATTAAAATACTTATTATGGTAAAACCAACTATGATGGCCCATATACCAGTAATGACCCATTTAATATTTCGACAGCGCTAGAGGAAAAATACATACATTCAAATTGAATGAAAATAAGTGAGTGATAGACTGGTCCTTCGACTATTAGATCATGGCTTTGTTTCAACAAATCATTGCACGTCAGGTGACCGAGAGTTATTTCCATGGAAGCATGCCTTTTTCTTTACCTTCAGAAGTGATTTGCTAGCAAAAAGTTTAGTAATCAAAGTTTGGTTTCATGCGGTTTGCGAAATTTTTAAGAAAGACAAACGAAGAAAGAGTGAGTTAGAATGACTTCTACAAAGTGCAAGGAACATGTAAACTCATTGGTATTATCAAAATAAACTTATTAATTGAGTTAGAGGGTTGGGCCGTTACTGGTGCTGCTTTTTCATGATCACAGAAGTGATGGTTCACTGTTATTTTTAATACTTTATCGCTATGTATTGACATTAATTTAAGTAATGTTTCCGGTTACACCTATTTCTATCTCACATTTGATTTAAATTATTTGAGTAAAAATTTATAGTAGCCTTTTCCTGTTGTTAATGTGCACATTACGCCGTACTCTCGGTACTTGCAACGTTTTTTCTAAACAAATACCATATGTGGCTCCATTTTTAGCTCAAAAAATTTTGCTTTATTGGGTATAATCAAATTCCGGTAGGTACACAAAAGAATTGATATGCAGATTGGTTTATGCATTTGCTTACATTGACAGCTGACACGAATAAAATATTATCGTTTATTTACATTCTAATGCTCAAACAGGCGTAGCGAGTTTGTCGAGTTCACCATAGCTGTGACAGCATGCTCCTTTTGTCTGCATTCCAACATTTTGAACAGGCTACCCTTAAGTCGAAAAAGACTATTTTTCTTCATGTCGGAACTTTTTATGCGATTAGGAGCTCCTTTTCATGTTTTATGACTTTCGTAGACTGTCTAAAGGTCAGAGGTCACCAGTGAGTGCCGTTGAGACGTCCATCGCCCCAACTTTTATTTATTGAGACTCCCATTTCTGTTGCAACACATAACGCTTAGGAAAGAAAGGCCGGTTGAAAGATTTATGCTTTTTCTTGGGTAAAGCAAGCAAATGCTTATGGTGACCATCGGCACGACATATCTCACTTTTCGCGCTGCATATGCGAATGGCCGTGGGCACTATTTGCCATCCATCTATCTGATGTGTGGCATCAAGAATTAAACCATTCAGGATAAAGAAAAGTTTTCCTCTGCACCAGCACAGTGTTCTAGGAAGTGTCAAGGTGTTTATAGAGAAAAGACCCGAAGTAAAATAAGTTTTACCAAAGGTAAGATTTTAATCATTTCTGTTTTTAATTTTAGTTTCTAAATGTTGCACATGTTAAAAAGAACCTATTTTTATGTTTGAAAAATAGATGGAGCACTGAAATTGTTAGTTTGTGTTGTGTACCGTTTTCGAAAATTCCCTCATCTCTAGCTTTTTTCTAGCCCATGGTCTAGGATAATAATAGTGACATGAATTTCATCAGGTTGACAATAGTAACTAACATTTTGTGCCGATAGTCTAAGACCGCACATCGATCACCGGAGGCCATTAGAAAAGCTAGTCGAAATGTCAGCAAAAAAGACATTCGTAAATGGCTCCAGGACATCACTGAATTGCTTTCGAAAAAAAACAAACATTTTGGGGACTTTACTTGATCCAAGCAGAGTCTGCAATACTAATGACACGAGCTATTCCGTGTTTGATCTGAGATATCCAGGATTTGGCCAGAAAAGAACACCAAGAGTGCCTATGAAATCGGCCAAGCTGGCTCCACGTTTTCCATAATTGTCAAGTTTGCATTTTGGATTCTGTAAACTCAGTGGAACCTATTATCATCTAAAAGTTAGAAAGAATTCATACACAGGAGATTCACAGCGCTTCACGATCATCGGGCATTGGTAATGGTAGCGACATGTGGATGATTGCAAAAAAGTAAACGATAATAAATGTCTTCTCTTTTTCTTTTCTAGCGAAGAACGATGTTCAAATCCGGTAACTTTGTTTGTGAACGGACATAAAACGCATTATAATCGTGAAACAAGAGGATTTTACAAACCCGTACAGATAAGTTTGACCATTTCATACCCAAACACTATTCACATTTTTCAAACCTGTAACGATACTGATTTTCGTCAGCTAAAAACTAATTGTTGCAATGCCCTTCTTCGCTGTCACAAAAAACATCCACATGAAGCTGTAAGTAAAGTGTGCATTGCTCAGTTCTGAAAATCGCGCTAGAAACGATATGAAGATGGCAATACAATTTTTTGAAGGCAACTGGACTTTTCCATTCGATTCAAAACGCAACAAAGGGATCAACTATTCAAAGGGACTATTCACATAATTACAAAGGTTTCAACTATTATTAGTTGTAATAAGTCTTTGAATGCCGCAAAATCTGCCAAATCTATATATTAAAGACTCCCATCGAGTCGTCGGGGAGAATGGTGCTCAAAATAGTCGAAAATACTCTACAACTACTAAATGAAGAATTGAAAGCTTTACGCCGTATTTATAGTGTCTGGAGCAAAAAGTAAACATTCAAACCAGGCTTACGGAAATGATAACAGACTCAGGACGAGAAGATGACCCATATCCAGTGGACATCACGAAGTTCAAACGAAGTACGAGCTCTAGTAACGACAACATTGAAAATATTCTTGTGAATCTGAAACTTGTTCGGCACTGGCCAAAAATTACCGACGAAAGTAGTTTTTCAAAACCCTTACCCCTTCACACCTGAAGATTACTCTCATTGGTTAAACGATGTCCTTGACTGGCTGCAGAGTGCCGTAAGGGAATGGAATATGACGTCCGACAGAATGTTTTTTGTCGTAACATCGCGCAGACGGCACGAGCTGCAAAATGACCGAATGAAACAAGAAATCAATCAAAAACACCAAACCATAAAGAAAGATGATAAAACCGGGAGTAAAATAAATTGAAAAGAGCTAAAAAGAAGCTAAGAAGCTTACTTAAAGGTCAAGGATCAAAAACGGCCAAAACTGATCACAAAAAAATCGTTGATTTCAGTGGACCATCACTGATGCAGTAACTGGCTATTAGTTATGTAAGGTGGGTCATCATTGGTGTTTTCAGACTCTTTTGTAAAACAAATCTGGCATATTATTATATTTTTATTTTCTTGATTTTTATGACTTGAAAGTATTCTCCCATCCTTTCTTCTTATATTTTTATCATTGGTATGATAAAATTTTGCTTGGCATAATATTTAAATGCTAAAAACCAAAACTAAACCCTTAACTTGGCCATCACTGGTGGTTTTACCCTGTATGTTAGAAGAAAAAATACGCTAGAAAGATATAATACTAATGGATAATTTCTAGTTTTAAAAAAATAGGTGGCTTAGTATCCCACGTACCATACCTATTCACAAGTATGTTATAACACAATTCAAAATAAACCTCATCTTAGAGTTTGATTAAAATATTCAAAAACACCTATCTCTTACGGCATACTTCCGGCCGAAAACACATCCTCTTACAACACATACCCGCCACCCATCCCACATTTTTAGTTACTAGTTTTGTCACCGTATTATAGCAAGATCTCGGCAGCAGTAGTTTGCTCCTTGACTCCTGCTGCTGCATGTGAACTCTCATTATCTGTCTAATCACGCACATACACAGGGTGTCTCATAAATTTGTAAAATTTCAAAATTCATAAAAAGTGATAGAACTTGTTTATTTGAATGCGGTTTTCGACAAAATTATTCTCACGCGGGGAGATTTTTTGGATAAAGAAACATTTTTTTTTTTTTTTTTTTTGTAAAAATGTTTGTCAATTTCAAGATAAGAATCACAAAATTTCACGCAAAATTACATTTATTTACATGCAAATATTTAAAGCTCATAGCATTTACTGTTCTATGTGTCCGTCCCCACAAGGGGTTATGGAAACGATGGAAGTATTTGAAAGTCATGCTTAGTTAATGGAAACCGCTACTTGAAAGAGCTAACTGAGAAAATCATACCTATCTTATTGGAATATAATTTCTTAAGTACAGTAACTTTCATGCAAAACGTGGCGCCTATCAAATCACCAGTGATGCAGTTCTTGACAATCACATTATGAGAACGGCTAACCAGTTGTTACCATAAAAGTGCTAGCCCCTTGCTCACCTAAATTGATAAAGTTTGAGTTTTGGTTATGGGGTTACGTAAAGTCTCGAGTGTACTGCAGTAGTCCATCTTCCTTAGCGGAGTTAAAGAACGCCATAGGCCACGAAATCTCCCGCATCCATCCGGATATGCTACATTCTTCTGTTAACGGTGTTTTAACTCTCTTGCAAAGTGTAATTCCTTAGTGTAATTCCTTGTGGTGACTAACACGTAGAACAATTGCTGCTTCATGAGCTTGTAAGGATTCGCATGCAAATAAACGTAATTTTCCATGAATTTCGTGACTTGATTATTGATATGTCCTCTACTGACAAAAATTTTCACTCAATTTTTTTTTCTTTATCAAAACAAACACCTTGCATGTCACCATTGTCACAAACCGCATTCAAATAAACCGAATCCTTCCTTTTTTACGGATTTTCGAAATATTAACAAATTTATGGGACACTGTATAAATATATGTGAGGACGTGAGTTTCAAAAATCACCTTATCGAAAATTTAAAAAATCGAGTTTTTTCTAACAATCTATTGGTGAACCTGCATTGAAAAAACACTACAATCTGAAAAAAAAATAGTTTTATCGTGTATTTCTGGTGTTGTAAAATCTTTGTTTACATTGAAAACCAATGGGCGCATTCAGTGCTTTTTCGCGATTTGACAAAAATCTGATTTTCTGGATAACGCAAGTTTTGAAACTCACGTCCTAATATATAGATATTATTCCAGGCAATAGGGGATTTTACTTGGGAAAATTAATGGTAGTTCTGAAAATCGGCTTATTTTATGTTTTTTGGGTCGCTGAATCCGAATTTGTAATTTCCCCCCGGTAATCTACCCCAAATTTTGGTAAAATGCCCCCCCCCCAAAAAAAAGGTATTTAATAAAAAAGTCATTTTTTTTATTGTTTTAGGGAAAAGTATATAAAAATTCAGGAAGTAAATAAAATTTGCAACAAATAAGATACATGACATTATGACGCAGGATGAATGGGGAGGGGGATCTGCCTCTGAACATGCGCCGCGGTGCTGCGTGGACTAAGTTGTGCAATTCCACTTAACCACTCACATCGTTTACATTTGCCCTCCCGCCTCCCCTCCGAACTTTCCCTATAAGGTTTACTTTATGTTTTTTGGGTTTCTGAATCCCAATTTTTAACTTCCCCTCAAAATTCCCCCCGCAACCCCCCCATATAGTTATTTTTAAATTAAGTTTTTTATTGTTTTAGGGGAAAAAGCATGTAGAAATTCAGAAAGTAGGCAAAATTTGAAACAAATATTATATATGACATTATCACGTAGGATAAACGGGGAGAGGGGGGCTGCCTCGGAACATTCCCCGCGCGCGGCTCTCAAAAACCAAATTTCTTCAGAAAATCAATTTTTTTTTTTTTGGGGGGGGGGGAGAGTTGCCGGGTGAAATTTTGGTGGGAAGTTACAAATTCCGATTCAGCCACCCAAAAAACATAAAGTGAGTCGAAATCCAGAACTAGCATTAATTTTGCCAGGTAAAATCCCCCATTGTCTCGACTTGCATAACTTAATGCGCGTAGTGCCGCAGTGCATGTTCAGATGCAGCCCTCCCCCTCCCCATTCATCCTACGTCATAATGTCATATATCCTATTTGTTGAAAATTTTATCTGCTTTATGAATTTCTAGATACTTTTCCCCTAAAACAATAAAAAATTTAATTTAAAAACAGCTATATTTTTGGAGGAGGGGGGGGGGGGTTGCGGGGTGGGAATTTTGGGGGGAAGTTAAAAATTCGGATTCAGCGACCCAAAAAACTTAAAGTAAACCTTATAGGGAAAGTTCGGAGAGGGAAACGGGAGGGCGAATGTAAACGATGTGAGTGGTTAAGTGGAATTGAGCAACTTAGTCAACGCAGCACCGCTGCGCATGTTCCGAGGCAGATCCCCCCCCCCTCCCCATTCATCCTTCGTCATAATGTCATAAATTTTATTTGTTGCAAATTTTGTCTACTTTCTGAATTTCGAGATACTTTTCCCCTAAAACAATAAAGAAATTGATTTTTTTTAATAAAAACCTTTTTTGGGGGCATTTTACCAAAATTTGGGGGGGGGGGGATTGTGCTGGAAAAATTTTGGTGGGAAGTTAAAAATTCGGATTCAGCGACCCAGAAAACATATAGTAAGCCTTTTTCCAGAACTACCATGAATTTTGCTAGGTAGAGCCCCTATACGGTCTCTATTGCCTGGACTATATTTAGAATTTAAAATTTATGTAAACGAATTAACTTAGGAAATGTATGATATATTATTAGCTCAATTTATACTACTAATTTAGGAAAATTTAACATACCTTATAACAGTAATCATTCATAAATTACTATCATTTTCAGTTTTTTCAGTTGTACCATCTCAAAAATCAGGTTAGATTATTTTATAACGTCAGTATAAGGAATTCTAAAAAGTATCCGTTTTCTGAAGAAGAAATATAACACTTTTCAGTTTTACATGCAGTATTTAATATAATATATTCTTAAAAATATGGTTCAAAGCATTGCCAAAGTATACATAATTAACTGTTAAAATAATAATTTCTTAAAATTTTTATTTCTAATTCTGTGGCTTTTACTTAAAAAAAAGGTATTTATTTATTTCCAATAACAAAATTAAACGTTTTTTCCCTGTGAAGCAAAAATATGAGGGGTTGTATCAAATATCTGTTGATTAGTGCCAAGATAGCGTACACAATATTGCACGCACTACCACATTTGGATACAACCCCTCATCTTTTTGCTTTCTTTTGGGAACAACGGATTTCGAGCTTATTCTATCGACGATAATTTGCAGAATTTTCAAGCTATGATTTTGAGACTTTCACAAAAGCTGCTCTATATACTTAGGTAATACATTATGCACATTATATTTTGATTGCATTTGCGCACGCGGAGTGAAACATTGCTTAGTAAACCAACTCATTTTTTATCCCATTTTTATTATTTTTTAAATCTAATTGCTGGGTATTATGTACAATGTTGCTTGTCATAGTTTTTGGAAAGAACCTGTTTTTTATATTAAGAACTCTGCAAATTATAAGCAAAAAACTTGGCGAAATTTGGGACTGTTTTTATAAAAACTTTAATTTCTCTACGAATATACATGCATCCTCATAAAAATGAACAAAATTTGTTACAATAAGCCACTTAATAATAATCTCCAGTTTGAGCGCTTTTGTTACATTAGTTTTTACAGGGTTATCGAAACGATATTCGTTCTTTTTAATCTGTTGACGGTCCCCTATGGGGTTTCGGGGGAAACACTTCGTGGAAATATATGACCTAAACTATACTGTTTACACACCTGGAGGTTCAGGTTAATTCCTCATGTATTTGTCTAGATAATTAACAAAACGTCTAAAATCGCAAGTGGCCGGTCACATTTGGCCATATTGTGTATTTTTGAGATTTAAAGAATCGTTTATAAAAAAAAAGTATTTTTGGGCCACTGATTCTAAAAAATATTTACGAGTAGTTTTTATAGGGCATTAATGAGTTTTCTTATACTGGAATACTGGTTGTTTGGATGCTGTTTATTCTGTATTATTATTTTCTTTATTATTTCTTTATTATTCTAATATTATCCGTTTTTATTATAAATTATTTACTTGAGTATTAATTGCATGTGGAAAACTTATATTCCGGCTCGAGAAAACTGATTAATATACTATAAATCTACTCGGAAACGTTTCCGAAAATAAGTGTCAGCAAAAGAACTTTTGTTTTTATAATTGATATTTTAAATCTGGAAAAAATATTGGTTTGTGAGGTTCCTAAAGATAAAGAATGCTTTCCGAAATCGTTAGCAAGTCAGAAGAGGTTATTTTATATTTTAGTTCGTGGTTATATTATGTTTTCCTAGATTAAGAAATATCTGTATTTTTTTTACAGTGTTGGGGCAAATGGAAATGGTATCCCCGTTTGAATCTAGCTACGTTTGTCTTAATTGTTATAATTTGTCTTATTTTAGATGAAATTTATGATTCTCTTTTTATGCTTTTTCCGGTAACTTTAATGATATAAAAGTCAACAGGAAATAAAGGAACGAAATGGCTGTTTTTCAAAATAAATTACTAGATATATTTTTTGAAAATATATTTCCATAATACATATTATATTGTAGGAAGCTACTTTTTATTTACTTGAAATATGCATTAGGGAATATGAGCTAGATTTTATTTCATATTTATGCGAATAATTTGTTAAGTGGGAATTTAAATATGTATGCTGCATTTATTTTGTAGAACTGTTATCGTAAGAAAAAAAATGCTTTGATTTTCAACTAGAGCTTATTTTTAACTGTTAAATTCATTTCAGTAAAAGCAGTTATGCTGAAATTTCAAAGCAGTTATGCTGAAATTTCAAACTCTTAGGAAAAACTTTTAATCTTGAGAGAAATAAATATAAATTTGAGAATTAGAACAAGAAAATAACATAAATTTATTGTGTAGAAATGTGAAATTTGACAGTTTTATTTTACGAATTGTATTTCTAATGTTTTTACAGGAAAACGTGCATTTATACATTATTCCATTAACGATAATAACATAATTTAATTATTTTCACAAGGAGAGTTTTTGGACGTATAAGGCTCAATTTATATGAAGAACGACAAGAAAATAATTTTGAAACAATTCCTTGAAAGGAACAAATTTTCATTATTATGTATCACGGAGTGAAAACAGTCTTAATCTTGTAGAAATGAATAAAATTTTGAGATGAAATGTTAACTTGGACAGGTTTACTTTTTGAAATGTATCTCTAATATCTAAATAAGAAAACATGTTAATATAAATGTGCATTTATATTTTTTCCATCAGTAATAATAACATATTTTAATTATATTCACATGGAAAGTTTCTGAACGCATAAAATCCAATTTATATGAAAAAGAGAGGAAAATGAATAACTTCTTCTTGAAAGTAACAAATTAGCATTGTTATGTATCGCAGTCTTGAACTTAAAAAATAAATACAAATTGGAGATGAAATGTTAACTTGGACAGTTTTATTTTACGAATTGTATTTCGAATTTGTAAACAACAACAACAACAACAACAAAAAACGCATATGATATAAATCTGCATTTATATCTTTTAATCCATAAAAATAATTAGATATTTTAATTATGCTCAGAAGGGATATTTTGGAATATATGAAACCAGTTTATAGGAAAGGAATTTTCAGGAGAAAATACACAAAATTATAAGCAAATAACTAATTTTACTGCTTAATCTCAACAAGAGTTTTAAAAATCTGTAAAATGTAATAAGAACTTGATTTTGTTTGACAAGGGATTGCATCGTTTTTTGACATTACAGGAAAACATGATTTATTACAGCCTGGGTTAAATCATTAACACCAATGGAAAATAATCTGATGATTAAAAAATGGATAAATCAGGTACAGGAATATTAATTTAATATTAATTTTTAAACTAATTATTTGTAAAAAAAAACAGTATTTTAGTATCGTTTAATCTAAATATAAATACATTTAAATATTCGGTGCTTTTTGAAGAACAGAAAAAACTCAAAAATGAGTACATATAACTTTTTACGAAGCATTATTATAAGTGTATAAATCACTCACAATGAAGCATTTTCAGATGAAAATCTCGCTACAGAAAGTTATCTTTTACCATATACCTTATGTGAAATAAATGCCTCTTATTCACTACCCTTTATTCCTCTCATGAATTATTGATCCATTCAGCATGTATCAGAGAAAACGGGAAATATATAAATGAACGTCAGTACAAATTATAATTGCGATGTAAAAGAAAATAAAAGGGAATACAAAGTATCGTACAATATCTGCAGAGTAGAGCAACTAAATTAGAAAGAGAACCAGATTGAAATTTTTAAGAGTTACGTATTTTCATAATCGTATATTTCTTATTAAATACGAGAGTAAGTCAAAAATTGAGGATATTCCAAATCTGGGTTCGAGGCTGAAAAAAGTCACGTGATACCGGTAATTTACCCAAAGAACTTATAACTGATAAGAAGGGAAGATACTACTGATTTGCCTCATGAATTGTTTCATTGGCTAGCGGGGATTTATATTACACGTCTACGGAGCATTGCCTTCTTTACGCTAGAAGTTTTTACCTAGAACCACGTGATGAAAACGCAAATGGAATATCCTTCATTATCTACACCTTCGTATAACCGTGACCATCGAAATACAAGGCCAGTCCACGGTGTGACGTCAAGGTAATGACGTCACGACCATGAGATCATTCGGCCGGAGTGCGACCAACGAAATTATACAGTTAATACGTTAATACGTTATATATAGTTAATACGAAATCATAAATATCACGTAGTTAAGATTCTGAAAAGTAACCATAAATGTTTTAACTGAACAGACAAATTTCAGATATAGATTTAAGATGAAAGAGTTTTTCTACATTCTATGGAATTATTTATAAATGCACACAAACTAGATTTTATTTTGCACATGGTTTATAAACTTCAACACTCAAATTTGTAAAATGTATCTTGTTTTTATTTAATTTCCTTTAAGTAAAACTTCTGGTTCATAGTTGGTTCATAAAATTTATTTGGCTGAAAGAAATGGGGAGGTTAGCGGCTGTGCTTTGTGTTTGCATATTAATAATTTAGTAAAACGCAATATTGTATGATTATATATATATATATATTAAAAAAAAAATCTAAAGCCCCCTTTTTAACATGTATTTTTGTGAAGGATTGTGAAAATCTATTTTACAGCAACTTAAATGAAATAGGATTTGCAAATTGATAAATAAATAAAATATGCATGTATTTCAGACATTACTTTTTTTAATATATAATATTTATGTTTGAATACTATTAAAATGGCCATCTCAAGAACACTAATTTAGTTATCTTAAGTTTTAAAATGCAGTTAAAAAATGATAGAAAGCCAATTTACAGTAACATTCTGAATTACACAAAACCTTATCAAAAAATCTCTTTAAAAAATCTTATCAAAAGGAGAAATTAAAAATATGTTTAGAAATAAATTTTACTTCGTAAGATTGACCTGTAAAAAAATTTTAGAGAGAAAATTTAAAAGTAAACTTAAGCTACATGCTAAACAAATGTAAAAAATATGTAATGTAATAGAATACACAATATAAAATATACAATATGAACTTAAAAAAAAATCTCACTGTTTTACTTAAAAGGCGACTAAAATAATAAAAGAGATGTTACAAGTTAAAAATATACATTTTTAAAAAAACTTCTTAGTACTTTCGGGCTGCATTTCCAAAGTCATCATCAGAAAACATTTTAATAATTTTTTATGGGCTTGTAAAATACAGCCCGAAAGTTCTAAGAAGTTTTAAATAAAATGTATATTTTTAATTTGTAACACCACTTTCATTATTTTAGTCGTCTTTTAAGTAAAACATTGAGCTTTTTAAAGTTCATATTGTATATTTTATGTTTGAATCAAGGTGAAATATTGAGTTTCGTCTTATGATTTTATTAGAATACACAATTAAAAACATTTTATTCTATGACGAAAGAAAAAATACTGTAAAAATCGTATTCGATTTATAAAAAAACAGATTATAGAATAAGACAAGCAATGAAACAAATGTAGTTCTGAAAACATGAAACTATATAGCAGTTTATCGTTACGCTTAAACACCCACATAAAGCTCTAGCAGAAACATGACACATCAAAAATTAATATTAATTTTAACTAATAAGAAAATCACTAAATTCTTAAAATAATATCTATAAATGGCCACAAAACTCTATAGATTATAAATAAAAGCAATACATACAGATTAGAGACCTGAAATACACATTAAAGGTGTTATACACTTTTTTAAGGCTTTACTACGAGGAAATGAGTAAAGATGATTCAGTCCGTTTTACGTCATAAAAGTCACGAACTGGCCTTCTATGTCGTTTGTCACGTATAACAGGCCTTGAAGGTTACCTGAGTGGTATCTGCGCACGCATGTGTTAGTCTGACCTTTTTTCCCAAGCGTTCAGTGGCCATAAAGAGGTGGAAATGAAGATCTCAACGAAGTCCACTGGTGCCCTCTGACCTCTAGACATCCAACAGAAGTCATAAAACATGAAAGAGAGTGCCTCGTCACATAAACTGTACCGCCTATCAATCATACCTAGTATGTTGTAATCTTAAACATGTCAGCTCCGCTATAAGTTTGCACCAAAGAGGAACAACAAGCTGTGATCCGATTTAGCAATCGTAGGATGTGAAAGGTGCTGGAAAGCGTCGGTGACTTTCATCACAATACGTGCACAGTGCTTTTACCCCATTAAAGCAGTTTTTGGTGGATGGAGAAGTGGATGGAGAAGCGTAAAAGAAAAGGTGTTAGCTGAACGCCCGTCAGCCTCGACCACGTAAGACAACATTCAACAAGCTAGATAGGTGGCTATGGCGAATAGGCGACTCTCCCTAGATAATGTTCCGTCTTCTTTAAACATCGGTCATGGATCTGCCCGTCAAATCATCCACGACGAGCTCGGATTCACTAAAGTCTGTGCACGATCGGTACCGAGAATTCTTACTGCAGAAAACATCAACAAGTTGAGTTTTGAGATTCTAGAACATTTTCCCTTCAGTCCAGATCGCATTTCCTCAAATTTTCATCGTTTTGGATCGATCAAGAATCTTTGAGAGGTCATCGATTTGCCTCAATTTCAGAGGTTCAGAATGCGATACAAAAGATACTTTCAATGCCAATTGAAAACCTTCTCTCAGGAAGGTGAACGAAAGCTTGTGCCTAACTGCACAAAGTGCGTTGTTAAAAGAGGAGACTATGTCGAAAAATAATGTCAACCTTGTACACTTACATTTCTTTAATAAAATTGTGAAAAGAAATGTGTAAGTAAATTTGGCTTACCCTCCAGCAATACTATCTGAGCAATAGCGAATCTAATTCCACTTGAAATACAAAACATAGAAAAAAACAACTTTTTTAGCATCATTAGATTTTAAGGCTATCCGAAATATATTTCAGCACGTTGTTGAGAAATCAAAACTATGAAATCTGAAATGGGAATACAGGGTACTTCATAGGATAAAACAATGTACTGACGGGTGGATGGTTGGTTTGTTAAGTTTATATTTCGCACGCGAAGAGTGAGATCTCGTTTATAAACGAATGTGATCAACTACAAAAACACCAAAGTCTGAAACGAGATTACATCCGACCACTTTTTGATTTGAAGAAGAAGTATTAAAAGACAGAAAAGTTACACATATATCCGCCAAATGATATACGTAGTTAATTTCGGAGTATCAAATTAAAAATGGAAAAAACAGGGATAAAATATGATTGTAGTTTTATTTAAAATATATAAATACTATTAAAAAAACAAAGTTTATCTCTGTATAATTTACTATCTACGTAATCTTTGAATATTTAAATACCCGAAAGTAGTATAAGCTGAGAAAATAATAAAAAATGCTTACATTTTGCTTAATTTTAAGAAGCCATTTTTATTTGTGTACATCTATCTCTATCACTGAAAAGAAAACATTTGTGGATTAATTTCTCGCTTCAGAAAATTATATTTTGCTATTATTTACTGTAAAATAACTACATGTTACTGACTACCTTCTATGCTTTTCATGAATTATTGATCTGGTTTAAAATATACCAAATAAAGCTATATGTATCAATAAACATCTGGACAAAGTATACTTATGATGTCAAAGAAAATACAAGGCCGATGCAAAGCAACATATAATATCTTCAGAGTAGCAACTAAATTACAAAGACGACAACATACACTCTCAAAATTTCTAAGAATTTCGTATCTTCAGTACCATATATTTCCTATAAAATACCATCCGAATAATAGAGAAACTTATTCCGCTTCAAATAGAAAGTATAGAAAAAGGCAACGTTACGCAGCATCATAATATAAGGATATCGGTAATATATTCCGGTATCTTGAAGAGAAATCAGAAAATGAAATCTGGAATTGGAGTGTCAGATAAATTAGCTCTATACATAGTAACATAAAATACAAATTAATTTCGATATTTTAATAAAGTTGTGCTAGAAATAAATTTATTAAAATTCTTAATTTGAAATGTGATGAACTGAACAATTTATGTAAGAATTAGCATATGGTTGATTAAATTTTTTGTAAAATTCTAGTAAGATCTGTTCAGATACAAATTTCTTTTTACGTGTTACGCTGTTAGAAATTGATCTAAAAAAACAATTATATCTCCGAGTATTTAATTCTCAATTTTCTAAAACATAAGAGTATTTGAGTGTACAAAAAATTATGGAAATAAAACAAGGTATTTATAATTAGACACAGGTGGTTCATTGGCTTTGTAGAACAAGGCCATAATTTTTACACTAAGAGAGAGGTTACCACCGCGGCGAGCGTCCTCTATTCGTCCGCAGCCCTTTATTCTTCCACTTATTCCGACTCTTTTGCGGAAGAAAGGTTCGTAGGTTCCCAGCCACGTCCCGAGTAAAAGACACTTTAGCGAAATCCAGGTTGAAAAAAAAATCAAAAATTGAAACCGGACAAATTTAAAAGGGAAATTGCACAAATGGGGTTATTTTCCTTAATGGTGTTATTTTCTCAACCCTTTACCCAGGTGTAGTTTTTATTCTATTAAAAATTTAAAGATGAATATGATCAAATATGAATGTCCAAGAAGAAAGGGAACAAGAACCTGACACTTCTCAATTCGGAGCAAGCGCATTAAAAACTAGACAAATCACACATATAACCGCCATAAAATATAGTTATTTCAGTTTGAAGTGCAAAAATTTTATTCTTCAAACTAGAATATGTTGTAGAATACCTATAACATATTGACGAAAACTTCTCTGATTTCCGACGAGTTGAAGATAATTACTTTAAGATAACGATTTTTAATCTGCAACATATAAATTTTATTTTTTAAACCATCTATACTAAATAAAGTTTCGCTCTATGTGTGCGTCCGACTGTCTGTCTCTCTGCGATGGCTAGCGAAATATACCGCACATAGAAGTCTGAAATTTTGGATGAGGATAGCCCAAGACAGGTACTGAGACACCTGAGGCTTATGTTTTTATTATTTAAGGACCGAGCCCCTGGTCCTTTAAAATTCTTCTGTACTAAATTGTTAATAAATTGCCTACTTCGTTTCCTCTACCCGATCTCCTTAGTTTAGGGGGCCCATTCTCCATTTAGTTATTCCCCCATTTCTACATCCCAGTTAAGATCCTGGCCCCCTGGGGACCGGTACAGAGCCCCTTGAAGTTTTTGTGCTCTAAATTGTTAATAAATTCCTCCGTTTTAATCCGATTTACGTTTTTGGGTCCTTTTTTCTATTTAATTGTTATCCCGTTTTTACATTCCAGTTAAGACCTTAGGATCCCCTAAGGCCCTGTCCGGGGCCCCTTGAACTTTTTGTGCGCCACGCATTTTCACACTTTAATTGTATCACCATTTAGATCCATAACTTTAAAGTTGAGTCTTCGATTTATCTCCCTGACAAACATCCTCATATATTTATTGGGGTCCTAGGGCCCCTTTTTAAGCATTTTTCCCATTTTTGCGCAATTCTTCAAAATTTTATTCTAAAGATTAATTCATACTCTATGTTTGATTTCAACTAATTGAAGATCCAAAATCCTAATTACTAGAACCGTTTAACATGTTTTCTTCTTAGGGCCTTGCTCTCAACTATCTGTTGGCCCCTTTTGAGCTTCCTATTATAGCTTCCTTAAAAATCGTCCAATTCACTAGCTTTTTTCTGGCAACTTATTAGGTCCTCCACCAACTCTATGAACAACAACAAAAATTTTTTTAACACACTTCAGCTACCACCAATTTCCAATATGAATCGCCTTCTAGGGCCCTTGGTTAAATTTAGGTAGGCCCTTAGGTAGGCATAGGTTGACCCTTCTTTAAAATTGACCCGATTCTCTTTCAATTTTTTAAACATGGTTCTAGCGTCCTTCGGTTACTTTATAATCTACTAAAAAGTTTCATTGTACCCATTTACATTCCAGTTAAAATTCTGGCACCCTGGGTCCTGGTAGAGGGCCCCTTGAAATTTTTGTGCCCTAAATTGTTAATAAATTCCCCATTTTAATCGGATCTTCATAATTGGGTCCCTTTTCCCATCTAACTATTATCCCGTTTTTACATTGCTGTTAACACCTCAGGTACCCCTTTAACTTTTTGTGCGCCAGGCAATTTCGCCCTCTAATTGTGTCACCCTCTCAAACCATAACTTCAAAGTTGAGTCTTTGATATGTCTCACGGGATAAACATCCTTATATTTTTATTGGAGCTATAGAGGCCTTTTTTAAGCATTTCCTCCCATTTTTGCGTATTTCTTTAAAAAAAATATTCTAATGATTAATTCATACCATATGCTTAATTTCGAATAATTGAATATCTAAAGCGCTAAGTACTAGGACCTGCTAACATGTTTTCATCTTAGGTCCCTGCTCTCAACTATCAGTAGGCCCCTTTTGCACCCCCTATTATAGCTTCTTTATAAATTATCCGTTTCACTAGCTTTTTTTTTTTTTAACAACTTCTTGGGTTCTCCAGCTACTACATGAACGACAAAAAAATTTCCGCTAATTTTGAATATTAATCCCCTTCTTGCGGCCCTTGGTGGAGCTTTAAAAAAAATGATTCTATTATTTAGCAATTTTCTCTAACGTAGTTCAAGTGTTCGCCCGGCTACTGTATAAACTACTAAAAAATTTCCTTACACCCAAGCTACCACATTTTTCGAATATTAATCTTCTTTTTCGGCATCAACTTACGCTTACTCACTAAAGCCGTAAATTAAAAATCGCGTTACTGTTAAATGTTAGTAGTTAACTTTAAAGGAGGGGGTTGAATCTGTAAATGAAATATCGCGTTATTGTTAAAGGTAATTCGTTAAATTTACAGCGGGGCACCTTTCGCTGCTTAGGGGCGTATTCGTTACTCGGGTTCTATGGGCCCGATTTCAACTGGAAGTCTTTCATTCAACTTAGATTACGATTCAGCTACTTTCTGCTATATGAAAGTTTATTTTAGACTTCTGTTACCACAGTTTTCGAACATTAACAGAGCATTCTTTCTCTGTTTGTGTGGTCTCGATTTCAACGAAATTGATTCATTGAACTTTGCTTACGATTGTTTTGAAGATATTAGATCCACCTTCCACTGCCAGGGGGTACATTCGTATCTCCTATTCTTTGAGCCCGATTACTAAGTTTGGTTTGGCTCATTCATCTTTGTTTTTGAATGCCTCCAGTGCGAGCGGAACACTCCCGATATACGATGCTTTACGCAGCGGAGACATATGTCACAGGTTCGTTAGGAAAGATATTTGTTGGGGATACACTAGACACTGCCGAAGGCATTAGGGACCCGGAAGCTAAGTTTCTTTGAAACAACGTATGCTGCGAAAGCTGAGGACCCCGAAACTAAGTTCATTTGAAGATTTCCCGAAGATATAAAATCATACGAACTTGAGTTTTATTTAAGATTATTTTAGCAACCTTGGGCAACGCCGGTCGGGTCAGCTAGTTAAAAATAAAATAATGTTTCAGGTGAATTTGATCTTTTTGGGAAATTTTGTCTCAAATTTATTGCAATTTTTTTATATACAATGAATGTTGTCCTCCTTTAATAGTTAAATGATAAATTTCTGTAGACACTCAGAAGTGAATACTGAGATTTCACGAAATTTTCTTTTTCTTACACGAAACCGTTTCCTGGGAAATGCTTCGAGCGAACATTTCGTCAAATTGGGGAAATTACTTTCTTCACTTGTTTGAGGATACGAATTTTGTCAAAAGTGCTTGTTCCAAAAGTAAAAAAAAAAAAAAAAAAAAAAAAAAAAAGCGATGGTGGTGGCATCTATTTAGAAGTTTGGAAGCACCTATATTTATTGATAGGGGATAACTAAGTCATTCATCTTTTCCTTTAAGGCGGATCGAACTCTCTACTTATCGTATTACCTATCTTGCCATTTGGCCCTTGCATGGATGTGATTTTAAATGCAGGTAATGGATTTTGATGAGTGTTTATATATTTAAAAGGTATATTGTAATTTTATCGGCGATGTTATAATTTATGTAAGTTTTAATTAATAAGGTTAATTTGTTATTATGTTTTTTCTATGTTTAATGATTCATTAGAATATGGCAAGAGTAATATAATTTATTAGAGAAAGCTTCTTTGCTCAATGAATGATTAGAAAATGGTCTGGTTAATTTGTTGCTCAGAAATAACAAATTTTCAAGGACATATAGGGGAAGATTTCAATTTGATATGCTAGTTAACCCTCTCGCTGCGTAATTGTTTTTATCAAAATGGGTTAAAAAATTGTGCAATTTTTGTATTACATATTACAAATGTGTTATAAATACTACATATATTTTAGAGTTTAAATATGTGAAATTTTTTCGTAAAAAAGTTTTTTTTTTCAATATAGAATTAGATCATTAAAAATGGTTGACAAGAGCGACTTTTACAGAATTTTTAATCATTTATCACCGGTTTTTCAAATCAGAAATTTTTGCCCAATTTAATCGGGAAAATACCAGGCAAAATTTACAATAAAAAATAACTGGTGGGAATAATCAAGGAGAGTTAATTTGGCAGAAAAAATGCATCCCCGCGGAAATCGCGGGTCGCACAAATTTTGCTACATTTGCGTTGTCCGTGGAAATCCCAGGATTCGCAGGAAGAAAGTTAAGATTTTAACGCTTTACTGTTTATATGGGATCAATTATGCATAGTTTCAATTTGATTGTTATATGAATATATTTCTTAAATGAAAAAGTGCTCCTGGAATTTTGAAATTCAATTGACTAAATTTTCTTTTTGAACGATTTTGTAAAACACAGTAAATTTATTCTTTTCGAATTAAACCGCAACGAACAACAACAACAACAGCAATAAAAAATATAATAAGCGTTCCTGAAAACATTAACAGCTGCAAAAATAACTAATGCAGAAACAATAACTACATATTGTTCAGTAACCCCGGAAATGTGCTTAAATGTGCTTAAAAAATAAATTGGGAAAGGAATAACATAAACAAACGTATCTATTGACTAAAATCGCGGTATTTGAGGAGGTACTGTAGTGTGCACCTCGGCAAACAGCTATTGCAATTGTTTCCATAAAATGCATTGAGTCTGGGCGTGAGTGAGGAAACAGTTTCATCAAATATTCGAGAGTTTCCGTTTCGTTAAAAATCACGTTATTTTGCCCCGAAATGATTGCAAAAATTAATGAAATAAAGCTCAAGGATTGCTGAATCGTCAAAAGTGAGAGCTTTATTTCTGAGAGCGTATATATATATTGATTTATTTAATTCTATGAAATTTTTTTTTTTAACTTGTGGTAGAAAGTAATTTGCTAAAGCAATTTAACATTGATTTGCACTTGATAGTACTAAATTATAAGCTCTAAAAGATTGCTTCGAAGATTTTAAAATTAATTCAGAAAGTCTCTTAAACTTATCAAAGTAAATCCCTCACATTAGAATCAAATGAAATTTACAAATATATGAATGTCTATAGAACAATAATCAAGTGATAACTAACATAGGGTAGGAAATTCCATAAAAGTCCTATAATAGAGGAAGAAATTTCATAACTGGCTGCATTTGGGGATATTTTTTTCTTGTCGGTGCCAAGCGTAGGCAATATTTGTTTAATTATGGTAATTCGAGGTTTTCGTATCAGAAGCTATGTTTTGTGTAACCGTAAATGAAAGTCACATGATCTTTGTTTCGACCGCTAATTTAATCCTTTTTGAATATTTTTTAAAATAAAACTGAAGAATATCACGTGATCGCCGTTTCACCAATTAATTTGAATTAACTTTTCCCGGCCATAGAAAGGAATTTTAATGTATTGGGCTAGAAAATTAAAACCGGAGTTATTGGTGAATTAAAAACCGGAGCTAATGACGAATTTAAAACAGGAGTTATTGACAAATTTAAAAGCGGAGCTATTGACAAATTAAAAACAGGAGTCATTGACGAATTTGTGCGTTTTTAAGATTGCGAATTTTAGCTACTTACTCCGTAGCTGAAGTTGCCGGAGTACGTTGTCAGGTGCTTCTGAATTGGTAACTGTTTCTATTTCTGTTAAATGTCCTTTTCTTCTGATATTTTGTTTGGTTAAAAAATAACATGTAATGTTGGATTGTTTGCCGCAAAATGTAAAAATTAAAATTAAATGTACTTTTTGTTTTGAAAAACAAATTGCCAAATGGACGCGAGTATGGAATTTTAGTCCAGAAGAGACAGGGAGGCAGGTTGAAAGTTAAAGATGAAGCTGCTGCAAATCTATAATAAATAATAGAAAACATGCATGCTTTACCCTTACAAACCCAAGTCCTTCCACTGTCGAGTTATAGAAAATTCATCCTCTTCTGACAGCTATAAACTAAAAATTCATTAATGTTTTCTCTTATAATTCTACATTGTTTAATGTAGAATAATTCTTTAGTAATGCGTTATTTTTACAGTTGAATTATTACCAATTTTTGTGGTGATTAAAAGCTAACAAAGTATTTAAATAGCACTGAATCACTGCGGCAACGTAACTCTTGTATATTCAAATAAATTAAAAAATAACTAATGAAAAATTCAATGATGTTTTTAATTTTTAGGGTTTCGTACTTAAAAAGTAAAAACAAAACCATTATAAAATCACTCCTGTGTCTGTCTGTCTGTCACAGCCTTTTTACTCGCAAACTATGCAACGTGGAAAGTTCAAATTGGGGGAAGTAATAAAGACTATTGACCCACATATTTACAGATTAATAAATATTCATAAATATATTTAGGAAAAATGTAGAGGGACTAATTAAGTTACTTGAAAAAAAAATCTTTTCGTTGTATATCGTGTGAAAGCTTTCGTAACCCTGAAATCAAAAGTATACTTCATTTAATTTTAGGTATTATATTTTCAAAGTTATTGTAGAAAATTTAGTGCAAAAATATGTCCCCCCCCATCTAATTCCGAATCTATTGAAACTAAAATTATGAAAAAATTAGAGGTAGTAGACATTAATTTAAACCTTGCAGGAAAATTATAGCGATTACCCTAGGTCACATAGTTTTTGAGAAAATTGCATTTTTCCGTTACATTCAAATTTCGATTTACGAGCCTCAGCTAAAATGTTGAGCAGATCTGGGGGTACCTATTGTAGCAGAAGTATAAAAGCATTGTTGATCATGAAATTCTAAAAAAAATCGTCGGTAATTTTCCGAGATAGTAACCTTTAAAGATATGGACGGTTTTGACATACCTAATGACAGGGACGGCGTACTCTATGCTCCATCGGCTTTTAAAGCCTAAATAACAAATTTTAAGGATATATTTATATAATGCAATGCCCAGTAGCAGTATAAAAGCAATAAACGTCAAATTGTTAAAAACAGACTAATTTAATGAGAATTAATCACATAAATACTATGGGATTCGCGACTAGTTTCAATTGGGTGGCTCTCTGAATACACCTACTATGTCTTTAAAGGATAACTAAAAACCTATATGGAATAACAAATATACAGAATAGCTATATTAGCTATTATTTATGTTCCATATATCTTTGAACTTTCGTGTTATATCCATTTATACTTTTCTAGTTTACAGGGTGCAAAGGAAAGTCCCTTTAAACTAAAAATACTTGTGAACGGAGAGAGCTACAGCTATGCAAGTGAGGGAACTGTATAGTAAAGCGACTACGCCCGATTTATTCAAAACGACAGCAGCGCCTCCTAGTGGCGAAATTTGGAAGGTAGCCACTGCAAAAGAAAACGAAAAGAGTTCGAGCAAAATTTCCAGATAGAAAGTTTTAGAGCATCAATTACTAGAATACAACATTTGGTTTACATGGATAAGATAAATCTTCGCCTGTTTACCCAAAAAATGTCTAACATCGATGCACTCCATTTTGTGTAAACGTTTGAATGGAATAGTCAGAAGTATGAAGAAATACGCGCAATTTAGGCTATAAATACGTACTTATCTCAATACATTTTGATAACAACACACACACAGAAAAAGACAAACTGTCTCACAGTGATAAAAAGTTAATATTCAGTATGTTCGAAAAGTTCGCCATTACTCACGATACATGTTTGTATTCGTGAGAGTTTAGACTGTCTAGCCGCCTAATTTTAATTCCAAAACTGACAAATGGCACCAAGAATATTTTAATAAAATTTTGCTTTTCTAATGAAAGTGCAAATTCACGGGTTTTTATTTTCTAAGAAATTCGTTTGAATATTCTGGTGTCAGTCAATTATTTCATCAGTTTACGAACCGAATTCTTCTGGCCCTGAAAGGGTTATTCTAAAATTTTAAATGCATTGGAAATTAAATCTTTACAGACATTACAGCACAGTACAACGTCACAATCTGCAATTGTGCACTGCTACTTTTCCGGAATGTGAATAGTCAAAGTAGAATCGTCGCTCATCGATTTCGGACATTTTTGGGTATGCAGGCGATGATTTATCTTATCCGTGTGAACCAAATGTTGTTTCGTACTAATTAATTGATGCTCTAAAACTTTCTAATTGGAAAATTTGCACTACCTCTTTTCGTTTTCGATTTGCAATGGCTATCTTCCAAATTTCGCCACTAAGGGTGCTGCTGTCCTTTGCATTAGGTCGGGCGTAGTCGCTTTACTGTACCGTTACCTCACTTGTATAGCTGTAGCTCTCTCCGTTCGCAAGTATTTTCAAGTTAAAGGGACTTTCCTTTGCACACTGTATACTATACAGCTATACCCAACCCTACGTTGTACAGTTTTTACAAAGTCTCATTATTCTTTTAGCAACGGTATTTTTTTAATAATAAATTTACTAATTCATATATTACTGTACGGAACCCTGTGTGCGCGAGTAATACTCGAACTTGACCGTTTATTTATTCTTTTGAAGAGTTGAAAATAAAATTAATATGGGTCAATATCTGAAATCCGGACAATTTCATTCCTATTTTTTATTTTTTTTAATTAATGTACCAACTACCACATACAATTATATGCTATGATACATGTTTTACATTCCCGTTTTGTCAATGATGCTATAAAAATATACTCATCCCTATTCAGAACAAAACCTAAATATTTCTAAATATGAAACAAAGAGATGAACAACTTACCTTCATCCATGGTGGTTAGTTGAACTTTAGTTGCTGTTGCAATATAAATAATTCTGCCAGCGCCACCTAGTATCTGTTAACTTAAATGTGTGTTTAGAGGACCTGAGATGATGGTCAACTTCAGGGACAAATGTATTTACTACAATATTTTACTATACAATCTATAGAGAATTATATTTTCCCATACTGTATGTATTCACAAATAAAGTATAAGTATCTAATAGCAAAAGTTAATAATATTTATAGAGATGTTTACAGCATACATTTAAAATTGAATATTTGTACCTGGAGACAGGGATTGAAATGATGATTTACTTTGTTTAAAGCTTAAAATTATTTAATTATGCGTCATTATATGTCCATTTGTCATTTTTAATTGTTATAACAAATGTTACTGTATATTACATTTTTCAGTTTTTCGTTTTACTATAATTAATGAAATATTATTGGCAGTGGACCCAAATTGTCCAATTTTCAGATACCGATCCTTATATATTTTTAAAAAATTCATTCTCTGTTGAAAGCTGTAAATAAAAAAATCGTTAATGCGTTTTAATTTTCTTCTATAGCGTATAATATAAAATATATTTACTGTACAGAAAAATGTTTTTCTATTTTAATTATAACCAATTTTTGTAAAAATTAAAACCTAACAAAAATATTAATTACCCCTGCTTCTCTGTAAAACTGTCTGCAAAATCTGCTAAACTGTAACTTTTTTCATGCTAGAGGATCCAACCTGGTATTCGTGAGTTACAGAATATAGGTAAAAATTTATTTATTTATTTATTTTTAGTTTTTTTAAACTTTAACAGATTGTTTACATTTTCTATGTATTTTTTTTAATTGGTCACTAAGAACACAGGAAAGCATTTTTATATGAAAATACCCCAATAATGTATTCAAATAAAGTTGTGAAATTTATGAAAAGGAACGTTTTCGTATTAGACGCATGCCAACAGTTATTAGCCAAAGAAATATTGCTTTTAATTACTGCAGCCTTTTTGGTTCCACTAATTTAAGTGCTTTAAACGAGTAGTGAGAATGCATGTCTATGAAATTCGTGTCTCAATTATTTTATTTTAAGTTTTAATTTTTTTATGGAATGTTTACCCGAAACACATGCAGAAAATGGCAAACGGGTTAATATTTTGTAACTGCGCTTCACGTGATAGATATAGATTTAAAAAAATCATCCTTAAAATTATTTTAAAAACCATAAAAAATCATTAAATTGAGATACAATTTTCAAACATATTGCATTTAAAAGAAAATTTTTTCTTTAGTACACATTGTGAACATTGAAATTGTGCAATGCGTAGAAGTAAAAAAAAAAAAAAAAAAAAAAAAAAAGCAATAAAAGTGGAATTTATGGGTTAGGATTCCACCGTCAATATGACGTCTGCATTTCGCACGTATAAGTGTTTATTTCTTAATATAGATTTTTAACACTTCTCCTGATACCTGATATGAGGTTGTATTGAAAAAGCAACACTATGAGAAGAGTGTATATTTGTGTATATTTTATTTTTACTTTTTCATCACATATAAGCCTCATATGAAGTTTAATAATATTCGTAAAATACAACAATAGACATTTACTTTCCTTTTAACTTTTCAGATAGAAAATCCGCCTTTGATAAATTTGCTTCGGTTTTGTGAGTGAAAATATGTTCTTAAAGAATTTTATGCTCTTGTGCAGGGTGGTTAAAATTAAAATGACGATACTCAGAGGCTCATAACTCATTTTCTACTGAACGGATCTGAATAAAACAAATATATGTTATATAGATCATGCGGCCGAGGTTTTCTTAAAAAGTTTAGAATTTCACTACAAGGTGGCGGTTTTATGACGTAAAAAGAAAGATAACAGTTCAAGCATCAAAGAATAACGAAATATTTTATTTATTTACACACCTGTGCTCCCAATGGGCATATCTTGTTAGTCACCAATATATTGAAAGCGTACCACCGCGTTATCAACGGCCGCACGCAACATATCAGTAGGAATGAGGGAGGCATGGCGTAGCATGAGGGAGACAGGGTGAGCATAGCTTTCAAGTCCGCTTCATTAGTTAAACGTCCTTCATAAACACGATGTTTGAGAAAAGCCAGAAGTCACAAGGGTTCAGATATGGTGACCTTGCTGGTCGGGCAATAGGAGAGTATGCGAGATGGAACGTTCATCAGGGACGTTAGCTTGAATAACATTCTTTACACGTCTCGCCGCATGAGCAGTTGCTCCACCTTGCATGAATATTGTGATAGCCAAACAGCTTCCTTTCTTTAACACCGAGACAACAGAATTATGCAGGAGTGTGTTGCATTGGTCACTTCTGACTGTACACCTAACAAACCCTTTCATTGTGATTTCCCCAAAGAGGTTACAGGCCCAAAATTGAATTCGCCTTGAATCCACACCATGCCGTGACGTATGTGGAATGTAGGGCTGATACTGCACGGCATGAAGATTGGTGGAACCCCATATCTGTTTTTTTTCATCCCCATCTAAGTGAAAATGAAACTCGTATGTCCATAAGATATGCGATGATCCGTACTCCTCCTCTTGCATCCTCGCCACAAAACGCACGACAAAATCAAGACGTGGAGATTTGCTGCCAACATCGGTCACTGTTCTACGCAGTAGCTATTTAATCATATTGAACGCCTGGCGTCTACGACATTACTCGTGTGTTTTTATTCATTTTTGCGTTATTTTAAGAGATTAGACAAATCAGTGGCCCAGATAATTAAAACAGAAGTTCTGTTTTTATTTTTATTTTTGCAGGAACACAAGATGGTTTAATATTAATAATCCCGAAAATTTGGCCGCACTACAAGTTGTGTTGGAGGATCATGAGCCATGTGACATTTCTGATGACGATGACTCCGACGACGGAGGTCCGAACTTCGTCATTCACAGTAATGGTAATACGGATACAGAAAATGATACTGGAGATGAGCAATGTATTATCAACACGTGCACTGGCGGTTTAATATATAGATTAATTTTATTTTCAACGCTATAAAAGAAGAAGAGATTAAAAAAAAATCCATCAATTTTACACATTTCTGATTTTCAAATGAGAATGCATTTTGGTTGTACAGGCTGTCTCTTTTTATTCCTGATCAATAACGGTATACATAAAATTGCAAAAATATATCAACTATATGTTATTATACACTACATACTTTATAAAATGACATTTAGGTCAATACATTTACCTTTGCAAGAGTTTTTAAATTAAAAAAAAATGTACAGTTTTGAGGACCCATATTTAGAAGTAGAATATTCATATAAAGAATGATATTTTAAATTTTACGAATTTTCTTCGTCTAAAAACTTAAAAAGAGCATATTTAATGTTGGAAAACATAAAAAATTCATAAAATTCCATACCATAATTTAGTTTGGTCGTAAAAAATAATTTTTATACTATTTATTTGTCAGAGCATGGAAAAGAATTTTTCGAAATGTAACTTCTACGACCAAGCGATCATATAAAAATTTAATTTCGTAACTTTTAGAAAAATAACTGTTTTGAAGTAAACGAATTTTGACATGAGGGAGAACAATATTAAAAAAAATGTCTGCAATTGGAAATATATTTGTAAAATTATTGGTTTAGGAATTAGCTTTAGACAACGATAAGAGTGGGTACGGGTAGCCTATATACAAGGTGGTCATAATTAAATTAACAGTACTCAGCGTATTCTGTTGCGCGATCTAATTTCCTGAATGGAACCAAATTTTGTAGGATGATTAAGCAAGACGGGGGACGGAAGATTTCACGAAAAAAAACAGCGCCACGTATCTATAGTGGTAACTTTTGGTACTAAATATTCTTTTCGTGTAATCCTTCATCACCCTTCTTGATTAATCAGACAAAAAATTTTCTTCATTCTCGCAATTAGCTAGTCCTACAGAACATGCTGAATTCTGTAGTTTAATTATGACCATCTTGTATGTTAAAAAGGAAGAAGTACTCAAAATATGTGTATACGTACCCGAATGGCACATTAACTTACAGTAACAGGTAATGCATAGATATGGAAATAATGAGAACGATGTATTCTTTAAAGTTGATTAAAAGTAAATAAATAATTAATTTTATTAATATGGCTTTTACATTAAAGTAAAAAAAAAAAAAAAAAAAAAAAATCCTTTTCTAAAGCAGAGCCACTGATTTGAGAAAAAATACGCTATCGTATATAGTCATTGATGGTTAAACTTAAACAATTCGATCGAAAGACGAGAATTTCTATTAAAACATTAATATATTATTCATTTAAGAATATTTTTCTTCGAACAATAATTTCTCTTTATTCTCAATATAGTCTGCAGATCAAAGAATCTAGAAATTTTTATAGTGCATTTACAGCCACACTGGAGTAATATTAATTTTCTCTCGCAAAATTTTTGGCCATTCGATAAATCTGAATCCGAATAATTAATTCTACCGAATATTGCTTTGTAAAAGAAATATCGAAAACAAAACCTAATTATTCCAACAATGTTCCAATTTTTGATGCATTTCTGTCTATGCAATATTTTCTAAAATACCCATTACAGAGTGGAATTTTCTTAATTTCTACTTTTTCACAGAATATAACTCTATTTTATTTTTCAATATTCATCCATTTATAAAATGTTCCTGCAGCAGTATTTTTCATCGGAACATAATGTTTGTTTAATATTTTCAAATACTGTATAATACTGTTCAATACTTTCAAATGTTATCTGACTACCAAATAATCCAAAATGTTTATAACACGTTTCCGTCACAACGTTTTTCGTCACATGATCGATTTTTATGCCTATATATAATAAATTTTACAGAATAGTGTTTTGTGTCAGAAAAAACATAACAAAACATTATTTTCGCAACAATATTCCAATTTTTGTATACCTTTATATCTAGCAAATAATTTTAGAATATTCTTTACACAATAGTTATTAATTAATCTCCACTTCGTTCAAAGAATATATATCTCGGTTTTATTTTCCTACAGTTGTATCAATGCATTAACCTATTTACTATCATTACAGTCTGATTAACAAACTATATAGAAATCTTTATAACATATTTCACTACACTGAAATAATACTTGTTTTTTGTTCCAACATGCTTGATTAAATGGTAAGCTTTTTTTTTTTTTTTTTTTTTTTTACAATAATGAATTTACCGAATACTGCTTAATAACGGAGAAATATCCTTAATGAAAAGTTATTTTTGTAACACTATTCTTATTTTCAATACAATCATGCCTTTTTTTACAGTGCCAGAAAGCGTTGTTTTCATAAAAATATTCCAATTTTTGATACAACAATTTCAATGCATGGCTTTTTAAAATAGGCTTTATAGAATGAATATTTCTTAATATTTACTTCGTTCAAAGAATATATCTCGGTTTTATTTTCCTACCTTTATATCTATTTACTGATATCAGATACCTAAAGGCATAGATTTTTATTTTCGCCTTCCATTCTTCCAACAAAAACGCAATTCTTTTTCAGCCCAATAATCTTTAAGGACTATAGTAAAGCAGAGATTCATTTTAGTTCAATGTTAATTTAAACTTGTAGCTTAAAAAGGTTATAATTTCCTGCGGCAGGCTGCTCACCCAGTATCTTACGCCGCTATTGACTGAAGAAAAGCTCCCACGTTAACCTGAAAGTCGATGCTGTAAAAACAGTTTTCGTACAAGACAGAGAGAATAAATTGTTTATCTAAGCAAGAAAAACTTTTCCACACAGAAATACTTTGTCTAAACTAGTTTCTGGTATTATTTATTCTTATTCACAATATTGTTGGAAAAATATGCAAAATTATTTGCACTCAGTAAGATTTTTTTTTTAAAATAACATTTAAAAACCTTTTAAATATCGTTTTAAATGCTATTCACTTCTTTAGATTTTCCTGCTATGATTTTATTAGAAATAATTTATATTTTTGAAGAACAAAGGGCTTTTATACCGATTACCAATCTATATTTAAATAAAAAATTCACCAAATCCTTTTAGAAGCAAAATTTTTGATTTGAAGAAAGTCTGCCACCGTATTCTCCGATTAAAGATTGTACTACAATGAACTCAGCATTACGATTGGAAAACAAAAATTTTAGAGAATTAGTTTAAAGAAATTTTCATTTAGCAATAATTTTCATCCGAAAATTATATTTATTTACAACCAATATGTTCTAATTACTAAATAACCTTGAAACTTTTATAAGATTACACTAATATATTTTAAGTATACCATCGTACCATTTACAGTCAATATTTTTTCCAATAATGAATAATTTTACAGAATACTGTTTTGAAAAGAGATATACATAACAAAACATTACTTTCTTAACAATATTCCGATTTTTGATACAAATATGTCTATTCAATGTTTTCTAAAATACCCTTTATATGACGAATATTTCTTAATCTTTACTTCGATTCAAATATGTTTGGTTTATTTTTCCTACCTTTGTATCTATGTATGATATCGGGAGCCTAAAGGCATAGATTGTTACTTCGGTTCTTATTCTTTTGACAAAAAAGGAATTCTTTTTCAGCCCAAAGGATCTTTAAGGAATACATAAAAGCAGCGATTGGTTTTAGTTCAATGTTAATTTAAACTTGTAACTTAAAATGGCGCCAATTTCCTGCGGCATGCTTCTTACCCAGTATCTTACGGCGCTATTGACTGAAGAATAGCTTCAATGTAAGCCTGAAAGCAGAGGCAATAAAACGAATTTTCATACAAAAAAGAGCGAATAAATTGTTTATCTAAGCAGAGAAAACACAGAAAACCTGCGTCAAAACAGGTTTCTGATAATATTTATTCTTTTTCACAATATGATTGTGGAAAATATTCACAATTATGGTCTAAGGAATAGATCTAATTTATATTCAGCAAGAATTTTTTAGCTAAAGTATTATTGAAAATAATTTTAAATGTGATGAATTTCTTTAGATTTTCATGCTGTGACTCTGTTACTTAAATTTAATATATTTGAAAAATAATCAGACAGAAAATCTGTATCTAACCTGGTTTATGATAATATTAATCATTACTCTGAACATGCTTAAGAAAAATGTAGTTTCTGAAGAATAAAGAGAACTTTTACTGATTATATTTAAATAAAACACTCAAAACATCTTTTTGTTGATAAACTTGTGATTTGAAGAAAGTCTGATACCATATTCTGTGGTTCAAGATTAAAGTATTCATTATGATTGAACTGCGAAAAAGCTTAAAGAATTCGTTTAAAAAATTATCATTTAGCAATATTTTTCATCGGAAAATAATATTTATGTATTATTACTATATTTTCACTATTAAAAATTCTCGAAAATTTTATAACACCACACTAAAGTAATACGTTTTTGTCGCACTATCTTTGGTCATACGTCCAAACTTTTCCAACAATGACTTTTAAAGAATACTGCTTTTAAAAGAAATATAAAAAAAAATGTAAAATACAGACAACAGTTTCTTAATCTACGTAAATAAAATGAAAACGCATACGAAAATAGGTAATAACCTTTTCCGTATTACTCATTAGGCAGAAGCGTCCTTTATATTTAGAAACCTAAAAACCAATATATCTTCGAAATTTTACGAATTATAGAAACAAAATTTCTTTTGTTGCTTCTGATTTTCGGAAACATTTCCGAATAGTTTTCATAATGTATTAATTAGTTTTCTCAAACCGAAAACTCGGTATTTAAGATGTCGGTTCCAAATTAAACATTTTCAGCTGACTAAATGAATTTTTTATCCAAGTGAAACACACTCTAAATTGAAATGTCTGAAATTCAGACACTTAAGTGACTGAAACGGAGTGTTCAATTTTCAGACATTTTAAAATGTCTGAATTTTTTCAGTCACTTCTTGCGTCTGAATTTCAGACACTTCAAACGTCTGAATCGCAGCCGTTTCATTTTGCAAGCATGATACGCAGCCATGTTTGACCACAATGAATCCTGGAAAAATATTTGACCATGGTCCTGCCCCTCCACCCCCATACAGCCTCATTTTATGGGCTCTCAAAATTGGTATGCCATTTTCGTAAAGCTGATAATTTAAATCTTTTATCGACATTGTACTGATTATAATCAATATTTTGAACTTCTATAGTAGAATAAGATTAAAAACAAAATTTTTTTTATCTAAATACAATAAAACCTGTCAATAGGGGGCTACTACGGAATTTGTCCGCCATTCGTTGCCGAGGTGCCCTTGATTGAGAGGTTTTACTGAATTTAGATTTTTTTTTAAATTTATTTAGTTTATAATCTTATTCTACTTTAAAAGTTCAAAATATTGATTATAATCAATACAATGTCGAAACAAATTTAAAATAAAAGCTTTACAAAAATTGCATGTTTAATTTGGGGCCCCTAAAACCGTAGTGAGAGGATACTGCCCAGTTTTCCCATTATTTAATCAAGTGCTTCATCTACAAAAAGTCCAACCCTGCATTATAAGTTCGCTAAATAGAGGTGTCCGGTATTCGGGAGTGTCCGTTATGAAGGTTAATGAACATTCCCTAATATCGGACACCTTTATTGAGCGACAACCTTTTTTAATCCACAACCCAGACATTTGTTTATTTTTACTTCACAAAAGCAGACACCTTTGATTATCGAACAAATTCCGCAGGCCCCAGGTGTCCGCTGTTGAGAACTTTTACAGTATTTCGATAAATATATATATATATTGTTTCTAATCATGTCCTACTCTAAAAGTTCAAAATATCATTATAATCAGTGCAATGTCGAAAGATTTTTTTAAAAAAAATTACGAAAATTGCATCACAATTGCGAAAAATTTGCTTTACGAAAATTGCATGACAAATATCCCCCCCCCCCCTCCCAACACACACACACAAAAAAAAAAAAAATCATATTATAGGATGCACGATCTTTGAATATCTCGAAACGATAAAAAACAAAGCATTTTTCAAGGTACCAAAACGCAAATAATATGCAATTAAGATCTTTTTTTCCCCCTTTCTGCCTCAAATATATATTCATAACTATAATATTATCCAGAAAAATAAATATTGTATATACAAAATTAATATCTAAATTTTAAATGTAAGCCGTCATATCACTAATGTGTGAATTAAAATCTAAGTGCTGCACGCATGATAAAATTCTAAATTATGCATATAGAAAACAATTTTTGAACAAAATAGAATCATAACACACCTAATATACACATTAAATAAAAAATATACGCAAAAAATTTGGTTTAAAATTCAATTTCAGCACAAAATAAATTTAAAAAAGTAAAATATTTCACGTTCAAACAAATAAATAAACAAAATATGTTTGGGTTTTTTAGCATGTAGACTATAAAGAAACGCATATTTGTTTATTTTTTTAAAAGCCGCGCTTACATAGTTTGAAAGAAACAACAAAAGCACAAACTTCAAACTTGCTAATATGAGAAAACGCTTTTTAAAGTTTCGATATCTAACGGATCTTCAACTCTCCGTCTATAAATGATTATAACTCAATTTTGAATGGGGTTTTTTGCATATTGTTGAAAAATTTTAAAACATTCGGAATAAAACAGAAACAGAAAACTGATTTTTTGAAAGGTTAAAAGGTCCTGTGCCCTCTTAAAAATTAAGTCTTCTTTAAAATTTATATTTACACATGGGCATTTTTTTAAAAATATAGATCAGATGATAATCACAAGAGCTATTTAACTATCAATAAATAAATATTATATTTTAATAAGATAAAGAAAAATTTATTTCCAGTTTGAAACTTTGTCTTAAATCTGCACATAATCAGTAAAGCTTAATAAAATAGCTAAAGAGATAAAGTGTAATCATTCTCTAAATCATTAGAGTGTTATTGACATTATATATTTTTTTTTCTCCTTCCAGTGTAGCGATGCCAGATGAATCATCGGCGGGTTTTGCTTACTATAGGAAAAATTGAATGATATGGTTGAATAACGGCGTTGAATGGATGTTCAAACTGTATAATTTTAAATACTTATAATTAAGCATACATAATATAATAATTAAAAACAGTTATTAAATTGGGATGGTTGCTATAAAGACATGGGCATTCCAGTACATATCACATAATAAACCTTTGAAAAATATAGAAATCGAATGAAACCAAAGTAAACATTAACAAATGCTGTTCGAGAAGAAGGCTTAGTATTGCGTAAGTCAATAAATTCAATAACTGCAAAAAACATCCTGTAGACTCATTAAAACTGATTTTAAGGATAACATTGGTTAGAAAATAATATAGAAACATGATTGCAGATGTTTTTAAGAACAGAAACTTAATTATTAGCAAGATAAAATTTTAACACGGAAATTCAACAGACAAAATGCTTTAAACAAATGTTGGTATAACTCAGAAACTAATAAAGCTAGAGACTTGTGTAAGGGTTCCATTTAAAGAGAAAACATTTACGGAGAGTTTGCAATACATGGTCTAGGTCCCACTTACCTGGAAAAAGGTGTAAGGTATCCAAAATTATACCCGCACAGGGGGCGTCAATTTCAACTGGTGGCTAGGTTAATGATCCGTGAGGGAGAAATACTTGGATCTTTTAAAACGAAAATTCCTGTATACATCCGGCTAACTATATTAAAAGGGTGAAATATTTTCACTCTTAAAATAGAATCTGCCAGACAAAAGTTTCTATTTAACAGATTTGACGAACAGAAGACTAATAACACTGTATTATTCATAAAATGATTACGAATAAACACTAAGTCGATACGAATTTATCCACAGAACTTCACAATCCACAAAATATGAATAAAGTCAAAATAAACTTTCAGTTTGAAATTGAATTACAACGTACATTAGAACGAAACACATCTAAAACGCATGACGCATGCGCAACTAAGAGTCCCTCTGGTGGTTATAAGGAAGAACTGAAGAAATATTTTCCCTCCCAGTATGATGAAATTGAATCAATTATGTTTTCTTTATGTCTGATAATTAAAAATGAATGATATTTCTTTTCTTACAAATGGCTATCGAATAATTTTACGTTAAGGGAAAATGTTACTAAGAATTTTACTTCAGAGAAACCCACCCTCCTTTGAACATTTCGTAGAAGACAATTTTAATTCTTTTCTTCTTTTGATGTTCATATATTTCAAATTTATCTCAAACGGTGTTTGTGTGTGTGGGGGGGGGGGGGGGGGAGGGGGAAGAGTCCATTGAGAAAAAAAAGTTCTCTATTTTCAAAACTGTCGTTTGAAACTTATTTTTGAACGATTACTATCTCTTAATTGTTAAATTTTTAGATGCGTTCTTAATTATATAAATACGTAGTACCTATAGTCGTCGTTCAGTCCATCTGTTTGTCCGTCTATAACAGCGCAAAAACTACCCAACCGATTTGTTTGAAATTTAAAATATATAATTATTGCATAATTCTGTCGAGTCATTTCAAATTTTATGAAAATCGGATGTATACTTTAATTAGTACAGTCAAAAGTTTACCGATACATTACGGCCAATGGAAAAAAATTATTTCAAGTGCATTTTAATGATGTTACAGCTTTTCAAAAAGAATGAAATTGATATGCGCTTATGAAGTGCAGTAAAATATACATTCAGTACAATATGCAGTGCAAAAAATACTTATAAAACTAGTTATAGTACGAACGCACCTCATTTGCCACGTTTGACGTGCAATTTCCAACTTGTTATATTTATTTTTATGTTGATATCTTTAAAAATTTCTTGCACAAAGAGTTCTGACAAAATATTCTTAGTTTGCCTATTTCATGTTTATGTTCTGCATTTTAGAAAAGCAGATTACGCTGTTGACCCCAGTCACACCTGTTCCAAAATTTTGCCCCTCCCTAAATTTCTTTCTACCGGTACATCTCTTAGTATTTAGAGGGGAGGGGGGTTGATCCTTCCTTGGAAATAAATATATTTTGTGAAAAGCAATTACTGATTTATTTATTGCGTCAAAAGTAACTTAGTCCCAAAACTTTAGTAAGCGATCTATTTTAATTTTCCAGATGTCCCATGATCTAATCAAATTACTTTTTTTAAATAAAATAATACCAAATCTAATGGATAAAAATATTTTAAACATCCTTTATCCATTCGAAAACAATTTTCTGGTAGTGGTGGCATACAAATTGCAATACATTTATACATACAGTTATCACACATATGATACAACTGTATCGCATTTAGACACTTAAGTGTCTAAATTTCTAAATGTCTTAATTTCAGACATATCACCATTATTCAGACATTTTAATCAGCTCATTTATGCCATGATCATAGTAAGACACTTATGTATCTTAAATTTAGACATCTGTGATGTCTGAAATTTCAAATTTAGACACTTAAGTGTCTGAATAACTTTTTCAGTCACATATGTGTCTTAATTTAAGACGCCTCTATTTGCAGTGCAAAATAATATTAAATTTAATATTCATGCTAATGCTATTAATTTATATTGTTTGTCTGTAAAACGTATTTTTTAAACATGAAAATGTTAACTTGAGAATTGAAAGCATCCAAAAAATAATATTCCTGTATAAGAGAAATGACTTACACACTAAATACAATTTGGAAACTTTTTTGAAAATCGGAGGCAGTGAAAGAAACTTTATTTTTATAAATTCTCCTTAAATCTTGAAAATATATTAGTTTTTGAGATTTAAAATATGAAAAACCCTTTCCGAAATCTGAGGTAACTCGAAAGATGTTATTGTATATTTTTGTCTGTAGTTATATAATATTTACCTAGAAACATTTATATTTTTTTATAGTAAAAGAAAACGTTGTTCTCATCACACTATTTCAATTTCCGATACAATAATGTCTACGCATTACTTTCTAAAATATCCTTTATAGAACAGATATTTTTAATCTCTACTTCTTTCAAAGATTATATCCCGGTTTTATTTTCCTACGTTTGTATCTATGCACTGATATCGGGTGCCTAAAGGCACAGATTGTTACTTCGTCTTTCATTCTTCTGACAAAATCGCAATTCTTTTTCAGCCCAAGAGTTTTAATGTAATTCTGGAAAGCAGCATTTGGTTTAGCTCAATGTTAATATAAAGATGTAGCTTGAAACTGCTCTAAATTCCTGCGGCAAGCTTCTTACCCAGTATCTTATGGCGCTATTGATTGAAGAATAGGTCCTATGTAAACCTGAAAGCAGAGGTAATAAAAAGAATTATCTTACAAAATAGAGCGAATAAATTGTTTACGTAAGTAGGAAAATCTTTTTCGCACAGAAAACCTGTGTCAAAACTAATTTCTGATAATATTTATTTTTGTTCGCAATTTATTTGGTGAAAGTACATAAAATTATGGTATCATTCTTCCAAAGAATAAATGAATTTCTATTCAGTATATTGATATTCAGTAAGAATTTTTAAAGAAAATATTATTGAAAAGCATTTTAAAATTAATTTAAAATGCGATTAATTTTTTTAGATTTTCTTGCTGGGATTTTATTACAAAAAATTAATATTTTTGAGAAAAGTTAGGGAATATATTTGTATCTAAATTGGTTTCTGATAATATCTATTGATATTCTGAATATAAAGAATATAAAATTGTTTAGTTTCTGAAGAATAAAAAGAATTTTTACAGACAATCAAACCATAGATAAATAAAATGCTCAACAGATCTTTTTAAGAGAAAAGCTTGTGATTTTTAGGAAGTCTGATACCGTATTCTGTCATTGAAGATTAAACTAACGATTGGAAAACGAAACTGTTTATAGAATTCTTATAAAAAATGATCATTTAGCATTATTTTTCATCGGGAAAAATATTTACATGTTATTATAATATTCTCACAAATAAATAATCTGCAAAATTTTCCACATCACACTAAAGTAATGTAAGTTTCCTGTTGCATCATTTTTGGTCATGTGTTCAATCATTTTCCCAACAATGAGTTTTACCGATTACTGATTTAAAAAAGAAATACTCATATCAAAACGTTATTTTCATAACAATATTTTAATTCTTGATGTATGCATGAAGTAATGCATTACTTCCTAAAATATCCTTTATAGAACGGATATTTTTTAATCTCTTCTTCGTTCAAAGATTATATCTCAGTTTTATTTTCCTACTTTTGTATCTAAGCACCAGGTATCATGTACCTAAAGGCATGGATCCTTAGTTCGTTTTTCAGTCTTCTGACAAAAACGCAATTCTTTTGCAGCCAAAGGGTCTTTATGGACTACAGAAAAGCAGCGTTTGGTTTTAGTTCGATGTCAATTTAAACTTGTAGCTTGAAACAGCACCAATATCCCGCTGCATACTTTTCACCAAGCATGTTCCGGCGCTATTGACTTCAGAAAAGCTCCTACTTAAACCCAAAAGATGAAGCAATAAAAATAATTTTCTTATAAAAAAGAGCGAACAAATTGTTTAACTAAACAGAAAAATCTTTTTTATACAGAAAACCAGTGTCAAAACTGCTTTTAGATAATATTTATTGTTATTCTCAATTTCCTTTGGGAAAATATGTAACATAATGGTATCTTCTAAAGAATAAATGAATTTCTATTCTGTATATTGATATTTAATGAAAATGTTTAAGTAAAATATTATTGAAAATCATTTTAAATGTAGTTATAAATCCGATGAACTTCTTTAGATTTTCTTGCTCGCATTTTATTACAAAGAATTAGTAATATTTTTGAAAAAGAGTCACGCAGGAAATCTGTATTTAAATGTGTTTCTGATAATATTTATCCTTACTCTGAATATGCATAAGAAAAACATATAAAATTATGTAGATTCTGAAGTATAAAGTCTAATTTTACAGATTTTCCAACCATATTTAAATAAAATACACAACGAATCTCTTTGGGAGCAAAACTTGTGATTTGAAGTCTGATACTGTATTCGGTCATTCAAGATTAAACTATGCATTACAATGGGAAAACGAAAATATTTGTTTAATTCGTTAAAAAAAAATCGATCATTTAGCAGTATTTTTTTCGAAAAATAATATTTATGTATTATTATATATTCTCACTATTAAATAATCCAAAATGTTTTATAACGTTACACTAATTTAATGTAAGTTTCCTGTCGCATTATCTTTGGTAATAATTTCAATCTTTTTCCCAATAATAAATTTTACTGAATACTGCTTTGAAAAAACCCATATACATAACAAAACGTTATTTTAATAAAAATATTCCAGTTTTTGATACCGTAATGTCTATGCATTACTGTATAAAATACCCTTTATAGAACAGATATTTTTTAATCTCTGCTTCATTCAAAGGTTATATTTCTGTTTTATTTTCCTACCTTTGTATCTATGCACTGATATCGGGTGCCTAAAGGCATAGATTGTTACTTCGTCTTTCATTCTTCTGACAAAAACGCAATTCCTTTTCAGCCCAAGGGTCTTTATGGACTAAGGAAAAGTGGTGTTCGGTTTAGTTCAATGTTAATTTAAACTTGTAGCTTGAAACTGCTCCAATTTCCTGCGGCATGCCTCTCACCCGGTATCTCCCGGCGCTATTGACTGCAGAAAAGATTCTACATAAAGCTGAAAGCGGAGGCAATAAAAAGAATTTTCTTACAAGACCGAGCGAATAAATTGTCTATCTAAGCAGAAACATTTTTTTTTTACATACAAAACCTATGTCTAAACTTGTTTCTGGTAATATTTCTTCATATTCACAATATGATTAAGTTGAGCATATACAATTAAAGAACAAGGTGGATTTATACTCAATATCTATTTATAAAATATTATTGATTAGTTTATGATATATGTTTTTATTCACAATATGCGTAGGGGAAAGTACATAAAATTAAGGTTGTCTCTATAAAATTAAGTGCATGAATATTTATTATCAAATTATAAAATAATAAAACTTTTGTCTAAACAGGATTCATATAGTGTTTATTCTTATTTACAAATAATAAAGCGCATTTATATTCGGAATCAATATTTAAACTTTTATGGATTAATTTCTGAAAATGTTTATTCATATGAAAATATTCACTTACGTAAAGAATATAAAATTATCACACTTTCGAAAGAGTAAAGAACAATTATCCTGAGTACAATCGTTTCAAATAACATAACATGTGCCTAAATAGATTTATGATAATATATTTTTAATCACAATATGCTTTTGGAAAGTACATAAAATTACGCTGCATCTAATTCAATATTAATTTACGAAATATTATTCAGTATTATTTTTATGTTAATATTATAGTTTTAAGCGTATGATGCCATTTATTTACATTACCTTACTATGATTTATTTACATCTGTATCTAAACTTATTTTAAATATATTTTTTTCTATTTTACAACACGCTTCCGGAAAGTATATAAAACTAGGGTATATTCTAAAGAATAAAAGGAATTTATCTCAAAATCAGTTATAAAATTTTAATGATAAACATTCTAAATCATAGTAATAGAGTATTTAGATTTTTTTTCGACAATATCTCTTTAGATTATCTTGCTATATTTAATTAGAATTAACATTTTTTCAGAAAATATTCTTCAAAATTACAAACATAATTATAGATTGAAATCTTCTGAAGTCTTATAGTCCTAGTTCCATTTTAAAATAATAACTAAATTTAACTAAAATCACCTAAAATAAAGAAGAATTTCAAAATAACAACTCAAGGGTTACTTAGTTTCTTTTTAATAAAAATTGCATTGTAAAAAAAAAAAAAAAAAAAAAAAATCTGTAGTTCTACAGATGTAAAGTTATAGAAATCTGTATGCTTACTAAAATTTTATCTGTACACTGTACAAAAAAAAAAAAAAAAAAAAAAAAGATGTAAATATACAAAACTAGTTTTTGTAAAGCTACAGGAATCTGTTGCTTTTCAAAATAATCTACTAAAATGATAGTAATCTTACTAATATTTTATCTGTAACCAGGGTTACAGTTACATAAAAAGTTCTAGGTATACCAGTTTCCTAAAAAAGTCTTAGTCACCTGGAAGATTTTTCTGATTTACGGTGCAAAAGTGTATCTGCTACATGAATTTTTGTTGTTGCCGTTACATAAAATGTTCTAGGAATCCCAGTTTCCTAGAAAAATTTTAGTAACTTTACAGATTTTTGTTTTTGTAGTTTAATTGTCCTGATCGGCGTATAGCTGCAAAAAATTTTCCGAAACTCCAACATAGGAATGCCTTTGAACTTATTATTATTTTTTTTATAATGTAGCACATTTCACATTATTGGTGAAAATGCTTAGTTTGGTGATATTAAGAAACTTTGTCAAAGTGTTATCAGCACACGAATATTAGTTACTTTCCTAAGCAACCCTCTATGAGACATGTTAATAATAATTCCAATTAGAATTAATAATATTTCAAAACCGAATGAAGCGTAAATATGGGATTTCTGTACTTGTTGGCTCCTGAAATAATTTTGTTCATCCCGCTTTCCTGCAATCTAGGGGATCATTAAGCTACAAATTGCCGGATACTCACTGATGAAGTCTAAAATCTCATGCATAATAATACGCAAGTCATAATAATTAATGTTTGTTTTTTATATGTTTCAAATTGAATAAAGACCATCTTGAATGGTTTTACCCAGCCAGTACTAAGCTCTTTGCCATGAAACTCTTTCTCTGGAACTTCAAATTATCTGTTATGTATGTCGGTAATAAGCCATCATAAGAGTTCTACTGTAAGTGGATAATTGTAATATGAACAATGCCAGTAATATTTTATGATTTATTTAAGGATAAATGGAACCACCTTTTGAAGAAAAAGCTTGTTATATGATGTTCGAGAGCCAGGAAGATTTTGCCATGCAATTCAAAATGAAGAACCGCGAAAGCGAAAGTAAATGAATAAATAAATACAAATAAAAAAACACTAAATAGACGCTCGTGTAGATGAGTTTTAAGAAATAATAAGAAATTTTGATTCCTTGCGCATTTTCCCACACAACACATACGTCCAGATTATATTCAGTTTTGATCTACCATTTCCGAAATACGTCCATAGATGTACTTTGGACGCATACAGCCAGCAAAAATACGTTCAGAATTTGTTGCATGTTTCACATAGGCGTAACTACGAAATAACTACAAAATATGGACATCAATTTAAGAACATAAATTGGATGAAAACGCAACTAATCCAATTTTCACGAATCCCCGAACTAAATCTTCACCTGTTTGTCCCATTTTCTGTTTTAATAACTTAAACGGGATGAAAACAGTACTAATCTAACTTTCGTCAATTCCCGAACAAAAACCTGACCTCGCCATGTACGGACATAATCAGGACAAAAACTAAACTTATCAACCGCCATCTTAAAATTGCGGCATATACAGACTTGCGCCTAATTGACCGATACTTGTATTATTTATTTTTGTTCATTTTATTAATTTTTATACAGCTTTTTTATAAAAACAAGTAATGAATTTGATGTATTATTTATTTTTATCCGAATACCAATTTGTGGAAGCTCCGCATCAATCAATCAACGTTTGGAAGATTTGTTTGTATCGTGGAGTGGAAGTGGTGAAAGCGTGAAAGCGACGATGAAAATAGGTAAGTAAATTGAAGACTTTGTTTTCTAGATTTATCGTTTTGGTGTGCATACTTTACATAAAACATTTTTGTCACGATTCTTTTTTCTTACTTTTGTTATTTATTTGATTTATCAATTGTTTCCTCGATTTTTTGATAGCTGAGATCGCAAATAAGAGTGTTTTGTTTACATGATTTTTCACGGTCATAATGCAATCTTATAAGCAAACAAACATTTATTGGGTTGAAACGAATTTTAAAATAATTTAGGGGCAAAAAAAATGACAATTAATATATTACGTGTTGCAAGTACGCAATTTCTAAAAACTTCCCATTTGATAGCAACTTCTATTTTTGTCTGATTTAAATTTATGTCATATCCGGTTTTTACTTGGACACTAGACTTTTTATATTTTTAATTTTTAGTGCTCTAATGAAAGATCATAATTCAACTGTTATTCATTCATTATCATATTGTAATGTGAACTTATTTTCGTAATACTAATAATGGAAAAAATAAGTTGTATTATTTTGATGAACAAATTGAATTGTTATATTATTGTGTGCATGAAAAATCGGTATACTTTTGAGTTATAGAAGCCCCTACAACTATTATTATGCCAAGATCATAAACAAATCTTATATTATATACACATATACAGAGGTGGGGAATTTTAAGAAAATCTTATCAGCCAGCAAGGTACAATGTACAGTTGAAAATTGATATGACAAACTGGAAGCGACTGCATAAATAGTTAATTACTGTTACTTCAATGCATTTCTATATTTTTTTTCTATAAATTTAACAAATACATACAACAGGATAATTTTGAGTATAGGATGCAAATTAGTATCATGTTTACATTGCTGTAATTTGGAATGTTGCAAAGTATATCTGACAAGTAAAGAAAATAAATTTTTTTGCATATCTATATAGCGTGCAGTTTTTCAAAAAATTCACCTGCCCTGCAGAAAATCCACTCACCAGTGGCGAGGAAAATTATATGTTCCCTTGCTTTTGCATATAATATACCGCTTTGCACAACTGATACACTGTAAAAAAAAATCTGTAGTTCTACAGATGTAAAGTTACATGCTTACTAAACTTTCCCCTGTAACTGTACGAAAAAAGCTGCAAATCTACAAAACTAGTTTTTGTAAAGCTACAAAAATCTGTAACTTTACAAATGAATCTGCTAAAATTTCAGTAATCTTACTAAACTTTTATTTGTAACCCTGGCTGCAGTTACATGAAAAGTTCTCGGAATCCTAGTTTCCAAAAAAATTCTTAGTAACCATACAGATTTTTTGATTTTCGGCGCAAAAGTGTGTCTGTTACATGAAATTTTGTTGTTGCCGTTACATGAAAAGTTCTAGGAATCCAAGTTTCCTAGAAAAACTTTAGTAACTTCACAGATTTTTTTTTACAGTGTACATGAATTTTTGATTTTTCATGGCAATCCACTGACGAATTTCGTGGGTTTTTTTTTTTTTTTTTTTTTTTTTTTTTTTTTTTTTTTTTTTTTTTACCTGTGATCAATTTTAAAATTTCACAATATTTTTCTTGAACAGATGGACCAATAGGCAAATTTTTGCGGCTGTTTCTTCAGATCGCTTAGAGAAAATTGTGAGTTTTTTTCTGCTACTGATCTACGAATTTTGCAGTTTCTTCCGGCAATCTACTGACGAATTTTGCGATTTTTTTTTAACCGCGAATGATTTGCAAATTTCACGTTTCTTTCCTTGTACCATAGGCAAATTTTGAGGCTTTTTCTTGTGACAGATTAGAGAAAATTGTGGGTTTTTTCGCAGTTTCTTCCGTCGGTGCACTGACAAATTTTGCGGTTTTTTACCTGCAACCGATTGGCGAAATTCGTGGATTTTTTTCCTGCAACTCTTCGTTGAATTTTGTATGTTTTTCCACAACAGGCTGAAAATTTTCATGATTTGTTCTCCAAGCTTGACTGACGAATTGCATGAGTTTTTCTTGTGAGCAGTTGATGAATTTTACAATCTTTTTAAACGAACAATTAAAGTATTTCGCGATTTTTTTCAGCCATTGAGTGACAAATTTCACGATTTTTCCTACAACTGAATAGTGAAATTTCTTGAAAATGTGAATTTGAAATGTTCTGCGATGTATGTCACATTTATAAGTATATTCTGCTTTGGGGGTATATATTATATATATATATCAGCGATGCCATTTACCTTATCGTTTCCAAATAAACAAGTTTCATTTATTCCTTTAAAATATGAATTATTATTGATGGGGACCCGCTTTTGTAAAAAAAGGACCCATATTTTTGGAAATTCTGGGTCCCGGGGACCCAGGATTTTTCAAGTACAGCAACATTACTGTATATGAAATAAAAAGAAACTTTCAAGCTGATGTTAAACCTATGGGAGCATTATTTTCAAATTTGTGAATGTAACTTTATATTATAAAAACAATTCTGCAACCAAAATTGAAAAAGTAAACACTAGCCTTGTTAGAATTGAATCTCAGCTGTTCTAAGCAAGAAAAAAAATAATTTAAAACTATTAGTATGCAAGTGAGAAATTTTTAAAAGAATGTTCCTATAGGTTTAACATTAACATTCCAATGTCTTCGCATGACTAGTATAGGCTCTTAATGCTCGAGCTAATGTCAATCCTATGAGAACGTTGTTTACATATTTCTTGCTAGCATTTTAATTATCATTAAATGTTTTTTTTTTTTTTCATAGGTTACCTGCGGTCGATAATTTTTATTGTGCATGAGGAGGAGTGCCCCAGGTGCAAAAAAACCTAGTTTTGGCCATGATATTATATGTCACATCTCACATTTAACTATAACTGGGCCATATGTGTCACAAAATGTTATTGTTAAGAACATCTTAATGTTATTTTATTGCCGTATACGCTTTATAATGTAGCGATAAATCCTGGTTGCTTGGTGATTCGTTCTCGGGGGCCACTATGTTTAACCCAAAAGTATAAAAATATAAAATTGAGAAAAATAGATGTTTACTTTTGAATAACAAATTTTTTTTATTTTCTATTGTTGTGTAATAATGTAATATTATGTTATTAGTGGCACAGCCAGAATTTGGCCCTGGGAAGGGGGGGGGGGGAGGTTGAGATGTTGATAATGGTGATTAACGGTTACTTAAATACTTACAAAACTACCATGTGAGATATATATAAAGTGTTTAAAAAATGATGAGAAGAGATGGAAGAGCGCAGTACAGCAAATAGTTTTTGTACGGAAAATCAGGAATACATTGTTCAGTCAAAAATACACACAGGGTTTCACTCCAAGACAATCCTGAATTCTTGTTCCTAACTTAAAATTTAATGAAACAATTTCAGTAAAATTTTCAATCGACTTACATTGCTTTGTGTCAGACGTAGCAATATCATGAGAATTGGTGAAATGTATCAGCAATCTGTCCAAACAGTGCTGAATTTTAGAATGTAGTTGACATTATATCCGTGCAAAAATTAGTAAAATTTCACCCCGGCCCAACAATTTTTGCAAAAGTTGCATATATTTTTATATTTCTATCATTCTACAACTAAAATTTTCAATTTATTCTTTTCAAAGAATTTTCATTTTCTAGGCAATAAATGTTATAGACGATGACAATTTCTAGGCAATAAAATGAAATATAACATGTAAAAAATAACCTGCCTATGACGAAATCCTGTCTTAAAAGAAAAAATATGTTATGTAAACGGAAATTTTGTTAAAGGATTGCAATAAAACACAAATTTCGTCTAAAGATTGTGAAAAACAGAAATTTTGTTAAAGGATCGTGGAAAAAACACAAATTTCGTCAAAAGATTGACAAAAAATGCAAATTTCGTCAATGGATCGCGAAAAAAACACAAATTTCGTCAAAGGATCGCGAAAAAGAAAAAAAACTCAAATTTCGTCAAAGGATCGCGAAAAAGAAAAAAAACTCAAATTTCGTCAAAGGATCGCGAAAAAAACTCAAATTTCGTCAAAAGATCACGAAAGACGCACATTTCGGCAATGAAACACGAGAAAGCGCACATTTCGTCAATGAATCGAGAAAAACACACATTTTGTCAAAGGATCACGAGAAACGCACAAATCGTCAAAGGAACCCAAAATTACAAGCAAATTTTTTTTCACGCGACAAGTTGTTATTTCACAATCTTTTTTAATGAACAATTAAAGAATTGCATTTTTTATTGAATTAAGAATTGCACTCATGCATTTTTATTGCAGATAATTTATTTCAATATTTTCATAACCCCTTTCTAAAGAGTATTAAATTCATGAATCGAGTTACATATGATTGTTATTATATAACAAGAGCAAGTGGTGGCATATGTTGGTGTTGTTGATTCTAGTGAAAAAAGGTCATCGGGTGGTAACTTTAAAAAAAGGGGCATACTGTTTTCAAAAAGGCACTCTTGTAGCTCGTCAAAAAGAAAAAAAAAATGAACTGGTTAGTTTAAAGTCCCCTTTTATCAGTTGAATTTTGTGATCCCTCCTCCTCCCCCCAATCAACTGAGAATTTTGTGATTTTCCCCACGACCTATCTATCAATCTCTCATTTTTTTTCTGCAAACAACTGATGAATTTCATGATTTTTTCCCGTGACAGATTGGCAAATTTCGCAATATTTTAAATCAACCAACTGAAGTATTTCTCAATTTTTTCTGATGACCAACTGGCAAATCTCACGATTTTTTTCTGACCAGTAAATGACAATTTTTTTTTTTTTTTTTTTTGCAACCAATTGATGAATTTCACAATATTTTATTTCTACCAGTTGACAAATTTTGTTGGTTTTTTATTTCCTTATGACCGATTGGTGAAATTTGCAGGGTTTTTTTTTTTTTCATTTTTGCAGAATTTTGCAGATCTTTCTTGCGACTAATCTACAAATTTCATGATTTTCTTTTACATGAACAGTTGGCAAATTTCTGAACTTTTCCCTTTGACTTACTGGCAAAACTCTCAAGGTTTTTTTTTATGCGATAGATCGATGGATGAGTATCTTGATTTTTTTTCATGCCTCTGATATATTTCACGTTACTTCCCTGGAACCGAATAATTAAATTAATGAGTTATTTCTTATAATCCATAGATATATTTTGTGAGTTTTTTCTTCTGCAACTAGAAAAAGAAATTATCAAAAGGGCATGCCAAAAATGGCAGCAAACACCACCTGATGTGTAAAATAATTAAAATGGGCCACTGGGTGCATAAAGAGCTGCCGACCCCTGCCAAATTGGCCTAGAAGTCAACCCTATCTTTACTTCTCAGTTGCTACAGATTTTTATATTACTGAGTAGTTTTACGTTCGTTTATAGTACAATGCACATAAAACATCGGTTGTGGAAAGCACATTTATCAAGTGCTAATTTGTTTTGTGAACAAGACAATCGATCAATGCTTGATTCTCGATCAGAGAAGAAAAAAATGGTGAATTAAACAAATTAATCTAATGCTATTTTTTTTATGTGTGTGTGCATGAGTTAAAGTAATCGCAATATTTGCAAAATTCATGCATTTTAAAATTGCTTTAAAATAAGATTGTACTGGATCCACTAATTTTTTATTCTTTCTTTTTCACCCAGTAGATACAAGCTTCTTGTCTTTGGAAAAATGACTGTTTTGTGGATAGATATCAGTATTGATTGAATAAAAGATGGGCTCAAGCAGGACTCAACTCTTTTCAAACAGGATTTATCTTTGAATAAGATAAATTTTCAGTTAAATTCCATAAATGCTGTTATTAAATACAATTTTCAATTTATATGTCTATAGATATTTGATTTTACAATTGTCAGCTTGCATAAAAAATGAATAATGTGGTACTTTTATGTTAGCCAGGTACAAATTACATTAACAGATTTTTTTTTTTCTTTGCCAGTAGCAACTTTTTTTCCCACATAGTAAATATTAGAAACAACGATTAGAAATTGAAATAAAATGTTTTGGTTTGTGTTATTGTTTCTTATTAAACCTTTGTACTTCAACTGTAATGATGAGTGAAAAAAAAAATCTTCTGTTTTATTTTATTCATTATTTACAACTCAGTTTAAATATTTTTTTTTATATCCCTAATCTCTTTCCTTATATTCTGTTACTATATAACACCATCTGTGTGTGAATGTGTCTATCTATCTATCTACTATCAATTCTAATGTGATATTATGTTTAAATTTTTGATTGAGATACTTAAAGAAAGAACTATTTAAATTCAAATTATTCAATTTGGTGGCGGCCAGCATCACCTGCTTACACTCTAAATTGAAATGTCTGAAATTCAGACACTTAAGTGTCTGAAACGGTGTGTTCAATTTTCAGACATTTTAAAATGTCTTAATTTTTTCAGACACTTTTTGCGTCTGAATTTCAGACACTTCAAACGTCTTAATCGCAACCAATTTTTGTCAGCATTATACGTAGCCATATTTGACCACGGTGAATCCTAGAAAAATATTTAGCTGTGGTCTTGTCCTCCCCCCCCCCACCCCCCCCCACACACACAGCCTGATTTTGGGGCTTCCAAATTTGGTATGCAATTTTTGTAAAGCTCATAATTTAAATCTTTTACGACATTGTACTGATTATATTAAAAATTTTGAATTTCAGGAGTAGAACAAGATTAAAAACAAAAAGATATTCATCTAAATATTAGATTTCTTTTATTTGTTTAGTTTTTAATGTTATTTTACTTTAAAAATTCAAAATATTGATTATAATCAGTACAATTTCGAAATGGATTTAAAATATAAGCTTTACAAAAATTGCACATCAAATTTTTGAGTCCTAAAATCGTAGGGGGACGGGACACTGTCCAGCATGCCCATGTTTTAATCAGGTCCTTTTGCAAAAAAATGCAACTCTGCATTATCTTTTACTAAATAGGGGTGTCCGGTATTTGGAAGTGTCCGTTGTGAAGGTTAATGAACATTTCCGAAAAGTGGACGTCTAATACCTTTTTTAATACACAATGTATGCATATTTGTATATTTTTACCTCACAAAAGGAAACATCTCCGATTATCTGACAAATTCCCCAGCCCCAAAGTGTTCCCTATTGACGGTTTTTACGGTACATGGATAAATATATATAAATATTTGTAATCTTGTCTTACTCTAAAAGTTCAAATATTCATTATACTCAGTGGATAAAAATAAAGATATTTATAATATCAGATGTTCGAAAATTGCAAAGAAAATCCGCCCCCCCCCCTCAAAAAAAGAAAAATCATGCAATTTAAAAACTAGATCTTTTAAAAATTTATATTGGCAAATACATTGTTTTACACAGATCAGATAATCACAAGATCTATTTAACTATAAATACAAAATAATAAATAAATACTCTAATTTAATAACATTCAGAAAATAATTACTGCTAGTTTCAAAACTTGCCTCAAATATGCATTTTAAGTAGTACTACATATAAATAAACAAGTTTAGTCACTGTAAGTAGTGAACATGTGTAATATATATTTTTTGCATTTGCGGTGCTTTGTCAGTTTAATTAAAAATTAACTTTGGTGTCTAATTTTATACATTCTGTGGAATATGTAAAAGTTTTCCTTTTAAACATATTCCTTAGCTGTTATGGAACAACAGGATATAAGTCATATTTATTTTTTTATTCCTGTAAACTTTGTATCTTATGAATATGAGTTACATAAATTTTACAGATTTGATAAGAAAAAATTAACCTAGAAAACAGAAGAAAAGGAAAAGAAATGACAGAATATGTACTGTTTTTTAGTTGTTTGAAAATACTTTGAATATAAAAAAAGTAGTTATTAATCGCTTAAGAATATATAATATATAAGTAAATATGAACTTTTAAAAATATATACTATTTCAGTTTTATCTATAAACTTTATATCAAGCATAAACAACTTTTTATTTATGCCTAAATTATCATGTTTAATTTTTTTCGTACTAATAATTGTTTGTATCAGAAACGTTGCATATGCGATTGCAATAAAGGGAAATTTCATAATTGTTTCTGAAATTTCTGAGGTTTGAAAATTTAAAATCATGAACAAAACATAGCAGAAAAAGGCTTACATATAAATAAAAAAATAATATAGGTACCAATTTAAAAAAACTCAAAAAATATTAATGAATACTTTATAAATATACCGTTAAACAAGAACAGAAATTGCAGTTAATGAATAAAATGTTTCTGCATTTGTTCTATGTTTAAAAAATCTTACAGAATGATAGTATAAGAAATACCTATTATGTTTTTAGAAATTTGGTAAATGTTAAATATGAAACTTTGACTATCAAAATTTTCGATTTTCAATAATAAATTAAAGCATCAATCATAAGAATAAATCTTTAAAAAGTTTCAGTACTATGATTAAAAACGGTGATATGTAAAGAAAATTTTCACAGTATTAATGCTTTTTTTCAATCTGAAAACTTTTCCGAATATCATAATCATAAATGAATATCATATTTATCTCCAAAATAATAATCACAAAAAAATACAATAAATGCTGATACATAAACTGCAAGAGTTTATAATCAATAAACAGTAAAAATCAGAAGAAACAGAACATAGAATAAATACAGTTTCAAACGGCTTCAATTTAATGTTTTTATCTCCCTTTAATGGAACTATGAATCATTCAGCTTTTCAAATCTGTTTATGTTGCACGTTTTGCTTTTGGGCAACGACAAATTAGGATATTTCCGATCACAGGATCGAAAAGGAAGATTAAACAAGTTATCACTCATTCGTTTATTCACAGGAGACAAGCGCGCTGAATTAAAGCATTGCAATTTAATTATCAAAACAATTATATTCGATACCGTTACATTAAGAAGGTATAACAGACGACAGCTTGTGAAATCACAAAACTAACATTAAACTACAAAAAAAGAGATCAATCTTTAAAAACTATTTAATTTATATTCATAAGATACAAACCTACTGGGATAAAAATTTAAAATTAAATATGACTTACGCTTTCATTCGATAAATACTCCATAATTACGCATTTCTTTTAATCCAAGCAATGGCGACGCTTAAAATGTGATTCTTTCTATATCATGAAGGAGCCATAGATGACATGCGCGGAAATCAATGCTCTGATTGGCTGTTCAGAAAAGTACAAAAAAGAAATGTTCAACTACTGTTTTAAATAAGACACTTCGTAGATAATTCCAACATATTTCTCGGTTCGTATATACCATGATCATACTAAGACACTTATGTATCTTAAATTAAGACATCTATTGTGTCTGAATTTTCAGATTAAGACGCTTAAGTGACTGAAATTCTTTTTCAGTCACTTATGTGTCTAAATTTAAGACGCCTATATTTGCAGTGTACAGCACAGTGTATAATCTCAGTTTCGGATAACATATATTTATAACTCATAAAAATTTCTGTTTGGAGAATAAACAGTATATTTTTTTCAGGTTAAGTTGAAATATATTGGAAGGTAGTATATAAAAAAAAAACCAAAAAAATGCAAGCATTTCCCTTTTTAAATAATATTTTAATGCCAATATTTTATGTAGTCCTTGGATACGTAAATTTAAAAACATAAAACAATTTTACATGCCTGGGGGTTGGGATTTCAGCAGGTGTAGCATGCCCGAATTTTAAGGTTTAGCCCACAAACTAATAAAAATGTTGATATTAAAAATAATTGTTTAAAATTGTGAGAGTGATTAGTTAAATGTAATGCAATTATAAATAATGAATAGTTCAGTCAGGGATGGCAAACTTTTTCAAATTCGCATGCCAAAGGTTTCCAAAAATATATTTTATGTAACTGTAACGTCCCCCCCCCCCCCGTGCCTTATCAAAAAATAATCAATAAACAATCATGAATCAAAGTTACTTGTAATTAGAGATGGGACAAATAGTGATGTGGCCAAATAACCGAATATTCGGCAGCCTAATACCAAGTTTTTTTTTTCCAATAAAGAAAATAACTTTTGATTATATATACATACATAGTTTAAAATTTTAAAATGGAAAAAAGAATTAAAAATAAATTTATGTTCTATTAATAATCTGTTTAAATTTCTTTATTACTTGATTTAGGGTGAAACCCCCAGTAACTGACACATTAAAAATTATTGTTCAAATCACTATTACAAAATTTTAAATCCATTCTACGCTTTTTTTTTTTTGAATGGGTGGTAGAGATACATTTAAAAATTACAGTTGACAAAATTTTGAAAAATTATATATTGTATTATTAAAAATAAATGTTTTTCATAAATATGGTGAATAACTTCAGTAATTGACACAACCCCATTTTCAAAAACCAACAATGGACACAAAATGAACCAGTGTTTGGCACTTTACTTGCGACGAAAAAAAAAATATACTTTAAAAATACTTTAATATTTATTATAAAAACAAATTACTTAAACCTTATTTATATATGATATCATACTACAGATGTGTCTCTCTTTTCATGTTTTAAATTATTAGTAATGCAAGTATTCAATAACTGACATTTATGCACCTGTAAACTGACAAAGGGTGTTAGGCTCTGATAGGACAACTTAAAATGTAATGGTGTTGATTACAAGATAAATTTATTACTTTTTTTTTTTTTTTTTTTTTTTTTTTTAAGCAGTTCAAAAAGATTTCAACTTTCTTTAATATTACCAATAATTAACTCCTCTGTCGGAGACTGGTGAAAAGAAATTGATTCACTCACCGGCCTTCCCAGTTCAGAGGTGAAATGTTTCGATATTAATACATGGAAATTATTTCAGAGAGAAACATTCGCCTTGCATACAATATTTCAAATGAAAATCAAATTTTAAATTTCAAAGTAATTGCTTAAAAGGCGCAAAGGCCAACATAGTGAAAAAGATTCCAAGCCGGGACTCGAACCCGGGCCATCAGTATAGCGCACTGACGTTCTACCGACTAAACCACTTGGAACGATACCTAGCTCGGAAAATTTCTCACTATTATATGTTGGCAAGGCTACAAACGCAGCACAAGATGGAATATTCATCGCGAGTCACCAACCTGGGACAAACACGAAACATAATTAAATCCAGCATCGATAGAAATTATATTAATACATGGAAATTATTCCAGAGAGAAACATTCACCTTGCATACAATATTTCAAATGAAAATCAAATTTTAAATTTAAAAGTAATTGCTTAAAAGGCGCAAAGGCCAACATAGTGAAAAAGATTCCAAGCCGGGACTCGAACCCGGGCCATCAGTATAGCGCACTGACGTTCTACCGACTAAACCACTTGGAACGATATCTAGCTCGGAAAATTTCTCACTATTATATGTTGGCAAGGCTACAAATGCAGCACAAGATGGAACATTCATGGCGAGTCACCGACCTGGGACAAACACGAATTTGTCTCAGGTCGGTGACTCGCGATGAATGTTCCATCTTGTGCTGCGTTTGTAGCCTTGCCAACATATAATAGTGAGAAATTTTCCGAGCTAGGTATCGTTCCAAGTGGTTTAGTCGGTAGAACGTCAGTGCGCTATACTGATGGCCCGGGTTGGAGTCCTGGCTTGGAATCTTTTTCACTATGTTGGCCTTTGCGCCTTTTAAGCAATTACTTTGAAATTTCAAATTTGATTTTCATTTGAAATGTTTCAATGCTGCAGAACTGCCGTTCATAGTAGCATAAATAACCAGCAAACATGCAACACAATTTACTTTTGCGTTCATAGAGACCACTACCATTGGAAAATTAGATAATTAAATTTAAGTAAATTTGAATTTTTTGTTTTTATTATGGATTTTAGTTACATCACAAATTGTGATGCAATACCCTATACATCAAACCGTAATTATAACATCCTCTATTAATTTGTAATTAGTTCCTCTAAATTGCAGTAGTTATAAAACTTGACATATTAAAAAAACATAATTTGCTGAACAACAACAACAAGAAAAAAAAAAAACAAACATGTTTATTTCATGCATTGTATAGTCCCAAGAAGAGATAGATATTAGAATTTTTCTTCAGCTGCTTCTACAGTAAATGTTAAAGTTTTGCCACAAATATGTTTAAACCAATTGAACTTAAAGAAATAAAATTAAAATTCGAACAATGTGATACTTAAACTATTCTAAAAACTTACATTCCATTCGAATGAAATGGAAATAAAGCTGAGACTTTTTTAAAGGTTTGCATTTTCCATGTATCTTTGTAATTTAAATTTTTAGGGTAGTTTAAGTATCCTATTGTTCAAATTTTATTTTTATTTTTTAAAATACATTTGGTTTAAACATATTCTTTGCAAGACTTTAACATTAACTGTAGAAGCAGCTGAAAAAAATTTATAATACAGGACTCCCTCAAATCTGCAACCGCCTAAAATCCGCACATCATCGCAGATGTAAACAATGAAAATTTCATTTAAGCTGTAGAGGCAAAGTAACAGGATTTTTAGTTTTATATCATTTCATATGTATTTTAATATGTAATTCTCGATAATATGATGAGACTAAACTAGTTGTATTTCACGAAGGAAATATAAATTTATTACTGAAAAAAATAAGGGATATATTGCTTATATCACTGCTTATCAGCCTTTTAGGTAGCTTTCTTTACAAAAAGCTACCTATTGCAGCCGTTCGGAGGAAAGCGATTTCAAAAAATTTTGGTATATTTTCATCGATCATGACCCCCAGACCCCGAAACCACCCTCCGTTCAAAATTGATATATATATATATATATATATATATATATATATATATATATATATATATATATATACATATATATCAATATATATATATCTGACCTATGTCACACTGTAACTCTCGTATTTATGAACCGATTTGGATGTAATTCGGTGTGTACATAGTACATACCAATGTCTCGACCGAGTTCGTTGGCCAGCTTCATCCGCCATTTTGTTTCAAAATGGCGGCCATTTAAAATGTTTTAATAAATTTAAAATTTGAAATGTGGTACCAAAAAATTGAAAATGGAAATTTTTTTTTCTTATGTATTTGACCTTTATACAAAGACTCCGTAGCAGTTTTTGTTTCGTCTATATCTTAAAAAATGGCTGAGTTATAGCATTTTGAATTTCTAGCGAAGCTGACATTTTGAAACGTCCTGAATTTTGTCAAGCGATAAAAGGCGTATTTATGAACCGATTTGGATGTAACTTCGTTTATACATAGTACAGACTAATGTCTCGAACGAGTTCGTTGGCCAGCTTCATCTGCCATCTTGTTTAAAAATGGCGACCATTTAAAATTTTAAGAAAAATTTTAATTTGAAATGTGGTAGCAAAATTTGAAAATTGAAAAAATATTTTTTTCTTATGTGTTTGACCTTGATAAAAAGATTCGGGAGCAGTTTTTGTTTCGTCTATATCTTAAAAAATGGCTGAATTATAGCATTTTGAATTTCTAGCATGGCTGACATTTTGAAACGTCCTGATTTTTGCCACTTGATAACAGACGTATTTATGAACTAATTTGCATGTACCTTGGTGTGTACATAGTACATACAAATAACTCAACCGAGTTCGTTGACCAGCTTCATTCGCCATCTTGTTTCAAAATGGTGGCCATTTAAAAAAATTAAAAAAAAATAAATTTAAAATGAGATACCACAAAATTGGAAAATGAAAAAATTTTTTTTGTATGTGTTTGACCTTAATACAAAGATTCCGGAACAGGTTTTGTTTCGTCTACATCTAAAAAAATGGCTGAGTTATAACATTTTGAATTTCTATTGTGGCTGACATTTTAAAACGACCTGATTTTTGTCACGCGATAACAGTCGTATTTATCAACCGATTTGAATGTAACTCGGTCTGTACATAGTACATACCAATGTCTCGACCTAGTTCGTTGGCCAGCTTCATTCGCCATCTTGTTTCAAAAGGGTTGCAATTTTTTTTAAAAAAAGGTAATTTAAAATTTAAAATGAGGTATTAAAAAATTGGAAAATGAAAAAGATTTTTTTATGTGTTTGGCCTTGATACAAAGATTCTGGAGCAGTTTTTGTTTCAGAAAATTTGGTCTTTTGTTTATATCTTAAAAAGTTGTTGAATTATAGCACTTTGAATTTCTATCATGGCTAACACTTTGAAACGATCTTGTATTTGTCACGCGATACCACACGTATTCGCCCTACCGGAAGTGCATAGCATCAATAAGTAGTCACAAACCTTTCCAACGATATGTCACACGAGGGGTCTTGGCTAAATTTGGAAAAGTGTCCTGAAATTTCATATATTATTAATAATATTTAGCGGAGGGCTCCATAGAAAAATCCGATCTAAAATGATAAAAGCGGAAAAAACTACCCTCGCAGTGGGGGCCAAATTGGGGAGGGGAGGATGAAAGTCTCATAATATGAAAGAGTCATCCGAGAGCTTACCGATGACATACCACATGACTGGTCCAAAAAGAATTTGAAAATTCCTCCCCCTCTCTTCCCCCGTCGGCCCACTCTTTCGCCCGGAATTCACACAGCCGCCACTTTAAAATTTTTATGTTCAATAAATAATATTTACCGGAAGACTGCATAAAAAACCCACATCTAAAGTGATATTTAAACTTATTATAGAAATCGGCTACGGTTTTAAAAATTTGTTCGCCCGTTCCCCACCCCCCTTTGGGCGAAGAAAGGTTCATAGTATGAAAGAGTGGTCAAAGGGCTTTTCGATTATATGCCACAGGAAGGGTTCGGTAAAATTTTTAAAATTGCACCCCGCATGAGTCCACTCTCACGTCCTCCTCCCTCGAAATCACCCGACCCACCTTCCTTTTTGAAAATTTTATATTTAATAAATAATTTTTATCGGAGGGTTCCAGGTATGTGACATCTTGGTAGGGCTAAAATAAGAGAAACTTTGAAAATTAGGGCTTCATTTCACAGCTCATTGTCATGCCTTTTTCTTTATCTCGTCCCTCGGTACTCTCGATAAATTTTCTTACTTTTCTTCTCTGCCGAGGACGAGAGAAATCCTCGAAAAGCTTCTCATAGCGAAATGCTGAAAAGCGCGAGAGAAATCCTCGAAAAGCTTTGCATTGGGAGATTTCGAAAAGGGCGAGAGAAACCAGCGAGAGGCTTTCCATCGGGAAAGGTTGAAAAGGGCGAGAGAAACTCTCGGGAGACTAACATCCCGAAAGGTTTAAAACTGCGAGAGAACCAACCATCGAGCAGTTTCCAATCTGGAAGCTTCGAAATACTGGAAAAATCATCGAGATGACATTTGCCGAAATGCGAGATGGAAATGAAGCTTTCACAGTCAAAATTACCGCATTTCTGGTTTAAGTAATAATGAGCGTGTTCAGAAGTGCACTTTGCGCCGCGCGCGCGATCAGAAGTTTATGCCATGGAGTAGGTGTTATCGAAGAAAGGAATTTTAACATAATTCAATTATTTCATTATTTTTATGGTTCAAAAAAGGTAAAACCAACGACTATATTTCTTTATTCTTCCAAAACATGGTTTTCGTAACAGGAATACATGCCTATGTTCACTCAGATAAAATCTAAAATAGTCGGGAAAAACATCACGTGACCTTCTTTATCTACTTTAGCCCATTTGGCATTTAAAATTAGTTAACCAACCGCACGCAAACTCCGCGCGAGCTGTTCAAACAATAGTGTGGGCGATTTGATCACGTGATTGTGCGTTTTCTGCTTATGTGTTATTGGTTGTGCTTTGTTTGGTAGGTTGATTGATACAATTTAAGAATTCAACTGGTGATCTAAAAATTTTAACTTTTTAACAATTTTCTTTTTATTTATTTAAAAATGATTTATCAGTTGATTTATATCTTCCGTGATCAATAAAATGCTGTTAGTAAACCAAGATTGTGATATCAACATATGAGATTTGTTTGTAATCTACTATACTGGATGGATTTCAATGGAATTTGCACTGTTAGTTAGACAGTTTTTCAGAGAAGGTTTTAATATATATATTTCTTATTTTATGATTGCATATTTCAATACCGTGTGGATAACAGACCAAAATACATCATAAAACATGAGAAATAAATGGCATTCAAAATTCTGTTAGTATAAGCAAAATACTTATTTATACTTTCAGTAGAAAATTTATAAACATTCTGATCATACTTTATTCACTACAAAACTAGACAGCAGACCTATATATTTTATCTCTTTAAAAAATATATGTACAGGTATTTTTAGTTAAAATAATCTAAAACTATTACATTTTATTTTTATAATGTTCAAAGTAAAATATGATTTACAGCCTAGTCTCGATAAAAATTCACTCGTAAAGTACTCAAAAAAAAAAAAAAAAAAAAAAAAAAAATAAAATCAAGGAATTATCCTTGCTTAATGTTTATATCATTATACATATACATACTTAGAAACGAAACTTTGAATATTTAAAAGGTGTTCAGATGTAAAACTTTCATCTCGAAATACCTCATTTTCTCACATTTAAATAAGTATTTTATTATTATAATAAAAATACACGTGCCTCTGTATAATAAAAATAAAAAATATATCTTCATTAAAAATATCTTATTCATTATGAAAAATATAAAACAACCAATAAACAAAACAAAAAAAAATTGTGACACAATGTGGGATCGGAAGGATTCAAACCCAGAATCCCTGGTCTCGAGTTCACTGCCTTATCCATTCGGCCATCTAGCACACATGGCTTCTGTATCAAAATATCTTTATAATTAGCACCTTAATTAATCAAATCCGTGATCTGTTCCTGAACACACTTCGTGTCTACCTGTACACTACCTGAACACACTACATCCATGATATGGACCCACTCCATGTTCCTGGCTCCTGAGCTCGCGCGTGCTTCTTGAACACACTCATTTTCTCAAAGGAGTCCATCTGCTTATTCAATCTCTATTTAGCTCACAGGCTATCTAAGCCTGAGAGCTAATGTACCCGTCGGTTCTGTGTGTATGCATGCGATAACTATTGATTAAAATGTACGAATTGCTTCAATTTTTTTTATGTTCATTCTGATAAGGCGTTCCGCTGATTAGTTTTGACGGTTCATTGGGTAAGGATAAAGGGAGAGAAGGGGGGCTGGTCCCCCCCCCCTCCTTAATTTAGATAAACAGGTATTTCATGCAGAATTATTCGATTTGCTCCAAATTTCGTATACCGGTTAAGGAGCTTCCCTGATTAAACTTGGAGGTTCATTAGTTAAGTATGAAGGGGGGAAGACCCCCTCCTTAATTTAGATAAATGGGTTTTTCATGCAGAATTATTCGATTTGCTCCAAATTTGGTATACCGGTTTATTATGTAAAGGAGCTTTCCTAATTAAACTTGGAAGTTCATTGGTTAAGGATAAAGGGGGAGAAGGGGGGCTGGTCCACCCCCCCCCCCCCTTAATTTAGATAAATGTGTTTTTCATGCAGAATTATTCGATTTGTTCCAAATTTTGTATACCGGTTTATTATGTTAAGGAGCTTCCCTGATTAAACTTGGAAGTTCATTAGTTAAGTATAAAGGGGGGAAAGGGGGGGGGGGGGGTAGACCCCCTCCTTAATTTAGATAAATGGGTTTTTCATGCAGAATTATTCGATTTGCTCCAAATTTGGTATACCGGTTTATTATGTTAAGAAGTTGCCTTGATTAGATTTGGAGGTTTACGGGTTAAGTATAAAGGGGAGAAGGGGGGCTGGTCCCGCCTTAATTTAAATAAATGGGCTTTTCATGCTGAATTATTCGATTTGCTCCAAATTTGGTATACCGGTTTATTATGTTCAGGAGCTTCCCTGATTAAACTTGGAAGTTCATTGGTTAAGGATAAAGGGGGAAAAGGGGGCTGGTACCCCACTTAATTTAGATAAATGTGTTTTTCATGCAGAGTTACTCGATTTGTTCCAAATTTGGTATACAGGTTTATTATGTTAAGGAGCTTCCCTGATTAAACTTGGAGGTTCATTAGTTAAGTATAAAGGGGGGAAAGGGGGTAGACCCCCTCCTTAATTTAGATAAATGGGTTTTTCATGCAGAATTATTCGATTTGCTCCAAATTTGGTATACCGGTTCATTATGTTAAGAAGTTGCCTTGATTAGATTTGGAGGTTTACGGGTTAAGTATAAAGGGGGAGAAGGGGGCTGGACCCCCCCCCCCCTTAATTTAGATAAATGGGCTTTTCCTGCAGAATTATTCGATTTGCTCCAAATTTGGTATACCGGTTTATTATGTTAAGGAGCTTCCCTGATTAAACTTGGAAGTTCATTGGTTAAGGATAAAGGGGGAGAAGGGGGGCTGGTCCGCCCCCCTTAATTTAGATAAATGGGTTTTTCATGCAGAGTTATTCTATTTGTTCCAAATTTGGTATACCGGTTTATTATGTTAAGGAGCTTCCCTGATTAAACTTGGAGGTTCATTAGTTAAGTATAAAGGGGGGAAAGGGGGTAGACCCCCTCCTTAATTTAGATAAATGTGTTTTTCTTGCAGAATTATTCGATTTGCTCCAAATTTGGGATACCGGTTTATTATGTTAAGAAGCTGCCTTGATTAGATTTGGAGGTTTATGGGTTAAGTATAAAGTGGAGGGGCTAGTCTCCCCCTTAATTTAGATAAAAGGGTTTTTCATGCAGAATTATTGGAATTTAATATACCGATTTATTCCGATATGGCGCTTCCTTCATTAGATTTGGAGGTTCATTGGTTAAGTATACAAGGCGAAAAAGGGGGCAAGTCCATTCCCCTTAATTTAGATAAATGGATTTTCGTGGAGAATTATTCAATTTACTTTAATTTTTTTCTTCTATGTTCGTTCTGATAAGGAGCTTTTCTGATTAGATTTGGAGGTTAATTAGTTAAGTATAAAAGGGTTAAAGGTGTTAGACCACCCTTAATTTAGCGATATGTTTCTTTTTTTCATGCAGAATTATCTGATTTGCTTCAAGTTTGATATACTGATTTATTATAGTTAAGGAGTTTCCCTGATTAGATTTGGAGGTTCATGGGTTAAGTATAAAAGGGGCAAACGGGGGATATTTCCCTTCATTTATTTTTTGAGGGACATTATTCTTTGAAATAAGAGTATAATATACAGTTAGTGTTAATAACCTGTGAGCTCAATGCCATCAGTTTAACTGGCACTTATCTTTTTTATTGCTATTAACCGATGTGGGTTATGAAGCATAGTGGTTTATGTATTCAGTTCTGTATAGTCCTAGTTTCAAACTTTACTGTTAAATTTAGTGTCATTTTGCCAAAAATTTTCAATGTTTCTCTTATTTTAGCTCTGCCAAGCTGCCCCATACCTGGAGACTCAGATAAATACTATTTATTAAGTATAACAAGTTCAAAGAGGAAGGTTGATGGATTCTGGAGGGCGCGAGAGTGCACAAAGGGGGGGGGGGTAATTTTCAAACTTTTACCAAACCTCTCCTTGACATATCATCGGAAAGTCCTTTCACCACTCTTTCATATTATGAACCTTTCTCCTCCCAGAGTTGAATTCCGGAAGGGGGAGGGGGTGAATTTTTTTTTTTAATTGTAGAGATTTCTACAATAAATATCATTAAATGAGGTTTTTTAATGGAGCTCTCCGATAAATATTATTTATTAAATATAAAATTTTAAAAGTGGGGCTGCGTAATTTCCGGGTATATTCTGGGATAAAAGAGGGAACCCACGTGGGAGGGGTGTATTTCAAACTTTTTTTGGACCAGTCATTTGATATATCATCGGAAAGTTTTCGGTTATCATCGGAAAGTTACTCTTTCATATTATGAACCTTTCTTCTTCCCTCCCTAGTTTGGCGCCCCGAGAGAGGCACTTTTCGAACTTTTTTGAAATCGTAGCGTTTTTAAACATTTTAGATCAGATTTTGTTACGGAGACCTCCGATAAATAATTTTTAATATATGAAAATTTCAAAGAGAAGAATGGGCAGGGTATATTTCGGGGGGGGGGGGGGGGGGGGGCACGATAATTGGAATCCTGGGAGTTGGGACTCTTTTCTATCTTTTGCTGACACCCCTCATGTGATATATAATTGGAAAGCTCTGTGACTACTATTTCATTTTTTATATCGCCCGCGCCCCTCCCCTTACTTTGCCCCAGCGCGGGGCACTTTTCTAAATTTAGCCGACACCCCTCATGTTCCATATCGTTGGAAAGTCCTGTGACCACTTATTCATGTTATGGACTTTCCTTGCCCCTCCCCCCTACTTTGCTCCCCGCGGGGGTTCGTTTAATGTATTCCAGTCGAAGACTTTCTAAAAATGGGGAAATTACAGATCCAATCTCAAATGACGTAGAAAAATCAATAAAAAATTTTGATCCCTTTTATCATCCTTTAGTTCATATTTTTGCCACTAGGGAGTGCTTTTGATTCTTATTTCTTTGGCCATTTTGGTGCTAATTGCAGAAAAATTCTAATTTTTGATACTTAATCTCCCCTTACCGCTTCATAGCTACTCGCGTTTTTTCAGCTTTTTTCAACCAGGGGGCACCCTTACAAGACTTTTCCAGTCTTATGGCTCCTTTATAGCTTCCCTTTGGTTTGTTGTTTTTTTATTCCATCTGTTTTCAGTTACCCTTTATTTAATAAAATCTGCCTTATATATATGTAAAAACAATGATTTCAATAATCGATTCTAGAATATCTCCTTTGTAGATTCTCGAAAGTAATCGATGACTGTATCGATTGTGTATTTTACGATAACTATTTTTTTCGATTGGTAAATTTTCGAGAATCGCCCATCACTAAGCCCTATCACTACTATGAAATTGTCGGCCAGAATAATAGCTAAGTTTTCCAATAACTGTTTTTAGCTTTTCTCGTTATAATCGATTGTAAAACATCTCGATTGTAGATTCTAGGAATTAATCGATGGCTGTATCGATTGTGATTTTTTACGATGACGATTTTTCTGGATTGTCGAATTCTCGAGAATAGCCCATCACTACTTACGATATAAACAAAACGAAACGGCATTACAGTCCCTCGCGATCTTACGACAGCTTCGAAGCAGCCGTAAGTTAAGACGCAAGTGGATGCGCGCGCAACCACAACAAATGTAACTGCGGCCTCTGATTGGCTTACTGGAGGAAGACTTACGCCGAAGCACGAGGACTTGCGCTGAGGCACCGTAATACGAAGTTACGACTGATCGCAGGAACGCCTATCCTACGATCCATAGAAGTAAGAAGAATCTTCTTACTTAAAGTTCTTCTTACTTCTATGCTACGATCGAGCGCAAGATACGGTAGAGCGAGGCACCGTAATCCCAACCATATATATGTATTTTTTTTTTTTTTTTTTTTTTTTAATAGTTATTAACACTGGCAAACCTGAAATAAAACTTCCTTGCTTTTTGATTTTGATGTGAATTAATAGGGTTACCTTTATGAGGAAAGTGTCATTGAATGATTCAAGGAAAATGTATCTCATTTTTATTATGCATATTTAATTATGCATTATTAATTATTTATTTGACCTTTACTTTTAATAATTTAATCATTTTTTAAATTATCTTACTTTTTATCATTTTAGTTTATTACTTTACTTAATTATTTTAATATTTTGCTGTATTGCAAACATTCATTATACATTTGATTGCATCATTACATTCAAATTATTGTCTAAAAATTTTTAACAAACAAGAAATCCACAAAATTCTAAAACCTACACAACCTCTGGTCCCAAGCTGCGCGGATTTGAGCGAATCTACTGTATCTATCCCTTCTCGAGCATAAACAATGTGTAAAATATTTTTTTTTTTTTTTTTTTTTTTTTTTTGCAAATTATGTTTTTGTTTAACGATATATATGACTGATATATGATATAAATATTACTTATATGGCTCATATATGAGCATTTGGATTATACATATTGTGTATGATGTTTGTATGATGTATATATAAGCTTGGTGATAATCTTTAGCAAATTTGAAACTGCTACCTTGACTTAATTGTAATTGAGGAGGCTGCTATAACGAGAAAGCACCAAATTTTATTTGATTTTTCTTTTTTTATCCTTATTTTATATAAATATAGATCATTAAATACTCAAAATAAAGGACACAGTTGAAAATTATAAAGTACTTGACTTTTATGTATTTTGTAAACATTGCATCAGTAGTTGTTTGTTTTAAAAAAAATAATAATAAAAATTTGATAAATAAATTAAATTAAACACCGGCTAGTAATTTTTAAAAATACATAATTTTTTTTTTTTTTTATATCATTCAAAGCTGGATGAAAAAACTTCATTTTATTATGAAATAATACAAGATGTCTGATGATGCTATCTGTAAGCAAAAATTAAAACTAAAATTAAATTATTTTTAATTTGCATCTAACGTTATGAATTATTGATATGCGCTATTAAATACAATCCATCTTTTCATTTTAATGAATTATTATTCTTTTTATTTATAGGCTTTGAAGCTGCTGTCTGTTAAATATAATGAAAATAAGTCTGAGAAGCATTAACGTAGAACAGTTTTCCCCAAACAGTTTCCGCAGGATCATCCTGCCTACATTATAGTAATGAAATATAGCACCCTTTTTGCCTTTCAGTGAAAAATATATTTTATATATGAATTGTAAAAAGAAAATATTGTTGTCAACAAGAGCCAGATTGGAAAATAAATAAATAAAACTTCGTTTTTGAAAGTATTTCTTGCATCTTCATTGTATATTCCTTTATAACAATAATATATGTAATCTGTTCACTAAAGATTTTGAATAATTTTAAACTAAAAGTTTGTACATAATTTTTAACCATATTTTATGCATGAAAATATTTGATAAATTTCATTTTTAATGCTTAAGCAATGTTTAAATAAAGTTTGATTTCACAACATTACTTAAATACACTGAATGTATTGTTTTTGTTATTTTACAATATACTACAAATAATCAGGTTAATCTGAAATACATTTGATAATTTACATATTTAATTGTACAAAATGTAAATTCATTTATAAGTGATTATTCAATATTTAATTGACTATGATATTTAATTAAGAGCACAGATTAATTTTTTAAGACTTAGTTTGGTGATAACATAAATAAAAATCAGTATTTAAATGAATAAGTTTTGGTGATATACTACATTTTGTACTAGTACTCTTATCTTTGCTTTACAATAATATATAGTGTATAACAATATCCAATAGTATTTTAAATGTACCCCCCCCACCCCCTCCCAATGGCTTTTCAAAAGAATTTTCCCTTTAGTGAGTCTTGTAAACACTATTTCACAAAGTTAGCTTAAACTGATTGATATACTTAAAAAATATTTTTTGAAAGATATTTATCGTGTATATGAAACCATTTTACTGATATTGTATTCTGGCATGTAACACATACGTATACTTTTAGATTTAATTTTTGTATTTTTTATTATAATCGTCATATGTTGTGCAGATTGTTGTTTGATTGTTTGCAAAAACTTTCATGAGATACATAGTGAAAAATAAGATGTAAATTATTTTAAAGTACAATACTATTATTTTTCATATACTCTAATAGCAACATTTTAAAAATATAAATTGCATGTTGATTAAATCAAAAGTCTTAGTTATTATGATCATATTTTTTATAATTTATTTTTAAAATTGATGCATAATGTGCACCTGTAAATTTTGATAATTTTTCTTCTATCAAAAGTTATTGTTACATACCAGAATATACAGTATGTATTTTTACATTAATCAGTGAAAAGTCAATTACTAAAATGAATGAAATGGAACTTTTTTTTTTTTTTTTATAATCCATGCATGAGTAATGGAAGGTTAATCTTTCAGTCCAGGGATTTTTTTTTTTTTTTTTTTACATATTATGACGGTGCAGTGGGAGTAGGTCTGCATATGAGAAACAAAGTTTGCGCTCGTATTACATTTTAAATTTCTTTAATGATATTTCAAAATATTGCTTGTTATTATTATTAAAAATGTAAAATAATTTTTTTGCACACCTGGCAACAAATGCAAATTTCAGTGTGTAAAATTTTATTCACAATACATAAATGTTATTAGGGAATATCACATTTTCTTCCATGAATTAGCAGCATTTGAAAAACTCAAAATTTTCAATTTCTTTGATACATTCCATTCTTAAGTGTAACCATCCTTAAAAGGAAAATTATATTCCCTGTTAGAGCTATTTTAATTCAAATGAAAAAAAAAAGTTGGGTAGTTGAATAACACTGATTTTACAAAGAATTTAAAAGAAAAAAATCATTGTTCACAAAATGTAAAACTTTGCAGTTGACGATATTGTATGCTAATGAATAATATAATAAAATTTCTAAATACAACGGCAAAATTCTACGGCAAGTTCTAGCCATCACTAATTTCTTTTAAAAATCTTCATCTGATTTAATTATAGATATATGTTATTAAGTAAAGTGAAGATTTCCATTGAAAATTAGTGCTAGCTAAAAATTGTAGCAGTTGGCAGCTATGCAAATATAGGACCTTTTTAGAAGCATTATCATCACCAATGATAATATAAACGAAAACCAAGAAATATATTTTTTTTTTCCAGGAGAAATAGTATATAAAATAAAAATGTGAAGAATAGCAGACATGCATAGATTTCTAGAATCTAGCAATGCACAAAACATAATTATTTTCATTGAGTGTTGTTGAATTCATAGAGTGTTATCTTAACGATTAGTTTTGTTATTAATTCCATGTAGTAATGATAGTATACTAATCCTAATAATATTATAAATGTGGAAGCTTGAAAATGTTTGGCTGTACTTAACGTCAAAATAAATGATTAAATGTCCTTGTATTCATTATCCATTGTATTCATTTCTTTCCAGTAGTGCAAAATTTTCATTTAAGTTAAAAAAATTTACGGCTTATGTTAAAGCATTCTGATGTAGCATTTAATTGTATTATGAATTAAAAACTGTATTACTAAAAATTTTCTTCTTTTTTCGTGAAAGAACATAGTTGTGTTTGGGTCGAATGTAGCGAATTAAAGTCTCGTATAGCCTCTGTTTTTCAAATCAAGCTATAGCATATACTTTAGGAATTAATGTATTTTCTTTAAAGATCTTAGAAAATTAAAAGTATCATAAAAAAAAGTTTATTAGCAATATGTATAAAATATATATGCTGTTACTGATTTATATGAATGAGTCCTGGCAAGGAATTAATTTAAAATATTTAAGTATTTAATATGATTTTAGGGGAAAAAATTCTAAGTAAATTTCTATCAAATTATTTATATTAAAAGTTTTTGTTATTTCAGTTTTTTTAATATAACGTCATCCTTGCCTAGGGGAGATAACAGATTCGTCTCATTTTGGTCCAAACTACGTATTTTGGATCAATAAACACATTCATATTAGGGCTAAAAGGGGTCTATATTTCGTCCAAATGTGGGTGGTGTTTTCGGATGTAATATGGACAAATTTTGGACGCCTATATTACAGCCAAAATTCGTGTGTATTTCGTCCGGATGGAGGTATTTTTTGGACGTAATACAAACAAATTTTGGCCGATCCAAATTTCGTTCATTTTATGTTCATTTATGCTCATTTCATGGCCAAAAAGACGTACTTCTTACGTAAAGGGGGGTGACATTTGGACGTAATTTGACGAAATTTAGGTGAAGTCCGTAGGACTTTTAGACTTCAATTGGACACGTCCATTCATCCAAATTACGTACTTTAGGCGAAAATTGGGCGAATCTGTGTTGTGTGGGTTGAAACGTTACAGGAAACAGAACTGGAAGTCGCATCGACAAATCTCGAAAATACAGGAAAAAAAGTTAACGACATATAATAAAATTTACATTCATTTCAGATGCTTTTATTTTTTTCAATGTAGCATAGAAAATGCAATAAAATCTGATTCCTGAAAAAGTTACTTCGACTTGCTACATTTCCAGTTCTAATTAAGAAAGAATGTGTGCATGAGGACAAGATCAGTATCTCTAACAGCACAGTGACCAAAATATGTGCAAAATGTTAATGCGCCGTGTCTAAAATGATATTGTTGCTATTGTCGTTATGTGCGTGTACGTCTCTCTAATCTCTGTAACGTCGATATGTCTTATTTTGTAACGATTTATTTGCAAATGAGAAAATAGTTGGTCATGGTGGCTTTGTAGTGTGGTCATGAAAAGAGTGTCAAAAGGGCCCCATTTTGGTATCTGTAATGCTTGTGCTCATTTGCAACGTTCTTAAGTCGACTTTTAGCTTGATAATGTGGACGCATGAACTTGTTTTAAGCAACAAAATTCGCCATACAGCCTTTCACTGTGGAATTAAGGGGATGAAGAATAATTATATTTTCATAGTTGATGTTCAGAAGTTTAAGATACTTATAACAGTAAATAAACTAAAATTTATTTATCTTTGAACTCGCTAAAATTTATAATTACAAATATAGTTACTTTACCCACATTATACTTAATCTGATAATATTAGACAAAAGTTATAAATAAAAAAAAAAATAACAGTTATGTATGTATACTATTTAGATATACGAAAACAAATAAAAGTAAAAAGACAAATAATGTTTTAATGCTGAATTTTTTAAGTGTATGCACTGATTATTATTATTATTATTATTATTATTTTATTACTAATTTATTTTATTTTATTTTTTAATTTTGTGATTTATCGAAAAAATTAGTTTAACAAAAAAATATACATTTTGTTTTAATTGATTAAATTTTTCGTTTTGGTAAATATTTTTACGGTTTCAGTTGTATCTGCATCAGATATTTAGAAATATTACTAACATTAATTTGATATTAATTAAATCATGTTCATTATTATATAAATTAAATTATTATTTTTATTTTATTTGTTTACTATAAGTGCTAAATAAGTACATTCTTTATACTCATCGCAATAAAATTTCTATTACATAAAAATAAAATTATACTTTTAAAGCGACTTATTTCAAAATAATACTATTTTATGATATTTTTAAAATGCAATATAATTATTTGAAATGAAGAAAAACTATAATGTAACGTAGTATATGTGCAAAGTACCTAGTTGAATTTTAGTTGTACGTCCAGAAACAAAAAAAGATGCAGACTATTATTTCTCATTATAATTTACTTATTCTTTTATAATTACATTTATAATACATGATGTCTTTTTTTTCATCGTTGACCAATAACTAATTCCTAGATCATTAGTTTTAGAGGCAAATTTCTGATTGGAATAAACTTTTCATATTTTCGGGGTAACCGAAAATCCATTTAATTGAAAATAGATTTTTTAATGTTACGAAATTTGTATATGGCCCTGGGTCCTATAAGTTGTATCTAGAAAATCTTTCTCAATACCCTAATAGTAAAATGGTAAAAATGTCATTCTTCTACGACCATAACTTACCAAATTATGATATTTTGTATTTTATACATTTTCAGCATTTTTAGCGTTTTTATGCCTTTTACATTTTTAACAAAAAGGGCAAAAACGCTATTAGCGACAGATATTTATTTCACTGCGAACCTTACTGGCGTCATCAGAAAGAGTTATCTAATGTTGAAATGTGCCCTAAAATGTAGTAAAGTATGCAATTGTCATAATGATCGAGACAACGACTTGCGACATCGTTTTCGCTTTTGCCGCTTATATACCACTTCTAAAAATATAGCTTAATTTCAAATTTTACATCATCGAATAGAAAGAAATGCACTTCCAAATGAAATTTGTTTGAAAACTGTAGCGAAAACTAGTAACATTTAACGATATTTAAATAATTTTTAAGCAATATTTATTTAAATCTATCCCAATTAAACTTTTGTTCTCTACAATCATGAAATGTAACCAGAGGCAGTGGGTCCAATTGGCAATTGATTGTTCTATTGCTCTGAGTAAATAAAAAAAAAAGGAGTTTTTTCTTCAAATTTATTTAGTTCAATTAATCCTCCGTATCTGCGTCCACATCCAAGCGTTGACATTTACAGTGTCCTAAAAAGTGAATATGAATTCGATTAAATATTTTTAAAACATTCTTTCAACAAATCATATTTGTTTAAATACTTCATTTGGCTACTGACCTGATTACGTAAGATTAATCATAAGAAACAGAATACTTTGGCGATAAAATGAAATTTGTCAACGAAAGGCCGATTTTCGTTTTATGTTGAACATAGAATTATTACTAGATTAAGTTGAATTGTTTAAAAGTACATTGCATCTTGGTATGGTGGCAATTGTAATTTTTAAAATGTTCTTAAAATACAAGAATCCCTTCAAAAATTAACAAGCTATTTCTAGATAGTTTTAATTAACAGTTAAATAACTTTGTTTGTTGAACTTCTCTAATTAGTACTTTCTGACATAACACTTCAAAAAAGAACGTACTTTTTCATTTGTGAGTATTAAAAAAGTATAGAAAGCAAAAATATTTCCATATAAATATCATTAAACAAAAAGTTTAAGTATATAGTTAACAAAACTATAAAAAAAAGAAAAAGAAATTAAGACAAAATGAGCACAGGGATTTGTTGAAAATAAGTATATTAAAATTAATTGTTAAGTTTCAAAAGTTTTAATAATTTATCATTAATGTATTTTTTGAGCAACAGTACTTTTGAACGTTTATTATATTTTATTATTGATATATTTTTAGAAATGTTAAATAACAGAACTATATTTTGCATGGAAGATTTATTTAAGATAGTCGTGATATTATTAACTTATATTTTGTAAAGAATAACTGTTCCATCAAAAAAGTTTCGAAAATTTTTATTGATTTCTCTGAAACGATAAAAGAATTGATAATTTCATATCTGAACACATCTAAAATCAAACTGACACTATCAATAAAATAAAATAAAAAAATAACATCTAACTTGCTCTTTTGACCATATGTGGCACCAAAAGGTATAATTTTCTCAGTCATTTTCAATCCACGATAGAAACTTATTTCTCTTTTTTAGAGATAGCTTCAAAAAGAAATAAAGTATTTACCATTAGGGACTAGAATGTTTTATATAAAGTTTTTCTTAACATTACTACTTGTGGTTAAAGTGCCATGTTTCCTACTCCATATTGATTTTCCATTTTTTTTTACCCGTTATGTGAAGCATTCCATCATTATTCTGAACTCACATTACTCAAAGAAAAGAAAATAATATCAAAAAAATATAACCGACATGTTTTATCACCCAATTCTCAACTCCCACATTCTTCTTATCACCCGACTAACAGGGAACATTTTTTATGGATGGCAGCAGTACCATCGTTATTTTTTAATGTTATTTTTCCAGTCTAGATACAGCTCCCAGGTGAGATAGTAACTGCGTAAATTTATCGTTCCTGAGCCCTGTTAAAACGCTATCACGAACTCTTTAAAGGTTTTGACGCGCCTGAAATATTAGAAAACATTAACTTGCGAAAAAATGCATCGAAATTTATCTATACAGAACCCTTTATCATGGTGGGACTGAAGGCATTATTAAAAAGTAATGTTTTTCTCATAGGGAAAATTTTTGACGAGCTGTAAAAATATTAGCAATAATATTAGCTTTTTAACAGGCCATGTAGAGAAAAAATAATAATACAAAGCCATTTCGTTCCACTCAATGTTACTATTAATTTTTGAAATAGTTGTTTCATACAGTACTTTGCAATTAATTAATTTTAGAAAATTGCAGATGCTCATATCAGCATGCAGCAAAAACTAGAAGTGCATATTTTAGTATATTACTAACGCAAAATGCATTCTTAGATTATGTGTTAAATGTATGTGATAGTTAAAATTAAATTAAAATAAAAAAAAAATATTTAAAGGTTATCCAGGTATCCTACACGGTACAAAATATCAGTTTTTTATAATTTGTAGATTTCCAACTCTGTTTTCTGCAGTTGTAAAAACTGATAACTGTAGGCTAAAGATATCCTTGTGATTATAAACTGTACATGTGTTACTTAATGATAAATACTAAAACTGAACTATGATGCTACCATCAAAGAAAGATCACCGTTTGCGGTGCCCAACTCCATTTTCTTACCAAGTCAAGTTACCAAGCGTACTAAGTAATTATTTTACCGAGAACGAAGGGAAGAAAATTTGAGTGAATTTTGCTTAAGTAAGTCAGGAGGTGAGCTACGGGCTGTTGTGTGGCGGTACCACAGTGCACCAACCTCTAAGCTATCAGGCGTCATTTAATGGCCCTCATCTCAGTTATTTTGATCATAATTAGGCATATGAGTAGTATTAAAGATTAATTCTGAAAGTATAAAAAATTTGGGGTTAGCAAAAATTCTGTTATATGCATTCTGGTATGTGCGACAAGTAATGTGTACTACAGGTCTGCACGGGACGAAATTTCCAGGCTTAATGGAAAAGGCTTCCTGGCGGACTCATATAAAAAAATTCGATCCGGCCCAGCCCTGCCCGATACAAAAATTAAAAGTTCAGCCCAGCCCGTACAAAAAAGTTATTGGCCCGGCCCGGTAAAACAGCTAAAAGTTTGGCCCTAGACCGGTTCGACTCGGAAAAAGGTAAAATATCGGCTCAAGAACAGTCCGGATCGAGTGAATTTCAACAAAACATTGACTTTTAAAAGATTTGGTTAAAAATTTGTCTCGTAGAAAGTGTTCTGATAAAAATATTTATCTTCCATGTTTATGATCTTCACTTTTATAGAAGTGCCGCAGGCTGCGATATATTTTTTTAATGAATCTCTATTTCTTGTATCAAAATGTTTTTGTTACCGTTAATATTGTTAATCCATATTCCATGTACTGAAGTGTTAAAAATCTGAAAAATACTATACAGTAAAATCTTCTATGTCGGAATTGAATACAAACGAAAAAAAATGCGTTATAGACAAATTCCCTTCTTAACACGTGCCGTATTATACACTATATGGCAAAAGATGACCGGTCACTTTCGATTTTAGAAATTTTCTTAAATTTTCTATAAAAATACATGAGGAATTATCCTGAAGCTCCAGCTGTGAAAACAGAATAGTACAGGTCATATATTTCCGTGAAGATTTTTTTCCCGAAACTTTATAGCGGACCACCAACAAATTGAAAAAGAACGATTATATTTTGGATAACCCTGTCAAAACTAATGTAGCAAAAGAATTCATATTGTAGATTTTGATTAAGTGGCTTATTTTAATAATTTGTGTTCATTTTTATGAGGATATCATGTATACTCGAAGAGGGTTAGGTTGGGTTGATTTTTGACGGCCAATTATCTACTCGAGGGATATAGTCTCAGGGGGGGGGGGTGCCCTTCTTGGAGTCTTTATGAGGGAACTAACCCGTATTTAGGCATGGAAAATCCATAGTTCGAAGAAAACCACGAAAACTCCGAACGATTAGGCCGACGGGAACGATTGGGTTCCGACACCTCCCGTCTACCATCTTTGAGAGCAGAACCACTCGGCCACTGGTGGGGGCCGTATACTCGAAGAGAAATTCAGGTTTTCATACAACAGTCTAGAATTTTGCCAAGTTTTTTGCTCAGAATTGGCAGAGTTCTTTTTAAGAAATATGACAAACAACATTGTATACAACACCCTGCAATCTTAATTAAAATATAGTAAAAATTGTATGAAAAATGAGCAGGTTTACTAAATAAAGTTTCGCTGCGCAAACCCGAATGCAATCAAAATATAATGTGCATAATGGGTTAGCTAAATGTATAGAGCAACTTTTGTAAATGTCTCAAAAACATAATTTGAAAATTCTGGAAATTATCGTTGATAGAAAAGCTCAAAATCCGTTGCTCCCAAAATGAAGCAAAACGATGAGGGGTTGTATCCATATATCCAATGATTAGTGGCAATATAGCATGTTCTATAGCATGTATAGCATGTTCTATTCTACACAATATTGCATGTTCTACTGTATTTGGATACAGCCCTTCATCTTTTTGCTTCCTTTTGGGAATGACGGAATTTGAGCTTATTCTATCAACGATAATTTTCAGACTTTTTAAAGTATGCTTTTGAGACTTTCACAAAAGTTGCTCTATACATTTAGCTCATACATTATGCAAATTATATTTTGTTTGCATTCTGGCATGTGCAGTGAATCATTATTGAGTAAACGTGCTCAATTTTTATATAATTTTTATTATTTTTTTAGCTCTGATTGCAGGATAATGTGTATAATGTTGTTTGTTATATTTTCTGAAAAGAACTTTTTTTATATTAAGAACTCTACAAATTATAAGCAAAAGACTTGCCAAATTTGGGACTCTTTTTATAAAAACATTTCTTCACGAGTATACATGCTCTTCTGATAAAAATGAACACAGTTTATTACAATAATCCACCTAATCTCATCTACAGTTTGTACGCTTTTGCTACATTAGTTTTTATAGGGTTATCCATAAGATATTCGTTCTTTTTTAATTTGTTCAAGGCCCCTATTTCAGGAAAAATTGTTCATGGAAATATATGACCTGTACGCACACCTGCTGTTTCAGGATAATTCCTCATGTATTTTTCTAGATATTTAAGAATACGTCTAAAATCGCAAGTGACGGGTCACCTTTGGCAATATAGTGTATATTCTTTTCTTACGTTTTAGTATATTAATTTTACATGGATCAGCACGTTTTTCAGTTTAAAACAGGATTCCGTTATAGGCAAGTTCTTTTTCACACGTTTTGCTATAGTTTAATTTAGCTCTATTTTAATAGAATAAGTATTCTTTAAAAAGAATAAATTTTAATGTTTAATTGTAGAATAATGGCAATTTAAAAAAATCCCTGCCGGCCCGGCCTACAGGCAGAGGTAGATTTCGAAGTCAAATATACTAATTTCACAAACAAAAACTAAATCATGATTAGAGATAAATCCACTTTAACAATTTTATCTGGCCGCTCTTGACGAGTTTTTATTTCATTTTCATATAATAGCTGGTTTTGCCAGAATCATGTTAGGGCGGCATAAAAAAAAAATATATACTTTTCCATGCTCAACAACTCGAAATTTTCTGCCATAATTCCAGATTCATTTTTAATAAAAAAAAATATGAAACATGCTGACGTGATTTTTGAAGAGATTTATAAGCGGCCGGTGTTTTTATTTTTTGTTCAATTAATTAAAACTTGATATATAAACAATTATTTTCTCAGAAGGACAATATTTTTCGTTTCTAACACAATCGCTTCGGGAAATTCCGTTCAAAATGCCCACTTTGACATCATTTTTTGAAATATATTCTGCCTCTATCTAAAAATCGATTATTACGGTACATTATATAGTTTCTGAATAAGCGAATCTACCAATTAAATGCGTTTTAGAGCAAAAATGAATTTAAAAACCAGTCCGAAAATAAGCAGTTTGGATTTAAGCGCATCCTTAATACAATGATTTTTCCAACACAATCCGCTTCGGTAAATTAGGTTCAAAATGCCCTTTTTAACAGCATTTTAAAAAATATATTCTGCCCCTATCAGAAAATCGACCATTACGGTACATTATACAGTTTCTGAGTAAGAAAACGTACCAATTGGAAGCCTTTGAGAGCAAAAATGAATTGTAAAATGAGTCAGAAAATAAGCAGTTTGGATTTGAATACACCCTTACTAAGATCATTTTTTTTCTTCAACCGGTATGTATTTTTAATTTGTTTTTGCTCTAAGAATTAGACCTATCCAAAACTTGTCTATATAGATGTTGTAGAAAATATTAAGAAGATATATGATAAATTCATGGGGATTTTATATCTTTTGAATTGACGGAGTTATGGATTTTTTTCTTCTTCAAACCCCCTTTTTGTTTTCGTTTTTAATTTTTTTTTGCAGTACGAATTGGTCCTAACAAAAACTTGTGAATGTAAAAGTTGTAGATAATGTTAAGGAGATTCATGATAAAATTAATTGGATTTTATATCTTGAGAATTGACGAAGTTATGGATTTTTTTCTTCTTCAAACGCGCTTTTTGTTTTCGTTTTTATTTTTATTTTTTTTTTTTGCGGTACGAATTGCTCCTATCAAAAACTTGTGAATATAAAAGTTTTAGATAATGTTAAGGAGATTTATAATAAAATTAATTGAATTTGATATCTTGAGAATTGACGAAGTTATGAATTTTTTTCTCCCCAAAACCCTATTTTTTGCGCCCCTTGAGCCCATTTTTAAATTTATCAAAAATCTGTGATACATAAATTTTTGGCCCTATTTTTAGAAGTAATAAAAACTTTAAACTGATTTGATATGTACAAAAATTAAGAAGTTATGGGTGGTTTTCTGTTTTCACAAAACCCCTCCCTATTTCCCTCCCCTTGGTCCGATTTTACCCATTAACGAACTTGACCGAGATTTTATGCCCATTGATTTTATGTATCAGTTTGGAAGAGATTGGTGCAGAATTACGAAAGTTATCGTGTCCAGAAGAAAGTGATATATATATATAGATAGATAGATAGATAGATAGATAGATATATAAAGTTTTTTACTGAGGGTGGTTTTGGGTTCTAGGGGTCATGATCGGTGTAGATCTGCAAAAATTGTTTAGAAATTCCAACATAGGAACGATCTCAATATTTCATACGAAATCTACTTAAAATGTATGCATTTTTGGAAAAATTTTTGCTCCATGCCTAGTTTTAGTGACCTTTGAACCAAATAGGCCACGCCGAGACAATGATTTTCATACGGGCTGGGTCAAAACTAGGACTGAAAATTTTGGGGAGTGGTAACTAGGAATGAAACCAGTCCCGTCTCTGTACAGAAAAAAAATTAAGTTAAACCCGGCGCGATCTTTCAGAAAAGAAGTAAGGCCCCGAACCCGGCCCGGCTCGGAAATAGTAGTCGCTAGGCCCGGCCCGAGCCTTCAGAAAAAAGTATGGCCCGGCCGGAAAAGAGTGGAGACCAGGGTCGATAGATCCATGCAGATCTCTGATGGGTACCTTTCTGCACGGAATACTTTTTACTCCAATCTTATCAAAGAGCATTTTTGCTGTTATGACAACCAAGGAGTATAAAAACATGCTTAAATTTCTCAAGTAATAAAATTTCTTTTATCCGACCAAATAGCATACAAGTAAATGTCTATAAAATATTATGTTTCAAGTTTGTTAATGTGTTCTAACTGAAAAAAAAAAATCAAAACGTAAAATTTCAAGTACAAAGACAAAGTTAATAAAATCTAAAAAATCACTAAAAAGTCGCATTAATGAAAAACTTCTAAATAGTAAATAAAAATGAAGAATCTAATCGCAAATTTAACAGTTAAAAATGAAAGAAAAAAGTCCTTCCGGCCAGTGCCGGGAGGAAGAGGTAGTTTTCATATTCCTTATTTTTAAAAAGCCAACTTATATTATTCAAACACAAAAAGCTCAATTTAGTGGAAACCGAATATAGGAGATTCAATACTAATTTTTATCAATACTAAATCACTATGAATGAGAATTTCGCGAAATTAGTCAGCTTTATCCAAGCTGCTTTTATTTAAAATAACTTATATTTGGCTGCCAAATTGGGCGATTTCTTAAAGTGCCTACCATTTTAAGACAACATGGTGGATGAGGCTAACCAGTGAACTTGGTCGAGACCTTAGTAATTGCTGTGAACATGATCACTCACATCGGAATCGATTGATATATACGAGTGCTTTCGCAGGCAAAAAATCAGATTTTTCAAAATGTCACCCACATTAGATATTGAAATTGCTATATTTGAGCCATTTTTTAAGATAAAAACAAAGAAAAAATGCTCCTGAATCCTTATATCAAGGCCAAATTCTTAAAAAAGAAACCTTTTTCAATTTCTAATTTTTTTGTACCTCACTTTAAATATAATTTTTTTTTAATTTAATGGCCGCCATTTTGAAACAATATGGCTGATGAAGCTGGCCAGCGAACTTGGTCGAGATATTGATGTATACTATCCACATGCCTTTTTACATCGAAATAGGCGAATACGTGTGTTATTGTGTGACAAATAGAAGATCCTTTCAAAATGTTAGCCATGTTAGAAATTCAAAGTGCTATAATTCAACCATTTTTTAAGATATAAACAAAAGAACAAACTTTCAGAAACAAAAACTGCTCCGGAATCTTTGTATCAAGGCCAAACACATAAAAAAAATATATTTCATTTTCCAATTTTTTAATACCTCATTTTAAATTTTAAATTTAAATTATTTTAAATGACAACCCTTTTGAAACAAGATGGCGAATGAAGCTGGCCAATGAACTCGGTCGAGACATTGGAATGTACTATGTACAGACCAAGTTACACCCAAATCGGTTCATAAATACGCCTGATATCGCGTGACAAAAATCAGGTCGTTTTAAAATGTCAGCCGCAATAGAAATTCAAAATGCTATAACTCGACCCTTTTTTTAGATATAGACGAAACAAAAACTGTTCCGGAATCTTTGTATTAAGGTCAAACACACACGAAAAATTTTTTTCATTTTTCAATTTTTTGGTATCTCATTTTAAATTTTAGTTTTTTTTTAAATTTTTTAAATGGCCGTCATTTTGAAACAAGATGGCGGATGAAGCTGGACAACGAACTCGGTCGAGATATTTGTATGTACTATGTACACACCAAGGTACATCCAAATCGGTTCATAAATACGCCCGTTATCATATGACAAAAATCAGGACGTTTCAAAATGTCAGCCGCGCCAGAAATTCAAAAGGCTATAACTCAGCCATTTTTTAAGATATAGACGAAACAAAAACTGCTCCCGAATCTTTTTATCAAGGTAAAACACATAAGAAAAAAATATTTTTTCAATTTTCAATTTTTTGGTACCACATTTCAAATTTTACTTTTTCTTAAAAATTTAAATGACCGCCATTTTTAAACAAGATGGCGGATGAAGCTGGCCAACGAACTCGGTCGAGACATTGGTATGTACTATGTATAAATGAAGTTACATCCAAATTGGTTCATAAATACGCCTTTTATCGCGTGACAAAATTCAGGACGTTTCAAAATGTCAGCCACGCTAGAAATTCAAAATGCTATAACTCAGCAATTTTTTAAGATATAGACGAAACAAAAACTGCTCCGGAATCTTTGTATAAATGTCAAATACATAAGAAAAAAATATTTTTCCATTTTCAATTTTTTGGTACCACATTTCAAATTTTAAATTTTTTAAAAAATTTAAATGGCCGCCATTTTTAAACAAGATGGCGGATGAAGCTGGCCAACGAACTCGGTCGAGACATTGGTATGTACTATGTACACACCGAATTACATCCAAATCGGTTTATAAATACGAGAGTTACAGTTTGACAAATGCCATATATATATATATATATATATATATATGGATATGGGCTGTTTAATAGCCTCTGCTTATTAACCAGGAGAAGACCCTTTAATTGCCTTCGAGGAGGACTTAAAGGAATCGACTGGGAGCGGAGACTTAATGTCCAATCCGCACCTTCCACCGGTACAGCCTGTTAGTACCCTTGCCTAGTGCATGGGGAACGAACGCGGATGGGCTTTCTCCAACCCGCTTGGCCAGCGTGGAGGAATTTGGCCACCTACCCCCCCTTATTTTACCATGAATTCACAAAATAAATCACGGCCCTTAATTCCCGGCGGTCTGAATGTCCCTGGTTACGGCAGCGATCAGAAAGACATGAAGACAGAGGGTGCTAAGAATAACCGGGCTCGGCTAGGCTGCCATAAGTTGATGACCTTGGCTACGTATAATGGACGATCCCTATCTTCGGAAAATCGTTTTCAGGAACTTGAAGAAGAATTAGAAAGAATCAACTGGGACATCCTAGGATTATGTGAAGTAAGAAGAAAAGGAGAAGAGAAGATAGATCTTGCCAGCGGACATGTATTATACTACAGAGGCACAGAAGATGGAAGAACAAGCGGTGTAGGATTTCTGATTCATAAACGGTGGTAGAATCACATCGTAGAATATGATAGTGCATCAGATAGAGTTACAAGGTTAGTAATACAAGTGTCCAGAAGATACAAGCTGCAAATTACCGAAGTTTATGCACCAACAGTAAGCTATACTGATGAAGAAGTTGAGGATTTCTATGAAGAAGTAGCTTCAATGCATCAAAAGGGAAAATGCTACATAAAATTAATAATGGGAGACTGGAATGCTAGAATTGGGGAAAAAGAGAAAGGTGAGTTATCAGTAGGAAATCATGGATATGGGGTGCGAAATGAAAGAGGAAACAGATTGATTTGAGTTTGCAGAATGTGAACAGTTGTATATCATGAATTCATTTTTCAAGAAAAAGCCACAAAGAAAATGGACATGGCGTTGTGCAAATGGCTCAACAAGTGAAATCGACTACATCTTAACAAACAAAAAGCATCTTATTCAGGATTGCAGCGTTCTCAATAACTTCAATACAGGAAGTGATCACAGGTTGGTTAGATGCAAACTGCTGTTAAATACTAAAGTGGAAAGAATGAAGCTTTTGCAACACTCAAAGAAATCAATCGATATAATAAATCTCCAGAAACATAAAGAAGAATTCCATTTGGAACTTAAAAACCGTTTCCAAGTACTTCAATCAGCTTTAGAAGAAGAGCAAGATGTTACAGTAGTGAACGAGAAACTAACCAGTACTCTACAAGATATTGCAAAGAAGATAGCCGGCGATGCACAAGTAAAGCAGACAAAGAAAATAACAGAAGAAACAAGAAGATTGATGAAGAAACGCAGAGAATTTAAAATGAAGAAAAACGATCCTAAATCAAGAGTTGAATATGCTGAATTATGTAAAACGGTAAGAAAATGTGTTACAGACGATATCAGAAAATTTAACTCTGATCTTGTCAAGAAAATTCTAGAAGATAACAAAAGTTTAAAATCAGCTAGGCGAAAACTTTGTGTTGGAAGAAAAGGTATTTTTGCACTAAAGAGGGCAGATGGAACAATCACCAAAATCAATAAAGAAATAGTACACATTGTCGAAAAATTCTATAACGATTTATATAAATATGAAGATCAGAGGGAAATCAATTTATGTGATCCACGAGAAAACTTAACAGAAACCGATGCCATAATCCCAGTGACGACAGACGAAGTTTTACAAGCCATTAAATTTATGAAAAAAGGTAAATGCCCCGGAGAAGATGGAATTACAATCGACCTTATCAAAGAAGCAGGAGAAGAATTTGCAAAAATGCTATCCTTACTGTTTTCCAAATGTCTCCAGAAGTCAGATGTACCAGAAGATTGGAATAATGCTGTGATGGTGCTACTTTACAAGAAAGGAGAGAAGGAAAACATTAAAAACTACCGTCCAATCAGCTTACTGTCAGTGATTTATAAAATTTTCACCAAAGTTTTAACGACAAGACTTGAATCAGCTCTGGACTCAGCTCAACCTAGAGAACAAGCAGGATTCCGAAGTGGATTCAGCACAATGCATCATATCCAAACGGTAAGGGAACTCATATAAAAACATAAGGAATATAATTTACCTCTTTGCCTTGCCTTTATTGATTATGAAAAAGCATTTGGTTCGGTCTACACATCAGCAGTAGTAGAATCTCTGGAGGACATTGGTATAGACAAACCTTACATCAATATTATAAAGAAGATTTACAAGAAAGTAACAGCAACCATCCGCTTGGACAAAGGAAAAGCAAAGATCAAGCTTGGAAGAGGGGTAAGACAAGGAGACACCATTTCGCCTAAGCTTTTTACTGCTGTCTTAGAAAATATTTTCAAGAAGCTGGATTGGGAAAATAAAGGGATTAGAATAAATGGGGAATATTTAAGTCATCTCCGATTCGCTGACGACATTTTAATTTTCAGTAACAGTCCTGAAGAATCGGAAAATATGCTAAAAGATTTGGCAGAAGCTAGCATTAATGTGGGATTAAAAATAAACTTGGAAAAGACTAAGGTGATGTTCAATTCATTTGCATCAAAAAAGAAAATCGTCTACAACAACACTGAAATTAAAGAAGTGCAAAGTTATGTGTACCTTGGGCAAGAAATATCATCTGATAATAGTATCATGAATGAAATCAATAGAAGAATAAGAAATGGATGGAGTGCTTTTGGGAAGAACAATATTATTCTGAAGAGTAGCATGCCCCTGTGTTTGAAAAGAAAGGTATTTAACCAATGTGTTTTGCCTGTCCTAACTTATGGAGCAGAAACATGGACGCTAACAAAACGGATGGTACAAAGATTACAAACAACACAGAGAAATATGGAAAGATGTATGCTAGGTATAACTAAAAGAGACAGAAAAAGAATAACCTGGATAAGAAGTCAGACGAAAGTTTTTGACATCATTGAAAGAATTAAACGGCTAAAATGGAAATGGGATGGGCACATCGCAAGAAGACAAGACAATAGATGGAGCACAAACACCCTGCAGTTGTATCCCAGAGATGTAAAACGGCCAAGAAGACGACCTCAAGTAAGATGGAGTGATGAAATCAGAAAAGTAGCCGGTGTAAATTGGATGACTAAAGCACTAGACAGGAAACATTGGAAAAATCTGGGGGAGACCTACATCCAGCAGTGGATTGAAAACGGTTGATGATGATGATGATGATATATGGATATATATATATATATATATATATATATATATATATATATATATATATATATATATATATATGTCAATTTTGAACGGAGGGTGGTTTCGGGGTCTGGGGGTCATGATCGATGAAAATACACCATAATTTTTTGAAATCGATTTCCTCCGAACGGCTGCAATAGGGAGCTTTTTGTAATGAAAGCTACCTAAAACGCGAAATCAATGAGCATCTTTGAAAGTCGAAATCAACCACCACACAATGTTTTGTATAATACAAAAATTGTTGAAATATATCTTGTTAGAAACAAAAAAAAATACAAAATAGTATTTAAAACTACAGGCAAATTTTAAGTTATACAGAAAAAAATGAAATATAAATTGAAAGCTTTTGATAGGGTGATCAATGTCGAATGATTCCAGATATCTCAGTCGGTAAAAGTAGTCAAAAAGTTGGTTAGGCAAAAAGTAGTTAGGATCAAGAAACTTAGTGGTGTAAGAGTCTCGTCTAGTCCTTGTTCGAGAGGATTCTTTAATAATGAAAATCTCTTCCAGGTATAGGACATTTATTCACACTGAAAGATGATGTGTTCAATGTTACCCTACGTTTGTTGACGGTAGATAAATAATAATGATAAATACAAAAAATAAAAACACGCTTTGTTAGTGTACTAAAAAATAGAAAATATTTTATTTATTAAAATTTTTGAGATCGGAACAAAAATCTTAAATCATGAGGCACTTATAAAAATATTCTAAGTAAATTGGAATTTTAATCATATTCATACTAAATTTAATTTAGAATGGATGTTTATTGAATTTACTTTGTATGTGGTTTAAATTCCTTATCGTACTGTTTTCAGCGCTTCATTATTTTACGATTTTCTTTTGAACATCAAATTTTTTTTAATGAAAAAGCCTTTCCTAGTACATGATTAAAATGTGTTTAAAAATATTGTTTTATTTTATTTTTATTTTTACAAATATGATTCTAAAAAAACATTTTTAGGTAAATAACATTCAAAGAAGAAAATTTGTCTACCATATGGTGTGTGGCATATTTTGTCTTCATAAAAAATTTTTAAACAGGAAAAATTAACAAAAATTATTTTATATCCATATATTTACCTCATTGTTCTTAAATATCTGATAAAAATGAAAAACAATTTTGGTCTGAACATGCTCTTGTACAGCAATGCATTATACCATCGGCTCACACAATATTTTTGGATTTTTTTCTTTCATTTTCAAAAGGAAAAAGATTAATAATCATTCAGTGGATCGCCGGAATAGATAAAAATAACATACAGGTAACTGGTTGTGTATTATGCTTATCATAGTTTTAATATCGCTAACTTGGGTGGCAAATATTCTGTACTTGATAACACTTGAGAAAAGGACTGCTACAGAGAAAATGTTAAAGAATATGTAGCACGAACTCGTATACCGATTTGACATTCACCAAGATACAAAGTGAACACACTTTGAAATGTTCTAAGGTGATTGATATTCATAAAAACTCAATAACTGCAGTTACCATTTCAAAAACCCACATGTTTACTACATTTCTAAGTACTCTAAATTTATTATTTTTTGCGCAATACACTTTTGTAATCAGGAAAAGTCATTAAGCTCGCACTAAAGAACTAAGGATATATTTCATCCCAAATCTGGGCGCGGAAGAAATCGTTTAGGTATAGGGGGCCGGGAAATAGACGTCAACGCGCCGATAGAACCCGTGGATCGTATAAAAGTTCAAATTTAGTAGCTTTTTTAAAACAACTTTTTTGGCGTAGATGAACTGTCATAGGATTTAGAACAACATTTGAAACATATTCTAAATTAGAACAATGCGTCTAAAACGTACGGTTTAGGAATTAGCTATTGGTTAACTACAAGAACGGATATATAAAAAATGATAACATAAACAATTTTAAATAGGTATTAAAATATACCCGTGGAAGTAAGAATGGATGCAAGAATAATATTATGAAAAGTTTAGTTTCACAAATAGACCTCTTTAACAGAAAAAGGTGAAAATAAATTCGGAAAATTATTCGTAATTTTACCAAAAGTTCACGTTTTTAAAATGAAAAGAGAAATTTTCTACTCCTGATTTTTTGTTTGCATGTAATAACATCTGAAGAAATGTAAAGTATACTCCCTAAAATCGGCAACCCTAAAATCCGCAAATGCCTAAAAAGCCGCATATTATTGCAGTTGTAAACAAGGAAAAGTTCAGTTCAGATGTAGGGACAAAATTAGGCATTTCTATTTTTATATAAATTCCATATGTATTTTAATATGTAATTCTCGTTAATATTACTGAACTTATGCTTTCTGATGAAGGAAGCATAAATTTATTTCTGAGAAAATTCAAGATACTGCTGGTATCACTGATAATCATAATCTTTTTACCAAATATATTTATTTATTAATCAAGCTTTTTGGTTATTAAAACTTTCTAAACCTCAAATAAAACTTCCTTTATGATTTTGATGTGAATTAATCGGATGGCTTTAAGAGGAAAGTTTCAATGAATAATTTAAAATATATATATATCTCATCTTTATTATGAATATTTAATTATACATTTTTAATTATTTACTTAACCTTTACTTTTAATAGTTTAATAATTTATAAATTATCTTAGTTTTTATTATTTTAGTTTATTACTTTACTTAATTATTTTAATATTTACAATATTGTAAGCATTCATTATAATTTCGATCGCATTATTACATTCAAATTACTACTTAAAAATTGTAAACAATGACCAGAAATCCGCAAAATTCTGAAATCCGCACAACCTCTGGTCCCAGGCTGTGCATGTTTGAGGGAGTCTACTGTATATGTCATTATATCAGCATCTATAATCTACTTATTCTACGAAAAAATAATACATTCGCTATTTTAAATATGAATTTCATTAATTAATAAAAATAATCGAAACATTTGTAGACATTTTGCAGATGGAACAACTTTATTCTATAAAAATACTAGCATGAACATGGATGAAAAGTATTTTAAAACTATAAAATTATAGTAACCAGATTGGAATTTTAAAATTCAGATGAAACTTATGAGGCGAACGTAATACCGTCAACTGGGGCTACTTTGCTCCTTGCGGGGTTACTTTGGTCCATCCCATAAAAAAAGGTTTTATTCTTTGTATTGAACATACAATACAAGTTAATTTGGAGTTTTTGCCCTTGAAAAATATTTTATACCCTACTATAGGGTATTTGAATAGTTTGGAGGAAATTTAATTTTTTAGTGGCAACACTGGATGTGTTTGTAAACAACTGTTTTCGTGTGTAAATGTTAACTCTCCAAACTTTCTATAGTGAATCAATCTGGAAAAGAGATACAAAAAAGATAAGTGTCAAAATATTACCTTTAGTAAACTGTAACCCATGTGTGATCACAGTTTTTCCTTTAACGTTTTATTTTGACAGAAAATGTTTACGTTTTCATAAAGCTAACATGAAAACTAGTATTTCGGTGCTACTTTGTGCCAGGCCTTTTTTGGTCCGAAAATAGACCCAATTACTTAGAAATGCCTTTTATACAACCAAATCTCTTAAAACATGTTTTAAGTAACGTTTTTTTTTTTCAAATGTTACTGTAGCAAAATATTACATTAATTGTTTTTGTTACAGTTGCTGAAGATAACAAGACGAAAATTGTTTTTCGTTTCTTTAATATTAACAATTGTGTTATTGTGTTTAAATGTTAAAAAAAAAAAAAAAAATGTTTATCAAGTTTGTAGTGTTAATTTATTAGCAAATGCTATTTCAAGGGGTTTCAATAAAAATGTATTCATTTACATATGAAATGTATTAATTTTATATGAAACTAAATGAATGGACTAAAGAAGCCCCCAGCAGGGGTTACTTTGTTCCAAAACTTTAAAAATAGTTTTAAAAAAATAATAAAAAAATTCCACTTTAAAGCCATACAGTTTTCTTCATTGTTTCATGTTAATTGTTTACAACTCCATTTCGACGTTGAAAAATCACGTACAATATTTTTTAATAATGGAAATGTGAGTGGAACCAGGAAAAAGTGGCCCAAAGAAGCCCCGGTTGATGGTACAACCGAAGAAAATATTTCAGTATTAAAACTACTGTGGACAGAGAAAAAGAAACGACATGTATCCGTAAGTAATATTCAGCAAGTACTTTTTTAAAAGCCACTAAATGTTATTCGTGCTTTTTCATTATATGAAATCACCAAGTATGTTAACAGGAAATATGCATCATAGCATTCTTTTTACAATTACCCACAAACAAGAATTTGAGCAGGAAATAGAGATTTGTGGACAACCAAGAATGTCAATTTCTCGTGTACTTGACAAATATCACTGACTTCTATTTTATATTCTCAGAGTTTAAGCGCTACGTCCCGCTGACTTTGTTCGGTATGTTCTGTAATTGGTTGTCAATCCAAAAACTAATAGATTCGAAATTTAGTGAGAACTTCCTAAGAACTAAAATCTCGTTTTCCACTTTTAGTACCAGAAAACGTAGAAAATTTATAAAATTCAAAATGTCTTAACTCGGTAAGTTTTGGTCATATAAAAATGAAATTTTTACTGTTTTACTAATTAGAGCATGGATAAAGTATTTTTAATATACCTTATTGGCCCCACGGATCAAATAAAAATGTAAATACTTTTCATTACAAGAGCTTTTATAACTTACTTTACTTTTTTCTTTTGGCTTAATGGGACTCTTATATGACGAAGAACATCACTTGAAACATTTTCGCATTTATAATTCTACCTTTAAAATTAAGAGAAATGACGTAAATGAACGTAACCGGACGTAAACGGAATATTTACTGTTTAGGGCATTGAGAAAGGATTTTTTTTTTTTAAATATAACATATAGAATCCAAGGATCGTATAAATATTCAAATTTAGTAATTTTTCAAAATAACTATCTTGTCGTAAATCGACTGTCACATGATGAAGCAAACATTTGCAACATTTTTTAAATTAGAACTATACGTCTAAAACTAACGATTTAAGAATTAGTTATTGGTCACCCTGTATATAGAAAAGGAAAGAGCCTGTATATATAAAAAATAATATAATACCTAATTTAAAGTAGACATTGAAATATCCTCATATCAGTAAGAATTAATGTAAGAATAACATTCTGAAAAATTTGACTTCAAAAAGTGACCCTTTAACAAGAAAAAAATGTGAAAATAAATTGGGAAGATTTTTGTAACAATACTGACTTTGAAAACAAATTACTTAAAAAAAAACGAAAATGCAAATTTTCTACTTATGATTTTCTGTATGCGTATAATTTCATCTGAAGAGATATATTGTATGTAATATATTGTACTTGGAAAGATATAGTGACCTGATTGAAAAGTTGTGGAAAATCCCTTATAATAAAGCTATTTTTGGGAAGCAACACACTATATCGACCCTATCTTTGTAAATTTTCGCGATATTTGACTGATCTTTTTATATAAGTTGCCCTAAATAACAGACCACCAAATTATATAATGAAACTTTTAGGATCCTCCACGCATGCGCAATTAAAAATTGTTTCATAAAAATGCCTATATCTCATCAAATATTCAATATATTCATGTTTTAATTGCAGTATACTGTTGCTACTATTCTTTGTCAGGTTGTTGGAAAGTTGTGTTAAATTTGGTTTAAAACTCTGTATGCTATAAACAAAAAACTTTTGAATGTTTCACAAAAACGTTAACATCTTCACGTATATGAGTGCTATGCTTACACAAATGCATAAAAACGTTGAAAAGGACCCAAATAGTCATTTACCACAATGACAAACCATTTCCAGTCTTTTCTGTTACATAGGTGATCGCAAATATTATTTTATTATTAAATTTATATTAGCCCCCTAATTGTATACCCCCCCCCCCCCCCGATAAATCTTCAATGAGAAATATAAAATCAAACATGTTCTTTATATTCTAGAAGATCAAGAACAATTCTCCAATAATGTTGGTAGATATTCGACAAAATGTGTGCAATCGAAAGCATCCAGTCCCTGTACCTTAACTTTTGGAGGCCAGTGTAATAACATATTCGATATTTTAAATGTTAATCTTATTAACTACATTGCTCTACAAACTAAAACTTTTTATTTGCCTTTTAAATAAACGATATATTTTATACTAATTTGGGGTCACAGAATATGAATTAACCATTAAAATTTTAATCTTAGCTATCGGTGTAAATACATGACTTGTATGAAAATTTATGATTTTAAGTCAAATGTCAAAGAAAATAGAATATTTATTTAAAAAAATTCAGATTATTATTATTTTTTTTTTCTTTTTACATGAAAATAATAATTTATAAACGATATCCAAACGCTAACCTTACATCGTCAATTGAGAAGTCCTCTTCTTTTTCGCGTGTCTTTTGTGTTCAGTTTCAGGGGCATCTCTAGTTAATTTTCAGTAATAGTCTGCTAACATTGACGCATTCCAGCGCTCTTGGTATCCTTTTTTCGTTGTCGCTATGTCTTAGTGAAATCATTCACCATGTTCGTCACTCACATCATCGCACTTTCCAGGGGAAAACAAATTAAGATGAGAGTGAAGAAAGTGAATTTTAGAGATATATTGGAACCCAGCTACTCGTAATTTTGTAAGAGATTGTTTACAACCTCATCATAGTTCTCAGACTCCCTTTTTCCAAAAATCCATAAACGACTGCACTAGAAGACTCACATGATTTTTTTCCAAAAACATTTAGCTTATTCCTTATTCTTTATAATTTTTAGCCCTTCAGAATCTCTCGAATTTCAGGAATGTTGAAGATATCTTTATTTACTTTAGCATTTTTAAAATTGATTTTGCACATATTTGAAAGTTGTTCCGTCTTTGTTAAGATACTTGACAAAGATTTTCGTTAGTCCCATTTTAATATGTAATGTTTGGGGTCTCTCCCCCCCCCCCCGGGATTGCACTTATATTCTAAAGCGAAAGCTGGGTTCTCGGGGCGTCATCCCTGTCATCCCCCCTGTAATGTTGGGGGAAGAACTTTTTGGGATTGATTCAGGCTATTTTCTCGCAACTCGATAAAAGATTTAGGCAGAAAGATACAAAGCAAGAGAAATTACTTTAACTCTTTATGACCGGAAGGTTTTTGGTAAAAATAAAAATTATTGGTGATTTACTCTAATTATTACGATAATATTTGATTGAAAAAAAATATTTAAAAAATACCCAATATCAAGTTAAGTCAGGGGATGGTCCACGCAATTCTGTGCGTGCAGGCTCAACTTTAATGACACAAATAAAGGAAAATGTTTTTTCTTTACTTTAGGATCACCTACACATTTGTGGACGTCAGGTCTTAAAGAGTTATCTTGCGAAATCATTATATCTGCCCAACAAAATATAATGCGAGTAATCACTAAATACCCTGAAGTTTCAAAAAAAGAATATATCGAGCTACCCGCATATTATCATAAACAGGGTATAACTGAACATTAAGAGCTAACACACTGCTTTAAGGGGACGAGGGACCTTAAAAATATTTTTTTTATTTTTTGTAAATTTCACCTTAAATATTACTCAAAGGTACATTATATGCATTATGGCATGCATTTATTACAAAAAAAAAAAATTAAGTCATTTTTGAGAAAAAAGTGGAATTTTACGCGTTGTTTTAGAAATCTCCGAAATGCCCCATGCGCGTTCCATATCAATGAAAATTCCCAATATTTTTTATAAAAGTTTGGTTTATATATATAAAAAAATCTGTGCATCGAATTTTATATATTTGAATATAAAGGTTAAAAATTTTTTTTTTTTGAAAAATTTTGAAATTTTTCGAAAAAATTTCAAAATTTCAGAATTTTTCATTTTTTTTCTTTTTTTTGCAAATTTAACTTTAAATATTGCTAAAGGGTAGATTATATGCATTACAGCATGCATTTATCACAAAAAAAGTAAAAAAAAATTATTTTTGAGAAAAAAATGGCATTTTACGTGTCGTCGTAGAAATCATCGAAATGCCCCTGCGCATTCCATATCAATAAAAATCACCAATATTTTTTATAAACGTTTGGTTTATATATATAATTAAAACTGTGCATCGAATTTTATATATTTGAATATAAAGGTTTAAAAAAAATGTCAAAATTTCAAAATTTTTTAATTTTTTTCTTTTTTTTTTGTAAATTTTAATTTAAATATTACTCAAGGGTACATTATATGCATTGTGGCCTGCATTTATCACAAAAAAAAAATAAAAAAAAATATTTTTGAGAAAAAAATGGCATTTTACGCGTCGTCGTAGAAATCTTCGCATTCCATATCAATGAAAATCTCCAATATTTTTTATAAAAGTTTGGATTATATATATAAATAATTCTGTGCATCGAATTTTATATATTTGAATATGAAGGTGTAAAAAAAAAAAATCAAAATTTTTGAAATTTTTTCGAAAAAATTTTGAAATTTTTAATTTTTTTTTTTTTTTTTTTTTAACTTTATATTCAAATATATAAAATTCGATGCACAGTTTTATTTATATATATAAACCAAACTTTTATAAAAAATATTGGGGATTTTCATTGATTTGGAATGCGCATGGGGCATTTCGAAGATTTCTAAGACGACGCGTAAAACTCCATTTTTTTCTCAAAAATAATTAAAAAAAATTTTTTTTGTGATAAATGCTTGTCATGATGCATATAATGTACCCCTGAATAATATTTAAAGTCAAAATTTCAAAAAATAAAGAATTGATTTTTAAGGTTTTTTAAGGTCCCTCGTCCCCTTAAAGTTACATTAAAGGATTTAGCGTGTTGAAAACTATAGATATAGTACATATGTATCTAAAAGGCAATTTTGATGTAGACCAGCTTTATAAAAAGTATTTGAAACATCTTTAGAAATATTGCAGATGAAACCACTTTACTCCGTAATGAGAATTGCATGGAGATACATAAAAAGCGTTTTGAAACTGTAAAGGTTAGTAACGTGATTGGAATTTTAAAATTCAAATTATGTTTATTAGGCAAATCAATGCAAGAAAAGAATATATTTCAATATTAATATTGTTATGGAGAGAAAAAAAGAAATGAGATACATCTGTAAATAATACACGGGGATTACATTTTTAAAAGTCACTAAAATATTATTGGTGCTTTGTTATTATATGATAAACTTCAGTAAACAAGAATACCTTCTTCGGCCCCCACAAAAATACAAATTACATTTATAGTACATTTCATTAAAGAGATTTAACTCACTTTTGAGTTTTAGTTTAACATATAAATATGCAAATGTTCTCTTTTATATGTAAATAATTGTTTTCATAAATAACTATTTTTTCTTCTAAAAGATAATAAAATTCCAAATATTAATATTTTAATAAAAAATTAATTTCGTTTCAGATTATAGCCGAGTTAGCTCAATAAAGAATTATAATAAAAAAGTCTCTACTCGTAAAATGTAGAGGCTATATCTTATTACACGTGTTTGCTGTTTCTTACTAAAAAAATGCATTTTTTTTCTCTTTTCATTGCAATATCTGATATTTACCTCCAGTAAACTCATTAAGATTTTATTTAATAAGCGTTTTTTACTCTTAAAAACAGATTTTTTGATTTTGTTTATCTAAATACAGGAAAAATACAACTGCTTTCTTTTATGGCAGACAAAAGGCGTATATTGATTTATCTTGGCTGTAATGAAAGCTACAAGAAAAATAGATTCATGAAAAAAATATATCAAGAAATGAAAATGCGAAAGTTGAGCTTTTGTGTTAAATAATAAAGTGATGAGAGAAAATTGGCTTATTGGAGATAGAAATATTTTCTTAATTAAATTTAAATTCTTTAATTTTTCTTGTACCAAAGAAATTTATCTAGCTTTATTAAATCAACAATTTTTTCTGTAATTACATTATATGCTACAAATTACAATTGGTAAGAGCTTTTAGCATAATAGGAGATTGAGTACAATGTGTGATTTTTTTTAAAAAGAATATTGAAATGATTTTTTTTTCCTTTTATGAAAAAAAAAATGAAGACAATAGTATGTAAATCATTAAATGAAATTAAAATGAAGAATCGGTGGAAGCAATTTACAAATGAGAAGGATTTGCATTTTTAATTTTTACACAGAATGGATGTTTATTAAATTATTAATGTATTAAAAATTTATTGTAATTATTTTGCAATTAAGTATTTTGTTTTACATACAATCCAATAAGATCAACTTAAAACGGACACACCTGCGCATTCAACTTTATGCTTTTTCGTAATGCATGTTAGTAATAGGTTGTAGTTCTGGTCTGTTTTACCTCTAAATGGGTTCTGAAAGAAGACAAGCTGAAAAACAAGCAGTAGTTTGTTTTTATGTTAAATACTTTCTGCAGAAAATGGAAGGACTTTAAATAAACCAACATTAATATGTATTACTAAAAATATTTTTTTAATAATCAGAACTAGACGTTTTATATGAATAATAAAATTTATGAAAAACCACTCTTAATGAAAAAAAATTCTCCGCATTAATTATTCACTATATTTAAATTGGTTGGGTTATAAATATCTGGTATTTAAAAAAATGAAAGACATAAAATAAATGAAGAAAAACTCTTTATTTGCAATGGACTGAATAAATGAGTTCTTGTGTATTTTCGAGGAACTTAAAAAAAATCCACAGAAAACATGCAAAAAACATATAGTGTGCACAATTTGGCATATAAAGTGTATGAGAAAACCAGAGGGAAACGAACAACTAAACACAATTTTCCCTAAAAAAGCTTAAAGGTAACATTCAATTGTAAGTTATATTTGTGTTAAGTTAGTATAACTTAAGTTAATTAAGTTATATTATTATTCATATTTCGTTAAAAAACTTTGTTAAATTAAATATTGCAGTTAATTAAATATTAAATGTTAATTAAATATTAATACGTATCAGCAAATAATCTCGAAAATAGCTGTGCAAAAAGTTCGTACGTGTCCACTGGTATTTTAATGTTCTTCAGGAGCAGTATGCATGTATATTTTTCTAAGTAAACTAATGGACAGTACGATAAAAAAAAACAATGCTATTTAAAATTTCTTTCTTAAAAGTCGCAGGATAAATATATTTTTACCCAAATCATTTGTTTACATTTTTTTTAAAACTTCTATCATATATATTATTTCTGATGTCAACATCCTTCTTTCTATGTACATACAAAACACACCACGGTGAATGAGTCATTATTCGAAAGGTTACTTGTAAAGGCTTTTGACAAATTACACTCAAATTTCGTTAAAACTCTGTGTTAAATTAAAAATTTCAGTCAATTAAATATTAATCAAAATACTAATCAGCAAATAATCTCAAAGATTGCTGTGCAAGAATTTCCGGGTTCACTGGTATCTTAATATCTTTCAGAAACAGTATGCCTGTATTTTTTCTATGTACGTTTAGATTATCTGTACTAAATCTTATATATTTTTTATTCAATTTATGATTATCTATTTACTTCAAATAGGGTCATTTGGGGGTAATTCAGAATTAGATCCACTAAAGCTCATGTGAGAGTAACTGATACAAATTACATCTCTGTTGACCAAATTAAAGTATTCCCGCCGTTACTGCTTCAGGGTTGGCATCTTTGCTTGAGCATATAAAATTAACATCAGTTAAAAGTGACTAACAGATTTTAGTGTCTGTAAATATTCTTCCTTTCTATCATATAAAATCAAGATAAGTCGTTGTTCTTAATCAATAATTTTTAAGATATAATCACTCTAACAGAATACAACTAAGTTTTGTTCAAACTCATTTTCAAGGATCTACAGAACATTGTTCCTAATTTTTCCACCTTTTTTTGTGATATAGCTAATTATGAACAGTTTTTCTAAGTGATTTGGTTCCATATTAGATCATATTAAACATAAGTCTCAGGAACTTTTGTTTAGCATTGAAAGTTAATACGTCTAAATATCAGAAATTAAACAGGCAATCATTATAACCGAACCCCATTAATTCATTCGGAAAGAAATTCGCTTAAAATATAAGGAAGCTGGGCTCCCAAATTTAGGTAAGTTTGGAAAGATTTTCATTCAAAATATAAATTAAAAAAATCGGAAAGTTCGTAGCATGCAAAAAACGCGGTTGAAGTCAGTGGGCCCCTAACTCTCGGTTTGTTTGGATAGTTTTTTATTTAAAAATATAAAATGATACAAACTTGAGATTGAACGCTGCCGAAAGCAGTGGGCATCCCAGCATCACGATCGGTTGGAAAGTTTTTCGTTTAAAAATATAAATTTATACGACGTTATTTCAAGTGTATTTAATGTAATTATCACGGGCTTGGGCAACGCCGGGCTGGTCAGCTAGCGTTAAAATAAAGTGTGTATGAATTTGTTATTGAACAAATCTTATATCTGAACTTAATATTTTTTGTAGTATATCATCCCGACACAAAAATAGATGTTTACAATTACCCGTTAGACTTTGGTGAAACTATGAACATCTGAGGAATTTGTGAGCAGGCAATTTTAGGTACTTAATTAGCATCTCACAGCACTAATTGTAATTAACGTATAGAAATAACCTTAAAGGAGTTTTAGACTGTTTTACGTGGATTACACTGCAAATAGAAGCGTCTTAAATTTAGACACATATGTGACTGAAAAAGAATTTTAGACACTTAAGTGTCTTAATCTGAAAATTAAGACATTATAGATGTCTTAATATAAGATACATAAGTGTCTTACTATGACCATGGTGTAAACGAACTGAGAATAATGTCTAAAATGTCCGCAAACGTCTTATTTTAAGACACTTCATTGCTTTAAACGTGTCTTAATTTAAGACGTTTTTATTCTTCAGACTCAATAACCACCAGGGGGCACTCCCAGTTGAGCATGCGTTTCAGATGTCTTCGTTCGAAGTTGGTATACGTTGTAATTCAAACAAAATTTGTTTTTATGTACGCGTGTATTTTAATTCGTTTTTTTTTTTTTTTTGCGAAGTTCTGTGATTTTAATTCGTATTCACTTGGATTATTTATTTATTGAATACATACATCTGACGTGTGTTCTTAGAAGCTGTCGTCGATATAAGGGCGGGATAGACACAGAACAGAAGTAGACGACGCTTGAAGATTACACCCGGAAATTCTACAAAGCGTGTGCAATGGACTTAGTGTTAATTCGTATTAATTTATATCAATAATATTGTGTTATTCATCTTCGTCCTGTCGAAGCTGACAAAAAAAGGAACTTTTGTCTGGCGGGTTATATTTTGAGGATGAAACATTTCATTCTTTAAATATGGCTAGTCGGATATATTATGGGATTTCCTTTTAAAATGATGCAAGTCTTTCTCCCTCACTGTGGTTCTGGTAGTTTTAAAAATTTCAAATCGAGGAATTTTTCTTACCTCTTGCAAACAGCGATTGAAGTAAGTGTCATAATTTCTTTATAGTACTAAAATTAGTGTCTTTTATGATTTTACTTATTGTACTAAACAAAATATTGCATGAAATTTAATTAGTTTTGAATCACTTTGCAAAAAAAAAAAAAAAAAAAAAAAAAAAAAAAAAAACACTAATTCTGGAAGTATATATTTTTAAACTTATGACGTTGTCTTTTATTACAAATTATGTATTACTTATTCTCATCTTTTTCCCAAATTTAAAGTAATAACATCACTAAAAAACAGACATATTTTAAATTAAGTTCATTCTCTTGTTTTTTTTTTTCCTCAATATGGCAGTTCTTAGTTTCAGTGGCTAATGTTTATCTCACACTAAACGTCCACAAGGAAATAGAGAAAGAAAAACTTTGAAAGATCTCCTAAAGCTTTCTTACTTCCAAGCTATTGATTACAATCCCGGATTGAGATCCCGGGATCCCGCTTTAATTTTAATCCCGAAATTCCAGGGATTTTTACTGGAAAATCCCGGTATTTTCGGGATTGTATGTTTTTTTCAGTGGAACAATATTCAGCTGAAATTAAAAAATATATTTATAGACTTTCGCTTTTGGAAGAAAATCAATTTATTTTTATGAAATTTATATATAATTCAAAAAGAATATATATCTCAAGTATTTCTTAGATATATTTCTAAAGCTATTAAATCTTTCAATATGGAAATCTTTTGACTTGGAAACAGGTGTAACCCAGTCAGGAAAAATGAAATCATTTGTTTATTTATATTTCGCTGCGTATGTAGAAAATATATTTCACTTCGAAGGTCATATTCCAATTAGACTTTACTGATAAGCATCGCAAGTGTGTATCATTGTGATTATTATGTGCTAACTTCTTTTTCTAGCGGCTTTATACTTATTTTGCTTTAAAGATGTCTAATGAAAAGGGTTTAGTAGCTCATAGGAAAGATAACAATAAGCCCATGTGGCAATATAAATTTTTAAAAAATCTAATTTTTAAATGATAAGGAGTTTCATTTTTTTTCGGGAAGGGGAGGGGATTTTGTATGAAATTTTCGTAAAGCTGATATCTTAAATCTTGCACTGATTATAATGAAAGTTCTCAACTTTTAGAGTAGGACAAGATTAAAAACACAAAATATAATTAACAAAATACCGAAGTAATTTTTTTCTCAATATTAACCCTTTGCACTCGAGGGCTCCTGAGCGGAGCCATTTAAAATTTGTCTTCAAACTCGAGGGCTCCGCTACGGAGACAATGCAAATAATTTTGTGATACCATGTAATCTTGGCTTTTCTAGACAGGTATCCAAAAGTATTTGCATTGTCTCCGTAGCGGAGCCCTCGAGTTTGAAGACAAATTTTAAATGGCTCCGCTCCGGAGCCCTCGAGTGGAAAGGGTTAAAGTAGAATATTTATTTATTTATTCATAGTTAAATAGCTGTTGTGATTATCATCTGATATATATGTAAAATTGCCTATGTGGCAATATAAATTTTAAAAAAATCTATTTTTAAATCATATGAAGCAGAGTAGGACAAGATTATAAGAAATACAGTAAACTCTGTCTAAGGCGGAATCGGCCGGGACCAAGAAAATTTTCCGCAGTATACAATATTTCGCCTTAGACAAATTATACTCTATGTCTATGGATTCGCAGGGACTTGACAATCGTTCCGAGTTAGACAGATTTCCGTCTTACACGGAGTCCGCTTTACAGAGAGCTTACTGTATATATATTTATCCATGTACCTTAAAAGCCCACAATAGCCCTTGCCGTTGACTTTTGTCCGATAATCGGAGATGTCTGCTTTTGTGAGGTAAAAATATACAAATATGTATGCCATGTGGATTAAAAAAAGGATTCGCTAAGTAGATGTTTCAGCTATTCGGGAATGTCCATTAACCTCCACAACGGATACTCCCGAATACCGGACATCTCAATTTAGATAACAATAATACAGGGTTGCATTTTTTGCAAAAGAACTTCTTGATTAAAGAATGGGCATACTGGGCCGTGCCCCGTCCCCCTACGATTTTAGTGCCCACAAATTTGATGTGCAATATTTGTAAAGCTTATATTTTAAATCTCTTTCGAAATTGTACTGATTATAATCAATATTTTGAACTTTTAAAGTAAAATAAGATTAAAAACAAAACAAATAAAAAAAATGTATATTTAGATAAATATTTTTCGTTTTAATCTTGTTCTACTCCTGAAGTTCAAAATATTGATTATAATCAGTAAAATGTCGTAAAAGATTTAAATTTTCAGCTTAACGAAAATTGTATACCAAAATTGGAAGCACCAAAAAAATCAGGCTGTAGGGGGGGGGGGGACCCCAGCCAAATATTTTTCCAGGATTCAACGTGGTCAAACATGGCTACGCATGATGCTTACAAAAAAATGGATGCTATTAAGACGTTTGAAGTGTCTGAAATTCAGATGCAAAAAGTGTCTGAAAAAATTCAAACATTTTAAAATGTCTGAAAATTGAACACTCCGTTTCAGACATTTTAATTTACAGTGTATGTGCTCCAAAAAGCTGTCAATATTTGAAACTAGCAAATTTTGTTCACAATCATCCCAAATGACGCAACATATTTTCATTGCTCTAATCTTGGTAAACGTATTAGGTATGAATTAAAATGTGTTCGGGGACAGTATTAGTATTGAGAAACGCATTTTCAAGAATTAGTGTTATTTCGGCTATTAAATAATAATGTAAAAATAATGTGTACATTTGTAAATATTTGAATCTGTAACAATAAAGATGGATGTTGGTGTTTGTGTGTTTTCATGATTATCTGTCTGTCTAGAGATTTCTGAAGAGATCGCTGAGAACGGAGCTACACGATTTTGCAGGAAGATACGAAAACGTCTGTAATTATGCGGCTCGATGTGAATTTTACTTTACTTTTGATTGGCTTGTTTTATTTAATTAACTAGCTGACTCGCCCGGCCTTGCTCGGGCCCGTTAACTTTATAAAAAAATGCATGCCAGGGTACCTTATTCAAAACTCAATTTTGTAAGATTTTATATCTTCGGAAAATCGATGACCCCTGTGCCTTCGGCAGCATTAGAGTGTTTCAAATGCGCTAAGTTTCCGAGGCTTCAATGCATACGGCAGCGTCTAGTGCTTTCCCGACATGCCTTTTTCGAACGAAATTCTGACCTGGGTCTCCGCTTCCTGAGGCAGCTTATACCGGGAGTACTCCGCACGCGCGTGAGGCCATCGAAAACCATGTTGAATGAGAAAAACCACATAGTAATCGGACACACAGAACTCGAGATAAGAATGCGCCCCCTGGCGGTGGAAGGTGGAACTAAAATATGTGAAACAATCGTAAGCTAAGTTGAATGCACCAATTTCCGTTGAAATCGAGCCCATAGAAACCGAGAAAAGAATGCGTCGTTAACGTTTGATAATGGTGGTAAGAGAAGTCTCACAAAAACCTTCAAAATGATTCAAGAAGATTAATCAGTTTTGTTTTATTATATGCGATTTGATTTTAAGAAATAAAATAAAACTTGCAAAGTAAAATAGAGCTTTGAAATTTATCAATTATTTTCGTTTACTTCTTAGATGTAGATTGTGTAAATCCGGAGATAATCTAATTCAAAGTTAATTAAACAAAATTTTGCAAAAAAGTAATCAGTGGGTTGAGTTGAGTTTTTTATAGATTTACATACAGAAGAAATAAGTCCACAACCAAAATAGAATACTTTTGTAAAAAAGTGACGATATACTTCATATAAGAAGACGCTTTTATGGCGAAAATATCCAAAAAACATATCTGCCTGCTAGGTGTTTTGTTTGTATGTTTTTTCCTTGTTGTCGAGTTCAAAGGATTGTTACCTTTTTTTAAAAACGCAGCAAAATTTCTGTTGCGTTCGGCTATCGTTTTACAACTAAATTCAACCGGTCTTTGTACGGTTAAATTTCTCACGCGATAAGTAATTAATATTACATGCCCTTTTATCTCATTTCGCGGCGATCGTTTGACATTTGTAAAGCAATCTGAGCAAGTTTTTGTAATTTGTAGTTAGATATATTTACTTATTTATTTATTCGATTTGTAGCTTTTTTTTCGCGTTTGATGGCCGACATTTTTTCGAAATTAGTTAAAGGAATTCTGTTTCAATCTTTTAGCTCAATTCATTAAATTTTATCCTCTTTTTTAAAAAAAGTTTATTTAGAATTCGTAAAGCAATTTGTAAATTTTCATAAAATGTTATCCATTTTTTACGCAATTTTTTGCGTTTTTTCGCGTTTTGCGGCGATTTTTTGATCGTCTTAAGAAATAACCAAAGTATATTTAGATTCTTTGATTAGATTTCTTTCTTTAATTTTTTTATGCATTTTTTTGCTCTTAGTGGCTATTTTTACGTATTGGTAAAAGGAATCCTGTGTGTCTATTCCGACTTGTGTGTACGCTGCTGAAGGCAGATATATTGGTTTATAAAAACCGACTAAAGAAGCCGGCGAAATAATTATAAGCTACTAACTACTACTATAAAACTACATGTTGAATATAATAAATTGGTCTTTATGATCATATTATATGATGCATAATTGATTAGTGCAGACGACAGCAAAAATTTGTAAAGACTAATACACTTTCAAAAAAGTTTTTAAATACCTTTTTAAAAGAATATCCCCAAGACTTATATATAAGATCCTTTACATATAAGACCTTTATACAAAATTCTTTCTTTCAGAATATTCGGTTTCTCTTTAGATTCTCTTCTCTTTTTCCATTTTAGATAGGTTCCCGTCTTAGTAGTGATACACTACTGCACTGTAAAAAAAAAAAAAAAAAAAAAAAAAAAAAACGGACTAAAAACGGAAATACTACTGGCAATTTAGACGCCAGTACTATTTCCATTTTTTTACGGAATTTTTACCCATAAATTACAGAAAATTTTCCGTTTTTAATCAGAAAAACGGAAATTTTTCTGTAATTTATGGGTAAAAATTCCGTAAAAAAACGGAAATAGTACTGGCGTCTAGATTGCCAGTAGTATTTCCGTTTTTTAGTCCGTTTTTTTTTTACAGTGTGTCTTTACAAGAGATGGCGGGAGAATTTCCTTCCGTTAAGCTGTACGGGGAATTTGTTTGGTAAATTTTTTTACAGTTACAAACGAACTTAAACGCAATCGAAGAGCGCTTTTCATTTTCGATATGTGAGGGTGGCTGAATTTGTTTACATGACTGTGTTCGGGGAAGTTGTTTACTATTTATTTACAGGGGCAAACGCCTTTAAACTGAATCGAAAAACGTATTTCACTTTTCAATAAGGGATGACGGGGTAAAAAATGTCGTTCAGTATAGATGTTCTTTTAAATTTTAACATGTGTTAAATTTAAACATGTGTGTATTTCTAAATTTCGAATAGCCTTTTTCATTTTTCGATAAATGAAATATTTCCGCAAGTATTATTATATTAATTTTACATGCAAAAACACATTTTCCGTTTAAGACAAGATTGCGCCATTGATAGGCATTTTCCACAGTTCAGTAATTGTATTGCGTAGAAATATATGCACTCTTCTTTAAAAAGATTAAATTTAAAATTATAATTGTACAATAATGTCAATTTAAAAATAAATGCATTGTTTAACAAAAGAGACACAGTCCAGTGATTTTCAAACGGGTTGGGTTGGGACAGGGCCTAAGTCAAGGGACTCCAGATACTTTCCAACGAGTGTTGTCGGAAACCAGTAGTGGTACTGGGTTCGAATAACATTTTCCGTTTTTTAATAAAGGCATTTCGTATACAAATAACATTTTCCGACAAAGGACATTAAAGTCAATCGAAGAGCGTTTTTCATTTTTCGATAAGAGAGGACGGGGTATCCAATTTCGTTACATGAATGTCTGTGAGAAAATTGTTTGGAATGTATTCACATTTCTTTTTACAGGGACACTCAAACGAATTTCATTACATTACAGTCTATTGAGAAAATCGCTTGGTTCTTAACTTTCACGAATGAAGGGAGACGTATTAGAAAAAAAAAAAAAGGTCCAATACTCATGTTAAAATGCAGTCGACAGTATACTTGTTCATTGTACAGTATATACAGGGTGTGTCTTAATTTCGTGCAAACTTAAAATATTCATAATAAAAAAAGTAATGATTGGAAAAATTTCGGTTTGCACGAATATGATCAGAGGAACATTAGATATTTTTTTCAATATGTGAAAAAAAAATATATATATGTGAAAACCGGAAGAGGTCCCTCACACGTCATACTGAGACGTTTAATGAATATCAGGCTAGCAATAAAATACCTGGCAGGAAATGGATTCGTGTTTCGATCTTCGCAGCATGCTATACTTACCAGATCGAGCGTTGGTGAATAAACCTTTTTAGAAGAATGGTGATTCCACAACTATTGCATTGGCGAAAAGTTTGCACTGAGAAAGGGCTGAAAGCGCAAAAAAGCCATATTTTATTGAATGGGATACTAGATTTAGTACGACGTTTTGAGGAAACGGGAGTTTGGAGCATCGTCCACGTTCCTGTTGGACACTTTTACTGAAGACCGAGTGATAAATCGAGGCAGTAAGTTTTAAGTGGCTATCGCCATTGAGGAAAGAGATAGATGGAGATGCAGTAAGGTGGCTGGAGGTGACGCCAAAAAAGTAACCCTAAAATTTTCTACAGTAGGCCCAAACACAAGCATGTTCTTTCACGAAAATAAACGGTCAAGTGCGAGTATTACTCGCACTCAGAGGGTTCCGTACAATTAATATATGAATTACTAGCTGTATTATCTAAAAAAAAATCGTTACTAAAAAAAATAATAAGACTTTGTAAAAAACTATACATCGTAGGGTTGGGTGTAGCCGTATATACTAGAAAAGTATGATTCAGTATACCATAAAAGTTCAAAGAGATAGGAAGACTAAATAATATCAAGTATTGCTATTCTGTATAACTCTTTTTTTTTATTTTATCCTAATCTGTTTACGAGGAACTTATTTCGGTACTGACATTAAAAGTAGTTCACATTTAAACTTCACTTGGCAGTTCATAAAACTAAATTCAGCGTAGTAATAATCTTTTTTTTTTTTACTGTGTAGCTAAAACAATACCCTTGTTGAAAGTTTAAACTTGATATTGTGCTAAGCGTGCATCGAAAGGAACTTGTAAAGTTGCAACGCCGTCTTGGTCCGTGCCGCGTTTTTCCAGGTACGTTTCTAATTAACTTTTAAAGACACGACAGGGGGGGGGGGTGTTGAGAGATCCACTCAAAGCAAACTGGTTGCGAATCCCATAGTATTTATGTGATTAATTCTAATTAAGTTATTGTCTGTCTTTATCAATTGACGTTTATTGCTTTTATACTGCTACTGGGCAATTCATTACACAAATATATCTTTAAAAGATGTTATTTGGGATTTAAAAGGCGATTGTAGATGGAGTACTTCGCCCTTGTCATTATGTATGTTCAAACCGTCTGTGTCTTTAAGGATTCATATCTTGGCTAATTACAGACGATGTTTTTCGAAAATCATTATCAACTATGCTTTTATACTTCTGTTACGATAGCTACCTTCAGCGCTCCTCAACACATTTGTTGAATGTCCGTAAATCGAAATTTGTATGTAACGGAAAAATGTGCTTTTCTCAAATTCTATGTGATCCAGGGTACTCGCTATAATTTTCCTGCAAGGTTTAAATTAGCGTCTACTACCTCTAATTTTTTTTTTATAATTTTAGCTTCAGTAGATTCCGAAATAGATGGGGGGGGGGCATATTTTTACACTACGTTTTCGACGATATATCTTAATGTACAATACCTAAAATTAAAATAAATGTATTTTTGAGTTCAGCATTACGAAACCTTTCACGCGATACCCCACACGATCTACAAAGAATATATTTTCTTTTTCAAGTAACTTAATTATCCCTTCTACACTTTTCCTAAATATATTTGTGAATGATTAATAAACTGGAAATATGTGGGTCAATAGTCTTTATTACAACCCCCAATTTTAATTTTCCACGATCTATAGTTTACGAGTAAAATGGCTGTGACAGACAGACAGACAGACGCAGGAGTGATCTTATAATGGTTCCGATTTTACATTTTAAGTACGGAACCCTAAAAAGAAAAAACTTTTAGTAATACAGTTTTTAGTTCATAATACAATGGAATGCTGCTTTAGATCGCTTAAAAAGAAGCATATCACATTCATTTAGAGAAAAATATGATCAGGTGATGTCAAAGAATTCAGTCCCTGTTGCAGGTGCTTGTTTTGTTTGGGTTTAGTTACAGCGCCTAGAATACCTAGTGTGGAAATATGCTATCCAAACAGTGCTAAAAAATTTGTATCCCTTAAATGTGCGACGATACTGCTAAAATTTCAAGTGTCGATCGCAGCGACATTTGCGGGATTTTCGTATTATTAGTATTACATTGTATAGACTAGCAATTTCTTGCAGTTGTAGAAAATATCCTGCAGATGTCGCTGCCATCTGCATATTGCAGCAGTATCATTGCACATTTAAGGGATACAATATTTTAGCACATTTTTAAGTATTACAGGGATAGCCGATTTCCACACTATATATTCTAGGTGCTATAGTTTAGTGATAGCAATTAAACTTGAACTATAACGCGCATCATATTGCAAACCGTTTTTACGGCATACTGCATCTCCATCTACCTCTTTCCTCCATGGACTATCACGGTCTCCAGACATGACCCCGGAAGATTTTTGGTTGTGGGGATACTTAAAGTTTAGCGTGTACCGGGGCTTCCCAGCCTCTTTGGTGGAACTGAAATATGCATTCGACGGGCTATCGTTGGCATCGATACCAACGTTCTACACTTAGCTCTAATGGGCATATTGACGCGCCTCACCTGCCTAATACGTGAAGGTAGTGATCATGTTGAACATCTTTTAGTTTGAAATAAGTGCAGAGTGTCATGTTATTGTGATTTGTTTCATAGTCTATATTTGACTGAATTCCATAAAACGTTTCATTATGACGTCAAAGTGTCCCTTTTCGGCTACTTTCGGCATATTATTTTTATTACATTGCAAAAAATTCCAATGCCCCTCTGATCATCTTCGCGCAAACCGAAATTTTTGTCTTAGCATTAATTTTTTTAATCTGATCCTTTTAAAGTTTGCACGAACTAATGACGCACCCTGTAGTTTATTCGTGGGATTTGGCGAATATTCTTCATAATAGTTTCATTTTTTTATTTCTTAAATCAAGAAATATTTTTCAATTACCAAAATTTAAATATTTGTTTTGAACTAAATAGAATCCATATTAACCATAAAGGTGTGAGACCAACGATTTTATGATGCTTACTTTATTTCTTTCTTTATTTTTTTGTGTGATAACAATTTTACGTTTAGGAAATGAAAATATATGTGAATAAAATAATATTAGAATTTTTTGAAATGGTTCACAAAAGGAAATATTAATATTGATTAATGTGTAAAGAAAGAATGGTTTTTCCAGATCAAGTTATAAACATACAATCATTTGACAAGAAATATTGTTTTTTCATTTAAATTGATTTTTACTTTACACTATTTCTGAAAATGAACAATAACTAAAGATTGCATAAGTCCTGAAAAAATATTTGTAAGCCTGTCTAAACACAGGTGGGATATTCCCGTCTCTGAATGTCTGAACAGTGAAATCCTGTTTCTCTATGTGAGATTCTGTTTCCTCTTTGAGAAATTGTTGTACAATGTCAAGAGCTTTACGCAACAAAACAGTGGATTTCATAAGGGACATATGCGTTATTGTTTTAAATATAAATTTGCTCTTCTCATGGTCAATATTTTAAGTAGGACTATATAACTGATTACTTCAAAATAATTTAAAAACTGTTTTGTTAAAATGACATTATTCTGAAAATTACTTATTAGTATTAATAATATTCTTTTTCTAAATTCGCTTTTCAGATTTTGAGAATGTAAATATCGATTAACGTAATGCAAAACATCATACTTTGTTCCATGAAACATCGCTTAGGTCCGCGAAAATTTCATTATATTTCGCGCGTTTGGGAACCTGAGTGCATGTAAATTAAATACTTGTTAAATGGTAAAATTGACCCATGGCTGTTCTGAGGGCTTAGTATATATATCTATATATATATATATACAAGAAAATACAGTCCATTTTGAAGGTTTTATATATCTCCTAAGAGAAGGAAATTCTAATGCTAACGACAGAATTTTGTAATATATATAACTACAATGCCTAAAAAATGGTCTTTTGCCGATTTTTCCTTTTATCAACTACTTAGTCTACATGCATTCACGTACCCCAACGCACGGGATTTAATGAAATTGTATAATGGGCGATTTCTATCTTTGCGCTCATCCAGTTGATATTTAAAACTCTTAAAATGGACTGGCTTTTTTGGTTCGTATACATTTTTAATGCCTAAAAAAAGTCTTGTATATTTTATAAAGTATTTAATTGCATGCGTTCACGTTCCGAAATCCGCGGGATTGAAGGAAATGTTGTTACTGGGATTAGAATTGCGCTCGTCTTACAGATATTAGGTAGCTTTCTTTACAAAAAAGCTACCCATTGCAGCCATTCGGAGGAAAGCGATTTCAAAAAATTTTGGTATATTTTCATCGATCATGACCCCCAGACCCCGAAACCACCCTCCGTTCAAAATTGATATATATATATCCATATATATATATGACCTATGTCACACTGTAACTCCCGTAATTATGAACCGATTTCGATGTAATTCGGTGTGTGCATAGTACATATCAATGTCTCGACCGAGTTCGTTGGCCAGCTTCATCCGGCGTTTTGTTTAAAAATGGCGGCCATTTAAATTTTTAAGAAAAATTTAAATTTGAAATGTGGTACCAAAAATTAAAAATTGAAAAAATATTTTCTTCTTGTGTGTTTGACCTTGATAAAAAGATTCGGGAGCAGTTTTTGTTTCGTCTATATCTTAAGAAATGGCTGAGTGATAGCATTTTGAATTTCTAGCGTGGCTGACATTTTGAAACGTCCTGATATTTCTCACGTAATGACAGGCGTATTTATGAACCGACTTGGATGTACCTTGGTGTGTACATAGTACATACAAATATCTCGACCGAGTTCGTTGGCCAGCTTCATCCGCCATCTTGTTTCAAAATGGCGGCCATTTAGAAAAATAAAAAAATAAAAAAAATTAAATGAGATACCAAAAAATTGGAAAATGAAAAAGATTTTATTTGTATGTGTTTGACCTTAATACAAAGATTCCGGAACAGTTTTTCTTTCATCTATATCTAAAAAAAAAATGTCTGAGTAATAGCATTTTGAATTTCTCGTGTGGCTGACATTTTAAAACGACCTGATTTTTGTCACGCGATAACAGGCGTATTTATGAACCTATTTGGATGTAACTTGGTCTGTACATAGTACATACCAATGTCTCAACCGAGTTCGTTGGCCAGCTTCATTCGCCATCTTGTTTCAAAAGGGTTGCCATTAAAAAAATTAAATTTAAAATTCAAAATGAGGTATTAAAAAATTGGAAAATGAAAAAGATTTTTTTATGTGTTTGGCCTTGATACAAAGATTCCGGAGCAGTTTTTGTTTCTGAAAATTTGTTCGTTTGTTGATATCTTAAAAAATGGTTGATTTATAGCACTTTGAATTTCTAGCATGGCTAACATTTTGAAATGATCTTGTATTTGTCACGCGATAACACACGTATTCGGCTATTTCGATGTAAGAAGGCATGTGGATAGTATACATCAACACCTCGACCAAGTTCGCTGGCCAGATTCATCAGCCGTCTTGTTTCAAAATGGCGGCCATTAAATTAAAATATATATATATATTTAAAGTGAGGTGCAAAAAAATTAGAAATTGAAAAAGGTTTCTTTCTTAAGTATTTGCTCTTGATATAAGGATTCAGGAGCATTTTTTGTTTGTCTTTACCTTAAAAAATGGCTCAGATATAGCAGTTTCAATTTCTATTGTGGGTGACATTTTGAAAAATCTGATTTTTTGCATGCGACAGCACTCCTATATATTAACCGATTCCGATGTGAGTGAGCATGTGCACAGCAATTACTAAGGTCTCGACTAAGTTCACTGCTTAGTCTCATCCACCATGTTGTCTTAAAATGACAGACACTTTAAGAAATTGCCCAATTTGGCAGCCAAATATAAGTTACTTTAAAGAAAAGCAGCTTGGATAAAGCTGACTAATTTCGCGAAATTCTCATTCATTATATTGATAAAAATTAGTATTGAATCTCCTATATTCGGTTTCCACTAAATTGAGCTTCGTGTGTTTGCATGATATAAGTTGGCTTTTTTTAAATAAGGATTATGAAAGCTACCTCTTCCTCCCGGCACTGGCTGGAAGGACTTTTTAAAACTGTTGAATTAGACTGGCATATATAAGATATATTCTACAGAATCTTAAATGTTTTTTGAGTATGTTTGTGCTTGTACTATATATTAAGGGGTCTCAGCACTCTTAGAAATGGAAAAATGAAAAAAAAAAGACCAATTTTAACATTTAATATCTTAAAATGTATATGATTTATAAAAACAATTTTCATTGGAAAGAAAGATATAAGTATGTTCTTTCATTTCATGTATTTAAACATTGCAAGATGCAGAATTAGTATTTACAGGGACACCAAACTGTCAGATATTTGTTTAGCAGAAAATTGGTATAACAGCTTACGCGCAAGATTACAAAATAAATTTTGCAACTGGAATAATATTTTTTGTGACTAATTATACTTCATATTGTAATAATTACCATCCACCTAAATAAATCTGTATTTAAAGCAGTTTTATATTTTTAATAAAAAGTTGTGTTTAGCTAATACAAAATTTTGAAAATTTCAACAGTATTAATCATTTAAAAATATATTTTTTTGAACAATAAGAATGAAATTTTAGGTTTAGTTTATACAGACTCACATGAAACATATGTTTTGAAAATTTCTTTAAAAAATATTCAGAAGTTTTTGAGAGGATATCCTGCACGTTACGCCCAAAAACGTCATTTGTAGAAAAAAGATTTCAAATTTTCGGAAACGCCGCTTCAGTTATTGAGCAAGTATAGTTTTAAAAGCAACAACTTCTGTTCTAATGAGAATTTCAAGGAAACAATTATATCGAAATGTTCAGAAATGATAGCCGTTTATTATTTAAAAAAATTAAAATTTCGAAAATTTTGTAGCTTTAAGAGGTGTGAAAACCCTTAACGCCCTACATGCATTATTGTTCGCTTTATACGGTCTTAAATGATACGAAATCATTGGCATTAGCATTTCGGTTGGCAAGGCAGGCATTTGAAATCACCTGACTTCTGGAATGTATCATCGCCTCAGAGCAACAGTAGGACATTTAGTAATAATAAAAAAATGAAATGTATGACTTACTGCTATGAATAACAGCGTTTTTATCTAGTGGAACAACTTCTGAAACACAAAGTTATGTTTAATACTATGTCTCAGATCTGTTTTATAAAAATTCCCTACTGTTGCACTAGTTGCAGACACAGTTTTTTTATAGCAGTAAGTCAGACATCTCATTTTCGATTATTACACATGTTCTACTGTTGCTCTGAGGCGACTGTACGTCTACAGCGTTTAACAAACTTTCTGTGCGAGTGTGAACTTGAATCAAGAATTTAACTATTTGAACCTAAAAACGCCTTTTTTTGAGCTTTGTAAGCACTTCGAAGAACTTTTAACCCGATATAATTGCCTGCCACTGTAATTTTCAAATTTAATGTCATATTTAATCTAGTAAAATGTAAAGTTTTATGAAGTGTTTAAATTGAAGACAAAAATTTTGCAATTAAAAAAATATTTTACCTTATATTGAACATCTGGAACCAGCCAGATCATTCATAAATTTCAGGTAAGCAAGAGTTATTTTTTATTAAGGTTTCAAATACGTAAGTATATTTATTCACCAAATCTCGGTGTATAGTTAGTTACTGGAATGCAGTAATAGAAAAGTAGGTTGGCCAAACTCCGTAAGCAACAGCTACAACTAATATGCATTTAGGAAAACAATTACTGAATGAGAGGCCTTTAATGTCAATATGACTTTTCAATAATAATAATAGTTGTTTGATAATGACATAAGAATTTTTCGATAAAACGACTAAATTTATTTTCTATTTTATGTTCATTCATTTTTCAGAATATCAATGAAATTTAAAAAAAAAAAAAAAACGACATCCTATAATGTAAGGTTAGATCTCTCCGCAGTAAGTAATATAAAAACCTCATACAATGGAGCATAATTTTTTCTATACATCTCGGTCTACAGTTTAGACTTAAAATCATTAGTTTATGGAGTGTTTTATCATTTCGTGAATGTTTAATATTTATCAAAGTAGTCTGTGACGCCTCTTACATGAATTACATTTTACATAAAGAATTGGATTTTTTTAAAGAAATGAATAAAGAAAAATTGCTTAGAATGGCTTTATTGAAAATAAAATATATATTTCACATGTTTAGATTTTGACAGGCAGTACCGGAACTATTTCTTCAGATAACAAACTTAATATTCATTATGGTTGAGCACAATATTAAATCACTTATAATAATGGTAAGAATTTTTCACATATGATAAATTTACGAAACTACTTTGCAGAATTCTTTAATTTATATAAATTTGATCTAAAAATATTTTGTGACTTATTACATTTATTATGTTCTCAGAACGGTATTATGAATTTAAACCGCAAAATGTTTAGAACGATGCACTTTCTGGAAAGATTGAAAAACTTCCTTATATGTATAAAAAATATCATAAATAACCCACTAATAAAATATAATATTAAAAATTTGGACTACACTACTTACTGAGAAAACCTTTGAAACTTTAAAACATAGACACAGTGTGATACTAAATCAAATGTACAATTTATTTTTAAGAGTTTTTTTTTTGTGAATTAAGATACAGAAAGAAGGTTATTTATAGTTTAAATATGTTTAAAAAAGAAACGCAATTGAAACTCTCTTCTAATATTTCTGCCTATTTGAAAAATATTTGCTTCTAACAAACGTTTAATTATACTCAATATAGAAAGTTCAAATTTTTAGATTTTTAGGTAGATTTCGTACGAAATACTACCTATTGCAATATCCCCTATGTTGGAATTTCTGAAAAACTTTTCCAGATCTACACCGATTATGACCCCTAGAACCCAAAACCACCCTCAGTAAAAAACTTTATATATCTATCTCCCTATCTCTCTCTCTCTCTATATATATATATATTAGGGTGGGTCGAAAAAAACCGAAATTTTTACAATCAAAACGTAATAGCGCGGAAAAGTTGCCTTTTGTAAAAAATAAATAAATACGTAAAATATTACACCGATTGGTTAATATCTTTTACAACCGCAAAAGGACCGAATTTCGGAAAAATCGCCAAAAACATACTTTTTGCAATTTTTTTTTTATCCAAACATACCAATTCAATTTCTAATCGAACGCAATAGCCACACCAAGATATTAGTAATGTAACAGTAAAATTTCATTTTGGGTGGCAGCATTGCTTTTAGCTCCGCAACAGGGCAAAATGCTGAAAATTAAAATTTTGCGTTTTTTCAATTTTCGTAATATTTTCCGATTTTTTAGATTTCTAATAGACTGGGAAAGGCCTTTTATGTTGTTAATTTCATGCAGATTGTTAACCATGATCACTGTAATTCTATCAAATAAATCTACTCAATGATAGAAACACCTGCAGCTGCGTGCACGTAAAATTATTTTCTCGCTGCTAGAGGGCCATATTGCACTTGTTTCGTTTTTTTTGTAATATGCTACTTTTACTATATACTTTGATGGCCCTAAAGATAGAAATATTTGCCAGACTAAAGAGGTATCAAAGTTTAATCTTCCCAAAGTCAAGGAAAAACATATCTCTTCGATACTAGAACCAGGTCTCTATTATTTTCGTCATTTGACCCCATCGCCTGGCAAGGCGATTTCTATATGCAGTGACATTATAGATTTTTTGAAGAAAAATGAAATGTAAACTGTAAAAATAATTGAAATCTGTTTGGTAGGACTGTCTTTAACACAGGTTGCAAAGGTGGTGTTATATGATTACTTGAGAACAAGTAAAAAAAACACTTTAGCGGCTTCCTGGCCCTCACTTCAATGAGCTTCCTCTGAGACATCATTTCGAACATCTTGATGAAAAAAGACAGGTCGTCTTTCATATTGTGACCCCACTGGTTGATCTCTTGTGGTATGCGAATTATTACCAATTGCAAAGTTTAAGCCACCTGATCACCTAGCTGTTGGTAAAGATGATTTTTCAACTGACCAGAAGTATATGTCTGAAATATTGCAAGTTCTTTCAACACGCGTGTATTCAATTGACCGTTTTTGATGAGTTCCTGAACCAATATTTCATTCAAGGTCGATCACTACTGCTAATGGAATTTTGAGACTATACGTTAGAACAGAGAGACCCACTTCTTAACTTGTACAGTTTGAGTGGATCCTGAAAGTGTACTGCATCGGTTGGTTCACAATTAAAATGCATTCCTCATGTTTTCCATAATCTGTGCACTATAGCTAGTAAATTTCGTTACTTGCCAGATCATCTATGAAAGGTTATAGTTCCTGTAATTTCACGAAATGACTGTTTCGCAAATCATGAAAAGAGCCTCATAGTATACGAAGGAGAGGACATCAGGACCTCAGCAATGAAGAAAATTGCCAAAGCACGAAGTTTTGTGGACTCAAATAGTGCCATCCGTAAATTTATCATTTCAGACTTGAACTTTGAAGCTTAAAATTATATGGATTTAGTCTACTGGCAAAATTGTAAACTAACGATACCACCTTTTAAGGTTTCTCTATCGACTAACAACGCTGGTGAGTTTAGAATGGTCGATTAAAAATACCATCTATTATAACTTTCATTTTATTAACTTTCCTTGTCCCACTGAATTAGTAGAAATATGCGTGAAATTGTCACCGAAGCGCTGATAAAGTTTTTGGACTAGAAAAGAGGGAGGATCACATCTGATCAATTTTGGCCTCTCGAGGAATGATGGCTTCATCTAAAAACAAGTCATATTATAAAATTCATTTACTTTAAATACTTCTTCATTTTAAATTTATTTAACCCGTTTCGGTTAAACATCTCTGCATTTTAATAAAAAAAAATACTAAAATACTTTGTTTATTTTATATCATTTTTGTGATTTTTGATGCATGAACTGCTGTTATGAAGTAAAACATCAGTAGAAGAAGCGATCGTCAAGAGAACTGAATGATTACCTTTTTTATTTTCCAGATTATTCAAAATAGTTATAAAAATTTATGACATATTATTAGACATAAAGTAAATTTATTTATTTATAGACATATTATAAAAATTTAGAAAAAATGAAAAATTGAAATTTTTGCAATTCTTTTAAAAATATGGTCCCTTTGCGGCAGTAAAAGATATGATTTCATCTTAATGAACATTTACCAGGGCATTTCTCATATCTTCATGCAGCTATTGCGTTCTATTAGAAGATGTATTGGTATGTTTGGATAATTAAAAAAGTAATTGAAAAAAAACATGTTTTTTGCGATTTTTTGAAACTTTGGCCCCTTTGCGGTGGTAAAAGATATTAAATGATCGATGTAATATTTTACGAATTTATTCTTTATTACAAAAGGCAACTTTTCCGCGCTATTACATTTCGATTATAAATATTTTGGTTTTTTCGACCCACCCTAATATATATATATATATATATATATACAGGGAGGTCATAAAAAAACTTTCCCGGTATATAGACCTCAAGCGCCTGGTCTGTTCAACCGATCGAGATAAGATTTCAGATATAGTTATTCAGAGTTATGAGCTCGGGATTCTGTGAATGGCAACAAAGTGGCGCTCACGGTTACGGTTATAGGTACAGAAACTCGAAATTTTCGAATGGCAGCGCCCATTTGTTCAAGTCGCAAGATGTTCAGCGCTTGCGAAAACCCTAAAGAGCGTTGGAACGGTATGTGTATCACAAAAAACGGACGAATTATGCACGCACAAAAATAGCTCTCTGCACGAGCAAATAAACGACGATAGGGATGCACGGAGGAAATTTGCATATGACAGAGACAAGACACCAATCACTGATTGCTACACAGATCGGAGAAAAGAAAAGTTTTATTTGGATTACATATTTTCCACATGGGTGTCATCACAGGTAATTACGTATTGCAAGCGGGAGACTGTAAACAATACAGCCGAACTTAGCATAGCATGAGGAATGTTTTCAATTTTACATTTGATAGAGTCCATATATGTGAAGAGTTCAGTCGTTATCACCAACATATCGGATAAGATAATTAATTTACAAAGTCCGTACGTTGTTGATGGTCTCCTGCATCCAACATCTGTACGCGCTGGTACCGGTATGGAAACATCGGATTACAGAGCGCAGCAGGCTTTAGAACCGTTGTTTTCGGTATATCCAATCACGAGCTGCAGCTCTTGCATCCGTCCTGAAATCACTATGTCATGCACATCCATAATGTCTGTCCTCAGGAACAGTTGGTCGGCCGGATCACGATCTATCACTGGCGATGCCAGTTTCTTCAAATTTCTTTATTAAATCACGCAGAGCTTGCGGGGTACATGGGCCACGTATTTGGTTATGGTTTCCACGGTAAACACGGAAGACTTCCGCGGCATTCATCCCACTTTGATAATAGAGTTTTACCAATTCATCACGAACTTTCGCTGGCAGAGTCATTTCATCGGCATGTGTGAGCTCCCGACTGAAGAACCAACATCCCCACCTCGCTTTTTATCCGTTTCCTACGTTTAATATCTGGCGAGTGGCGTTCTGTGATCGGTGTCTTGCCTCTGTCATATGCAAATTTCCTCGGTGCGACTCGATCGTGGTTTGTTTAGGCCGTTCGCAGAGCCATTTTTGTGCATGCATAACGCGTCCGTTTCTTGTAATACACGCACCGTTCCAACGCTCTTTAGGGTTTTTGCATGCGCTGAACATTTTGCGACGGAAAAACGGGTGTTGCCATTCGAAAATTACGAGTTTCTGTACCTATAACCGTAACCGTGAGCGCCACTTTGTTGCCGTTCATAGAATCCCGAGCTCATAACTTTGAATTACTATATCTGAAATTTCATCTCGATCGGTTGAACGGAACGGCCGCTAGAGGTCCATGTATCGACAAAGTTTTTTTTATGACCACCTGGTATATATAACCATTATATGATTACAATTCATCGTCTATTTCCAATTACTAAAATTAAATTAATAAATTTAGCTTCAATACATAACACTGACATTATACAAAATAAAAATGGAACTTATGACTTGTAACACAAAATCAAGCACAATACCACTAACTGATTAGCCCATTGCGGACGATTAATCCATATAAAACATATGAAAAACCACCAAATTTTGATACAATTACCTATTAAAGGCAAAAGATACAAATAACCGGCGAAATAATGTTGAACCATTAAAAGACGTATCGCAAACAAATAATAGATCAATTGGATGGTAGTAGCAGGAAGCTTATATAGCATTTCACTTCATCAGGGGTACATGAAACAGAAATATAAGCAAAAACTTACTAGATTTCTGTAAAAGAATCCAGCAAAAAGCTAAAAATTGAATTCCTTTAGGTACCCGATCGACTAGATTCCAAAAAGTATAAATTTAACATGCCATGTAAATCGAATGAAATAAATAATTAATCAATGCAAGATCCGTAATAATGAACAACATGAACAAAATTGGAACATGTAAATTAAAGACTTACCCAGCAAGAGAATTGCTATGACCATATCATACATGTATCTTAAATATGTATCCCATTTTAACTGCGAAAATCTCGACTAATTAAATGGTCACAGTTAAAAACGAATCCTTACGGTTTCAAATCATCACAGCTTGCAGATAATATTAACATTATTATAAATATAATAATTATAATTAACTTAAATAGGCTAAATATTAAAAATTATTTTACATGCTATCTTAAGGATCCTTGATTAAATTATTACTAAAAAGTACAAGAAGTAGATATTTAAAATAAACAGGTAATATATAAGATAAATAATATAGTAAGGCAACGTAATTATTTTAGAATTGAATAAATAATTATTTAATGCTGCCATCTACCGAAACTTCAAACAATTAAATAAGTTAGAGAAGTCCATACATGTTCACAATCACGGCTAATAGAAGTAGAAATAATTTGTATGAGTTGCGTCTATTGGAGATTACCAGAAATAATTATGTAGGAAAATTGCATATTGCAAATATTTGAACCACATTAATTCAAATTAAAACAGCACAACAATTATAATTTTAAATCAGCTCAACAGAATATCGACAATAATCATTTAGCATCTTTAATATAAGGTTTATAATTATTTTTAATTATACTTTAGTTAAAATTAAATAAATTAATAATAATTTCAAATAAGTTACAAATATAATAATATAAAAGTATGATTCTATTAATCACTTAATATTTTTTTAATTGTTTCTTTACAGATTGGGGGGGGGGTTATATACAAACAAATTGCAACATCTCTACGTGCTGAAAACTACATGTATCATATAATGTATTAGCGTCCACTTTTATAAATTATAATACTTTGAAGTAAATCAATAAAAGTGATGTAAATTGATGTAAATTAATATAATATAAATATTTTTATACAGTACTAAGGACAGCCAATTCATAAGGACCAAAATAAACATAGAAACTCATTATTTCAACGAACCACTCCTTTTTTTCTTTTTGTATATATTTATTAAATCAACATTCGCGTATAAATTATCCAGACAACTCCTCCCTCCTCCATAATTTAACATCTACCCACCCAGCCAACCTATTTAATTTTTTGTAAATATATTTTGTATTTTTATTTATTTTTATTTATTTTAATTTTTTTAAAATTTTTCATACATATTTTTTTTAATACGCAAAATGTTAATATTAACTTACGAGAAACCTCCCTACTATCCCATAGGTGCCAACCTCAAACTAATCTTCCGTAATACATGCGTTAATCTGACCCTGGTTTAATACGTTTCAAACCAGAAATTTTTTTAAGGAATGAAATTAAATACGGTCCACGTAGAAATCTTGAATTAAATAAATAAGGATTCATGAAATAAACTTTCTGGCTCGAAAGTGGTTAACCTGGGTCAAATTAATCCAGATATTACGGAAGATTTGTGAAAGGTTGGAAGCTATGCTATCCAATTGTTTAGATCATTAATTAATTGTATATTAAGGAATGTATGAATTTCTTAGGAAAACCATGATTTAATGCATCAAATATTAAGTGTTTAATGTTTTTATTAATAAGATGTGAGGAACGTCAACTCTTGATTCTGTACAAATGATTACGTAGTATATTACGGTACACTGAAATATGTAGACCGGATTTAAAATGTATAAATGTATTAACTTTGAATTGAAAGTCTTTACGTTTGTCATAAAGATCAGTAATTGTTTTGTTTGTGCGATTAAGACTTTTAGATCTAAAAAGTTAATAGTATTATTTGTTAAAACGTTTTCTGTCAATTCTAAATTAGTTGGATAATCAATTGGAAATTGAGAAATATTTGATTGTTTAGTGTCAATTAAAATTATGTCACCAATATAACGATACATTTGTATATTATCATTACAGAAATTACGTTCATATTGATGTAAATATAAATCAGACATCAAACTGGATGTAGATCCACCTTGTGGGATTCTTTCAATTCGTAGATAAATAATTCTATCTTTTAAGATATAGTTATTGTATATTGTGAAATTAGTTAAAATGCGAAAATATTTTATATCCATATGTGTAGGAAGAGTTAATTTATTTTTATATGTTTTAAATAGTGTATTAATTGTATTATGCAGGTCTGTAAGATTTATATTATTACATAGATCTTTGAAATGATATGTTCGTACATTTTTTACACATTTAAAGCCTTTAAGTACATTAACCAATTAATGACTATTTTTTATACGATGTTTATTATATGTTTCTGTTGTTAGATTATAAATTTGACTTAGAATTGTTAATAAAATATTCTTAGCATAATTATTATATGTATTACATCAAATTGTAACTGTTCTGAATATATATATATATATATATATATCACCTTTTTATGGACAAAATAACTTCCATAATTCTGCACAAATCTCTTCCAAATTGATACATAAAATCAAGGGGTATAAAATCTCGGTCAAGTTCGTTAATGTGCAAAATCAGACTAAGGGGGAGGAAATAGGGAGGGGTTTTGTCAAAAACGAAAAAAAAACCCATAACTTCTTAATTATAATACATATCGAATCTGTTGAAAGTTATTATTAATTCTAAAAAAAAAAAAAAGACCAAATATTTATGTATGACAGATTTTTGATAAAATTAAAAATGGACTCAAGGAAAGAAAAAAATAAGGATTTGGACAGAAAAAAATTGATAACTTCATCAATTCTCAAGATATCAAATCCAATTAAATTTATTATAAATCTTCTTAATATTATCTAAAACTTTTATACAGACTAGTTTTTGACAGGACCAATTCTTACCGCAAAAAAAAAAAAAAAAAAAAAAAAAAAAAACCCGAAAACAAAAAGGAGGGGGGAGAAAAAGAGAAGATGAAAAAAGAAGAGACAAGAAGAAAATGAAGAACAAGAAGAATGAGATGAAAAAAATCCATAACTTCGTCACTTCACAAGATATAAAATCCGCATGGATTTATTATGTATATTCTTAATATTATCTACAACTTTTATGTTGACAAGTTTTTCATAGGATCAATTGTAACCAAAAAAAAATTAAAAATGCATAGCGATTGAAGAAAAAAATCATTGTATTAAAGGTGTACTCAAATTAGAGGTCTGCACGAGCTCGGGCTTGGCTTGAGGCTTTCGCCGGGCCGGCGAAATGAAGACGAATTTTCAAACGGGCCGGGCCGGCAGAATTAGGACAATTTTTGCAACGGGCCTGGCTGACAGTCAAAATAAACGGACTGGGCCGGGCCGATAAAAAAAATTAATCGGGCCTATCAGCCCGATATAAGAATTTAAGCTAAACAGATAAAATACGAGCCATTTTCAATGAATATGACTTCCTCGAGAAGAATAAATGTGCGTCACGAGCCGATGCGAGTTTAAGAACATCAATACAGAAATGTAACATGTCCATCGTAGAGAACGCCATCGTATAGTTACAGGATGTCTGATCCCGGGTTTAATTTTTTCAACAGACTCGTACCGGGAAGGAACTGTTCCTAATCGTTCTCAGGATGTGCAGAGCAGCATTATGTTTTGTGAAAGTATTAATAGCGATAATGAACTTCTGTTAAAATTATCTTTGAAATATACCTTTTGGTGGTTCTCAAATTCACTGCTCAACAATGCGAAACATTCAGGCACATTTTCTGGCTCATTTTTAACTATAAAGGCATAAAACTAAAACAGGCATAAACCTAAAAAGGCATTGACAGGCCTAACTATTGAAGGCATTTGGAATCGAATAGCTTTTTCCATTTTTGATAAATTACTTACAGAGATAAGATTTTTGTCACGTGACTGTACGTTTTTCTCCTTTCCTGTGCTATCGCTTACGGAAATTCGATTCAAAACGCTAACTTTGGCAGTATTTTCTGAAAGATATATAGCTTTTATCTAAGAAAAAAATGGCATTTACATAGTTTCGGAATAAGAATACCTGCCAGTCTTACGCGTTGTCGAAAAGAAATGAATTCATAAATGTGTCGAAATGTAACTCTTTTAGATTTGAGAAAAACTTTAAAAATGAGAAAAATATTTTCACAAATCTACTTTCTATTATACAAGTTCAAAAGTTATCATGTTTTTAACCCTTTATTCTAAACTACATGAATTTTTTAATGAATCCTTATTCGAAATTTGAAACGTCTGTAGAGACGATGACTAAAACACTGTAAGTATTCGTTAATGTATTTATTATTGTATGTTTTCTGTTTTGCGAAAACATTAGTAAACTAAAATATACAGTAATATTTTCCCATAAATATGTACGTGGTATTTATTAAAAGAATCTTAATTGTATATCGAGAAAAAAGGATTTTTTTGCAGAAATTGAGTGGGACCGGGCCGGGCCAGTTTTCAGTTGTTTTTGTACGGGCAGGGCCCGGGCCTGGAAATTCCGGTCCATGTAGACCTGTAACTTAAATCCAAACTGCTTTTTTTCTGACTCATTTTTAAATTAATTTTTGCTCTCAAACGCATCCGATTGGTAGGTTTCTTATTCATAAACTATATAATGTATCCTAATGATCGGTTTTTTGATGGAGGCAGAGTATATTTCAAAAAATAATGTCAAAGCGGACATTTTGATCCAATAGAAAGTTGAAATTTTAGTGCACAATTCACCTTGATTTTTAATAAACATATATAAGATACACGAAATGTAAATACATTGCTTACAGGTGTCAAGTATGATAAAATTCTTTAAAAAACATTAAAGTCATTTAAAATTCATAACGTTTTCGACCGACACTTACTCGGTCATCCTCAGTGAAAAACTAACAGCTGTTCTATCTCCGCGTTTCTGGCCTTGTCCGGAACAGACCATTTCATTTCAAGGGTGGATTGGAAAATAAGGGGGGGGGGGACAGAAATGCTATTCTTTTATCGAAAAGTACAGGTTTATTAACTATTTATAAATTCTTTCCAGACAGCGTGGATATCATATGATAATATATCGTTACAAACTATTTCTTTATTAGATATTACTTCCAGAGATTCTCTTATGATAGCTTCTTGGTGGTTACTTGTATGGAAAATAATTTTGGCTCTATTGAAATCTACTTTTATAGGTTGAATTCGTGCTAATCTTGATAATGCAGTGTGGGATCTATTCAATCTCAGATCTGCTTCATGTTCCTTAATTCTGTCACGAAATTTTCGCAGTGTCATACCTATGTACATAAAATCTCTATTTTCTTTCTTGAAGGGTATAATATATACTCCTGATCTATTGATGGCTTAGATAGGGTCAATTTTCGCATTTAACAAATCCTTTAATTTCGGGGGAGGGACTGCGATTAATGTAATACCAAACTTGAGGAGGGAATGCCTCATACTCTCAAAAAACCTTGGGATGTAATTAACTTTACAGAATTTCAAACTTTTAATTGGAACTGTATTTTGCCTTTCTTCATTTTTCCTTTTAAATCTGTGTAAGATTTTTTTCAATGAAATGAGATGGAACAGAATTCTCGGCTGCTATTTTTCTAATTATATCTATTTCTTCATTAAGGAAATGGCTTGAACAAACTTCAAATGCTCTTTTTATATAAAAATTGAAAGGTGCTAACTTGTAATTTATAGGTGAGCTGCAGTTAAACGGGATGGTGGAATTAGACCTGTTAACTTTCCTAAAAACTGTGCGATCGAGAATCTGTTTATCCATATCTCTGATTAGTTGTACATCCAAAACAGTCAGTTTTTTATCTTGATCTATTTCTAATGTAAATTTAATTTTGTTGTCAAGGCTATTGATTTTATCTAGAAATGTGTATAATGCATCTTTTCCGTGATTCCATATTATGTAAACATCATCCACATATCTGAACCAGTAATATGGACCTGGTTTTATGGTTTCCATGATTATACTTTCAAGAGGACGTAGTTTAAATTCTGCAATTAAACCCGAAATGAGGGAACCCATTGGTGCTCCATTGACTTGTTTGTAAACTTGGTTGTTGAAAACGAAAATGTTGTTGTTGATGATTAAATTTAAACCCGATTTAACTATATTTGTAACATTTTCTGTAAAGGAAGGATCAGAATCGATCAAAGTCTCTATGATGTTAGTAACTTCTTTTATATCGATAGATGGGTATAAAGATACCACGTCTAAATACTGGAATTTTCAAGCTTTTCATTTTTAATTTTCTCAATAAAATTCGAAGTTGAATCAATAACGAAATCAGATGGCGGTAAATATCGCTTCAAAAGGTGAGTGTAGGTTTTTTTCTATGAAATATGTAGGGAGGAACATTTTCTAACGATTGGACGAATTGGTAAGTCTATTTTATGATCCTTTAGTCTACCTATGAAAGGGGGGGGGGGAGCTGTTGCAGTCTTGTTAAGCTTTAGCTTATTTTTCATAAATGTTGGCCAAGTTCCTTTTCCGATTAGTTCTTTAACTTTGTTTTCTATTTTCAAATTGGGGTCTTTATTTAACGGCACACACTCCATGTCATCAATGCAAACCTTCATCTTCATGAGATAATCTTGACTGTTTAAAATAGCAATGCGGTTAGATTTGTCGGTCTGGATAACAACAATGTTCTTATCATTTCTCAGTTTTCCTGCTATTTTCTTAAAGACTTCATGTTGAGGGTTCGGTCTGTAATCAAGTGATCTCAATTTATTATGCAAAATACTTCTAACTACCTCCCTCTGCATTGGATCAGCAGCCTGCACAGCTTTTTCACAGTCAGTAATAATCATTTTGTTATTCCTTTGAGAGTCAAACATAAATTTCGGACCCAGATTGAGGACTAATTTTTCTTTTTTTGATAACTGTTTGTTTGAAATATTAATAAATGCATCAGGTTCCGGTCCTTTGTGGTTAACTTTAGTAGGTTTCAAACTGGAAATTTTCTTTTTAACGGTTGCTAATTTAATCCGATGTTGAAATGCTCTGTAATGTTCAATAACCATTAATTTACGATCAAAATCAGAATCAGAGGAAGGAAACCATAAAACCAGGTCCAGATTGCTGGTTCAGATATGTGGATGATGTTTACATAATATGGAATCACGGAAAAGATGCATTATACTCATTTCTAGATAAAATCAATAGCCTTGACAACAAAATTAAATTTACATTAGAAATAGAACAAGATCAAAGACTGGCTTTTTTGGATGTAAAACTAATCAGAGATATGGATAAACAGAGTCTCGATCGCACAGTTTTTAGGAAAGTTAACAGGTCTAATTCCACTATCCCGTTTTACTGCAGCTCACCTATAAATTACAAGTTAGCACCTTTCAATTTTTATATAAAAAGAGCATTTGAAGTTTGTTCAAGCCATTTCCTTAATGAAGAAATAGATATAATTAGTAAAATACCAGCCGAGAATTCTGTTCCATCTCATTTCATTGAAAAAATCATAAACAGATTTAAAAGGAAAAATGAAGAAAGGCAAAATACAGTTCCAATTAAAAGTTTGAAATTCTGTAAAGTTAATTACATCCCAAGGTTTTTTGAGAGTATGAGGCATTCCCTCCTCAAGTTTGGTATTACATTAATCTCAGTCCCTCCCCCGAAATTAAAGGATTTGTTAAATGCGAAAATTGACCCTATCCAAGCCATCAATAGATGAGGAGTATATATTATACCCTTCAAGAAAGAAAATAGAGATTTTATGTACATAGGTATGACACTGCGAAAATTTCGTGACAGAATTAAGGAACATGAAGCAGATCTGAGATTGAATAGACCCCACACTGCATTATCAAGATTAGCACGAATTCAACCTATAAAAGTAGATTTCAATAGAGCCAAAATTATTTTCCATACAAGTAACCACCAAGAAGCTATCATAAGAGAATCTCTGGAAATAATATCTAATAAAGAAATAGTTTGTAACGATATATTATCATATGATATCCACGCAGTCTGGAAAGAATTAATAAATAATAAACCTGTACTTTTCGATAAAAGAATAGCATTTCTGTCCCCCCCCCCCTTATTTTCCAATCCACCCATGAAATGAAATGGTCTGTTCCGGACAAGGCCAGAAACGCCGAGATAGAACAGCTGTTAGTTTTTCACTGAGGATGACCGAGTAAGTGTCGGTCGAAAACGTTATGAATTTTAAATGACTTTAATGTTTTTTAAAGGAATTTATAATACTTGACACCTGTAAGCAATGTATTTAAATTTTGTGTATCTTATATATGTTTATTTTGATCCAAATTTCCGAAGCGATTGTGTTGGAAACGAAAAATCTTGTCCTACTGAGAAAATAATTGTTTATAAATGAAGTTCTAATTAATTGAACAACAACAAAAAAAAAGAAAACAGGCCGCTTATAAATCTCTTCAAAAATCACGCCAGCAAGTTTCATGCTTTTTCTTTTAAAAATGAATCTGAAAATGTGTCAGAAAATTTCAAGTTGTTGAGCATGGAAAAGTATTTTTTTTTTAAATATCGCCTTAGCATTATTCTGATAAAACCAGCTTTTATATAAAAATGAACTCGTCAAAAGCCGCCAGTTAAACTTGTTAAAGTGGGTTTATCTCTAATCATGATTTAGTTTTACTTTTAGTTATGAAATTAGTACTTAACCTCGAAATCTACCAGCGCCTGTAGGCCGAACCGGCAGGGATTTTTAATATGTAATATTCATTCTTAAGTGAGAGCAATTTATAAAGCATAATAAAAATGTTTATAGATTCATTTAAATGCTTAATTAGTGTGCGTAATTATAATTTAACAAAATCGAAATGTATTATGTGAATTTTTGTCATTCTTTTCGCTCTCCAAGTTAGAGAAGGAGGGGCTTACTGAGGGATCTAGGCCTGAACAAATGTGTTCAAAGAAATTACAGTCGAACTTCTCATATTTATTTTCATAAGATCTGAAACTAATAAAACGGAAACGTTTTCAATATATTTTTCTATGTAACAAATATTCTGTTTTCGCTTCTCCCTTTTAATTTTAACTGAAGGTTATATAGTAGTAATAAAATGTAAAATTTATCTTTTGAACTTCTTCCTGCCGTATTAGAAAGCAATGCTTGATGAAGTGTACAACTTGTATGTTTTGAGTTTACTATAAATTCTTAATATTAAGTCCGTTTAATTAATGTAGCTGAACATAAAAGGGGTCATTTTGCTTAAACATCGTTTATTTCATGTAGAGTAGATGCATTGTCATTTAATTAACTGCCATATATGGTCAACATATATACCGAGCGATTCAAAAGTCAAAAAAGTTATAAAAATTCAGTTCAATAATTCGAAAATCATAGACAGAAGCACGATTAGGATTTTACCGAAATGTACAGAATGACATGAGTTTTTTGTAATATTGGAAATTTTACTGCCGAAATAATTACATTTGCTGTGTCAGTAGTTTATGCAGCATCGCAGCACAGCTCACCACGAAATTAGGATTACAGATATCCATTTCAGGGACGGTGTTAATGGCAATAGTTGTTAGAAGTGACAAGGTACCCTGCAGAGCATTGAAAAAGTTTTCTACTGTATTTCCTGTCACATGAGTGCTTAAGTCTCCATCGCCCATAAGTAAACTTATAATTTTTGTTTTAAAATTAATAAGGTTAATTTATTGTTTTTACTAATAAAAAATAATAGAAAACAAATATTATCAAAAGGTACATGTCCCGTATGTTGATACAGGCATTCAAGATCGCATCACAGCAACAAAATTAATCAAACATTCAAAATACTTCAAATATCAATAACATTCAGGTAAAAAAAAAAAGACTTACTGCTATTTTTGACATTTTATACCAAAGAAAAAAAAAGACGAAATCAAGTCCTTGCTAGTTTGTAGAAGGTACAAAACTTTGGAAGATTATAGTATCATATCAGAAAATCCCAGTGATGTGGGACTGTCTTCTTAGATTTTAGATTTTAAATCATGCATGTGATGATGTACGTTTAAATTTTTAAATGTCTTTTATAAAATGACTTTATGGGTTTGTAAAAATTATAACTGTGATGAGATGTTTCTGTTTTGTTTTAGTGTTAAATCCCTCGCGTAAATATTAGTTAAAATTAATATTTAGTAATGTTAATTGAAATTAATATTACTTGTTAACTCAGAAATCTTATAAAAATATTTTGAATAAATAATTGTACTACAAATACACGATAACTTCTAATATGAATTTATTATAAAAAATCATTTTGTCATGCTTATTTTGAATACAACTTTTATAAATAAAGATTATGACAAATACTGAGTAAATTGATTTAATTACTCAGATATAGATTTTGAAAAACTAATGTTTGTAATTAATGACATAAATATAATTTTTGAAGTATCCTTTTAGCATTATAATACATCTTTAGAAATCTTGCTGCCTTCTAGTCATTTTTATCAAGAATTAGGTGTGGTCCTGTTAGCTGTAGAAATGATCATCTAGCGATGATTTCCGAACGTTGACAAATGACCAAAAATGCAAGAATGTCAATCTTCAGATCAATAAATGTAACCCCAAAAGATAGGATATGGGAATGAAAAACTCAGCGATCGCAGAAAAAATATGATTTCAATTGATTCGGGACACAGACATACTGAGCATTATAAATTAAGTATCTAATCTTATCTAAGGGACTTCACCGCTTGACACTTACAGGAAAGCAGGGTGGAGTTGTTCACCTGAATAGATGGCAAGGAATGAACACATAGAAGGACTATCATTGCAGAACTGATGAGATTTGATAAAATGCTTCGAACAACATTCACTTTAAATTATCGAGTAAAGACAAAAATCCTACACATTTCATTCACGGCATTTTGAGCAATTTATTAACGGTTGTAAAAATTACTATTTAAGTTAACAACTCAGTGTGTGGCTTCACACGTTTCAGACGAACTTAAAATACTGAAATATTAACGGACGTAAAATGCAGAGGAGATTTAAAAATTGCACCTTTATTTTAGATAGGAAAAATAAGTGCTTTTGCTGCAATATATGCTAAATTATTGCTTCCAAATTTTTCAATAAATGTGATATTTTGCTAAAGTAGTAATTATTTTTTATATCTAGAAATTAATGGTATATTTGAAAGTTAGTATATTGTAGGCAGACAAGGAAAGAGACAGGACAGGATACTTCACTAATCTTAGCAGCTTTTCAGCCTACCTTGGTCGCACAGCAGTTTGATAATACACGGAAACCAGTCTATCTCGATCACGTGACAGCCAAGAGTAGCGGAATGTATCCCAGACATGTCTCTTTCATTGGCTGCGTCTATATTCAAGGTTTATCTGTTAGATATGAAGGCTAAATGGATCCATGTTTGAAGCTAAATCTATATTAGGAACCATAATGAAGATCCAAATAAAATAAAGATAATATATCTGAGCTTTTTTACCATTTTCTAACTTTTATAAAAGACACGCAGAAGTTTTATTTTTCATTTAGCAAAATTTCTGTGTATACAAAAATTTTGCATTTTTAAATAAACGCTATAAGGAAACATTTGTAAAATAATAAACGCATAAATATGCCGGAAAAATATGTACGAAATAGCGAAGTCTTACAATTTTGCGAAATCGAATGATGGCTAGAGCGAAAGATGAGACTGATACTGCGTCAAGAGATAATTGAATCTCATTACGTAAGTTGCGCATGCCAGTATTAATTTATCAAAAATGCAATAAAAGTCAATTATTACGATACGTAAATTTAATTCGATCTCAATACATTAAAATTTAATATAATTTTACTTTTACATCCCGGGCACATAAGTAGTGTAAGGAAAATATTGTAATAGTGTTTCAGGGAACAATATAGTGTGCGAACGGTGTTTTCGATGGTTTGGGAAACGGTAAATATATCATAGGCCATTCCGCAAATATATTCGGTCACTGTCAAATAAATCTGATAATGTGTTTGGTATTTAATACAATTTTAAAACATTTTTCAACCATTTTTTGAAAATGAAGAACGATAAATACTTTCTTTTTGATTTTTCAATTATTTTAATTAACAGGCCTTAATCTTAGCATGGGCGGAATGGAATTCATTGTAAATTGTATCATAATTTGAGAAAATTATTTCGAATTCATGAATTAAAGTGCACGTTTTCTTTAGAACCGTAGGTCGTTTTCTCGTTTTCGCGAGTGAAAATATTCCACTTTGTAAAATTTGGATTTAATATTTATTTATTTTTTTATTGCTAAATATTTTTACCGTATAGTATTTTGTACAGAATTTGTAATGTCGAGTGTAGTCATTCCAGATTTTCTTTAATGCAATACAATTATTATTTAATCCATTACAAGTTAATTACGGTTACTTTTTTCCAGACCAAAAAATTTAAAATAAAAGCTAATTTTTTCCCCTCTTACTTTAGGACAATAATACATGTGTAGAAAAAGAATTGCAGTTAGATTAGCGCAAAGCGCAATGCAATTTTCTACTTCTACTTTCACTCATAGAACACCCCTAGAATGCCTTTTTTTTTTTTTTTTTTTTTTTTTTTTTTTTTTGTAAACAACATGCAACGAACGTTGCTTTAAGAGATATGATTTTGTTAAGGTTGAAAAATGTGACTTTATTGTCGAGATATGAATATGAAAGTGAAGCTTTGCGTCTCCCATTATTATGATTTAAAGTTAAGTAAATATGTATCATAGCCTGTAAGTAGTATTTCTACTTTAATTAAATAATTAGTTAAAAGAACTTCGGCGCCAAGACTCACTAATTTTTGATTTGACACTGATACGCAGTTTCTTCTTGTTTATTTCCAGACCAGATTATTATTTTAGAATGTTTTGATATTATTAACGATTCGAATTACTCGATTCGAATATGATTTACAGATGTGAGAGTGATATTTAGATTTTTGATCCGACCTTGACAGATAGAGATATACTTCCTTTTTTTCACATGTATGGATTCCAGAATTTAATTATTCCCCCCCCCCCATAGTCTATACAAGCTCAATAATTTTCATTTTTTTCTCAAGATTAATATTTCACCTTCATTAACTCCCATAGATATACTCATTCAAAAATATCACGTGAATCCCCTAATGTTATAAAAAGATTAATTTTGGGGCAGAAATAAAAAATTGAAAACCTTTCTTGATCCTACAAAAATTTGACGTATTATTGAAACAATTGAATATAAACATTTCCATGATAATTTAATACATTAATGATGGATCATAACAAATGATATAAGCAAGAATCGATTCTTTTAATTAATTTCTATTTGTAATTTTATTTTATGTGGGAATATAATAAAAAGAAAGAAAATGATGTTTCTTTGTTATAATACAAAGTAATTTCCTAAACTGATTGCAACATGTTTCTTAGATAGCAGAGTGTGACACAATCGATGATTTATCCATAATTTTTCAATAACATTTTTAATTTATAATTTCTGAAATTTTCTTTCATTGAAGAAATACACACTAAAATTAAAATAAGAACGTTTTAAAATTTCAATGTATTGTTATCGTCTAACTTTAAGGGGTGTTTCAAATATGAGATGGGCAATAAGAAATCTGGAGAATTAATGTGAAACTCAGAGATTACGTCATAAAGCACTAAATCTGAATGATAGAAATATTATCTAATGCCTCACAGTTAAGAATCGAGTGCTGAACTTGTGAGATAAAAAGAGCGAAGTGAGGTATATAATGATGCAGAGCATCGAAAATGCTGTATGATGTTTGTGGCCGCAGCTGTGTTTCTAGATTTATAGAAACTGAATTTCCTGGATCAAAGCCAGAGTGAGTACATGTAAGTAACGAGATGATGCGGGACATTGCCTTTGCCCCATTATGAGAATGTTTCTACTTGAAATGTTATCTTTTTTCTGGACCATATAAGAAAAACTGAAAGAGAAAATTACTAAATCTACAACATATGTCTTTTGATATCGTAATTGAGTTTTCAGTTCTAAAACTATAAAATAATAGGAAAATCATTATTTTATATTGTCGATATCTTTATATGAAGGCGTTTTTTGTTTGATGAGTAGACTAAATAATAAGCAAAGCAGTGAGATATTGGGAAGCTTTTTTTAAATTGAAGCACATATATATTTCACGTTGAAAACTTGTAACTATAAGAAAAGTAATTTTTAATAAAAAAAAAATCATTATTCGGTATATAGAATCGATCGTCCAGAAAATGCTATTAAATTTGGTGTTTCCAATCTAATTTCTATAGGCTACAGCCGGAGGAAAGGTTAGTCGCAGTAACCTCTTATAATTTAAGATCTGATTCATTTATCGAAATATTAAAATACGATGTTTGATTCTAAATAACTTCAATAACATAATAATCTAAATAACTATCAATGTCATCCTTTACTTTTGTAAATGAGCCGGTAAATTTGTCAGTAAATTTTGCGGAGAAAAATACTGTTTGGAGTTTACCCGCAATATTTTGTACTTTTTATTTCTTTGTCTCTGCGTTCCTTTTTCAGAACTGTCGTAAAAAATAAAATATTGCATATTTCTCATCATATCATAATTAAAAAAGATAAAAACGGAAAAGACTCGTCATTCCCTGAAAAATAGTTTTTAGTGGTGGAAAACACTGAAAATTCATGAAATCCAGTTTCGTAACCTGTTAAGGTTTGATTAGGATATTTAATTTCATTCTTAAACGCAGGAATTTTTTTTTTAAATATAACTTACAAGGAAGGTCTCCTTACAGGGCATACTCAGAATATTTTGAAAAAAAAAATACCAATTAAACTACTTATATATGCAATAAAGGATCTGTCAAATTTAGCGGCGGAATTACAGTAGGAAGTCTGAAAAAAAATATATATATATTTCGAGTATTTGGCGCAAAAATATGAGGGCGTCACGCGATTTGGCGAGCAGTACTTTTCCTCGCCAAAAGCAAACGATTTTAATGTACCTGAAAATTGTTTGTTAATTGATTTTTAGAATGCGTGTAAAAAGTATTTAATGAATTTAAACATGAACAATGAGAGAGTTTAATAAATACATTTTTTCGCATTACATATTTATGTTGCTTGTTAATTAATTTTATTACTTTAAAAACAATTTCATATATACAAAAATACTTTCATCTATTTAAGCGTATTCCAAAATAAAGGCAAGATTCATTTACCAGTTATTCATTTCAATATCAAAGAATTCGTCGTTTCCATAGCAACAAAATTGAATCGACAATGCTCAATTGGACTTAATTTTGAGTTATTGAAGCAATTTTAATTTATTTTAATTTTGTTTTAACTCATAAAATTTGATATTTAACTTTCATTATATATATACAGGGTGATTCATAAAAGATGGGCAGAACTTTAAGGGGTTATAGTACACTTAAAGACAAATAATATTAAATAGGAGACTAAGGGTCCCAGACGTATTCCCAAGGAGATAGGGGCATTAAAGTTTAGGGTCCGAAATTTCAAATGATTATAAAACATGGAAAAATTGGTCGATTCGTTTGCGGTTTTTGCAAAAAATTTTCTTTATGCCAGTATTTTCTTGAAATAAAATTTTAAAGTTCAATTTCAAAAAATGCCGATAGGGGGCGCTTTAGACTTTGGAGTAACAAACAACTATTTTTTAACGTTATTTTTTGTATTTCTTTAAATGATTTCGAAAGCTTAGACTTAAACTTAAATTTTGATCTAAAAATCTGAGTCCTAACGAGTAGTTAAGTAGCGTAAACTGAAATTTGAAATTTGAAACCCTTCTCCCCTCAGAACAAAAATCAGTTATTCCCGATCTTTGTGTCGTAGATTAGGCTCCAACTACTGCCGAGTTTTGCTAAAATTATTCTTTATGTCAGTATTTTCTTGAAAATAAATTTTAAAGAAAAATTTCAAAAAATTCCGATAGAGGGCGCTTTAGACTTTGGAGTAACGAACAACTATTTTATACCGTTATTTTTTGTGTCTCATTAAATGCTTTCTAAAGTTTAGACTTAAATTTTCAGCCCAAAATCTGAATCGTTAGACGTGGTTAAGTTTCTGGGGAGAGGGGTTTGAAATTTCTACTCCTGAGCACAGTTCAGTTTACCATGTCCACACATTGTGTGCTGTGATACGAGGTAAAAAGACACAAATTAGGATTATGTTACCAACGCATATTTATTAACATGTAATTACAATAAATGTTCAAAATTGTGACCACCAGAGGTTATGCACGCAGAACAACGGCGAAGAATGGAACGGCGAACATTCGCGAAAACATCAGGCTTTTCGAGCACTTCCCCTACAGCGGCGGAAAGTCTGGCGACCAGTTCCTCGGGGGATTCAATGGGTGTCTCATACATAAGAGCCTTCAATCGTCCCCAAAAAAAGAAATCGAGGGGTGAAAGATCTGGCGAGCGAGCAGGCCAAGCAACAGGACCACCTCGACCAATCCATCTGTTCGGAAATGTGATGTCCAGATAGTTGCGGACGTCTCGTACGTAATGGGCTGGCGCTCCATCGTGCTGGAACCACATGACCCGACGGATGCGTGGAGGAACAACGTTTAACAGGTCTGGCAGCACATGTTGCAGAAATGTGAGGTATGTTTTACCGTTGAGGCGTTCAGGAAGCAGGTACGGTCCGATTAGGTGGTCTCCGAGGATTCCTGCCCAAACATTGATGGAAAAGCGTCTCTGATGAGCATGTGGATACGTAGCATGTGGATTGACATCCGCCCATACATGTGCATTGTGTGTGTTAAATGTACCTTCACGTGTGAAGGTACATTGATCGGTGAAAAGCACAGTTCGTCCAAAATGTGGATTTTGCGCGTTCTGCTGCAGAAACCAGCGGGCGAATTCAATACGATTTGGATAATCCCCTGGAGACAGTTTCTGGACTCGTTGCACATGAAACGGGAGCAAATGTTCATCCTTCAGTACCCTCCAAGTCATGGACTGTGAGGTATCCACCTGCCTAGCCACTGTTCGTGTACTTGTACTTGGCTGCGCCGCTACTACATCCAGAATGGCTTCTGCAACAACTACTGATTCGTCCTTTTTTGCACGACCTGCATTCGACCGGGAAGAGAGAAATGATCCCGTCTCACACAACTGTCTGTGCAAGCGCTCGAAAGTTTTGCGGTTAGGCAACCGCCTGTTGGGAAATCGCTCTCCGTACATTCGTTGTGCCTCTGCACCATTTCCATCTGCCGCTCCGTAAATTAAATGCATCTCAGCCTTTTCCTTATTCGTGAAGGGCACCATCTTCCGATTCATTACTACAGCGACTTACACTTGACTCACCGTTCAGTGGTTTTTATGCCTGAATCGTGTCGAAATTTTGCATACGTGTTCTTCTTCTTCCCCATTTGACATTTGCATACTTTCTGTTTCCTTCTTCACCCGGTGACTAGCGTCAGGAATGGAGCTTTAACGTTTGCATGAGCGACGTTTCCAACTGTGCCAGTGCCTTTATGAGTGAATTCCGACTATGCAGTCCTTGGCGAAAGTTGTATTTTTGCCTCGTATCACAGCACAGAATCGTTGGGGATGGTTAAGTAGTGCAAACTGAACTATGTTCAGAAGTTGAAATTTGAACACCCTCCCCTCGCTACTGAACCACGCTCAGCGATTCAGATTTTGAGCTGAAAATTTAAGTTTAAGTCTAAGCTTTAGAAAGCATTTAATGAGACACAAAAAATAACGGTATAAAATAGTTGTTCGTTACTCCAAAGTCTAAAGCGCCCTCTATCGGAATTTTTTGAAAATTTTCTTTAAAATTTATTTTCAAGAAAATACTGACATAAAGAATAATTTTAGCAAAACGCGGCAGTAGTTAGAGCCTAATCTACGACACAAAGATCGGGAATAACTGATTTTTGTTCTGGGGGGAGAAGGGTTTCAAATTTCAAATTTCAGTTTATGCTACTTAACTACTCGTTAGGACTCAGATTTTTAGATCAAAATTTAAGTTTAAGTCTAAGCTTTCGAAATCATTTAAAGAAATACAAAAAATAACGTTAAAAAATAGTTGTTTGTTACTCCAAAGTCTAAAGCGCCCCCTATCGGCATTTTTTGAAATTGAACTTTAAAATTTTATTTCAAGAAAATACTGGCATAAAGAAAATTTTTTGCAAAAACCGCAAACGAATCGACCAATTTTTCCATGTTTTATAATCATTTGAAATTTCGGACCCTAAACTTTAATGCCCCCTATCTCCTTGGGAATACGTCTGGGACCCTTAGTCTCCTATTTAATATTATTTGTCTTTAAGTGTACTATAACCCCCTAAAGTTCTGCCCATCTTTTATGAATCACCCTGTATATATATATATATATATATATATATATATATATATATATATATATATATATATATAGACAAAATTATAGTTAAATAAAACTAAAACTGAGAAAACTACAGTTATTTACATTAAATTTATTTAAACAAGTTCAGTATAAAACATTTTTATCTTAAAGAGTATTATTCGACATAAAAAGTATTTTTCGAAATTTCATTTCATCGCCAACCGATGATAAATCGCCAAATAAACGAAATTTTCATTATTTTTTTACGAACATTCTATCGGGATTCCGCCAAAATTTTTATAAACATATATATCCACATGAGAAGAACACTCTGTAATTTTTTCAGATTTTTCTGAATATGCCCGTATGGAGACCTTCCTTGTTAGTGTAAGATGGGGCAACATAAAAAATTTCGTATTTTCTTATGCATACACACCCGTGTAAAATAAATTCCGTATCTAAAAGCGATACCTGATTTAGATATTCTTTGTATTTTGATGTATGTTTCCATGAGCGGTTTAACAGACAATATTCAATTTATCCATTTTCCCGCAATAGTCATCTTAAATTACCATGGAGATTTGATTATTCAAGAAATTTTCATAAGAAGTTACTTCTATGTATATATTTTTTTCCATATCTTCTCCTAAATCAGTTGATCAGTCTTAATTGAATTTTATACATTTTAGACATTTACTTCAGTGTTGATCTAACCTAACTTGTCACTATCGAGAAAAGGGAAAAGTATTAGGCTTCAAACTTTATTTGTGATACTTCCTATGTCAGTGTTATGATGGTGATATGGATTCCTCCGTGTTCAATAGAAAGCGGCTTATTTTTTAAATGTATGTTTTGTGTTTCTAAAAAATGACATGTAGTATATAAGAATTCTAATTTTGTTAGGAGTTTTCGGGGCTTTTCCAAAAGAGAGCATTATATACAATGTGTATCTGAAAAAGGGGGCAAAACTTTACGGGGTGATAGAACGCAGCTGTACGAGCAAATTTCGTCGTAGAATGTATGGTCGGAATGCAAGCGGTGAGAAGTTAAAATGTAGTTTTCCGTTGTCGCAGTTAAAGAACTAACACAAGACTGAGAGGAAGTACTTCAGAAAATATTTTAATAACAGGAATGTAATTAATGTACATGTTCAAAGAAATTGCTCAAAAGACATTTCGCCAGCTGTAATGCACGCTTCACATATGCGAGATAAGGACCGATGCACATTTGCGAAGACACCAGGTATTTCTCGAATATCGCCGGTAACAACGGCAATCCTGGTAACTAGATCGATATCGGTTTCAATGAGGCGCTCGTAGATTAGGCTTTTCATGTAGCCCCGCAGGAAAAAAATTCAAGCACGAGAGATCCGGCGATCTTGGCGGTCAAGCTATGGGACCACCTCGACCAATCCATTGCCCTGGGACAGTGGAAAACTACCTTTTAACTTCTCACCGATTGCGTTCCGACCATACATTCTATGATGAAATTTGTTCGCATAGCTGCGTTCTATCACCCCGTAAAGTTTTGCCCACATTTTCAGATACACACACAAAGAAAGAACATTGCACTGTAGGTCAGCACCAACCTGTTTGGAGACAAGTACAGGGTTGTTTAATAAAGGTTTCAGTGAAAGGGATCAATTTCCAGTTTTGCAGAAAATATTGGATGGAGGGATGTATGAGAGAGAATTTTTAATTACGTGACGACATTATTTACTCATGAATATTTATAATTATATGTGTTTGGATTATCATCTGCAGTAAATGGAAATGGAAATGAAAATCATTTAAATTGAGCTTCAGAAGAGTAATATTTTTATGGTTTTAATTTTTCCTCAAATTCTTAGCGTAGATTGTTGGACTAAAATAAACCTTTTCCATGCCAACAGGCTGTTGAATCCCACTACTTAATACTAGCATGGGAGAATGGTTATTGTAGCAATGCATTATACATGATAAATCTGGAATTATTTCGCAATCATAATTAGCTTTGTTATTTCTCATATTGGGAATTATTTTATAATCACGTAAATTTCTTTTTATTTGAAACGACTTATGTATATAAATAAGTTTATTTGTTTTACAATCAGCATGTTTACACAATTATTCGCCTACAATTTCTATCAAAAGTAGCATCACTTACTCATCTTAGTAACAATGATAAATTAAAATTCTCATAAAATTCCTCATTACAGATGCTGCAAAGTTACATAATATTGAGAAATAAACTTAAAAATTATATTGAAACAAAATATTTTTAACTGTTATTTTTTATTTGGCAAAAGTAAGTTCATCAAATGCAAATTTTAAAATAATAAAATGAGAATTGAAGAGCTGGGTGGAAGAACATGTTATGCTACATTTTCTTAAAAATTATTAAAAAAGGTGTTATCAGGTATTCTATCACATGGTAAAGCTAAAATACCAAAGTTCTATTTAGCTTAGAAGATTTAAGACATTATTCATTAATATTTAATATTTTAATATTTAATAATGCAAATAATATTAATATTTTTTAATATTTAAAAATTAAATATGAATAAGTTTTTTTGATAGAGTTTAGTACTACACCTCTTAATATTTTAAACACATGGGATCAAACGCAAAATAAATCCTTAAAATTGAAAACAAAAACTTTCACATCAAATTTCTTCAAATGTAATTTTTTTACTTAACATGTTCTTCCACTTAGCTCTTCAATTATTTGACTGACTGTGACAGAAAGTAGTCAAAATATTGTTTCCCTGCTTCATTATTTCATCGATATCCCCTTCATCAGATATGAGGACCCGAGAAGCCAATGAATACAAGCGACAAAATTTAGATTTGAAGTAAATGGAGTTCAAAGTTAAACATCAATAGTAATTGACAGAATTAAAATATGAAACTGTTGCTTATTTCAAACGGTCTTTAAACTCTTATTTCAATAACTGTGAAAGAAAAGTGAATTAGAATATATATATTTTTTAAATTTAAGTAGATATTAAAGAGGTTAAGTAGCGAAGTAGTTTAAAGAATTTAAGTAGTTGACCGCTAGAACGAAACACATAATTAGAAAATCACTTCTATCTCTTTACCTCCAAACAAATAGCCTTATTTCCGAGCCTGTGCACTTAGCTCAGTTTTTAAAATTTTGTCACTTATATCCCTTGGCTTCTGAGGTCCTCATATACTGTGGTGGCCAAAATTGTGGACACTATTAGGTAGCTTTCATTACAAAAAGTAAAAAGCTACCTATTGCAGCTGTCCGAAGGAAAACACTTCGGGAAATTTTGCTATATTTTCGCCGATCACGACACCCAGATACCAAAACAGCCCATGCTTACTTATATATATATATATTTGGATGAAAATTTTCATATACATAGTACATACTAATGTCTCGACCGAGTTCTTTGGCCAGCTTCATCCGCCATCTTGTTTCAAAATGTCGGCCATTTGAATTTTGTGGACACTTTTGGAAATTTTTAGGTTTCCTAACTTTCTCTTTAAAATTACCTATGTTGTTAACTTACACTGTGTTAAAATATCTTTTACTGTTTCGAACATTCTCTTTAAAATTATACATAAGAGTTCGCATTTTGTGAAACGTAACATTTTCTATAAGTATACAATGTTAGAAAAAAAAAAAAAAAAAAAAAAAAAAATTCGAATGGCCGCCATTTTGAATCAAGATGGCGGATGAAGATGGCCATCGAACTCGGTCGAGACATTAGTATGTACTATGCATATGAAAAATTCCGTTCAAATCGGTTCAAAAATTCGAGAGTTACAGCATGACAAAATTCAGATTTAAATAAATAAATAAATATATATATGCATATATATATATATATATATATATATATATATATATATATATATATGTTATATATATATATATGGATATATATGTCAGCATTTCAACGGAGGGTGATTTTGGTATCTGGGGATCATGATCGGCGAAAATATAGCAAAATTTTTCGAAGTGTTTTCCTTCGGACGACTCCAATAGGTAGTTTTTTACTTTTTGTAGCGAAAGCTACCTAAAAGTGTCCACAATTTTGGCCACCAGTGTATATTTTGTAGCACTCATTTACCAGAACAATGGAAGTATCTGGCAATCAGTCATTCCGGGACATACCGATTAATTAAACCTTTACAGTAATTACTGTGAAAGCTATAATTTTAATAAGATTTGTTAGAAAATTTAGTTTATCTTATCCTTCTAAATTACGTACTATTCTGAACTAGATACCTTAATAATTCGAAAATATGCTTGGAATTATTTTTCTCGATTAATTCATTAACAAATTCTGTGATTTTTTAAAATTAAAGACAGGGGGGCGGTATATAATTTTTACTGGCTACTAGAATATATGGATGGTTACCAGATTATATTAAATGTACGTGCTGAATATTTTCTTATTTATAGACTGATTTTTGACTGATATCTGATTTTTAGACTCTCAAAGATATGTACGTCGTACATATCTTTGAGAGTCTAAAAATCAGATTTTCTAACCGCAATGAAAAACATTGCAGAACTGTGACATAATATAGGAGAAATGAATGTAACCTTGTTGTTACGCTGGATTCCAGAAAACTTTCTGTTATATAAGGAAACCGTTTTGATAAGTACCAATCGGAAATTTAGGAGAAAAAATTCCAAGGGTTTGCAGTAAACCTTTCTGAAATTAAAATTCGCTGTTGCTGCCCAGAAATTCCGGAAAAAAAGTTTCTGTTAATGTTTGAAATCAAATACATTCATAGTCTCTGACTGTTTTGTCTTTTTCAAAAATGACTAAATATTCGAAATCGTGGGAAATTATAAAATTAAGTTCAATTTTTATTAATGTTCATTTCATGTTAAGAAACTTTTCCAAAATACTTTCTGGAACGTGAATGGAATTTCGATAAATGCTTATGAAATTATGAGTTTTGTGATTGCAGCTGAAAATTTACTCTGTGTTTATGAAATTCTACATATCATATGTTTATCCATTTAATGGCAGCGCGAATTTAAATTACTTCTGTTTTTTGGTGTCTAAAAGTCATAGATTTTGCTGTTTTTATGAAAAAATTTACCATAAGAAGCGATTTTTTTTTTATTAAAATGAATTTCTGTTATGGTGAGAACAGATGCAGCTCCTAATTGGATCGCAAATGCAAAATTCTTAGCTGTTCAATATAATTGTAAAGCAATGTTTAAGTAAAATAGGAAATTCTGCTTGCTAATGTGAAACATTAAAGTCAATTTTATTGATAAATATGTAAAGGTGTATTCATGAATGAATCCAAATTTATCGTTGCATCGACTAAAAAATATGATTTAACCATAGGTCCGGTGAGGTTAGTATTGAAATGGGACAAGGAACTTAAATAGTAAAGATGAAACTTTAAAATAGAATACAGGATGAACTCGCTCTATCTATCTCGTTCTAAGCCTCTATTATCTTATAAAATAAAATTTTAAAAAAAGATAACTTTTCGAGTGTGGAAAATACAAAAAAATTACACCGCCAACTAAAAAAACATAAAAAACATCTGACAGTCCAATGTAAGAAGAATAGCTACTGTTCACTTTTCCATGGAATCAGCGAATCGACTGACGACTTTATTATAGCGTATAACAACACGTCTTTTTTAGTTAGAAATCATATCCCTAAAATATTAGCTTCTTCTTGGTAGCTGTCTGCTTTTCGATTGTTGGAAAAGAATTTTGGCCCGATAATGTCTCTCTCACCTGCGCAGTCCATAGGAACAAAATCTAAGTTAAACGAGGGATAATTTCAACTTCTATTTGAAGTATTGTACTTCAGGGCGGAGCATAGTATATGAACTGACACCATTGTGAAGAAAAATTATGTTAATCTTGAAGATATTTGCTCACAGTTTTGAGAATCAATTGTATCGCTCGAAAATCAATTTGTTTTACGCACTTCAATAAAATACCAAGTTTTTAACCGTCTAGCCACTTGAATCGCTAAGACTCATCTGTAGCTAAACGCTCTAACTTGAAAAAGACTTGAAGGACTATGAAAATATCCCTTCTTAATGGTAAACATAGAAATGTTTCATAATTTTTTCATAATAATGCATTTTATTGTTTATTACATCTATTCAATATTAAATAATACTTAGATTCACTCTGTTGTTAAACATGTCTTTTTGGGGGTGTCAAAAGTGGCTGTTTTTATATTTTTGATATCTTTATTTTCATGTTTTATGTTTTTTTCACACAGAACTATGAAAGGTACCATTTTAACATTGATATACATTTATGTTAAGGGTATGAAATATTTTAAAATACTAAAGTAAAATCCGTACTTCAAATTGCTCATATTTACGAAAAATTCGAAAATATGCTTTGACAATTTTTTGTTAAATTTCATGTAAATATTACGAAGGAATTGAACAACGATAACGTTTTGATTTCGATATGTATTTATGATTGACAAACTTATGATTGACCTACCTTATTTCTGATTGACAAATTTCCATAGTGACATAAATATTACTCGCACCATCTAGTAGAAATATTCTTTTAACAGATCGAGCGTATAAACATCAAACAGACATGGTCCAATTTGTTTTATAATATTATTATGATAGTTTCACATTCTTGAAAACCAGAAATATCTACACATTATTAGCAAAGTATTTGCCTATATATAAATTTGCTGAGAAATGACTTATAAATAAGATTTAACTTAATAGCATAAATAATCCCATCGTGTTATCTGGACCTATTATCCATATAATAGGCAATTAAAGCAAGTTTTTAACACTTTCCAACATAGCTGAAAAGTGTTTTATGACTATGGATTGTCTGTCGGTTGTCTGCCTCTCCGTACTCTAACTCTCGTAAATGTAATAGGATTATCATGTAATTGTTATGTATGTTATTGTGGTTCACTATTGCGTATTCAGTATTGAAAATGGAGTCTGTAGCCTTTATAGTTCGTTTACAGTGGTACTAAAAATTCCCGTTACATTATGATCTATGGGAGTAAAAGTGTTTACGGTATATTTTAATGATGTTATCTATTTCACGCATAACAAAATTGTAAAAGTCTAAGTCATTTTTAAGGTGCAGTAAAACATTTTTACCTCTAGAATATGGAGCGCAAAGCATTTATTATTCATTTACAGGATCACACAAAATAATTCGCTTACAGTACAGTCTATGCGAAGTAAACGCTGGAAGTGCATTTTCAGTTTTGGTATGCGTTTTTATTTGTAAATAATTTTTTGCGTACTACGTGGTGCTGATGAATTTTATTCATCATATACACGTGAGTTTAAAAATCTCGGCGCCAGCAGACAGTCTCTCACCACTAAATTTTATTAGTTTTCTTCGATTAAATAATATTAGAATTCTTACGAAAAATTTAGGTGAAATAGTAGGCAAAAAATAACGAATAAAATTTAGTGGTCAAAGACTGCCCGCTGGCACCTAAATTTTTACACCCCTGCATATACATACATTATACACATATCCATATAGTACATAAAAGTACTCGTTAGCATTACTGTGCATGATCGTGAATTGCTTAAGTTTAAAAGAAAATTCAGTTATGCATTTTGCAGCTGAGATACACTTAAATAAGAGCATTTTTCGAAATATAAATAAATTCATATTCAGAGCTATGGAAAGAACTGGATACATTGTCATCTATAGTACTCTACTGTGTTATTTCTGAAAGTACGTTTACAGTTGTTATCCGTTTTTTTAATTGTTTACTCCCTTATTTCACCTTATTAAACGGTGAAGTTCCGTTGCAGTATTCTGGAAGTGTTGGAAAGTATTTCATAATCTATACTTGGCGCATGATTTTATTCTCGTGTTATCTTTGTACTGTTAGCTGAATAACAACAAAACTCTAAGATTACATATATAAGCGGAATAAGAACAGTAGTAAATAAAAGTAGCGTATATTTAAACTTCAGTTGTCATTTCATAAAATTAAATTCAGCCTAGTAACAATCTTTTCTTTTTAAAGTGCAGCTAAAACAAAACAATTGTTTAAAGTTTAAACTTGGCATTGAGCTAAGCGCGCTTCGAAATGGGGTCGCAAAGTTGTAATGTCGCCTTGTTCCGTGCCGTGTTTTTCCAGATAGGTTTTTAATTAACTTTTAAAGACACGGGAGGCGTATTGAGATATCTTCTCAATGCAAACTAGTCGCGAATCCTATAGTATTTATGTGATTAATTCTTATTAAATTAGTCTGTTTTTAACAATTTGACTGCTGTTGGGCATTGCATTACACAAATATATCATTAAAAGTTGTTATCTGGGCGTTAAAAGCCGATGCTACTTAGAGTACGCCGCCCCTGTCATTATGTATTTCCAAGCCGTCCGTGTCTTTAAGGGCTAATATCTTGTCTAATTACAGACTATTTTTTTTTCGGAAATCATTATCAACAAGGCTTTTATACTTCTGCTACGATGGGTATCTCCAGTGTTCCTCAACACCTATGCTAATTGCCTGCAAATCGAAATTTGAATGTAACGAAAAAATGCGCTTTTCTAAAAAACTATATGACCTACGGTAATCGCTATAGTTTTCCTGCAACGTTTAAATTAATGTCTACTACCTCTAATTTTTTCATAATTTTAGTTTCAGTAGATTCGAAAATAGAGGGGGGGGGGGACGTAAATTGCACTACATTTGCAGTACATTTTCGAAGATATCTCTGAAATATAATACCTAAAATTAAAAGAAGTATATTTTTGAGTTCGGTGTTACGATATCTCACACGATATAGAAATAAAAGTTGTTTTTTTTCAAGTAAATTTATTAGCCCTCTACATTTTTACTAAACATATTTGTGAATGCTTAATAATCTGTAAATATGTTGGTGAAGAATCTTTATTACTTACCCTAATTTGGACTCTCCACGTTCCATAATTTACGAGTAAAATGGCTGTGACAAACAGACAGACTCAGGAGTGATCTTATAATGGTTCCGTGTTTACTTTTTAAGTACGAAATCCTAAAAATAGGGAAAATCTTATGTTACAAAATAGATGTGATGGCTGTAGTTTTTAACTTTTGATAATTGATTTTGATGTATTTTTAGCGCTAAATCGGAAAATGAAATTCAATTTTAATCATCAAATCAGGATTTTTCGCAAATCGCAAATTTCAAAGTTAAAAAGTAAAAAAATAGCGAAAATCTGCCAAGGCCTTACCAAAAAAGACAAATGTTTGAAATACATCTGCGACAAATTTCCAGCCTTAGCAAATCGCCAAAATAAGTATATCGGTACAGTAAAAGGGTACATCGAGATGAGCCCCATAAAAAAAAAAAAAAAAAAAAAAAAAAAAAAAAAAAAAAAAAAAAAACATAAAATGAAAACCGCGAGGCAGCGCATCAGCGGCATAGACGCATAGAAGAAAATTGTAAGGATTTTAAATACACAATATTTTACATATTTAGCTGCAAAAATGCATATTATAAGCCAAAAGATGATTAAATTATTATGAAAAAAAAACAGTTTTTCGTCTATTTTATAGTATCAGATTTTCGCATTATCTCGACTTATTAAAAATGCGAAAATTTGCGATTTGCGAAAATTCCTAGCATGATGGTAAAATAAGAATGTCATTTCCGGATTTAGTGCTACAAACTACACAAAAATCAGTTAGAAAAAACTACACACAATTCACAACAATGGCATTTATTTTTTAGTATCAGATATTCGCTATTTTTGACTTTTAACTTTCAAATTTGCAACTTGCCGAAAATCCTGACGTGATGGTTAAAAATGTAGTTAAATTTCGCATTCAGCGCTACAAAATACATAAGAATAAATTATCAAAATCTAAAAAACATGACATAAACCAAATTTAGCAGACTAGTGTAATTGGTGTGATAATAATAAAGGAGTCGGTAACGAATAGAAGCGAAACTGTACCAACTAGTACTAAAATATGACACTAATTTGATTCTCAATTTAATATGTTTCCTAACTGTTTTCATCACTGAACAATGTTCATAGAAATATTTTTTCCCAGCATTATCATAAAATTAACTGACTTGTGAAATATTAAAAGTTTTATAATTCCGAAAGAAAAAAAGGTTATTGTGAAAATTATTGAGTTGACAATTTTAATACTTAATTTTTTTTCCAAATGGTAAATAAATCCTTTAAATTGTTTTTACAATGACACCTTTGCCTTTAGAAATAGCTTGAATACATTTTTTTTTAACTCTGTAAATGTTCTTTTGTGTATAAGATTTAATAACTTATGAAAATATTCATTTGTTGCACTAGAAAATTTTGCATCTATTATCTCCATATTTCATATTTTAGACAAATAATTATTCAGACTGGAAAATGAAAATCTATGTTTGAAGCATCCTATATAGCATTGTAGAACAAAAAAGTAAGCACTGAAAGATAATGGTTTTTGAAATTATGAATGAGGATTTGAAAAATTAATTTATTGTTGGGAAAACCAATTTAACGTTTACAAAAGAATAAATTATTAAAAATGTAATATAGCTCTTTTAAAAACATTTATTATTTGTTGCTTGATATTCGCTGTTCAAAATGGATCTATGTTAAATAACTGCAATTAAAGCCACTTTAAATATTTTATAAAATTAAAGAATAATAATAATAATAATAAAAAGAGAAAAAGCCCTCATGCGAATAATTTGCTGATACTCTTTTCATTATTTTTAATTAAAAAATGTTTTTTTTTTTTTTTTTTTTTTTTTTTTTTTTTTTTTTATCAAGAAATGTTGTTTTAACAAAAATTGAGTGTACAATATCAATAAACATGTCGTATAATACCTCATTCATAGTTGTGCGTTTTCTATGTGCAAAGAAAAAGAAAAGTTGACATCGGACAAAAAATATGTATCAGTGGACCCATCCAAGAGCTTCGCAGTTCAGTCTAATATTTTTAAGCAATATCTAATATACAGAGTGTCAACAAATTAGTTGGGCAAAAACAATGGCTTATTGAATGGAATTGACAGGAAAAAAATTAAAGTACGTATCGCTGTAAGATCGAAAAATAGTTCAAGATTACCATTATCAGAAATGTTCGATGTGACTTCCTTTCGTGACTCTGCAAATGTCCCATCGGTAAATCATTTCATGCCATAGATTTGTCAGCATGTTTCCGTCGATCAAATTAATTGCAGTGCAAATTCGTGCTTTTAGTTCAGGAATGGATGCAGGAAGTGCCGGCTTGTACACTTGATACTTTAAAAAACCTCATACACCGAAATCAAGCGGTAAAAAATCTTCTATTCATAGTAGCTATTGAATAACACCTCCGCTCGCTAAGCGAAAGCGTCAATTATGACACCTAACGCCATCCAGGAATAAACTTCGACAATATTACTAGTAGTCAGACTTTCAACTAGTTAATTTCGTTTAATATTTTGAAAGTTCTTAACTTATGAAATTGCCCAACTAATATGTAGGCACACTGTATATGCAGGTTTAAAGCATTAAAGAAAAAATAGGGTTAAAAATATCTGCAAACAGCATTGATCATGACAGATTATCGTCTCATTTAGTCTATCAAAGTCAGACTAAAAAAAATATTGAAGGTGGCAAAAGGCACGCGTTAGGGAAAAAATAGCAATCATAATTTAACTGCATTAAAGGATGGTATCACCGCTTTGGGAAAAACACGGGGGAAAGAAAAATAATAAATTGAAAGCATATAAAATACAGTGTAATGTAATATAACACAGCATAGCTTTCAAGCTACTCGTGAAATATCACAGCTTCGGTCGAACTATGGTATCTATTCTTCTAACATTTCAATTTCAATTTTGCTTTTTAATCATAAATATAAAATAAACCCTTGTGCAGAAATTCCATTTTATCTTTTTTTGCACCATTTATCTTTTATAATCGTTGCAGAGTATGGTATAATGCGGTATTTTATTTTTGTGACAACACTCATTTGAGAGAAACCTTTCATTTCATTTCTGAAAACAATGCTTATTTCATTTTTAATTAACTGCAATTTTTAATCAAAACTTTGTTTTAACGAAATGTGAGTGTACTATGTCAAAAGCCGTTTCAAAAACCTTTTGACCAGTAATCCATTTACCGTTCTGCGTTTTGTAAATGCAAAGAAAAAGGGATTATGTTGATAACAAAATTAATATACAGGGTGTCCCAGGATTATTGAGATACACTTTAAGGGAAGGTGGGAGACATCACAAGGATTCAGATTTGCATAGCAATCAATGACCGAAAACGTCATCCTACGCCACTGGGTGGTGCTGTTCACAAAAGCACTAGAGGGGAAATATCTACTTTATCGCAGTCATTAGAGCAGTAGTCCCCTTGAGAAGAACATGCAACATTTTACGGACAGGGAGCTGGCGGACGTTCACTCTGTGTACGGATTGGCTGGTGGCAATGCACTAGCTCCTCAAGGACTGTATGGAGAACGGTTCCCACCGAGGGATTATCGGACTGCCGGATGTTTTCGAATATGCATCACAATTTGCATGAATAGCTTACACTACTACGTCCGTAAAATTTTTCATGTTCTTTTCAATGCGACCACTGCTCGGATGATTGCGATAAAGCAGATATTTCCCCTCCAGTGCTTTTGTGAACAGCACCCCCCCCCCCCCCCCCAGTGGCGTGCGATGACGTTTCCGATCATGGGTTGCTATGCAATTCTCAATACTTGTGATGTCCCCTACCTCCCCTTAAAGTTTGTCTCAATAATTCTGGGACACCTTTATATGATTGCCGCATTATTTTAAATTCCACCAGAAGGTTCAAAATATATACTTAATTCAATGCAAAGAAATTTCCTTAGTACAGTCGAACTCGTTAAAAACGAGCACTTCTAAAACGATGCAATAGTTAAAACGAGCAGTTTTCAGGCTAAGAATATTTCATCATTTAAACTTTATTATAATTTTCAGGTTTTTTACGAGTTACAAAAATTAGATCACGGTTAATACGAGCAAAACTTCTGTTCATTTCAATTTGATTTTCTGGGAAAATTACAGTATAATTAGGAAAGAAAACCCTTTTTATCAAATACTGTTCTATCTCAGCGATAATTTTTCTACAGTGCAACTGTCTTTCAAAATGTAGTAATTTACCAGTTTTACAAGAGAGAATTTCAACCTCCAAATTTACCCCCCTCCTTCCTCCAAGAAAATGGAAATGACTGGCCTGGGGTTTTGAATGAATGACAGATAATAGATACCGCCCATTTATAAGATTTAAACTGAGCCATGGAACGGAAAAGCCGTAGAAGAAAACATTTATCTGTTTGTTTCATTTAATCTGAACCCTGGGCCACATTAACCTGCCTTTTCATCGTATGGCACTGTTAAATCAAAAGGTAAAATCAATAGCTTGAAAACTGTAAGGACTATTTCAATGTTAGCCGTTTTGTCCAGGAAAAAGAGAAGTAATAATTTGCCTTACTGTGCGTCGTTCATGTCCTTTGGAATAACTAGTTCTTTAGAAGCTTTGATAAAGCTTTTACTATAATTTTGTCTAATAAAAAGACCTGTTAATTTTATGATATTATGACCCGTGTTAACTTAATGATCTAAAGTTAATTTTAGCATTGAAATAATTAGAGAAATTAGTAGTATTAATTTGTTTAATTATGTGTGTATTTTTAAGATTTTTATTGTGTTCACGGGTACAAGCATATCGACGAGGACTTCTATAATTCTGTTGCTTCTCGTATCAAACGAGTTCGACTGTATACGAGTATTTAACACGCGCAAAGAGAAAAGGAACGGAATCGGATTTAACTGTTACTTTTCTCTTTCGTTTATTTAAAATATGTGTTTCAATGGGTGACAGAACAAACTTGAAGACAATTTTTTTATATTGAAAACTGCAATAGATTTTTTTTCATTTAATATATTTTTTTTTAATTGGCCGCTAACAAAACTAAAAGTATTTATAAATAAAAAACATCAATAATGTATTAAAATAAAGTTTTCAAATGTATTAAAAGTGATTCTTTCCTATTAGTCGCATGTCAGAACTTAATAGCCAAAGATTTCTTCAAAGAATTCGCTACATACAGCGGCCTTTTTCATTCTGATAATTTCGGAGCTTTAAGAGCGTAGTTAGATTATGTCAGTTTAATTTGCGATTTATTTATATTATTTCCTTTACACTGATTAAATTTCAATTTCGTTATGGAATATAAGCCGGAAACAAATTCTGAACGGTTTAGTTTGTTTAAACTAAAAACGAGTTAATCTTTAACGGGTTAAACTAAAAACGGGTTAATCTTTAACGGGTTAAACTAAAAAACGGGTTAATCGTACTGCACATAATATACAGATTGATTTAACAGATCGACTGCCATGGCACACAAATACGTGTGCCAAAAATATTTCCCTTGGCGCGAAAATGTTTCAATTTTGCTTTTTAATCATAAATATAAAATAAATCCGTGCAGAAACGTCACACGTTATATATATATATATATATATATATATATATATATATATATATATATATATATATATATTTGCACAATTTATTTGTTATACCGACCGCATGAATACGTGTGGTCTGTATGACAAATAAAGTACATATAATAATATTCACAAGTACACGTGTACTTGTGCTATCAACGTTTTTATTGAAGACAATTTATTGCTATGAAACGGTATTATTCATAATTGATGACTAAGAATGGAAAACACTGAAGGTCCAGAAGAGGAAATTGTTCAAGAGAACGAAAAAAAGAAAAAAAATCCTACTTCTTGTAGTTACATCGTTTTAAATTTCACTCCTTTTGGGCTCTTGCAGCGTTTTTCACTTCACCCCATTTGGGCTGTAAATTCAACACTTTAAAATATAGGTAACTAGCTTCTTTTCCTTTCGTGTTTAAATACCTAATATTATCATTTGTAATTTTTTTATTTATTTATTTAATATTTTCCACCTTGTTTTAAAATATCCTATTCATGTAAACAATAACAACATGATTGTGTAATGGCCACCAGTCACCGAGCATTTTATCATTGGCACTTTCAGTGTTCTCCACTGCAATTCGTGTGGCACATTTAGCGTTCTCCACTTTACGTCGTGTGGCACTAGCAACCAATGACATTTTTCTACTTTTTTGAACTATTTTTTGAACTATTTATACTAGGGTTGGCACGTGAAAGGTTCTCGTGTTTGTTAAGCTCAGCATTAAAAAAAAAAGAACCACGTGACACCCACCCCCTGCATGTTTATTTATTTAGGTTTTGCATTCAACGTGGAAAAGTAACTAAAATTTGATAGTTTTAAATAAAAAAATATAAAATTAACACTTTGTTTATCTTAACAAACATTGCCACGATAGGAAATTTTGAACCGACTCATTAAACACAGAAAACCGTTTTGTAAATGTCTCCCAAAAATGCCACTTCTTCGCAATCTGTTTTAGTTAACGTATTTAAAAAATTAATACCTGAAAATTATTTTAAAGACTATAAAAAATCGTAAAACTGAGAAACAATTTAAAGAACTTATTAAAATTAAAAAATACTTATTAAAACTTATTTAAATTATTTTTATTTTGGAAGAACATTTTTGTTCCTATTCGATTTTGTAAAAGTTGAAATTGTGCTATGTTTAGAAGTTAAAAAAATTGCAGTAAAGGGGACATTTACTGGTAAGGTGTCGTTACCTTCAGTATGACGTCAGCGTTACTCACGGACATGTTTTTGCTTTATAATATAGATATTTAACGGATGAACTATGATTTTTTTTAACCGTAAAAATAGTCCGTTCGTTTATCTTTACGACTATAAAACAAAATCCTACTATTAAAATAAAGAATAACTCCAAATTGATTTTTAAATTTTGGAGATTTCGAGACCTTTAAAGTATACAAAAACATTAATCGTTTTATTTTTGAACTAGCGGAGGTGCCCAGCGTTGCCTGTGTCTATGATAACAAATTTAAATAAAAATTCCAAATATCTTTAACCCTATTTTGTAAGAATTTATAATTTCAAACTAAAATCTTTCAAAATGAACCGCGTATCGAAGCCCCAGCAATTTTTTTTTTTTTTTTTTTTTTTTTTTTTTTTTTTTTTTTTTTTAATGAATACGTCTTTTTAAAGTAAAATGTACGCTCTTTAAGTTGTTCTTATATGCATTTCCGTATTTTCACAAAAATAGCGGATTTTGTTTTTCATATCGGGTCATAAAAAATTTAAAAAATAATTCTTATTATCTAAGCTCTTTGAAAATTTTATGTGCCATAAATCTAAGTTTCGAACGAACCTCGCATCGAGTCCTCGCAATAACTTTTTTTTCTAACTGAATGCGTCGTTTAAAGGTAAAGTGCACGCTCCTTAAGTTGCTATTTTTTCCGTCAGCGATTTTGAATTTTAAAGCGTGCAGATTTTTATTTCTTATCGGGTCATTACATATTAAAAGAATAATTCTTATTGTGCGAAAGCTTTTAAATTTTTATCAGTCATAAGTATAATAATTTCAAAGTCTGTATTAAAAATTCTTGATGTTTATGCGTAAAAGCGTTGGCAGAATGTTTTTTCTTATCCCCATCGGGTCCAAACTCTTTTTTGTGTCTTTGAAATTGTTATCAGATATAAATATAATAATTTTTCAGCCCTAGTACACTGTAAATAAAATACGACCAGTTTTCCTGTAGGAATCGGAAAAATAGTTGCCCTTATCGTACCGGAAAAATTTCCGACCCTTCTCGGAATAAAATCCGTAAAATACCGTTTTATTGAATATTTCCTTTTTTTTACGGATTTTATTCCGAGCTGGGGCGGAAAATTTTCCGGTACGATAATGGCAACTATTTTTCCGATTCCTACAGGAAAACTGGTCGGATTTTTTTTCAGTGTAAAAAAAGCCCGTGCTGTGTTTTCTTTTAAATCTCTTGTTTCTGTGGCGACGCGACGGGACGTTTAATGTTAAAAACAAAATAGTTCATGTCATCTGAAATGTTTGAAATGTTTATGAGATTTAAATATAACGTTTTGGAAGCATGCGTGTAATTTTCATGCAAAAATATGGATACTTCGTTGTAAAAATCTGAGCAAAAGCCGCCAGCGTAATTCACGTTCCGGGCGAAAATTTTGCAGGTTTTATTCTTTTTAAAATATGTCCGAATGTTTCGAGGCTTTTATACTAGATGTAAATGAAGTGTACGAATAACCTGTAAAAAAATTATGTTAAAATAGACGTTTTGTTACTTTTAGCGTAGAAAAAAAGAGTGTCTCCGGGAGATGCGAAGTGACCTCCAGAAATGAGGTAGTTTGAAGATATCAATATTCGTATTTTTGAACATGAATTATACCGTTGTCGTAGAGAAGAAAGTATCCAAATTAAGTGGGTATTTTTTGTTTGTCTGTACCTCTAAAAATTGAACCTTATGCAAACTTCGAAATAAAACGGGAAAATAAACCCACGCGAAATTGAAACTTTTTTACATTTTTTTAAAGAGGTTAAAATTCATTATTTAATGCAATATACGGAGTTCGAATGTACAAAGTACAAAATTTAAGAATACGATTTTAGTTTTTCGATACATTAGGAAGTCCGGGGAAAAAATAAAAGCCACTTGGCCTTTCCCTTCTATCCTGGTGAGAGATTTGATGAAGCATCTTAACTGCGCGAGAACGCAAGCGCTCGAAAAGCAATGATTTTTTGATGAACTTTTCTGTTGGTATTTAATTAATAACTCGGCTAATTATAAAAAAATGGAAAGTCTGAGCATCATGTGCATTCAGACCTCTACATGCAGTATAATCTTTCTTTTATTAGTATAGATGTTATAGTAGCGTATAATTTTAAATGTAAAATATTTATAACTGAAATCTGTTGTCAACAATACTTTTCGGAATTTTTATGTGCTCTCTACACTCTTTTTAACTCTTGAGGTAGTAATATAATGAGAAAATATCTTTATGAATCACTAATTGTTAATGATGAAACTTATTATATACTGCAGTTGAAATAGTAATTGGTTTCACTTTCTGATAAAAAAAAAAAAAAAAAAAAAAAAAAAAAAAAACGTTCTGAAGCAATTGATGTTCGTAAGTTAAAGCCTAATTTTGATGTTCAATTTAATAAAAGTTTTCATTGAAATGTCTTTGTTTTCGCATTCTAATACCAGAAAACTAGTCGGGTGTGCTAATCCCAAAACTTTCTTCTGTCTCATACACGTTAATATTACAAAATGTTGTTACATATGTTAATACTTCAACATTATTACTTCCATACTACACCAACTTCGATTTTCATCCTAAATTTCTGCTTTATTTTATTAATGAAAAACTAGTTAATCTCAATCATAATATTTAATAAAATAAATATTTTTCGCAATTCTGTTGTACGTGAGTGCTTTCGAATCGCTACATTAGCTGGATGAGAAGTGCCCCACGCTGCACGAGCAGCTATGTACAACCAAAAATCGAGAAAACCATACAAAAATCGCTATCACAACGCCTTTTCCAGGGACATATAACAAAATTCAACTGAGTGCTGCACTGTAAAAAAATTCGACCAGTTTTTCTGTAGGAATCGGAAAAATAGTTGCCCTTATCGTACCGGGAAATTTTCCGACCCAGCTCGGAATAAAATCCGTAAAAAAAAGGAAATAGTTAATAAAACGGTATTTTACGGATTTTATTCCGAGCTGGGTGGGAAATTTATCCGGTACGATAAGGGCAACTATTTTTCCGATTCCTACAGGAAAGCTGTCGTATTTTTTTTTACAGTGTGATGTCCATAGTCAAAAACATATATATAAAATTTGGTTCAATTCTATGTTTAACTTCGTACACTTTCCAATGATATAATAATGAAGCTGGCACAAAAATCCTTATTACACCGATCCGACCCTTTCCAGTGGAGTTTTCCAAAATTCAAGAGGGTCCTGCTTGCCATAGCCAAGAACATACATATAAATTTGATTCAATTATGTGCCTAACTTCACACACTTTTCGATGAAACAAAGAAGACACATGGACATATACTGACAGACAGACAGACATTATGTAAAAAGATGTTTTTCGGGATTTCTGAACTTTTAAAGATGTAAATCTGTCGCAACGGAAAATCTGAATTTTTTTTTTTTTATTACAATACTTTCTTTTATTATAGATAAAAGAAAGTAAAAAATATCCCTATATATAAACGCATTCTTCTCAATAATGATTGAAACGTTAGGCTAATATCAGATGAACGTCTTTTTGCACGCTTTTTTCCCTTCAAATCATCCCTACACAATGTCGCTAGCATTGTGTAGGGATGATATGTAGGGAAAACTATTTTTCCTACTAAAACTATTTTATTATTATGTAACTGTTTTTCCGATTCCTACAGGAAAACTGGTGGTATTTTTTTTTTACAATGTGATGTTAATAGTCAAAAACATATATATAAAATTTGGTTCAGTTCTATGCTTAACTTCGTACACTTTCCAATGATATAATAATGAAGCTGGCACAAAAATCCTTATTACACCACTCTGCCCCTTTCCAGCGGAGTTTTCCAAAATTAAAGAGGATCCTAAATCCAAAGGTTTCCAAAATCCAAAATTCCCTTCTTCGCTTTCTTCAGCTTTTGTTTGTTTGTTTTGGGTCGTGGACCAGCCAAATCTACGTTTTCATTTCTTCTTGAGAGGAAAATTTTGAGTTTTTCTAATTTATTACTTAATTTTATGTGTGCGTATAATTTCATGCATTTGCCGCTCTTTATTTACTTTTACAGATTAAAAAAAAAGAATTTTAAATATTTGATTGTATTTACAATGCTCAGATAAAAATATATGTAAATGTATATATCATGTCATATAGGATACATCTCCATAAACTCTGATATTTCTAATTTTTTTTATGAAATTGTTAAAATGTTTCAAAGTTTTATACTTTGACAAAAAGAGAAAAATATTTTGATTCATTAAAACAGTCCATATTTTTAAAATAAAATTGACTTTTTCATTATAAATGTTCAAATTCCTTCTCCTTGTGATCTAATCAATCACTCTCGTGGTTCTGTGGTTGATAGTAATTAACCGTAATTGTTCATTTTTAGGGTTTCATTCAACTATGGCGACTCTCACTCCTCTGTATGTCTGTCCGCCACAGTGTTCGTTCTGAGACACTGTATGAGTTGGTGACTTAAAATTCTGTATACTGTTTAGTAGAATATCTCAGATTACACGACAAATCATAAAATTTTGACAAAGCCTTAAAGTATTTTAATTCAGTGAATTTATTTAATGTAATGACATTCGACCATTTCTGCGATGTACATTGTAAAACATAACTTCAATGTCAGTCTCTTTCGCTCGTGAGCTACATGGCTACATGAAAAAGCATCTTCATCCTAATCAAAGGTTTCCTTGTTCAAGCCCTAGTGTCGGAATATAAAAATATCCCCCTCGAATAGACTTCATTATCTAATAGTTACAATTTTACTGAGTTTTTGTAATTTGTTTCCCATTTTAAGGCCAAAAAGTTAATTTTTAATTGACTACATTTCATTGTGCGATGGATTTAATTAAAAGAACTTTCGTATTTTTTTGGCCTTTTAAGGAGTTCCGTTTTTTGTTTAGCTAAAATTAAATCGTGTAATTATACATTCCTTTCAGATACACAAACATTTGCTGTTATAATTGTTTGAAAAGCACTTCTTGAATATTTTTAATTTGATTTAAAAAAATCTTCTAATCGTAATATTTCTAAAATTATATATGGTCTGCCATCTATGTTCTTATTGAAAAAATTAAGGATTTAATATTTATAAATTAACGAATTATAAATTAGCAATTTGGATTTATTAATCAAAGGATAAAGTGTTTTGAAAGAATTAATAAACGAAACCCTTTGTGTTATCTTCGATCACACATGTCCTGTTATTTTTTGGTTCTTTTTTCGTTTCTGATTGTTTTTAGGGGAAAGTATTTTTTTCTGGAAGACAGAATGCGATTTTTTTTCTGACTGATTAACACTCTTTACAGATCTATCTTTATACTTGCACGCGATATAGAAGTATATAATAAACGTATTAATAGTCAAGATTTAACTGTATTGATGAAAACTTCTTTCATTGGATAATTACCATTTTGCCAATTATCCATTCCTTTTTTTTTATTAACTTTATTCATAAAGATTTATAGAACAACATTTTATGGTCGATAATTAATGGCTGAATTAATAAATAATTAATTCCCAGAAATTAAAATAACGTAATAGAAGCAATACTTATTTTATTGAAATTAATCTACGTTGCTTCTTTGTAAGTTTTCATCGGTATGATAGATAGTAAATAGAAGTTAGAATTTCAAAAATATATATAAAGTCATTTTCCCTGACAGGAAAATAATATTTCACACCTAAAAAAAATAGGAATGTTTGGTGTTCCATTTACTACAAATTGAAATAAATTATAAGTAAAAAAGTTTTAAATGGAAGCTTTTATTATAATGTTCTAAAAAGGAAAAAAAAAAATGTTTAAGGATAAGTGATTGAAATAAATATATTTTTTAAAAGAAATAAATTAAGTTGAGAGCGATGTTTTTATCCGTTTCTTTTAAAAGAAATGAAATGTATATAAAATTATAAATCCAGCTTCCTGGCAAGAAAAAGAAAAACAATCAACATTTTCCTGAGGATCAAACACAAGTGCATTCATAAACCGCACTGAACTAAAACATAGCGTACTTACGAACCATGCCACGGCTCAGTCAAAGCACCTCAGTTTATTTCTGAAGCAATCAATGACATTTACGTACACTATTTTTGGACAAAAGTTTTTGCCCCCCGAGTGGCAAATATGCATCTTAAAAATATTATATTTTCACCGAAAATGTGCCACATTACCTAAAATTAGGTCAAATGTAGTATGTGAAGCGAGTTAAAATCAGATTGCAAGATTAAAATCGAACGGAGAAACAAAGCAAGTTAAAATAAAAGCTTGTAAAAAAATCCTTGACAGATGTCGAAATTTCTTAATTTGAAATAAATTAATATACAGGATCTGCCCAGTAATTAATTAGACTTATTCCATAAAATTCGTTTATTTGAAGATAATTTTACAGACACTTAATATTCATCAAAATGGCCTCCTCTTGCATGAATACACCGTTGCAACTCTGCCATCCATTTATGCCCACCTGGAAGTCTTCAACTGGAAACTGTTCAGAACGCGCGTTACGTTTTTCCGCAAGTTCTCCAGATTGTCAAAACGATGACTTTTTAAGCTGGATTTTAAATGAGGAATATAAAAAAGTCCGTCGGTCCGGGACATCGTTGAGACATTCTGTTCTGACAGGAACTGAGACAGTTTGAAAGATATGTTGGGACACACTTGGCACAAATTTTTCACCTTTGAAGTTCTTCCGTGACGATTTGATGCACAATCAATTTTGTAAGTCCCAGCGTCTCCGTAATCATTCGGACACTCACCCGACGATCAGAGTCCAAAAGCGCTTTAAGTTTAGTCACATTGTCTGAAATTAGAGAACTTGAAGCAAGTGTCTTTTTTACGAGGGATTACGAAGGTTCAAGGCCAACTAACTTCCACCAGACTCTAGCTGACAGTCTCCTCCGCGCGTATCACCCGTAAACTCCGCCCCTTTGATCTTCTGCTTGGCGCAAAAAAAAAAAAAAAAATCAGTATCATTACTTCTTGCGCAGACCCTGTAATAATATTTCTAATTTTATTCAAATTCTTTTGAGAAATAAAAGAAGAAAAATAAGAAGAAAAGTAAATACATTACATAAAATAGTATAATTAAAATTGTTAAAACTAATTTAGTTTTCTTTAAGTATAGATTAAGTAAGAATTGAAATTTTTTTAAGAAAATACACTCAGCTAGAAAATAAGCGGAAAAAAAAACTAAAAATCAATCAAACAATATAAAGCAAATACTTTTTTCCCCCTCTGTACCATTTATTATAAGAATGATATTCCAAATTGACTCTTGAGAAATCAGACATTCTGGTAATTCTCGCAGTTAAAAAAAAAATCATTTTATTCTTTCAAATTATATATATAAAAGGAATCATAACGGATTTAATTGAAAATCAATTACTTTAAACCTATAACTCTATAACAGAATTATGTATTCATTAGGTGGAAAAGATTATGTATTTCTCTCATCACCGAACTGTTTCAGAGAGTTTGCGAAACACTTTAAGGCAAATAAGCAAGTCTGGGATTACCAGTCGAAATTTGTTTTGAAGAAATCTTAAAATCCATCACGCAGTTACATTCCCTGTTCTTTAAGAGACCTAAAATCAATTTACCTTGTCAGTAAAATGTCTCCAAATGCGAACATACTTTCTCTGGTTGATTAAAGTTTCTCTGCTACTAATCGAATTTACTCGTTAAGTTCTAATTTAATTTTCTACATCTTAATTTAGGAAACGTCCTAAGAGTTTCAAGCTGTGAAGCTGCTACTTTCCGTTCTTGAACGACGATTAGATTCCAGGTTTATACTTTATTCCATGATTTAATTTACTGCAGAGAGAGGGGGGAAACTATTTAGTAAGATGGCTGTTGCTTGAGTTTATATTATTTTTATTTGACTTTTCTTCGGCAGATAAAGATTTTTCTTTTTGTTTCAGACCGAGATATAGTACCCATCACCAACTTTTTCTTTTGAAATTTTGTGTTGCTTAAAAAAAGAAAAACTCTTGAGTTTAATTCTCTTTATTGAACTAAATAATTATTAGAGAAACTTCCTTTTATATTATTATTCCTTTGGTATTTTTCGGTAAATACAGATTTTGCTTTTTGTTTCAGACCCAGATGTAGTATTCATCACAAACATTTTTTTTTTTTTTTTACTTTTGAGCTGTTTAAAATAGAAAAGAAACTCTTTAGTTTAAATCGCTTTATTGAGCTAAAAAATCGATAGAAAAATTTCGTCATATGACTGTGATTATTCCACGCAAAAACTTAGTATTTTAAATATTATCGCAGTTGCACATTAAAACATATTTTTATATTTTTATACATAAGTGAAAATTAGTGCATATAAAATTTGAAATGTTTATGAGAAATATATCTTTTCTTTAAACAAAATATTTAACTATATTTTTTATTAATATGTGGAAAATCAATGTTTTATTTTGCATATTAAGGACGTTAAATTTTAAATGAAGTAAAATAGTGTCAAACTATGACTGCGAAATTTTAAACGGATTTTTTACTTTATTATGTAATTGCAGTCATTTAATTTTTAAATAACACAGCCAAATTGAAAAAATCAGAACAGATCATTTAAATCTCACAAATATTAATCCAATTTGAAGCAGTTATTTTATTCGAAAATTTAAATATAAAAAAAGGTAGTTTAATGGTTTACAGCTGTTCATATAAAATTAATATGCATTTAAATTCATAACCATCTAAAATTAATAAATTAATAGGGGTGATGTCCCTAATATCACGCCCCTCATGATCTCGTCAAGTATGTGCTGCCGGCAGTCCAAAACTAGCTTAACTAGTGTCTAGCAGCAAGGCGTCAGTCGTATGAGCGCCTTGGTTAAATATGCAGTTGTGTTTAGTCTCTGTTATTTTTTTTAATGTTTTCTGAAAACCAAAAGTTTTTGTCAGCTTCATCACGCAGTGAAAAATCATTTTCAAAGTAAGTGCTGTTCTTAATTATTGTAACGTAAATGCAACCACATAATCAAGTAGTTTAACTAGATATAGCTGTAAGTCTCTTTCTAGTCTTAGTTTCACCTATAGAGTCGCCCGTATTGCAATGTTTCGTCTTGATCATATCGCACCCCTACTGTAGTCCTAGTATCGCATTGTGCGATATTACGCAAACTATTTTATTTAAGGGTCTAAATGTCAACTTTTTTAGTTAGTTCATCCCTGACAAGTCACGCAGCTAAATCAAAACAAATTAGACAGGAATAACCTGAGCCTCAGCCTGTCTCCAGGGGTCTCGAACCACCTGTAAAAAAGAGTGCCAAGTTTAATCGAAAACGGTCCAGCTGTGTATGCTCCTCGCCATCATCAAATGGTAGCAAAGTTTTTCCGATGAATATAAGCCCTTTCTGACATTTGAAAGAGAAAAACGTTCAAGTAAATAAAAGAAGACGAGCAAGTTCCTCAGCAACGGTTCTTACAAGTACTCCATATAAAATAAAACTTGGTGAAGGTCTTGCTAAAAAGAAAAAGGACTAAGGTTGCAAAAAAATATTTTTATCCCCAAAAAACACAAAAAAAATATATCATACCTTAGAAAGAAGATATTGGAAAGAAGAAAAAAAAGATGAAACATTAGCCATTATTGGAGACATTCCCAGAATCAGACGAAGATCCTGATCAACCGTTGACAGTGGTCTACTGACGACTGAGATAGCGAAAATGATTATGAATGTCCTTTATGTAACCAGATTTACTCAACTGGTAGACGTGGAAAAAAGGGATAATTTGTATTAAATGTCGCATTTGGTGTCATGAACAACGTCTGTAGCTAATGATTACAGAACTTACATTTGTGATTTCTGTTTAAACAGCTAATTTCCATTCATATATACAAATGACAATTTATAGCCTGACTTCTTGTAAAATATCATAATCTGACAAAAATGAGTTCTTTTTTAAGTATAATAACAATATAAAATATCCTTTAAATTTATTTGCCTTCCATGTTCCATATTTATGACTACTACAAGAAAGTATTCCAAATATCGCCTTGTGCGATATTAGGAATACACATGCACGATATTAGGCAAAATGTTTTCCAAAAGTCCTGAATGTACCTTTTGTGGTTTTATATATTTTACTTTTTTGTTATTTGAGCTATTGAACTAATTGTATGTGGTATGAAGAATCAAGAACGCACCTACAAATATCACGTGAAAGTTATCAGTTAAATTGAAAAATACCAAAAATATATAAAATTTTAAAAAGGGATGCTATATTACGGACATTAACCATACATATAAAACCACAATTATCGCATTAAACTAGTAATTACACATGTAGTTTTGTATGGTAAAAAAAAAGAATACTGTTTTTTGTGTATTGAGAGGACGATATTCCACTGCTGTTTGAATATGGTAAAGCATTCTGGTTTTGAAATTATCGTATCTAATTCATAGACAAATAATGTTAACATGTGCTGATCCTTACACAATAAAATATATTAAGAAATTTTTCCAGGGGAGATATGAGAGATTTGTATTATTCTAGAATTTCGGATCTTTCAGTAACATTTCTAAAAATTAATTGTAACTCTTAGTTACCCAGGATTCAGGAAATCTCTGTTTTATTTTCAGTAAACATTTAAATAAAGAACTATACGAATAATAAAAAATTCATGTTGATGATTTTACTTTTAGTAGAAAGCCATATACATTGTATACCAACATAAAAAAATTATTGTGCAACTGCAAATTTATTAAAAAAAATAATTAAACTAAAACAATTTTAATCTATTATATTTCAATATAGGTAATGCAATTTTGAAGAAAACATCCGTACTTAGGTAACGATATCCAATACGGAACATTAAATATCCTATTTAAAGAAATCATTACATATTTTTTTAAGCTCCAAAAGGATAATATATTTAATGCATTTTTATAAAAAATGCATTAATAATAAAAGGAAATGCGTTTTAAATATTAATGAATTGCTATAAAATTCTATAATAACTACATTGGTCTTTTCCAGTTTGAAATATTAGATATTTCATTCTAACAACATATTTCAATTTTACCTGGAATTGATCATATTTTCATGTCATTGTAAATTCTTTTAAGAAATAAAAAATAATCGTTAATAATAAAATTCATTGTTATTATACAGTGCTTTAAAAGGTGTTAAATAAATATGCTAATTGCAGAAGAAGGCAGGGATGAACTTCAGTAATTAATTTCCATCTTTAATTCTTCCATTTAACTCGATTTAGATTCAACATAGACTCCAAAATGTTTCTCTGAGTAATCGGGTTAATTGGCAATCTAGAGTAATTCATATTTTTTTGAATGGGCATGCTAGTATTTTCTGTGATTGAAAAGCTATAACATTAAAATATTTCCAAAATAATTAAAACGTTCACACTATAATGTACTGATTTTACACTTGGAAAAGAATTATATTTGCTATAGAAACTAGTCTTAATCGATAAATTAAATTTTTTTATGTCTCATAAGCATAGCTGCCAACTTTTACGCTTTCTTCCTACCACTAAAATTTTATAGTAACTATTGTCTTGTTTAAGTGTCGAAATCTCACGATTAAACAAGGAGAAATTATCTGTTAAATTTTAGTGGTAGCGAAAAAGCATAAAAGTTGGCATCTATGCGTAAGATACAAATTTATACACGTTTAATAATTATACTAATACCACAGTTGGAACTAAATGGCTTATTGATAAACTAAAACTGTACGTCAATTTCTAGTATGTTCAGAGCTCTTTGAGTGGAATTGAGTGTTACGCCATTAAGATTCTTTGAGTTCAATAACATCTTATGTCAATATATTTTATTGCTTAAATGTTTAAAACCTCCAATGATGTTAAAAAAATATGAATATAAGTGGTTAGTTTTAAAAGGGGAATGTGCTGTTAATTTTATTAAGATAATAAAATTTCTTAGTTATCTAAATCATTTTTAATTCTAAAACTCAGTAATTCTTTTTAAAATTATATATTAATATTTTCTTCATATTGGATTTTTTTCATATATCATCACTAAAAGGAGTTCTAACCACAATTACTTTGTTACCATGCATTGTATCCTTAAGGCGTTGCAATTATTCGACGACTTTGTCTTCAAACTTATTTTACACGATTTTGTTAATATTAAAGAAGGTATTTTCCATTTCAATAACACAGTCTAAACACCCGAATAATTTTTTTCATTGTTAGAAGTTCGAACACATATAGAGAAGCAGACAGACTGGAAAACATTTGGAGTGATAAAGTGACCATAAACACTTTTCTAACCATAAAAATTTCACTGAATTAAAAAATATTAAATTATACTTCAAACAGTAACATCCTAGGGACGGCAATGTGCCTGAATTGATTAATGCTGTGTCAGAAACCACTATTGAGATCATTTTAAACAGCAATCATGCTGTAGAGTAACTAACATTTTTAAACCTTGAGCTGACATGATCGATTTTACGAAATATAATACATATAAACCTATATAAAGTGATTAAAGTTAGTTTACAAACAAACAGATACAGAAACTCAAGAACAGATCAACAGAAGGACGGACCCGACTAACTGAATTAAATTTTTCCCTATGCTCTATGGCATTAAAAGTCCATTTAAGCGAACGATTTCTGTTTAAAATAATAATAATAATAACGAAAGACGCTAGAAGTATTTAAATATATTTAGCTAGATATTCAAACGAAAATGTGTTTTATTTTATTTTATTTTGAATGATTAAATTTACCTGATTTATTTTAAAATCTGGTTCATCTAAGTATGCATTACATTAACCCTTTCCGGCACACTGTGCCCGGGTCGGGATACCTAATTTTAATTCCAAACTTACGATCGCCACCAAGAATATTTTAGTAAAATTTTGCTTTTACATTGAATAGTTAAAATAACATGTTTTTAATTTCTGAAAAAGTCGTTTTAAAATTCCGGTGTCAGTTAATCATTTCTTCATTTTACAACAAAAATTGCCCGTGCCGGAAAGGGTTAAATTGAAACGATGCACGAGGCATCCACATGTTTAATTATTGCACAATGCTTCTCTATTTTTTTGACTTATGTGTTTAGTATATAGCACAATGTTTTGTTTTTTGCCTGAAAGATATTAATCTTTCAATTGAACCTTTAAAGATAGCCTGACTACTTAATAAACCTAAAATGTTGCGCTATATTTTCGATAAAAAATTTAATTAATGTATGTAAATAAACCTTTATGATTCAAGGAGCACTCAGCTTTATTTATACCAAATTTAATATATTCACATCTCATTTTTATAAACCATACATCTTTTATATTGGTTAGATAAAAGTTTTCTAGACATGTAATAAAAAAAGGTTTTCAACGATAATCAGATAATTTTAGACGTTTTTCGGTAATTAGATTCAAGTTTACTTCAAAATATGTAATTGTTATCAGTCTTCTTACCTTATTAGCATTATTGATTTTTTAAGATCATTCGTTTCTTTTGAAAACTTTTTCTTTTTGATAATTTATAACACTATGCCATATTCATAAAGGATTGATAAGATTTTTTTCTGTCAAAAACTGCACCTTTTTTCCCAGCTGTGTTTTGCCAGATAAGAGTAGTTTTGCGTCATTTAAATCGATAATTCCCATGCGATGCTGTACAAAAGATGATTTCTGCGAGCAAGAATTTAAGATAAAGTTACTTGAAAAATTCAGATAAATATGTTTCAATGGCATAATGATTTTTCTATTATACATTATTTCTGGGTGCATTTCATGTAGAACTAATGTTATCATACGCAAAGTAATATTTCATATGAAAAATCAAATACTTGTTGTTTATAAAGAAATATTTTTGATTCAGGGATAAGTTATTCCTTATAAATATATTTTTTGTACGGTAACTACTTTTATAATGTAGTCTATTTTCAGGGAATAATTCATAAATGATTGATTATAAATAACAGTAAAATATTATCATATACAGTGAATTTTAAAAATGTTATTAACAGAGAAATTTAATTCAGAAGCTCTTGTATTGTTAAGAAAATAGTTTTAAATAACGCTATTGCATTGAAAATAGTATATTGATACAAAATATGGGGAAGAATTTAATTAATTGTAGCTACGTAAAAATATTTTAAGGGAAAGTGGATAGTTTTACATCTTGAGTTAATAAACTTAAATGTCATTCACACGGACAATCATACGATCTGAAATAGATACTATTGTCTCTCGCTTTCTTCGAGCGGGTTATTAGCGCTTCAAGTGGGGTTATTTTGAAGACTGAATGGAAACCTTTAATGTAAGTAACGTGTGGGACATTTCTCGAGTAATAAAGAAAGGAAGCTGACGTCATTGTGGATTAAATTGCTGTGGAGTAGCAAGAAACACCTGTCCGTTCCTTATGACTCTTACTGAACACATGGGTTTGGTCGGTTTGGTTGGTCTAGTTTTAACAGGTCTATAATATATGATTGGCCTACGTCGCCTGGACGAATCCTGCTATAATCGCTAAGACAAAAATATTGTGGTAGATTGGTTGACTTTTTTTTTTTTTTTTTTTTTGTAAACATGCCCCTTTCTTATCGCTTCTGATTCAGAAAGTTGTGTAAAATCAAAAAACTGAAAATATATATTTTTAAAGCGCGCTCATTGGCGTTATTCTAGCTGATATCTGCTATAGAAGATGCAAATAGTGATACGTTTGTCATTGACAAATTTACGCGAGATAGACTATCACACGATGCGTTTTCGACCGATTTTGCCTTGTAAAGCTTGTTTATGAGGAAATATCTGATATTGTTTATGACAAGATAGTAAGTGTGATCGCAGCTTTATTGTTCCAGCCCCTAATTTATTGAAATGAAGTCTTTCCGAACATAGGCAATAACGAGATAATGCTTTTATTGGGTTATTTCTTAAACAAAATTTAACAACATTTTCATGAGTAAGTAACCTTGGAAAAAAAAAATTTATATATATATTTTTTTCTTATAGTTATAATCGATTTATTATGCAGTTCCTTATGTTCGGTGAAGTGAAGAAGCTAATGATTGAGCAGAGTGCGCTCCTCTGTCTTTGTTCATGTTTAATGTCAACAGCAATTTCCCTCATCATACACTGTTAAAAATTTGCAGCATTCTGGCAGGTCATTTGACCGTTTTTTCCGAAAACGGTTACACAACTGTAATTTTTTCCTTAATCCACTATTCTGACCATATTATTGGCCAATTTATGATCAGAATATAGTTAAATTATGGTTATGAAACCGTTTTTTCACAAAAACGGTCGACTGACCTGCCAGGATGCTGCAAAAATTTTAACAGTGTAGTTTAAGTAAAGAATAAGCGTTTTATTTAATATTTTTTAACTTCAAGATAATTTTTAAAAATATTTTGCTTTCCGAATTTATTTTTGTAATTTAATAGATTTTTCGAAGGAAAACAAAAGATGTGTCAATAATATTTCGCGTTAAAATTTTTATATATATAAAACTTACCTTTTAATATGTAAAATGATAAAATAATTGTACTAAATATTTGTAGTTCAATCTCAACCATATCGTTTGAACTGCAATTTTATAAAATGCAGGGTTAACAAAAATATATTAGGCACTCACTTTTGAGGGTTCCAGCAGCCGTTCTACTGCTCCTAATTCGATAAGACTTAAAGTACAGATTTTTCAAAAGGTGCCCTATTTAATTGTTAAATAGAAACTTTCTAGTACAAAAGTTTACCGATAAATGTATATGTTCCTTTATAAAAGAAAAGATTTGCCACCATGTTTGGCTTCACTCACCTCACTTGGTTATAAGAGAAATAGAAAAGAAATAGATTTGCTATTAAAACACGTTATTAGCACTTAAAAATTTATATGAAGGCATAATTAGAGATAAAAGTTAAAATATTACTGAATACTTTTTTGTATATTACATCGCCATCTTCCAATCAATTTTTCCAACAATCTTTTTAAAGGAATGACAATGAAGTATTTTGTCGTTTACTTATTTCTTGTTAAACTTGTATATGGGCTGATATAAATAAAAATTGTATAATATCACAAAAGATATTGATAAAAATATATTTTATAACATATACCTATTAAAATTTAATAGAAAATAAATATTTAAGTGCACTGTTAAAAATTTGCAGCATTCTGGCAGGTCATTTGACCGTTTTTTCCGAAAACGGTTACACAACTGTGAATTGAACACTATTCTGACCATATTATTGGCCATTTTATGGTCAGAATATAGTTAAATTATGGTTATGAAACCGTTTTTTCAAAAAACGGTCGAATGACCTGCCAGAATGCTGCAAAATTTTTAACAGTGTGGTAAATAACTAGTTTGTATTCCAATGATTTTATATTTCTATTCCTGTATAAGAATATACTACTTATAACGGGAATCTTGAGTCTAGAGCCATTCCTTTTAAAATTGAATACGTCTTTTTCGCATGTTTTCACTGGCATGCATTTTTAGCTGTAATATGGTATTTTTTCACTTAGATTTTGCACTAAAAATTCTAAATCATAAAACTTTTGCAGAAAGTTTATTTCATGAACATAGAATCCCGTAAATGTGTTTGTACACTTGTGTACGATATGCAGCGCCACTTAGATTGTTGGTTTTCGTATTGCTATTTTTTTTCTCCACATTTTACAATTTTCATAACCATTATCTAATCCGTAACTCATTCAGACCTGACCTATACAATTGTATAGGTGATCCTAAGGAAAAAGAAAGAACAATTTCCTCTTTTTCTGTGATTTAAATCCGAGCCTGCACCACACAATTGCGTGGATCCTCCCTTGACGTAATCTGACATCGGAAATATTTTTAAATAATTTTTTTCCTCCAGATATGATCCTATTAATTAGGTTTAAAAACCAAGACTTTTAATTTCTACCAAAGCTATTCGACTTTTACTGGGATAAAAGATTGTAAGGTTAAATTCGGAAACATACAACAATATAAATTTGGAAAAGATTCACTACAAGAACCTAAAAAAAATTGGAAATTCAACAAAAGCGCTACTAATTTTTCTTGAATTATTTTGCTCGATAATCATTTCATAAATACACTAGATTAATTTTAGCACAATGATTCTATTTGGTAAATAAATCATATCAAATGTAAGCTTCCAACTGGACAAAAAATGTCCGGGCCAGCATTCGAACCAGGATTCTCTTGGCTGAAGTCGCCAATGCTCTACCATCTGAGCTATCCCGGGCGAATCTGGTGATCTTTTTCACCCAGCTAACCTTCTTGATTATAGCATCTGGTCTGAAATTTGCTTCAGCTCAACAGAATAAATCGCAGGTAATGGAACTCCAGAAATCGCTGGATATGTAATTACACTAGATTAATTTTAACACAATTATTCTAATTGGTAAATAAATCATATCAGATGTAAATTTCCAAATGGGCGAAAAATGTCAGGACCAGGATCCGAACCAGGAATCTCTTCGCTGAAACCACCAATGCTCTACATCTGAACAATCTCGGACGAATCTGGTGGAACTTTTTCACACAGCTAACCTTCTTCATTATAGCCTCTGGATGAAATCTGGTTCTGCTCAACAGAATAAAACCCAGGTAATGGAACTCCAGAAATCGCTGGATACGTAATTACACTAGATTAATTTTAACGCAATTATTCTAATTGGTAAATAAATCATATCAGATGTAAGTTTCTAAATGGGTTAAAAATGTCCAGACCAGGATTCGAACCAGGGATTTTTTGGCTGAAGCCACCAATGCTCTACCTTTTGAGCTATCCCGGAAAAATCTGGTGAAACTTTTTCATCCAACTAACCCTCTTGATTATAGCATCTGGTCTGAAATCTGGTTCAGCTCAACAGAATAAATCGTAGGTAATGGAACTCCAGAAATCGCTAGATACGTAAATAAACTAGATTAGTTTTAACACAATTATTCTAATTAAAATAGAATTGATTGTTAGTATAATTTTTACAACAAACATACAATCTGTTTCATATTTATATAATTTCCCAAGAACACCTTATTTGATAGTGTAAAGTATTTTCACTTATCAGAAAATGAGGGGGAGAGAGGTATTATTATTTGCAGGCTTGCTTCACAATTGAATGCACAGCTTCAGGAAAGTCTTTCCTGGAAAGTGATAAGTTGGTGTTGTTGTTGGTGTTGTTTTATGACGGCCAATTATCTACACTTGGGATATGAAACCGAAGGGGGAAAGTGATAAGAAATGTCTTTTTTTATCGTCCAATTATCTACCCTTGGGATATGAAACCGAAGGGGGAAAGTGATAAGAAATGTCTTTTTTTCGTGAGGTACATTTGTGCGAGGATTTGTGAACATCTTTGAGGCACGCAGAATGAAACCCGAAAAATTCAAGTTATTTGTATTTGTAGCTATCATAATACAAAATATTTCTAAATTGCATATCCTCAATTTTAAAATTTATAATTTTTGTTGTGAGAAAAATGCTTTTTGAAATAAAAAAAACATTTTCCTCAGAAAACTTTTAGAGCAAATTCCACGAAATTAAAATGCGGTTTCAGAATGTGAAGTTTTAAGAAACAGTGACTTTTAGAAAGAAAAAGAATTAAATGTTAATTTGTTAATGTATTATTTTATTTTATATATAAAAATTCAAAGTGAATCAATATAGTACAGTAAATACGCAAACCATAAACAGAACATAATCATTATCACTGTCAGCTTCAAATGGAACAGCTATGATATACATTCACTTTTGATTAGTGAAAATAAGTTTACATAATTTATTGTTAAAAAATGTAGACATTGATTGAGTATGTAACGTTGAATTATAAATGAATTTTACACTTTAATTTCACAGATTTTTTTAGTTCAGAAGTATACAGTTTTATTATGTACAAAATTTTTAAATGAAGCTACAATGTGGTTATGGATTGAATTTTTTCTGTTCCATCTTTTTTATCAAGCAGGACGGTCGTTCTGCCAAGCCAAGCTGAAAAAAAAAATGCTAACCTCGCCAAACAAACAAACGCCAAGAATAAAACGCAAGACACCGTAACTGCTTATTATACTGATGACAACTTCTCCATGTAAAATCAACCAAACATGCCAGCGTAAAATTTCCCATATCAAAAGAACCAATCATCGCAGAAAAATAAAACCAAAACCAGAAGGACCTAATGGAAAATATCTTCAATTTGAGACCAAATGCATCCTCATAAATTATTTATAAACAGAGATATAGATTTTTTAAAATAACGTCGAGATACTGAAAATGATCGATTTATTTTCTTCGTCACAATTTATGGTTCAATCAAGGTAGAGACTTAAATAATGGACATAAAAAAGTAAGGATTGCATTTTTGGACAGATATTTACTCAATCTACGTGCTTTTGTAAAATTCAGCTTTAAAAACACAAATTTTCTATTCTTAATTAGCGAAAAACTGTTAATTAATTTTAAAGTTTATAAATTATGCCAAACAGCGATAAACACGCCAAATCATTTTAGAAGTCTTTTAAAATTTTTTATATTATCCTTTTGCATTGATTTCATCGAAGAAAACTATGGCCGAGATCCAGATAGATTTTTCGCTGTTAGCGAAATGAGTTTGACCAATCAGAAGCCAGAATGTTTGAGAATTTTTGCTGCTTCTGGATCCCGGCCTATGTCATAAAAGTTTTGAGTCATTTTCTTAGTGCCATGGATGAAGTGCAATGTTTACAGAAATTTAGGCTGGGATCCAGATGGATTTTTCGCTGTTAGCGAAACGAGATTCACCAATCAATAGCCTGCATTGCTGCAAACAGCGAAAAGTTCGCAAAAGTGCAAGCTTCTGATTAATGAATCTCGTTTCGCTAACAGCGAAAAATCTATCTAGATTGCGGCCAATTATGTTGAACACAATTTTGCATTTCCACATCCAGGAAGGGTATTGATGTCATAACAACAGTGCGTATTCGAAACTATTTAAGGCATTGATTCTGAACTCCTTTGCTATACATTTCAATATTAAAGAAGTTGTTGTTTCAATAGTTTTAGTACTTTTCTCTATTGCTCACTCTAAAACACGAATATCGAAATTTAACCAACAGCGCTCAGAAACTATAGCGCCTAGAATGTATAGTGTTGAAATAGGCTAACGGGTTCTGCCTTTTTTCCTCGTGGAGGAAGGTTGAATTTGTGGTTTGTCCCAAGGAAATAACGCCATTTTTGTGATCATTTGAGGTCATGCCGGCAAAAGCCGTAGCGAATACCTCATAGCTTAAATAACTAACCAAATAGGCTAACCCTGTAATACTTAAAAAAGCGCTAAAATATTGTATCCCTTAAATGTGCAATGATACTGCTGTAATATGCAGATCGCAGCGGCATCTGCAGGATATTTTCTACAACTGCAAGAAATTGCTAGTCTATACAATGTAATAATAGTAATACGAAAATCCCACAGATGTCGCTGCGATCGACACTTGAAATTTTAGCAGTATCGTCTCACATTTAAGGGATACAAATTTTTAGAACTGTTTGGATAGCATATTTCCACAATAGGTATTCTAGGCGCTGTATCAGAAACAACACCATAACAGAGAGCCTTTATACATAAGAGTGGTGATATATGCACAGGAGGCATGCTCATTTCAAGCTTTTGTCGAAAGTACGGCAATCCGCTTTCTTGATTAGAGGATATTCAATCTACGTTATGATCACATGGTCAAGGCAAGAACGTCTAGCGTAAAGAAGGGAAGTCTCCGTCTACGTAATGTAAATCCCCGCTAGCCAATGAAATAGTTCATGGGAGAAAGCAGTAGTACCCTGTTAAAAATATCGTGAAAAATTACCTCTGTTTTTAAAGGCTATCTGTATTCTGACCAATGAGAACGCTTCATAGGCGTTTATGTAGCGTTCTCATTGGTCAGAAAATAGAGAACCTGTAAGAACCGAGGTAATTTTTCACGATATTTTTAACAGTGTAGTTTCCTGTTTCCCTTCTATCAGTTATAAATTCTTTGGGTAAATTACCGGTACCACGTGACTTTTTCAGCCTCGAACCCATATTTGGAATATCCTCCATTAGAAGATACGCGCATGGACGATCTCTATTAGACTAGGGAAATAATTCAGCATGCATTAACCTGGCGATAATGGCATGCTCGTAAAGAACTTTAACGATTTGTTTTTATTACTTTTACCAATAAACATTTATTGGCCGTATGTCGCTACTTCGTTATAGAGACACACTTGTTCCTAATTAGATCCCGGCCTTAATGTATCAAAATACAGAGTTTGCTTTCTGTACTATTCCTGAGCTCAGTTGTAGCGTCTAGAAATATAGGCCGGTATTCAGGTACAATTTTGCAAACAGTGAAAAGTTAGCAAAAATTTTGGCTTCTGATTGGTCAATCTCGTTACGATAACACAGAAAAATCTACCTAGATCACGGTCACTGTGTGGAAACCGGCTATTCCAGTAATTCGTTAAAAAGTGCTAAAAATTGAATCCCATAAATATTGACAAATGTCGATAGGAGCAACATTTTCTAGATCTTCTCTGAGCGAAACATTTTCTTTTGAAATAGTTATGTTGGAATTACCATATGTCGCTGTAATCGACATTCGTCGTTCAGCCTCGTTCAACATTTATGGGATACAATTTTTAGCACTTTTTTAATAAACCGATTTTTAAACTATATCTTCTTGAAACTATAGCTCCGTTATAGCGTCTAGATTATATGTTGTAGAAATCGACTATCCCAGCAATACTTAAAAAAGCGCGAAAGTATTGAATCCCTTAAATGTACAACGATGTCGAATTCCAAACAGTCATTTGCATCGACATCTGCAGGATATTTTTTAAAGAAGAAAGAGACATGTGTAATGCACCGCTACAGCGTCTAGAATACATAATGTGGAAATTTGCTATCCAAGAACCGCTAAAAAGGTGTATCCCTTAAATGTGCACTGACGCTGAAATCCAGGGAGATTATCGCAGCGACATCTGCTATATATTTTCAAATTTCAAAGTAAACATCGTATTATTACAGCGGGTTTGACGCCAAGCACACAGGTCAAATGTAAGTTAATAAAACGTTTAAAAAAAATGTTACAGCGTCTAGACCAAATTGTCTTGGAGTTTTGGGAAATATCCTGCAGATATCGCTGTGATCGACTGATTGGATTTCCACACTATATATTCTAGACGCTGTAGCGCCGCGGTAGCCTGTCCTTTTTCGTTTGCCTCGAAGTAGATGACGTCATTTGAAGCTGTTCCTAAGTGTGGAGTTGATTATCTGTACACGGCAATGGACACAAAAAAAATCGGCGCACCGCTTTGTACTAATCATCGTGTAAAGATGATCCAACTCCGTGTGACTTTTAAACGTCATAAACTGGCCTATTATGTCATTGATCACGCTATCACCCTCCCCCTTGTGTCCGCCATATATAGCTGCATCTTGCTATGGAGACTGCTAAATGGGCTGCTGTCGGTCAAAATCAAGAGAGAAAAGGGCAGAAGAGGGGGGAAAGAACTCGTTTTCTTTATGTAGTTTTTCACACGGGAAGATTGACATGTCTGCTCCTCTCCTTTCATAGCTTCATGGTGGTGAAATAAACAAACGCCCCTTAAATATTTGAGAAAGTCTTGACACGCGTCACAAAAACATCACACAAAGCAGGCAAAGCAAAGGAACAAAATCATTCATTGGCTCGTGGATATGAACGAGCCAATGAATGATTTTTCTTCTTTGTTTTGCCTGCTTTGTGTGATATTTTCCTGACTTGTCAAGGCTTTCTCGAATATTTAAAGGACGTTGAATAGACCGGGATCAAGATAGATTTCACGCTATTAGCGCGATGAGATTGATCAATCAGAAGCCTGCATTTTTGAAAACTTTTTTTATGTTTGCAGCAAACACTCTGGATCCCGGACATTAACTTTGGTTGGTTAAGACGATTTTGAATAAAATCAAATCAGAAAGCCAATGTTTTTAAACTTTTTTGGTTAGTTTAATCGAAATCTTCCACGTCTATTAATGAAAACGGAGTTACTGTACTTTGGACAAAAACTTGAATATGAGTACACGACTTGTGCATATGTGTCACCACTCTTACATATAAATGTACTCTGTTATGAGCATGATTCTAAGCGCAGCTGGTTAAATTTGAGTATCTGGGTATTAGATAAAGCAATAGTGGCCCACCGTGGCTGAGTGGATAAGACACCACGCCGCTAATCGCTTGAGAACGTAGGTGGGGGCGGGTTCAAATCCCGCCGTGATCCTCACGTGATCTGATATATATGTGTTCAATAAAACAAACAAACAAACAAGCAATAGTGAAAGGTACAGTTGCCATGGAAACAACGACTTCTTTAATTCGTATAGAAAATTAATGGATAGTTGTAAATAATTTAAGTTTAAAATGTAGGCAAATGCTCTGAAAATATCAATGGCTCCCATTTAGTATTTTACAAAAGTAATTTAATATAGTCACATGATGTATAAGTTGATGCAACTCTTACCTAATGAAAATTCTGCAACAAGACTTACGTAGGCAGATCTTTTCAATGATTAATTCAGAATTCTAAGAACAAAACGAAGTTCTTAAGCGCCCTTCCTCACCCCTCCACCCACTCAAAAAAAGAAATACGATAGAAAGGTATAAGTATTTGGATAATTTCAGTATTTCTGTGATCTTTGGTCAGAGTTTAGAAAAGGTGTCTGGGTATTAAAAAAAACATATAACAAATTTGACGAACGATAAGACTATAGATTTCAGGCAATTTTTAACTGCAAAAAAATTTTATTCTAATGATTATGCGGCTTTAATAATAGACTATTAAATATAATCAATTTACGGGAATTTTTATACGAAATTATATTCTCACATTTATGCAAATAGGTATGGATAAACAGACTTGAGTAAAATTACATATTTATTCTTTCTTCTCTATAACACGATCTAAATGAAGATGAAGTTATATGTACAGTTTATATCTTTAAATTTTTAGATTTTTTTTATCAAAAATGTTTCATCATCATGTCTAGAATTGCTAGATTTACTTCTTTAGACAGATCTTCGATTCTTTAGATGCCTGCGGGGCTTCATTTTCGGATTTTCCGTAGGTATTTGTAAAGATAAATTTATTTTGCAAAACCGTCAGCAAAAAAAGTTAGAACAAACAATTAACTGACAGACTAACTGTAAATATATATTTTATTTTGACTCTATTTGATTTTTACTAAATTTTCATCCTTCATAGAAAATTTTAAGGCGATATAAATTGAGAAAGACTGATACTTTGAAAGAAGAAATTGACTTTCCTTACTTTTAAATTATTAATTACTCTAAAAAATTAATGATAGGTAAACAAAGTGTATACTATTGTGTTTGTTCCCTACTTATAAAGGCTATACAAGGACTAATTTTAGCGAGTAGAATTATTTCAATTATATATAATCTGTTTAAAAAAAAGAACTGATATCTACTAAAAAACAACTTTTCAAAAGTAAAAAAAAAAGCCAAGCAAAAAAAAAAAAGAAAAGAAAAAAGGGGAAAGTTGTGGCTAAAAAATAGTGTGATATCAAATTTCCAAGCTAATATTATGGTACTTATTTAACATTTTTTATTAAAAATTTACCATATGTAAGTCGAGTACCTAAGTATGCGTTGATAGAAAGCCTTTTCTCCTTTACTAAATACATCATAACGTGTTTCTGAAAATTAATTTTTTTTAATTATGCATGATGGGCTTGGCGGCCATCTTTCCATATTTTACACAAATTTCTAAGCAGACAAGCTCGTAATATGTTTGCATTATTAAGAATTTTGAACTTCTAGTTTTGGCTACAGACAGATAAATTAAGAAAGTCTTTTATTTTGAAGAAAAAAAAAATTGATTTTTACTGCTTTAACTAATTAATTAACCCCCTCCGAAAAAAGAGAATCATAAGATAAAACCTGAAGTTACTTCAACTTTATTTTAAGACACAAATTTCTAGGCACTCATTTCCATAAATTAAAAGCATAAAATGTTTGCTTTAGCAACAATTTCGAATTTCCGATCTTAACAATGTACTTGTGTGCTTAGAAAATTGTGTAAATCTTATTGCATTTTTATTTATTCGTTGTATTTAGCGAATATGCATATATATATATATATATTAAATATTAAACCAATATTACCAAATTATCAGTCAGAAATGATTTAATAAACAGTTTGATATACCGTTTTCAAATTTAATAATTTTCTAATAACTGCTATCGATTTATTTGCTAAATTTGAATGAGCTATAAATTTCATATACACTGATTCAATTAAATAAAATTAGACACAATATTTTTAATTTCACATTGTTTGGAACTTCAAAAACCATTGAATATAAAAAAAAAATAATTAGAGAATTTATGAATATAGATTTTTTTACAAAGCTAAATTCTTTATTATTAAATGAGCTTAAAAAAGATTAAAGACACTTCTAAGAATAAGAATCCACTACCATAGTCTGAAATGTTAAACACGTATTTATTTTCCCACGAAAAAAAAAATGTCGATAAAAAACAACCTTCCATTTAGACATGAATGTGTCACTGGAATAATAATCACCAATATTGGAATATTAACCCGAAACCAATGATAATGATAGGGGGTGAGGTCTCCAATTTAATGTGCCAGTGGAATATCAAGAATGAAGCAGATGGCTGTGACATCGACATGCTCTGCAAATGTCACCCCGACGCACAGGAACATAATTACAAGCAAAATATGTTCCTCGAACTCTCGGCTCGCTCTGACAGATAGCTTCGCAAGACTAAAAATTAACGATGTTCAGGTCCCAAAAATAACGAATAAAAACCGGTTCTTCTTCTTATTTTATGTATATGGCCCCGTGTTTCCTTCTTAGAAGAGAGTAATTGCATGATTTGTCCAGTACTTCGTAGATCGGATATATAATTAGAGACATTGAAGGAAGAGACATATTTCAGGTGCCAGAAAGGAATTTTTCTTATTGTTCATTTATTTTCACCTTTTGTGCTGCCGTAAATTTTGGAATTTAAATATTCATTTATAACGAAGTGGAACAATACAAAATATTAAATGATCTCTTACATACCTTCCAACCAATTTATATGTATTACTGTTTTTATGTTAAACACATACTGTTATAGGGCGTACGGTCTTTACTGTTTTAGCACCATTATTTCCGAGTACCATTATTTCCGAGTAGCAAGTGACTTTAGTCTTATTTTTTCTTCAAGCTGGCACGCTTAAATATGGTGCATGAGCGGACGTGTGACCTATTATGGGGGAAACACGATTTTTTATAACATTAGTATGAAACATGTTAGAAGAGCAATCATATATATTGGTAGTAAAAATGGAATTTTAATTTTGGTAACAGTTGTGGGAACAAAATTTCGAAAAAAAAAATCATTTTCGCCGTAAAATTTAGAACAGCGCACTCGGTGGAAGGTTAATTACAGAATTTGTACGATTTCTGAAAAATTACTGAGATTAAATAAGGCACAGATTTCTATTTAAATATAGTGTTGCTCCAAATATGAAAACCGTGCGCCTCCTGCTTCATAATGCTACTTTGGAAATTATTTTCCCCGCCAGTTTTAGTTAAACAATGATGTCTTTAATATCTTGCTTGCTATTTTTCTATATGTAGATTTCGTCAATTGGATTTTAAGAACATGAAAAAAATCACACTACAGTTATATATATATGCAAAAGCTTATGGAGAATTAATGCATTTGGTGACAAAATAAATTTGAAGTTAGACGGAAGAAAAATGCATGTTTTAGTAGTGTTATAAAACATTAAATTAACCTTCTTAGTAAATATTCGTTTAAAGAAATATATTTTATTCTTATTACGAAGATATTTTAATACGCATATTTACTACCTAATTTATAGTTATGCTTTTCCCCTATTTTGGCTAAACAAGATTACAAAATCATTCAATTGCCAAAACCAATTTAGTAAAGTTTTTATAGGAGAATAATTTTACAAACAGAAAGATAATTATATAATAAACTAAAAGCTATTTTATACAAAATTCTAGGCTTTTTATTGTGCGTTGTCTGAATAAAATTTCAGTACAAAAGATATAAAATCGTATGTTTCATTACACAGATCTCCAGGATAGTTATAATATTTTAATTCTTATATTTTTTGCAAAACCCACCTAATCTTTTATCTCGTTTGTTATAAAACGCTGTTTAATCAAAAGTATGAATAATTTCTGAATTCTAATGTTGATAAAAAAAAACTTCAATATATTTTTTTTCTTTGTTTTCAGAAAATTGTAAGGTTATTATAATAAAACGCATAAAAAAGCTAGTTAGATGTTAAAAAAGCGTGTTTTATAGCGAAATATCTCAATAATTCATAAATATGTGTGAATAGCATAAAATAAGACCTGAAGAATAAATTCTATTGTTCATTTATTTATTTCACATGTGTTGCGTCATTCTGAAATTTTAATTAAACTTGTAAACAAATCTTGCCAAAACTACATTTTTTCCTCTCCAACACAAAGCAAAATTCTCGAAATTCAAACTAATTCCTATTTTACGTCTAATTGAATGCTGCTATCCGAATAAACTATCCGCTTACAGAAGAAAGTTTAAAAGAAAATGCGTAATCATACAAATTTACATATACTGCTGAATCATCTCCTTAAAAGTTACTATTACAGGATTCATACGCTTCAAAGACTTTCAAGGACCTATTAGCAAAAAATTTTTTTAATTATTATTTGGCTTATTTAATGTTGATGTTGTTGGTGTTCTTTTATGACGGCCAATTACCTACACTTGGAATATGGGACCGAAGGGGAGGAGGGGCTCGTTTGGGTTCTTTCGAAGGGAACCTAACCCGTATTTACGGAAGAAAAACCAAGGTTAAAAAAAAAAAAAAACACAGAAAACTCCGAAGGATCAGGCTGACGGCTGCGTTCGAACCCAGCACCTCCCGTCTACGAGCTTCGAGAGCAGAATCTCTCGGCCACTGGGCGGCTGGCTTATTTAGTGAAAAAAAATTGTATATTCAGATATTGCAACAAGTACTTTGCAAAATTTCTGGTATTAAAACAAGTAAATGAAATTGGAGAAATGATTTTCTAACAGCAAAATAGATTATATTTTGCGGAATTATACGTATCAATCCAAAGGTACAATAGAAAAAAAATCTTAATATTAGATTAGACGTTTGAATTGGTCGAATCATTTCTAAGTAGTTCTTAAGTATTAACGTCTACAGGGTTCGTAAGCATCAAGGGATTTAAGGGATTTTAGGTGTTTTAGTACCAGGAATTTAGTAATGTACTGGTCGCTATATCTTAAGATAGAATTTTATTTTATTAAATAAGGCAAATATTATTTTACGAAAATTCTGGTTAAAGGTACTTGAAAGTCCTTGAAGCGTACAAACTATGTATATGTAATACCTGTATATATATTTAAAAAACTCAATAGCTAGATATTGTTAGAAAAGCATGAATAATTAAAGTAAGAAAATTTTAAAAAGAACATTGACCGAAAACGGACTGATAGAAAGTATGGTGATCCATCAAATGTTGAAGTCACATATTATTCCCATCTTCAAGGACAAACTAAATGTCAATTACATGTTCTGGTATTGTGAGTTGACACGTTTGAGCTAATGCAAGTAAAAATGTTAATGACATACATTAGGATACATGAACCATGTGCATATTCTGGTCTATTTATTCTCATTCTTTAAGACTGCATTCAATATACCATCAAATCTTGAATCATAACCCTAGCTTTTGTCTTTAGAAGCGCTCAGTATTGTTAAACGCCGCAAGGTAAATGTGAGATAGGAGTATCTTACCGTTTTGTTACTGTCTGCTTCATGACAAAATGACATTCTTATGAAAATTTTAGTTATTATTGTGGCAAATAATTTGTACGAATGGACCAGAAATCGCAGCTTGATATATTTATTAGAAAACTTATAAGAAATAATTTTGAAAGAACACGTAGATGTTACATATAATTTAAATAATGAGAATAGTGTTATATTTTTGCTCAATGTCAGCATTTTGGGAATCTACTTTTTACATCAAAGTTGTGTTAAAGTTAAAATAAGAAAAGAAAATCATCGCTGCAGCAAAAACGCATTAATTTCATAAGTCAGAACAATACACTCTCAATATGATAGTTCAAGATATTTTGAAATAAGCATATTAGTAGGAAATATATATCAGAAGATAATACTTTAATGAAAACCTATATTAGGAAGTAAAACGCGAGTAACGCTGACGTCATATTGACAGACATGTGATCGAACTAAGCGTTTAAATCACCGAAATTATCACAATCGAAATTGCTTTTTAAGTAGTGAAATCTTTGGAAAATTCTTCGGTTATTAACTTCTAGCATGCGGTTAATAGGAAAGTATCGCTTTTAACAAATTTCAAAATTTTATTTGTATTCATAATTGATATTTTTAGTATAAACATGCTTTTTTGTGTTGTTAGTTAGCAACCTAAAAAAATATAAAAGTATAAAAAATCTACTAGCTAAAGAAATTGTTTTGACCAATATTATGTGACTCAGGAATCTCCGGTTGGATCCCCTAGTATTTTTCAAAAGATAGCAAAGTTCAAATCCTAGCTTATGTATTGAAATCACCAGAGAAAAATGAATATTTCATCTATTATAAATTAACTTCATGCATTTAAGCACGACTTACATAAATTAAAAATTACATATTTTTTTTAAACAAAGTAAATTTAATTAGACCATAGTTTTCTTAACTACAACTTATGTGCATTAAAAATGTTTGGTTTACCAACAAACTAATTACATAAAATTAACGACAAATATTTCAAGTAACACGTGACCTGCCACTTAAACACGCTTTTAAATTTTAAAGCAGTTTTCCCTTTTTATTTACTGTTCCAAATATTGATAAAAGTTCTGACAGAATTGCTGAGATCAACGTTAAAACCTAAAATCAACATGTTTTCAACTGCATTCACATGTTCTTTACTTAAGCGAATAAATTATTTATTTTCTCAAACTTTCACGTTCCTAACACTTGACATTAGCTACAGTTTCTGTTTCTATAACACTCACTTGTTTAAACTTTTCAAAATTAATTATTTAAGGAGAAAAGACAAGCAAGAAATTTCTCAGGTTTTTGCTAACTTTATAAAACTTTTACTATCTTTTATAGAAATTCAGCAATCACGCGAGGTGTAAGCGATAATTATCTGACGAAAATTTATTCAAGTATGCAAAAGACGGGAAATTTTAGTTCAAAATCTTTTGATAACAAGGCAAAAAAGAAGCATTTTTAAAGTCTTAAAAAATAATATGCCTTTTAAAAATTTTAGAGCGAGGTTGTAAAGATGTAAAAATGATGACTATAGTAGCCGTCAGCTAAATTATCAAAAAAGTCATGGAAGCTTGTTAAGCTAAATTTTTGAAAAATTATGCATAAAGAACGCTGTGTTAAACTTTTTTTTAAAACTCCAATTATGAATAAAGAAATATGTCAATTTATGGAATACAAAACTTATTATGCTACTTTGAAGAGATTACTCTGCAAAATATTCGAGTGACATAAATAATGTAAAAATGACAGTCATCAGCTAGTCTTAATGTAACACTTAAATGTACTCGGCATTTCATTCATTTGTATTTTTTTTTTCTGTTTTAATAATGATGTTTATATAAAATAAACGCGGAAAAGTAGAGATTCATTATAATAAATTCCTTACAATTTCCTCGTAGAATCGTTAATAAAAAATTCTGATTGACTTAAAACAGAAGAAGGTTTTGTTTTAGATTCTTAAAAATATTCATGCACATATGCGAATCTGCAGGCTGCTTGACATAGCTTTGTTGATACATTATTAAAATAAATGTCAGTATTAAATAAATTGCTTTATCAAATAAAAGTACAATCGTGTCGCATAATCTTGAACATTATTTACATATTTTTTATTATGTTTATGCACCTGTTTTGCTTGAGTACGTCTATATTTAAAGGTACCTTTGTTCTTTACAACACGTACGATCTGTGATGATCCCATACAAGATATTTCTCTATTTGTACTAATAATCGAATCGATTTTAGAATTTTTAACGGAAATTATGTAGTTATTAAACTTAGATTGACTTTCAGTGTAGTACTTATTTTTTAGACATTTATCTGAAAATGAATCGTTGTTAACATGTACATAGGGGAGAGTAGCCTAATTTGGACCACTTCACTTATTTTCACGTGTAACTCACATAATTTTTGCAATATCTGCAAAAAATAATTACACAGAGTCAACCTATTCATCTATTAACTAAATAAATATTTAGATCAATTTCTTTTTGAAAATCTGAAATTTTATTTTAATTTGAAAAATTTGTCAAAAGTGATCCAAATTCAGCAACTGGTCGCCTAAGTTGGACCCCCAGTCTCCTAAATTGGACCAAATAATATCATGCTGTTTTAATGACTAGGGACTATAACTAATTTTATTAAAAGCAAAGTTTGCGATTAATGAAACAATGAAACAAAATAACAGCAATGAAATATAATGAAATCAAATACCTGAAAATAAGAGTAATTGTTTTTAATCAAAATGTATAAGTTATCAGTAATTAAGAATAGAAATTTTGGAATTATTTCAGTTAGTTGAATATCATGTAAGGTGTGATGCAAAGCTTATACATGAATTTTGTTTAATGTTTTTGTTTTCCAGCGCACACAACATGGAACCGTATATGGCAATCTGAACACTGAGTCATTTTTGCTATTTTATTTTTCTTACAAATTAGGCAAAACCAATCATCACTGTCTAGATTTTTCTGCTTAGATTTTGAATTATCAGACTTTTTTTTTTTTTTGCAACAGAAGTTTTCTTTATATTATGTTTGTAGTTCTTCTCTTCCATCATTTTCTTGCTAATTGCATAACGCCTATTTTTCAAAACTCGGTGTTCCAATTGCTTTTGTGCTGTGAAAGCTTCCTTTTTGTCTTTTTTTTTTTTCATTTCAAGGTTTAGTTTATATGGCGATGATGTTAACACAACTGTTTTTTGACTCACTCTGTACTTTGATTTAACTGAATTTAGCAAGGGAAATAACATTTATAATGATTTTTTTGCTTTTTGGGAGGATTTGTAGCTGCAGCCTTGTTGCAGGTCAATTTCCTCACAACTTACTGTCTGCTTTTTGTTTCCTATATCTTTAACAGCTTTTGCTGTCACGGGTGTTTTTCTTCCAGACAGTTTGTTTATGTCTTTTTCAACATTTTCAACAAAGTTTGAGATTCTATGCGTTTTAACGACAAAAAAGTATAATTCCACCCTCCAGACCGGTAAAAAGTTTTCCATTACAAATATCCTGCAAGGGGAAAATGTTTGAATTCAACTCTGTAAATCAAATATACCGTAGGAATAAAGAATTCAAAGAAAATAAATACAATTACATACAAGATAAAGACATTGCAAACAAAATTTATTGCATAGACATGTAAAAATATTTTTATGTTTATATAGGCCCAAACTGTATAAAAAAATTAATCCAGATATGCAAAAAAAAATTGCATGGAGATAGTATTCCATTATAAAATATGAAAAAATAATGTACAAAGCGTACCGTCCTCGAAATTCATTACTTACTTTTCAAATTTATGATCGCATATCTGGTTCAATTTAAGCAACTGAAATTGGCCCAATTACGGCAACTGCGCCATTTTTAAAAACAGTTAATTTCATGACTGAGAACAAAAACGAAATCAAAAAAATCCGCATGAAAATTATGCGCAATAAACGGACGAATTCATATATGTATATGAAAACATAACAACTTACCTTAGTTTTAAAATATTCACTTACGTTTAGTAAGAAAAAATTAGATTAAAACAGCTAACTTTAGGTTTCTTTGAATTGACTGAAAACAGCACGTGGTAGGCGGTTGCTTCTTCTAATCATGAGTGTTGTCATTCTGATGAGTAGGATTTTAGCGGTAGATGGAGTCTATTCCTGTAATTAACGTCAGAATGGCAACGGTGCAATTAAAACGGCGGTCCAAATATAGCTACTCTCCCCTATAAATTTGTGTTTTAATAGAGTTCTATGTAGCATTCTAAGAGATAGTACTTTGGATATGCGATTTAATTTCTGTTAATATTTCAACAGTCAGTTACAGGCTTGTGTCCATGATCGAAACTTTTCCTCAACATTTTTTTAATGAGTTTGAAAATACACGTAAATAAACAAAAGAAAACTTAAAGATAGAAATATGGAACCTTATCTTAAAGTTTTTAAAATTAAAAATGAGCATAATCGCAACTTCGAAATATTTTGCTGCTGACTATGACAAATAGCAAAAGCTTATATTCTATTAAACTTGTAAGCGTGCTCTCAGTGGTGTAGTCGTAAAAGAAACAGAGGGTATGCGCTCTAAGCAGAGGGTATACACTTAAGGCAGAGCGTATACACTAGAGTGTATTTACTATAGCTTTCTTGTGAAACAGAGGGTATACGGTGTTCTTTAAAAAAATCCAGAGGGTATACGGCGTATACCCCCGTATACCCTCCACTACATCCCTGCGTGCTCTACTCCCTCATATATTATAGTTAAAGCTATCATACACCCGTAAAATTCCGATCGAATTATAATTTGTACAATTTCGTTTCGAGATGTAAAATTCAAAATCATTTTTAAAGATGATTTTTATATTAAAGACATAACACTTACACAGTTTCAGTACATTAGGAAATATATGTGGAGACATCTGGACAGGTAGGCTTGAGCACTACTTCTACGCCATGTTGAAGATGCATCGTTAGATCTTGCTTTTCACTTTACATATTTTACATAAAATGCCTATAAGTTAGAAATATATAGAGAAAAAGTTGTATTTCCATCTCTTTCTTCTTAGTTTTATTTTGCTGCCTATTAATAGTGTGTTACTCTTTTGAAGTTGTTACTACAAGTAAACTTATCGAAATTCACAAGTAATCTCATTACCTTAAATTCTCAAATTTAAAATTTTGATCGTTTTGGTATTAACTTTATAAAATCTAAAATAAGGTTTTTTTTTATATTGACACACATTAGCACATTCAAAAATACAATTATTCCGAGTTAACTCGTACTGAGAAATCATGAACATAATTTGTTTTATATCATATTTCTTTACATTATTACTTCTTATGTATATTTGTACTCTGAAGTAAAGTTTCTCTCTAAAGTATACTGTAAAGTAAACAAAAAAAAGGCTGTTTTCTAACGAAGTAGGCTTTGTTGTTATGATAACGATTTGTGAAGCGCAGATAATATCAGTATAAATAGAAATGGAAATAGCGAACTCAAAATAAATATTCAATATTCAATTTCTGTTGAACATAATGTAAAAGATAAAGTTTTCAAATCGGTATTGGTAAAAATTATACGTAACTCCCGAAACTGCTAGTCCGTGCGCTTAAGTTAAGAAAAATTTATTTTATTTTTTTCAGTGAGGTATGATCGTGCTCGGGGTTACCTCCTTTGCAACAGTCTTGAAAGGGGCTGCGTTTTCGCCTGTTCCGAGGAAGTTTAATATAGCTTGAAACCACCGCTGTCGCCCCATGAATTTTACGCCAAACCCTTCGCAATACGCTGATCGGTATATTAAACTTGTGGAATTCAGCTTTTAAATATTTACAGTGGGAATTTTCGTGCTCAGGCTACGTCCTTCCAATTAATTTTAACACTAGAACCGCCGTAGAGGTCGTTTTGACCGGTACCAAATAAAAATACTTCGATTCGAACCGGAAATTTCTATCTAAAATAAGTTAAATATGTACCACGGAGAAATAAATTAAATAAAAAAGTTAGATAGTTTTTAATAAAAAATCTGTTGTAAAATATTTTTGTAACACTTGAGTAAAATTTCCAGCGGTTCTAGTGTTAAAGAGGCTGTTGGAGGGGCCGCTATTTCGCCTGATCTGTGGGATGAGGCGGTTAGTATATATTGCGTTTTATTTTTTGTAGCAAAATATATTAGCTAGAAATTGTAAGGAATGGAGAATTTCGTCTTATTGAATATTGAAAAATAATAATTTTAATATAACAAAATAAGCGATTTCGGATAGAGCTCATTGTTAGCGGTGATGGTGAAAATTTTTTCACGTTTGAATTTGGCAAAACAAAAATCCTTTTCACTGGGTAATTTTAGCAAAACTTTTATAGCTACAAATCTTTTGGCTTTTCTTCTGATTTCAAAATCTTATAAATATATACCACTGGTAGGCAATGAAAAAGAAAAAATAAAGATTTTACCTTTTGCGAAACAGATATGTGAACTAAATAGATATGACATTCCTAAAATCTAAGTATGACATCCAAATTATTCCAATACGTAACATTTCTCCTAGAAAAATTTTTCTAATAATAAGAAATAATGAAGGATTGTTACACAAATTTAGAATTCTAGATGAAAATAAAAACAGAAAAAAGTATTTTCATGGTCTTAGATGACAAATCAATAAAATATATCATGAAAATATAATTTGTTGATATTTGTCTCCTGTATTGTGCTTTTGATGTGCCCCATCTTTCGTGTACAGTATTATCAACTAACATATTTTAATTCCTTTTTCCACGGTATCTTTGAAAATGCTTATAAACATTTACTTATAGATTATTTACATATTACATATACTACTTTTTCTTACGGCATTTCCACTTATGCTTTAGTAAAACATGAATTACTTTAATTTTAAAAACAAGACACCACACCTAAAAATTGGTTCTGTATATAGTAATTTCATTGCGATACTTTGATTTAGTGAGCATAAATCTGTAAGGATCAACCATTTTTTTTTTTTTTTTTTTTTTTTTTTTTTTTTTTACAGGAAAGATTTCAATATCGTTCGAAAAAGTCATATATAAAATGAATGAAAAAATTTACTCGTAACCCTAAACTGATAACAATCCTTGATACAGGGGATTTATTCTTTAAGTTAAAAGAGCGAAAAATTTATTATCCAGAAAAATATTTCAGTAAGAAGAATAGAACAGTTATATGTGTAACTAAGCCATTGTTTCTGCTTCTCCTGCAAGAAATTTTTGAAATATGAGTTTCATTCTATTACAGAAGTAAACAAATTTGACTTACTTCACAGAGTGAAGAATACTTGAAAATGATCAGTATGAAATGAAAAATCTGAATCCATGAAATCTAATATGTTGTTTGACATGTTGCAGTAATTCTTCTTTTTAGGCGTTTGCAATACTTTGATTTTAAGCTTTTTCTTGAAACATGAAATTTCCAATGGGAGTCAGACTTTATGCTGAATTGGAAAGAATGTGTTTAGATTAAAATTAAGCTTTCTGTATGCTTTTTCTGTATATATATATATATCGTTTGTAAGGTTGAAACAAATCCGTTTATAAATAATTTTTTTCTCAAGAGGTAATAATTTTAAATTTATTTTCCCTGTTGGTAGTTATAATGCATTTATTTTTGATAAAAATATGTTTCAGTCTTACTTTAAAAATAACTTTGCCACTAAGATGAATATTTACTATTAAAATAAACTTTGGTTTAATGAATAACAAAAACATTTTTTTTTTCTGTATATAGCATGTAAATTTTTTCTTTCATAAAGAATGTTTAAATTCTTAATGACGGGTAAAATTTTGTATCTAAAACTAACCATCTGAATGTTTTCTATAAAATAACAGAAAAGTTTCATTATTTACTTTAAAAGACTCAAGTCATTTGAAATATAACATATTTTTCAGTTGAGAGAAAAAAATAATTTTTTATGTGTGACTAAACTGTTTTTTTTTTTTAATTTTGTAAAACAAATATAAAACAAGTAATTAAAAAAAAATGTGAAGTGAATTTGAAATGACTTTTTCTTTATCCATGACTTGATAGCGCTTGTGTGAAATCCCTCATGTTATTAACATTGCCTATATTTTTAACTATTCCGCACCAGTTAGTGTATTTTGGTGAGAGTAATTTGTTACAGTTGAAACAACTGATTATTGTTATCCACTTTTATATTCTATGTTGGTGCCAGTACGGTGCTCATATAAATATGAAAGCGGTAAAATACGCCCATGCTGTATACTGAGATGAAAAGTTTTGATCCAAACTATAGCAACATGTTTTCAATATCTTACCAATACTAGGTTGTAACAGTTGAGAGACAAAGCTAAAATCATCAGCTTTGCGATAATGGCATGCTCACTAAGTTTTTGTGCAAAATTCTGTCGACGAACCACATTTCATATCTCGTGTGTGGCTACTTTCTTATTGATAGCGGTACTCTAATTACTTGCAGAGCAAACGTTTATTCTCGGTAGACAATCATGTCTTAAAATATTTGACATGCACCTGTAATAAAAGACATATACGATAAAATGCCTTTTTGTAACTGAAGTCTTCCCTCTTGTGCTATAACTGTAGAGTAAAACGTTACACTTAAATACGTTTAGAAGTTGTTGCAAAAATTACAAACAGATACATGGGTCAGTATCACAAAATACGAAAATTGCAGTCCGCACAATAAAATTTCTATTTAATGTTATATAGTGCAATTTTCTTTTTTACATTCTAATAAAAATAAGTATTTTCAAGAGAAGCTATTAAAAGACTTAAAATTTCAAATTGTCATTTTCCTGGCATGTCACACTGTGATGTGTGCAAAGTAAAAGGCTTTCTGTTATACTGTACAAATATATTTTTCTATTTTTTTTTAAATTTCTAATTAATAATTACACTTTATATAACATATATATGTGGAAGGTAACAAGTGCTGTATTTTACAAATAATTTTCCATAATTAAAATATGATTGTCACTGAAAATGAATGTCATTTTCCTGGCCTGCTCAGTTTAGTTCTTTATGAGGTATAAAGATGGCGCTGCAGAGTAACTTTTCTTGTTCTTGACATAGTTCAAGTCAGAAGTAGTAAAATCATTGCTACCAGCAAGATGTTTTAGACATTTCTTTGAAAATTGTGTTTTTAAAGGCTTTGTAAAAATTGAGTAGACTTTTATTATGTCATTTTCTTGGCTTCTATAAACTACAAATGAAACTGAACATTACACTGAATTTAAGGTACTATAGAGGAAACATGTTCCTTTAAACAAAATTAAAATGTCAGATAAAAAAAAAAAAAATGTTTTCGAATGAAATTATCATTATTCTGGCATACATATGCCAAGAAAATGGCACATAATGATAATTACATAAAAATGAACACTTAATTTCTTCAAATTTTAATAGTTTACCTATAAATTCCTTTATTGAGCTGTTCAACCAAAATTAAAAAAAAAAAAAAAATCAGAAGCTTTGAAACGACTTAAATTTTCAAAATTGTTGTTTTCAAAATCTCACCCACATACACTGCAAAAAAATACAAATGTTTCTTAATCCACGAAAATATGATATAACCACGAACACAAATATACAAAAAAAAAAAAAAAAAAAAAAAATGCAATTTAGCAAATTACAACGACCGTTTGGAAAATGATTTTTTCAAAGACTAAAATTTAAGACATAAAAAATAGCACGGAGTTGATCATACATTACGTGCGCCATGAATTAAACATTAATAGTGTTATTACACGTAAAAAATGCAAGCGACGGAAATCGCCTGCGACTCGTACGTATTATCCACCTGAAACTTATGTATTATCCAAGCATTTCATTGGCTGTTCGGGAAAAGGCCTTTCCATCGTCAGATTTCCAAGAAATCTGACAACCCATTTTAAATGAAATTTCATTCTTAAACTTCTAAACATCCCGCAATATTACTTTTTACACCGTCGTATAGAGAAAAAAAATGTACTTTTAAATGTAATTTGTTTGAAAGCTGTATCTTAATTTGTTTCTGAGTTATTAATTTTTTTTTGTAGTTTTTATTACTTTTTTGTCATAGTGGCAACAGATCTCTGTTGAAAGTAAAGGGAAATGCATATTACTGTATAGACCAATCAGAAAACGAATAAAATGCGGATTAAACCAATAAAAACCTCCAGATATGCTTTTGATTTCCCATCCTGACGAGAACAATAACCATTTTTCCAAATGGTTAATAACCTCTTCCGAGTACTGTTGACAGGTGTCCCGCTTAAATCGGGGTTCCAAATGCTCTGGACACCAGTATTTTAAAGTAATTTTCTTCGCCTTACCTGATTGCAGAATTATCTGTGATTAAAGATAACGAAAAAAAAAAAACGGTAAAAAATTAGTGGTGTCTAAAGCATTTGGGGCCTCGATTTAAACGGGACACCTGGTAACTCTACTTCCGAGGTACCCAAGATTTCGAAACTGATAAACTAACACATATTCGAGATTTAAAGTAGAATTTTAAATAAAAGTTTCTTTTGCTACTAATTTTCTGAAACGGTTCCAAGTAGTTTTATATAGTATATGAATCGCATATCTGAAATCAGATTATCCGTTTTAGGATGTCATATCTCAATTAAACATTTTGAGCTGCGTAACGGAATAGAAACAAGAGTAACACAATAATATTAATTTCACTGTTCATATTAAAGCTGTTCATTTATCCTGTTAAATTTTTTTTTTTTTGTTAAAGATAACGAAAAAAAAAAAAAAAAAACGGTAAAAAATTAGTGGTGTCTAAAGCATTTGGGGCCTCGATTTAAACGGGACACCTGGTAACTCTACTTCCGAGGTACCCAAGATTTCGAAACTGATAAACTAACACATATTCGAGATTTAAAGTAGAATTTTAAATAAAAGTTTCTTTTGCTACTAATTTTCTGAAACGGTTCCAAGTAGTTTTATAGTATATGAATCGCATATCTGAAATCAGATTATCCGTTTTAGGATGTCATATATTCTCAATTAAACATTTTGAGCTGCGTAACGGAATACAAACAAGAGTAACACAATAATATTAATTTCACTGTTAATATTAAAGCTGTTCATTTATCCTGTTTGTTTGTAATGCATGTTTTTTGAACATGAAAATGTTTACTTATGAATGGATAGCATCCGAAAAACCAATATTCAAGGTTGAGAAAACTATAAAAATTATTCGGAAACGTTTCCGAAAATAAGTGGCAACATAAGAAACTTTATTTTTATATGCTTCTTTAAATCTTGAAAATGTATTCAGTTCTTAGGTTTCTAAAAATAAATAACGCGTTTCGAAATAGTCGGTAATTCGGAAGAGATAATTGTAAGTTTTAGTTTGTGGTTATATTAAATTTTCATAGATTAAGAAGTGCTTGTCTTTTTAACAAATTCCAACACAGTTTAAAAGTGTTTATCAATTTGGTTTGCCTGTCCGTTTGTCCGTCCACGCTACGAACACGCGTAAATATAGTCCGACTGCCATGAAATTGATATATATTATTGGGGTTTACTATGGCATATTTGATTATTGAAAATTAAGTGTGTAGAATTTACGGTTCATGAGAAATAAAATGAGGCGTTGTATCCATATATCCATTAATTAGTGCCAATATAGCATACACAGTATTCCACGTACTACTGAATTTGGATACAGCCCCTCATATTTTTGCTTCATTTTGGGAACAACGGATTTCGAGCTTATTCTACCAACGAATATTTTCAGAATTTTCACGCTATGTTTTTGAGACATTCACAAAAGTTGCTCTATACGTTTAGCTAATGCATTATGCCCATTATATTTTGATTGCATTCGCGCATGCGCAGTGAAAAATTGTTTAGTAAACCTGCTTATTTTTCATCCAATTTTTTTTTTATTTTTTAATTCTGATTGCAGGGTATTGTGTACAATATTGTTTGTCATACTTTCTGAAAAGAACTTTTATTTATATTAAGGACTCTACAAATTATAAGCGGAAACTTGGCAAAATTTGGGACTCTTTTTAAAAAAAACTTTAATTTCTCTACGAATATACATGCTATTCTCATAAAAATGAACAGAGTATATTGCAATGAGCCACTTATTAATAATCTCGAGTTTGAACGCTTTTGCTACACTAGTTTTTACAAGGTTATTTAATCATAATCTATTGTGTTGAATGCTTTTTCTACGTTAGTTTTTACAGGGTTATCCAAAATATATTCGTTCTTTTTTAATTTGTTGACAGTCCCCTATGGGATTTCGGAAAGAAATCTTCACGGAAATATGTGACCTGTACCATTTTGTTTACACACCCGGAGTTTCAAGACAATTCCTCGCGTATATTTCTAGATATTTAAGAAAACGTCTAAAATCGCAAGTGACCGGTCACCTTTGGCCATATAGTGTATATATATATATATATATATATATATATATATATTATAATCTTGTCCTACTCTAATAGTTCAAAATATTTATTATCCTCGGTTGAATGTCGAAAGAGATTTAAAATGTAAGATGTACGAAAATTGCAAATAAAATCCCCTACCTCCCAAACTCTACCCCCCCCCCCCCCAAAAAAAAATGAAAATTCATATAATTAAAAAAATAGATTAAAAAATATACATATATATTGCCACATAGGCAATTTTACATATGTATCAGGTGATAATCACAACAGCTATTTAACTATGAATAAAAAAGTAAATGTTCTACTTTAATAACATTGAGAAAGAAAATTACTTCGGTTTTTTGTTAAATATATTTTGTGTTTTTAATCTTGTTCTACACTAAAAGTTCAAAACTTTCATTATAATCAGTGCAAGATTTAAGATATTAGCTTTACAAAAATTTCATACAAATCTCCCCCCCCCCCCCCCTTTCCCCGAAAAAAATGAAAATATCCTTATCATTTAAAAATTAGATTTCTAAAAAAATTATATTGCACACATCACATGCGAAGTTTTTATGTAGATCAGAGGCTAATCATAAGACCTATTCAACTATCAATATAAATAAATAAATAAATATTATAACGTAAAAATATAAAGTTTTTCCCCATTAATTACAGGAAAATTCCGGTCTTTAATCAGAAAAATGGAAATTTTTCTGTAATTTATAGCGAAACATTTCTGTAAAAATACGGAAATAGTACTGACGTCAAGATTGCCAGTAGAATCTCCGATTTTTTTTTTTTTTTTTTTTTTTTTTTTACAGTGCAGCGCTTTTTCCGTGTTTTGAAGTTAAATGGTAGTACCATACTGTAGATGTATCACTATCTTTCCTATGAAGTAGAAAACCCTTTTCAATAGACATGTTTAAAGCAAAGTAAATATAAAACCACGAAAAGAAAGAAGTTAGCACATAATAATGAGCATAACTATGATACACAAAGGAACGCTTATCAGTAAGCTCTAATTCGAAAATGACTTACGGAGCGGAAGCAATTTTCTACACACGCAGCGCAATAGAAATAAACTAATGATTTCGTGTTTCCTGACTAATAGTTGCGCGGGTTACGTCTGTTTACAGGTAAAAAGATTTCCACGTTAAAAGATTTAATCGCATTTAAATATATGTAAAAAATACTTGAGATATGTATTATTTTTCAATGATACACAAATTTATAAAAATTAATTCATTTTTAAAATATATTTTTTGATTTCAGCTGAATATTGTTCTATTAAAAAAAAGATAATCCCGAAAATCCCGGAATTTGATAGAAAAAATCCCGGGATTTTAAATAGAGCGGGATCCCGGAATCCCGGGATACAGGTTTTTCTTTATATCCTTCTGCTCGTTTAGTGTGAGATAAGATTTAGCCATTGAAACTAAGAACTGCCACGGAAAACAAGAGAATGAATTTAACTTAAAATATGATATTATTACTTTAAATTATGGGAAAAAGATGAGAATTTAGAATATATAATTTGTAATAAAAGACAACGTCATACGTTTAAAAATATATACTTATAGAATTAGCTGTTTTTCTGCAAAGAGATTCAAAACTAATATCAGTGCTTTTTAGAAAATCATAAAAAACACTAATTTTAACACTAAAAAGAAAAATTGTGACACTTACTTGAATCCTGTTGCAAGAAGTAAGAAAAATTCCTCGATTTGAAATTTTAAAAACTATTACAGTGAGGAACAAATTGTGTCGTTTTAGAAGGAAATCCCTTAACACGTTAAGCGCCACATCAGTCACCGGTGACTGACACTCAACTTTCAGTTTAGACCGCGTCATTCGCCGATGACTGATGGTCTAAAATATGATATAAAACTAAATATACATGTATTGTTTTAAGTAATTACTGAAAATTTATTTAAAATTTACTTACCTTTTATTTATTACAGGATTATACTTTCTTAAAAATTACTTAAAACATTGTAAATTTTTCAGCTTCAGTGTCAGTCACCGTGGCACTCAACGTGTTAATACATCCGACTAGCCATATTTAGGGAATGAAATGCTTCATCCTCAAAACATAACCCGACAAACAAAAAAAAAAATTTCGTGGTTTTTTTTTTTTTTTTTTTTTTTTTTTTTTTTTTTTTTTTTTTTTTTAAATACCAGCTTTGCAAGACGAATAACACAATAATATCGATACAAATTAGTACAAATTAACACCAAGTTCCGGATGTAATCTTCAAGTGTTGTCTGCTTCTGTATCTATCCCGGCTTTATATCGACGACAGCTTATAAGAAACATTGGATGTCAAGCACACAAATCAGATGTACTTATTCAATACATAAATAAACTAAGTGAATACGAATTAAAATCTCAGACAAACTTCAGATTTCGCAAAAAAACGAATTAAAATATACGCTTGCATAAAAACAATCTTTCAGTTTGAATTACAACGTACACAAAGTTCAAAGGAAATATATCTAAAACGAATGCGCACCTGAGCGTGCCCCCTGGTGGTTATTGCGCAGGAAGAACGGAAGAATCAAAACGTGTTAAATTAAGTCATGTTTGAAGCAACGAGGTGTCTTAAAATAAGACGTTTGTGGATATTTTAGATGCTATTCTCAATTTTTTTGCACCATGATCATAGTAAGACACTCATGTATCTTAAATTAAGACATCTATAAGGTCTTAATTTTCAGATTAAGATACTTAAGTGTCTAAAATTATTTTTCAGTCATATATGTGTCTAAATTTAAGACACCTCTATTTGCAGTGTGAAAATTTTCAACTGTGCTATGCGTTTAACTTAACTAACTTTTAGCATACTATGCAGTATACATACATATCTATACATCATATACAGGACAGCACAAAAATAATGTACATTTTCCCGACTATTCGCGGTAATAGCAGAAATTAGGTTTTCAAATGCATTATGCGTTTTCGAAATTGTTCATTTATGCATCATCTTTCACCTTAGTAACTTGTGAAGTGTTCTTATAGTTTTCGGAATGTGTTGGAAAATCTTTCATAATCTATGTCGTACGCATGATTTTTCGTTCTTGTTTTAGAGAGTATGATTCAGTTTTTTCCTCAGGCTACGACTAAGATTTTTTAACACATAACGGCTAAAGAAAGCTTCTTTATTAGAAGCTGCTTAAAAAAAAAAAAAAAAAAGCAAACACTATTTTAATTATATCATGCATCTGAAAAATACGACTTATTTCATAGTATAAAAATGCTCGAAAATGAACAGCATGAAATGAAAAATCTTATTCTATTAAATCTAATCTATTGTCTGACATTTCTGAAGCAATTCTTCTTGTTTAAACTTTTACACTTCTTTCATTCTAAGCTCTTACTTGAAACATATAATTCCCAGTGGGTACATGCCGAAAGGGAAGGAAAATATTTAAATTGAAATTAAATTTTCTGTATATGGAAGGTATAAACAAATCCATTTACAAGCAAAATTTTCTCTCAAGAGATGAAAATTTGAAATTCACTTTCCTTTAGGGAATTTATAATGCCTTTATATTTGTTTAAAATGTATGTTTAAGGCTTCTTTGAAATACAACTTTAACTCTGAAATAAGTATTTATTAATTAGATGTAACTTTTTAAAATGAGAATCACAAACACTTATTTTCTGTTTAACTAAGGAGAGAAAAAGTCTTTAATAGAGAGTTTTTTAAACTTTACGGTTCTTTCAATTTTGATATTACAAAAAAATATATTTACCATGGGAGAAAACATGTAAATTTTAATCTTTCAGATATGAGAGTGAAAACAAATTTATCAATTGTTTGAACTGAACATTGTAATTTCCACTTTTTGCCAATAGCGAAAAAACGTGTTAAGAGTTTCTTTAGAACTTTGAGTTTAAGGATTCACTAGTCATTTATTGAATATAAATAGCTACAATTTAAGAAATTTAATCCGTCAAAAAGATTTCGTATTTAAAATTATACAAAAGTTTTAAATAAAATAATTTTCATTTACATTAGCTACATAAATATATTCGAAAATTTCATTTCTGCTGTAAAATTCATGATTGGCATATATCATGAATTATGTATGTGATAAGAGATATTAATATTCTACTTTTTATATGAATGTTGTAAATTCAAAATTGAACACTTAGAAGAACGGAAAATAATGCATCAGGCATTGATTATGAAACACTTTCCAACATTAATTAAGAAATTTCATTTTTTCCTACAATGAAATGAGATAAATTCTTAGAAGTGGTGAACTCTTGAGTAATGCTAATGTAAAACAGCAGAAGAAATACAACAATAAAAATAATTTTACTAGATTCTATATCTTATTTAAAACAAGAAAGAAATCATTCGCCAAGCATAGATTAGGAAACATTTTCCAGCAGATTCTGAATACGGTAACAACATTTCACCTTTTAATAAGGTGAAAGGTATATTTGGAAGATGCATAATACATTTCAAAACACAATTTCAGCAATTCTCATATATATTGGGAGAAAAAAAAACAAATTCTTATGACCCCACTAGTGGCTGAGAGGTTCTGCTCTCAAATCTACTGCATAGTATGGAGAAATTTAGTTCTGTTAGGAAATGCATGACACAGATGAAAATTATCATTCAGAAATTTCCTTCAATAAGAGGTATAGACCTTTTGTGTAACTCTGAATATGATCTATAGAATTTACTTTCACCAAGTAAAATGAAGAAATAATTAGTTAAACTTAAAAACGCATACTACAATTCAGAACACACTTTCAATATATATTGCTCAAAGACAGTACTGTACCGGAATTCTTTTGTGTGTAACTCTGAATGAACGATAAATGCTATGCGCACCATATTCTATATTAAGCATTTTTAGTGTAGCTCAGTGATGGATATCGTTTTCAATATGCTTGAAATAGTGTAACATATTTGAAATATATTGCAAACTATTTTCCCCATAGACTAAATTGTAACGGAATACTTTTGAGTGCCCTGTAAAAGAACTATAAACTATACACTATCATTGTACTTTATTTTCCTTACTGAGCATGCCATGGTAAACCTTAATAACATATATCAATCACATAGCGATCCGAGTATATTTACAAAAGTTAGAGCACGGATAGACTAACAGGCAAACAGGCGGGCAAACAGACAGCGAGGGAAACCGAATTTATAAGAACTTTTAAACTATGTTAGATAGTGTTAAAAATGTGGTATGTTTAGTTCATAATGAATAAACGCAATCTTTAAAATTCGAAATATACAAACTGTTCCACTTTAACTCTTTATTTCTCAAATTACGAATTATTAAAAAAATTCACCTTTTATAGGATTTTACCTGGTTTTCTGAAGATGCTTTAGAAGATTTGTATAAGTAATTTTTTTGTGTATGCCTTAACCTATTAAAATTAATCCAATATGTAGATGTTTATAGAGGTGTTAAGAAATATTTAGAACCTACTCCAATCAATATATAAAGTATTGTTTTTAATATTTTATTTAAATATAAAATTTATAAATATAATGGTCTTTGAATATAAATGAAGATTGTTTTGATACTTAAACGTCCAATCCATGCGTTTCAAGAACATGAATGCTGAACATAATTAAAAAAGAAATGATCCAATTAAAAGAATTAAAGAATCCAACCCGAGTTTCCCGGGTTATAGAACACAGTCGAAAACCATTTTATTTTTATTATTGAAACTCTAATGGATATTTTTAGACTTAATATATTTTTTTGTCTGACCTTTAACTACCCAAAATGCATTTTTATATGAAAAATATTAATTATGTATTCAAATAAAGTTTCAAAATTTATTAAAAGCTATATTTTTCGTATTTTTTTTAAATTAAAAGTTACTTAAATTTTTATTTAAAATTAAAATAGATAATTTTAAAATAAAAAGTTATTATTTGTTTTAAAGAATGTGTAAGAAAATCTGCAAATTTAGCAATAACTAGTCTAACCATACGAGGTTTACGCACTGTAATCTTTGGGTCTATTTGCTTATATGTGTTTTCACTACATTTTCATCAAGTAATGTGTTTTAACAAAATTTCAGTGTACTTTCTCAAAATCCTGTTGAAAAAGCCTTTCGAATGTCACTTCATTCACTTTTGAGCGTTTTGTATGTATAGTCGAGGAAAAAGAGTATAAACCCCTTACTAACTCTGCAACAAATAATCTTTGAAGAAAGTTATTAGTACCAAACGATTGAAAATTAAGTCTTATTTTTTAATGATGTATATAAAATTTGTTTAGGGTGCCCTCTACAAATTAAAACCAGCCCATACATTGTTTTTTTTTTCAATGGAAACACTTGTTTTTGACAAGATATTTTAAATCTTCAGGTCAAACTATGCCTAAAAACAAAATTTCATGTTATTTGGATAATATGTTTTTGAATTATAAACATTCAAAATTTAAAGCTTCTAATGTTAATTTACATTTCTATATTTTTATCAATATCTCCTGAAATTATAATGCTAATGTGATTTTTTTTTTATTTGGTTATAGTACAAAAAAAAAAAAAACCAAGCATAAATATATTGAATTTTTACATTTAAAATTTTATGACATGAATTATGAAATTAATAATCGAAAAAAATACGAATTGCAATCTATAATTTTTTTTGATGGATTTATATTTGTTATATCGTTCTTTATGCAAATCCAAATTTTCAAATTTTTCTTCCAAGTAGTTTTCAAGTTATGCTTAAAAAACATCAAAATGCTGGTTTAAATGGTTTGCACATCTTGTCTATGATGTGCAGAAAAGCATAATTTGAAAAAAAAAAATATTTTTTATACTCTTGTTATTGAAGCATTTAGGCTGGGATTACGGTGCCTCGCTTAAGATCAACTTAGCTCGTAAGTCTGTCGTACGATATAAACAAAGCGTAAAACTTATTTCAGTATCTCACGATCTTACGTTAACCCGAATCATTTCTACGTTCATATGCTATGCCAATTATCAAAAGAGATCTTGATATTGCTAACAGTCTCATTGAATCACCTTTAAATTTATTAAAAACATGTGGCTTTTTTTTGGGGGGGGGGGGGATTTTTGCCGTCTGATATTTTTGTATCAGGCTATCCATAATTTTCTGCTCATTTCAAGCTCAGAGGTTAAAAACACTCTAAAATGTAGTGTTTTTATTCTCATGGTGGGCCTTATTACCACACATGTTATTTCAAACATCGGCCGTGGGGGCCATTTCGCTATGCTTATCCGGCTAGACACTTTTTGGGTGCAAGTTGCTGCAACTATTGCTTTTTATGTTTCATTATGCGAACCAGTTTGTCCAGTAACATGTTTGCGTTTGGTTGATGTTTAATTTTTATGAAAGAAACTGTGATGATTACATTAACATGAAATTTCACAGAACAAACTTAATTGGTAGTGTAAACACGAAATTATTCATTTCAACGCTTTCCACAAATGAAAGAACACGTGAAAATTTTTTTTCCTCTTAAATAAATGCCAATGCAATTTCGGCAAATGATTAATCTAATTCTAGTATTTGATATTTACATAATTTTTGTCAAAAAGATTTTACATCATTTAAACCATTTTTACATCCATAATGTAGAATAGGAAATATTTAGACTTATTAATTTAATTTACTGAAATCTTGTTAAATTTTCCCCTGTATTACACTGAATAAATGTTAGATAAAATATTCCCACGAAAGTATTTTATCGTTATTTAAAACTGATAATTTAGTCTGTTAGTAACTTTTGTATATCAATCAAAAATTATAATCTTTACAAATAAGTTTTTTACCCATTAAAAAGAGCTTTAAATAATTATACCTACTCTTCCATAGCTAGAAATTTAGATCTATTCGAGTACACGGGCTAATTTAGAAACTTTTTAAAGTTATTTTTATGACTTTCAGATAGGCAAGTTTTCTTGAAAATCGGGAGTCATGTGCCAAAAAAATATAAAATATGAAGAAAAAAATATTCTGAATGGCAAGTCCTTTCGCCGACCGGCATTAATCAGTTAATTGCAAAATTTCAAATGAAATATCAGAATAAGTTTAATCATAGAAATATTAACCCTATTTCAAATGAGAATAACGAATGTAAACTTATTCTGATGTCTTTTTATAGTAGACTTAATTTTAGTTCTTGAAATAAATCTGAGTATAAACCATTCGAACATATCTGAAAAGATCTAACAAGAATAAATTTCTCCCACCCGCTCTTCAAAAACATTTTTCTCAAAATATGGCATTATTAATCGTCTTGGGATTTATTTTGAGATAAAAAAGTAATTTGTCTGGGTTTTTCCACATTGATTCCTTAAACTGTTTTATACTGTTGTTTATTCTAAATTTTGCATTGGCCGATACTGTTCACATTTCTACCAAAAAAAAATAATAGTAATAATAATTAAATAAATTAAAAATCTGAGAAAAAACATTATAAAAAAATTCATAAAATTTCAATCACATTCACATATTGAAAAACTGTTACTATTACAGATATCTTACATATATTTTAAATTGGATAATTCAACACTTGTATGCAAAGTTCGTAAGTATCATTGTATTTTCGAAAATATGAAAAATATCCGATATTTTGATATATATCCCATATTTTCAATATGTATCCGACACTTTAAAAATAGTCACCTTATTGATAATTATAAATATTTTCAGACCTAATATAAATTATAAACTAAAACATATTTCATTTAGCATGAAAATTTAATAAAACAATATTCTAATTTTTTTTTTCACTTATGTAACAAAATTTAAGATAAACTAATTGAAAACACACACAATTTGCTTTTTACACTCACAAAAAAAAAAAAAAAAAAAAAAAAATGAATTAATTATCATGTTCTCAGAAATTTTTGTGCTTTATACAACAAAATTATATACAAAATACTTTGTTTTTATTTTAAAATTTGAACATATCTATCCTGTTGTTTAGTTTGAACTAAAGAAATCCAAAACCATAACAGATTCTTATGAATAGCTTCTCTAAATTAAACAGTTTATCTTTAAATAGCTGTTTTAAGTAAATATTTATTGGCCCCACATTTTACTTTTTAAAAATTCAGCTTCAAGTGTAAAACTTTAAAAAGAATTTTTAATGGAGGGTGGGGGGGAGTGCGTTCGGAAAGCTAAAACCGGCCAGCCGAAGCAAAAATTCTTATCTACAGAGCGACACGATTAATAACATTTGAAAAATTAATTTACACTTGTTTTGACTGAAAATATCAAAATATCATGCGCAATATTTGAAAATTGCTATCAAATATATGAAAATACCGAAAATATCAAACTTTTAAAAATAAATATCGGATATATATCATGATATATATCAAGATAGATATCCATTGATATGTATCTCCAAACCTAACTCGTAAGCGTTATAAAATGAATATTGAAGATGATTTTATGATGTATAACAATAGCCGAAGCGTACTAAGTGAATGAGATGTTCATATTGGCCAGAAATAATACATTAATAGAAGTCATTTAGTCAATCTGTAGCTTTTCAACAGCCTTCGAGTCCGAACCTCAATATGGATAGAACCTCTAAAATGATTCCGTTTTAAAATAATTAATTCCTCGGAATTCCTCGAATTTCAAGCAAATTTATATTTAGGCTAATTGAAGGGTGTAGAATTTATTTATGGTGCGAAAATTGGGTTCTGCCATTGAAAAAAAAAAAGTTTTGGCTTTTTTATATGTATATGGCCCCCTAAGCAAATATTATATAATTATTTAAAAATAGATTTTATTTCAAATTGTTTGGTACCAATAACTTTATTGTACGATAATTTGTTGCAGAGTTAGTAGAGGGAGATAATTTTCTTTTCGACGACTGTACATAGAAAAATCCCTGCCGGCTCGACCTACAGACGGAGGTAGATTTCGAAGTGAAGTACTAATTTCACCAACAAAATCTAAATAAAGATTACAGATCAACCCTTCAGCCCTTTTTTATTGATCTCAAAATCTGTTATACATAAATTTTTGGCCTTTTTCCTAGAAGTAATACTAACTTTAAACTGATTTGATATGTATTATAATTAAGAAGTTATGTTTTTTTCGAGGTTTTCACAAAATCCCTCCCTATTTTCACCCCCTTCGTCCGATTTTGCCCATTAACGAACTTGACCGAGATTTTCTGCCCCTTGATTTTATGTATCAGTTTGGAAGAGATTTGCGCATAATTATGGAAGTTATCGAGTAAATAAAAAACTGATATAGATAGAAAAAGTATTGAACTGGGTTTTTGGGTTTTAGACTGTAAATAAAATAAGTGATTCTAGAGATATAAAGTTACAGAAATCTGTGTGCTTACTAAGATTTTATCTGCACACTGTACAAAAAAAGATGTAAATCTACAAAACTAGTTTTTGTAAAGCTACAGAAACCTGTAGCTTTACAAAATAATCTATTAAAATTCCAGCAATCTTACAAAAATTTTAGCTGTAACCCGGTTGCTGTTACATATAAAGTTATCGGCATCCCCGTTTCCTAACAAATGCTTAGTAACCTTACAGTTTTTTTTTTTTTATTTACGGTGCAAAAGTGTATCTGTTACATGAATTTTTGTTGTTGCCATTACATAAAAAGTTCTTGGAATCCTAGTTTCCTAGAATAATTTTAGCAACTTTACAGATTTTTATTTACAGTGTAGAGGTCATAATCGACGCAGATCTGCAAAACAATTTCAGAAACTCATACATACGAGAGAATGTAATAGGTAGTGTTTCTTGAGAAATCTACCTAAAAGATTGCAATAAATGAGGAACTAATTACTCTGTTGTAATCACCGTTAAATGACGTCAGTGTTACTCACTCACTTGTTTTTACTTTATAATACAGATTTTTGCTTTGTACAATGAATAATGCAGTTGCCATATGATAAACTAAAGCATCTGATACACATCCTAATTTCTATTAATGCCAGTCGCTGGGATAAATGAATTTGATAACAAGTTTCTTTAAGATCACTTTAAAGTACCATCAAAACAAGAAATGGAAAGTGTTTGACATATAAATAATACATGCACTGAATGCTGCTCGAAAATATATCCCGTTTCCAAATATTGTGTAGGAGTCTCTGCAAAACCTTTTTCATATCACGAAATTTATAGCTAAAAATAGGAAACCTTTATTTATAAGATGAAATAGTAATTCATATTGTTATAGTTAGTTTTATCCAAAACGTATAATTGAAAAATCAAAGTTATATTTCATGTGCCCATTATGTTCAATTTTCAATCATTACACTGTAAAAAAAAATCTATAAAGATACTAAACATTTTCTACGGAACTGGGATGCCTAGAACTTTCTATGTAACTGCAACAAAAAAATTTCATGTAACAGATTTATGTTTACACTACAAAACAAAAATCTGTACTGTTACTAAGAATTTTCTAGGAAACTGAGATTCCTAGAACGTTTTATGTAACTCCAACAAAAAAATCGTCTAATTACCCCAGCGTTACAGATAAAATTTTAGTAAGGTTACAAATTTCTGTACGTTTACAAAAACTAGTTTTGTAGATTTACAACTTTTGTTTTACAGTGTACCGATAAAATTTTAGTAAGTATACAGATTTCTGTAGCTTTACATCTGTAGAATTACAACTATTTTTAACAGTGCAGAAGCATATACATAACAAAATATACACGTTACGTTTATTTGGGTGTTTACACTTTCTTTGTTTTTAAGTTTTGTTTATTAAAAAAATATTTAAAGGAAGAATTCAAAGTTTTTTAAATTAGAAAAAAAGTAAACTACTGAAATTCCAATACGCGGCAAACAAAGCTAGACACCTATAATTTATACGACATTTCTGTAATTTACACACAGGACAATCGCATTTCATTTTGAATAAGGAACTCTTCAGAGCACATCCAAATAACGCCCGTGTTTTAATAAATAAAATTATATTATATTTACGGTTGAAATACTAATAGATAGTCGATATTAACATATTTTTTCAATACATATAATATGCTACTTTAAAAACGGCTAAAGTGAAAATAAATTTTCTTGTGTTTTAAATAAGCAGCATGTCTTTAAAAAATAACTTAAAATAAAAATTACCTTATGTATATTTATCTGATTTATTGTGGATCTATACAAACCTATTTAGATTTCAGTGTACTTCAAAAGCCATATTACTATAATCCGAATCAACAGCATAATCGAATTTAAATTCGAACCAAATATTTCTTTGAACGTTATGCGCGAATGGGCGTACAGATAAAAAATGCACAAACTCAAAGAAGTTATATCTGTAAACCAATTTCAGGTAGTTTGAAATGTGTTTTTTTTTCTATTTGATACCGGGTTGAGGAAAATTTAATAATTTTGGAAAACTTTCTTAAAGAAAAACGAGACAGTTCATTAGAATTGTCTTATGCAGAACTGTAAATAAATGCAGCATGAATGTCAGAAAGATTATAGGAGAGTGACGTCATGCGGAAATAAAGTTTAATTGGTCAAAACAATTTTGGACAAAAACTTTGTGTGTCTGCCATAATTGCCAAATTAATGTTCTTTTTCACTTGTCTAGTACGTCCAAGCAAACTAATCCAGGTTGACAAAGTTATGTCGCGTCTAACCAAATCTGAATTTTGATCAAAAATCCGTGCATTAGTTCTTGCGATAGAGTTATTGAGGATTTTGTGAAAAATGCATCATAGCAGCGCCACGTGTTGCGCGATTTACACGGGGAAAAAAAATGCAGCAACAACTTATGTAAAGAACTAACTGAATCTAAAGTTTGATGAAAATCCATGCATTATTTCTTAAGATACAGTTATTACGTAATTCGTGAAAAATGCAGCGTTGCAGCGCCACTTGGGAGATTTACGTGAAAACCTAATTTGCAAAAACTTATGACAACGTCTAATTGAATCTGAAGTTTGATGAAAATCCGTCTAATAGTTCTTGAGATACAGCCACAACGGAAATCGTGAAAAATATAGCATAGCAGTGCCACCAGTTGGGTGATTTACACCAAATACTAATCAGCACTAATTTATATCAAGGCCTAACTGAATCTAAATATTTATTAAATTCCATGCATTAGTTCTTCAGTTAGATCGCCCATAAAATTTTTGTCACATACAGACATACATACAGACAGACTCACAGACAGATGTTTTCTAAAAACAGTTCAATCGTGTTCAGGAGCTAAAACGTATAAATCTGTCGAAAACCGGAAATAAATATTTTCACGAATCCAATACTTTTTCTTGTAAAGATAGAAGAAAGTAAAAAATGAATAAAACTGTAGTTCATAGAAATAACAGCCAAACTCCATGTCTGCTGGTTTGGGTTCTGACTACTAGACAAAAACTGCCGAGTTCGAATCCCGTCATAGGCATGGGTTTTTGTTAGTGGCTGGATTCCAATTCAGATGGAAGTCCCAGTCTGTTCAGCCCTTCGGTACAAAAGAAGACCATAGCGTCCGCAACCAATCAACCATAGGAGTAATGTATTAAAAATACATTTTTTAATGTTGCCAACGATGAAACATATATGATTTAAAATATCTATTTTCTAAAAAGAGTACTAAATCTTCATTGAATAATTCAAAAATAATACAGTAAAATGTACGAGAAAAGATTCTATCTAAAAAGGAAGTTATCTTGGTCGCGGCGACAAGAATACCATTTTAACAATTGGTGCACCTGTTCAGGTTCCTTGCTTTTCCGTCTGAGCGTATTTTACTGTATTTATAAAAAACAACCTGTAAGCAATTTTGTATTGGAATATGTTCTATGCTGCCATACATAATAATTGCAAACGCTATAAATAACATCCATCTTTGAGAACGCATCATTCTACACTTTATTCCATATTTAAGTTTCCTTAGCTTGATAAAGTAGACAAATGGACTAGAAGACGAAAAGATGGAGATTTCACTATCAATTTGGAACCTATAGATCAGCAGTTTTAAAATACAAAAGAACCCTAATTCAATTCTAAACACTATCAAATTTACGACTTTTAAAGTAATTCAGTCCAAATAAAGTATTTTCACACATTTCAATTAGTTGCGTAATTGTGTTTACTCGGTAGAATATAAACACCTGTTAACCGGAAATGTTTCGGAATGATACTTCAATTCATTCAGCTAATAAAGTTAGAGAAGTCCGTTGTTTTGTTTTGTTTTTCATATCCTGCGCTAATGTTGTATGTAAAATTTAGGCATTCCATAGGAGATAGAATAAATAACATAAGTATAATTTTATCAATTAAGTATATTTTTATATTGAATTTTCATTCACCACAAGCAATACGTCACATTTATGCAGAAAGAGTAAATTAGAAATTTCTTATTTTACAGATAATATTTTTCTGAAAGATAACCTAGTATAAAATGCATATTGATGAAAAAATTAATTTAGAGAATTCGTTAAAATAATTATATTAGCTTTGCAAACACAGGAAATTATTCAGTTTATTTAAATATTTATTTGAAAATTTCAAACCAGTAAAATTATATGTAAAAAAAAAACAAGTTTTTTTTCTAAGGTTTAAGAAATTTTAAATGTTTTAAAATTTCGTAGAAAAGAAAAATATGCATTTTTTCTACATATTTTATTTTTCGCTGTGATCAAATGAATTTTTAGTAGTATTCAGACATTAAAGAAATTTATAGGGAATGAGATTTATTCTAGGTACAAAAGCTCTTTCTTGGATATTTTTATTCCAATAAAATTTTCACAATAGAAGTATTATTAGAATTTTATTTTAGATTAGCGCGTACACTTAGAGTCATATTATTCAAATATTTAGGTTATAAAGGGATTTTGAAATGTGTTACAACTATGTATTAAAAACCTAATTAAAAAATTAACAAATGATGTTTAGTTATTTGTATATGCTACTATTTGCAGAAATATATTTGGCACTGCCATAGTAACCTCATATGTGTTTGTATTGAAAAATAACCTTCCGAGAACAACGGTATTTTATTTTACAACATAGTCACCCTTTAGCGGAAGGAATGTTTCGTTATACTTATATAGACGGCGTTACAGAAGCGTTACGACACGAGATAGCATCATCGCTGTGGTTCAAAGTAGCTTATGTTTTCAAAGGAATTTTCTGAGATTATTAACTAAAATTTCTTTATTGATTTGAAACACATTTTAGGAGGTTTAAAATGGTGCATGTTTCGTTTCTAGTCAATTTTTCTTGCTTTGAGTATTTTCCTGAGGACAAACTCTCCAATATATCATCATCTTCCAGCATCTCCAAGAGAATGTTTTCAAAATGAAAAAAATAAGAGTTCATGTGAAAAGCTACCTGAACGATTATCTTACGCGCTTGTGACAAGAATATAGTCATTCCGGGTAACTTTGATCCGCATTTTCTCTATTTTCTCATGCCACACTCTTATTTTAAGAATATTGTTGCAACTAGGTGCATAAAAGAAAAGAAATTATCCTAAATTATCGTATGACTATAAAAAATTAAGGAATAATAATAATAAAAGCAATAAAAAATGAATTTTTAAACTGGTTCGAAGTTAACCAGCCATTTAGGGTAACTTTGCACCATATGATAAATATTATCTAAAATAATTCAGTATAGAAAAAAGTATTATAGTTAGTACAACTTTGAACCACAAATAATGTTTTCAGATATGTAAAGACTCCGAATTTCCATTTCCCAACATCACAAGATTAGGTATAATTTATGATATTACAACAAATATTATGCATAAGGAAAGTGGAAGAAGAGAACCTTGAATATATAGAAATAAAAAAAAACTTGTTTATTGTCCATATAAAACATAAAAATGCAGTGAAATACAATTTCCAATGTTTTAACTCAATAATATATCCATAGTTATAGTAATACATAATAGTACTAGTATTATTCAAACAAGAAAAAAAAAACGTCGAACGTATGAATTGTCGAATTTGAGTAGCTCCGCCCCTAATCACGACTCTAAAAGAATTTTATGTATTTTACACATATTTGTGAAACTATTTACATGTTATATCTAATGCATACTTTCGGCATTTATATAAAATATACGTGCAAATATGGAAAAATTTTGACAGTAACACCTATAATCAGTAAATTATAAACATCAGTATAACTTTGATCCGGCTCAAAGTTACCCTGAAAATGCGGTAAAATGGTAGTGCCTTCTTATTTTACATTTTAATAACTATTAATAAATAAATAATCACAAAATATTAACACATTTATAACATTTAGATAATAATATGTCTGATAAATGAGTATATTGTTACTCACTATGAAAATTTAATTGGATTACAACAACTTCAAAACAGCATTCAAAATTAACTTGAAAACAGTACTTCACAAAAATAGTTAGATGATGCAATTAATTGCGCATATTGTTGCTAATTTATTTTCTAAAATAAAGCGTAGAAATCCCAGTTTAGAACCTTGCCAACAGAGCACAGTTCTAGAGTTTATTTAGTCTTTTGGAGTCAAAAATGTTGAAAATTAGGAGGTGGTGCAAAGTTACACCCCATGGTTCAAAGTTACCCCGAATGACTGTACCCTTTTCTTTATCATACCGTGAACATGGCGTGCTCCATGCGTTAAAGGAATTTCTTTATTTCAAACGAAGATGGCATGTAACTTTTTATATAATATTCTTCTAGGTGCTTTGAGCCTTCTGATGGTTTGAACACATTTTTTTTTCTAGTCCATGTAGAACCAAATTATGACTCTGGAAACAAGCATTGATATTTTTTCTAGTAATTCTTAAAACAAAAAGCACGAAACCGTCTAAAAAAGTAGTAAAAATATTTTTTGAAATAGAAGCATAGGTGCTATTTACATCATTGGTTTAATTAATCTCTCAAACTTATTTTGTTGTATCAAACACACAGCTGCCAATTCCAGATTTTTTTTTCAAGTGAAATAAACCTATTTTGAACTGAAATGTTTATTTAATAAAATATGTAATTTTTTTATGAAGTACTGTTTTTATTTCATATATTAAGTAAAATGTGTGGTTCGAAATATGTTTTTTTTATTGTAAAAAATCGGAATATGGCAGCTAAGTAGAATGAACTGATTCTCGAGAAAGTTTCTTCTTTTCGAAGCTTTTACGACAGCATACACAGGGTTTCTACAAATTAGTTGGGCAATTTCATAAGTTAAGTACTTCCGAAATATTAAATAGTATTAACTAGTTGAAAATCAGACTAGTAGTAATATTTCCGAAGTTTATTCATAGATAGTGATACGTGTAATAACTAATGTTATCGCTGAGCGAGCGGAGGAGCTATTCAATGGCCACCACGATCAGAAGATTTTTCTCCGCTTGATTTCAGTGTATGGGGTTTTGTAAAGGATCAAGTGTACAAGCCGACACTTCCTGCATTCATCCCTGAACTAGAAATCAAAAATCTTCACTGCAGTCAATTTGACCAACGGAAACATGCAGACAAATATGTGGCAAGCAATGATTTAGAGATGAGACATTTTCAGTAAGTCACGTCAAACATTTGTGATAATGGTAAACTTGAACTATTTTTCTGTCTTACAACAATATGCACTTTATTTTTTCCTATCAATTCCTTTCAATAAATCATTCTTTTTGCCCAACTAATATGTAGACACCCTGTATTTATTATGTGAGTCGTAAGAAAAGATAGCTCATTGATACCTTCATACCAATGTGTCAGAGTGTTATTTCTCTGCATTATACCAACAAAACTTTCACATCGTTTTGAAAAATACTTAAACGGCATTTTTTTCTCACTTCTTTAAGGAAGACATTCTTTGCTGGAGGAAATATGAACGATGATGTAGCTTTCTCCACCAGAAACATGGATAATATGACAGTTTTATTTCTTAGTATCAAACATAGATGCATCTAATTTCAGATTCGCAGAAATTTTCCTCATTTTAAAATTTCTACGAATATGTACACTCAGTAAATATTTTTTTTTGTCAGTATTTAATGCATTCCTACAACGAATCGTGATAAAAACATTACTAAAATGTAAATGCGCCGTGACCGAGTTGCGTAGGGTTTTGTCTTTACTGCTGTCACTCGATGTACACATGTGAAATAGACATGTCCAATTTTATGGCGTTGAAAATAATTGAAAAAATAGTAACGGTAATTTCGAACTAGATTCATCAAATATTAGGCACTTGAGAGACATGTAAAGAAATCCGATCACACATTTTGGTCACCTTTGTTTCTGTGGCACTTGTGATCATGTATAATGTAATAGTGGCAACACAAGAAGTAGTGTGTCCTTAAATATATTTGACAAGCTAATTACTGATTCATGTAGCGTAGATGAAAATTCTATTTGTCGATAAATATGTGAACTGGAACATATTTTGCATATTCCAAAGACCTCGATTGATCTATCTCTGAAAATTATTTTCCAGTATCAAATATAAATTTTATTGAATTATTTTCGAGATAATTGTCGTCTTTTTGAACGTTTTACGAATGGATTATTAAGTAAACGCGAATTGTTTCGTTTTATTATATTTGTTTCATTAAATAAGTATATCCTTTGCATAAACCTCTTCAATAAACCTTTCATAGAACATTGATAAATGCATACAGAAAATGTTACGCAATTATACTTCTATTTAAATGCTCTTGCTAAACTATCAGATAAAAAAATATGTCTAGACGTTTATTCTTTCTCGATGAGGGATGAAATAATAAATTTTTTGTTTAAAAAATGAGCATAAAAGTGCTGCTAAAAATGTCATTTAAATTGCGAAACTGTGGATCAGATTAAATTAATAAATAACAGAGCATTTTAAATTGAATCTCTTCTTTTCTGTTTAAAACTAATTAAATCTAAATAAATCAGAATATTTGTTTAAAATACTTTTCCACCTGCAATTGATAGAACTGAGGATTAATTTATTTTCATGTATATATCTGACCATATGACAGTGACATTTATACAGTACATTTTAGTGCAGCACTCGTAAAATAATTTGGCAATGTTATTATAAATTTGTTGGCTTTAATGATATTGGAATCTAATCTTTTATTCTATCTCGGGAATTAAATTGAATTAGAATATACATATGTATATGCAATTAATAAGGTATGAGTTATTATGCGTGTTTATGCTTATATTTCGATATATGCGTTTTAAGTCCTGCGACATATTTCATTTTGGAGAGTTGCACATGATGCTTGTTAGGCTATAATTTAATGAAGATTACTTAAAAATATTAAATTAAAGCATATCATTTGAAAACCTTATTAAATCAATTGGATGCGAAATTCAATTTAGAAATACTGATTACCCTTTCCATTTTTTTATTAATTAAATTCTAAGAAAACATATGTGGTGTATATAGAATATAATGAATATTTTATCTGAAATACATAGCCATTAAAATAGAGTAAAGAGAGCTTAAATACATAAAGTACACATAGATTAAAATGTATAAATGAAATTTTTTTAAGATTTTCTTTTTCGTGAAAGCATTTTGGAATTTCTCACTGAAAAGCGTATTCTTTAACCGCAATCCTAAATTTTGTTATTTTGATTTAATTGCTTACCCGGTCGTACCGAGTTTACTACGGTACGCATAATTTGCCAAATGGAATTATGTGGCGTAAACTTGTCATAACAGATTTAACATTAACAGAAAAAATTTGCTTCTACCCAGATTTTTTGTTTTATATTTATTAATTTTATTTATATTTTAGTTTATGTAATTAATTTTTAAAATACTGTTAATTATAAGTACATTTCTTGGTTCACAATGAAGATTTATGATGGAAAATTATGATAACACCAGTCTTAAAAGTAGAAATAGAAGTAATGAACTCGCAATTGCACGGTTTTTTTTAATGTAAAATAAAAATACTATAAAATATATTAATATATGTATACACTGGTGGGCAAAACTTAAGAACCACTCTTATTTCCAACGATTACAGTTAGAAATAGATCCACAGCAGAACGTGTAAATTTGCATGAATATAGGATGTACTCTGGTTTGTGAAACTTTGAACTTGCGCTTTGAAGCAAATTTTGAACTTCGGCTTTTGTCGATCATGTGACAGCAGAGATAAGAGATTTTAGGCAATCAGCGGGTGCTGTGAGTTATTATTAGATGTAAAAATTGAAGGCGATTGAGTGAAGCTTTAACATTGAAATTTTGAACATGTCTTCGAGGCATCATTTAGATGATATTACTCGTGGTAGAATAATCGGAAAGTTGGAAAAAGGACGCAAAATGAGAGATGATGCACGTGAATTTAACATTGCGCACAGTAGTGTTTCTAGGCTATGGGCGGAGTGAAATAAGTACTAGGAGCACGGGAGGAGGTCGTCCTAGCAGTACGACGTCCCAAGAAGATTGCTATACGGTTATTTCAGCAAAAAGGAATCGACGCATCACAGCTGGTCAATTAGCAAATCAACTTTGTGCTGCCACAGGAACTAAAATATCGCGGAAAACTGTTGTAAGACGTTTGAAAAAGGGTGGAATATACGCCTGAAGACCTGTTGTGTGTGTCCCACTCTCGAGACGTCAACGCTTCGCCCGTTTATACTGGTGCTGTATACAGTTGGACTGATGACAACAGGTCTACCGTGCTCTTCTCAGATGAGAGTAAATTCAGTCTATCGTCTGATTGTAGACGTAAACTGATATGGCGTGAGGTTGGTAGTGCTTACTGTCGCGAAAATATTCTAGAAAGAGATCGATATGCGACTTCAATATCATAGTGTGGGCCGGCATCATCTTCAATGGCCGCACAGATCTCTATGTGCTTGACAAGGGTCCATCACCGGTAGACGGTGCATTGAAGACATCCTGCTTCCACATGTTCGACTTTTTCGAGGTTCTGTTGGTGAAAAGTTTCATTTTATGGACGATATCGCACAGAGTCTGTACAAGATTGTCTTGAGGCTAACGATATCCATCGCATAGACCAGCCAGCACTTTCCCCTGACCTGAATCCATTTAAAAATTTAAGGGATGCCTTGGGAAGACGTATTGCTGCTCGACAATTTCCTTCCACAAACAAGGAAACCTTCATCGGTGAAGTGAAGGAGGAATGGGGCAACTTACCTCAAGAGCTATTGAATGATGTTGTTCTGAGTATGCCACGTTGTGTTGAAAGTTGTCTTGCATTACACGGTGGCCACATCCCTTCTTGATATGACACTGACGATTGTTAATTGTGAGTATTTTGATTTCTTTGTGCAGTCATGTTTTCCGACAATGTTCACGTTTCAAAAAAAGAACCTCTGTTAATACCCCGTATACTTCCTTTCAACAAAATTTTTATATTAAATCCTATGTACCATTCTGCTAATACTATAGTTTGCTTCTTGACCCACAATCTCACATAGATTCTCATTTACGTGTACATATCTTCTTGGTCCTTATTTTTTGTCCACCAGTGTGTGTATATGTATATATATATATATATATATATATATATTTGCAACGTTAGGAAACTATATATATATATATTGTCTTGTTGAGGTTATCAAATTGTTTTACTCCTACATAAATTTTCACTAAAGAGTGAATTTCCTCGAATTAAAATTTGCTGAGTGTTTTTCTCCACTCTTTTCTGTCCAAGATACTCTCACCGTACCTGTACAGTCCAATTACAGTTTTAATTATTATGCTCTTCCACGTCCTTATCGTCTTGAATTCATTACACTACACGCTCAAACAAATACACTATATGGACAAAGGTGACCGGTCACTTGCAATTTTAGATGTTTTGTCAAATATCTAGAAAAATACATGAGGAATTAACCTGAAACTGCAGGTGTGTAAACAGTATAGTATAAGTCATACATTTCGGCGAAGATTTTTTCCCGAAACCCCATAGGAGACCGTCAACATATGGAAAAAGAACGAATATCTTCTGGATAACCCTGTAAAAACTAATATATCAAAAGCGTTCAAACTCGAAATTATTAATAAGTGGCTTATTGTTATACTGCGTTCATTTTTATGAGGATAGCATGTATACTCGTCGAAACATTATGGTTTTTATAACAACAGTCTCAAATTTCCCCAAGTTTTTTGCTTATAATTTGCAGAGTTCTTAATATAAAAAAAAGTTCTTTTCAGAAAATATGACAAACAACATTGTACAGAATACCCTGCAATCAGAATAGAAAAATAATAAAAATTGTATCAAAAATGAGTATATTTACTAAATAATGATTCACTGCGCGTGCGCATGCTTGAACGTAATCAAAATATAATTTGCATAATGTGTTACCTAAATGTATACAGCAACTTTTGTGAAAGTCTCAAAAACATAGTTTGAAAAGTCTGATAATAATCGTTTGTAGAATAAGCTCAAAATCCGTTATTCCTAAAAGGAAGAAAAAAGATGAGGGGCTGTACCCAAATACAGTAGCAAGTGCAATATTATGTATGCCATATTAGCACTAATCGATGGATATATGGATACAACACCTCATCTTTTTGCTTCATTTTGGGAACAATGGAATTTGAGCTTATTCTATAAATGATTGTTATCAGACTTTTCAAACTATGTTTTTGAGACTTTTACAAAAGTTGTTCTGTACATTTAGCTAACACATTATGCAAATATTAATTTGATTGCATTTGCACATGCGCAGTGAAACATGTTTTAGTAAATCTACTCATTTTTCATCGAATTTTTCTTATTTTTTAATTCTGATTGCAGTGTGTTGTGTACAATGTTGTTCGTCATAATTTCTGAAAAGAACTTTTTTTTATATTAAGAACTCTGGAAATTATAAGTAAAAAACTTGGCGAAATTTGGGACTGTTTTTATAAAAATCTTAATTTCTCTACGAGTATACATGCTATCCTCATAAAAATTAACAGTGTACATTGCAATGAGCCACTCATTAATAATCTCGAGTTTGAACGCTTTTGCTGCACTAGTTTTTACATGGTTATCCAAAAGATATTCGTTCTTTTTCAGTTTGTTGACTGTCTCCTATGGGGTTTCGGGAAAACTCTTTCCCGAAATATATGACCTATACTATACTGTTTACACACCTGCAGTTTCAGGTTAATTCTTCCTGTATTTTTTTAGATATTTAACAAAACGTCTAAAATCGAAAGTGACCGGTCACCTTTGGCCATATAGTGTACGTAAATTGAACAATTTTCTCCATTGAATTAAATTTAATTTTGTTAAAACACCAAAACTTCCGCTTTGATTTGCCCATACTCCGCAGAATACAGAAAATTCACTAATATAACAGAAGGTTTTTCTAAAATCCTACTATCCAATGCTGCATTTTGGTCAATTCTCATCGATGTAAGGGTAACTGTGCGGCATAAAACTTTTTCGTACTACAAATGAATTTTTACATATGTTGTTTTATCCTAAAAAAATCACTAACCTAAGATCAAAATTTCTTAAAAATCTGCTATCAAAATATCCGAACATCGGAAAATTTCTTAAAGTAACCGAAAAAACCTCTTCCATTACACGTGTTCTGGCGACTCGCTGTCTGTATTTTCAGGGTGTTTTGACGAAATGTATTTTGAGAATGTACCTGTAGGGTCCAAATCCATAATAATTGACTTTGGTAGGGGTACGCTCTACTCATCCTTTGGACCCTTGACGGGAGTGTTTGACTACTAGTAGGAATAACGGAGTCAAAAAGATTCAAGCAGTGCCCGGGCGAGGAGAGGTAGCCATAGCCCTCTAAGTTGCACGATTGGACATTTGCAGATTCTAGCTGGTCAAAAGTGTTTTCCAATTTTTCATTAATAAAATCAATTTTTCATTCAAACAAGTGGTACATTAATCCTTTCATTTCCAAATTATTTTTATCAATTTTGGAAAAAAATATTTTCAGTTTTAAGAATTAATGGGGACTATCCTAATCTCAAAAATATACTGAAATTTATCGCATATATATATATATATATATATATATATATATATATCATTTACTGAAATCTCACGAATTTAGTTATTTTGCGTAATACTAGGTTGAGCAAAAAATTCCGGGAAATTTGTGAAAGTTGCGTTGATATGCGCAAAAACAACAAAAGTAACAAGGACTATTCTTCAAAGTAGAGACCATCATATAGTCCACGACTTTCTGCCATCGTTCTGCCAGATTCCGGATTTGCTGGGAGTATCATGGCGGCTCCTTGGAATCCAAAAATTCTTGACATGCTTCTTCCACAGCGGCTACCAAGACACTTTAATCCAAAACAGATGGCCGGCCAGAACGAGGCATGTCTTTGAAATTCAAATTGTCTTCTTGGAATCGCTTAAACCATCTGCCCACAGTCGATTTTCTCGCCGTACCAGCACCTCCACCCTCATTAATCTCATCGACGGCTTTCAGAATACTTAGTACCTTTAGTAGACCTTTTCTTCAATAATGCCGGAACAACGAATGCAAATCCTACTGTTCAGTAGGCACTTTGGAGCCGAAATTCCTGAACTCCTATAGATATACCACTATTACTCCCATGTACGATGCAAATTCTGGTAACTATTAGATTAAAAATTTTCCAGAAGTTTTTGCTCAACCTAATATTAATATTTCAATAGGCATTTCAATATAAAGAAGAATGCTAAAGAAATTTGGAAAATCTAAAGAATAAATGGATTAATAAATGTTTAATCTTTTTAATTTTTTTATTATAAATTACTGGTTCGAAAAATTACCCCTGTTTTAATGTTAACGCATGGAGCATATGTTTCAAAAGAGATATAAGCGAATTTATTTTATCTTTATGCTTTATTATTATATGCTGAAACATAAATGAAGCGATAAATAATAGTAAACATATCGACATATACAATCATTAATATGTGCAGATAGCAATAAAAATAATTTTTAATACAAAATGATAGTCAATGCAAAGACATGTCTTATTGTTAATATGACAGACCCGATTGGTTTAAGCTCACTTCAACAAAATATGCAAAACTTAAATCGAAATTTATTCTTAAATGATTAGATTTATACTTATATCGATTAATATGAGACGTTAAAAGCGAAATCTTTTTTATCCTTTTTGTGAATAATTCGATAAGATAAAACCTTATTTAAATCCTTAAGGAGGGTAATAATTGAGTAATTCTAATTACTTAATAATTAATTATTGATAATCTTTATGACATTTTGCCAATATTACGGAAATTTAAGTGAGAGAATTATTTCTCTATCATTATAGAAACAAATCATTAAAAAAATTATTTTCTAATAATCCATTAGATATTAAGCCACAAGACAAATTTTAGTCAGATTTGATTTAAAACTGCTTAGAAATGTAATCATGCAATTAATCACCTGATTTTTTTTAAACTTTCTCTCTTCAGAATCCGTAGACTATCCTTCTATTTGTTCAAAAATTAAAAATTCAATAGCTTCTTTTAAAAAAGAATCAGTTTTTTCTTTTTCGTTTTTTTAATGAATTGCTAAAAATTCCGCTCAACCTCTCATCAAAACAGGGGGAAATTAACATGGAAATAATAACAAAGTAGCTACCTCAAAGAATAACAATTCCTTGTTCACACATTTGGTGATTCGTTTGAACCAAACACTTCTATAGCATAAGCTATGAACGACTAGTAAATTACTTACCCTAATTTGGTAAAATGTAGAAAAGTAAACAAGTAAAATATTCAACGGAGAATTGATAAAATGTTGAATAATAAACTAATAAATGAACCAGGAAATGGCTCCAGTTACTTTTTTGAATCAAACAGCCATTGAGACAGTAACCCCTGTGCAAAGCGGAATCCAACACTCTAAGGATATCAAATCCAGATATGAGATTCGGACTTCATACCTCTTGACATGTAGAAAGCATTTTAACCACTAAACTAGCAGGCACATACAAGCATGTACAATAGAAACTTACCGAAAAATGAATTGTACTATTTGTTCTGATTGGTTGCTACATAAGATAAAGAAAAAGGAATCATTGTTCAAGTTTCACCATAATCAGGAATTATGAAAAATCGTATTTGGCATGTTTCTTTTACAATCAAATGGTGAATGAATATTGTTACAGTGTACTAGTTGAGAAATAATCTAAGGTCAACTATATTCTGTTATGAACGTTACGGTTTCATGCTTTTCTTTTCTTGCATACTTTAGCCGGTATGCACGTAAATGTTTATTCTTTTCCTTAGTAGATTTTTCTGATATTTTTTGAATGAGCAGAAGAGCATTTTATGCAATATCACAACCTTATGTAGTGAGTCGGAGGCATAAGATACCATGGACAAAAATCTAAGTAAAGTTGGCTTACAGCAAATCTTTCGTAAAAGAGAAATGTACCTAGAAATAAAATGTACAAATACTAATTTTGGACGTCATAAGATACAACAGGGGAAGCAGATCTAAGTAGTCACATTTACACTTATCGAAATGCTAATACTTTATGTAATTATATGAAAAATTGAATTTGTTATCGCTGGGTAATAGAAACGTCTTCAATTTTACTGGTGAAAAATTACATAAAATATTCCGTCATTTTTGTCACACTAAGTACAAAATAAGTGTTGAGTTCTGGACAAACTAATGACACAATTGTATTAAAAATACTTAATAAAGAATTGATAAGTTTTGCAAGAAAACTGGAGAAAAAGATAAGTTACACTGTTAAAGGATTGAGCCTATTTTACATTTATGATTATCTTTTGCAATGATCATTCGAATCACAATTGTTCTACGCAAAATCTAAACTATTGATTTCAACTACTTATAATTTTGCTAAACTTTATTACTGCTTTGTGCGGAAATGAGAACTCGCCGCCCCAAGTGACTGATTGCTACCACTAAATTTTCATGGTATCTCTTGCCTTATTCAATGACAGAATTTCTCAGATTTAATAAAGCAAACAATACTCCTTCCGAGCGTCTTGCAAAAGGGTAAAATTGTAATGTTGTTTTCTTTACATTTTGTTTTAAATGCTAAGAAATTATGTTTCTTTCAACATTATAAAAAAAAAACCTCAATTACAAATATGAATATTATCCTTGAGAGTATTAATCATTCTTCAATGTATTTAAATTCATTAAGTCTATCATTTAATCTTAAATATTGCTCTTATTGCTGTGAAACCTAGAGCTTAGTAAACGGAATTTTATGCCCCAAACAATTAGAAGGTTAAAATTTAGTGGTGAAAATGAATCATTTTGGTCGGGGAGTTCTCATCCCTGCTTGTGTGCATTTGTGAAATTACCTGCAATAAAGCGCAAAATTAATTTGGTTGGTATTAGATGTATAAATATGTCTCCGTTCTTTTTTGAGGAAACAAAATTCGCTTTTGTTTCTAAATAAAAGAATGTAATTTTAAACGTATATCCTATCAGAGGCTACAGCATTCGTCTATCTGTCAGGTAATAAACGGATGGACGAAGTATGTTGTTTTAAAGTAATCAAGTCATCAGGCCAACTTTCCATTTCTGGAAATAGCTGAAATGTTTTCGCGAATTGGTGTTCCGCATGGAGCGAAATAACAGGTAATTTGAAGAGGCAACATAGAGCAAATACATCTGGTAGAAAACTATATACCGGCCGGTGTTGTGCCTTCAGGTTACCATTTTTTTCTCTCCGTTTAGAGCACAATGTTTGCGGAATAATTAAATTCTTATTCAGAAGTCAAAAATTTGTTTGATCACTGGATTGCTTCGAAACAACCAGGCTCCCTTTGCGGAATTCCCTTGTTACGTGTCGGATGGAGGAATGATATCGCGATGTAATGTTGGCTGGGTTTTTAAAGAATTTAAGACCTCTTAAAAGAATATTTAAACATTAAAACAAACTTTTACTAAACTTTAAATAGTACTGTAAAAATTCAAAATGTCTATTACAAACTAAAATGACATTTCAGAGTGTCTATCACATAACAATAGAAGTTTCAAACTAAGTAGGTTCCATCAACCAAAACCATTTTTATTGGGAAGCACAAAAAGCCAACTTCTAGCCAAATTAAAGTAATCACTGTAACTCAGTTAGTTTTTTAAAGTAGGAGGTGATGTAAAATCCACCCACTGTATCAGCAAAACCCTCGCCTTAAAATTAACCAAACACCCACGCATATAGCTACATTATCTTACAAAGTATTCTTCTTTAAAACCCATATTTTGTCGAACTCTATCATATTCTGAATACTTTGAAATCTTGATAGGCTAGTAATTATACAAAACTTTCAATATTCAGATATATAATAAATCAAACAATTCCTGCATTTTATGGTCATAACAAATTTGTTGTTAATTTCAAATTTAAAAAGTCATAATTTAAAAACAAGTTATATATGTATTTTAATTTTAAATAAAAATGAATATATGATATAACCCAAATCACACTCCGTATATATTTTACTGTCATTTTTTATTAAATATATTTTCTAAAGAATTTTATATCAGAGATTCTTTAAAGTAAATTAGGAAATATGGGATCATATATTTTAAATTGGTGCTTTTGCATCAAACAGTAAAATATCCATCAATACATCCACTGCATTGTTCCCAAATTTCATATCAAGAACAAAGAACACATCTTTTATCTTAGGGAATCTATTTTTCCGAATGCATTTTCTTGAAAAAATTTAATAAACTATCTTTTGTTCAAAATATGACTATAAGATATATGTTATTCAAAACAATTCAATATACAGTGTGTCCACGTATAACCTGACCGACCATTATTTTCGCAACGGTTGGTCCTAGATGCATACTTCCAATTACAAAAGGGGTCAAAACTAGGTGCAGAGTTAAGATAAAAAAATTTCAAGTTAAAAAACAATTTAGCAAAGAATTACATAATCTAAATTTTTATACGGTCCCCCGGTCCTATAAGTTATATTTAGTAAAATTTTCCTGTTACGCGGACAAGTAAGGCAAAAAAAGTCCCGTTATTCTACGATTAAAATTGACCGAATAATAGCTGTTTATGCCAATGACCGGGTACCCGGGTACCTTTTTTCTCTTTTCATCCCGTTTTCAGGGTTTTAATATCAAAAGAAACTAAAATCAACTTAGATCCCCATTATTTGTAGTATTCATTGTCCATTACTATAATCAATTTAAAATTTGGAATTTTTTTATTATTTTTTCGGGGCATTAAACATTTTTATACCTGTCATCAATGACCAGGGTACCCGGGTACCCATGCCAATTATCGGTGGAAAAATACAGAAATTAATAAATTATTTTGATTTAGATCCATAAAACTTGAATTTAATTTGAAATAAAGGGTTAGACATATTTTTTATGTAAACATTTTTCATTTACGTGAAATTTTGTGGACAAGCTGTACAATAGCAAAAGGTGTACGAAGCACATCACATACTGTCTTTCCACATGGTTTACATGATTTTCTGGTTTTTCTGCGCAGTTTTTGAGGTTCTAACAAGCACATCTGACACAAACTGCTTTTATCCTTCTCGATTCATCTTGCTTTAAGCTTTCTGGACTGTGTTCTGAACGTGTGGCATCTTCAAATACGGCCAAAGATTTTTTCAGTTTACTTTCAATTCCGGATTTGGTCGAAAAATGTCTCATATCATGTGCATTTTGTGATTGATCTTCAATTGCTAGAAACCTCAAGATCTCGCCTAATTCCGCAATAACAGGCGACGATTGTCTGTTTTATTAATAACCACATCATTATATCCAGTATGTATAATGTAAGTAGCAAGTGCTGCTATATCCACAATATAGAAAAATAATGCAAGTGGCCATGTGGTTGTACGCCTATGTTTTGTATATTGTCCCACAAATTTATCCATTATATCCACTCCAATTTTCGTTTCCTTATAAAACTGAATCATTTCGAGTTTATCATTCGGTCCTGTGATGGTTTTATCATGATGCATAGAAGACATTAGAATGACAGCTTTGTTCCTTTTTAGAACATACGAACAACAACTGATGTCATCATGAAATCCAAATTCTGTGGATAAAACGCGCGCGATTTACATGGCCTTATTTCTTGGGTAATATAAGGTTTGTTTCTTTTCAAAGTGCCAACCATTGTGAGATTCCATTATAATAAATGCTTGGCCTAAGAAAAAAAAGTTGTCCATGGTGATGTTTTGTCCAGAATCCTTGAATAGAGAGGCGAAGTCTTTCACATGTAATTTGTCACATGTAGTCTGTCACTTTCATCTTGGTTTATTTCACGGTCTGTGCCTGTTTTTCGGGTGCATAGTTTGCCGTTAAGAGGTTAATAATTGTTTGCATCACATACCCACCATATGTTGATCCCATACATAGCCGGTTTTGACGGAATATATTGGGGGAATCTTTTTTTCGTCGAAGCTCAAATAATTGCTCATCAACCGTTTACTCTTCCGTCGGTATATATTTTTTCAATAAAGTAGGACTTAGCATAGTCCATAAATCACGAATTGCTGCAGTTTTAACATTTTGAAGACATTCCACTTATGTGTTTTGGTTGTCAAAACGAATAAATCTAAGAATATTCAAGAATCGGTCTACAATCATAATTGCTCGATAAAACGGATATAAGTTCTTCACATTTCTAATGTGTGATCTTTGTTTGAATTGTTGTGACTTGAAGTACAGTAGAATCCCGCTAATCAGAAATTCCGGTTAATCTGAACCGACTTTATTTAACGGATAAATGTCGGGTAAAACCTGTTGAAGTTAGAATTAAACAAAAAATGGCAGTAAAGCATGTTTTTCTTTTCTTCTTTAAACAGCTTGAATAGAATTAACAAAATACTCAATAATGTAAAAGTACAACATATGTACACAAATATAAAATGAAAACGAGCACTGTAGGCTTGCTGGCAGAAACCCATCTTAAAAATATCTCGTATATCTGTTTGTTTGCCTGTACTATAAAATTATTTTTAAAATACAAAAAGTTTTTAATTCGGATGGTAAAAAAATATTTTTTCTTTCAACAGTTTGATTTCGCAAATTATCTACAGAATTTTTTTTTTCCATACCCCTCGTCGATATGGTGACTGAGCTATTTTCAGATTGGCGATTTTGAACTGTTTGTAATGGAATGTTGCGTAATTCCTCATCCTGAAGTTCCATTGGATTATTATAAACATAAGGAGTGATGAAACAAGGAATAATATTTTTTTCCGAAAGTCGTGCCGGATTACCCAGCATGCCGGACCTTAGGATGCCGTATTATAGGATGTTTACTATACTACTGAGTACTGATAACTCACATTTTTTTAGCACGCATCTTTACTTTACTATTTTTATCGAGATTCCGGGTAATCCGAATTTTTCGTAATCCGAACAGGCACCGGTCCCAATTAGTTCGGATTAGCGAGGTTCTACTGTAATTGATATTTATAAAAATGCGTCAAATTCCTCTTCTCTAAAGGCAAGCATTTACACTGTATGGAATAGGGGTTTTTTATGGCTCGCGTATGCTAAAACCGCAGCAGGTACCCGGGTACCCCAGTCATTGGACACAAGTGTAAATTTTGGTCATTGACATAAGGGTCAAAGTTGGAGCATATTTTTTGCTACAAATTAGGGGTCATTCACAAATTTAGAAGAAATATAATTATTGTCAGATATATTAAAGAAATGGTTGAGAGTAAAATTAGCATTGCAATATAACTTTGAAATCTTTTATCATTCTGACATATTACTGCAAAATATACAATTTGTACTGAACATATAAGAGGATAAAAATAACAGAATTTTTTTTAAATAAATGGATGAAAAACATGAACCTGAATTCTTTACAAAAATTATATATTTTAAAATGCTGTTAATTTACACCGTCTTTCAAATTTTGTGTTGTGCCATGTTTTTTAGCTTTTGAAAATTGATTCACATGTATTTTTTAGCGCTGAATCCGAAAATGACCTTCATTTTAAACCATCACGTCAGGATTTTTCTCAAATCGCAAATTTCAAAGTTAAAAAGCTCAAAGTTGAAATTGATCCCCTCTCCCCTCCCAACCTCATCGGACACCTGAGCTGTTTAGTTGTAAGAAACCCAGTATAAGTCACAGAATTGAATAAATTATTGAATTAAATAAAATTAAACTGAATAAAAAAGTCTTACATCTACTTTTTAGTATCAGATTTTTCGCTATTTTTTAGTCTTTAAATTTACGATTCGGGAAAATTCCTGACATGATCTTTAAAAGTGAAGATGATTTTTTTATTTAGCGTCAAAAAATATACTTATAGGACCGGGGGACCGTATAAAAATATAATTTCGTAATTTTTTAATAAGTATTTTTCTTGACCCAAATCGCTTTAAAAATAATTCTTTATCTTATTTAAACCATTTTTGTAATTGGAATTATGCATCTAAGACCAACGGTTGCGACAACAAAGGTCGGTCAGGTTATACGTGGACACACTGTATAAAATGCTATAAATATGATTATAAAATAGTCTTTTCAAAATCAACTTTCTAAATTTAACGGTACCTATTTGGGAATAAAATCAAATCTTTTATACATTTTAATTTTTGATAAGACAATATATTTATGCTACACCAATAATAAATGTTCTGTAATAATATTTTTTTAACAGGCTTACTGTATTTTCTGTGATCAAGACTGAGCTAGACAAGACAAAATTTAGAATGTAGCTGAGAGTACATATGCGTTTGCGAAAAGAATTACTGTGCACTTCCAGAATGTCCTTCGATACCTTCATAATTCACTCAAAATAAAGCAAGTCTGTAGGAAAATTTCCTAAAATATTTTCATTATCGATAAAACTATGGCCGAAACTCCAGATTCGGCTTCAAGTGAAACACACTGGATAAATTAATTGGAATCCTCGGTTTATATACAAAAACTGCTTGTTCCGACGTTTATTAAGAAAATGTTTTAAATGTTTATTTTGAAACTCCTTATACAGGGTGTCCCAGGATTATTGGGACAAACTTTAAGGGGAGTTATGGGGCATTACAAGGATTCAGATTTGCATAGCAACCCATGGTCGGAAACGTCATGGGAAAGTAGTATGACAGGTACAAGAAACGAAGAGAAACAGGTCTGAGATCAACTGAAGTAATTTATTGGTCAAAGATATTACAAGTGCTGTGGTAGATGGTATTTGAAAATGTCACAAAATATGTTCAAAGTTTCCATCATTACCACCGATGCATGCATTACATCGGCGGACCATGGATTGGCAGACTCGCTCAAATACATCTGTATTTTGTTGGATATCCGCAGCAGCACGGACGAGTCTTGCAACAGATCCATATCGGAATCCACAGGCATTGTGTACACAGCACTTTTCAGTGCACCCCAAAGAAATAAATGTATGCTGTTTAAATCAGGAGAGCGTGGCGTGGCAAAGGGCGTGTCTTGTGACCACCTAATGGCGAACGAAGCTGTTTCCGACCATGGGTTCTTATGCAAATCTGAATCCTTGTGATGTTCCTTACCTCTCTTTAAAGTTTGTCCTAATAAGCCTTGGACACCCTGTATATGTAAACAAGGTGGCAGCTCTCATTAAAAGTGTAAGGTACAGGAAAAGGGTAATCTGTCGTCAAAACATTAAATTTAATAAACGTTTCTCTTTTGCAAGAAAACATTTATTAAAATCGACGTAAGATTTATATAGTTCGAGAAAAATAATTTTCTCCACTTGCACATGCCACATACTGACATTACTTTTACACTTTGATGGATTGCCACTTCTCTTTCTAAACATTTTTTTTTCATTTTATCTCAAGAAAGAATCATCCAAAATTTGTTACATTGCCATGCATTAACCATAGATATTTCAGTGTCTCTCAGCCACTTTACGATGACCATTAATTGCATTAGACATTGTCGTCTTCTTTAGCCAGCGACATTCTTTGCTTAGAAGAAAAAGAGTTATAGCGGCTTCACTTAGTATTATTATAACAATAGTTGACACAATGAAAAAAGATATTATACTACTTTAAATAATCTTCCTTTTATTGTGTAAATATTTTATCCATATGTGATGTATTTGTTTTATTGAACACTTTGAATATTGCTTTAAGAACTTTAAGTATGAAAGATAACTTTTAATTTATATGGCATCAAATATGAAAGATATTTTATCATTTCCATATTAATTATGGAAGTAAATTTGAGCTGAATACAAAGAGGTGTTTATCTTCTTTTATCTATTGATAATTTATTATGGTGCAAACTTAACTTTGTATTTTGCAATCTTCTAACTGTGAACTTTGAAGGAGGAGGGATGGGGGTGCTTTGAGACCTGTATAGCCAAAGCTGAATGATCCACAAGTATTTTACAATAAAATTACATAACATAAAGAAAAAGATCCTGTGTTTTCTTGAAAACAAGGATAACAATTTTGTATCCAACAGTTGCAAGAAAAAAAAAGTATCAAGGAAAACAAATTTCTTTTAATTATGTTTTAAATATTATAAAGAAAGATTATATCTTAGATGTAAAACTTAGATTATATATAGACATAGATTATAAAGAAAGAGATAGTATTGCTAAAAATAAAATTTGGCTATCATTTTTAATTGCAAAATCAAAGGATGGTGCATGTTTTAATATGTAGATGGTCCCAAAACCTTAATCCATGTATAGCGTTTAATAGTAGATTATATTAGCAATCGGTCTGATATTAGAACCATTTTAATATGATGAATTCCAGTAAAGTTATTAGGGGCCATATCTTTTTTCTTTTTCCTAGACTGTGCGTTGTAAATGCAAATCTTCATGCAGTACTTTGTCCTGCCATTGAATAATAAATAAAAGACCTCAATGACCTGTAAAGAAGAAGTAGAATGTGAAAATTGTAAAGCAAAGTTTTGATTTCAGCTTTTTTCTGTAAATTTATATTTTTTTCGGCAGAAACATTTCTTTTATTCAATGTGATATTTTCACTTCTTTGTAGGAATCTGTTTTAATTTACATTTCACAAAAATATGTACACCCAATCTGCCCAATACCGTTCGTTCTTTACGATTACTTACATACTTTCTAATTGTGATTTTCTACTTTAATCTATTAAAGTACATTTCGATGGATTCAGATTATTTTATTATGACCCAATTAGTAAAAGTAATCTTGAATTTATAGAGCAACAAAAAAGATAGTGTTATTCTTGGATATAGACTTCATTGCAAACGTCATTTAAGGATCTAAACTAAAGCCAAAGATAACACAGGTCTGAAAAAAATAATTTTATTTCAGCTGCTTTCGATATTTTTCGTTAATTATATGTGTTTTAGGAATTGAATCCAAAAATTACTTTCATTTCCTCCATCGCGTAAAGTATTGTTGCAAAAAATTGGGAGTTTACAAAGCACAACTGCGATGAAAAAATCATTTTTTTATTACTGTTAAAAATTATACTACAAGCTCCAAGTTAGATTTACCCCAGTGGCGTGGCGTCCGGTCATCGCTGGATGCGGCGATGACCAAGCAATATTTTAAAACTCTTAATAAGCTTTTAAAACTCTACGATCCAGTTTTAGCAGAACATTTGGAGTTCATGTATAAGTGAAGGTAATATTTAAAGTTTCTTTTTTGAACATTCAACCATTGAATTTTAGAGTTAATAATTTTTCACCACAAACTTAAATAATTGCGATGACCACCGAAAATTTTCACGCCACGCCACTGATTTACCCCCATGCATGCACTTTACATTTCAGTAGATGTTGTGTGTATCATGATAGAAGCTTATGTCTGTGTGTAACTGATTTTGTTCGTTCCTCAAATTCCTCGCATTTTCTATTTGTATTTCTCTTGAGTGTCATTCTTATAAATATGAAATTAATATATGGAATCATTATTTGATTTGCTTTTTTACTCAAGAATGGGATACCAAATTTCAGGTTTTAAAAAGAATTACACTTAATTAAACTAAAAACGTGAGTTTTGGAACAAAACCTGACGTGATGAGTATTTTTTAAATATTTTCCCTGGATTCAGTGAGAAAAAAACCTATAAGGAACAGTCAATAAATCTTATGCAGTTTTTTGGTTGCAGACCTGTGTAATTTTCACCTTTGTACAAGTTTTCTGACGAAGCCGTGTATTTGCACATGAAGGTGTTATTTCAAAAAATCTTCAGAATCGTGAAATGAATATTTCAAAACCAATAGCAAGTGTTTATGACCAACATAAATTTTTATATTATCATTTCTCAAAATATGAATGTATACCGTGAGCGCTTTTTGGCTATCACCCTCCTCACTACCACTAGCCTACCTCTTTTCCTGGTAGTAGGATTCTTTGGCCAGAATGACCTTCTGAACAACAACCACATGAGAAAAAGAGTTTCTTAAGTATTTGGCATATCCAACCCTCTCAGCGTTCGGTCTAATTAGTTTCCAGCTAAAGCTTTAATGTGCTTTACACTAGCATTAGACTTCTGTTCCTAGGAAAATGCCGTTTTTATGCCAATGGTGAAGGTAATGCAAGCTGTTTAAAAGTGAATATACATGGGTCTATTTTTATGGATGTCCGATAATATTTACTGAAAAAAAAATATATAAATGGTCTCAAACGTTATCTAATAGATTTGAATATTTTTTTTACACGTCTCAGATAAACAATAAAATATCGTGATATGCTTTGATAAATTCTGATGAAATTAAGGAACGATACACTTTATTATGCATTTAACAATAACATTTGAACTAAAGGAAAAATACATGTGTACGAAAGCCTTTACTGTAATTTACTTATATTTTTTAGATTCATAATTAATATTACTGAGCATTTTTTTATGGGTAGTACCTGCCCATCGTTAAAAATATTTTTGTATTGTACGTGAAAAAAAAAATCAGAACGGCATTCTTAACTCCAATTCTAAATATCGAAAAATGAAGATTTTCGCAAGAAAGTTTCTTGTTGAAATGAGTGAAATTTCCTTGAGTGAAATTTCCTTCACGGTCAGTATACATATATTTTACACTGGTTTTGAAAATTTCAATAAAAACCAATATATTTCTTTATTTCATCCGGTTTGTCATGCCGCATATACTCAAAACACAAATATTCAAAGCTCTAATTGCAAAAACATGCATAGTGTGAGTTAAAACATGTTTTGGAACAATTAAATATGAGAATATATATATAATATGAAAATTAAGTGATATTGTGGCTAACACTATCTATAGAAAACAGCAGAAATAAAATGTCTGTGAATAATTCTAACGTCATATTCACGATGAAAACTATCTAATCAATAAATTCTGCTTTTACTCAAATCTGTTTTCAATTCTAAACATCTCATAATTTCAATTTTTACTCTATCAAATGGAAAGAAAATGTGCTTTCAAATGCAAATTGTTGGAACTCTGTATCTCAGTTTACTGATATTTTATGTTTTAAAAATAATTCTCAAGCATGCGTTTGATGTATATAAAATCGGCAAATCTTTCAAGTGCTTTTAAAATCTGCGTGCATCCCAATTACTGAAAGTTAATTTTTAGGTAGATTTCGTATGAAATACTACCGATTTCAATCTTCGCTATGTTGGAATTTCTGAAAACTTTTTACAGATCTACACCGATCATGATACGTAGAACCCAAATACACCCTCAGTAAAAAAACTTTATATATCTATCTAAATATATATAACTTTTTTATGGACACGGTAACTTCCATAATTCTGTACAAATCTTTTCGAAACTAATACACAAAATCAAGGGGTATAAAATCTGGGTCAATTTCGTTAATGGGCAAAAATCTGCAAAGGGGTGGAAATAGGGTGGTATTTTATGAAAACCGGAAAAACCCCATAACTTCTTAATTATAATACATATCGAATCAGTTTAAAGTTATTATTATATGTAAAAAAGGGGGAAAAGGGCGCTTCGGTCCCGACACTTCAGTCCCGCCATTTTGGTCCCGAGACATTTCGGTCCCGAGTCATTTCGGACCCTTGCCATTTCTGTCCCTGCTCCAGCAAGCTGAAGTTTTGTGCAGGTGAAATTTTGTGACATGATTTTATAGGGAACATTGTACAGTTAACTGAAGGTCTTAAAATTTTAGTATAACGCGAATATAAGGGCCCGAAAACAGCAAATACGTATAACTCGGATCCAAACTATTACAGACCACTCAAATTTCGTATGGTAATCGTATTCGTTTTTTTAAAAAAAGGGGGGTTGGGGTTCTGTTGACTTTTCCTATATTATAGTGTATCATAAATATAAGGTCCTGATAAATTAAAACTTTTATAACTCGATCTATAATTATCGCAAAACACTCATATTTTGTATGGTAAACGTAATTTTTATAAAAGGAGGGACATAATCAGATTTTTTAACTGAACCCCCTAAATTTTAGTATAACCCGAATATAAGGGCTCGAAAACGCAAATACTTATAACTCGGATACAAATTATTACAGTCCACACAAATTTTGTACCTTAATCGTAATCGTTTAAAAAAGAGGGGGGGGGGGAGGACTCTGTTGACTTTTTCTATATTTTAGTGTATCATAAGTATAAGGTACTGATAAATTAAAACTTTTATAACTCGATGTATAATTGTCGCAAAACACTCATATTTTGTATGGTAAACGTAATCTTTATAAGAGGAGGGACATTATCAGATTTTTTAACTGAACCCCCCTAAATTTTAGTGTAACCCGAATATAAGGGCTGGAAAACGCACTTATAACTCGGATCCTAATTATCACAGCCCGCACAAATTTCGTATGATAATCATTATAGTTTTAAAAAGCAGGGGGGGTGGTACTGTGTTGATTTTTTCTATATTTTAGTGTATCATAAGTATAAGGTCCTGGTAAATTAAAACATTTATAACTCGAGCTGTACTTAGTGTAAAACACTCATATTTTGTATGGTAAACGTAATCTTTATAAAAGGACGGACATTATCGAGTTTTTTAACTAAACCTTCTACATTTTAGTATGATCCGAATATAAGTAATTTAGTTATATATCCTGTAAATTTTACTATAATCTGAATATAAGGGCCCGAAAACCGCAAATGTCTATAATCCGGATCCAAATTGTAGCATCCCATGCAAATTTCATATGGTAGAAGTAATAGTTTTCAGGAGTGGGGGGAAGGGGGAGTTTTGTGGATTCTTTATAGAAGCTCTTCATATTTTAATCTATCATAAATATAACGTCCAGACAATTTTATAACACATATAATTCGAGCTTTAATTTTCATTTGCAAATGCCCATGCGCTGCACGTATTCAGTTGTACATAATTTCGACACTATGTGATTAATAATAAAAAAAAATCTGCAAATATTTTTACAAATCTTTATTTCATCCTATTATTTAACCGCACATCAATTTTAGATGTATTGTATTTTACATATTTTTTAAAAAGGGGGTTCTTAACCTTTAAAAATAACCTTAAATAATAACCTTTAAAAATAACCTTAAATAATTATTTTAATTTTCTATTAAACAAACTATTTAATCGTTTGCATTAATCTTTTTACATGTAACAATAATATTAACGCTATTTCTACCTGAGTCGAAAAAAAAGTAAAAAAGCTTTAAAGTTTTTCATTTGCAATTTTTAAATTGCAACAAGTACAAATCCTTTTTAATACATTTAAGACTTTTTTATGCTTATTAAAATAAAAAACAACGAGCAAAATAAACATAAATCAAAATTGTAAAAAGGTGTCATTTGACACAGCTAGAAGTAATGTAAAGTTGCGATACTCTACGGATGGCGTAATCCTTGCGCCAATCGGCTTTTAACCGTTTTGAAGGCGATATCCTAAGGACACCTAATTTTAATTCCAAAACTTACAAACTGCACCAAGAATATTTAATTAAATTTTTCCTTTTTTAATGTACTTGAAAATAAGCAAATTCATATTTTCTAAAAATTCATTTATTAATTCTGGTGTCAGGTATTATTTCATCAGTTTATAAACAGAATTACTCCGTGCCGGTAAGGGTTAAAGCCTAGATAATAACTTATTAATTATTATTTTCGCAACAATTTTTTGTAATATTAGAATTACTGATTAATATATTTATTGTGCGGAAAATATTGTATATAAAAAACATTGAACGATTTTTATATTCCACGATTAATGTTACATTAACAAAATTCTTCAATTAAACTAATTTTATGTTTATTAAAATATATCAATAAATTAGTTTGAAAGAGTATAACAGCTGTAAGTACACGTGGGAGTATCCCTTGATCATATATTTTTTAATAATAGCTAAATATCGAAGCGAAATTTCTGGAGACTTTTTGAAAATCATTAATGCAATATTCTCTAACACATTTCAGAAGTAATCCTAATGTGCTAAATTTATGCAGAATGGCATTTCAGTTACTCTTGAAATCAAGTTAACAGAGTGAGAAGAATAAAAATCATCAAGAAATGATGTTCTTTTTAAAACTTTCATATATCTTCAAATAATGAAAGTAATTATGTGGGAGGTCCGTTCCTGTTTAAACTCGTGAGCGAATTGTATGGAATAAGGGATTTGCATCTGACATGTGTATAAAGATGACCAATTCTTAAGATGGGCGACAACAATTGACTGGCATGTAGGATTTTTTGTAGGAACGAGATAATAGTATTTAACTGGTAATTTATTAGTATTTCAAAGTATATACCAACACCAACATAAAAGAAAGTTTTAAAAAATCCCGGCACCGGGTTTTGATTTGTTATTTGTTTAATATCATACTGTATTTTATTAATTGATTAATATCATCTTAGAAAAATTGAAAACATTCATAGTTATATTGTTAAATAAAAACATTCTCAAAAATTAAATTGTTTTTATTAAACGTAATTTTTAATAACAATTCAAAATTATTTTAATTATTAATTGTTTATATAACTAATTTAGCAATTACTTGTTTCAAACCAATACATTAATTATATGATAGTTATTATAGGGTAAATGCAAATATATTTTTTAAAGTTTCGGTTACTATAATGTTATTAACTTCATTAGGATGTATAACAATGTTAAGGATTCTGAAGATAAATATGCTGTTCATTTATTTATTAGTTAGTTTATAATTAATTATAATTAATTAGTAATATCTTGCTTTTTGCGAATTGTAAACTATAACTGTGCTTAAAAAACTTAAAATCTGCATCTTGACAATAATGCCGCCTAACACTGTTGAAAAGTTATTTTTATGTATTTGTACAATGTTGCATTATTATTATTATAATTATTATAATTATAATTAATATTATTATTATTATCATGTTTAATTAATTAATTGTTACTTAGACTTTATTTTTTTGACTGATTTTTCAAAAAAATTCTTTTTTTTTTTTTTTTTTTTTTGAAATAATAAATGAAAAATTTTGAATAAAATCTTTAAGTGATGAATACTATAAATATAACAATATTAATAAAATTATATAATATTAATAAAATTATATAATATTAATATAATTATAATATAAATATAGTGCTATTAATTAATTCTCAAAACAGTTAGTAAGTTTAGTATAAAAAATGAATTAAAATTTTATTAAATATATTTTTTTAATTTACTGTATCCTTAATTTATTAAATTAATAACATTATTAATATACATTACAAATTTTTATTTTAAAATAAACTCAATACTTAATATATTTCATATTCAATTTATCATTAAATTTTTAGTTGTTATAAACTGAAATTTATCATTTATGTTTATTTATTTTATATTTAAAGTTACCGAAATTTAAAACTATTAATATAATTAATAATAAAAAAAAATAAGAAATTAAAAAAAAAAAAAAAAAAAAAATCTGGGAAAGTGGGAGGAAAAAGGTAATATAATAAATAAATAAATAAATAAACGACAAATACGCAGCAGTTGAATTTTGTCAGTTAAAAATTGAAAATAAAATTAATTAAAATAATAGTTACATTATTACACAAAATTAAAAATAGTAATCTTATTTCAAAGAAATAGGCACAGTTTCAATAAAATTAGCTCACAAAAATCGCCTTCAAGAGGAAAGTGGGAGGAAAAAGGTAATATAATAAATAAATAAATAAACGACAAATACGCAGCAGCTTAATTTTGTCAGTTAAAAATTGAAAATAAAATTAATTAAAATAATAGTTACATTATTACACAAAATTAAAAATAGTAATCTTATTTCAAAGAAATAGGCACAGTTTCAATAAAACTAGCTCACAAAAATCGTCTTCAAGAGGTGAGAAGATTGTTAAAAAAATGCTAGCAATAATAATAATAATAATAATAATAATAATAATAAAAGTGGTGGGTGGAGTTTTCTGAAAACAAAATATTTTTCATAGCACGCCTAGTTTCCAAATCACTATTGTTTTCCCAATGTTTATAATGGTAAAGTAACCTATGAAAACAAATTTATAAAATGCAACTTTGTATTATACAAATAATAAGAAAAATTAAATATTTGTGCTTCAATAAATATATCTCATTTCTGAATTATTAAAGGAGAGGCTGTAGAGGGGTGATTTGAGGAAATACTTACATATAATAGCTTATAAATGTCGAATTGAATTATTGAAGACAATTATTGTTAATCTAATTGGAAGAAGAAGAAAAAATAAGCACAGTTTTTAAAATTATTTAATTAATGATAATTTAAAGGTTCTAAAAAATGTATGAAAACAAACAAGAAAAAATTTATGGAAGTTTACAGTATATATAAAATACCTAATATTAATAATAAATAACCAAACTTAAAATCCATTCTGTTAAATAATAATAATAATAATAATAATAAAGACAATGCCCCCTGTAAAATTATATAACATTGTTCAATCAAACAAATTTTCAGCTCACTGTGATTTCATTATCACGAGTTATAAAAGCTTAAATTTATCGGACTGTTTTATTCAGCTCTTTATAAAATTTGGGGGAGGGGTGTGATTATAAAGAGGCCAAAATTTTAAAAAGGGCCCAAATAATGTCGAAATTACAGCGTTTGGCGGTTCCACGAATATTAGAATCCGAGTTATAAGGTGGTGAGCACCGAAATGGTAGGGGACCGAAATGGCCAACGACCGAAATTGCTGGGGATCGAAATGGCCAATTACCGAAATGTCTCGTGACCGAAATGTCGTGTACCCCAAAAAATTACTAAAAATTTATGTATGACAGATTTTTGATAAAATAAAAAATGGTCTCAAGGGGCGAAAAAAATAAGGTTTTGGGGTGTTCAACATAATTCATAACATCGTCAATTATCTAGATACCATATCCAATTACCTTTATTATAAATCTTCTAAATATTATCTACAACTTTTATATTGACAAGTTATTGATAGCTCGAATTCGTATCGCAAAAGAATTAAAAACGAAAAAAAAAGGGGGGGGGGGGTGACGAAGAAAAAAATCCACAACATCATCAATTCACAAGATATAAAATCACACATCTATCATCTATCATTCACAAGATATATATGAATTTATTATATATCTTCTTAATATTATCTACAACTTTTATATTGACAAGTTATTGATGGGGTCATTTCTTACAGCAAAAACAAATTAAAAATACATAGTGGTTTAACAAATAAATCATCGTAATAAGGATGTACTCAAATCCAAACTGCTTATTTTCTGACTCATTTTAAATTAATTTTTGAACTCAAACGCATTCAATTGGCAGGTTCTCTTATTCAGAAACTATATAATGCGCCGTAATTGTTCATTTTTTGACAGAGGTTGAATATATTTCAAAAAATGATGTCAAAGTGAGCATTTTGAACCGAATTTCCCGAAACGATTATGTTGGAAACGAAAAATATTGTTCTACTGAGAAAATAATTGTTTATAAATCAAGTTCTAATTAATTAAACAAAAAAAATAACAGGTCGCTTGTAAATCTCTTCAAAAATCACGCCTCCAAATTTCACGTTTTTCTTTTAAAAATGAATCTGAAAATGTGTCATAAAATTTCGAGTTGTTGAGCATGGAAAGTTTTTTTTAATTCCGCCTTAACACCATTCTGATAAAACCAGCTCTTATATAATAATAAAATTAAAAACTCGTCAAAAGAATCCAGATAAAATTGTTAAAGGGGGTTTATCTCTAATCATGATTTAGTTTTTGTTGTTGAAATTGATACTTTACTTCTAAATCTACCTGCGCATGTAGCCCCAGCCTGGAAGGATTTTTTTTTCAATTAAAACAAAGTAAATAATTCAGCATATGTTTGTTTCCGAGTAATATTCCATATATAAAGTGCCAAACGAAATTTGAACTTCACAAATAAATAAATAAGTAAATAAAATACATATTTAACAGAAATGTAATACAATTAAGGGATGTTATGGAAAATGTAATTGTGTAATTAAACACTGAAAGGAATGTAATTAAAGACTGAAATAATCTGCATCTCAAGGCTTTATATAAATAGTGAAATATTTCAGGATTGACCGCTTGCATGCGACTACTATGAAAGTACCAAGAATGTTCATTGGTGAAGTTGGTGGGCAATCTAAGAAAATATACTACTGAAAAAACCGCGGCTTGCTCGCGTGATAACTGAATTATGCCATATGGTATTTGGGGGTCTATTTTTATTATAAGAAAGTATACGGCTATGGATAACACAAAAATTACTAGTTAAGACACAGTTTGACTAAAGTTCATTATTGCTAGCCGAAAATGATACTTAAATTATCAAGAGCTAAAACTATTTCTAAGTAAATGACAATTTAGAATGCACTTTGAAGTTTTTACTCTCACATTAGTTTTCATTTGACGTTTAAAATATTTTTAAAACCTTTCTTAGCAAGCATTTACATTTTAAAAGTTACCATTATGTTATATTCCAAGCTTCTAATCTAATGGTCTGCACACCCCTGGTGGTAGTGGCACCAACATAAAATATAGCCCATGTTGGAGCAGGGACTGTCACCATCAATTGGCCAACATTACTTTTGTAATCGGTTTTTTTATTTCCTGAGATTCTGCAGAACTAGCAATTTAGAAAATTTTAGAAAGCTTTTCGCTCATGTTACCCTTTTAAATTTCGTTAGAAACTGTTCTTGGAGAGCATTTTCATTTAATAAGTATATATCATGCCACATTTTAAGTTTCTTTCTTTATCAATTCCATAGGAATCGCAATTAGAACATTTTTAGAAAGCCTTTGCTCATTTCACCAATTTAATTTTCGGATTTTTTTTTCAACTTTCTTAGAGAGCATTAACATCTTAAAAGTAACTACCATGGAAAATTTTGAGCTTCTACCTTTAACAATTCCAATGGAATCGTAATTTAGAAAATTTTTCGCGCATTTTACTCTTTTAAATTTCGATTTTTTAAAAATTGGTTTTAAAGGGGATTTACATCATTTAAACAACCCCCATGCCAAATTTCAAGTTTCCATTCCTTCACTTGCAGCAATGACTGTCACCATCAGCTGCAACCATTACTTTTAAAATCGGTTTGGTATTTCCTGAAATTCCATAGAAATCGTAATTTAGAATGTTTTTAGAGCGCTTTTCGCGCATTTTCACCACATCTAAATTTTGAATTTTTTAGAAGCTGTTCTTAGTATGAGCATTTACTTCTTATACGTAACTACCATGCCAAATTTCAAGTTTCTAGACCCTTTAGTATCACAAAAATTGCATTTTTAAAACTCATTTGCTCCTGCAAACATGAGTGTTTGTAGCACCGACATAAAATACAACCTATATTGGAACAGGAACTTTCATTATCAATTGCGATCATTAAGTTCGAAATAGGTTTGGTATTTCCTGAGATTCCACACAAATCGTAATTTAGAATGTTTTTAGAAAGCTTTTCACTAATTTTACCCTTTTAATTTTCGTTCGAAACCGTTCTTAGAGAGACATCTAATAAGTACCTATCATGCTGAATTTTACGTTTCTATCTTTAATAGGTCAGTAGAATTCGTAATTTAGAACATTTTTAGAACGCTTTTCGCTCATTGCAACCCTTTTAAATTTCGATTTTTTTCAACTATTCTTAGAGAGCATTAACATAATAAAAGTAACTACCATGACAAATTTCAAGCTTCCATTTTCAACAATTCCACAAGAATCGTAATTTAGCGCATAATTAGAAATTTTCGCGTATTTCATACTTTTTAAATTTCTATTATTTTTTTAAAAACTGTTTTTAGAGAGCATTTACATGAGATAAGTAACAACCACACCCAATTTCAAGTTTCTAGTTCCTTCAGTATCATAAAAATCGCACGTTTAGAACATTTTTTGCTTCTTCACCCTCCTAAGGGTAGTGGCAATGACATAAAATACAGCCTATATTGGAACAAGGGCTGTCATCATCAGTTGCAACCATTACTTTGAAACATGTTTGATATTTCCTGTGATTCCATAGAAATTGTAATTTAGAGCATTTATAGAAATATTTCAGCTCATTTTACCTTTTTAAACTTGGAATTTTTTAGAAGCTGTTCTTCCATGCCAAATTTCAAGTTTCTATCTTTAATAATTCCATAGAAATCGCAATTGAGAAAGTTTTTAGAGCGCTTTTCGTGCATTTTTACCCCATTTAAATTTCGAATTTTTTAGAAGCTGTTCTTAAAGATCATTTACATCTTTATAAGTAACTACCATGCTAAATTTCAAGTTTCTAGGTCCTTCAGTATCCTAAAAATTGCATGTTTAGAATATTTTTTGCTCCTTCACCCACCTGAGGGTAGTGGCGCCGACATAAAATACAGCTTATATTCGACTAAGGACTATCATCATCAATTGCAACCATTACTTTGAAATCTGTTTGATATTTCACGCGATTCCATAGAAATCGTAATTTCGATCATTTTTAGAACTATTTAACTCATTTTACCCATTTAAACTTGGAATTTTTTAGGAACTGTTCTTAGAGAGCAATTATACTTTATAAGTATCTTCCATGCCAAATTTCAAGTTTCTATCTTTAACAATTCCATAGAAATCGCAAGAGTTCTTTTCGTGCATTTTTACACCATTTAAATTTCGAATTTTTTAGAAGCTGTTCTTAAACACTGTAAAAAAAATCTGTAAAGTTAGTAAGTTTTTTTAGGAAACTGGGATTCCTAGAACTTTTTATGTAACGGCAACAAAAAAAATTCCAGTAAGAGACGCCGTTACAGGAATTTTTGTTGTTGCCGTTACATAAAATGTTCTAGGAATCCCAGTTTCCTAGAAAAACTTTAGTAACTTTACAGATTTTTTTTTTTTTTTTTACAGTGAAGATCATTTAAATCTTTATTAGTAACTACCATGCCAAATTTCAAGTTTCTAGGTCCTTCAGTATAAAAAAAATCACATGTTTAGAACATGTTCTGCTCATTTAACCCCCCGAGAGTAGCGGCAACGACATAAAATATAGCCTATATTAGAACAGGGACTGTCATCATCAATTGCAACCATTAATTTGAAATCTGTTTGGTATTTTCTGAGATACTATAGATATCGTAATTTATAACAGTATTATAGAACGCTTTTAGCTCATTTCACCCTTTTAAATTTGGAATTTTCTAGAAACAATTCTTAGAGAGCAATTATATCTTAAAAGTATGACTGATGACAAATTTCAAGTTTCTATCTTCAACAGTACATAGAAATCGTAATTTAGAACGGTTTTAGAAACTTTTCCGTGCATTTTGACCCCTTTTTAATTTCGATTTTTTACCCGACTGAAAAGAAGTGTTATGTGTTTCACGCGTATCTGTGTATGTGGATTTCTTTATACCCTCGAAACATCCCAACGGCTGGATGGATTTTAATGAATGTGGCATCTATCAATTCGTATTAACGGCCCGATGGTTATAGGCTAGGTTTTGTTTTTATAAATTCAAAATGGCGGCCGTAAAATACAAAATGGCGGTGGATACGAAAAAAAAAATCACGCACCCTGTTGAATGACATATCATTGGATAGGTCTTTCAAAATGAATACGATGTTTCATTGACTATTTTACAGTTAGAAGCTCCGTTAAAATATTATACAACCTGGAATTTGTGCATGTATTGTGGATATCTAGGTTTACTGCAACTCTAATCATCATAGACATCTATAGACCTCATCAAAACCGTGTTTATAGACAGGAACTAACAATTAAACACAACTTAAAAGTCATCAATACAAGTAAATAAAAAAAATAGGTAAGTAATATAAACATGTAATATAAAATAATAGGTAAGTAATATAAACATGTAATATAAAAAAATATTTTAAGTCAATTCCTACTTAGGTCAATAAGATAATTTTTTTCTCCCATTCTTCTTTCTTCTTGAGTGGCGCTTAAAATGCCTTGATCAAGAAGAGGGCTCTCACGGTCTTAAAGTATTTGACCAAGAAGAGGGCTCTCTGGATTATTGAAAATTAACTAATTAAATTTAATTAATGAATTAACATTTGAAAAAACTGGATTAACATCAAGTGTCATACACTACAAGTTTTAAAAAATTTATTTGAGCTTGATTGGATGAATAATAAGTATTTTATCAACGATTGAAAATTTGAACAACATTTATATAGCGAGAGTGTGAGCTAATAGTAGGAATTGAAAAAAATATAGCTTCACATTGATGAAAAATAATTAATTAGTTCGCTTTTTACGCAGTGGGGTTTTTTGATTTTTTTAATTTAATTGTTTATTTTAAACTGTTGTTAGAGTGCTTTTACATCTTATAAGTAACTGCAATTCCAAATTTTAAATTTCTAGGCCTTTCAGTATCACAAAAATCGTATTTTCAGAAAGACTTTCTTCTCCTGCACTCTCTTGGGGTTAGTGGCACCAACACAAAATATAGACTATGTTGGAACAGGCACTGTTATCATCATTTTGCCATCATTACTTTTGAAATCGGTTCGGTAATTCCAGAGGTTAAAATTAAAATGTAGATAGGAAACTCACAAACATACAGGGTGTGTCTGAAATGCTTCAACAAACTTAGGGGGATGATAGTTCTCATCAAGACGAACAAAAAATGCAATGGAACATGGGGTCGCAAACCACTTATTGAGTCACAAATACAGGGTGTTTCAAACTAACTGAAGTCGGCTTGTCGGTAAAAATTTTACGAAAAATTAAAATATTGTTATAAAAATTTAACGATATGTACCTTAATTTGTATGAAATGTAATAACATCACAAAAAAGTGGTAGAAATTTTCATTATACGCGCTAGCAGTATGCGTTGGACGCTCCACATTTTGGACTGTGATTATCGGCTCTTACGGTATTATCGATTCTGTGAGTACCCTGTTTTTCCAGAACTTTTTGTGATGTTATCACATTTCATATAAAATAAGATACATATCGTTACATTTTTATTACAATATTTTAATTTTTCGCAAAGTAATTACCGACAAGCCGACTTCAGTTAGTTTGAAACACCCTGTATTTGTGACTCAATAAGTTGTTTGCGACCCCATGTTCCATTGCATTTTTTGTTCGTCTTGATGAGTACTATCATCCCCCTAAGTTTGTTGACACATTTCAGATACACCCTGTATAGTTTTGATGTTGTATGCAATGTATAGTTTATTTGTTGTACATAACGTATAGTTTATTTGCTGTATGGCATACATGAAAATGCAGAAAAGAGATTTTCAGATTTAATCTTAATCATGACCCATTAAAGTTGACTATTTTACTGTTTTACTATTAAACTTGACAACTAATGGTCAGAAGTTAATGAAAACTTATATTAAGAGGAGGGAAGAGGAAGGTGTTGAACTTTACGCATTTTTATGGCGGCGACGAAAAAACATAATGGTTCTGTGCATGAATTATTAGTATTTGCAATTGTAATTTATGTATTTATTCGAAATATGCATGGTTGCTAGGTTTAGGATTTTACAAGCTATCATATAAAATAAAAAGCAATAAAATATATCAATTATTGTTTAGGTTATGTCTGGATAATGCACATGTCCCTTTAACAACGATTAATGCATTATTTGACAATTTATTTTTGACTAATTTACCATTTAAAATTGTTACACATTTGATTTACATCGTTTTTTGTGTTTGGAAACTTTAAATATGCAAAAAAATCATGGTGTTGCTATTGAACTTTTTAAAATTTGTTCCTGTTTTAATAGAAGGCGTTCTTAGCCAAAGTGGATTCGGTTCATTTTTTTCTTTCAACTGAATTGGATATGAATTCTTGCTGTATATTTTAGAAATCGTTTGGTGATGTAATGCACCGTGTCCTATGTTGAAAATTTTAGCAACAAATGACAGCATTATCCTAGGACCCTAATTGAAATTCAATGGAGAAAAATAAATTTACATCTAAATACTATGTCTAGACAATGTTCCATGAACTTAATATGCTTTAATTCTAAATGTCCCATGCATAGATAGCCACTTATAACAAAATAAACTGTATGCACTTGAGTCAATCCATTTCAAGTGGTCCAGCACTGGTTTCTCGACCATTTTTTAAAAATCTAAAATTTTTTGTACAACAACCCTAACATGATGGAAGCTCAAAATGGCTATTATTTTAATTTTATTAATTTTTGTTTGTGCATGGCGGCCATCTTTGTTTCATCGTCTGCAGCAAATTTCTCACATGAAAGGTTTACGGGATTGTAAATAATTCATCGTTTATTTCTCCAATTCAAGTGCGGATTGAAGCAATTTGTACAGAATACATTGAGCTAAAAATATGGTAGTAGGGTAGTTTCCGAAACTAACTGCTTATTGGTGAAATTTAAGCATAAAGTTTCAGTTTTTTTTTCCAAAATTTGTCCGTTTACAAGAGGAAATTTTTCTAGCAAGGAAAACTGTGAACACGTAATAGTTTTTTTTTTACAAATAAGCCGAAAGTAGTTGTACTCAGACACCAAGTTCCAGATCTGGGACTTGTTTTCTCTTCGCTAAAAAAAATCCCAACTTTTCAAAAATTTCAAAAATCGCACTTTTGAGGCTTTGATATCTCTGGTGGGACACGAGATAAAAATCTGAAGTTCTGGTTTCTGAGAGTATTGTATAGTAGTGTTATACACAAGAAATTTTAGGATGGAGATTTGACTACAAGGTGAGATATGGCAAGGGCAATGTCAAATCAATACTGCCAAACTATTGTTTTGTTGTAGTCACAGCTAAGTATTTATCTCAGAGTGTCATTTAAAATTACTTTTTTATTATCTTTAAATAATAGTAACAGAAAATAAAGCCTTTTGCAAAGCCTAGTAATTAATTAAAAATATAATTATGCCTAAGGCCTACATTTTGTATGGTTTCAGTATTTTTTGTTGTAATTTTAGTAACTAAAAGAATCCTCAACACTTTTACTCAAAGAAAAAAATATTTTTATAGATGACCAGAGACAAAAACAGAATAGGGAAAGATAAAAGCTGTTAATGTTGGCATACTTGTTGAGACATGATCAAACATGTCAAAACGCATTCTTTCTTATTGGTTTAAAAACCATAATTTTAATGCTACTTGCCAGCCCCTGAAACTTCTTCCTACCATAAGTATGTTCCTGTAAATGAAGCATTATGCGATGTTACCATGCATCAGCCTCAAGTAATTAGATCAGTCAGAAAGTTAAGATATCCAAAGCCCTTTTAAAATTTATACTGCAGAAAAATGACATTTTTGCATAAGAAGTAAGCTAGGAATTATTAATGAAGTGAGACTTGCACATAGTGATTTCAAAGTATATTTCTATGACCCAGCAGGGCCAAGATCTTCAATCTTATCAAGAGAGGACAAGACTTGGTTCCTACAAATAAAATTTTGAGAAAGATCAAAATTGTGGTTTTTAAACCAACAAGCAAGAATGTGATTTGACACGTTTGATCATGTCTCAACAAGTATGAGAACATTAACAGCTTTTCTCTTTCCCTAGTCTGTTTTTGTCTCAGGTCTTGTATAATTTTGTTTTTCTTTATGTAAACGTGCTGAGGTTTCTTTTAGTTACTAAATTTACTTACAACAAAAATTATTGAAACCATACAAAATGTATGGCCTTAGGCATAATTATTTTTTTAATTAATTGCTAAGCTTTGCAAAGGGCTTTTTTTCTGTTGCTATTATTTACAGATAAGCAAAAACATAAATTTAAGTGACACTCTGAGATAAATACTTAGCTGTGACTACAACAAAACAATAGTTTGGCAGTATTGTTTTGACATGTTGCCCTTGACATATCTCATCTTGTAGTCAAATCTCCATCCTGAAATTTCTTGTGCATAACACTACCATACATTACTGTCAGAAACCAGAACTTCAAATTTTTATCTCGTGCCCCATCAGAGATATCAAAGCCTCAGAAGTGCGATTTTTGACATTTTTGAAAAAATTGGGATTTTTTTAGCGGAGAGAAAGCAAGTCCCATATCTGGTATTTGGCGAGTGAGTACAAGTACTTTCGGCATATTTGTAAAAAAAATTATGTCATGTTCACAATTTTCCTTGCTAGAAACATTTCGTCTTGTAAACGGACAAATTTTGGAAAAAAACTGTAACTTTATGCTTAAATTTCACCAATAGGGATTTGTTTTCGGAAACTACTCGATTATAAAATTTTTAGCCAAATGTATTCTGTACAAATTGCTTTAATCCGCACTTGAATTGGAGAAATAAACAATGAATTATTTAAAATTCCGTAAACCCTTCTAGTGATAAAACTGCTGCAGACGATGAAACAATGATGGCCGCCATGTACAAACAAAAATTAATAACATTAAAATAATAGTCATTTTGAACTTACATCATGTTAGGGTTGTTATACAAAAAATTTCAGATTTTTTAAAAATGGTCAAGCAACGAATAAATGATTTTCTGTACCACTTGAAATGGATTGACCCACTTACAAAGTACTTTATGAAAATTAAAATGATATTTTTCTTTTTCCTACATTAATTAGAACTGAAGATACAGTCATTTATATAAGTCATAGATGATCCAAAGAAGCTTTCTTATTGTTTTCTATATAAAAATTATAGTGAGAACTGTTTTGAGGTGTAGTTTATATATTGAAATTGTAATCCCCTTTTTTTTAAATTTCATAATTAACACCCAATTTTGACATTATAATTCGATTCTTCGGAAACTTTTGCCTTCGGAAACCAAACAGGAAGGCCTTCAGGTAAGCAATATAAGATTTGCTTACCTGAGCAATATAAGATTTATGGAGATTTAAAATTTGGAAACTCCAAATGTTAAATTCATTTTTAATCGTTGCAAAACCAATTGCAATGCATGTAGTTTTTTTAATTATAACTCAAACACTGCCAGTGGGAATGAGCTGTTATATTGGATTCACATATTTGAAGCTTCTACAAATCTATTTATGCTAAAAAAATGCCCGTGTTACAATAATTATTTAATATATAATTTATGTATTTATACATTTATATAGTTTATATAATTTTTGTATGTTAAATTTAAAATATATGTTATTTCCTGTTCTGAAAGCACTATCATTTCATTCAGTAATTTACTACTTTAAGGTTATAGCAACTTATTTCTACCAAACTCCATTATGGGTCATTGTCACGTAAAGGTACAAAATAGTATATCTCAAGAAATTCTGGTTTATAGAAATACGTAAAAAATCTTAAAATTTGTAGAGATGTTTTTATTTATACTTAATAAATAATCTTACATTAGTGTTCAACGTTTTTATTTAATTTTTCACGGTTTTTTTTTTTTTTTTTTTTTTTTCGGACATGGACCCGTTTAGGGTTAACTAATAAGGATTAATCATGCAGAAAAGGCAAAATTGCCTGAAGAAATTGTTTAAACTTTTGAAATTTGAGAATGTAATATTCTGAAATTTTTCGCTTTTTATTTGAGACGTCCTTGTACAACGCACGATATTTGATAAATGCAGGATAAACTAGATTATATCAGTAAAAATATATATACCAAGTTCACGTAGAAGACAAAAATTAAGTTTTGAATTTTTAACTACTTTAGTTTTCAGGTTGCTGAAATGATGAATTTCTTTTTATTAAATGCAAGGTTAAAGCTGTCTCAAATTTGCATTATAATTATAAATTAGTTTTTTTAACTTATTTATGATGACCACGGAGTGTACACTGAGACCTTTGCCAAACTCCAATGCAATTAATAAATTCGAAAAGATTCAATAATTTCACAAGAGAACAAAGAGTTATATTAAAAAAAAAGGCTTTCTTTCTCTGAATCTGGCTAATGATGGTTTGGCATGTACTGTCATCTATGGCATTTTTAAAAATATATATTTTCAGTGTTCCGGAGGGAGACAATTTTGGTCAGGGGCAAAGATTATAAATTAATTCTTTAGTAAAAAAAAATAAGATACAATAAGGTAGAACTTAACTAAAAAATTTTAGTTAGTTATTATTTTTTTAATTAAATTGTTTAAACTTCAGTGAAATGAAAGTTGTGTTTTTGATGTAGGGAGGTCCACGGAGTGGACTTTTGACTTATATTCATTAAAAGATTAAAGATAAATATTCAAATGATTTTGACAAAAATGTATTTATTAGCTTACTTAAAATTTAAATGTGCACATGAGTGAAAATATTAGGAAATTTCTTACATTTCGTAACATTTATCCCTTTGAGACCGTAAAATGTACTTTTTCGTGAGAATGACACTTATTCACATTTCGTTTAAATGTAGCACAGAAAGTTTTAACAGTGTAAATATTATTATAGAAATATATACTATAGTAGAAATTGCATTGCATATAATTATATCCACGACACAGTCGATTCCACGAAAAGGATCGTTTTAATTGTTACACACAACTATGCAAATCACCTGCTATTTGGTTCAACGAAATAGATATTTCTTTATATTCATAAATTTATATTAAAAATAGATTAAATTTGACTCACTAAATGTTCCAATATTTTTAGTAAACCTGCTATAGGAACACAATCTTGCCATTTTGGCGGATTTTATTTCTTAAGAAGTCTACCACTACTTCCGAAAACTAATATTTGCTTCATTTACTGGCCCTTAGTAATTTAATAAGGAGAACAGTACTATTTCGAAATAGTGCTAGAACTTTGAATAAAATAATGAACTAAATTTGCAGCACTGTAAGGAACAAGAAAATAAACACTTTTGATTTGCCTACAGATGAGATATTTGAAATTATTTAATTCTTTTTTGATGCAAAACCTAGAAGATGCCAATCATGTGTGTCTGTGTGATTTTATTAATTTCCATGATAAGTTTGCCGATGATTAACGGAAATTTATATACATTTATTCTTTAATTAAGGAGACAATTTAAACAAGCAGAATCTAGGTTTTTATTAAATCAAGCGTTTTATTCACAAAAACTTATCTGTTAGATACCTTCTTTTCTGTGTAGCATCGCGCAATATTTCAAGATCTTCGGCCCTTTGGCATGGCAAGGATTATAGTAACATACTGTAAATTATATTTTCTTTATTCAATTGACTAAAAAGAGTTTTATTTTTTTTTTTAATTTCCTAGGGGAAATTTTAAAACAATTGGTAATTCTTAATAAAATTCTCCGTATAAAATATTTTTAAAATAGCAGTTTAATGAAAAATAAACAGTATTTTCTATCCACATAACCGTAATACTGGAGCGAAATCTTTGTATAAGACGGATTCGTTTATCAACAGCTGTTGCATGAATGCTACATTTACCATGCACCACACATATGCTATGCATGTCCTACAACTCTGTCTGCTATCTAATAGAAACGAAATTCCTTTCAAATCAAACAGCCACAATATTTGAATGAAGGTTTAGAGTTCTTTAGTAATAAATCTGTTCCAATGAATATGGTGGCCTCTTTATCTCTGGCTTTTTAATTTTCCTTATATATCGTTTCTCTGGTTATCGTATCGCTATTTGAATTCTGTGATATGTTATGATTTAATACCGTCATATAAGCAATTTACACTTCAGTTAAATAAATGAAATTCAGTTGACATCAATATCAGTGAAATACCTCTATCTTAGAAAAAAAAATTCTTTCCATTGTGATATGTCGGTATTGTGATTCAGATTTCCAACAAAAGAAAATATTTTGTCTTGCCGTAGATTATTAAGTATAAATGTTTCTGTAAATAACTTTGGAACACCCTATATTGGGTATCTAAATATAATACTCAGTAAACATTATTCTTGCTGTCATTTATTAAAAAAAATATATAGAAAAGTTAATTAAAAGCGAAAACGCCTGGCGAAATGTTAATTAGGTTAATTGTCTACGTTTTCAGACAGGTGAACATTAAGATGGTTTTCTTCATAACGCTGTTAACTTTCGAAATGCTAAATTATTCAAGTGATTTAAATTAAAAAAAGTTATCTGTGTTTCTACTATAAGAAATTTGAAAATCACATCTGTTTAAAACTCATTTTTTAAACCATTATTGTTTTTGTAGCATAGCTGAAATAAATAAATGCTTTTTTAGAACGTTTGCCTTTACTTTCGTTTACAATAAATATGGTTACGAGAGTCACTAAAAAATAGAGAAGGCATTTTGAGAACCATTTTAGAATATATAATATGCAATCAAATATAATATAAAACCTGCTTTCTGTTGTAATAAACATTCTACTCTTAAATATATGCTTATCTAAAAAGAATAGACACTTGTAAATCAGATACAAGGCAAGACAAATTGCAAAGATACTCTTAATGAAAATAAAAATTCTATCTATTCCCTACTTTCAATCTATTTCGAAAGTAATTTTGAAGGGGAATAGAATGACATAGGACTTGACGTTTTTTAAACTATTTTTTCTTCTGCATAACTATAAAGTTTTTGGCTATGTGAGAACTATTGCGACTGCATGTGTTTTTGATTAACTTTGAACATTTTGCTATTTTTTAAGGAAGTATTTTAGAAATGCGTATTACGTAAAAGTAAATTGAAAGCTCTATTTGTTTTCCTCCAAGAGAAAGAAGATTGGTGATGAATTTTAGATCGAACACCATGTAAAAATAATTTTTACGCTGAGCAGTAATATTAAATAACTTTTTTTTATAGGGTAGCCTGACGTAATTTTCAGAAAAAAACAAAATTTTTGCAATTACTCAGGCTCGATGGCTATTTTTTTTTTTTTTTACTTTTTCATGGTAAGATCATCACATGCCAGATGACTCTGCTTCAGCCTTTTAAAATAAATATCATTAATAACAACAAAAAATTTAATAGAATCCTGTCTAAAAATTACCCCAAACCACGCAGTAATTTTCAGACACCCAAAGGGTAATTTTCAAACAGCTATTTGTGGGGTATTTAAGGAGTTGATCTGAACACCAACTACGGTAATTAAAAGACACAATTGTAAAATGTTGTGACGAAAAATGTGGTATTAGGCCATTCTGAATACAGAAATAGTCAAGAAAAAACAATTGTAACTCTACACCCGAAATCCAATTATATTTTCTCAAAAAACATTATTTTATGGTAAATTTTCATACAAATAGTTTAGCTACAGTAGCTACATCCATTTTAGATGCATTTCGGTAAATCAGTAAATAATTTCAGGCATTTTAAACAGTTCTGAAAGCGAAAGAAAACATTAAATAAGAACATGAACCCGACACTAATTTCATTTAAAAAAAGATGTGTAACCTGTTTTTTATCAGTACTTTAAAAGTTTTAGACAGCACTAATTTCGAAAGTCCTAACCATTTATTTTTCTTTGATAATAAAGATATACTTGTGATTTTTTTTCACTTTAAATGCATAATTCTTTCACGTCTTCAATAGCTTTAACATAGAAAAGATAAACAGATCGAGCTTCAATAAGTCCAAAAAACTAAAAGAGCTTGACAACAAATTGATCTTGACATTTGTTTGGCCACCAATATCGATCATCTCCAAGTCAGTTCGAAAATTCCATTTTTACTTCAAATAGATTTTCTGGTCTTTATATTTGTGAAATAACTTTCTGAAATATCTCATATAGAATGTTTGGCTATAATATATGGCACATATATTTGATTATGAAATGGATTTCAGATAAAATCTTATTCATACCCAATTTCAACAATAAAATTTTGAAAACAGATATCAATTACATTTTAACCTAAACTCCAACCAGTATTTTCATTTTAAGTTACACATGACGTTTGGAAGTTATATTTTAATATGAAATCCTCCAGAAGTAACTGGCAAACAATTAATTTGCCATGTAGGACCACTAAAAAGAAATTTTGTAGCACATAGTAGCATCTGGAAATTACCCGAAGGCTGTCTGATAATTACCCAAGTGTTTTTGAAAAGCTACACTTTAAAAAAAATTCTTTTTTCTGCCTAATGGACATCCAAATAATGTTACTTCTTTGTTTTTAGAAAGACAACATACCCTAGTATCCAAACAAGAAGTAGCACTTGCGCTAGTATTGCTTCACCCGTGAAATTGAAATTTGAAATCAGTGAAACAAAAAGTTAAGCAGTAATTTTTTTTATATAGCATTTAGGAAATTAATTTTGTACAAGACAGATAAAGCTGTTTGTTGCTAAAAAAATCGTAATTGAAATTGAAAAATAGTCGATTTAATTAAAAAATAAGCTGTTTAGGCCAGGCTCCAATTACTGTGCGAGTATCATGGCTGTCTGTTAATTATCCTAGCTTCTTCTGTCTGAAAATTACCCCAGGCTACCCTACAAATCATAAACTACAGATTTGTACATCTTGATTATAAAGATTGTCTTTAAGGTGTTTTTGTACGCTTGATATAGTTTTTGATATTATAAAAACGCTTATAAAGAAATATTTTTTTTCTTTTTTTGGAAAATAATGTTTTTCTAATTTTGTAGCCAAAAATAAGTACTCTTCATGAAAATAGCGCACGCATGCAATATTTTGATTAATAGTTTAAACGTAGAATTAGTTAATAATACAAATCAGGATATAGTTACCTCGCTTTACATTAGTCTTTACTTGCGAAGCTTGAGCGGTTTTCGTATGGTTTCAAAAGTCAAGTCAGAGTATCTTCTAATCTTGATTGAAGATTCGCTAAAGCACCATCTTTAAATTTACACCCCGTTTTATATAGTTATGAAAATTATATTTTCTTTTATAAACAAAGAGACAATGAGAGTGAAAGGTATTGTTAATTATATTTTAAAATAGCCAAACTTAGTAAAAAATAGGGTTTCATTATAATATGAAAACTTAGCAATATAACTTTAAAATACCGCTAACATAAAACCCTCTCAAGTAGCTGCTGCAAATCTTGCTTCAAATATATAAATGTTGTTGTATTTATAAAGCGAACTCTAAGGTTATTTGCGATCAATTTGTACGTCTAACGAGATGTGCCGGCGAAATGCTGTTAACTGAACGTGTTGAGAGCAAGATTATTGCTTACTTGCTGACCGACCCGGCGTTGCATGAAACCGTGATAATAACCTGGAATTTACCTAAAAGCAGAATTAAATTCAGAGATTTTTCTCTGGGAAGGATTTTGGCAGATTCTGTCTAGAGGACAGTGTTGAGTTCCGAGGGAGGGAAGATAGAACTTATCTCTACAGTTATAAAATGTTCATGTTTTTTAAATCACATCTTTCAATATTCACGTAGTAAAAAATATAACAATCATTCCACGTGTAAAAGAACGAAAATACGCTCCTGCAAGTCTTTTAAAACGCGAAATGATGTCTCCGAAGGAGTTGTGGAAAAAACCGGCAAAGGCGGTATAAACTGCAGAGAAGAACAAAAGATTTGAAAACGACGTGCAGAAAAAATAATTTTTAGAAATCGTAAACGTTCATTTTTTAAATGAAATGTAACGTTGAAAGAAGAGAATTTTCTGTAAGTGTTTTAGTTTTTCCTCAAGGTCTCACGGATGACAATTTAAAACAGCAGAAAAAAGAAAGAAAAATATGAAAACGACATCCAGAGAATACGGGTTTTTAGCAGCAAATATTAATATATTTTTTAAGATAGAAGATATCATTAAACCCAAGAAGGTATCGTAAAAGTGTATGATATTTCCTTTTTTTACCTCCCTCCCCCCAATAGACTAGGCAATTACGATTTTAAATGCACAGTAAAAACCGACCTAGATCAAAGAAGCGATTGACTGAAAAATGGAAACTCTTTCATTTGCTTTCGGTGAGGTTTTTTAATTAATATATCGAGTAATTGTCAGAAAATGAATATTTTTTTGTCTCAGATACATTTAGACCTGTCTTCGTCTATCCTTATCCAAATGTGCAAACATCTACTTGCGATAGATTTCCCTAGCCATCGCTAAAAGACAGACACTCCAACTCATAGAAACATCTTTCTTTAAATAATATAGATAAGTAATGCGATATTCCAGAGAACGCTATAGCTAAGAAGTGTGGAGAATCTCATGGAGTTATTTAAAAATTTCTAAAGCTGGATAAAACATGTGATAAGATAAAGGCATCCAAGTGACCTCAAAAATCTACTTAAAGCCTTAAAAGTATTATCGTAAAGTAGATATCACAACAAAATGTTATAATTCAACATTTGACAAGTCATGCAGGTTTCCCTATTACGGCAGCAACCTTATATTAAAAATTTAGAAGCTCTGGAAATTTGAAATAATTAAAGAAAAATATCAAACGAATGATGAGAGACACAAACTTCAAATGTTGCCATGAGCCTGGTGTCACATGTACTATAAATTTGCATTTGTAGTGGTCATCTGGTGAAGTCATTGCTAGTATGAGCTACGAAAGGGCTTTGCGAATGAAAGAAACAAAATAAAAATTACCTGTAAGTCTTTAAGATAAACGTGTTTACATTACTTATTAAAATTGTATCTATTCGAAATTATAAGGCAGTGTCCTAATTTTGACATTAAAAATTTGCATTAGTTTTACTTATTTCCTGTATATTTTTTAAATTATTATATTTCTTAATAAAATGAGCAAGCCTTTTTGGTATATGAAAAGAAATTATACCATGTTTATTAATGCAAATATATGTATAAAATGTATAATTCTTTACATGTTTAATGCTCTTATAATTTTGGCCCGCAGTATGCGTTTGAGACAGCAATAAGTAAATAACATAGCTTCTTTCATAACATGAATAATTTTTTAATTTCTAAAACTGCTAAGATGAATTGGAATTGCAACAATTTGCTTATTTTGGCTTATTTTAACTATCACAAACAATTTGAATTATACAACCCTTTAACCAATAATATGAATTTCTTTTAATAACAGTGTGGTAATGTTTTGTGATTAAAAGAAGATAAATCAGGAAAACTTCCTTTACATTTAAATGTAATATGAAATGCATAGCTCGTGAAAACTATTGTATAATTCATATGTAAATGTTTTAGAATTTTGAGATTGACTAATGATAAACCAGTATATTCCTAGAATTTCTTATTCTTTATTAAATACTGGAAAATTATATTACAATACTTCAGGAATGCAACTGAAAATCTCTTATCAAGTTCGAGTGAAATTTTGTCATAAGGTTTCCTCTGAATTGTAAATATTGAAATATGTTTAGATCAAATTGAATCTATTTAAAATGACATAAAAATATTTATAATATAAAATACATATTTTCAGCACAATATCAGTATTTTAATAATAATGGTATATTATAGAATTATTTCTAACAAATGCATGTGAATGAAGCACAGCTGCAACATTTGTTAGTTAATGCTATAATTCGCAAAGAGCTTCTCATAAATCTAAAATTAATTCCCTACTCACATAAAGTTATAGTTTCTTAATTACAGTAACAATTCTTATCATTGATTTTCCATTTATATTCGCTAACTATAAAAATAAGGATAAGTGTAAAGATAGGGTGGCGGACGGCGGATACATGTATTCTTCTTTATACGTTGCTTAGGGAAATCCGTTGCAGCTAAATGTCTGAAAATTTGATTGCGGATAGATGACGACAGGTCCCAGTGCACTTGGTATCCAAATTTTATAATTTTTGATTACTTTATTTTTTAGTTAAATTTAATGCGATGTTTAGCGTTTTCTGCGTTTAGCGGCAATTTTTTTATATTTGTAAAATGTATCCGGTTTCAGTCTTTTAACCCAGTATTATAGATGCCAAGCTCACGATAATCTTCTGTAATATGTGGGTTAATTTGACCCAGGTCTAATACATTTCTAACCAGAAGTTCTTTTAAGAAATGAAATTAAATGAAGAACGTTAAAACCACATAGAACGACATAGAAAGTTGAAATTAAATAAATAAAAATTCATCAAATAAATTTTCTGGTCCGGAACGTGGTTAACATGGATCAAATAAATCCAACTATTACGGAGGATTTGTGGAAGATTGGCAGCTATGATATACAGTAAATTTTATCCTGTTTGTTTGAATAAAGTTTATTCGAAAAGTGTACAGTAATTTTTGAATTTGTCTCCAATTCGCCGAAATTAGGCTTTGCTTCTATTAACCAATTTCTATTTATAACCTTAATCGGACATATTTTATTATATATTCTTCTATAGAGAAAACTTTCAGGTATTATTTAAAAAAACTCAAAAAATACAAAATAGATATTTTTCTCTAATTTTTTAAAAAAGGTGATATGGGCGGACTATTTTGGAAACAGAATGAAGATCTTCAAATGGAATTTTATTACAACTGTAAATTAAAAACATCCAAAATTGTGTTTTAACGCGGCGAACGCAAGGATCTCTATTAATTTGTTTCTGCATTCGTCTACCGTAGTACAACTCCGATTAACATATTAATGATTGGAATGTGTTTAGAGTTTATTCTAGAAAAAAGTGCAGCGCAGCACTGAAAAAAATTGCACGGCGGAGGGAAAAGAGAGCATAAATAATGCTAAAATATAAGTTTGTTGAACAAATTCATCTGAACAATATTGCAAACGCTCTTGCAATATTGCAAAACCTACTTAACGCCATCCCACCCCCCACCCCCACCCCCCAAAATGAACCCTTGGTAAAATCTGGTTCATCGACATGTTGCAGGACTCTACATTTAAGTATTTTTATTCAGTTCAAGGATAATTGGATAATTACAAATTAAAACTAAGATGATCACAAGCGTACTTAGAAAAAGATAGAGAAAGCGATAATAATAAGAAAGTAATGAGAAAGAGAGAAACCCGACCAGTGATAAAATCGGCTTATATGACCGGATGCGATTAGTTTCACGATATTTACGATTTTTTTCCTCGCTCGTTTCACGAAATTCGCGTTTTTTTCTGCGCTCCTTTGAGGAAATTCAATTTTTTTGTTACAATCGATTGATAAACTTCATTTTTTTCCGCGCAATACAAAATTCGCGATATTTTCCATGCCCAACCGACAAAATTTGCTATTTGCTTCCACGATTTGTTGACGAAATTTGAGACATTTTGCACTGCTCGTTTATCTAAATTCGTGACAATTTCCGAAACCGATTGACAAAATTTGCGGAATTTTGCGCGGTCATATAATGAAATTCGCGATTTTTTTGCGCATCCAATTACTGATATTTGCGATTTTTTTCAGTGACCAATTGAGGAAAACTTCTATTTGTTTCTGAGATCGTTGACCAAATTCACTATATTTTTCCACCATCGTTTGAAGAAATTCAGCAATTAATTTTTCGAAATCGCGTAAAAAAAAAAAAATAAAAAAAAATAAATAAAATAAAATGAAAATCGCGGAAGAATCATATGAATGTGAAAGAAATAAAGGGGGGGAAGACACACAGTACTTTTTATTATGCGGGATTTTTTTTTATTTTGTGCGCGATTTGCGCAATCCTGTACGCTATCACAACTTCTGCCCTCAATGAAAACTGCCCAACCCCGGAAGAAACTCTTTGAAATGGCGTCCCTGTATCTGAGGATGGAAATTCGTGATGTAAATATTCAGAGAAATACGATTGTCTCGTGGTTAATATCGATTAAGAAGATTTTATGTTAAGCCAAAAATAAGAATTTTTTATGCCCTAATTGTCGTTGATGTTCGATTTTTTAATTTTCGGAACTAAATGCCGTAAATTTGCGGAAATTTCGGAACAGAAACACTCATCGCATCTCTTAGAAAATCGTAAACAAATTAGAAAAATAGCACAGTGCACCTAAAATATAGCACGGCGCGTTTAAAAGTAGCTCGGCGTGCTTAAAAAATAGCATGACGCCGCGCCGCGCCGAATATGCCTAGTTTAATCTGTAGTATTATTGCGATTGCATTTTTTGAATTCAATTAGTACGACGGCGAGACATTAAAATAAAGTATGGAATTCCTGTATATAACATGTACTTCATTTTTGTTCTTTTCCTTTTTTTGCGAAGACATCTTTGCGCGTTCATTTTTAAGTTATTTTATGGCGCATTGTAACGAAATACGTTATTTATACGAAGTCGCGTAATTACGAAAGATCCCTATTATAGTGATTGTTGTTTAAATAATTTAGAAGGCACGATTAAAATTTTCAGTTTGTTTTTCTCGTAAAGAATTGCTTAGTTTTTTAATTTTATCACAAAGATTTTTTTCGATTTAGCGTGTTAATGATGTGTCCTACAGTACACAGACTACGGCTTAAAGATAACTCAGTACGATTTCGAAGGGAGTAAAGCTTCATTTGGGCCCCCAGGTAATCCGGGGCAATGCTGTCAGTATACTAGTTGAGAATGGGGTTGGTTTTAAGAGTTTCACTTATTGTGGTTGCCGAGGAATCTTAAGCATGATTTTTAAAAATAATTTCGAAAATATGCAAGAATTCCTTCATTAAAATCATTGGTAATTTATTATATAAGGTAAACAGATTTTTAAAAATATAGATTTTTATTGAATGAACATACTGTAACAAATCTAAAACAAGAACATACTTTGGCAGTTTCTTTAGGTTAGTTGATAAGTGCTCGGGGCAATTTCTTACACATACATATAGATAACTGTAGCCTTTCAAGCCGTCATCGGAGCTGCAATGAATACAAACATAGCATCCGAGTACGTGCATTATCCATCAGCCCAATTCTTAGATTCGGCGTATTGTATCCACTTTTCATTTAGCTTAGAATTTGAATATCATTTTCCACAAACATGACAGAAGTTTTCTTCTTCTCCTGAACTGTACGGGACGGTAGTAAGTGCTTTTTTTCTAGGTTTTCCGTATTAATAAAATGGAGCCTCTTTTTTTAAGCAAAACTTTTATGACTTTCCTGACTTTCTCGTCATTTTCTTTTTCTTCTTAAGCTGCCAACTTAGTTCTGATGGGCGTGTTGGTTAGTACAACTGTGCGCCTACGTTTTTGTGCTCTATTTGAACATTTACTTAGTCCAGTTTTTGAGAGCTATCAGATCAACTGAAAAGTGTTGGCTTGCTAAATCCAGGTTGGAGGAATTTACACTGGTCATCAAAATTAAAGGATAATGAGAAAAAATATACTCACTAAGTTAATGTTGCAACTAATGCCCAATGCTGCAATTATTCATGTTAATTAAATACTTTTGAACTCAAAATTGCACTTCCGGCATGCGTTAGCTTCGGAAATATGCAAATTAGATGATTGACAATGTGGTGCGCAATGGATGTATGTTAGAATTCTGGTCTGTAGTGTTGTTTAAAGTGAATGTGGTGTCTAAGTGTGATCAGTATTCATTATTTATGGCTCAAAGACATCATTTAAGTTAAGGTCAAAAGTGGCGAATAATTGGTAGAATCGAAGATGGTCAAAAACAAAAGGAGGTCGCCCAAGATTTGAATATCCCTCAAAGTGTCATATCAAGAACTTCGAGCTGCTTTTAAGCACTGGATCCATTGATAGATAGCCTGGACAAGGCAAACCAAGAGCAACAACTTCATCCGAAGACCGTTTTCAATCGTTGTCGGCTCGAAAAAACCGCGAAGTGTATACAAGACATTAGGTTTCAGACATTCAGGCTGCCACAGGAAAACAAATTAGCCATTCTACTGATGCACGAAGGCTTTACGAGGGTAAACTGTATGCAGGAAAACCAATAGTTTGTGTACACTGACTCCAGCTTCCAAAGGGGTCCGTTTAAACTGTTTCTGTTGTCATGTTCAATGGAGCCAAGAAGACTGGGCTCGAATGGGATATTTCACGGACAAGGAAAGGGCAAGTAGCGTCTTCCTTCATCTCTTCAGATCAAAACACGTCTGGAATCAGTGTTAAGACTATATCTGGACTCGTCAGTAAACAATACTTGAGCCCAATCTTCCTGCCTCCATTGAACTTGACGAGGGCAACAGTTTAAAGGGGCCCCTTTGGAAAATGGAGTGGGAGGGACACAAACTATTGGTTTCCTCGCATACAGTCCATCCTCGTTAAACCTTTGTGCAGCAGTAGAACGGCTAATTCGAGTTCTTGTGGCAGCCTGAAGGTCTGAAGCAAAATCTCTTGTAGTCACTTCGCGGTTTCTTCCGAGCCACTATGACAAAAAACGGTCTTCGGATGCAGTTGTTGCACTTCGTCCTCCTTGAACAGACTGTCTATCACCGGACCCAGTGCTTAAAAAGTGGCTAAAATCTCTTGATATGACACTTTGAGAGATATTCAAATCTTGGGCGACCTCCATTTGTTTTTGACCTTCCTCGATTCTACCAATTATTCGCCACTTTTGACCTTAGCTTAAATGATGCCTTTGAGCTATAACTAATGAATACTGATCACATTCAGAGACCACATTCACTTTAGAAAACACTACAGACCAGCATTCCAATATACGTCCATTGCGCGAAACATTATCAATCATCTAATTTGCATATTTCCGACGCTAACGTATGCACGGAAGTGCAATTTTGAGTTCAATAGTATTTAATTAACATAAATAATTGCAGCATAGGGCACTGGTTGCAACATTAACTTATTGAGCATATTTTTTCTCATTATCCTTTAATTTTGATGACCAGTGTAGAATCGGTATCTACAGATACAGCTGGTTCTTGTGGCCTTTGGAAGAGAAACCGAGAATATACATTTCAATAATGAATGTTGCTTTTGAAGCGCAATTGAAGGTTGATGCTGGCGTGATTTTGCGCACAATTGGTTCTTCGGATATTTTTTCTTTTCCAATCTCGATAGAAAGGCCAGGAAAGGGACGATCTGTAAGAGAAAAAGTTGAGGAAATCATCTTCAGTAAAGATGATTTTGTTAGTTGGCCAAACAAACGAAACACGCAACACTGAATGAATGTTGTTAGGTGGTGCCACTATAGGCTACGGCTCACGAACTATTGTGAAATGTTAAAAATAGACACTGCTTTCCCAGGATTTTTACACATCCAAGAATCACAAGAAGTGTTGACAGATTCTTTAAATTCACCGTGAATTGACTATCAAGGGGCTGAAGTTTGTAAGAACAGCGAAAAAAGTAAAATTATCACACAATGAGATTTAGCAAAGTCAATTTCTTTGACAGACAAGAGCGATTCATTGTTATCCAGCAGTATAATTGTAGTCTTTCTACAGTGCGTCAAGTGAGCCTAAAGAAGTGCTCTAGAGATTTGAAAAACCGTCTGAATTCGTCCAGCCTCATTAATTAGCGGAACCTATGCATCCGGGTGGACCATTTGCAACAAAAAATTCCAAATAATTTTTTATAGGAAATTCAAATATTTTAGAAATCATATTTCCAGTTGCATTTACTGCAATTGAAACGGTAGCGAGTGTTCACCACTCTGTGGATGTCAACAAGCCTACATGTTTCACACCTTTTCTTGCAATGATTGTGTGGGTTCTGTACAAAAGTGAATACCCGTTTCGCCGAATTGTACATATCACTGCAGTCAAGTTTCAAGCAATCCATCACCTCTTCAAATAGATAAAAAATGCATTGACGTTATAGCGATTGAATCTGGTGTCTCTGTTGAGACTTGCTGATTGAGGAGTTTGGATTGAGAGATAAGAATGATGTTCCAGAAGTGTAGGGTAGACAGGAGCACGTTTACGCATGGGGAACGTTTACGCAGTGCACTTTTTTTTAAACGAGTTATAACTGGCGCGCTACCAGTCATGACAGATTGAAGCTGCGCCCTAGCGGGTATTCTCACACGTTTTTGGGCGTCAGTCGAGCTTCAGTCTAGCTTACGGAAAAGATAACCTGTTTTTTGTCAACGTGAGTAAATTTTGTGTTGAAATTATTGAAACTTATTGTGAACTAATAGTTAAGGTTAAATAAATATATGAACATTAGCAGATTTTTTTTTTAACAGATATGTTATTAATTTTCGTTGTACGTTAAAAATAAATCCAAATATGGCGACGGGGTACGGTTACGCATTGACATCGGGGCACATTTACGCACGGTCTTACTGCGTAAACGTGAACAACTGAGACCATTGAACAACTGGACCGAGGCTTTGCTCCAAGAAAGGGAAGAAAAAGAGGAAGTCCGCAATCCTAACTAATACTCCGGTTAAAGAATCCCACAGACAAGAGCAGTTAAAAGCGAAGAGAAAAAAATGATGTCACAACAAAACAAAAGAAGAAATTACGTAAAAATTTACTAGTTTCTATGGAAGCAGAACAAGAAGACAGCAAGGAAAAAGTATGAAACCAAAAAACCGCAAAAAGGAAAAAGTTGGTACACTCTGGGAAAAAAAAAATAGTGAATGAATCTGATGACGAAGATGAAAACTGTGTGTGAATTTATTGTTTGAAATCATACAACCAATCCAAAAAAAGACAAGACTGGGTCTTAGATGCAAACGGTGGTCCCATAACATGTGTGCAAAAGGAAATACTTTATTTTTTGTTTGTTAAAACTGTAACAGTGATGATGAAGATGACTAAATAGTTTCTGTTTTTAATTAGCAATAAGTCGCTTTCAGTTTAGTTTATAAAAGGTTCTTTAATTAATTCTCTTTATTATTTTTTTAAACAGTGTTTTAAGCTATAAATAAAATATTTCAATTTGACAACTGCTATATAAAACCACAATGTCTAAAATTTCCTAAGTTAAAACATAAAAATTAGAAAATTAATTAAAAAAAAACGCGTAAACGTGCCCCGGTCTACCCAACTTAGCAAACAAGTGGATGCTATTCTTGTATGTCAACTCTGGTGAACAGGAATTCAATTTTGTATTGCATATTTATCGGGAAGCTCACGAATTTCTGTGGTAAAAAGACAATAATGCATCCTGGCGCTGTCATACAAGTAAGTTGGAATTCCGCCTTCGTCTGATCGAAGAAAACTTAGCGATTTCGTTTGTGGCCAACATCTGGAACTATTGAATCTAAAACCAAATCAATAATAAATCAGCTGTTAGAGAAATATTTTAAAGTACGCTACATGCAAAAGACAAAATCATGTCACTGTTTTTAACAAAAATTAGTGTTTTAATAATTAATAAAATTTGACAACCTTTTGGAAAATGAAAAATATCTCTGAAAATAAATTTCAATTCAGGAGTTTGGAAGAGAAAGGGTGAACTTGAAAAATCGATTTTTTTTCCCAAGTCAGATAGATGTAGGAAACAAGTAGGTAAGTCGTTTTACCTTGGTTCGTCCTTAGTATTCTCACAGTGTCAAGCTAAAGTGAGTAGTACCATATTCTATAATACTACTTGCAACACTTAGAGCTTGATTTCCCAACATCCCAACTTCGAGATTTGCCCTTTTCTCTTCCAATGTCCTGAATTTTGGTGGCAGTTTGCGTATTTGTAATAAATATGATTCAGCCGTAATAGGGCCTGTTAATTTTGAACTTGATATTTTTTCAGTGTTCTTAATGGGATTTAAATTTAGTTTTTAAAGTTTATAATGAGAAAATATCAGAACTAAAACAACAATAAACTTTTCAGTTAATAAGTATCTATGTTTGGTTTTATAGGAAAAAATATCAAATCGTAAGTAACAAATTTAATAGAAGTGCGTTCAAAATTAACGTCGAAAAAGTTGATATTCGTGGGATTAAAAAAAAAAAAAACAGAAAGTGTTGTGTGGAAGAAAAAAGTATTTTCGGTACTGGAGGATTTTTAGTTATTCGTTTCGTAAATATTACTTTATTGGAATGAAGGTCTCATTTAAAAAAAATGACTAGTGCATTTTATTACAAGAATCTCTTGCATTATGTATTGAAATATACGAGAATTTTATATATTTATTCATTGTTTTATTTTGAAAAATACAGCGAAACTCCACAGGTTTATTAATGAGAATATTAAATGTGTTCGAAATACATACATTTTGCAATCTTATATTGATAAGAGAAAAGCGTTTTTTTAGGGTTACTAGGAGCTTAAACATTTGAAATAGAAGCTAATATAAAATTAACTATGTAAACAGAGTCCTTGCATCTCGGAGTTTTTTAATAACACTATAAGAAAATTGTCTTAAATAAGAAATTTTAAATTAATATGACATAATTCTTACCAAAGTTTTCTTTCTCTTTTTAATATTCACATGAAAATACTATTGTTGTTAAAAAGGAAAAATTATTATATGCGCTGTCTTGGAATTGGCAACAATACTTATAAATATCATCTCGAAATGTGAAATAAATGTCTCGTGTAAATATATTTTTAAATTTAAACTGTTTCACGATAGTATTATTTGACCATTTTAAATATGACGAAATTTATTCCATTTACTGCATTAAACGCATATTAATGAATTTAATATTTTAAAGTTTAACCTAACTTTTAATATCTCTCTTAAAGTTAAGTTTAACTTAACTTTTAATAATACATGTAAGGACAGTTTTTATGACGTATTTTTCAATATTTTCCTGAACGTAATCGTTTAATTCAATAAAGTTATTTTCTGATTTTAATAGTCACGCGTAAATAATTTTTTTTAAAGGAAATATTATTCTTTAGGCCGATTTTACAATTGACAACAATTTAAAGTAGTAACTTTTTCTTAAATACGGAAAAAATATCTTTTGAAATGGTGAAAATATGAACAAATAAATGATCAAGTGCGAGTATTACTCGCGTTCAGAGGGTTCCGTACAATAAACATATGAATTATTAACAATATTATTTACAAAAATCGTTGCTAAAAGGATAATAAGATTTTGTAAAAAACTATACAACGTAGGGTTGAGTATAGATGAATGTGTATATACTAAAAAAGTATGAATGGGTATAAAATAAAAGTTGAAAGAGATATGAAGCCTAAATAATATCAGATATTGCTATTCTGTATAACTCTTTTTATACAGATTTCGTATGAAATACTACCTATTGTATTCTCCCCTATATTGGAATTTCTGAAAATTTTTTGCAGATCTACACCGATCATGACTTTTAGAACCCAAAACCACCCTCAGTGAAAAGTTAAATATATATATATATATATATATATATATATATATATATTATGGGCACGATAACTTCCACAATTCTGCACAAGTCTCTTCCAAACTGCTCCATAAAATCAAGGGGCAGAATATCACGGTCAAGTTCGTTAATAGGCAAAATCGGACCAAAGGGGTGGAAATAGAGAGGGGTTTTGTGGAAAAAAAAAGCCATAACTTCTTAATTATAATACATATCGAATCAGTTTAAAGTTATTACTACTTCTTAGAAAAGAGCTAAATATTTATGCATGACAAATTTTTGATAAAATTAAAAATGGATTCAAGGAAAGAAAAAAAAAAGGTTTTTGGATAGAAAAAAATTGATAACTTCATCAATTCTCAAAATATCAAATCCAATTAAATTTATTATAAATCTTCTTAATATTATCAACAACTTTTACACAGACAAGTTTTTGACAGGCCCAATTCTTACCGCAAAAAAATTAAAAACGAAAACAAAAAGGAGGGGGGAAGAAAAAGAGGAGATGAAAAAAGAAGGGACAAGAAGAATGAGAAGAAAATATCCATAACTTCGTCAATTCACAAGATATCAAATTTGCATGAAATTATTATATATCTTCTTAATATTATCTACAACTTTTATATTGACAAGTTTTTGATAGGGCCGATTCTTACAGCAAAAACAAATTAAAAGTATATAGAGTGCTGAAGAAAAAACTTTGTATTAAGGATGTACTCAAATCCAAACTGCTTATTTTCTGACTCATTTTTAAATTCCTTTTTGTACTCAAACGCATCCAATTAGTAGGTTCTCTTATTCAAAAACTATATAATGTTCCGTAATGGTTCATTTTTGATAGAGGCAGAACATAGTATTTCAAAAAAATTATGTAAAAGTGGGCATTTTCAACCGAATTCGCGAAGCGATTGTATTGGAAACGAAAATATGGTCCTTCTGGGAAAATAATTGTTTATAAATCAAATTCTAATTAATTGAAAGAAAAATAAAAACACAGGTCGCTTATAAATCTCTTTAAAAATCACGTCAGCAAGTTCCATGTATTTTCTTTTAAAAATGAATCTGAAAATGTGTCAAAAATTTTCGAGTTGTTGAGCATGGAAAAGTGTTTTTTTGAATACCGCCTTAACATAATTCTGACAAAACCAACTCTTATATAAAAATGAAATAAAAAAACTCGTCAAAAGCGGCTAGATAAAACTGTTAAGTTGGGTTTATATCCAATCATAATTTAGTTTTTGTTGGTGAAATTAGTACTTAACTTCGAAATCTCCTTGCGCATGTAGGCCGAGCCGGCTGAAATTTATTTTTATCTTATCCTAATCTGTTTAGGATGAAATCAACTCGGCACTGACAATAAAAGTAGTTCATATTTAATCCCTTGCTCTGTGGCGCTGTTAATAGATATATGTCAGTGGCCATAAGTGTTGCCGCATTTCGCAGATTTTTTTTTAAATTTTGAATTCACACCACAATAATTTAATTGGTATATTTCTTTTACTTTATTTATGTAAAATCAATTATCTTGTAAAGCAAAAATTAGAGTTAAAACTTTGTTGTGAGAATTCGGAATGTGTAATTAAAAAATCAGCCATATATCATGGCGTACACTGCGGGCGTCATTGTCGGAAATGACCAAAATAGTACGACGTACGTCTTAGAGCGCAAAAGGCATTTTCGGTATATTTGGCATTTTCGGTATATAAAAGCATATATAAGCATATATAAGCATATATAAGCGCATATTCGGCATTTCATAAATCTAAATTCAACGTAGTAATAATCTTTCCTTTTTGCAGTGTATCTAAAACAAAAGCCTTGTTCAAAGTTTAAACTTGGCATTGTGCTAAGCGCGCTTAGAAAGGAGGTCGCAATGATGCAATGCCGGCTTCGTCGGTAGAGCGTTTTTCCAGATAGGCCTTTAATTAACATTTAAAAATGGGAGGTGTATTGAGGGATCCACTCAATGCAAACCAGTCGCGAATCCCAAAATATTTATGTGATTAACTCTAAATAACTCTGTTTTAAACAATTTGACGTTTATTGCTTTTATACTGCAGCTGGGGCTAATTACCGACGATTTTTTTCGAAAATCATTATCAACAATGCTTTTATACTTCTGCTACGAAAGGTACCCCAAGCGCCCCTCAACAACTTTGCTGTATGCCTGCAAATCGCAATTTGTGTGTAACAGAAAAATGCGATTTTCTCTAAAACTATGTGACCTAGGTTTGTAGCTATAGTTTTCCTGCAAGGTATAAATTAACGTATACTACCTCTAATTATTTCATAATTTTAGTTTCAGTAGATACGGAAATAGGTGGGAGGGAATCTATTTTTGAACTACACTTTCGACAATAAATTTTTCTGAAAATATAATACCTGAAAATAAAAGAAATGTATTTTTGAGTTCAGCGTTACGAAAGCTTTCACACAATATACAAAGAAAAGATTTTTTTCAAGTAACTTAATTAGCCCCTGTGCATTTTTCCTAAATATATTTGCGAATGTTTAATAATATGTAAATATGGGGGTCAATAGTCTTTATTACTTCCTCCCATTTAAACTTTCCATGTTCCATAGTTTACGAGTAAAAGGGCTGTGACAGACAGACACTGGGGAGATCTTATAATGGTTCCGTTTTTACTTTTTAAGTACGGAACCCTAAAAATTAAGAAAATCCCTCAAAAAATTAGTCTGTCTAATTAAAAAAATAAATGCAGTCTGCACACCGCGAGTTATTAGTAGGGTAAATTGGGTGAAGATGTCGTAGTTTTTTACTTTATTGTTTTAAAAATCGCCTGTATTTTTTATTTGTTGTTCATGATTTCTTGTTGAAGTTTATACCCTTATGTATCACTTAAAACCTTATTTAATTTTACAGATATTATGTAAATCATAAAAAATTTTGATTTTGTAAACGCTTCCATTTCGTCATCTTACCCATACCTATACGTAAGATGGCCAACTATCTAGGGGTAAGGTGCCTTGTGGAGTTTCAATGTAAACAATATTTTTTATGAAGCAGTATAAAACATAATGAGACGAATAAAAGTAACTTTAATATTTTAGACATACTAAAGTTGTTAACTTACTTAATATTAGTAAATTACAAAACTATGAATGTAACAAATGTTTGCAATTTAATAAAAGTCCTAGTCCTTCCTTCCAGTGCCGGGAGGAAGAGGTAGCTTTCATGTTCCTTATTTTTAAAAAGCCAGTTTATATTATTCAAACACACGAAGCTCAATTTAGTGGAAACCGATTATACACGATTCAATATTAATTTTTATCAATACTAAATCATTATGAATGAGAATTTCACTAAAGTAGTCAGCTTTATCCAGGCTTCTTTCCCTCATAGCATGCATGGTCACAGTGACGTCGTTGTGACGTCACTGTAAGTCACTGTGGTCACGTCACATCTGTGACCAAAATGTCACATTGTGACTGAGATGTAAACTTCTTAGAAAACTTAAAAAAATAAAAAAAATATTCAAAACATGTTATTTATGTAAAATTATATTTTTCTGGCAATAAAAAAAAAAAATTGTAACGTCACTGTTATGTCACTGCATGTAACGTACGTCATGTCACACATGTGACAAAAAACTCCCACCATATTGTAAGTCACAGTTTGACAGAAATATGAACTTCAAAAATCTTTGGGTATGAAGAGAAGTATTTTAAACAGTATTTTAAACAGGCCCGAGTTACAGCGGCCTAAGGAATGGAAACATATTAGTGGATAGCAAATAGTAAATTCGTACACGAAAAGAGGGGGAGGGGGCATAATAGGGCAAATGCACGGTACAAGTATCAACAAACTAGATTTTCATGCTATATTTTATCAATTTGATATCTAAAACAGTGAAAGTATACTTTTTCCATGATTTCAATTTTATCTATTATTGCAATTTAATATAATAATCCTTCACTGATTGTTATTATTATAAAAGTGTTTCTCGGAAAAATGGTACGTGCTGGAGCAATTTGGATAACATATTTAGAATTAGGAATATTAAACCTGTACTCTTTACATATTTAGTTTGCAGGCAGGATTTTTTTTTCTGTCGACCAGTGGTATTTGAAACATTTTTGTGGTTTCAAACTAAAAATGGTCTATTACAGTTAAGTCTGCAGCTCTTAATGAGCACGTAGAAAGAGTGTTCAGAGTGGAGTCATATATGTATTCTTTAATTATAATTTGCATTCAAGTCATATTTTTTCTTGTTAGTGTTTAACAATTTTAAGTAACTATTTTTTTTTTTTAAATCTACTTCTTTCAGACTTTTAAAATAAAATTAGCATTTTCCGAAAAAAAAAATATATAGATAAAAAATTTATACAAAACCCAAGTCATAATTAATTATTCGTATTTCAGATTTGTGTTTTAGAGATATGACTTTAAAAAAAGTAATTTTACAAATTGTTTTATTCTACAGAAAATTAATATGAAAAGAATGACAATTTGACAAAGACAATTTTTTTATCCTCTATACTCTTTTATCATTTATTAAGAAGGTACTTTGGATTTATTACGTGTAAAATAAACTTTACTTTAAAAAAGGCAGGTGTTTCATTCAGATGGAAAATTTTAATAACAGACACTTAAAATTATTGCGCATTTATAGTTCCAAATCTGTTGTTTACAAAAAGAAAAAAAAATAATAAACATCTGCTTGCTATATAGATCGTCTGCGTTCGATTTCTGCGAATAATGAATAAGGATCAGAGAACTTTTGAAGCGGGAGTTAGTTAACGCTTTTTTAAAGTTAAGTGAAAGATGTCCGCCTGTTTAGGATAAAATACGAATATTATAACAATATTTATGCAGTTTTAAAGGTATATCTTATTTAATTTAAATTTTTTATTCCTGTTTGGTAGATTATTACGTAAGTTAAATAGTTTTATGTAATATAGAATAAGACTGATCTAGATTTCATATTGGATTTTCAGAAGCGACATTTTCTAATTCGATACTGTAAAATGTCTTAATCTGCCATCGCTAGAAAAAAAAAAGCTGACACAGAGACTGATTCATGCCTACATTCATAGTGGAATGATTGTAAATATTAATTTTTAGTTACTTGAGATTAAAATATGTTGTGACAGTGATTTGAAATTTTTTTCGGCCTCTTACAGTTTTAAGATTACTAACACAGTATGTATCGTCATTATTATTTTGGAGTTAAATATGATATTCGATTATTATGATATTACGAAACTGTTTCAATTTAGAAATTATCATTATACTGGGAATATGTCTTTTTACATATTATAGTAGTGAAACTTTTAAAAGATTTTTTTCATTGCTATTAATATTTTAAATTAGTATTTAAAATCTCAAATCTTGATATCAATGTTTTCAAATTTAACATTTGCCAAAATTATAAAATAGGAATTCCTTATAACATGGAAAGATTTTGAAGAAATTGTTAAATCCAATAATGCATTTAATTCATCTAGTGTAGTTTGTTATTGTTAAATAGTACAATTATAAATACTAATTATTTAGTGTTTTTTTAATTGGTATATTTATTTTTTTAAATTGTATGTAAGCATTTTTTGCTGTTTGTGATTTTAATCAAACTTTAATTGTAGACATTCAGGACCAGTTATTAAATTTTCTTCGATTGTAAACTCATTTTCTAAGTTTTCGATACGTGTAAATATTGGCATTAAAAAAAGAAGAGATATTTAAGCATTGAAATAAAGTGTTTTTTATGCGCTTTAGTGTAATTTGAACAAAGTTGAAAAGTGCTTTTGACTTCGGTTTGTCTGGCCGTCTGCCCGCGCTCCCGGATTGCCCTGAAATTTTTGGATGTTATTGACGTTTACCATAGCACGATGCCTATTTGTGATGAAGTTTGTAGTATGTTTAATTCATTTGCAGGGACAGTCAAAAGTATTCCGTTACATTACGGCCTATGGGAAAAAAATCATTTCAAATGATTTTTAATGCTTTTACACGCTTTCAAACTGAATAAAATTGATATGCATTTATTAAGCGCACTAAAATATGCATTCTGTAGGAAATGCGATCCAAAGAATAGTTATTGTTCATTTACAGGGCTAAAAAAGTAACTCCAATACATAATGATATAGGGGTGGAGGAAAATGTTTGCGGCGTATTTAATTATGTTAATCTATTTCATATATGATGAAATTGATATACGTCGCTAAGGTTTACATACTATAAATTTTTTCATGTATAATACAAGAGTATATAGCATTTACAGGGACACACAAAATATTTCGGACACTATGTTGTATCCGATGTACTGTTCATTAGCGATGATTGCTAGAAATGCATTTTTAATTAAGATATGCGCTTTTATGATTCTACTATATTTATGCATAGTATATTGTGTATATAAATGCAATAATTCATATACAGGGCAACACAAAAGTATTCGTAAGGGTTACAGGGTATGGGTGCAAATTGTTTAAAGGTGGTTTTTAAATGACTTTTTACGCTGAACTGCATTTAATTTACTAAGAAAAGTTTGTAAAATATAGATAAAATGATATATAGTGTCACGCAAAGAATTGGATACATTGCCGTCTATAAATTATAATTTCTGGAAATTTGATTTCAGCAGTTTTAAAAGTGCTTTAGTTTCAATTAAATTTTAACTAAATAGTGGCGTGTAATAAAGGTTCTGAGTAAACTACAAGATTGTACAAATGTATTCAACTATGTTTCCATACATTAGTATAAATAGCTGAATGAGAATTTCAACGTATTATGCGTTTTCTTGCTACACTAAATTTCCCTATTATATATTTTATATATCAATCTACAGATCAAATACAGGACTATTCAAAAGAATGGGAAAGCATATCTGGGTATGGATGGTAACTGCTGAAATCAGTTTTTCAAATGTTTTATGCATTTTCAAAATGTTTTCTTAGTTATCTTATTTACGTTATTTCCTTAAATTACGATGTCTTGTTATAGCATTCAGGAAATGTTGGAAAGTGTTTTATAATCTATACTTAACGCATGATTTTTATTATTTGTTTTTTCTATTTCCCAGATCAGTCTTTTCCTATAAAACATACCAAATCTATTTAGCTTATATTCACAAAATACACTATACACGGGAATAAAAAAATTAAATAAATATGGCTTATCATGTAGTAATATAAATAAGAGATGTATTAATAACCGTTAGATTCCATGTTCGTATTTAATAAAGCAATAACAAATCACAACACATTAAAAAACTTACACATTGCTAATATCAAGCTTCAATTTAAGATCAAACTTAGGACTTAATAAAAAAAAAAGATGTCAGTTGATAAACATTGTTTTTTAAGTAGAAAAATTAAAAATATTTTAGTAAAATAGGACTCCAAACTAGCGATATTTTGCTAAAAAATACAATAAAAAGATAAAATTTTATATTTCAAATAAAACTTTATTTTAAAATTCATCACAATGTTTATGAGAAGAATCATCACAGTATTAATATTTGGAAAATTTTCTAGAGAGAAATATTCGCCTTGCATACAATATTTCAAATGAAAATCAAATTTCGAATTAATATCTTAAAACGCGCAAAGGCCAACATAGTTAAAAAGATTCCATGCCGGTACTCGAGCTCGGGCCATCAGTATAGTGCACTGGCATTCTAACTACTAAACCACATGGAACGATACCCAGCCTGGAAAATTTCTCCCTATTACATGTTGGCAAGGCTACAAACGCAGAACAAGGTGGAATATTTATCGTGAGCCACCGACATGGGGCAAACACGAAACTTAATTAAATCCGGCATCGGTTGAAACTATATGAATACTTGGAAAAAATTTCAGAGAGAAACATTCGTCTTGCATACACTTTTCAAATTAAAATTGCATTTAAGCAATTAATTTGAAATTTGTTTAATTTGAAATTTTATTTTCATTTGAAATATTGTATGTAAGGCGAATGTTTCTATCTGGAAAATTTTCCAATTATTAATATAGTTTCAATCGATGTTGAGTTTAATTAAGTTTCGTGTTTGCTCCATGTCGGTGGCTCACGATAAATATTGCTGCGTTTGTCGCCTTGCCAACATGTAATAGTAAGAAATTTTCCAAAAAGGGTATCGTTCCATGTGATTTAGTCGGTAGAATGTCAGTGCGCTATACTGATGGCCGGGGTTCGAGTCTCGGCATGGAAACTTTTTCACTATGTTGTCCTTTGCGCCTTTTAAGCAATTAATTTGAAATTTGAATTTAATTTGAAATCATCACAGTATTTATGACAATTTCGTCACAAATGACACATATTTCACAAATTGGTCACACTGTGACTTCAAAGCATTGTCACTTTCGTCACATGTTCGTCACAAAATTAATGCAAAAATAGTCACAAATGACACACTTTTCACAAATTTGTCACACCGTGACTTCACAGAGTGGTCACAATGTGACATCACAAATGACCTCTAAAACGGCCATAACGACTTCGCATTCTAGTCACTATGACGTCACATCAACGGTCACAAAATCACAGTGTGACTTCACAACGACGTCGCCGTGACGTCACCATGCCTTACGGGTTTATTTTAAGTAACTTATATTTGGTTGCCAAATTCGGCGATATCTTCGAGTGCCTGCTATTTTAAGACAACATGATGGATGAGGCTAACCAGTGAACTTGGTCGAGACCTTAGTAATTCCTGTGCACATGCTCACTCACATCCGAATCGGTTGAGATACACGTGTGCTGTCGGAAGCAAAAAATCAGATTTTTAAAAATGTGATCCACATTAAATATTCAAACTGCTATATCTGAGCCATTTTTTAAGATAAGGACAAAACAAAACACGCTCCGGAATCCTTATATCAAGGTCAAATACTTAAAAAAGAAACCTTTTTCAATTTCTAATTTTTTGCACCACACTTTAAGTATAATTTTTTTTAATATAATGGCCGCCATTTTGAAACAAGATGGCGGATGAAGCTGGCCAACGAACTTGGTCGAGACATTGCTATATATATCCACATGTCTTCTTACATCCAGATAGGTTAATAAATACGAGTGTTATCTTATGACAAATACCAGATCGTTCCAAAATGTCAGCCATGGTAGAAATTCAAAGTGCTATAACTCAACCATTTATTAAGATATAGACGAAACAAATACTGCTCCGGAATCTTTGTACCAAAGTCAAACACATACAAAAAAAAAAAAAAAAAAAAAAAAAAAAATATTTCCCAATTTTTGATACATTTTAAATAAAAAATTTCTTAAATGGCAGCCCTTTTGAAACAACATGGCGAATGAAGCTACCCATCGAAATTGTCGAGAGATTGGTATGTACTATATACACACTAAGTTACATCCAAATCGGTTCATAAATACGCCTGTTATCGCGTGATAAAAATCAGGTCGTTCAAAATGTCAGCCACAATAGAAATTCAAAATGCTATAACTCAGTCATTTTTTTAGATATTGACGAACAAAAACTGCTCCGGAATCTTTGTATTAAGGTCAAACACAAAAGAAAAAATATTTTTTAATTTTCAATTTTTTGGTACCACATTTCAAATTTTAAATTAAAAAAAAATTAAATGGCCGCCATTTTGAAACAAGATGGCGGATGAAGCTGGCCAACGAACTCGATCGAGACATTGGTATGTACTATGTACGCACGAAGTTACATCCAAATCGGTTCATAAATATCAACGTTACAGTGTGACAAATATCAGATATATATATATATATATCTCAACATTTGAACGGAGGATGGTTTCGGGGTCTGGGTGTCATGATCGGAGAAAATATACCAAATTTTTTTGAAATCGCTTTCCTCCGAACGGCTGCAAAGGTAGCTTTTTGTAATGTTCACTACCTAAAAGGACAAACTAACATTTGAAAAAAAAATGCTATGTTCTACTTAACATTTAAAAGAATTATGGCTGTTAAGTATGCCTATTTTTAAACATTATAATAAGTTTAAATACGATAAAGCCAATGTTATTAAGTTCTTTAGAGTGCAGATTTTTTGTTGGTGTTTTTCATATGCCCCTTTGTTCTTTTCAGCTATAACACAGACTGCACATTTTTTTAAGCACTCTGAGCAAATTTTATATAACCAACAGTTTCGCTGATTGCATTTCATCCAATCAAATTCTTCAGAGGTTTTATTGCTCTCTGCTAGACACTCTTAACACTGATTCTCATTCACTTACAAAAAATCCTCATCTTCTGAACCTTGGTAGGAAATTTAATCCGTTATATTTACAAAGCAGATCAAATTAGTGTCTTTTTGGAGTCTGTGATATCTTGATGGAGGTTGAGGAGCGTAGCTCGTAGGGGGCATAAGAACCTAGTTATCTAAAACTCTATTATATACTACTGATATTTACATTTATTAAAATTATTTATAACTATATTTAACATAAAATTTTTAACAATGATTAAAATTAATGATTATTAAACAATTATTTATAAGGCCAATAAAGTTTATTTATAAGTCAGTATACATATAGAAACCTTTCAAACTATGTTCACCATAGATTGTAATATTTCTGTATGTCATTTTAAACATTTAGAAAATTTGTAATTTTACCTAATAATGTTTTTAATCAGTGGATAGTCAGATCAGTGGATCAGTTTAATATTTCTGTATGTCATTTTAAACATTTAGAAAATTTGTAATTTTAACTAATAATGTTTTTAATCAGTTGATTAAAATCACGATTTAATCACTGATTTAAATTGTATGATTAAAATTATTGACAAGTTAGCTAATATACAAAAGTAATTTATACAATGAAGAAACAACCACGCATTTTACCGCAACGGAAAATAACCGGCATCTTACCCCGAAGGGGAAAAACGGCATCTTATCCCCAAAAATTTTCGTCGACTCGCCCCAAAGTATTGGTGTAAGGTGCCCCAAAGTACCCCAGTAACCCCACAGACGTGAAGAAGTGGTAACCGGCCACCATTTATGCTTTGCAGAAACGTCAGGTACCAGTACTTTCTAAAACATCAGATATATTTCTCTGGTGTTTAAACTAAGATTTAGATAGGCAAATATAGTCAAAGAGCTGTTAAACATTTTAGGGAAGGTATTAGAGGCATTCTAAAAATTTGTGCAACACTTCTTCTGTAATGCCTGAATACGAAATCGAATGTCTGGCTGAAGGATCGTGGCCCAAAAACTGTGCCAGACACGTGTCAAGTGCCATTTTTTGACTACCCAAAAAAGGTATATGAGGCACGCTGAGATTGAGACAGAATAGTATTTATGCTTAGAAAAAAATATTTTGAAAATGACAGACACTTTAGTCGGCCCAAAACCTGTGCCAGACACGTGTCAAGCGCCATTTTTCGACTACCCAAGAAAGGTATTTGAGGCACGCTGACATTGAGACAGAATAGTATTTATGCTTAGAAAAAAACATTTTGAAAATGACAGACACTTTAGTCGTCCCAAAACCTGTGCCAGACACGTGTCAAGTGTCATTTTTTGACTACCCAAAAAAGGTATTTGAGGCACGCTGAGATTGAGACAGAATAGTATTTATGCTTAGAAAAAAATATTTTGAAAATGACAGACACTTTTGTTGGCACTTTGTACTTGCCAGACAACATAGAATGTTAAACGCGAGTGCCAGTAAAGCTGGAATTGCGGTGCCCCGCTGAAGATCCATTTACTGACTTACGATACAAACAAAGCATAAATCGCATTGCAGCCCTTTTCCCCCTTTATCCGTAATCAATGAACCCCCAAAACTAATCAGGGAAGTTCCTTAACATAATAAACCGGCATACCAAATTCGGAGCAAATCGAATAATGCTGCATGAAAAACCCACTTATCTGAAATAAGGGGAGGGTGGACTAACGCCCCTTTTCCCCCTTTATCCTTAACCAATGAACCCCCAAACTAATCAGGGAAGTTCCTTAACATAATAAACCGGTATACCAAATTCGGAGCAAATCGAATAATTCTTCATGAAAAACCCATTTATCTGAATTAAGGGGGGGGGGACTAACTCCCCTTTTTCCCCTTTAACCTTAACCAATGAGTCCACAAAACTAATAAGGGAAGCGGCATATCAGAATGAAACAAGAAAAAAAAATTGAAGCAAATGGGATGTTTCTAACAAGAGTTATCGTGTTACGTACATACAGAACCGGCGGGCACATAAGGTCTCAGGCTTTGATAACCTGTGAGCTAAAAATAAAATATTTTCGATTATTTGGCGCTAAAAGACGAATGTGCACGTGATTTGGCGGGTAAAACTTTTCCTCACCAAACGCGAATATTTTAATGCATCTGAAAATTGCTTGTTAAATGATTATTCGAATGCGCGGTACTTAAGGAATTTAAACTTAAACAATGAAATATTTTGTTATATTTTCTATAAGCTTATGTAATATATACAAGTTGCGCGTTGCTGAAGTTATTTAATTTTCGGGCGGTTTCACCGGCTGGATAAATTTAAGTGCACTTTAAATGTAACTGTCCGATTAAGAACTATTTCATTATACATTTCGAAATTAAATATATCGTTGTTTCAATGGCAACAATACTTTTCTCATGTTGTCTCCGACACTAACACTATCGAACACAAATCGACAATGCTCAGAATCGGGACCTTAACTTTGAGTTTAAAGCAATTTTAATCAGTTTAAATTTTGTACTAACCGTCATTAAACGATCGTTAAATTTCATTACACATAAATGTATATGACAAAATCATAGTTATAAAAGTATATTTATATACTTTTATATAAATATACTTTTAAATATACTTTTAAAATATACTTTTAAATATACTTTTAAATATACTTTTAAAAAGACACCGGAAGTCCAGCTTTACTGGCACTCGCGTTTAACATTCTATGTTGTCTGGCAAGTAAAATGTGCCAACAAAAGTGTCTGTCATTTTCAAAATATTTTTTTCTAAGCATAAATATTTTTCTGTCTCAATCTCACCGTGCCTCAAATACCTTTTTTGGGTAGTCAAAATATGGCACTTGACACGTGTCTGGCACAGTTTTTGGGCCGACAAAAGTGTCTGTCATTTTCAAAATATTTTTTTCTAAGCATAAATACTATTCTGTCGCAATCTCAGCGTGCCTCAAATACCTTTTTTGGGTAGTCAAAAAATGACACTTGACACGTGTCTGGCACAGGTTTTGGGCCGACTAAAGTGTCTGTAATTTTTCAAAATATTTTTTCTAAGCATATATACTATTCTGTCTCAATCTCAGCGTGCCTCAAATACCTTTTTTGGGTAGTCAAAAATGGCACTTGACACGTGTCTGGCACAGGTTTTGGGCCGACTAAAGTGTCTGTCATTTTCAAAATGTTTTTTTCTAAGCATAAATATTATTCTGTCTCAATCTCAGCGTGCCTCAAATACCTTTTTTGGGTAGTCAAAAAATGGCACTTGACACGTGTCTGGCACAGTTTTTGGGCCACGATCCTTCAGACAGACATTCGATTTTGTATTCAGGCATTATAAAATAAGTGTTGCACAAATTTTCAGGGTGCCTTAAATACCTACTCAAAAATGTTCAACAGCTCTCCAACTAATAAAGAAGTCACGTAAAAGATTTTTGACACTTACCACAAGTGTTTTGACGAAATAGCAATAAAAAAGTACCACTTATTATTTTTTTTCTTTTTTTTTAAGAACGCAAACGGAAATTAAAATATCAGTAGGGAACCCTCTTCCTTATAACTGAGTGGCGTTTCTCCACAGCGTCTGCGCATATGAAAACTACGTGATTCGGCATCTTGTACAACAGGGCATCTCACCTCAAGTTACCCTATATATCCTTATAAAAATTATTAAATTCGTATGTATAGTTTTGGAACGATGTTGCCCGAATTTAGCATTAAAAATCTCTTAGAATACTTCTTCGATTTAAAAACTGTTTTCTTCAGCGTGTTTATGAAACATTTCTCTATAATAATACCAATTTTCATATTTTTGCCTGTAGTAGTTTCTTTTAATATTAGCAAAAAGAAAAAAAAAGCCCGGTCACAAAATATTCAATTACGGCTGCGGTGGCGGTGACAGCTTCAGTTAGATTTTTAGAATAGAGAGATTCTTTTACATTTAGGTTGCAAAATACGTCCCGCTACCATTTTAAATTTATATATTGCAAATTATCAAAAATATACATAAAGCATAAAATTTGTTTTATCATATTATTCGCAGATTTCATAGGTCTTCACAATAACTTTATTTTGTTCAGATATTACAAAAAACCTTTTCAAACACCTACAGATTTTTTACTTATTTTTAGAATAAAAATAGCTTCAAAATATTAAAATTTATACAAATTTTTGATTTCATAATACTGTAGTTGAAGAAAGAAATAAAATATTGCATTGTACAAATTTAAATTCTTTATAATATTTATACGATAAATCCAAAGCGTTATTGGATATCCAATTACATCAGATCTCAACAAAATTGTTTTGATATAAATAGTACACGTAAATTAAATAGAAAAGCGTTTAATTTAAAATGTTTATCCTTCGAATTCAAGAGTAAAATATCGAATTTGCATCTTTATTAAATTCGGTGTTTACAGTCGTTCATTCTTACTTGTAATTCTCCAATTTTGCAGTTTGCTCAAGAAATCGGTAAAAGAAAATTTAGGTTTTCTATTATCCTTCTTGCTAGGCATAGTGAATAAACGTATTTCTCAAACGGTAACATAATTTAACAAAAAAGGTGATGCATTTATCAATATGTTATATGCTTAAAAGCAGTAAAATTTAAGTTTATGCAAATGTTTGGTAAATTAGGCAGAAAAACATTGTGTAATACTATTTTTTTCTTATTCGAATTCTCTTTTTATAAGCTTTTATTTACTATAAAATTTCTCGCACTGAGAAGAAATATGCTCTTCTTAATATTGAATGCGAATAACCAAGAAAGAAAAATTATAGGATTATGAATATTAGAGGAGTAGTAATTGTAGTTATGATTTGGAAGTGATCAAATTTATAAATCCTTAGGTAATATCAGATACGTATGTGAGATAGGCTTAATCAGAAAAAAGTTCTCATCGTAAGTAACTTTTCTCACTCATAAAACTTCGAACATCGGTTTCAGACTTGTAGCTTGATATTGTGATGCCTTTTAATAATAGAGTTGCGTGCTATCATCAGATATCGAAAGTAGAGATTTTGTCGATTTAGATTTCACGGCTACACGTCCTGTTAGCGTTTGGCATTTTTTTAAATGTAATTACGAGAAATTCGTTGAAAGCAGATGACAGCAAAAATTCGACAAAAGTGACCCTTCTTTCAACCCTGAAGTTTCTACCCTTTCAAATCGTGAGATTTTAAGAATGGCATGTAGCTTTGTAATGTAAATATCACTGTATGTAGAAGTACATTGAGTAAAAACTCAAAAGGTCTAGCTATGTATGCAATAAATGACAGAATGTACTTGCACTACACAAATTACACCAAACAGGTGTCCAGAGTGTGGTGTTACAGTAACACTTTACGGCGATTTTCGTAGTGTTTTGAAGTGTACATCTATGCAGCAGTGGAGGATAAAGTAAAGTATATCCTTAATTAATTTTAGCAGAAATATTCTAATTTGTAAATAAATCACACGAGTTATAATTTTCCAAATTGTTGAAAAATTGTCTAGGCTAGGATTAGAACCATGGACCTTTTGGCTATATCTATCAATGTTCTGCCATTTGAGCTATCCTGGAAACACCTGTCGGACATACAATTCACACAGAAATCTTATCGATTATGCCATCTGGTCTGATATCTGAATCAACAACATGTGTTATTTATTTACCCACTAGAATAATTGTGTTAAAATTCATCAAGTGTAATGACATATCCAACGTTTCTTAGAGTTCCATTAACTGCAATTTATTCTGTTAAGCGGATGTAGTATCAGACTAGATGCCATAATCCGTGAAGTTTCTGCCTGAATTGTGTTTGGTCAGGGAAGCTCAGTTGACAGAGCATTGACAGCTTCAGCCAAAAGGTCCCTGGTTTACTGACCTGGACACATATTCACCTAGATGGAAAATTACAACTCATGTGAAAGGATATCTGTTTCAGTGATGTTGACAGAACTGTATTATAACATCCAGAAATACCTGCATATACAAAATTCGAAAGTTGTTCCAAGGCGCTAGATGAGCACTTTTTGCTGGTTCCTTATTTCTAGCCTTTTTCGTGAAATAACTTTGATTGTAAAAAGTCCTTCCAGCCAGTGCCGGGAGGAAGAGGTAGCTTTCATATTCCTTATTTTTTAAAAGCCAGCTTATATTATTTCAAATGAAAATCAAATTTCGAAGTAATTGCTTAAATGGCGCAAAGGCCAACATAGATTCCAAGCCGGGACTCGAACCCGGGCCATCAGTACAGCGCACTGACGTTCTACCGACTAAACCACTTGGAACGATACACAGCTCGGAAAATTTCTCACTATTATATGTTGGCAAGGCTACAAACGCAACACAAGATGGAATATTTATCGTGAGCTACCGACCTGGGGCTAACACGAAACATAATTAAATCCAGCATCGATAGAAACTATATTAATACATGGAAATTATTCTAGAGAGAAACATTCACCTTGGATACAATATTTCAAATGAAAATCAAATTACGAAGTAATTGCTTAAAAAGCGCAAGGGCCAACATAGTGAAAAAGATTCCAAGCCGGGACTCGAACTCGGGCCATCAGTATAGCGCATTGACGTTCTACCGACTAAACCACTTGGAACGATACACAGTTCGGAAAATTTCTCACTATTATATGTTGGCAACGCTACAAACGCAGCACAAGATGGAATATTTATCGTGAGCCACCGACCTGGGGCTAACACGAAACATAATTAAATCCAGCATCGATAGAAACTATATTAACACATGGATATTATTCCAGAGAGAAACATTCACCTTGGATACAATATTTCAAATGAAAATCAAATTTCGAAGTAATTGCTTAAAAGGCTATGAAATATTGTATCCAAGGTGAATGTTTCTCTCTGGAATAATTTCCATGTATTAATACAGCTTATATTATTCAAACACACGGAGCTCAAATTAGTGGAACCCGATTATGAAGATTAAATACTAATTTTTGTCAATATTGAATATAATGAGAATTTCGCGAAATTAATCAGCGTTATCAAAGCTGGTTTTATTAAAGTGATTTATATTTTGTTGCCATATTCGGTGATATCCCGAATTATATTAATAATTATATTAACCCAAATTAGCGGAGATAACCCGCCATTTTTAAACAACATAATAGGTGCAACAAAGCTCACCAATGAACTTGGTTGACACCTTAGTAATTCCTGTGCACGTGCTCACTCATATCTAAATCGGTTGATATATACGAGTGCTGTTGCAGGCAAAAAATCAGATTTTTCAAAATGTCACACACATTCGAAATTCAAACTGCTATATCTCGGCCTTTTATTTAGATAAAGACAAAACAAAAAAATGATCCGGAATCTTTGTAACAAGCTGAAACACATAAGTAAAAAATCTTTTTCAATTTCTAATTTTTTTGTACCACATTTAAATTAATTTTTTTTTGTAATTTTTAAATGGCCGCCATTTTGAAACAAGAAGGCGGATGAAGTTAGCAAACGAACTCGGCCGAGAGATTGCTATGTACTATGCACATGCCTTGTCACATCGTAATCGTTTTATAAATACGCGTGTTATCGCGTGACAAATATCAGATCGTTTCAAAATGTCTGCCGTGCTAGAAATTCAAAGTGCTATAACTCAGCCATTTTTTAAGATATAGACGAAACGAAAAATGCTCCAAAATCTTTGTATCAATGCCAAACGCATAAGAAAAAAATCTTTTTAAATTTCTAATTTTTTGTACCTCATTTTAATTTTAAATTTAAAAAAATTAATGGCCGCCATTTTGAAACAAGATGGCGCATGATGTTGGCCAACGTACTCGATCGAGACATTAGTATGTACTATGTACATACCAAGTTATATCCAAATCCGTTCATAAATACGCGTGTTATCGCGTGTCAAAAATCAGATCGATTCAAAATGTCAGCCACACTAGAATTTCAAAGTGCTATAACTCAACCGTTTTTTAAGATATAGACGAAACAAAAAATGCTCCGGAACCTTCGTATCAAGCTCAAACACATAAGAAAAAAATCTTTTTCGATTTATAATTTTTTTTGTACTTCATTTTAAATTTTAATTTTTTTTAAAAATTTTAAATGACCGCCATTTTTAAACAAGATGGCGGATGAAGCTGGCCAACGAACTCGGTCGAGACATTTCTATGTAGTATGCACATTCCTTGTCACATCCAAATCGGTTCATAAATACGTGTATTATCGCGTGACAAATATCAGATCGTTTCAAAATGTCAGCCATGCTAGAAATTGAAAGTCCTATAACTCAGCCATTTTTAAAGATATAGACGAAACTAAAAATGCTCCAGAATTTTTGTTACAAACCCAAACACATAAGAAAAAAATCTTCTTCAATGTCTAATTTTTTTGTGCCTCATTTTAAATTTTAAATTAAAAAAAAATTTAAATGGTCGCCATTTTGAAACAATATGGCGGATGAAGCTGGCCAACAAACTCGGTCGAGACATTGGTTTGTACTATGTACACACGAAATTTTATCCAAATCGGTTCATAAATACGAGAGTTACAGTGTGACAAATGTCAAGATATATATATATATATATATGGATATATATATAGATATATATATATATATAAATTTTGAACGGAGGGTGGTTTACTGTCTGCCTGAGTTGTAAGTGTGACGTCTGAATGCATTTGCAATTTAATAAGTTTCACCCTACTTCTAATCCAAAGATCCGCCCGTCTAGGACCTCTATTTCTTCCAACCATATAAGTTCGAAGTAGTTCTAGTAACGACTGGAATATGCAGCATTGATATTTTTAACGTTATAACTCATATCATTCAGCTGGGCTAATAGACCAATACCTCTGAGTAGAAGGAACCTCACCGTGTACAGAAATACTTTTATGTTAGATGAGTATGGACATAGCTGCCTTCTTTTATGCTTTTTTCGTAAGATTAAAATTTACTAGTAAATTTTACAATACTTATTCGCCAAAATCTTCAATAAAATAAGACAAAAAATTCCATTAAATTTTAGTGGTAAAGAAAAGTATGAAAGTTGGCGGCTATGGTATGGTCTTAGTTGCGCTTGAGGGTGACTTTTGAGATAGGAAGTTTTAAAATATACAGGGTAAATTTCAGATAACCATTATTAAAATAGTAATGTCTGGCCTGCCAGACATTTGTAAATGAGGTAACGTGTTGTGTTATGTGAGGTGTATTATTTTTTGGGATAAACAGTGTGTCGTTTTTGGTTAGAAAAATAACGCGCGTGTTCTTTTAAGCGGGTTTCGAGATTTCTTATATTTTGACCCATATAATTTAACTGACAACCGTTGCAAGGGACATTATAAATTCCCCATTTAAGTGAATAAGAAACAGAAGAATTAGTGGAAGATAACTTAAGCTTATTGACAGGTTTAAAGATAACACTAAAACTGGAAAGTTTTAAAACTTTAGCTAATTTTGGGGGGGGGGGGGAGGTCTGTTGAATTTATAGACAGCATTATAAGAAACAGGGAGGATGAAACTTTATCTAACAGCAAAAAAATTTAAGTAATTTAATTCACCATTAAAGTAAACAGAAGTCTAACAAATATGTAGCTTACATAAGTGTAAAAGACACAGATATTCAATAAATTCAATATACGCAAGGAAATCTATTCTTTTTAATTGTGCTAAAACCAAACCTGACAATTTGAGTGTCCTTCCTTTCTATCCTCTTTTATGTTTCAAATTAGCTAAAATTTTAAAACTTTTCAATTTTCATTTTTAAACTTGTCAAGAAGCCACCTTCCACTAAGTCTTCCCTTCCTCATCTACCAAAATAGGGAATCTAGAATGACCCTTGTAATGGTTGTCATGTTTTTTATACAGGTCAAACTAAAAGAAATCTCGAAACTTGCTTAAAAGAATACTCCCGTTATATCGCTAACCAAGAAATTTGTAAATCTTCTTTTGCTAAGCATTATTGGAATTACGGCTATAGTTTTAATTTTCAAAATGTTAAACTTATCTTAAATGCCAATAGTACATCAGAATTAGAGTTTCTAGAAAATTTAACTATTTATCTTAATGATGAAGCTTTAATTAATGAAAAGACTGATTCCCCTATGCTCCCTACAGCTTGGAAATACTTGTTTAGTTTAAACATATAATCTTATTGTTATTATTATTTTCGTATTTAATTTTTCGTATTTAATTCTTAATCGCTATTTAATTTACATTTATGATTTTTATTTATTTATTTATTTATTTATTTATTTATTTATTTATTATTATTATTATTATTATTATTATTAATTTATTTTTTAATTAATTTTTATGTACAATTTTTTATATCTTTTGTTTGTTTATTATATATATTATATTTTATCATATAATTTCCTTTTGCTGTTCTGATTATGTATTTTTATTGAATTCCATTTATATTTATCATACTGTTATCATATCTTCTTCTGAATGGCTAATGCTCTCTGTACCATTGGCTGCTGCGTGCTGTTTTCTTGTTGGGTGTTTTCTTTAACGTGTCTTTTTATTTTTCAATTCCTTTCAGTCTTGCTCTTGCTTTCAAATTGATAGCATACCTTCTTTGCGCCTGATGAAGAAAGACAAAGTTGTTTCTAAAGGCCTTCCGCATCTTTAAAAATTATTATTAGGATGCGCGAAGCGAATCCTCTACTAGGCTACACAAATTGCATTTTGTCATACACTTTACAAAAAACTATTCAGTGTTTTACACATACAAATTAAACATAAAAATAAATTAAGATCTGTAGATTTGCACAATATTATTTTTTTTACAAAATAACCTTTAAAAAATTATTATTTTAATTAATTTATTTTACATGTTTTTCCGTTACGGTAGCATTTTTGCAAATAAAAAATGAAACACGTATATTTTCAGACGAAAAAATAAATCATGGAGTTAGTATTTAGAGATAGAATTATGATTAATTAAATAGATTCACGATTTCTTTTATGAAACTTTTTAAAATACACTTTTTATGAAAATTTCAGCATATTTTTAATGAATTAAAATTTGTGAAAATTCAGTTATTTACATTCAATTATAAAAATATTTTTCAGTGTTAAGAATTCAAATACGCAATTTATTCTTATTATGTGAAATCATTTATGCAGACGATACTTACGCATTTAAAAAAGAATTATATTATGATTTTTTTTTTTTTTTTTTTTTTTGTAATGTGACAACAAAAGAATTATAAACAAATAAAATTAATTGTTACATTCGTTATATCATAAATTAAAAAATTCCAAGGAAATTCTTAGTTATTTGGCTGAATGTACATTTCTAAAATTAAAATGCGCCAAAACATAAAATAACGTTTCTGCTTAATAAAGATGCAAAAATAATATAAAAGAGTATTGTTACTTTTAAATGTTTATCTTATTAAATAACGCTTCGCGAATCCAAACAAAGCTTTGGATTCGCTTTCCTTTTGCTAGTGTTAATAAGAAGTGTGTTGTCTTTATTTGTGTATCACACCAGTTTGTTTAATTTGCCTTGTATACAATTATTATTGAATGAAGTTTGGTATGCCTCAAACACTTAATTTGCAACACCAATTATTGTTATTTTGGTAACACTTCCAAAACAACAGTGTTTTTCCCCGACTGCCAAGAAGGATTATGTGTTTCACGCGTATTTGGGTAAGTGGATTTCTTTATACCCTCGAAACATACAAATGGCTAGATAGATTTTTAAGAATGAGGTCTCTATCGATTCGTCTTAACCGTCTGATGGTTATATGCTATTTTTTGTTTTTATAATTTCATAATGGCGGCCGTAAAATACAAAAGGGCGGTAGAGATGAAAAAATTTTTTACGCACCATATTGAGTGGAATATCATTGGACAGGTCTTTCAAAATGATGACGATCTTTCATTGACTATTTTACAGTCAGAAGCTTCGTTTAAATATTACATAACCTGGAAGCTGTGTAGATAGGATCTCTAGCTTTACTGCAAATCTAACCATCATAGACATCTATGGGCCTCATCAAAACAGTGTTTACAGATAGGAAATAACAATTCAACACAACTTAAAAGACATCAATACAAGTAAAAAAAAATAGGTAAGTAATATAAAAAGTAGTTTCACATTGATGAGAAATAATTAATTAGTTCACTTTTATGCAATCGGGTTTTTTTATTTTTTAAATTGAATTTTTATTGTCATTATAATTTCAAATTTATATACATATTCAATAAAAACTGTGTCAATACAAAGTATCTCAAAAACATTTTGGAAATTTGAAAAATTTCGCAGTAATCTCAGTCTTGTCGACGATTCCCTGCTCTATTGACATAAAATTGTCATTTTAGGAAGTTTCGGGTGTTCTTAAAATATTAACATTCCAACTTCATGTAATAAACATTCTGTAAAATCTGGGGCAGATTGTATACTGAGTAGCACACGTGCCGCTATTTTGTAATTAATTGGCACAAGATTAAATATAACAGGGCTTGTAACGCATTTATTTCAAATATATATATTTTTTATTAATTTAAAAATTTAATTTATAAAATCTTTAGCACTAATATTAACCGTAACCAAATCATCCATTTATTCTCCAGGAATTAAAATAGAAGATAAAATTGTACGCTAGTTACTCACGTCTCCCACATCTACATGAAAATGATTTCAGCTTACAGTAAAATGTTTAAAATATTTTTTAAAGATTGCTATCTTCTATGCCAAAATAATAAACAACGACTTGAATTTAAAAGACTAAAATAAACATTCATCATCATCTTTCTACGTGACATATGGTGGAACGCAGAATTTATCGCAGAAGAACGTAAATATTTCAAAATGAAGAAAGAAGAATCCAGATAAAATTTTAATGAAACTTTTAATATTTTTGCTGGATTTTTAGATAACAGAAAAGTTAAAATATGAAGAGTTGATGAAAATTAATCTCAAATGCCATCACGATATCATTCTTAATATTTAATGCAAAACAACATTTCTCACTTTCAGATTCTGTAAAAATGTATTTATAATTTTTAGTATTTTAATATCAAATGGGAAATTTGGTAAAATAGTGTTGGCCAGAAGGGTAAATCTGCGTGCTAGTTTACGAGAATTATTACCACTATTTCCAATTACAAACTTTGGTTTATTTTCCTCACAATTTCTGTCATTAAAAAGAATATGATTACTATTTGGAAATAGTGGTAACAATCGACAAGTTACTGGGTTCTTATCCTTAGTATAGACAGAAATGAAAATAAATTTTTCATTCATTTAATAAAAATACAAATAGCAAAGCTAAGTAATAATAATTAGTATAATTGATATTTCGTGCTTAAGTAAAATTTATTTACGCATATCTAGTAATAGATAACGGCACAAATCAACTTTTAATTGTACAAAAGTGTACAGTCTCACAGTTATTTATGATACCATAAAGACAACTAAAAAGGGTGGTATATATTTAAAATTTCTGAAAAATTAATTTCAAATGACAAATAGAATAATTTTTGCAATAGTTGACACGATTATTTAAGGTTTTGATTGGTTGAGGATAATTATAGAGATCATATTATTTAAAGTGTCAATTATTTTAGGTATTTAAACCGTCAGATTAATTTGAAGGTGATATTTATAGGTAAAATTGGGCATGCTATCTGTGTCACGAAATAACATAACTAAAAATTTCCGATAAAAAGAGATTGGTAGGTACTGCTCATATTACCAACGGGACATTGGAAATATGCAGGGTACATCGAAAAAATAGACATCAGACTTAAAATTCAATAACTCAGTAATTAAAGTAAATATGCGGATGAAATGTGCCATATTTACGTAATAGTTTATATATCTTGCATACACTGATTTTAACAGTTGTTCATCTCGAAATAAAAAGATGGCGTTGTACTGTCTCGGCTTGCAAAAGTTTTTAAACTAACTTCAAAACTTCCAAATGCAATTGTTTTTCGTATTACAACAGGTAAATAGGTTGAAGAGTTGTAAAAAAGGCATATTCAATCTACTTTTACATGTTAGTCAAAGTACATTTGCAGAGTTAGACAGCGCAGCGTCATATATTGATTGTTTGTCTGTTTGCTTTCTCTATATTTCTTACGGTTAATGAATTATTTAATTTTAAATTTCGGGTGCAATTTGCAGGATATTTTGTACTTTGATTTCATGTAATTGAATTTCTGATTTATATATGGTCTATAAAAGTGACATCCAGGAAATAAATAGTAGAATGACTATTTTAGCATTTCCATTTCATAGTGAAATAAACAATTAAATTAAAAAAATCAAAAAACCCGACTGCGTAAAACGCGAACTAATTAATTATTTCTCATCAGCGTGGAACTATTTTTTTTTCAATTCCTACTATTAGCTCACACTCTCGCTATATATTAGGTTGGCAACTAAGTTCCCGCAGTTTTTTTAAATAGAAGTTTTCTACCGGAATCTATATTTTGTTTTTTCGATAGAGTTAATTTGTGTTAAAATCCAGTTCGTAAAATGTAGTGCCAAGTTGGGAAAAAGGAGCATTTTCGACGCCTCCTCCTCTTTGCCTTTAATAAAAGTTGTTGGCCGCAAAAGCTGTTCGCAACATTTGTGCTGTGTATGGCCATAGCTGAAAGAACCGCTCATGATTAGTATGTCAAGCTCAAAAATGGAAATTTTGACATCAGTGACGCATCTCGTTCTGGCCGACCAGTTGAGTTCGATGAAGAGCGATTAAACCAACTTTTGAACGAAAATTCGTATCAATCGACAAGGGAACTCTCAGAGAAAATGAAATTCTCCCACACTGCTATAGAGAAGCATCTTCACTCAATGGGAAACGTTCAGAAGTGTGGAGCATGGGTTCCGCATGCTTTAACCCTTTCAGGGGCAAGGTAATTCTGTTTGTAAACTAATGAAATAATTGAATAACACCAGTATTTACAAGAAAATTTATTTGTAAAGAAGAAAAGGTATATTTTCGCTTATTTAATAAAAAAGACGTTTTCATTCAAATAATCTGGTGCCAATGTGAAAATTAGGGATTAAAATTATGTGATGCCGTGACGACATCACCGCTCCTCAAGGGGTTAAGCGACAACAATAAAAATCAGCGAGCCACAATCTCCGCTGGTTTGCTTGCTCCTCACCGCTCAACTCATGGAAACAAGCAACGATTTCCTTACCGAATCGCTACTGGCGACGAACAATGGTGCCCGCACATTAATATGAAGCAGCGCAAGGAATGTCTTAGCCCCGGTAAATTACCAACACCGCGCGTGAAACAAGATCTTCATCCATGTAAAACGATGTTGTGTGTAAGGTGGGACTGGGAAGGGATTATCCATTACGAATTTCTTGAACGGAAACAAACGGTTAACGTAGAACTCTGTATTCAACAGATGGAACGACTCAACACGGCTATTCAAGAGAAAAGATCTAATCGCAACATGGAGTTCTTTTGCTGCACGATAATGCCCGCCCTCATGTCGCCAATATGACCAAGGAAGCCAATCAAACGCATAGCTGGGGAGTGCTACAGCACCCGCCGTACTATCCGGATTTGGCACGAACAGATTTCCACCTTTTTAGATCTCTTGCAAATGCTATGAGCGGAGTTTCGTTCAATACTAATGCAGAATTGAGAGCTTGGTTGGATGAATTTTTCGAGTCGAAACTGGGGGATTTCTACCAACAAAGTATTGAAAATCTTATTGAACGTTGGGAAGAAGTTGCAAGCAACAAGAAAGAATGCATTGTTGATTAATCAGTTTTTTAATTTTATTGAAAAATAAACTTTTAAAAAATTTAAAAAAGGGCGAGAACTTAGTTACCAACCTTGTTGGCATTCCATAGTTGACACTCCATTTTAACCTTTTCGACTCGGGAGTCTCTTATACAAATTTTATTCGGTTGACACCACTTTTTAAAAAGAAGTTTCCTTCAAGTACACAATTTCAGAAATGCTCTAATTGATTAGGCAAAATTTATTTTCGTTTATCACTGGTGCTAATATCAAATTTTGCAAAGAAAGATGATGTTCAGTCAGGCTGGACAAACGAGTGAAGAGAGTTAATGATCTGAAATTTAGCATAAATTAACTCGATCAAAAAACAAAATACAGATTTCGACAGGAAAAATGCATTTTTAAAAAGGCGGGAACGTAGTTGCCAATCCAGTTGTCATTCTATAGTTGACATCCCATTTTAATGATATGAAATTTTACCCGATCAAAAAAACATAATGTAGAATTTTGTAACAAAAATGTACGTAGAAAAATGGCGGGAATACACTTACCAACCCACTCTGGATTCCATGGTTTACATTGCATTTTAATAATCTGAAATTTAACATAAATTAAGTCCATCAAAAAAACAGAATATAGATTCTGGTAGAAAAAGCGTATTTAAACAAACTGCGGGAACTTAGTTGCCAACCCAATATATCTTGCTCAAATATTCAATCGTTAATAAAATACTTATTATTCATCCAATGAAGCTCAAATAATTTTTTAAAACTTGTAGTGGATGACACTTGATGTTAATCCAGTCTTTTTCAAATATTAATTAATTAATTTAATTTAATTAAGTTAATTTTAAATAATTGAGAGGGCCCCCTTCTTGATCAGGGTATTTTAAGAACGAGAGAGCCCCCTTCTTGATCAAGACATTTTAAGTGCCACTCAACAGGAAAGAAGAAAGGGAGAAAAAATTCTCTTATTGACCTAAGTAGGAATTGACTTAAAATATTTTTTTTTTTTTTATATTACTTATTTATATTACTTACCTATTTTTTTAATTTACTTGTATTGATGTCTTTTAAGTTGTGTATAATTGTCAGTTCCTATCTATAAACACTGTTTTGATGAGGTCTATAGATGTCTATGATGGTTAGAGTTGCTGTAAAGCTACATACACAACTTCCAGGTTGTATAATATTTTAACGGAGTTTCTGACTGTAAAATAGTCAATGAAACATCGTCTTCATTTTGAAAGACATATCCAATTATATGCCACTCAATAGGGTGCGTAAAAATTGTTTTTCGTCTCTACCTCCATTTTGTATTTTATGGCCACCATTTTATATTTATAAAAACAAAACCTAGCCTATAACCATCGGGCCGTTGTGAAAAATTGATAGAGACCTCATTCATTAAAATCCATCCAGCCGTTGGGATGTTTCGAGGGTATAAAGAAATCCACATACACAGATACGCGTGAAACACATAACCCTTCTTTTCAGTCGGGTAAAAAGAAGACTACCTTTCGTTAATCATATGTGGCTTTATCAAAATACAAGGTGATTATTCTTTTTCATGCCACTACGCATACATACAGGTATAAGTATTCCGAACAGGAATGAGATTTTATACTAATTAATACGGTTTTGTATTTTATGGTCTGTGATATTGAAACAGAACATTTGAGGTTGAGATTAAAAACTGTAAAATTAACACATTTTAAAAAATTACGCGAATGCGAGAGTTCATGTTACTTTACTATTAAAAGGCTATTATCAAGGCTATTTTCCGAAGTAACAGACTTCAGTTTATTAACATAAAAAATCATGTATATTATATTTAGATAGGATTTAGGTTCAAATTTTTGACGTATCACGATCATTCATGTAAGCACGCAAATATCCCAAGGAGCAAACCCACATTAGTCATACTATTTTCAATGGAGCTGAACAAATCTTTCACCTGTAATACTTCCAATAAAATACAAATACTGCCATTTCTGCAATCGAGATCGAGACATTTCTGCAACAACATTGGCTAGATGTTAACACTCCAATGTTCAGGCAATATTCCATGCGATTATTGCCTTATTAATCCAGATATCGCCAATCAACGTTCCTGGTGATAATGGGCATAGTATCTTGTATATAAAAAATAATAGCAGGAATGACCGAGCTAAGCTCGGTCAAGATTACTTTTGTGTTTATATCGATATATTATTCACACTGAATCATTCTGGCTGCTCTAGATACAATTAGCTTGACCCTGAGCCATAGTGGCCCAAAATGACTCACTAATCGAATTTTTTCGAACATGCGACCTAGCCCAGTGCTTTCCTTGAGGATGAAAACTAATGGAATATAAAATTTAGAAAAAATCGTTAGTCATTTTCTAGATAAAATTAGCTTGATCCACCTTGATTCAAAAATGACCCACTAATCGAAATTTATGGAACATGTGACTTATTCCAATGTTCTTCACGTACTGGGAAACGGTATATATAAAAAAAAAATGTCAAAACCGATTGAAACATTTTGAGATACAGTTAGCTTGACCCTCACCCATTATGACCCAAAATGACCCACAGATATAATTTTCTGGAGCATGCGACCTAGCCCAGTGGTTTTCTTGTGCCCAGAAACGGTACAATACAAAGTTTTGTATAATCGTTAGAGCCGTTTTTTAGGTACTTTAACCTTAATCCGGTACGACCCAAAATAACCCACTGATTGAATCTTCTTGAGCATGCGACCTATCCCAATGGTCTTATGCCCGGAAACGGTATAATATAAAATTTTGTCAAAATGTTTAGAACCATTTTTAGATACAATTAACTTGACCCTTACCCATTGTGACACAATATGGCCCACTAATCGAAGTTTCTTGAACATGCGACTTAGCCCAATGGTCTTCTCGAGCCCGAGAACGATGGAATACAAAAGTTAGTCAAAATCGTTGTAACAGTTTTCTAGATAAAATTAGCTTGACCCACAGTTACCCAAAATGACCCATCGAATTTTCTCGAACATTTGGTTTAGCCCAATGGTCTTCTCGTAATCCAAAACTGTAGAATATAGAGTTTAGTGTAAATCGTTAGAGCCGTTTTTAGATAAAATTAGCTTGACCCGCAGTGACCCAAAAATTACCCACTAATCGAAATTTCTCGAGCATGTGACCTAGCCTAATTGACTTCTCGTCCCCGCGAATGGTTAGATACAAAATTTAGTCAAAATCGATTCAAGCGTTTTCTAGATAAAATTAGCTTGACCCACAGTTACCCAAAAATGACCCATTAATCGAATTTTCTCGAACATGTGACCTAGCCCAATGGTCTTCTCAAGCTCAGAAACGATATAATACAAAATTTTGTCAAAATGTTTTGAGCCGTTTTTTACATACATTTAGCTTGACTCACAGTGACCCCTTCTCGTAATCCTAAACTGTAGAATATAGAGTTTAGTGAAAATCGTTAGAGCCGTTTTTAGATAAAATTATCTCGCCCCGCAGTGACCCAAAAATGACACACTAATTGAAATTTCTCGATCATGTGACCTAGCCCAATAGTCTTCTCGCACCCGAAAAATGTTGGATACAAAATTTACTCAAAATCTTCAGACCCGAATTTAGTTAAAATTAGCTTGACCGGCAGTGACCCAAAAATTACCCACTAATTAAAATTTCTCTAGCATGTGACCTAGCTCAATAAACTTCTCGTTCCCGAAATTGGTTGGATACAAAATGTAGTCAAAATCGATTGAACCATTTTCTAGATAAATTTAGCTTGACAAACAGTGACCCCAAAATGACCCATTAATCGAATTTTCTCGAACATGTGATCTAGCCCAATGGTCTTCTCGTAATCCAAAACTGTAGAATATAGAGTTTAGTGAAAATCGTTAGAGCCGTTTTTAGATAAAATTATCTTGCCCCGCAGTGACCCAAAACTGACCCACTAATTGAAATTTCTCGATCATGTGACCTAGCCCAATGGTCTTCTCGTAATCCTAAACTGTAAAATATAGAGTTTAGTGAAAATCGTTAGAGACGTTTTTAGATAAAATTATCCTGCCCCGCAGTGACCCAAAAATGACCCACTAATTGAAATTTCTCGATCATGTGACCTAGCCCAATAATCTTCTCGTACCCGAAAAAGGTTGGATACAAAATTTACTCAAAATCCTCAGACCCGTTTTTTAGATAAAATTAGTTTGACCCGCAGTGACCCCAAAATGACCCACTATTTAAAATGTCTCGAGCATGTGACCTAGCCTAATTGTCTTCTCGTCTCCGCGAATGGTTAGATACAAAATTTAGTCAAAATCGATTCAACCGTTTTCTAGATAAAATTAGCTTGACCCACAGTTACGCAAAAATGACCCATTAATCGAATTTTCTCGAACATGTGACCTAGCCCAATGGTCTTCTCGTAATCCAAAACTGTAGAATATATAGAGTTTAGTGAAAATCGTTAGAGCCGTTTTTAGATAAAATTATCTTGCAACGCAGTGACCCAAAAATGACCCACTAATTGAAATTTCTCGATCATATGACCAAGCCCAATAGTCTTCTCGTACCCGAAAAAGGTTTGATACAAAATTTAGTTAAAATCCTTAGATCCGTTTTTAGATAAAATTAGCTTGACCCGAATTGACCCAAAAATGACCCACTAATTAAAATTTCTCGAGCATGTGACCTAGCTCAATAAACTTCTCGTTCCCGAAAATGGTTGGATACAAAATGTAATCAAAATCGATTTTTTAGATAAAATAAGCTTGACCCGCAGTGATCCAAAAATGAACCAGTAATTGAAATTTCTCGAACATGTGACCTGGCCCAATAGTCTTCTCGTATTCGAAAACGGTTGGATACAAAATTTAATCAAATTCGATTGAGCCGTTTTTCAGATGTAATTAATTTTGCTCTCACCCATAATTACCCAAAATGACCTACTAATCGAATTTTCTAGAATATGTAACCCAGCTCAATGGTCTTTTCGTTCCCGAAAACGGTAGTTAGCAAAATTTATCCAAAATCGTTAGAGCCGTTTTTAAGATAAAATTTACATACACACACAATTTTTATTCGTATTATAATATAAGATATAAATATTGGTCGTCCCTTCCTTTGCTACTAAAGTTATTTCATACCTCAATATAGCGAAGATGAAACGTGTTTTACGCATAAATTCCGAGAAAAAATTATATTAAAACAATGGTACTTTGTATCGTAAACAATACAGTGCGTGTAAAAACTTTAAGGACAGCAAAAAATATAATTTTTTTTGATAAATTTCAAATCAGATGAAAAAAGGTTTACTATAATGGGTATCATAAAGTTCAAGAGCTCATAAAAAAGTCAACAAAATTCATCTATGAGTATTTTATTACGAAAATAAAGTAAATGTTTAAAACAACACTATTTCTGCCTGTGTAAAAACTTTAAGGACAGCAAAATAAAAACAATACGGTAACGAAAAAACGAACCCTTAATATATTATGCATCCACCATTGCGTTTAATGACTGCAAATATTCTATGTTTCATGGACATTATTAATTTTTGGCACAGTTCAAGACTGGTTTTTACCATTCATCTTCAATCATAGATATGAGTTCTGAATCTGAGGGAAAATGTCTTCAATTTTTATAAACTCGTCTTGCTAGATGTCCCCACAAGTTCTCGATAGGGTTTAGATCGACACTTCTGCGTGACCATTGAAAAACTTCAATATTTTTCTTCTGAAATCAGAGTTTTGTCTCACGGCTTGTGTGGATAGGCGCGTTATCTTGCTGATAAATCCATTTTTCTCCTGCCAGAAGTGTTGCAACAGGTGAAATATGGTCAGAACGAGCTTTTAAATGTGTCTTTGAATTAACTTTTCCTGAAATAAAAATTCAAATTACCACACGCCGTTGAACAAAAAGCAGCTCCATGTCATAATGGAACCGACACCTAACTGATGTTTTTAAATGAAATCTTTTTCTTTTCTCAAATCATGCCAATAATATTTCCAGGCATCAGGACCATCTAAGTTCCATTTCTTTTCATCGCAAAAAATAATCTGTAGTGATTTGTCGTCCTAAGTCATCACTTGTCTTGCAAACTGTAAATGCTGGTTTTTTTTCCGATACTCATTTTTTAACCCTAAGAAATTGTTGATGACGATTTTAGATCTTCTCATCTCTTTTGCAAAGGACCTAAAACTAATCCCTGATAATGCAAAAGATCTACAGCATCTTTTTCGTATTCAGTCGGTTTAAGTGCTTTTGGCATTGTTATAAAACTAGCAAAACACTTAATTGAAAACGTCAGAAAAATCACTATACAGAAGTGTTTTTAATGTGCAAATGAATAATAATTACACATAATATTTTTATAAAAAATCGTGGTGTCCTTAAAGTTTTTACACAGGCAAAAATAGCGTTTTTTTTGCATAATTATTATTTTTTCGCAATGAAAAGCCCACATATATATATATTGTTGACTTTTATATCAGTATTTTCACTTTATGATCAACATTAAATTACCATTTTAACTATCGCATTTTAAATTTATCAAAATTTTTACTATTTTTTACTGTCCTTGAAGTTTTTACACGCACTGTATTCTACTATACCGTGACTCTTCTTTAAAACGTAATGTTTTAAATATCTGCCTTGAGAGTAAACTTATGCGTTTCTGTAACAATAACATCGCGAAATATAGAATTGTTTCATAAATATTTCGTCTCATTCTTATTCTGCATGTTAAAATTAAATCAATAGTAACACGCATACCAATAGTTTTTACATTTGTTTCAAGTGGAAGTGTACAGTCGTGGAAAAAAAAAAAAGTAACACCCCCTACTAACTCCTCAACAAATTATCGCAGAAGAAAGTTACTGGTCCCAAACGATTGAAAATAAAGTCTACTTTTAAATGATATAGATAAAATTTTCTTAGGGGGCCATCTACATGTTAAAACGAACCGTAACTTTGTTTTTTTCAATAGCAGTACACAATTCTGACAGCATAAATGAACTCTACACCCTTGAATTATCCTAAAAACAAATTTTTATGCAATTCGTACCATAAGTTTCTGAGAAATTAATTATTTTAAAACGAGCGTATTTTAAGGGCTGTATCCAAATTGAAGTTCGGAAGTGGATTGTTAACCCACAGAGCCCTCATCTTGATCAAGGCACTATTAAGAAGTCAATGAAGCCTGCTAGATTACACGACAGCAGAAGAAATTTCAAAATATCTAGTCACTCCTACTATAGACGGCCCCTTAAATCATCATTTTGCGGTTTTTTAAGCATAATTTAAAAACTACTTGGAAGAAAAACCTGAAATTTTGGATTCCCATAAAGCAGGACATAATAAATCTAATTCCATCAAAAAAATTGCAGGTTGCAATTCATAATTTTTTTCGAGTATTAATTTCATAAATCATAATTCATATCATAAAGTTATGAAAATTCCAAATTCAGCGTATTTATGTTTGAGTATTATTGCTACACAAAAAATTAGCACATTAGGAGCATAATTTCTGGAGATATAAATAAAAATATGAAAATGTAATTTAACACTAGAAGCACTAAATTTTGAATGTTTATAATTCAAAAACTTATCATTCAAATGACTTGAAATTCGGTGTCTAGGAATAGTTTGAACCGAAGATTTGAAATATCTCGTTAAAATTGGGTATTGTCATTGAAAAAAATGAAGTTTGGTTTCGTTTTAATATATAGATGGCCCCCTAAGCAAATTTTCCATACATCATTTAAAAGTAGTCTTTATTTCCAATCGTTCGGTACCAGTAACTTTCTTCTACCATAATTTGTTGAGGAGTTAGTAGGGGGTGTTTACTTTTTTTTCCCACGACCGTACATGTAGTTCTGGAATGTTTGTTACCTATAGAGAGTGTCAGAATATGTTTGGAAAAGTGCTTTAAGTTTTTAGGTGTTGCAGATGTGTAGCCAACGAAAATTGCAAAATTGTTCAAAATAAGGCAGGAATTAAGAGTGTGTTGATGAAATTGTTCTACCTCTAATTATAAAAAACACACATTTTTAAATTCTTATACTTGTCCCTCGATCCTATAAATTATATTTCAAAAAATTTTCTCCATGCTCTGTCAAGTAGAACAGTGAAAATTTCATTCATTTATGATCAAAACTGACCGACTGATATGTTAGATTTTATGAAATTTCAAAGCTTTCCGGAACAAAAAATGCGGGGATTTTTTCAGTGCCTGAAAGCTTCGAAAATTTATGACATTAGAAGTATCATAACTGGGTGAATTTTTGTCATAATATATTGGAATGGCTAATTTACACGTCAGAGCATGGATATTTGTTTTAAAACGTAACTTATTTCATCCAAGTAGCATATAAAATATTAAAAAGTGTATTTTTTTTTTTAATTATGGGAGAAATATTTCATCAACATAACTTTAATTCCTTAATTTATTCTAAACACCTTTTCAATTTACATTGTAGACGTCACTACAAGAAGTAAAAAAATTAGGCTATTTTCAATATTTTTGGAATACCCTTTATATGTTTTTAAAACAGAACGATACTGAAAGATGAATGTCAAATAAAAAATAAATATGCCTTGAAAAGCATTTTTAGCGGGATAGAATTTTGTGATGGTATGGCATTTGTTTTTCTATTACTATGGAACAGCATTTGATTTATTAGAAAAAGAATGACTACCCCTAAAACACAGTTTCGCCTCAGAAAGGTAACATATAAAAATTTAAAAATGTGGTTTTTTAAATTTATTGTAGTAAAATTTCATCAACATAACTTTAATTCCTCAACTTATTTTGAATACTTTTGCAATTTACATTGTAGACGTTGCTACATAAGGTAAGAAAAAGAAAAAAAATTCTCCTTTCAATATTTTTGGGGCACCCTGTAAATGTTTTCAAAAATAGTACGATGCTGAAAGATGATTGGTTTTCAGTTTCCTCCAGCACAAACGAAAATATAAAAATGCCTCCAAAATCATTTTTACCGGGATAGAATTATGTGATGATATGGCATTTGTTTCTTCCATTACTTCGGAACAGCATTTGATTTATTAGAAAAAGAATGAATTCCCCTAAAGAACAATTTTGCCTCAGAGTAAAACGAGAAAATGCTTGCTTTCTAGAAAAGATGAGGAATTTTGCAAGGTAACGCAATAGAAGACTTCTAGTCAAAGAAAAACGAAATACGACGAAATTGATTTTTTGCGCTGGAGAATAAATTTTGCCTCTTAATTTACGATATTGTATTAGCATTTAGATATAAATCTAAAGCTTCGCTATGTGAACAGTAAATGTATTTATTTTTTTATCAAACATTCTTAAGTAAAAAAAAATATTAATGTTTTCATGTTTCTGAGATATTAAAAATGTACTTCATTTATCTAACAAACTACATTAACTCTCTCATATAGGAATTATTTTTAAGAGGATGAAAAAACATCTTTTACACAAAATAGATTTTAAATGGTTTATGAAGAATTAATAATGGGGAATTTTTAAAACTCTTACATTTATTACAAAATTACAAAATGACTCTTGTATAAGTAATCTGTCCGTAAAACAATCATTATTAAGAGTTATTAAATAGTTTTCAAATAACTTAAAACTTGAACACCTTACCATAAAGTGAAAAGTAAAATAAAAGTACAGTTTTGTTCGGGTTTTTGTGCAAATCCGAGAACGGGATTCTCTGAGAAAATCTTTTCCTGTGGCGAACAGAATATATAATCAGTCAAGTGCTAGTTTTACTCGCGCAAAAAGGGTCCTGTACAACAAAGACCTTGTACAAAGTTTGAACTTGGCACTATGCTAAGTGCGCTTTGATAGTAGGTTGCGAAGTTGCAATGCCACCTTGGTCCGCGCCGATTTTCTATAGATATGTTTTTAATTAATATCTCGGCTAATTACTGACAATTTTTTTCGAAAATCATTATCGAAAATCCTCGTATAATTTCTCGTATTCATAACACCAAATCTCTGTAGTTATCCTGAAAAGTTTAAATAAACTCCGAAATGTTTTCATAATTTTAGTTTCAGTAGATTCGGAAATAGGGGGGGGGGATTTTTGCAGTACATTTTCCACGATATCTCTGGAAATATAATACCTAAAATTAAAAACCTCGAGCGCCCCTCATCTCCTCCGCTGAGCGCCCACAAAGTAAAGTTTATGTGTAAGGGAAAAATACGATTTTCTCAAAAACTATGTGACCTAGCATATTCGCTATAGATTTCTTACAAGCTTTAAACAATCTGCTACAACCCCTATTTTTTTCATAATTTTCGTTTCAGTCGATTCGGAAAAAGGGGGCATATTGTTGTAATACATTTTCGACGATATCTCTGGAAATGTAATACCTAAAATTAAAATAAATATATTTTTGAGTTCGTTGTTACGAGATCTTTGGAACGGTATGCCACACGATATATAGAAAAAAACTTTTTTTCATTAACTTAATCCCCCCCCCCCAAATATTTCCTAAAAATATTTTGAATGACTGATAGTCTATAAATATGTGGCTAAATATGAATTATATCTTTGGCTTGTTTGATTCATAGTCACGCTTCAAAATCATTGATTCTTGTCACGCTTCATAGTTTTTACGAAAACGACTGTGACTGACGGACAGAAACACGTGTGATTTTAGAATGGTCCCTTTTTTACTTTTTAAGTACGAATCTCTACATATTCTGTCAAAAAGGGATTTGCCAACTCATTATTGAAAAATGAATATTAGAATGGATCTGCTTTCTACTATTCTATTTAACAAAGATTATGGAAATTCATATGAGATTTTTATGTGATACAGAAAATAAAATAAAATAGGTAGAATTCGCTGGTGGGTCATTTTTTAAAGCAACCTCATATGAGATTCCCATACATGAGAGACATAATTTCCATTTTTGGTACATGAAAGAAGACATACTATATTCTGAAAACATCCTCGAGAAAGGCTGATTATAATATGTAAAGAATGCATAAAAAAAAAACATGTTTCTGGAGATTATGAAAATTGTGACAGACAAAAACTGCCAGAATAAAACAAAAGTGTTACGTGTAAAAGAAAATTTATAGATGAAATAAAAAAAAAACATTTTTTAAATATTATAATTGATACTGATACATAAATGTATAGATATTCTATATCTAATTTCGTCAATTCGTGAAAAATCGAAAAAGAAGTATTGCATAGCTTGAATATATGAGAATATTTCTTTATTTTTTACATCATTATTCAAATTTTAACATTTCAGACTTTTTAGTAATATATTAGGCGTTTGACGTCCCTTATTTAAAAAAAAAATGTTCAATTAAAAACAAAGTTCGGATATATGATATATATATGCATAAACGACGCCAGATCGGCCACAGACTAGACACAACCTGAAATTTCATTATGAATTACAAACTTTTTCCCTTTTATTACGCTTAACATCATAATCTGATTTTCGTTTACCTTTATTACTTTTTAGCCACAAAAAATAGTAGAAAAAAAGCAAAAATTGTGCACAATATAACATAGATTGTAAAATAAAATTCTATAAAACGCAAATCTGCATCATAATTATTAAAACTTATTCAGTTATAGAAAGTCGAGCTTGAGAAACGTCTGCCCTTTGACAACAGCACACGTTGTAAAGCATTGGTTCCCATTCGAACTACGAAATGAAGTAGAATCGGCCGTTGTGAATACCTGCGAGAGTTTCTTCTTCGAACAGAGCTTTGCAGTTCACTCCGTGTGGATACCATATGTCTACACGTAAAATCAGTTGTATGGAGAGCCTTCTCGTTGGGAGGTCAATAGTCATCTTTGTCAGTCCCCATTGCGAATAAGGCTAATTTTTTACCGAAAGTTGATTTTTTTTTTTATTGACTTATAAATTTATTTGGACAAATTCATAAAATAAAAATTTTAGACGCATTTAAAATGACACAACGTCACCAAACTTCGGGGACGCAGCTCGCATTTAGAGAGTCAGCCCTTTGCCATAAAACTTATTGAGTTTTTAAAATTTGATAAATTTGTAAAAAAAAAAAAAAAAAAAAAAAAAAAAAAAAAAAAAAAAAAAAAAAAAAAAAAAAAAACTCTTAAAAAGTTACAGATTTTAAAAATTTGAATACATTTCATCTGTTTAGTTATAATGTAAAAGTCTTATAACTCAACAAGCCATTTTTTAATATTTAAATTTAAATTAAAAGAAACAATATAATTACGTAAATGTAAAACTAATAATTGGAAATTTTATTTTACATTATTATCATAAACTCCAGCAGATATCGCATTACTGCATCTTAATCTTTTCACAAAAGAGTCCATATGCAACAAATGCTTCAAGTACGTATGTAACACTAAAGTCCTAAAAAAGTCCATTGTTAATACTAAGATTATTTATTTGCTTAAATAATTCCAGTTTTTGTGGCATAATATTTATAAAGTGGCATGTGTTAACTCTTTTTCGTAGATATTCATTTTTTAAGACATACTACAATAATTATTAGTTTTTGATTAACAGTAGGTAACCTGGACCAAATATTTCGAAAATAGCAAACTGATAATATATTTAAAAAAGTAATTTCATGATCAATTAATTGACGATTCGCTTTATAGTCTTATTTATTACATAATATGTTCAGAGTATCCCTTCATTTTAAAATAATTAATGAGAAACAATAAGGGTTATAGATTAACACTTTAGTTGTGAAAATACAAGTGATCGCAGTGAATCAGTATTCACGTGATTTTAAATAATTATATTTTGTAAAGACCTTTTTGATATTTTCATTTCGCTTGTTAACTATGCATTGCATGTCTGTGTAATCCGACCATGAAATGTATCAAAGGCACTAGTAATATTTTCGTGAAAAGAAAACCTCTTCAAAGGTTCGAGCGTTACTTTATAGCTCATTGTTTCAGGTACAGTTCCAAGTTCAAAAAGACTTAGAGTTCGGGACCATATCCCTCGTGCAGATAATTGGCCGTCATAAAACAACACCAACCCCAACACAAAAAAGACTTAGAAACGTAAAAAACAAGCCATATCTCAAAATAGGCTACCATTTTTAACATAAAATATTTGTAAATGATGTCAATTTTTACAATGCATCAAAATAAATAGCCTATAAATTTATAAATTTAGTTTTGTCTGTTGCAATCAGTTTGACCATTGTTTTTGTCATTGCCATCATTACAGCCCAACGTTTAGGCCTAATACTAAAATGTTAAGGTTTTTACCTTTTATTATATCGTTTACAAATTATCTGATTAGGATGTACAAAATTATGTACAAATACTATAAGATACTTGCAATAGAATGTGAGGCGCATAGCATTTATGTTTTAATTGCAGAGATACACAAAAGAATTCAGTTCATACGCTTGCTAGTAGTTGTTAGTACTTGAGTTATTACTTCAGTTGTTAGTACATGACATTATAGTTGTTAGTACATGACCTATCAGCAATAATTGCTTGTATTGCATTTTGAAATGTGGTATGCGTTTTAAAACTTAACTATTTCTTTGCATATTAATTAGTATGTATAAATTTTACAAATACAGAGCATACAGATTAAACGGACAAGAGACCTTAAAATCCTTTTTCTTTTTTTTTTTTTCTTTTTTTTTTTTTTTTTTTTTTTTTTGTAAATTTCACCTTAAATATTATTCAGATGTACATTGTATGCATTATGGCATGCATTTATCACAAAAAAAAATATTTTTGAGGAAAAAAGGGAATTTTACGTGTCGTCTTAGAAATCTTCGAAATGCCCCCTGCGCGTTCCATATCAATGAAAATTCCCAATATTGTTCATAAAAGTTCGATTTATATATATAAATAAAATAGAGCATCGAATTTTATATATTTGAATTTAAAGGTAAAAAAAATTGAAATTTTTTGAAATTTTTTCGAAAAAAAACGCGCAGGGGGCATTTCGAAGATTTCTAAAACGACGCGTAAAATTCCATTTTTTTCTCAAAAATAAATTATTTTTTTTTGTGATAAATGCATGCCATAATGCATATAATGTACCCTTGAATAATATTTAAGGTGAAATTTACAAAAAATGAAAAAAAATATTTTTAAGGATTTGAAGGTCCTTTGTCCCCTTAACGAAAAAAATCCATCTTCAAATATAGCGACAAGTACTTTAGGAAATTTCTGGTACTACGCTTAAAATCCCCCCAATCCCTTGATACATGCGAACCCTGTTGACGCATTGTTTTTCTTTCTTGTTAGATATCTGAACTATATTTAAAATCAAAGTTCACATATTTCCTCATTTTCGAAAATATCTAAATAAAGAAACCTATAAAATTGTCGGCGGAAAAATCTTACATTCGGAACTTGAAAGTATTAAAGAGCACGGGAATTTACGGTAGGTAGAAAATGAAAAATGCTTGCTGCAATCATAAATTTAAATAATCTCCTCTTAACTAATATGTCGCATGTTTACTCATCGCTAAGATTTTATTTTCTTCTGCACGCTAGTATGCTATTTCTTATCGACAACATTTGATCTATATCGACCAGTTAAAGAAAATAATGGTCTGAGAATAATGTTTTGTAGTTGTTCCTGGCGGAAACATGATGTAATGCTATTTAGATTAAGTAACGATGTATTGTGTTAAAAATTTGCCAGGATGCTTCAGCGATTAGAATTAATCACGGAATTCATAATTATTGTATGTTACGTTATTTGCATATATTTATTGTAAAAATTATTAATTCTAAATATTTTGAAATCATGCGGACATAAGAATGTAAAATTAAGAAAATAAAATTTCAAGTTTATTCAAATATCCAGTCTCGTTTTAGAAGATATATGATGGTGATTAAAAAATATGTTTTATTTTTTCATTTGACATTTTCTGTCTCTATCTTGAAAGTACTTTGTTTAATAAACTAAAAATGAATAAAATTTGATAGGAAAAGTAGAAAAAATATTTTGTAAATTAATTGTTGTATCTAGAACCTTATTTAATATACTTAATAAGTCGTAAACAATGTTTTGTATTTAAGTATGTTTTAAATTTAATACGACTTTTATGATTTTTTCCCCTATAAATATAAACTTTCCATTTGTTCAAGTAAAGCATGATAATATTTGTTAGTTATGTTTTAATAATATACATGACTGCCATTATGTGTATACTTACAACCCTAGACAGGTGAATAATCTCATCAAAAGAAAGATTTTCTTTGAATTTAATATATAACAGTTTCTTTATAATATAAAACATAAAAAAAAATATTTTTTCTTAAAATTAATGCAAAGTGAAAATTATGAATAACAATGACCCATACAATTTTTCTAATAAAGCATTTTGTTTTATTTTACAATAGGGTAGAAAATAACCAAGATTAAAGTCTTTTGTCAACCGAACAATTAAAATTTCATCAACTTCGTGATAGAATGGGTAATAATTAAAATAACAATTTTTTTAGTATATGTACTATGCGTAGATTTTGAAAAAAAAAATTGTATTCGAATTTACTCCACAAGAAGGGAATGTGATTTGATAAATGAATGGATATACAGTGGTGTGCAAAAATTAAGGACGAAGCATATAAATTAAAATCTGAACAAGGCAACAGAATGGATTATTTAAATAATTTTGATCACTTGTAACATATTTTCACATCTTGGAGATCTTATGGTAATGGTATAATTTTGGTCGATGTGGAAATCTTTGGCTTGATGATAGATAAAAAAACCATCTCGTCCTTAATTTTTGCACACTAGTGTACTGATATTAATATTTTATAATATTTATTATTAAACTATTAAAAAACATTCATTTAATTAGGAGCGTCTTAGACAATTCTTTTAAATTGCAACATTATTTGGTCTCATTCACAGTCCTGTTTTCATAAGGATGTAAATTTTTGCAACGAATGCTAAATTTATCCAAAACTTTGTTTCTGATATTATAATATTTTAACTATAATTTCAATTTATCATGATTTTTTTAATGAAATATAAACCAATCCAAAAGCAAAGTTTAAAATACTAGGGCATCATAGAGCCTCATAGAATAATTATTATCTCGCAATGCGCTGTACAAATATATTTCAAAAAGCACTAAGCAATATATATTAAAATGATTTATTGTAAGCAAGATACTGCAGTAAAATTATTTATTTAATGATACTACAGAAATATAATTCATTTATTGTAATATAATTTTATATAACTGTGTAAATATACATAAAATATATCAATGAAAAATAAATTTTATGAACTTTATCTAACTTAAAAAAGAAAAGTCTTTTTCAATTATAAACGAATTAAAGTAGCAAATATATTTTAATGCTTTATAAATCATTATCCCTATAATATCAACATACATCAAAAGAATAATGGTATCTTTTTTTCTCCTCTGTATAAAACAAACAGTTAAAATAGAACAAAAAATTGTAAAAATATAAAAAGCAAAGTAGTAAAAGTTAAAAAAACAACATAGCAAAATTGTACAAAATAACTAAGTTTAGCCACCAAAAAATGATCTGCTTAGCAATTGCTGTAAATCTAACTACCATGCAAGATTGAATAGATATAATACATATTTTACAAATTATACTAGGTTGAGCAAAAAGTTCTGGGAAATTTGTGAAAGCTGCGTTGTTATGCGCAAATTAACAACAAAAGCAACAAGGACTATTCTTCAAAATAGAAATCATCATAGTCCACTACTTCCTGTCAGATTCCGGATTTGCTGGAAGTACGAAATTTGTCGCCGTACCAACACCTTCATCCTCATTAATGTCATGGACGACTTTCAAATCTTTAGACCTTTTCTCGAATAATGCAGGATCAACTGTTCAATAGGCATTTTGGAGCCGAAATTCCTGAACTCCTATAGATATACCACGAGTACTCCTATATACGATAAAAATTCTGGTAACTATTAGATTAAAAATTTCCCAGAACTTTTTGTTCAACCTAATAATAATAATTACAATTTTGTCAAACAAATTATAATGTTGTCAGGAAACTATTATGTTTACCATTTGACTACTTTTACAGTCTTCTTGACACCAGTCCTTTTAACGTATATCATAGAAGAGCTATTAACTAACAATACATCAAAAATTCTTTAACAGCCACTAAACAAAAAATATATAATGGGTATTAAAAGTGTTTCACAAGACCTTCAGACGTTTGAGCTCCCCGATTTGCCTAGCACAATGCAGGTTTGTCGGAGACAAAGGATAGAAATAGCCTTGAAGTAATTAACCGCCAAAACTGAAAAGTAAAACAATTGGGTAAGTGCGATCGAAAATCTCACAAAGGGTTTCATTAAATAATCCTTTCAAAACTCTTTATTCTTTAATCATTATTTATTAAATCCTTACATAGATGGCAGCACCATTAAATTTAATTTGAAAATAATTACAAAAGGAAGTTATAATTTTTACTTAAATAAAAAATATTCAAGTAAAATAAAAAAAAAAAAAAAATTCAAAATTCCGAAATTTCAAAAATTTAGTGGAGGTTTAAATTTTATTTAAACTTTCTAAGGAACAGATGTCATAAGTTCCCCCCGGCCGCCATCTTGGAATTTCCTTGGCGTAAAAACCCTTTTTCCGCCAAGTAGTAAATGTCGCCAAGCACCGGTTTATACGCATGTTTGGCTTAACGAAAATAAAATGTAAATAATAAACAAAATTCGCTAAAATGGCAACCAGTAATCCTTGTATGTGCGCTTCGCGCACATTTTCCAAAAAAAAAAAAACATCACTGCATTCAACACTTCTCGAGGTGTAGCATTCTCAAAATTCAGCAGTTTTCGCTTTCTAGCAATCTCATAATATAAAAACTTTTAAAGCAAAAATACACATAAAAAACAAAATTCGCTAAAATGGCAACCAGTAATCGTTGTATGTGCACTTCGCGCACATTTTCCGAAAAAAAACATCGCCGAATTCAGCATTTCTCGGATATAGCATTCTCAAAATTCAGCAGTTTTCGCTTTCTAGCAATCTCAAAATATAAAAATCTTTTAAAGCAAAAATACACATAAAAAACAAAATTCGCTAAAATGGCAACCAGCAATCGTTGTATGTGCGCTTCGCGCACATTTTCCGAAAAAAAACACCGCCGAATTCAGCATTTCTCGCGATATAGAATTCTCAAAATTCAGCAATTCTCGCTTTCTAGCAATCACAAAATGTAAAAAACTCAAAAGCAGTAAAATACATAAAATTATCAACATAACTTAACAAACATCTGCTTTCTTGAAAGATCCAACTCGAAATATTGTCGCCGACATTTTCCTAAATAGGCTTATCAATACGTATTCACAAACTATAAACAAACCTTCTTTTCTTCTCAAAATTTCCTCATATTTCCTAATTATTTCAACAACAGCGTTTAAACGGACTACAGAAAACATAGTTAATCAAACACATTCAATAAATTTCACATAAAAATAAAAAGGCAGAACTATACAATACGATATCAAAATACATTCACAATATTCCAACATTAACTTCTCGGTTGCCAGAACGACACGTCACAAAAACACGTCACACGACATTCAACATATCGAGGTTGCCATATCCATAACCACCGTCAACACGCCAACACGCCAACAAAAAATCGCCAAACATTTCAAAACAACAACGGCGGAGGGAACATACGGCATCTAAGCCCTTTCTAAAAACAAAAAAGGTGCTTAAACGAAATTTAAATTTTTTTTTTCAAGAATTTAGCGGATGTCCAAGTAAAATTAAAAATTTCGAATTTTCTCAAAACTAAAAAATTATTTAAACGAAATTTAAAATTTCAACATTGCAAAAATTTAGCAGAAGTTTAAAAAATTTTTAAATTTTGCAATTTCTCAAAAGGAAAATAAGAATTTTTGAATAAAAGACATAATTCTGATCATAATTTTTCCACAACTTTTGGCGTTAAAATGGAAAATAAATTACAAACATTCAGTACAATTAAATCTATCTGATAAAAGAGTCTATTCCGCGGAAGAAAAATTTCAAAAACACCGACGCCAAACTTCGAATCAGGACCCTTTTGAACAGCGGGCAAACGCATTACCTGAGAGCCATCTAGCCAACATGGAAAATTAAGGTTCTGTTTTAACATCTAAATCGCAGAAATTGTCGGATGCCATTAAATTTATTCATTAAAAATAATACAAGATTTTTTTTAAATTTTATGATTTATATTATGATCGGTGGTATTCAGCCATAAGTATGCAAAATTTCAAGTCTCTAATTTATACAGTTTCCGAGAACGTACTTTGCGAAAGGCAGACAGAGGAGTGAGGCGAATAGGGTTTCGTCAGATGAATGTAACCTCAAAAAATTGGCAGAATGAATCACAGTATTTAGATTATACGGTAGAGACCACACGCAGCCTCCTTCTCTGTGATGACGTCAGCTGGACACCAACACTTCTCTCCCGAGTTCCTAAACACTGCTGTCAATGCTGTCCTTTTTCTATTAAGAATGAATTCTTTTCAGTAAAGCGCTCCAATATTTCGTCTCTGATGACTGATATATTTTTCCATTATGTGTATTTTTAAGGAACTAAATATTTATATGCATATATGTATTAATATAAATCTATTCAATACTTTTAATTTATAATATATCATGAAATTTATCAAATAAAGCAGTACAATTTTAGTTTTAAATAGTAAAATATTGCGATAAGGGAAAAAATAATGACAACTTTAATACGTTAAAAGATTTTTTTTGCTTCTTCGCGAATATGTTAAAAGCATATTGACAGACTTATAGTTAAGGATCGATCAAAACAAGTTTTTAAGACCGAAACCAAAACCAAAATCGAATTTCGTTAATTTTCCTAATTTCGGCCGAAAACGAAAATGTCTGAAGTTTTTTAAAGTAATTAATACGTAGATAATTATACATAATTATTAATTAATTACACGTGTAGCTCAAGTTGACTCTCTGTGCCTCTGATCAAAACTTTTTATTTTCATTTAAAATAAATGTAATTAATTCATCAACGACGCAAAATAATTTTCGAATTATAGAATTTCATCTCATTAAAAAATATTTTTGGTATACGTACCTCGATTTATCTTTTATAATGATTTTTGTAAATGCTCATCTGTTATACTAGAACTTTCCCAAGGAGTATTCGAAACACTTCTGCGGTTTCAAACTAAAAATTTTCTATTATTGTTAAGTCTGCAGCTTTTAATGAGCACGTGAAAAGCGCCTTCAAAGATTAGTAATCTATGCATTGCTTGCTTTATAATTTGCACTCTGTTATGAGTTAGTCATGACTGATAATTATAAACAGTGAAGTTCATAGCAATAAATAAAGAATGTCTCATTGGAGCCGATACAGCTCAAATCAATGAGTTATGTTGAAAATTTTCCGAAAGAAGAAAAGAGATTTTTAGAATAGAGGTAGTTGCGGTCGAGTTTCGGTCCGATCGAATATTCGACAGCATTTTCGCCGAAATTCAGATTTTGGGCTGGAAATGTGACCGAATTATCGATCGATCTCTACCTATAATGTTTAAAAAAAAGTTTGGATGGTTTATTGGGTTAATATATTGTTGGCAGGCGATTTTGGGGGAGGACGTTTCAAGGAAAAGGGATCTGAATATTCCCGTTTTTATTACGCAAATATGCTAACTTCTAAATCCAGTAAGCAAACAAAAGGAAGCAAACAAATCATACACATTTTCATATTTTATTACCATATTTTGATTTTCTTTAATCTACGGTGGAATGTTTGTAAAAAGCTTATGAAGGAACGTCAACCTGTTCTATCATTTCGCGGGTCACTTTAAGGGAAATAGGTTTACACAGGCTTAGGACAGATAGAGCTGTGATACGCAGAAACAAAAATTCGTTAATCCTGAACAAATGAGAACTATTGTATGTTTTACAGGTATTCGACACAACTTGAAATTTTTCAAAGATTATATACATATTATACAAATTGACTTGGTTTATACATTATTGAATATATTTCATATACACACACACACATATATATATATATATATATATATATATATTTCTTAAAAACAGAATTTTCATTAATCATGTTGCTAAAAACTACCCCTGTACAACTTTCTTCATTTTCTTCATATTTTTCTTTCTTTGTTCGTGTTAGGCTTAATTTTTTAAAAAAAATTTTTAATTTATTCAAGGCTTTCATTCTATTGAAAGTCCGGATACTTACAAATGTCATGACTACAAAGCCATCAAATTTAAGATATTTACTTTTTATTACACCTTTTAACATCTAAAAAACGTTCGGTCGCTGGTTTCATGAAACGTTTCCATGGTCGTTTCATTCGGTCGCTTCCATGAAACTATTAAATTCTTTTTCCATTTTTATAACAGTATCAAAACATTCATTTGCTGGTTTCATTAGTGAGCCTCTAGAAATTGTCTGCAGCCAGTCTTTTCCAAAAAAGGGGGCATCTTTATTGAAACTACCATATTTTTGTGCTTTTTCTGAATTTTTCTTCTAAACTCGGTATGCTAGATACCCTGCAATCATTTCTTACAATTCTTTTTCTTTTCTTTTCTTTTCTTTCTTTTTTTTTCACTGAAACTTTCCTCATTTTCTTTAAGACGATTGGGAAATCCACCGATTGCACAGGCATTTACGAATTCTTCTTCTTTCATTTGAAGTATTGTATGCAAGGCGAATGTTTCTCTCTGGAAAATTTTCCAAATATTATTATAGATTCAATCGATGCTGGATTTAATTAAGTGTCTGTGTTTGCCCATGTCGGTGGCTCACAGAAAATATTCCCTCTTGTGCTGCGTTTGTAGCCTTGCCAACCTGTAATGGTGAGAAGTTCCAGGCTGGGTATCGTTCCATGTGGTTTAGTCGGTAGAACGTCAGTGCGCTATACTGATGGCCCGGGTTCGAGTCCCGGCATAGAATCTTTTTCACTAGGCTGGCCTTTACGCCTTTTAAGCAAAAATAATTTGAAATTTGATTTTCATTTGAAATATTCTTCTTCGTCATTCTTAATATTTATTTGATTAGAATTAGACACATCACTTTTATCCTTTATATGATTCAAATTAACTTCATCTGTGTTTTGAGCAGGGTTTTCAGATTTGCTGCCCGGGTAGGTACCACTTTACCCACCGGACTGGGCTTTTTTGCTTAAAAAAACCAGGGTTTTTTTTTTTTTTTGGGGGGGGGAAACCGGTTTTTATCAACTAAAACAACTTCTTGAGAAAACGATTTTTTGAACGAAAAAAAATGTAACAGCAAAATATTTCTTTACATACAAACATACATGCACAAAATCTTCTTGGCTATTATACAATATTTATTAGATTTATTATTTTGATATATAGTGAGTATTATTTAACTTGAAATTGATGGACCAAGAAAAAAAATAATCATATAATTGTAATAAAGAAAATAACCGTACAAAGTAATAAAGAAAATTATATTTAGCATCTACGAAAACGTATTTCCTAAAATTAAATATAAAAGAAAATCCTTTAGATTCATTTATATCTGATTTCTCTGTCTTTCAGAAATCTGTGGAATTTAATACTTGATTTATTACGGTGTCTATCATGAAGACTACAAACAGCTATTGCACAACAAACCATGATTAGCAATTAAATAATTAAATCACAAAGAAAAATATAGCAACGCACATTGATCTTGAAGATAACTAACTCAACTGACCAATACTTCGAAGAACGATGGAATGAAAGCGCTCTGGTGTCCAGATGACGTCAGAGGAAGGGAAATGCTACTGCACATTTTGGTGACCCCCTACCGTGTATTCTAGATACCGTAGAATGCATGAACAAGAGAATCTCCATGGCCGCGTGTCTGAGCATCGGGATTGTGTATGATTGGTCTAAGACCGAAATGCACCTCCTCCTTTTACTTCTAGTTTTATATCCATTTCTATTTAGCAATGTTTCATCATTTGGTTTGTATTTCTCATGATAAATGGAATGTCCCTGATAATGTCTAAATTTTGATATCAGTAACACTTTTCAGATTTATATCAATTATTAAAATAAAGTACTTATTTCAATAATACAGAGTGTCTCAAAAGGTCGTTTACAAACTTAACATGCTGGTCTGTCCTATCATGATAAACAAGATTTACACAGGAATTTGTGTTCGAAAATGCAAACTGTGACTGCTAGAGGGCGATGAGAGCAGGCTTACGGGATATTCGGAAGCGTAATCATTTCAGTATAGGGCGTTGCTGGAGAAGGATTAATCGGTTTAGTAACGCAGAATTGGCCGAAATGATTACGTATATGGCGCCGCGGATGGAAATGCACGAGCTGCGGTACGGATGTACAGTCGTGGAAAAAAAAAGGAAACACCCCCTACTAACTCCTCAACAAATTATCGTAGAAGAAAGTTACCGGTACCGAACGATTGAAAATAAAGTCTACTTTTAAATGGTGTATATAAATTTTGCTTAGGGAGCCATCTACATATTAAAACAAACCATAAATTCATTTTTTTCAATGGCAATACCCAATTCTGACAACATAAATGAACTCTACACCTTTCAATTAGCCTAAAAACCAATTTTTATGCAATTCGTTAGTAGTTTCCGAGAAATTAATTATTATAAAACGTGCGTATTTTAAGGGCTGTATCCAAATTGAAGTTCCGTAGTCGATTGTTAACCGAGAGAGCCTCCTTCTTGATCAAGGCACCTTAAGCAGTCAATGAAGCCTGTTAGACAACGGGGCAGCAAAATATCTACTCACTTCTATCATAGACCCTTAAACCATCATTTTGCCGTTTTTTGCATAATTTGAAAACTATTTGGAAGAAAAGTGTGAAATTTCGGATTTTCATAAAGCACGACTTAATAAATCTAAATCCATCAAAACAATTGTGGATTGCAATTCATATTTTTTTCGAATATTAATTTCATAATTCATAATTCATATCATAAAATTATAAAAATTGCAAATTCAGCGTATTTATGTTTGGGCACATTAGTATTATTGCTACACAAAAAATTAGCACATTAGGAGCATAATTTCAGGAGATATAAATAAATATATGAAAATGTAATTTAACATTAGAAGCACTAAATTTTGAATGTTTATAATTCAAAAACTTATCATTCCAATGACTTGAAATTTGGTGTCTGGGCATAGTTTGAACCGAAGATTTGAAATATCTCGTTAAAATTGGGTATTGCCATTGAAAAAAAATGAGGTTTGGGTTCGTTTTAATATGTAGATGGCCCCCTAAGCAAATTTTATATACATCATTTAAAAGTAGACTTTATTTCCAATCATTCGGTACCAGTAACGTCCGTGTACGATAATTTGTCGAAGAGTTAGTAGTGGGTGTTTACTTTTTTTTCCACGACTGTACCTTGAGCGCTTCCCAAGCAGACTTCAGACAAGTCATGTTTTGTTTGGACAATTGCACCGCAGCTTGCGTGAAGCAGGAGCTATCCAAGTACGTAGCCACATCGGTCGAGAACGCACTACACGCACGCCTGTCGTAGAGGAAACCGTACTACGGGAATTTGACAGGAACCCGCAAACAGTCTCCGAGCAAGCAGACGAACGCGTCTTGGGTGTACATCGTTCCAGCATTATGCGCATACTGCATGAGGACACGCAACACCCCTACCACTTACAAAGAGTACAGGCATTGTGCGTTGACGATTATCACCAACGCGTTGCATTCGCATGCTGGTATTTGCAACAACGGGTCGCACAGCCGGATTTTCCATCGTGAATTTTGTTTTTGGATGAATCCTGTTTTGCACAGAAAGTTTTCATGAATCTGCATAACATGCACATGTGGGCGCATGAAAACCCAAGGTCTACACGTGCCCATCCACGTCAACAATGTTTCGCCGTAAACGTTTGGGCTGGTATTATCGGTGATATGTTAATTGGCCCTTACCTACTACCTCAGTGCCTCGACGGCAATACCTATCGCATTTTCTTAGAAAGAGTCTTGCTCGATCTGATGGGTGACGTTCCAGCCGCTACACGCCGAAACGTCTGGTTTCAGAATGATGGAGCTCCTGCTCATTTTAGCTACACTGTGCGAGACCACCTCTATAGGACATATCCTAATTGCTGGATTGGCAAAGGCGGACCAGTCGCATGGGCACCGCGATCCCTCTACCTGACTCCCCTGGATTTATCCATGAGGACACATGATGTCCATGGTGTACGAGACGCCCGTAACATCGGACACGGATCTCGTCGCCAGGATCGTGGAAGCGGTGGCAAGTGTCCATGACACACCTGTGCATGTTAAACGGGTCCGTGAATCCATGCGTCGACGTTGTGAATCATGTATTGCGGCAAATGGAAGCAATTTTGAACACCTTCTGTAAATTAAACCATGTTCTTTAATAAAAGCCATATTAATACCTCTTTCGATATCCTTTCCTTCTACCCCTCCACGCGTGCACCCATCGTCCTCTAGCGGTCGCAGTTTGCATTTTCGAACACAAGTTCCTATGTAAATCTTGTTCCTCATGATTTGACAGAGCAGCATGATAAGTTTGTAAACGACCTTTTGAGACACCCTGTACAATATGAACGCTTTAAATTCTAATAAAATTTTACATTACAGTGTTTTTAATATTTAAATTTACATTTTAATCCAATGTTATCAAATATGGTTAAGTTTTCTAGTAGATGGAAAATATGAATTGTGTTCAAATACCCATTTGCGCACACACGATAATTTTAAATAGTATGATAATATATAAATAACTAATATAAGTTTCTAATAATATATATAAATATAAATGCATATATACACTGGTCATCAAAATTAAAGGATAATGAGAAAAATTATGCTCACTAAGTTAATGTTGCAAATAATGCCCAATGCTGCAATTATTTATGTCAAATAAATCCTATTGAATACAAAATTGTGCTTCCGCAGATATATTAGCGCCGAAAATATGCAAATTAGGTGATTGACAATGTGGCTCGCAATAGACGTATGTTGGAACTCTGCTCTGTAGTCTTGTGTAAAGTGAATGCGGTGTCTGAGAGTGATCAGTATTCATTAGTTATACCACAAAGGCATCATTTAAAAGAAGGTCAAAAGTGGCGAAAAATTGGTAGAATCTAGGGAGGTCAAACACAAATGGAGGTCGCCCAAGATTTGAATGCCCTTCAAAGTGTCATATCAAGAACTTCGGGCTGCTTTTTAAGCACTGGATCTGTCGATAGACAGCCTGGTCAAGGAAGAAGAAGAGCAATCCCTGCATCCGAAGACCGCTTTCTCTCATTGTAGGCTCGAAGAAACCGCGAAGCGATGCAAGAGATTAGGTTTCAGACATTCAGGCTGCCACAGGAACACAAATTAGCCATTCTACTGATGCACGAAGGCTTAACGAGGGTAAACGGTATGCAAGAAAACCAATAGTTTGTGTCCAACTCACTCCATCTTCCAAAGGGGCATGTTTAAACTGTTACCGTCGTCATGTTCAATGGAGTCCAGAACACGGGCCTAAAACGGGAGATTTCACGTAGAAGGGAAGGAAAGTTGCGTGTTCCTTTCTCACTCCAGATCAAAACACGTCTAGAATCAGTGTTCATACTACATCTGGACTCATCAGTAAACAATACTTGAGCCCAGCCTTCTTGGCTCCATTGAATATGACGAGGACAAAAGTTTAAACGGGCCTCCTGGAAAGCTGGAGTGAGTGGGACACAAACTATTGGTTTTATCGTGTACAGTTCACCCTTGTTAAGCCTTCGTGCAACAGTAGATAGGCTAATTCAAGTTCCTGTGGCACCCTGAATGTCTCAATCCAAACCTCTTGTAGTGAATTCGAAGTCTCTTCGAGCCACAATTACAGAAAACTGCCTTCGGATGCAGTTGTTGCTTTTGGTCTCTCTTGACCCGTCTGTCTATCAACGGATCTAGTGCTTAAAAAGAAACTCGAAGCTCTTGATATTACACTGAGGGATATTCAAATCTTAGGTGACCTCCATTTGTTTTTCACCTTCCTCGATTCTACCAATTATTCGCCACTTTTGACCTTAACTTAAATGATGCCTTTGAGCCATAACTAATTAATACTGATCGCACTCAGATACCACATTCAATTTAAACAACACTACAGACCAGAATTCTAACAATACGTCCATTGCGCACCACATTCTCAATCATCTAATTTATATATTTCCGACGGTAACGTACGCGCGGAAGTGCAATTTTGAGTTCAATAGTATTTAATTAACATATATAATTGAAGCATTGGGCATTGAGTGAAACATTAACTTAGTGAGCATATTTTTTCTCATTATCCTTTAATTTTGATGACCATTATATATATATATATATATATATAACTAGTTTCCTCCGGTATTTCTGGCATTGTAAAATCTTGGTTTACTATGAAAACGAATAGACGCAGTTAAACGTTTTTCGCGATTTCCCAAAATTTGATTTTCTGGATAAGGCGAGCTTTCAAACTCACGTCCTCATATATATAATGTAAAGAATATAAAACTATGCAAAAAGTCAATATGGAAGAATAAAAAAAAGTAAAATATTTAATGATAATTCACTATGTTATTAAAAAAACGAATTACCCACAAAAAATTAATTTTAAGAAAATAACATTCGAAGAAATTATTCTATTCAATAGATATTTATATTTCACAAGTGTTATTATAATAAATAGTTTTTTAATAAAACTTCCAGAAGCTCCTTGTATCACATTTTTATAAATATTATATTTTATGAATAGAACCTAACCTCCCAAGTGATATTAATGTTGACACTTAGCTTTATCAGAACATCCCATTTATCATGAAAAAATATAAAGCAACTGATAAAGCATAATTAAACTAAAAGAAGATAGAATAGAAAATGTGAAGTAAAAGGAAATTGTGGGTTTGGATCATATACCGTCAAACCTGAAGCTGGCTGCTCTAACCACTCGGCCGTGTACCTTCTGTTGCCGATGTGTCAAAACAATTTTAAGTACATGTAATAGTATTTGCAATATTTTTAAATTGCTTTTTCTTTTTGAAATTTGGTAGCTAATTACGTCAAGACTATTTTCTACCTCTTGTGTTTTGCTAATAAATATTGTGCTGGAGAAATCGCTGGCCGGGAGGTCTGGTTTTCTCCTTTATAGTGTAAATTGATTATTCAGTAAAATAATATTTACTAATTCTAAATAAATATAATTTATTTACTGATACTACATAAATAAATTTTATTAGTGTTATTATAGAAGTATACATTTCTGTATATATTTTTTCTTTCTGCATTTACTCAAATATTTATTCAGAAAATCTCTTAATTTGCAGAATTTACACTCGAATTATCACTTGATCTTCAACAAGTGCATGGTTATCACCATGACAATTTTCAAATTTTAACTCGGGTATTTGCGAAAGACTTATTAATAAATTATGTCCAACTACATCTGAAAAAAAAGTTACACATTGACATTATAAGTGAACTTACAAAAGGGTTGCTTTATTTACCTTGCAAACAACTTTTATAAGTATAGTTGAATTGAGATTCCATTTTTATTTTGATGTTTTGTAAATACTTATACCTCCAACATTAGCATATATGAAAATCAAAACGATACCTTTATTCTTTCTAAGTGAAAACAATAGATTAACATGTAAAAAGATATACCGTAATTTCCGGCGTATAATCCACGGATCAAATAATTCTGTTTAGACCCAGAAATTTTATTCAATAATTCAAGCCAAATATTTACCGCGATCTAAAATGTTGCATTTTATTTTAAGAAATTTCTGGGTCGAAAAATGATAACTTGATTCGCGGATTATATGCCGGAAATTACTGTTCTTAAAATCTAAGCATAACCAGTTTGGTCACAAAAAAAGATTTGTTTAACAATAGTAACTAATGAAACGAAATGTTATATGATATAAAATTAAATATAATAAGCAACAAAGATATTAAAATTTAAAAAAAAATAAAAGAAATTAATATTTTCAGTATCAAAAGGGACCACTATTAGGGTCTTACTGACCATAGTCATTTAGCCGCTTTATACACAGTGCCATTAGATGTGTCTTAAAATTTAATTTTAGTTTGGTGGTATGTACAGTACAGTGTTCCCCGTTCGCTACAAATTTTTTATTCCGTTTGCCTGCTTACTACCACCTTTTTGAAATAGCAAAATTCTCATTACTTAATAACAAATTAAATAATGACAATAAGGCGAAATATACTTTTTTCAACAAAAAAGTGGTAGCAATTAAGGAATCTGAATAAAACAAAGTAGCCCATTTGGCAAGACTAGACATGCATACAGAGGGATATGTTATGAATATGCTTATAGGTATTTTGGTGAATCTGCGCTAAGACTTCTGTGATAGCCTTTTTTTATAGAATACACATGTTTTAAATATGATTATCCTAAAGAAACTTCAAACTTAATCCAATGATCGAATTGTACTGAAAAGAGAACTAATTTGGAAATTTATGAATGCAAATGACTGTGTTAAAGGCAACGTTTTGTTAAACTGTCTGAGTAAAAGCATTTAATTTTGAAGGAAAATTGATCCCAATTTTCTTCTTGTGCAATGAAATAAGTGTAGGTATAGTCGTGTGGAACTGAAATCGCAAGATTTCCCCCTAATGAACATCATCTTTTGGACCAGTGTTCAGCTGACTTGGTCCTGAATCTTGCAATAGCTTTTTAAATATCCCCAAAACAAAAATATCATTTTATTTTTCAAAGTGCAAACTTTTAAAATATGATATATTTAATTAATTGCATACATGGAACACTAAAAAAAAAAAAAAAAAAAAAAAAAATCAGAAAGATGGGTTCAAAAAAGGATTTTATCCACTTACAGCGAGGTAAATATACATGACATCATATCGCAGCCAACGAAAAAGTCTTTTTCGTTGGCTGCCCATCATATGCTACACTTAAAGCCATATCACACGGAAGAAGAATAAACATTTTACAAAGCACGTTCACCCAGCTTAAAGTCAAATATCGTTATTTGACGTTAAATCGCTATTCACGAATTTTCCGACATGTGGCACCCTCTCGTGTCTTGAAATGTGATTTCGTGAATTCCATTATTCGTTTTTTGAAATTCGTGAGCTACTATCTCTTACTCAAACTTGTCCCTCACAAACAACTTTTTCATTTCAAGGCAATTACTACAGACAAGCTGACGGCTTAGCCATGGATTCCCCCTTGTCACCCATCCTCGCAGACATCTATATGCATTATTTTGAATGCTCACTTTTAATAAATTCTCTTTCCCATTCTCGACTCGCTATGTTGATGATACTTTTACTTTAATTGACACGTGTCTTCACAATATTAATAATATCGTTAACACTATGAACTCAATTGATAGCAATATACAATTTACTTATGAAACAGAAAATAACGGTTAACCCTTTTCTGGATTGCCTTGTCACTCGTACTGTAGACGGTTTCTCTACGTTGGTCTATCTGAAAAGTTTGGCAGTTTGTCTACACCCCCATGCTCGCTCTTATGGCCCTCCCAGCGAGAAAATGGCTGCCTTTTTTGCTTTCATAAATTGTGAAATACATGTTTGTTCTGATTCTCTCTCACTTAAACCTTTGCACTCGAGGGCTCCGCTGCGGAGACATAATCTTTCTTCGCAAAATTTGTTTTTGCACCAGTAATAAAGGAAAATAAAATGTACCTTATTTAATCAGAGCATTTTTGAAATTGTGTACTTGAACGAAACATCTTTTTGAAAAGTGGTGCCGATCGAATAAAATTTGTGTAAGAGACGCCGAGCGCAAAGGGTTAATAGTGAAATTCAATATCTTAAAGCCATTGCTATTGACAGAGGTTACAACCATTCTATTAACAATACTGCTTTACGTAAACAACAGCACCCTCGTTCCTCTAACTCATATCAGCCCTCTTCTCTTTCCAGAAGTAGCATTGTGTTACTTTTCTATCCTAAATCCAGCTGTTGCCAAAATTCTTAGACAACATGACTTCAGAATAATATTTACCCCTACGAATAAAATCACCCTCTCCAAACTTAAAGATCCTATTGAGTTATCCAACACCTGGGGTATCTATAGTATTAATTGCCAGTGTGATCCCTAATTAGGCAGACCAAACGGGGTTTAAAATTTCATATTAAAGAACACCAATAAATCTTAAATTGCCAAGCATTGCTGGGAGAAGAACCACTCTTTTGATTTTAATTCAGCCAAAATCATCTCTAAACCCACTTCTATACATGAACTTAACTTTTATTGAAGCATTTCATACATACAAAAATTATTGCAATATTATTAATAGTGAATTCGTTATTCCTCCTTCATCAGATTGCTGGAAATATTACATAAAATCCTCATTTTTAATTACTCTTCTATTTTTCACACTTTTGTGCCATTACCTATACTATTCTCCTATTGGCTGGTACCTGTATTTTTCTGATTCCCTATTGGTTAATGAACTTCTCTTTTTAACCCGTTTTTCCCTATATAATTGAAAAAATTTCCATTATTATTTGCACTGAGGAAGGTACGTTAAAGGCCACCGAAACTAGTGTGCTCAAAGTTTACATATACTGGTGTTTTAAAAGTTGTTTTTAAATTTATATTATTCTGCGCCAAGTAGCATGCTAATAAATATTTGTATGATCTATTTTAACAATTTCAGATAGAACATAATAATTATTCTATTTCTCACAAATCAAATTTAATGTCTTTTTGGAAAGATAAAAAGTTTCTTACACGGCTTAAATTTAGCATCCCCAGAGTGGACACTTCTGAAACTGCATAAGCCATGTACTTTTCCGTGCTGATTTGATCCAAGGGGTTGCATTAAAGCATCGAAATTAGATGCTATCATTTGATAAATTAAAAGCTGATGTAATTTTAATTATGTAGATGCATCCCAGAAATATAGTTTATGCATAGAATTTAATAGTCATTGATCCCAGTCTATCCGTACCTATATTTTTTCATGCGATTATTTACTGTAGAATCAGCAAGGCATGGTTAGTTTTTATCCAGAACAGTACATTGTATTCGTATGTGCGAAGAAAATACTTTAGAACATTCTCTGTGAATAATATATAACGATTAAACCATGAAGAACACATTAAAACATTAAAATATTCATTCTACAGTTTCAGCACACCTCCGTGACCTTCCTCAGGAATGTAAATGAACTAAGCTGGATCAGCAACGTCAAAACTACGCCCGACAGAAATCATACACATGGTTAAAAATAACCAATGAGCCTAGGGACAGGAAATCAGATTTTACTGGCGCCATCTGTTCATATATAATGACAATATAAATACTCAGTCTCTATGTGAAAATATCGATGAACTGCATAACTCAAAATTAAATCTTTTTAAGGATATTTAACCAGAGTTTTGGAATATTATGTGACACATTGTCATTACATACTTCATCTTTTCTTAATAAAAATTTAATTAGAGAATTAATAGAAATTTTATAGGAAAAACTTGATTAAAAAAAGCTTAAAATTTAATTTATAGTAGTTTGAATATTTAGAAAAAACAATCCCTGTTTTTTATGTAAAGGGGTAGGGTAGAAATTTTGAAAAAAAAAATGTGTTTAAATTTTTAACTGTCTTTTATATGTGAATACGTAAATATTTAAAAAAACAATTTTTATTAAAGCTACATTTTTAATTAACATAAGCTAATTTTTGCAATATAAGTGCATTTAGTTTTTAAATTTAAGCAATAGTGGTGCCTAATGATATTAAATTATAAAAAAAAATAATTATTTACCTGGTTTCTTAAATTAAGGAGTGGAAAAAAGTAATCCAAACATATTAATAAATGTGATTACGTAAAGTTTTTTAGTGAAAAAGCTAAACGTCAAAAAGCTGCTACGTCATTAATTTTTTTATAAACCTATATATGGATCGCTTTAATAAAAAAAAAGTTATAGATAAAAATAATTAATAGTGATTAAATACATATTAATATACGAGCAAATTTTCTTCAGCGTTATTCAATAACAGGAAAAGAAATATTTTAAACTAATAAAACTGATGATTAATAATGCGAATTTTTATGAAACTTAATGTATTTAATTCACTAATCCGCATTTAAATACTCGGAGTTACTTAATTTTTAATTATTTCATTAAATTCGTAATATTTATACTCTATTCATAAATCTAAAATTAATTTCCTTTCGTAATCTTTATTTATTTTTATAATACATAAATGAACGGCGATAAATACATTATTTTTTTATTATTCAAATAAGTAGTTTAAAAATTGGTTTAATAAAGAATATACGATGTAAAGAATTTGTTATATAAATGTGGTATATGTATATTAAATTTAATATAACACCAATTAGGTGAACTTTATTTCAATTTTCAAGATAAAAAAAAAATAGAAAATGTAAAAAGCAAACATCCTTAATGGAATTTCTTAGGAATTGTTTCCATATATTTAAATGTTAAATATTGAATAACGCATCAAAGGAATGAAGTGGACATAATATGAATGAACAGCTTGCGAATACATTTGTTAAGTTTTCAGCGTGCTTACAGTACCATTACAATTTTCACAGATAAATTTTCGTATTATTTAATAGCACACAATATAAAAGACTCTGCTGTGAATTGCTGTACGATTTCCAATTTGAGGAAAGATAACAAAAAGAACGAGGCAAAGTTTTCCAGTTTAAAATAGTAGTGCCAGACTCCTAGGGAATTCTAAGGAGTACACACACCTTGGGTTTGTTTAAGTTTATTTGTTAATTTTCACATCAGAATGCTGAAGATCAGGAGTGGAAACATAGTACTATATTTTGCAGAGTAAATTAGTCCCCGATGTACTCTACGATTTTGCTATACTACTGGGATAGAAAAGTTTAGAGACATTGTTAATATTTCGAATCCAGATTGGAGGAGAGGGAAACTATTTTACCGTGAGGTAAAGATACACGTGACTTGAGATTTTCTCAGGGAGAACTACAACCAAAATGCAGTTTTTTTCATTCAATGTATCTCAGTGAACTGTAATCGTTAGCGTCCTTCTAAGCAGGAATAGCGTTTGAAGAAAAGCGGGAAAATATCAAGTTCTGCCAGCGCTTGAAGAAATTGCCACTTTGTACATGTTTTACCATGTGCACGAAGAGAGAGCAATGAGTCATGCGAAGGTGATTTTAAAGGACACCGTTTCAAGATTAAATCTAGGTATGTGGAAGCTAAAACGGCCGTGATGAAGTCTATTTCGTTTAAAAACTTCTATGAAGGTTTTCAGCAACTCTACTGACATTGACATACGCGCATAGACGCAGAAGAGAAGTACTTTGATTGTATTTGTGTATGATACCTAATATCAATAAATCATAGTCCTTAAGAAAGCCAATCTTCAAATTTTCTTTATCCGTGTCGCACATAGTTTCGCCATGTTTCGGTTCTCCCTCTCCAGCGAATATTGTTTAACTGATTACGCAATAAGTCATTAGAAACTAAAATCGCATTTCTACTTTAGAATACGATGATAATCAATGGCCTAGAATGCTTCCACAGTATTTTTAGATTTTACCAAGAAGTAATTTGAAACTACTCACGCATATCATTGCTCTATAAAATATTGTAAGGAAAATCACTTCAATTCAAAAAATCCCTGCAGGCCCGGTCTACAGGCGGAGGTAGATTTCGAAGTTAAGTATACTAATTACACAAACAAAAACCAAATCATGATTAGAGATAAACCCACTTTAACAATTTTATCTGGCCGCTTTTGACGAGTTTTTATTTCATTTTTATATAATAACTGGTTTTATCAGAATCATGTTAGGGCGGTATTAAAAAAAAATACTTCTCCATGCTCAACAACTCGAAATTTTCTGGCATAACTCCAGATTCATTTTTAATAGGAAAAACATGAAATTTGTTGACGTGATATTTGAAGAGATTTATAAGCGACCTGTGTTTTTAATTTCCGTTTAATTAATTAGAACTTGATACATAAACAATTGTTTTCTCACTAAGACAATATTTTTCATTTCTAACACAATCGCTTCGGGAAATTCCGTTCAAAATGCCCACTTTGACATCATTTTTTGAAATATATTCTGCCTCTGTCAAAAAATCGATCATTACGGTACATTATATAGTTTCTGAATAAGCGAATTTGGATGCGTTTGAGAGCAAAAATGAATTTAAAAATGAGTCAGAAAATAAGCAGTTTGGATTTGAATACTTCCTTTTCCAACACAGTCCGCTTCGGGAAATTCGGTTCAAAAGACCCACTTTGACAGCATGTTTTAAAATATATTCTGCCTCTATCAAAAAATTGACCATTACGGTACATTATATAGATTCTGAGTAAGAGAAGGTATCAATTGGAAGCCCTTGAGTAAAATGACTCAGAAAATAAGCAGTTTGGATTTGACTACACCCTTACTAAGATGGTTTTTTTCTTCAACCGCTATGTATTTTTAATTTGTTTTTGCTGTAAGAATTGGTCCTATCCGAAACTTGTCTATATAGATGTTGTAGACAATATTAAGAAGATATATGATAAATTCATGGGGATATTATAACTTTTGAATTGACGGAGTTATGGATTTTTTTCTTCTTCAAACGCCCTTTTTGTTTTCGTTTTTAATTTTTTTTTGCGGTACGAATTGGTCCTATCAAAAACTTGTGAATATAAAAGTTGTAGATAATGTTAAGGAAATTCATGATAAATTTAATTGGATTTGACAGCTTGAGAATTGACGAAGTTATGAATTTTTTCTCCCACAAACCCTATTTTTTTGCGCCCCCTGAGCCCATTTTTAACTTTATCAAAAATCTGTGATACATAAATTTTTGGCCCTATTCTTAGAAGTAATAAAAACTTAAAACTGATTCGATATGTACGAAATTTAAGAAGTTATAGGGTTTTTCGGTTTTCACAAAACCCGTCCATATTTCCATCCCCTTGGTCCGATTTTGCCAATTAACGAACTCGACCGAGATTTTATGCCCCTTGGTTTTATGTATCAGTTTGGAAGAGATTGGTGCAGAATTGTGGAAGTTATCGTGTCCAGAAGAAAGTGATATATATAGATAGATACATACATAGATAGATAGATAGATAGATAGATAAAGTTTTTTACTGAGGGTGGTTTTGGGCTCTAGGGGTCATGATCGGTGTAGATCTGCAAAATTGTTTCAGAAATTCCAACATAGGAACGACGCCAATAGGTAGTATTTCATACGAAATCTACCTAATAATTTCCATGACTTTTCACCCCCTTATTTAACATAAAAGTTTCCATGGTCACTCTCTTTTTTTACCCAGGCAAGTTTGAAGAAAATAATGTTGAGAATTCGATCCGCACTTCTTAGGAACAAGCGCACTGTAAAATGAACTAAAATCTTTCAATGTTTTTCTTAAATATCCATACATTCAAAATATTTTTTTAATTTAAATTGCTTACTAATGCACACTCTTTTCGATATCGAACAGTTAGAAGTCAGTAATATTTATACGAAGTTGTATTGATACATAACGTTTAACACTAGAAGGGCCGTGAAGTGTCATTTTAACCCTTACCATATAAATACATTTCGATTCGAACCAGAAATTTCTTTATAAAATAAGATAAAAAGGCACAAAGAAAAAATATGTTAAATAAATAAGTTAAACAGTTTTAAATAAAAATCCTGATGTAAAATGTATTTATTCAACGTGAGTAAACCTTTTGACCGTTCTAGCGTTAAGATTTGTTTTGCGGAAGTTTCTCTTATTGTGCCAGATGTGAAACAGAAGACACAAATCTATTATCCTTACATAATTTTTTTAGTGATGAGAATTTGGAAATACGGAAATTAAATTTAACCCGTGTCCTCCACATGACTGCGAATTCGCACCGACCAAAGATTCTAAAATCGACGTTTTTTGAAAACATGCTTTCATTACTTTTCATTTTTCATTTAAAAAATGAAGCTTTTTATAAAAATAAATATCACAGCTCGATTAACCATTAAATTTCGTATAAAAACCCTTTGTTATATTTTGTTGTAATTCATATGCAGTTGAAATTACAGAATCCTACATCGCAGTAGTGTACAGTGTGCGGGTGTTAAATCGAAGTTTAGAGTTCAAGGGTTCCTAATGTACGCTATATGGCTAATGATGATTTGTCACCTGCAATTTTACATGTTTTGTTAAATATCTAGAACATTACATCAGGAATTATCCTGAAACTCCAGGTGTGTAAACAGAATAGTATAGGTCATATATTTCCGCGAAGATTTTTTTCCCGAAACCCCATAGGAGGACGTCAACAAATTGAAAAAGAACGAATATCTTTGCCATAACCCTGTAAAAACTAATGTAGCAAAATCGTTCAACATCATGTAGAACATGATTAAGAGCCTTATTGTAACAATCTGTGCTCATTTTTATCAGGATAGCATGTACTGGTAGAGAAATTAAGGTTTTCATAAAAACAGTCCCAAATTATGCCTTGTTTTTTGCTTCTAATTTGCAGAGTTCTTAATAAAAAAAAAAATATCTTTTCAGTAACTATGAAAAACGACATTGTACACAATACCCTGCAATCAAAATTAAAAGATAATAAAAACTGAATGAAAAATGAGCAGGTTTACTAAATAATGTTTCAATGCGCATGCGCGAATGCAATCAACATATAATGTGCATAATGTATTAGCTAAGTATATAGAGCAACCTTTGGGAAAGTCTCAAAATCATAGCTTTGAAATTCTGAAAATTATCGTCGATAGAATAAGCTCAAAATCCGTTGTTCCCAAAAGGAAGCAAAAAGATGACGGGCATTATGCACATTATATTCCGAATGTATTGGCGCATGCGCAATGAAACATTTTTTAGTAAACCTGCTCATTTTTCCTCCAATTTTTATTATTTTTAAATTCTGATTACAGGGTATTGTGTACAATGTTATTTATCATATTTTCTGAAAAGAACATTTTTTTATATTTAAGAACTCTGCAAATTTTTAGAAAACTTGGCGAAATTTGGGACTGTTTTTATAAAACCTCAATTTCTCTACTATTATACATTCTATCCTCATAAAAATGGACACAGTTTGTTACAATTAGCCTTTTAATCATGTTCTACAGTTTGAACGTTTTTGCTACATTAGTTTTTACAGGGTTATCCAAAAGATATTTTTTTTCATTTTATTGACGGTCCCCTATATGGTTTCGGAAAAAAAATTTCGCGGAAATATATGAACTATACTATTCTGTTTACATGCCTGGATTTTCAGGAGAATTCTTCATGTAATGATCTAGATATTTAACAAAACGTCTAAAATCACAAGTGAGCAATCATCATTTGCCCTATAACGTATTCTACGATTTTACTAAAGTTCGGAGATACTACTGATATTCCTAACACGGATTGGAGGTGAGAGAAACTATTTTACCATGAGGTAGAGATACATATGACGTGAGATATTGTGAGGAAGAAGTACTTCCACAATGCAGGTTTTTTACAAATAGTTTAATTAACACTTTTATTCTAAAATTTTAAAAACTTTCAAGGGAATCTGTCAGACCGGATATCGAGAAAATTCACAGAACATTTAGCAGTGTGCCTGTTTCGAAACTGAAAGTTTCCTCATAAAAAAAATTGCAAGCAAAATAAAAAAAAATTAAAAAAAAAAACTGCTTTTGTAAAGATCGACCTATATCGAATGCAATATATATAAACATATATATTGAAATGGGAACCAGGTATTTTAAAAGAATCTTCCCATAAGATTAACATTAGCGAGAACTGTTTGTGCGTGAGTTATCCTATATAATAAAATATGTTCGTTTAAAAGAATTTTAGAAATGAAAGATATTACCAAATCAAATATCTTTATCTTTTTAAATCATTTTAATCTATATTAATACACCACTGAAGAAGTAAAATATTTGGTTAGTGCAATAATTCTAAAGAAATAGAAAGTAATAAATTTATTTTAATATAATATTTTAAAAGTTTTTAAAATCTTAATCTACAAAAAATTTCAGCATTTCAAATTCTTTTCTTAATTTAATATTTCTCAGCGAATTACTAGAATTTAGAGAACGAGCAAAGCTTTTGAAATATATAAACAAAAAAAAATATTTCAACTTTCACAGAATTACACTTGAAATTTTCTTTTATTTGTGATATATATTTTTTTATTGTAATTATCAATGAGGAAACTTTCAATTTTATTACTTTGTTGAGTCAGTTTTCAAGATGTTCAAACAAGTGAAAAATATTTCCTTTACTTTTAAGATATAACTATGTAAATATTATGCAAATGAATAGTTTGAGTTCTCTTACAGTTTATAAAAACTTTAAAGACGTAGTTTTATCTTAAATATTGAAATGTATACATTAAAATTATCTAGCGCACTTGTATTTTATTTGTGTATTTGCATTATTTGTACTACTTTTCAACTTATTTTATACTTCATAACATTTAAAAAATCTCTGTCGACTAGGCCAACAGGCGCAGGTTAAGTACTAATTTCACCACCAATAAACTAAAAACTAAAGCTAAATACAACCTTATATACAGCATTTCTGAAGGTTGTCAAAAATTTTCATCACGCCAATTATACTTTTTTATCTTCATAGTGGCGGATTAACAAAGATGTGATTATTTTTCTTCTATAACACTCCCGCCCACCCCCCTTTTTTTGTCTTTATTTATTTATTTATTTATTTTTTACTTTTATTTTTTGCTGCAAGAGTTGGTCCTATCAAATCTTGTCAATATAAAAGTTGTAGATAAAAGAAGATTTATTATAAATTATAATGTATTTGATATCTTATGAATTGAGGTTATGATTTTTTTCTTCTGCAATTCCCACTTTTTTTCTTGTTTTTATTATTATTTATATATATCATGTGAATATATATATATATATTTTTTTTGCTGCATATATATATATATATATGCATATATTTGCTGTTAGAGTTGCTCCTATTAAAAACTTGTAAATATAAAAGTTGTAGATAATTTTAAGAAGATTTATAATAAATTTAAGTGGATTTGATATCTTGTGAATAAATGAAGTTATGATTTATTTTTTTCTTAAAACCCTACATTTTGTACCACTTGGGGCCATTTTAAATGATATCAAAATCTGCCAGACATAAATTTTAGGCCCATTTACTAGAAGTAATAATAACTTTAAACTGATTCGATATGTATCATAATTAAGAAGCTATAGAGTTTTTTTTCGTTTTTCACAAAAACCCTCTCCATTTCCACCCCCCTTCGTCCGATTTTCCCCATTAACGAACTTGACGAAGATTTCCTGAACCTTGATTTTATGTATCTGTTTGGAAGGTGTTTTTGCAGAGTTATGGAAGTTATCGTGTCCATAAAAAAGTTATATATAGATATAAAGTTTTGAATTGGCGGGGGGAGGGGGGCAAGGGTTCATGATCGGTGTATATCTTCAAACATTTTTGAGAAATTCCAACATATGGGAGAATGTAATAGGTAATGTTTCTTACGGAATCTACCTAAAAATATCTCATTCTTCAGTAAACGGATTTTAAAGTGAACTAAACACAAACAATATTACAAGAAAAAGTGTTATTTTAAATGATCAAAATCGTTTATTACATGAAAATGAGTAACAATTAGAAGAGGAGGAAAATACACGTTCCTTGTAAATAATTTTTATATAAAGGTTAAATTGTCATACTGATACTCATATTTAAAAAATAAATGCAATCATTTATTTACAAGTAGCTTTTATTAAAATTACATAGATTTACAGTTAAAGGAAATTCAGAAATGAAACCCTGAACATTCTCTTTTTGTTTCATCTACGATTGTAATATAAAAGAGTGTATGGAATGCTAAAATGCAAGTAATCATACTGAAATATCAGTAATCATGCTCAAAAAGAGCAAATTTTTCTATTGTGAGTACTTAGAAAAATCGTGTCGATAGATATAAACATGATATTAACTTACTATTTTTACATGTTATAATTCTCAAGAGAAATATTTGCACGTTTAATTTGTTTAATATTCGAGCAAGACCAGTTCAGAAATGTTTTGTTCAAAAAGTTTAAGAAAAGAAAAATATGTGCACGTTTAATTTGTTTAATATTCGAGCAAGACCAGTTCAGAAATGTTTTGTTCAAAAAGTTTAAGAAAAGAAATGCACACTTCAAACTTAACTAACTTGATGAAATAATCAAAAATCAAATACTCATTAAAAAAAAAAAAAAAAAAAAAAAAAAAAAAAAAAAAAAAAAAAAAAAAAAATTTCCTTGCCGGCTCGGCCTACAGGCGCAGGTAGATTTCGAAGATAAGTACTAATTGCACCAACAAAAACTAAATGATGATTAGAGATAAACCCACTGTAACAATTTTATCTGGCCGCTATTGACCAGATTTTAACTTCATTTTTATATAAGAGCTGGTTTTATCAGAATCGTGTTAAGGCCAGTATTCAAAATATATTTTTCGATGCTCAACAACTTTTCTGACACATTTTCGGATTCATTTTTAAAAGGAAAAACATGAAACTTGCTGACGTGATTTTTTAAGACATTTATAAGCGACCTATGTTTTTATTTTCAGTTCAATTAATTATAACTTAATTTATAAACAATTATTTTCTCAGTAGGACCAGGTTTTTCGTTTCCAATGCAATCACTTCGAGAAATTCTTTTCAAAATGCTTACTTTGACATAATTTTTAAAAATATGTTCTCCCTCTATCAAAAAATCTGCCATAACGGCACATAATATAGTTTCTGTATAAGAGAACCTACCAATTGGATGCGTTTTAAATCAAAAATGAATTTAAAAATTAGCCAGAAAATAAGCAGTTTGGATTTGAGTACATCCTTAATATGATATTTTTTTCTTCAACCTCGATGTATTTTTAATTTGTTTTTGTTGTAAGCATTGGTCCTATTAAAAACTTGTCGACATAAAAGTTGTAGATAATATTAGGAAGAGATATAATAAATTCATGCGGATTTGATATCTTGTGAATTGACAAAGTTATGGATTTTCTCTTCTTCAATTCCCCCGTTTCGTTTTCGTTTTTATTTTTTTTTTTTTGCGTTAATAATTGGTGCTATCAAAAACTTGTCAGTATATAAGTTGTAGATAATATTAAGAAAATTTATAATAAATTTAATTGGATTTGATATCTTGAGTATTGGCAAAGTCAACATCATTTTATCAAGCTTAAAAATTACAAGATATTACTCTTTGGCTAGCAGACAACCTATACTTAATTTGCCGGACACAAATTCGGTTGCAAAGTAAGGCCAGATGGCTTTAAATGTGGCAACGAAAGTGCCTGTTTCAAGAATGTTTTATAGTTTTAAAATTACAATTACATAAATTTACATTAATTACACAAAATTAAACATTTTTTTCGACATACACTATATATATATATATATATATATATATTTACAAAGAAACGATTGTTGCTGTGGTAACGATCAAGGGTTGACTGTCATTAAATGAAGACAAATCCCTACAAATGATGCCATTTCTTGAAACAGGCACTTTCGTTGCCATATTTAAAGCCGTCTGGCATTAGCTTTGCAACAGATTTTGTGCCTGGAAAATTAATTAAAGGTAGAGCCAAAGAGTAATATCTTATAATTTTTAAGCTTGATAAAATGACGTAAAGATGGCTTATAATTTTTAAACTATAAAACACTCTTGAAACAGGCAATTTCGTTGCCATATTTAAAGCCGTCTGGCATTAACTTTGCAACCGAATTTGTGTCTGGCAAATTAATTATAGGTTGTCTGCTAGTCAGTGGGTAATATCTTGTTATTCTTAAACTTGATAAAATAACGTAAAGATGACTTGTAATTTTTAAACTGTAAAACACTTCTGAAACAGGCACTTTCGTTGCCATATTTAAAGCCGTCCGGCATTATCTTTGCAACCGAATTTGTGTCTGGAAAATTAATTATAGGTTGTCTGTTAACCAAAGAGTAATATGTTACCTATAAATGTGGATCTGGCAGGGTCTTACCGACATTGGTAACGTCTGGTTGTAATGGATTAATATCACAAATAGCTAGTAGAAACAGATGTTATGAGTAAAAATCATGCTAAAAGGACGTAATTTTGAAGTTTTCCGGCCTGCATAACCCCTTCTCCTGCAGGTAAACGCAACGTCTCCCGACTGCAAGACCACCCTCAAACGTACTACACCGTAAAACGGAAGAACATATAGAAAAATGAGCCTTGATAAAATGACGTAATTTTGAAGTTTTTTGACAACCATAACCCCTCTTCCCGCTGGTAAACGCAACATCTCCTGATTGCCAGACTGCCCGCAAACGTACTACACCATAAATCGGAAAAAACATATAGAAAAATGAGCCTTGATAAAATGACGTAATTTTGAAGTTTTTTGACCTGCATAACCCCTCTTCTCACAGGTAAACGCAACGTCTCCTGACTGCCAGACTACCCGCGAACATACTACACCATAAATTGGAAAAACATATAGAAAAATGAGCCTTGATAAAATGACGTAATTTTGAATTTTTTTGACCTGCATAACCCCTCTTCCCGCAGGTAAACGCAACGTCTCCTGACTTTCAGACAGCCCGCAAACGTACTACACCATAAATCGGAAGAACATATAGAAAAATGGCCTTGATAAAATCAGGTGACGAAAACATTGCTAGCTCTCAGACTATTAGGTATTTAAATAATTTTTAAAACATTTTCAAGCCGTTTTGAGACTGATTCCACAGGAGTAAATCCCGAAGGAAATGTGACAGAGTATATGTGATAAATATTCCGACGATGTTGTAAAGCATTGTGAATCAGAGATATCGCCTTCCGTTTTTAAACTGTTGGCCCAATTGTGGCCATTTTGGCCAATTGGGGCAAAAATTGGCCAAACTTGATTTCGTTGTATCAGGAATTTATCTGAATCTATGGTACTCCATAGAATACTCGGAAAGTCAAGTTTTGTCGCTTGAGATTTTTTTTTTTATGTTGAATATGTGAAAATTTTTCATCGATGAAACTTTTTTTTGAAAAAGAAATTAGCTGGAACATTTTCAAATATGCACCTTTTGAACCTTCGCTTACTAGATTATTGTTGATGATAGTAAGTAACAATCAAAATCAGTATAATAAATAATAACTAAATATCTTAACTAAATTTTGACTAAATATTTCATAAAAAATAATTAAACGACTTTATGAGAGAGAGGGGAAAATATTCTAATCCAAATGAAAAGGATATGTGTGTGAATAAAAAGCACTAAATACTTTCTCTTTGAAATAAGTATACTGAAATATTACTGAAATATATATTTTATATTCTAATACGTATGAATACACTGTAAAAAATAACGGCGAAAATTACAGCTGAAAAGAGTGTAATTATTTTACAAAAAGGAAAAACACATTTAACAGCATTTTTTGCTGTATTTCTAAGCGCCATTTACTTCTGAAATCTCAAAAGATTCGAAACCGAAGTTTTGAAGTAAAGAATAAGAGATTCGAACACTACAATTTAATCTGTCTACTCTGTAAAAAAGAAAAGAAATCACTGCATTGTAATTATTTCTCCAGCATTCAAAAAGCAAGGATTAAAGCAAATGCGTTAATTTTAAGAGCTCCAAAAGCCGCCCAAAAACTAGTTTTTGACCTTATCAAAATGAAATGAGACGAGATACACAGAATATTTCGCAGTCTCCATTGCATGCAGATGTGTAAGCGTCTTTATGACGTTTACTTTTGTAATTTGTTCTTTCTTTTTAATATTAATACACAGATTCTACGGATACTTTAAAAACTATGGGTAATTTTCTATCTTTATATTTACTTATATAATTGTTTTAATAACTTTATATAATTTCTGTTACATGTTCGAGATACGAATTTGATTTTCGCCGCGTGTATCATGAACAATAATTTTGGTGTTATTTGCCTCGATTAAGTACTTCGCCTTAAATTGCAATTTAAGACATTTGCTTGTTTTGGTTTTTCCAGTTTACTTTATCTCTCGATATTTTCCCACGAGACTTTGTTATTATTTATAAATAATAGTTTTTTAAGAGCAAGGAAACTGAATACATGTTGATACAAATAACCTCTTTTTTCACTATTATTATGATTATTATTTTCAAAATTTCAGCTTATCCGTTTGCATTCAAATATACTTAATATCTTAATCATATATACTTTTAAATTCTCCAAGAATTTTAAATTCACTTGCTGTGGTTGTTTTTTTTTTTTTTTTGTATTTTTTAATTACACAATACGATATAACTTCGCTAAACTTTCAATAGCAGTCAGAGCCGAGTTCTCGTCAATGATTTTCAGATTTTATCATGTATATTTTTTATTTGCATTTAGTTTCAATCGTGTTATATGAATCTCTTGTAAAATCATTAATTGTGCGCAATCTGTATACATTATTTTATTAATGCATACAGTTTTCCAAGAGTTTGTCTGTTGTGATTGCAGCATTAGTCTTTTGATTTCGTCATTATCTAGTAATAGTACCCAGTATACTGTAATTCGCATTCGAATATTTAACTGATATATTTTGAATGTTCTCTCTATACATTGTATAATACATTAGACGGATATTATAATATGAAAACAGAAACAATGTATTGTGAAACAATACTGGATGTTAAAGTAAACCATTTAAAATATTAGGTAGCAGGCAAAAATTTCCTCTATAATAATTTAAGGGAAAATACTTAATCTGTAGACAAATGACTCAGAATTTTTTGGCGGTGACATACGTCAGGAGAAAAAAAAGAAGTTTGCATCTTACATGTGTATAAAATAATCGATTATATCATAATGTTATTTAAACAATGATATAGATAAACATAAAGATAATATTTTGTGCACTTGGTCTTTAAAATATGTCTCAATATTTTAGAGTAAATCTCAAGTAATTTTAAATTGATAAACAAGCGTACAAAATATATCTATCAAAAAAAAAAAAAAAAACTAAGAAAACTTTTACAGTTATGCTGTAAACACCGCTGTAAAATTAACAGCAAAAGATGCTGACAAATTTACAAATTTGCTGTTTACCCATAATAAACAAAACTGCTGTAAATTTACAGAAAAATATGCTAATAACCGTATTGTTAGCCTTTTTTTCCTGTAAAAATACAGTGACTTTTTGTACAGTGCATATTATGTGCATTATGAGTATTTTAATTATTCTTTATATTCTAGATATACGAAAATATGCTATGATTATATATTTCAGATACTTAATTATTTACAGCCATAAATTCGTTTTAAAACTGTCCAAAATTATTTAAAACATCTAAGTTTTTTATGTTAACTATAATTATCAATAAATGATATTAGAAAATTTTCATTTTTATTCTAAAACGTACTTAATGCAACATAAATCATCCGAAATTGTCTCACCGTTATTTTAATTTGTTTTTCAACTACATAATGAATGAATCACATATGCAGCATCATGTTGTATTTGTCTTACAAATGACATTTTAACTTACATAAATATCAATTTCACATTAAAACCTTTGTTCCAAATTTCTCCCGTATGACTGGGGCAGTGGGACTGTAGAAAAGCCATTTGTTATTCCTGTGACATACCTCGACAATAATTTATATGTAAATACTTTAAATGAATATTTTATGGTACATTAGGATACAGAGCACGTTGCAAATTCACTAATAAAATACATAGAATAAGTATATTCTTTAAATTTTATCACTTCTGTTTTATTCTACTTTCTTTTAAATGTAAGTTTTGAATTTATTGTAATTTACATTTTTTAAGTAAATATAAAATGCAGAAAAATTGATAAAAGCTATAAAATATCCTATCTGGAAAAATGAACCTTTGGAAAATGTTTATTACAGAAAATAACTACGAAAATAATCAAACAAAATAAATGTAAATTTGAAGTAAGAAATTGAAAAATAAAATTGAAGTTAAAGTCACATGACGAAATACAACGGAGTTTTATATTAAAACACTTACATAATATTAATGATTGAGCTTTGCGTTTTGATCTTTTAAATCAAAAGTATCAATTAATCTCAAAGATGACGTTCCGTTTTTCAATTATAAAAGAGTCATGTATTTATATAACGCAGAAAAAATTTAAGAATTAATATCTTCTTAAAACTCATAAGCAGAAGTATTGAGAATCAACTGAAATAACAATATATAATTAGTACAAATAAAACATAAAATCCTTCATTTTACAATACAAATTTATTTAAATTTTTAATACAACCCATACTTCAAATATAAAATGCACAGTCGTGGGAAAAAAGGTAAACACCCCTTACTAACTCTGCAAAAAGTTACTGGTACCAAACGATTGATAATAAAGTCTACTTTTAAATGATATACATAAAATTTGCTTAGGGGGGCATCTACATATTAAAACGATCCAGAAACTTTATTTTTTTCAATAGCAGTACACAAATCTGACAGCATAAATGAACTTTGCACCCTTCAATTAACCTAAAAACAAATTTTTATGGAATTCGTACGATAAGTTTCCGAGAACTTACTTATTTTAAAATGAGCGTATTTTAGGGGCTGTATCCAAATTGAATTTTCGTACTCGATTGTTGATCGAGAGAGCCCACTTTCTGATCAAGGCAACTTAAGTGCTAGTCAGCAGTCATTGAAGACTGCTCGATTCCAGGATAGCATAAGAAATTTCAAAATATCTAGTCACTTCTATCATAGACGGCCCCTTAAACCATCATTTTTCCGTTTTTTAAGCATAATTTGAAAACTACTTGGAAGAAAAATGTGAAATTTTGGATTTCTATAAAGCAGGACTTAATAAATCTAAATCCATCAAAAAAATTGTAAGTTGCAATTCATATTTTTTTCGAATATTAATTTCATAATTCGTAATTCATATCATAAAATTATAAAAATTGCAAATTGAACGTATTTATGTTTGGGTATTTTAGTATTATTGCTACACAAAGAATTAGCACATTAGGAGTACAATTTCAGGAGATATTAATAAAAATATGAAAATATAATATAACATTAGAAGCACTAAATTTTGAATGTTTATAATTCAAAAACTTATCATTCAAATGACTTGAAAGTTGGTGTCTAGGCATAATTTGAACCGAAGATTTGAAATATATTGTTAAAATTGGGTATTGCCATAAAAAAATGAAGTTTGGATTCGTTTTAATTTGTAGATGGCCCCCTAAGAAAATTTTATATACATCATTCAAAAGTAGACTTTATTTACAATCGTTCGGTACCACTAACTTTCGTCTACGATAATTTGTTGAGGAGTTAGTAGGGGGTATTTGCTTTCTTTTTCCACGACTGTACTTATTGAACATAAAAATAAAGTGTTGAATTAATAAACATCAGACGATAAAAAAAAAAAATGTAAAATGTTATATAAAGTTAAAATACTACGGTGTAAAGTATTTGGTTTAAAGGAAAGTTACATTGAAAATCAATTAAATCAAAACTAACATTTAATGCGAAATAAAATGCGCGCTATTTATTTATGTTAGAGCAACCTGATTATACAACACAGTAGAATTTAACGGAGCACTTTTTGCGGATTGCTTTTATTCTCTCTTGGTATTCATTCAAAACTGATGTGCATAAATACATACTATGAATTAAAATTACTAAACATTGAAATATAATTACAAAATATACCAAAAAATAAAATTCAGTTAATATAACTTCAGAATAAAAGCATCATGCTTTAAAACATACACATTAAATAAAGTTTCTACAATAGAAAAATGTAAGGGAAAGGGGGGTTCAATAGACGATAGGGTAAAAAAATTTCAAAAGCATACATAAAGTTAGAATAATCAAGGTACGTATACTGCTTAGACAGGTTTCTTATTCCTCAGGGAATTTAAATACCATATTTTTCGTAAAGTAATAGCCATTTTATTTTAAGCACATAATTTCTTCGTTAAATAAGGTAAATATTTAATTACCAAAAAGCTAGTATTCGAATTCCCTGTGGTGTAAAACTATGTTAGAATTTTGAAGGAGTATGATACAACAATTTAGGACGTGAGTTTCAAAACTCGCCTTTTCCAAAATTTAAAAAATCGAGTGTTTTCTACTAATCTATTACATTGGTTCCAATTGTATTGGTGAACCTGCATCGGAAAAACACTGCAATCTGAAAAAATAAACTAGTTGTATCGTGTATTTCTGGCGCTGTAAGATCTTGGTTTGCAATGAATACCAATGGACGCAGTCAGAGGTTTCTAGCTACTTCCCAGAATTTGATTTGCTGGATAAGACGAGTTTTGAAACTCACGTCCTCAATTCTAGATTATAAATCTTCGCTTAGTATTTTTTTCTTTAATCAAATTAAAAATCTTTCTATGATTAATCGTATAATTAATTTGTAATACTTTTCAATGATTAAATAAGACGAACAATTTTACTTCAAAACTGTGATAGAATTGTGCGCACCCTGAATACCACACCACAGTATAATCTTGGTTTACAATGAATAACAATGGACGCAGTAAGAGCTTTCTAGCTACTTCCCAAAATTTGATTTGCTGAATGAGGCGAATTTTGAAACTCATGTCCTCAATTCTAGATTAGAAATCTTTGACTAGTATTTTTTTTTTTATCTTAATCAGATTAAAAAATCTTTCTGTGATTAATCGTATAATTAATTCGTAATACTTTTAAACGATTAAATAAGGCAAAAAATTGTATTTCAAAATTGTGATAGAACTGTACGCACCCTGAATACTACACCACAATATAATAACGTCCAGTCCAAAAAAAATTATAAATTACACAGTTGGGGTAGAAAATTTTCAAAATGTTACGTGAATCTAAAATAGTACTGTTTAAAATTAGGGAAAGTGTGGGGCAACTAATATCAATTTTTGATTAATAAATTTCATGTATTTTATGTTTTGCTACATTTTAAGCCAATAAATGCTACGTGTATTGCTTGGTCTCTTGTCTTAATAGTATAGATAATGTACTGAAATGTTTACCATAGAAAACGTTTATAAGAAATATACACTCATTCAACTGTCTTAATGTACTCACCAGATGGGGTTTTAAACGTTTTCTCAGCAGACCATAACCCATACCCTATAATGACATTACAATTTTATATATTTTGAGGGCTTCTATTGTGTTAATATGTATACGCTATTCAGAGCCATCGGTAGCTCTTTCCGATAACCGGGATGGCTGTAAACCTGGGAAGGAGGGGGGAGAAATGGGAGAAAAGATTCCGAGAGAAAAAATTCAAAACACCGCCGATAGGGGGGAAATGCGGCGCTATTGCAATCTACGCAGCCGAGAATGAGCATAAAATACTGCTAACAAATAAAAATGGAAATGTAAACCTAAGTATGCGACAACAGCGCCAATAATTTGATATCCGCCAATATGGGCGCTGCGGTGACGTGAGAGGCATATTCAACCTGAGCTGATAATGTTTCTTGGAGCTTTTCGCATGTGTTTATAGCCCAAATTATTAGCGCTGTTATCGCATACATAGATCTCATTTGTTACCGTGTTTTATGCAAATTCACAGCTGCGCAGGCTACAAAAGCGCCACTTTACCCCTATCGGCGATGCTTTGAACTATTTTTCTCGGAATCTTTTTTCCCATGGCGTTCATTAGTCCCCTTACCAGGTTTACTTCTATTCCGTTTATCAGAACGAGCTAGGCTGTGAATAGAGTAAGTTTTAGAAAAAACAACCTGTAGATAAATTTTCCTTTACTTGACGAAACGATTGTATAATTAGTTTGCTTAAATAAAATTTAAATGTATAACGTTTCATTTTTAGAAACAAATAGTATTTATGGTTGTAAAAAATGTATTGCAAGGAGTATATAACCTTTCTCCGTACATATTATCAATCCTGTTAGATTTTAAACGTATTGATCAAAATGGCAGATATGTAAAAAAATAATTACGTTTTAATAATATGTCCTATGAAACACAGTTAAATGTGACAAAGCCATACTCAACCGTTCATGGCTAAATTCATTCGTCCAGAGGTTTCCTCTAATTTTAATGAATGCAGCAAGATAGATGAATCTCCCAACATTGATTCCTTTCTACACCTAGGAAAAAATTATCGAGAGACCGAGCTATACTATAGATTTTACATGGACGTATATACAATTTGCACAGAAGTGTTTGAACTGCCCAATATCGTAATGAAACCTTCTAAGAAACTCGCCCTGTAATTATCGCCCTTAATTAATGTGCTGTGGACATAATTCACAACATTCAGTACTAATTATTTTTAATCTAGTTGTGAAAAACTAAATTAATAACTTTTAACTTGAATTAATTCGCCGATCCTATAAAATTGAATAACTCATTACATATAAATGTAAAAGACTAGATAAAATGCTTTACCTTTGTCAAAGGTAAAACACAAAAGATTAATTTATTCACAAAATTTATTTTGTCGCCTTTAAAATAGACTCTATATAACCTAATAAAACTATACTGTATTTGAAACAATCGTCCTAACATTTTTAGTAGGCTGATTAAGGCTCTCAATTGTTCTAGCTCTCAATTGTTTCATAACGCCTTGTTCTAAGTGTTAATTTTAGCTTCGGGAACAGAAAAAGACACAGGGTTGTATTTAGGGACACTCGTGCACAACAATAACTTTGTGCGATGGTGCATTATAGTAATATAAAATCCACACGGAATTTCGACGATTTTTAAGATATTTGGTACACGAAATTCCATTTGAAACACAAAATTTAAGCAAAGACTTTGTTCAATTTATTTTTCTTTTCTCAAAAATCGCAGAGCACTCAAAAGAAATCACTAAAACATCAGCTGCTATCAACACACTCAACAATGGCACAAATGGCACTTAAAATCTGCTTCATAACTCGTGACAGTGGTACCCGCTCACAGAAAAAAATTGTCGTGAAAATTTTTACGGGCGTCCTTTAAATGATAATTTCCGGGTAATTTTTATACAGAATTTACGTAAAAAATAGGGACTACTACATAATGTAATAAGAAGCTGAAGTAAGAATGAGCTTCTCACTCGCTATAAGAGCCGCGTGAAAGATATTTGGCATGAAAAAAAAAACAAAAAAAAAAACAAAAAAAAAACCCATAAGCCACTCAAGATTTTAAAAAAATACAACAGTTACAGATTACTGTTACGAAACTTAATTTTCTCAAAGGTAGGAAGCAGATACTCAAATAAATAATTTAGAAAAGAACAACACAGTATAATACCCATTTTCAGCTATTACATTCCTTAGACGACAATATATTCAAATTCTTCTGTGGAGGCCTGTATATGACCAGTAACCATTTAACTAAATACTTTATTGATAGTTAATTCATATGGAAAAAGTACATCCCAACTGAAAGCATTTCCACGGAAATTACCATCCATATATGGCGATGCATTCATATGCTTACGTGTATTCTCTATATGACTTTATTTATACAATACATACAACATGGTATAGTGAGATTTAGCTGAAAAATTCTAAAACAGTTGAAAACGCACTCTGAAGAACTCCTATTCATAAAAAAGAATTAACATGAAATATTTTAGGCAGTCCTCTATACACTCTAAAAACGACGTTTTCAAAAATGAGTAAAAAATACTCAAATCTGAGTATGTCGCATCGTCAAAATGGCTCCGAAACAAAATTACTCAAGTTTGAAACATGTATATACTCATTTCTGAAAACATGCACACACTTAATAATGAAACATCATGTGCTCATTTTTGAGTATGCCAATGTTTCAAAAATGAGTATGAACTGACCACTATGTGCTCATTTTTGAGTATGTCCATGTTTCAAAAATGAGTATGAACTGACCTCTATGTGCTCATTTTTGAGTATGTCCATGTTTCAAAAATGAGTATGAACTGACCTCTATGTGCTCATTTTTGAGTATGTCCATGTTTCAAAAATGAGTATGAACTGATCTGTATGTGCTCATTTTTGAGTATGTCCATGTTTCAAAAATGAGTATGAACTGATCTGTATGTGCTCATTTTTGAGTACGTCCATGTTTCAAAAATGAGTATGAACTGACCTCCATGTGCTCATTTTTGAGTACGTCCATGTTTCAAAAATGAGTATGAACTGACCTCCATGTGCTCATTTTTGAGTACGTCCATGTTTCAAAAATGAGTATGAACTTATCTGTATGTGCTCATTTTTGAGCATGTCTATGTTTCAAAAATGAGTATGAACTGACCTCCATGTGCTCATGTTTGAGTACGTCCATGTTTCAAAAATGAGTATGAACTGACCTCCATGTGCTCATGTTTGAGCACGCCCATGTTTCAAAAATGAGTACGAACTGACCTCTATGTGCTCATTTTTGAGCATGTCTATGTTTCAAAAATGAGTATGAACTGACCTCTATATGCTCATTTTTGAGCATGAAAATACTCAAAATTTACATGTATTTTTAGGTTTAAGGTGCATTGGCGAGATATAAAATAATTACCAATCCTGCACGCCTCCTAAGAGAAAACTGGTTCACTTAATAAAATGAGCATATATTTGAAGCCTGTAAATATATTGAAACTATTTTATAAAAAATGTATCAGTCGGTCAAAAAAAAATAAATAAATAAACCGTATTAACTCTAATACAAATTATAGAAGTGAAATAAAATTGCTGTCTACTTCAATTTTAAGACTTTAAAATTTTTAATCAAGGGGTCATCTACATATTAAAATGAACAGTAACTTTATATTTTCAATATAAACCCCCCAATTTGATAACAATCGGAAAGAAAACAACTCAATTTAGCCCAATTACAAATTTTTAAGACATTTCACAATTAGTCCAAGAGTTAGTAGACATAGGACTAATGAGTTCTCAGAGTGAAAGATTTTTCTCTTAAAAAAAGTGTTTATAAAATTCGTGTTACTTATAATTCCTACCTCTAATAAATCTTCAATTGTAGAAACGTCTCTTAAAATAGTACTTCGGGTAGTTGAGTGTGTTCTTTCTAACTACATTGTCAAATTTGGAGGTTTACATTGAAAAAATTAAAAATTTGTGGTCAAATTTGGAGGTTTACATTGAAAAAATTAAAAATTTGTGTTCACCTTATCATGTAGATGAAACCCTAAGGAAAGTTTTAATAGGTTAAATTGAAATAGACAATCCATGTTGATTGATACCAGTTTCATTTCTCTATGATACTTTTTATTCAAATTAGAATTTTTTTTTTTTTGACCAACTGTACATAAAGCTTCAAATGCATGCTTGTTTTAATAAAAGCGCCAGTTTTTCTATAGCAAGTTGTTTAGAAAATTAGCAATTTCTCTATACCTCAGCATACACATTGGTCGTCCATCAGTTTATATGTGAAAGTTGAAAAAAATGTGATGTGTGATACAGTTTTATTGGTCCAGCAAGAATAATTTAGTAATGAGTTTTATCAATTATGTATCGTATCTTTAGTACTATGGTTTCTTTCATTTGTGGTTTACTTCATCAGTGCAGATGTCAGAAATACACTACACTAAATCAAACACTTATAAGTTGATGATGGAGTACAAACAGAACACAAAAACGCATCTGACGGGATGTGTTAATTTTAAAAGTTTTCATAAGAGCAATCTCATCTTTTTTCTCCAAAAAAAAAAAAAAAAATATGTGCTCTGAAAATTTTTATTAAAATATATTTATTTTGCAGATTTCTAAAATCTAATGTTTTTTTTTTTTTTTTTTTTTTTGTATACATATGATGTGAATGACTGATTTGCATAACAAAAATGCTTTTGAAAAATAATTTAAAAACCAGTTGTAAATTCAAATCATTTAAGTTTCAAAGAAGTCCCTCTGAGTCTTAATTTTAGAAATGTTTATTATATTTATATAAATAAATATTTAGTTTTTATTTGAAATTACACCCACATTTAAAAAATGGTTGGGTCCCTGGGACATTCAAAGAGTCCATTCACATCACTGTCCTTGCAGTCTATTCATTTTGACAGTCTTTCATATAATGTAGGATTTATCCAAATCCGCTAATGATTTCATGTAACATGTTCAAAATTTTATATTTCAGAAGAAATGTCCTCATTAAATTATATCATAATTGTCTTTAATATCACTTTCACCCTAGAGATTAATTTGAAAATGCACTTCTGCATTTTACATATATTGACTGAAAATGGACCAGCACCCATTATTATAACTTGTCAGAAAAATTCAAAGTGAATATTTCCTCAAATACAATCATCAATCCTTTTGAATTGACACTTCTCAATTACTAAACTGAAAAAAAAAAGAAACCAAATACAGTAGACTCTCTCAAATCCGCACAGCTTGGGACCAGAGGTTGTGTGGATTTCTGGTCATTGATTTGTTTACATTTTTTTAAATGTAATTTGAATGTAATAATGCAATCAAAATTATAATGAATGCTTGCAATATAGTAAAATAATTAAGCAAAGTAATAAACTAAAATAATAAAAATCAAGATAATTTTTAAAATGATTAAATTATTAAAAGTAAAGGTCAAGTAAATGATGTACAATTAAATATCCATAATCAAGATGAGGTACATTTTCCTTGAATTATTCAAAGAAACTTTCCTCTTAAAGGTACCCAATTAATTTATATCAAAATCATGAAAAAAGGAAGACTTAATAACAGAAAAGCTCGATTATTACATAAACATATTTGCTAAAAAGATTGTGATTACCATTGATATAAGCAAAATCTTGATTTTTTTTTCAGAAATAAATTTATGCTTCCTTCATGAAAAACCATGAGTTCAGTCATATCGAGAATTACATATTAAAATACATACGGAATGATATAAAACTAAAATTTTTTGTCATTTTGACCCTCCATCTGAAAAAGTTTTATTGTGTACATCTGCGATTATGTGCGAATTTGAATGAGTCTACTGTACTATGAAATCATTGCTTTCTTATGTAATATGTTTGATTTCAAACATTTTTATGGTATGTGCCAAAGCCAATTCTTGTTTATTGCTTCTGTGTTTTTTTAATAAATAGTCACAGCTAAAAGCAATGGGAAGTTAAGGCTATTCTCAACTGCTCTGCTCAACGAGCACAAAACGTTTTGACACATTTACAAATTCATTTTTTAACGGAAAGATATAAAATTGGAAAGCCTCACCATGGAAGCGATTTGGAATCGAACTGTGTTTTCCATTTTTTGATCAATCAGTTACCTATTGAGTTATAAGAGATTTTGATCACGTGATACGGCATTTTTCTCCATTTACTGACTGGATTTTCTTCTTTCGTTCGGAAGTTCAGTTCTAAATGCCAACTTTGACAGTATTTTCTGAAAGATCTATTGCGTTTACAAGAAAACGGAAAAAAACAGTTTGATCACATAGTTTCTGAATAACAACACCTGCTAGTTTCATGCGTTTGCGAACAAAAATGAATTAAAACTTATGTCAGAAAGTTGGCCCTTTGGATTTGAGAACAGTCTTAAATAATTTTTAAGCAAAGCTTCTGCTACTGACTATACATATTTTTTATAAATTTTCTAATTGAGCAGTTTATGATATTTGCTTAAAAATCACTCAATTGTAAACTTAAAATTACACGAGGCTCTGACTTTTATACATGAAAAGAGCCTTTCTTTTTTCAAAAAGATTACTACACGTTCTTCTGCTATACCTTAAAGTTACTAGAAACTCATTATGCCCATTATAATTAATAAACATAAAAATAAAACTAAAGTAATATCAAAATTGTTTATTTAAAATCTAACAAGTATTTTTACAATCGATAAAACACAAAGCATCAGTACAAAAATAGAAACTTAATCTCTCTCTATATATATATGTAAAACAGTTAGTACAAAATTGCCAAGTGCTTTAAATACTACAAAACTCAAAATATAGCAGAAAGTATTGAAACCAAATTATTTGTTATGACATTTATTCATTACAGGTCAAATTCAAATCTATTATTATTTGATTTTTTACTTTTGTTCTTATTCAGTCAGGTGCTTTCGATGGCTATTCCCTGTCTTCTTGGGGGCTCTTATATTCCTTGCAGGCGTGGCGTATGTCTGCTTTCCCCCCTTTCTCGTTTGTGGGCTTCTCTGTCCGGTAAGCATGCAGTACCACCTTCCGTCCAATCTGTAATGTTCGGTTTCATTTACTGTATTTCCAAAATTACAGTGGAACGGAAGGCGGTACTGTATGTCCACTAGAGAGAGAAGCACATAAGCCAGAAATGAGGGAAAGAAGATACATTCATCCCGGGGAGAGATATATCAGCCCTCAAGAAGAGTGGGAATAGTGATTGAAAGTTTGAGGCTGAATAACAATTCAAGTTTAAATAAAATGATAAACATAAAAAGTAAACAATTTATTGCAGAGTAGTTTTGTATTAGTCTCATATGCTACCATTATCTCTGACTAATGTGGATTCTAGCAAAAAGCTACTAAATTGTTTCAGGAGATAAAAGTTGCAAGATAACATTCAAAATTTTGAAAGTAAATTAAAGAATCTTAATTAAAAAAACATTAAACTTGACTTTGGAGTTGGGAGGGAGATCCATCAACATAAAAATCTGGCTTACAGGCAATGTAATATGATTATATATGCATAAACTCGTGCGGAAATTAAAACCGTTAATTATCATAAACAATTTATGATTAAATATGGTTCCATCGGCAAAAGGGAAACGAGTCAGAGATTCATTCGGCCCCAGGTCAGATTTTAGGAAATTTTTTTATGTAATGAGGGGCTTACCGCAGCAGGGAGACGAGACAGTTTTGTTTGGTTTGAGGTTAGTTTTTCGCTAGAGGTTCTGGGGCCCACTAGCCAGCGAAGCCAGCTAGTCCTTTTTTATATGGATCTTTTGTTCAATAATAACCTATTAAAACACAGATGCAGGTAAAAATTCAGACAAATATACATGCACATTGGCATACAATCATACTTTTGAATACGAAACTGTTACAAAGCTGCCAAAACTTTGTATTTACCTAATATATAGCTGGATCCCCTTCAATTAGTTTTAGATAAATGTCTGCTAACTTCTTAACCTAATCTCCTTAATATAAATCTTTTTTATAAAGTTATACGTAGAGAGATAAGCAGAACACCTAAGTGAAGGAAGTGGTTCAGATGTATTTGCAGTAAAAGAGCAGACACATTCAGCATTATCTGGACAGGTATAATATCAGATACATTATTAGCTATGGTAAAACATCACATGTTTCTATTTCCAAACCAGAAAGAACGCTTTTGGGATTTGAAATGGCGTCAAAATTTATGTCTAAACCAGAAAATTTTCAAATAGACCAAGATGGTCATTGAAACGAAAAGATGCTGGAATTTTATTATAATGTTATTGCTATTGTTGAACCTTTCAACAATGTAAAACTTTCTTTGTTGATTCCTTTACCTAAAAAAGTGCATTGATGCAAGAGAGTTGAGAAAAGACTGTGAAAGCAGAGACATTAAGAAAAGTATATGAAGTATGGCAAATAGATAAATAAAATGGACAAGATTAGAGTTTGCTGCCCATAGAAAAAACAGCTGGATGCAACCATAATAATATTTACATAAAATGCAAAAGTCTTTTCAAAATTTTCCTTTTAAATGTTATATTTTAATTACACAACAGTTTAAGTTAGATTTTTTTGCCAAATTTAACAACTTTGGACAATACATTCTATGGTTATTATTTCAAATTATGAAAAATAATGAAAGCCAATCAGCTATTAAAATAGGTGTTTTACTGCTGCTTTGTATTGTACAATATAAAAAATCCCTTACCACAAAACATATGATACAACCCCATACAAATTAACAAATTTTTGGCCAACTAGAAACATAAAACTGACTGTACTACAAATATAAAGAAAACAATTAGTACTAAATTTTACCTCACCACTGATCCATAAAACTATTTCAATTGAATACTGAAGATTTACAACAATAGTTTCCTGATATTCATAATTTTAACAAAAAGAACAAAACTAAAGAAAACTAAATATAAATTTATTTAAAAAACAAGCAATCTTTTAAATTATTTCAAATTTTTCATTTGTACAGAATGGATTATACCGCAGTGTAACATACACTGATTTGTCATTTAAATCATATGAGTTTCTTATATGCAATGGAACATAGTTAAATAAATCGTTTATGTTTATTATATTAACAGCACCAGTAGAACTTACAACATATCAGTGAAAATGGCTGTCAAAACCTAAAAACTCAAACAAATCACAAATTAAAAATGCATTATTATTAAGGACAAACATTTTTTTTATTTTACCAAAAATAGGTAACTCATCAATGCAAGAAACAAACATAACCATATTTTTTGAATATGTTGTGCCATTATAACGAAAACCATTACACTGCATTACTTCCGAATTGTCACTCAAACCGTTTACTTCAAGTTTCAAATTATGTTCCTTTTAACTATGCATTTTTCCATATGTTGTTTCCAACACATTTGATATTGCATTGCATTTAAAATATTTCTCATGTAAAGTATGTGCAATTTATAACTGATGGCGTATGGCTACTGTTTTAGCAACATTTACAAAATTTTTGCTAGCTGATGCACATCTTTTTGAAGGATAATGTTTGCTTACATATCGCATGCTCCAATACATAACTGGAGGCCCTAGCTGCCTTATGATCCTAGGATAGTGTACTGCAAAATGCATTTTTGGTGATAAATGTTTATCTGGAAAAAGCTCTAAAAAAAGTTTGTGATGATCTGCTATATTTTCTGCTAATTCAAAAGTTTCAGGTAATGTCTGGAGCCATAATAGTATCAATTAATTTCAACATAAGATTAAATAACTCCCAAAATTCGTTATCTTCAGAAATTTTGTCACCAATTAATAAGGGTATGTTTCGAATCAAGGTCCACATTTGAGATGCACTTTGCCCATTAGAACCATCAAGATTTAAAAGTTTTTCTCTGTTTATTGACACTGGTTTAGAACTTGATTCATATTTACCATAATTAAAATTTATTATCTTATCATTTAAAAGACTAAGTGAAAATTTTGGCTTTAAAAACAAACTGATGTACTATTAAGAAGGTTTCACTAGCACACCAACCTTCAAAAAGATCGTGCATTACATCTACAATCAAATTATTTGTCACATGCCAATAACTTAAATCATTTAGGCAGCAAGGAGTTTTAACACCACATTCTGATACTGTTGTGTCACCAGAAGACACTTTATTAACATGCATGTCATGCTCAGTTTTATTACGTAGTAAACTAATATCTTCCTTTATCTTTTTATACAAAATATATTTTTTTGCTAGACAAAATCTACAACAAAAATTAGCAGTAAAGCTCTCAACAAACCCCAGCAGTTTATTCAACCCTAAATTATCACCTACCACTTGCCAAATTACAACTTTGTATATATTTCCCTGAAATTCTATACCTTCATCTGAAAGCTTTTTCAAATCATGAACAAGTCTATCTAGTATTGTCCGATAACCATATTTTTCGACATCAAGAGAATAGTGTATGTTAGTTATAAATATTGAATCTAATAAAGATTGAAGGTGCACAGGCAAATCTTTAATTTTAAAATATACGAATCCCAATTTATGTACACCGGTATGTGACCCCAATGGATTTTGTAAGCTCCACATCATCTATATACAACTCGATTACTATTGTATCCACAGAGCTTAAAATTGCATTGGAATAATAATAAAATCCATCTTGGATACTACAAAGGGTTGCATTTTTAAGACTTTTGTTTTGTTTGTATGTTTTGAAAATATGCAAAAATCCATCAATAGAAATAATTTTTTTCATTGTGTCTACTATACTTATGTATTGGCATGTGTCATTTTTAAGAATTTGGTGAGGTAGCCATCTATAAACTTTTGTTCATATTGTGTACCCAAAGCAATCTCCTTTGGCTCAACATAGCGACCACTTGCTTTAATGGCATTGACTATTTTATGTTTTGAATCAAATGTAGACAATGAAGAAGCAGCAAAATCAAATGTTGCCATCAGTGATTTTGTGTTTTTTTCACATTTCATTCCATTTTCAGTTAAAAAATTTACTGTTTCTGATTTTAAATAATTTACAGTATTGTACAGAAAAGATGAAGTACTATTGATAGATGAGATAATACTAGAACAGTAGTACACTGCTTTTGCTACATGTTTCACTGCAATATTGCAAAATATCCTTTTGAAATTGTTCATGTTTGCATATTTCTGAATCACCCAAAAAATTGATTTGAAAATATCAATTTGAGGGTAAATCATCAGAAGACAAATCACCATCTTTACTATTTATCGGCTGATTTGAAAAATTACGACTTTCTGAAATGTCTATTTCTACGTCACTAGCATGAAATCTTTTCAGATGTCTCTCATAGTTAAACAACTTCATAAATGCTTGTCTACAGCTTTCATCATAACACACATACGGCTTAAGTATACATGTCTTATGATAATTTCGAATGTGACGGCAAAGATCATGTGGATTTTGAATTTTTTTTTTTTTGCAAAGTGAACAAAACATGGCTGCAAATTTTTAAATACAAGTTGTAGCTGATAAAATATAAGAAAAAAACAGAATTTAAATGTTCTTTTAATTCAGTCTAAAAACAAGTGCAGAAATATTAAAGTCCCTCTCCCAACTCCCTATGAGAATATTTATTTCTCAAATGACAATTTACATTAAGATTAAAATATTATATTAATAGTCCTTTTTAGTTCACTGATATAGGATGTCACTTCATTTTGTTTTTTGTGCATCACATTTAGTATAAAACAGGCATTGAGAAAGTTTCATACATTACTACAGTAAGGAGATGAAAGGCTTTCCTACACCAGCCCCAAACAAATGACTATCTCAAATGAAATAAAATTTACATTAGATTAAAATATTATGACATTCAGTTAATATCTATAATAATAAAAAAAGGATAACTAGGATGAAAAGTTTCATACTGGTACAATGCAAAGTAAAAATATGATATTTACACACTTAAAAAAATCCGTTCTTTCAGTTCTCTGATACAAGATGCCATTTCATTTTGTGCATCACATTTATAAAAACAGACATTTAGAAAATTCCATACATTACTACAGTAAGGAGAAAATTCCAAGTTTAAAATATGTTATCTTAAAGCATAAATCAACTACTTTTAACATACTACTTGTTTTTATACAATGGTTTTCAAAAATTAATGTTTGTACAGGGTTTAACGTCCCAATAGCTAATACAAGCGGTTGTTTACAGTCTCCACCCAATAGTCTGTCTTCTTTCATAAACTTTTCGATGCCTTGGCACTACCTATAAACAAAAGAAAAACATTTTAAAAATAAGTGCAATAATTTCTTGATTGTTGTCACCCTGTGAACAATTTACAAAAGCAGCATGATTTAGGGCACTTCAGAAATATATACAGATTGTAAGAACTTTGTGTCGTGTAATGAACTCTTTTTGTGAGCTCCTGTAAGTACTGTATCCCATGCATAAATACTACACACTTAATTTTCAATAGCAATCTTGCTGCAATAATCCAATAGCATATATCTTTCACAAGATTTGGATGTAAATACAGAATTATCAGCACTTACAAACTAAATTCAAAAATAAATAAATAATGAAAAGTGTTACATTTTTGTGGGGTAACATTTATGTAGTAATTTTAGAATTCATTACAAAATATTTTTTTAATTGAATAGTTTTAAAAACAAAAACGTGATAATTATCCTACTGTTGTTATCATATAAACCTCACAAAAATACAATACTTGATATTTATAATAATACAACTAATATTTTAATGTAAATCAACAATCACAAGAGTTATTGGCAGACCCATAACCAGGATTTTCCTTCGGAGGGGGCTCAATCTTGGAATTTTTTCTGATATGATAGCAATAATTTGCACACTTTAAAGTATGAATAAAAAAATAAACAAGGCTTAAACTAAGGTGTATTCCTCCTTATAGTATACTTGATACCCATGTCAAAAATTCTATTTTTTTTTTTTTTTTTTTTTTTTTTTTTTTAAGTGAAATTTTATTTTATGATCAAAAAGACAGAAAACGTACTGGTGACTATTTTTATATTCTATTCGTATCATTATTTTAAAAGATAAAACTTTTTAGTACATTTCACTTGCACACATTGTCAAAGTACACTATGTGACATTGAACATGCAACACCAAGAAGTAGGAGAGGACAGATATTTATTCAAATTTCAGGATAGATGCATGTCATAGAGTTATTTAAACGATATGAAATGCGCAGCTCTCCAGTGCATGTTGAATAAGATATAACGGAAGGAACCTGCAAAATGGGCAGTATTCGTAGCTTTACTTCTGCTAGGGAAAGCATCGTAGAAATTTTGTTCTTGTCTCCCAGGACGCGTGTAATAGCAGAGAATGCCAGGCCACTGTCAACGGAGACATTTACAGCAGACAGACGATTTTACGAAGGGCATGGTGATTGGACTGAGACGGACAGGTTGGTCCATATGTCATATTCGCAGCTGAGACACATCTGTATGCATCCACAGTGCACCGCTGTGGCGAAGGTGGTTGGAACGAGGAAATGTGGAAAGTTTGAAGGGTGCTAGTGCAGCCAGAGTGACGTCAGCACATGTGGATAGACGCTTCCCCCGAAAAGCAGTAGTGAACCCGCAAGCCACTTCTACCTCCACTTTGCAGTGTGTTCAAGACACCCTGAATGTTCCCATATCGACCAGAACCATTGTAGTACTCTCATTGACTCTGTACCTAGACGTGTTGCTTCGTGTATCGTTATCCACGGTGGTCCTACATCCTACTGAGCTGATGGTATTCTCGCTTTGTATTATGGCTATATTTTCGAAATATTGTTCAATTCAACTACTGTCCGTTGCTGTCTCTCTCTGTTTGTCGAGTTTCATCATTTTCTGGCCACTCTTTCCTGGTGTTGCATTTTCAATGTCAGGTAGTGTATATGTGAAAATATTTTGGTTTGAGAAAGTGGTGCAAGACAGAATTAAAAATTAGTTACCAGCGGATATTTTATTATCAATAGAGATCTATCATCATTATCTCTATCATAATTAAAGAAAGATTTTTTAAACTTTCGGGGGTGCTTCAGCCATCTCTCTGGCTATGTGATTGTGTAAATTAAACAATAGAAGGATACATACAGACAGAAATTTGATGAAATGATCAAGAGACTGGGTCCCAGTGGGTTTTATTATTATGTGCTTAGAATTTTTGGAACCAGATTTTCTAAATACTCCTTGGTAAAGTAACATTGGGAGTAAAATTAATGCACAAAAAATTTCTGAAAGAGGAAAAAACTTTGTAAATACCAAATTTTAGATTTCTCTGAAATCATAATCTTAAAAATAACACCTACTAGCTGAACCGCCATTGCCCAGGCATATGATAATAACATTAAATAAACCTCAAAATTATGATTTTATATATTTGACTCTATTTTGTCTGAATTTATATTTTTAAATGAAAAACTTCTTGAAAAAATATTTATTTTTAGTGATAAAACTGCTTTTAAGAAGACATTTTTTCACTTGGTTTATTTCACTAGTTCTTGTCTGAATTTTTTAAGATATTCTGTAGTTATAATATAAATATGAGAGTTATAGATCCCATAACAAAAATTCGAAAACAAAAATACTGATATCTAGTTGATAAAGAACTGTGTGTTTTTTTTTTTTTTCACATCAGCTCCATCCGTACAAAACTGTGAAAAAACACAAAGTAAAATGCATGTTTGGATCTTCCTTTCATCCTAATGCACAATCTGATACTAGGCATGCATTACTGGTTGACGCAGAATAAGAGATGAGGTTTTGATGAGAGTTCATTATCATTTTTAATTAATATCTTGACTAATTAACAAAAAATTGAAAATTATCTGGTGCATTAGAAAAGGTCTTGGCATGGTTCCAAGTTACAAAATGTGCCAGGACTGAAAATATTTTTGATTCCCCCTTTCCCCCAGCTGAAGTTGAAAGGCTAAAGTATATAAAATTTAAGAATGTGTGCAAATACGTAATATTAAAAAAAATTAATCTTGATACTGCTCTAGGGAATTTTTAAAAGACAAATATGTCATGTCCTGGTGACAGCCGACGGAAGACTTGCACCCATGAGCCTTGGACTACCCTCACTCAAATTTTCAGCCTTGATGTACAGTTCGTAATTTTTTTCTAGTCATAGCGCACAGAGCAAAACTTTGTTTCATTAGAATAAGATATGGGTCAATAAGAAAAAAAATGGTTCATTTTAGGAGGGGTTGGCACGGTTGAAACCGTTTCTTTTTTTTTTTTTTTTTTTTTTTGTCAAAAAAAATCATTTGGTATTTTTAGAACAAATTTAATATAACATTTTTTCTTTTTTGTAATTTAAGTGCTTTTAATTATTAATAAAAGTAATTTCTACTTTTAACACTTCATTTCAGCAGACAACATGAGACATAACGAGTCTAGATCATGTTTCCATGCATGTAAAAGGAAAAATAGCATGTGCTGATGAACATGTCTTGTCTGGTACTCTAAAAGTTTATCTTAAAACATACAAAATTAGAAAAGATAAAATAGATAATAGTCCAGGCAATAGGGAATTTTACCTAGCAAAATTAATGGTAGTTCTGGAAATAGGCTTACTTATGTTTTTTGGGTCGCTGAATCCGAATTTGTAACTACCCACCAAAATTTCCCCCGGCAACACCCCCAAATTTTGGTAAAAAGCCCCCCAAAAAAGTTTATTAAAAAATCAATTTTTTTTTTGTTTTAGAGAAAAAGTATCTAGAAATTCAGAAAGTAGACAAAATTTGCAACAAATTAGATATATGACATTATGACTTAGGATGAAGGGGAAGGGGGGATCTGCCTTGGAACATGCGCCGCGGTGCTGCGTGGACTAAGTTGCACAATTCCACTTAACCACTCACACGTTTACATTCGCCCTCCCATGTCCCCTACGAACTTTCTCTATAAGGTTTACTTTAAGTTTGTTGGGTCGCTGAATCCGAATTTTTAACTAAACCCCTAAAATCCCCCACCGAAAACCCCCCAAAATAGTTGTTTTTAACTTTAATTTCTTATTTTTTTAGTGGAAAAGCATTACGAAATTCAGAAACTAGACAAAATTTGCAACAAATAGGATATATGACATTATGACGTAGGATAAAACAGGAGAGAGGGGGCTGCCTCGGAACATTCCCCGCGCGCTTTTCTCAAAAACCAAATTTTTTCAAAAAAACAATTTTTTGGGGGGTTGCCGGGTGAAATTTTGGTGGAAAGTTACAAATTCGGATTCAGCGACCCAAAAACCATAAGTTGAGTCGAAATCCATAACTAGTATTAATTTTGCCAGGTAAAATCCCCTATTGCCTGGACGTAATAACTTAGTGCATGTAGCGCCGCAGTGCATGTTCAGAGGCAGCACTCCTTCTCCCCGTTCATCCTACGTCATAATGTCATATATCCTTTTTGTTGCAAATTTTGTCTAGTTTCTGAATTTCGTAATGCTTTTCACCTAAAACAATAAGAAATTTAAGTTAAAAACAACTATTTGGGGGGGGGGGGGGGATTTTGGGTGGAAGTTAAAAATTCGGATTCAACAACCCAAAAAACTTATTTTTAAGTAAACCTTTTAGAGAAAGTTCGGAGGGGAAATGGGAGGGCAAATGTAAACGTGTGAGTGGTTAAGTGGAATTGCGCAACTTAGCCCACGCAACACCGCGCGTATGTTCCGAGGCAGATCCCCCCTTCCCCTTCATCCTAAGTCATAATGTCATATATCTAATTTGTTGCAAATTTTGTCTACTTTCTGAATTTCTAGATACTTTTTCCCTAAAACAATTTTTTTAATAAAAACCTTTTTTGAGGGGCATTTTACCAAAATTTGGGAAGGGGGGGTTGCCGGGCGTAGCTCATAGGGGGCAGAGCCCCCCAGTATCTTAAAACATACAAAATTAGAAAAGATAAAATAGATAAATAATTTTCAATATTTAGCATAAAATATTTTCATTTAAAAAATGCAGATTATTAAGAGCTGTTAATAACAAAATACAATGATCTTTAAGATTTTGTCAAGTTGTGAAAGAACATTTTCTTGATTGGGGGAGATTATTCTTAAAGAATTTTAAAAACTAACTTAAGATATGAAGTTGAATATTACAGATTGCAAAAATTGAGTGCTAGTTACAGTATTTCAATAATGCCAACCAATCTTTTTTGTTACTTGCTGAATCTAACGGTAAAAATTTTTAACTTGGACACTTGGAGTATCATCAGAAAACAAAATAACCAGAAGTATTTGTATATTTAAAACCAATAATAATAACTACAGAACATTATATTTTCATGAAAAGGCATCAAATATTTATGGATTATTATATTATTAATCAAAAGTTTCTTCATGCGATTTTCAAGGTATCAATGTTTCACTATGTAGAACAGTTTACTCTTTGAATATACAACATAGCGTTACTAATAGATAATGTTTAAATTAGAAATTGATTTCAATTTTCTACTTAATTGACTACTATTTACTTTTAATATTTTCAAGTGAAGTTATATTTCTTATAGATACAATATCCAACAATGTTTATTTTATCAACAGATATGTAGTTGTATGCAATAGCAAATTATATATTAATCTGGGTTTTTTACAAAACAGATTTTTGCCACCCCTGATTTTAGGACCCTTCACAGAATTCCATTTCCTAAAATGAATCCTCCACAGAATTATATTTCACAAAAAGAACCATTCACAGAATTGTATTTTTTACACAAGGACAACATCATAAAATTTGCTTTATTTTCTATTCTATTAAAACAGTCCTTTCACATGTATTTAAATTTTTAACTGTGTATGTTGAACGAGACATTCATACTTTTTGTGGAAGATTCATATATAGAAATGTAAATGAGTCCGTAGGTAGAAAATGCATCCCCCCCCCCCCCCAAAAAAGGATCATTTTTTTAAAATGCTACTTTTATTTTCACAAGTATTAGGGGACAAAAAATCGCAAAATTTCACAAAAACACCCTGTCAAAAATGTTAATAGAACAGTTAAATTTATTTTAGTAAAAGTAATGAATTTACTATAGAATATACATTTAGAAATTTACTATACATGCACATAAATATTTACTGCATACTTTCATTGCAGGGTTCAGCTGTACTCATATCTAATTCAAGCCAATTTGCAAATTCCTCAGCTGCGGACCTTCCGCAATGCCTACCTTGTAAGATAATGGAATTTGAAACTATTCCAAATTCTGAACAAAAGCTGTCGCCTTTCCTTTCATCAAAAATTAATTTGAATTCAGAATCAATCTATAAAAAAATTAATATACAATAAGAGATGCATTATAATATTAAATACAATTATATTAATAGCTATGATAATAAAAAGATAAAGCAAAAATTTTAAGCTTTTCATTATGATTGTCACACTACATGTAAGGATAAACCAAATCTCCTAAATTTCAAAGCATTTTCAAAATATTAGGAACTTTAAAAGCATCCTACCTTTATGAATTGCTAACTTGTGCAAAACTAATGTTAACCTTGAGAGATCTAGGTAAACTGTAACTTGTATGCAGGGGTGATTCTGAGTAAAAATAAATCTTTTGAAATTCACAGCAAATTATCTCAATGGTTACAATAGAGGGCGGGGGATCCTACTCTGGGGCTAATTATGCGATCCATTGACGAAAATCGCATGTTATATGCAATTCTTTGACAAAATTTGCATTTTACATGCGATTTTTTGATAAAATTCGCATTTTCTCCCGCAATCTTTTGCTTAAATTCGATTTTTTTCGCAATCCTTTGACTAAATTCAGGCTTTTTTTTGTCACGCTTTGATGAAATTCAGGCTTTCTTCCATCATCCATTGATGAAATTCAGGCTTTCTTCCATCATCCATTGATGAAATTCAAGCTTTTTTCCATCATCATTTGATGAACTTCAGGCTTTTATCCATCATCCTCTGATGAAATTCAGGTATTTTATACAGTCCTTTGACAAAATTAGTGTTTTTTTGAAATCCTTTGATGATATTAGCATTTTTGTGTGATCCTTTTACAAAATTTGAGTTCTTTTTCAGCGATCTCTTGATGAAAAGCACGTTTTTTCCACGCGATCCTTTGACGAAATTCACGTTTTCCCCTGTGATCCTTTGACGGAATTTTCATTTTTCACTGCGATGCTTTGACAAAATTCGCACTTTCCCCATGATGTATTGATTAAATGGATTTTTTTGGTGCCCATTTGTCAAAATTTATGATTTTTTTATGTCTGAATTTTCAGACGGATGGCCGATATTTTAAAACTTTCATAACCGAAGATTTAAATTTTCGAAAAATTTAGAACAGAATCACCCGTGATTGTATGTTTTTATTTTTATTTATTTATTTTATTTTGCTAATTTATAGGGATGCACCGAATAGTGATTTTGGCCGAATGTCGAATATTCGGCCTACAGGCGAACCGAATTACCGAATATTCGGCTGGACAAATAATTTTTTATTTCAAAGGCATTAAAATATTAATTAAAAAATACATAATACTTAATACAGAAAATAACATTTGGATAAACAGGAGCTTTTTATAAGTAAACTTTATACTGAAAAAAAAAATCTACTTTGAGTTACTTAAGAATAGGATAGTTATAAACTTTTTTAATTAATAAAATTTTAAATTTCATGACTTCATCTGTGAATTAAAGCAAATGAATATTTTCTTAATTTCTAAAACAAACATTTTAAAATCAAAGAGAAATTGTGAAAAAAATTGGAAGAAAAACTTCACAGGGTCATATATACTCTTTATTTGTCCGGAAGCGACTAAAGTAAAAATAAATAATACAATCTATACAAATGATGGCAACTCAGCAAGGAAAATTTTAAATGGCATCCTAGATTAGTCTCTGAAATTTGCGATCCTAAAATCTTTCAACAAACTTTTAATGGAGATAATGTGGTCAAGAAAATCTTTTTTTTTAAACATTAATTTACTAATTTTCTTAACTTTAATTTTACAAACAGCAAATAATGTAAAATTATTATTTTTTTTATTTAAATATAATTCTATTTATTTAATTGTTCTGGATATCATTATAAGTCGACAGTTAACATTAGAAGTTGTGCAAGGTTTTTTTCAGTATTCGGTGCGCCAATATTCGGTGAGATGTCCGAATACCGAATATTCGGTGCATCCCTATCCCTACTAATTTACTTACTGTACAATAAAGTGTCGTGTAATGTTTGCATCTTATAATACAGGGTATATACAATGATCCGTTTATATGTTTAAGTTAATAAGATAACAGATACTGTATGAACATTACTGAAATTGCATTTTTTAGCAATGTCTACATGGGGTGTCCATTACTGGAAATTGACTAATTACGTGTTCCAGTAATGGACCTAAAAAATAAATGATAATAAACCTAAAAAATAAATGAAATTTTGTAAATGGCCATTAGTATATTCATAAAATTTAAAGTTTTCTATTACTATAAGTTATCTATTACTATAAATCAACCATCTTGTGCGAGTTTTAATGCATAAGCTAAAACCTTTTACAATGTTCAAATGCACAAATACGTACAATACCATGACACAAAAAACCACATACGGCCGTTTCAAAGAGTATTCTTGGATCCCCTTTCTCAGTGTGATAAAAAAAATATTAAAAGATTAAAATGGGGTCAAAGAATCCCTCGGTTATAGACCCTGGCTATTTTTGTGATTCACCCCCGCGCCCCTCGCACTGAAGAAGGAGATCCAAGAATCCTTGAAACGGCCGTATGTAGTTTTTTGTGTCATGGTACTGTATGTGTTTCAGCGTTCGAAATCCTTGGTGGTCCGCTGGTCCGAGATCACTAAAAATTCAATCGGACCACAAATTTAAAAAATTTAGTGGTCCGAAGGACCAGTAACTAACAGTAACTTTTTCCCCTCTTTGACAGGTAAACGTAAATTTTCCCATCCCTGAGAAAACTGCAACCAAACATTACAATAAGCATAAAATTTGCATAAACACTTAGTCAGTTAAAATAAATAGACGGAAATAAAAAACATAACAATTTCAGTTTTTGTTTATGTACTATTTATTTAATTTTTAGCAAATTATAATTTTACATTTTATTATGCCGAAAATTTTGGGTAACTGAAAGGAAGTTTGGTTTATATTCTCGGCGGAGGAGAGGGGGGGGGGGGGGGGTGTCACTCAAAGGGTTAAGGTACTTATATAATTTTATGTAGCAGTCCAGTAACGATGTCTGCAGACCAGTAAACTCTGATGTTTACTGGTCCTTGGGATCAGTGATTTTTTTTTAATCAATTCTACCGCTGAAAATAGTCAGGGTTGCAAAATCGCTAAAAAAAATGTCGGTCATAACAAAAAAGATGACAGACCATCAAGGGAGAATATGCAAGGGATATACAAAAACTCATTCAATTTCATTATAAAAATTAATATAAGGTTAACAGATAATATTAAAAATTCAAAACAATATTCTTGTATTTAATAACATTTGTTATAATACTTGTCCCCAAGCAGCATTAGCGATAAATACAAAATATTATTTTGTCTTCAAAAGCATCGGTAAATTAGAGAGAGATGGGGGAGGGGGAAGAGAAATTTGTAAAAAGCAAATAGTATAAAATTTTGTAATGATAATGATTCTGAGATTCATATAAATATTAAAATTGATCTAAGTCCAATAAAAAACAATGATGTTTTCAAAACAAAATACCAACATTTTCCAAACGTTATTTCTAAAAAAAGAGAGGGGAAAGGGAATTTGTAATATAGATAGTGAATATGAAATAGTAAAAAAAAAAAAAAAAAAAATTGTGCATGCATGTGGCAGTAAGTAAAAAATACTGCATGTATGAGCACTGCATGCCCATAAAGCAAAAATTCAAAACAATATTCTTGTATTTAATAACATTTGTTAATGCTTGTCCCCAAGCAGCATTAGCGATAAATACAAAATATTATTTTGTCTTCAAAAACATTGGTAAATTAGAAAAATTTCGGTTAAAAAAAAAAAAAATCTATTCAATATGTCTTTTAACATTCCGCTGAAGCAAGTAACTTTTTTCCCTCTCTGACAGGTAAACTTAAATTTTCCCATCCCTGACAAAAACCGCAACCAAACATTACAATAAGCATAAAAACTTAGTCAGTTAAAATAAATAAACGGAAATAAAATACATAATTAATAATTTCAGTTTTTGTTAATGTACTACTTATTTAAATTTTAGCAAATTATAATTTTACATTTTATTATGCCGAAAATTTTGGGTAACTGAAAGGAAGTTTGGTTTATATTCTCGGAGGAGGAGAGGGGGGGGGGTCACTCAAAGTGTTAAAGGTACTTAATATAATTTTATGTAGAGGGCCAGTGACGATGTCTGCGGACCAGTAAACTCTGATGTTTACTGGTCCTTGGGACCAGTGACATTTTTTAATCATTTCTACCGCTGTGTTTGTGCATTTGGAGATTTTAAAAGGTTTTAGCTTATCTATTTTCTATTACTACTCCATCAAAAATATTCAAATATTTCAAAAAAATTGAAGAATATATAAATTTATTAAATGAAGCCAGCTCATAGAATCTTCATTAAGATTTTCCCTGAAAAACTGCATAAACTTTGAAACATTATTTTCTGTTTAATGATTGATTTGATTAAGGGTGTCAATAATAATCCAGATTATAAAACATGCAAGAGGGAGTTTTGAAAAAACAAAATAATGCTAAAAGTTTATTGGTTATTTTTTTTTTATAAACCAAAAACATTAAAGCGTGTCTACTACTGGCACATCTACCCTACATATTATTCAATCAGGAAGAAATTAAATACATGACAAATGCTAAAGTCAAATGTTATATGGTATTAAAATATCTTACAGAAACAACATGCATACATTTATACACTTAATAATTTCCAGTACGTATGAAAACATGTGCAACAGTACAGAATCAAATCAATTTCGAAGCTTTTTATCAGCAATTTTTTTTTTTTTTTGGTGCCTAGGGATGCACCGAATATTCGGCCTACAGGTGAAGTGAATACCGAATATTTGGCTCATCGAATACTTTTATATTTCAAAGTTTATAGCCATTAAAATGTTAAATTTTAAAACAATTTTAGAAAATATTTAAAACAGAAACTTTTATTTTAATAAAGAGCTTTTTTTCAAGTAAACTTGGTACTTTTCGGTTAGCTGGCCGGCAGTATTATGTATACATAAATATGTATACATACATATTTATATACATATATACTATGTGTGTGTATATATAAAACATATGCATAGATATATAATGTATATATACATGTATGTATGTATATATATCTTATATCTATATATAACACTTGCGCCCAGCTAACCGAAAAGTACCGTAAACTTTATGCTGAAAAAAATCTGTTTTGAGTTATTCAAGAAGAGGATAGTTATAAACCTTTTTTAATTAGTAAAATTTTAAATTTCACGGCTTCTTCTGAGAATTAAAACAGATGAATAAAATTTTCTTAAATTCTAAAAGAAACATTTTAAAATCAAAGAGAAATTGTGAAAATATTATGCAGGATCATATATTATTTGTTGGTCAGGAAGAGACTAAAGTAAAAGTAAATAAATAATACAATGTATTCAAATTTTATATGGTGGCAACTTAACAAGAATAACTGTTCTACTCCCTTTGATTAAGCAAGGAAGTTTTTTAATGCATTCTACATCAGTGTCTGGAGTGGGAAATCCTTTTCAGAGATTGTAAACGTTGTTCTGAAAATCTTAGAAAGAAACAGATTATTTACGGGAAAATATTCAGAAACTTGCATCTGTACATAATTAATTCCTATGAAAATCCTTGTGATTGGTTAATTTTCTTAAATAATACTTAACAAACAGAAAATAAATAATGTAAAATCATTCTCTTTTATTTAAATATGATTCTGTTTCTAATTATTCTGAATATCTTTTTAAGTTGACTCTTAAACTTAGAAGTTGTATACGGTTTTTAATAAAATGTTTAAAAAGTTTTTTTTAGCCGAATACTTCGATATTCGGCATACCGAATAGCTTGATAATCGGCCAAACCGAATATTCGGTAACATGGCCGAATACCGAATAGATACCGAATATTCGGTGCATCTCTATTTATAACATTAATATTTATTTTAATTCATTAATAAGGAAGATTAAGAACTAGAATAATTCATTATTTGGCTGAGATAAATACAAAAGAATACAGAATATTTGTGAGATTAAACTCTATGGGTACGGTTATTTTCGAAGAATAACTAAATATGAGAAAAAAATTCTCTTATTTTCATTCTATTAAACGTATTTATATAAAAATCGTAATGCACATTATTTTAAACTTCATAATATGCTATCAATATAAAAACAGAATACTGAATTTCAAATCATAAAGGGAAAATCTTGTTTGTTTCATTTACTGCTTTTAACAAATGTTGCAACTAACTTTAAGAGGGAAGGGGGCGGGGAATCTAAATAAAAATTGGATTTCATAAACGAAGTGAAAATTTAAGCGCCAAGTAAACATTAAGTTGATTACGTGAGTTTCATAGTCTAACGATTGCTATTATCATTTTTATATGAAAAATAAAGCATTATATATCAAAATTAGTAGTCAAAATAACAGAAAGAACAAATGAAGACAAAAACATTAATGTTACAATCATCAAAATGCCGAATGTGAAACATCGTGTATAGCTAACCCTAATCTTAAGACAACTTACAGAAATTGTGAAAACAATAAAAATATGGGAAAAAATTTCGACAACAACAAAATGAATGAACTTACTTTCAAAATTTTCGACGAATTCTTCCAAATTCCACTGCCGAAGTCTTTCGTTAACGTGATCGTCCATTTGCAACCTTGAGTAGAGCAGCAACAACAACAAAAAAAAGCCTCTACGCTTCCGCTTCTGCGATCTCACCTTACGACGGTTTTTAAATGTTCTTCCGCGGACACAATAAAAATGTAGTTCGCCACGTTTCATGTAATAAAATATTACTGACAGGAGCGCTTCATTCGAAATCATAAGAAATAGTGATTAATGTTAATAAATTGAACTACCTTGGTGAAATTTACCCCATTTAACGAATAAAAAGTAATTTTGTTTGAAACTGAGTATGGCTGGTATTTCAAAATTGAAAGCATTCGGTTTTCATATTTGAAACAAAAAGTTTCAAAATAAAATGAAAACATCGATTTACTCAGATTTGAAAGCGTCATTTTTCTCAGTGTACCATCTGTGTAATTTGTACACACCATACAATACATTAAAATGTAATTTATCTTAAAAGCACAATTATACCCTGCAATAATGGCATATAACTGATATCTAAAATCTCTGGGTTGGGGAGGGGATATAATAGAACATTAAACAGGACTATCACTGGCGAGTATATATTTGCTCTCTTTCCTACCACATTTTATGTAAAATAGTAATCTACCTCGAAGATTTTGAAAAAATCTACCACGAAGGATATTGTTTTCAAATAATAGTAGACAAAAAAAAAAATAAAAAAAAAATGTCACCAGTGGCAGCAGTAATTTAATTTTACATGTACAGTTATTTTATAGTTTATTATTGTGTATGGGGATGGAATCGCTTGCGGTGAATTTTAATGATGTTATGGTACTTTGAACACGATGAAATTGAAATATATTATTGAGATGGACTACAACATGCTTTCTATAGAACATGGAGTAAGTAGCATTTATAGCTCGTTTACGGAAACGCCCCCAAAAATTATATTACATTATGATCGACAGTGAAGAATTGTTTGAAATATATTTCAACCATGTTACACTACTTCAAACATAATTAAATTGATATGCGTCACTCAAGTGTTTTTCAACAATCTTTCTATAGATTATGGCATAAGTACTACACTCATGTCCAAAATTAAGGTCACAAACATAAAATCTGCGAAAATGGATGAACTATACACTGTGTTGCCACAAAATTTGGCACAGAAGTATATTAAAAAGGGAGAAATAATATAGCAACATAACAACGTGGAAAAGATTTTAATTGTGAATTTAGAAACAGGGTATATCAAAAAGTACTAAATCATGAATCAGAGATAAACATTTATCTCGGGAAAAGTCAGTCTAACATGGAATGTGACCGCCGTGCACTACTATACAAGCCTCAAAACGAGCTCTCATACTGTTTATGAGGGTGTCAATAAATGTTTGTGGCAACAAAGCCTATTCTTCCAAAAGCGCAGCTTTTAACTCCTGTTGGGTACTGTGAGGGGGGTTACGTTGTGCAATAGCTCTTCCTAGACCATCCCAAACACGTTCAATAGGACTGAGGTCCGGAGACCTCGAGGGCCAATTCATTCGGAGAATATCCTCATCTTCAAGAAAATCAGCAACAATGTGAGCTCTGTGTGGCTTCGCATTATCGTCCATAAACGTGAAGTTCGGACCTACAGAACCCCGAAACAACCTCACATAGGCTCAAGGACCTCATCCCTCACGCACGGCGTGCAATCTTGTGTGTCCCTTTCACTGCATCCAACTGGATGCCCGGTTGTTGCGGAGCCGAAGACATCAATCTTGGACACAACAAGAATGGGGGGCGCGTTCCTTTTAGTTATGATTCGAGATTCACCACGCAGAGTTATTGTCGTCGAATCTTCATCCGGGGAGAGCATGGAGCTCGCTATCATTCCTCCTCGAAAAGAAATCGACAAATTTGTGGCAAAGGAATCTTTATCTGGGGCGGCATAATGTTGGGCTATCGTACACCACTGCACGTCTTTGATGAGGATACTGTCAACGCACATCGCTATAAGGATGAGTTCTTTGAAGCCTATGTGAGATTGTTCCGAGGTGCAGTATGCCCGAACTTCATGTTTATGGACGATAATGCGAAGCGACACAGAGCTCACATTGTTGATGATTTTCTTGAAGAAGAGAATATTCGCTATATGCATTGGCCCTCGAGGTTTCCGGACATCAATCCTTTTGAACATGTTTGGCATGGTCTAGGAAGAGCCGTTGCATAGCTTAACATCCCTCCCAGGATTCACCAGGACTTAAAATCTGCAGTTTTGGAAGAATGGCCTTTGTTGCTACAAACATTTATTGACACCCTCATAAACAGTATGAGGGCTCGTTGTGAGGCTTGTAGAGCAGTGCACGGTGTTCACACTCCATATTAGACTGACTTTTCCTGAGATAAATGCTTTATCTCCGATTCATGATTTAACACTTTTTGGTGTACCCTGTTTCTTAATCCACAATTAAAATCTTTTCCATATTTTTATATTGCTATATTCTTTCTCGCATTGTAATGCACCTCTGTGCCAAATTTCGTGGCAACACAGTGAATATTTCATCAGTTTTCACAGATTTTATGTTTGTGACCTGAATTTTGGACATGAGTGTATTTATCGTTCATTTATACAGACACACAAAAGGATTCGGTTACATGACTGACCACCTATATTATAAAGGACAAACGTCGCCGTGCGTAACGCTGATGTCATTTTAACGGTGGCAACAGCAGACGATTAAATTTAACTTTTATTAAATTTTAATGCAATTTTTTAAACTTCGAAATATCGCATGTTTTCCATTTTTACACTGTCGATTAGAGCAAAAAATGTACTTACAAATGCTATTCATCTGAAAACTATATCGCAATTTATTTGAAAAGTGTATCGCAATTTACTCAATTTTTATTGTTTTTAAATTATTTTGCAAGCATAATTTTTTTTTCAAATTTATCTCTATCGCGCGCAGCCAATTACGAAAGAAAGAAAAATCAATTTGCACTTAAATTAATATAAATAGCTCATAACTTTATTCCAGCTTTTATTCCTTAACGGAATTAAAGCATTCATCAATCAATAAATAAAACAATAAAATATAAATAAAACACAAACTTAAGACATGCAATCGAATTTCGTGTTTAATCCACAGAAATGAACAGAATCAAAACTGCTCATTGTAAATAGCGATTTTTGGCGATTTCTTCGGCTTTCAACTCCTGACGTGAGGACAATATGAAAATATCGCTTTTAGTACGTTTCAGAACTTTATTAGAACGCATTATTGCTATTTTTCATATAAATATGATTTTTAGTAATGTTAGTGGGCATTCTAAAAAATATAGAAAATGTAGAAAATCTATTAGAGTTATCAATTAAAAGAAAAAAAAACAGTATACCCGTACATACCCGTACGAGGCTTTTTTACCCCTATCTTTGAGATTATTTCCTGATACGTGTTTTCATTTAATTTTTAATTAACTGCAATTATTTTTATCAATGAACGTGTTTTAACGATGTATATATATAGTGTGTCCGCTTCCAACAGTGCTAATGACTGATTTCTAAACCGTTAGTCATAGACATAAATTACAAATTACAAAAATGTTTTAAGGGAGGTAAAAGATTATTTTAAAAATATTTTCGATTATTTTTTTTAAAGTTACGAAATTTAAATTTTTATACGCGTCCCCCGGTCCTGTAAGTGGTATTTAGTAGAAACTTCCTATTACACTAACAAGTAAGGCAAAAAAGGTCCCATACTTCTAACACTAAAATTGGCCGAGTTATGAAACTATGAATTTCATGACTTATACCAATTTTCTGCATCTGAACACACATGAGTCGGGCAATGTTCCAAGGGATCGTACACAAAGTGCTTAAACTGCTAGAAAGATTTTTGTCGCGTGTACATTTCTGCATTGCAGGAGAAAAGAGTCATATCCAGCATGTTTTAAAGATAACTTTAATTTTTATTAAGTTTTAGATTAGATAATCTAATAGGATTTTAAAATATGTATCATTTTGTAAAGAAAGGGACTTTTACTTTTGATCATCTCATTTACCAAATATTCCATTATTTTTTAATTTATATTTTTAGTACAAATTATATATTTTTATTTCATATGTTAGAATGAAAATAGATTTCAAATTTATTTTGTAATGTTAATTTTACTCTCAAGTATTTTTATTTTTAATATTTGACGATTATAAATATTTCTAGTAACTTTGTGAATGACCCCTATTTCGAAGCAAAAAAGAGGCTTTAACTTTAAACAGCTATTACTCGTACAGTTTTAATCGTAGAAAAATGGGACTTTTCTTGTCTTACTACTTAGTGTAATGAGATATTTTTACTAAACTTAACTTATGGGACCGGGAGATGGTATAATTTTTTTTATTTCCTAATTTTTTAAGAAATGTTTTTATTGGCCCAAATTGCATTTTAAATACTTCTTTACCTCATTTAAAATATTTTTTGTAATTGGAACTATACGTCTATGCCTAATGGTTTAGGAATTAGCCATTAGAAACCGTTGAGTATGGACACCCTGTATTAGTATACTATGTCAAAAATCGCTTGCAGAACCTTTCGAAAAGTATCTCATTTATCGCTGTGCCTTTAGTATGCGAAGAGATAAAAGGATGTTAACATCAGAAATTATACAGGTTGTTGAGAATGCCCTCTTGGCGATGCTTGCCAAATCTGTCAGTCGCTTGCTGTGGCAACCTCCTTTTATTGTTTTCTCATTTACTTTTCAAGGTAGATGTAAAATTTAATTTGAACCGAAAACTGTCGGTAAAAACGGAACTCTCAAATGAGAGTAAGAAAATATTAATATCTATATTATGTAAATAAATGTAAATATACGTTTTTTAAGAAGGAAGTTTATTAATTGAAGTTGGTGTGTGTGTGCATTTCTTCATTTTATTATGAGTAAAACCTTTCGAATTTGATTTATATTAAAGCTTCGAGTTTCGACAGAAAGGAATATTATTATGTTAGTTTCTAGCCTGCAACCTGAACAAAGTAATGTCTGGATTTCATCATCGAATGAAGCAAGTACCTCAAATTAAATTATTTTGAATAAATGGAACTACTTTGAATATATATTTTATTGATTGAACTATATTTAATAGATTAAATTCTTTATTTTACGATGAATCTGGATACACTTAAGAGAAAAAGAGTCACGATTCGTAGTCAAGCTACGAAAATATTTGATATGATGAAAGATTTATTAGATAACACACAAACATTAGATCTCGATAACATAAAAACACAGCTGGATATTTTAAAACAGCAGTTGAATGATAAAATGAAAACTTTAAAATCATTAAATTCTGAGATTGAACCACTGGTTCCAGGTACTGAAGTTGATAAAGAAATCCAGATGTCTGAATCTTATAATGAAAATATTATTTAAGGGAAATATAAAATTTCCAGATATATAAATGATAACACCGTTACTCCTGAAACTAAACAACATGCTTCAGACAATGAAAGTGATAGTAGTAGAATCAATAGTTCTCTACTAAAAAGTCAGAGAATTCTGAATCAAAATTTAGTAAAACTTCCCAAACTTAATATATCTAAATATTATGGTGATTCGTGTTTATGGCTTGAATTTTGGGATCAATTTTCGTATGCGATTGATAATAATGAGTATCCGACTCCGATTGATAACTTTTCCTACTTAAAGTCATTTTTGAGCGGAGCAAATACTACAGCAGGCTTTTCGCTGACTAAGGAAAATTATGCTCATGCTATAGAATTATTGAAATATCGTTTTGATCGTAATGACCTGGTGATAACAGTCGCATGACTAAACTACTAAATTTGAAACCTGTAAGAATTTCTAGTAATATTAAAGCTCTCAGAGATTTATATGATGAATGTGAAATTAAAATAAGAAATCTTAATTTGTTAGATGTTGCGTCAGTTTCAATGGGCACTTGTTATGTCCGATTCTTCTTCAACTTATTCCATCAGATATTGCACTAGAATTTAATAGAAAACGTACTAAACATTCATGATGACATTCATTTGGCCCTCATGATTTCACATGAGGGCCAAAAAAATTAACTTTGGTGTCAAACTTTGGAAATTCCTTTCGTTACTTGATTGCACTGCGAATGTATCCATTACTGCCTTCTGCTCCACGTGTTACCAATGATGCTTGTGTTACTAATCGCACGATTCTACTGCATGAGAATGACAAGGGAGTTCATCTATTGCAAATTATGAACCATTTCTGATCATACTTGCTATGCCTTTGTCACTGAGGTTCATGGTAGCTGGTGGTTCCAAAGGATTGTCCCAGTGAATCATCTCAAAATAGTCCTTTGCTTCGAAATATAATTTGTAATGTGGAATTGGCATATTTTCCCCTTCCAGTTAGTTTTTCTTGCTTTCGGTATTTTTCGGAGCCCCAGGTTTCGAATATGTGATCATTCTTCTAACAGAATTGCCAACAGACTGCTTTTAGAGTGAGCAAAATAAGAGTTCCTCTGAATAATTTCGTGAACGATTGACTAAAAACCTTCTTGCCAGAACGAGCTTTTTTTATCACTATCTGCAGGTGACGTGCTCCATGAGTAGCTCCTGGGACTTTCGTTATTTCAAACCAGGATAGCATGTAAACTTTCATGACATATTTTACTAGGAGCTTAAAGTTTTCTGTTGGTCCAGCAGTTTACACATACAGGCGCAGGATTTTGTTGGCTGTATTGAGCCATTTTCAATGAGCCATCGTTCCGGGACTTCTATTTGTGATATATGGAATGCACTCGCCCGAGGATACTGCCCTAGAAATATCGAAGAGATAGTTATGTCTGCACTGATATCTTTTCTATGAAATTTACGCAGATGAACTGGAATAGAAACAAAACTTATTACAGCAAGGGTTTCGCAAGTTTCCAGGGGTTTTCCTATTGTTCCGGAAAACTGGTGTTTCCCAAATGCAACTCCGTCGATTTTCTGGAAAAGGCGGCGTAGATGTTGTTCAATAGTATGCAATATACCTACAAACCAGTATAATTTGTGGCCAACAAAGATTTTAAGCTGCCTAACTGCGCCATATTTTGTGCCAACATTGACGTTCGGTTCATCACAGCCAACTGCAACCTGTTCCTAAGTGTAATCGAGGTTCTCGCCTCAGCTTAATCCATTCAATAACTTTGGATGGAGTATCTTTCGATACAATTCCTATATCCCAAAGCATAGATGATGCAATGATAGCAGCTGACCTACCTGATACTCCCGTTCTATCACAAGAAACGGTTAGATTTGGCAGTGATATTCTCATTTGGCCTGTCTTGCAGGTTGAGGGATTATGTTATATATTAAGTTTCCGTCATTTAGCTTCATGACAAACGTAATCGTCTTCATCGTCAGCGTTATCTTCCACTTCTGAATCAGGTCCTAAAACGGCGTTTTTTCTAAATCCATAATATTTTTATAAGCATTACTATATATACATTATATTTTATAAGCATTATAACAGTTCCTCTGCTTTAGATTCCTGATTTTCCCTTCTACATTGCCTTTCTCTAACATTATCTAACATCTATTTTAAAGTTATTTTTGAGCGAAACAATATTTCCGTTTTGATGACGCCATCTATTGAGCCGTGTTGGTATGTGTAATTGTTAGTTCTGTAAATGACCACATTGCATCGCATTTTTGTTAATATTTCGAATGAAGATATTTCAGCGATGGCGTTCGATCTGTTGACCCCAAAGACAGAAGGTAAACACTTTAACTGCTCGGCCACTGAGACTTTGCCTTATGTGGGTATATTTGAAAGATAATTTAATATTTAAATGAATGAAATAAATATTTTAGCGGAAAATTTTAATACTAAAATTATGGGTAGATGTTTTTATATTTTTATAGCTTGTAAAATAATTTAAAAAACTTTTTAATAATTTGTTTTAAGTAAAATAAGAAACTTAGCTATTGATTTTAAAATGAATCTATAATTATAAAATAAGTTATATTAACTAATGATGTTTTTTTTTCCTTTCTACGATTAAGTTTATAATGAATAGTAATTTTAAGGAGCGATTTATTTATTTATTTATTTTTTTTTTTTGGATGATTCAAATAATTGTAGTTCCTTTTTAAAATGAATTCCCAAACAATTTTTTTAAATAAATAAATATAGGCCATTTTTGATAAATTTTAGCTCACGGGCTATCAAAGCCTGAGAGCTAATGTGCCCACAGGTTCTGTATGTACGTAGGTATGTATGTACGTACGTAACGCGATAATTCTTGATAGAAATATCCGATTTGCTTCATATTTTTTACTAGGTTCATTCTAATAAGGCACTTCCCTGATTACTTTTGAGGTTCATTGCTTAAGTATAAAGGGGGTTACGGGGGCTACTCCTACCCCCTTAACTTAGATAAATGGGTTTTTCATACAGAATTATCAGATTTGCTTAAATTTTAGTATACTGATAATTCTGATAAGGCGCTTCACTAATTAGATTTGGAGGTTTATAGTTTAAGCATAAAGGGGAAATCGGGGGGTAATACCCCTTTAATTTTGAGAAAAGTGTTTTCTTATCCGATTTGCTTCAAATTTGGAGTACCGGTTTATTATGGTAAGGTGCTTCCGTGATTAGATTTGGCGGTTCAATGTTTAAGTACAAAGGGGGATCGAGGGGGTAATCCCCCCTTAAATTCGATAAAAGGGTTTTTCTATCCGATTTGCTTTAAATTTGATATACCGGTTTATTCTGATACGGTGCTTCCCTGATGAGATTTGGAGGCTCATTGGTTAAGTATAAAGATGTGAAACCGGGGGGGGGGGGGCTAATCCCTCACTTATTATATGAAAGACATTATTATTTGAAGTAAGAGTATAATATACAATTAGTTTGAATAGACTGTGAGATCAATGCCATCAGTTTAACTGGGCACTTTTCTTTTTAGGGTTTCGTTCATCTGACGAAACCCTATTCATTTCAAATTTTGTATTCTTATAGCTGAACCCCTCACCTCAAACAAAAAATCGTAAAATTTCGAAAAAGTCTTATATTTACCCCTCTGGACTCGAACTTGTGTATTTTAAGCTTTGTTTAATAACTCAGCCCCTAATTACGTTGAAGATTTGAAATTTTGGATACTTATAGCTGAGCACCTCACATCAGTCGATAAATCCTAAAATTTTGAAAAAGTCTTATATTTACCCCTCTGGGCTCTAACTTGTGTATTTCAAGCTTTTTTTTTTTAACTGATCTCCTAATTAAGTTGAAGACTTGAAATTTTGGATAGGGGAGACCGGGACACATTTTCCATAGGGGCAAGTTTTCTAACTCGCTTTAGTTTTTAAATGAGGCCCTAGCTGACGCTAGCGAGTGAACTGGCTGAAGTCGCAACATCTTACACACCATCTACAAAAGGTATAGTTTAGTAGCTGCTGTCACTTCGTCAGGAGAGCTGTTTTTTTTTTTCATTTTTTCAACGGCAAGTAAAATTTCAGGTCTTTATTAAAACGTAAAATAAACGTACTAGCGTTAAACGTACTGTTTTGACATTGCATGCACTAAAAAAGTGTTTCTTTCTTCAGGTAACCATGCGTTTGTTTCGCAAATAATTTACACCGCTGTTCATCCATGTAGTGTGGAAGTTCAAATATGGCGACGGTACAGGTTTTCCAACAAAATACGGGGCATGATTTCCAACATGTTTTTCGTTGCAAAATGTCCTCCCTCCTAAATCAGCTAGTCTTATTGTATTAAAAATAAATTTATTGTGTAGTAAAATCTGCCAAATAACTATATATACTACGAGCCCGTTTAATCATTTAGTCATTTCAGTAAAACTATCAATATAAAAAACAAGGTAAATTAAAAAATATAATATAATGTCAATTTTTTCTCAAATTGGTTCATTTAATGAATCCATTTTATGTTAATTATACCTTTATAGTCATAAGCTACAGCACTGAGATCGCAGTGCGTATGGACTCCTCAAAAAGCAAATTAACCGTGCATAGAGCTGCTCCACTAACGTTAATCCACAGTCAATATTATGGAGAGTTTTAAACGTTCCAGAATTTTCCCACTGAATCCTGAAATAATTACAGACTCTGCATTTATGCCATCCAACGTTTCTGACAGGTCAGCTCCTGCCGTATTAAATCTCTAAATCACCAACAATCCTGAAAAGATTTCAAACTTTCCTCAATAATCTCATTCTCCTACAGCCCCCCCCCCCCCCAACCCCCCCCAAAAAAAAAAAACCTCCGAAAGCATCAAATCTTTCTACACCAACGCAAGATACTTCCAAAGAAGCTGTTCCTTAAGTTCTACTCAAACTTTCCCTAATGCTTATGAAAAAGGCATTCCTTCTACATCCAAACAAACTTCGCCTACACCAGAAGTTAGAACTTTTGCGAAGGCTGCACTAAGGAGTCAAACACGGCGTGAAAAGAAAATTAGGAAGTATTCTACTGACTGATTCTCATTCTCCTGTTACAAATCAACTGAAAATGCAAAAAAAGGTTCATCTAAAAAACTGAAACTGCAAAAGGAATCGGATAAAAGGGCGAGAAAAAACAAAATCCAATACCGGCTAGGGAGCTCTTTAGTGTTTAGACCTTCATCTTGAAATGCGAAATGGATTAAAACTGTTTTTTATGTTACTGTTATGTTATTGTGCATTTAGTTCACAATAAAAATTACTTATTAATTAACAAACAAAATTTATTACCTGTGTTTTACCATTTAAAGTATAATTCGAAAACTTGCCCCTGACCATTTTTAGTAGGCTGGAAAACTTGCCCCGCATACAGGGTACATTTTCCAACGTAACATCATTAGACTTAGCCATTTTTTGTGAAAAAGTATATTTAGTTTTTTGAATAATATTTGTGTCAGTTTACACAGAAAGGTCTAGGGAAATCCTGTATGTATCAATGATATCCTGTAGATATCAAAATAGATAAAAATAAAAAATACCAAAATAAAATTATAAAAAGTTGGAAAACTTGCCCCAGTCTCCTCTACTTATAGCTGAAAATCTCGCATCAAACGGCAAATCATAAAATTTTGAAAAAGTCTTATATTTACCCCCACCCCCCACCCACCCCCAGGCTCTAACTTGTGTATTTTATGCTTTTTTTCTAACTCAGCCCTATTTAAGTTGAAGACTTGAAATTTTGGATACTTATAGCTGAACACCTCACATCAAACGACAAATCATAAAATTTTGAAAAAGTCTTATATTTACCCCTTCGGGCTCTAACTTGTGTATTTTAAGCATTTTTTTTTTCTAACTGAGCCTCTAATTAAGTTGAAGACTTGAAATTTTGGATTCTTATAGCTGGACATCTCACATCAAATGGCAAAACATAAAAGTTTGAAAAAATCTTCTATTTACCCCTCTGGGCTCTAACTTGTGCATTTTAAGCAATTTTTCTAACTCAGCTTCTAATTAAGTTGGAGATGTGAAATTTTGCATACTTATAGCAGCACAATTGCGATCACACGAAAAATCATAAATTTTCAAAAAGTCTTATATTATTGTCCACTCCGGGCTTTAAATTCTGTATTTTTAGCCATTTTTCTAACATCCACACTTTTCATCCGAGGTGCACTTTTCTGACTTTTGCCCACACTCCTTTGACCACGCTTTCATATTATGCACCATAGCCGTAATTATTTTAGTTCCAATTTTTACCGCCAGGGGCGCCTACCTATCGCGGGTTCTATGGGCCCGATCCCCTGGACTAATATATCTACGGATAGTTTGTAAGACGGAATTTCGTTCGGATAGAGGTTTGTTTAGAATAGAGTGCGCCCCCTGGTTGCGAAATGTGGAACTACCAGATTTGGCAAAAGGATACAGTGATTTGAAAAGAATATTAAACGAAACCCTCTATGCGATCTGTGATCACACTTACCCACTTGTTTATTCTGCTTATCATTGTTAGAATTTTATATGAAATATTAATATATATTTTTAAAATAATTTTATTTCTCTAATAACATCTTTTATTTATCACACAGGCATATATAATACATAAGAATAAAGAAATAACAGTTTTATTTCATATTGTTATAATTATTCCTTGAAGCAAAGTAAGAAAATATTAGAAAACATATTTATTGTAAAAATACATTTAATATTCCCAAATAAACTCAAACTTCAATGAAAATGTAAAAAGAATAAATGTTCCAAATTCGGACAAATGTCGATTTTTTTTCTGTTTTCCTTAAATATTTTATACCGCCCACAATTTTCATCCGAAATGCACGGAGTTGACGCATTAATAGAAAGGTTTTTTTTTCTTTTAGACGATCCCAATCTTTTCTAAAAATTCGGATTTTTAATGAGAAAAAAATCTAGAAATTTAGGAGGAGCTTATAAATATGATTTCTTTGAAGGTGCCCGAGAAACACACAGCCGAAGGCAGCGGGGACTCCGGTCTAGATCTTGTAGAGATCTTGAAAATGTCTTTGTCTTGTATTATTTAATCTTATTCTTAAAATTAAGACCTCAACAAAGAATTAACTATGTACAGTACACATTATTTTGATGCAATTTACCTGTTAAATATTGGAACTATTTAAAATCTAAATGCTCAATTTCAAATAAAAATAAAAAAAAATTAAACGGTAGAGGGGGATTTTTAAATCTACTTTGGTCAATCCCAATTTAAAAAGTGCTAATTATCCAAAAATTATGCTAATCCTTTAATTATATAGCTATATAAGTCAAATAAACCACATTACGTGAGAGTGTTATGGCTGCTACACAACAATTTAAATTTTGCAAAAACAACAAAATTTAGCTATAATTACAAATTTAAATTACGAAATTATTGTAAAATTTAAAAAAACACATTTTGTTAATTCAAGTAAAAATGATGAAATTTTGTTATAATTTTGTAAAAGAGTTAACAATATTTTTTCGTCTAAGCAACAAAACTCATTTTTTACTTTAACTGAATATTTTGCTTAAAAAAATCAAATTGTACTCAACAAAACCCATTTTGTAGTTTTAATCAATTCCTTTTTCTGGGTGTATATTTTAGTGTACTAAGAGAAGCTTGAGAACATAAATAGTATATTCATATAGACTGGACTTGTGATACGCGTTCTCTAAGTGAATTAAATTTTAGCATATTATGAAGTGCGTATAAATTCATAGATACATTTTTACCCAAAAGAAGTCAAATGAATGTCAATAAATGAAATTTAAAGAAAATGCAGTCTCAACACTTTTGCGAGTTTCCCTTCTTAACCAACTTTGACTGAATTATATGAAGTATTATATAAATAATTTCCTATATATGGTTGCATAAAAGATATGGATAACTTTTGTCTGTAATATTTTATCTTGTAATCTATTTTTGGGATGAATATAAAGCTTTTTAGCTCTTTTATGTATTTTCTAGCTGAATTATTATTTTTTATTTTTATGTGGTAAGTATAAGATAATATAGAGGGCTATACAACAAATAACGTATACATTACCAGTTATGGTAATTATTATATGTTACCGGCATATATATATATATATATATTGGTATGTCTTCAAATTTAATTGTTTCTTTAAATTAATATTGTTCATTATTAAGGATCTTGTATTGATTAATATTTTTATTTAATTCAATTTACCTGTCATGGTAAATTTGTGCTTTTTTTGTCTGTGGTCGATCGGGTACATAAAGAATCTAATTTTTAGCTTATGCTGGATTCTTTTACAGAAATCGACTATGCTTTTGCTTATATTGGTGTTTCATGTACCCTTGATGAAATGAAATGCTATATACGCTTCCAGCTCCATCCTTCCGTTTGATCTATTGTTTGTTTACAATATGTCTTTTAAGTGTTCAACATTATATAGCTGGTTTTTGTTTCATATGTCTTTCTTTTCAAATTTTCTTCAGATTTCTTTTCAAAATTTGGTGGTTTTTCATATGTTAATATGGATTAATCGTATGCAATGTGCTAGTCAATTTGTGGATTTTGCTTTATTAGTATTACTTGTATAGGGTTCCATCTGTATTTTGTATAATGTTACAGTCATAATTTGCTGCTAAATTTATTAATTTATTGAATTAATTATTGTAATTGGAAATAATGATGATTTGTAATTATATATATATATATATATATATAATAAATTTGAAATCACAAATATATGAAGAAATCGGTAAAGTTCTAAAGATGATTTAGAAAGGAACATAGGAAACCAGTATGTAAAATAAGAAACTATGAATGACTTCCAGAATCGTCAGAGGAGCTTGTGAGTTTATTCATAGAAGATGCGTTATTTCATCCAATTTTGTCGGCATTAAGCCTAAAATGACAAAATTTATCTCCTTATAACGCAAACATTACAGAAAAAAAAAAAATCTAAGAGATCTAAAGAAAGATACACCTCATACAGGATATTAAAAATTATTAGAGCACAATACCTGAATACATTATTCGACGGTTTTGTCGAGTGTCAGAAAGTGGTCAGTGTTGAAAAGAGAGTAATAGGTCCCCGGACGGGCACGCACAACTCCGCGCTCCGGGAATTCGGCGGTCCGCCCAGACGAACGTGAAGCTCGACACCGCAACGGTCATCCGATGGCTTCAGAGCCGCGATCCCAACTCTTCCCACTTTTCGATGTCATTAATTTAATAAATTTCCCTTTAAAATTTGCCCGGTTTTAATTTTCGATATTTATTTTTAATGGTAATATGGTAACATGGATAACGGCAGTTCCTTAAATTGGATTTTAACTGCATTATGTGTTTTTTAAATTGTTTATTTAGTTATACAGTTTCATTGTGTTAAAAAATTAAATTTCTTAATAATGTTCTAATACTGTCGGAAAGTGTTTCATAATATGAACCTGAATCATGATTTTTAGTCCTTGTTTATTCTTTATTAGTTTTTCTGAAGTACTCCTTTTGAGAGTGAACAGTTAAATTTTATGTTATTAGCTTCTTATATCCTGTCTTATTGCTTGTAAATTTTTCATGGAACACGATATTTGTACGTTCAAAAACATGTTTTGCAAGTGTAAATAACATATAGTATTATTATCGATGGAATAAAAATACAAATGCTGATCTATACCATATGTTTTCTTGTTTAAACTTTAGAAATTCAATTCGTAAAATAAAATAGTCCAGGTTCATATATCAACATAGTAAATTTACCTTCTTTTCATGTTTGAATTCTCAAATTTATATTTATTTCTCAAAAGGTTGACTCTTTTTGCTCCATACATAATAATGCTAATTTGTTCCTTTCAAGAAAGCGTTTCGAAATTCTTTTCCTGCGAGTTTCAAATTTCAGTATTACTACTTTTATTTCATTGAATTTGACAGATGAAAATAAGCTCCAATAGAAGTTAATAACACCTTTTTTCTTTAAAAACATCTGTAAAATTACTGCAAGGTGTGTACTTAAATTACCACTTCGGAGAAATTTCAAATAAATTCTTTGTTTATATCTCTAATGTGCATTTCAAATAAAATATAAAATATAAGTAGTTCCTAATTTATAAGGCTCATTATAAAAATACATTTTCATAAAATATATTTTGTTATTTATTTTGAAAGCGCTGTTTACTCGTTTTATTTCTTATTATGTTGACTTTTATGTAATCAAAGGGTAAAATAACAAAACTTGAAAAAAAAGCATAATTTTATTGCAGACTGTGGTAACGTATCATAATTTGTAAATACAGTTAGAATAAATTTTAAGAGCCATTTCGTTCTAGTTTTACGACTTTTTTTAAATAAGAGTTGAGTTGACTATTAGGTAATTATATTTAACAAAGAAATTGAACTTTTAAATAAATGTGCAGACTTGGAAGAAGAAATATTATACAACCAGTGACGCGGTCAGGGTGTGTGCAGTGTAGCTCGTGATTACCATTACATCCGAGTAGTAATCTTCGCAGAATTTCAGCGATTAATTAAACAGAAGATTAATATTCTAAAGTAATCGTGCCCCGAAAAAATATACAATTATTTTCTAAAATATTAATGTAATTATAGAAGAAAATGTGTTAGGGGGTTTCTCTCTAAATTAAAATAATAATAATAATAATATTTTATAGAGAAAGGGTACAACACACATTTAATTATTTACCGTAAATAATCTTTAAAATATCTAAAAAAGAAATAAACTAACTTTAAATAAAGAAAATTCCATGCATTTTTCGGTTACATTCTAAGATTTTCTTCTTTTTGAATGCAAACAGAAGACTGTTCTCTTAGAAGATGGAAATGTTAAATGTCTCTATATCACTAAAACTAAAGATAGAAATAAGCTATAAAGCCATAGCAATGTTTATGATGATACTTATCCTTTTTAAGTAAAAATTAATGTCCATAAATCTATAATTTCTCAATATCATTTACTCATAATTTTCATTATAAAAAGTATGTTTTTGAATAAAATAAATACCTAAATTATTTTAGGTTCGATCATTTATTTAATAACAAAATAAATACCTAAATTATTTTGGGTCCTATCATTTATTTAATTACAAAATAAATATTTTAATTGGATTAGTTTTTAGAAGATATCAATTAAAGTTTTTCGTGCGGATTTTACACTAACATCCTGAATCCTTAACCTTTTCTAAATCTATGAAGATTACTGAAAAATGCATAAACTAACAAGGGCACCACCAAACATGATGCGCACAGATTTTGATGATTTCAAAGTATGTTGTAGGGGTCGTACCACTAATTATTCTGATGAAAGGGTTTCTTCAAATGGGCCTTAGTTTTTGAGAAATTGGGGGTTAAAGTTCAACATATATTTCAAATACCCATTAGTGTAACTTTTTGAACGTGAATTCATGGTGCAGCGGTAACGTGCGAGCTTACGGGTTCGATTCCACTTCGAGGCATTTTTTTTCTTTTTTACTTATTTTTATATTTTTTATACGTTAAAAATTTTAAGCAGAATTGGGCATTCTACAGCTTTGAACTTTGATATTTCCTTAATAAATTACATTTACATTTTCGAATTTTTCATGGCAATTTATTTTTCTCTTCAATTTTTAAACTAATATTTCTACAAAACTCTACTAATATTTCTACAAAAATTTCTTACAAAACTCCAAAACTAATTTATGCCTAAAACTTTTTTTCAAATTAATTATTATTTACATTTTTTATTTTAAGCACAATTCTGATAAAATGATTTTTCTTTTTTCTTTCTTTTTTTTTTTTTTTTATGTAATTTAAAAGGAAAATTTATCCTTTTCTTGTATAAATTATACAAAATAATTTTCAGGTGCAATTTCTCAAACGTATTTCGGATTAGATAATTCAAATAATGCATATCTCCGAAAGAGTAGCCCCACCAGTGGCCGAGAGGTTCTGCTCTCGAAGCTGGTAGACGGATGGTGCTGGGTTCGATCCCAATCGCGCCCGTCGGCCTAATCGTTCGGAGTTTTCGTGGTTTTCTTCGAACCTTGGTTTTCCAAGCGTTAATACGGGTTAGGTTCCCTTAGAAAGACCTCCACGGAAGGCACTCCCTCCCCCCTTTAGGGCCTATATCCCACGTGCTGATAATTGGCCGACATAAATACAACCAACCGAAAGAGTAATAAAATATTAAAGCAGTAATGCTTAAATACAAGTTTTTTACCAGTTGTACAAATTTTTTGTACTCTGTAAAATACATTTATCTTTAAAGTTCAACCTCAAAATCATTTTTCATTTGCACAAATAAGAAATTGCATTTAAAAATATTTTTTTTTATTATAGCAAATAAAAACACATAACAATTCATAAAAATTCAAATGGATTGCAAAAATCGTCTGTTAATGAGATAAAATTTACGATAAATATAAATATATTTTTTAAGCGTCTGCTCTCCTTTTCTCGGCAATATTGGAATAAATAAAAATTTCTTTTATTGATCTCGTTTGGCTTCTTTTGCAGACAATTAGAATATTTGAAATATTGTTATATATAGGGAAAATTTCGGTATGAAAATTAAAAGAAGACTACAGACTGAATGCTAAAGATTGTGTTATGGAAAGAACCAGCGCTGATGCGGAAAATTCTCGTTTGGAAGAGAAACAAAAAGGCCGAATTACAAATGCATTAAAATATTGCGAGACGTTGTTACAAAATGATGATCTGTTTAAAAGTTCTCCACCGGATGAAATATCCTGTGCTTCTATTGGTACGCCTGAAGAATTTCATGGTGCAATTTTAGAAATATTAGAAGATCGACAAATTATTGAGGCCGAGGAATTGATATTGAATGAAGAAGATGAATTTAACGAATTTACAAAGGTATGATTTTTTACTTTAGCAAAAAAAAATATATATATATATATATATAATATATTCGTTATATTTCATTGTTAAAAAAAATCGAAATCAAACAATTGAATTTTAAATATTTTTTTATAGTATCCGGGATTTCATGAAGATCGTGAGAATTTTGTACTTGAAGAATTTGCACCTGAACCACGCGATTATATCCCAATGTGGTACAAAAAGAATGCTGTTGCATTAGCTAAAGCCTGTAATAAATAAGTAAAAAAGTAAATAAAAATAAATAATAAAATTGAAAAAAAGGGCCCCAGGGTGGGATCGAACCCGCAAAGTCCTGGTCCGTAAGCTCGCACGCTACCGCTGAGCCACGAATTCACGTAGAGAAAGTCATACTAATGGGTATTTGAAATATGCGCTGAACTTTAACCTAAAATTTTTCAAAAACTAAAGCCCATTTGAAGAAATCCTTTCATCAGAATAATTAGTGGTATAACCCCTACAACATACTTTGAAATCATCAAAATCTGTGCGCATCATGTTTGGTGGTGCCCTTGGTAAGTACGTTCGTGACTTATTTGTTATAAGAAATTCAAATATTGTGCAAGAAGTGAGTATTAATAAGAGTGTGGTTCAAAAAGAAAGGTAACAAGCCCTCTTGGAGAAAAACTCTATTCGCGAATTCAAAAAGAGATACGCAACATAGTAAGGCACTGGTACATATTATTTCTCCGCATAGTTATTATGGCTGCCAAGCCATTTGCTTCATCGGCCCACAAATGTATCGAAACCGGCATAGAAGAAACCAGCGTCAAGTTTGTGGATCCACATCAAGAAGGCATACAAAACTTCGTAATTTGTTTTTGTTCGTAATTTTCTGAGCCCGATTACTAATTTGTCGAATAGTGGCTCATTAGCTTTTTGACAGTTTCAACTATTGATAGATATTATATACTAAAATAGATATTTTAAAAATCTAATTTTTTCAATTCTAAATAAATATTTCCGCTCTTCTCTATTAAGCTCTGTTAAAGTAGAATCTGGTTGATAAGAAAAAAAGAAAATTGGAACTTCCATTTTTATGTCCATTTTTCAATTTCGTTGGAGGTTTCACGTGGTGGTTACACGATCCACGTCGGAACTCCTTAAGAACCGCGTTGACTTGGCTACAAAAATGTGAGTAAAGATGTGTGATTACGTGTCGAACTGTAACATACACAACTTTCTTTACGGTTTGCGTACTGATTCTTCCAAGATGCCTCCTTCTCGCAGTCAGATTATAACTCAATACAAGCAGGATGTATAAAATATCTTTTATCTTTATGGTCAACCATGCTGCATATTCTGAGAACCCAGATCGTAACTCGGGAGTGGTTTAAAGAATGGAATTTGATATTGTTCTATATTTTAAAAATTAATTAATATTATTTTAAGAATATAATTGAAAACTGCAATAGCTACACATATTTCACATTATTATGGGCCAAATATTTAATTATACATCATGTTTAAGGATAAGGATTAAGGATAATGATAAGTTTAAGGATAGTCGCGGGAAAAAAAGCAAACACCTCCTACTAACTCCTCAACAAATTATCTTAGACGAAAGTTACTGGTAGCGAACGATGGAAAATAAAGTCTACTTTTAAATCATGCATATAAAATTTCCTTAGGGGACATCTACATATTAAAACGAACCCAAAGTTCATTTTTAGGGTTCTGTACTTAAAAAGTAAAAACGGAACCACTATAAATCACTCCTGTGTCTGTCTGTCTGTCACAGACATTTTACTCGTAAACTATGGAACGTGGAAAGTTCAAATTCGGGGAAGTAATAAAGACCATTACCCACATATTTTCAGATTAATAAACATTCATAAATATATTTAGTAAAAATGTAAAGAGGCTAATTATGCTGCTTAAAAAAAAAAAAAAATCTTTTCTTTGTATATCATGTGGGGTATCCAGTGAAAGCTTATGTTACCCCCCCCCATCTAATTCCGAATCTACTGAAACTAAAATTATGAAAAAATTAGAGGTAGTAGACGTTAATATAAACCTTGCCGGAAAATTATAGCGATTAACCTAGGTCACATAGTTTTTGAGAAATTAGCATTTTTCTGTTATACACAAATTTCGATTTACGGGCATTCAGAAAAATTGTTGAGCATCGGTGGATATACCTATCGTTGCAGAGGTATAAAAGCATTGTTGATAATGATTTTCGAAAAAAATCATCGGTAAATAGCCGAAATATTAACCCTTAACCCTTAAATGCCCGATTTTTCGAAAATCATTGTAATAATGTTTTTCAGCTTTTATTTTTTAAATAAATCATGGGAAAAATACTTAAAAAAATCATATTTTGTTTAAAGTATGGTTTACGGTTAAAAAACAGTTTGTTACTAATAGGCAATACTGGTTTTTAATTGAAAATATAATTTCCCTTGATAAAATTCTATAATATTAAACACTCAAGAATTTTAGGAACTATAATAAGAAATAAATTTTACTTGCTCACTGCACTACAAAATAGGGTATTTCGCAATTTTTCAAACAAAACAAAAAGAACAAGTAGCAACAATTGAAAAAATAAATCCATCTTTATTCTTAAAAAGAACAAGTGTTGCCATCAACATGTTGAAAATCAATTTAATAATATTTCCTGAATGTATTTTATTGGCAACATTAGGCATTATAGCTTCAATATTATTCTAATAATACTTTAGATCGTAAATTGGGTATGTTGCCGAAAACCAACACCCGTCATTTAAGGGTTAAAGATACGGCCAGTTTGGACATACACAAGGACAGGGGCAGCATACTCTATGCCTAGTTAACAACTTTTAATGATATATATGTGTAATGTAATGTCCAGTAACAGTATAAAAGCAATAAACGTCAAACTGTTAAAAACATACTAATTTAAGGGATCTCGGGACTCTAAAAAGTGGAAAAAATGAAAAAAAGACTGTCAATTTCTGAGAAACATCTGCTATTAGAACTAGGGTTCTATGTTATTTTAGTCTTAATATATGTATTATATGGTCTGTGTACTGGAATTTCAAAATAACATTCTTTCCTTGTCTAAAACTAGATCTAAGCCGGTGAAAATGTACAGATGGAATGAAGGGAAAAAAGATGGTTGCAGAGGGGTTTTCCCGACCTTTTGAGATGTCTGTTGAAGATGGGGAGTCAAAGTCATTCCACGAACGAAGAAAAGAGCTTGGAATGCGGGCAGGTATAAAACACCGAGGGGTTACGTTGAGTAAAGGCAGAAGGTTGCTAGGGGCAGGTTCATCTGCTGAGACAGTTAGTTGAAGAATGGAGTGTCAGGCGCAAGGGTAGTTCCTTGGACAGCTCTGAGAGAGAGCGTAAGGTTGAGTGAGGCTCGGAGAGCTTAGGCTTAGAGCCCATGTATTGGGAGATGGAGATTGATCTCCGGTAAAGCTTATTTAACGCGTATAGAGTGAGAGTGATATAACGTAGTTTTAACAGTACACAGCCAGCTTTACTGTACCAGCTTTTGAACCGGATCACCTACATCCGAGTTTTAAGTGTAAATAGTGTTTTGTATTGTGTAAATAGTGTGTAAATAAACTGTTAATTTAGTCAATTGAAACCGTTGGTTTTCATTTAAACAATCCTCTCAGTGCGTGACCGATATCACGTAATCATATCGGTGGTGGCAGCATATAAATAGCACGGAATTTCTTCAAAGTTGTGCGGACTAAGCGGAAACTCCGACAAATTGGTGGCAGCGGTGGGATAGAATCGTCTCAGACTAGTGACCAGCGAGCCGTGTTGCAGTGTTTTAGTGCCGGAGCACCCAGTGGAATTCTTGCGTGGAAATGCTGGATCGTCGAGCGGAATTTTAGAGAGATAAAAACCAAGCGTCGAGCAGAAATACAGAGTGTGTGTGCCCTATCATCGTTACAGCAAACCGAACTAAAGTGTTGTGTCCTATCATCGTTACAGTGAACCGAACTAAAGTGTTGTGTCCTATCATTGTTACAGCGAACCGAACTAAAGTGTTGTGCCCTATCGTCGTTACGGCGAACCGAAATGCGCCCTATCATCGCTACAGTGAATCAAATTACAGTGTATTACAGCCTGAGTGTTGAATATCATCAAAGTGACTTTAAAGTGCGAAATATTGAATTCATCGTGAAACTACGTGTGAGCAGCGGAGTACCCCAGCAGATAAAGTATAAGGTAAGGTGTTTTGATCATTTCTGTCTGCTGACATTCTCGAACCAAATGTATTTGTTGTTGTATAATTAATAGTAATTTAAGATAATTTATGTGCAATAAAGTAATCGTGTTCAGATAGGTAGGAGATATTAAGAGCCATATTTACTATTGTTTTAAGGAAAGGTCATAATAACTTGTACTAATATTGATTTTCTATTTTTTTTTTTTTTTTTTTTTTTTTACTAATAATGGTAGTGAACAAAATTAATGCATTGTGTTAATAAGAGTTGGAAGGAATAGTTGAATTTACTTAAATCTAAATTATTGTTAAAGTAATATTTAAATGAAACAATACTATTTTAAGCTTGAAGAGTTGATAACAAACGAGTAATGAACATTTGCTTAGAATTTTAATTGGCTAGAAGTAAATTTCGAAAAAAAAAAAGGGCTCACAGTGGAAAAAAAAAGAAAAGTGAAGGTTTTGATTGTATTTGTTTTAAGTGTGAGAACCACTATTGAATTTGGAAATATTTTATTGAGGATAATTGTAGAAATTTATAGGTGTATGTTATACAATTTTTCTTTATGTGGATGTTTCTATTGTCATCAATACTTTTATTCAATTTGCAACATATCAGTATTATTATGTAAATTGTATGTTATTATCTAATGTATAAATTGGAATATGTATTGCATAGTAATGTAATCGAAATTATTGTTTTACCTTTTGTTTTATTGGAAGTAAATTGTGTGATATCAATGGTTGAGGAAAATCAGATTATACAGTAGGTTGAATTAGAAATATAATACATCGATTATCTGAAATGTATTAATTAGTATAATAAGTGGAGATAACTGTACTAAGGTTGAAATTTAGGAAATATTAATTTGGTAGGTTTAAATATTATTGTAGAGTGTTAATAGTAATCCGTGAAGGTATGGCTTTCTTATTGAAACTAAAAAGGGCGGATCTTCAGATGATAGCCGAAGAATTGGGGGTTGAATTCACGGAATATGATACCAGATTTCAGCTTAAGAAAAAGATAATGGACAGCGATGACTATGATGAGGGGACTGTTATGGAATTATCTAACACTATTGTTGTGGAACGATTGGAGCACGAAAAGTTAGAAAAACGGGAAAAATTAGAGCGCGAAAAGTTTGAAAAACAGGAAAAAATAGAGTGCGAAAAGTTAGAAAAACAAGAAAAATTAGAGCGCGAAAAGATAGAAAGAGAAGAGAGGGCTGAAAAATTAAGGTTGGAACATGAATTAGAAATGGAGAGGCTAAGGGTACAAGGTTCAAAAAATAACTCAAAAGGGTCTAGGGAATCTAATAATAAAAGTAACCTAGACAAATTGATCAAAAGTTTTAAAACTCTGTCTATCAAAGTACCAGAAGGGACTGAGGGATGGAATTTATTTTTCAACAGTTTAGAAAGCGCATTCAAACCTAAAAATGTACCGGAAAACCAGCAGGCCGAAATTCTACTAAATATGTTAGGAGATAAGGCAGATAATTTGTTAATTTATACCACTAGGGAACAAATTGAGAGTTATGAGGAATTAAAGGATTTAGTTCTAAGAGAACATGAGCTGACATCGAAGGCGTGTTTGGAAAATTTTAAGAAGGCTAGGAGAAACCAGAATGAAACTCATGTATTATTTGTATCGCGTTTAATAGCAACACGGGAAAATTACTGTAAGATTAGGGGTGCTGACTCATATGAAAAGGTCAACCAGTTAATAATTACGGATAAGTTATTAAACACATTAGATGAAGAAACCGTAACATATATTGGGTTAACTCAGCAGAGTAAATGGTTAGAAGCTTCTAAAATTGCTAAAGAATGTGACAATTATTTTGATGCTAAACATAAGTCTTATGCAGTTACGTATAAAAGTTTTAAAGTAAAGATAGGTATGTAAACAGTGAAAAAGTGAGATCGAGGGAGGATAGTAAATTTAGTGGTAATTGGAGGAAAACGGGAGTAATGAGATTAATTATTTTTCGGATAGAAAAACTGAGTTTAGGAGATATAGTCCTAGATGCTTCAAATGTGGTTTAAGAGGTCATTACCAACGTTTTTGTAATAAAGTGGGTAATGAGGGAAATAATAATGCTAGTAAAGGACGTGAACAGAAAGCGGGTGTAAATAAGATTGCCGTGAAAGGAAATAAAGAGTTACCTAAGGGAGCTATTGCGGCGAGGGTATCGGCAAAGGCCGAACAGAGAACTAATGTTATTGGTGAGAAATTAATAAACTTGAGAAAATTGAAGTTAGTGTAAATGGGCAAAAAGCGAAAGGATTGGTTGATTCTGGATGTGAAATTAGTGTTATTCATAAAGATTTGGTACCGGAAGAGAAATTAAAAGGAGCGGGTAGTATTTATTTACAAGGATTATTTGGTGAAGCAGTTAAATCACCGTTGGTTAAATTACCATTAGCTATTCCGCAATTCGGACAAACTAATATAATTCATCAGGAAGTACTTTGCGCGGTGACCGATAATATTAATGAACAGGTAATTTTACATCCCGAAGTGATTAATGAGTTGTCAGGGGTCAATCGCGAGGAGCCATTGCTAGAAACCCAAGAATTAGAAAGTTCGGAAATTAGTATTGATAACTCGAGTGAAAAGAAAGATAGGAGCAGCGATAATTGTAATGTTTACGCAGTAGAAGCGAGATCGGAAAATTTACAAAGTCAGAATGCAGAAAAAACGGAAGTGGAGGAAAATAATAAAGTTATCGTTGGCAATTCACATATGTTAAGAAATCCCAATTGGAATGCAAAAATTTAGAGAGAGTTTGGGAATTAGCTAAAATGGATAAAGATGATTATTATATTGTAGATGGTTTATTGTATCATAAAGAGAAATTGTTAGGCGAAACTATAGCGCAATTAGTAGTGCCTAAAGTCAAAAGAGAAGGAATCTTAAAGTCAGCGCATGTGTCTAATGAGGGAGAACATCACGCCGCAAAGAAAACCTTAGAGAGAATTAGGCAATCTTTTTATTGGGAAGGTATGGCTAAAGAAACTAAAAAGTTTTATAAATCGTGTCTAGAATGTCAATTATCTAGAAAAGTGAAAGTTTGTGATAGAGTCTTAGTTGAGATGGCAGATGGTAGCAAAAGGTATGTATATCAAAATAAAGGGGAATTTATGGTTAGGTGTAACATAGTCAATATTGTTTTTGAAGGTGATGAGGAATTTGGAGAAGTTGGGGAAATTCCTATTTTAAACCGGGAGCAAGAGGTAGAACGGGACATAGAAAGGTTCGAAATAAAAGGTTTATCGAATAGTCAAGTCAAGGATATAAAGTCCATTTTGAGGGAGAATAAAGAGGTATTTATGGGTCCTGTGCGACCAGCGGAAGTAGGGGAGCACCGTATTGATTTGAAACCGGATGTGGCAACGAAAAAGCCAAAGTTATATAGTGTACCTGTTGCTTACAAAGAGGAAGTAGATAGAGAGATTCAGGAGTTATTAGAATTAAATCTAATCGAAGTGTCAAATGCAGAAATTTGTCATCCAATTGTTTGCGTGGCGAAAAAAGACAAAACTGTTAGGCTTTGCATGGATTATAGAGCCTTAAATTCACTAACGCAGGTCCCGACATTTCCGATGAAAGATTCGCAAGAAATCATGTATACTGCGGGGGCAGCTAAATATTTATCTTCGATTGATTTATTGAGGGGTTATTGGCAGATTAAAATGGCGGAGGAATGTAAATATTTGACAGCTTTTACAACTCATAATGGGACTTATCAGTGGCGTACTATGCCTTTTGGTTTATCAGGGGCGGCTGCTACGTTCCAAAAAGATATGAATGAGGTTCTTCAAGGTCATCGGAGGTATGCACAAGCATATATTGATGATGTCATCATTTTCTCCGACACTTGGGAAGAGCAGCGTGAGCATGTTAAGGCAGTCATAGAAGAACTCAAATATAGAAATTTTACGTTTAGGCTGGACAAATATAAATTTGGAGAGAAATTCTTTAGAGACTAAGTTTTTATGTCATGTAATTGGCGGTGGAACGTTTGCCCCTGGTGAGGAGAAAATAGGAGCAATAAGGGACTTAAAGAGACGGAAAACTAAAAAGGAAGTTAGATCTGTTTTGGGATTAAAGGGATTTTACCGATTTTATATTCCAAATTATGCAGAAATTGCTATACCTTTAACGGAATTAACTAAAGAGAAGGTTAAATTACCGTACAATGGGATGAAAGGGCGGAAGAAGCATTTAATACCCTTAAAGATGAGTTATGTAACGTGACGCGTTTGGTTACACCTACCGTAGGCCGGGAATATCAGCTTCACGCCGATGCTTCAGACCTGGCAGTAGGATGTTGTCTTACTCAAAAAGATGAAAAGGGTCAGTTTAAACAGATAGCTTTTGCCAGTCAGAAATTATCAGGGGCTCAGCGTGCTTGGCCGAGTATAGAGAAAGAGGTTTGGAGTGTTCTCTTAGGGTTGCAGAAGTTTGATAAATGGACATATGGATCTCAAATTGAGATCATAACGGATCATAATCCATTAAAATTTCTCACTGAAACAACCCCAAGGCCTCCGAAACTCACTAGATGGGCTCTTGCCTTGCAACGCTGGAACCTGAGTATTTCTCATCGTCCAGGAGCTCAACATTTGAATGCTGATGCAATTTCTAGGCTACATAGGCAGAGGTGGGAAGAACAGCCAGTTGCTAGCCCATCGGCATCAATGACTAAATAGTGGAGAAACCTGAAAGGGATGTCATCACATTTCAAATTTTTTTATGTATGTGTAATTGTATTTGAATTTTGTGTTTATAATAGTGTATTAGCATGTGTAGTTTTTCTGTAATAATAATATTACTACACGGTTCATTAGAGATGTCAGTAGATAATGTTCAGACACCTTGAAATATAATTGTAATAATAATAATGAAGAAACCTGCAAAGAGACTATCGAACTCTTCTGTGATATTACTATATGTTTGGGGAAATTAGCCACTAAATGGCATATTTTCCGTTAAGGAGGGAGGTGTCAGGTTCTGAGAAACATCTGCTATTAGAACTAGGGTTCTATATTATTTTTGTCTTAATATATTATATATTGTATGGTCTGTGTATTGGAATTTCAAAATAACATTCTTTCCTTGTATAAAACTGGATCTAAGCCGGTGAAAATGTACAGATGGAATGAAGGAAAAAAAGATGGTTGCTGAGGGGTTTTCTCGACCTTTTGAGATGTCTGTTGAAGATGGGGAGACAAAGGCATTCCACGAACGAAGAAAAGAGCTTGGAATGCGGGCAGGTAGAAAACCCCGAGGGGTTACGTTGAGTAAAGGCAGAAGGTTGCTAGGTGTAGCTCAGGCTCTTCTGCTGAGACAGTTAGTTCAAGGCTGGAGTGCCAAGCGCAAGTGTAGTTCCTTGGATAGCTCTGAGAGAGAGAGCGTAAGGTTGAGTGAGGCTTGGAGAGCTTAGGCTTAGAGCCCATGTGTTGGGAGATTGAGATTGATCTCCGGTAAAGCTTATTTAACGCGTATAGAGTGAGAGTGATATAACGTAGTTTTAACAGTACACAGCCAGCTTTACTGTATTTAATTTCATGTTGATCCGGATCACCTACATCCGAGTTTTAAGAGTAAATAGTGTTTTGTATTGTGTAAATATTGTGTAAATAAACTGTTAATTTAGTTAATTGAAAGCGTTGGTTTTCATTTAAACAATCCTCTCAGTGCGTGACCGATATCACGTAATCATATCGGTGGTAGCCACATATAAATAGCACGGAATTTCTTCAAAGTTGTGCGGACTAAGAGGAAACTCCGACAAAGACCATTTTCAACATTTAATGTTTTAAAATGTATATGATTTTAAAACACAACTTTAATTGGGATGAAGGATATAAGTATGTTCTTTCGTTTCATGAATTTAAAAAATTGCAAGATACAGAATTAGTATTTATGGGGGCTCGAAACTGTTAGACATTTGTCGAACAAAAAAATGGCATAACAGTTTACGCGCAGGATCACAAAGTAAATATTGCAAGTAGAATGAAAATTTTGGTGCTTACTTATACTTTAGATTGTAATAATGTCCCTGAACTTAAATAAATTTGTATTTAAAGCATTTTTATATTTTTAATGCAATGTTGCATTTAGCTAATACAACATTTTGAAAATTTTAACAGTAAAATCACCTAAAAAAATATTTTTTTGAACAATAAAAAGGAAATTTTAGGGTCAGTTTATACAGACTAACATGAAATATATGTTTGAAAATTTCATGAAAAAATATTCAGACGATTTTGAGGTATCCTGCGCGTTATGCCCAAAAACGCCATTTGGAGAAAAATTACTTCAAAGTTTCGGAAACGCCCCTTCAGCTTTTGAGCGGGTATACTTCTAAAAGCCACAACTTCTGTTCTAATGGGAATTTCAAGGAAACAATTATATCAAAATATTCAGAAACGATAGGAGTTTAACATCTAAAAAAAAATAAATTTTCATAGATTTTGAAGATTTAAGAGTCCTGCGACCAATTAACCCTTTCCGGCGCGGAGCAATTCTATTTATAAACTTATGAAATAATGAATTGATACGAGAATTTATGTAATGAATTTATTAGAAAATGCGAACTTGCTTATTTTCACGTACATGATAAAAGGAAAATTTTAATTAAATATTCTTGGTGCCGTTTGTCTGTTTTGGAATTAAAATTAGGTGTCCTTTTTTTTAACGGAATGCCCTCGAAAGGTTTAATTAGAATGAATTGCATAAATACTCTGAGATTCGCGATAGTTTGCATTGAGTGTATCTCTCAATACGCCTCGAGTTACTTTAAAATTTAATTAAACACCTATCTGAAAAAACGCGGCATTGACCAAGGCGGCGTTGAAACTTTGAGACCTCCTTTCAAAGCGCGCTTAGCACAATGGCAAATTTAAACGTTGAACAAAACTTTTGTTTTAGCTACACTGTAGAAATAAAGGTTATTACTACGCATAATTTAGTTTTATGAAATGTCAAATGAAGTTTAACTAAGCACGCCTTTTATTGTCAGTACCGAATTAAGTTAATCATAAACAGATTTGGATAATATTAAAAAAAAGTTATACGAATAGCTCTATTTGATGTTATTTAGGTTTCATATAGTATTGAACTTTCATGGTATACCCATTTACACTTTTCTAATATATACAGTTATACACAACCGTACGTTGTATAGTTTTTTACAAAGTTTTAGTATTCTTTTAGCAACGGTTTTTTTTTTTATAACACAATTACAAATCCATATATTTATTCTACGGAACTCTCTGTGTGCGAGTAATACTCGCACTTGACCGTTTATTTTCAATGGCAATACCCAATTTTAACAAGATATTTCAAATCTTCAGTTCAGTCTATGCCTAGACACCAAATTTCAAGCATTTGAATGATAAATTTTTGATCTATAAACATTCAAAATTTAGTGCTTCTAATGTTAAATCACATTTTCATATTTTTATTATTATTTCCTGAAATTATACTCCTAATGTGCTAATTTTTTGTGTAGCAATAATACTAAAATACCCATACATAAATACGTTGAATTTGCAATTTTTATAATTTTGTAATATTAATTTTGAATTATGAAATTAATATTTGACAAAATTAGGAGTTGCAACCTACAATGTTTTTGATAGATTTAGGTTTACTAATGCCTGCTTTATGGAAATCTATATTTTCACATTTTTCTTCCAAGTAGTTTTCAAATTATGCCTAAAAAACGGCAAAATGATGGTTTAATGGGCCGTCTATGATAGAAGTGAATACATATTTTAAAATTTCTACTGCTATCCTGTAATCTAGCATTCTTCAATAACTGCCTGAGTGGCGCTTAAGATACTTGATCAAGAAGGGGGCTCTTTTTGTCAACAATGGAGTACGGAAATTCAATTTGGATAAAGACCCTAAAATACACTTGTTTTAAAATAATTAATTTCTGGGAAACTTATCGTACGAATTGCATAATTGAAGGGTGTAGAGTTCATTTATGCTGTCAGAATTGTGTACTGATAAAAAAAAACAAATTTATGGTTCGTTTTAATATGTAGATGGCCCCCTAAGCAAATTTTATATACATCATTTAAAAGTAGACTTTATTAACAATCTTGTGGTACCAGTAACTTCCTTCTTCGATAATTTTTTACAGAATTAGTATGGGGTGTTTGCTTTTTTTTCCACGACTGTACATAACACGACATTTTAATTGGGCACATTTTTTACATTTATTTACTGATGTAAGAAAATACAAAATATTGTTTCATTATAAGATGTTTAAATGAACTGGCGTTTCTGATAATTCTATTGCAAAATAAATAAATAACTAGATAAAAAATAAAAGTAAATAATATCAATAAACTTCAAAATGCAAGTGTTTGTATGAAAGTAGGTCATTGAAAAACTATTTCTTAAAAATATGAATAAAAATATGAATTATAAAAAAATATGAATTAAATATATGAATATTATCTCGCAAATCTATTGAGTAAAATAAAATAGGTTGCATATTCTTAAGTTAGTAGTATTTCTTGAATACATTGATTCGAAAAATTATTTTAGTATTTTATAAAAATTTGAAAGAAAACGCGTTAATTTCTAAATATAAATTTTGACTTAAAATTACTGTCTAATATGCAATGAATACCAAAGTTCTTCTGTTTATTGTAGGTGATATAATATACTGTAGGTGAAAATATTAAAGTAATTGCAGGTCAAAAATTGCAAAGCGTATCTCCATGATAACTCTTCTGCTGTAAAACCTCCACTTTTTTATTGCGTTATTTTGACATTCGCCTAAATACATAAAAGAATGTTTATAAAAGCTGTAAAATCAGATCAATATAGGAATGTTTTGGAAAAAAAATGTCTATTTTAGATTTGTAAAAATGTTTAAAAGTAGGTTCAAGTCTGATTTTTATGCATTACGAGGCACCGTGAAATAAAGCTAAATTCCCCCTTTTTGCGCCAAATAACATTGCAATTTCTTGGACAAATACTTTGAAAATAAGCAAATAAAACTGAACGTGATTTCTTTTTCTCATAACTAAAAATGTTGCAGTTTTAATGCATGTAAATTGCCTATTGAAATATTTTTTTTATCCTATAAAGATATACATGTTTGAAATTGTAAATGAATAAAATTAATACTTCTTTTAAATTTCAAAAATATATTAGAAATAATGTTTCATGTAATATGTTTGTGTTTTTCTAGAAAATATATAACTATTAAAATTCATTACTATTTATTTATTGATAATTTTAATGATTCTGATGACTATATGCTTATTTAAAATACAATAACATTGTTAAAATATATGGAATTATGTGCATATATAAACTTCAGTAATATAGAGGGGTTTTTTAGATGTAATTAACTTATATCGTCAAAGAATAAGATATAAAGCGTGAATACTTTTCATATCATAAGTTTGTTTTTATACTATAAATAAACATCCATGTCAGAAAATAAATAACTTTTAATTGAGATAATACCTATGCGCGTAAATTTGGCTTTATGGAATACACTTGCGCATACGATTGCGTATTAGATTAATTTTAGCACAAGTGCTTGGCAGCTTCTGGTAAGAGGCCCATCCAATGTTACGAATCCTGGTCCGGTTATTTTTCGCCAAGTTGAAAGATTAGGACTCATATGATATACATCTTGTATACATCTTCCTATGTGTTCAGTTTAATCAAAATTATTTTTATCACTTTAGCCTCTGTGTCCCGCTGTCGTAAATTTACGACAGCCGTAATATTTTTTCGAAGCCCTATTATTCCCATTAATGGAGCAAAAACTAAAATTCAATTTATACTACTAATGTAATTTTTAACATGCCTCTTTTTGTTGTTATGAAATAATTTTCATTTTTTATAATGTAACTTACGTGAGCAAAAAACACGGTGCATATTTGTTCAAAAAATTAAAGTGCGGCCCTTGAAAAGTTAAAATTCATTTAATATCTATAAACATTATTAATAATAATTCTAATCATTTTTAAATTGATAAACTTTAATTGTCTATGGATAATAATAGGATGTCTAATAGTATGATGCATAATCATTTTCAAGAATTTAGAACTAGGTGACATCTTCTGAACCAACCAGTGACCATTTTGGAACATAATAAAATACATGAAATTTATTCCATTTGTAGACATGCATAAACCATAATTACGAATGAATATAAATTACAGTAACGTTTTAAATAGATTGAATAGAATTCATTAAAACAGTTTTTTGTTCGCTTTGCATTTGAAACTTGATGATATCAGAGATAGAGGACGTAAGGTTTAATAGTTTATTTGAATCGAAATTTCTGGGCAGGTTCCTGTAATGTTTTCATTGTCCATAACATTAAAATGACACATTTTCATCTGAAATCTTTCATTTCGATTTATTAGTTGTGTGTTTCAAAAATTTAGTACAATTGTTTACATTAAGCAATTTTTAATATGTTTAGATTACGAAAAAAAAATAATTAAAATCACTGTATCATGTATGATATTATTTGGTTTATACAGTATTAATTGGTTTATATAGTTAAACATGATAAACAGTCTTTGGTAAGGGACAATAATTTTTAAAAAGGTAGCATTCGAGGTATTTTATAAAATCTGTCGACGCTGATTTGGATACTTTCTTTAACATTCCTGTTCTATATTTCACTGAGTGTCGTAAAACGGCGAACTTTCTTTCGCAATCAAATTCACTATAATAAAAAAAGTGGTGAAATAAGCGTCATCAATATTATAAGCATAGCTGCCAACTTTCACGCTTTTTCCTACCACTATTTTTGATTAGAAAAAATTGCCTTATTCAATCTTATGTTTTCGATGATTAAATAAAGCAAATTTCTCTGGTAAAATATCTTGGTAGGAGTAAAGCATGAAACTTGGCAGCTATCTATGAGGAAGTTCTTAATTTTTAAATGGAGTAATGTTTTAAGAAATCTAAATTTTCGTCAAATTTTCGCTGCTGTATCAACCTGAAAGAATAGTCAAACTAACATCAGAACAGAATCGTTTTTTTTTTCTCATTTCAAGCTATTAAAATATGCTGAATAAAATGAAAAGTAGAAACATAACCTTAATCGGGCTTTACCTAGTAGTTTGAGCATCATTGGAGTTTGAGGGAGCGTAATGCAAATTATTGACGAAAATTTTAACTATATTTTATAATTATTGTTAATAAAAAGGTATGAAATACCTTATAAGGATGTCATTTATTTCATCTTTATTACAGCTGAATAATTATTTAATTTTAACATTCTGCTCAAACAAAAATTTCCGTTTGAATTTTCTGACTTCATTATAATCAGTTTAAATATGATAATATTAGTTGCCTTGAATGTATATTTAATGTCATAATAAAATCAGTAAAACCCTGTTATTATTTCGCAAATACAATTTGCATAATTGCATTAAAAAATATCGATATTTTACCTGAATTATGGGAGAAGAAGAATGAAATGATTTTTCGAAGAATTATTTATAAATCAAACTTTCAAGTTACTTTCGAAATTATTAATTAAACTAGATGAAATGTAGAAAACGTAAAAAAAAATATAATGGACTTCATTTTATATGTAATCACAGATATTTTGCAGAATTATGAAAGGATTTTTTTTAAAGAATTTCTGAAATTCACTGGTATTCTTTACTACTAAAGAGAAAAGAAAACAACAATTTTCAATGACAGGAAATAAAATATATTTTACTTAGCATATATAACAAGTATGGAAAATGATGCGTGTAGGAAGGAAACATTATAGCAAACATTTCTTACAGAACAAACCAGGATTGCAATTCATTTATTCAGTCAAAAATAGAAGGTTCACTTTAAACCTAGCCCTGATTTTTCTTCTAACTTTAAAAGAAATGAATATTTTAAAACGATCGTTTCAAAAAACTTACCTTGTTTTTGTGAAATGTAACTATATCATTAGAAATGGTGGAAGTATTCAGAATCTACATAAAAACAGCATTGAACTAGATTATCCATATTCTGGAACGTTTCTGAAGTAAAATAAGATGTCACTGATCCACCGACAGGGCACTTCCATCACTTTTTGTAATATCATCGTTTCATGCAAGGAAGAGAAATGTCTTGAAAGTTTCAATAAACTGCTTTCATTGTTGTCATAGCATTATGACTGGTAAGTTATGAAATAAAGTTATGAACTGAGAGTAAAACCCCTTATATCTTTTATTTGGCTCATGTTTTTGACTGTACTCCTGGATTTCTGGAGGGTGCGCACGATAAATTGGGAATAATTTCTCTAACTAGGAAATTAACTGGGAAATTAATCTTCTTATTTCAAGCTTTCTTTTGCTAACAATAAAACAAAATTTCCCTTCATTAAATATTACATATGTCCAAAAAGTACAATCTTGGCATATTAAATAATGTACAATGTGTTTTAAAATGATGAAGAATATTTAAGAAAGGTTTAGTGCACTACGACCATCATTTTTGTATACGGTGTACATGTGATAAATTGGCAAAAACTTTACATCTTCTTATTGCAGGTTTTTCTTATTAGATTTTAATGATTCTTTTTCTAAGGTTATCATTTAACATTATACATATGAGATATAAGTGTTAAATGCTTATAGGAATCATCACGTCTAAAAAATAGGCAGATAGAGCATACAGGACTGAAATGTACACAATGTGAGCTAAGACAAGTACGGAAATCAATGACATATTTTTATGTACAGTTTATATAGTGAAGATGTGTAAAATGCTGATCAAGCAAGAAAAATATATAAGGTTCGCAAAAACTCTCAAGGTTTTGCGGGACATCTACAGTTTTTTCTAAATATGAGTACCTAATTCCTTTTCCTTGCTAGTGCGGATGCGGGGACATTAGGATTAGCGATTGTACAGTTTTTAGACTGTAAACTGTGTGTAAAGGAATATCATTGAAGGCTGAAATTTGTTTTGCTACTCAACTAGAGAACAGTCCAGACGTTATGGTTGCTCTAACTTTGCATTCCTTCAAGTTTATGATACCTAGCAGTAATTAACACCTATATATCAAAAATTAAATGTTAAATCATAAGAGAGAAACATAATTGCACAATACTAATAAGAAATGTATTGAAACAAGAAGATGCAAAGTTTTTTGCAGCGCGCACTCTGTGTACAAAAATGTTTGTTGTAGTGTACTCCAGCTTTCTGAAATTTTGTTCTTCTATTGCTAATCATCCTGTATAAATACGTTAAAATTGTAATTTTTGGATATGTTTAATATTTAACGAAGAAAAAATATACTTAAAAATTGTCTTTACTGGCAGGTTGAGTAGAGTTCTAGCACAATTTTTAATAGGAGTTTTCGCCTTATTTCACTGTAGAAAATATTATCAATTCTGTGGATAAACGATACAGTTACGAGTTCTGCGATTTGTATATTAAATGGAATTTTAATTATCTTAACTCATTCGGGACAACGGGTGCATATGTGCACCTTCCAAAGTTCATGTAGAATTTGTTTTTGATACCAGTAATAAAGCAAAGTAATATTTGCCTTATTTAATTAAAGCATTTTCGTGATTATTTAAGTAAAGGTACAGTTATTCAGGGTAACTTTGATCCGCATTTTCTCTATTTTCATATGACACACTCTTAATTTAAGAATATTGTTGCAACTAGGGGCATAATATTCAAGAAATGATCCTAAATTATTGTATGATTATCAAAAATTAAGGAATAATAATGATAAAAGCAATAAAAAATTAAATTTTATCCTGGTTAAAAGTTACACAGCCATTTAGGGTAACTTTGCACCATATGATAAATATTATCTAAAATAATTCATTATAAAAAAAAGTATTATAGTTAGGACAAATTTGAACCCCAAAAGATGTTTTCAGATATGTAAAGACTCCGAATTTACATTTCCCAACATAACAAGATTTGTATAATTTATGATATTACAACAAATATTATGCATAAGAAAAGTAAAACAAGAGAACCATGAATATTTAAAAATAAAAAAAAGAAACTGTTTATTCTTCAGATAAAATATAAAAATGCAATTAAAAACAATTTTCAATGTTTTTACTCAATAATATATCCATAGTTACAGTAATACATACTAGTACTAGTAATATTCAAACAAGAATAAAAAATATTGCATGTATGAAATGTCAAATTTGAATAGCTCCGCCCCAAATGACGCCTTTAAATGAATTTTATGTATTTCATACATATTTGTGGAAGTATTTACATGTTATATCTAATGCACACTTTCGGCATTTATACAAAATATACGTGTAAATATGGAAAATTTTTGACAGTAGCACCTATAATCAGTAAATTATAAACATCAGTATAACTTTGAGCCGGCTCAAAGTTACCCTGAAAATGTGGTAAAAAGTTAGTGCCTTCTTATTTTACATTTTATTAATTATTAATGAATAAATAATCACAAAATATTAACACATTTACAACATTTAGATAATAATATGTCTGATAAATGAGGATATTGTTACTTACTATGAAAATTTAATTGGATTACAACAACTTCAAAACAGCATTCAAAATTAATCTGAAAACAGTACTTCACAAAAATAGCTAGATGATGCAATTAATTGCGCATAATGTTTCTAATTTATTTTCTAAAATATAGAGTAGAAATCCAGTTTAGAACCTTGCCAAAAGAGCACAGTTCTGGAGTTTATTTAGTCTTTTGGAGTCAAAAATATTGAAAATTAGGAGGTGATTTGAAGTTACACCCCATGGTTTAAAGTTACCCCGAATGACTGATATTTTTAAACAAAATTGTGCAAACCGAATAAAATTTGTTTAAGAGCAGCCGGTCCCGAAGGGGTTAAATAGCGGTGGCAGATTTAAGTAGTGTAAGTACCTAGTTTATTTGTAGAAAAATAAAAATATCTAAGTCAAAATAATTTCTTTAAAAGGAATGTATTTGAAAATTTTGAGCATACTTAAAAACTTTATTTTCTTTTATTTTATTGTAAAGTTATATACTTATAAAAGAAATATAAGTGGTTTGTTTACATTGTTTATCTGAAAACGTTAAATTATTATGGAGGATATGAGAAAAGTTAAAGAATTTTATTTTTGCCAATTAAAATAATCTTATTTCTAAAATTCTCTAACAGTTATATACATATACAGTTATTTTAATTAATCTTATTTTAAACATTCCACGAATGCTTAAAAATTCTGTCTCGAAACTTTATTAACTTAGTCTCACAAAACTGGATAAAAGGAAGATAAAAAATCTTGTCATGTTTTGCAACCAACCTTAAATCCAATTTCGGAGCAAAGAGAATTAATTGTGTTTTCCCCAAAAATTCATGACTTCCAAAGGAAGCAACAGCAATGAAATCAATGGAGAAAATTAAATAAGTCACTTTTCTGGACAAACACATTGTTGCAGCTACTTTTGTTGCAAAAGAATTCTTTACAAGTCTTTTGCTGAAACGTAACTTATTTTTTTCTTTTATGCAGCTTCATCAATTTCATTCAATCACAGAATATTTCTTATCCCTTCGCTATTTACTGTATTTGATAGTCCTTTTTTACATCTTGTCTGAGCAGAATTCTAAAATTTTAATTCGATTTGTTTATCCGAGATATTGAACGTTCAATTTTGTATTCTTTTACAGCTTTAGATTACACGCTTTAATGTGTAGTTTAAATTTTCATGAAATAGCTAACATATCTCGCTTTTTTCCGAAGAAGAAAATGTTAGTTGACTTCTTTTTATTTGTATGTTGTTAATATCGTATTTGTTTTAAACTATTATAATTATTATATAAATGGAGGAAGGGAAGGATTTTGTTAAGCACTTTGATCTTGTTGAAAAAGACGTGTTGCTTTCAACGGGGACTTTTGAAGGGAAAATGGCGCGATGTATTGTTCTAATACAAAAAAAAAAAAAAAAAAAAAAAAAAAAAAAAAAAAAAAAAACATGAAAACCTTTCACTGTGATCTCGTTCTGTCATGCTAATACATACATTCATTTATACTCACATGTACTAAAGAATTATGCATTCAATTTAGCTTACCGAAGTGATTTGAGTAATAGTAAATTGTTAAAAATTTGCATCAAAATGTCTAGTTATTCGACCGTTTTTATAGAAAACGTTTACATAACGGTAACTTAACTCTATTCTGACCATAATGCAGACAATAATATGGCCAGAATAGAGTTTAATTACGGTTATGTAACCGTTTTCTACAAAAACTCTCAAATGACTGGACAGTTTGCTGCAAATTTTTAACAGTTTATGCAATTCGAATAGCCCTTACACTAAAAAAGGTGTGCTATTGAGCTTTTTCCGTTCAATCTTTTTTATGATACAGTACATTCATACTTATTTTTTAAACTTAACTCACATTTAACGTAGAATTTATTTACAATATATTACAATTATTTCTGATACGCCTAAATATTTTGTACAATTTTAGGGCAAGAGATTCTTAATTTAAAGTAATAAAATAAAAGTAAAATATTTAGAAATTAGGAATCTGAAAAATTATTTAAAGAATCCCATTCCTTTGTAATATCTTCTAGATGAATAAATAAATGATTACTTATAGCTTTTAAAAAATGAAAATCATTTTCTGATACTGAATCGACGTACATTGGAATCCCATATATTTTATCAGAAAACTGTTTTAGAGTTTAGTTACTCTTGATAGATATATATACTGGATTCGCGCTGGTGTTTACATTTGAATACTTTTATTTACGAATAGCAAAATTTGTGTTATTTAATGACAGAAGTTCCACTACTAAATAAGATGAATTCTAAAGACAATTAACCCTTAAATTACGGTCCAGGACTGTCGGCTATTTTTATATACAGTCGTATCCCAAGTTACAAAATTTCCTTTGTTGTATATTTCTCTTGAAAATATTCTTGAATATTAATGCATGGTATTAATTTTTAAAACGTTGTACGAGTAGAATGAAAATATAGTCCACTGGGCCGTGTATGTCCGAATCCGCAATCAAAGGGTTAATATAGAACATTCGGAAATAATGGCATTTTAAAGTGATAAACAGCGAGAGTGCAGTACTTTTGTAACTTTATGACATTTTTGAATCTGAAATTTCATTTAAATTCCACAATTTTCAAATGCTGTCCAATTCTCAGTTTGCACCCCGCGAAATAACTTTTTCGACCTACATTTATTAAGATCAGAGAATAACTTTGATCAGATTTTGAAATAGAAAGTGGGCTCAAACTGAAGATTCCATGTGTCTTATACCAGGGTTTCGCCAGTCTTTTCTCTGAGGTCATGTCCGAACATAAATAATGAACTTTTAAATTTATTAAGATTAAGTTTACGCTTGGTTGACACATGAACTAATCAAATCTCTGGCTGTCAGAGCATCCTCCGAAAGATAGAACTACACGAACTGCTTATGTATCATTGAACTGTAATAATAAAAATTTAGGTCCCAAATTTGGCAATTACCGATCTGTTTTTTGCATTTCGTGCATATATTATATACATACCGTAATTTCCGGCGTATAATGCGCGGATCAAACAATCATTTTTCGACCCAGAATTTTTAAAAAAACAAAACGTAACTTTTTTAATCGCGGTAAATATTTGGCTTCAATAACTAAATAAAATTTCTGGGTCCAATCAGAATTGTTTGGTCCGCGGATTATACGCCGGAAATTACGGTATATGCATAGTGTATATACACTATATTGCCATTAATGACCGGCAACTTTCAATTTTAGACATTTTGTCGAATATTTAGAAATATACTTGACAGATTCTTCTGGAATTTCAGGATTAAAACGAACATGTATGACCTCATATTTAGCAATGTCGATTTGTTAAGGGGGGGGGGGGATTAGGGGGCAACAGAAAATCAAAGAAAAAAATAATACTTGGGATCACCCTGTAAAATAAAATGCACGAAATGATCTACCGCTACCGAATATAAATAAACAGACATTGCGCAATATGTGTATTCTTTTGTGTAAGAATCGCACGTATATTAATATAGATATAGCGATTTATTTTAAAAAATTAAAAAATTCATGCATGTTTTTTGCTTATAACATGCAGAGTTTTCAACCACATTTAACGCCGATTTCAGAAAAATTGACGAAATATAGTAGAAACAACATAGTGCAATTGGAATATAAATATATTAAATATTTTAGGAAATATGAGCAGTTGTATGAAATAATTTTTGTCTGCGCATGCGCGAACGATATCAAGGATCATTTTACATAATTTAATAGTCAACTCTATGGAGCAACTTACTAAAGAAAATCTAGTCAAATATCGTAAAAATTCAGAAAGATATTGGCGTTAAAGTGAGCAAATTTTTAGTTGTTCTCTAAAAGCAGCTGAATGATAAGGGATTTTACACAAATTGTGATTTTTTATTAACTGACTTTCAGAAAAAAGTTAGTATTTAGTGAGTATCAACGGGTAGATTTGGAAAAAATGCTTCGATTTTTATACTTCTTTTGATCATTGTATAGGCTCGTTCTGGTGGTTATCCAAGAAGAACTAAAGCATCAATAAAAAATGAAAAAAAAATTAAAAATGACAATTTGTGGAAAATCCCTTATCATTCAGCTGCTTTTAGAGAACAACTAAAAATTTGCTCACTCTAATGCCGATATCTTTCTGAATTTTTACGATATTTGACTAGATTTTTTTAATAAGTTGCTCCGTAGAGTTGACTATTAAATTATGTAAAATGATCCTTGTTATCGTTCGCGCATGCGCAAATAAAAATTATTCCATACAACTGCTCATATTTCCTAAAATATTTAATATATTTATATTCCAATTGCACTCTATTGTTTCTACTATATTTTGTCAATTTGTCTGAAATAGGAGTTAAATTTTGTTGAAAACCCTGCATGTTATAAGCAAAAAACTTGCAAGAATTTTTTAATTTTTTTTAAATAAATCGCTATATCTCTATTAATATACGTGCTATTCTTACACAAAAGAATACACATACTTCACAATGTCTGTTTATTTATATTCGGTAGCGATAGATCATTTCGTGCATTTTATTTTACAGGGTGATCCCGAGTATTGTTTTTTTCTTTGATTTTTTGTTGGCCCCCTAATTGCTCCCCTTATCAAATCGACATTGCTAAATATGAGGTCATACCTGTTCTTTACAATCCTGAAATTCCAGAAGAATCTGTCAAGTATATTTCTAAATATTCGACAAAATGTCTAAAATTGAAAGTTGCCGGTCATTAATGGCAATATAGTGTATAGTGCATAATAAAATTCGTTTATGTCACTATTAGTACAAAATGTTTTACTTCCACTAGACTGTTTCCATTTAAACAATGTACTTTATTTTGAAGAGTTTATTCATTTGACATGATGACATAATCTGCCAAACTTAATGAGGAGAGTGCAATGCATGAGTTGTATCATAAATTATTTTTGTACCGCCCCACATTAGTTAGATAAAAATGCTAATAAGAAAATATCTTTTATTTATTGCTTTACTAAGTGGTATTCCTAACGGCAGTTCTCTTCGAAAAGCGTTTAAAAAAACGTGATCCATAATCATATCGAAAACAAAAAGTAAACCATAAATTGTTTCTAGGAATCAAAACTGTTCTTCATCAGTATTAACATGAGAGCTTTTATGTACAAGAAGACAAATACATTCTATAGGATAATGTATAAAGTATAAAGTGCAATAAATTTTCTATCTAGCGTATGTTCATTCCCTGCATGTAAATACAGGGAATGCATTAATATTTATGATGAGCATAGTTTGACTACATCGCAATACCGATTTAAAAAAATTTACAGCTTAAAGAATGCAAAATATTTTGAGATTACATTAAGAATTAGGGATTTAGTTTTAGGTTATAATTTTTATCTTATTTTAAATGTAACAGAAATTTTTCTTGATACAGTGCTATAAATAATTATAAAAACACTTTTATTTTTTTTTTTTTGGTTTGGATATCGATATGATTTCAGACACCGCGGAGGGTACTATGTGTCGCACAGCTACAATGTAAAAAAAAAAATCTGTAAAGTTACTAAAGTTTTTCTAGGAAATGGGGATTTCTAGAACTTTTTATGTAACTGCAACCAAGGTTACAGATTAAATTTTAGTAAGATTACTGCAATTTTAGCAGATTCCTTTGTAAAGTTACAGATTTCTATAGCTTTACAAAAACTAGTTTTGTAGATTTGCAGCTTTTTTGTGCAGTTACAGATGAAAATTTAGTAAGCACGTAACTTAACATCTGTAGAACTACAGATTTTTTTTTTTTTTTTTTTTTTTTTTTTTTTTTACAGTGTAGATTTGTTCTCGAGTTCTTGGAAAAGGCATTCCGATATAGAAGTCAATGATATATTACTTATTCCTACCTGCTTAAAATGAATTTTGCGACCGTCTTTGTAGCCTACACTTGTTCCATGAGTATTGTCTGCTCAGAATGTACACTATATGGCCAAAGGTGACCAGTCACTTGCGATTTTAGACGTTTTGTTAAATATCTAAAACAATACATGAGGAATTAACCTGAAACTGCAGGTGTGTAAACAGTATGGTATGGGTAATATATTTCCGCGAAAAGTTTTCCCGAAACCCCATAGGGGGGAGTGAACAAATTAAAAAAGAACGAATAGAGGAGAAGGTCCAAATACAGGCTACTAGGTGTTCTGAGAACTGAGCGCAGCCCAGCCTAGCAGTGATAGGCAGAGTTTGTAACTTTAATTGAGAGAAGAAAGTTACGAAAAGTTCGTCGCTGAAGTCTGTGTCATTTACAAATAGTAAGTGCAAAAATGTCGAATCTACACTGTAAAAAAAATCTGTAAAGTTACTAAAGTTTTTTCTAGGAAACTGGGATTCCTAGAATTTTTTATGTAACGGCAACAAGAAAAATTCCTGTAACAGACGCTGTTACAGGAATTTTTGCTGTTGTCGTTACATAAAATGTTCTAGGAATTCCAGTTTCCTAGAAAAACTTAGGTAATTTTGCAGATTTTTTTTTACAGTGTACGTAATCTGGTACATCAAAAGTTTTTCAGGTATGTGTTTCGCATTTTTTGTAAATATACTGATCGTATATTGGTTTGAATTGTTGATTAAGTTATTTTCTAGACATATTTAGATCTCAATTGTCATGCGCACATTATTGGTATATTATTATATGAATGAGTAATACTGGTTTTAACTTAAACATAGCTGTGGTCCGAATACCGGCCACCTAGAGTGGTCCAAATACCGACTAGCCGGTATTTGGACCTCTCTCGGTTGCTCTGCTTGAAGGGGAGTAAAATAAATTAATTTAAATATTTCCATAATTAATAAATTAATTTAAATGGTTCAGAAATAGTTCCAGTCCCATTTCGTAATATGAAAAAAGCAACCATGGCCGTAATTCTTCAGGACCGACACTGGTTACCGGATCACATTCCAAAAAAGCGCTGTTGGACACTGCAAAATTGCCTGTAACAAATTTGAAGAGAAAGAAAATAAAATGACGGTGTAAACCAGGCAAAAGAGGCACACTGTAAAAAAAAAAATATGTAAAGTTACTAAAGTGTTTCTAGGAAACTGGGATTCCTAGAACTTTTTATGTAACGACAACAACAAAAATTCATGTAACAGACACACTTTTGCGCCGAAAATCAAAACATATGTAAGGTTACTAAGATTTTTTTAGGAAACTGGGATGCCTAGAACTTTTCATGTAACTACAACCAGGGTTACAGATAAAATTTTAGTAAGATTACTGATATTTTAGCATATTCATTTCTAAAGTTACAAATTTCTGTAGCTTTACAAAAACTAGTTTTGTAGATTTGTAGCTTTTTTTGTACAGTTACAGATAAAAGTTTAGTAAGCGTGTAACTTTACATCTGTAGAACTACAGATTATTTTTTACAGTGCAGAAATTTGATTTTAACACTCTCGCTGCGTAACCCGAGATTTCCTCGGGCAACGTAAAAGTAGCGAAATTTGTGCAACCCGAGATTTCTTTGGGGATGCATTTTCCGTCTAATTAACCCATCTTGATTATTCCCACGAGTTATTTTTTATTGTAAATTTTGCCTTATTGAATCGGAGCATTTTCCCGGTTAAATTAGAAAAAAAAAATGTTTTAAAAAACTGGTGACAAAAGAATAAAAAATCTTAAAAGACTCTCGTCGCGAATGGGTTAAATACGCAATTTTTGAAGCTATTTGGATAAAACAATTACGCAGCGAGAGGGTTAAAAAGGGAAAAAGGAAACTATCCAACAGAGGAAGATGATAAATCTGTGTCTTCTGCATGGGTGCTTTCTCTGTGGTCAAGAATGGGGGAGGGGATTCTGGGTTCAATGTTAAGAATGCAATATGTGGGCCGATAGGGACTATACCGACGCAGAGAGTGATATTATATTTTCGAATTTTTCAGATAAAATAATTCTCATTTCAATCAACAAGTTTTTTTTGTTGTTGTTGTTGTTTTACACGTTAAAAAGCAAAATTAGAAACATAATGGGAAGGAAGAAGACTGTGAGAGATAGTCGTAAAGAATTTAAAAAATTTCACAAACATACTTATTTATTAAAAATTGCTTTTTTTCTGTGCATATGGAATGTTATTAATCAATACAATTTATTAAAATTATATTCTTATTGCTTGATAATTGTCATTAGTTCTATTTGTGTGATCTTTTGGAAAAAAAAAAAAAAACTTAGGTAGCCGGTATTTAGACCCTATTTTAAAAACTCAAAATTTGAAGACTTTCGGGATTTTGCTTTTTATAAACAGAAAACTCCTTTTAAATTGATTTTTTTCCCTAAACAGATGTAAAACATGTCAAGGTACCCTGCTGTCACTTTTTATTTTATTAATTTTGAAAATTGTATGATCTAGATTGAAAACAAAAGTGGTAGCCAGTATTCGGACCTTTTCCTCTATCTTTTCGATAACCCTGTAAAAACTAACGTAGCAAAAGCGTTCAAACTCGAGATTATCAATAAGAGGCTTTTTGTAATATACTGCGTTCATTTTTATGAGGATAGCATGTATACTCGTAGAGAAATTAATGTTTTTATAAAAACAGTCCCAAATTTCGCCAAGTTTTTTGCTTATAATTTGCAGAGTTCTTAATATAAAAATAAGTTATTTTCAGAAAATATGACGAACAACATTGTACACAATACTCTGCAATCAGAATTAAAAAATAATAAAATTTGCATGAAAAATGAGCAGGTTTACTAAAAAATGTTTCACTGTGCATGTGCGGATGCAAACAAAATATAATGTGCATAATGTGTTAACTATATGTATAGAGCACCTTTTGTAAATGTCTCAAAAACATAGTTTGAAAAGTCTGATGATGATCGTTTATAGAATAAGCTCAAAATCCGTTGTTCCAAAAATGAAGCAAAAAGATGAGGGTTGTATCCATATATCGATTGATTAGTGCCAATATAGCATACACAATATTGCACGTACTACTGTATTTGGATACAGCCCCTCATCTTTTTGCTTGCTTTTAGGAATAACGGATTTTGAGCTTATTCTATAAACGATTATTATCAGGCTTGTCAAACTATGTTTTTAAGACTTTCACAAAAGTTACTCTATACATTTAGGTAACACATTATGCAAATTATATTTTGATTCCGTTCGAGCATGCTCAGTGAATCATTATTTAGTAAACTTGCTCATTTTCCATGCAATTTTTATTATTTTTTCATTCTGATTACAGAGTATTGTGTACAATATTGTTTGTCATATTTTCTGAAAAGAACTTCTTTTTATATTAAGAACTCTGCAAATTATAGACAAAAAACGTGGCAAAATTTGGGACTATTTTTATAAAAACCTTACTTTCTCTACGAGTGTACATGCTATCCTCATAAAAATGAACATAGTATATTACAATAAGCCAAATATTAACAATCTCGAGTTTGAACGCTTTTGCTTCCATAATTTTTACAGGTTTATCCAAAAGATATTCATTCTTTTTCAATTTGTTGACGGTCCCCTATGGGGTTTCGGGAAAAAATCTTCTCGGAAATATATGACCTATACTATGCTGTTTACACACCTGCAGTTTCAAGTTAATTCTTCATGCATTTTTCTAGATATTTAACAAAACGTCTAAAATTGCAAGTGACCGGTCACCTTTGGCCAAATAGAGTAGTACAATATACAAAAGAGTCTTGATCTTCAAAGAGTTATAAAAAAAAATCTTTTCAATTTCAGATGAAAGGCTACACAGTGTTTTCTGTGCTTACGTTATTCTTATACTCCAATGTTAAGCTCCATATACTGAAGCTGAACGAAGCCTAAGAAAATATTGACGAATGCTGAAAATAAAATAAAGCATTGTCATTTGTTCGAATCTCGTTCGATGTGAATGTACGCAAATGGGAAAATGCCAAGCATTTTGTCAATTAAACTTTCAGACTTACAAACTTACATTTTTTATGTTGTGCATTTTCTAGTTATTTTATAATCGGCTGGTTTTCATGAGTAGTATTTCAACTGATTTGACGAGCAGAATATTAACCTGTATAATTTTCTGAATAATACTGTAGTCAGATTATGTCCAGTAAACGAAAACTGATTTATTTTATAATGTAATACAAATAAAAATATATAAATACAGATATCTAAAATTGCACAAGAGTTGGCCAATACCGGTGTAAAACCTTTAAATTGTCAATTTTGTTTGCCTAAAGTATATTATATAACACGTTCTAGGAGCTTTTGTTTACAACGTCTGTCGAAGCTTAAATACCTCTTTCAAAGCCTCTAAATGAGTTTCACTCAAAATGGTCTTTTTTGAACTGATGGACATTATGGGAACGTTACTAATTAAGCTATTAATTTCACATATGGAGTAAAGCTACGCGATACATGTACTTATTTGTTAAACAAATAAATTCGTCTTTTCATATTTTATTTTTTGCACATACGTGACTTCAAAGAAAATCTTTTGCTTTTTTCAGATATTTTAATTTCAATTTAAAATAGTAATAATAATGTTAATAAAAAATTTTTTTGTGAAAAAATATGCTTTTCTTTATTTAAACATTCAATTAAAAAACTTTAAATTATTTTTTGTTTGTTTCAGTTTCGTACTTAACAGAACTGCCCAGTAGTGTGAAGACTTCTGCAGCGGACAATTTGAATCATTTTGTTGAATAAGCATTCCGATGATCAGATGAATTTTGTTTTTATGAATATATTGTATATATTTTGTCTAATATTACTGTAATATTCGTTTGAAAAGATGTCATTTTTTTCAGTAAAAACTTACAAGAATGATCTTAATTTAATGGGCGCTACCTCGGCATCACCCCTTGAGATACAGACGTGATGGGGGCCTGACAAAGGTTAGGTTTTATTAGAACGCAAGCAAAAAAGATAATGATACCATATTTTATGTAAAATGCTTCTCAGTTGATTTTGGCGTTATCCTCATATATGAATTGGGGTGAATATAGGGTAAAATATTGCCGTGTCACACAGTAAAAAAATCTGTAATTCTACAGATGTAAAGTTACATGCTTCCTAAACTTTCATCTGTAACTACACAAAAAAAATCTGCAAATCTACAAAATTAGTTTTTGTAAAGCTACAGAAATCTGTAACTTTACAAATGAATCTGCTAAAATTACAGTAATCTTACTAAAATTTTATCTGTAACCCTGGTTGCAGTTGCATGAAAAGATCTAGACATCCCAGTTTCCTAAAAAAAATTTAGTAACTTTACAGATTTTTTCATTTTCGGCGCAAAAGTGCGTCTGTTACTGGAATTTTTGCTGTTGCCGTTACATAAAAAGTTTTAAGAATCCCAGTTTCCTAGAAAAACTTTAGTAACTTTACAGATTTATTTTTTACAGTGCAGTTATGTTACCAATGAAATTTGGATTTCATTTTAAATACAAGGATACATATTAGGATTGAAAAAATGATAGGGCTATGGCCATGAGAAACTTATTTAATAATTTAAATGGTAGTTTATAAATTGAGAGCGTAAAAATAGATTACAGCTGAAAAAAACAGAGATAAATATTTAAGCGACATGACTAATATTTTGTGTATAACTTGTTAGTTAAAGACAAACTTTGCCAGTAACAAAGCATAAATGCTGAGAGAAGCGATTTAAAACATAACGAAAGGAATGATTGATTTTTATTATAAAGATTCATTTTAATTTTTAGAGTAATGCATGGGAATTTAATTCATTAACGGAAAGAGAAAAGCGTCGATTGTAGAAAATAAAAGAATTAAAAATTAGCCACTTGTAGTAGTAATAAAATAAAAATAGGCTTAATAACTGATATGCCATGGAAATCATTATATATTTATTTATACAATTTTCTTCAATTAAAATTGAATTAAATGAGGCTTAATAAGTTAAAGCACAAAGTGATAACAATATCATACTCTGCAACATGGAAAGAACATAGCTGCCAACTTTTATGTTTTTTAATTACCATAATTTTTAGTATCTTTGCCTGATTTTGCCTGCCGTAGGTAAGAAAAGAGCGTAAATATTTGCAGCTATGGAAGAAGGACGTAACACCAAACAATTATGTGGTCTCTGAAAGTAGAATATTTGAATCCAAGTTAAAATATATATATCTTTTGTCTTGGTTAAAACATATTTTAAGTAAGAGAGTTAAATTTACATTAGGGCTTTTAAATAAATTTTCTAATTATAGGGATAATGCTTAACAGTTTTCTGCAAAAAAGTGCGCAATTTCTATGCAGTATTTCTGCTTTCTCGTTATAAAATAATGATGTTTCATATTACATATAAAAAATAATTTTGTGACTATTCACCAAATAGCACATAAGGGTCATTCCATGTCAGTTCAGGCAGGCATGTAACCCACCATCACAGATTTTGATGAAACTGCGTGTGTTTGTTCCTTTTATTAAGATATGATTCCCAGTATTTTTTTTTACTCCTTGGTCAAATAGTTTCTGAGAAAAAAATTGTCAAAATTTTGAAAACTGCCATCAGTTGGCATTCTTGACTGCTCGATTTTCAAATGTAGCATGACATAAATATGATCATATTTCAATATATATTCCACAAATCATCTTCAAATAATTTATGCATAATATATAGGGTACGTATTTTATGAAAAAAAATACTGTTACGCTTATATAACATTTTAAGTTTGTCTAAAAAAATGTTTAATCTTTGAAGTAGTGATTTTTTTATGAAAAATAATGCATTACCTAAAATAGCATTATTAACAAAAGGCGGTATTTTTATTAAATTTATTTTTTGTGGGGGATATACTTAAAGGTGTCCGTTACCTGATTCTGAAATAAAAGTAGTGGGATTTTGGGTGTTTTTAGTAGTATTTCATATTTAAAAATATTTTGAGGCGTATTTCAAATCAAATCAAGCAGAGTCATTCCATGTCAGTTCGCCTAAGATATTTAATTCACTGTCACAAATTTCAATGAAACTGGGTATGTTTATAGCTCATTTTAAGACAGGATCAAGGAAATTAAAGGTGATTACAAGTAAAATATTTTTTAAGATAAAAAAATATCTAAATTTTGAAATTTTTTTAAAAATGTTTTTAATGGCAGATCTATATTCAAAGACTGCATAAAAAAAAGTCATTTCAATATAAAATCACTAAATAAGTTTCAAATAATGTATATGTGACAAATAATGTAGGCATATTATTATTTATTGTTGTTTGTCATGTTTAAATGCTAAGAGTGTGTTTAATCTTGTGAATTCTTAAAATCAAGAATTTTGTGAAAAATAATGTGTTAATCAAAAATTTATTATTAACCGAAGGCAGGCTGTTATTACTTTTTTTAATTGTACGTAAAAAATATCTTTTCAATAGTTATAAAATAAAAATAGTGAAAATATGAGCAATTTTAACAAAATTTTCATAAAATGTGAATGTTTAATGATAAATATTGAAGCTTTTCATGCTAAGATGTACTAAAATGACTACGATATCGTGTATTTCTACTCTTGATTAAATATAATACATACAATAATAAAATATTAAATATTATTTACAGGAATAAAAATTAAATTAAATAGTACCAGTTCCTTTACCAACACTACATTGCTCAACAGCCGACTTAAAATCAACAGCCCGCACTCTTATTGAAAAATACTTTCAACTGTTCAAATAATAAATAAACTGCATTTAAAAATTTTAATATCAACTTATTATCTTAAGACTATAATAATAACTAAACAACATGATGAATTTATAAATCAGCTTTTAATTGAAAAGTCATGAAATGGTCCCTTTAAATATTGTTGTTCATCGAGTCAATCAAAACAAATTATATAAAAAAAAATAGTGAGCCTAATATGCTGACTGCAATGACACTTCTAACAAAACTAATTAATTCATTACCATCTGAAATCAAAACCGAAAGATGAAAAAGAAAAAAAAAATCATCTGTAGTGTGAATGTGACATACTCAGTGTTTGTTGAGGTATGTCTTTGTGACATTTTCACCTGTACTTCAATAAAATATAAACATGTAAGCTTTTTTCATTCATCCAAATTAAGTAAAACAATTATAAAATTTTGTTGTCATTACACCAGATGTTAAATTTTTTGTTACATACTATTAGATAAGTTCTTTACTTTTAGACGTTATTGACATAATATCATAAAATTTGCCATATGTATTTTCTGTAAGTGTATAAACAATATATGTATGCTTTATTAAACATAAATGAATAATTTTTAAATAATTTGTTTGAGAACAGGGATATATATACACACATATATATGTTGAAAATCCATCTTTCAGCAATATTGTGATGAAATAAATCAAATTACCGTAATTTCTGGTGTATAGCCCGCGGATCATACAATCGTGTTTCGACCCAGAAATTTTTAAAAATAAAATGTAACTTTTTAGATCACAGTAAATATTGGTCTTCAAATACTGAATAAAATTTCTGGGTCCAAACTGAATTGTTTGATCTGCGGGCTATACACCCGAAATTACGGTACATATCATTAGAAACTGAATAAAGTTACAAAAGTGCAACTCATTAAGTTTTAAATATTTTTTTAGATATAGTTATTTGAAAGATATAAATATAATGGATTATGCATTTTTTGCATATATTTAAAGCACAATACGTCAAAATTTTCTTCAACAGAGTGAAATTTGTTTTTTTTTTCAATATTAGCAGCTCAATGCTAAATTTTCAATATTAACAGCCAAATATGAGTTTAGAGATTAGGACTGTCATTTTGAAAATTTCTATTGGGCGGTGAGGAGCTAGTGATTTTTCTCTTTTTTGGAAAGGGATCATTGCTCTTCGCCCTAGAAGTTTTACTAAAAAACAATATTGTTTATTTTTTTCCTTAAGAAACGAACATAAAAGATAATTTGAAAAATAAAATAAATGTATAAATAAAAATATTTCCAGGGATGATACATTGGATAGGTTTTACATTTGAAAATATTGATAATTTTAAATATGATTTAAATACTACTAAAACCAACCAAAATCCCACTATTTTTATTTCAGATCCAGTTATAATGTAGTATTATGTACAATTTAAAATTAAAAAAATTAGTCATAGAAACTCCGCCTCTGATTGATTAAGATTTTTTAATAATTTCATTATTTTTTGTAAAATATTTTTGATTTCAAAGATTATACAATTTTTTAGACACATTTAAATATTTTTTAACATTACAGCAATATTTTTTTCATAATCTACATACTTTATTTACCTTGCTTAAATTATTCGAAGAAGATTTCTTTATTAGTTATTGAAATATGATTTTATATATAAAATGAGGCCTTTGAAAATTGAACAATCATTAATGGCAACTCGTGGCATTTTTCCAAAATTTTGATAATTTTTTCTCATATGTTCACTATTTTTATTTTATAACCATTTAAAAGATATTTTTACGTACAATTAAAAAAAAGCAATAACACCCTGCCTTCGGTTAATAATAAATTTTTGATTAACGCATTATTTTTGACAAAATTCTTGATTTTAAAAATTCATAAGATAAAAGACACTCTTAGTGTTTAAACATGATAAAAAACAAGAAATAATAATCAGCCTACATTATTTGTCACATATACATTATTTGAAACCTATTTAGTGATTTTATATTAAAATGACTTTTTTTTTTTTTTTTTTTTTTTTTTTTTAATGTAGTCTTTGAATATCGAACTGTCATTAAAAAAATTTAAAACAATTTTTCAAAATTTTGATATTTTTTATCTTAAAAAATATTTTACTTATCGAGAAAATTAAAGGTGATTACGTCTTAAAATAAGCTATAAACAAACCCAATTTCATTGAAATTTGTGACAGTGATTAAATGGCTTAGGGGAACTGACATGGAATGACTCTGCTTGATTTGATATGAAATGCACCTCAAAATATATTTTAATAGGAAATACTACCAAAAACACCCAAAATCCCACTATTTTTATTTCAGAATCAGGTAAAGGACATCTTTAAGTATATCTCCCATAAAAAATAAATTTAATAAAAATACCGCCTTTTGTTGATAATGCTTTTTTTGTTAATGCATTATTTTTCATAAAAAATTCACGACTTCAAAGTTTAAATATTTTTTTAGACACACTTAAAATGTTATAAGCGTAACAATATATTTTTTTCATAAGCTGCGTACCCTAAATATTGTGCATAAATTATTTGAAGATGATTTGTAGAGTAGATATTGAAATATGATTATATATATGACATGCTACATTTGAAAACCGAGCTATCAAGAATGCCAACTGACGGCAGTTTTTCAAAATTTTGACAATTTTTTTCTCAGAAACTATTTCACCAAGGAGCAAAAAAAATTACTGGTGATCATATCTTAATAGTAAGAACAAACACACGCAGTTTCATTAAAATCTGTGATGGTGGGTTACATATTGATATTTTACTGCCTGATTTGACGTGGAATGCCCCATAAGGGATCTGTATATCGAAACTAGATATAAAAGATTTGTCGTACATTCGCGTTCAGAACAATAAGAATTGTCCTAAAAACATTAATTTCCACTTTGTATTCCATGTTTAGAGTTTCTGGATGTTTAAGGTTTTTTATATAAAATATCCTTCTATTATTGTCTTCTATAGGTTTTCTGACCTTTACCCTTACATTGTGAATCACCGATCCTGCTCTATATGTTCTTAAAGTAGGATTATTCGATTTGTGGCTTAAAGTCATCCAACTATCACTATTATATAAACGAAGAATTTTAATTGTTTAATGACAGAAACTTTGCGATTAAATAATGCGAAGATTAACTTTCGGATTTTGTGATCGCAAACGATTTTTTTTGCAAAACGGTGGGGTCTCCTGTCTTGGAGTACGTAGATCATTTTTCAATTGCCTTTTATTTCTTCGTGAGTATAAGAATATTTGATATTATTAGTTTCAATGCTACGCTATTTTGAATACATTTTTTGATTTCTTTCATGTATCTTAACATATAAAATTATAAGAATTGCAAGCTTTTGCGCCGAAAACATTACTACTGTTACATTAACCCAAAATACGTTTATTTATTGTATATCAGAATAGAAACTGGTATTAGGAAATAGAGTATGAGTATTAGAAAAGTTTAGGATCAGCATAAAATATATTCAAGAAGATTATTTTTATCTTTAGATTCAAATGGTATACTTTTTATTATTTTACTGCATGAGTACTTAGATATCTGAGAACGAAAACTTCTGACGAAATCCCCACACCGAATCGTTCTTCCACTCACGTTCTTCCTTCTGGAATAACTTTTGAGCCAATACTTGGATCATCATATATCAGACTGATCTGCGTAAGTTACTATTTATTCTTTTGATCCCTTCTGTGATAGATAATACTTCAAGAGCAAATAATGTCAAGCTTTACTTTATTCCAGTTAATTGAACACAGATTTTCCGTTCAATAATTGTCAATTTATTGGAAATCTAAACATATATACTTCACATTTTTGTATTAAATACCTATTGTCTTTTAAAATTTCAAGATGATTAAAAGTAGACTTGAGGTAATTAATAATTTATTTTTTCAAGAAATAACCTGAAATTTATGTAATGTTAATGTTTCATGTGAGAACACAGAAAGATCTTGTAGGAATCTTTTCTCTCAAAGTAATTCGCAGATATTAAAAGACATATAAAAAATACTTTTGATATAAGGCAGTTAGTTTCGTGTTTTCCAGGGTAATTTAAGTTTTACTATTACTGCATAATAAAAATTTTCTGAAAGGAAATTGTGATGAATTTTAAATAGGATATTTTGTCCATTCACACAAATTATAATTCATTTTAATGTAATATTTCTTTATACATGATTGTTCACTTACGATTTTATATTGCGTAAAGTAACAAAAAGACAATGTGTAGAACTATGGAGATAATTTTCAAACCGTATTCTGCTGAAAATATGACAGTTGTAGTAGTACTTTTTTAGCTTGTAGAAAACCTAACAGCTAATAAGAAGCGCAAGATAAAATCTGAGAGAAGACATTAATTTAAATGTGATTGTATTTATTCTGCTAAATTAATTTAATTCAAATTTAAAAAATAAAACTTTAAAATATGCCATACCAGTTACTACGTGTTTTCAGATTTGTTTGTTGTTGCAGCGAAAAAGCCTCAAATACCCTTGTTTATGCTTTTTCAATGGCGCTATTATTCAATTTTAGAGTGTTTTATATCAATTTTGTTTATCAACATGTTAACCAGTTGACATGTAAATTATTTAAAATTAAATAAAAATTATTCCTAGATATGATTCTCTGCTATGCATTTTACGATTAATTAAAAACTATATGAAAGACTTATAATTTTAAATTTGCTCAATATAATTCAATGTATGAAGAAAAGAAATTTTACATAAAGGGATTTCGGACTGTTCAAAATTATTTTTAAAGTTCATATAAGAAAGTAAAATTATAACAACAACCAACATTTGGATAAAATTTAAAATTTGAATCATTAATGCAAATGTCTTATCAGAAATACATTTTTCTCTTTGGGTAATGCAAGCAATTCATCCACGGTTGGATTTTGAATAGATATATCGCACACCTCACAAAAACATAGTAAAAACCGACATTTGTACACTATAACATTTCAAATTTCTCTCGGAAATAACAATTTGTTATGAGAATTGTTATTTTCTTTTTTGAATAATGTCAAGATTTAGTTTATTCCAGTTAATAGAATACAGATTTTCCGTCTCAATAATTGTCAATTTATAGGAAAAGTAAATTTTAGGAAATCAAACGGTTCATCCTGATTATAGTATACATGTTGTCTACAAAAGTCTATGGGGCAAGATTAAGATCTTCCGAAATATTCAATGAAATTAACTAGTTAAAAATCAGACTAGTAGTAATATTGCAGAAGTATATTCATCGATGTCGTTCGGTGTCATAACTGACGATATCGCTTAGCGAGCGGTAATCATTCTTGTTTGACATTATGATAATGGAGACGTACAACGGTGCTAAAAAAGCGAAATGCTGTTTTTGGTTTCATTAAACTCATTCTGCTGTGCAAGTACGAGGAAATAATGGTAATAATGGTAAACAAGAACTAATTTTATATCTTACAACAATATGTAATTTAATTTTCCCCCTGTCAATTTCATTCAATAAATCATTCTTTTTGCCCAACTAATTTGTAGACACCCTGTATTTTTATTTGATATATCACAAAATAACAACGAAGTACTCTATATAATTAAAAATAATAATCTGATACGCCAATCTTTGATAAAAAAACACGTTTTCAATTTTAATAATGCGAACTATTCATCCTTTGTTGACTAAACTGTATGTTCATTTTATATACCACACATTCTCGAAAAAAATATAAAAATGTGTATCATTGATGCATTATGTCAAACTTTCCTATATATCGTAAGTTTATAGATGGAATTTCACACTTTAGGTAACAATTCAGCTGAAACTGCTTCGTGAACACATAAGTGTAATTTTAATTAGTTAATGGGAAAAATTAAATTACAATTTCATAAACAAACATATAGGGTAAATAATGCATTTATGAAATTCCAATACTATACTTATATAACATATATCCAAATAATCTGATCCAAATTAACACACTTCCAATTATGTTGAGTTCATCTGAATATAAATCTGAAAATTCATTCAATAAATATGGCTTTATTAAAAGAGATTTAAATTAATAACTGCTTGTAAACGATTATGTATTCTAAATGTGTTAAGCCATATTGAACAACAATTTCAACTGAGATAATTCCTATTTGAATATATTTAATTATCTATAATTTGAAATATCGAGCTATAAATATATTGCTATAAATAAATATGCAAAAAAAAATGTAACTGTTTCTCTAAAGTTTTTCTGTTATGAACATGCATTTCAACATGTTAGTCACATTTTTCCGAGATCTAATAATAATAATAATAATAATAGTAATAATAATAAAAGATTTCGAAAGGGCAAATAAACATGCAGCCTGACAGATAGTGATGCAGAAGATTATCCGTCATAATTACCTGTCTAGAAACACAATTAAATTTCTTTTAAAGGGTACATAATATCGTCAAAACATACTTGAAATGGACAAAATATGTAGTGTCTAAGGCAAAAAAGATACACCTGCATTTATTCATAGATCATTTACAATATCATTACAATATGGTAGTCATAAGACATAGAATAATGCCTTCTTTTAGAATATGAATGTAATTTTTGAAATAGAGGTTATCTAAATATTAAAAACTGTGCAAACTTGTAACACCCTTTTGACAATTTGTTGGAGTTCGTTTGAATTAAAAACCCCAGCAATAGTTACAGCTTAGATGATTTTACTTAAGAAACCATAGCGTTCAAAAACGAAAATTCTGTTATGGGTTTTTCCATTGTCTTCCAAAATGAAATTGATATCTTTCAAGAAAAATTATCAGGAATATTCAATTACTAACAAGAAAAATTATATAGACATTTTAAGAATAATATAACTCACTTGATATGAAAGAAAATGCTTTTCCCGTTTTCTTTCTAAGAATTCCTTTTCTGCACATGCCTACTGTAGCAGGAGACGGACCCCTTAGACACGAAAATTAAAAGTTCTCTGTATGTTGAAACTTAATGATAGAAATTCGCTGTAAAAGCACATACCATTGTTTTGGACGAGCATAAGAGACTTACTGCAGTTGCTTAAGATTTTTAAAAACGTAGCAATGTTTAAAAAAATATATTATTTTGAGGCCAATAGTGCAAAAAAAAAAAAAAAATCTTTGTATTCAATTTTTCTCTCTCCCTCTTTTATTTGCGACTCTTAAATGCCCCAAAAATGCTATTATGACAATTTTGAATCATATGCTTCAATATCTCAGCTAAAAACATCTTTCTTTTTTTTTTTTTTTTTTTTTTTGAGAAATCTGCAGTGTGTCTCGGACCGGAACGGACTTGGAGGGCAAGTAGAGCACCCTATATCAAACAATTTACGAAATTAGAATCGCAATCGAATTATTCAGTCAAAATTCAGAGCGTCTTACTCCAATGTAAACGCGAATTTGTGTTTAAAATGTTAAAAATAATAAATATATTTTAACACAATTTATCTTCCTCATTCTGAAACTCCACAATATTGGGAAAAGAGCTGGAAGAACACAGTAAATCGGTCAATGATACCGCATGTGACCGTATTCTGAAATATGGCGCGCCTAGTTCTACGTTATTTGAATGCAGGATTTCTGTCGCTTTTAGCACTTCTCAAGATATCCTTATGGTTTATACAAAGGAAGCAAGTCCGCTGCAAAGATTGTTAAAATATCTTTATTATTGTTAAAATTATGAACTAAAATTCGAGTTTGGATTAAAGTAACGCCTTTTTTTTTTTTTTTTTTTTTTTTTGTTTGTTTTTTACTTAATAAATGTATTCTTACCGTATTTATTTACAAAAATTGTTTATTGTAGTGTGCTTTATTTCCCCTGGAAGTTTACATGTGGATTTTTAGGACACCTTGATATCACTTTTTAAAACAATTAGCTGACAACCCGATTTTACTGAAACATACCGATATTGGTTAGCAATATATCTTTTCGTTGCGGGAAAGATAGATTATGATTGTTTCAGGTTCGAATTCACAAGTTCACTTTTATGGGTCATGTTTGGAAACCTTGTCCAGAAAAAATCCCACAATATTTTTTTAAGATCAAAAACTATATAATTGAATATAAATCAGTATGTTTATTTTTCTACGAAAAAGATAATAAAATTTTTAGCGGTATAATTACAGAGTATTTTCTTTAAAATATAGATTAATTTTCTTTTATTTTGGATTTTAGTTTGAAGTGCATCGGATGCGGATCGGGTTTAAGTTGCGTTAAAATAAAATTTTCAGGTTCGAGTCGGAAATAACAAAATACATACAGTACACTATTGCTCACAGAAATACAAGTTTTTTAAAAAAACAATGAAGGTAAGAAACAATCTTTTCAAGTAGGTTATATTTGTTTATTTTTATTTTTGAATTATTTCTTACTAATCTCGTTTGAACATGTAACAATAGACAAATGGACAGATAAGCGGATAAATGGTCCGACTCATATGCAAAAAATATGTGCGCTTCAACTTTCTTCAACAATGTTGCAAAACACGAAAAATGATATTCAGCGTTTCAAAAATAAGTTTTACCTCTTATAATCCAGAACTTTTAAAGTGATATTATATTTGCAGTTCCACTGGAAATCAATACTTATGTCACATTCATCTGGATGGAACTGAAAGAAAAATGAATGACAAAATAAAATATTATAAAAGAAATCATTGTGAAATAAAAAAAAAAGAAATATTCAAAGATAATAGAATGTCAATGTTTCCAAAATATACGTGATCCCTAGCCAATTCACTTTTACGACTCGAATGATAAATAGCGTATTGCATGAATATATTTCTAAGGATTACTTTCAGCAATGATGAGATTGTCCTTGTTATAAAAGATATATAACGCTGTGTTCATATAATGTCACGTGTTTCAATAAACTACATTATGTATTTAAAGAAACAAACACACACAGATAATACTAATTTATATTTTTGTATATATATATATATATATACATATATACAATAATATAAGTTATAATAATGCAATAATTAGAAATTGTAATTGTAGCAAATTGTATTTTTTTTTCACCAATACAAATATATAAATTTAGTGTGTCTATCTGTGAGTTTTCGAAAAACACGTGTTTCTAAATGACTATTTAGATTGCGTACAGTCAAAAAAGACATTTAAAACAAAATTTGGCTGTCTGTCTGTCCAAATCATACTCAGAAAAGGTTGAATAACAGACTCCACACTTAGCAGAGGAAGGTAGGAGACTGTTCCTTGCTAGACAGTGTAGTTTGTCGCATTCCGGGTATCTAAAATAGGTCTTCAGAAAGCAGGACAAACCTGGATGGATCAATGAATCAACGAATCTTTATCAATACTCAAACACACGTGAAAGAATGAATGAATTTTAATGTTATTTTTCGCCGTTAGAAAGGTATAATTAAGATATATAAATTACAATAATCGTCAGGTTGTAAATTATACATTTGATATTTAAAAACTCGATTGGTAAATAGAAGGAGCCAAAATCCATAATCGGGTCTAAAGCGAGGCTTGCAACATTGATAAGTAAAGAAATGGTCATCTAGTATAACTAGGGAGATTGCCTCTTCAAAATAAGTGCGGTTTAAACAATGCATTTAATTTTGCAGAAAACACCGTATAAAAAATATTACTGTCAACCCGATTACAAAAACCTATAAATTATTATAATTTTATAGCAATCCGATTTTTAGCTTTCAACGTATTCAGTTTAATTTAAGACTGAATTAGTAAGCATAAACAGCTGATATTTAATTATTGTGTTCGTATTCCATGATAGAATCAATGATAATCAAGGAAAGAATCACCTAGGATGCTATGAAATGTTTCCCTCAAAAAAAAATCAAACACGGTTTTAATAATTGATCAGTTTCAACCATGTGAGCACACCCCCATCAATTTTCCACCAACCAATCAAAATCACCGATCTTTTAGCGCTCAACCGATGAAAGTGGAGAAATTCGGAAAAATCGGAAGTCAAACAAAAAACATTCACGAGGTTGTCAAGTTAGTTGCTAGGGTGTGAAGTTAGTTCAAACTGATCTACACATTTAATTTTGAGTCTAATTAATTAATAGATTTAATTAATACATTTAATTTTGAATATTCTCTCTAAAATATGCGAATCAGTAATTGACACAATTATGGAAGATGTATAGATGATATTAATTTTATAGCGATCAGATTTTTAGCTTATAATTTATTCATTTTAATATTAAAACTGTAATAATATAGAAAAAGCTAATAGTCTGTAATCGTACGCAGCCAAAGTTAGCATCAATTATAAGCTAGGGAAACTTCATCCAGTGATTACTTAACATCATTTTCAGTGAATGGCAATAACCCGTGCTGTTTATATAAAATCATTTTAACCAGAATTTAACCGATTCAAACCATAATTTTAACCGATGTGTTTGAATTTCACAACTATTCATTCTAGAACAGAGATCAACGCGCGACGAAACTAACGTCTGTTATTCGCTTAGATCCAATGATGTCATAACTTCGCGAATTTTGAAACTGTTTGCGAGATATAATTTTTTTTAATAATTTTTCGTGAAATTTATTTAATGGAGGTAACCAAATTATTCCATTACTATGAAAAAAAAAGGAAAGACAAGAAAAATATTGGAATTATTATACATTTCTGTTGTCGTTTCCCATTAAAACTTAGACGATGAAAAAAAAATCAATTTGAATGCATGCAATATCACGACTCATAAAAAGTGGGGAAGGATTGTACTTCGTGCCAATATATTAAGAAAAAGAAGAAACAACGTATAAAGGCACAAATAAAATGTGTTTAAAAGCATACAGCTGTTTCAAAACCTCTAAGGTTTCCTCATCAGTGCTTAAAATAAAAGTTAAAACTAAGACATTGTGTAAAAAGAGGGGGGGGGGGGGGAGAGGTGGATAGAGAGTCAGAAAAGCGTACCTTTCAGCTCTACTGCCAACGGTGAAATGCGACCTACGGCTGACAAACAGTTACGGAGTTGATCTCACGCGCATATTCAGGGAGACCAATCAAAATACCCAATTGCTCTGGAAGAGTCCAAACTTAGAAGGAGAAAAAGGGGGGGGGGAGGGAGTGGAGGGAATTATAGAAAATTAAACCATACTTTTGAAAAATTGGGCGTACTAGATAAATCATTAACTAAACTGTTTGAATTTTTCCATATGTGGTAAGCCTCCCAGAAGTCCAGATCATAGATTGAAGTACATTTCTGTATTATGGAGGCTTCGGAAAATTTAAAATTATGGTTATTGGACCAGCAGTGGTTGGCAATAGCGGAACGTTTGATATCACAATTTTTAACGCAAGTTTTATGCTCCCCCAAACGGATCTTAAAGGCACGCTTCGTTTGACCAATGTACATTTTGTTGCATTCGCAAGATATCCTGTAAATACCCCAATTGGCCTTTTCTTTAAAAAATCTATTCGGAAGAATATTTATGGAACTTGCTTCTACATTTATTAAATACCTTACAACAACTATTGTCAAAAATCTGAAAGATTGAAATTGTATTACTATCGCGTGAAATTTCATTTTACGAATATGAAGAAAATATAAATATATGAACTGTAATATAATATGGAGCTATAGCAAATTATTCGCTACGACAAGTTAGACTAGAAAAGAATTATTAGCGTAACTATAATTACAGTCTCGCCAAAATCAAGATAATGGTAAGCTTCCCAAGTTTTGTCCATAATCCTCTCGACCAATCAAATGTCATTGCCTTTATATCGTGACTCTCTTATAAAGTAACTTTACTGTAACCGCATGAAAATAATATAATTTGCGAAGTGTAATCAATTAAAAATATAAATATCGTTCTTTTCACAATTTTCACTTAACCTAAATTGTAAATATGATCCTTTACTACTAATAAATAAAAACTATTATAAATATTTTAAAAATATAGAACCTAGTTAGATTTCTTTCTCCCTCAAGATCTTGGAAGATCTTGTGAATTTCAAAATAGAATTCAAAATAGAAATGCAACACAACAGTTTGCAATGCAGCTAGTAAAAAATAATATATTTATTATCATTATCATGAAAAAAACTTTTGTCTCCAAAATAATTCTTTTAAATAAAAGATTTTAAGTTTTGCATTTGGGCTTTAAAGTGGCAGATTTTTTTTCTTTTCGGAATAATATTTTTTTGTGAATTTTCCTTATTATAATTGACTTTGTTGGGTACAAAACTATGATAAAAATATCTTACATTTTAAGCTTCAGAGTGAACGTGCACGTTGAAAGAACGTCATCTACTTAAAACCTAAAAGATAATTGATATTTAATTGGATCGTTGTGCTTTAATATAGGATAGTTGTAATCGGTAATTATAATAATAATGTTTCTAAATGAAATAATGAAAAGTAATTTAAATTTAATTAGAAAAAATGTTGTACATACAATTTCAAATTTTGTGTATGTCGTAAAAACTTCATATCCTTAAAATCTAGAATATAATTCTATACTTAATTTTTTAATTCGATCTTTGTGTATTAATGTAGGACAATGTTGATCCTATAAATAAAATAAAAGTTTTTAAGTGAAATTAATCTAAACCAAAAATTAAAATGTTAAATATATTCAATTAAAAATATTTTTGTACATATCATTAAAAATTTTTACTCTACCGTCGCATTAGAGCGCAGATTTAATATTTTGCTTAATTGAGCGTTACCATTGAAAAGTAAAAAAAAAAAAAATGTAAAAATTCCTATATGGGAACTCCTCCGATATTATTATGTGTGCAGATTACATGTAATTATATTTTATTCCGAATAAACAAGAATCTCCATCTTAATTTACGACGATTTGTAAGCAGAATTTGTATCTCTTGTTTATTTTCACCAGAATTATAATTTGAAAAACGCGCATATGGCAGATAAAATATTAAATAGAGAAGAAAAGTTTCATGTAATGCTCTAAGCAAAATTACAAGAAAAGCAAAAAAGTTGCAAAAATCAACCTTTTTGTGAATTTTATAAAAGCGCTAGACTAGGTAAGAATAATAAGTACTTTTTATTATGTGAATTACATACTTTAATGGCTTTTATCTACATGCTTATACATTTTGCATCATTCATACAAACTTGTAAAGACTTTCAATAATTACGACATACAATTTACAATAGCTAAAATAAATAAAAGAATGCTCTTTCGATAAATAAAAGGAATGATAACCACGCAGTCCCTATTGATGAAAATTTCAATTAAAGAATCTTCTCTAATCCTGATTCAAGAGAAAATTGATTGTATAAACATAAAACATTAAAAATCTTTGATAATCATAGTGCCGTAAATTTGTTTATAAAAAATCTTTTTTACAAAATATAAATAATAGTTTTTTTCTGTCTCTAATAAAATTAGGGCGTTAATTGCAGATTATAAAGTTTATGCATTCATACTCTTGTATTTCATTATAGCGATTAAGCACAGTTATGTAAATAATTGTTAAGCAATAATTATGTAAATATAAATCCCTTTTCCAACTTTTGCAAATCGACACTCTTTAAACTACTCAAGTGTAAGTGTTATAGACAGGATATTTTTATAACCATATTAAAGAATCTGTACGCTAAACTGATTTTGATAAAAAATTTGTTTTACAAATAACGTTTTTCTGTTTTTATGCGTGACTTATTTTTAAATTTTATGTAATTGTGAAGCTATTTCTGATGTGATTAACATATTAAATAACATAAACTGCAGAATTTCAGAAATGACAAACATAAATATTGAATTTCTGAAATACTAAGACGAGTGAAAATCTTAATTTTATTTTCTTTAAGCTGCATATCAAATTGGAATAAACTAGGTATTTATTTGCAATAAATCATGCACCATTGGCTTCACTAAATCAAAGCCACATTTTGGGAGCGATGTATTTTTAATATCAGTCTGCTTCAGACGTTAAATGAAATTATCTTCTCGTTGAATAATTGATCTTTCAAATTATTCTTAATGTTATATTAACACAAATTTAGAGAGTGTTTAGAAAGATATTAAATAAAGGATACAACGGTCATACAATTTAATTTGAAATCAATGTTTATATTTACATTAGTATATTACATTAGTACGATGAAATTACAAATATACTGTAGAGATGATGCTTTTAAATTTCTTAGAAATAATTATTTGAACATAAGATGAAAATATGTTAACCTGATGGTAATTATTATTTGTATTTCGTTTAAAAATGAAACTCTTCAAAGGCTTGTATATGTATATATATATATATATATATATATATATATATATATATATGTATATATATATATATATGTATGTATATATATATGTGTGTGTGTGTATGTATGTATTGGTAATATTGTTTTATTTTTTTTAATCCATTTCAATCCATATTTTTTTATATCTTAAGTTATTTCTGGCTTTATAATTTCTGGATTTATTGTATACGGTTATTGTATACGGTTTTTTGCATTCTTTAGCTTGTTATGGCTAATGAAAAGATGAAACTGCACATGTTATTTGTGGTAATCAAGGTAATTATGACCTGATGAGTCTGCCTTGGTTCCACTAATTGTTCCATTTTTTCATTGTTTTACTGTATTTTCAATTCCATGTTGCTCTTGTTATAGGGATCTGTTTAAAAGAACTTTATAATGGTTTATACATCATTTTTAATTTGAATAAATTCCTTTATTATTTATACATACACATCAGTTGTTGATAATTTGTATTGGTTTATAATGGTTATATATATATATATATATATATATACCGGGTGTCCCAAAAAGGACTGACTGATTTTAAAATTCAATAGCTTGCAAACGGTGACAGATATTTAAAAAATTCTTGCAGGAGGGTTTTGCATAAGGTCAAAAGTTTTATTACAGTGATTTTCGATTTTAGTTCGAATTACAAACAATAGATGGCGCTGTAAGCAATAGTCGCTAAATACAGGCTCGATTTCTGGTCCTTTCTCTTGTTCCATGCTGAAAAAGGAGATGGAAATGTATTATCCGGGCCACGAAGTACCAAAAATCGAGCCTAAATTCAGCGTCTATTGATCGCAGCGCCATCTATTGTTTGTAATTCGAACTAAAATCGAAAATCACTGTAATAAAACTTTTGACCTTATGCATAACCCTCCTGCAAGAATTTTTTAAATATCTGTCACCGTTTGCAAGTTATTGAATTTTAAAATCAGTCAGTCCTTTTTGGGACACCCGGTATATATATATATAAAACCATAATATATAACAAATCTTCATCGATTTCCAATAATTGAAATTAAATTTATACTATAGCAAATATTCATAACTCACAAGGGAACCACTTTTGGTGTTGCTCGCATGTAGAATCGAGACCTGGTGCGTTTTGTAGCCCTATACATAAAAGTTAGAGAACCGATAAAATTTCTCTGTTAAAATAATATTTTATATACTTTTTTATACTTTTAATTTTTTGTTATTACATTTTTATTTGTTTATTTCACGCCAAAAGTGAGTTAAGTCGCCAAATAGGGCGCGACAATTTTTCCGCCCGCTTTATCCATAGAGTAAGTATACAGTACATATTACTAGCATATCAGATTGCGATATTTTTTTTAAATAATTGATAGGATAAGAAAGAAATAATTAGGTTTTTATTTCTTTTTCTATGCAGACGATAAATATATAAGTAATAAATATAATTCTATAAAAGCTTCGAAGATCATTGAAAACTATTTTTTAGTGAAATACAAAATAAGCAAACTATTTTCTTTTGAAATCGAATGGAATAAAGTTTCGAATGTTTAAAATGAAATGTTGCTGTATTAAATTGTCCTTTGGTAAAAGTAATCATAAAGTAAATTTATATTTTTACACAGTTTAGAAAATTTACTGTTGCTAAATATATCGGACATTAAAATTTCTAGCCATTACAAATTCAGCTATGACATTTGGCTAGGGTTGCCGGAAAGCTCTACTTTTGAAAATAAACGCCAACTGTTTCCCCGACAAAAATATGAATATAATGTTGTAATTTATCAAAATCAAATTCGTGGGTTTTTGAAGGAATTTTCGAACTTTTTTTAATATTTTATACTTATTACTAACTATTTTTTATTTTTAAATGCTTTTCTTTAAAAAATTTCAATGTTAATAATCCGATAAGTGGTCTCGAAAATTGCATTTTCCGAAAGTTATGCTGCTGTAAAATCAAGAAATATTATTTTAACAGAAAAATTTTATCGATTCTCAAACTTCATAATATAGGGCTTTAAAATGCACCAGGTCTCAATGCTAGGTGCGAGCAACACCAAAAGTGGTTCCCTTGTCAGACATTTAACAGAATAGAGAAGGAACATGTAACTAGTAATACAGAATTTTATTCAATGCAACAAATTCACTAGCATGTTGCTGGAAATAAATCGATATGAAACATATGAGAAAAGAAAAAAACAATTTTTGATAAAATCTGATTAAAGACAATAGATAATAAATCCAGCTAAATAATGTTGAACCAGAAAAACCGTAACATAAACATACAAGAGATAAAATGGATGAATGAAGCCGGAAGCTTACAAGGTATTTCACTTGATCACGGGCACATAAAATACATTTATACGCAAAAAACATAGTCGATTTCTGTAACGGAATTCAGCAATAAGCAAATATTGAATTCCATTATGCACCCGATCGACTAAGCACCAGAGAATATGAAACAACCATGTAAAAAATTTAAACAATGTGAAATCCACTACCATAAAAACAATTTAAAAATGAAACAAATTAAATCTTATACAAACCCAGCACGAGTACAGCCAAGACAGTAACATTGTCACAGACATATTACGTACTTTAGCTTAAAATCCCGCTTAAATACTGACACAGTTAAAAGCTAATGCCACGGTTGCCGCAACAGATAGTTAACATAATAATTATTATTACAATCGATAATAAAGATCCTGGAATAAATTACAGGAATTTGTTTAAAATTAAACAATAAATAATTAATAGATAATAACAAATATAATTTTAAATTAAGAGTCCAAGGCAACCTAATAATATTAGAATAAAATAAATAATTATTTAAAGCGCCATCTAACTGAAATTATAAGATGTTATATTTGAGAAAGACAATACATGATCAAGAAACTGACTAATATATTATTTAGTGCTGCCATCTAGGATAGAAAAAATATATATGTGTGTGTGTGTGTGTGTGTGGTGTATAGAAAGGAACTCTTAGGACACTTATTTCGATTTCAACGTTTTATCGAATAACTGGGGAAATGTGGAGTTGCTGGATAAATTATAGAGGAAAGCTGCCAAATTTTACTCGCATTCGTTATCACTATTTCCGAATCGTAATTTTGCCCTATTTAATTGTAGAATCTTTACGATTAAGTTAGGCAGCGGTTTCTATTCGGAAACACCGGTAACAAAAAAAGTAAAATTTGACGATGCGATATGTATACGAGTTTTGAAGATGTAAAGAACATTCCTTAAGCCATCTGATCCAGCGAAGATTTGACAAGCGTACATTTAGGAGGCTAAGAACAAATTGAATATGAAAAAAAATATATATTGCGATTCACCTGTATCACCAACAGATCTAAATGATCTATCACTTTCACAAATTATTTTACGTACTATGTACATTGTTTATCTGCATTTTTCTAAGAATCGCATGCAGATTCTCATTATATAAAGATTTATTCCAAAAATTCAAATTTGTTTCGCATGTTTTGTATAGGTGCAGATTTACGGTCGCCAGTCGCCACGTGGCGACTAAATTTTTTCTGTGGACACTAACTTTCAGTGTCTTAGTCACCAGAGATCAATTTTCAGTGTTCCCAATCCCCGTCGCGGAATTTTCATTTCTTTTCCTTTTGCAAATGGAAAAGCACCTGCTCTTTTCACAGGCCGAGATCAAGTATTACATTGATAAAAAGTCGGGGAATTTTTGCGATCTCAGGTACCGTCGTGAACGATGCCTATGTGATGTACTGTCGAATATAATTCTGCGCATGTCCGCTCCACTACAAAGCTGAGCAGCTGCGAAGCTCGGTACCTTTGGACACCAGCGAAAGCAAGCATTTCTTCAAAGGTTTTGGCCGAAACCCAGAGTTGAAATAAATACTCCTTTACTGCAGATTGGTTCACGAGACAGTCCAAAGTTCCCAATGCGATGGAGATTACTTAAGGTCTTTGGATCATGGAGTCGCGATGATAGAGGATTCCGAACACTGAAGCAAAAAAAAAAAAAAGAAAAAGAAGTTCGCACGAAAAATTACTGAACGCGAGGTATATTCTTGCTCTGTAAATGTTTTACTTAAGTGCGAGATTTTTATAGTGCAAAATAATCTTACACATTCCTAATTTTTTTTATATGTGTACTTTTATATGACAAAACCAAAATAAGAAATAAAGTATTCCTAATATTTCCCATTATCATGACTGCTTAGCTTACACATGTTTTGTTATTCAACTGTATCTTGTCTAACTTTATCTTCTGACTTTTCCAGATTTATATTATATTTTTTTAATATCAAAGTTTCAAAAATTTTAGGATTAAATTAAATATACATATTTGTTGTAACTAGTCTGTGTTTTATTGTACACATGTATTTATTAATTAAATTATTTTTCATTTTGAATTCCTGAGTTTTTTGTTTTTTCCATATAAACACTTTATTGTTTTATAAGTTTGTTTCACAATGTGGCCTCTAGATTTTGGTTAGGAGCCAAAGTGGCGACTGAATTTTGGGGTGGGGGGTAGGGGGGGGGGGGTTAGAGCCACTTGCTCCTTAAAAATTTTAAGAATCTGCACCTATAATGTTTTGCTTATAGCAGGCAGAACTTTCTATTTTCAAATTAACACAGGCATGTATGTAACTATTTTTAAATGGATGTGTTTCCTTATTGTCACTCGGCACCATTTCAGCAGATTTTTATTAGCACTTTTCCACATACTTGAAAAGTCTTTATGAATTGAATTCGTCTGTCTGTCCGTTTGTCCGTATATCCGTGCTCTAACCAGCGTACATATACCGGGTGTCCCAAAAAGGACTGACTGATTTTAAAATTCAATAACTTCCAAACGGTGACAGATATTAAAAAAATTCTTGCAGGAGGGTTATGCATAAAGTCAAAAGTTTTATTACAGTGATTTTCGATTTTAGTTCGAATTACAAACAATAGATGGCGCTGTAAGCAATAGTCGCTAAATACAGGCTCGATTTTTGGTCCTTTCTGTTGTTCCATGAAGAAAAAGGAGATGGAAATGTATTATCCGGGCCACGAAGTACCAAAAATCGAGCCTGAATTTAGCCTCTATTGATCGCAGCGCCATCTATTGTTTGTAATTCGAACTAAAATCGAAAATCACTGTAATAAAACTTTTGACTTTATGCATAACCCTCCTGCAAGAATTTTTTTAATATCTGTCACCGTTTGGAAGTTATTGAATTTTAAAATCAGTCAGTCCTTTTTGGGACACCCGGTACTTGTAATGTTGTGTAATGGTATATGTTCTTGAGTTTTACCATGGCATGTTTAGTATTAAAAACGAAGTGTGTTGCCTTTATAGTTCGCTTTTGAAACACTTAAAAGTATCTCGTACACTATGGTCTATGGGAAATATCATTTACAGTACATTTGGATCAAGTTACACTGTTTCAAACATATTTAAATTGATATACATCAATGGGGGTGCACTGTAAGATGCTTACTATAGAATATGGTATACATAGCATTTATTGTTCATATACAGGGCACACAAAACAAATCGTTTACAGTACTGTCTATGAGCAATACCTGCTGGAAGTGCGTTTTTAATTATGGTATGCATTTTTAAATTTAACAATTTTTTTTAAAATATTACTTGGTGCACATAAATTCGATGGATCATTTACAGGGCTTCACAAATAATTCGACTGCGTTTCCGCTTATTGGCAGAAATTGCTGAAAGGGAATTTTCAACTGCATTTTGCGTTTCGTAACTGAACTAAACTTTTTCATATTATCTAGTACAAGTACAAATCTAGAGATAATATACACGGATACACAAACGAATTTGTATATTTTTTTGACAATGAAGGATATTTCTGAAATTGGGTTTTCAAATGTGATGAGCGTTTTCTAAATTGTTTACTTAAGCATCATCTTTTGACTTATTAAATACAGTATTCTAGATGGGTTGGAACGTGTTTCATAAGCTAAGCATGGTAGAGATCTGCACGGGCCGGGCTCGGGCCGATTTTCACTCACGATACTCGGGCCGGGGCGGGCTCGGGCTCCACTCTTCTCGGGCCGGAACGGGCCAAACTTATTTTTTCTGTACAGAGTCGGGATTGGTTTCATTCCTAGTCTTCACGACACAAAATTTTCAGTCCTAGTTTTGATTCAGCCCGTATGAAAGTCATTGTCTCAGCTTGGCCAGATCAATTCAAAGATCAGTCAAATTAGGCCTGGCCAAAAAATGTTTGCAAAAAATGCATACATTTTTTAATCGCCATTATTCTACACTTAAACATTAAAATTTATTCTTTTTTAGAGAATAGTATATTTCTACGCTTATTAAAATATAGCTAAATTAAAATATAGTAACACGTGTGAAAAGAATCTGCCTATGACGGAAACCTGTTTTAAATTGAAAAACGTGTTGATCCATGCAAAATTAATATACTAATACGTAAGAAAAAAAATATATGATACATTTACACTTGCTAAGAATGGAACTTGTCTATAACGCATTTTTTTTTTCTTTTCTACGCAATTCCGTCTTAGAAAATTTTACTGTAAAGAATTTTTCAGATTTTTGGTATACATGGAATACATGTATGTTAATGCATGGAATATTAATGATAACCTAAACATTTACATACAAGAAATAGAGATTCGTTAAAAAAATAAATATCGCAGTCTGTGTCACTTCTTTAAAAATGAAGATTATAAACATGAGAAAAGAAAGTTAAGATAAATATTTTTGGTCAGAGCTACCTCGTACGAGACAAATTTTTAACAAAATCGACGTAAAAATCAATGTTTTGTAAAAAATTCACTCGGGCCGGGTTTTTTTTTTTCTCGGGCGGAGATTTTAGCTTTTTTCTGGGCCGGGCCGGGCTCGGGTCGATATTTTAACTTTTTTCCGGGCCGGGCCGGGCTTGGGCCGAACTTTTAAGATTTTCAGCGGGCCGGCCGGGCCAATATTACTTTTTCTACGGGCCGGGCCGGGCTCGGGCCGAACTTTTAATTTTTTTATCGGGCCGGGCCGAAATTTTTTCGATGAGTCGGGCCTGGCCCGGGCCTGGAAATTTCGGCCCGTGCAGACCTCTAAAGCATGGTGCATGAATTTTCTTCCTTGTTTGAGTATTTTATAATAACTTTTAAAATATTATTAAGGAACTTTTGACACATTATTTCATGAGGGAAAATAATTAAAAAAAAGTATGATTAAAGCAATGCAGTTCTTACCAACATTCTTATTTTTTGCAAAAATCCTTTTGGTAATTTTCGTACGTCTGTTTCTGTATTTGTAAACACCAGATTATCAAAAAGTTTATTTAGTTGAAGAAAAAATAATTGAAATGTCGTTAAATCCGTAAAAGTACATAAAAAATGATTATATAAAAAAATAAATAAAATATCTATGTTACTGAAAATCCAATCACTATTTTTAAGAAATTAACCATTGGGATTGCCTATTTGAACAATTAATAAAGTCAATTAAAAAATGCATGTTATCATTTTAGCATTTTGTTAATACTACAGTAACTCTAGGATAGATGGCCATAGTTTTTAAAGATTGAAATAAAAATTCTTAGAATGCATGTAGAAGAAATATTTATGCACGTTGAAATTTCTTATACATATACTCATCATGTTTTGGGCAAAAAAAGAGTTAAATATCAAGAACAAAACGTGGGATATAAAACTGAAATTATAATGGCAGATGGCAATCTCTCCTTCAAGTCGAGGAGAGATGACCATCCAATACAAGAAAGAAAAAGTGAACTTAAAGTAACAAAAAATAACACATTTCACATAGTAAATCATGAAAAACATATAGTTGTTTTTAAAGATGCAATAATATCATTGAAAATGAGAATAAAGTTCGAATGAACAAAATTAGAAGTATAATTTCAACCCTTCCCTTTCCGTAGCATTTTACCACATTTTTGGAAAAAGGTCTTGATAGTTTGTATACGTTTCATGGAACTACTTCCTGTACCTTATACATTGTATCCAGTCATTATTTTTGGTTGTTGTACTATATTCTTCTCCACAACCAACACAGTGATCCTCATACAATTCCATTCTCTCGGAACCTGTAGAATCTGATAATTTCAAAAGTATTTCATCTTCTTCGCTGATGGAAACGTCGCGATTTTGTTTATCTCTCGCGTTTATTTTTGGGTTTTTTTATGGTTTTAAGTTAATTTGTCAACTTTATATGTTTCTGGGATGATAGTTTCCGACGTTTTTCAATAAATTCTGAAAAGGCCCAAATTTTTAGACCCTACTATATTACTATTAGTAAAGTGTTTTTATTAGTTAAAATTTAAACACTTATATCAATTAATATAATTATAAACATAAACTTTATATAATTATTTTAAATATAATTATATTTAACTCAAATTTTCACACCGTATGATTTTAAAATATTGATCAAAAATGGTCATCTCTCCTCGATTTGATGTGGCCATCTATCCAAAAATTCAAGGACAGATGGCTACCCAATTTAAAGCATCACTTTGCCATTGTATGTCTTTTTTTAGGCTTAAAAGCAAAGATTGGATTATATACGAGCCTTAAAAGCCAGTATAGTTAAAATAAAAGAAACGCACGTACAGCAAAACAGTCAGATACCTAACTCAACAAAAACATTCAACCGCTTAATAAAATAAACATTAAAATTAAACTTATTTTTTATAATAAAAAACACAGCTGTACGTCGCAATGAATGAACTCATTGAACTATTTCATACGAACAAATTTTATGCTGTAATATAGGATAAAGTTTTGGAATTATTTAGACTGGTCATCTCTCCTCTATGGCCATCTATCTTAGAGTTACCCTAATATATTCAAAATCCACATGGTGAGAAAAATGACTTCAACGATATACTCCTTTTAATTGCTAAAAAGTGCAATATTAAAACGTTAAAAAACAGTAAATATAGTTTTATTCGACTGTTTACATGTTTGGACTCTACCCGAGTCACTTTCAAAACAAATAAATATTTTTTTCCATCCAGTCTACACAATATATCCATTATGAAACTGTTGGAAAACGTCACAGTGTAAGTAATTTTATGTCCAACATCACTTCGCTTGTGAAATGACAATTTCCTCGTGATATATGCAACGCGTTTCTTTTAGTTGTGAAATATGTTCCAAGATGGCGACACTTCCCTGAGTTATCGTGGCGTAAGGTCACAAACTAAAGAAGGACTGTGTAAAAGACTTCTGTTTCGAAAAGGCGATAACAGATCGCAGCACCACAGAACTTTTCTGATAGACTGATTTTAAATAGGACCTTTTTGCTTATTAAGCAGTCTGTATTGTTTCAAGTTTTTTTACTCTGTTTTAACTCTTGTGGGCCCCTTTTTACTTCTTCACTTCAAGGCCCGATTTTGTGAGGCCAAGACGCACGGTTTTTCGTGCGTTAACTCTTTGTTCAATGGAAGACTTACATCTCCTACTGGATTTCAAATGTTATTTCTTTTATAGTATTCATATTTAACCCTTTTATTTTATTCTTTTTTAGTGTGTGTGTGTGTGCATCCATGTAACCAGAATTCGTCGTGCATTAAATAGTTTTTCTCTACAATTGCATCTACATTATTCTAAGAAGATATTTTTCACGATTTATAACATCTACTCGATAAATAAAAAATATAGGTTGTTTTCACATGAAGGAAACCAGCGTATGTCTGCTTTACCAGAAAGGTAAGAAAATAAATTTCTATCTTTCATTATTAATGAAAAAACTTTTGGTATAACAATTTTATATTTATACTGGGTCCTTAGCTTCACGCTAATCGCGAACTCACCCCTTCTAGATATTTTAATAGATTATGAGGGCTGAGTTGAAGGGGAAAGTAAATAAATAAATAAATAAATAAAAAAAACCCAGTAATAAAAATTTGTTTATCTGATTGTGATAAAATGATGAACAAGATGCACATATGAGATATGAAATATTGAAATATATACATGAAAATAAAAATAAATGTGCATGAATAAATAACGATATATATAATATCGCAAAAAGAGTATTATTGTGAACAAATATTGATTGATTGTTGTGAATAACTGATCATTTTATTTATACTTATAACATATTCTAAGAAATTATTTTAAGAACGTCACAAACTTCTTATAGTAAATATATTTGTTATCAAAGAATTTATAAAACTTGAATAACACGCTATGTCTGCCACAAAAGAAATTACGGCAGTAGAGAAACTAAATGATAATAATTACAATCATTGGTGTTTCAAATTAGAAAATCTGTTAATTAAAGACGATTTATACAAATATATAACAGAATCTCCACCTGCCACACCCGATGATACATATACTAAAAACGCGGCTAAGGCGAAAGCCATAATTTGTTTGTGCATTGAAAATACACAAATCGTGCACATCAGACATTTGACATCTCCCAAAGAAATTTGGGAAAGATTAAAAAGTGTTCACCAAAGGGCGAATTTATCATCCAAATTATTCCTTATGAGGAAACTATATTCGCAAAGGCTCAATGAGGGCGGAGACTTAAATCTACATATCAACAATATTTTAACTATCCGCGACAAACTCGCTGCCATTGGAGAGCTCATAAATGATTCGCACATCGTGGCTCTTATGCTTTGCAGCTTGCCTCAGTCATATGCTCCTCTTATAACGAGCATGGAGGCTAGAGACGAAAAGGATCTAGACCTCGAGTTTGTGAAAAACAAACTCATCGACGAGTACTCTCATCGAATCGAATACAAAAACACCAGCACACGACCAAGGGACACAGCATATAAAATAATAAATAAAGGAAACAAAAAATATTGCAGCTTCTGTCAACGAGATGGGCACGCTCGTTCAGAATGTTACAAATTGAAAAACAAACAGAAAAACAATTACCAAAGAAGTGAAAATTATAACAGTAATAAATTTAACAACCATGCCAACTTTAAAGCCAATTCGGTAAACCCCAAAAATCAACACAATGGTAGTAAAACAGACTCCTCGAATTTTTGCTTTAACAGCAAATCAAATATAGAGGATGAGGTCAACCAATCGATCATTCCTCTCTTCCCAGTGGAAAACAATTTTGAAATTGAGTCAGTAAAAATTAACCAAACACAAACAACAGATCCAAACACATATATCATTGACTCGGGTTGCACCAGGCACGTTGCATCAGCAAAAACAAATTTTGCTACATTCACAGCCGGGAATTTTGGGAATATAACAATCGCTAATGGAAAAAGGCTTAATTCGGAAGGTATGGGCGACGTAAAAATAAAAACAGACAAAAACCACTACATTACACTAAGAAACGTCTTATACTGTCCAGAACTAAAGGGCAATTTATTGTCAGTTAAGAAAGCCACTGAAAATAATATAAAGGTAATTTTCGAGAAAAATGCATGTTTATTTGTCAAAGATGATAATATAATCTTGACAGCTAAATTAAATGATAATCTCTACGTATTAAACCCTGAAGATGATTACGGCTATACTATAAGTACTCAAACTTTCTGTAACAATACAAATTGTATTTCATTGTGGCACCGAAGACTCGGACACAAAAATTTTGATGATATTAAATACCTTGTTAATCATGAATTAGCCAATGGGATAAAAATTAACAAATGTAAACATGCCACGCGATGCACCAAGTGCATTGAAGGGAAACTTTCCGCTCTGCCCTACCCTAAAGTAGCCACAAACAGAAGCAAAGACATCGGTACCCTCGCACATTCCGATATATGTGGCCCCATGAATACTGAAACGATAGGAGGGAAAAGGTACTTTATAACACTCACGGATGATTATAGCAGGTACACAATAACATACTTAATCGCGCATAAATCGGAAGCCGTTATCAAACTGAAAGAATACATAGCGCTAACAAAAAATAAATTTGGCAAGTTGATAAAGGCAATCAGGTCCGATAACGCAAAAGAGTATATCAGTGACGAATTTGAAAACTGCCTGATAGAAAACGGGATAGAGCGACAATTGAGTGTTCCCTATTCTAGCCCACAGAACGGTGTTTCAGAAAGAAAGAATAGAACGATAGTGGAAATGGCTAGAACCATGTTGTCGGACGCCAAGTTACCTAAGCAATTCTGGGGGGAAGCTGTCATGTCCGCCACCTACCTCATCAACCGTCTACCAACAAAGGCTAACAAAAATAACATGACACCCTATGAACTTTGGCATAAAAGAAAACCCGATCTCTCGAACATCAAAACATTCGGATGTAAGGCATTTGCCTATGTCGACAAACCTAAAAGAAATAAATTAGATGAGAAAGCCATCGAGGGAATAATGTTGGGATATGATTTCAGAAGCAAGGGCTATAGGATATATACGGGTGAAAATAAAATTATAATATCTAGAACCGTAAAATTCTTCGAAGAAGGTATAAAAGATGAGGAAATTATACCCGCCAAAGAAAATCAAAACATCGAACAAACTCCCGCAGATAATATTGAAATTGATCTAGAAGAGCGCGACGATGATCAGAATAACACCCCGACCGACACATCCCTTGAGCCGAGAAGATCGCAGAGACAAAATCGTGGTGTACCACCTAACCGTTATGGAATAAGCGCAAACCTGTGTCAAATTCAGGAGCCAAAGTCATGGACAGACCTACAAAATATCAATGACGCAGAAACTAAAGATAAATGGCTAAAAGCCACTAGTGAGGAAATAGATTCTCTGAAGCAAAATAATACTTGGAGATTAATAAAACCTATCCCGGGAAAACGCGTCATAGGTTGTAGGTGGACGTTTAAGGCAAAAAGGGGAGCCAACGGGTCTATAGAGCGATATAAAGCCAGATTGGTCGCTAAGGGATATGCTCAAAAATATGGAAGCGATTTCGACGAGACCTACGCACCCGTTGTAGCGCATACCACCCTACGAGCATTCTTAAACGCAGCGGTGTACAAAGATCTTAAAATAACTCACCTAGATGTCAAAACTGCTTTCTTACATGGCGATTTAGAAGAGGAGGTTTATATGCATCAGCCAGAGGGATACATAACAAAAGGGGAAGAAGATAAAGTGTGTAGTTTAAACAAAGCGATTTACGGCCTTAAGCAGGCAGCTAGGGCGTGGAACCAAAAAATAAGTAAATCTCTAAAAGAACTAAATTTCGTTGAATGCGCGTCAGACAAATGTCTGTACAAAAGAGTCCAAGATGGAAAAATCGCATACATAATAGTGTATGTTGATGACATCTTAGTCGCAGGAGACAAAACAGACACACACGAAATATACACTGAATTATCAAAGCAATACGAAATCAAAAATTTGGGTCAAGTAACACAATATTTAGGCATAAACATAAAGGAAAAAGCAAACGGTAATCTAGAATTAGACCAGGAACACAAAATAATACAAATCGCAGAGAAATTCAATTTGTTAAATGGTAAGCCTACGTATACACCCGTGAATACTAACTACTTTAATCTAGATCCAAACGGGAAACTAATGGGAGATAACGTAAAATTTAGACAAGCTATAGGAGGGCTTCTATACATTGCAACTTTAACTAGACCTGGTATAGCATCAGTCGTTAACATCCTGGGAAGAAGGAATGAATCCCCAAGGGAAGTCGATTGGCAAGCTATCGAGAAATTAATTAGATATCTGCTTACTACCAAAGATCTTAAATTCGTCATAGATAAAACAAAACCTCCAATCCTAACGGCATATAGCGATGCCGATTGGGGGAACGACAGAATAGACAGGAAATCAACCACTGGAAACTTGTTTAAATTAGGAAATAATATATTGGCATGGTCATCGAGGAAGCAGAGTTGCACAGCACTCTCGTCCACGGAAGCTGAATATATCGCTGCCTCTAATGCAGGTCAAGAGATTTCGTGGTTGTTAGACCTGTTAAATGACCTCGAACTGTGTCAACAACTACCCGTAACATTGTACGAAGATAACTTATCAGCCATAAGATTGACCGAAAACGAAAAGGCACAGACAAGGACTAAACACGTGGAAGTTAAGTATCACCACATCAGACATCTATGCCAGAATAGTATAATCAAAATAACTTATTGTCCATCGAAGTTAATGCTGGCAGACGTGCTCACCAAGCCATTGCCTAAGCCTCATTTCGAGTGTTTGAGAAACAAGTTAAACCTTCTACGCTCGTCGGTTTGACATAAAAAGCGGGGGTGTTGGAAAACGTCACAGTGTAAGTAATTTTATGTCCAACATCACTTCGCTTGTGAAATGGCAATTTCCTCGTGATATATGCAACGCGTTTCTTTTAGTTGTGGAATATGTTCCAAGATGGCGACACTTCCCTGAGTTATCGTGGCGTAAGGTCACAAACTAAAGAAGGACTGTGTAAAAGACTTCTGTTTCGAAAAGGCGATAACAGATCGCAGCACCACAGAACTTTTCTGATAGACTGATTTTAAATAGGACCTTTTTTCTTATTAAGCAGTCTGTATTGTTTCAAGTTTTTTTACTCTGTTTTAACTCTTGTGGGCCCCTTTTTACTTCTTCACTTCAAGGCCCGATTTTGTGAGGCCAAGACGCACGGTTTTTTCGTGCGTTAACTCTTTGTTCAATGGAAGACTTACATCTCCTACTGGATTTCAAATGTTATTACTTTTATAGTATCCATATTTAACCCTTTTATTTTATTCTTTTTTAGTGTGTGTGTGTGTGCATCCATGTAACCAGAATTCGTCGTGCATTAAATAGTTTTTCTCTACAATTGCATCTACATTATTCTAAGAAGATATTTTTCACGATTTATAACATCTACTCGATAAATAAAAAATATAGGTTGTTTTCACATGAAGGAAACCAGCGTATGTCTGCTTTACCAGAAAGGTAAGAAAATAAATTTCTATCTTTCATTATTAATGAAAAAACTTTTGGTATAACAATTTTATATTTATACTGGGTCCTTAGCTTCACGCTAATCGCGAACTCGCCCCTTCTAGATATTTTAATAGAAACCATACAGATTCTAACACGTAAAAATTCAATATGTAACGATGCAGCATCATTTAACTTACCAAAATTATGACTCGAGTTACTCAATGGTTACGAAAATAGAAATAAACATCCAAGTTAATAATAATAATAATAATAACGTGCGCATGAAAAATTGAATGATGGCGTTTAAAACTATTGCATCATAAATTGTGCGTTTTTGTAATTATTTATTTGGTTTGGAAATGACTCGGGTAGTGTCGAAACATGTAAACAGTCGAACAAAACTATTTTTTCTGTTTCTAAAGTTTTAATCTAACACCTTTTAGCAATTAAAAATAGTGTATTATTACAATTATTTTTTGTTACTTATTATTTATTATTTTTATTATTTATTGTTATATATTTGATATAACTGATTACAGCTTTGAATCATTTAAAGGGAAATAGATGCAGTAAAAAGTATTTTTCAATATTTTTATTTATTGGATATTTACGAAAGTTCCTCAGAATATACAGCGGATGTCTAATTCAATTTTAAGCAAAACATTGGAGAATTGATATTATGGCTAGTTCCGCAAAACAATTTTTAAGCAATACATTAAGAAAAAAGTAACGTGGTATGATTTCTAAAATACACCTGATACTTGATTATGTAATACACTATTAATGACCGGCAAATTTCAATTTTAGGCATTTTGTCGAATATTTAGAAATATATTTGACAGATTCTTCTGGAATTTCAGGATTTAAAAGAACAGGTATGACCTCATATTTAGCAATGTCTATTTGATAAGGGGGGGGGCAATTAGGGGGCCAACAAAAAATCAAAGAAATAAATAATACCGGGGATCATTCTGTAAAATAAAATGCGCGAAATGATCTATCGCTACAGAATATAAATAAACAGACATTGTGCAATATGTGTATTCATTTGTGTAAGAATAGCACGTATATTAATAGAGATATCGCGATTTTTTTTTTAAATAAAAAAAAATTCTTGCATGTTTTTTGCTTATAATCTGCAACATTTTCAACCAAATTTAACGCTAGTTTCAGAAAAATTGACAAAATGTAGTAGACACAATATAGTGCAACTGGAATATAAATATATTAAATATTTTAGGAAATATGAGCAGTTGTATGAAATAATTTTTATCTGCGCATTCGCGAACGATAACAAGGATGTTTTTACAAAATTTGACAGTAAACTCTATGGTGCAACGTATAAAAAAAAATCCAGCCAAATATCATAAAATTTCAGAATGATATCGGCGTTAAAGTGCGCTAATTTTTAGTTAGTCGTTAAAACTAGCTGAATGATAAGGGATTGTCCACAAGTTGTCAATTTTAATTTTAATTTTTATTAGTTTTATTTTTTATCGATGCTTTAGTTCTTCTTCGATAACCACCGGAACGAGCCTATACCATGTTAAAAAGTGTCAAAATCGAAGCATTTTTTTCCAAATCTACTAGTTGATTGTCACTAAATACTGACTTTTTCTGAAAGTCAGTTAATAAAAAATGACAATTTGTGGAAAATCCCTTATCATTTAGCTGCTTTTAGAGAACAACTAAAAATTTGCTCACTCTAATGCCGATATCTTTCTGAATTTTTATGATATTTGACTGGATTTTTTTTATAAGTTGCTCCATAGAGTTGACTATTAAATTATGTAAAATGATCCTTGCTATCGTTCGCGCATGCGCAGATAAAAATTATTTCATACAACTGCTCATATTTCTTAAAATATTTAATATAGTTATATTCCAATTGCACTATATTGTTTCTACCCAATTTTGCCAATTTTTTTGAAATCAACGTTAAATTTGGTTAAAAATCCAGCATGTTATAAGCAAAAAACATGCAAGAAATTTTTAATTTTTTTAAATAAATATCCATTTCTCTATTAATATACGTGCTATTCTTACACAAATGAATACACTTCTTCCATAATGTCTGTTTATTTATATTCTGTAGCGATATATCATTTCGTGCATTTTATTTTACAGGGTGATCCCAAGTATTATTATTTTTCTTCGATTTTTTGTTGTCGCCCTAATTGCCCCCCTTATCAAATCAACATTGCTAAATATGAGGTCATACCTGTTCTTTTTAATCCTGAAATTCCAGAAGAATCTGTCTAGTATATTTCTAAATATTCGACAAAATGTCTAAAATTGAAAGTTTCCGGTCATTAATGGCATATAGTGTATAACAGCACTTCTTAACTACTTCAACAAATTTTTCATATAAGACCTACAGATTCATTAAACCTCATCTCATTTTAGTTCATATCATGACTCTATACCATTGATACATAGAAAAGTTATTCAAAAAATTCCTTCTAAACATACTACTTGGGAGAACTGTCTTAATTTCTTGATTTAGTTAAGAACTAGATTAACACTTCACTGTTAAAAATTTGCAGCAAATTGTCCATCCATTCGACCGTATTTTTTAGAAAACTGTTAAATAACCGTAATTTAACTCTATTATGACCATAATACGGGCAATAATACGGTCTAAATAGAATTAAATTATGGTTATGTAACAATATTGTATAAGAAAATTGAATAACTGGAGAGATTTTTAAAATTTTTCAACAGTGTGTTAAAAATTTGCAGCAAATTGTCCAATCATTCGACAATTTTTATAGAAAATCGTTACATAATCATAATATAACTTTATTCTGATCATAATAAGGTCAGTAATATAGTCAAATTCGCATATTAATATAACCAAGTACACTGTTAAAAATCTGCATCAAACTGTCCAGTCATTCAACCGTTTTTGAAGGTAACTGTTATTTGACCATTTTATTAAGCGAATCTGATAATATTATGGTCCAAATAAAGCTAAATTACGGTTGTGCAACCATTTTCTATAAAAACTGGCAAATGGCTGGGCAGATTGCTGCAAATTTTTAACATTGTAACTGTCATCTTTAAAAATGGTCAAATGACTGGACAATGTACTGCAGATTTTTAACAGTGAATATGCCTTCTGAAGAACACTTCGATTTTCTTTTACATTAAAATCTGTTCTTTAATTGATGTATTTATTAAGAATTTTTTTTTATTAATAACACGTTTTTTCGACCTTAAAAATTTTGATTATATTACTTTTCATTTTCATAATTCAAGCGAACTCTTAAAAAATCCCATATAAATTTTGGTTTCACTAAATTTTTCGCTTCATATCCAGAAATAAACATCTGCATCATAAAAGTAGGGATGATTTATATTTGTCAATTTATCTTTGTTTGTGTATTAATTTGCCTAAATATCTATTTCTATACAACTTTATTTATTTCTTCAACCGGTATAATTAATAGAATGTCAAATTTGCTTTCGCGTGTGATGCGTGATTATCTTCATTAATGTTTTACTTTTATTGGCAGTCTCGTAAATATTTGCTGGATTAGCGATGGATCAATTTGTTCCACCATATTTTTTCGAGATAATTATACCATAATATGTATAGAAAAGAGAAAGGAATTGTTCATATACGAAACACATGCAGCAAATAATATTCTATATTTATTTTAAATGATATTCAAACCAATTTTTACATAAATAACTATAATTTTTATTATTATGCAGAAAATAAGCTACGAAAAATACTAATGATATATTGAATTCCATTTTACGTCTTCCTTTCTAAAGTCTAATGAGAAAATACTTTTTTTTTATAGTACGCCTGTACATGCTAGACTCCAAAAAACATGCTATCATTCTTTTGAAAAAATAAAGAAAGAAATCAAAATCATACCGCTTGCAATTAGAAGAATTGCATGTTGTGGAACAATAAAAGTCAATCCTATTGTAGTTTTAGAGCCAATTGTCTGGTAGTTTTCTCTAACCTATAATCACAAAATAGTTTTCAACGATAATACACACACACATACATATATTTGTGTGTGCGTGTGTCATATTATAGGCACATAAATAATCTAACTCAACATCCAAAGGGTGGACTGTATTTCTTTTTTATACGTAACAAACACTTCTTAATTATTAGAGAAGGGGGTGGGATATAAATTAGAGCCCATGTTCATAAAACAACTTGTGTTGCCTTGTACAGTGCATGCGTAAAGTAGGTGACATAACGGATACCAAAAATGTACTTAATGTATTAAATACGTATCCATTGGCATAAAAGATTAGCCGAATTTGATGAAATTGAACTTTGTTTCTAAAGCTCTAAACTTTTCGGGGAAATTTGAAACAACGGCAATACCTTAACACTTAAGATTTACAAATCATGTTACAAATAGTTAAATATCAAAACAAATCTGAAAGAAAGTGACTGGATTTTTTTTTTTACTTGGTTGAACAAAATTTGCAAGACCCTAATCCTTTTAATAATGAGGGTGATTTTTGCTAAACAAATATTGTTGAATTTATTAAAATTGCTTACATTAAATTAAATGCTTTTTATGTTTTTTTTTTTCTAAGTAGCAACTTTTAAAACATATGTTTTCTATGGCAATAAAAATCTGGGTAAAATTTGTGTGCGAAATCGCGTAACTGTTATTTTTATTTACTGCTTATCATTATAAATGTATGAGTTATCTAATGCAAAAACTATTGAAATGCTTTCAATTGTTTCCGAGTGAATGGGGCATTTATGTCAGCTGTTTTATATGTGATTTCTAAACAGTTGTCGCCACCATAAAACATTTTCGTACGGTAATGAAAAATAGATGTACATTTGAAAGATCTGACTCAAAACAGCAGTTAAAGTCTTTTCAGTAATAAGAAGTAAACTATAAATAACTTCAGCCATAAAAAAATTTCCATATACGAGAAAAGATATTTTACGTTCTAACTATCAATGTAAACAATGGATATAATATTATTATTTTTCAACAAAATAAATGTTTTCTTTAAAATTATTCTTTTATATGTAAAATAAAAATAATTCGGATTCCAATACCATTAATATTATTTTATGAATAAAATAAGGACTTATTTATCTCTTTTTAATTTTAGTATGAACGTTTCGTAAAAATTATTTTGAATTTTGGGTAACCAAAAATTTTTAACGCATCGGAAAAAAATATACAATTTCTGCCAAAAAAAAAAAAAAAAAAAAAAAAAAAAAAAATCATATTTTTTCATGATGGCAATTAGAAAGTTAGTTAAACTTTTGTTTGCATGAATGAAAACTGCTTTTTGATTTAGCTCTGGTGGGTTTTTCTTTTTTTATATTGTAAAAAACACTCTAATTGCTATTGTAAATCTGTTTTAGGAAACATTTTAAATTCATGGCCTACATTCTTTTATCACATTATAAAAAGGAATGCTGTAACTCTTAATAGTTCTTCGAGATAATAGTTTCCCACCATGGGTCATTTTCCCTACCGTTGCTTTCTCAAGGGTTAACACGTGTTATTGGTTCTTTGGTAAGTTCATATATCGTAGCATTCATACTAATTTCTACATATCTCTTGTTATCTCAAGATTTTTCGTCTGCTGTTGGAGCATGAATCATAACTTAATCTATTTTTGTGCTTTTGGAATAAATTCTCCTTCCTGAGAGTTATTTCTCCTTATGAAGTGCTACAGTTGATGTGCTGTACATCAAACTTGCTTTATGTACTACTACAGAAAGAGAACTTTCTTTTCCATCATGATGGTATGAAGTCCTTTCAGTGACTGATGAAAACAGATAATCTGTTTCAAAACACGTTGCGTTAGTTCCTCTTTAAAGTGTATATAATAAGTATCTTTCTTTGGTATTATGAGATAAAGCATTAGAAGTTCTTATTTCTTTGATGTTCTAAAGATAATTGAAAAAACTCCGCTTAAATAAAAAAAAATGTTTCAGCGTTAAAGGGTTAGTCTTATGTCAGACGAACGTCTTTTTACTCGCTTTTTTCCTTACGTATTATCCCTACACAATGCTTGCAGCAATTGTGTACGTATAAGGCCAATGTCAGAGGGGCATTTTTTTGCCTGCTTTTTTACTTACGTATTATCTATTCACAATGCTACAGTATTGTGAATGGATAATACGTCAGTAAAAAAGCAGGCAAAAAGACGTCCGTCTGGCATTGGCCTAATACGTAAGGAAAAAAGCGTGCAAAAAGACGTCCGTCTGACATTAGCCTTATAGTAGAATTGTTAGAGCCTGTGCATATATAATGTTATCATTTTAAGGGGGAGGGGGATCTGGCACATGATATCGTAAGAAATCGATAGGGGGAGAGGCGATTTGTCTTTTGATATCGATATCATTTTTCACCCCAAAAAATTTTTCTTTTTTTATTTGTAACTTGGTCTTTGCATCAAAATTGTATGTTATATTTTTTTAGTCTGTTATCTATTTTTATGAGAATACAAAGTTATTACTAAAATCTTTAATTGATTTTAAAATTATTTAAGTCCAAAATATGTAATACCCCAACATTTGGCATTCCTATTCTTCTGTCATATGCGTATGCATATATAATCCGCTGTTTGAGAAACCATATGCGAAGTACGTTTGAAATGATACTTTGTGTTTACTAGTAAATAGAAGAGAAAGAAGTTTTTCCGTCTGCTTTGTTGTATAAGAAATTCTCCCCCCCCCCCCCCCCCCTTCAAGTGCAAGAAGACATTATTAATGTTGAATGCATTATGTAAAAAAGGGTATTATTAAATTCTTTTAAAGAGTAACTATTTCTTTTAAGTGTTATTTAATTTGTTATAAAGTTATTTCATATGTAAAATGATATTTTGTTGACTTCTCCTCATTTTGAATCAATAAAGTATACGAAAAATAAATGTAACGATATTTGTATATCACTACAAAAAGCAAAAGAATTTTTAGACATTGATAACGTTATCATTGCCGGGGAAGGGGGGGGAGGGGTTCAAGAGATGATAACGTGTGATATCGTAAGAGGGGGAGGGAGTCCAAAATTACCAAAAAGTTGAAAACGTTACATAAGTACAACCCCTTACACTATGTCATATTTATAAAAGATTTTTTCATACATTTCATCAGTAAGTTTCTTCACAAGAATTATAAATAACTTATCAATATGTTGGATTTTGATTCTGGTGTTGTAACATCAATTTGATTTTTAAAAAAAACTTTAAATCAATGTTTTTCAACCCTTTTGGATTAGCAACATATCTTGATTTTATTTAGAATTCTACTGCAAATTTTAGCTGAATTCCAACAAAGTAGCTTATACAGTTCGTTTGCATGGGTGTCATTTTACGTAGATCCGCGCATAACTTTTCAATTAATGCTCCGAATTTGATTTATTTTTATTTTTCGAACACATATAGTGCAAGAAAAATATTGTAAGCATGATGTATGTACATGACTGAGAGTGAATGCGTTAACTTCCAAAGTGTACTTGGTTACTTCCAATTGAGCTTCTATTCGGCGAATATGTTATAGACCACTGTCGTGAGAACGTTGTAGATTTATATATAGATCGACTAACAAAATTTCCACTTAAGCCATTTTTTGAACAATTTTGCGACCGATACTATGGGGAAAATCACGCAGGAAAAGTGACGCAGAAAAGCATTTAGGAAGTGCAATCAAACATTAGTGGCTCCAGCGTAGCGTCTCAAGTGTGAAAATGCGAGATCCAATGTTCGTTTTCACCTGATTCTGTTGTATGAAAAAGTTGTATAAATGTGCGTTAATTTATAAAATGTTCTGAAAATTGGGTGAAGTCACCTCAAATTTCCTTTTTTATTTTTATTTTAATGTTATTTTGTTTTATGTCTGGGTTTGGCAGATTTTATTATAAATTCCACAAGAAAACAAAAAAAGTCCTTCCGGCCAGTGCCGGGAGGAAGAGGTAGCTTTCATAATCCTTATTTAAAAAAAGCCAACTTATATCATGCAAACACACGAAGCTCAATTTAGTGGAAACCGAATATAGGAGATTCAATACTAATTTTTATCAATATAATGAATGAGAATTTCGCGAAATTAGTCAGCTTTATCCAAGCTGCTTTTCTTTAAATTAACTTATATTTGGCTGCCAAATTCGGCAATTTCTTAAAGTGCCTGTCATTTTAAGACAACATGGTGGATGTGGCTAAGCAGTGAACTTGGTCGAGACCTTAGTAATTGCTGTGCACATGCTCACTCACATCGGAATCGGTTAATATATAGGAGTGCTGTCGCATGCAAAAAATCAGATTTTTCAAAATGTCACCCACAATAGAAATTGAAACTGCTATATCTGAGCCATTTTTTAAGGTAAAGACAAACAAAAAATGCTCCTGAATCCTTATATCAAGATCAAATACTTAAGAAAGAAACCTTTTTCAATTTCTAATTTTTTTTGCACCTCACATTAAATATATATATATTTTAATTTAATGGCCGCCATTTTGAAACAAGATGGCTGATGAATCTGGCCAGCGAACTTGGTCGAGGTGTTGATGTATACTATCCACATGCCTTCTTACATCGAAATAGGCGAATACGTGTGTTATCGCGTGACAAATACAAGATCGTTTCAAAATGTTAGCCATGCTAGAAATTCAAAGTGCTATAAATCAACCATTTTTTAAGATATCAACAAAAGAACAAATTTTCAGAAACAAAAACTGCTCCGGAATCTTTGTATCAAGGCCAAACACATAAAAAAAATATTTTTCATTTTCCAATTTTTTAATACCTCATTTTGAATTTTAAATTTAATTTCTTTAAATGGCAACCCTTTTGAAACAAGATGGCGAATGAAGCTGGCTAACGAACTCGGTCGAGACATTGGTATGTACTATGTACAGACCAAGTTACATCCAAATAGGTTCATAAATACGCCTGTTATCGCGTGACAAAAATCAGGTCGTTTTAAAATGTCAGCCACAAGAGAAATTCAAAATGCTGTTACTCAGCCATTTTTTTTTAGATATAGACGAAAGAAAAACTCTTCCGGAATCTTTGTGTTAAGGTCAAACACATACAAAAAAAAATCTTTTTCATTTTCCAATTTTTTGGTATCTCATTTAATTTTTTTTATTTTTTTATTTTTTTAAATGGCCGCCATTTTGAAACAAGATGGCAGATGAAGCTGGCCAACGAACTCGGTCGAGATATTTGTATGTACTATGTACACACCAAGGTACATCCAAGTCGGTTCATAAATACGCCTGTTATTACGTGAGAAAAATCAGGACGTTTCAAAATGTCAGCCACGCTAGAAATTCAAAATGCTATAACTCAGCCATTTCTTAAGATATAGACGAAACAAAAACTGCTCCCGAATCTTTTTATCAAGGTCAAACACATAAGAAGAAAATATTTTTCATTTTTCAATTTTTGGTACCACATTTCAAATTTAAATTTTTCTTAAAAATTTAAATGGCCGCCATTTTTAAACAAGATGGCGGTTGAAGCTGGCCAACGAACCCGGTCGAGACATTGGTATGTACTATGTATAAACGAAGTTACATACAAATCGGTTCATAAATACGCCTTTTATCGCGTGACAAAATTCAGGACGTTTTGAAAATGTCAGCCACGCTAGAAATTCAAAATGCTATAACTCAGCCATTTTTTAAGATATAGACGAAACAAAAACTGCTCCGAAATCTTTGTATAAAGGTCAAATACATAAGAAAAAAATATTTTTCCATTTTCAATTTTTTGGCACCACATTTCAAATTTTAAATTTTTAAAAAAAATTTAAATGGCCGCCATTTTGAAACAAAATGGCGGATGAAACTGGCCAACGAACTCGGTCGAGAGATTGGTATATACTATGTACACACCGAATTACATCCAAATCGGTTCATAAATACGCCTTTTATCGCGTGACAAAATTCAGGACGTTTCAAAATGTCAGCCATGCTAGAAATTCAAAATGCTATAACTCAGCCATTTTTTAAGATATAGACGAAACAAAAACTGCTCCGGAATCTTTGTATAAAGGTCAAATACATAAGAAAAAAATATTTTTCCATTTTTAATTTTTTGGTACCACATTTCAAGTTTTAAATTTTTTTAAAAATTTTAAATGGCCGCCACTTTGAAACAAAACGGCGGATGAAGCTGGCCAACGAACTCGGTCGAGACATTGGTATGTACTATGTACACACCGAATTACATCGAAATCGGTTCATAATTACGGGGGTTACAGTGTGACATAGGTCAGATATATATATATATATATATATATATATAAATATATATATATATAGATATATATATAGATATATATATATATATATATATATATATATATCAATTTTGAACGGAGGGTGGTTTCGGGGTCTGGGGGTCATGATCGATGAAAATATACCAAAATTTTTTGAAATCGCTTTCCTCCGAACGGCTGCAATAGGTAGCTTTTTTGTAAAGAAAGCTACCTAATGGTATGTTTTTTTGCTTGTCAGTTTTCTTTTCTTTTTAGCACACAAGCTATCAAAGCTTGAGAGCTAATGTGCCTGCAGGTTCTATACATATGTATGTATGTACGTAATGCGATAACTCTTGATAGAAATATCCGATTTGTTTCAAATTTTGTAAATAGCTTAATTTTGATAAGGCGCTCTCGTGATTAGTTTTGGGGATCATTGGTCAAGTAAAAAGTGGGGGGGGGGGGGGTATAGGGGGTCTAATCCCCCATCTTTAAATTAGATAAACGGATTTTTCAAGCAGAATCATCAGATTTACTTCAAAATTTGGTATACCGGCTTATTCTGATAAGACGCTTCCTTGATTATTTACCGTTTTGCTCAAAAAGAGTGAGTTTTATTTTATGAATAATGGACATAAATAAGAGTATAATATATAATAAGTGTGAATACCCTGTGAGCTCAATGCCGTCAGTTTAACTGGGCACTTTTCTTTTTATTTTAAATTTCTAGGCTGTTCCTTTCGTAAAAATTGACCAGTGATCGCGTCATTTCAGTATTCTGTTAATGTACATATAACTATTTCATGTTTTGAATATAGCCGTCGTAAATTAAAAAAAAAAAATAGTAATTTATGATCGTATGCTGTGCTTCAAAATGAGAGGTACAGGTAACAATTGAATTTAAAACGAATGTGTATAAAACTAAAAGGTTGTCACAATACTATTGTGCCGAACCGATATAAATAATTACGAACCGAAATAAAATAAATACCATTGCCATAAGGTAAAAACAACACGTCTAATTTCAATTTGCCAGAACATATGAGTGTGTGTGTATGCATTTGTTATTACAAAAGATATATTTTTATAAAAATATAGTTAATAAAATTTATTTATTTACTTAACAAATGTTACCTGAACGTTATTAACTCTTAAATGGAATTGAGTGAGTTCATGTTGCTTTGCACCTAATATTTGATTTGTGTTAAAGTCATAGGCAGGGAAAATTGTTAACATGCGAGTTCTTCTTCCACAAAACAAATATCCAGGATTTTTTTTCTTTTACTTTCGTTTTTAATTAATAGTTTGGTTCTCATAAGTGAGTTGTAGAGAAAGGAAGTAAAAATGTAAAATAAATTAAGATTAATTGAAAAGTAAGTATTACACAAATAAATATATCGAAATAGATTGTACCTAAAACAATATATAGTTACAGATAACTCTAATTAATCTGGAGTACTTTAATAATGAAGAGATGAAGAATAAAATAATCAAATTATAAATTAATAATAATTTATCTGATAGGACTGTCTTAGTTTCTTTGGTTTCGAATATAGGGGTAAAAAAATATTAAAAATTTTGAGTCTGTTTTTAAATAATTATTGTCAATCGTATAATAAATAAATATAATTATTGAAAATAATTATTATTCATCTTCGACTTGGTTAAAAAAATCCTGTAAAAATAGTTTTAAAGTATTAGAAAATACTAAAATCCTAATTTATACTTCACTCCCTCGAAAACACCGGTTCACTATTGTAAATCCTATGGAAGAAAGTTTTTAATATATCTCGTTTACATTTAAATATTTTTAAATATTTTTTTTATTTTGCATTGGCTAGCTGAGATAGTTCTCTAGAAAGGCCTTTTTCACTTTTTCGATTTTCTTTGCAGGTTTTTTTAATGGAAATACTTTCACTTTCGAAACCGGTGTTGAAAGTAAAAATATCGTAGTAAAAAAAAAACAAAAAAAAAAAAAAGAAAGAAAAGAAACCTGTAAGAAAAGTTGAAAAAGTGAAAAATGGTCTTTGTATAGATTAATCTCAGCTAGTCAATGCAAAATAAATCATTAAAAAATATTGAAATGCAAACGAGATATCTTAAAAAATTTCTTTCATAGGATTAACATTAGTGAGCGAGTGTTTTCGAGTGGCTGAAGTTAACTCGTTAAAAAATATCACACAAAAAATTCGTTCTTTCAAAAGTAAAAGCATTTACTAATAATTAGTAATATGTAACCAATAAGCTAAAGTTAAAGTGATTAGAAATACTAATTGATTTCTCAGCAACAATAAAAAGAATAAAATAAATTAATATTAAAAAAAGGGAATTGTAAATTTTGACCCCGACCGAAGACCCCGTATTTCTTTCTCACCGTAAAAAAATCCAATTTTTTTGACACACTTTTCTATGTTGAAACAAATTTGGAATTTACATTACTGATTCCAAAAAACATTTTTCCAAGTTTGCTGTCTATTCATACTTATGATATTTTAACTCATTACCGATGGGCAATTTTTATCAAATCTGAATTTTAAAACAGTAGATGCTCCTCCCTGTTCTGAAAGTCTTTTGTAAATTGGTGTTCTAGATAGGTTTCTAAAGTTTATGCAGTGGTAAATATCTTTCAATGTACGAACTTAATATAAAATGTCTTACAATCTAAAAAAATATGGACAATGTGATATAATTCATTTTCTGTAAGGTAGGAGCCACGCCTTTAGTCAATGATGTTTTTTGAATGAAAACGAGAATTCTCGTTTCCCGTCGTCAATGTATTTAAATTGTATTGTTTAGCACACAGTGGGTTTGTTGTTGTTGTAGTTGTTTTGGCGTAGAGAAATGGAATTCGGTTACATCTAATATTCAAAATATCATAGTTTGTTCAATTTTTGTTTGGCTAAGTGTCTGCCTGTCTAGCAAAAATGCGAAATCGTAATGTTGTTTTTACTTCATTTCTATAAATGCAAAAAAGAAGATTATTCCAATATAAGTGAAAAAAATATGTATATGAACATAAAGTTTGAAAGTATTAATCATTGCTCACTGTTTTAAAAAATGCTATCTATAAAATTATGTTTGAGCAGGGGTGCAGCAATTCAAAATTTAATGAAATGGTTCAAGTAGACAGTTACAAATAAATTGAACAGTTAGGATTACAAATAATTAATTGTTTCAAATTATATTATTGCAATTATCACAATGTTAAAATTTCAGTAGAACATTTAATACACTAATAACTGGATAGAGTTATAAGAGAACAGGGGTTTTAAGGGGGAACTGCATCTTCTCTCATATAATGAAAAAAAAATCACAGACTATAAACATTAACATTGATTGTAATCGTGTTTTGCATTACAATTCATAAGAGTTACATCTTTTTTAAACTATGTGAAACCTGACTCGCAGCAATACTAATATAAAAGAAATTGAGCTTCAGAATGAAAATTCCAAATTTTATCTATGTTATAAAACAAATAATGTTTGTGAATAACCCTATCGTCATATTCACGAAGGCAACATTTGGAATTAAAATTTAAAATTTACTGCAAATTTGTTAACTTTTGGACATTGCGCAATTTCAAATATAGCACTGTCAAATTGGAGGGAAAATGTTACCTCAAATACAATTTGTTTAAAAAATATAGCGCAATGTACTGATTTTTTCTGGTTTTAAAAGTAATTTTTAAGTATGACTTTTGCAAAATTATCTTTATCAGCCCATTATGAAAGATAAACCTGTTTGCATCTAAAACCACAGAAAATGTTGAGAATTTGTTTCGGCAATATTTCATGACGAACTTAAAACCTCATCAATAAATAAATAAAACACACATTTAACAGATATTTAATCAAATTAAGCACATTTAACCACTGAAATTACGAGTATTAAAAAGTTTGCTCTAAGTAGAGAAATCTTGAGTGATTTTTTTTCGGTTATTAACTCCTGGGAAGAGGCTAATAGGAAAGGATCGCTTTCGATAAATTTTAAAACAGTATTTTAATAAATTATTGATATGTTTTGTATAAAATGTTTTTTGGCGTTGTTGGTACGCAGTTTAAAAAAATACATTAAATGTAAAACATTGTACTAGAGTTTCGCCAATGTTCTGTAAGCCGGGAAGCTGAAGTTGGGTCCCCTTGTAATAAATAAAATTGAGTCAGAATGAAAATAAAACTGGAAGACATAACATTGAGACCCCTAATGTACAAATTTATAAATTAGAAATGTAATGCACAGATCATCTTCTTTTTCTTAAAGAATTGAATTATCCAACATTGATGGCAAAAAAATCTTTAGAACAGCTTACGTGAATTTAAAAAAAGTGTCTTTATTTAACCTCTTCGTTCCCTGGGTCCACATATGTGGACATCCGTTTTTTGTTAATGATTCTCGAGCATAATTACGATTTTAATATCAGAATATGTTTCGAAGTCTAAAATTCGAAAAAATGCAAACAAATTAAAAAATCTCGATCTGAAGTCAAATGGGATAAGAAATAATTCAGTAATAATCAATAATATTGCATTAATACTCAGTAACGAAGAGGTTACATGCGAACGGTTCATATTCCTATTAGATGACTAGGTATCCGACAATAAAATCCCAAATGTATCACGAATGAATCTCTTTAACGCCCATAAAAAGCCGAATTTTTTTACACACTTTTCGATGTTGAAAGAAATTTGGAATTTACAGAACAGTAGCTATCCAGATAGATATACTAATGTTTAACGAATAAGTTACTGTCTAAAATCTAACAAATGTAATAATATTGCTCACTGCTCAATTCATCTTCATATGACAATAGTCTAAAGACGAGTTCTTAGAAACGTTTGGAAAATATCGTATTATAACAGGATTTAACAGATATGACAACTTTCTAACAAAATACTTACTACAAAAGAAATATTTTTCTAAAAATATAGTTAATCAGAAAAGTAACCAGTATTTTTAATTTAAAGCGTGAAATATATTTTTAGGGTTCCGTACTTAAAAAGTAAAAACGGAACCATTATAAGATCACTCCCGTGTCTGTCTGTCACAGCCATATTTTACTCGTAAACTAATGACCGTAGAAAGTTCAACTTGGGGGAAGTAATAAAGACTATTGACCCACCTATTTACAGATTATTAAACATTCACAAATATAATTAGGAAAAATGTAGGGGGTCTAATTAAGTTACTTGGGGGAAAAAATCCTTTCTTTGTATGTCGTGTGGGGTACGTGTGAAAGCTATTGAAACTCTGAAGTCAAAAATATGTTTCTTTTAATTCTAGGGATTATATTTTCAGAGATATCGTCGAAAATGTAGTGGAAAAATATGTTACCCTCCCCCATCTATTTCCGAATCTACTGAAACTAAAATTTTGAAAAAATTAGAGGTAGTACATGTTAATTTAAACCTTGCAAGAAAATTATAGCGATGACCCTAGGTCACATAGGTTTTGGAAAAGCGCATTTTTCCGTTACCCACAAATTTCGATTTGCGGGAATTCAGCAAAGTTGTTGAGCAGAAGTATAAAAGTGTTGTTGATAATGATTTTTGAAAAATATCGTCTTTAATTAGCCGAGATATTAACCCTTAAAGACATGGATGGTTTGGACATACATAATGACAGGGGCGGCGTAATCTGTCTACCATAGGCTTTTAAAGCCTATATAACAACTTTTAATGATATATTCGTGTAATGTAATGCCCAGTAACAGTATAAAAGCAATAAACGTCAAATTGTTAAAAACATACTAATTTAATTTGAATTAATCACAAAAAAGTATGGGATTCGCGACTAGTTTGTATTGAGTGGATCTTTCAATACGCCACCAGCGTCTTTAAAAATTAATTAAAAAACTATCAAGAAAAACACGGCACGGTCCAAGGCATCGTTGAAACTTTGCAACCTCCTTTCGAAGCGCACTTAGTACAATGCCAAGTTTAAACTTTGAACAAGGAATTTCCTTTAGATACACTGTAAAAAGAAAAGATTATTATTACTACGCTGAATTTAGTGAATTGGAATTCCGAATGAAATTTAAATATGCACTACTTTTATTGACGAATTAAGTTCATCCTAAACAGATTAGGATAAGATTTAAAAAAGAGTTATACAGAATAGCAATATTTAATATTATTTAGGCTTCATATCTCTGAACTTTTACGGTATACCCATTCATAGTTTTCTAATATATACAGCTATACGCAACCCTACGTTGTATAGTTTTTAGAAAGTCTTATTATTCTTTTAGCAGCGGTTTTTTCAATAATACAGTTAATATTTCATATATTTATTGTACGGAACCCTCTGAGTGCGAGTAATACTCGCACTCGATAGTTTATTAAAATAAAATCCTTGTCAACGGTGCAAAGTGAATTAAGCAAACTTTAATTATTATTATTATTATTATTATTACTAAATCCCAAAATATACATGAAGTCATAGTAAGGAATGCATAGCTACCATTATTACACGTATGCAATAACAAATTTAATTGTTAAGACTAAATATTAAACAATGAATAGACACTTAATGTTAATAGTACACCAGAGTCGAACGGTTGAATAAAGACGGATATACAGTTTAAATTGTATTGTTTCGCAACACAGCGGATTTTTTTGTTTTGTCGATAGAGAAGTGGGTTTTGGTAACATCTAATAATTTCTTTCAAAATATTGTAGCTTGTTCAAATTTTGTATAGCTTACCCTCTGACTGTCAAGCAAAAATGCATTAATTGCAATGTTGTTTTTACTGCATTTTATTGAATGCTGAAAAAAGATTATTATTCCAATATAATAGAAAAGAAATATGTATATGAATGCAAATCTTGAATGTTTTCAACATTACTCAGTGTTTTAGAAAGCGGCGAATCTATAAAATTATACGAATTTAAATAATGCATGTATCGAAATGAAAACTGTATTTCAGGGAATGGGTTATCTCTGGCTTGATAGTCAAAGGGTTAAGGAGACTCGGTACACTTTATTTCGAGAAAAATTACGAAAATATTACTTTTTTTTGCGCTTAAATAAACTCAGACTTCCTTCATATAATCTGACGAAGCTTCGTAAAGATAAAATAATTAAAAATATATGAAAAAGTCTTTTTACTGCATCCATTTTCCTTTAAATGATTTAAAGTTAAAATATTTAATTTCATTTTTATCTGTTGTAATATAAATAGTTTAAAAAAATAAATGTTAAATTTAATTAACTTTAACATTTATTCACGGTTGTATTTAAGCAATTCTTCTGTTGCGTTGAAACATACAACTAAGTGAACAGAAACATCAGTTCACGGTTGTTGAATTATATCAGTTTAAATAATTCTTCTGTTGCGGTGAGAAGGTTTTCCTTAAACTAATTAACTTTCGTTGGAAATTATGTCCTCACAATTATAGTATGCACTTGCCAGAAAAGAATTTAATGTTGCAAAAAGTTAAAATTTTAAAGGAAGTTTAGTTTTGAAATATTCTTAATTTTTTTAATTAAGTCTTTCAAATTTTACCCTAATAATTGCTTTTTTATTAAATAATTTTCTGTCATAAAACCATTGAATAATATCACAAAAATACTATAGAAAACTAAAGGGGGTCCAGGACTCAAAACGCTATTATTATTTTTTTTTTTAAATAGAGATTTTGTTATGAATTTTTTTTTCTGAAATATATTTTAATATAATAAGAATATTGAATAAAAAAAAATCTGAAAAATTTTCAATATTTTTTTATTTAAATTTTTAAATTTTAAACTTATTAAATTTTTCATATAACTCTGGAAGTAAGTACTAGATTTACGAAATTTTTAAACTTTTGTGTACAGAAAATGCGTCATTTTATTTTGTCTTCAGGATTTCTTAAAATATTGATCATTGATTATATTGTTTTAAAAAATTTAAGTAAGAAAATAAAGTTTTTTTATGGGTGAGTTTTGCATTAATTAGCATATTTTCACAATGATCACTCAAAATTAAAAATCTTGAAGACAATTTGTTGGAAATATAGCAATATAGATCTTTTGAAAATTTCATACATATATCATGCAAGGAACTTTAGATATACCCTTTTAAATTTTACAAATCGTGAAAAAATTCATTCTGAGATAAATGAAGTTAAAGTCGGGGAGGTCCTTAAAAATCAATTTTTATTTTTTGTAAATTTCACTTTAAATATTATTTAAGGGTACATTATATGCATTATGATATGCATTTATCAAAAAATATATATTTTTTTCAGGAAAAAAAGGAATTTTACGCGTTATCTTAGAAATTTTCAAAATGCCCCCTGCGCTTTCCTTATCAATGAAAATCCACAATTTTTCTTTCTTTCTTTTCTTTTCTTTTCTTTTCTTTTCTTTTTTTTTTCTTTTTTTTTTTTTTTGAAAAACAAAATTCAAAATTTTTTGAAATTTTTTCGAAAAAATTTCAAAAAATTTCAATTTTTTTCAACTTTTATATTCAAATATATAAAATTCTATGCACAGTTTTATTTATATATATAAACCAAACTTTTATGAAAAATATTGGGAATTTTCATTGATATGGAAAGCGCAGGGGGCGTTTTGAAAATTTCTAAGATAACGCGCAAAATTCCTTTTTTTTCTCAAAAAAAAAATAAATAAATAAATAAATAAATAAATAAAAATTGTGATAAATGCATGCCATAATGCATATAATATACCCTTGAGTAATTTTTTAAAAAAATCTATATTTTGTAGAATTTTTAGCCCCGGACCCCCTTAAATAAAAAAAATAGTGCAAAAGATACAGATACTTTTATGAATGTAGTAGTATTTATATATTTGTAGAAATGATTCCTTTAATATATGTAGAAATAACGACATTTATGAAAAGTGTTAGGACGCTGGGGACATTATGTCTAAAACCGAGATTTCTAGTCACCAAATTCTCCAATCTTTCCGTTTTAGAAACACTGCCTTAAAGCTTTCTCAAAAAAAGTATTTTACCCTCTCTCACGAACTCGAAAAAGTCTGACACATTTTTTAACTCATTTTTAAACATAGAAACATGATACTTGCAGGCATGTTTATTGAAGGGATTTGTAATCGAACTTTTTTTTTTTTCATTTCCGATAAATGAATTACAACTCGAGTTATAAGCAATTGTTATCTCGGGAAGAACTTTTTTTTCATTTCCTCCGCTGTCGCGTCAAGGAAATTTGGTTCAAAAGGCCCACTTTGACAGCATTCCCTAAACAAATTTCTGCCTTTACCGAAAAAAGGGAAACAACAATTCGATTACATAGTTCCTTAATAAGAAAGAAAACCTGCTAATCTGATGAGTTTGCGAACAAAAATGAATTAAAAATGTATCAGAAAACAACAGCCTTAAGTACTATTTAACATCTTAACAGTTTTGCCCCTACACCGTACGTGCAAGAAGAGTTTGTTTGCTCTGTTAAGGGGTCCGGGGCAAAACATTCTAAAAAAAAATGCATTTTTTTTGGCTTAAAAAAATACTGAGTTTTTAGCGTTAAATACGCAGACCACATGCTTTTATCTTCATTAGATCCAAAGATATAACACCTTTTGCCCTGAGAAGCGATGCATTAGCTGCCTTCTTACGAGAAATTTAACTTCATTTATCTCAGAATGAATTTTTTCACGATTTGTCAACTTTAAAAGAATATATCCAAAGTTCCTTGCAAGATATATGTATGAAATTTTGAACAAAGATTTTATGCTATATTTCCAACAAATTGTCTTCAGGATCTTTAATTTTGAGTGATAATTGTGAAAATATGCTAATTAATGCTAAGCTCACTCATAAAAAAACTTCATTTTTATACTTAATTTTTTTTAAATAAAATTCGAAATCAATATTTTAAGAAATCCTGAAGTCTAAGTAAAATTACACATTTTCCGTACACAAAAGTGTACAAATTTTGTAAATCGAGTAAATACTTCCAGAGTTATATCATAAATTAAATATGTTTAAAATTTTAAAATTCAAATAAAACAATTAACATTTTTCAGATTTTTTACATGCAATTGTTTATTATATTAAAACATATTTCAGAAAAAAATTTCATACCAAAATCTCTGTGAATAAAAAAATAGAATTCTGAGCCTCGGACCCCTTTAAACAATTTTTTTCAATAACACTATATGTAATCTTCAATGTTTTATAATGACAAAAAATCGATGAAATTTTGTCGCTGAAAAAAGCGGAATATTTTAGTTCGAAAAAAGTGGTGTTTTTCCTATATTATTAGTTTGTTGTATTTAAAAAACTGTTTAAGGGTTAAGTGAAAAGATCAGGACGAAAAGTATCAGGACATCCAATCATTCTATCACCTAGATGGAGTATGTTTAGCAAGAGATCCACGAGAGGGCACTCCGATTCCAAATGGAGCTGATGCTGCCGCTATGTCCCAGCGCTGAACTCCGGCGAAACACTCAGATCTGATCTGTCAATTGACGGTGGCACACTTAATCAATTCTACTCTACTTGCTCCCATGCATGGTAGAATCTTGCGCTTTCTGATTCTTTAATTATTACAAAAATACCCTTTAATCGAAATTTCAAATATTTCATTCTATCCTCATGTCATATTCATCTCTATATTTTTAAATTATTTTAAATTATTAGTGAGTGTCCAGGTTTAGTGGACACTTTTGTCCAGTCTTCCGTAAGATTTCTCTGTTCCCGGCCTGGATTAACTTGTCGCCGCAGCTTCCTAGGGGTAAGCTGTTTTATATATTTTAAAATAATGGAATTCACTATGTATTTTTTCAAATAAAAAACATCATGATGCGCAAGCCAATATCATAAAATTGAAATCTTTGACACTAGAAATTTGTCCAAGGTGAAGAATAAACTTACAAACTTACACTCAGAAATAAAAATATTTATTTCGTAAAATGCTAATTTAGTTGATTGTTAATTAAGAAAAAAAATACAATATGTTTAACAATTTGACAAATATATATCTTTACAAAGGAAAACTTATAATAGGTTTCTTTATTTAAAAACATCCCAAATAATAAATTCATCTGCAATTATTTAAAATTTCAGCTTTAAAGGATTTACCTATTTTGCTCTTAATAACCAAAAGTTATACTAAATATTTCAAAAGTTACTTGTATAATATTCCTAGTAATAATATTCGTAGTAATGATCGCTGTATCTTCTCAGTTTAGTTAAAGGATATCTTTTACAACCTCATATATTCTTTTATGCATGCTCGACTGTAGGGGAGATCGGGGCTAGTTGGCTACCGGAGTAAGTAGGCGCAGTCCTTATAAATCGGCTGTTTGTAGATAGATTACGCACCCAGTCACAGAGTACCTTTCTTCTTGCTTTTTACAATCCTCATTGTAGTTTTGCAGCGTTACCTACGTGCAGTGGACATTTATTACGATTTTTCTGTTTTTTGCACTCATAAGTAATTTTTTGTTGCTTCATTCCTTTTCTAATTTCTAATACTTATCTTAATAATTGATATTTAACTTGCGCAGTTTTTCTTAGTGTATGATTAACTGTACCTACCCCATATGCGATTTACTAGGATTATTTATGGTTATATGGTTACGTGTCCCTTTTGTGAAGAAATTCATTATGGGGCTAGTAGGCGCATTGTACACGGGGCAAGTTGGCTCTATGTCTGGTGTTTGCTGATAGCTTGAAAAACAGAAAACACCGAGAAAAGTGATTGCAATGCAAGATTTTGGGTACACGAGGCTTGCCCAAACGGAGAAACTCGTTTTTTTATTTGTGATAACTGTAACTCTGATGATGATATCGAGTAGGATAGAAGTTACTCATTGTTAGTGTTTTATTCATTATTTTTATGTTTGTATAATTTAGAATTTACATCGAACGGCGATAACGCCTTTGTATAAACCTACTGGTAATAATGAAATTTATTTCTCTTAACTGCGTGTCTTATTTAAATTTTTATAAAGCGTGTGCCAACTCACCCCATAGGTATAGGCAACTTGCCCGTGACGGGGTAGGTTGGCGCACAATTTTCCTTTTACTTTAGGCTTCCGCTAAACATAAACTACAAAAACTACAAATTCAAAACTCCTGGTATTTATAGCCCAATGCCTGTTCTTTAAAAGTACAGTTAAAGTTTCATAAAAAACTTAAACAAAAAATTAATAAAAATCAATAACTGAAAGCTGCGCCTACTAGCCCCGGTCTCCGCTATTGGGTGAAATTATTACAATGTTAGTAACTGAACTACATGGTGTAATAAACATCACATAGGTGAACAATAAAGTTTATTTTTTCTGGTATTCATTTTTAAACGTAATTTTTCCTTTTAGAGTAAAAATATTAATTGCTGTAATTGAATTTACAGTAAAAATGTTAATTACAGTAATTGAAATTTCATAAAACAATTAAAGTTGATTTAAAGCTGAATATTTCACTAACAAAATTCACAATGAGAAAAAAAAATGAATATAAGGAAAATTATCTCTTTCTTCAAACTAATTCATAATTAAAATAGTTGTACGTTTTGAGATATTAAAACTTTAACCTTTTAAAGGAAGTAACATAAAATCACGGGTGACGTGATTTTATGTATGCGCCAAGGCATTTTGAAATCTAAAGGACAACATTTAATGATAGCCTTGTTTAATAAAATGTCAAGTAAAAGTATAAAAGCAATAAACATCAGATTGTTTAAAAAGACTAATTTACGTAGAATTAATGTAACACGGACGGTTTGTACTAACGTGAAGACATAGGCGGCGTACACCATGCGTCAACGCCTTATAAAGGATAAATCGAAACTTTTATGTTAAAGAAGAATAGCGTCTAATGTTTAGTAATAGTATAAAAGTAAAATACATTATATTTAGAAGAAAAATAATTTAATTAAGAAAGAAAAAAAAATTACACAAGTGCACGGGCGGCGTATTCCGTATGCTAGTGGTATCTTACCAATTAAATAAGGAAAGAGAGCAGAGAAAATTGTGAACTTCACCTTTAAGCATAGGATGGGCATTGAAGAATCATGGAGGTAGAAGATGAGAGCAAAGAGCGTAAATGTAGCGCAGACGTTAACCACGTAATTGTTTTGGAACTCAAAACTGTTTTATCACAAATTAGCGCAAACAGTTCACCGTCCGTGTCTTTAAAGTTTAAACACTTATTTATCTTGTGTTTTAGATCGGGAACGGAATATCACAGTAAATTGCCGTCTGTTTTTCTATATAGCAAGCATTATACCAAAAAATGCTATAATAAAAAACAAAAATTTTAACATTAACTATTCATGCACAATTCTTTAATATCTACACTGTAAAAAAAATACTGCCAGTTTTCCGGTAGGAATCGGAAAAATACTTGCCCTTATGGTACCGGAATAATTTCCGACCCAGCTCGGAATAAAATCCGTAAAAATAAGGAAATAGTCAGTAGAACAGTATTTTACAGATTTTACTCCGATTTTACGGATTTTATTCCGAGCTGGGTTGGAAATTATTCCGGTACGATAAGGGCAACTATTTTTCCGATTCCTACCGGAAAACTGGTATTATTTTTTTTACAGTGTAAAAAACTCTGTAACAAGCAATTTATAGCTCATTGGATGGATTGGATTGGATTGGATTGGAAGAACTTTTATAATAAAAATTCTCATTCACTGCCATCTCTTACAAAAGAAAAAAAATCGAACTGTATGCATAAATATGTTATTTTATTTTCGAAATATATTTTAATCTATTGGATAAATTGAATTACCAGAGTTATTGTTTTAAATGTGTGGAGTTATAAAATTGATAAAAATATTAACAATTCTCTTATTCGTTATCAAACTAACCTCTGCGTTAAACAGTTTCATAACGAATAAGAGAATATAATATTCAGTGTCTAATTTTGCTTTCAAAGACTAGTATATAAGAAATATTTGGTATGAATTTTGCGATTTAAAATTACCCCTTTTTTACCGCGTAAATTTTACGTTTTCACGATTTTAGATTGTTTGTATGCTTTACCAAGCGTGTAAGTGCAACGGTCACACGACTAGTCTTCTGAAATTAAAATTAAAACATTACAGAGAAAAAAAAAATATTTGAAGTTGGTCATTTTATTGCAAGATTACATTAAATAAACATCTTACGCACTGGAAATTTTACTTAAGAAAACAGTTTAAATACATGCGAACAAAATATATGTTACTTATAAATGAATGAAATCTCTGGTTAGTATTATATTTTATGAGATGTACTGACTTCGTGCCTGTGTCCAAATAACCACAGGAATGAAATTTTTATACATATAACAGAATAAAGTCCATTCAGCTGTTCTGTCCGTAAGGGAACTTTGCAGGCTAAAAACTAGAGACTGGCCGAAGATTCGGTTTCGTTTTTGTTTTCGGCCGAAAATCTGAGATTCGCCGAAAATTCGCTTTCTGAAATTTTCAACATGACTCATTGATACGAGCTCTATCGGCTCAAATGAGACAATCTTTCTTTATTGTTATGAACTTCACCATTTATAATTATCTAAAGCATCAACATTTATCAAAAAACATCAAACATCAAACAATTATCTAATATAAAACAAAATATAATATAATATAAAACATCAAACAATTATCTAATATATGAAAATAAAAAGTTTTGGCCAGAGGCACAGAGAGCCAATTTGGGTCACACGTATAATTAATTAATAATTATGTATATTTAATAAACACTTATAATTAATTAATAATTATATACATTAATGTATGTATTAATAACTTTTAAAACAATTTGATATTTTCGTTTTCGGCCGAAAATAGGAGGATTACCAAAATTTGGTTTCTGATTCTTTTTCGGTCTTAAAAACCTGTTTCGGTCAAACCTTACTAAAAACACTTATCCAAATGATTAATCTTTCACAAACGTCATTTAATTATCACTTACTGATAATGCGTAAGAAGATGTATTGGGAGTGAGAAATAAAAACAGAGACTCTTTTGAAGACATCATTTTATAAATAAAAACCACAGAGAATAAATTTTAGCTATTGGCTTGCACAATATATCTTCGAAGAAACCGGCAATTGTAATATACTCCTTTGGGAGTGCGGAAAAATTCGCTCTCGTTGCTTGGCGAAAAGTTAAAGCTGTTCTGAAATCCAAACTGTATAACATCTATTTACATATTTTTAATTCATTTTTGTTCGCAAGCTTTTTGTTCGCGCCAAGGGAAATTGGTAAGTGCCCTTATTCAGAAACTTTTTAATTGAACTGGTTTTCCATTTTTCGGTAAAAGCTGCAGATCTTACTTCGAAAGTTTGCGTTTTAAAAGGAATTTTCGGACGCCACCGGAAAGGGAAAAAAATACGTCGTAAGAGAATAATCGCTTATAATTGAAAATGTGGTTCATTTATCGAAAAAATGAAAAAAAAAACTGTTCAATTACAAATCAATCCAATAACCGTGAATGTAAATGTCATGATTTTATGTTTAAAAATGAGTCAAAAAATATGCTAGAAAAATTCGCGTTGATGAACGGAGAAAATATTTTTGTTGAGAATTGCCTTAGAGTTTCAGAAGTAGGTAAGTTGTAAAAGTGTAGGACACGTATACTATAGGATTTAGCTATTTGTCCAAATTTATCTTTGTAACCCTCAATAATTCAAGCTAAAAGCCTTATCATAGGTGTGAAACAAATAAAAAAATATTGGCGGGTTGTAATAGAGAGTAAGAATGATATTTCAATGTTGCGTCTCAAGCTGTGGGGAAGTCACGGGAGTGAGAACTTTGTACTTTGCGTACATTTCAGCAAAAGAAATTGAGTTGATTCTAAAATGTTTAGCTCTAAAAGTAGCGAAATTTCTTCTACAATTTCAAACCAAATTCCCTAAAACTAATACAGAATTGCTTTGGAGCCTAAATGTGCACACCGTAAAAAAGATAAATGTTGCCCTCTCTACAAAAAAACAATGTAATCAGATACGAAAGTATACAATAACCTCTTCCGAGATACTCACGATTCTGAAATGTGTTTTACTATTTTTTGAAAACTCAGGAACCACGATATTTTCAAATTTTAAAGAAGTTATAAAAACAATGTTTTTTTTTTGCGGCCACTTATATTTGGAAAGATTTCCGAACAGCTTTTATAGTCTATCAATGCTTTTCCTCAAACCAGAAAATTGTTTTTTACGATCCTACCGATTCTCAATTAAATATTTTCAGCTGCGTAACCCAATTTATATATGCAAGAGTAACAAAATAATATTAATTATATTAATGTTATTGCTGTCACTGTATTATGTTTGTGTAAAATATGGTTGTTGAACATGAAAATGTTTACTTCAGAATGAACAGCGTTAAAAAAAACCTATATTCACGGTTGAGAAAACCGATTAATACATTATAAAAACTGCTTTGTAACGTTTCCGATAATCGATGGCAGCAAAAAGAACACTGCTTTTATAAATGATTCTTTAAATCTCGAAAATATGTTGGTTTTTGTGGCTTCTGAAAATAATGAACGATTTTCAGAAAAAATCGATTAATATACTATATAAAAATACTCGAAACGTTTCTGAAAATTAGTAGCAAAAGAAACCTTTTTTTTCTTTTTCAATTCTTCTTTAACACGTTCACGCTGGCGCGGTGGGTCACACTCGGTTGTCTCAGAGTTATCAAGTCTCCGGCATTTTGCACACCACTGTTATTTTAGAGAAAATGATGCTTCTTTAAATCGCCCAATTGTTCTAATTAAATAAAACAACATTTTCTGTATTAAAATACCGGTACTCAAACAGCTGGAGATTTGGCAGCTCTGAGACAGTCGAGTGTGACCCACAGCGCCGGCGTGAACGTGTTAAATCTCGAATATGTATTAGTTTATGAGGTTTCGAAATCTTGGGAATCTCAGAAGTGGTTATCGTATATTTTCGTTTGTTATATTATATTTTCCTCGATAACGAAACATTTGTCTTTTTTTACAGCGCCTATTACTGAAAAAGTACCCAATTATTTAATAAAATTCAAACGCAAAAACTCTGAAAAATTATACTACCTATTATTTGATATTATACATTTTAATTAATAAAATATTAATCTTTACATTCTTCTTGGAGATGTATTGATTTGAAACTGAAAATTTTATATTTTGAAATGTTTCTATCATGCGCAAGGCAGGACAAAAAATGATTATAACGAAAGGATTCATTTATGGAGAGTAATATTTTCACCTGTGTGAAGTGTTTTATACACTGTTGACTAAAGTAACACACAAACAATTTTAGTTTCTTGATAAAATGAACTTTTATATGTAAAATCTTTACGATTAATTACTGAAAAAATCTAACTAAGGAAAAAAAAAGCATCTTATCCGATATATTAAAACCATCTATACAAAACTAGGTTCTTTGGACTAATTTGTATATGAATATGGACACTGTATATGAATATGGTGGAAATGCCAAACACTTTGGAAGAAAAGATATTATTAATCCTATGATCATTAAAAAAATGTTCCCTTTATTTCTTTGTTTTCCGTTAAAATACATTCTATTTCTAATAAGTGCGTAAATATTTATTTTTTTTAATGTTGTTGCAAACGAAAAAAAGGAAGAAATAAACTCTGTACTCTTCTTCATAAAACAAACTTTTATGTTTATATCTTATTTTAAAAACTCTCTAAAAGACAAATTTCGTCAAAAACGTTAAAAGAACAGGCAACAAGTTGTCGGAACACTTTTGTGATTTGAAGAAAATTTTCTGCCATGTGAAGATATTCGTCTTTTGATTGGTGAATTTTCTGAAATTCGGATGTTAGGTTGGCTAATTTTTTGCGTTTTGAGAAGGAAATGACATGCATAAAATATTTGTTGCCGAAAAAGTACTAGGCAACACAGTTGCCTGAACATACCTGTGATTTGGAGGATTTTAGATAATTTCTACGTTAGATTAATGAATTTTCTGTATTTTATGGGGAAAGTGGACAAATCAAATCTGAAATTTTCGCGTTTTACTGAAATATAATAAACTGAAAAAATACGTTCAATTCACGGATTTATTTAGAGTTCATACTCACAAATGAAGAAGCCAGAAAATTTTCTTTTCTCCATGGATGAAAATATCGGAGTTGTGAAAAACAGTCATTCCAAACTGGGATGGATAGCGAACAAAACTTCCGATACAGAGTAAAAAAGGGCACCGAGATTCTTCGAAAAAAAAAAAAAAAAAAAACACGCGGAATAATTTCTGTATAAAAAACACTTATTTTATTTTCAGTAAAAAGGAGCTATTTTTTTTAAAGAAATGATGTATTTAATTATTGATAACTATATGGATATTTAGTTTACTTAAATTTAGTTTATTTACGAGTACTCGTATATCATTGAAGTTTTATTTTAAATAATTTATTCATACTCGAGAAAGAGAAAGAAATGAATGATTTATTATATCAAAAGTCATTATCAGTGAGGAATAAAATTTGTATTTGCGGTACGCTTAGTATTCTTGTTTGACTATATGAAAATAACCGAATTTTGAAAACAGACATCTACAACTTAGGTTTTGATGGAATCTGCCTAGGTGGAGTAACTTATAGGAACAGATATTGATTGGAAAATTTAATACGACGCAATAGAAACAATCAAACGCTGGATTAGATCGAAAGACTTTGTTTATAGGAAATGAGATTTCCTCCTGTGTACATCATGCGCATTTCACAGTATCGATAGTCAGACTGTTTTTGTCTGAAGAAGGGGTATAAAAAAACTTATAATTGTGATCTGTTTTGAAAATTGTCTTGATTAGAGATATACATAAGGAGAATTCTCTTTTCCGCACATAAATATATGACGGCTGGGGAAAATAGCCATCTTAAATTTGGATTTCGGGAAAATGTGCCAGTATTCAGTTATTGATGGGTAATAATTTTGATGGGATATTCTAATGCGAAACACGTTCAAATTAACAGTTTTCGCTATTCAACTTTTCATTTATTTTAGTTGTGTTAAAAATAAGTTACATTTATTTCTCTTTCAAAGGATTAGTATATTTAATATTAGTTAAGTTAATTAAATTACTTGATTTCAAATGCTTCTTTCACGCGCAAGAAAGGAAACAATAAACTCTGGAACTAAATCTTATGACGTCAAAGATTATCATTTATGTGGTGTGTTTCACATGCTAGTCTGTTTTTAAAATTACCGAAGTTGGAGGTCTATCTAAGGAAATTTCTTTTCTCATCTAATGAAATTATCTGGATTGTTGTAAACAGCTATCCAAAACAAGGATCTCAATAAATGTGACAGTGCTGATTAATGGATGAGCACTTGTTCTGACGGAAAAATTTAATTCCAACCACTTTCATTTTAATAAAACTGTTTTAGATGTAAAATGTTTCATTGATATTATTTTCTTTAAAATAAAATTTCTTTATTTTGCTTTTTTCTGTAAAAAAATACATTCAGTTTACAATAACTGCATGAATAATTTTATTTAAATTTAATTTTAAAATGTTTCTCGCATCTAAGAAAGGAAAAAATAAACGCTGTATTGGGACGATGCCAGTAACTTTTACTATTCTGTTTCGTGTGTTTCAGGCATTTGCGTTGTTGAAGTTTCATAATGAATTTGGTTCTTCCATCTAAAATAAGCGAATGTAAGAAAGCTTTCAAATTTTTTTTTATTGAAACTCCCCTTGGCTCGTAAATCGCCTCTAATCCCTGTTTTTCGTTCTGTTGTAGGTCAGCCACTTGCGAATAGCGGGTTACTTGTATGCGAAGTTTTCTTTACGGTTCGGGCAGCTGATACACAATTCAACAGCACAAAACTCATCATTTTCTTGAAATTTAGCATAAATATATTATTACAAGTTATATATTATATGATGCGTTCAGAAGACAATCCGACTAACTCCATTTTATGTGGCGTTTTTTAAAGAAAGAAACATTGAAAATTTTCTATATTTATACAGTGATAAAAAGTTATCCTTGATTAAAAGAAAATTAATGAGTTAATGAAAATATCCCTGAGAAAAAATATTACATAGATATAATATTTTTATAGTTATAATAAGTTTAACTGTTTATACTGAACATTTTCATTTGATGGAGTTAATCGATTTGTGCACTGAATGGCTCATATATCGATATGCTTCGAAGGACAGGACTTACGTTCAGTAATTTCTTACTGAATTTTAAAATTGTACTAGTGATTTTATTAATTTAATTCCCATTTGAATTGTTAGAGTTACTGGCTAGCTGTAAGCCTAGATTTTTGATAAAACAAATTCTTACGTTTACAAACTGCTTTACGAGTTGCTGCAAATACAGAACTAGCTAGGAAGATTTTCTCTTTTCCGCGGATGAAAATATTCGAAATGTGAAAATCAGCCATCCAAAACTGGGATTGCGGGCACACCGTCTGTGCCTGGTAATGAATGGAAATTCATTTTAATGGGAAAATATAATACCAAACACTCTCAAATTAATAATTTTATACACATAGATAATTTTTTATATTGCTTGCATTAAAAAATACGTTCTTTTTTGTTCATTATGAATTATATAACATTTAGTTTTTAATAACAGTATGCGTATTTATATTATTCTATTTTATTTAAGGGCACGGACAACATCACGATCGTGTGAATAAAAAAGATTTAGCATGATTTTTAATACCATGTAACTTTTTTCATAAACAGATATACGTGCTAAGTTTTTTATTTATATAAAGTGATATATTTTACACTATATGTAATGCAAAAAATACTTGCTACATTCATATTTTTATTTAGTGTGTTTATTTTTTACGTCACTGTCTTTAACTATAAGTCTGTTTGGTGCACCTTTATAAAAAAAAAAAGTATTGCACATGTATTTTTCAAATTTTAGTAGCAGATTAAAAATTATTTTTTAATAGTAACGTTATCTCCCCTTAAAAATAAGGGAATTAAGTGTATTTAACTATAACGTTCACAATTAAAACGATTCCTGTATGTCTTCTGAAATATTACAATTGAATTCTTAATTTAGATAGTTTCAAAGAAATAAATTATCTATACAGACATGAAAAGATGTAATTCTGTAGTTTTATGAAAGTTTTACCTAAATATTTAAAAATTACATTTTGAAAAAAAGTTAAAAAAGCTACAAATATAGCTGCCTGGTATTTTTGTTTAAAAATTAAAAAACTTATTTTAAAGGTTTATAATTTGTGAAACTATATTATAAAATTTGTAAATTCAGAATTCTCCTAGCCTGTTTTTTTGTTCTTCTTTGTCAATGCGCAAAATTGAAAATTTGAAAAATATGCAGCATTTCATGTCACACGCGCTCTTAGGGTATCCGACTGCCTTTAAACGCCATTTCGGCCAAAAATCTGCTTTCAGTTTTTGATTAAGTGTTAAATGCAGATTTCGTAGCTTTCAAATTCATTTTTAACTGTGTTTCTATCTTGCTTAGAGCTAGAATTACACGCTTTTTAATAGCAGTAATTTAGTGTGTTGAATATAGTGTTGAATATGGTACTGAATTATAGTTTTGTGATTTTTCTGAAAATCAAATTACAATATTTTGCCTAAACTAAAACTTATGTAAGTAATGGTACGACTTTTTATGAAAATAGCCTGAAACTGTATGGGATTTTTTATGCATATTTTTAAAATATCAAATCATGCATACTCTTCTCACCGTTGAATGTTGGCCAGGGGAATTAAAAAAGACACTTTAAAGCGGCCTTATTCGGAGTATGTGTTCTAAATAAGGCCATAAGTTAGGTATATTGTTTAACTATAGTATACCTTAGTTAACTATAGTATAACTGTAGTACACATATTTTACATATATTGCACCATAAACAAAACAAATAAAATAAAGGTGTTTTTAAATTACACATTTTAACTGTTGAAAATGAAATATGTGAGTTCGAAAAAGGGAAAATGAAATCATTATTATTTTATGAAAAATCCCACTGAAGTTATTCACGTTTGGGGCAGAAAAAGGTATTGTGTCAATTTGAGTTAGTCCGACACATTCTTCATGGACATACTTTTTGCACTTTGAACAAAGACACATATCTAACAGACCATACTTTCAATGATGAAGAAATACTTTATTAGGGGACTGTTTTTCAGATAATTTGAATTTGAAAGACAAACAATGACAAAAATTACGTTATACATTCTAAAAAATCGTTAATTTAACTCGTACGTCATGGAAATATTGTAAAATTCAATCAATAATTTAAGCTGGTGTGACATAAAAGTTTAGTTTTTTTTTTTTTTTAACAACGATGTACCGATAGATTTAATGATCCAAAAATGACGACGAAGCAGGTATCGGTCGTGGTTGAAATTATCAGCACGTGTCAAAGACGTATAAACTGTCAGGTATATTCAGCCATGTGTCGTCCTGAAACAATTCTCTGAACGATATAAGCTTCTTGCTTTAATAAGAGTATAACGTAATTTGGGAAAGTACCTTATTAACCCTTGCGCTGCGTAAATGTTTTATCAAAATAGCTTCAAAAATTGCTTACTTAATTCCTTCGCGACGAGCGTCTTTTAAGAATTTTTATTCTTTTGCCATCGGTTTTTCAAAACAAAAATTTTCGTCTGATTTAATCGGGAAAATGCTCCGATTAGATAAGGCAAATTTTACAATAGAAAGTACCTGGTGGGAATGGTCAAGGCGGGTTAATTAGACTGAGAAAATACATTCCCGATGAAATCTCGGTTTGCGCAAATTTTGCTACTTTTGCGTTGCCCGAGAAACTCTCGGATTGCGCAGCGAGAGGGTTAAGCTGAAGAATCAACTGCTACTGAAATTAAGGTTATATTATTTCCCTTTTTTATGCATGCTATGAATCTTAAATTTTGAAGATATTTCAGTATGTTAAAACGTTAACTTTTTTAGATTTTAAAACGTTTGTCAGATTTTTCATTTCATTGTCGGAAATTTCACCTGAAAAATAATGCATAGGAATCTAAATTGAGGTTTAAAAATGTGCACTTTTTTATCACAAAACTTTGCTATTATTTTTTCGAAAAAGTTTTGTTTTCCGGAGGGAAAATACTTTTCCTATAACATGCTACCAAGCTTTCCTCGAATTGATTTTGAAATCTCGGGATTACCGCATTCTCAATTTTAAAGAGAAAAATATAACAATTTTAATCCATGATATCTCAAAATATTTTTAAAATTTAAGATACCGCGAGACATTTTTTTATACTGATATTAACTATATAATCTTAAAAATCTTTACTTTAAGAATTGAAAAGTTTACTTCTATACAAATATATATAAATATATATATATAAATATAAATTTCAAATAGGAAAAAAATACTAATGCGCATTTAAGAAGTTCCAAAAATTTCTGGTAAACCTTATTTGTGCCATTCGAAATAAGAATGGCTTAATGGAAGTTTAAATGATCTCTTTTTACATAAAATTTTAATTACAATCAGTTTTTAAATAAATGTTTTAAGTGATCATTCATATACCGAATCCATAAAATGAAAAGCGTTACTTCGGATCTCTGTAATAACATGAAATAAAGCCTAATATTATGTATATATATTTTTTAAACAGAAATTGGTATTGGAGAAATAATTAATTAATTTTTATAAATGAGATGAAATTCAATATTTCACATAAATTCCGTTTACATAAATTTCCTATAAATTCCCCAATTTTCAGACAAATTCAGCATTTTAAATTCGTTTAGATGATTGTTTGTTTCTTTATTGTCGCAAAAAAAAAAAAAAAAAAAAAAAAAAAAAAAAAAAAAAAAAGACAAACATGGCTGCTGGGAAGGAAGTTGAAGTAGTGAGAAGTTGTTCATTTGTAGATTTTCATATTTAATAAATTAAATTAAATTTTCTCTCTTAATTTTGTAAAACAAAAAGAATAAATATAAAATGTAGTACAACATATAAAAAATAATAAATAAATGTTATTATAAATTAATTCCTCTGAAATGATTTAAAATATTTCAACACTGAGAGAAAACGAACTAATGTTCTTTTGTCAGGGAGAGTCTGCCCTCCTGAACCACCCAACCCTCTATATGAGACAATTTTCATTCTGTTTATTGTTATTATGCCCCTCTATTTGAAGAAAACGAGGGGTTTACTGCCGCTCCGATACCACCCCCTATCCAAAAAAATAAATATTTCAATTCTTTAAAAAAAAAAGTTCAGAAATTTATTTTTAGATTTTAATAGTTATTATTAGTTGCATTTTATGTGGTATTTCTATGTTGATATAATTAAAAATTATCTTCCGCATAGGTTTTGGGAAAATAAAAAGGTTATTTCATATTTATATTTTACACTGAAAAGAAAAAAAATGCAGCTTTTACAGCGAACTATACGCATATCTGTTGCAAAATATTGCCCCTCCTTGGATTTTGTTATACAGCTGCTCATGGAAACGAATAGGCAAGAAATAAAATTCAAATATATAGAGTTTAAAAATTTTTAAACATGGTAGTGTGCGTGAAAATGGGCGAGGTGGTATTTCCAACTAAATATTTTTTTAAAAGGAAGTTTATCCCTATTGAAATAAAGGATTAATTTCCCAAAGTTTGGTATTCGTAAATAAGCCAGTTTTTTATTAATTTTTTTACAAAATTATCTATTAACGCTTGAAAATATGGGGAGAATTTCATTTATTTTATCATTAAATAGTTTTATTAGTCCTAATGAAAACATAAGATGAAGGAAATCTTCATGTAGCGTATTTTATAAAACCGGAAATTATTATCAGTAAATAATCTTTGCATGATGTCGTAAAAAGTTTCAAGCTTTCCAGGCAAGATTTTCAAGTTTAGACACTTGTCTTGTGAGCAGCAATATGAAATAAATTTAATTAATCTTCTCTATTTGATTTCGAAAGCACGATTCCTTAAAGTCTTCCTCAAGGGGAATCACAGGGTGCGAAGAAAAGGGAGAATTGACAATAGTTTTGATCCTTTTGCTTCCCTTGCTGTTACTAACCTGTGGTACAATTATCTAGCTTCCATATAGTATGCGTAATGCATTATCTTGCTCCTCTTTAGTAATAATGATTTTAAAATTATTATTAGTTTAATAAAATGTGAAGAAAATTATTGAGAAAGTGCAGTATACAAAGTTGTCGTAACAATTATAGAGATTATAACTTTGGAATATCATTCCGTTTTTCTAAATGTAAACTTAAAAGAACATTCTGTAGGTTAAAGTACGAGAAGTAGCGCCACATGTTTGCTACCAATTTTAGTGTCGATGATTTTTTTTTTTTTTTTTTTTTTTTGCATATAGGGTGACCACGACAGTATATTTCAAAATATGATCAAAATTTTTTAAATATTGATCCATTTCAATCGGAAATGAGTTTTACGCGTAGCACTAGCCATAATATCTTTGTTTGAATGTTGGAGCACCTGTTGCCAGATTGTTTCAAGTTGCCTGCTGTAAGAGAAGCCATTTTATGATTTTTTTAAATTAGAAAATGTAAAAACTTAGTTTTTGATTAGTTGAAGACAATTAAGGTAAGTTAAAATAATCCCCTTCCACCTTGCTTATTTCAAATAATAGTTTTATATGAATTATTGTTAATCACAGCTCCAGCATGATATTTTAAAGTTTAATTTTTGAATTTTCAACTGATTTCTTCGATTGATCAACTACTGTGAAAATAACAAATAAAGATGCTATTTAATTATAATTTTTTTGCTATTTAATTTCGACGGATTTCACTATTGTCCGCTGTAGGACATTCATTAAGGATAGTAGCAATCATGTTTGTTTACTTCTAAAACTTAAAAGGAATGAAATATAACAAAAAACCCGTAGCACTGACCTTATTTGATCAACTACTGGCTCGGCCACCCTATGATAGATTAGACTGTGCAGATAATGAAACTTCGAGTCATCTGCCACACCTGCAGGGGGAATAACGCTGTAGGAACACTGCACAACCCTTTGTAATGTGAAATCAATGGCGACACGATTACTGATGATGTTTTCCAGTAGAGGTAACATCAGTAATCGGGTTCATTTCACATTTCAGAGTGCTGAGCGATGTTGTGTGTCGACTGTTGGAGGTCAATCGCCCAGTGCGTCGAAAAAGTGACTGGCTAGATGTCGACAAGCAATATCGTGCCAATGCCGCCGGAAACGACAAGCTGCTGTCGGTCCATTGTTTCAGGAGAGCTCTGGGTTTGTTTAACTTTATATAGGTATGCGTGAGATTAATTAAATCATAATAGCACTAAAAATAAATAATTTAAGAAATTATCCTATGATTATAAATCCTATGGTGATATATCCCTACTTCGGTCTACTCCTCATATAGAATTCCGGTTCATGGAATTTGTCACTAAAAATGACATTCCTGTATTTTGGCGGAATATTAATACGGGTTTTCCTAAAATGGACTGGCATTTTTTTGTATTCAAGTAATTGTAAACGGTGACAGATAACTTGAAAGAGAGAAATCTTGAAGGGAAAAAATCTTGCAGCAAAGTTATGTGTGTTGTCAGCAATTTCTATACCGTGGCTTCTGATTTTAGTTCCGATTTTGAGGGATAGATGGCGCTGAAAACAATAGGCATATTTTTGAGGACAAAACAAAAGCTGCCTATGGTAGTATCAATCTACTAAAAAACAACTTTTCAAAAGTAAAAAATAAGCCAAGCAAAAAAAAAAAAAGAAAAGAAAAGAAAAAAGGTGAAAGTTGTGGCTAAAAAATAGTGTGATATCAAATTTCCAAGCTTATATTGCGGTACTTATTTAACATTTTTTGATAAAAATTTACCATATGTAAGTCGAGTACCTAAGTATGCGTTGATAGAAAGCCTTTTCTCCTTTACTAAATACATCATAACGTGTTTCTGAAAATTAATTTTTTTTAAATTATGCATGATGGGCTTGGCGGCCATCTTTCCATATTTTACACAAATTTCTAAGCACACAAGTTCATTGTTAAGATTGGAAGTTCGAAATTGTTACTAAAGCAAACATTTTATTCTTTTAATTTATGGAAATGAGTGCCTAAAAATTTGTGTCTAAAAATAAAGCTGAAGTAACTTCAGGTTTCATCTTATGATTCTCTTTTTTCGGAGCGGGGTTAATTAATTAGTTAAAGCAGTAAAAATCAATTTGTTTTTTTCAAAATAAAAAACTTTCTTAATTTATCTGTCTGTAGCTAAAACTATAACTTCGAAATTCTTAATAATGCAAATATGTTACGAGCTTGAGTGCGTAGAAATTTGTGTAAAATATGGAAAGATGGCCGCCAAGCCCATCATGCATAATTTTAAAAAAATTAATTTTCAGAAACACGTTATGATGTATTTAGTAAAGGAGAAAAGGCTTTCTATCAACGCATACTTAGGTACTCGACTTACATATGGTAAATTTTTATCAAAAAATGTTAAATAAGTACCGCAATATAAGCTTGGAAATTTGATATCACACTATTTTTTAGCCACAACTTTCACCTTTTTTCTTTCTTTTCTTTTTTTTTTTTGCTTGGCTTATTTTTTACTTTTGAAAAGTTGTTTTTTAGTAGATATCAGTTCTTTTTTTAAAACAAATGATATATAACTGAAATAATTCTACTAGCTCAAATTAAAATTAGTCCTTGTATAGCCTTTATAAGCAGGAAGCAAACACAATATTATACATTTTGTTTACCTATCATTCATTTTTTATAGTGATTAATAATTTAAAAGTAAGGAAAGTCAATTTCTTCTTTCAAAGTATCAAGTCTTTCTCAATTTATATCTCCTTAAAATTTTCTACGAAAGATGAAAATTTAGTAAAAAACAGAGTCGAAATAAAATATATATTTACAGTTAGTCTGTCAATTAATTGTTTTTTCTAACTTTTTTTGCTGACGGTTTTGCAAAATAAATTTACCTTTACAAATACCTACGGTTAATCCGAGAATGAAAACCCGCAGGCATCTAAAGAATCGAAGATCTGTAAATCTAGCAATTCTAAACATAATAAAAGAACATTTTTGACAAAAAAAATCTAAAAATTTAGAGATATAAACTGTACATATAACTTCATCTTCATTTAGATCGTGTTATAGAGAAGAAAGAATAAATATGTAATTTTACTCAAGTCTGTTTATCCATGCCTATTTGCATAAATGTGAGGATATTAATTTACTATAAAATTTCCCCTAAATTGATTAGCTTTAATAGTCTATTATTAAAGTCGCATATACATTAGAATTAAATATTTTTCGGTTAAAAATTGCCTGAAATCTATAGTCTTATCGTTCGTTAAATTTGTCTTTTTTTTTATGCCCAGACTCTTTTTCTGAACTCTGACAAAAGATCACAGACATTTGAAGCTATCCAAATTCTTATATCTTTCTATCGTATTTCCTTTTTAGAGGGGGGTGTGAGGAAGAGCCTTAAGAACTTCGTTTTGTTCTTAGAATTCTGAATTATTCATTCAAAAGATCTACCTACATAAGTCTTGTTGCAGAATTTTCATTAGTTAAGAGTTGCATCAAGTTATACATCATGTGGATCTATTAAATTAATTTTGTGAAATACTAGATGGGAGCCATTGATATTTCCAGACCATTTGCCTACATTTTAAACTTTAGTCATTTACTACTAATCATTAATTTTCTATACGAATTAAAGAAGTCGTTGTTTCCATGCCAACTGTACCTTTCACTATTGCTTGCTTGTTTGTTTGTTTGATTTATTGAACACATACATCATATCACATGCGGATCACGGCGGGATTTGAATCTGCTTCCACCTACGCTCTCAAGCGATTAGCGGCATTGTGTCTTATCCACTCAGCCACAGTGGGCCACTATTGCTTTCTCTAATGCCCAGATACTCAAATTTAACCAACTGCACTTAGAATCATGGTCATAACACAGAACATTTATATGTTAGAGCAGTGTTGCCAGTGGTCTACTTTTTTTTAATTCAGATTTCTTGATTGCCAGCACTTATTATAAACGGTAAAATTCCCATTGTTTTCGCCTTAATTAATATGTCATTAAATAAGGCACATTTAACAATTTCAAAAAAGTGGTGCCAATCAAGTATCTGAGTTAAAAAAAAGTAGCCCATCTGGCAACACTGTGTTAGAGTGGTGACATATGCACAAGTCGTGTACTCATATTCAATTTTTTGTCCAAAGTACGGTAACTCAGTTTTCAGTAATAGACGAGCAAGATTTCAATTAAACTAACCAGAAAAGTTAACAAACATTGGCTTCCTGATTTGATTTTATTCAAAATTGTTTTAACCAACCAAAGTTAATGTCCGAGATCCAGATAAATTTTTCTCTGTTAGTAAAATTACATTGACCAATCAGTAGCCTTTATCCTTGCAGGCTTTTCGGTGTTTACTGCAAACATCAAAAAGTTCGGAAAAATGAGGACGTCTGATTGATCAATCCCATCCCGCTAATAGTGAAATATCTATCTTGATCCCGGCCTATTCAACGCCCTTTAAATATTGGAGAAAGCCTTGACAGGTGTCAGAAAAACGTCACACAAAGCAGGCAAAACAAAGAAGAAAGTCATTCATTGGCTCGTTCATATTCACGAGCCGATGAATGATTTTGTTTCTTTGCTTTGCCTGCTTTGTGTGATGTTTTCGTGACGCGAGTCAAGACTTTCTCAGATATTTAGGATGCTTTGGCGTATTTCACCACCATGAAGTTATGAAAGGAAAGGAACAGACATGTCAATCTTCCCGTGTGAAAAACTAGTTACCATAAAAAACGAGTTATTTCCCTCTCTTCTGCCCTTTTCTCTCTTGATTTTGACCGATAGCAGCCCATTTAGCAGTCTCCAGTACAAGATGCCGCTATATACGGTGGACTCAGGAGGGAGGGTGTTAGCGCGACCAATGACATAATAGGCCAGTTCATGATGTTTAAAAGTCACACGCAGTTGGATCGAGGCTAACGAAAAAGACAGGCTACCGCGGTGGGTCCGATTCTTCTTTTTTTACAAACCGCTGGAGTCACGTGATGCTCTTTTCACGCACCTTCTTTGGTGCATCGAGCATCACGTGACTCCAGCGGTCTGTAAAAAAAGAAGAATCGGACCCACCGCGGTAGCCTGTCTTTTTCGTTAGTCTCAGAGTTGGATCATCTTTACACGATGATTAGTACAAAGCTGCGAGCCGATTTTTTTTGTGTCCATTGCCGTGTACAGATAATCAACTCCGTGTGACGTTATGAACTGGCCTTATATGTTGTTGGCCACAGTTTAGGAACAGCTACAAATGACTTCATCTATATCTACTCCGAGGTAAACGAAAAAGACAGGCTACCGCGGTGCTACAGCGCCTAGAATATATAGTGTGGAAATCAGCTATCCCAGTAATACTTTAAAAAGTGCTAATATATTGGATCTCTTAAATTTCAAATGATGCTGAAATCCAATGAGTCGATCACAGCGATATCTGCAGGATATTTCCTAAAACTTCATGAAGATTTTGTAACAGCGTCTAGAATACCTAGTGTGGAAATATTTTATTAAACAACGCTAAAAATTTGTATCCCGTAAATGATCGACGATACTGCTAAAATTCCAAGTGTCGATCGCAGCGAAATCTGCGGGATTTTCGTATTACATTGTATAGACTAGCAATATCTTTCAGTTATAGAAAATATCCTGCAGATGTCGCTGCGATTTGTATATTTCAGCAGCATCGTTGCACATTTAAGGATACAATATTTTACCACTTTTTTAAGTATTACAGGGATAGCCAATTTCCACACTATATATTCTAGGCGCTATAATTTGGTCTAGACGCTGTAGCGTTTTTTTTTTACATTTTATTAACATACATCTGACCTATGTGCTTGGCGTCAAGCCCGCTGTAATAATACGATGTTTACTTTGAAAGTTTATCACAGATGTCGCTGCGATCAGCTCCCTGGATTTCAGCGTCAGTGCACATTTAAGGGATACAACTTTTTAGCGCTGCTTGGATAGCAAAATTCCACAGCATGTATTCTAGACGCTATAGCGGTGCATTACACATGTCTCTTTCTTCTTTAAATAATATCCTGCAGATGTCGCTGTAAATGACTGTTTGGAATTCAACGTCGTTATACATTTAAGAGATTCACTATTTCCGCGCTTTTTTAAGTATTGCTGGGATAGTCGATTTCTACAACATATAATCTAGGCCTATAACGGAGCTATAGTACAGCGCCTAGAAGATACAGTGTGGAAAACGGCTATTCCTATAATGCTTTAAAAAGTGCTAAAAACTTGTATCCCATAAATCTCCAACAATGCTCAGCGGCAATATGCTGATACGAGCGCCATCTCGTAACTCTTTTCAATATAAACACTGAGTTTTCAAAAATTATAGAATGTTAAATATCGGAAACTATAAATATAAGATATTTTGGTCTGTTATAAGCTAATTTAGTTAAGGAATGACGTGAAATAGGTTAAAGAGTCTCTTTTAGAATGACTATCGTTTTTAAATCACGACGATGGCGCTACTATCGACATCTTGTTATTCAGCATCGTTGTACATTTATGGGATTCAATTTTTTAGCACTATTTTGTAGCCGTTTTCCACACTGTATCTTCTAGGCGCTGTATATATAGTGTGGAAATTGGCTATCCCTGTAATACTTTAAAAAGTGCTAAAATATTGTATCCCTTAACTGTGCAATGATGCTGCTGAAATATACAGATCACAGCGACATCTGCAGGATGTTTTCTCAAACTGCAAGATATTGCTAGTCTATACAATGTAATACTAAATCCCGCAGATGTCGCTGTGATCGATACTTGGGATTTTAGCAGTATCGTCGCACATTTAAGGGATACAAATTTTTAGCGTTGTTTGGATAGCATATTTCCACACAAGGTATTCTAGACGCTATAGCCATACTTTTGGCAAAAACTTGAAATGAGCATGCTTCCTGTGCATATATCACCACTCTTATGTATGAAGGCGCTCTGTTATGGTGTTGATTCTGAGCGCTCTTTGTGAAATTTCTATATTTGTGTTTTAGAGAAAGCAATACAGAAAAGTACTGTTACTATGGAAACAACAAATTCTTTCATACTGAAAGGTATAGCAAAGGAGTTCAGAATCAACGCCTTAAATATTTTCGAATATGTATTGCTGTTATGACAATTAATACCCTACCTGGATGTGGAAATGCAAAATTGTGTTCAACATAATGGAGGATATTCCATCTACATTTTGATCACGTGGTCAAGGTAAAAACTTCTATCGTAAAGAAGGGAAGGCTCCGTAGACGTGTAATGTAAATCCCCGCTAGCCAATGAAACGGTTCATGAGGCAAAGTAGTAGTATCTTCCCTTCTTATCAGATAGAAGTTCCTTGGATAAATTACCGGTATCACGTGACTTTTGCAGCCTCGAACCCATGTTTGGAATATCCTCCATTGTGCGCAATCTAGATAGATTTTTGGCTGTCAGAGAAACGAGATTCATCAATCAGAAGCCCGCATTTTTGTGAACTTTTCGCTGTTTGCAGAAATGCAGGCTATTGATTGGCGATTCTCGTTTCGCTAACAGCGAAAAATCTATCTGGATCCTAACCTACATTTCTACAAACATTGCACTTCATCCACGGCACTAAAAAAATGACTCAAAACTTTCATGACATAGGCCGGGATCCACAAACAGCAAATATTCTCAAACATGCAGGCTTCTGATTGGTCAAACTCATTTCGCTAACAGCGAAAAATCTATCTGAATCTCAGCCATAGTTATCTTCGATGAAATCACTGCAAAAGGATAATATAAAAGAAAAGTATAAGATTTCTAAAATATTTTGGCGGGTTTATCGCTATTTGGCATAATTTGTAAACTTTAGAACTAATTAACAGTTTTTCGCTAATTATGAATAGAAAATTAATGTTTTTAAGGCTGAATTTTATAAAAGCACGTAGATTGAGTAAATATCTGTCCAAAAATACAATCCTTACTTTTTTATGTCCAATAATTAAGTCTCTACCTCGATTTAAACATAAGTTGTGACGAAGAAAATAAAATGATCATTTTCAGTATCTCGACGTTATTTTAAAAAATCTATATCTCTGTTTATAATTAATTTATGAGGATGCATTTGATCTCAAATTGAAGATCTTCTTTATTAGGTCCTTCTAGTGTTGGTTTTATTTTTCTGCGATGATTGCTTCTTTTGATATGGGAAATTTTACGCTGACATATTTCGTTCATTTAACATGGAGAAGTTGTCATCAGTATAATAAGCAGTTACGGTGTCTTGCCTTATTCTTGGCGTTTGTTTGTTTGGCGGGGTTAGCATTTTTTTCAGCTTGGCTTGGCAGAACGACCGTCCTGCTTGATTAAGTAAATTAAACATATGGAGTAAGCCATCTATTATTTAACCCTGTAAGCGTAAAGCCTACCTCACATACACATCTTCAAAAACATTCAAGGACTCAGAGAGATGTAATGCGAAAGCGAAACGAAACTCGAGAAAAAAAAAAATCATTTTAATAAGCAGTATTCTATATGTTGGATCATTTTACATTCATGGAATTTTATTTTTACGGATTAACTTAGATATTTATTCCGAATTTTAAACACCCCTGTGAAAAGTTTCAGTAATTATTTTGCCAAATATTTCACAAAGCTTGTTACGTTCCGTGAAATTTTAGAGTTTTTATTTAACAGAATTCTTTTATATCAATATTTTTTTTTTTGGGGGGGGGTGGAAGGGGACGTACACGTATTAAAATGAGTTATTGTGTTATATCAGCATATACCATTGATAAAATAATTCATTTCAAAATGATTGCATTACATTTGGAATAATTTTTTCGATCGATGAGAACAAACTGACTGAAAAAAATGCTTTACTCTCCCATATCAGAAATTTAAAACCTCTTGCTAGGGAAGGGGGGACAAAATGGTGAACATAAATTTCAGGAAGGGCGAATGAAATAAATAATCATTTATTTATTGTTACTGGAAAGTAAAAAACAAATAGAAAATAGTAGAGTTTTAAAGAGTTTAAAATAAGAGTTTTACAGTTCAAAGTACAGTTAAGAGAAAGCGGAAATTTCAGGGAGGGGATTTGGATGTGTAATCATTTGTTTTTTTGTCCTTTTTTTTTTTTTTTTTTTTTTTTTTTTTTTTTTTTTTTTTAACAAAATAGAACAGAATTAAAAAAAAAATAATAAATATTTTAAATTTTGCTTTCGGGGTTGATGTGAGCCAAATGGGGAGAAAAGAAGTGTTTTTTTTTTTTTTTTTTTTTTTTTTTTTTTGAAGGAGGATTGACATAATTTAATTTTTTTTTATTGCTCAACAAATAAATAATTGCTGTTTTTATTTAAATAATTTACTATTTTTAAATTTTGTTTAGTATTTCTATTATCTTCTAATTTCAGGACCTTAATAAGAAACCATTCCAAAACGGACACACAGATTTCTTGCAGAATGTATCAAGATTGCCCTTAGAGATACTGACAATTTTGAACAAAAATTTAAACACATAGAACATTTTGAAGCTGTGACTGTGAAAATATTTTTTAAAGAGAAATGCATTGGAAATACGTTAACTCTTATTTGCATTACTTACCATTGTAATAAATATGAAAATATACCTTTGGCGAAATATTGGGATATATATTGATATTTTTGAAATTTTAACTATAAATTTTTCAGTCATGTAAGTTTTCTTCCCCCCTCCACCCGAAAAGAAGTCGTTACACGCTCTTACTTCCTGCACAATAAGTTAAAGCTATATTTTTTGTAGACATTTCTGCTCTGTTGAGTACTTGGTTGTGACAATAAATAAATAGTCACCTAAATACCCCTACAAAGTCCTTTTTATCTATATCACAGAAATTTAAAAGTAATTTTTTATCAGTGCTATTTAATAATAACTTATCCAGACAGTAAATCTATAATCAGTTATCTAAATTATCACCCTGCCACTTATTTTCGACTCCTTTCCTTTTATCCTTTTAAATACCCCGTGAAAAGATTCCCCAAAGAAGAGTTATTCTGCTTAAATTTTCATAAATCTTGTTACATTCCGAGAAGTTTGAATTATTATTTTAGAACGAAATATATAAAAAATAATCTCTTTTAGTTGGACTTATATGGATTATTTTTCAACATGTACTACCATAAAATATTGTTTTGTATCAGCACATACCATTGGAAAATTAATTAATTTAAAAATAATTGTAACAGTTTTAGAATAATTTTAGATGGGTGAGATCAAACAATCGTTAAAAATTTATCCTCCATCAACCAAGTACACAAGGTCTAAAAACTTTATAACTCTTTAACTAGTTTTAAAACATTCTGAACTAATTTACTTTGTTGTCACAATAAAAAAATTAAACATCCAAATCACCTTCCCCAGCCGCACACAAAATTTAAAATATTTAAAATTGTGTTAAAAAGTTCTGTTCCATTTTTAAAAAATATTTCCATTGCCTGATATTTCAACTCTCCCTTAATGCTAATTAAAACTCTAAAACACTATTTTAAGCTCTTTAAGGGGTCTCAAGAATCTTAAAGCTTAAATTTTCGAAATTTTAAGTTTTTTAGATGTTAAGCACCTATTTTTTTCTGACCGTTTTGATGTAATTGTTTCCTCGAAATTCCGATTAGAACAGAAGTTATGGCTTTTAGAATTGTTCCCACTCAATAGTTGTAGCTGCGTTTCCGAAACTTTCACGTCATTTTTCTCCGAATGATGGTTTTGAGCATAACGCGCAGGATATCCCAAAAATGTCGGAATATTTTCTCATGAAATTTTCAAAACATATTAAAACTGTATAATGTATAATGTATATGTCGGTATAAACTGTACCTAAAATTTCCTTTTTATTGTTAAAAAAAATTTTCGTTTAGGTTCTGTACTGTTGAAATTAAAAAAAATTTGGTGTTAGCTACATACAACTTTTTACTTAAAATATATAAATGCTTTAAATATAAATTTTTTAAGTTCAGGATAATTATTATTATCTGAAGTATAAGTAGGCACCAAAATTTCCATTCTAGTTCCAATATTTATTTTGTAATCTGCGCGTAAGTTGTTATACCAATTTTCTGCTCGTCAAATACCTCAGAGTTTGGTGCCCCTATGAATACTAATTCTGTATCTTGAAATTTTTTAATACATGAAATGAAACTTACACCTTTCTATAATAAATGAAACTTACCATTCCAATTAAAATTGTGTTTTCAAATCATATACATTTTAAGATATTAAATGTTGAAAATGTTTTTTTTTTCATTTTTTACAATTTTAAAAGCCCTGAGACCCCTTAAAACTCACTTTATTATTATTATTATTATTACTTTCTAGTAACAATAATAAATTACCATTTATTGAATTATTTATTGTAAATAAATTAATTATCATTTATTTAATCCCACCTTTCTGAAATTTCTGTTCTCTACTTTGCCCTCTCCCCCCAGCATAAAGTTGGAATTTCTAGATATATGAAGATAAAGCGTTTTTTTTTTTTTTTTTTTTTTTTTTTTTTTTTTTTAACGATTGTTTGATCTCACCAATCTAAAAATTATTCTAAAACTATTACAACCATTTTTAATTAATTAATTTTTCAATGGTATATGTTGACACAAAACAGTATTTTATAATAGTACATAGTGAAAAAAAAATCTAACTAAAATAGATTATTTTTCAAGTCTAACTAAAATAGATTATTTTTCATATCTTTCGTTTTAAAATATTAATTTAATCTTCTCGGAATGTAACAAGATTTATGAAAACCTAAGCAAAATAATTCGTCAATCTGTTCATGGGGTATTTAAGGGGTTTCATACCTTTTAAAATCTCCATCACCAGTGCAAAAGTGACGTGATTTCGAGATCTCATAACTTTTTAAATACTTATTCAAATTACATAAAACTTCGTATTATATTTGAGCTATATACAAGGCTTTATGAAAAATAGAAATAAACACTTATAATACAGAATAATAAAAGATACAGTTCAATTAATATTTCAAAAAAAATTCACATGGTATGTCGCAATCCGCACGATAACTTAACTTTGAATACATATATCAACATAAAACATATGTTAAAATGAACTTTAAATTATATTTTATAGAAGGAATAATGATATATAAATCCTTTAACAGAAACTATTTGAAAACTTCAATTAAATTTGAAAAAATGAAAAAAAAACTGTAAAAAAATAATTAATCATTACAAAATAATTAAATTTTTCATTTATCTGAATAATATTAATTCATTCTATAAAATATAGGTTAGAGCTTTTTTTAACGTATTTTATGTTTATATATCTATTCTAAATTAAGTTATCGTGTGGATTGTGACATACCATGTGAAAGATTTTTGCAATATTTATTGAACTGTATCTATTATGTTATAATATAAGTGTTTTTTTTTTGTTTTTTTTTTTTTTTTTTTTTTTTTACATTTTATAAATCCTCAAATGTGGCTTAAATATATTGTAGAGATTTGCGTAATTTCAATAAGTATTTAGAAACTTGTGAGAACTTGAAATTAGATCACTTTTGCACTAGCGACGGGGATTTTAAAAGGTATGAGACACCTTAAAATGCAAAACGCAAAGTACTAGAATGTCTTTTGAAGATGAATAGGTGTGCCGGGATTCATGCATTTAGTATTGAATTGTAGAATAAGGCTTACACCATGTTTTTAATATACCACACTGGGTGATTTCTATTAATGCATGGATGGAACGCCTATTGTTATAAGCGCCATCTATCTCTCGAAATGGAAACTGTAACCAGGAACTATGGTATAGAAATTCCTGACATTCTACATTAATCTTCTTCAAGAATTTTTAGATATAATTGTCGACATTTACAAGTTATTAAATTTTAAAACATTCAGTAAAGTTTAGGACATCCTGTATATATACTAATAAAAGAACAAATCTCTCTCTCTGTGTGTGTGTGCGATGGCTAGCAAAATCTACGGTACGTACAACGTTCAAAATTTTTGTGAGAATAGCCCAAAGTCTCTCCTGATATACCTGGTTCTCAGAATTTCAAAATTCTAATTAATAGTTGAGTTATTAATTACAACCGTCACTCACTTTCATTAAAAATCCATCTCGGACGGAAAAATCTCTGGCGCATGCGCTAAAGACGCTGATACGCAAATGAAGAACGGAAAAAAATATTTCGGGGGTATTTTGTCATTATTTATTAACTAACATCATCCAAACCACTTAGTAAAGTTAAAAATAGAAGACATGTTTTGAAAGATTGTACTCTTACGTCTCAAATGCTGCAATCAATTAAAAAATATATCGCAATTTACCCCTTGAAAAAAGTTAAAAAATGATCGTTTTTCCGAAAAACGTTTTTCTCCCTTATTACAACACCTTCCCAGGATGCAATGTTAACCCTTTGCGCTCGGCGTCTCTTACACAAATTTAATTCGATCGGCAACACTTTTTAAAAAGAAGTTTCGTTCAAGTACACAATTTGAAAAATACTCTGATTAAATAAGGTACATTTTATTTTTTTTAATTACTGGTGCCAAAAACAAATTTTGCAAAGAAAGATCATATCTCCAGCGGAGCCCTCGAGTGCAAAGGGTTAAAGGTACTGAGAAACCAAACATATGCTTATAAAGCTGAAACCTTCGTCAAATCGATGGTGTAACTGGTTTTTAAAAATATGAATTTTAACCCTTTCAAATACAGCACCAAATGCAGGTCACTTTCCACCTCATAAAAAAGATTTACATTTCGGTTAAACGTTTACTATAGGTGCAGATTTACGATCGCCAGTCGCCATGTGGCGACTAAATTTTTTGCTGTGGCGACTAACATTCAATGTCTTAGTCGCCAGAGATCAATTTCCATTGTTCCCAATCCACGTCGCGGAATTTATATATATATATATATATATATATTGTAACTAGAAAAGCACCTGCTCTTAGAAACTGGATGAGACTAAGTTGAAAATTGAATTAGTAGATCTTTGCTACTTTAAGGATTTCATTTATCTTTGAAGGGAAAAATGTTCCGACGATTCCGTTATAAACGGGCTTTACTCTATTAGAAAATTAATTTTGCTGGATAGTTATTATTTCTTTTTCAGTATTACTGTTTCGTATGCATTTGTAATTACTTTTTCATTTAAAGATTTTAAATAAAAATTTAAAATATTGAAAACATAATTAAATTTTAATTGAGTACATCAATTAATTTTGAATAAAGAGTTTAAAGTGTGAGATAAATAAAAATTCAAAACCTTAACCACTGACTTTACACAACTTTCCAACTGAACAATAGTCAGGCCCTGGTAATTTGCAAAGTTTCTCCCTCCCCCCCCCCCCCCACACACACACACCTCTTACCGACCTGCGATTCAAATTTCAGGTTTATTTTAAGAATATTATTACGGGCCCGGACAACGCCGGGTGGGGCAGCTAGTATATATATATATATATATCTTCATTTTTAAATAAAGTTGTATTAAATGCAATTGACGATTTATATTTTTTGCCGAAGTTTTTAATCTGAAATTGAATATATCTAAAATTATTCAAAGAACATTTAATGAGATAATATAAAATACTCCTCTTACAAACTATTAATATGATGAACTATGACGACAACATAGTACAGACAGAATTTGAGAATAATGAAAATTGCATTCGCCTATTGGCAAACACTAATGATGATTCATTTTAACTAATGCCTTACGAAAGGTTAGGTAACATTTTAAGAAGATTGCAGAGTGTTTTAACTATTTTATTTTCGACTGCATTTATAAACATAGTATAACTGTATGTTTAAATATTTCGTGATATCTATTTCCTTAAACATTCCTTTGCATAGAATTGATCAAGTGTTGAATGCAAATAATATGAATCAAAATATTAATAACTCAAATTATTGCTTTATAAGAGGAGACAATTGACGTACTCAATTAACATAATTTTAAAATTCCGTCTACAACGTTTTTACATAAAATGTAGCTACAAGAGAATTTAGTGAACATAATAAAAAAATTCATACTGATTTCAGGATAAATGTGCATATTTTGTTAAATATATTTTTTTTACTAATAATATTTTATTTACTTTTAAGTGATAATCCATAAAATACAGGGTTGACGCAAAATAGCTAAGGAATTTTGTAAATTAAAAATTTGGTAAATATTAAAGGTAAGGTAACAGTTAAAGGACAGATTACTAGTATTTACCGTAAGTTTGGGGATATACTTCTTAGAGTAATGCTAAAAACTCAATTTGAATTGGTCGTAAAGGTGTTATCTGATAACTACTTCGATGATCACTTCTTTCACCTTCAGTATTCAGTGTATGGGTTACTATACATCAAGCTAACACTTTATCACTTCAAAAATCCATTTCTGAATTCAAATCACGAATCATCATTGCATTTGGTTAGATAAACTTGAACATATGGGTATAATCCGTAAATCCATAAAGATTGATTGTAAAGATATTAAGAATTTTAAGAAAAACCTCGCGCGTATTTTTACATAAGAAAAATCACGCGTCAAGCATAGATAAAAAACACTGTCCAACAATTTCAGAATACTGTAACAGTACTTCACCCTTCAAAAAGGCGAAATAAGTTATCTAACTAAACAAACTGAAAAACACATAACGCATTAGAAAACCAGATTTAAACAATTACCGCCCATAGAGTTAAAGGTACTTTAATACTTTCTGCATCCTTGGACATGATCTATAGATCAGCATATGGGGCATTCTCACAATCGTTTGACTTTCATGTCCCTGAATAATATTTTTTTATTTAATACACTTTTTTGTGTTTTTTTAATTTCTTATACTGGGGAAAATTCCATTGCATGATTGCATAACAATATTAACGAGATAAATAAGTTTTGGACGATGTTGGGGTCCAAATACTAGGAAAACTCATCTACCGTCTCGTGTCCCTGATGCTGATTTTTAAGTTTGGAGCTGTCTGGATAAAATTGTTTCAATAAAAATAATTCGATGTAATTTTTTCTGAAACTGAAACTATTGTTTTTAGAAATATGTAACTAAAAAATAACCTGCACACATTTTTAGGGTTGTTATTACTTTTTAAACTCTGTCCCTGGGTTTTAGATTCCTTACCATCCCTCTTCTAAAATTATACAGAAAATCATTTCAGATGCAGCAACAGAATTTTTTTCAAGTTTTTTCTCATGCAGAAGTATGCTAGAGAAATAATATCTAAAATTCTTTGGCAGGAAATTTACTGTAGAATTTAAATCAGCATTTAAATATCAATTTCAAGCATCGTGGCTTTATTGGTAGTCTCACCGTCCCCATGGTTTATTCCTGCACTTTTCGAGGTAAATTTTAAAAAAATTAATATAATCCAATGTTAACAACTGATTCTAAAAATAAATGAAAATTGTGGCTATCACTTGGTCTTAACATGATTTTCCTGCAAATAGGTCGTAATTTTCCTTACCATTCCATCCTTACCGTCCCCTTTTTTACCATTTCGTCCCTTTTTTCCAATACCATCCCCCTTTTTTACCTTACCGTGCCTTCTTTAACACCCCTTTAAGACAATGTTATACAAAAATTCTGTAATAAAAGTACTACATTGTTATTATTTCTTATTTGAATTCCCTGTGGGTACTATGCAAATTCATTATAAGTAAAAATTTAGAAGAAAATAAAAAGTTATAGGGATAAAATGGTAAGGAAAATTAAACTTGTAAGTTTAACTTAAACCCCAGTTAAATAAAAAATTTTTCGCTGGTGACCATTTTTTCTTTATTTTGAATCATTAAGGCATTCGTCTATCTGATTAAAATGTTATTTTAGCAAGTTTAATTTTGCCAGATTTTTTTCCCCAAAAATCAAAAGATTGTGAGAATGCCCCATATACACTACATGGTGTGATAAAATTTAACCTAGTAACAAAACACATTACAAAACACATAACAAAACACAGTAACAAACGAAAATTCACCTTGAGAAATTTTCACTAATGGGCGGAACTCGAATAATTTTGTGCAGCCCAGTATATCATCTGAAGATCATTTTATACGCCTCATAATAAACTAAAAGTGAATTCTGGAAAAACCGCATAACAACACAAAACATAATATCCACAGACTGCAGTGAATGCAGTCCTTTGTGTAGTCTTGTATATGAATTTATGTACATACTACAGATATTTCTTTATATAATATAGTTCAGTTTTAAGATGACTCAATTAAAGAACACCCTTAAGCAATTCGCGCTCATACACAATAATGCTTCCTAATTCTTTTATGTAGTCCTGTATTTAAAAATAACGGATAAATATCGCCATCTCGGGAGAAAAGATAGAACTTTCGCTCTAAAAAGGTGCGTTCAAGGCACATTGCATTACATGTATTTTTAATTTATTCAGAATGATTATTCTTTTGCACAATTTCATATTTACTGTGACATTTGTTTTCTGTCTTATATGACAAAGTAAAAATTATTCGAATTTGAATATCTAAAACTTTCAAATCCATTTACAATAAAGCATTATTTCAATGGCACTTCAGCATTATTTAAAGGGAAATTTACTCTTTATGTACTGAATTATTAATTCATGAAAATTTCATCTTCTAAAGCATTTTTCGTGAATTTTTGAACCAAAATTAGAGGATTTACATAATCATTAAATAAATTTTAGAAGGATTTTAGAAGGATTTAGAAGGATTCATTAAATTTGAATTTATAAGGATTTTGTGTAATATTTATAACCCCACTCAAATATTTTATTTTATATATTTTTCTTTGTATTTTGTAGGAATTAGGAAATCGAAATTAGGAATTAGGAAATCTACAAATATAATGTTCTTACAATAGAAATATTGAAATATTTTTGATTTGAAAAATCACCCCCACCCCCCACTCCAACGCCAAGAAAGCTGAAAAGATGCAAAGGCCAAAGAAATCATCCTTTAAAAAATATTTTTGTTTTGTGTAACCCCTAAAGCTTATGGAACATCATAAAGTAATGCATCTATTACTCATTCTAAATTGTATTTCTACTAATCGATGTATTAAATTAATTTTATAACAAGTTATTTTAATTGTACTTATAAGTGCCGTCAGTAGATAAAGGGTTAAAGAGACAATTTTTTCTGTACCGAAGGCTGCGAGCAGCGCCTCTGTAGGCCGTGTTAATTCCCAATAAATTAGGAGCTTATGTTTCTTGGTAATTCTTTTGCCATCAACTTTCTGTTGTAATCGTATTTTTTTTTTTTACAATGCATTTCATCAGATTTGAAGACATTGCAAATAAAATTAATATTTCTTATCGGTGCAGCATATTTTAATTATCTTGCAGATAAAATTATGAATTTTAACATAGTTTGTAGCGAAAAAATAAAGTCCCACTAAACAAAAAAATTTTAATGTAGAGGGAACCTAAGCAAGCATTTTCGTGATAGAATGTGTACTGGAAATGGTGCGTTTAAGCGCTGGTGACTAAATTGTAGTTTACACATTTCTTTGCTCTAATCATAAAAAATCAAAGAATAATACTTTTTGATTAACAAAATGCATCAGGCATCTTTTTTTTTCTTTTTTCTTTTTTTTTCTTTTTTAAGTCAGAAATTTTTTTTTTTAACTATTGTTTTGAACATTTATCATTCAATTTCCGTCATTTGTGACGGGGATAATATACTAGTTCTATATAAAATCCATTATGTTTGAAAAAGCATAACATCATGAATATACACTGCAAAAAAAAAAAAAAATCCCCCCATAAAACCCGTATAAACGAATTATGTTGTGTGGCCCGGTAAATGAACGATAAAAGCTTTTCTACTTCATATTCTACAGAAAGAATTTTTTTGTGACCTCAGAAATGCATATCAATTTTATTATGTTTTGAAATCGAGGAACATCATTAAAATACACAGCAAACAATTTTCTCCCATAGACCATAATGCAACGGGAATTTTTTGAGTGCCGCTGTAAACGAACTATAAATGCTACATATTCCACTTTTAATAGAGAACATACCATAATAAACTTCAAAATATATGTCAATTACATGGAAATCCGAGTATATTTACGAGAGTTAAATCACGGAGAGACTGCAGATAGACAAACCGAAGTCATAAACACTTTTCAAATATGTTGGAAAGAGTTAAGAAGCATGCTTATAACAGTTTGAGAAAAAAAAAACCTTTAAAGTAACATTTTCATCATCCTTTTTTTAGTCATAACTACCGTAACATTAAGAACATTTTTATGTGGTTTGTTAAACTATTCAGAAATTATTGCTCTTTCAAATGTAAATTTTTCGAAAAATCGATTTTTTAATTTAACACTCGTATACCCGCTGAAACAGAAAATCTTCCAGAGCTACTTGAAGTAATAACAGGTCATAAAGTGAAAAATGTTTAAACTGTAAATGTTTCTTTGATTGTGGTTTGTGGATATTAATGCACAGATTAATCAAAAAAGTTTCATAAAAATTTTATATATTTTTTAGTTGTTTGTGTCAATAGAAAGTATATTATGAGCGGAAAGCACATTTAAGAAAAACACAAAACGTTGCAAACATCCTACAATATATTTTCAATTGAAAGCTTTTACAATGTTCGAAATAAATTTTGTTTTTGTTTACCATACATCAATCAGAAATAATCTGAAATAAAATATGAAATCGCAAGAGATATTTCGAGTTAGAAAATGCCTATTAAAAAATATATATATTAAAAAAAGAAAGAAATCTGGAACCAACAAAACGAAATTGTAAAACATAAAAATGAATAGAAATGATAGAACCTAGTCTTCTCTTTTTAAACAAACAATAATTTTTATTAAGTGAATAATTTTAATGATTTCCTATATCGTTGTAAAGCCAGTTATTGATTCTGTTCTCGTCAGACTCATTCATCCTACTTAAAGAAATCGCAGAATATTTCATATTTTAATTTTCTCTCAGACTAGTTTCATTAGTTTTGAAAAACAAATATTTTAGTATAAATTATTTTATTTTCTACTATGTAAATTGAGATACATAATTATGAACATAATATTTTTCGACAGAAATAAAAGCGTTGAACGAAATAATTTTTACTTACCTTGAACTGAAATTAGTATGCTAATTAAGACACATAATTACAAAAATTTTAGTAAAAATTATTTTATTTTCTACTATGTAAATTGAGATACATAATTATGAACAGAATATTTTTCGACAGAAATAAAAGCGTTGAACGAAATAATTTTTACTTACCTTGAACTGAAATTAGTATGCTAATTAAAACACATAATTACATCTTATTTTCCAACAGAAATAATTGTATCAAACGAAATAACTTGTACTTACTCTGTACTGAAATTACTAATCTATACAGGGTGTACAGATATTCATCCGACAAACTCAGAGAGTTGTTAGCATACATCAAGAACAGCAAACATTCCAATGGAACATGGTGTCGCGAACAACCTATTTAATAAAAAACGCATGGTTTTTTCTACCCTAACTCAACTTGGGTTGACAGTAATAACTTTTCTAAAACTGAAGTATATTATAATGAGACTTTCAATAGGCATGTTCATCATTGTAGTAAATGTTATAACATCGGAAAAAGCTGTAGAAGTTTCCTTTTTACGCGACAGCAGTATGCACTTGGCGTTCCACATTTTGCAGTGTGGTTATCAGTTCATATGGTATCATCGATTACGTGCGCTCTCTGTTTTTCCAGAATTTTTCGTGATGTTTTTACGAGATGCATATAGTTGCATTTTCGTCGCTATATTTTTATTTTTCTCTAAATTGTTACCCCCAACCTGAATTTATTTAGGGGGTACCCTTGATTTTTGACTAAATAAGTGATTTGCGACCCCAAGTCCTATTGCAATATTTGTTCGTCTTGATGCTCCTAACGACACTCTGAGTATGTTGGCTGAATGCTTGACACTCTAAAATTGGGAGGAGTGAAAAATTTACTGTTTGAAAGAGTGAAAGGCATTTTCACTCTTTTTGGAGTGAATTTTATAAAAATACCCTATCAAAGAGTGGAATTTTCCACTCCCTAGAAAGAGGTGAAATATTTCAATCTGTTGTCGAGAGTGAAATATTACACTCCGCTGTCGAGAGTGAAGTATTTCACTCCGTTGACTAGAGTGAAAGCCTGGCATTATACACTTTTTTAAATTTCCGCTCAACTCTGACCAATACATGGGGTAAAACAATGAAAAGTACCAAAATATAGTACTTCTTTATTATCAAAAACTGTATTTCACAATGTAAACCTTAAAAGTACGCTGATTTGGTGCTAAAATGCACTCCTTTTCGAAGAGTGAATAGTTACTCATGTGAAAGAGTTATTATTCACCCCTGCTTAGACTGAATATTCACTTCCCGTGAGTGAATATTGTATGTATTGATATCACTCGTCAGCCCATCAGAACAGCAAGTCTACGGCGATTTTAGATAAGAGAAATAATTGCTTTTTCATCCGCCATTTTAGGATTAAAAGAAACGGATATTAAATTGATTATTTATGGAACGTAAAGGTAAGTCTTATTTAATTTTAATATTTTATTCCTCTAGATTTTGTATCTTATGATCATGAACTAAATCGTTTCTATTTTATGTAGTAAAAGACTGATCTCGAGCTGTTTTTCTGATTTCAGAAGCGATTATGTGTTATATTCCTTCTTCATGTTGCGGTTTGGAATATAATTGTTTTAACAATTAAATAACAAACAATGCTTGGAAAAAAATAATCAGGACCTCTTTGGTTTCGTCTTTGTGAATAAAAAAAAATGAGTGTAAATATTTTACTCTTCCTATTCGATAGTGCGATGTAAAATTTTTAATTTGCCATTGCCCGAAAACAGAATGCTGATACAGAGATATCTTTATTCATAGCGCCATTTATAGCATATGTAAACCTTAATCTGCAGTTATTTGTGACTGTTTCGAATGTTTTTACATTTATTTAAGATTTACCAAATTTCTAAAATTAATAGGAATTTCTTATATTATATGGCAAGATTTTTGAAACTTTGTTAAATATAATAATGTATTTAATTCATGTATTGTATTTTAAGTTGTTGTTTAATAGTATAATTATAAAATACCAATTATTACTTTTAGTGTTTTTCAAATTGGTATATTCATTTTTTTATTTATGTAAGCATTTTTCTGCGGATTCTGAATTAAAATTTTCGAGATTGAGTAATATCAAAACATTTAATTATAGACATTCTTCATCAGTTATTAAATTTCCTTCTATTGCAAATGCATTTTCTAAGTTTATGATGCACTTATTTATTGACGCTAAAAAAACCATGATATTTAAACATCATTTAAACATTGAAAAAAAAATTATGCCTGATATTAAGTTTATGGATAAAACTGCTTTAGTATATTTTTAAAAAGTTCATGTTTACGTATATAATATAGGATTAAATATATTTTCAAGAGATTAACAACTAATTTTTACATTGAAAAAGTTTTTCAAAAGTACATTTGCAGTAATTTCTTTTCTTTTTATATTTCCTTCTTTTTTTCTATTTCCTAGATCAATATTTTCCTATAAAACATATAAAAACAATTTTGTTCCTATTCAAAAATACGATATATACGGGAATAAAAATTTTAAATTAAATATGGCTTATCGTATCGCTCCATAAATAAGCATAGTATTATCCATTTTTCAGCAATAGCGTAAAAAAAAATCGAAATCATGATTAAGTTAAGGAATATGTTTAAAAGAAAATATATACATATTCCAGAGAATTTAAAATTTAGATTCCAGGTTCGTATTAAATAAAACAATGGCAAATCAGAACACACAAAAAAATTCTTCCACATTCTTAATATTTAGATCATGCTTAGAACTTGTTAAAAAACGATGTGAGTAGATAAGCACTGTTTTATAAGTAGAAAAAATAAAAATATTTTAGAACAATAGCGATAATTTACTGAAAAGTACGGTAAAAAGATAAGAATTTATATTTACGATTAAAATGAAATCATACATTTTTAATCCTATAAAATCCACCCATTGAATAGCTATTAATAAAACTTTAAAAGTAACTAAATACAGTAAACAATAACGTTTGATTATATTTAAATTCATTGGCAATGAATACTGAGATCTAAAGATTTAAAATTTGAATAACACATGAAAAAATAGAACATAACGTACATCACGGGAATTATTAAAATACTAAATACAAATTTCTCTGAAAAGAAAGAAATAATATTAACTGATTAAGATTTTGGTTAATTACTTGCCCTTATGGGCATTTTCAAACTATCATATCTTTATAGGGCATGCAATGAAAGCAAACACAACAGGGATAAAGTTAGAGTAAAATATTTTAGTTTATTTCTGTCAATAATCTAATTTAATTCATATGTAATTTTAATTGAATCATTTCTTAAAATTTGAATTTGTGTTATAAACTATGAATTAAATAAATATTGTCAATAAAGTATTTTAGTCCAATGTTTACCAGCCTTGTATCTATTTTTATTTTATGCTCTAAAACATATGGTTCTTTTAAAATGTCCCTAAAAAACCATTCATTCCATAAAAAGTGAACATTCACTCCTAAGAAAGAGTGACTATTCATTTCCATCAGGGGTGAAAAAACACATTCCTTTCGCAAGAGCGAATAATGACTCCTCTGGAAGAGTGATTATTCACATTTGTTTAGAGTGAAATCTTTCAGAGAGTTAACAATTTCACATTCCTTCAGAGTGAATAGTCACTCTAAAGAGGTTGGGCATATATTGACTCTGCGATAGAGTGAATGTAGAGTGTATACTTAAAACACGAGGCCAAATTTTCTGAAATCCGTAAGAGAAATTTAATGCTTCAATTATTTCATTTTTGGTCTTAAATGAACTATTTTCGTTTATGAACGTGTCAAATTTAGTTCTGGGATCAAAATTACTATTAATGATTAGCACATCCACACTTATATCCACTTATATCCACACTTAAAAATTGCTTTCTGCGCATTCGTAGTCATATTTTAGAAACTGACTGTACGTGCGAAAGTGTGTTTTCCAAACAGAAATTAAAGCGTTGAACGAATTAAATTTTACTTTACTCTGTACTGAAAATCGTGTACTAATTAGGGGAGATAGGATTAATTATAATCACTTTTTGACAATTTGAACTTTGACAATTAATTGCCAGAGAATGAAATGGACTGCATGCTAATGTTATGTATAATTTTATTCAGTAGATAGTTGTCTCTATTCCCTATTACCCCATGAAAAGGGGTAGTTGGGATCAGTGGTATTTTCTGTCATGCCTTATAAGGTACACAATAATGAGTAAAATGACTAAAGAACTAATTTTTAAGTGTTAAAAAAATCCAATTTTTTCAAAATAACATGAAATGAGAGCAACGGGAATATAAGGATCAATCAAAGCTCATATATTGTGAAGGAGAAAATTCCATTTACATTGAAATTGTGGAGACCTAATTAGGCCTAAACTATGCAGTCAAGGCAAAAGTTTGGAATAAATAAAAAATTAAATTGTAAAATAAATTTTTTGTTAACACATAATGTGCAGTAATGTAAACCAAACTGGGGGTATATCACAGGATCTGAAAACTAGAAAGTTTAAAAAATGCATTCTAAACCACAATTTGAGTTAAATAGAAAATAAAATTTGCGATCCCAATTTACATTTAACCCAAAAACTCTATGATCCTTTTCCCTCCGAAAATGCTATTTCTAGGACAATTAGAATCATGCAGATTATTAATATTATGCTTCGTGTGTTGCAAAACGTAACCATTTCCTCTTTAAAACAACCTTTTTCTAAATTTAAATCCATAGCTATATTTCAATATTCCTACTTTTTTTTACGTTGGATTTTTTTAACTAAAACATTGTCACTTTGTTTTGTCATACAACGTTTTTCTTTGTGTTCTGGGAAAACAGTGATTACTTCTACGGGAACATACATTTTCAGTCCAAAATTTGCACATGTAGAATAGTAGTCAGACTTCATAATTATCATGGTCAATTTTTTTATCTGTTACATATTGCCCCTGAAGTGCCGCTTAGCCCAATTACCCTTGATCCTAATTACCCCTACCTCCCCTAAAACACATAATTATGAATAGCTTATTTTCCAACGGAAATAATATCGCGGAGCAAAATAACGTATACTTACTCAGCACTGAAATTACTAATCTATATATTTAAAACGCAAATGTCCTCACTGTGTATTGAAAATACTATGTTAATAAAGATTGATAATTATAAACAATTTATTCCGAACAGAAATAAATGTATCAAACGAAATAATTTTTACTTGTCATATGCTGAAAAAATCAAATGAAGAATTACTATCAATTATTGAATTTCTATGGTAATTTATTAATACATTTGGAAATCTATGGTCCTAAGAATTTTGGCATGTTATCTATATCCGAGTTTTAATGAAATTTTCAATGTAATCTTCCATAAGAATCTGCATATTATCTGAATATGTTCTAAAATAATCTACAGCTAACATGTAAAGGCTGATATGATTTGCAAGATGTGATTACAAGTGTTTGTCGGAGTTTAACTATTGTAGTGTAATCATAGCGTAATTGTGAAATGCGTAATTTTTATGTTTACTCAGGTCGTTTACGAAAATTATAAAGTTTACATTCATTGTAGCAGAAGTTCATTAGTTTCAGTTTTGACATCATCGTCATTTCTGTCAACCTCTGGAATGTCCTTTAAGGCGACAATGAGGTCAGAATTATGTGCTCGTATTGAAAATTTCCACATTATGTTCAATTTCAGTCTAAAGACAACCATTTAAGGTTATTTTTAAAATATAAATTGAAAGAAGACATAATTTTTAGTCGAATAACTATTTCCATTTTTTTTTTTTTTTTTTTTTTTGGGGGGGGGGGGGGATGTATGGTGTGTTCTCTTTTTTTCTTTCTTATTTTGGGGGATGTACTTAATAGAATTCTTTTTGAAATTGAAATATAAAATCTATTAAAAAAAAATTTTTTTTTAATAAGCAGTTACGCTCAAGTAAATCTGGGTAAACAGACATTGAATTAAACATTTAAAATTACATGTGAAATTAAAAATTGAAATGCTTATCCGTATTTTAGCTGTAATGAATTTTGCTAAAAAACGTCTGTTTAAAAAAAAAAAAAAAATGGGGAATAAATCCTAAATAAAATATTATGCCATCGATGTCTCCACGTGTAATTAGGAATTTTAACTTTTTCTCGAATTAAAATATATGATCTTAAATCAAAATTTCAATTTCTAAAACCAGCAGTTACATTTTAATGCACTATATTAAACGGATAATGAACTTTTGTTAGATTGATATTTTTAGGCCATCCCTTTATTGTATTGTCAGAATTCATATTGAAAGTCGCATGTTTAATTGAAAAATTAAAATGTTTCCCAATACTATAGGTATAAAGAACTTAAATAATAAATATATATAGGGTGACCCCACCAGTAGTTGATCCCTTTCTAGTAATTCACCAAATTTTTGAAATATTGCGCCATTTCAGGCAAAAATGGATCTTATAAGTGGCACCAGACATAACATTTTTTTTTAATGTTGGATCGCCTGTTGTCGCATTGTTTTCTGCTGCCTGCTGTAACAGAAGTCAGTTTATGAATTCTTTTTATTAGAAAGTGCGAAAATTCAGGTTTTGATTAGTTAGAGACGATTACGGTAAGTTAAAATAATCCACTTCCATCTTGTTTGTTTCAACTAATAGTTTTATAAGAATTATTGTTAATCACAGCCCGAAGATGATATTTTAAAGATTAAATTTTAAATTTTTGATTAACTTCTTTCGCCTGATCAACTACTGGGAAAATGGCAATTAAAAATAAACTATTTATTTATAATTTTGTCGCTATTTAATTTCAGCAGATTTCATTTTTGTCCATTATAGGACATTTAAGGACATTAAGAGTTGTAGCAATCATGATAGTTTATTTCTAAAAATTAAAAGGGAGCAAATTGAATAAAAACCTCGTAGCACTGACTTTATTTGATCAACTACTGGCGGGGTTACCCTGTATATATTTTTTAATCGCGACTAAATCTAACATTAAATATTACACTGCCAACGTACAGTGAAAGCTCCTTTTGCGGCCACCTCCCTGAACGACCATTTTTTCATGGAATGAAATTTATTTCCATAGACTCAATACTAATTTTACCTCCATTCAGAGGCCATCCCAGTTGAACTCTCTCCATGAGCGACCCATTTTTTGAGGAAAATGAAGCAAATTTCGTTTTTCCTTGTCGCTTGAAGAAGGTTTCATTAGAAAAATAATTCCGGAGAGCGCATTATTCATCAGACTTCCAAACTAAGTTTAGATTTTTTTTATTCCCGTAACTTTTAAGTGTTTAAACCTCTATGTACCTTTATAGGCAATGAATTTAACTCTGATGACAAATTAAGAATGACGGTCAATAACCTCCCCTGCTCTATTCAGTCAGGAAACTCTCAAAGAAATAGATAAATTAATGAAATCGTTATTATTTGTCCCCGTCCAAAAAGAAAAAAAAACGCATTTATTTACTGAACTTCGGAAGGTCATGGAAATAAAAGTTATAAAAGATAAAACCGTACAATCAAAGCAAACGTCAATGTTTCATCTTTTAAATTATGCAGTAATTAACTTACGTAATTAACTTTTGTTTTGAACTTAAATTATCATATTTTTTCCTAACGTGAAAAATAAATTTTAGTAACATTAATTGTTACATTTTCCCAACAATTAAAATCTAGATTTAAACATGACTTCCATTATAAGACCACCTCTCGAAGTGGCCAATTTTTATTGCAACGGAACGTGGTCGCTTTAAGGAGGTTTCACTGTAGTTGTTTGTTTTAGAAATTTCAAAGCTTTGTCAAATTGAAATGTACAATGTAACATGAAAATTCCAATTTTAAAAATCTGTAGTGCTGGTCAAGTGCATCACAGTAAGCAGATGACGAATATATTTGTAAGTGAAATTTTTGAAACTTCATTTCACTGAATCGCCAAAGTTGCATATTTTGTATTTAAAAATTTGTAAAAAACAAGTAAAAATTCCCTTTGAAAAATCAAAAAACCCGACTGCGTAAAAAGCGAACTAATTAATTATTTCACATCTATGTGAAACTGTTTTTTATATTACTTAGCTTTTTTTTTCTTGTATTTACTTGTCTTGAATAGATGTCTATGATGGTTAAAGTTGCAGTAAAGCTAGAGATCCTACCTACACAACTTCCAGGTTGTGTAATATTTAAACGGAGCTTCTGACTGTAAAATAGTCAATGAAACATAGTCTTCATTTTCAATTTTCCAACTGTCCAATGATATGCCACTTAATAGGGTGCGTAAAAATTTTTTTCGTCTCTACCGCCATTTTGAATTTATAAAAACAAAACCTAACCTATAACCATCGGACGGTTAAGATGAGTCGATAGTGACCTCAGTCATTAAAATCCATGCAATTTTTGGACTGTTTCGAGGGTATAAAGAAACCCACATACCCAGAAACGCGTGAAGCACATAACCCTTCTTGGCAGTCGGGTAAAAAAAAACTAATAATAACATTCCGTGTGGAATTAATAATAATAATAATAATAATAATAAATGTTTATCCATAGTATTCTATAGTTAAATATAAAGAATATAAAGAAACTGTAAGAAATGAAATAAAAAGAAATATATATTTAAATAAGGCGAATAAACTAAAATCACATATAATGTTATCGGTGTAGTTATATATGTGCATAGAACTTTGAACTGTTTCTCAAATTTAAATCTGAAATTAATGTTAATAAAATGGTAAATCAAAATTTCAATATTATAAATAAAGATTTATTTTATGTTCGAGTGCATCATAGTGAATAAACAGCATATATTTATGTAATTAAAACTTTACTACCTCCATTTTATTAAATCCTGTTTATTAAATCCTGTATATTAAATCTATTTTATTAAATGCACGTTTAAAGTAACCTGTTGAATTGAAAAATGAAAATGCTTATACATTATATAGCTGTATTGAACTTAAATTATGAATATCTTATTTTGCATACAGCAATATTTTAAATAAAGTACTTTTTAAACTTTAATTTCATTAAATCGTCAAAATTACAGCACTTGCAGAATTAAAATATTAAAAACTAACCCCATACTTTAGCTATGATGAATTTTAATAATAAATGTAGATTTTAAATAAGGGCGATAAACTGAAATCAAATATTATGTTATCAATGTATTTATGTATGTGCTTAGAATTTTTTACTGTTTCTCAAATTGAAATTCTTCTCTCAGTAATCTAAAAGTGGAGAAAACGTATCAGATGTGGGAGAACAACTCTCTGGAGAAAATTAAAGCTTTTCTTTATCAATGTTAACTTTTATTGTCATTTATCTGCTCTGGTAGTTTCTGTTCAATGAAAAAAGTAAAACCTATGCTCGGTGTTTGTTGAAAATTCCATCTGTATTTTAAACGTATAGAATGCGGGATTAGTGAAAATATTTCAAAAGAATGTTGTAAAATCATATATTTTAATCATTCTATAAGTTATAGCTGTTGATTTATAAATGAAAATTTCAGTTTCGCAAATTTTAATGTTTAACTGTTAAGAGAGCAACAACAATTGCAAAATCAAATGCAAAACAGCTGATACTGATATGCCTTTTTCTTGGGACCTACTGAAGCGATTTCAGTACTTTTAAAATATTTTTGGCAATAAATTTGTAGCTTTGTTAAACTATCCTACGATCTTTTGGCAATAAATAAAAAAAATCGATAGTTATGGGATACCTTAACTAACGACATAAAAAAATCACAAGTAAAGCAGCTGGCATTTATGCACCTTTTTCACTGGAACTACTGAAGCGATGTCACTATTTTTAAAATAGCTTTGGCAACTAACACATCAGTTTAGTATCTAATACCTTGATCGTTTGGTAAAAAATAAAAGAATAAAAATTTAATAGTTGTGTTAATATAAAACATAAAACTAGATTTATTTTGTTTCAGAAATTGCGTTTTTGTATTTTGTTAATGATTTAAATTTTTATATTTTACCGAAATATGAATTTTTAGTTTAGCTACTAACAAAGCTAGAGCTTTTGTTTTAAAAGGATAATTCTGATTTCGGAAGTTTTAGTGTTTATCTGTCAAAGAGTTTGTTTGTGAAACATTCCCTCTGTATTTTAAACGTACAGAATAAGGGAACAAATGAACTTTTTTCAAAAGTAAAAATAAAAACAATGTTGTAAAATTTCATATTTTATCATTCTCTAAGTTACTTTGCTATTCTTTCATAAATTATAATTCCTACTTCGATAAATGTAATGTATTTATTTAAAAAATTTTTAAACCATGTTCTATATCTGTTGAACATTCCATCTGTATTTTAAGCGTATGTATACTACAGAAAAGTTATATATTTCTTAATGTACCAAGAAGGTTTATATAATTTAATCTTTTCCAAGATACTTGGGAGGCCAAAAAGCATTCTTTTATCTCCAGAAAACTACAGATTTTCGAGATTTAATGAAGCATTTCTGAAACAAACACAACACATATTCTAGATTTAAAGAAGCATTTCTGAAACAAAAACTACAGATCTTCTACATTTTATGAAGCATTTCTGTAACAAAAACAACAGATATCCTAGATTTAAAGAAGCATTTCTGTATCGAAAAGAACAGATATCCTAGCTTTAAAGAAGCACTCCTGAAACAAAAACTGCAGATCTCCCACATTTTATGGAGCACTTTTGTAACAAAAACAAGAGATATCCTAGATTGAAAGAAGTATTTCTGAAACAAAAAGAAGAGATATTCTAGCGTTAAAGAAGCATTTCTGAAACAAAAGGTTTTTTTTTTGTTTGTTTTTTGTTTCCCGAAATTATTGGAGAATTTATGAAGTAGTTCTATACTGTATTAACCAGTTTGCCCCACTTGGTATCAACACTAAATATCAGTTTTTCGGATGCTATCAACTTTGAAGTAAAGATTTTTAGTTGCGTAACAAAATTTATGCATATAGGAGTAAAGAAATAATGTTCAATTTTTTCTGTTTATCTGATGAACGTGGAATTATTTACGTGCAAATTAATAGCAACCAAAAAACCGATATTTCGCGTTACTGAATAGAGAAAACTGATTAAGATGTAAAAATTATTTCGAAAAGTTTCCAAAAATTATTGGCAGAAAAAGATATATTTGTTTCAATAAAGGTCAGAAATCAGATGTTTCTAAAGATAAAGGAAAGCTTTCCGAAACAGTGGGTAACTCGAAAGAGGTTATATGGGGAAAGTAGCCTAAAATGATCCCCTTAAGGGAAAAACTTATGTAGAATAACATAACTCTTTAAAAATATCTTTGGCCTTAAGCTAATATGCTTTACATTATATTTTGCATTATAAACATTTTTTAATAATATTTTAAACCCAAACTGAGTAATGAAAAAAAAAAATAAATTTTTTAAAAAGTGTCCAAAGGTCATCAAGGGTCAAATCACCCAAGATCAAAATGATTCTTCATTTAAAAATAATTGTAAATTGTTATTTATCGGTAAAATAAAGGATATAAAAGTAATTATGAAAATGCATAATGAAATAAAATAAGTTTTATAATCAAATAACATACATAATTTATTTTATGTAAATTCTAAAATAAAAAGTGTCACAAATAATTTTGAAAAAACAATAAAATGGAACATTTGAAAATTATGATCAAGTGTAAGTCACGTCTATAAACATGCTCTACTAAGTAAACCAAGTCATATTTCTGAACACGAAAGACTGTATAGCTAAATAAATATGAAAGTTAGTGTTTATCTTATAACAGATTTTATAAAACCCACTTTTTCAAAGAATTCTATTCAGACGCGTAATTTTGCGATCGCTTGAATACCGTCATTGCTTCTTCTTCACTTGGCACAACTAGTTTATGTGTTTCTCTGTAGGTAGCGCGACCTGTCTGGAAAAAAACATATGTGGGCCATTTTGGCCGCTAGAATCATTTTAGGCCGCCTTCCCCTACTTTCGTTATCCTTCTTGGTAGGTCAAGAAACACTTTTTTTACAGTGTAATACAGGATCATTTGACATTTTTTGAAATTCAAAAGGAAAAGAGCTTGTAAAATTTCGTGTTTTATTATTCAGCAAATTACCGAGACATTGTTTTATAAATGATAATACAAAAACCAGTTATTCTATGTACGGATGTTCATTATTTATGACATAAATTAATTTTAATGTATAAATCAGACATAATACGTATGTGTTAAGCAGTCAATCTCTCGGTTTATTTATTAGTTGTGTTTATTTCTTAGAAAAGCGTTTTTAAATCTTGCATTAATATTTCAAATGAATTAAAATCTCAAATTACCGATATTCGAATACAGAGTCAGACTTTTTGGATTATATTATATTTAAAATATTTTATTCAATTTATTTTTTATTGTTAAAATATCACATTTTAAAACGAAATTTAGCGAGGGCGAAATAAAATAGACAGAATAAAAAAAAAAAAAAAAATCTTTAAAGAGATACAGTGATTTCTAAATAATTTCTTTATGTTTAATTCTGAATATTTTTATTTTTTTAATCTTTCTTTATTTTCTAAACTTATGTAGTTACATATAGTAACGATTGTTGTAATTTAAGTCCATTAATAAGGTAGATATTGCAAGAAACTAAATATAAAATATGCATATAGGGCTCGTACTTTTCAGGGGATTTGAATACTAGTTTTTTATTTATTTATTTATTTATTTATTTATTTATTTTTTTTTTTTTTTTGTAAAGTGATATTTTTCTTATTTAATGAATAAGTTATGTTCTTAAATATGAGGATCATTACTTACGAAAAAGTATAGTATTCATATCCCCTGAATTTCCGGAGCCGTATGAATTCCTGTACATATCTAGATTTAAATTATTCAAGAAACAATACTTCATTAATACTTCAAAATAATTCTACATGAAATTGTAAAAATTCTTCCACAATCGTAATAAAATAATCATAATGAATTTACAAACATGTATGTAAATAAATTTGTTGCATGCATAATAAAATCGTTCTGGTTAGTTATCTGTTTCTTGAAATCGATATTAATAAAAGAAAGTTTCGGTTTGTCTGCGATGGCTAGCGAAATCCAGCGCATCAAGGAGTCTGAAAATTTCGGTGAGGATAGTCCAGGGTAGATCCTGATGCATCTGAGGCTCAGAATTTTAATTTTTTTGATAATTAACCGAGTTATTAATTAGAAACTCGTCTAAAACGCATTATTTTATCTGAAAATAGGAAAGCATCTCCGCGCATGCTCAGTTCTGAATTTTCCGAAGACCGCAAGCAGAATAAACGAAAAGTGCGAGAACGGCTTTTTTTTTTTTTTTTTTTTTTTTTTTTTTTTTTTTTTTTTTGCTGTTTTCTTACTTTTAAACCGTAGGAAATACGGAAAAACGAATGAGATATTCTTAAATTTTGTTGTTTTCTACGCCGTAATTTGTTCGAAAAAATATTAATATTAAACCTTTCAAAAATAATAATTACGAAACATCGAATTGATGCTTTTTTTTTATTTTTCCCATTTTACGAACATCGCATCCGACGAACTTAAACAAATATGGAAAAACCAATTGTACTAAATTATAGTCCGTATTTCTCTTTACTGTGCAGTATGCTTATTAAAAAATATATATATATTAACCCTTTGAAAAAAAATATTTTCCGTACACGGTTTCACGATATACACCATTTCTACAATCTTTCAAAATCTGTATCAGCGATACTGATCAAGGTACGAATAAACTAAAAACTATATTACATTTCTACGTCCATTTGCATTTCGAAATATGCATTAGTTTCGAAAAAATAAGAATATTAACCCTTTGAAAAACTTCCTTCGCAAAATTCACTTTTGCAATTGTCTCTTTTCTTTATATTTAAAACTGTGCATCGTTTTCGTTATTGAAAATACTTACAAACCAAAGATACCTAGCCACATCTACTTTTAAACGAGTGTATTATAGGAAGTCTCTGGTTTGGAAATATTTATATTAACCCTTTTAAAATGTTCATTTCCTTAAGTCCCTTTCACGATTTTCACGATTTATGCAATATTTAAAAATCCAAATCTTCTTTCCTTATCAAGTTACGAAAAAAACTAAAAATACCACATCATATCTACATTCATTCTCATTTAGATATGTGCGTTCTGTTATGAAAAATATGAATATTAACCTTTTGAAAAAAAAATCGTTTCCAAAAGTCACTTACACAAATTTCATTTTTTTATGTCATGTTTGAAAATTGGCATCGGAATACGAAATCGAAATACGAAAAAAAATCAAAGATACCAAATTATGCTTATGTTAATTTTTCTTTACAACACCGCTTTCAGATTTAAAGAATTTGAATATTAAACTTTTCAAAAACGTTCATTGCCGTAAGGCATTTTCTCGAATTCCGTATTTTTTTTTAGAATAGTTAACGTCAGTGCATGAATTTTTAAAGATAAATGCGAAGAGAAAATTGTTCACGCTTAATAAGCGTACATGCAGCTTTTAAAATACGTCTTTGGTTTATAACAAATACGAGTATTAAGTGTTTGAAAAAAGTTCATTTCCGAAAATCTCTTTTGCCGAATTTCTATTTTTTCGCTTTTTCCATTGGATTTGCTTTACGCACATTTAAAAAAAAAAAAAAAAAAAAAAAAAAAAAAAAAAAAAAAAAAAAAACAGTTAATTTTATACATTCGCAATGAACACAATATGTTAGCAGTATAAATAATGATGCAGTATAAATTTGGTTTAGAAATTTTGAGATCTGAGGGGAAAATAATCTGTTTGATAATAAAACATTTCCCCATAAGGTTAACATCGCATGGCCTTATTTCCACTTATAACATAAATTTAATTCTGCACTATTGCTCTAAAATTTTAATACCCTAAACTAACCTTTTAGCTGTTGTGCCAGTAAAATTTTGGTTTTCATATAAAAACATTTAGTCGTAAAATGTGTAAAAAATAGATTAGAAGAAAAACACTGCTAACACAACTAAATATCAATATTTTAACACAAAATGATTCGCAAGCCTTCGGTAATATTATATTTATTGCTCAAAAAATTCAAAGCATTTGCACAATAAAAATCATTTTTTTTTTAAATGACCGATGTGGAAAATAAAAGTGAGAAGAAATATTTTTTTAACAACAGAGAGCACTTCATTATTAGGTTTGTTTGGAAAGATTTTCACTTAAATATACAAATTCACCTAGCACTGATTTTAGGTACATTTAAAACCCAGACTACTTAGGTCTTTAATTTTAAAATATAAAATCAAAACAGACCTGGCCATAAATAGGGCGCCCAGCGAACACTGCCAAGAGTAATAGGGGCCCAAACTCTAATTTTGCTCGCATAGATTTGCATTTGAAAATAAAAAATCATAAAAAACCACAAAAGATTTTCGTTTAAATTTATCAGGAAATTCAACAATGATTTCAGATATATTGAAGGTTATAACAGGCAACACTGGGTGGGTCAGCTAGTTATGAATAAATTAAGTTAAAAGGTCCCGTACATATTATGTTAAGAGTATCAAAATCTTAAAGTAGTTTTTTTTATTTTATTTTTTTTTTTTACTCATTTGCAATTATTGATTGAAACTTACATTAATATTTGCTCTAAATATACGAGAAGCTGTATAACACAAAATTTAAAAAGTGGTCTTGTTTTTTGGTTTGCATAATTATTCAACATATTTTGATAACCTGGTCCCATTATTCGGTGTATTTACATAATATTTTTACCATTTCGTCTTGTTATCATTGGCTTTGCTAAGTGCACAGATGATTTTTAGTTAGCATAAATAACACGGTGGCGTACTGTATGCACCTACGCCTTTTTTAAACCGAAATAACAACTTTGAATGATATGTTCGTTTAAAACAATGCCCAGTAGTAGTTTAAAAGTAATAAATAAAAAACTGATAAAAAAGAGTAATTTAATTAGAATTAATATAACAGGAACGGTTTGTAATACCATAAAAACACGGTAGCGTACTCTATACGCCATTACCTTTTAAAGTCTAAATATCAACTGTTGACGCTGTTCGTCTTTAAAAGAATGTCTAGTAATAGTATAAATGTAATAGACATCACATCATATAAAATAATTATGAAAGAATAAAAATACTCAAACACACAGACGCCGTTGTGATTTACCAATAATAATGAAGAATAAGAGCAGAAAAATTGTGACCATTAACTTTAGACATTGGTTAAACATTGAAGGGTCTTTGGGAAGAGGGTAAATGAAGCACAGATCGTAATCATGTTATCTTTTTTGTAGTTCACAATTGCATTTTTCACCAATTAACACACTGAGTATGTTTCCCGTGTCTTTAAATGTTAACTATATTTAGTCTTTCCCTTTACTAGGGCAAAAATTGTTAATGCACTTGCTCTGTAAAAAGCCCATAAAACGATACAAGCAATAACTAGATATTTCTACTTTTTACTTAAAGCTAGTTAAATTCGCCATGTAATTTCCCTGAAACTTTGCGGGTTCCAAAAATGCGAAACGTTTCCTTGAGAAATGTCTCTAAGCAATTCGACTTATCAAAGTCGTTAAAATTCGTTTTGAATGAGCACTTAAGGCCACCACAAATACCTTAGATGAAAATTAATGTCGTGGCATATTTTAAGATTTATAAACAGATCCACTCTGAAAACATCTATTTAATTTAACTCCTTTTTAATATGACCTAAAGTGAAAAAGAAAGTTGGAGCATCTTTAATCATTTAATGTTGTGACATTCCTAAAAATCCAGTTAAAATTGCATTTTCTTTTATATATGAGCTATGTTTTGGGAAATGTAAATCTATAATGCATTTCACGAAAACTTTTTGCAGAGATGATAATTTTAGTTACAAAATTTACAGAATAAACTAATTTCGGTATATAATTTCGGTCTTATTAATTTTATTTTTTATTCACACACATATATATATGTACATATATTTTAATCTATAAACTCTATTTCTGTTTAAATATTTTTACATAAGTTTTTAATTTTCGATATGTTATTGTCTGTCTTCCACTTTATGATAGTTCTTTTAAATAAAATTTAACAGATTTTGTTGAAAAGATTCTAAGAACTGTGGAAATACTGAAAAATATTGTAAAAATAGCGAAATGATTTTAAACAATACTCAACTTATTTAGAAAATTTCAAGGTGGTGAGGTAATCTGGAAACCGATTCCATGCCCTTAAACAACAAATTAAACGTCGAATTTGTATTTAATGTAACATATTAACAACAGACGAACTCAAGTTATGTAGCGCTAACAGTAGAAAGCATAAAGCTTTCATATAAATGGTGATGGATTTTTTAACTAATTTATTAAAAGGTATACGTTTTTAAAGAAACGATCAAAACTTAACTTAATCATACACTCCTTAAATTATTTTTCCTTAACTCGTTATTGACAATATCTTTTGGATTTTGAAAATGTTTCCTGTCATTTTATCTAAAATAATACACTTCAAAATTCCATAAATTTCAAAAGAAAAAAATTATTTTTGGCAGCAATACAATACTAGACATTTTCAAATTACGGATGGAATTTTTAATTCGGGCATGCCAACAGGAAAAATGGAAATTCTAATTTAAAATGATCTACATGAAGCAACGCTTTCATTAGATAGTCTTTTGGCTTATAATTAGAAACAACTTTCAAATTAACCCCCATTTTCAGATATTTAACTACATGTAGCCATGTTTATCTTGTTTCATTTCCGATGGTTGAAAGTTTTGCTTTTTTTCTATTAAGATGTCGTATTTTAAAACTGTTTTAAGGTTTTGCAAAATGATGTAATAGAAACAAGTCTTAAATCATAATTACATCCAGAAAAAAAAAAAGATTTTTGATGCAACTAAATCAATATTATACTGCATTTAAACAGAAGATTTTGTTGAATCACATAAAAAATAGATGTAGTGATTTTGTTGGATTATTCCTAATACCACACAATTTTGTTTGAGAATAAAGTTGTCTGTTCAAATATAGTGCAATGGGAATTGTTTTTGATCCAACAATATTTTTGTTGTAACAACACATTTACCTATATGTGTAACATGTTATTTTTGAGTTGCTGTTAAAAATACTGAAAAATATTATTTGGTTATTATTCATTTTAAAAGTTCCATTCGTTGAAACTTAGAAGCTTCTCTGAGGATGGAAACATAGAATGCGGTGACCTTTTGTGTATTTGTAGAGAATAGTCAATAGATAAACATATGAAAGCCATAAAGTACAATAGCCAGCAGTTTTGGAAAAGCAACCCATAAAGTTTGCACATCATTTACAATTACGTATATTATCGGATCAATTGCTCTGTTCTGACGGGCTCAGGCAGAGCACCAAAATTTAGAGCTAAAGGCTTTTTTCTCTGTGATTTCTATTCCCGGCCAAACTGTTGTTTCCAGACAAAATGCTGATCTTGTTTTCATTTATATTAATTTCAAATTTAAATAATTATATGTATATTTTTCTTTGTGGCTTGAAAATAACTTATCATTATTTTGTCTGGAAACAACAGTTTGACCGGAGATAGAACTCACAATAAACAAAAAATTTTAAAGTTCCAAAGTCTGATGCGTTACCAATCAATCCATTGAGTCGATCAAAACAAGGGAGAAATTGATCCAATTATAAACGCAACTGTAAATTATGCACAAACTTTGGGGCTTGGTTTTCCAAGACACTCTGACCATTGCACTTTATGGGTTTCATATGCTTATCTTTTGACTAAAATCTATAGGTACACAAATGATCACCACATCTGTCTTCGACCTCGAATCTTCTTTTTGTTAGCTTAAATTATTTTAAATCTGTTTCTTTAGAGGAATCGTAACAACAAAATTTATATGCTAAAAATTTCCTATGATCAATATGCTTTTTCTTTGGCAGAAATCTTTATTTATAGCTATGCCATAATTAAGGTGAAAATAATTCACAAAGAGGGTGGGGAGTGGGACAAGTTTGCGTTATTGCAAGAAAAGCTTTCAGTAAGGTTGGTTGTATAGTGTTTAATGGTGGAAGATCAATTTAGGAACATGCTGCGCCGCTTTCGGGAAAGACTTTAGAAGGAAAATCGGACTATATTTCGTTATTTTAGATTGAAAACTTTAAAAGTCTTGCTCAGCATCCATGCTCAGACCTTCCTGTACTACACGCGAAAATTTAACTACCAGATTACACATTATAGACAGTATGCTGGCTAGGAAGCTGGGTCGGATAGAAATTCTTGGGAAAACATTACCGCAAAAACAGACTGATGGCAGAGATTTTACAAACTAATTGAAAACTTTATCATAAGACAACATCTTATTTACTGAATAAATAAAACATACTCTATTCATATGAAGTGTCTTGAAAACTCACGAAAGTTTGTATATTTATATTTACTTTACGTCATAGAATTATGAGTTGATTTCGATGATTATCAATATTTATTCGACATTGATAATTAGATACGTTCTTTTGACATTAGAAATGGTTTATTTACTGTTAGGCATATCATAGTTAGTAGATAGGGTAAGGTGCCCTATTATCGTTCCCCAGTCACTTTTAGGCCCTTGAAAGTTGTAATTTTCAGTGAAAGTCTACCAAATTTGGATTTTACATAGAATAACGACTCACGCACATAGAAACAAACATAAGCAAATATCGTATAAAAAAATTTTAACAATGCGAAAATTTAATTTTTTTTTTCAAAAGTATCTAAAAAATGCAAAAGAAAAAAAATGGTCCCAATTTCGCCCCCCAAAAAATCCAATACGCCGAGGCTTAAGTTATAACTAAATCAAAATTCATTTCTAAATTAGTAAGTAATTTAATTTACATTAAAGTAAGACACAAAGAAATGTACAAATTATCAGTGAAAGAATAACATAACGAAACATTAGCCATCCAAACATAAGGAAAAAACTGAAAAAAAAGTCATGAAAAAACATTCCTAATTTCACCCCCGGGACGAAAATAAAAACTGCAAGGGGGACGAAATTGGGACCCCGCTACATCCCAATATGACGGAACTTCAGTTCCCATAAGATGAACAGAGCGTCATAAAACTCACTGTATGCTACTGTCAGCATCTTACCAGCATAAAATACATGCAATGAATAAGAAATAAATACTTACAGTACAATAAATAACGTTCTACAAACGACGTAATAAGAACCTAGCTCTTCTAAAAATAGGAAATTCGCCGTCTTTAATTTATGTATGCGTCTTGGTAAACGAAACTTTCAATACTGAACCCTATTACCTCCCGTCCCCTGTGCCTTGCGTCATAAGTGGCGCCACGTTCGCAGAAGCGGAGAAGTTAAGGGGGACGAAATATGGGCACTTTACCCTACCATCACCCGCAGCGTTTCTAATTTTTTTCTATCTATGCTTCTGATATTTCAAACCAAAAATCTTTGAGACAGATTCATTCAACATCTGCAATAAAAATCTTCAACAAAAACTGTTATTTTTATATATTGATAGCAAAGGTAAAAAACATTAGGAACGCTGCGAGCGCTAAAACACATTATTATATTAAAGAGATGTTTCAAACCAATATTATTAACGATCTAAATCATATATAGTCGTAGGAGCCATGTATTTATTATGTTAGTTCCAAAACAATAGAAAAGTAGTTTCACAAGTGTTAAAATGTGCTAAATTAAATATTACTTTTCCATGCACACCTTCATTTATTACCTGACTGCCAAGAACGGTTATGTGCTTCACGCGTATCTGGGTATGTGGATTTCTTTATACCCTCGCAACATCCCAACGGCCGGATGGATTTTAATGAATGAGGTCTCTATAGATTCGTCTTAACCGTTCGATGGTTATAGGCTAGGTTTTGTTTTTATAAATTCAAAATGGCGGCCGTAAAATGCAAAATGGTTGTAGAGACGAAAAAAAATTTTACGCACCATATTGAGTGACATATCATTGGATAGGTCTTTCAAAATGAAGACGGTGTTTCATTCACTATTTTAAAGTCAGAAGCTCCGTTTAAATATTACACAACCTGGAAGTTGTGTAGGTAGGATCTCTAGCTTTAATGCAATTCTAACCTTCATAGACATCTATAGGCCTCATCAAAACAGTGTTTATACATAGGAACTAACAATTAAACACAACTTAAACGTCATCAATGCAAAAAAATAAAAAAATTAGGTAAGTAATATAAAAAATAGTTTCACATTGATTAGAAATAATTAATTAGTTCGCTTTTTACGCAGTCGGGTTTTTTGATTTTTAAATTTAATTGAAATGTATTTTTACTTAAATTGTTATATGCATTCTCTTTTAGTTTATGAAATTGCTTTAAGTTATTTCAGCTAAAATAATACACTTCAAAATTCTATAAATTCTTTAAGTAAGAAATAATTTTCGGCTTCAGTATTATATTGAACTTTTTCCAATCACAAAAGAAATTTTTGATTCGAGCATACAAAAAAAAAAAAAAAATCTTTAAAATCACCTCAGTGAAACAATTGCTTTTACCAGCAATTCTTTCAGATTGTAGTAAAAAACAGCATTCAAATCTGCCCCATATTTAGATTTTTAACTACATTCAGTCTGTTTTTCATCTCCGGTGATCGAAACTTCCCCTTGTCTTTTTCTGCAAATATCTTAAAACCATTTTAAAGTTTTGAATAATGAGGTAAAGGCATGTATTTTTTTTCCATCTGAAATTACCCTAGCATTCAATTTCTCTTGGCTTCGGTAAGACCACCCAGATGCATTTATTTTTGTTTTTAAAGCTACTGTTTTACAATCATTTTACAAAAATTATTTTACAAAAAACAACATTTAACGAAAAACAAAATCAAGGGTTTTTACATGATTTGGTTTAGATGCAATTTCCTTCTGTTTAAATTAATTTGCGAAAAAATAACATTCAAAATGATTACGTATATTTATTCTGTCGCTAAAGAAAAAGCAATTTATTCTGTCATTCCAAAATCTATCATGAGCTATTTCTTATGCAAGCTCAAAATCTTTCAAAATCTTAAATGCTTTCAAGGAACAAATGATAAAGTTTTATATAAAAAATATCTGCAAGTTTTAATTAACTGGAATAAAGCTTATGCAAGTTTATTTTCATTTCATAATTTTTGGCTTTCCATTTAACTTTTAAACCATGTTTTAACTTAAATAATTCAACCTTGAAATTTTTAACCAGCGAAACAGGTATATTGTATTTAGTTTAAAAAATCTCGAATTTGTTGTTACAGTTGGTTAAGCCTGTTTTTAAGAAAGACTTTTCCGCTTATTATATTGCTATTTTTTACACAAACTTGAATAATATCGGGCGAGGATGTTATTGTTGTATTAGAAATGTTATTCCATTCAGTCTAAAATATTTTAAAATAAAATTAATTTTATTTAATTATTTATAAAATTAATTCAACGACATAGATCAAGGATAGAATAGCTGTAACTTTCGATTTATTGACTTTTCAATATTCACTTGTAGTTGCTTTCAGTTTGAGTAAACATTTTTATGGTTGATAGATTTTAATTTCATGGCAAAGAAAAGATGAGAAAATGTTCTTAATAGAAAATCATTTTCAGAAAATATATGCATATCTATGTTTAATATATTATTTGCGCATATATACATAGAATTAAATTTATCTTATTAAAAACAAATGTTTACCCGGTTCAGGACATTACGGTCATTTTCTGTACATAATAGCTAAGCAGACAGAGACCTCTATTTAAAGTAGAATCCCACCCGCTACAAACAACCACGCTTGAATCGGGATTGGAATCCGGCACTTCTTGACCAGTAGGCAGCGCCCTATCAACTTACAAGCAGTCAGTCCATAAAATTCATTAGCTTTTTCAAACCAGTTTCAATATAATATAGACGAGACCGCCCACCTGTTCAGTTTACGGCTATTAATGCATCGCTAGCAAAAAAAACAAGTGTTTCTATATGTTCAGTGCTAAACTGATTAGAAATCAAATTTAAGGTTTAGTTATTCTGTTTGTTGACAGATGGCAGCACTATGCATTCTGTGCTGTTGTGAAATCTTAATTATGACATCATCAGTGAGTTGATGTTTGTTTTTACTGAGAGTGTGGCATGGAGAATGTTGGTCCTGCTGCATTATTGTCTTTCTTTATTCTATTTAATTATCTGCACCCAGTTTAGGCAGGGGATATATTTTTATAATGTAATTTAAGGCTTTCATGTGATGAAAGCATACTAATTAGAGTGTTAATTTTAACTAGAGAAATTTGATTCTGAAACCAGAACTGTATGTTTCATTGTGTGTTAAGTTTTCGTGAATGTCAAGATTTGTTTTTGTGTTGTGAAATAAAATTAAGAAAATTTCAAGGATTTCTTTCTTCAAATTCTCTACATAAAGAAAATTGGAGGCACTTAGGCGTGATATGTGAGTACTTACTTTGTTTTGAAATTGTTCTTTGATGCTAAAGCTTAATTTTTCTACTGAAGTTGCATTTAGCAAGATATTATTTTAGAATATGAGAACAATTTAGTATCTTCTTTATTGAATTGATAAAATAAGAAAAATAGTATTCTACAAGATTATGTTTTGATAGTTCTTGAAAAAGAAAATTGTTCTGATGATTATTATGATTTATTTATTTGTTGTTCTCAAGAACATTATGATTTATTTGCTTGAAATATTTGAATATTTAATTATTATGGTGAATTATTATTTTACATTGAAGAATTTTGAAGATTTTTAATTTTATGCACATTTGAGAACAGAAAATTCTATTGTTTGTATGAAAGAATAATTATGAACATTTTATAGTAGTTCTGTTTTTGACTTTGATTTGTTCTGTTTTTGAATTTAATTCAGTTACTTCTGTTTTTGAACTTAATTTGATTAGTTTTGTTTTGAAGCAATTCTGATTACTTTTGATTTTGAAGTAATTTTGATTAGTTTTGTTTTCAAGTTATCTGATTAATTTTATTTTGGAAATTATTCTGCTTATAAGTTATTGTATAAAATGGATGATTATGAGAAAAAATCTGCTCAAATTAAAATTGAGAGAGGTAGGGTGAAAGGCTCTGTAACTAGATTAGAGAATAGTTTTGATAATGTGAATACTAAGAATGAAATTTTGATTAGATTACAAAGATTAGATGATTTACTTAAAGAGTTCTTGAGATTAGATTCTTGTTTAAATGATGATGATTCTGAATTAGCAGAATTTGAAGACAGGTATTTTCAGTTAAAAACTAAATATCAAAACAAACTAGATTCTTTGAATCCTTCAGAAGTTGTTAATGTTGCAACACACAATTCTGTGCAAGGCTCTTCTGTTACTATTCCTAATCAATGTAATATTAGACTACCAAAATTGAATATTCCAGTATTTTCTGGAAAGTTTTCAGAATGGACAAATTTTAAGGATATGTTTGTTTCCACTGTCCATTCACAAGTAGGTTTAAGTAACATTCAGAAATTCCAGTATCTTAAAGGGTTACTTTCTGAAGAACCAGCTACATTAATTAAGCATATTCCCCTTTCTAATGAATCTTATCAAGAAGCTTGGGAAAAGTTGTTAAATCGATATGATAAAAAGAAACAAATTGTTAATTCTTTGATTAAATTATTTTTAGAACAAAAATCAGTTCTGCATCCTAATAGCATAAATATAAGAAATTTGTTGAATATTAGTGATGAAGTTATTAGGGGTTTGAAAGCTGTTGGTGATGAAGCTACAAATAGAGACCCATGGTTAATATATTTGTTATTTCAAAAACTTGATCCGGAAAGCCGAAGACTTTGGTCCATTGAAAGTACAGAAAATGAATTTCCCACCTTGAAAGAATTTTTTGATTTCTTAAGTGTAAGATGTTCTTCTTTAGAGCTCATCTCTAACAATGAAAGTGATGTGAAACATTCCAAAAGTTCAAATTTTGTTGGTTCCAAGTACAGTTCTAATGATAAGCAATCAAAGGTGTGCTTAAAGTGTCAAGGAATACATCCGCTCTATAAATGTGTTAAATTTAAATCCATGGATGTTGTTGCTCGAAAGAACTTTATTAAGCGTAATAACTGTTGTTTTTTATGTTTAAACTCTCATAAAGTTAAGGAATGTCCAAATTCTCATTTGAAATGCTTTAAATGTGAAAGTAAACATAATACACTCTTACATGAAGAGAATAAAAGTAATAATGCTTGCACTGCTAAGTTTGAAAATAAAGTTTTTCCAAATTCATCTGAGAATAAAAACCACCAGTCAAATAAAGAATTTGTACAGGAGTCAACATCTCACGAATTACAAATTAATTCTAGTGCTTCTTTCAATAATTCAAAATGTGTTTCTTTCCTACCTACTGCTAAAGTTCTCTTATATAATAATGAAAATAAACCTTACTCTTTTAGAGCTCTACTCGATTCTGGTTCGGAATGTTCTTTTGTTAGTGAAAATGTCATAAGAACTTTAGGGTTAAAAGGAAAGAATGACAGAATTCGATTAAATGGAATTGCTGGAGTATTGGCTGGACAAACTCGTGGTTCAGTAACTCTTACAGTAGGTTCAAAGCTTTCTACTGAGTCCTTAAAGGTTCAGGCATACATCCTGCCTAAAGTGACATCTCAATTACCTGCAGAGTTACTTGATACGAAAAATATAGAGTATCTTAAAAATATTACGTTAGCAGATGAAGATTTCATGAAACCACAGGAATGTGATATTATTTTGGGATCTGACTGTTTCTTTACTATTTTAAGATATGGTAGAATTGTTAGTACCGAGAATGAGCCAATTGCCCAAAACTCTATGTTTGGTTGGGTGGTAGCCGGAAAATTGGAACCTAAATGTAAATATTCTTCTAGTATTCAATCTCATTTTCTTAGTGTTGAAAACGAATCCAATGTTGATCTATTATTACAAAAATTTTGGCAAGCAGAAGAAATAGATGTTAATAAACCCCATTTGTCTGAGGAAGAAGAATTTTGTGAACAACATTTTTGTTCAACTTACAAGGTAACACCAGAAGGTAGATTTGAAGTTAAATTGCCAGTTTATAAAGATGTGATGTCATTAGGCGATTCTAAATCCATGGCAGTGTCACGTTTGTTTGCTATGGAGAGAAAATTTCAATTTGATAAAAATTTTGAAAATGAGTATAGAAATTTTATGAAGCAATATGAAGACCTTGGTCATATGACACTTATCGACAAAAACTCAAATCCTGCAAGCAACAAAGTATATTATCTTCCGCATCATTCTGTTATAAAAAGCGACTCTATTTCAACAAAGTTACGTGTGGTGTTTGATGGTTCATGCAAACCTCCTAATGCTAATTCGTTAAATTCTGTTTTAGCTGTTGGACAAATTCCACAACCAAATCTTTTTACCATTTTGATAAGATTTAGAGCAAATCCTATTGCTTTTACCGCTGATATTCAGCAGATGTATAGACAAGTTTTGATTGCTCCAGAAGATCAAGATTTACAGCGTATTGTTTGGCGTGACTCAGCACACTCAGCTATAAAGGAATACAGGCTACGAACTATTACATATGGTACATCATCAGCTCCATTTTTAGCTACTCGTTGCCTATTTCAAATTGGAAAGGATATTGAAAAGAATGATCCTGTAACAGCTTCAATAATTAAAGATAGTTTCTATGTTGATGATTGTATGTCCGGTGCAATCTCAAGCGAAGAAGCTATTAAAATGGTTGAGAAACTTTCACTGGCTTTAGAAAATAGAGGTTTTCATTTACGGAAGTGGAGATCTAATTCTTCTGATGTAGTGAATCATTTATCTTCAAATTCTCTTGAGTCAACAAATTTAGAAATTCATCCTGATGACTGTTCCAAAGCCTTAGGGCTTATTTGGGATTCATCAAACGATGTTTTTATCTTTAAAGTTAATTTACAATTTGATGATAACATAACTAAAAGAAAATTTCTTTCACAATCTGCCAAATTATTTGATCCATTAGGATTTTTGGCTCCATGTACTGTCTCTATAAAAATGTTTTACCAGCAATTGTGGTTGATGAAGTTAGACTGGGATACTGCTCTTCCTGAAAATTTCCAAGCAAATTGGAAGAAATTCCAAGAGGAATTTGAACAAGTTTGCTCTATTAGAATTCCCCGATGGATCCAAGTTTCCAGTAAAGAACTCATTTTACATGGATTTAGCGATGCTTCAGAATCAGCATATGCCGCCATCATATATGTGGTTCAACCTGGTGAAGTGAAGTCAAAGGTGACCATTTTAGTTGCTAAAAGCAAGGTAGCACCCCTTAAATCAGTATCCATTCCAAGGCTGGAGCTGAATGGTGCTTTACTACTTTCCAGACTATATTCTACATTAGTGACTATTTTGAATACCTTCGTTATTAAGTTTTTTGCTTGGACCGACTCGCAAGTAGTTCTATCATGGCTGTCATCTCATCCTAGGTGTTGGAAACCTTATGTGGCCAATAGAACCTCAGAAATTCTAGACTCTGTTCCATCTGACTGTTGGAGGTATGTTCCAGGCAAGGAAAATCCAGCTGACATTACTTCTAGAGGTTTATCTCCTAAGGACCTTCCCGATTGTTCCCTTTGGTGGGAGGGCCCAAAGTGGCTTTCTTTAAGTCAAGAACATTGGCCTGAACAACCTCAAATAAAAACTAATTTAGACACTGTAAATAAAGAGAAAAAGAACTCTAAATTTTGTTTTCCAGTAACTGTGAATAATTCTTTGATTGATTTACTTTTTGAAAAATATTCTTCTTTTACTAAAATTGTTGTTGTTTTAGCTTTTTGTATTAGGTTTGTGAGAAATTGCAAACAGAAAGTTGGCAAAATGAACACCAGTCCTTTGAGTAAAGGTAAATTTCTTCCTTTATCGACAAATGAAAGAAGACATTCAGGTAATTTGATTATTTCTTATATTCAGCAGCTATATTTCGCAGATGAAATTAGTTGTATTAGATCAAACAGACCAGTTTCTAAAAAAAGTTCTCTTTTTTCACTTTGTCCTTTTATTGATAGTGATGGTTTACTTAGGGTGGGAGGTAGGCTGAGAAATTCACCCCTCCAGTACAATGCAAAACATCCTGTCATTTTGCCAACTCAACATAAATTAAGTGTGTTAATTGTTAAATATTTTCATGTTATGCATTTTCATGCTGGGTTAAATTTGTTAATGGGTATCATTAGACAGAGTTATTGGATTGTACGTGCCAAGAAGATAATTAAAAATTGTATTCATAAATGTGTTACCTGCTGTAGATATAGAGCAGCTTCTTCCAAACAGTTAATGGGAGATCTTCCTCTTAACAGAGTCACTCCTAACAGGCCATTTTCTGCATGTGGAATCGATTATGCAGGGCCTATTAATATTTTGAAATATCGAGGTAGAGGAGCGAAAACTACTAAATGCTATATTGTTCTATTTGTTTGTTTTGCAACTAAAGCTCTACATTTAGAGTTGGTGAGTGATTTAACCTCCGAGGCATTTATTGCTTCATTAAACAGATTTTGCTCTCGAAGAGGAGCTCCTCAACATGTGTATAGTGATAATGCCACAACATTTGTAGGTGCTAAAAGGCAACTCTCAGATTTATATAAATTTATTTGTTCAATTGAAAGAAATGAAAAAATTTGTTATTTTTTGTCTCAAAGAAACATTGAGTGGCATATGATTCCTCCAGTGAGTCCGCATTTTGGTGGACTGTGGGAAGCCGCTGTTCGTTCTGTAAAATTTCATATCAAACGTGTAATTGGAAATACTAATTTAACTTTTGAGGAACTTTATACATTTTTAACTCAAATTGAAGCCATCTTGAATTCTAGACCATTAGTGGCAATTGATAGTGATAACAATTCAGAAGGTATAAATATATTGACTCCATCTCATTTTTTAACTGGTGATGTCATAACTTCCCCAGCTGAACCTTTAAATGAGGAAAATTTGTCTTTACGATCTCGTTGGGATATTGTACAAAAATTGAAATTATGTTTTTGGAAAAGGTGGAGTATTGATTATTTGAGTACTCTGCAAAATAGAAAAAAATGGAGAGTAAATACTGAAAATTTTAAAGTAAATGATGTAGTAATTTTGAAAGAGGATAATGTTCCCCCTTCTGTTTGGCCATTAGGCAAAATTATTGAAATTCATCCAGGTAAGGATGGTATAGTCCGTGTAGTAACTGTTAAAACCGCTAGGGGTATTTTTAAAAGACCTATTGTAAAACTTTGTTTACTTCCTTTGCATCAAGAATAGCTTCTTGATGGGTGGGAGTATGTTCAGTGCTAAACTGATTAGAAATCAAATTTAAGGTTTAGTTATTCTGTTTGTTGACAGATGGCAGCACTATGCATTCTGTGCTGTTGTGAAATCTTAATTATGACATCATCAGTGAGTTGATGTTTGTTTTTACTGAGAGTGTGGCATGGAGAATGTTGGTCCTGCTGCATTATTGTCTTTCTTTATTCTATTTAATTATCTGCACCCAGTTTAGGCAGGGGATATATTTTTATAATGTAATTTAAGGCTTTCATGTGATGAAAGCATACTAATTAGAGTGTTAATTTTAACTAGAGAAATTTGATTCTGAAACCAGAACTGTATGTTTCATTGTGTGTTAAGTTTTCGTGAATGTCAAGATTTGTTTTTGTGTTGTGAAATAAAATTAAGAAAATTTCAAGGATTTCTTTCTTCAAATTCTCTACACTATATTATTTCTACTTTAAAAAGCAGAAAACCAACGTTTAAAAATTCACGAATAATACGCGAAAAGCAGCAAACAGCTGTTTCGAATCTACTAGCGAGGCTTATAAGCCTCTGTCTCTGTCTCTCATTTTGATCAGCTTTGTTTTTTCTAGCACGCTGTGTCTTGCTCTATCTTGCACTGAAGAAGAATCTCGCTAGTAGATTCGAAACAGCTGTTTGCTGCTTTTCACGTATTATTTGTGCATTTTTAAATGTTGTTTTCTGTTTTTTAATATTCCCGCGCAAAGGCTTTAATTTCTATTTTATTATTTCTACTTGTCTGATTTACAAATTTGTATCATCAGGGCATTTGTGTATAGTTTTTACTTCCTCAATATCCAGAAATCAACTTAAATTAGACGATATTCCAATAATTTTTTGATATGCGATAGTATAGTTCTACAAACAAGTAATAATTTCAACCAGAGTCTGGGAGCCGGAAACATGACATATGGAGCAGTAATCTGAAAAAAAAAAAAAAAAAAAAAAAAAAAAAAAAAAAAAACCCACTGATTTACTTCTATTAATATTAAGGCATCTTCCTGGAAGTGCAGTTACCTAAAACTCTCAATTAAAGTGGCTAGTCACTCAGCTTCCGATTTCCCCCTCACTGAAGTAAAGTCTATGGGCATTTGATGCATTCGTATATTTAAAATATCTCCTTGGGAAGTTAATATTTTTTACTTCTATTTTTTGTGTACACTTCCTAAAAGATGTCTCTTTTTTTCTTAGTTCTCAAAATATTTCTAAAGTATAGCCTTTATTTAATAGGAAGTGTTAAAATCTTACTCACAGTTCGCCCGCTTTTAACACATAAAATATTATATAGATTTTAGAAGTATTTTGAAAACTAAGAAAAAAAGACATTCTTTAACTAGAGTACACGGAAAAAACATGTTAAAAATATGAATTTCCCGAGAAGATATTTTAAATATACGAATGCATCAAAAGTCCATAGACTTAACATTACGGAGGAGAATTCCGAAGCTGAGTGACCAGCCCCCTAAAATTACTTCCTTGAACGTCTTCATAGAATTAAGCCTCAGAAACTAAGATGTTCATTTCAGATGATCTTACTGTATAGGTCATACGTCTTGAATGAGAAGAACTAGAGCGTAAAGGTTTAACGTTAGTCAGTCTCGTATTCAATTTACCGCCGATGAAATTCGTTAAAAACTAAAAAAATGCCAGAAAAATGCCAAAAAAATGCATTTTTTTTTAAATAGCTTCCAAAATAATTTTATCCCTATTTTGAATAACTCGCTATGTTCTGAATATGTAACCTTAACTTTTGAAAAATTAGAAGAAAAGAATAAAGTGGTATAGTATGGAGTAGTGTATTTAAGATCACAGTAAATAAAGGGCTTAAATTACAAAAATGAAAATAGAATATATGTTTATGTTTTTTGGCTTTCGAAAGAGAGTCATGTAAAAAGATAAAAAGGAATGCTATAACGACAGTCATGAGATATTTATTTTTAAGTACTAGCAGAACACTTTCCTTATGAATGATTTCTTTTTAACTCAAAATTCATATTTTCATTATGTTTAGTGAAACGTTAATAACATCTAAGTTATTGGATATAAAATTTTGAAATTTTATGTCAACATGTGTGAATATTAATTTTTTTATTGATTCAAGAAATATTTTCGTCGCATTAAAGAAAAATTTCCATCCTATGAATTGCCATATGCAGCTTCTAAAGGCATACATTAAACATTCGTTTCAAATTACAGCAAAGTCGTACATCTTAAGGAAAAATATCTCAAGGTAATTCGAATTAATTACTGCATTATAAAAGTTAGACAATGAGTCGAATGGTTTTAAAATGTTGATTTAAAACTAATGAGCGGAATTGTTTTTGCTGTAGATTGTTAAAAATTTTATCTTAAATTTAAGTGATTCAACGTTGTACAATAATTAGATAAACCACACTATCGTTCTTTCTTAAAAAAAATTCTCATGGTTAAACTTCGAAAATGATTCCCACCAAAAAATGGAGATATATAATAACCAATAAAAAACAACAATTTCTCGTATACACCTTGAATATGTTTTTTACAAGGACATCTGTTTGCTTGATTAGTGATTTGAAATATTGCTAAAATAGAGAGATTTAGGTTCGAATCACGAGTCTGGTCTTAACGGTTAAAGTGTGTTACATTCTCCTTAAAATGGAGATTTCGGTGCAATTAGCTCTCCTTTAATAAGAATAACCATGTCCACTTTTTGCTACAATTTTTTATCAGTATATTCCTCAATATTTTGAAAATTCTTGAATTAATTCTTTAACAGTTCCCGGTTCATAAGTTTTTAAAATATTGGTTCAATCTACACAATTTATGGTTCAACTTAAAACAAACTTATGAATCTAAATTATACCATCATGTGATCTATGTAAATCACCAAATAATGGAAAACATTTCATCATCTTATGGTTGTAGCTGGTAGATCAAGAAAACCTTGGATCATCAACCTAGCACAAAATTTTTAGAAGTACATATTTGAACATTGGGATAAAAAATATTATAAATTTTTTTTATTCACCGCTTTTATCACTTTTTTAAATCATTTCTTTAGCTTTTTTGCAGCTTCAAAATTAAATTCTTGAATATGAATTAATATAATTTTTGATGAATATGATGTTGCAAAAAAAAAAAAAAAAAAAACACATTTTTTCCCACAGTGTCATACCTGTCTCACCAAAAATTCACCTAATTGTTTAATTATAAATTATCAAAAATAAAAAAGGTAAAGAATTTTTTTTTTATGATCAAAAGCACATAAATTTAAATGAGAATTTCCACTAAAGACATTTTAGTAAAACAAACTAATGACACATTATTTCTTGCACCTGAACAGAATTTATGTGCAAGTATTATGTACACCTATCGTAGCAGAAGAATAAAATCATTGTTGAACATGATTTTCGAAAAAAATCGTTGGTAATTAGCCGAGATATTAACACTTAAAGACACGGACGGTTTGGACATACATAATGACAGGGGCGGCGTACTCTATGTTCCACCGGCTTCTAAAGCTTATATAACAAATTTTAAGGATGTATTTGTGTAATGTAATGCCCAGTAGCATTATAAAAGCAATAAACGTCAAATTGTTAAAAACAGATTAATTTAATTAGAATTAATCACATGAATACTATGAGATTTGCGACTAGTTTACATTGGGTGGCTCTCAATACACCTACCGTATCTTTAAAGGTTAACTAAAAACCTGTATGGAAAAATACGCGGCACGGACCAAAGCGGCGTTGCAACTTTGCAACCTCCTTTCGTAGCGCGCTTATCACAATACCAAGTTAAATTTTGAACAAGGGTTTGTTTTAGCTGCACTGTAGAAAGTAAAGATTATTACTATGCTGAATTTAGGTTTATGAAATGTCAAATGAAGTTTAAACTTCACTACTTTTACTACTATGCACTACTTTTTTTGTCAGCCCCGAATTAATTTCATTTTAAACAGATTAGGATAAGATTAAAAAAAGAGTTACACAGAATAGCTATATTTGATATTATTTAGGTTCTATACCTTTAACTCTCATGGTATATTCATTTATACTTTTCTAGTATATACAGCCATAACCAACCCTACTTTGTATAGTTTTTACAATGTCTTAGTATTCTTTTAGCGACGTTTTTTTTAATAATACACTTACTAATTCATATATTATTGTACGGAACACTCTGTGCGCGAAAAATACTCGCACTTGACCGTTTATTTTTAATTTAATCCAATGTAAATAACTTTTCTAAAAATCAATGAACCTTGTGACTATCACTTAGTCTTAACATGATTTGCCTAGAAATATGTGTTAATTTTCTTTACCGTCCCGTCCTTGCTATTCATTTTTTTCCTTACCATCCGGTTCTTCCTATACCATCCCCCTTGTTTTTTTCTTTACCGTCCCTTCTTTAAAACCCCTTTAAGACAATGCTATACAAAAATTTTGTACTAAAAGTACTACATTGTTATTATTTCTTATTTGATTATCCTCTGGGTACCATGCAAATTCATTATAAGTGAAAATTTAGAAGAAAATAAAAAGTTATAGCGGTAAAATTGTAAGTAAAATTAAATTCGCAAGTTCAACTTAAACCTCAGTTAAATTAAAAAAAAAAAAAAAATCTCTGGTGACCATTTTTTCTTTATTTTGAATCAATAAGGCATTCGTCTGTGAGTTTAAAATGTTATTTTAGTAAGGTTAATTTCATCAGAATTTTATACCTAAAAAGTCAAAAGATTGTGAGTATGCCCCATATGCTGAAAAATTTTAATTGAAAATATTGTAAAAATTACGGATAAAATATTCATAAAATAAGTATTGTTATACTTATGAAAATATTTATTCATATGCGAAGCATTTTATATGAATAGAAATATTGTTTGTCAACTGAATTTAATAATAGTCTCACATATTGATGGTACTTAAAATATTATTAAGTTAATGAAAGATATGAATAAAATTTTTATATTTAGGCAGGATACGGTAGTTTTCGGCTCGAAATATGAGCTTATTTTATGATTTTTTTTTCTGTTGACGATATAGAATTACATAGGTTTTTTGCATAAAAAACACAAATTTAAACTATGTAAAAACGATTTTTTTTTTTTTTTTTTTTTTTTTTTTTTTTTTTTTTTAATGCCTTTTTCGGATAGGATTTTTCTCAATGTTCCACGGCATGTTGCGTACCACGGCAGTTGAAAGAGAACAAATAGATCATGCATTGTACTTTAAAACAAAGTAATACATTTTTAGGATTTCTTTATAATTTTAACACTTTCTAACATAGTTGAAAATTGTTTATGGATTCGGTTTCCCTGTCTTTCCGTCTGTCTGCTGTTTGTGTGTGCTATAACTCACGTAATTATAGTCAGATTACTATGAATTTGGTGTAAATTATTGGGGTTTACTATGGCATATTTGGTATTGAAAATGAAGCGAGTGGAATTTACGGTTCATTTGCGAGGCTACTCAAAAGAATTTTGCTACATTACGGTCAATGGGGAAAAATAGTTTGCGGTATATTTTAATGATATTACACTATTTTAAACATATCGAAATTTATATATATATTACTGAGGTGTACCACAATGATCTGATATGGAATCTGATGTGCATATAATTTTTTGTTCATTTACAGGGACACGCAAAAAATTTGGCTACAGTACTGCCTATAAACAATAATTGCTAGAAGTGCGTTTTGAGTTGTGGTACGCGTTTCATTTATTTATTTTTTTCTTGCAAATTACGCGGTGTGTATAAATTATGTAGTTCATATACAGGGCTACACAAAAGATCTCAAGTACGTTTCCGTTTATTGACGGATATTGCTGAATGGGAATTTTTAACAGTGCCACGCGTTTAATTGAACGAATTTTTAGCACACTATGTAGTATGAATTCAAAGATAATACAAACGGCTGCACAAAAAATTAGGATATTTTACCAACTATTGGTGGTAATTGCAGAAATTTGGTTTTTAAATGCATTATGAGTTTTCTAAACTGTTTATTTCATCATCTTTCACCTTAATAAACTGTAAAATTTTGTTACAGTATTATGAATGTGTTGGAAAGTGTTTCATAATCTATGCCGAGCGGACGATTCTCCGTTTTTGTTTTAAATCAAACTAGCGTTTCCTTTTTCGAAACTTTCTGCATTTCATGCCGATACTGGCTATGATATTGCCAATACAATTACTAATGGTCCAATATTGTTTTGCTACGAAATAATAAATGATTTAAAGACAAAAATCATAGCTACATTAAACATACTTCTCATGTGCAGATTTATAAAAAATAGAGAAATATACAAGTTCCCCCTCCCCTAAAATTATCAATAAATGCATTATATTGTGCATTTTACTGAAGTGGTTACTAATAATTCCCCTACTGATAAAGAGAAAAGGATATTTGAAATGTATTTTCTCTCTAAATTGGATTTCCGATGGAAAAGTTAATACCATTTTAATAAACCTCATTCGTTTCCGTAAAGGGCTTTTGTTAACGAAAATGCAGTACTGCTCTTTGAATGATAAAAGAATCTTATGCAATGCACGAAGGCAGGGACAATTGGTAATTAATTTATGGTCGAGGCACGAAATTTTAATTTATTCTCTAGTTTTATCATGTAAAAGTTGATACAGTGATGCAGAAAACCTTAATGAAAATTCTGAGGCGTTTCAGAAACTTCTGTTCTTCAAAATTATGCTAAGTTATTCCGCTTCGTTTCCTTAAGGCACGTAACTTAGAGGCTGCTGCATTGAGGTTACAAAGTAAAATCAAAAATGAAATTTGTGCCTTCGTAAACAAAACACTGCAGACAATAATGTTCGAGATTCTTTTTTATTTCATTCATACATATGAATGTGTTTTCTTATGCATGAACATAGTAAAAAAATCCGACATTAAGCATTGATTGTTTCAATTTTATCTTTAAAACTGTATCTTTGAAATTTCTTTTTTAGCCGATTTGCAATAAAGGAGTTAAACAATTCATGTTCGTGTATGTTTCTTTTATGCATGTCCGCGAATAACTTTTGAACAGATGCTCTGATTTTTATAATTTTCTTTTTTGTAGGAAAAGTTTAATTTAGCTGGTGGCCCCATTTCAATTTCATTAAGATCTGAAAATGGTGCGTTTATATGGTACTCTGTCTTCTTTTCATTTGTTTAACTTTATAGATTTTAACTTTCGTAAAAACAGACCAATCGCCACAAATTTTGAAAAAAACGTTGAGTTACACAGTGCTACTTTTCAATTTTAAAAGTAACCTTCGTATCGTGCATTGCTTTTTACTGGGGCACAGTAAAATATTAAATATATCATCTTCTACTGCTTGTCAAAATAAGCGATATTAGCAAGAATGAAATTCATACCGAATGTGCATTAGAGTTAAGCATGAGTCGTGTAATCCGATTTTACCCGAACCCAATCCGACCCATGATTGGGGTCATCTCGGGTCAAGTTGGAGTTAATATTTTATTGGGAATCAGGTTTGGGCCCGACTGACACTAAATGTTTCAGGTTGGATTCTGATGCTTGTGGGTCGGGTTTAATAACCCCTTTTTTTCAAAACACAGTCCACAATATTATTTAATATGGAAAACTACTTATTTTTAAACACTTATCTGAATAAAAATCTATATGTTCCTTTTTCTACATAAATGATAAAAATGGTATCAGAGAAATAATTAGAGAAATGTTCCCATACTCACTTTAATTAAGGCATAATTTTCTTTTATTTCGACATTCGGGTTAAAGTGTGACGTTCGGTGTGGGTCAACGGTTCAATTTTCTTTTTATTTTTCTTTTCTTTTCTTTTCTTTTCTTTTCTTTTCTTTTCTTTTCTTTTCTTTTACGTGTTCAGATCGAGTTGCATTCAGATAGAATAATCCTATTATGGACAAATATAACCCAACCACTAATTAGCTTGCCTCTAATGCGGATAAACTGTTGCCACAAAATCTGTATAGTAAGAAACAATCTCATAGATCGGGGTTTTCCCTTCGGAAAACGACGGTCCCCTTAAAAATTTCGTTTTTATTTATAACACAATACTTTAATAAACTAAAAGGGATGCCTAACTTTGTAAAACTTTCTTTTCCTGCAGCGTATATATGTTTATATCTATACAAATCTATATTATAAAGAAAAAACATATCCGTTAGTAACGATGACGTCATATTAAGGATAATAACGCCCTGAGTAATATATATATTTTTTTGGACAAATATTTTAACTTCTAACACAGCTTCTATTCTGCACAATTTCAATTTTTTCACCGTTAAATGGGAGAAAAAAATGTACTTTCAAATACATTTTGTTTCAAAACTTTATGTCAATTTATTGATTTTTATGGTTTATAAAATAATTTTCAAGATTGAATTTTATAAAAAAATCTGTCTCTATCATGTGTAGCCAGACCGCTTAAGAAGGATATACTCGGTTCCACATAAAAATACTTCAGCATTTGTTTCGTGCTAATTTTCTGTACGGAAATTAAAACTTTATAAATAAATAAATAATATATAAATAAAATAAAACTTAAATTTAATAGATATGTCGAACTACGCGCTTAATCGCTGAAATAATCGGAATAAAATAGCCATAAATAGCCATTTTGGGCGATTTCTTCGGTAATTACCCCAGACAATAGCTTTATACCAAGGTATCACTTTTTAAGAATTTTAAAACTTTATTTGAATAAAAGTGTGTATGCTAAAAAATTGCTTTTTGGTGTTGCCTAGGCTCCTTTTGGTGTTGTCTCTAGTAGTGTTTGTTGTTCGTTTAAAAAATATATATTAGAGATTTCAGTAAAAATTGGTTTTCATCTATGTTCCATACATCGGGTAGCATATTCTATAACCCGATCCCCTTGTATTTCTTAATTCAAACGACTATTGAAATTCTTCGGATAGAAGTGTTACATTTGGAAGAGAACTTTTAAAATTTATAACCCAATAATGCATGCATGCATATACCAGCTGATAAAAAATAAATTGTGTTATCAATTATTTCTTAAATTGCTAATGATAGAAACATATAATTACAATTACAAATGTATAAAAAAAGTCAAGTATTGCTTTTAGATATTGCCATAAATTTAATTTTTTAAGCGTTTTAAGTTTTTTAAGCGTTTTTGTTTAAGCGTAACAGAAAACACTTTCAAGCATAATATTTCGGAAAGCTTTAGCTGTAAAAAGCAGGTAAAAAGAAAAAAATCCCTTCATAGACGCAGGACAGCTTTTTTCTAAATATATTTTATTCGGAACTAGGATCGTATAAAAACAATATGTATAGATGACCTTTCAAAGCAAACGCCATATCTTAAAGTCATGTTTTATTGGTATACATTTTGCAATAATTCCAAGTATATTTTTATCATGATCTCTTTAAGAGATGATCTCCAGTACGTCTTTTTAAAATCTTCTCTTTAACCCTTTCGCGGCGAGCGTCTTTTACAGAATTTTTAATTTTTTATCACCGTTTTTTCAAAACTGAAAATTTTCCCTAATTGAATGACCTGATTAAATAAGGTATAATTTACAATAAAAGATAACTGGTGAGAATAATCAAGATTTTGAGAATCTTTTGAGTTAAGTATACTTGACGCTCGTCACGAAGAGGTTCATAAATATAAATGCAGTAATTTTGTATATATATACACAGAAAATAACTACAATAATAGCAAAACATCAGTAAAATAGTAAATTCAAAAATAAGTCCAATATATTTAAAAAATGAACATTTTCCAGACTAAGAAAGCATCTGTTCCTTATAAAAATTGATTCCGTAGTTACTTTTTCTTTCAATTCGTCAAAATATACAGGGTTTGTACGCATCAAGGTATTCACGGGATTATATGTGTTTTAGTACCAGAAATTTCGTAACGTACTGGTCGCTATATCAAAAGATAGATTTTTTTCATTAAATAAATCAAATATTACTTTATGAAAATTCTGGTATAAGGTGCTTGAAAGTCCTTGAAGTGTACGAAACCTGATATATTGTTTGGATTTTAATCACTTTTTGCTTAAAATGGAAAAAGTTAATCGAAAAATACCTAAACACGAGAAAATGCTTCACATTTTCCCAGCTTTTTTACTCCCAAGCTCAAACTATCTCATTCACTGAGCTGCAGATTGAATGCAATACATGTATTACATAAATTTATATAATACTTCAGATTTAACACAGTTTTCAAATATTCAATAGCGCTAATAAAATCTATACTTAATATCATATACATGGCTTAATATTTTATAACATTTAGGAATAACCATCTATTTTTTAGCACATTGAAAATTACAGAGAAAACTATATTGAATGTTTGCCTTTTTTGAGGGGATATTCATAGAGTTAAATTTATAGTTTGCTCAAATCCTTTAATTATGTTCTCAAAACATACTGAAATGTCTTCCTGTATCTATTTTTTAAACATAAATTACAGAATAGTTGGGAAAAATATTTATCACAAAAGGATGTCTTTATACGTTTTAAAAGTTTATTTTGACATTAGTTACAATTCTCCTCGCTTTAATGATTTTTGCAATTTAAAAACAATACTAGAAAATTGTGAACTTATTTATTGGCATATTATGCTCCAATCGGCAGAGTTATCCAATACTTCATAAATGACACAGAAATGTTTTAAATATTTTAGTTGTGAAAAGTTTTCAAACGGAAACACCCAGGAATGTGAAATTATATTGTGGAAAAATTCATTATTTTTACCGTGAGAGGCAGGCTCTACGTTGGCTGCGCTTTATATAATTAAATAATGGGAAATGATAAATACCATTATATTTATATACGATCTCTCTTCTTATCACTGACCAATAGCTAATAACTAAACCGTTAGCTTTAAGGGTATAGTTCCAATTGAAGAACGTTTCAAATGTTTTTCGTCATCACATTCAAAACCATTTACTTCAAAACGGTTATTTCTTATAAAGTTAAGAAATCTAAAACTTTTTATACACTCCCTATTAGTCATGTCTTTAAAAACTTTATCCATGCTATAGCAAGTAATTCAGTAAAAATTCCATTTCTGTATGACCAAAACTTACCGAGTTTTGGTACTTTGAATTTTATGAATTTTTACCATTTTCTGGCAGTAGAAACATGTTTTTCAGTTTTTAGACCTCTAAAATTCATAAAATTTAAAGTATTATAACTCGATAAGTTTTGGTCGCAGAAAAATGTAATTATTACTTCCTTGCTAGTTAGAGTATGGGAAAGTTTTTGCATATTCAGCAAAGTTCTTGCATATTCATTTGAGCTTATAAGACCCAAGGACAGCATAAAAATTAAAATTCCGTAACTTAAAAAAGTAACTATTTTGACCCAATGGAATTTCATATGATGAAAAGCAATATTTAAAATATTTTTGCAAGTGGAACTGTACCTCTAACGCTAAATTTCTCTTATAAATTATTTAACACACATATTAGAAGGTGTATTTAAAAAAAAAAAAAAATCAGCATTATAAAAAAAAAAAAAGAAAAGAATCGTATATACCACTTTTCTTTATTTTTTAATTTCTTTCTTTCCCTTTTTTTCTGTCTTTTTTTTTTTTTTTTTTTTTTCAGGGCGCAGGTTGATATGTTTCATTGCATTTTATGTTATGTTTATTCAAATACTTACCACGCGTTTTCTTTATTTTCACTTCTCCAATAGTGTCTTTGTTTTAAGCAGTATAATACTACATTTATTTAGAATTTAACAATTTATTTAGAAATCTATATATATATATATATATATATATATATATATATTCATTTTCAAATTTATTTGTAAGTCATTTATCGTGAAGTGTATATTAAACAGTAAGAAAAAGTCAAAACCAATAGAAATATGGTTGATTTTAGTAATATAAGGATTTTTTGGAAGGAGAAAGGGACAGCGTTCTTGAAATTCTTTACCCTTCAAAAACAACTTTAACACCTTCGTGGACCCCCCCCCCCAACTGCCCCGTAATCCCTTTTATAGAATTTTTAATCTTTAATCACCTGTTTCTCAAAACATAAAATTTTGCTTGATTGAATCGGAAAATGCTCTTATTAAATAAGGCAAATTTTACAATAAAAAATAACAGGACGGAATAATCAAGCAGGGCCGTAGCAAGGTCTTCAGAGGCCCCCCCCCCCCAAAACATATTTTTCGGGGCCCCCTCTAAGATTTTAGAGAAATATCTATATTTAGTTTTCCACCCGAGTTCCATTGTATAACAACACCAGCGAAGTTTCGCTGGTCGAATTTTCCAAAACGAACTTCAAATTGAACAAATTTGTAGTTAGACTGCACTGCTTTCAGCAGCGTACACCCATAGGGGCTATGTCCGCTCCGATCTCGAATCATACGAACCTTGAACTATTGTAACTTTTTTATTTAGATCCAGATTAAATTCAAATTTTCAACATTTCGTTCACGTTGCTGCAGGAACAGATTTGATATTTTTACAATGTGAATTTAATCAAAGGACTTGCAAAATTTAACTGAGAATTCTTCCACTTAGGAAAAAAATGTCAAAAAAATTGCCAAAGAACGCGAAAGAACACCAAAATTTGCATAAAAATTTTTAAAGTTCATACAGATCAAACTTTACTCATATTGGGTTAAAATATTAAAACCGTTTTTTTTTTACGAATATTAAAAATCTACCAGAAAAGTGAAAAAAAGCTAAAAATTCTCGAAAATTTTAGAAACAGCAGAAGACAAAATTTGGCAAAAAAGTTTGAAACTGAATTCCTTTTACAAATGTAGAATTGCTAAGTATTGTTCATAAACAAAATAAATAAATAAAAAATATGGAAGTCGTTTTCGTATTTTCAATATTCTCTTCAGTTTGACAATGCTATCCGCGTGGCCCAGACAGATTTTCTTTAAGCAGAAAATATTCACTTATAACAATTTTTTTCCCTCTCGAATTGGTGCCTTTTATTAAATACATATATATGTACAGATTTACTAATTAAAAAAAAATACTTTTGGCATGTTGTTTTCATATATTCCGGTTTTCTCCAGTTTAAAATTGTCACCCAAGTTGAAATTTAAGAAGAAAAAAAATACCTTCGGATAGAAGGTACCTTTCTTTGGGCAACGAAGACGGGTTTCCTAGTAGCTAATAATAAAGACAGACGTTTGTCTGTCCAGAGTTTTTCTTTGTCTGACAAGATGTTTTTCTGTTTCAAAAAGATGTTCTGTTTCACAAGATGTTTTTCTGTTTCAAAATTTGACAGGAAGGTTACCTGTATGCCTGAAGTTGCTCGAAACAGGTTTTTAAATTTTTTGATTCGATTTTTTTCATTTAATTTTTTACGATATTTTTTGTATTTTTTCGAGTTTCGTGCTTTTTCCCCCACATTCATAAAAGGAATCTATTTTCAATCCATCTTTCCATTTTAGCCGAATATAGTAAAGTAGTCTTTTTCGATTTTTAAATATTTCGCGAATTTTTTATGTGATTTTTAACTTTTTTTCGCGTATTTTTTGACATTAGTAAAAGGAATCAGGTTTCAGTCTTTTAGCCCGATGTACTAAATTTTGTCCTTTGCGATTTTTGAATTTTTCACGAACGTTTTTTTCCCCCTTTTTAAGACCCCCGTGATTAGAAGAGATTTTATCTCACATTTGAAGAAACTTTCGTCTTTAGAAAGGAAAATTTCTAGAAATTTTGGTGTTTTATTCGCGACTTCTTCGTGTTATGAAGGAAAAAGTCATGCGTAAAAGTTCAGTTTCTAATAGGGAAAAGTACAATACAGCAAAGTTGGCGGAACACTCCTGTGATTTGATTTGACAAAAATGCATCTTCAAATTTAGTAAGGATGTTAGGTAATTTTTATGTTAGATTGGTGAGTTTTCTATATTTTCGCGGAAAATGAGAAAATCAAATCAAAGCTTTTTTTTGTGTGTGTGTTTGAATGAAAGAAAAAGTTACGGAAAAAATCCTTCAATTTACTGATTTCTTTCTTTCTTTCTTTTTTTTTTTTTTTTTTTTTTTTTTTTTCTTGGAGAGACAGTGTAAAAGGAACCCAGTTTCTATCTTTTATCCCAATATAGTAAAAATTTTGCCATCTGCGGCACGGATTTTTGACATCCCTAAAAGGAATCAGGTTTCAGTCTTTTAGCTCAATATAGAAAATATGTCCATAGAAATTTCTGAATTTTTTACGAACGTTTTATGTGATTTTTAACAAATTTTTGTCTTTCACGGCAATTTTTTCACATTCCAGTTACAATCTTTTGGCTGGATATAATCAATTTTCTCTCAGTGATTTTTGAATTTTTGCCCAATTTTTTATAAGATTTTTACATTTTTTTTTTCGCGTTTTGCGGCGTTTTTTGACATTTTTTTTCTGAAACCGAAGAATTATCCAGTAGATTTTGCTGCTGTCATAATTAAGCTGAAGTGGAAAAATAACAAATTTGTTCCTGTAGCACTTGAGCTACGATGCTGGAAAAGTATACTTTTATCTGTGGACACTATCACTTTTATCGAAAAAATCATCGAAATTCGAAAAATATCGAAAAATTCAATGATTGTTTGATTCAAGATCGGAGCGGGAATATCCGGAAAAGGTTTACGCTGCGAAAGGCAGTGAAAGCCCCCAATGGAGAACTCCAAAAAATGGGTTCTTTTTTTTTAAAGCAATTAGCGAAGCTCTGCTAGTAGATTAAATAAATACACGATGTAATTTATGTATAGTTAACATAAGTAATTTATCGAGACAAGAGAAATGAAATGTTCAAAACGAAACAGGTCGAACATAAGTGGATAGGCGGCATATGCAATGCACATAGATGCCCGCTTATTGGGGTCCCCAACGAGATTAAGAAGCATATATTTTTTGAACATTTGAAAAAAAAATGAGGCTTAAAAGTTTCGAATCTTGAGTTCCGAATTTTGCTCACTTTTAAGAGCGGCCCCAAAAAAGAAAATTTATAAAGTATTTAGAGCCTGCAAAACTTCTTTCATCTGGGCACTTTTAAAAAGAATGGTAGCTATAGAAAAAAAGGGCATGTCTGTTTTGGTTAAAAGAAGTAATAGTATTAAGAAAGTTTTTAACCTTATTGGGGTCCCAACGAGATTAAAAAGCATATTTTTAAAACATTTGAATAATAAAAATTGGGCCTAAAAGTTTTGAATCTTGAGTTCCAACTTTTCCTCACTTTTATGGGCGGCCCCAAAAAAGTCAATTAAAAAAGTATTTAGAGCCTGCAAAATTTCTTTCATCTGGGCACCTTTAAAGAGAATCGTGACTGTAGAAAGAAAGCACATTTGGTTGAAGGAAGCAATAGGATTAAGAAAGTTTTGAAACTTATTGGGGCCCCCAACGAGATTAAAAAGCATATTTTTAAAACATTTGAATAATAAAAATGGGGTCTAAAAGTTTTAAATCTTGGGCTCCAACTTTTCCTCCCGTTTATAGGGGGCCTTAAAAAAAACAATTCAAAAGAATATAGAGCCTGCAAAATTTCTTTCATCTGGGAACCTTTAAAAAGAATGGTAGCTATAGAAAAAAAGGACATGTCTGTTTTGGTCAAAAGAAGTAATGGTACTAAGAAAGTTTTTAACCTTGTTAGAGCCCCCAACGATAATAAAAAGCACATTTTTAAAACATTTGAATAATAAAAACTAGGCCTAAAAGTTTTGAATCTTGAGTTCCAACTTTTCCTCACTTTTATAGGGGGCCCCCAAAAAGTCAATTAAAAAAGTATTTAGGGCCTGCAAATTTTCTTTCATCTGGGAACCTTTAAAGAGAATGCTGGCTATAGAAAGAAAGTCCATATCTGTTTTGGTCAAAAGAAGTAATAGTATTAAGAAAGTTTTGAACTTTGTTAGGCCCCCAACGAGATTAAAAAGCATATTTTTAAAACATTTGAATAATAAAAATGGGGTCTAAAAGTTTTGAATCTTGGGCTCCAACATTTCCTCCCGTTTATAGGGGCCCCTAAAAAAGACAATTCAAAAAGAATTTAGAGCCTGCAAAATTCCTTTCATCTGGGCACCTTTAAAAAGTATGGTAGCTATAGAAAAAAAGGGCATGTCTGTTTTGGTCAAAAGAAGTAATAGTATTAGGAAAGCTTTGAACCTTGTTGGAGCCCCCAACGATATTAAAAAGCACATTTTTAAACCATTTGAATAATAAAAATTAGACCTAAAAGTTTTGAATCTTGAGTTCCAACTTTTCCTCACTTTTATAGGGGGCCCCAAAAAAGTTAATTAAAAAAGTATTTAGAGCCTGCAAAATTTCTTTCATCTGGTCACCTTTAAAGAGACTACTGGCTATAGAAAGAAAGCACATATCTGTTTTGGTCAAAAGAAGTAATAGTATTAAGGGAGCTTTGAACCTTATTGGGGCCCCCCAACGAGATTAAAAAGCATATTTTTAAAACATTTGAATAAAAAGATGGGACCAAAAAGTTTTGAATCTTAGGCTCCAACTTTTCCCACCTTTATAGGGGGCCCTAAAAAAGACAATCCAAAAGAATTTAGAGCCTGCAAAATTTCTTTCATCTGGGAACCTTTAAAGAAAATGCTGGTTATAGAAAGAAAGAACATTTGTTTGAAGGAACTGATAGTATTAAGGAAGTTTTGAAACTTATTGGGACTCCCAACGAGTTTGAAAAGCATGTTTTTTAAACATTTGAATAAAAAAGTGAGGCCTAAAAGTTTTTAATCTTGGGCTCCAACTTTTCCCCCCGTTTATAAGGGGCCCTAAAAAAGACAATTCAAAAAGAAATCAGAACCTTCAAACTTTCTTTCATCTGGGAACCTTTAAAGAGAATACTGGCTATAGAAAGGAAGTGCATATCTGTTTTGGTCAAAAGAAGTAATAGTATTAAGAAAGTTTTGAACCTTGTTGGGGCCCCCAATGATATTAAGAAGCATATTTTTAAAACATTTGAATAATAAAAATGGGGCCTAAAAGTTTTGAATCTTGAGTTCCAACTTTTCCTTACTTTTATTGGGGGCCCCCAAAAAGACAATTTAAAAAGTATTAAGAGCGTGCAAAATTTCTTTCATCTGGGAACCTTTAAAAAGAATAATGACTATAGAAAGGAAGCACATTTGGTTGAAGGAAGTAATAGTATAACGAAGTTTTGAAACTTATTGGGTTCCTAAGTGAGTTTTAAAAGCATATTTTAAAAAAAATTGGATCAAAAAATGGGCTTAAAAGTTTTGAATCTTGGGCTCCAACTTTTTCGCATTTATATAGGGGGCCCTAAAAAAGACAATTCAAAAAGAATCTAGAGCCTACAAAATTTCTTTCATCTGGTCCCCTTTAAAAAAATGGTACCTGTAGAAAAAAAAGCGCATATCTGTTTCGTTTGATGGAAGTAATAGTATTAAAGAAGTTTTGAACCTTTGGTTTCACCTTTTTCGCGCATTGATAGATGCACCCCAAAAATACTAAAATGCCATTTTATTTTTTAAGTAGAACTTACAGCCTTCAAAAACTTTTATAAAAAATGGTGGATATAGAAGAAAAGCACGTATCTGTTTTCTATTTCTAAATCTAATCAAGATCTTTGACAAAAAAAAAAAAATGAATTTCGATAAAACAAAATAAAATATTATTAAAAATTCATAAAAAAATAATTTAAAAAGTAAAAAAAAAAAAAAAATTTGGCTGAAAGGTACAATAGCTCACTACTGGGCCCCTGACTTTGCTCAGGCCCCCCCCCCCCCAAATGGGGGGTATGGGGGGCGGTCGCTACGGCCCTGTAATCAAGAAATCTGAGGACCTTGTGCGTCACGTATACGTGACGTCCGTCCCGAAGAGGTTAAGAAATATTTATTCAATATTTTAAATATTTCGACAGAGAATTCAGAATGCCTTCTCCCCTTTCCCCACAAGACCAAAACTTTATCACCGACAGATTTCGAACTTTTCACTATGTTATTTAATACAATAGCAAAATTTCTTCCTGAAACTCCGAAAATACATCACCCGGAAGAATTCAAATAACACTGAGGAAAACTGTGTGATTTTAAGACACCTATACTGAATCAAGAGGATGCGGTTACTGCAAAGATATTAAACTTGGTGTAATATTTTTCATTCGCGCGCCTCTTATCATTTGCTTATCGTAATTATAAATAACACTCACGATTTTAAGATTCATATTGTTTGTTTTGGTGTTTTAATTTGATTTGCGAAGTGACTTACACTGAATTAGCTGTAGAGCCGCTCAATAGAGAGCAGCACCGTAGCGTTCTAAAGGTAAAAGAAAAAGATCATTGGGGAGTATCTTGAGAGAAGAAGATTAGATTGGAATGTTTTAGATTTAGTTAAGAGATTATACACCTACGTCTGTTTTTACACGACTATATGTTTAAAGGTTTATGGACATTCAATAAAAGTATTTTTTAATAGTATCAAAAGCCTTATTTAATTGTAGGTTCCTCTGATAAAATAATGCGAAGGTTATTTAAAAAATAATGGCACTTCAATGTCCATAATCCACTGACACTATACTTGTGTAAAAGAAAGAATTGGCTGTAACCCGAATTGAATGGAGCTCAGTAAAGCCAAGGACCCCATAGTGGTCTATTATGGATATATAGAGCGGAATACTGAAGTTTCTTAACTTTTAAAATTATAAAACTAGTTATGTCCTTTAATAATACAAGGAGTTCCTTCCAGGGTAACAGAATACAGGTGAAAAACACACACACACACACATATATATACATATATATATATAATTGAAAACTTTAATATATTTTTACATCTAATATATATTTTTTAGATTTTTTACTAACAACAATCATTTTAATGAGAAACATAGCAATTATGTATTCAAATAAAATTTTGAAATTTATTAAATGTGATACTTTGGTATTGGCCTCGTGCCAGATATTAACAGTCGAAAAAATCACCAAAGATCGCTGGCGCTTCATACTTTCGGTGCTTTAATAGTGGTTCGATTACATGTCTTAATTTTGGGTTTTATTTTTATTTTATTATTTTATTTATGGTTTAATAAAGTTTTAATTTCGTTATGGAATATAAGCTGGGAAACAAATGCTGAACTATTTTACTTATATTAATTTAAGTGCAAAAAGATTTATCTTTTGCAATTGTCTATCTGCAAGTGACAGAGATAGATTTTAAGAAAATCATGCTTGGAGATTATTTTAATAAAAAATACAAATTCGGTATATTGCTATACAGTTTTCAAACAAATTGCACTGTAGTTTTCAAACAAATTGTATTTGAAAGTACATTTTTTTTTTCTCGATTCGAGTGTGTAAAAATTGAAAACGAGCAATATGTAGAAATTTAAAAAACTGCAATAAAATTTATAAAAGTTATTTTAACCGTCTGCTGTTTCCACAGTCAAAATGACGTCAGCGTTACGCACGGACACGTTTGTCCTTCATAATACACATATTAATCTATGCTCGATATTTCGTTAAAATTAAATTTTTATTAAAGATGTTGTTTGATTTTATAAAAGCAGGGACTGCGAACCATTATTTTTCTCCATTCTTCTCCTTGCTTAAGTCTGTATTCACTATTTTTTTTTCTCTCTGAGTCTTGTGTTGTCAATGAATGAGTTTATTCTCGAAAACTTTTATTTTTAATTAAAAAAAATATTTTTTCACATACGTGTGACAATTTTAACGCTGAATGGATGGTCTCATACAGCAATTTCTATTTTCTTATTTTCAAAATCACCCTTTCAAAATTTTCATAATTTGAGGGAGTTTTATATGCTGGAGGTTGCAATAATCTAACATGTAAAATTAATGCCTCCAATAATTTTTAATGTAATAAAATATAAAATTAACCTTTTCTTTTTTCTTTTAAAAAATTACTTAATTTCTATGTAAAACATATATTGTAAATTGCATTGTTTTGTTCAAAATTGTAGTATATATGACATATCCTACAGACTTCTATTGCTCTGACACACTTGTCAAACATGTGCTTTGCCAATAAAACATGTCACGTAAAATTCAGTAATATTTTTACTTTAAATAATCACGAAGTCGTTAACTAAAGCAAAAATTACTATTTAAAATTTCCAAATAAAAAAGAAATTCCTGAAATGTACGTACATATGCGCTAATGGCGCAAATGGGGGTGAGAGATGCACTTTTCTGAGAAGGAAATCTTTCCTTTGCATGATTTAGAACTACTGATACAATTTAAATTTTGCCTCCAAAATATTAGTGTACAAATATGCTGACAGGTTTTTTTTTTTTTTTTTTTTTTTTTTTTTTTTAATCGAAGTTTATTAAAATATTATGAAAAATTACACCGAAGGTTTAAAAAAATCTATGAAAGTCTCATACTGCATAAAATTATATAACAAACAAATTTAAGATCCACAAAAATAGCTTATTACAGAGTACAAATGAAATAATATCAGATAATCATCATCCGCTCAGCTGTAAGGCTTTATTTTAATATTAAAAGATAAAAAATAACATTTAATAATACATGTGGCTTTATCTTATATTTATAAATCAGTACGCCTGTCTGCAGCGCTACAGGTCGCGAGTTCGACTCCCGGTTGGGTAAGGTTCACTCAACATTTCATCCTTTTGGAGTGAATAAAATGAGTGCCAAGCCTGTTTAGAAGCTAAACACTAAGGGTCTCGTAAGTAAGTAAGCCTCGTGTTAAGATGACCACCTGACAGGGACATACACAGTAAAAAAGGGGACAAAAAAACGGATATACTACTGGTAATCGAGACGCCAGTACTATTTTCGTATTTTAACGGAAATTCCCCCCTCCCATAAATTCCAGAAATCCGTATTTTTACGGAAGTTTTTCCGCATAAATTACAGAAAAATTTCCGTTCTTCTGGAATTTATGGGGGACATTTTTCGTTAAAATATGGAAATAGTACTGGCGTCTCGATTGCCAGTAGAATATCCGTTTTTTAGTCAGTTTTTTTTTTTTTTTTTCAGTGTATGATGTATAGCACCTCAGTGCCCAGGGTCAAGTAAACAGGTCTGGGCACTGTATGTCCACATCCTTCACGGATCGTAAATCCACAGGTTTAGTTTAGTTTTATTTATAAATATTAAACAAAAAAAAAAAATCTTTCGGAGGGAGTTTACTTTTCTGGTGAAAACTGCTCCTAATACAACCGTCTTATAATACCACTTCGTAAATTACCTTAGTTTATACATAAGCTGCATTTCGGATAACGGCTTCTCCTTTACGAATCTACGATTTCATATACGTGAAATGAAACTGATTTTTATAAAACATCACTATTGTTTAAAAGAGAGCACGGCACTGTTCGTCTTTATTTACAATCTTATCTCATAGAGTTCCTATGGCAGTGTATTTATTCAAAAAATGAAATGTTTACTGATATGCTAAAAAACATTTACAACTTGATGCCTGCAGTTTAAATTGATTTTTTATTTAATAATTTATTGTATAATAGTTATTTGTTTTTAAGTACATATCTGTATTGATATAATAAAACAGCTAGTGAAAGTCTGTTATTTTGGTATGTTAAATTTTTCAAATGAAGCCTTTCGCACTAACGAAGTTAATTTTTTTTTAATTTCATTTGGAGCCGACTATTACACTTGGTGGCAATTTTGTTGTTATAACGGACAAGTTCCAAAAATTTATATTGGGAGACGAGGGGAGGGGGTTGGCCATATAGACTCTAATGGTGACAAAAAATATATGTTTCTATTTATATCTTTTTAATCGCATTATTAGCTAACTACCTTCAATAAATAATAAAAAAAACCTGCTTCATATTTTTTTTTTTTTTTTTTTTTTTTTTTTTTTTTTTTTTTAAGTATTAACGAAAGCCTGTTCAATAGAGGGGTACAGAAAAAAAGGATTGGATGGATGTTTAAAAGAGAGCACGGCACTGTTCGTCTTTATTTTTGATCATCAAATACGATGATCATCAAATGACGATCATCAAATGACGATATCAAATATACATTAGTTTATGCATTGATTGAGCATGGGCAGAATCCTAGCCTGCAGACAAATCTATGGAAATATTTTAATACAGATATGTATATAGTCCATTTTTTATTGAAGAATATAACCATAAACTAAACAAAACCAAAAAATGATATCAGAATGTCAAATGCATGGCAATTTTTAAATACAGTACATGAAATACATTTTACAAATGTAACAAATAACTCATATTAAAAAGGCAAAAATAAGCACTAACCCGTTTTTTTTAAAATAAAGAATTGAAACATTTTTTTCATTCCTGACAATAAATAAATCCCCCGATCAATAAAATAATACCCTGACAAAAAAAGGCTTAATTCTTTTTTCATCACTTATTGTTTAATTATTTTAATTTACTTCAACGGAATACGTTATTATTATTATTATTTTAATATGGGAAAAAAGAAAAAAAAAGATTAATAATTGAAAAACCAAGTAGAAACAGTTGTCCTCTCCATCCCTTCTCCACTGTCTGAGAGCCAATGAGTCCTATTGGCTAATTACAGACATTCTAAGACATTAAAGTGTTTATAGGAAAGAAAATTCTGTTCTAAAATCTTGTCAACCCTAAACAAGATTAAGAAATATGTCGCATAACGTTCAGCTTTTCTTAATTAAAAAAATATTTATGTGTAGGATTTTGGCGCCCTTAAGGCTCCTAGTGACTCAGTTTCCGAATTCCTCTCACCAATATTTAGTCTATGGGAGTTCGATGCATTCTCATATTTTAAATATCTCCTCGGGAAATTAATATTTTGAACTTCTTTCATCAGTGTACTCTTCTTGAAGGATGTCTCTTTTTTTCTTAGTTCTGAAAATATTTATAAAATATATGTTTAATTTTATATGAAGTGTTAAAATCTTGCTCGCAGTTCCTCAGATTCCAACACACAAAATATTAAATTAAGCATAGATTTTATAAATATTTTGAGAACTATGAAAAAAAGAGACATCCCCTAAGTAGGGTACACAGATAAAACGAGTTAAAAATATTAATTTCCCGAGACGACATTTTAAAAATACGAATGCATTCTACGCCCATAAACTGACAGTTAGTGAGGGGAATTCAGAAGCTGGGTGACTAGCAGCCTTAAGTCAGTAAAAGCAAATTCCACTATAAATTCTTCGTTTTTATGTTTGCCATTAAAGAAACAAAGGAAATTACCCTGGCTTTCCTGGGTTACAGATTATAGATGAAAACTATTTATTTAATTGATAACTAAATGAGATTTTTTTTTTACATTTAATATTTTTTTGGAATGCGCACTAATACTACCAAAAATCATATTTATATGAAAAATAGTATTAACTTTAAACAAAGTTTTGAAATTAACTAAAAGCCATAGTTTTGTATTGGCCTCGCGCTAAGTGTTGGCAAAAAAGAAATCGCCAAACCACTATTTAAAATTAGCCTTTTTTATTCTGATCATTTTAGTGGTTTAAATGCATAGTTTCATCACATGTCTTAAATTTGTCTTTTATTTATATTTTATTGTTTTATTTACTGATCGATAATTTCTTTTTTGTTATGTCATATAAGATGGAAACAAATGCTGAGCTATTTATATTAGTTTAAGTACAAACGGATTTATCTTACGTATTCTTCTGCCCGCGATCGACATAGATTTAAAAAAAATCATGCCTGAAAATTATTTTAAAAACAATAAAAAATTAGTAAATAACGATACATTTTTCAAGAAATTTGCGGTACAGTCTTTAAATGAATTTCATTTGAAAGTACATTTTTCCCCTATTCGACGGTGTCAAAAATTAAAATGCACGATGTTTAGAAGTTTAAAAAAATTGCAGTAACATTTAAGTTTAATCGTTTGATGTTGCCACCATCAAAATGACGTCAGCATTATACACGGACACCTTTGTCCTTTATAATATAGATGATAAGCGATTAAATTAGTTTTATTTATATAATTATTAGGGTAGGAAATATTTATAGAAAAAAACCTGTGAAAACGGAATATTTCATGGCTCCCATGAAAAGAATACCGTACAATTGTACCTGTTAAGACGGAAATCTGCCTACAGTAGATATTTCATTACCCCTTGCGATTCTTTCTCAGCAGATTTTAATGTTAACAGAAAACTATGTACTATTAGATCACAAAGATCACGAAATGTATGAGGGCATTTCTGACACATTTAATATAATTTAGCTTTGTACTTAAACAGTTTATAGCCTAAAATTTTAAATTAAATATTTGTTATTTTAAACAATATTTATATATTTTAATATAGCAACAGTGATTTTATATTAGAAAAATATATATTAGCATATTTAAAAATAATCATTTTTCTGAGTTGCATCCATGTCACACTCGCAATTTTATTTAAATATGAAAATTATAATTCAGAAAATCGATGTTTTCATTTTAAGATAGATACTAAATATCGGGTAAACGTTGAAATATTTAATTTAAATGTTAGGACGTTTAGCCGTTTAAGTACAAAGCAAATTTATATGTAAAAGTTTCAGACATGACCATATCATTCCGTATGTATTAGGCCCTATTGGAATACTTTGCATATTTAAATATGATAATGCTGATAAAAGCAGCCAAAATATAAAATAATAGTAATATTTTATACCTGCACGAAGTCATATTTAATTATCTATGTAAAAATGTATTTTAGCCTTTCTACTATCAAGCATTGAAAAAAAAAAAAAAAAAAAAAAAAAAAAATCGAAATTTCGTAAGTAAAATATTGATAGCACAAAGTATCCATAATTAAACAGATAGTACTATGCGTGTTCTGTTGCGCGATCTAGTTGCAAGAAGAGTTAGGCAAATCTGTAATCTCAATTATCCGCAGTGTAATTACAGGTTAATTACATGTAATTGATTATAGTTACACACATTCAAACTCAGAAATTTTGTCAAATAATGGGATCGGGGCGGTTCCGGTCACAGTGCTGCAAGAGGTTTTTACGTCATGTAATTTTGACTATAATTAATTACATACAATTAAACTATAATTATATTACAGATAATTGGAATTACAAATTTTCCCAACTCTGGTTCCAAGAATGGAGCCCTATTTCCCTATTTTTCAGGATGATTAAAAAAGACGGGGGGACGAATGGTTCAATAAAAAGTTCCAAAAGTTACAGCAAAAGGGATGTGTGCTGCTGTGTAATAGAAATAAAAAAGAGTTAAAAAAACTGCGAATTCTATACTAAAATAAAATTACTTTTATTTAACATCGTATATTGCATTCTGTGCACAGTATTCGCAACAACAGAAGAAACACGTCTGCAGGAATGTCCCTTACAATCCGTAATACATTATCCTTTAACGTATCCAAGTCTGGGACATCTCCGAGATAGACCTTGGACTTTTGAAAACCCGATAGCCAAAAGTCGTATGGGGTAAGATCTGGGGACCGAGGTGGCCATGCAGTAGGAAATCATCGGCTATTGACTATTTCTGTTGTAAACTTCTATCGTTGCTGCTAGTGTACTCACAAAGCAATGAGTGTAGGAGCTTCAATTTGCATGAAAATTATTTTCTCCATGTATTCACCAAGTGAAGAAATGACAAAGTGTATTAACACGCGGCGATATTTCGCTCCGATAACAGAATAGTTTATTCGTCCTATTGGTGGAATATTCTCACAGAAGCATAGACCTATGATAATTTCTGATGGGAAACCACACCGAATAGTTAGCTTGTGTGACTGTAAGGGAAATTTTTTGAATGCATTTGGTGAATTGGAATCCCAAATTCCGTAGCTTTTCCATAGTTTATATACACATCCAAATAAAAGAGGGTATCGTTTCCCGAAAAGATTTTTCGCTGCTAAGCATCATCCACCTCGATTCTGATCAGAAAGTTGAGAGCAAAAGTTTATCGCGTATCATGGTTGGTGTGACGTAACTCTTGTGCACACGTGATCTTTTACCAATAGAATTCGATAATCCATCGTAAGAGTTTACATTCCGTGCAATAAGGCATATCCAGATTTTCCGAGCTACCGCACGAGCGCTCGAAGTTGCAGCAATATTGTCCAGATCTCTATCAGCAATCACTGCGAATATAATTTCCCTAGATTTTTTAAAGCGGAGTTTCTTTAAAGGTTTAAACTAGAATCCCTTAGTAAATCTCCCACAAATAAGAGTAGAAAAATAAAATTGGCAATGATTGTTTGGAAATGACGTCTCGTTCTATATGTAGTTTTGTGGACACTGTACCAGTAGTAAAAACTTTTCAATTTCAGCTAAACAAAAATCGGTTTGAAATCCGTAGTTCGCGACTTTTGTGGGGTTACCATTAATGCCTCTAACTACAGAGATTCCAACCCACCAGTTCAGGAATGAGGCGATTTAAACTCAAACAATACGGCCGTTAGGTCATCTTATCAAGATTTCTTGTATTTCTGGAATAAGGTAAGCCATTGTTTCAATTTTTTGTTGTTATTTGTTTGTATTTTTATGTCTAAGTTTATGGATTTTTCTAATTTTTGCTTTCATACAACTAAAGCAGAATTGAATTATTTAGTTTAGTTTTGAATTATCCGTGAACTTGTTTCTTTTCTTATGATTATTCACTACTGCTACTTGGACATATAACCATAACCGCTAGAGGACACTCCTGTCAAATAATGAAATACTGGTGACAAAGGATGATGTCGCGAACAATGTATGACAACTAAGAACAGAACTCGATAGGGAAAATATATATTGTGACAATCGACGAGGTCGCAAATAATTTAATGGATTTTGGAAAAGAATCCGACAATTTTTTTTTCAGTAGCACATAATTTAACAGCGATAAGGGCTGCATAAACAAAAGAAAACCTATTGAAATGGTTCAAGAAAGTCTAAAGACCTTCACTTGATACCTGAGGATTCAAATCCAGTGTTTAATGCTGACGGGATAGTTTTATTTCTAAATCCTGATGCCAGTAAAATCTTGATTTAAAAGGCTCAAAACTATTTTCTTAAGTTCACTATTTCCGAATAGTTTTTCGCTTTGTTAGTGTTCGCTTTGTTTAATCGCAGACAAAGAATACTAATATTACTCTTCTGAAATAGTGGTATTACAATTTAAAGGTTCTTTCAAATGCTAATAAAAATATGCCTATAACAACCGCCTTTTACAAGCCAGTACACAGCCTTAGTAATCAGGGGGCTGTCACTAATCTATGTCTTTCAAAGTTTATTACACAATGCTGTGATTGAAATTCTACTTACTCATTAGGAGTTAATTGCAATAAAATTCTGTGATTTAAGTGTCATTTAAATGGATTATGTTAAAAAGTTTAATTAGTCAAACTGTTTAGAGACTGTTAGTTTCTGATTTTGATACAAGTTTGTTACTCTTTTCATTGTACTGGCACATTAATATAACAACAAATACCTTTTAGTTAATAAAATACATATTTTCAGTCATATCCTTATATTTATTTGATGATTTTTTCAGGAATTCAAACTACTCGACTATTGGATTTTGAGTGACCACTACTGACGTAGGTTAAGATCGCCGAAAAAAATGTGTGGAAAAATGTTTAAAGTAGCTACTTTTGTAACCCAGTCCTGTGCAAAAAGAGTTAATTGAGTTAGCAAATACTCTTTTTTGTCGCAGTCAACTAAGAACAGCACACTAAAACTAGGCGGGATTTTTTTAAGTGTGCACTACTGGTGCAGTTACCTTAAATTACATTTTTTTTTTCAAAAGTAACTCTCAGATAAAACACTTTTACAACCCTCAATTAGCATAAATATGAATTTTCACGACTCACGGTTATAAATATGCCTTAAATCTATGCCAAAACTTGAATTTTTTACTGATTTTCTGAGTATTCATCTAAAACAAGCTAACATTCAGAATAGAGCTTCGCGAGTATAGTCTTATATAATTATATTTATGCAAGCATAATTACCTTTATATTGAAATTGTATGAACATCTGTTCAAAATTCAAGCTGATCCATTCATTTATCGAGTGTTAATAAAAGAACAGCATTTATTCCCGAAATTAAAATGTAGCAATTAAAATTTAATAATGTTGTAAAGGTAATATCACAAGCTATTTCTCTAACTCATTAATTCGACTGGATTTGGTTGAATGTCGAACATTTTGCACTAAGATAAATAAGAAAATATGGAATTGCTCATTCCTTGGTGGCTCCCTTAAAAATGCGTAATTACTTAGGATGTATCCTACTATTATATATATACACTATAGGGATAATGATGATTGGTCACTTCTAATTTAGAAGTTTGTTAAATATCTAGACAAATACATGAGGAATTACCCTGACACTCCAGGTGTGTAAACAGAATAGTATAGGTCATATATTTCCGCGAAGATTCTGTTTTGTTTTTGTTTTTTTTGTCTTATTATATGTTTATTACAAATTGTATATTTTCCAGTAATATTTCAGAATGATTAAAGATTTCAAATTTATATTGCAATATCAATGTTACTCTCAACCATTTTTGTAATATATAAGACGGAATTATATTTCTGCTAAATTTGTGAATGAATTATTCTAAAATCCCCTAATTTGCAGCAAAAAGTATGCTCCAACTTCAAACAGCTATTACTCGGTCTTTTTTAATTGCAGAATAACGGGACATTTTTTGTCTTACTTGTCCGTGTCACAAAAAAAATTACTAAATATAACTTATAAGACCGGGGGAGACCGTATAAAAATTTAAATTTCGTAATTTTTTAATAAATGTTTTCCTTGACCCAAATCACTTTAAAAATAATTGTTTACCTTATTTAAACCATTTTTGTAATTGGAAGTATGCATCTAGGGCCAGCGGTTGCGAAAATAAAGGTCGGTCAGGTTATACGTGGACACAATGTACATCTACATATATATACACTGGTGTGCAAAAATTAAGGACCAATCACAAAATGCTAATTTTCAAATACGCGAACACTCAAAAGGAAATAATATAATTCGAGTAATTATCTCTAAAACACAGCTAGTCCATATAACATCTCATTCATGTCACACATGGTCACAAGTGTCACAGTCATTACGATGAAGCAAAAAAATAGGAAATTCCATACATATTGATTACTACAATGTAACTACAATGTAGTTACATTGTAGTTACATTGTGAGTCTCATGTGACTGTCATCTGTAGACTCAATTTCAAAGTCATCGTGAACGCTGCATTGTGATAAGTTACCAAATAATGTCACATTAAATTCACATGATGACTTTCAGGTGACAGAGAGACTACTGTGAAGTCACCATTGTGCTCTTTTGGGAAAAGACTCCATGTCACTATATGTGATATTATTTGGTGACTTATCATAATGCAACGTTCATGATGACTTTGAAATTGAGTCTAAAAATGATAGTCACATGAGAGTCACAATTTAACTACATTGTAAAGTTACCTGGTGACTCGTCACAACGCAGCAGTCACATTGACGTCTCAGTAAAGTCACATATAGTGATCATTTGAGACTCATAATGAGATGTATGGAATTTCCTATTTTTTTGCTTCACCGTAGTGACTATGACGCTTGTGACCATGTGTGACATGAATGAGATGTTATATGGTCTAGCTGTGCTGTAGAGATAGTAATTACTCAAATTACGTTATCTCCTTTTGAGTATTCGCGTATTTGAAAATTGGCATTTTGTGATTGGTCCTTAATTTTTGCACACTTGTGTATATTTCCTTAAATGCAGCCCATCATTAAAAAAAAAAAAACACCTAAAAATTATCGCCAGAAATGGTTAACTTTCGGTGTGTTATTTTGACCAATAAGATCATTCATTTTCAAAATGTTCAACAAACTGTAATATCTTTACTTTACGAAACAAGGGGGGACGAAAGATTATTCAACGACATTGATGTAAAATTGTGAGCATTTGTGCATAGAAATAGTGTAACTTTTGTTTCCGCGTTTAAGCCAGTTTTTAAGGGAATTTCTTCACTGGGCGATGTTTTCAATTAGCTTTAATTAAAGTTACTAAATGCTTTGTTATGTTACGATTTTAGAAGTTCTCTTCCAATTTAAATCGTTTATTTACATCGACTATTCCTAATTAAAAAAAATTAATATTACAGTCAGTTATTTTATTTTAAATGGAAAACATTATTTATACAACATTTTCTTCACAATGGGCAAAGTGATACCGGGTGATTCAAATCTCACAAAAGAAATAAAAATTTAAAAAATCGAAAAATACAGTCAGTAACACGACGCAGTTTATAAACAATGGTAATAAAACACATGGGATTTTTTTTTTTAATAAGGAAAATGTTTCCTGCCAGAATTATTATATTTGCCACCAAAAAGCGTCATTTCAGCATTTTATGTAACGGTGGAGTACAGTTTACAACGAAAATAGGATTTAAATTTTCCATTCGACGGATGTTGTTAGCAGGAGTAGGAGCTGTCAGACGTAACAAGGTACTCTAAAGAACATTTGAAAAAGGTTTTTTCTGTATTTCCTGACGCCGTACCGCTTAAATAGTGTCAGGAAGAATCTATGGAACCACCAGAGTGATAACTGCCCTTAGCTAATTTGGATATATTTTTTTCCCCTTAAAAAATTCCCGTGTAATAATGTGCATTTTTGGGAAAATCGTATCGTACAACTGTCTATACTTTTCGAATTCTCTTGTGACTTTTGGATCACCACCTAATAACAGTATATTAAAAATAAACAGTAAGTTCGAATATTACTTGCGCACAGAGGGTTCCGTAGAATAAATATATGAATTTGTAATTGAATTATTAAAAAAAACCTTTGCTAAAAGAATAAGCCTTTTCTAAGACTTTCTAAAAACTATACAACGTAACTTTGGGTATAACTGTATATACTAGTACTATGAAAGTTCAAAGAGATACGGAACCGAAATAATATCAAATATAGCTAATCTGTATAACTCATTTTTAATATTATCCTAATCTGTTTATGATGAACTTAATTCGGTACTGACAATAAAAGCAGTGCATATTTAAACTCCATTTGGCATTTCGTAAAACTAAACTCAGCGCAGTAATAAGCTTTCTTTCTGCAACGTAGATAAAACAAAACCTTTCTTCAAAGTTTAAAATTGGCATTGTGCTAAGCGCGCATCGAAAGGAGGTCGCAAATATGCAACGACGCCTTTGTGCCCAGTTTTTTTCCAGATAAGTTTTTAATTAACATTTAAAGTCAGTCGAGGCGTATTGAGAGATCCACTCAATGCAAACTAGTCGCGAATCCCATAGTATTTATGTCATTCATTCTAATTAAGTGGTCTCAGGACCCTTAAAACTTCAAAATATTAGAAAAAAAAATTTTTTTTAGATGTTAAACTCCTATCTTTTCTGAATATTTTGATATAATTGTTTCCTTGAAATTCCCATTAGAACAGAAATTAGAGATTTTTGAATTATACCTACTCAATAGCTGAAGCGGCGTTTCCGAAACTTTGAAGTCATTTTTCTCCAAATAAAGTTTTTGGGCATAACGCGTAGGATACCTCAAAAACTTCTGCATATTTTTTCATCAAATTTTCAAAACATATATTTCATGTTAGTCTGTATAGACTGAACCTAAAATTTTGTTTTTATTGTTCAAAAAAATATTTTTTTCGGCCATTATACTGTTGAAATTTTAAAATTTTGTGTTAGCTAAATACAACTTTGTATTAAAAATATAAAAATGCTTTAAATGCAAATTTATTTGAATTCAAGGTAATTATTTCATTCTGAAGTATAAGTAGGCCCAAAAGTTTCATTCTAGTTGCAATATTTATTTTGTAGTCCTACGCCTAAGCTGTTATGCTAATTTTCTGCTCGTCAAATATCTAAAAGTTTCGAGCCCCATATAAATACTAATTCTTTAAATACATGAAATGAAAGAACATATATCTTTCATTCCAATAAAAATTGTGTCTTAAAATCATATACATTTTAAGACATTAAATGTTGAAAATGGTCTTTTTCATTTTTTCCAATTTTAAGTGTCCCCTTAAATTAGTCTGTTTTAACAATTTGATGTTTATTGCTTTTATACTACTACTGGACATTACATTACACATATATATCATTAAAAATTTTTAACTAGGCATAGAGTACTCCGCTCCAGTCATTATGCAAGTCCAAATAGACCGTATCTTTAAGGGTTAATATCTCGGCTAATTACAGACTATTTATTTCGAAAATCATTATCAACAATGCTTTTATACATCTGCTACGATAGGTACCTCCAGCGCTGCTCAATACTTTTGCGAATGCCCGTAAATCGAAATTTGTGTGTAACAGAAAATGCGATTTTCTCAAAAACTATGTGACCTAGTGTAATCGCTATAACTTTCCTTCAAGGTTAAAATTAGCGTCTACTAACCCTAATGTTTTCATAATTTTAGTTTCAGTAGATTCGGAATTAGATGGGAGGGGGGGGGGGGCATATTTTTGCGCTACATTTTCGACGTTATAGTCCAGTCAATAAGGAATTTTACCTAGCAAAATTAATGGTAGTACTGGAAATCGGCTTTCTAGATGTTTTTGGGGATGCTGAATCCGAATTTGTAACTTCCCACCAAAATTTTTCCCGGCAACCCCCCCCCCTCCCAAATTTTGGTAAAAAGACCCCAAAAAAGTTTTTATTAAAAAAAAATTTTAATGTTTTAGGGGAAAAGTATCTAGAAATTCAGAAAGTAGACAAAATTTCCAACAAATTAGATATATGACATTATGACTTAGGATAAAGGGGAAGGGGGGATCAGCCTCGGAACATGCGCGCGGTGCTGCGTAAGCTAAGTTGCACAATTCCACTTAACCACTCACACGTTTACATTCGCCTTCCCATCTCCCCTCCGAACTTTCTCTATAAGGTTTACTTTAAGATTTTTGGGTCGCTGAATCCGAATTTTTAACTTTCCCCAAAAAATTTCCCCCCCGACCCCCCCCCCATATATTTGTTTTTAACTTAAATTTCTTATTGTTTTAGGGGAAAAGCATTACGAAATTCAAAAACTAGACAAAATTTGCAACAAATAGGATATATGAAATTTTGAATTAGGATAAACGGGGAGGGTGAGGGCTGCCTCGGAACATGCACTGCGACGCTACGTGCACTAAATGATGAAGTCCAGGCAATAGGGGATTTTATCTGGCAAAATTAATGGTAGTACTGGAAATCGACTTTCTAGATGTTTTTTGGGTCGCTGAGTCCGAATTTGTAACTTCTTACCAAAATTTCTTCCGGCAACCCCAAAAAATTGATTTTTTGAAAAAAATTGGTTTTTGAGAAAAGCGCGAGGGGAATGTTCCGAGGCAGCCCCCTCTCTCCCCATTTATCATACGTCATAATGTCATATATCCTATTTGTTGCAAATGTTGTCTAGTTTCTGAATTTCGTAATGCTTTTCCCCTAAAACAATAAAAAATTTAAGTTAAAAACAACTATTTGGGGGGGGGGGGTTCGGGGGAGAAAATTTTGGGGGTAAGTTAAAAATTCGGATTCAGCGAGCCAATAAACTTAAAGTAAACCTTATAGAGAAAGTTCGGAGGGAAGATGGGAGGGCTAATGTAAACGTGTGAGTGGTTAAATGGAATTGCGCAACTTAGTCCACGCAGCACTGCGGCGCATGTTCCGAGGCAGATCCCCCCTTCGCCTTCATCCTAAGTCATAATGTCATATATCTAATTTGTTGGAAATTTTGTCTACTTTCTGAATTTCTAGATACTTTCCCCCTAAAACAATAAAAAAATTGATTTTTTTAATAAAAACCTTTTTTGGGGAGCTTTTACCAAAATTTGGGTGGTTGCCGGGGAAATTTTGGTGGATAGTTACAAATTCGGATTCAGCGACCCAAAAAACATTTAGAAAGCCGATTTCCAGTACTACCATTAATTTTGCTAGGTAGAGTCCCTATAGAGTCTCTATTGCCTGGACTATTATCTTTGAATACATAATACCTAAAATTAAAATGAATGTATTTTTGAGTTTAGCGTCACGAAAGCTTTCACACGATAACCAAAGAAGACAGTTTTTTTAAAGTAGCTTAATGAGACCCTCTACATTTTTACTAAATATATTTATGAATGTTTAATGATCTGAAAATATGGGGGTCAATATTCTTTATTACATCTCCCAATTTGAACTTTCCACGTTCATTAGTTTACGAGTTAAATATGGCTGTGACAGACAGACACAGGAGTGATCTTATAATGGTTCCGTTTTTACTTTTTAAATACGGAACCCTAAAAATAATCACACCTACCATTTTTCATCTTTTTTTCGGTGCCGTAAGTCCGTATTGTGATTTTTTTTTAATAAACACAAAAATTCTCGTCTATGCTTTTTGAAATATTTTGTGACTTTTTGGATCGCCATCTAATAAAAGCGTATTAAAAAAATAATCAAGTCCATAATTTTTCCTCTTTTTTCGGTGTCATAAGTCCGTATTGCGATTATTTGTAAATAACCGAAAACTACGTGGTGAAAAACTGAAGTTTTAAGCGTATAGAAGTCATTTATCAATCGAATGCGATTAACATTTTCCATAGGTTATAATTCTCTTCCTCTCGTCTTATTGTTTTTAGAACATAAATTTCATATTCTGAAGTTATGGGAATTGCAATTCTAACGTATCTAAGTTTCTTTTTAAGTAGTATTTTCATACAAAAAAACTAGCATGATCAGATTACATTTTCAGGAGATGTAAACGAAAATATGTTAAAACGTTAAATGGTCAAATTTTTTAATACGAAAAAACTTTACGGCAAAATAACTTCAAATTTGGTATTTTAGCATCTCAAAGAAGAATGTAATTCGTTAAAATAGGATTTGCTACTGAACAGACAAAATGTAATCTATATTTTGATATATAGACGTCCTGTATAAATTACTTCATGCATATCATTTTTATATGACGGTTTTTGGCATCATTAATGTGTATGATCTCAGATATCATTATCACTTGTTTTTTTAATGTTTAATAAATCCTCCAATAAAGTTACTTATTTATGAAGATAATGTATGATAACAGATCATATATTTAAAAGTATGTGAGAAATGTTTATTTCAGTTTTTAGTAACAACATACATGAGGCTACAAGATCGCAAGTAGAAGCAGAACGGATAATAGTTATCAGTGTTGGTGAATATTTATTTAATTCTTTAAATGTTTACCTTCTGCATGCTTTTTTTAGAGTTATTAAAAAAACCCCTCTTAATTACAATGTGAAAATTTTCTAATTATTTATTACTCGGGATCATCTTCACTTTAAATCCAAAATAAACAATGCGTTAATCAGTAATTTTAGTCAAAAATTTTTTATTTAAATTAAAAACAATGCATCTTTCCAAAGATATTTCCTTTTTTATACGTAAAAAATCAACAACAACAACAAAAGATTACTCCTCAATCTGGTTATTGCATATATGAAGCTACAAGCACACAAATAGAAGCAGAAATGTCAGTTATCAATAGGAAGAAGAATTTACTTCTTTAAAACGCTTTCCCTTTTTATGCTTTTATGATAATTACTAAAAGTTTTAGTTCATTAATATTATGCGGAAGTTTTTTCAAAATATTTTTATCATTAATTTTAGTTACTTTACAAGAATTCAAAACACTGCCTTTTTATAAGATATTTTATCATTTTATACGCGAGAACTTAATAGTATAGAAAATAAAGTCCAGATTTTATGTGCATGATATGTCAATATGCATATAATTACTGTTTAATGCATTATCATCATAATGAAATTCGTAGGATGTTGCACATCATATTACACACAAACGATTTTAACATAAAAAAGTAGTAACTAGCTTAATACAGATTTTATTGCGAGTATAGAGCAGTTTTTTTCTCCTTCTATTATAAACAACAAGGAAAAATTAATCGTTAAAATTCTTATGTTCTTGCATGGCCATTAGGTATAAATTCCTTTGTTTTTTGAAAGTAATAAAATCATTAAAAACCTTTATGTAACTTTATTTATTATAAAATATACCGAAAGAAGAAGAGATGCTTAAAAAATAATTATAACGAAGAAATATAATACAAAGTTTATATTTCTTTACTTGCGATAAAATAAAATAAAATCTTAATTTAAAGCTTCGTAAAACTGATTATACATTTTAAGCCATTTCAATCACAAGATATTAAAATATATATTATTACTAATGAATTACCGTGCGACTAGATTTTGCGAAACTGCAGTGGCATTTTGTGTGATTAATCTACATGGAGATTTTATCCCTTAATGAAAAGTAAACTACTTTGGTAGCTACGTTAATTAATGCTTTAATTACCGATTTCCTGTGTAAACAATATTTTTTCGGGAATAGGGCTTATCATCTAAAAAGCAATTATTAATATAGTTGAATATAATACCATACACTTCATCATCAGCGATGTGCAGGATTTTGTTGAAAATGTTTAATTAATCAGTATGCGATAAGTAAGTAAATTTAATTTTACTTTTTTTTTCATTTGTTTAGAGTTTTATTAAAGGCCTGCATTTTTCTCGTAAATATTTTGAACGCTTGAAGGATTTTTAATAGAGATTGATTCTGAAGTATTATGAATATTAAACAAAAACATTTTTAATCGTTTCTTATGCACATAAATTTAGTTTAAATAAACATTTCTGATATAAAATTCATGAAAAATATGTTATACCAATTATCTTGAAGAAAAACAAAGATTGCAATTACTATGAAACTGGTTTTGTATTAAGCAAAGACAAAACAATTTATGGTGTTCTCAAATTTATGTTTTTCACTCCTCAATAACACGAAATAATCTGACACATAATCAAACACATTCCATATTTCCTGAATATGACATGTATTTACATAGAGTTCAATAAGAATTAGCGTTTATTAATTTTCTATAAATTTCATATATTTTGAGATATCACATATTGATTACCGATGAGCAGTATTCAAAATTATTGTATCTCAACACGAAAAAAAAATAAAGTAGGGTAGTCCGACCAGTAAATGAACACTTAAGCACATTTAAAAAGAAAATGATTCATTATATTTTAATAAACAGTACCTATTGGTGTTTGACATTGCAAATACATTTGTTGGTATATAAATAATTTAAAAATAACAAAAGGAATTTTATATTTTATTTGTTTGGGATGCAAGGGGTGTCTTAATAGGAAGACACAAAAACCAAGTAAATGCACAGTTGTTACCTGCGAATGAACGCAAAATTTTCCAGTGAATGAACAGGCAGAAATTTAAAAATACTTAAATTTCACAGTTCTTTATTTATTTTACTACTTGTACAAATGACTTATAACACGTTTTTACTGAATTACCGTTTTTTTAAACACAGAACGATAATTAATTAGCTTGAAAAATTGTCACTTTTAAATTTTGAAATTAATAGTAAATTACAGATTAAAAAAAAAAAAAAAAACCACTAATTCTATTTCCAGAAATCAAGTGCTTCTCCATTTCTGTAATAACTCCAGATGAACGGGAGGATGTTTCAGAAATAAATTCCTGTGTAATTATTATGCATATCATATGATCCTTAAAATACCAAATCTTATATTTTACTGCAGGCTACTTCCAATTCCACCACATGTGGACCTGTGCTCCAGATATTGTCATGGTGCTTACTTCATATTTCCAAACTTGAATGCTATTTAAAAAAAAAAAGAGTTATCCAGTTCTCACCTGGATGTTTGTCTATAAATGGATTGTTCCTTCTTGTCTGTTTCATGACATTGTAAACATCACCTTTTACTTTATCCTCATGCATTGTAAATCTAATTTTCCTTTTCCAACTGTCCAATGTCCAAGGAGTTTTTCTTCTTCAAAGGGCAACACAGGCAATGTCCCATACGCTTACTTTCAAGTGGTTTCCCTCGCAGTTTCATAGACATCGTTCATTTTGTAATATTAAAATGAAGAGATGCCTTTCTGAGCTGACCTGACCCTTACAACTTGTACAGCGTTTTGAAGGTCCTCTGCAGCATACTTGAACCTCCCATGTTTCCTTTTTGAGGAATCATCTTGATCATCAGTAAGAATATTTCAATCAATCATCCAAAAACATAGAAAAAGTAAGATTTGAAAGTCATCAATAATTATTAACTTTAACAATGTGTGTGTATGTGTTCTTTTGTTACGTTTTTATATCTGTCAACTTTTCATTTTTTACCATTGCTGAAAAATCACTTAATTAAAAATATAGGTATAAAAAAAGCCACAAAAACATAAAGCCCAAAACAGTTCAATCACTAGGAAAAGTAGCCTAATGCATTCCTTCCAGTGAATGAACAGGTGTTCATTCATTGGATTTTTAACATTTGTCTAACCAGTTATTAAACTTCCCTATTCTCAAATTGTACGTATTCTACAATGGTTAAAACGATATGGCTATAATATAAATGCTTAATCTATGCACAATAAAATTAGTGCATATTGTAATTAATAACAGTAAATTCTTATGAAACATATGAAATGACATAGCACTTAGCTTATTATTTCAGCATAGAAACAATGTGTTTCTCAGACATGAAAAATACAACCTGTTCTTAATGTAAAGTAATGTGACTTCAGTAATAAAACATGAATGCAATAGCTTCCTATTGAATAGAATTAAGGCAATGTTGTAGCCCTTTCTAGTGGGGAGATTTTCAAACCTTATTCTATTAAAATATATACCAATTGTTCATTCACTGGGGGCTGTTCACTTACTGGTCGGACTACTCTACTCAAAAATGAGTAAATCGATGTACTCAGATCGAATTGAGCATGTTTGGATCAAAAATGAACATATGCTTTCCCAATTTTGAAACATCACATGTTATCAAACACAAATAAAACGACCATTTTGTACTCTTTAATGGTTTATTTTATTCAAGGCGGAATAAAAGAAGTTTATTAATGTAAATATTAAATTATACACAGTATTTTAAATTAAATTAAAAGTGGTCGCAAATAATGTTCTTGTCGCAAAAAATATTCGATTCGGGTATCTTGATAATAATTTTGCTATTTTTCTTAATAAATAAGCAGCTAAACTTGTCTTGTTAATAATTTTGAGCGGGAAATAAATGTCAGTGCATTTTTACTTTAATTTATAGGTTCAGGGGTGCAGAACATAACGATTTATATCTGAATACAACCATGGAATCAAAAATGAATACATGCGGTTCTCAATTTGGAATGCATTTGGATCGGATCTATTTTGAGTATGTGACATATTTTAAAACATTTTCAGTGAAAAATGCCAAAATCTAACACGTTTTCAAAAATATCGTTCGTTCATAGGAAAACGAAAAATTATGTTAAATTTCATAAATCTCATTAAGAATAGCTGCAAATTTTAAACGTTTATGACTGAAAAGGTACTAACAAAATGTGTTAGAAAACTGCCAGTTTCAGTTTCAGAAACACTTTAATACTAGAAGGACGGTGATTTATTCTGTTGAGCTGAACCACGTTTCAGACCAGATGCTATAATCATTAAGGTTTGCTGTATGAAAAAGTTCCACCAGAATCGTCCGGGATAGCTCAGATGGTAGAGCACTGGTGACTTCAGCCAGGAGATCCCTGGTTCGATTCCTGGTCCGGACATTTTTCGCCCAGTTGGAATTTACATCTAATTTGATTTTTTTTTTACCAATTAGAATAATTGTGTTAAAATTAATCTAGTGTAATTACGTACCCAGCGATTTCTGGAGTTCCATTACTTGTGATTTATTCTGTTGAGCTGAACCAGGTTTCAGACCAGATGCTATAATCATTAAGGTTAGCTGGGTGAAAAAGCTCCAACAGATTCGTCTGGAATAGCTCAGATGGTAGAGCACTGGCGACTTCAGCCAGGAGATCCCTGGTTCGATTCCTAGTCCGGACATTTTTTGCCCAGTTGGAATTTTCATCTAATTTGATTTTTTTTTTACCAATTAGAATAATTGCGTTAAATTTAATCTAGTGTAATTATGTATCCAACAATTTCTGGAGTTCCATTACCTGTGATTTATTCTGTTGAGCTGAACCAGGTTTCAGACGAGATGCTATAATCATAAAGGTTAGCTGGGTGAAAAAGTTCCGCCAGATTTTTCCGGGATAGCTCAGATGGTAGAGCACTGGCGGCTTCAGCAGGAGATCCCTGGTTCGAATCCTGGTCCGGACATTTTTCTCCCAGTTCGAATTTTACATCTAATAAGGAGAATTTGAGTCATTTTCTTGTATTTTGACGGAAACTACTGAAAGATAATTTCGAATGTTGAATTTGTTTTCTAACTAAATGTTTCATACTATATAGCAGCTACTATATAAATCATATTCAGGGCTACACAAAATAATTCGAATATACAGTCTGTTACAAAATTATAAGACCATTTAGAATTTCACCCTTTTTCAACAAAGAAAATATTAGTTTGAATTTAAAAGTAGTTGTATGAAAATAAATAACTCTATAATGCTTATTTAGCTCAGGAAAAAAAAGTTAGAATATTTTTTTTTGTTTCATACCAAACGATTTTACGCAAACCCGCTGTTTCATAAATATAAGACCACTCTTATATTATTAATAAAGGAGACGATTTTATTTTGAATTCAGAATTTAACTGTAACCTAAACAATCTGTAAAACTTAAAAAGAAAAATAAAGTGGAGAAATTCTGAATAGTATCTGTTTCTTTGAATTTATTAGTAAAATGCCTCGTCAGAGTGAGCTGTCTGAAATAGAAGTGAGAAGAGTGTGGTTCTACAAAGGAAAAGGAAAGTCTGAACGTAAAATAAGTAAGATTCTGAATCGCTCTAAAACTGCGATTCGTATTGTTTTAAGTAAAAAGGAATTGTATGGAACGCATAAACAATCTGGTCGTAAAAAGAAGTTATCAGATCGTGGTAATAGGCGGATTGTGATACTGGCAACTAAAAAATACCAGTCGACTCATAAAATAGCACAACAGATGACTAAAAAGGTATCACATGCAACTGTGTGGAGAAGTTTGAAATCTAATGCTGATGTTATTCGTCGCAAATTAAAAAGTAAACAACTACTACTGAAATGTCACAAAGAAGTTCGTCTTAAGAGAGCAAAAAATGTCATGTCCTGTAACTCTGCATGGAGAAATATATTGTTATTAGACGAGAAAAAATTCAATCTAGATGGTCCAGACTGTAATAATTATTACTGTCATGATTTAAGGCAAAGATCTCGCGAGTTCTTCAGTAGACAGATGGGAGGCGGTTCCGTTATGGTGTGGGGTGCATTTTCATATGCAGGAAAATGCTATCTCCAAAGAGTTAAATGGAAAAGGAACTCGGACAGTTACCAACGGATGCTATTTTGAAGTCTGATACCCTTCGGACCACTTTTAGGAGGTGCAAAATGGATGTTTCAACAAGATGTTTCTCCCGGCCATTCATCGAAATCAACAAAAGAATGGCTTAAAAGTGAAAAGATTAATGTTTTACCTTGGCCAAGTCGAAGCCCTGACCTAAACACCATAGATAACTTGTGGGGTTATTTGTCTATCGCAAAGTGCATGAAAATAGCAAACAATATCATTAAACATATGACTTAGAAATGGCCATTATGGAGAAATGGGACAATATTCCCGAATATTTCCTTAAAAAATTAATAAACTCTATGCCAAATCGTGTGTTTGAAGTTATTCAGAGAAATGGCGGAGCAACATCTTACTAAATTTGAGAACACTGTTCTTTACCACACGTGGTCCTATAATTTTGCAACAGTTCTTTTTGACACTTTTTTGTGATATTGGTGTTTTATTTTTTCCGAATTATACTCACTTCTCTAAGTTGCTACAGTTTACTAAAAACTTGATGTACTAACATAAAATATTCTTTATTTTGATTGAAATATTTCTTTAATTACCTAAACATTAAAATATGTTGTGGTCTTATACTTTTGTACAGACTATATTTACGATTGTAGGTGTAAATTGCTGTAATTGGGTTTTAAAATGTATTATGAGTTTTCCAAATTATTTATTTTTACACCACCTTTGACCTTAACAGTGACCTAAACAGTAAAGTTTTGTTACACTATTCTGAATGTTTTGGAAAGTGTTTTATAATCTATGCTTGATTTTTCGTTCTTTTTTAATATATCAACTAAAAGAAAAATATAGTTTCTACTTTAATATATATAGATTAAATTAGTGTAAGTGAATTTTTATATACATTTCACAGTCTCGAAAAGACCTTGTATTTCAATGAGTCAAAGCGGTAAAACTATCGAAATCTTTAAAGAAAGGAGTATATTCATCCAGACTGAATCCCAGATTATAATATTCTCCAGGCGAAATGAAGTGAATGAATGATGGAGAAAAATAGCAAAATGCAATACTGGTCTAACTTTACATATATGTTCATTTACATATACGTTCACATTCTCAAATCGGCAACGCTAATTCAATTCTTTGATGAAGAATCTAAATAATGTATGTCTAAATAAACGTGATCATAAATATGTTAATATTATTTGCACATTTCATTATAATAACACATATACTCAATTTTCTTCTATAAAATTAAGTAAAACAAGGCATCAAATCTTATCTAAATCTGAGAAAATTACTTTAGTGCATGTGACATATTAACTTTATTCATTCAGTGTTAGTGAAAATTGTTAATATAAATATTGTGATAATACATAAGTGTAAGTCTTTATATGTATATTATAATTATAATTAATATGAGATGTAATATCATGTTATTGTCGATTGAAAGTATTAAAGTAAAAAGCATTAGATGACGTAAATGTTGGTCCGAAAAAACGATAATCAGCGGCTGTTAACGATGATAATTAATGGATATCAACTGCTTATTAACTGATTATTAACTACCGGGTGTCCCAAAAAGGACTGACTGATTTTAAAATTCAATAACTTGCAAACGGTGACAGATATTAAAAAAATTCTTGCAGGAGGTTTATGCATAAGGTCAAAAGTTTTATTACAGTGATTTTCAATTTTAGTTCGATTTACAAACAATAGATGGCGCTGTAAGCAATAGTCGCTAAATACAGGCTCGATTTTTGGTCCTTTATCTTGTTCCATGCAGAAAAAGGAGATGGAAATGTATTATCCGGGCCACGAAGTACCAAAAATCGAGCCTGAATTTAGCGACTATTGCTTACAGCGCCATCTATTGTTTGTAAATCGAACTAAAATTGAAAATCACTGTAATAAAACTTTTAACCTTATGCATAAACCTCCTGCAAGAATTTTTTAAATATCTGTCACCGTTTGCAAGTTATTGAATTTTAAAATCAGTCAGTCCTTTTTGGGACACCCGGTAAGTACCGTCAATCTGATTTTAATCTTCGAATGGGCAAAAGAGTCATTTTGACTCCTTAGTATCTTGAAAATTGCAGATTTAAAAATTCTTTCATTTTAGTGTTAGTGATCTGGAATTTCTTTGACTTTCTAATAAGCAGTGTACGGTAAGACATAGGGTAAAAATGTTTTAGAAGACCATAGATTTTTTTTTTATATATGGAAAGTAGTGTAGCGGGCAAGGGGATAGAAGATTGCTGAAATTTTGTACTTGAGAGAAATTGCGATTCGACAGCTTTCCGATTACAACGTTATTACATTATGATATGATTGCAATCAGATTTTATTATTGTCTAAGTAGAATTTCTTGATCATGGTTACTTTGCGATTAATCACAAACGGAACATCATGATTGCGATTACAGTACGTTAAGATAATTTTTATTATCGCTTGTAATCGATTAAGATTACACCATTACAATTGTTATACGCCTGCAATGACAGAACCAACTGAATAAAATCAAAAATAATATAATAAGATTTTTAAAACGTGTAATTCTAGTTATTTGTCAAAAATCCATATTCATAGATGACGCTAAACATGATAACTAATCATCAATTGATAACACTTTTAAAAAATAATTTATTACCGTAGTAATACTATTTCCATTAAATGTTTATGATAATTATTCAACAAAACAAAACATACGCTCAGAGTAAATTGGATTTTCAGACATCTATTTCTGGTGGAATTTATTTTGGATATGATATTTCTTCTCCCAATAAAGTAATAAGAACATAATTTAAAGATAGGCATTTGAGTTATTGCAATTACTGAAACGTAACCCGATAAGAAAACTACCTACTACATTATATATATAGCTTTTTCAGGATGATTGAAATTTAACTGGGAAAATATTTAGCTGTTAGATCCAGATTTCATTGGTGTGTGGTATTGTTGAAGTGTCTTGCCATGAGGGCCAAGAATTATATAGGAAGTACCCGCCTGAATCCAACCGCTCAAGAGATACGGACAATTTTTTCCAAGACGCCATACATAAAAAAGAAAAATAAACAAGAATACGCTAGCAGAAGCTAGGTTCTCGTTTTAATCGTGCTAGGGTAATCTTTAATTGAACTCTTGTCATATTACTTAATCTCCATCGAAATAACTTGTTGAGGACTAGCTACTGTCTTATAAAGGGAATCGAGTTTTTTCATTTTGAGCGTTTTGCCCAAAATTAATCTGTATGTGTGAGAGCGACTCTATCATTTGTGTTTCTTTAATTTTCTCAAATGAGCTTGTAGATCTTGGAACCTGTGCTTCGTAGTTTTTGATGTAGTTTTATGCCAATTATGGCATGCTGGTCAATCTGCAAGGTAAAAAAGTGGGATTGAAAGTTGGTATCGGCTAATCTTGGGTCAAGCCCTGCATCTTCAAGGAACGCAAGACCAGTGCTCCTCCCTCGTTTAAGCAGCCAACCTTCCATACTAAGTTAGTTTCAACGAAGTAATTTTTGCGTTTGCGTAGTTTTGCGAATTGATTTAAGGATGAGAGTGCTTTTACTTCAGAGTAGCATAGGCCCAAATTTAGAAGCTCCATTGCAGTTATTTCCTATTTGGATTTAAATAAATAGTCTTTTAAAATTTAAGCCTGAGTATGCCTCGATTACCACGTCTCAAACTTTCCAACCATACCACTTTTTATGAAATAGGTATAAAAATATTTCACTGCATATGACTTCTCATGTGTAATTGATCTCTAACTTCTGAACGGTTTAGATTCAGACCGGTAGTTCCTTTACTTTTCTTGATCTCCGTACAGCACTATTTCAAGAATATCACCTTTAACTAAATCCGATCTGTTTTCTTTATGTATAACGTCATTGAAAATATTGGCCAATATCTCGTGAAAGATTGGATTCGAGGGGGGGGGGGGGGGGGGTACATCCTACATTTTTCTAGTTCCTTAGAGCCGAACATTTCCAACGATTACCACTCATTACAAAATCCAAAAATAACAGTTGTGTATATTCCCTAATTAGAATTTAAAATGTTACTTTACTCATCGTGTTGAATGAATTAACTTTTTTATGATAAATATATATATATCATAAAAAAGTGATTATATATATAAAATAAAATAAATAATTAAATAAATTAAATAATAAAAAAATAATGTATATATATATATATATATATATATATATATATATATTAATTATGTTTATGATAAGTTTTATCTTAATAAATATTCTTTATCAGATGAAATAGTTTGTAAAGATGAAATTAAAAAAATGTATAAAACCCTTTTTTAAACATAAATTCCAGCAAATCTATTTTTAACTGTGATCTCGTTTGACATAATAAATCAAAATATGTTTTATTAATATTTCCTATATTTTTAACATGTGAACTCACTGTTTTTAAATAACATTGGTTCATACATAATTCTGATTTATCACCGATAAATTTTAACAGTATTGTAAATTTTACTGGATAGAAAACTTTTCAAAATAAATTGACAGTGGTTGTATATTTTTAAAAATCAAGCAAAATTTTAACTTTGAACACAAAAAAATAAATATGTGCGTCTAATAAGTTTATTGAAACAGGTACACACTTGTGTTAATAATTAGTAAATGACGTCAACTTTTGCATTCTTTATAAAAATTATTGTATTATAATTATTGATTTTGATTATTTATAATCAAAGGATTATAATTATTATAATAATTATTGCTTATTTAACTTTGCATATAAATAATACATAATTGGATTATAATTATTTATATGCAAAGTATCTAGACAGATTCCAAAGGATATTATTCTTTCTATTATGATTAGCGGAACTTGAAATTATTTTTACATTAAAAACAACATATGATCAATTCAAAATATCGATGTAACGATTTTTCTATGGTTCGTCTTAAAGACATCGCTATCCGAAAATATATTGCAAAAAATATCGATATATCGGAATATTTTCATTGTTACTTAATATTTTAATAAAAAGAATGAATTCTTTCTGTTTATTAGTCATGTATCTTAGTCATGTTTAATTTAAAAATGACTTTTCAAGCTTTGTGTCTCATATTTTGAAGATTAATGCTGATTAAAATGATGAAAGTATTTCCAGTATTCTTGAAGCAATCTATTTAAAAGTTACTAACTTTGATAATAGCTGACACTTAGACAATTTCTTTTTTCGTAATTGCATTTTCGAGCTTAAGAAAAACGATAAAAGACTCTCAGTAGAGACGGAAGTCGGAACAGCACGTAAGTATTGTCTTGCTAAGGCGAAAAAAATTGCATATATATGCTTTAGGGCTTTTCTGCTTTCCAAAGGATTGCATTCTAATTTCTATTTAAACGTACTGATAAATACAAAGGAATCCAAATTTGTAGAATAGGTCTGAGACGCAGACACACATACAGTTATGAAACCTATTTTATTGCGTGATACTTTTGATGTCGAGAGATGAATAGTTCTTGTGATATTACATCAAATTTTTAGTTTCTTTTTAAAAAGGTTCTTAAACGTCAGATTTATTAATTTTAATAAAATACTGCCAAACATCTATTTTCTGTAAACTTACTAGTTCTATAGTAATAAAAAAGTATCCATATATACACAAAAAATACCACGCTAACATGGCACTTCTCCTTCGTGAAAAACACAACAATCTATATATAAGATAAGATTCACAAACAAATGAAGAAAAAAAGCAAAGCACGTCTCAGTATCGTTGACGCCTGGGCTAGCAGAAACACCATTTGAAAAAGTGGAAGGGTCCTTGTGCGTAGTATTTCATTTCACTAATGATGTTTACTAAAAAATCCTAAAAATTTTGATGCTTTTCTGACTGCATGAAGCATTATCTAAACTACCTATAACTAACTACTAACCACGTTAAAGGATTAAGCCAATAAAAAGATTTTACTTAAGCATTTTTGTAACGATAAAATCCAAATTTCTTAGATTTATTTAGAAACCTACAGGGTAAAATGTTTAAAGTTAATTTTCGCACGTAAAATATTAAATTCTATGAAGTATCAATATATCAGAATATATATATATATATATATATAATAACGGTAAAATTCTAAAGATGAACAAGATATGAACATAGAAGACCAGTATGTAAAATAAGATACTATGAATAACCCACAGAATCATCAGAGGAGCTTGCAGGTTTAATTCATAGTGAAGATACGTTATTTCTTCCAATTTTTTCGGCATTAAGCATAAAATGACAAAATTTAGCTGCTAATAGCGCATAAAAAACAGAATAAATGATAAAAAACCAAGGGATCTAAAGAAAAATAACCCTCACACAAGATATTAAAAATTGAAAAATGATTAGAGCACAATACCTCAATTATAGACAAGAATCCAAGACTTAAGAAAGATGACCCATAATATATTGTAACATGTGAGGATGCAATCAGATTTAAGACTATTAAATCATGTAGCCAGCAATTAGTTACTGAAAACCAAACCATTGCTGCCATCTGATGGGAAAAAAGAAAACTATATTGTAACTAGATTTTTAACAATTACATTAATTATTACATTAAATGAATTAATTACTGATTAATAAATAATTAATTACATTAAATGAAAAGTCATTACGTTTACCGTAAATATTAAATGTTAGGGTGTTATTAGGTAGAATATTAACTTTTACATCCATAAAATTGATACTAGAATTATTCGAATAAGTAGTGATAAGTTGATTAGAAGGGTACATTACAGGAAGATATGTAGAATAGTTATCATTAACAAAAAGAATAATTATATCATTTATGTATCTGTAGAGCAATATATTATTTTTGTTAAATTTTCTTTCATAAAAATAAGGATATAAATCTGATAACATGCTTGATGAAGCAGCAGCGCCTTGAGTATTGCCCTGTATCTGAATAAAAAAAGCATTGTCTTGGAAGATAAAATTATGAAATAGAAGAAAATTAGTCAAAGATTTGAAGTAGTCAGTATCAATATTATCAGGTAAATTTAATAAAGAGAAATATTCTATAAATAATGCATTAATAATAGATTGTAAGTCTTTTAGAATGATATTATTAAATAGGTCTTTGAAATCTAAAGTAATAATATTTCTGACATTTTTTTTAATGGCTTTATTTTATCCACCAATTCAAAACTGTTTTTAATACAATGAATGTTGTCTCTTCGAACTGATAACTCATAAATTTGTGTAAGAATATTTAAAAATAATGTATTAGCTCCTTGAGGGGTACCGGTATATATTATATACCACCTACGATTAATGAAGTTTTACACCAGAAAAAATTTATTAAATTTTACTTTTCTAACTTTGGTGGAAAAAAGCCGTAAAATTGCCTTTACTCATTTTGAAATAGAATTTTTCAAAGATTCCGGTGGGAATTCAGCATTTCACAAACGTAATTGCTTGCCCCTCAAGGGGTTAACACAAGTGTTATATGTATTACATTCTACAATGAATGTGCGGAATTTAAGAGGATTGTTGTGAAACTTTTGAGTCGTGATTATATAAGGATAATTTAGGTTGTTATTTTTTTATTCCTAGTAATTTATGATAGCTTAATATATGTTTATTATTTTCTTCTAACGTAACATGGTGAAGTTTGAAAATATTATTATGAATAGATACTTTAGTTAGAAGGTGATGATAGTAATATTTGCAGATGATAGCACAGTTGTTAACAGCCTTATCTACATATGTAATGATGAAATTGTTTTGAAGTTCTTGGATATGTGGTTTAAGGGTAGAGAAAGAGACTGAGTTTTTGGCCATATGCAGTTTTAGGAATTGTTGTTTCAAAAGTAATATATATATATATATAACGATATCAAAAATCGATATTTTTTGAACCGATACATCGATATTTTTTTATCATCTCTATGCAGGGCAATCTAAGATTAGCAAATCACCTATTACGTTTTGATAGGACATATGAAACGCGTTCACTAAATTACCAATTCCATTTATAAAAATATAAAGGAAAAACTAACGTGCAAATACAATCACAATTATTATGAAATTCATATTTTTATATTATCTGTTTTACACAGGAAAGCTAATAATTTTTGCTACTGCACTATATTTCGGCAATAGATAGCATATGTACAGTCGGTCGGAAAAACGAAAAAAAATGTTACCCCTATCAATTTTATCACCAAATAGTCGCGTAGAAGAACGGAAATAGCCATTCAATTAGGAATTGCGTCTTCATTAATGTATGTTTACTTAGGGAGTCCTCTTCATATAGTAATTATACTAAACTTTTAAATTTTCTATACGAATACCAAATTTTAACTATATACTTGGATTCTTCGAGAAATGTTTCCTTAAAATACCAAGCTGAAGCATTTAGCGAAGAAGTTTAGAAATTCTGTAGGTTAAAAGTTTTGAATTCCTAATATGAAATTCTATTTTAATAGTTGCAAAACCAAGTGCAGGCCGGGTATTATTTTAAGCGCCAACTATTGACGAGGCAGAAATTTTTATAATTTTTGAATTAGCATAATTAAAGCTTCTGGAAATAGATTTATGTTACAATTTTTAATCGATACGATACATATTTTCTTCAAATATTAATTTCATAATTTATGTATTTGGAATAGCTATTTTCATTTTCTCTGCATTTATTTAGCGATTAAAAAGATTCGGGTAACTTTTTTCATTTCTTTCTTTGACCAACCATAGTTAAGTAAGAAAAATTCAATTCCGGGTTCATAGAACTTCAAAGCGAACAGCGCATTGAAGAAAATGACCTGTTCTTCAAAAACTATGAAAATACTATATTAAAAAAAAATAATAAAATAAACATTGACAAAGGATAAAAGAGAATTAAACCTTGCTTTTCACCCTGTATGTCCGATGATATTTTTGAATTACTCTTGTTAACTGAAAAATTTTGCTTGAGACACTAGTACATAAACGACCGAAGAGTTCTAATGAGACGGTGTATTCAGTTTAGCAAGGAATCTATGACGTGTAAACGGAAGATTTGATACATTAGAATAAAAGACTTAACTTGTATGACGATACATCTGATTACCGACATCGAAATTTTATTGTGTTTTGGCCGGAAATTAATTGCGTTCGTCTATGAGACTTTCAAAGTTTGGCTACCTTAATCTAAAATGATCCGCATAAATGGATATAAATTAGGAATATAAGGATCGTAGTCCAAGAAACGTACAAAACGATGTCTCAGAATATTCAGTGTCAAAAATATTAGTTTTTTATGTAAATTAGTTGCATGGCAACGCGTTGAGTTACTTTTGAATTGCATGAGACCATTAGATTCTTTTAGGGAAAATTAAATCTAACTTTATTGTAAATGTAGAAAAAAAATATAATATTAATTTTATTAAATACCAAATTTCAAATAATAAATTATCTTTACAATTTAAGTCAAAAGTTTTCCCAATAAAAATGCACATACTTTATAACTTTATTTGCAAAAAGATTTTCGTCTTCCAAAATTTGGCTTCAAATTTCGGAGCTGGTAGAAATGGCGTCATTTGGGTGAACTTTTACAAAAATGACTTTGTTTTGGCAAATTTATTCAAAAGCATTTTATATTGATGAATTAAAAGAAATACTTAGAAATATATAATTTTTCTCACTGAAACATTTTATTTTTAACGTCTTTGGGAAAAGTTTTAGTCGTCATTCTAAAGAAATAGTTCAAAATCTGTTTTTCGACTTTAAATTAAATTACAAAAGCTATGATGAATTTTTTTCTTTTTGCGTCATTAGAATTTATCTCTATGTTCCGGGCGACAGATGATTGTTTGATTTGTAAAATAAACTGATTCCTGAAGCTTGAATATGTTAAATTATGCTTGTACTTCTTGGTATTTTCTAGAAAAATACAATTCAATCAAAATATTATTTTCGCTATCTATTCAAAGTGGAGTTCAGTTTAAAAATGATGTCAAAATAAGAAATCTAATAATTCCTATCATTTTCCTTCTTCTCCCTTTTATACACAAAAATGGAGCAATTTAGTTGCCATCATTACAGAAATGTCATTAAACGTTATGAACAAATTAATGTCTCAGAAACTAATTCAAATTTTAAAATACTACAATCACTTTTGAAACCATCGATTTTTTCCATATACGACGGTGTAAAAGCTGAAAATGTGCGATGTTTAGAAATTTAAAAAATTGCACTAGTAAAAATTGCAAAACTGAAATTTCATCGTCAAGTGTTGCCATTTGCAAAATGACGTCAGCGTTACGCTCATGCACGTTTGTCTTTTATAATATAGACAATGTATTCCCAGATCTTGAGAAATAATGTTTGTGGCGTGTCAAAACACTATTTTGTACCAATTAGTGGGCCTGTAAAATTGATTAAAAATTTCTTTTGGAACTTGTCTACACTGTTAAAAATTTGCAGCATTCTGGCAGGTCATTTGACCGTTTTTTCCGAAAACGGTTACACAACCGTAATTTAACACTATTCTCACCATATTATTGGCCATTTTATGGTCAGAATATATTTAAATTATGGTTATGAAACCGTTTTTTCAAAAAACCTTCGAATGACCTGCCAGAATGCTGCAAAATTTTTAACAGTGTACCTTCTGGTAAAACACTAAAAGAAAATTGTTGCCAAACAATGTGATTTAACTGTAATAATACAGAACCTTGAAGTCACGTTTGATCTCAAATGCGACTCTAGCATGTAATGTGTGTATTCCATTTTTATTTATTGTGTAGATAGATCAGTTTTTTTCTAATGAAGGAAATGTGTTAACTGCTGTTTGCCTGTTTTCATTCGCATTAAAAACATGATAAATATCTGGGATCTTCCATCCGCAGATCTTCAAGTGATAAAGTATTTTAAGATTATGGGGATTCTTCTATCGAAAAACGTGTGTAATAACTGACATGGAATGAGACTTTATCTGCAAATCGGATAAAGACTCTCGATGTATTGTTAAAAGCTATGATCTATTAAGAAAGAAGGTGGTTCGATGACGCGAAATTTTTTGATTGAAAATTTCTGGGTTTTTCCTATTTTTTATGTGCATTTCATATGTTATATCTGTTTATATTTTCTGACTAAACAAAAAGTAGCCTGTTTCTTATAAACTTCTGTTATTATTGGCGTTTATTACATCCTTCCAGAAAACTTAACTATAATAGTAGTATAAAAAAATCATAAAAAAGGGATTTTGATAAGAACATCTTTCTCCCGCGGCTTTTAGGACGGGAGTTATGCCTACAAGTTTTTAATTTTTTGGAGGAGCACCTAAACGACGATCTTCCGTACTCATGATACACGGACTAGGCATTCGGCGCGGTTATTTGCCAAAATTTGTGAACGTATAATAAATGTGATGTCTCACTTATGCATTTTTGCCGTTAAATCATATTATTTGGCAACAGTTTTTTAATCGACTGTCGTCAGAGGGAAAATAAAAACTTCCACTGTTTTCATGATGCGTATTTATTTTTAATCCCGTTCTTTGTGAAGCTAATCAATTTTAAAGGATACTCCTGTTTTTTTAGCATTTTCTTTGATAAATTACTACTGTTAACAGAAATTGAATCCTGCCCATGGATAGAAAATTAGTAGCATCTAATTAGTTCAACAGATGCCCGCAAAATGTAGCAATGTGTTTAAAGTGTTACTTGTATAAAATATTTATTTTTCAATGTAACAGTGAAAAATAATCATGAACATAATGATTGCACCGTCAGTTTCAAAGCAGACAAAAACCGGTAAGTGTTATAAAATAACGAAATCAAACACGTAATATTAATTGCAAAAAGCAGCACCATTCAATTAGACTTTGCATTTAGCAAGTTTCATCTATAAACAACACATTCAATTCAGTCTAATATTTAGTGTATTATAAATCATTTTCAAAAAAAGTGAAGTCTGTGGGTTTCAGATTTACGAACGCAGCAAAAATGTAATGCAGAAATACAATTTTAATAAAGTTTTTCTCATTATCTGAGAAAATAATAGCATAATGTTGTATAAGTTCAAAGTGATACAAAAATGTACTTTTTAACCCTTAATTTGATAATTCACCAATTTAAATGTACGCTTTACACTTCAGGGAGGATAACTTCTAAGTATTGAAAGAGCACAAGAATCAGTGCATTAAATAGAAGAATTTCCTTCCTTTTTTTTTTTTTTTTTTTTTTTGCATCAAAGCTATAATAAAATATAAAAATACACTGGTTTTAAGAGAAATGTACTCAAAATGCGACGTGGAGGGGAGTGGGTATAAGAATTTTTAGTACTAAGGTACGAAATATTTCGGTGAAATGAGACTAAAAGGTGAAAAATTCCAAACAGAAATAACCTACTCCGATTCGATGTAATATTTTTTAAAGCATGAATACTTAAATGTTACAGAAAAATTTGCTGCTTGATTGAAAATTCAATTATTTATAAAAAACATTATAAACATATTGAAGTTACATATTCTATAACGAATTGTCTTAAATTCGTGCTTCAGATTTCATAGCATATAAGATGAAACAACTAAGGTTGTAGTCTAAACAATTGTTATGTGTAAAGCGTCTTATCGTACTCATTCGATACTACTTTATAACCTTATAATTGACTATATTCCTGTATCTTGTATAATTAGATCGACACGTTAACTTATATTTTTACCACTAGGTGGCACTGTAATCAACCTCGCCGATGAGCTCATACTCACTTTACCTAATTCTACACACTATTTTTTATCACTGTAGCTTTCGTTTTTAAAAAGTTAAGTGTGTAATAATTGTAAGATTTCTTTAAACTAGAATATGTAAGTTCTCAACATGTTTATATTTTTGTTATAAATAGTTTGTTTACGAAAATCTTCGTTATGAAATTTGATTATATTCCATTATATTTGTTAAAATACTTTTTTGTTATAAATAATTTGTATATAAAAATCTAATTATGTATCAAATATAATAATTTAGCAAAGTTACATGTTATATTTAAAAAATTGCTTATCATTAATGCATATGAACTTATTTCATATTCAAATGATAAAACAGAACCGCCTGACAAATAATAAAAAATGTCCTTCCGGCCAGTGCCGGGAGGAAGAGGTAGCTTTCATATTCCTTATTTAAGAAGCAAACTTATATTATCCAAACACACGAAGCTCAATTTAGTGGAAACTGATTATAGGGTTGCGTTGATTGGGTTGGGTTGATTTTTGACGGCCGATTATCTACTCTTGGGATATGGGCCCTAGGGGGAGTGCCCTCCGTGGGGGTCTTTCTAAAGGAACCTAACCCGTATTTACGCATGGAAATCCAAGGTTTCGAAGAAAACCACGAAAACTCCGAAACGGTTAGGCCGACGGGCGCGATTGGGTTCGAACCCAGCACTTCCCGTCTACCAGCTTCGAGAGTAGAACCTATCAGCCACTAAAACTGATTATAGGAGATCCAATACTAATTTTTATCAATACTAAATCATTATGAATGAGAATTTAGCAAAATTAGTCAGCTTTATCCAAGCTGCTTTTATTTAAAGTAACTTATATATGGTTGCCAAATTCGGCGATATCTTCAAGTTCCTGCCATTTTAAGACAACATGGTGGATGAGGCTAATGAGTGAACTTGATCGAGACCTTAGTAATTCCCGTGCACATGCTAACTCACATCGGAATCGGTTGATACAAGTGCTGCCGCAGGCAAAAAATCAGATTTTTCAAAATGTCACCCACATTAGAAATTGAAACTGCTATATCTGAGCCATTTTTTAAGATTAAGACAAAACAAAAAATGCTCTGGAACCCTTATATCATGGTCATATACTTCAGAAAAAAACCTTTTTCAAGTTTTTTGCATCTCACTTTAAATATGATTTTTCATTTAAATTAATGGCATCCAATTTGAAACAAGATGGCTGATGAAGCTGGCCAGCGAACTTGGTCGAGACATTACGATATACTATCCACATGCCTTTTTACATCAAAATAGGTTAATAAATACGCGTGTTATCACATTACAAAAATCAGATCGTTTCAAAATGTCAGCCATGCTAGAAATTCAAAGTGATATAATTCAAACCTTTTTAAAGATATATACGAAACAAAAACTACTCCGGAATCTTTGTATCAAGGTCAAACACATAAAATACATCTTTTTCATTTTTCAATTCTGAGATAATTCATTTTAAATTTAAAATTAAATTTTTTTTAAATGGCTGCCCTTTTGAAACAAGATGGCGAATGAAGCTGGCCAACGAACTCGGTCGAGACATTGGTATGTACTATGCGCACACCAAATTACATCCAAATCGGTTCATAAATACGCCTGTTATCGCTTGACAAAAATCAGGTCTTTTCAAAATGTCAGCCACAATAGAAATTCAAAATGCTATAACTCCATTTTTTTAGATATAGACGAAACAAAAACTGTTCCGGAGTCTTTGCATTAAGGTTAAACACGTAAGAAAGAAATATTTTTCAGTTTTCAGTTTTTGGTACCTCATTTTAAATTTTACTTTTTAAAGAAAAAATTTAAATGGCCACCATTTTGAAACAAGATGGCGGATGAAGCTGGCGAACGAACTCAGTCGAGACATTGGTACGTATTATGTATACACCAAGGTACTTCCAAATCGATTCATAAATACGCCTGTTATCGCGTGACAAAAATCAGGTCGTTTCAAAATGTCAGCCAAGCTAGAAATTCAAAGTGCTATAACTCAGCCATTCTTTAAGATATGGACGAAACAAAAAATGCTTCGGAATCTTTGTGTCAATGTCAAACACATAAGAAAAAATATTTTTCAATTTTCAATTTTTTTGGTACCAAATTTCAAATTTTAAATTTAAAAAAATTTAAATGGCCGCCATTTTGAAACAAGATGGCAGATGAAGCTGGCCAACGAACTCGGTCAAGACATTGGTATGCACTATGTATACACGAAGTTACATCCAAATAGGTTCATAAATACGAGAGTTACAGTGTGACAAATATCAGATATATATATATCTACCCTATATATATAAAATCCTAATGAAACGAATTTTTGAAACGGATATATGAATCGACTGATTAAACAACTGATAATGTTTCAAGCGATTTTTCCTAAAATATGGAATACTTTGCGATGAAATTAACACCAATAATCAGCATTGATCCGCAGATCTCAAAACTGGTATTAGAATTTTAAAATCCGAATTAATTTTCGAAATATTAATTTTTTTCTAATTTTATGTACATTTTTCGATGGCAACTCAAATTTTAATCAAACAGGTATTTTTTTTTATATATTTTAGATGATATTAGATGATATTTCAGAAAATATTGACATGGTAACCCGGCTGTTGTTGTTTATTTGATAATAAAGGCTTATTTACTTTTATTTCTTTTTATAAATTATATAAATTATTTTGTTCTATAATTATTAATTATTTTATTTTATATTTCCTTTAGAAAATGATAGAAAATAATTTAAAAATACGTACTACTTACTTATTCGAAATAAAAATCACTTGAAATCACAGTCGAAATAAAAATCACTTGATGACGTAAACACGTGTAACTTGCTTAAAATCAAGTGAATGTGTCATTTACGATCAAACATTATTGGCATTCAATCTTAAAGTTTGGCGATAGATTTTTGGTCGACGGGATAACTAAGTAATACCAAAAATGCATATCTAACTGGTATTTGAAAACGAGGTTTTCGCCAAATTTTCATTAAAAAAAAAAAAAAAAAAAAAAAAAAAAAAAAACACCGCCAAACCTGCTGTGCGTATATGACATCTGGGCAAATATCACCAATAAAAAAAAAAAAAAAAAAAATGCTTACTGGCGAGTTGAAAAAAAGGTATTGGCGAGATTTGCATCCGGCTAGCTTAACAGTACCAAGAATTCTTTGCAACCATGGCAAATTTTATGTAGTTTTATTCGAAAAAAAATTTGATTTTTTAATCAAAATATAAAACTTACGGTCCCATATTAGTCAGGGCAATAGAGACCGTATAGGGGCTCTACCTAGCAAAATTCATAGTTGTTCTGGAAAAAGGCTTACTATATGTTTTTTGGGTCTCTGAATCCGAATTTTTAAATTCCAACCAAAATTACCACGGCAACCCCCCCCCCCAAATTTTGGTCAAATGCCCCCCCACCCCCCAAGAAAAAGTTTTTATTAAAAAAATCAATTTTTTTATTGTTTTACGGAAAAGGTATCTAGAGTTTCAGAAAGTAGACAAAATTTGGAAGAAATTAGATATATGTCATTATGACTTAGGATGAAGGGGAAGGGGGGATCTGCCTCGGAACATGCACGCTGTGCTGCGTGGACTAAGTTGCGCAATTCCACTTAATCACTCACAAGTTTACATTCGCCCTCCCATCTCCCCTCCGAACTTTCTCTATAAGATTTACTTTAAGTTTTTTGGGTCGCTGAATCCGAATTTTTAACTTCCCCCCAAAATTTCCCCCTCCGAAAACCTCCCCAAATAGTTGTTTTTAACTTAAATTTCTTATTGTTTTAGGAAAAAAGCATTACGAAATTCAGAAACTAGATAAAATTTGCAACAAATAGGATATATGACATTATGACGTAGGATGAACGGGGAGGGGGAGAGCTGCCTCTGATCATGCACTGAGGCGCTACGTGCACTAAGTTATGAAGTCCAGGCAATAGGGGATTTTACCTGGAAAAATTAATACTAGTTCTGGATTTCGACTCACTTTATGTTTTTTTAGTCGCTGAATCCGAATTTGTAACTTCCCAACAAAATTTCTCCCGGCAACCCCCCCCCCCCCCAAAAAAAAAAAAAAAAAAAAAATTGATTTTTTGAAAAAATTTGGTTTTTGAGAAAAACGCGCGGGGAATGTTCCGAGGCAGCCCCCTCTTTCCCCGTTTATCCTACGTCATAATGTCATATATCCTATTTGTTGTATCCTGATCACCAGTTGATGACTTGAACTATTATAATAAAGATGAAATGATGGTGATAGTATAATATTTGGCGACTTAATACCTGTGCCTGGCTAACATTAAATTACCAAAATGGCACCTGAAGTATAAAAAGCGAAGTGGTCCGCCTGGAACTATTGATGATAGTCACATGATTCAGGCTATTGTTATAGAGATTGTTTTAAAAGACTGGGAGACAAAGACTCTGTATACTTAATTTTCTTTTATTTTAGTTTCTTTTCAAATGTTTAACTCATCCTCTTTAATCAAAAACGAAAACAACCATTGGATGTCTTAACAGCAACAAATTCGCCCTTAAATTTTTGCAATCAAAGGGAATTGAATGGAAACCCGTTTACATTGAGATCTGCACAGCTTTTTTCAGTATAATTCAATCTTCTCTAATATTTTTAAAACCCATCAGATTAGCGTGTTTTTAGATTCTGCGGTGTCTGTACGGGGATTGGCGAGCGTAGCTTGCAGGGGGCAGAACCCCCTATTATATATATATATCTATACTAATAAAAGAATAAATCGCTCTGTGTGTCTGTGTGCGATGGCTAGCAAAAACTACCGCACGTAGAAGTGTGAAAATTCAGATGTGATTAGTTCAAGACAGGTTCTGATACACCTGAGGTTCGGATTTTTAATATTTTAAGGGCCGGGGCCCCTGGTCCCCTTTCATTTTTTATGCACTAAATCTTTAATAACATACCTCTGTTCTATCCGATTTTCTTCGTTTTTGGGGTGAATTATCCTTTCAGTTTCTGCCAATTTCTACATTTCACTTAAGACCCTGGAACCCTTGCAAGGGACCCAGTACAGGGCCCCTTGAAGTTTCAGTGCACTAAATTGTTAATAACATGCCTCTTTTCTATCCGATCTCCTTCGTTTTCGGGGTGAATTCTCCTTTTAGTTTCTACTTCATTTCAACTTTTCACTTAAGACTCTGGCACCCTGTCCAGGGGCCCGGTAAAGGGCCCTTGAAGTTTTAGTGCACTAAATTGTTAATAACATGCGTCATTTCTATCCGATCTTCGCTGTTTTTGGGGTGAATTCTCCTTTCAGTTTATTCCCCATTTCTACATTTCAGTTAAGACCCTGGCACCCTGTTAATGGGCTCAGTACAGGGCCCTTTGAAGCTTTATTGCACTAAGATGTTAATAAAATGCCTCTTTTCTATCCGATCGTCTTCGATTTTGGAGTAAATTCACCTTTCAGTTTCTACCCCATTTCTACACGCTGGCACCCTTGCAAGGGGCCCAGTACAGGGCCCCTTGAACTTTTTGTGCACTAAATTGTTAATAAATTGCTTCCTTTTTATTCGATCTTCATTTTTGGGATACTTTCTCCATTTAGTTATACTCCCGTATCTACATTCCAGTTAAGATCATAGGCCCGTCTAGGGTCCTGTAGGGCCCGGTCCAGGGCCCCTTAAATTTTTTGTGTGCAATGTGTTTTTCACACCCTAAATTTTTCAGCTTCGCAATGCATAGCTTTAAAGTTGAGTCTTGAACTCTTCTCCTTAGACCAAGACTCACATGTATTTATTCGGGCCCTAGGGCCCTTTTTTAAGCATTTCTCTAATTTTTTGCAAATTTCTTTTAAATTATATTCTAATAATTAATTCGTACCCTATGCTTAATCTCAACTAATCGAAGATCTAAAACGGTAAGTACTAAGACGTTGTAACATGTTTTCATGTTAGGGCCTTTTACTCAACTATCAGTTGGCCTCCTATTATAACACCCTTAAAAATAGTCCGATTCACTAGCTTTTTTTTCTAACAATATCTTAGGCTCTCCCTAATTTTCTCACCTTCGCATTGCGTAATTTGAAATTTGAGTCTTGAACTCTTCTCCTTAGACCAACACTCACATATATTTATTGGGGCCTTAGGGCCCTTTTTTAAGCATTTCCCTAATTTTTTGCACATTTCTTTTAAATTATATTCTAATAATTAATTCGTACCCTATGATTAATCTCAACTAATCGAAGATCTAAAACGCTAAGTACTAAAACGTTGTAACATTTTTTCATCTTAGGGCCTTTTCTCAACTATCAGAAGGCCCCTTTTGGGCCCCCTATTATAACTCTCTTAAAAATAGTCCGATTCACTAGCTTTTTTTTCTAACAACATCTTAGTTTCTCCAGCTATTATATGAACGACAAAAAAAAAAAAAAAAAAAAAAAAAAAAAAAAAAAAAAAAAAAAATCAGGCTTCAACTACGACCAATTTTGAATATAAATTGTCTTCTTAGGGCCCTTGGTGCATCATCTTTAAAAATTATCCGAATTCCTTGCAATTTTCTTTACCATAGTTCTAGCGTACTCGGATTACATGAAAAACTACTAAAAAGTGTATTTATACCAAACTACATGCCAATTAAGTCCCTTCCCCCTTGGGAGCCCGGTACAAGGCCTCTTGAAGCTTTTGCACCATAAATTATTAATAAATTGTCCCTCTTAATCCGATCTTCATTTTTGAAATATTTTTCCATTTAGTTATTCTCCAGTTTCTATATTCCAGTTAAAATCCTGGGGCACCTTAGGGTCCTGTAATGCCCGATCCGGGGCCCCTTGAACTTTTGGTGTGCTATGCATTTTTTACACCCTAATTTTCTCACCTTCTCATTGCATGATTTTAAAATTGAGTCTTGGACTCTTCCCCCTAGACCATCACACTCATATTTTTATTGGAGCTCTAGAGCCCCCTTTTAAGCCTTTACCCCATTTTTTCGCATTTCTTTAAAATATTATTTTAATGATTATTTCATACCCTATGATTAATTTTGACTAATTGAAGATCTAAAACGCTAAGTACTAAAACATTTAAACATGTTTTCATGTTAGGGCCCTGCTCTCAACTAACAGTTGGGCCCTTTTCGGCCCATTGTTATAGCTCCCTTAAAAATGGTCCGAATCACGAACTTTTTTTTTCCTAACAGCTTCTTCGGTCCTCCAGCTACTACATGAACGACAAAAAAATTTTGCAGACTTCAGCTACCACCAATTTTGAGTAGTAATCGTCTTCATGAGGCCTTTGTGGCAGCTTCTTTAAAAACTAACCTATTCTATTGCAATTTTCTTTAACATAGCTTTCGCGTCTTCCAGCTACTTTAAAACCCCTAAAAAATTTTCTTATACCCAACTACATTCCAGTTAAGACCCTGGCCCCCAGGGCCCGGTCTTTCTTTATACCTCAGCTACCACTTTTTTCGAAAATTAATCTCCTTTTTCAGCATTAACTTACGTCTACTCACTACAGCCGTAAATTAAAAATCGCGTTACTTTATATGTAACTTCAGATAAGGGATTTCATCCGTTTATTAAATATTGTGTTAAGGCTAACAGTGATTCATGAAATTTACAAGGTGAGGAGGCATTTTCCACCGCTTGGTGACGCATTATTTCCTCGGGTTTAAGGGCCCAATTTCAACGGGATTTGCTTCCTTCAACTTTGATTACAATTCAGCTACTTTCTGTATTATGAAATTTTATCTTAGACTTTAGTTACCAACATTTTCTGACATTAATGGCGCATTCTTTTTTTTTTTTTTTTTTTTGTTTGTTTGTTTCTGTGGGCTTGATTCCTACGAGGTTTAGCTCACTCAACTTGGTTTTCGATTGTCTCCAGCTCGTGCGGGCACTTCCGGTAAATGCTGCCATATGTAGTGGGGATCTAGATTACAGGTTCGTTCGGAAAGAAGCTTGATGGGAACACATTAGACACTGCGGAAGGCAATGGAGCCTCCGAAATTAGGTTCATTTAAAAGAATTTCCAAAGATATAATATCATACAAACTTAAGTTTTATTTAAGGTTATTATTTACAAACACCGGGCAACGCCGGCCAGGTCTGCTAGTATATATATATATATATAAACTTTTGAACGGAGGGTGGTTTACGGGTCCGGGGGTCATGGTCGATGAAAATATACCAAAATTTTTTGAAATCGCTTTCCTCCGAACGGCTGCAATAGGTAGCTTTTTGTAATGAAAGCTACATAAAATAAACTAGCAATTTAGTACAAAATCTTACTTTTCGTCTCCGAAATTCACATATCAATTTTATTATAAAATAAATTTTTATCAATCACTTTTAATATCTTACATATAAAACAAATTTTATTTTTAGAAATTTTAGAATTATTCTTACGAATTAGTAATTAAAAATTTTATTTTGTTTAGGTAAATCCATATATCGTATTTATAAATTTTCGTATTCCTTAACACATAGTAGCACTTTTATATTCAAAAGCACAACTGTGTAACAAATACATAAAACTGTTTTTTTTTTTCTAAATGTTTAAATAATGGATACTGATCGCGCCTATGACGAGAGGTAAATGTGACATATATTTTCTGACGTCTGGCGTAAAGGTCTTGTTGACTAAGTCACCTGTATACAGTTTGTCACAAAAATAGCGGTCTACCAGTGGCATTTAGCTCTGGCTGGCATTGTTCAGTTGATCCGGACCGTTAAGGTCACAAATTGGTCTGATGGTAGTTTTGTACATGAACGACCTTCTACAGTAATTTTATCTGCGTTTCCTATTGAAATGTAACATTTTCACAATCTCGAAATTGTTTTTTTCGGTTGATACCAACAACTTCGCCAACATTGGCCTGACACTGGCTAGACTCCATCATACCGATAATACGATCACGCATAACTTCCTCTATTTGGTACGTAATTAACTTATCAAAAACGATCGAAATCAACAGCAACATCCAGAAACAACAACAAATTAAAAGAGTCATCCATTTCGCACAGTCCCACACTGTACTTTGCAATTCCCGCTTTTGTCGCTCAATTCCCCATAGTTTTAACACAGTTTCCCTATTACAGGGCTGCCACGGGCGACTTCTTTTATATTCTACTCTTACCACTATTTTTAAAATACAAATTTTGTAGTTTATTTCTTTTGCACATGTTGGCAAAGTGTATGTGAAAGATTTTTCTATATTTAAAAAGTTGTACAAGATAGAATTAAAAAATAGTCGCCTGTGGCAGCCCTGCTATTATCAGTGTGAATTTTGAACGTTTTTAAAAAAAAGGTTTTTTAGAAAATGATGATTTATTTATTGAAATATGCAATACTTTTGGACATCAGAGTATTACTTTTTCCTATATAGCTCTCTCGGAAACCGTGAAAACCAGAGCATAGCAGGGACACCTGTTGGGCGAAATACTCCCTAACCTATTATGGATCTCTTTATATCAAGGTCTAACAGAATATGAAGTTTATTGAAATACCGTGCATTAGTTCTTCAAATATAGCTATCGCAGTAATCGGTAAAAATGAAACCTAATCAGCAACCATACGTCAAGGTCTAACTGAATCTGAAGTTTGATTAAATTCCGTGCATTAATTCTTGAGACAGGATGCCCACAAAATGTGTGTTACATACAGACAGACAGACTCACGAATAGACATTTGCTGAAAACAATCAAATCGTGTTCAGGAAGGTAAAAGGTATGAATCTGTCGAAAACCGAAAGTATGAAATTTTTCACAAATCCAACACTTTCTTCTTGTAAAGATAAAAGAAAGGAAAAAGAAAAAATTAAATATAGCTGCTGATTTTTAATCACAGGAATACAGATCTCAATTATATTAAAAAATGCAAATATCATTTATATAAATCAATGTCTTATATATAAATTTATCTTATGGATCACAGTTTAAAAATTTTGTTTACTTAAATCTTCATGGCATATTTAGAAATTTGTGTATTCTTTAACACACATGTACATTTTTATATTCAAAAGTTAAAACACAACTGCGTTACAAATACAAAATAATAATAATAAAATAAATAAACGTGTATCTTATTACATGCAATTGCTGACTTTTATTCGCCGGAATTCATATCTCATTTGTCTCGCCAGGGGATATACAAGACAACTTGATCTGCTGCCTTCTGGAAAATATTTCTTTAAAATGATAAAATATGGGAGGAGTACTACATTTGTTATTTCCTTTTATTAAGAGCCACGCCTAATATTCACTATACCTTATCTCTTTGCTCCATGTATTTTCTTAGTAGAGCATCACGTTTTGTCAGGTTAGCAGACCTGAGTGCCTACACAAAGTATCTATTCCTTTTCGCCTTTCAAATACTCTGATATTATTTTCCCTTTTGGTTTTTTGAAATATTATCACAGATCAATACTTTTTTAAATATGGGCATGTTTTTAAAGAATTCCAATAAGATTATTTGCATTAGTTGGGTGATTATTATTTTGTTTATACTTAATTGATGATTACTTTGGACAATATTTTCTGCATAAATCTAATTAATTCGGCTTACACGAACTTCACAAACTTCAAATAACAGCTATAAAAATTAAATAAAATAAGAGGAAAATAATGCTAGTAGAAAAACAATATTGGGCCAGTATAGTTGTTATACGCTGTATCGTGTTCAATAGTTCCTAAATATTGCACAATATTGTCAATATTAGCATAAATTTTGCCCCCAAAATATTAGGGTGCTGAGATTTTGCCAAAATTGGTGCAACATTAGCAAGAAATATTTTGTCATGTCACTGCTAATATTTCCGACATAAAGTAAATATTTCTGTAAAATCGGCATTTTACAGCAAATATCTTGAACAATAAGCAATATTCGACAAATTTTGGCTTGTCATCAGAGGTATTTACTATTATACCAATACTGCCCCAGAATTGAGCTGAAATATAAAAAGTATATTAATAATGTAATTTTTTAGAGGGGAAGGTATTTAAGAAAAATTTTTAGCATTTTCACTTGAAAATTCTAGTAAAAAGGCATGAATAATACGAGAACTATTTATTTCTATGAAATCTGACCTCTAAATAATCTCTACTAGGGGAGTTGGCCATTATTGTCCGAAATAAAATAAATAAATATATAAAATATGCTACTAAAACCGGATTCTAGGCTGTTTGTGATTCATAAAGCATTTAAACTAATGATAAATATTATAGAAGCATACTAGTTGTAATTTTCCTGAGTGAAAAAGTGTACAGGATACGGAACCTCTGGCATAAGCTGCCAATGCTCTGCCAATTGAGCTATCCTGTACAAATCTGGCGTAACTTTCTCACACAGAGAACCTATGACATCTGGTCAGATATCTGAATCATCTCAACCGAATAAATCGCGGGTAATGGAACTCTAAGAAACGTTAGATACGAAATCACACTTTATTAATTTTAACATAAATATTCTAATTGGTAAATAAATTATAGGATTTGTAATTTTCCAACTGATTAAAAAAGTACCCAAGGCATGATTCGAACCAGGAATCTTTAATGTAAGCTGCCAATGCTCTGCCAATTGAGCTATGATTATATTAGTCATAAATAATATATGATTACGGAGGCTTTTACTATAATGGGGCACTGTAATAAAAATGAATGAAGAAAAATTTTAATTGTAGATTGGAACCGTAACAAAAACTTTTCAGCTTTCGTTATTCAACCTTTATAAAATAAATATATAGGGTGCTTTATTCTGGGGATCCTACTGCAAATTATTTACACGAACATAACTATAGTAGGTCGCTAAAATATTTATCAATCTTTAAAATATATATCTGGGTTTCATTATTTTGTGAGAGTCCATAATGTTTGGGTCACCTATAAGTGTGGACCGAACCCTGTAATCATGTAAACGATATTATAATTTTAACGCCTAAATAAAATTTCCAGCAGTCACATTAGCCAATGGATATACGGATCTCTTAATACTGGGGACCCGAAAAAGGTAGAGTACCTCTGCTAAATATTTAAAACGAAAATCACTATTATTGTTTGCTAAAATATCTTACAAACAGAAAACAATATTCTTGGGCTCTAATTATGTGAGGGCTTAATGTTTGGGCAACTTGGTAGTGGAGATCCCACTTTTAAAAGTTAAAAATTCATTATAATTGGGTCCTAAAACAATTCAATTTTAAATTAAATTTCCAACATTGCCAGTACACAATAATTTAATCGGATGTGGGGAGTCCCTTATGTCTGCACCATCCCAAGATGATGGTGGCTCGGATTTTTATTAACACGTGACATTAAAAAAATGACATGTTTCACAAATTTTTACAATAGTTCAAAACACGAAATCAAATAATCTAAAAAAACTGAACAATTAAAATCAATAAACAATTAAATGTCCTCGAAAAAGATATTAAATAAAATCCTAATACAAAAAATGGACACTTAAGATTGTCTTTGGAAAAAAAGATAAAAACCTTCAAACCTAAATGAAATATTTCCACATCCTGGATCCTAATCAGGGTTTAAAGAATTGGAGACAAACGACATACCATTGCGTCATCAAATACTTTTAGAAGTTTTGTACAAAAAATAATAACTAATTAAAAAGTTGTTGGATAATAATAAATTCGATAGATATGTTGAACCGGTCTTCTAGTTATTCTCACTACATAAAAAAATATCAGAAGTTTTTTCCATACTTTAATTATCCCGTTATACAGTTTTTGTACTTGTGTACGCAAAATTTAAATAAATTTCTGAAATATATTTGCTGCAGTGTTTTTTTTTGTTTGTTTTGTAAAGAACCGTAAAGGTAATAATAAAAAAAAATGTAAATTGAATTTGTAATATACATTTCGACTTGCATCCTTCGAAGCAAAGTTCCTAGAATTTCATTATTGTGTTAAATTCTTATCACAAACATTCTTATTAAAAAAATTGTTCACGCAAGAAAGATTTATACCCTTTTATATTTTCCCTATTCGATACTAATGAAAGAAATTTTCAAGAAAGAAAAAAAATCGTGTAATTTTTACATAAAAAAAATAATATAATTTTAATTAATGAAATCGATTTCGTACAAATCTTTCAATTTTTGATGTATGGACCTTTTCTTTTTCCAACTTTTAATAAAGTTAAATTTCAGTTCATTTTTGTGATTTCAAATAATTTCAATATTTTTTTCCAGATTCTTTTTCTCTTTATTTTCCTCAAGAGCAAGTGCCAGATGTTATTGTAATAGTTAATACTACATCATCAGTTGTGTATGCTATCTATTGAAGATTAATCTACTCCAGCTAGACATGCTAGTTTTAATTCTCATAGGAGCGACTGGGTAGATTTGACCATAGGGGAAGCTTAACGCACCCTTCATTTTTCATATTTAAAAGAATTTCAGAGTTTTACTAATAAGTGGCAACCAAAGTTACTGAAATGCTCAAACAATAGCCTTTGTTTCATGCAGATTATTGAAACAGTTGTGGAAAAATCGATTGTGAACAGTTTTCAGCTTAAAAAGTGTACCTTTTAGAAATATTTTGTAAGATTATCTCAGATTAAATATATCATAGAAATTTAAGCATGTATGTTTTATGTAATGCAGAAATTTGGGCATTCATTCCAGGCATAAAGATTGTACAATAAATTAGGCTAAACTTAAACATGTGCTATACTTTAAATAGTGGCTATGTGGGGTAGCTTGACAATATGAGGGAGGGTTAACCAGATGGTCAAATTTCCCTTATTCAAGTGCTTTTCGAAATCTTTTTATTATACATTGAAGAGTTAATTGTTATATTTCTAAAATAATGTAAACTAATTCTGTAAAGCTACAGTAGAAGGGGGTGATAGAAAGGAAAAAGTTTAAAATTGATTAAATGAAGAAGTGAAAAATTGCTATCGAAACAAGAAAAAATTTAATAAAATATAAATTGGAAAATTTATTGGAACTTTAATTTCATTTAAATAGTATCCATGGTAGGTAAATAGAAAGAATGGAAAAGACTAGAAAGGATGAAAGCAGCAGCCTTAAGAAAAGTTAAGTGTTCATGCCTCTGCAAAATAACATAACATTGATCGAAACACTTTAGGACGGTATGTTGACACATTTCACCAAGATGAACATAATGAGATGAAGCCATACACTGTGTGGCAACTAGTGTTGCCAGGTCGAGTATCACAAAGAGTGGGTGTTTAAAACGAAATTTTACTTCTGTGCCCTGAATTCCGTCTCAGCAGGCTTGTTTACACATCACATTTTCCCCCAAAAATTAAAAAAATAATTAAACCATGTAGCATAAAATTATTCTGCTTTTTTATAAACTCATTTTATTTCCCTTAACAAATAATTCAATATTAAATAAAGTGGGGCAAGCCTCCCATATGTGAGGACACTTGACCCATTATTTCCTCATGATTAAAATCAATCATTTTTCAAATTTTATATATAAAACTCTTATGTCTTTTTTATTTTGATAACTGATTGTATAACGAATAAAATGATACATGAAACTTTATTCTAGGTTCAATATTTAAAAAAAATGAAAAAAGATTTTGTAAAAAATGGCTCAACCCTCCCAGTCTCTCCTACATATTTTTGTTCTAAAATTTATATATGCAGTGCTAAAGTAAAAGGTTTAAAACAGATTTTAAGTTTCCAGTCCCCACCCAGTCTACTCTTTCTTTAAATATATACATCAGAGTTAGGGAAAAATAATTTATCTACTTTACTAGCATCTGCAGTGTGGTCTGCTGCTCTAAATCGGATAATATTAATCTATAGATATAGCTCATTATAGATATAGCTCATATTAATATATAGCTCAAATATTTTCTTTTATTAATAAAAAATGTAATACAAAAATTTATCAATAAAGGTATTTGTGCCAGATATGAGAAAATAAATGGTCACTCTATTTTGGATATTTGGTTAGAATCATTTCACTCAGCGTTCAAAAATATAGTTCTGCGATTACATTATATTTTTTACTATGAAATCGGACATATTGAAAGTTTATTGGAAGTAAATTAAACATTTATGGTAATTCACATTAGACATTAGAATGCATAAGTCTACCGAGTAATTTAACACTAGAGAGCCTATTGTTAAGGCTTTTTCGCTTGTTTGTGAGCCAATGGCGTAGCGTTGGGGAGAGGGTTTCAAATCATTTTACTACCAGTATTATTGCATGCGAAATTTTGCTTTGTTTAATCGTATAATACTCATTGATTAAATAAAGCCAAATTTTCTATATAATATGCTGATAGTAAAATGATTGAGCCCCCCCCCCCCCCCCCCCACCAGCCCTAAAACGCTACGCCACTGTTGTGAGCAGTTCAAAGCACCTTGGATTTGGTAAATTACCATCTGAAGTGGGTTAATTATGTTTTGCTGATCCTATATATTCGCAGTAACGAAAATATAGCAATGTAAGAAATCTCTTAAGAAGATTTCATCGAAATAAGTTTGAGAAGTACTCTCAGCAATAACATGAGCTAAATTGTTTTAATTGCTTTAAAAATGTATTTAATTAAGTGTTATAATGAATTCCTTTTAAAATTCTGTCCTTATTCGTTCATCATTATTTTTTTTCCAATTTGTGAATATTTAGAAAACCACAACAAGATTTTTTCGCCATATATAAAAAACCTATGCATAAAATGTTGAAACTGTAAAAGCATTTTATTAAGTATTACTTGTATATTTATTAAAATTATACACTGATTAAAAAAAGTAGTTAAAATAGTGAAAAAAAACCAAGCGGGTAGATACGATATTTTGTCAAATTTTTTTGTTTGTAGCACGATGAAGAAAATATTAAAATTGTAATATTTTCTATAGAGAAATTTTTTAAGTGCTTCGTAAATTGGGCATCGTAACCTCACCCTGAGTCATTGATTAGACAATCTCTTCCCCTTACAGAAAATGTTTTAAATGAGCTCTGGGCCTAGTATGTTGAGAATATTGACATTATTCACCGAATATTGTATAATTATATCAATAGTCTTAACACAATAGAACCAGGATCGATGAAAAACTATTTTGTTATGGATTTTAGCAACCCCAGATAACCTCATGTATAATGTTTCGTTCCAAAGTTATGTTAAAATAAATAAACTAGAAACAGGAATTCTGCTTTTTCCAAATTTAGTGTTGCCACCAATGAAAAAAAAATATACAGACATATAAATATATATAGCACAAAACATATTCAGTTTTAGGATTTAAAACACAAGCTTTTATTTTATATAAAATGACATCATTCTCATCGGCTGAAGAATGTCACATTTACAATCCAGTTCTTAAACAACATTTGCAGAAAAGTATGCATATGACGTCACTATCGCAGAATAATACACATATCCAACAAAAAGCGATGTCGTCATTCAAGAAACTCGACAAAAAAAATCGGCTCAAATCTATTCATATGCCTTTATTTCTTTGTAACATTAATATAGATACTTAAAATTAAATATACTTTATAACAGCTCCATGTTTTATTAGAAACCATTCCTTTATATTTTATCAAAATAGAACGTATTTTAATTTAAAAAAAAATTAAGATGCTATGGGAAAATGGCAACAAAAAGGTATAATAATCTACTATTTTCCAACTATTTTTCTTTTACTATCTACAGAAATGTAGTACTTCTATTGCAAACATTAAAGAGATGGGACTAAAACTACAATAATAATAATAATAATAACAATAATAATAATAATAATAATAATAATAATAATAATAACAATAATAATAATAATAATAATAATATTTCAAAATTAAATTGAGATGCAGGGTTAAAAAAAAATTGCATTTAAAAGTACTTTTTTTCCAACCCGAAGCTATAAAAATTGAAAATGTTCGATACTTAGAATTTTAAAAAAATTGCAGTAGAGATTATCCAGTACAATGATACATCTGCTTTGTTTTACGGCTGGCTTATATAACGGAACGTTATTTTTTAGAGACGACTCTTTAATTGCTGGCCGAAAGAACATATCGGTGGCTAAAAATAGAAAATCTTCCAAATTTTATTCATGCGCTTTCAAAATTATAAAAAGATCGACGTCAAATTTATTATCTTATAAGAAGAATTTTATTTTTAATTTTAACTTTTATTTTTTCAGTAGATACAAAAGGTGTTTCAAAATTATTGGTACAAAAAGTTTGGTATGATATATACGCCAAGAAAAAAGACTTGCATAATGGGGCTTGCTTTGCAATCCACTTATTCAATCTAAAATACAATGTATCTCTCTCCAAGCCGAATCCAGATTTCTGTTCATAGTTTTAACAATAATGAAGGTATATTGGTGAATTGATAACAAACGTAATTTTCTTTCAGTCAAATGTTAGGACATGGTGGAAAATGCACTGTAATACGGTCAGTGACACTATATATGCTATCTGATAGATTATGAATAATGGAGCGTTTGGCTCAGTGTTGTTTAGATTTGAATTTTGGCTATTTCAAGCAATTCTCGCAATGTCGTCACATTTTAGAGAATGGAGCAGTAATGGAGTAGTAATGGAGAAAGTAAGTCTTTGAAAATTTCAGAACAAAAGATTTTATAAAAGCTAAACAGAGAGATATGAAAATAGTAAATTGCTTTATTATTACAAAAACAGTCCAAATATTGGTTTTACAAAAGATTTAAAGCTTAATTATCTCACAAACCATTTCACGAATATTGGGATCACTGTGAAATATTGCAAAAGATCGGAGCAGAAATTTTCAAATAAATTATCATTTGACCGTTCTATGGAATATTATAAAACGATTATAATTAAATAATGAAGATTATTCATTGTTTGAAAAACAATATTGTGCTCCAAATGTTTATATTGACAATATATTGGCCAAAATTTTCAATGACGTTGCTACATCTTGCCCATTTTTTGCAAGAAATTTTGCCCTAACATTAGAGAGATTAGAATTTGTATATATTCGACCAGTATCGGCAAAAATATTTCGCCAACCTACTGATAAAATTTTCACTGTAAAGCCAATATTTCTTGCACTTCATTTCAAATTTTGGTAATGCAAAACCAATATTTCTTTTGTAGTGATATTTCAATGTATGTATTTCAGTGTAAAAAAAACAAACAATGTATTTACCACGGTACTTACCGTGGTATTTACGACGAATGGATTATTGGCACAATGTTGGGCCCAGTCTAACGAATATACGCAATACTGGTTGGGTAATAAGAATGTTTAATTCCCATATCTACTTTTCAAATAATTAAGCGTGTAACTGTAATACCTACTTTACTAATCTTAAAATAACTAATGTCGCACTAAGTCTAATTTTATTCTATACAATAATATAATGCCTGGAGTCCAATTTAAACGAGAACGTTAATTGCTATAAATGCGAAAATCTCGCTGAAATCCTAGAGGCACATTTTTATAAACAATTCTTTGTATGCCGAATTTCGTTTTAGAAACACATATCCCTGAACAACATTAATACTTTAACAGCTTAATCACGTAACAGTAATTTTACGATTCAGAAAATTGTGGTATGTAACTTGATATTTTAAAGGTTCTTCAGTGCAATAAATATTTCAAAAAATATTAAAATCTTAATATTTTTATGTACGTTCATTTTAAATCTGTGACTGCTGCCTTGACTTGCGTTTGAATGTCCTCTTTAGTGAATGTCTTCTTATGAGCTTTGCGTGATTCATGGTCTAGCTAATTAGACCATTTCTGTGTAAGTAAACATATTCAGAATGATTTAGATTTTCACATTATCCAAAATTATTATAAAAGCTTCTTTTCTAAGAAATAACCCCATTAAAATATTTTCCTAAACATGGTTTTCAAGAGCGTACTTTTATTGAGAAGTTTCAGAACGTTGAAGGAGTTTCAGAAATAATTCTTAAAATGTTAGCTTTTCGTAGTTGCGCAAAAAGGATAAAATAAACGATTTTACTAAAGGAATGATTCTAATAAATATCATGACACGGAGTTCCGAATGAAATATTTTTATTCATTGATAAAGATTAATTTAATGTTTTAAAAAACATAGTAATGCATCCTTATTTATTAGATAAGTTTTACAACACAGATGATTATAATTATACTTCAAAATACGTATTTATTACTAGAACCGCCGGAAATGTTACTCAAGTTTAACAAAAATATTTAATACCAGAATTTTTATTTAAAACTACTTGACTTACTTATTTATATCTCCGTGGTACATATTTAACTGGTTCGAATATAAATATTATTATTTGTTACCTGTCAAAATGATTGCTATTGTCGTTCTAGTATAACCCGTTTAAGAACTACAGGTACGATTCTGATTAGTACTAAAAAAATATATAGTTATTTATAAAGAGCTATACAAATATAAGTAGATTGAGTATAAATTATATATATTTGCAAATAGTATTAATTACTTTTCTAAATATAGATTTTTACAGTTTAGTAAAGACAAACTCTCTAAAAAAATACCCTTTGAATTGACACACATTTTCCGTTGATTTTTCGCGAGTGTTCTCCGTTTTCATAGTGATTTGTCCATTTTCCCCGAATGTTTCTCCGATCTCAGCTATGGTGGAATGATAAATTGAAGAAATGTTTCTTTAAACTTTCACAACAATAAAAAATCACCTCTTCACGCATGCGTGCAAAGCAAAGCGTGATGCAGAAATGTAACTAACAACAGCGCGACGTTTTGAAAATTATATATGCTGCCTTTTGAAGATCAAAACGAAGTACTTTACAATTTTAAGGATTAATTTGATATTTTAAGATTAACTTATTTTATATTAACTTGTTTATTCGATCAAACGTATGTTTTATATTTATCATTAATGTATTACTATTAGTGCTGAAAATTATAAAAATCTTGCATTTGCATATTTGAATTACTATCCTCCACCAAAATTTTACCTTTACCGTTCGTTGTTCAGAAAGTAAAGAAATTATGATTGCTTTTTTAAAAGTTAAACTCGAATAAATATCAATTCAAAGAATATTAAAAATAATTGAACAAATACTAGCTTTTATATTATGTTACATTCCTATTTAAAGCATATGTGTTTACTGTAACCTAAGAAGACTAGAATGTCGTAATAATTACGACTATGAATATTTTGACATATGGCAGCTGGTTGACGGGTAGGAGGATAATTATAAGAATGAAAATATTTGTTTTTTAGGTAAATTGATAATTAAATGTTCAGAAGTACATTATACGTGTTGTAATTTTTCCAAATGAGAGAAAAGGTGTCCAGATCAGGATTTGAACCAGGGACTTTTGGCTAAAACGGCCAAATCTCTACCAACTGAGCTATCCTGAAAAATTCTGGCGAACACAATTCACCCAATCAACCTTATTGATAACGGTTTCTTGTCAGTTATCTCATACAGCTCAAGTCGAACTCCCAGTAAGGATAAGTAAAAACACTTCATTAATTTAACACCCTTATTCCAATTGTTAAATAAATCATATGAGTTGTGTTTTTTCCAACTGAGTGAAGGTTACTCCTCTAACTGTTGCCTAATAGCTAATTCTTAATCACGGGTATTATTTTATTTTATTTATTTATTTATTTATTTATTTTAAATATGTGTAAACAGACTTTTCCGTTTTCATAATGGTGTTTTCACATTTGTGCTTATTTTTTTTAGAAATCCCATAAATCGTTCCTATTGTGTTACACTAGATAAATTTTAAATCGTTTGTTTTATAATTAAAGCACCCATTCCAGAAATGTTTCAAAATGCTGTTCATCATTATATGTACTTATATTAAAATATGTACTTATATTAACCACTTATATTAAAATTGTTATTTTTGTAAAAGTTCCGAAATTTAAAAATTTATACTTTTGCACGGTCGTACGTTCCGCCGCTTCGTTATGTTTAGAAAAACTTTTTATTTGATCTAATAAGTAAAAGAATATAAATTCATTTTTTGTACGACTTAATCTTACCGAGTTATGATATTTTGAATTTAATCAATTTTCTGCGTTTCTGGCACTAAAAAAGCAATTTGCCAGTAGTTCCAGAAAATGCTGAAAGTTCATAATTATATATTTAAAAAAAAATAGTGTGATTTGGTCTTACAAACGTAAAATGTTTATTGTTTTACTTGTTAGAAAGTGCGGAAAGTTTTCTAATTATAATTTAGAGGTCACATGGATCGTAAAAAAAAAATTCATTAATTTTACAAAAGTAACTATTTTGATGTAAATGATTTTCGATAGGGTGAAAATTAACACTTTGACACTGTTTCCCAATTGGTACCATACTTTTATAACTAACGGTTGAGGAAATACTACTGGGAAAAGGAAAGAGGGAATACTCCAAATAAAATTGAAGAAAAATGAAAAAAAAAATGCCTTTATGAAATTGGAAAAATCTGCCTTGGATATTTAAAAAAAAAAAGTCCGTTTAGATAACAGACATAAGAAAAAGTGAATACGAATAGTAAAAAAGGGAAAAGACCATTACAGAAATTCTGTAAAGAAACGGAAAACGACCAGGATGAAAACGAAATATTCCCTTAAGTCGATTTTGTAAGATAACGGGAAAGAACCGTGATGAAGCTGGGAAGCTCCCTTACGAAGATTACGTAAGAAAACGGATATGACGAGTCCTCACAACGAAAACATTCATTTCGGAGGATTCGTACATACACGAATAAGACCCAGTGATGAAAATAAAAAGATCCATTACGAACATTTCGGGTATAAAAAACGTGTAAAATTTCGTTTTGAACACGAAAATTTGCATAACGAATTTTTTTTTCTAATAACAAGGATATTTCGAACACTCTGCTGCTGGCACTTTTTACGTTTTTAGATGAAAATTTAATTGAGATTCTAAGGTTTTGGAAAATGTAAATTTTTTTTGGAAAATCGAACATCCTTTCATTAATGGAGATACCATTAATATGATAAATTTACAATGGCATGACATCTTACTTGAAGAAAATCGTTGTCTCTTGTAAAAATATTGATTGTATTTCTTAGTTTCATTTGAACCAGCTTTTTCAAAATCTATATAGGGTAAGCTGGGATAACTGTACCCAAAATGTAACGGGGCCATAGGCTGTTTTATAAAAAATCGTTGATGTCTTTTAATTTTCAACTTTTGTCAAAATTCCACCCCTATTTCTACTTCTTATAACAACGTGTGTGAACTGAATCATAACTCTATCTTTGCTGTGATATAGGTTGCCGAAAATTTAGATTTCTTTTTTTAAACAAAACAACGTCGATTTGGTTGAGCTTCCTGGGCTTTTTAGTAAAATACGACAAGTAATTTTATTAAACAATATTTTTAAAGATTAGACACATAAATACATTAATAGTATTATTTCTTTATACATATTTATTTCATGTTTCAAATGTAAGGCCAGTGTTCCAGTTACCCTATAAATTTTACAAGAGTGGAACAACTGGGACATGTATCAAGGGTAACTGGACCTTGTGGGATCCAGTAACCCCAACAGTTAGAAATATATTTTGAGTTTCTCTTAACAGGGAATTAATTTCACCATTTTTTTTACTTGCAATAATGAAAACTATATAATACCTTATTAAAATTACATAATAAAAATTAAAAAAAAGTATGTTGGAAGTATCAAACTAAATTTCTTAAGTGTGACAGCTCTAGATCGAAATTTTACGATACAGACGAAGAGGCGTATATAAGGCAAAATATGATTATCAGAAAAATATAGAGCTCTGATCGATGTAATAATATGGTTAAATTCTTCACAGGTTTATTGGGCATTTCGCACTTTCATTGCGGTAAATAAAAAAAAGAGAATGAGATACTTAAGTACTTACGTAGCCGTTTGTTCATAGATTTACTTTGTTATTTCTTTCCTTAAAATACCCATGTAACTTTTATACTTACTACCTATACTAAAGTACATAAGTACTTACTTAATTATTATGTTTTTTGTATATATAAATCTAATATTTTCACTTTTAGTGCTTTTTTAGACACATTGATAGCAAAAGTTTCCCGTACAACGCTCTTTAGTTGAAATATAATTTACATGATCTGCCTGGTTTAAAATTTTTAAGTTGTTTACACTTTTCAAACAGGACCTGATACCCCATATTAAAACAAATAAACTCGTGTGGAACATAAAACCTCCTGGTCCACTTGCCCCATTTTTATAGGGCATCTGGACCCATGAGGAAAGAAAGATGAAATATATGTATATATTTATTTTTGGATAATAAAATGTAATTTTTAACATTTCTATCTGATAGAGGGAACCTAACTCAACACATTTACAAAAGTTCAGACTTCAATTGAAATGAAAATTAGCTTTTTGAAGCTGAATTGACAGAATCTCCAGAGTCACGTTGTAAAATCATGGCCCAGTTGTCCCACGTAACCCTAGCTCTATTTTTTTCGAAGTGCTATTTTTTTCAAACGTTTATTTGATGGTATGCTCACTTGTGTAGATGAAAGTTACACAGTAAAAAAATTATCATAATACAAAAGTTTAAATTACGCATTAATATAAGAAGCCATTGAAATAATCTCATTGGAAATCTGAAACCTGTAATGATGTACTGTACGCAACTATTGACAATAGATGGCGACACATATTAAAATAGGGATAAATGACAGTGAAAATTTTGAAAGCAATGACTAGAGACAGAGAGCGACGAAAACTTCAGTAACTGAAGATGCCTCGGTAAGAAAGAGGTGAAAATATTTTTAAACCATTGTGGGGAGCTCAGTTAAGGGCGGATAGCGTGACGTGATCTCCTCAGAGGCGTAATGACAAAGGTTTTAGTAAGATGAAAATTGAAGGTTTTATTATCGTAAAACAACAAGAACTCTTGGCTAAATACAATGTCAACACTGACACAGGAAAATACTTTAGAAGTTAATTTGATGAAATAAAGTTTTTGTAAGGTAGGAGAATCTAATAAAAGTTCTTAACAGAATAATAAATCAGAGTCCAGATTAGGTAATTCAAGAGTCTCTGTGAAACACTATGATCCCTTTTAAGTAAATAAAAGTCCTTTAGAGGTGCATACTAGCAGTCATCCGTGCGATCAGCTTCTCCGCTGACCCACCCAGCTATATCTCAGCTGATCGGCTTTTGTTGCCGTTGAAAGAAACAATCTCCTCTCCCCTCGGAGCGGCCTCCGAAAGATAATCCCGTGAAAGCCTAGAGAGAAACTTTTCCCTCCCCCATGTTGAAGAACCTCTTTCCAGTTTAGCTTTGGCTAACTCTTCTAAATTCTCCCTGATCTCCTCCGAGATCTCGTATATATCCTTAATTTTTCTCTGGAAAACAATGCGAGTCTCCAACATCCACTGGCATTGGTTCGCCTATCAAAATGCTTTTGACAGCTGGCCTTCTAATGGCCAGAGCAGGCCCTACCCATATTTTGCACACGAAACTGTACTGTCAAAGTATGCAATGTCGAGAAGCACTTACTGGCATATTTCGGTGTCTCAAAGTGGGAACCAGGTGGCCCTCCCTTTATCTATGTTGTTTCAAAGTGTCACCTTCGTAAGATCGATCGTCCTGAAGTTATTTACTTTTATGTTACCGGCAAACTCTGAGACTTAGACAAATTTTCTAGTGTCTCTCGCAAATACATGGAGTTTCCATAGGCCGTGATTCTGTATCATTTATGACGGTTTTTACATGTGGAAAACTGTGAAAAGACTAAGTTTCCACACCAATTTAAATGTATGTTTTAGAGTATATATGTGTTTTAAACTTCTGACATGTACACTATTTTTTGGTGTATGTTAAACTACGATATCTTAGTGTGTTTTAATGTCTGTAAATAAATTGGTAGAACAAATGAATATTATGATTAATATATGACATTATAAAACAATACTATTATAAAAAAGTTACACAGGTTTAGCTATCAGTTTTTGTTCAGAAGATGTTAAATATTGTGGTTTATCGCAAAAAACAACATTAATCGTAGAGAATAAGAAGGTATAGTCCGATGGCCAACAACAGAACAAGTAAAAAAAATTAGGTTAAACACGGTCTAGAATAGGTCTGTGTCTATATTATTATTCATAGGTGCCAAGGATTACAAGTTTTGAACACACTATTTTAAATTACTTTTTCTTTGTTTAGTCTCAGGTTTAAGCGGTTTAATAAGACGAATAGCACTATTCGGAAATAGTGATATTGAAAATCCATAATACTTAACATCTGTGAAATGTCATACCGTAAGATGCAGACGTTAATGTTTTGTATATATTTTGTTAAATACCTTATAGAAATATGATTAACCCCCTTTTTGTTGTACAATTTGTAGGGCATTGAGCCCAATTTCCAGAAAAACAGGAAAAGTCCAAAAGCATTTAAAGTTTTTTTTCAAATTTTATTATTCTTTTAAATGAAAACTAATAACATCTAAAGATTTAGGAAATATAATAAGTACACAAATGCTGTTACAAATTCTAGCTTTTGTGTGTAGTGCAGTTTTATCGATTCCTAAAAAAAGGAATCTTTAATTTATGTAATTTCCAAATGTCTGACTCATTTGCTTCCTAGTTTGGTTCTCACATGAAAATTGTTGAATCGTAATATAGGGCTTCAAATACGAAGTACGCTCAGTATACGAGAGTTGTATGCATCCCTTTTTTGTTGATTTAACCACGTGTCCGTTTTCTAAGTATGCCATAGATACAAGATAATATAAATAATTCTAAAAATATTAAAAGGATATACACGTTATAAAAGACAGTGGTATGAATAATTGTGCTACTCATAAAAAAAAATCGAATGATGTTTGTTTCTAAACTATAAAAAATTGTTTTTGTCACGAAAATAATATTAAAATTCTGAGCTTAATAATGACTATACTTTAGTACTTGTTTCATAGTATTGTTAAAAACGCTGTTTTCCTTTCTGTGTATAATTAACATATAGAGGTGTACATTGAAAATAAGCTGTATTTGGAATAAGTATTTGCATTCTGTATTGTGTTTGAAAACTGTTTTTATGCTTCTCATCTGTAAACTTGAAAAACAACTTAAATCATCTTTTTAGAATGGTCTTCTGTCATTTGGTAAATACAAATTAAATGTTACTTTTGTATTCTCTGCTAAAAAACATTATTGGTTATATTGGAGCTCAGTAATGCGTCAATATTGCTGTTACTGGAAATAACTTCAATGTAACACTAATGCAATATTAAAGTAATACTAATGTTTAAATCTGTTTTACAATGTAAATTGTTATAAGGAAAGACCAATATTACACAAATATTGGCTTTAATTTTCATTTATGTTCAATTAAACTCCCTCATCTCAAATTTTAGCTTTGAATTTCATACGCTGGCAATGAAATGGTGAAGTACTTCTTGCGATATTCGAAAATATTAGCAAGAAATATTTCGTTATTATCAAATAATCTTTGCCTCAATATTGAGCCACTGGTACATTCTAGTACAATATTGGCCCAGATTTAATAAGTACAAAAATATTAGCCCACTATTAAGTTTTTACTAGGAAAGCTAGCAAAATTATAGCAAGTTTACACCTACCATTTGTATATAACCATATATCATTAAAAAATTAATTGAAACTGATACATTATTAAGTTTAAAATTTTACATTATAATTTTTAAATACTTTCATTATTCTTATTTTTACGATTCATCATAAATGAATGTAACAGTGTTATATTAAATTATTTATTTTATTTTGTTTTGTTTTTGAAATAAAATATTTTTAGATAACAATTTTGTCTTTACTTAAAAAAATACTATCTTACAAATTTCCGAAAGACGCCTTAATGTTATTAAAAAAATACTGATATTACGCACGCTTTGAAAATATTAAACTTGTTTTCGCAACGCGTATGATTTTACATTACACTTCTAGTTGTTTTTTATCATTCATTTTTTATTGTCGTTTACTAAAATCGAAGCCAAATGTATGCATATTCCAAGAGTATTATTACTCTTCGCTTTGACTCTCTGTCTCACTTTCTTGTCATAAAAGTCAAGGAGAAAGGGAGAAAATATACTTGAAACATTTGGGAATAAAATTGTTCTTTATGTATGTTATACTAGATGAGATTATAAGAATGAACGGGATTCTCTCATGAAAAATTCTCATATAATTTCACGGTTCGTGATTTGGATAAAAATGTTTTTATTGCATTATGCGCCGTATTATTTTATGGATACAAATTTTGTTTCCCATAACTTATTCAGTTAGTATTTGAAAAGTACCATATTAAGTATTAAAATAAGGTATTTTTGTTACTAGGTTAAAATTTAGAGATTTTCTACAAGATGTAAAAGCTTAAAATGGAGATTAAGCTATTTTTCATGAGTGTTAGTAGATTTAAATTTCGAATCGCACCCTATTTCAGGTATTTATATAGTGTTTTCTAGGTAATTTGTAAGCGATTCTTTTAGTAAGATCATCTTTAAGTCATATTTGATAGTTGCACCCGGCTGCGCTGTGAAAAAAAAAATCACCTAGGACGAAAGTAAAAAACAATTTATTTTACTATAATACTCTGTATTTATTACACGCTTTCTATTATTTTAATAGGTTTTTCCCGTATTTACGTAATAAATACAGATTATACGTGGCCTGTCTCAAAAGTATCCGGCCTTTGTCGGAAAAAAAATATGTAAGTTACCTGACGGGATTGGTACCACAATCTCCTTCAAGGTAGGCCCTTTGCGCCTCCATACACTTAGTCCATAGTTCTTTCAACTGCCGAAAATACTTCTGGAAGACATTTTTTGGAAAGGTGTTTAAGACCGCCGTCGCATTTTGCCTATCTCATCTCTACTCTCAAACCAGGATCCTTTTTACGGAGCCTTAAATTTTGGAAACAACCAGAAGTTCAAAGGAACAATGTCTGAAGAGTAGGGAAGTTGACGAAAGAGTGGAATTCCATGTTTTCCAAGAAAGTCTGAATCAGGTGCGATGAATGAGCTGAAGAATTGATCAATCTTATGTCACCTGATGAATCTTATGAATTGTTTCGCTTTGAAAATCATCAAGCTTTGACAAAATTTGATGTAGTACCTTTACTCAAACCATTCAATCATGTTGAGAGAAATCAAAATCCGACGAACACGTATGACAGCATCTCTCTCGGCGTCCAGCAGGTAACGACTTGCTCCCTACAATTCAGAGATAAAATTCATGCATGCGCATTAATCTGTCTCCTTCCAATGGCTACAGTGGCGTCGCCTTAGAATCACTATTGCGGGCGTAAAAAGTAAAGGTCGGACACTTATCAGACAGATCTCGTAACATAAAATAAACAGTTTTTTTACTGAAGTCCTGGCTGACTTCAAGGACTAATTTGTTTACTGTAAAATAAATAGATTTTTATTTATATATATTTTTTTACAATCTGAAAGTGCACACTTATTGAACGTTTTAATGAGCAAGATGTTCTGAATTTAGTACATTTGAGCAATATCTAAACACTATAAAATAAGCAAAAATAATTAAAGAAATCTTCTTATCGTGTTTTCGACAGGATATTTTCTTATGTTTCATGCTTCATTCCTCTCTAAAGAGAGGAATGAAAATAGGTTGTTGTAGATGAAATGTCGGATTATGAATGAAGTAATTTTAAATTTATAATCACCTTCAGATTTTCAAAGCTGTGTTGATCGTTAAGGATGACATGCCCTTTATGTGAGAAAGGAATCATTGTAATGATACCTGGTAGTATTAATGTATAAACACAATACAGACGTAAAACACATTCGGATAATTTTTCTTCATGAGCCAAAGGCAGCAGAGACAACATTTAATATCAACAAAGCAATCGGAAATGGCACAGTAAACGAACTAGCTGTACAGCGATTTCTCCAAAAATTCTGATTCAGCGTTATAAATCTGGAAAATGAACCATTTAGACACGTAGCACCAGGGGCCAAAAATAAAAACTGCGAAAACTATTTGCATCTTACCCTTTTCAAAATTTAAGAAATATGGCGGAGCTTGTAACGTGTAAAAGGTGTACAATTTGACGTACTTCTTGAAGTCAAAATGCTGGGTTCCTCATGAGCTCACCGAACTAAACCTAAATAGTAGCCTGGAAGTTTCCATTTCTTCAGTGTTTCGTAAAAGAAACGCTCCGTTTTTGAACGAAGAAGTAACATGTGATGAAAAGTGAATTTTATAGCCTATATGATTAATTGCTATATGCCGATGAGGCATCGGTGTACTTTCCAAAGCTAAAACTTCATGTGAAGAAGATTAAGGTGATAATTTGGTGGTGTACAGGTGGTGTTACACACGCTTCATTACATGCTTCATTTTTGAAAAGTTGTGGAAGTATTATTGCAGAGTAATACTGCATCCAAATACATAAAAAAAAGAAACATGCTACCTAAAGTTTTAGTTCTTCCAGACAAACTTTAAAAACAAAAATTACGCAGCGAGACAATTCCTCCAGAGACCTTTCGCCAATCGACTGTCACTTTTTTAAAGAATTTGGCCCATTTATGGGAAGAAAAAAAATCATCCATGAAACAGCGTTCAAAAAAGTTTTTGAGCAGTTTCTTCTGTCTAGATCGCCAAAATCTAATGGTGCCTTTTTGTGTTGGTAAAAGTCAATTTCTATGGAATTATTGTTCGTTGTTCAACCAAATCCGACTTTACATGTACAACAACCAAATACATGAATGATATTTATAATAAAAGAGAAAAGTGCCCAGCTAAACTCATGGCATTGAGCTCACAGGCTATTCACACTAATTGTATATCATACTCTTATTTTAAAGAATAATGCCCCTCAAAAAAATAAGTGAAGGGGAATTAGCCCCCGTTTCCCCCTTTATACTTAACCAGTGAACCTCCAAATCTAATCAGGGAAGCTCCTTATCATAATAAACCGGTATAGCAAATTTGGAGCAAATTGAATAATCCTGCAAAAAAACCATTTATCTAAATTAAGGGGGTGGACTAGCCCCCCTTTATCCTTAACCAATGAATCCCCAAAACGAATCAGGAAAGCTCCTTAACATAATAAACCGGTATACCAAATTTGGAGCAAAGCGAATAATTCTGCATGAAAAACCCGTTTATATAAATTAAGGGGGGTGGACTAGTCCCCCTTCCCCCTTTATCCTTAACCAATGAACCCCCAAAACTAATCAGGGAAGTTCCTTAACATAATAAACCGGCATACCAACTTCGGAGCAAATCGAATCATTCTGCATGAAAAACTCATTTATCTAATTTAAGAGGGGCGGGCTAACCTCCCTTTTCCCCCTTTATCCTTAACCAATGAGCCCCCAAAACTAATCAGGGAAGTTCCTTAACATAATAAACCGGTATACCAAATTCGGAGCATATCGAATCATTCTGCATGAAAAACCCATTTATCTGAATTAAGGGGGTGGACTAGCCCCCCTTTTCTCCCTTTATTCTTAACCAATGAACCTCCAAAACTAATCAGGGAAGTTCCTTAACATAATAAACCGGTATACCAAATTCGGAGCAAATCGAATCATTCTGCATGAAAAACCCATTTATCTGAATTAAAAGGGGTGGACTAAATCCCCTTTTCCCCCTTTATCCTTAACCAATGAACCCTCAAAACTAATCAGGAAAGTTCCTTAACATAATAAACCGGTATACCAAATTCGGAGCAAATCGAATGATTCTGCATGAAAAACCCATTTATCTGAATTAAGGGGAGGGACTAAGCCCCCTTTCCCCCCTTTATCATTAACCAATGAACCCCCAAAACTAATCAGGGAAGATCCTTAACATAATAAAACGGTATATCAAATTCGGGGCAAATCGAATGATTCTGCATGGAAAACCTATTTGTCTGAATTAAGGGGTTGGACTAACCCCGTTTTTCCCCCTTTATCCTTAACCAATGAACTCCCAAAACTAATCAGGGAAGCGCTTTATCACAATGAACCTAGAAAAAAAAATTGAAGCAAATTGGATGTTTCTATCAAGAGTTATCTCGTTACGTACATACATACATACATACATACATACATACGTACATACATACATACATACATACATACATACATATATACATACATACGTACATACATACATACAGAACGGGTGGGCACATTAGCTCTCAGGCTTTGGTAGCCTGTGAGCTATATAGCCTGTGAGCTATATAGCCTGTGAGCTATATAGCCTGTGAGCTAAAAACGTCTCAGTCGAGTCAAAATTTTCAATATATCCTGGCTTCCTGGTGATTTAGTAATGGAATAAAGCAAATAAAATTAAAAAAAATATTTTATCATTTTTGAAAGAGACGTGGTAGATGCCTCGGGGATAATGTTTTCTAAGTTGGGGTTACCCAGAGCTCGCAGCGTTCTTAAAATTTTCGCAATTTGCTACCACTAAATTCAAACGATAATCTTTATTCTATATTTCTGTTATAGATGTTAAAAGTATCTACCACGAAGAATTCTAATTTAAAATACTGGTAGCAAAGTGCGAAAATTTTAGGAACGGTGCGAGCCCTGGGTTACCTTTAAAACTACAACCATACTCATTTTGTTTTCTTTATCCGTTTTAAATGATAGTCTGAGATGTTATTTAAAATTTACTTAAAAGATTGCACCCAATTTAATGAGTTTTTAAAATTCATTTGTGGATTTTTATTTTGTTTTCAGTTTCATTACTTTCCTTATTCGAAATAATTTAGCATTACTATTGTATAGTTAACGCCATTCAGTACCTTCTAATATTCATGCATCACTTTATCCTGTTAAAAATTCAAGAACTTCTGCATTTGTTATCGATGAATGTAAATCAGATCAATTTTCGTAAAACATGAACTCTTGGCATAAAATAAGAAAGCACTATAAAAATGTTTGCGGCAAAGTTTTCTAAAACACTGATACTTCAAAAAGAAAGACGAGTAAAAAAGTAAATAGATTTTTTTCACTCTTTACGTTTATAAAAGGAATACTGAACATCCTCCCAGCGGGAAAGAATCGATAGAAAATGAATTTTAAAGGTTAAAATAAAGTTCTAAAATCACGCTTTGTTTTAGAAATGAAGTATTTTGAAAAGGTAAAATAGACAGGCGAAGAATTTCAGAAAAGCATTAAATTGGAGAATAAAATCTGAAATATCTCCACACATTAAATTTTGAATTTGCAATCCGATTATTTAAGAAAATATAAATAAATTTATAAAGATGCTATTAAGAAATTTGTATGCCAATATATTAGATCTTTAAAACTTATGCTATAAAAGAAGATAGTTGTATATTAAGTCCTTTAAAAAATATTCAGCTTTATTCAGAGAAAAGAAAATAAGAGAACCCCTTTTTAATGAGAAAATTATGTTATCAACTTGAGATGAAAATATATAAAACAAGATATTCAGTTTTCTCCACACAATGAGTAGAGAACACAACTATCAATTAATTATCGGATCGCTTCGTCATATGATTAATAGTAGAGAGTAGTTAACCCAATAACAGGAAAACAGTTTCTGCCAGAACCAGCTTTCCTATTGTCGGATTAACAACTCTCTGCTACTAATCACCTAAATAGAGCCGATACTTAATTGCTGTCGACACTATAGTTGTGTTCTCTACCCGTTATAGCGATAATAAAGAAGATCTTGTTCTACACCTTTTAAATGATTTTTAAATGATGCTTTATTTCATGCTGAAAATGAAAGATTATTAAAATTTTCTCAGTAAAGATATATACAGAGTGTATCTGAACTGGTAGTTACAAACGTAAGGTGTGATAAAACTTGTCAAAACGAATAATTTTGGTATAGGAAAACAGGAACTCAATACAATTATACAATCAAAAAACCGGAACGTATCACAGTAAGCCGAATTTGAATTTTCAATCATAATTGCACGAGTAATTAAAGTAGTTTAGAGAAATCTTGAAATAAGTTTTCAGAATAAATTTTCTTTCTTTGAAATACTATGACATGAAGGAAATAACTGGAATTTTTTATCAATAGTCAGTGTAAAAATGTACAATGTTAACGAATTTCCAAATTTTGAACCCATTATTGCAGCGTAAATGGACAGTGACCATGTCCATTTATAGCACTTCTTGTGATTCCATCACATTTCACATAAAGCAAATAAAATCTCTTTAACATTTCGCTAATTGTTACTTTTATGAACGAATATTTGGATTCATCATGCTGTGAGACATTCTGAATTTTTCATATATCAAGGGTGTTTAGACACTAGTTTCTACACAAAATAACATTGTCTTGATATGTATTACCACATGTTACAGATGTGGCTATCATTTCAGATACATTATACACGTATGTATATTAAATTAACTTTCATAAAAGACCTGATAATATCTGTTAAAAAGTGGTGAACAAATATTTATTTTAAAATATTTAAAAAGTTACCAGTATAGGTTTTGAGTTTTATAAGTAAGTACACTGTTAAAAATCTGCTGTTTTTGTTGCATAGTCACTTCACCGCATTTATAGAATATCTCTATTCTGACCAATGAGAATGATGTATAATATAGTCAAGTAACCTTTATCTATAAAAGCGGTGGAGTGACTATGCAGCAAAAGCTACAGATTTTTAACATTGTAGATTTTATTTTTTGAAAAGGTTTCGCTTTTAATTTGGATTAAAAAAAGTCAATGTTCTTCCACTTAATTAGTTTTGTTACAGGCGCTTTACATAAAATGTTTAACTACGCAAAACTTTTATCCGTAATAAAAATTACTTTTTATGAAAATGTAAAAGAACGTCATAACCTTCAAAAAGTTTTCTAACATTTTATTTCAGGAATTAAAATAATTACAAACGCTCAAAATAAAAAATAATCTTCAGTACTCATTTCCCTTAAATGTTTAATTAGCATTATAGCCTTTTTGCAAGCTTCATAGAGGCAATTATAAAGGCAGCATTGAAGTAAATCTGTATCTTTCATCATTCATCTAAACGGATTTTTTAAATTTTGGAAGTCTTTTGAAAACTTTCACGTATTTCACAGTGTGATTCCGTTTGAGAAATCAATTAAAATGTGCCATAAATGTCACACTTTAAATGAATGACATAATGAAACTTTAGAATATCTGCAAACGATGAATCTGTGTTCCAGTTGTTACTTAAGGAAAACTGGCAATTGTGGCAAGAGACACCTTTAAAGAACTATAAATTTATACGAAAGGAAGTTTTAAATCTCTGGTCACCTTTGTTATAGAGTTGAAACAAATATGTTTGAAGAGACGTTTTTTATTAAGGCAACCCTACACTGTAAAAAAAAATAAAATTTTCTTTATCTAGCTCTTATCATTCCTAAGGTTTTTAAAAATATAATATAGCCTCTTTCAAGTTATTCAATTTCGATTCAAGTTTCAATTCCGAAAAGTTTTTATTTATCTTTAAAAACGTCAGAATCCAACAGATTTTTGAAATTTAAAGAAGCATTTCAGAATTAAAGGTTTATTTCGCTTCTGAAAACGTTTTCCAGTAGTTTTAACAGCGTATTAATCAGTTTATCCACAATATGAGTTTATTTTATCCTACCAATTCTTAAATGCACATTTTTATGTTCAGCAAACACGTTCAACATCGAAGAAGGCTAAATTAACAGCTTAAAATTAACACAATTTCGTAACTACGGTATGTATATATTATGTTACGTAGCTGAAAATGTTTTACTTTAGAATTAGTACCATTTGAAAAATAGAAATTCTAGGTAGAGAAATCTGTTAAAACTTCTCGGAAACTTTTCCGAAAATTACGGGCGGCCAAAGGAAAGCATTTGTTTCAGAACTGCTTCTTTAAATCTTAGAAATTTGTTGATTACTGACGTTTCTAAAGATAAAGGAATGCTCTTCGGAATCGCTGGTAACTCGGATTAAGTTGTATTATATTTTTGTAAATCTTAAGAAAAATAAGAGCTAGATTAAGAAACATTTATCTCTTTCTGCAGTATATTAACAGTGTGGAACTCTTTTTTTTTTTTTTTTTTTTTTTTTTTTTTTTTTTTTTTTGCCGTATTATCGTTTAAAAGCAAATATGTTTTAAGTAATTTCCGAATATTACGGGCAGCCAAAAAAAAAAAAAAAAAAGATTCAAAACTGCTTCTTTAAATGTTAGAAATTTGTCAGTTACTGAGGTTTCTAAAGATAATGGAATGCTTTTCCGAATAGCCGATAACTCGGATGAGGTTGTATTATATTTTTTTAAACCTTAAGAAAGATAAGAGCTAGATTAAGAAATATTTGTCTCTTTCTACAGTATATTAACAGTGTGGAACTCAATTTTGTTTTGCCTTATTATCGTTTAAACTGGAATATGTTTTATTTATTAAACATGAGAAAATTGCACTCTGATAAAAGCTAATAACAGGAACTCATCCTTGTAGTTAGCATTCTGCTAAAAAAATCAGAAGCTAAGGCCGTTGTTTGCGGGAATTAATATAATCTTCATCTGAGCAGGTGACTATGCAAGTCTTTCATTATACGGGAACGATAATTTGTCTCACTTCCCCTTCAAAAATTTTCCATGAAGGTATTCCACCTTTAGTGATATTACCGAAACTGGTCAATTCCTCCCACCCGATAGAACTGGATAGAAACATTATTATGTACGAGGTTTTTGAAACTGAAGAATGTGCAGTTTAAATAATCCTTCTTAATTAAGGGTTAACATTACTTTGACCAGTCGAATTTTTTTTTTTTAAATGTCACTTAGAGTACTCTTTATACGCTGGAAAACCACATTTTATTAATCAGAAATATATAGAGAGAGTGAAACGACAATTTTAATTTTCAATAAACAAAATTATTTCTAAAAATTAATCGTCACATCTTCTTCTTGTGAAACATAAAGGGTGGTGCATCTGTTAATTCATTTTTTATTATGAAAGAAAACGCATTTTTTGTGAAAATCGAAACTCTTTATTGAACATGGAAAGTGGGTCTGTGCCATTTATTTATGGAATACAATATCGCACATGTGGCCACCGCGGCTCCGCTTATATGCCATCATCCGAACATCAAAAATTTCGATGATTTTTTTCCCAGAATGAGCATGTGCAAAACATTCCCAGTGGCATGGCCAAAATTTCAGCCCGGATGTTACGTTTGAGGCTTGGATTATTGGCGTACACTTTACTTTTCAGAACCCCCAAAGAAAATAATCCATTGGGGTTAAATCGCACGATATTGGTGGCCAAGTCACATAAGAATTTCTTGAAATTACGCGATCTGGAAATTTCTCGTTCAATAAGTTGATGGTTTGGCGAGCAGTGTGTGCCGTTCCAACGCTGTTGTGTTGTCAACGGGTCCATAATTACAAATGGCATGCATTTGACAGTTTATACATGCATGACGCATGACAGCTGACACAAATAACCTGTGAAATAGTCATAGTTCAAAAAAGAACCTACAAAGGGACCACCGTGTGTAAGAATTTTTCGAAAATCGATGTCTCTCTTTTCTGTGCTAAGGACAATTTTAGTTTTCAATAAATAAAATTACTCTTTCTAAAACTTTATCGTCACACATTTTCCTTGTGAAATATATAACAATTTTTCGAAAATTTATATCTTACTTTTCTTGTTTTAAGTTACAAAATATTTGTTTAAAAAATTACATTTTACTTTGAATTGTTACAATTTTATTAAAATGAATAGTTATTTTAACAGTTACGGATATATTTTTATTGGTACGATTTTTCTAGCATTTAGAGTAAGAAAACTATTTTTTTGTTTTGTCTCATTGTTCTATGACAAGTCTACTATGAGTTATTATGTCTATCACTTGACACCCGTTTTTAGAAACACTCCCGTCCATCAGCTGTTAAGCCGCTATTTTTTAATATATTTAAAAATATAATATACTGTGTTTTTTAATATACGTATATTAATTTAAGGTAAAAGGACTTTTATAAACACTCCATATCTTTTTTAAAAAACATTCCCGAATTACAGGGCCCGAAAGTGGTATTACCCTTGAACAATGAAAAACGAACGTTAATCTGAAAAGTTTATTAAAACAGATCTCATGCATCTTTATATGAAGATTATACTTTAACCATTCACTGCACGATTTTTTTCTATTTTTATGAAAAAAATTATTTGAAATGTATTCATCGGTCTAATAATGGGAAAAATAGTAAAAAAATAAATAAATAAATAAATAATTTTTCAGCTAAAATTTGATATTTATAGTGTGTAATATATGTACACAATTAGGGTTTTTAAATATTGTATTGCTAAATTTTGCAACTAAATGAGCTTAAATTAATTAATTTTATCTGCTTAACACTCTGCAACTTTTTTTATATTAATATTTTTAAGTATGCAGTAAAAATAATGAAAGTAAATCTTACCTCAATACTTTGATCGAAATTTCTTTTGTTCCCAAAGGACAAATTCTAATTGTTTGTCTAATGCAGCTATCTTACTTACGTGGGCCATTATTCCATTCTTTGGACTATTCTTGATCAGTTACTGAGATCATATTGGCCAAATTCATGGCACATAATGAAAATTATAATATTCTTAGGAATGTACCAGATATGGCACGTGGTGCTGTAAAGGGAAAAGGGAGGAGGGGGGTTTTATGGTGTAATGCCAATTCTGTATCTTGTTTAATTTGCCAAAATATCTTCGAATGTCTGCATGACTGCTTCCCCATTTGGATTCAAATATATTGTGCAAATTTTTTTCTTTTCTGAAATCAATACAACAAGCGATAAATGTAACTAAACATTTCATTTTTTAAATTATATGAAAAACATTTAAAAAGCTAATAACATTATTTAAATTATACTCATTATGACATTCTTTTAAGAATAGGGTAAAGTGCCCATATTTCGTCCCCCTAGTCACTTTTAGGCCCTAAATGTTTTAATTTTCAGTGAAAATATACCAAATTTCGATTTTACATAGACCAACTACCCACGCACATAGAAACATGGGCAAATATCGTACAAAAAAATTTTAACAATGCGAAAAATTGTTTTTTCAAAAGTATCTAAAAAATGCAAAAGAAAAAAAAATGGTCCCAATTTCGTCCGCGCAAAAAATCCAATACGCCGAGGCTTAACTGATAACTAAATCAAAATTTATTTCTAAATGTGTGAGTAATTTAATTTACATTAAAGTAAGGAACAAATAAATGTACTAATTATCAGTGGAAGAATAACATAACGAATCATTAGCCATCCAAACATGAGGACAAAATTGAAAAAATTGTCATGGAAAAGGATTCCTAATTTCGTCCCCGGGACGAAAATAAGTACTGCGAGGGAGACGAAATTGGAACCACACTACTTCCCAATATGACGGAGCTTCAGTTCCCGTAAGATGAACTGAGCGTCCTTAAACTCACTGTATGCTACTGTCAGCATCTTATCTACGTAAAATACATGCAATGAATAAGAAATAAATACTTACAGTACAGTAAATAACGTTCTACATGCGACGTAACAAGAACTCATGTCTTCTAAAACTAGGAAATTCGTCGTCTTTACTTTATGTATGCGTTTTGGCGAGGGAAACTTTCAATGCTGACCCCTTTTACCTTCCGTTCTCTGTGCCTTGCGTCATAAGTGGCCCCACTTTCGCAGAAAGGGAGAAATTAAAGGGGACGAAATTAGGAAAGGGGACGAAATATGGACACTTTACCCTGCTTGTTGAACTTTTTTTTGTTGTATCATCCGTCCTAAAGTCTGCATATGATGATCAAATCCAGATTTATTATCAACTTCTTATAACCATTCAAACAGTATGTACCATTCAAGTAGAGAATATATTAATGCATCCCAATTTATTTACCCATGCAATATATCTTCATTATTTTTTTAATTTCAAATCAAAATTTTATTCACACTTCCAGATAGCATCATTTCAAACCATATTATTTCGTAACTATATAAAAATAAACAAGAACTCGTTCTTTTCTCGATAAATACATTTTGAATACGGGATTTTGGAGTTTTATAATAATAAATGCGTTCAATTACTATTTCGCAGAACTTTGGTATTGTGTGAAATAGCAAAACTGAAATTTCTGTAGCTACAAATTAAAACTTGCAATCTAAAACATGACCATAAAAAAAGTTTAAAACCAAACTAAAGAAACATTAACGTGTTCTCATATAAGAATTATGTTTATTGTTATTAGCATAAGTAGTGTTATATATCTTTTAAGTGGCGAGTATTTTATATTAAAGTTGTTTTATGTATGGACATTGTTTTCTAAAGAGAATGATAAAAAACAAAGAAATAGATTCATTTTTGTAGGAGCTTTATAATTATAAATATCTTCATTTAATATTTTGCAGGAGTTTAGATATTGTAGAAAACGTAAACTGCAATTTCTTAAGATTGAGAACTCGAAGAAAACCAAAAAAAAAAATATAACCGAAGAATCAAAACCATATTAACAAAATACTGGTCTACAAAGAACATAAGAACAATACAAAGAACATAACTTTTATAGTAGAACTACTATAAAAGTTATGTTCTTTGTATTATTCAATATTTCGCATAAATACTTCTTGTTTTTTAAATGGCAGGTAGATTATAATACAGTGGTTTTTTAACGCACACTGTTTTCCAACAGAAAATATTAAAGAAACAAAATGATTTTCCTTGTTACTACATTTTGAAACTTTTTAATCTTTTTTAATCCAAAAACTGAGAATCCACAGAAAAAATCATCCAATAATAATAAGAAAACAATAAATCCATTAATTAAATTTTTTTTAACTATGTACGGCAAAAATCTGTTGAAAGAGATGTTTTAGATGAAGAATTACTGAAATTTTAATAATTACTGAAATGTAATATTCGAGGACTATATTATATAATTGTTGGGTATCGGATATACTACTGGCCAGAGTTGGGCATATTCGATTTATCTTCAATGTAATTACAATTTAATTGCGTGTAATTAATTATAGTTAAAATTACATGCTGTAAAAAATTCTTGCAGCGCTGTAGTCGGAACTGCCCCCATTCCATTATGTGACGAAATTTCTGCGTTTGAATGTGTCTAACTATAATCAGTTACAGGCAATTAACTTGTAATTTCAATGCGGATAATTGACATTACAAATTTTCCCAGCTCTGCTACTGGTGGAGTTTCTATAGAATAAGCACAAATTAATGAAATTAAGAATAGGTATCTTTTTTAAGCTTTCATATTCGTTAAACATATAAGAAGTCCTGCCGGCCAGTGCCGGGAGGAAGAGGTAGCTTTCATATTCCTTATTTTAAAAAAGCCAACTTATATTATTCAAACACACGAAGCTCAATTTAGTGGAAACCGAATATAGGAGATTCAATACTAATTTTTATCAATACTAAATCATTATGAATGAGAATTAGTCAGCTTTATCCAAGCTGCTTTTATTTAAAGTAACTTATATTTCGCTGTCAAATTCGGCGATTTCTTAAAGTGTCTGCCATTTTAAGACAACATGGTGGATGAGGCTAACCAGTGAACTTGGTCGAGACCTTAGTATTTCCTGTGCACATGCTCACTCACATCGGAATCGATTGATATATACGAGTGCTGTCGCAGGCAAAAAATCAGATTTTTCAAAATGTCACTTACATTAGATATTGAAATTGCTATATCTGAGCCATTTTTTGAGATAAAGACAAACAAATAATGCTCCTGAATCCTTATATCAAGGTCAAATACTTAAGAAAGAAACCTTTTTCAATTTCTAATTTTTTTGCATCGCACTTTAAATATATTTTTTTTTTAATTTAATGGCCGCCATTTTGAAACAAGATGGCTGATGAAGCTGGCCAGCGAACATGGTCGAGATATTGATGTATACTATCCACATGTCTTCTTACATCGAAATAGGCGAATACGTGTGTTATCGCGTGACAAATACAAGATCGTTTCAAAATGTTAGCCATGCTAGAAATTCAAAGTGCTATAATTCAACCATTTTTTTTTATATAAACAAAAGAACAAATTTTCAGAAACAAAAACTCCTCCGGAATCTTTGTATCACGGCCAAACACATAAAAAAAATCTTTTTCATTTTCCAATTTTTTAATACCTCATTTTAAATTTTAAATTTATTATTTTTTTTAAATGGCAAACCTTTTGAAACAAGATGGCGAATGAAGCTGGCCAACGAAGTCGGTCGAGACATTGGTATGTCCTATGTACAGACCAAGTTACATCCAAATCGGTTCATAAATACGCCTGTTACCGCGTGACAAAAATCAGGTCGTTTTAAAACGTCAGCCACAATAGAAATTCAAAATGCTATAACTCAGCCATTTTTTTAGATATAGACGAAACAAAAACTGTTCCGGGATCTTTGCATTGAGGTCAAACACAAACAAAAAAAAAAATCTTTTTCATTTTCCAGTTTTTTGGTATCTCATTTTAAATTTAAAATTTTTTTTAATTATTTAAATGGCCGCCATTTTGAAACAAGATGGCGGATGAAGCTGGACAACAAACTCGGTCGAGATAGTTGTATGTACTATGTACACACCAAGGTACATCCAAATCGGTTCATAAATACGCCCGTCATCAGGTGACAAAAATCAGGACGTTTCAAAATGTCAGCCACGCTAGAAATTCAAAATGCTATAACTCAGCCATTTTTTAAGATATAGACAAAACAAAAACTGCTCCCGAATCTTTTTATCAAGGTCAAACATATAAGAAAAAAATATTTTTCCAATTTTCAATTTTTTGGTATCACATTTCAAATTTAAATTTTTCTTAAAAATTTAAATGGCCGCCATTTTTAAACAAGATGGCGGTTGAAGCTGGCCAACGAACTCGGTCGAGACATTGGTATGTACCATATATAAACGAAGTTACATCCAAATCGGTTCATAAATACACCTTTTATCGCATGACAAAATTAAAGACGTTTCAAATTGTCACCCCTTTCTAGAAATTCAAAATGCCATAACTCAGCCATTTTTTAAGATATAGACGAAACAAAAACTGCTCCGGAATCTTTATATAAAGGTCAAATACATAAGAAAAAAATATTTTTCCATTTTCAATTTTTTGATACCACATTTCAAATTTTATATTTTTAAAAAAAAAATTAATCTAAAATTTTTTAACATTTAAATAATTTACAATTTTTTCCTAAAATAATTTAAAATTTAAATAAAATCATTTTAAATGGCCGCCATTTTGAAACAAAATGGCGGATGAAGCTGGCCAACGAACTCGTTCGAGACATTGGTTTGTACTATGTACAAACCGAATTACATCTAAATCGGTTCATAAATACGAGAGTTACATTGTGACAAAGGTCATATATATATATATATATATATATATATATAACCATTAATTAAACATTACCGATCATCACCAAAAACCGCATTATTGTGAATGTTGACAATAAAAAAGTCCTTCAGGCCAGTGCCGGGAGGAAGAGGTAGCTTTCATATTCCTTATTTTTAAAAAGCAAGCTTATATTATTCAAACACATGAAGCTCAATTTAGTGGAAACCAATTATAGGAGATTCAATTCTAATCTTTATCAACATTAAATCATTATGAATGAGAATTTCGCGAAATTAGTCAGCTTTGTCCAAGCTGCTTTTATTTAAAGTAACTTATATTTGGTTGCCAAATTCGGCGATATCTTGAAGTTTCTGCCATTGTAAGACAACATAGTGGGTGAGGCTAACGAGTGAACTTGGTCGAGACCTTAGTAAATCCTGTGCACATGCTCACTCACATCGGAATCGGTTGATATATACAAGTTCTGTCGCAGGCAAAAAATCAGATTTTTCAAACTGTCACCCACATTAGAAATTCAAACTGCTATATCTGAGCCATTTTCTAAGATAAAGACAAAACAAAAAATGCTCCGGAATACTTATATCATGGTCGAATACTTAAGAAAGAAACCTTTTCCAATTTCTAGTTCTTTTGCACCTCACTTTAAATAATTTTTTTTATTTAATTTAATGGCCTCCATTTTGAAACAAGATGGCTGATGAAGCTGGCCAGCGAACTTGGTCGAGACATTACGATAAACTATCCACATGCCTTCTTACATCGAAATAGATTAATAAATACGCGTGTTATCACGTGACAAATATCAGATCGTTTCAAAATGTCAGCCATGCAAGAAATTCAAAGTGCTATAATTCAACCATTTTTTAAGATATATACGAAACAAAAACTGCTCCGGAATCTTTGTATCAAGGTCAAACAGATAAAAAAAATCTTTTTCATTTTTCAATTTTTTTATAACTTATTTTAAATTTAAAATTTAAATTTTTATAAAAATGGCAGCCCTTTTGAAACAAGGTGGCGGATGAAGCTGACCAACGAACTCGGTCGAGACATTGGTATGTACTATGTACACACCAAGTTACTCACTTTAAATATATATATTTTTTAATTTAATGGCCACCATTTTGAAACAAGATGGCTGATGAAGCTGGCCAGCGAACTTGGTCGAGATATTGATGTACTTACTATCCACATGCCTTCTTACATCGAAATTGGCGAATACGTGTGTTATCGCATGACAAATACAAGATCGTTTCAAAATGTTAGCCATGCTAGAAATTCAAAGTGCTATAATTCAACCATTTTTTAAGATATAAACAAAAGAACAAATTTTCAGAACAAAAACTGCTCCGGATCTTTGTATCAAGGCCAAACACATAAAAAAAATCTTTTTCATTTTCCAATTTTTTAATACCTCATTTTAATTTTTTTTTTTTAATGGCAACCCTTTTGAAACAAGATGGCGAATGAAGCTGGCCAATGAACTCGGTCGAGACGTTGGTATGTACTATGTACAGACCAAGTTACATCCAAATCGGTTCATAAATACGCCTGTTATCACGTGACAAAAATCAGGTTGTTTCAAAATGTCAGCCACAATAGAAATTCAAAATGCTATAACTCAGCCATTTTTTTAGGTATAGAAGAAACAAAAACTGTTCCGGAATCTTTGTATTAAGGTCAAACACGTACAAAAAAATCTTTTTCATTTTCCAATTTTTTTGGTACCTCATTTTAAATTTTAAATGAAAAAAAAAATTAAATGGCCACGATTTTGAAACAAGATGGCGGATGAAGCTGGCGAACGAACTCGGTCGAAAAATTGGTACGTATTATGTATACACCTAGGTACACCCAAACCGGTTCATAAATACGCCTGTTATTGCGTGACAGATCGTTTCAAATTGTCAGCCCCTCTAGAAATTCAAAGTGCTATAACTCAGATATTTTTAAAGATATAGACGAAACAAAAACTGCTCCGGAATCTTTGTATCAAGATCAAACACATAAGACAAAAATATTTTTCAATTTTCAATGTTTTGGTACCACATTTCAAATTTCAAATTTTTTTAAAAAATTTAAATGGCCGCCATTTTGAAACAATATGGCGGATGAAGCTGGCCAACGAACTCGATCGAGACATTGGTATGTATTATGTATACAACAAGGTACATCCAAATCGATTCATAAATACACCTGTTATCATGTGACAAACATCAGGTCCTTTCAAAATGTCAGCCAAGCTAGAAATTAAAAGTGCTATAACTGAGCCATTTTTTAAGATATAAACGAAACAAAAAATGCTCCGGAATCTTTGTATTAAGGTCAAACACATGAGAAAAAGATATGTTTCAATTTTAAATTTTTTGGTACCACATTTCAAATTTTAAATTTTTTAAAAAATTTTATATGGCCACCATTTTGAAACAAAATAGCGGATGAAGCTGGCCAACGAACTCGGTCGAAACATTGGTATGTACTATGTATAAACGAAATTACATCCAAATCGGTTCGTAAATACGCCTTTTATCGCGTGACAAAATTCAAGACGTTTCAAATTGTCACCCCTTTCTAGAAATTAATTTTTTTAAATGGCCGCCATTTTGAAACAAGATGGCGGATGAAGCTGGCCAACGCACTCGGTTGAGTTATTTGTATGTACTATGTACACACCAAGGTACATCCAAATCGGTTCATAAATACGTCTGTTATCACGTGGCAAAAATCAGGGCGTTTCAAAATGTCAGCCACGCTAGAAATTCAAAATGCTATAACTCAACCATTTTTTAAGATATAGACGAAACAAAAACTGCTACGGAGTCTTTGTATAAAGGTCAAATACATAAGAAAAAAATATTTTTCCATTTTCAATTTTTTGGTACCACATTTCAAATTTTAAATTTTTTAAAAATGTTTAAATGGCCGCCATTTTGAAACAAAATGGCGGATGAAGCTGGCCAACAAACTCGGTCGTGACATTTGTATGTACTATGTACACACCGAGTTTCATCCAAATCGGTTCAAAAATACGAGAGTTACAGTGTGACAAATATCAGATATATACAGGGTGATTCATAAAAGATGGGCAGAACTTTAAGTGGTTATAGTACACTTAAAGACAAATAATATTAAATAGGAGACTAAGGGTCCCAGACGTATTCCCAAGGAGATAGGGGGCATTAAAGTTTAGGGTCCGAAATTTCAAATGATTATAAAACATGGAAAAATTGGTCGATTCGTTTGCGGTTTTTGCAAAAAATTTTCTTTATGCCAGTATTTTCTTGAAATAAAATTTTAAAGTTCAATTTCAAAAAATGCCGATGGGGGCGCTTTAGACTTTGGAGTAACAAACAACTATTTTTTAACGTTATTTTTTGTATTTCTTTAAATGATTTCGAAAGCTTAGACTTAAACTTAAATTTTGATCTAAAAATCTGAGTCCTAACGAGTAGTTAAGTAGCGTAAACTGAAATTTGAAATTTGAAACCCTTCTCCCCCCAGAACAAAAATCAGTTATTCCCGATCTTTGCGTCGTAGATTAGGCTCTAACTACTGCCGCGTTTTGCTAAAATTATTCTTTATGTCAGTATTTTCTTGAAAATAAATTTTAAAGAAAATTTTCAAAAATTTCCGATAGAGATCGCTTTAGACTTTGGAGTAACGAACAACTATTTTATACCGTTATTTTTTGTGTCTCATTAAATGCTTTCTAAAGCTTAGACTTAAATTTTCAGCCCAAAATCTAAATCGTTAGACGTGGTTAAGTTTCTGGGGATGAAATTTCTACTCCTGAGCACAGTTCAGTTTACCATGTCCACACATTGTGTGCTGTGATACGAGGTAAAAAGACACAAATTAGGATTATGTTACCAAAGCATATTTATTAACATGTAATTACAATAAATGTTCAAAATTGTGACCACCAGAGGTTATGCACGCAGAACAACGGCGAAGAATGGAACGGCGAACATTCGCGAAAACATCAGGCTTTTCGAGCACTTCCCCTACAGCGGCGGAAAGTCTGGCGACCAGTTCCTCGGGGGATTCAATGGGTGTCTCATTCATAAGAGCCTTCAATCGTCCCCAAAAAAAGAAATCGAGGGGTGAAAGATCTGGCGAGCGAGCAGGCCAAGCAACAGGACAACCTCGACCAATCCATCTGTTCGGAAATGTGATGTCCAGATAGTTGCGGACGTCTCGTACGTAATGGGCTGGCGCTCCATCGTGCTGGAACCACATGACCCGCCGGATGCGTGGAGGAACAACGTTTAACAGGTCTGGCAGCACATGTTGCAGAAATGTGAGGTATGTTTTACCGTTGAGGCGTTCAGGAAGAAGGTACGGTCCGATTAGGTGGTCTCCGAGGATTCCTGCCCAAACATTGATGGAAAAGCGTCTCTGATGAGCATGTGGATACGTAGCATCGGAATTTTTTGAAAATTTTCTTTAAAATTTATTTTCAAGAAAATACTGACATAAAGAATATTTTTAGCAAAACACGGCAGTAGTTAGAGCCTAATCTACGACACAAAGATCGGGAATAACTGATTTTTTTTCTGGGGGGAGAAGGGTTTCAAATTTCAAATTTCAGTTTATGCTACTTAACTACTCGTTAGGACTCAGATTTTTAGATCAAAATTTAAGTTTAAGTCTAAGCTTTCGAAATCATTTAAAGAAATACAAAAAATAACGTTAAAAAATAGTTGTTTGTTACTCCAAAGTCTAAAGCGCCCCCTATCGGCATTTTTTGAAATTGAACTTTAAAATTTTATTTCAAGAAAATACTGGCATAAAGAAAATTTTTTGCAAAAACCGCAAACGAATCGACCAATTTTTCCATGTTTTATAATTATTTGAAATTTCGGACCCTAAACTTTAATGCCCCCTATCTCCTTGGGAATACGTCTGGGACCCTTAGTCTCCTATTTAATATTATTTGTCTTTAAGTGTACTATAACCCCTTAAAGTTCTGCCCATCTTTTATGAATCACCCTGTATATATATATATGGATATATATATATATATATATATATATATATATATATATATATGTATATATATATATATCAACTTTTGAACGGAGGGTGTTTTCGGGGTCTGGAGGTCATGATCGATGAAAATATACCAAAATTTTTTGAAATCGCTTTCCTCCGAACGGCTGCAATAGGTAGTTTTTTGTAATGAAAGCTACCTAAAATGATACTTTGCGATGATAAGAATGAAATATTTAATGGAACTTCCTAATGGAGGTATCAGATAACTACAAAGTAGAAATCATATAGAAATGCACAGAGATTATATATTTAAATATATATAATGCGTATAATATTTAAAAGATTGCTAAAACATTTAGCTACCTAGGTATATATAAATATATATAAGATACCGATGAAGGAATACATAATTCAAAATGAATTGTTGCATTCAAAATGATACGATGTAATAAAAACATCATAAAAAGCTTACATTCATAATTACATGCGCAAATGCAGCATAATAATTTGAATGCTAATATATAACCATTAATTAAACATTACCGACCATCATCAAAAACCGCATTATTGTGAATGTTGACAATAAAAAATGATACTTTGCGATGATAAGAATGAAAAATTTAATGGAACTTCCTAAGGGAGGTATCAGATAACGACAAAGTAGAAATCATATAGAAATCTTATATATATACATTTTGTCGAATATTTGGAAATATACTTGACAGATTCTTCTGGAATTTCAGGATTGAAAAGAACAGGTATGACCTTATATTTAGCAATGTCGATTTATAAGGAGGATAATTAGGGGCCAACAAAAAATCAAAGAAAAAAATAATACTTGGGATCACCCTGTAAAATAAAATGCACGAAATGATCTATCGCTACCGAATATAAATAAACAGACATTGTGCAATATGTGTATTCTTTGTGTAAGAACAGCATGTATATTAATAGAGATATAGCGATTTATTTTAAAAAGATTAAAAAATCCTTACATGTTATTTGCTTATAACATGCAGGGTTTTCAACCAAATTTAACGCCGGTTTCAGAAAAATTGACAAAATATCGTAGAAACAATATAGTGCAATTGGAATATAAATACATTAAATATTTTAGGAAATGTGAGCAGTTGTATGAAATAATTTTTATCTGCGCATGCGCGAACGATAACAAGGATCATTTTACATAATTTAATAGTCAACTCTATGGAGCAACCTATTAAAAAAATCTAGTCAAATATCGTAAAAATTCAGAAAGATAACAGCATTAGAGCGAGCAAATTTTTAGTAGTTCTCTAAAAGCAGCTGAATGATAAGGGATTTTCTACAAATTGTCATTATTTATTTATTTTTATTTATTTATTTTTTTTTATGCTTTAGTTCTTCTTGGATAACCACCAGAACGAGCCTATACCATAATCAAAAGAAATATAAAAATCGAAGCATTTTTTTCCAAATCTACTCGTTAATACTCACTAAATACTAACGTTTTTCTGAAAGTCAGTTAATAAAAAATGACAATTTGTGTAAAATCCCTTATCATTCAGCTGCTTTAAGAGAACAACTAAAACTTTTCTCACTTTAACGCCGATATCTTTCTGAATTTTTACGATATTTGACTAGACTTTTTTTAATAAGTTGCTCCTTAGAGTTGACTATTAAATTATGTAAAATGATCCTTGTTATCGTTCGCGCATGCGCAGATAAAAAATATTTCATACAACTGCTTAAATTTCCTACAATATTTAATATATTTATATTCCAATTACACTATATTGTTTCTACTATATTTTGTCAATTTTTCTGAAACCGGCGTTAAATTTGGTTGAAAACCCTGCATGTTATAAGAAAAAAACATGCAAGAATTTTTTTATTTTTTTAAATAAATCGCTATATCTCTATTAATATACGTGCTATTGTTACACAAAAGAATACACATATTACACAATGTCTTTTTATTTATATTCGGTAGGAGTAGATCATTTTGTGCATTTTATTTTGCAGGGTGGTCCCAAGTATTATTTTTTTCTTTGATTTTTTGTTGGCCCCCTAATTGCTCCCCTTATCAAATCGACATTGCTAAATATGAGGTCATACCTGTTCTTTTAAATCCTGAAATTCCAGAAGAATCTGTCAAATATATTTCTAAATATTCGACAAAATGTCTAAAATTAAAAGTTTTCCGGTCATTAATGGCAATATAGCGCATATATATATGTATGAATATATATATATATATATATATATATATATATATATATATATATATATATGTCAGTTTTGAACGGGGGGTGGTTTCGGGGTCTGGGGGTCATGATCGATGAAAATATACCAAAATTTTTTGAAATCGCTTTCCCCCGAAAGGAAGCAATAGGTAGCTTTTTGTAATGAAAGCTAACTAAAAGCTTTGAAAAACTAAATAAAGAAAATATGCTTTTACGGCGGGCATATATTTCATTATATCGCTAACCAGGACGAAAAATCATGCACCAGATATGAAACCCTTTCCAACATTAACGGAATATTATTAAGAAATTTCTTTTCTTTATATAGTGAAACTAGATATGTAAATAAGCATTTCTAAAAACACATAACTCATCGAAATCATTTTTCAGCAATTGCTGTCCATATCAGATAATGTATGTGTTTTCGTGCAGCCTTATATATGGTCTATGGAATATATTCTCACCAATTAATACAATAAAAATTAGAATACAACAAAGCAAAACGCAATTCCACTGAATATCAAAAGTGCCAAGATCCCACTAATATTCCGTAACATGTAATGAGAGATAACTGAGTAATCTGACCCAGTTTAACAACGTTTCGAACGAGAAGAATTTATTTAATGAATTTTTATGTATGCAATTTCAGGCTTCTACGTGAAACTTATTTAATTTAACTTCTTAAAAAAATTCTGGTGCGAAACGTATTAAACCTGGGTTAAATTAACCGACATATTGCGGAAGATTAGCGAGAGATTGGCAACTCTGAATTATCGATCACGGATAGTCCTGAAACCGATTTCTTTTGTGCGGCTGTGTAAGTGATTGTTAAATACTGTGCATTCACGCTGTAGTGAACCTCAGTGATCATTTTAAGTTTTTTTAAGATCATACTTTTAATCATAATCTATTTCATTATTTTTAATATCATTCAACTCCCACAGAGCATAATGTACATGCAACACATTATATATTCAATACCAAACATTCTGTAATAAATATAAATAATATATTAAAATTAAATAGCAATCTTAGTACATTTATGCGAGTTATAGCACAACAGGATGACCATACAGACGGATTAACAAGAAGTATTCGAGTAAAAGTATTAGACAATTCGTAAACAATTTTTAACAATGTTGGAAAATGGGAACGTCGATAATTTAATATATTCATTCACAGAACATAATGTCAACGCAACACAATATATTTTCAATACCAAAATATTCTATACTAAACCTCAATAATATATTAAAATTGTAGGGCAAACAGGGTTTATTTATGAGAGTTAGAGCATGGCCAGTCGGCCATACAGACGGACAAAAAAACCGAATTCCTAAACACTTTCCATCTATATTGTAAAATGTTCGAAAAACGAAAGTGTGAAAATCGATATTTTAATATATTCATTCACATATCAGTTCATTATCGTGGTTACCCCACTCGGTATTTTTATACTCTCCTTCATGTAATTATTTATTTCTAACAAACAACCATAACGAAAGGAATCTAAAAAGCTATATCCAAAAGTGCTATCAAAACAAATATATCTTATGAAATATTTCAGACTCGCATCTAGAACAAAATGAAATTCCTCCGTGTTATTTTCTTTCTGAGAAATAAGAGCCTAGAGACGATTTCACGGATGGTAAATCACTGATTTGCTTCTGCAAACCGCTATTCATTGGGCCGTTCATTATTTGACCTGCTCCAGTAATGGCCAAAGAATCATGCAAGCGGGCTGTAGCCGGAAGAGTGTGGGCTTAGGGTTTTCTAATGTAGCTATTAATCGACTGGATCGATATCTTACGAAAGTACCTAGCATTTTTTCACATAATGTACTATATCAAAATCTTACTTAGAAAGATTCCGATGTCGTGAGTCATTGAAAGTAAATACCATACAAATGAAAAGCTATGTGAGATATATCATTTCTATGTTAGTGGTCTAAATTGATACTTTTTATATAAAAATATCTATGCAATTCATTATTAAATACAATGTCTACAACGATTTTTTTAACCTTTTTTATAGACATCATTTTGTTACAGTGAGGGGAGACATACAAGCGAAATCTCCAACACTATTTCTGAAATGAGAAATATTCGTTTATCGGATCACAGAAATTTACGATAAAAAAAATAGAAGATGACTATTCGGAAATAGTGCTACCCGGTATAGGGTATTTTATTATAGAACTTTTGTTGAGTCACATACAACAAAGGAGTATAAAGGTTTAAGGGTCTGTCTTAAGTATGCGTTGATTCTGATTTCGGGAAAAACCTTCAAAAAGTTTTATAATATACAGTCTCAACACAAATAGAAAATTTACATAGCGCTGAGAAATTGTAAATCAGTCAAAAATATTAAAAATTGTAATCTGTAATTTTTAATTCAGTGATAAAGCACCAGGCATTCATGAAAACAACAGCACACTACTACTCTTTGCTGCAATGGTAGGCAAACAGAAGAAGAAAAAACGTAAAAGTTTTGAATGTTACTTCATGGAAAAGAACAGGTACGGTCCTGGAAAGAAAATTATGCCCTACTAAATCTGCCGCAAATCGTCATATAAAAATGTGACTGGTTAAATTGATAAGTGAAAGAAAGCATGTACTAATTAATTCTATACTTAAGTTTAACTTAGGGTTCGTTTACATATTGCTCACTCGCAAGCAAAGTAACACAACTAAAAAATACAACATTTCACAGGATGGGCAAAAGAAGAATAGTATTTGTTTTCCTCTAACATAAAATTATAGCACTTAGTTCTGCATGCAACTGTAAAAGTGTGCATGGATGCGTAAAATCCTTAGAAATGAAGGCGAAGAAGAGTTTTGGAGTATCGAGTAACTTTATCCCTACACACAATTCGCTCCCTTCTGTGGCAACAAATGAACATGTAGCGTAATCTGGCGTTTTCCGGATTACTAAACTTATGAAACTTATCCTGCAGCAATATGCATCCAGACCTATTAGTACAATAAAACACAAAATGAATTTTTTGAAGTTGTGTCATTTTTCCTTCGGATAAGTAATATAGCATAAGGAAATATTAAAATTTCCTTAACACCTAATTTTGACATCGTAATTGAATACATCGGTCAATTTTACACTTGGGATACCAAACTGGAAATCAGTCGGTCTAGAAGTTTAGGAAGTATGCAAGCTTAAATGTTGGAACTTCTAACGTTAAATTAATTTTTAATCGTTACAAAGCAGATTACAATGCGGGTATTTTATTAAACAGAACTAATACTTTCCGGAACAAGCAGTGACTTTGGATCCACATACTTGAAACTTCTAGAAATTTATTTGTGTCATAAAATTCATAGGTTGCATTTGATATTTTTTCGAAAATTAACTTCGATAATATATTTCTTTTGAAATTATGTTTCGAGAAAAATAAGAATTGTAACCAATGAATTTTGAAACAGAAATCGATTTCTAGAAACTTCAAATATTCGAATCAAATACTATAGCTCACTCCGTTAAGTAGTTTGAGCTATGCCTAAGCTATGCTTAAAAGTCTAGCCGCATTGCAATCTGTTTAACGATTAAAAATGAATTTATCATTAAGAATTACAAACTTTAAATCTGTAACAATCCTAAATACCTTTCCGTTTGATATCCTACACTGTAAAAAAAATCTGTAAAGTTACTAAAGTTTTTCTAGGAAACTGGGATTCCTAGAATATTTTATGTAACGGCAACAAGAAAAATTCCTGTAACAGACGCTGTTACAGGAATTTTTGCTGTTGCCGTTACATAAAAAGTTCTAGGAATCCCAGTTTCCTAAAAAAACTTTAATAACTTTACAGATTTTTTTACAGTGTATAATATTTACCAGCTACTAAAGTACAATCGGCCATGAGAGATGTACCTGAAAATATGGAATTACTCATTATTTGGAGGGCTTTTCTTTGGAATATATACATACTTAAAATAAAAACTTGCCAATACATCTTTCGTGAAACACAATTAACCATAAAATTTCACAAGATTTACCGCTTAAAAAGATTAATTTTTAGCGTAACAGTGAAAGTCGTTATTTTTCAAAATATTCCTTAATACGAACGTATGAGCTAAAATAAGTCATTTTGCATTTACCCTTGGCGATAAGGATAAACTCTCCATATTCTAAGGACATTAATTATATGTAGTTGTGTGCGGAAAAATGTTGACTTTTATTTTCTGGTTTTATCCAAATTTGTGGGAAATTTCGTCAGTGTGTGACGTCTGATTTCTTTCGTTTTGTATTATATTGCGTTTTCTGCGAACATGGTAGACGTAAAAAAGAAAAATATCCAATGATTATATTTAAACTTAAAAATTACATATATATTTCCGGTGCAAAACTTGATATTGCAATTGTATTCTTGTTAATCTATGTTGCCGGGAATAGTACCGTGTCCTGTAATCCAGCGTCTAGGTGGCTTGAGCTGTATTACGGTATGAGGTTGGGGGTTCTGTCCTCCGTTTGCCCATGCTGATCAGGTGTCCATACTAAGCACAATGTCGATATGGTGGGATAGACGGAACTCGAAATCACCAGATCGTCTACACTGTAAAAAAAAAATCTGTAAAGTTACTAAAGTTTTTCTAGGAAACTGGGATTCCTAGAGCTTTTTATGTAACGGCAACAACAAAAATTCATGTAACAGGTACACTTTTGCACCGAAAATCAAAAAATCTGTAAGGTTACTAAGATTTTTTTGGGGAAACTGGGGTGCCTAGAACTTTTCATGTAACTGTAACCAGTGTTACAGATAAAATTTTAGTAAGGTTACTGTAATTTTAGCAGATTCATTTGTAAGGCTGCAAATTTCTATAGCTTTACAAAAACTAGTTTTGTAGGTTTACAGCTTTTTTTGTGCAGTTACAGATGAAAGTTTGGTAAGCAAGTAACTTTACATCTGTAGAACTACAGATTTTTTTAGTGTAAGGAAGAGTGCAACGGCCCAGGGCGGAAACGCAGCAGGCAAAAGCTCTCGCATTGTTAATCTATGCAGGTAGAGTTAACACAAAGTAACGGTCATTCTGTTAAAGAAAACATACGAAATCCAATAGATCTTTAACTTAACTTGAAACTCGAAATATATTCTTCCAGTATACGTCCATATTTCCACTTGTGTAAACTAATATCTGTAGCAATCAAAACATTTCTTTATAAGAAAAAAACATCAGGGAATTTTAGACATAGGAATAGACTTTAAAATTCTATACTAACTGAAAGTAAAAAAAAAAAAAAAAAAAAAAATTTGTAGAGCATATCTCAATGAGTTTTTGTCTTATGCTCGTCTCTAAAAATAATAAAGGTAAAAGTAAAATTTCAAATCAAAATGTGAGCACATGATTATAATTGTTGCATACAGCGCGTTTGTCTGAAAATTGACTGTTCATGAATGTACGTGGGTGTAGTGAAAAAAGTTAACAGGAAACTATTTTGAATAAAGCAATAGTTTTTCTCAAATTGTGTACTTTTGTATAAAACAAATTATTTCAAATTTTGGAGTTTCCGAATGTTTATATTTTCCCCTTCAAACATATTCGTTCTAAGTTCAATAACCCTTCAATTTGATGAGAACTCTAAATAATAATAATATATTTATGTCGAAAATTTTTAAATATATTTTATTGATAAGTTCAATAACTTACATATTTATAATTTTATTACAGGAAGGATGTGGATTATTTTTTCTTTTCATTTCCTTATGAATGAAATGAAAATAATCTGTCCTTTCCTCTGAAACGTTTGAGATTTTCTATTATTTTTAAAGAGCAAAAAAAAAAAAAAGGGGGAGCATGTTATCTTTAATACCTTCTCAAAAATAAAAGAACAGTTTTAGATTTAACCTACGATAAACATATTTTCACTACAAAAAGTATTTTTAACAGACAAAAGCGGATAGAAGATGAATGTGAATAGGGATTCTATTTCATGTTTGTTACACTTAGCAATGTATGAAGAAAAGAATGTAATATCATCGATCATGATCAAAGTGATTACGCAGCATTTCACTAAAATGTTTTGTGGAAAATAAATTTATTTAAAAAAATGGCTAAAAGAATCTTTTTCTTGATAAATTATTCGACATACGAATAATATGAACGACATAAACCGAACACCAAAAAATATTTCCGACATTACCTAAAATTGTATAAAAGTTTCTTTTGTTAATGTTAATTTATGATAATCTTAGCCTATGGAATTAGCCTTAAGAGAAGAGCTTTGTATGAGTGTCATTTTTTGATCCATAAATAATATCTTTCTAAATCATTTATTTAAACATTATTGATACATTTAACATTTTCTTGTATTATAAAATGTTTCGTTTCTTGCTGCTTTCCGTATGCTATTTTTAAAGCAGCATAATTTGTATTTCTGAACAGCTTTTCCTTTTGAGAGAAGATCGGTAGATTAGTGGTCAGCCAGTCGCGCTACTACGCTACCGTTCCAGAGTTTGACTCCGATCTTGAGAAGGGTTCAATCAACCTTTCATGCCTTCGGGGTAGATAAAATGAGTATCAAGTTCGCTTTGAAACTAAACACTGGGGGTCTCGCGTTAGGCTGACCACCTGACTAGGACATATTCTGTATAGCACTTTACGTTCCATGGCTAAAAAAACAGGGTGGGCGCTGTAGGCCATATATCTTAATGGATTGTAGCGCCGTAAGTTAATTTTTTTTTCTTTTCGAGAATGTAATATCATCAATCATGATGAAAGTGATTATAGAGTTTTTCGCAAAAATATTTCGTAGGTGACAAATTTATACTCCTAAAATCCCGCTCTTTTTAAATGATTTCACATAGCTTGAAAAACACCACAAACATAAGACCAGAAAATGTTTACAAACTTTACCTAAAATTAAAGTTTCATTTAATATTGTTGAATATTTTATGGAGTGATGAATTCAGGTGTGACCGGGTAACCTCTTGCCGATGATGATCCCCCGAAGGTTTGAAGTTTTATTATATTAGCGGCCAAAACGTGCAGATCCCTCCCGAACACTAGAATCCCCCACCTACGGAGAATATGTTTTAATCCAACTTTGATCTACAATATTTATATCTAACGAAGAAAATTATTCGGATCTTGGAACTCATTTGTACAAGATGTTTTATTATTTACTAAATATTTTCCCGATTAAAACAAAGAAAATCAGGAATTATTAATTATAACCCTATAACATAAATGTATATTATCCCTTTGCATAAGTTTCATGCTTAAAATTATAGATATATAATAATGAGCTTTATAGTTTACAATTCCAAGTTACTCTGTGACTGAATATATATTAACTATTACGGGATCAATAATTATGCCATCAAAGAGAAACGAAATTAGATATTAGATATAAAAAAAAAAAAAAAAAAAAAAAACATAGATATATCTTTACGAATGACGATAAACTGAACAGATTTCATGGTCAGTGACACATTCTGTTTCACTGATCATTCTTCCATAATTCGATTTGGCCGCAAAAACGAACGAAATATGTTGCGGTTGGAATAGCGAAAGCATTATCCGTGTACCCCCTAGAGGATTTTACTAATGGGGCCTGTAATCGTATAAATCGATATGATCCGTAAAATAAGCGACCTGCCATTTCACGTAATGCTCTACCTCGCTCTCCTCAGTTCTAGATAAATCATTGTAATAGTTCAGTCGGATATTAAGAAAGCAATTGCCGAATTTACCGTATGACCAGTCATAGTGATATCCTGATCGGTAAACTAACGCAGTGAAGGAATTTTACACGAAACGGTTTTGATATCCTGAATATAGGGTTGCAACAATGAATGATTTTTTTTATTTCATTTGTACCACTTTTTGCAAAAATTTCATTCTGTTTGATTTTTCTTGTACTAGAATTGTAAGGTAATGATTGTTATTTTTTTAAGTGGTACGAAAAAAAAATAATTGCTTGGGGAAACATTGCGATTATAAGACATTTCAATTTTTTTCCTATTTCTATGGAAAATATGTATTTACTTGCATAAAAAAATATCTGATGTGTGTACGGTACGCGTATTTTCAAATAAGTAATTGATATCTTGATTTGCCAGCGATCAGCCAGAAACACGAATATTTAAAAAGATACAAAAAAGTATGATTAATAAAAGTATGGTTATCTCGCTAGTAGATTCGAAACAGCTGCTTGCTGCTTCTCATGTATTATTTGTGCATTTTAAAAGGTAGGTTTCCTGCTTTTTTTACCAATTAACAGTTTTGTTTATTTCAATAAATACATCTTTGTGTTATAATTTTATGTTCTGTTTATGTTTGTCGATTTTTATTACAAAATTCATCATCAAAATGAAAAAAAAATGATAAAAGTTAGGTGTAAATTATGATTAAATCTTCCAAGAATTTAAATTAATTTATAATAAATTTATGATCATAAATTAAAATAAATCCTGCCGTCTCGGCAATAGGTACATGTAGATTTCGATGTTTTTTTCTTCTACAACCCCCCCCCCCTCCTTTTTGTGTTTAATTTTTTGCTGTAAGAGTAGGTCCTATCAAAAACTTGTCGATACAAATTTGTAGATAATATTAAGAAGATTTATAATAAATTTAAGCGGATTTGATATCTCGGAAATTGACGAAGTTATGAATTTTTTCTTCTTCAACACCCTCCCCCCCCCCCCACACACACACACTTTTTTTTGTTGATCCTATGAAAAACTTGTCAATATAAAAGTTGCAGATAATATTCAGAAGATTTATATATATATATATATATATATATATATGTATATACATTTCGCCCCTTGAGGCCATTTTTAATGATATCGAAAAATCTGTCATACATAATTTTTGGCTCTTTTCCTAGAAATAATAATAACGCTAAACTGATCGTATTTATCGTATTTAAGAAGTTATGGGGTGTCTTCTGTTTTCACAAAAAACTTCCCTATTTCTACCCCCTTGGTCCGATTTTTCCCATTAATGAATTTCTCCGAGATTTTCTGCCCCTTGATTTTACGTACCAGTTTGGGAGAGATTTGTGCAGAATAATGGAAGTTATCGTGTCCATAAAAAAGGGATATATATAGGTATATTGATATAGTTTTGAACAGGGAGTGGTTTTGGGTTCTAGGGGTCATGACCGGCGTAGATCTGAAATAAGTTTTCAGAAATTACAATATAGGGGATAACGTAATCGGTAGTGTTTCTTACGAAATCTACACAATAAAAACAAAAAGGATGCTTACTCTTTACTCATGAAATATGCTACACATTCCAAAATCGGGCTCTAATTACATTCGTATCTTACTAATTACATTCGCTCTTCATCAGTCTGTTTCATCAGCCTGCTTCGTTTTTCTTCATCTTAATTAACTAAGCATTTGGAATTATAAGGTTGGTTCATCATGGATACTTATTATAGACTCATGTTCTATTTCATGCTTGTGGATGCTTATGAAACATTTAAGAGATTTCTGCTAAAGCTCATCTTAACACGGTAATAATTAAATCTTTTTTAAAGATGTCACTTATTATGAAAAAAAAGTACAATCAAAATGAAAGCAATTGGGGAAAAAATAAAACAGTTTAAAGTATGAAACTTTATTCTGAAAATTTAAATTCCAATGAAAGGAAATATAATTACTCATAAACAAACACTTTTACCAAAGAAACATTGAAATTAATATTTAGATTCTATTTAGGGTGATAATGTATTTATATTTCTTTATTTTAAAAAAATGGGATGTTGAGACACAAATAATAACGATTTTCAATTATTCTTCTGTGTTAAAACTGTGTTTGGAGTTATTGCTGTGAGGAAAAAAAGTTTCAAGTTCTTAATCTCCGAGTTAAATTTCAATATATTTTCCATTATATTTTCAATATATCCTTTCATTTCTATAGAAAATATGTTTTAGTTCATCTGACAGCGCTTTAAAATTATGTTGATACACGAGCTTTTGTTAGATACGCAGAACGCGAAAAATCAGGCAAAAAGACTCGAAAATCAAAGTCATAAATTAACAATTCTATAAATGTTAAAAACTTTCTTTTGAGCTTTGTGTTTTCATAAAAAATAGTTTTCTTATAGAATATTACCTAGTGCTTTAAGTGCTTTTTATGGAATAATAAATTAAGGAGCCTTAAGAAATCAGAATTATTCACTCTTTTTTCCCAAACACAAACGTATCGATATTGAAAATTGTTTTCAACAAATGAAATATCATATTTTTGAATTGTACTAAACTATATTCTGGATAAAAGCACGGAGAGTTTCAAGAATTCTGGCTAAAATATAAACCTTCCGGTTTCAGTTTAATTTCAGCAAGCTCATAAAAAGCATCATCATATTTTCTGCAATATTATATATTTTTTAATCAAAGTAAGCATACTTACAAATTTTAAAATAAGTTATTATTAGTTTTTTTATATTACCATGTATTACCTTTTTTATATTGATAGTTTTTATGTGTTTTCGTTAAGTCATAGAGTCTTTTCTTATGCATAATGAAAAAAGCCTTTTCATGTATTCATATTTTAATACATTTAAGCCATACAATTTCCAAACAATTTTTTACTGAAAAACAAGAGAATGGAGCATGTTATTTTAAGAAATGCAAGAGGAGTATTAATATCGTGATTTTAAATATGTATTTTCTTCTATTACCGCTGATTGTGCACATATCTTTTTTCATTGTCAAACATAATATTGTCATGGCAACAAAAATATATTTCCAAATATGTTCATTTTTTGTTTCAATTGCTTTTTTGTGGATGGTGAATAAAATCTGCAACTTTGATCGATTGTCTGATGAAAAGAAAAAATATATAAAAATATATTAATTGTTCCAGAAAAATACAGTAGTCTTTTTATTTTGTTTCTCGTCTGAGTGAAAGAATGTATTTTTCTTTTATTGAAAGTCTTTTGTCAAAAGCAGTGAAGAGTTTGATTAAAGTTTTTCATTATATACTCATCGCTGTTTTTTATGTATTTAATAATGTGCCTGATTAATTCAAAAAGCATTTCAATTAAGATTAGTTACATTTCTCTGGTTTAAAAAAATACAATAATATATTACAAAAGCTTCTGCTCTAAAATAAATTAGTTTTATTTAAACGTTACTCATTTTAATTAAATTATAATTAATATTTAAAATTATGCTTGAAAAAGCATACAAAAAAAACTACAAAATGATAGTTTGTTGTATATTTTATGTGTCAGTTCCATGTTAAAATGACATGAAAGTCATTGAGGTTTTTCCAGATTTCAACTCTCTAAAAAAATGAGTCTTAATTTTATTGTACACACTTTAGAAATATCTTCTCAATGGGTGATTTGGTCAGTATGATATAGACACTGTAAAAAAAAATCTGTAATTTTTAGTGAAAAAAAATTGCATTTTTTACAGAAAATGTAAAAAAAAGTTGGATTTTGTAATTTTCACAGAAAAAAACTAAAACTGTTTTAACGAAAAATTACAGATATTTTCTGTAAGTTAAACGGTTTTCCAGTAGCGTTAAAATTAACAGTTTTTTTTTTTTTTTTTTTTTTTTTTTTTTTTTTTTTTTTTTTTTTTTTTACGGAGCACTATAAAATACTACTAAGAATAAAATCCGTTGATTTTCAGTATAATTTCATATTTATATTGTTTTCGGTGAATGTGATTTCGTGAATGCGTCGAAAAGTGTGGATTTGATATCTTTGACAGATAGTGGTAAATTTTCATTTTAGTTAACACTGTAGAATTTATTTCTCTCATTACTCTGCAAAAGAAAGCAATGTGTAAAATAATGTTAATTCTGCTGGTCAAATACCAAAATTCATTTTAAAATATAAAAATTAACAACAACAAAAAAAATGCAGTAGCGGAAACTGCAAATTCAATAATTTCTCACTCATTCGCGAAATCATTTCATCAAAGAAAAAATTGCTGTAAAAACCTGGAAATTTTTTATACTGTCAAGGCGAAACGCAGTGAAGAATGATTAAATCACTTTAAAATGCTACAAATAATCTCCTTAAAATACAGAGAATCCTAAAATGGACAGAACGTTTTTTAATCCCTTAACGGTCTCATTAAGTTACGGTTTTAAAATTCAAATTGCTTATTGGCACCACTTTTTTAATAAAGAAATATTGACCTTATTTAATCCCAGGTAAAAGGATACCAAAATACAGCCAGTTATACTTTTTTATAAAACTGGTAGGAATCAAACAAAAAAGAATAAATGAATAAAAGACACAGCCCGTGAATATCACGTAGAGTGAGAATTAAGGGGTTAAAATCAATCTTAACCTCTTCGTTGCTTTAATAAAAATAAGTTTTGAAAAAATGTTGGAATAGGTTTTTTTTTTTTTTTTTTTTTTTTTTTACCTATTTTGTTTTCAAAAATGATAATAAATAGAGGTCCAAGTATGTAGACCTTGGGACACGATTAAGTAAAAAGTTCAAAATTTGGGAAAAAGATTGTATCTATTTGTTTCTTTTTAATATTGCGAAAATAATTGTTTTTTTTTAATGTAACATAAATAATATTATATTTATTGTTTAAATGTATTAAATTCATTAAATCGTAAATCTCAAAATTTTTAAATAATTTTTGCCTTGAACGACTGCAAAATTTAAATTTTATTACTTTATTTTTTTCTTAGTGTGAAAAATTTCCCATTGTTTTTCAAAATGCATTGATAAACTTTACAATTCATACACATAGCTCTTCTTTTGGATTTACATTCTTCCAAATAATACTTAGACGCATTTTTTATGTCTATAAGGGTTTTCAAATGTCCTACATTGTCAAGCAGATTTCGTTTGAGGGTGCGGTAATTTTTTTTTGCTTCTTTGTCATTTCTTCTTTCAGAACATGAATTTATTGGTGGCCTATGTCTTCGTGGAGTTATGTCATTTCTTCGTTCATACTTGATCAGAAGTGAGCAATACACATCCTATAATCTATTAATGACATCTATTAGTCCAGGGGAAATGTACCAAAAAAAGGGGGTTGCAAAAGGTCGGGTAAAAGATTTTATTTTTCTGAATTGTTTATAATGATGCAAACATGGAAAAACCAAGTTTTCTAACAAAATTTCTTAAGGCCAAAAAACAAGAAAATTTTGGGACCTTTTTTGGTTATTTTTAAATATCTCGAGACCCGTAGCCGTGGCATGTTTTTTGTCAATAACAGTATTAAAGAAGATAAAATTCTCTACAACTTTCATATTTACAACTTTTTTATACACTCAATAACAAGCGCAATATGCCATTTCAAAAATTGGAATTTTTTTTTTCTTAAAAACCGTGAAAAACACAGTTCTACCCCGATTATTTAAATGTTTCCCACGGATTTCATCGTGTATGTCAACTTCTATATATTAGTAGCAGTAAATTATGTATTTCAGGGCTAAAACTAGTATTTTTTTCACCCGTGCCAAACATGGATTTTGGCGCCTCCCCCCCCCCCCCCTCTTTTAAAAAGAAAATTCACCACGGGAATTTTAATGAATCTCTAATAGCCGGATTTTGAAAATTTTAAGTGTGTAAGCATTAAATACGTAAGCTGAACTACGTAATCAACTCTGCCAAATATTGATTCAATAAAACCTTAAAAACCGTACCGAAATATAATCCGCTTTAAACAGGTTTCCATCTTAGCAGGTATAATTGTTCATATTCTTTCTCTTGAGAAAATATATACTTTTCTTTAAAGACCGAAATCCGTATAAGGTTTGTTGGGGTAACTGGAACCACGAGGTAACTGGTCCATAGGCTATTTTATAAAAAAAAACTGTTGGTGTTTTTTAAGTTTTAGCTTTTGTGAGCAATGCCCCTTTATCTCTACTTCCTAAAACAACGTGTATCAACTCAATCATAACTCTCACTTTGCTGTGATAGGTTGTCAAAAATTTACGTTTCTTTGTTTAAAAACAACGTCAATATGGTTGAACTTCCTCGGATTTTTATTAAAATAGTGTAAGTACTTTTATTAAACAATCTTTTTTTTAAAAGATTAGACATTTAACTACATTAATATTATTAGGTATCTATACATATTTACTTCTTGTTTTAAATGTAAGCCCGGTGTCCCAGTTACCCCATAAATGTTTCCAGAATGGGATAACTGGGACATATATCCGGGGTAAATGGGCCATGCTGGATCCAGTTACCCCAATAGTTATAAATAATTTTTTTGTGTTTCTCTTACTACGGGAAGTAAATTTCTCCATTGGTTTTTGCTCACAATAAAGAAAATGATAGAATACCTTATTAAAATAACGTAATGAAATTTGAAGGAAATTATTAATTTTGAAGGAATTTTTGAATTTTAACAGTATTAGGGAATACGTTTGTACACTTAAAAATAATCAGCTATTGGATTCCCATCTCGTAGTTTAAAATTAATAGATGAGAAGAAAAAGTACATATGTATTAGTTTTAATAGAATTGGGATAAAAAAATAAATTTAAAAGTTGACTTAAGAATTTTTTTAAAAAATATTTCATCATTATTATGTATTATTTACGCTAGATAATAATTTGCAAATACAACTATACATATAAAAATAATCATCTTTATTTATTTTGAGTAAAAAATACATTATATATGGTCTCCAAGGTATCTATGTATTTTCAAAAAAATTGCAGAATTTAATCAGTAATAAGCAATACTTAATCAAACAAATATACAAAATCCACTTAATATTGCTTAAATTGCATAGTCTGTCAAAAAAACACATATTTTAAGTTATTTAAATATAAGGGGGCTTTATTATTATTTCTAAATACGATAACTGTATTCCTTGGGTTTAAGCCTATTTATAGTAGTTGAGTACTGAGGTCCACGTATGTGGACTTCCAAAAAACGGTACTTTTATAATTTAAAAAAATCACAAAATAAACAAAATGAAGTTATCTAGTGAACATTTATAATGTTTTTAGCAATAAAAAATTTGTCATCTTAATTAAAATTTTAATACAGTTAAATATTACTTACTTTTACGCAATCGCTGAATTGACGACATTTTTCAAAACCTCACTTGCAATCAACGATTTAGACATGAAAATAAGTTAAGTGTTCAAATCTGTTGGATTTATTTTGAAGCTTAAACTATCACAAATGTGAATTCATAATCAAAATTTAGATATTTTGATTGGTTTTATTACAATGGGCTAAGATCCAAGGTCCACATATGTGCACCTCAGTAACGAAGAGGATAAGATTACAATGACAGATATTGGAAGGAATTTTGCAGAAACAAAATGTGTGAGGAATGGAATTGTTTAATAAAGCTGTTTTCTCAAATATTACCAATAGATGGTGCTATGCTATCTGAAACTGTAATACTGATAAAAAAAAATAACCTTGCAACATTAAAAGGGAAATAAGTTTTGGAAGTTTTAAGAGCTTGCACTAGTCACTCGAAGACACTCGCACGCTAAGATTAAATATATAGCAGCGTTCTTTTAAAATTTTTCGATTGGATTTTTAAAAAAAAAATTTGCATACCATGGTAGATATCTAATATTCGTTTGTACTTTTTCGATTTTGGTTACAGTTTGTTTATGAGGACACTTTAATTTTTAGTACCGATTGCGAAATTTCATAATAATGCTTCCATATGTTTAACATTAACATCGCGTAGGCTCTCAATAGCATAACAAAGTGAAGATTGAAAACTGATCCAATTTTATACGTTAGTTTGAGCGTTCTAACTCTTTAAGATAGCGTAGTTTTATTTATTGGTGATATTTAGAACTAAAAAAAAAAAAAGATTTAGTAAAAAAAAATTCCCTACTTCACACTTTTATGTCCTGCAAGAATAACTCCAGAATCTGTTATCGTATACTTATTATTATGTTTTAAAATCATTCTTTCCATTGCATGACACCTCTATTAACAGTTCAGGGAATATTTGATACAATATTATTATAGATTAAAATTACTTCTCACACGAAATATATTCACTCTAAATAAAAAGGAGTGACTATTCAATCAGTAGGAGTGAATCTCCACAAGATCGCAGAGTTAAAATGTGCCCAACCACTTTAGAGTGAATATTTACTTTGATCAAATGTGGAATTTTTGGCTCTTTGAAAGAGTGAATACCCCACTCTTAGGAAGTGAATAGTCGCTCTAAACAGGGGTGGATAATCACTCTTTCGGAGGAGTGACTATTCATTCTTGCTAAAGGAGTGCGTTTTTTAAACCCTGGTAGGAGTGAATAGTCACTCTTTCAAAGGCGTGAATGCTCAATTTTTAAGCAGTGAATTCTTTTTTTATACTGTTTTATGGGCATTTTAAAAGAATAGCATCTTTTAGAGCATGCAATGAAAATAAACACAAACGTGGTAAAGATTGGAATAAAATACTTTATTGACAATATTTATTTAATTCATTGTTTGTAACATTAATTGAAAATTTAACGAAAAAAATCAATTAAAGTTACATGTTAATTAAATTACTGAGAAAAAAATATTTTATTGCAATCTTATCCCTTGTGTTTGCTTTCATTGCATGCCCTATAAATATATCATATTTTTAAGTTGCCCAATTTTAAAATAAAGTTTTACATTAAATATAAAATCTTACCTTTTTACCGATCATTTTAGCAAAATATCCCTATTTTGGAGTCCTATTCTTCTAAAATACTTTTAATTTTTCCACTTAAAAAACAAATCTTATCATCTGACATATTTTTAAATAAGTTCTAAGCTTGATCTAAATATTAAGAATGTGTAAGTTTTTTATGTGTTGTGATTGTTGTCATATGTTGTCATTGATTTATTAAATATGAACATGGAGTCTAACGGATAATAATACAACTCTTATTTATAGAACGACATGATAAGCTATATTTATTTAAAATTTTTAATCCCGTACATATTGTATTTTGTGAATATCAGCTAAATAGATTTGGTATGTTTTATAGGAAAAGACTGATCTGGGAAACAGTAAAAAGAAGGAAATATAAAAAGAAAAGAAATGATCACATATGTACTGTTCTCATTGTTTGAAAAACGTTTTTAATGTAAAAAGTAATTATTTATCTCTTTAAAATATATTCTATCTTATTTTATATAAGTGATACCATGAACTTAAAAAATATATATTAAAGCAGTTTTATTTATAAACATCAGGCATAAAAAACACTTTATTTCAATGCTTAAATATCATTTTTTTAGTGCCAATAATTACGTGTATAAAAAACGTAGAAAATGCGTTTACAATAGAAGGAAATTTAATAACTAATTCAGAATGTCTATAGTTAAATGTTTGACTAAAATCACAAACAGCAAAATAATGTTTACATACAATATAAAAAATAAATATACCAATTTGAAAAACACTAAAAATAATAATTAGTAATTTATAATTGTATTATTAAACAACAACAAACTACAATAGAAGAATTAAATGCATTATTAGATTTAACATTGTCTCAAAAATATTTTCATATAAGAAATTATTATTATTTTTTTAAATTTGGCAAATGTTATATCTGAAAACTTTGATATGAACATTAAGGTTTTTAAATGATAATTTAAAATATTATTAGTAATAAAATAAACAATCTTTCAAAAGTTTCACTACTGTAATATGTAAAAAGACGTTTTCCTAGTATAATGCTAATTTCTAATCTGAAGCAATTTCGTAATATCATTATAATCGAATACCTTATTTAACTCCAAAGTAATAACGACGATAAATACTGCAAGAGTCGGTAATCAGAAAACAGCAAGAAACCGAAAAAAAAATCCAAATCACAGTCTCAACATATTTTCAATCTCAAGTAACTGTCAATTAATGTTTACATTCATTCTAATATGAATGTAGGCATGAATTTGTCTCTACGTCAGCTTTTTTTTCGAGAGATGGCAGATTAAGATATTTTACACAACAGTATCAAATAGGAAAATATCACTACTGAAAACAATTTCAGATCAGTCTTTTTCTATATAACATAAAAGTATTTAACTCATGATCATAATATACAAAACAGGAATAAAAAATTAAAATTAAATAAGATTTAACTTTACGCTCCATAAATAATCACTTCAATAATATCCGTGTATTTTTATCCTACAATGGCGGAGGTCTTTCTCTTATCTTAAAAAAAAGCGTTGTAGACTTGGCGTTCTGATTGCCTGAAGGGTAATACAAATGCTTCGATACTCACTCCTTCTTAGATTGACTATTCACTCTAAGCAGGAGTGAATAGTCACTGTAAGAAGGAGTGACTATTCACTGTTGAAAAGGAGTAGGTTTTAGTACCAATTGAGCGTAATTTCCGGTTACATTATGAAATGGAGTTTTTGAAAATTAAGAAGTGACATATTTTGGTGCTTTTCATTATTTTATTCCATATATACTGGTTCAAAGTTGATCGGAAGTTTTTTAAAGTGTATAATGTCAGTCTTTCACTCTCGTCAGCGGAGTGAGATATTTCACTCTCGAAAACGGAGTGACATATTTCACTCTCGACTATGGAGTCAAATATCTCGCTTCTTTCTAGGGAGTGGAAAAGTTCCACACTTTAAGGAGTGTATTTTTATAAAATTCACTCCAAAATGAGTGAAAATGCCTGCCACTCTTTCAAAGAGTGATTTTTTCACTCTTCCCAATTTTAGAGTATTTTTAAAAAAGAAAGACACATTTTGGAAAAGCAAATTTCTCGGGTATTTTCTGAAAAAGTATTTTAAGGGTTAGAAACATTCATTGTAAGCTTTTAAAAATTGCAAAAATGAAAGCTACAAAAAATAGTTTCATGGATATTGGTTGCTTCTGTTCAACGTTAAAATGTTATATAAAATTCTGAGATTTTTCCTCCATGCGATGACAGCTTCCTAAATATAATTTAAATTTTATTATACAAACTTCAGAAATATCTTCAAAGTTTGTGCTGTGATCATTATGATGTACTGTGAATTATAGAAGCGTAATGGAGATAGATTCAATCTCTGTAAAGTGTTACAAATAAACGCTTAAAAGTACAGAGCGTCCTAAAATGGGCTGAATGTTTTTTAAATTGAATTACCAGTAAACTGTTACAGCTATTAAAATTATGAGGGAAGCAGAAAAGATATCTATGCAGTCAAAAATATCTTCAATGCACTTTTAAGGTTTAGTTCAAAATATTACAGATAGATGTGTCTGCACTGACTCAAAACTGTAATACTGCTCAAACTAATTTTTCAATTTCAAAGCGCAGAAAAGATTTTTCTTCTTGCGTTGCAATAGCTACATGGAATGAATATTAAATCTCGTTGAATTTTGATCCATTTATATACGTTAGTTTCAGCATTCTAACAATTTGAGAGAGTGCAGTGCTTTATGTCGGTGATATCTGGAGTTTCAAATAAGAAAGCGTATTTATGATATTTCTGACTTCACATATTAAACTCCTGCAACTTCAATAGCTATCGACGTTTGCTCTAAAAATGTCCCGTTCACTTTAGGCGCCCTGTATTTAAAGTTAATTTCAGCAAAATTTTAGCATTAAAATTACGTCTAATAGAACATTCATTGTTTAAAAATGAAAGAAACAGTATGACTAAACAGTTATTTACTTGCATGAAAAATTACTTATTTAAACCATCCAAAATATCCTAATTACTTTGACATTTATTTCTATCATTTTTCGTTCAAATAATTATTTGAAAACTGGTTCTTGCAAGTTTTTGTTTTATACTTTCCAATATGACTGGAAGCACGTTATAACTTTTTTATTCAGAGGAATATTTCCAACTTTTCTGGCACACGTGCCCTTGCATGAAAGAAAAGATTAGTTTAGCAAATGTTTTCCGAACTTTTATTCGTTTTTTTTTTTTTTTTTTTTTTTTTTCAATGAAGAAGAATTTTTTCATATAATGTTAGAAGTGAAGTGCAGCATCAGAAAATTTATATTATAAAGGGATTGATCACATTTAATTTCTCTTTTGAAGAATTTAACTTGGTGCACTGCGCATTTTTCCCTAGAACCTGATCTGATAATCCAATTCAATCTGTAGATTTAGAAAAAAGGAACAGTATTGAGAATAAACTTAATTTAAAAGGGGTTTTTTCATGACAAAACAAAGTGATACGTACCTGTTATTCAAAGTATTGTCTATTATTAGCTACAACGCTTTCCCATCTTTTTGTTAAAAAATGGAATTTTTGTGGAAAGAACGAACCGTCTTTTGGGGCTCTCCATGAATCGAATCATTAGGGTTTCGTTCATCTGACGAAACCCTATTCGTCTCACTTCTCTGTCTGTCTGTCCGTCACAGAGCTTATTCTCAGAAATTATATGTTGGAGGCTTGAAATTTTGCATTCTTATATACTATATGACCAAAGGTGACTGGTCACTTGCGATTTTAGACGTTTTATTAAATATATAGAAAAATACATGATGAATCAACCTGAAACTACAGGTGTGTAAACAGTATAGTATACGTCATATTTTTCCGCAAAGATTTTTTCCTAAAACCCCAGAGGGGACCGTCAACAAATTGAAAAAGAAAGAACACTTTTTGGATAACCCTGTGAAAAATTATGTAGCAAAAGCATTCAAACGCGAGATTATTAATAAGAGGCTTATTGTGATATACTGTGTTCATTTTTATGAGGATATCATGTATATTGTAGAGAAATTAAGGTTTTTATAAAAATAGTCCCAAATTTCGTCAAGTTTTTTTCTTATAATTTCCAGAGTTTTTAATATAAAAAAAAGTTTTTTTCAGAAAATATGACGAACAACATTGTACACAATACTCTGCAATCAGAATTAAAAAATAATAATAATTGGATGAAAAATAAGCAGGTTTACTAAAAAATGTATCTCTGCGCATGAGCGAATGCAATCAAAATATAATCTACATAACGTGTTAGTTAAATGTATAGAGCAACATTTGTAAAAGTCTCAAAAACATAGTTTGAAAAATCTGATAATTATCGTTTATACAATAAGCTCAACACCCGTTGTTCCCAAAAGGAAGCAAAAAGATGAGGGGTTGTATTCATATGGCTAGTTCTGAAATTAAGTGGAAATTTCACCTTGGTAATTTGTAAAAAAATAAAAGTTCAAATTGTCGCGTTTAAGTTGTGTTTCCGACATTTTCTTAAAGTTTTAGAGATAAATAAATCATGATCAGAGGACAAGGTTAATTTTTTTTTAATTTAAAATTAAATTTCATTTTTCATATAAACATGGAGGTGACTCATTATTCCATGGAGGTGACAACCTTCAATAGTAATGATGAATATAAGTTTTATTGTCCATTTACTTGAATGGAAAACATTTATGGTTGCGACATTAGTTTGTTTTATTGTTTAAGAGGTATAATATGTTATTTCAATGAAATACTGAAAGTCAAATGACACATCAAAACAAAAACTGAATTGCTATACAGGTAAAGAACACTGTTCTTGAGTAACATGTTAAAAAAGAACAAAGCTCAAATTTAATTTTTTATTAAATAATATTGCAGTTTTGAGGGATTAAATCAAAGATATGTTGTAACCGATTGTTCACTTTCCACTGTTTAAACCACATAAATTTATTTTTCATATCTTATGATTGCTTCTTGCTCCTTTCTGAAAACAAATTTTTTCTTGGATCCCGAACATCTTTGCATAAATTTAACTACTACGTAATCTTCAACTGAGGTCACATTTGCTAAATACAGATTAACAGGACCTAACTGAAATCTTGTGCATACTGCGGTACTTCTTTATTACTTTTTTCAGAAAGGACAAGTCCAAAGACTTTTTTTGACTTTTGAAACTTCTCATTTTTTTCAAAATTTTTCTCGATTTGAGTGGTCAATGCTGCACTGAATTCCAGGCATTTTCTGACTTTAGGAGAAATATTTTCATCTTTCAATATTATCTGTACTTTCTCTTTTGGACTGTTTAATTTTTTTCGTTTATTTATGATACGTTGATAACTTTTCTTATAATAATCTTTTTTCTTTTGTATTTCAAATTTTCATAACATTTTTAAGCTCTTTTTCAAGCAATTTTATTCTTTAGTATCCTTTTGTTTTGTTTCTGTTAACAATTTTTCGACCGATTTTTACCCGACTGGTAACTGCTCTTCCTATCACATCTTTAACATTCGCAATAGGATTGTTTATAATTTCTGGATCATCATCTATTTCTGGTGTAGTAGAATTTAAAAGAACATGCTGTAATTTTTCTTTATTTGCTTTCTTCCCTCGACTTTTGTACTCAATTCTTTCTTTGTGCAAGCTTCTGTCGTTTGCTCAATTGAGAAATAGCTTTTATTTTTCCTTCATTTTACTTCTTTTAATGCCTTTTGCGTTTTTTTTTCTTACTGGATTTTCTTTAATTTTATCCAGTCTCTTCTTCTCTACTTCTCGTCTGAGTTTTCTTTTCTTCTTTACAGAATTCTTTTTTGCTTTTTGCCCGAGGAATGATATCTAAAAAATATTTAAAAATATTAACATGCAATTAGGTAAAATAAATAGATAAATATAAAATGCAGCACTTTAAATAAACGATTGCAAAGTACTCTAGTGTGCCCATATTTTTTAAATATATTAAACAAATATTTTTTTTTTATCAAATTGACTAGCACAGAAAATCTGAAAATTTAAATTTAGTTCTGTTTTTATTATTTTTTTTTATTACGTTTAGGAGATCAGGAAATTCAATAAAAGGCTTTAAAATAAAGTTTAATTAAATCTAAAGTATAACTTGTATTGAAAGAAATACTGAAAGGTATTAAAAAGCAAATTTATACAAAATTAAATATTTTTAAAAAAATTCAGTTTCAAAACATATTTTTATTAATATAAAATTATCCCTAAAATATAAAATATAGGTTCAATATTTAAAAATATACTTTAAGTACCCTTAAAATATTATTTACATCAATAAATGTCACATCCATGGGTCAATAACACCTGCATGATACAACAAAGGCATGGAGGTGACATCCATGGAGGTGACATATCTGAGATTAGGCCTAATATTTTCTAAAATATGCACAATATGAACATAATGCTACTTGGATATAAAATTAAATAAAGTAATTTAACACTTCTTATCAACAGAATTCTGCTATATTTAAAACTGACAAAATTAATGAGGCCATGGAGATGACACCCAATTAAAGTACACGACGGTAATTAAAATTTTTTTAATTATAACTAGATGAAGTAACAACTTACCATGCTTCAGAAATATTCCATCCAATAAGTAGCTGCCTGTTTTTAATTTGTATTCCAAGTTCTAGATTATGCTGCCATCTAGTGGATTTTTATATAACTATAACTGATATGTCGTGGAAGTAGTTCTAATTCTGGGGACTGAAGTGTCTTGGTCTGTAATTTATTTTTAAATATAAATTTTCAAAATTTTCTTTTAAAAAGTAAGTAAAGTATATCCATTTATTAACTTAATACATTTTATACGGTTCTTTTTGTTTATCTTATGGGATACATTCATGTTGTAAAGTAAAAGCAGGCATGGAGGGACATACCATGGAGGTTACATTTAGTATGATTTTAATTTTATTAAAATAGTTTTAAATTTCAAATTCATTCTAAAGTATTTTTTAATGGATGTTTTAGATGTGCTTTCATAGATTATCTATTTAGTTGAACAATTATTTGCATAAAAGTACAAAAAAATTGATTGGGACTCAAATTTCCACTTAATTTCAGAACTACCCATATATCCATTGATTAGTGCCAATATAGCATACACAATATTGCACGTACTACTGTATTTGGATACAGCCCCTCATCTTTTTGCTTCCTTTTAGGAATAACGGATTTTGAGCTTATACTATAAACGATTATTATCAAACTTTTCGAACTATGTTTTTGAGACGTTTACATAATTTGTTCTATACATTTAGCTAACATATTATGCAAATTATATTTTGATTACGTTCAAGCATGCGCAGTGTATCATTATTTAGTAAACCTGGTCGTTTTACATACAGTTTTAATTATTTTTTTTCATTCTGATTGCAGGGTATTGTATACAATGTTGTTCGTCATATTTTCTAAAAAGAACTTTTTTTTATATTAAGAACTCTGCAAATTATAAGCAAATGACTTGGGAAAATTTGGGACTGTTTTTATAAAAACCTTAATTTATCTACGACTATACATGCTATCCTCATAAAAATGAACACAGTATATTACAATAAGCCAATTATTAATAATCTCGAGTTTGTACGCTTTTGCTACATTAGTTTTTACAGGGTTATCCAAAAGATATTCGTTCTTTTTCAATATGTTGACGGTCCCCTAAAGGGATTCGGGAAAAAATATTCACCGAAATATATGACTTATACTATATTGTTTACATACCTGCAGTTTCAGGTTAATTCCTATTGTATTTTTATAGCTATTTGACAAAACGTCTAAAATTGCAAGTGACCAGTCACCTTTGGCCGTATAGTGTATCTGAACACCTCACATGAAACGACAAATCATAACTATATCATATTATGCACCCTAGACTTACAATTTTAGTTCCACTTTTTACCGCCAATTGTCGCCTACCTATCTAGGGTGCTATGGGCCCGATCCCCTCGACTAATATATCTACGAATATGTTGTAAAATGCAGTATCGATCGGATAGAGATTTGTTTTTAATAGAGTACGTCCCCTGGTTGCGAAATGTGGAATTAACAGATTTTGCAAAAGGATAATTTTTTTTGTAAGGAATATTAAACGAAACCCTCTGAGTGATCTGTGATCACACTTACTCGCTTGTTTTTAGATCTCTTCAAGGGAGCTGGGTCAGAAATATGAGTCTACAAGAATGGAAACAAGGGGTAATACGAAGCAGCAATGTCTGGGAAATAAAGCGAATGGCATAGCACATCACACATGAGCATTTCCAGCGTTACCTTCACCGGTCTTGAGACATGCGGTCAATCGTTGAAGTGCTAGAAAATCATCTTGCTGTGTCTTAGGGTGTATTCAGGATATTTTGCTTTCAATTTGTAATTCAGCTGCATGAGTTGTTCCCCAGTCATGGTTGGACGAGGTTTAAGTAGCTCCGAATAGACGATCCCCTTCTGAACACACAGAATATTGAACATCACATTCGAACGATGGATATTCGGCTTTAATGTTAATGTTCATTTTTGTCCAAGATTGCACCAATGTTTTTTTTTTTTTTTTTTTTTTTTTTTTTTTTTTTTTTTTTTGCACATGGGATTATCCTAATGTATTAATTGTACATCCCCAGTGATTATACGATGCAAAAACTTTCTTTCTTTGCCGTTCAACCAGCGATTAACATGTACTAAAACGCCTTCCAATGGCTCTTGATTTTAATTTGTAAATCACACACAATTTCCATGCTTTTGAGTCATGACTTCAAAATTTTCCGAAATGGTCGTTAAGCATTCTAAAATTGATCTGAGTCCAGCCATGGCTCTAATTCTGGTCTGCAAAATTGTCGGTTGACCAGGATGCTCCTTGTCGTCCAAATCAAAATCGCCATTTTTGAGTCTTTAAAACTAGTGCTCACATGTTGAAATTGATGGAGCATAGTTCCCATAAGCTTTAGTAAACAACGAATTTCAGCTGCCAATTTCTTCAAAAAGAAATAAAATAGTAACGCTTGCCGTACATTGCGTTTTGTAGGCTTAAAACTTGACATCTTCAATACACAAGTCATATTTGTTGTTTACACTTTGACTAAATGAAATATACTGATTCTTAAAGCCTAATGACAAATCTTTCATATGCCTTTGGCTGCCAGCATACCTAAAACCTAACGATGCTACTTACGCCATCTGTTGTGAATCCTTTAAAATTAAGTTTAGTAGGCAATATAATAAGAAAGCTGAAAGCATTTTAGATAGTGATACCACCACTATTATTTACAAGTATTTATTATTGCATGGAGCTTAAGATAAGACTTAATCTGAAAATATAATAGATTTACTTTTTTTTATAATTATCTAAATAATAATCAATTCATATAATTATATCAAAACATAAAAAATTGTGATTTTGAATTTTTATATTTTAAATTTTGAGGTTAAAATTACACAAAAAAATTTAGAAGTGTCTCTTGTAATTTGCTTATAACATAATTGATCAAACACTCAAAAATTTATAACATTTCATAATGGACCTTTAATGAGGTATCTGGCATAAATTTTCATAAAACCTTTCTAAAAAACATTATTTCTTCTTATTTATCATCATAGTTTCATTTAATAGGATATGCTGTCCAAAAGAAAAATCAAAGGATGAATATTTTTACAGAGAGATATATGATAAAAAAAAGTATTTTTAATTTTTTAGAAGAAAAAAAAATGAAAACTCTCGAAGTTTAAATTTTTTTTTCCTCTCCACGAGACTCTACCTTTATTCTTTAATTTCTTTTGATAATGACTTTATTTATAAAAGATAAAGATAATTATCAAATTTTTATTACATTTATTATTCCTTTGAGTAATTTAAACTTCTTCATTGATAAATAAATCAAAAACAGGGTTCCTAATTAATGCAGAAATAGTGAAATATAATATATTATTAGTGTTTAAATCATTTTCTTGATTGACAATTTTTCATTTTGCATTACTTTTTATGACTGTAATTAGTAAAATATTCTTATAGAGGAATTTTACTGAATAAACAGTTATCGGATAATATTTTATTAAAGATTGGAAATAGTTTCATCGAAGAATTTATATGGAAATATTTTAGGGCTGCATTTACTTTATTTCTTAGCTGTAAATGTGAAAGTAATCAACACATTTACAGAGAATGTGTAATTTCAGAAATTAATATGCATGCAGTTTGGACCATATCTTGCGTTCCGCATTTATGAATACAACATTCCTAACCATAATTAAATTTTACGAAAACATTCCAATCTGGTTCTCGGCCATCGATTGGGATAACTGAGACAGCAATTGCTTTTAACTGCCATTAGCTGAAATGAGTTTTTCAGAATAATGAAACATAAACGCGGATCTTTTGTTACAAAAGCTATTCAATTTTATTAATTCTGAGAATTCAACTGTGAATCCTTAATTATATTTTTTATTAGTAAAATTGCAACTGCAATTGGAATTTTCAGTAATGCTTTTCATTAAGATTATAAAGGAAGTAACTTTTTAAGAAATGTGTAAAAAAACGCATAAAGATTATTATAAAGCAAATAACTTTTTTAAAATTTGAAAGAAACTTGAGCAAATCGAAACATTTTATGTGTGAACGAACGAAATTTAATTGCTGTTCTTAAAATATAACTAATGGCTAATTATGATTTTCTTCAATAATTAATAATTAAAATTAAGTAAATTAATTACTATGTATAGATTGGTTTTTACTGAAATCTTTTCAAAAACTAAAACATTCGTTCCAAATAATAATTTAATGAATTATTTTATATTTAGATAATCAGTAAGTAATAATCAATATATAGTTTAAATAATAATAAAAATTTGTTTTAAAACTGAGACAGCTGTGTTAAATGACCACTGTATTTTGGTAAGTACATTGCATTTGGTGGTAGATAACACTTATCAAAAGGCGAAGATCGTCACAATAGTGTATGTATATATTAGTTGCACTTTTAAACATTTTGTAACGTTTTAAAAATATTCTTGTAACATTAATTCCACACTGAAAATATTTAAAAGTTGATAAAAATATTGTGAACTTATGTGTTACCTTATCAAAATATTTTCAGTTGAACGCATATACCTGTGCTTTGTCTGTGTTCCATTCACTCATTTTCTATTGTTATACAAACGCTTAATGAACATTAATTTAATATCAAAGAAATATATTATTAGGCTTTTTTTGTAGGGCCACTTTGAATTTCTTAACATTTTTCGCTTGTATTTTCTTATTACTTTTCTTTATAGCAGAAGGGAGTTTTCTTCAAATACTTTTAAGAAATGCATTTATAATATGTTTTTATTTTTGAAATATATTTATATATAAGAGTAGAAACATTGGCAAAGTGTGCATACTCAGTTTGGTAGGTTTGTTTAGGCAAGGTCAAAACACTTTAAAGAGATTGGTGATAATACCTTGAATAAATTCGCATAAAGGTCTTAGACAGGTGAACAAACAACAGCTTGGAGAAAATCAAAGCCTCGTCAACTCTGTTTGGTCCACAAACCTCTTGGCTAATCATATATTACTGACTGTATACCGCTACTCTCATGAAAGAAGGTTTTAATTACTTTCGTCCACGGAAATAATTTTTGTGGATGTGTAATTTTACTTGGATAAATGCTTGCATTTTTAGCTGTAGTTTCTGTGTGGCAGTAGCTATGTGGCACTGTGTAAGTGTATGCTTGCCGTAAATAAATGTAAAATGTATTAGAATTACGTTTTCATGATATTAACTTCAGAAATGTAGAGAAATACTGAACAATATTCAATGAATATTTCTCATAGATTCAAATTGTAATGCGTCATACGGAGATGTAGGATTGGCGTGCAAGTTTGATGTTTTTTATTGATTTTTTACACCATAGTTGCGATAAGGAAAAATATTAAATGCAATATGTTCAGTGCAAATTAGAATTAAATTTACTTGAAAATTCTTGAGAAAATTATCTATTAATCATTACCCACCCTTCCGAAAGTCGAACGCCACTTGTCAAACGATGAATAATTATTTTGCACTAGCTAGAACAGTTGAAGGGCCACTCGCACAGTTAAAAGACAATTTTTTGAGCAATCAAGAAGCTAGATTAGATGTTCTAATATAAATGCAACGGATTGCCTATTCGTATCTACATAGGACACAAGGGTTACAAATTTTGAATACGACCATTGTTTAAAAATTTTCTCTGTCTTATTTAATCGTAAATTTCTCCATAGAATTTACGATTGCATAAAGGGAAGAAAATATAAAAATAATATATTATTTGTAATAACCCCATAATTACTTGTAAAACTGATATGAGAAGCTGAGAGGTTCTGCTCTCAGAGGTCGTAAACGGGAGGTCCTGGGGTACTAAAACCAAATTTAGGTTCTTTCAAATGGTTTGAGCTAAAACGAAAAAGAAATGAAATGAAATAAAATTTTAAGTTATTAATATACAGGGCGAACTTGAACTGATGAACAAAACTTTAAGAGATAGAACAAACATATTCAATATCAAAACACAGTACAATGCATGGTATTAGCTCTAGCAGTGAAGCGCTGTAGAGCGGTTTCTGATTATGAAGAGAACCCTGTTTACTACGCAATGTCTAGTATGTGATTCTGATTTTATTTATGAAGAATATTTTTATTACGTAGGATGCTAATATGGATGAAAATTAGAAGAGAAAATCAAGAAATTGCGAAGTAAGTAATTTTATTCGACTAATAACTGGGGTCAAGAGGGGAGTAGGGAGGATTTTAAATTGGAGCAAACTTACTTCAGAAACTGGAGATTATGGAAGAATAAAGAATTGGAGATTGAAGTTGAATCTGAACTCATACTCATGGGCAAAACTTGAAGAGTTGGCAGAACACATCAATTTGCCAAGTGTCCATATTCGTATATACGCATAAAGCAGGGAGTGTAACTTACGCCCCAAATATAAAGAGATTTTTTCCCAATTCCTTATGCTGGTATATTTAAAAAGGCACATACGAATGAAAGACGCGAATAACCGGAACTGTATTAGTGAGAAATGACTTCAGATTTTAAATTTCCATTAATAAAAAGAATTTCATAATAATAAAAAATATATATTATTCTTACTTTTATAACAATCAGTAATAAACAAATAAAATATATATACGTATTAAAAAGATGTGAAGTCTTATTTAAATAAGATAATGTTATTTTTTTTAGACAAACATAGCAGTATAAACAGTGGTTCTATTACACGTGACAAAAACTTGTGGAATCAATCCTTTCTAACATTTCTGTTAAAATTCAAAAGCTGTTATAATTTTTTTTCTACAGAACGAATATGAACAATATTGAGATTCCCTGACACAATGAGATTTGCAAAATAAGCCCTAAATAATTATTTATAATCTTTTTTCTAAATTTTTGAGCAGAAAATAACTTTGGAATCACATCTATCGTGTGTGTGTGTGGGGGGGGGGGGAGGAGTTTGAAATCACTCACTTTTGTCGAAATTTATCCAAATTTTCATGCCTGGTGATCAGTATAATGTTGCACAATGGTTTTACATAGTTCTACTTAAGGTGGACATAAGTACATTAGCATTTTGTTTCTTTTATACATTTAAAACCAGTGGATGGAATGACGCCTGTAGCAGAGCAAGATTGAAAATACAGAGAGGTACTCGTTAAGCATTTAAAGAAAAATAAATCGCAGATAAATATAGAAAAGAGATATTTATGCTCAAAATATAATGTTTCGAAAATTTTGAAAAAAGTTCATAGAGCATGAAAGATTGAGAAAGAGTATTAGTAAAAGAGAAAAGAATACAAAAGAGTGATTGCCTCTCAGTTTCCAGCGACTACGAGCTACATCAGCACAAGATCGTTCCTAATTGAAATTTTAGAGCATAATGAGATGGAAAACATCTATTGACATAAATATTGAATTGAAGAAAGCATTCAAGACAAAGATATCAAACAGAAGGTTGCGCAACAGATTAAATGAATCTTGATATCGTTATCACGAAGCCAAAACAAAACCAAAGCGAACAGTACACTGTTAAAAATTTGCAGCATTTGCTGCATAGTCACTCTGTCACTATTATAGAATATCTCTATTCTGACCAACGAGAATGCTCCATAATATAGTCAAGTAAGTGTTCTATAAAAGCGGTGGAGTGACTATGCAGCAAATGCTGCAGATTTTTAACAGTGTGCGGCTCAAACATGCCAGATTACGATGGGTCAAAAAATACCGGAACTTGTCTGTTGATGGCAGGTCTAAGTTTACGTTTTGTGATGAATCAAAAATTTGTATTGGTGCAGGTGACGATGGAAATTTTTTTGAAAATTACAAGATGAAATTGCGAGTGCAAAACTGTTCCAATTTCCGTCTTAAGTTCCTAGATTGATTCATGATTTTGTTCTGCCTGTCTTCTAACAGTGCTGGAACTGTGTGCTGTGAATGGAATAGTCAATTCAGAGAGATAGGTTTTAATTTTAGAGGATTTCTTGATTCCTAGTTTAAACGATCAAATAGGAGACATTTATTTATGGATGACAATGCTTTTTGCATAGGTAAAGGATAGAGAAGAATTTTCTTTCTAAAAATAATGTCCCTCAAATGGAGTGGCAGTATGTAGTCTAAATAATAATCCTATTAGATGTATATGTTTTATTTTTAAAAAAATTAAATTTAATCTACACCCATAGTGAACACAGAAACTAAAAACTCCATACAGAAATGTGGGTAGAGATTGATTCAAATACGTATTCGATTTTTTTTTAATCTATGCCTGTCAGAATCAAAACAATCATCGAGGCAAAGGTTAAAACACAGGTATCATCCACTTTTTTAACGAAAAATTCCAAATGTTTATCTCAGATAGGAAGTGATTCCATATTTTCTCCAGCAGCATTTAGAGAAATAATATTATATAAAATAAGTAAGTCATTTGTAATTTTATTCATAGCCCACGTTTTCTAGATATGTCTATGAATCGTTAATAACCAAGAATGTTTCACCAACTTAAAAACTTAACTTAAAACTGTTCTAACTGCGCATTTCATTGCGCGTTCAGAAATGTCGATGCTGTTTCTATACATTTTTCCACGTATAGTAATAAGTCGTTGATTATAAACAGTAATAAAGTAAATTTCTAAGTTTAAAAATGCGCTTTTTTAACAAAAAATGTATCATGATTATCGATAGCTTTATCGTGTTACAAAAATCTTTATATGTTGTACACATACTCTATAAAAAATACATTATTTCTTCTTTCAGAAACAAATGGAAGTATCAAAGTGATTGTAAATAAAATAAATAATAATAAATTCTTACAGCTTGTTTGGCATTCAGATTCAGTGCAACTTTAACTTTTATAAATGTATTTTAGTCATACACATTTCTTTTATTTTTATTATTACCATGAATAAAAATCAATTTTTATTACTATGAGCTATTTTTTGTTTCAAAACTGTTCGAAACAGACTGTTTAAATAACGGATGCCAGAGAAAAGCCACAATTTAATTTTGTATACCACTAGTTTCGTATGGTAATATTTTTCTTATATACTTATAGAAAATATGTTATTAAATAAAGGGTGTATTATTGCACTGAAATAGTGTTATTTAAAATTCAGTTATGATATTTCCCTGTGAATCCTGTTTCCAATCGTCAAACACTGATAGAATGAATGAAAAATGCCAAAGTGCTGTGCATGTGTTGTTCTATAGGCAAGCACTTACCCATCAACTACACTTTATATACGCACCGAGAGTCCGGCTGTGTTTCCACAGAAATCTAGACCTCCCAGGGTCAAAACGCAAAGAAATCGAATTTTCGGTTCTTGCGAGTGGCGACGTGTATACAGTGCTCGTACTCGGACTGTTTGTCCTAAATATAGCAAACCCACATTCCAGAAGTTGGCGATACTCGCGTGATCGAGTTCGATTAGACAAGTTAGACAAATTAACAAGCATTAGCTTGGGGATTTCTTTTGTCCAAAGTTTTACTTACCGATTAAATTTTACTTTCCGTATGTATCTACTCTCTGACGGATACATACGCACCCTTGCGGTAATCACTGGTAAAAATATTTCAATTTTACCAGTAATTTATACAGATTTTTGTATCTTCATTTAAAACTACTTGTTTTTTTTAATCTATAAGTGTTTATAATTTTATTTGTTAGCGATAAAATGGAAATAAATAAAAACTCACAAACATATTTAGTTAGTTGGATTACACAGATTATTTCTGTATAAGAATTCAGGAAACACTCTAATATTTATGAACAGAAAAATTTATTTACTCTAGGACATGCACAGAAAGCTAAAGAAACATATAAAACGGATAAAAACCATTTCGCTGAGCATCGTTAGGATTAACATAGAATTAGCTTTCACAGTACACAACACAATTATCTTTTAGTGATTTCAAAAGTTTAAAACCAGAACCACACAACACCATCCTATAAAATAATGTCTCAGTACTGGCAACGTTGAATTGAATGACGTAGTTGTGGATCGGCCTACTGTTTTATGGGCACATACATTCCTGATGCTGTACATTATATTTGTAAAATCATTGTGAGAAATTTTAATTACGATTATGCAGTGTTAAAAGGTGCACTAACATGATGCACCCTTTGTAAAGGTAGCTAGAAAACACATCCTAACGTAACCTTTTGTCTTTTCAAAAGATGAAGAATTAAAAAATGAAATGGTTTGTTGCTCATCATCGGAAATATTATGTTTCAAACAAACAATCTCAGGTTTGTCTGCATTTCCGATTTGTCAATTTTAATTTTTAATTTTTCTATTTTTTTTAAACAAAAATCAAAAGTGAAAGAATCACAATAATTGAATAAATTGAGCATGTATGATTAACCGTTTTTTTAAACTACATGGGAGGAAATACTTTGAATATTCTAATTAAAAAATGAAAATTTCATGATACACAAATATAAAGGTTAAAATTTAATTATTTAGCGGGGACTTTTATGTGTCAGTTATTAAAGTTAAATTTTCTTATGATCTTTGTAAGATATAAGTAGAAAATTTTAGTTTTTATTCTACAAATACTCAAGATCGCACATTTCTTTCCGTAGCATTTCTTTTTGTCATAAAATGCATATGAATTTCAGTCAAAATATGTATCAATCGAACATTAAGCTAAATTGTTTGGTATATTTTTCAGTGTTTGGCTTGAGTAAATCAATTTAATAGTGGAATTTTTACTTATTTTTAAACGGCTAACTTCTTAATATAGCAAACAACTTACTTCTTAAAATGTAAAATCAATAGTAAGTAACAGCGGAACTTTCAGTATAGTTGAATGTAATCCGTGCAACCGGCCGTATCAATCGGCCGATCTGCCGTGACGTAAAAACTCAGCGCTTAAGTATTATATATAGGTTGATGTTGAATCACGTCCCCGGAAAAATTTTCACTTAAATTTTTTTCTGCCATAAACTCTACAGAAGTTTTCGTCTCGCGCCACCGCGACTCTTGCGTGGTCTACGGCAGATCGCACACTGAACAGACAAGCGACAAAAAAAGCGTGAGTCAAGAGCCATTTCACCCTGTTAACAAAGAAGAAACCGATTTGAACACTAGAATTTGTCACCTGTCTCACCCTTTTTGTCGCTGTCTGTTCAGTGTGTGGTTTGCCTTAATGTAGGAATTCATGTGCTGCATTACGACTCACTCCCTCAAGGGAATCACAGAACGATGAAAAAACCTGTGTATGGTAAAAACGTTTTGCTGAACATTGTTGGGATTAAAATTAACTAAACTAGTTTCGCCTTATGTCGTAGAATTTTATTTTTACAGTAAATTACACACTTAACCATCTTCTTGTGAAATGTTCAGAACATCGGCGGAAAACTATCCAATGAATATTTTTCCCGCCTTAATCTAGAAGGAAAATTTCGTTTCGTGACAGTGTCACTCTTGCGGCATCTATGCGTTCGAATTGAAGTGTAGTGTCTCGACTCACATCATTAACAAACTCCTCAAAGTGTTATAAAATAATTTCAAGTATTTTTCAGTTGACTGGTATAAAAAAAAATGGAAATATCGTATTTTTGCGGTATTACTTTGTATATATTACAAGAAGTTTACATTATGGAAGTGCAAAAATTGAATCACTCCTTATTATGTTCAATGACTTGGTGAAATAAAACCTCAGTAAGATAGGGATATACTAAAATTATATCAATTTTTTTGTTAAAAAATCTTAAATCAGTAAATGTTCTTCTTTTCGTTGATTTTTTCCTTTGACTTTGTACAAAAAATAAATATATTTTAACAGTTTATAGCAAGCGCAATGCAGATGAGTTTCACTTTTCCTTATATCTGTGCTTATAAATTTATAGTGAACGATGAATCAATACAAATTCTAACTAATAAAAGGATTTTGTGTATTGCGCCATATTAAGGACTGTTATATAAAATTAATAACGCACTTATTGGAAAAAAATGGCCACTAGTAATAAGTACATTTTTAAATAGCACATTAAATATTTATTCATCTGAAACTACGAGTCAAGTTGTTAAGAGGTACATCATTCAGGTAATAAATTAGTACAGAATCAATGTTTAATAGTAATATCATATAGCACTGACAATGCCATAAAACAAAAATAAAAATTTGTCTAACAGTTATTAAGCTTTGAAGATTATTTATTTATGATTATTATGGATTTCTTATTTTGAGAGACTGTTACCATTTTGTATAACGATTTCTAATCATCTGGTACTCGAGGTAAGCATAAGAATCCCATATAGCGACGATACCAAAGAACAAGAATCATGTAACAATCACGATTGTAGTTTAAAGAAATTAAGCTATTTTCTTTTAACGAGAATTGAAAAGAAAATGACGTTTGCAAACACTGAGTATTGACATAATTATTCTGACAGTTATTGAAAATAAGAGTAGGAGAAGAATTATTTTGTACGCTTCAGATTTATCATCTGATACAGTATGAAATGATTTGTTTTTTTCATTTAATTAGATTTAATGTTCTTTTTAATTTATTCAAAAATATTTAAGCGAAAAATTCTTTTTTAGATAAATATTAACATTTCTAAAAGCATATAATTTATCTTTTTTCAGTGTTATTTTTAATAAAATATAAATTTCAAAATAACTCGACAGTGCATTCGTTAACTTGATAAAAGCAACTTGTTTTCTCTCACGCAAATTCATACTTAACCATGACATGTCATGCTTTTACTGTTAAAACAAACAGTTATGAACATAAAAATTATTCTTATTAAAACTGTGCTATTTCAGATTCGTTACCGGTAAGATTCTTTAGGTTCTTTGCAGACTTAAGGAAAATACATCAAGCCAGATTATTTAATTATAACAATTCCCAAGAACTTGAATTGTTTTAATGTTAAAATATAGCATTTGGAAATTATTGCATGGTTTTATTATTATTTTATCATTAATTAAAATTTAAGAGTTTTAAAATTCCATTAAAGTCAAAATCACCTGAGAACGCTTTTGTAAAAACTACAAAAATCATTAGAATTCACACACGCAATCTCATAATTAACAATGATGCTTTATGCTTTTGTCAGTTAAAACTGTAAATCTGAGGCTAAATATTATTGCTTGAAAAAGCCAAGTTAAATTCGCTATCTCTTATTCCCACTAAACAATAATATATGTAGGGTCTAATACTGGATAGTGAGACATTGAACCTTTCTTCCTATGTATGAACCTATGTCGATGCATTTCGAGACTTTTTTAAGAGACCTTGGAAAATAGAATTTTAAATGCTATACCGATTCATTCATAGTACTGAAAAAGCTATGCTGTGAAAAAGCTACAATTCATGCTGAAAAAGCTATGTAATCTTTTTTTAATATCCTGTAACAATAATACTTGCTCTTGTAATACCTGTAGAAATTAAAATAATGACTTCATAATTAAAAATTGACACATAAAAAATATCAAAAATGATACTTTACAGTGTTAAAGTAAGATAATTATTACAAAAGATTATTTGGTACCGCACGAAACTTTAATCTGTTGAAAGTTTAACAGAAAAGGCTATATTTTCTGAAAGAATTAATCTTACAGGGTACATAGGAAAGTCCTTTATTTAACCTGGAAAAACCTCGAAATGCAAAAATCTGCAACTATGGAAGTGTGATAACGGGATAGTTCAATGACTATCGCTGTCATAGACATGTCTTCTAGAGGACAAATTTTGAAACTATCAACACTATGTGAAAAACTATCACAGTTTGCTGCAACACATCAGTTACAAAAGGGTAGATCGATCTTGATTTTCTATGAAATGCTTTTTATTTTACTAGATTACTTACACAATAACTTTACTAGAAGCCATGAATTGAAATTTTTTTATATCCCATCAGCATCTTAAATTCCACACTAATTATATATAGAAATGTGAAGTTATAAAGTATGTATATTTACTAATAAAACTAGCACATACAAGCAAGACACTTATTATTTAGGGTACATCGATCTTGATTTTCTATGAAATGTTTTTTACTTTACTAGATTACTTACACAATAACTTTACTAGAAGCCAGAATTGAAATTTTTTTATATCCAATCAGCATCTAAAATTCCATACTAATTATATATAGAAGTGTGAAGTTATAAAGAATGTATATTTACTAATAAAACTAGCACATATAAGCAAGGCACTTACTATTTTAATAAGAAAATCAACTTAAGTAGGCTCAATGTGTCCGCTATCGGCAACGATTTATCCTGTATTCCGTACGTGCTCTGATGGTGGACATATTGCACGTACTTAACTTGATTTTCTTATTAACCCCTTGAGGGGCGGTGGGATATATTATATCCCACCAAAGTTTAATCAAGATTTACACCGGAAACTTTTAATTAAACTTTATTTTTATAACTTTGGTGGAAAAAGATGTACAATAGCTTTTCCTTATTTTGAAATAAAAATTTTCAAATATTCCGGTGTGAATTCAACGTTACAGGAACACAAGCACTTGCCCCTCAAAGGGTTAACCCTTTGCACTCGAGAGGTGACTCTCACTCGCCACTAGTGTTGTCAGGTGTCCCCCGTAAATCGGGACGCCAAATGCTTACTCCACCACTACTATCTTACAGTTTATTTCGCCATCTTTTATCACAGATTATTCGGCCATTAGATAAGGCGAAGAAAATTAGTTTAAAATACTGGTGTCTAGAGCATTTGGAGCACCCATTTACGCGGAACACTAGTGGTCAGTGGGAATCACCTCACGAGTGCAAAGCGTTAATATAAGCTGTACCTTGTTTGCATGCGTTAGTTTCATTAGTAAATGTGCATCTCTTTTATAATGCTAGCTTTTGGCATGCTATTAGTGATGTATTTAAGATAGTGATTGGATAAAAATGTACATTTCATGTCTTCTAATAAAAATCTACATGTAAGATCATTTCGGGCTAAATCGAAGACTTTTTAAACTTATGTAATTTACTTTTTGTTGCCATCTCGCATAGCACTTGAGATAGTGTCTATAACTTCCAAAATTCAAAATAAATAGTGCTTCAATGACTATACCATTATTATACTTGAACAACCCTTTCTCGTTTCGCAAACTTTTTCCATGATAAATGGACATTTTTATGCTCCTTCTATATTTAAAAATGAAAAAATAAATAAAATTATTGAATTGATATTTTTTAATGAATCAAGCATATTTAAATATTTTTTTCAAATTATGTATTTTTTATCAAGCTTATTTTACTGTTTATATAAATATATATAATAGTAAAATTCTTCTGAATTACAGATTCCGAATACATCTCATTTAAGAAAACAGTTCCTGATATATTAAGGTAAGTAAATCAATTTCTGTTATAATTATTATTTTTTTTAATGTGTTATTTTATACTTTTGTTCTACGCGTAAAACTAAAATCATTGTAGCACAAATAGGCACAGATATAAATAAGTTGATATTATTGAATACTTTTATTTATTTATCTATTTATTTTTACACGTTGTTCATGAATATCCCAGAATTTTTAGCACAATTGTTTTATCTATTCAGTAAACCCAAATATCATATGAAGTGACATTTTTCCAACTGATTAAAAAGCTGTCGGGTCGGGAGTTGAACCCATAACCTCTGGCTTAAATTGCTACCGTCTGTCTATTGAGCTACTTGGAAATTATGGAAAATGGTTAATTCGTATGATATATTTACCAAGTTGATTCAATTAAAAATAATAAAATATTTCTACGTGTACAGCGTTTTATGGAGGTCCATTACCTGCAGTATATTCTGTTGAGCGCTTTCAGATAACAGAACAGATGCTGTTGCAAAATGTTGTTTGGGTGAATTGTGACGGTTGGTTGTCTGTCTAGGTATCTCAATAAAAGAGCGTTGGCAATATAAGCCAGAACTATTGGGTTCCCGTCCTGGACACTTTTCAATCGATTGGGAAAATGCCAAAGCGCATTATTCCTTTACCTATCAATATGATTGAGTTAAAAATAACAAAGTAAAACCGTGTAGTTTGAAAAATTCGTTTATTTTGCAGTTCATTCCGCAGAATTTTGACAAACATGGGTTAACGAACATTTGTTGATTTTCCCCAAATCTTGTATGTGAAAACCTAAATAGAACAGAAATTAAAATCCATTTCCAAAAATATTCTATCGCAAAAATCTATTTAATTAGATGTTATCGGAAACTGATATTTTGCAGTTTTTACAAAATTCAAAGATTTATAAAAAATTTCTAAACTAATAAAAATAAACAAAAAATTCAAAAATATCTTAATTCTACTTTAAATAACTTTTTGTATTAGATCATGTAGATTTTGTGGATTTATTCATATCTCCTTTTTTAATATGGAGTACATTAAAAAATTCTAATAAAATATTCAAACTGTCAGTTTCGGAAAAGAAAATACGCTATGAAATGCAAGCGATAACTGTGTGGGTTTTTTTTTTTTTTTTTTATGTGTAATAATTACTTCGAAATATGTTCCTGAAAAGAGAAATTAGGCTGTTATTTTCTTTTCCTTCTGAATTATAAGAACATAAATTTTAAATGTTTTCAAACATAAGCACACTTTAACTTCTAACTCAAAAAAAGGGAAGTTGTATTCACACAAGTTTTGACAAGGAGCGACCTCGTTTCAAGGTTAGCACATTTACCTCCCTATATTTATACATTAAGAGTCCATGAAATCAAATATTTTTGTATGTTGTTTTATTGATTTTTTATGATTAAAGTGTTTAAAAGAGAAGATTTCGTCAACTGTTATAGCATGTACTTAGACGTAATACTGTGGTAATCTCGTGTAATTAATATTCTAACAGAATAATCATATCGATTACTATTAGCAAGAAACTCTTATGTTCTTGAAACTTTACAAAACAAATGTGCAGTGGGTCCCCAGGATTATTCCTCTGTATAAATCTAGAAAATTTGTTGGATAAAATGGATTTTATTTCTTAATGTTTTTTCTTCGTATATTATTAACATTTTTAACATCTTCAAATTTGTATCTAGTACACTATTAGGAATAGCAGAATGAAATTTATAGATTATAAACATTGTATGCCGATGTCTTACCTTGCCAAATGCTATACGAATACTAGTTACAAACAGTCAAAAACTGATTTTGGAAAGTTTTCCGTTTTCACTTGTTATGATTGAGGAGGGAAATAAAATAACAGTTCGATTTTATTTCGGAAACTTGTTTGAAAATGGCAAACGACGCATGCAAATCCATGTGTTATCTCTTTTCTTTCATGAGATACGTTTTAAAATCTGGCATTTTAACTAATTTTTCATTATATTTTTAAGGCATTTAAATGTTTTTTAAATATATAGATAAATAAAAAATGTTTACATGAACTAATGTAACATATTATGTAGATTTATATTTCAGATCATTTATAATTTTTCTATCGTCTTCATTAGTTCAAAACAGATGGACGTTGTTATAAACATTTGAATTTTCTAAAACGTGAAAATAATAGTTTTCGCCTTCCTCTAATTAAAAAGATTTTTAATACAGTATTTATCGCAATTGGATTTAGTTTTTTCTTTATATTTTTCCACACACAAAAGATGGAACTGTGCGGTAACAGAAAGAAAAAAATGTTAAAATTGAGTGGAATGCCTCTTATTATAGAATTCTTAATTTGTGATTTGTGTTATAATTCTAATTGTAATCTTACTTCATAATTTATGCATATATATACAACAAATAGAATATAATTAAATAAAAAAAAATGTTTGTAAAATAACTACATTTAATACTAAATAATTACCTTTAGGGCCATTCCATGTCAATTCAACCAATTTTTTCATGGTTTGTAACCCGACCGACAGGGATTTGGACGAAACTTGGCGTATATACTAATTCTATCATGATATGAATACATCAGAAATTTTTCCTTCCTAGACCTCATAGTTTGTGAGATACGGGGGATCCAATTTTTGGATTTTTCTCAAATCGCACATTTCTCAGTCTGTATTCTTAGACTGCAGTTCCATTTTCAAAAAATTGTTTATCTGGATCTAAAATCCAAATCATCTTAAAAATATCACCGTAAGTACATAAAAAGATGCAGATTTTAATAAAAAATATTTAAAAAATTAATTTTAAATATTTAGGGTTAAAAACTTAAACCAAAGTTGAAAGTTATGGTTATTTTTCCAAATTTTTGTGACTTTACGAAAAAGGCTCTACACAAAAAGGCAAATTAAATTTCCAATTTCTTTTTGTTTTAAATAAAAGTTTACACTTTGGGCTTTCTATTTATGAAATAAAAATGATGTCTTTCGCATGGCTCATGCAAAAATTTTGACTTATTTTGTGATACTGTACCTATCAAGAGATAAAAATCTTTAACTTTGCTTACGGTACCTAAATAATTGCTGCACATTTTAAATTTTAATTTATTAATCAATTTGATTTATTTTCTAAAATGAAACCTTAAAATCAGACTGATTTATTTATTTTTATAACAGTAGAAAATTTGTATAGTATTGGTACTATTGCTGTTGTTCTCAATCTTATCGCATATGTTTGTCATATAAATGTACATTTATCATTGGATTCAGTGGTATAGTATTTCTATAAATACTTTTACAATCGTAGTATGTAACGAATATGTACAATATTTAATGGAGGGGGTGTGGATATTGGAATCATAAATTTTTTTCTCATTTTACTCAGAAAAAACAAAGCAAAAACTTTACTTTGTGAATAAAATAAAAGAAGCACTTATATTAAATAAATTCAACAAGTCATAAGAACCACAGTAATTATTTAGGTACCACAGTTTAAATTAGACATAATAGAGATATATTTTTTTTTTCCTTGAATGGTGCAATTTCTTAAAACAGGGCAAAATTTTTACATAAGCTAGGAGAAAGACTTCATTTTTATTAAAATTGAAATAATCATTAATTAAATCTAATACATTAAATAAAATTGCTTATAAATATTTTAAAAATTTAGATTGTTGTAAATTTCCAATTTCTTTTTCTTTTAAATAACAGTTTACACTTTGGACTTTCAGGTTATGAAATAAAAATGATGTCTTTCTCATGACTTATGCAAATTTTGCCCTGTTTTGGGAAACTGCACCAATCAAGAAAAAAAAAATTGCCTAATTTTAGCTGTGGTTCCTAAATAACTATTGTGGTTCCTATGACTTGTTGAATATATTATTCAATGTTTCTTTCTTCCTTTATTTTGCAAAGTAAAGTTTTTGTTTTGTTTTTCTTCTTCTGAGTAAAAGGGGGAAAAAAGTCTTTAACTGCAGTCTATCCTCCCTCCATTAAATTTTGCGCATAATCCTTATGTTTCCTTTATTTATTCATTCATATATTTTCTTTTATTATAAGTATTTTTTTTAATTTAATCAATCCCTTAATTTTGTTTTTACAATATAACTGTAAACAAAAAATCTTTTGTTGGTATAGAATAAGAAAATGTTATAATGACTTTTTACCAATCACATTTTAAATATGTTTTTTTCTGTGTGTGTATGTGTGTTATTTGCATTTAACATTTTTTTTTAAGCTTTCTATCTTATTATCTTGGATAATTTTAATCATTTTAAATATGTTTTTTATAGTTTAAATACCTTATATTTAACAAAGCCTAGTTCATTTCTACAGGATGAAACATATTTCTACACCTGCCGTGTATAAACAAATTCTGACAAAGGAAGGATAATTTTTTTATTAAAGGCAGGTGTTTTCGAATCTCTTAATCAAATTATTATTAGTCTGCTGTTTATCATAATAGAAGGGTGATCTATTTTTCCTTGTGCTGCAAAAGAAAATAATAGATGAATTTGAAGTAATTAATTATGCTGCAAGATCCGTCATGACAACTTCTGAGAGAAATAAGATTCTTGTCTATGCCAGAAATAAGAAAAGGTAAAGCCACAGTCACATCTCCAGAAACAATTGAACTAATTGAAAAGTTTTATAATTGTAATGAATATTGAAGAAGGAAATTTTACGCTGGCGTATTTCGTTCATTTAGCATGGAGAAGTTGTCATCAGTATAATAAGCAGTTACGGTGTCTTGCCTTTTTCTTGGCGTTTGTTTGTTTGGCGGGGTTAACATTTTTTTTCAGCTTGGCTTGGCAGAACGACCGTCCTGCTTGATCAGCAAGCAATATACACATTTTGTCTTATGATATGCAGCATGATGTCACTCTTGTATGTTTAACTTAGAAGGAAGTGATATCAATTGTAAAAATAGATATTTACTGATGTAAAGAAAGTCTTTGACTTTAATGACGGGTGCTCTGGCAATATAAAAATTGCAAATTTTCATAAACCTTTACCAAAATGAAGAGTATTTCCCCTTAAGATATTTAACATTTTTTTCTGGGGGTGGGGGGAAGGAGGGGGGGAGCCACCGATTTTGAAATACAAAGACATTTTAGATACTAAATCACGAAGATCTTCCTAATATACCGATGTTTTGTTACTAAGTTTGGAGTTGCAATAAGTTAGGAAAATTGAAATATATATTAGAAGGTTCTCAATGTTGCTTATTCATAATAAATATAAATTTTAAATTGCACAAAGAAAGAATATTGAAAAATAAGTCTAAGTGATACTGCAAAGTACGTCATTTATTTCTATATTTATATTTAGCTCAATTATATTTTTGAATTTCAATCTTTTAAATATAATGTTTATTCTGATTTTTTAGCTTTAAAAATTTGCATATAACTTAAATTCTTTATTTGTTACATAAAAAAATTACAACAATCTAAATTTTTAAAATATTTATAAGCAATTTTATTTAATGTATTAGATTTAATTAATGATTATTTCAATTTTAATAAAAATAAAGCCTTTCTCCTAGCTTATGTAAAAATTTTGCCCTGTTTTGAGAAATTGCACCATTCAAGAAAAACAAAATCTCTAATATGTCTAATTTAAACTGTGGTGGTTCCTATCACTTGTTGAATCTATTTAATATAAGTGCTTCCTTTTTTTTATTTACAAAGTAAAGTTTTTGCTTTGTTTTTTCTGAGTAAAATGAGAAAAAAAAAATCTATGATTTCAATATCCATACCCCCTCCATTAAATATTGTACATATTCTTTACATACTACCATTGTGAAAGTATTTATAGAAATACTATACCACTGAATCCAATGATAGATGTACATTTATGTGACAAACATATGCGATAAGATTGAGAACAATACCAATAGTACCAATACTATACAAATTTTCTACTGTTATAAAAATAAATAAATCAGTCTGATTTTAAGGTTTCATTTTAGAAAATAAATCAAATTGATTAATAAATTTAAATTTAAAATGTGCAGCAATTATTTAGGTACCGTAAGCAAAGTTAAAAAATTTTATCTCTTGATAGGTACAGTATCCATAAATAAGTCAAAATTTTTGCATAAGCCATGCGAAAGACATCATTTTTATTTCATAAATAGAAAGCCCAAAGTGTAAACTTTTATTTAAAACCAAAAAAAAATTGGAAATTTCATTTGCCTTTTTGTGTAGAGCCTTTTTCGTAAAGTCACAAAAATTTGGAAAAATAACCATAACTTTCAAATTTGGTTTACGTTTTTGACCCTAAATATATAAAATTAATTTTTTAAATATTTTTTTATTAAAATCTGCATCTTTTTATGTACTTACGGTGATATTTTTAAGATGATTCGCATTTTAGATCCAGAGAAACAATTTTTTGAAAATGGAGCTGCAGTCTAAAAATACAGACTCAAAAATGTGCGATTTGAGAAAAATCCAAAAATTTGACCCCCCATATCTCGCAAACTATGAGGTCTACGAAGGAAAAATTTCTGATGTATTCATATTATGATAGAATCAGTATATTCACCAAGTTTCATTCAAATCCCTGTCGGTCGGGTTACAAGGCCTGGTTGAATTGACATGGACTCTTTAATTCTTATGTGGTAAAATATTTAAAGATAAAAACTAAATATTTTCCGCTGTGTTCTTCAAATAGCAAATTATCAGGACATATAATCGCAGTAATACAATATAGGGTGTGTGTGTGTGTGTGTGGGGGGGGGGGGGGGGTTGGACTAGTTGTGTCAGATAATGCTATCTTTATAAGCAAATTTTTTGAATGTGAGAAACTCATTAATGGATAAACTTTCTGAATAAAAAATAACATAGTTGTTTGTTTTTTGTTTTCTTTGTTTTCTCAAAATACAGCCAAAGGATCATGCATAATTGCAATGGCAATAAAAATGTCCAGAAATGACCCAACAAAGATATAATATTAGGTTATCAGGCCATATAGTCATTTCTAATAGACTCACAAGACGTATTTATGTCATTCCAGGTAAAATCATTAGATAAAAATCGCCACAGCATTTTAGGTAGCTTTCATTACAAAAAGCTACCTATTGCAGTCGTTCAGAAGAAAGCAATTTCAAAACATTTTGGTATATTTTCATCTATAATGACCCAAAGACCCCGAAACCATCCTCCGTTCAAATGTTGATATATATATATATATATATACCGGGTGTCCCAAAAAGGATTGACTGATTTTAAAATTCAATAACTTACAAACGGTGACAAATATTAAAAAAATTCTTGCAGGAGGGTCATGCATAAAGTCAAAAGTTTTTTACAGTGATTTTCGATTTTAGTTCGAATTACAAACAATAGATGGCGCTGCGATCAATAGAGGCTAAATTCAGGCTCGATATTTGGTACTTCGTGGCCCAGATAATACATTTCCATCTCCTTTTTCTGCATGGAACAACAGAAAGGACCAAAAATCGAGCCTGTATTTAGTGACTATTGCTTACAGCGCCATCTATTGTTTGTAATTCGAACTAAAATCGAAAATCACTGTAATAAAACTTTTGACTTTATGCATAACCTTCCTGCAAGAATTTTTTTAATATCTGTCACCGTTTGGAAATTATTGAATTTTAAAATCAGTCAGTCCTTTTTGGGACACCCGGTATATATATATATATATATAATTTGAAATCACAAATATATGAAGAAATTGATAAAGTTCTAAAGATGATTTAGAAATGAACATATGAAACCAGTATGTAAAATAAGAAACTATGAATTATATATATATATATCCATATATATATATATATATTTTGATGAAACTCTGTGTGTACATAGTACATACCAATGTCTCGACCGAGTTCTTTGGCCAGCTTCATCCGCCATCTTGTTTCAAAATGGCAACCATTTTAAAATTTAAAAAAAAATTAAAATTTGAAATGTGGTACCAAAAAATTGAAAATTGAAAAACATATTTTGTTTATGTGTTTGACCTTGATACAAAGATTCCAGAGCAGTTTTTGTTTCGTCTATATCTTACAAAATGGCTGAGTTATAGAACTTTGAAATTTTACCGTGGCTGACATTTTGAAACGTCTTGATTTTTGTCACGCGATAACAGGCGTATTCATGAACCGATATGGATGTACCGTGGTGTGTACAAAATACATACAAATGTCTCGACCGAGTTCGTTGGCCAGCTTCATCCGCCATCTTGCTTCACAATGGCGGCCATTTAAACAAAAATTTTTAAATAAAAATTTAAAATGAGGTATCAAAAAATTGGAAAATGAAAAGAAGATTGGAAAATATTGTTTTCTTTTGCGTTTGACCCTAATACAAAGATTCCGGAACAGTTTTTGTTTCGTCTATATCTAAATAAATGGCTGAGTTATAGCATTTTGAATTTCTATTGTGACTGACATTTTGAAAGGACCTGATATTTGTCACGCGATAACAGGCGTATTTATGAACCTATTTGGATGTAACTTGGTGTGTACATAGTACATAACAATGTCTCGACCGAGTTCGTGGGCAAGCTTCATTCGCCATCTTGTTTCAAAAGGGAACATTTAAAAAAATTAAATTTTAATTTTAAAATGAGGTATCAAAAAATAGGAAAATGAAAAAGGTTTTATTATGTGTTTGACCTTGATACAAAGATTCCGGGGCAGTTTTTGTTTCGTCTATATCTTAAAAAATGGTTGAGTTATAGCACTTTGAATTTACGGCTGACATTTTGAAACGATCTGTTATTTGTCAGGCGATAACACACGTATTTATTAACCTATTTCGATGTAAGAAGGCATGTGGATGGTATATAGCAATGTCTCGACCAAGTTCACTGGCCAGCTTCGTCCGCCATCTTGCTTCAAAATGGCGGCCATTAAATAAAAAAAAATTATATTTAAAGTAAGGTGCAAAAAAATTAGAAATTGAAAAGTTTTCTTTCTTAAGTATTAGACTTTAATATAAGGATTCCGGAGCATTTTTTGTTTTGTCTTTATCTTAAAAATGGCTCAGATATAGCAGTTTGAATTTCTTTATGTGGGTGACATTTTGAAAAATCTGATTTTTTGCCTGCGACAGCACTCGTATATATCAACTGATCCCAATATGAGTGAGCATGTGCACAGGAAATACTAAGGTCTCGACCAAGTTCTCTGGTTAGCCTCATCCACCATGTTGTCTTAAAAGGGCAGGCACTTCAATATATCGCCGAATTTGGAAACCAGATATAAGTTACTTTAAATAAAATCAGCTTGGATAAAGCTGACTAATTTCGCGAAATTAACATTCATAATGATTTAATATTGATAAAAATTAGTATTGAATCTTCTATAATTGGTTTCCACTAAATTGAGATTCGTGTGTTTGAAAAATATAAGCTACCTTTTAAAAAATAAAGAATTTGAAATCTACCTCTTCCTGCCGGCACTGGCCGGAAGGACTTTTTTAATTAGGTAGATTTCACATGAAATACTACCTATTACATTCTCCCTTATGTTGGAATTTCTGAAAAAATTTTGCAGATCTACACCTATCATGACCCCTAGAACCCAAAACCACACCCAGTAATAAACTTCATCTATCTATCTATCTATTTATCTCTCTATATATATATCACATTCTTGTGGACACGATAACTTCCACAATTCTGCACAAATCTCTTCCAAACTGATACATAAAATCAAGGGGCACAAAATCTTGGCGAAGTTCGTTAATGGGCAAAATCGGACTAAGGGGATGGAACTAGGGAGGTGTTTTGTGAAAAAAAAAAAAAAAAAAAAAAAAAAAAAAACGCATAACTTCTTAAATTTTGTACATATCAAATCCTTTTAAGGTTTTTATTACTTCTAAAAATAGGGGGAAAATCTATGTATCACAGATTTTTGATAAAATTAAAAATGGGCTCAAGGGGGCGCAAAAATAGGGTTTTTGGGAGAAAAAAATTCATAACTTTGTCAATTCTCAAGATATCAAATCCAATCAATTTTATTCTAAATCGCCTTAATGTTATCTATAACTTTTATAGTCACAAGTTTTTGATAGGACCAATTCGTACCTCAAAAATTTAAAAACGAAAACAAAAAAAGGGTGAGGGGAGGTTGAAGTAGAAAAAAATCCAAAACTCCATCAATTCACTAGATATAGAAACCCCATGAATTTATCATATATCTTCTTAATATTGTCTAAAACATTTACATGGACAAGTTTTTGATAGGACCATTTCTTACTGGAAAAACAAATTAAAAATACATAGCGGTTGAAGTAAAAAATCATTTTATTCAGGGTGTTTTCAAATCCAAACTGCTTAATTTCTTACTGATTTTTAAATTTATTTTTGCTCTGAAACGCATCCAATTGGCAGAATTTCTTATTCAGAAACTATATAATGTACCGTAATGATGGATTTTTTGAAGAGGTTGAATATATGTCAAAAAAGGATGTCAAAGTGGTCATTTTGAACAGAATTTCCCGACGCGATTGTGTTAGAAACGAAAAATATTGTCCTACTGAGAAAACAATTGTTTATACATCAAGTTTTAATTAATTGAAGGAAAAATTAAAACACTGGTCGGTTATAAATCTCTTCATATATCACGTCAGCAAGTTTAATATTTTTTCTTTCAAAAATAAATCTGAAAATGTGCCATAAAATTTCGAGTTGTTGAGCATAGAAAAGTATTTTTTTTTAATACCGCCTTAACATGATTCTGATAAAACCAGCTATTATATAAAAATGAAGTAAAACTCGTCAAAAGCTGCCAGATAAAATTGTTAAAGTGAGTTTATCTCTAATCATGATTTAGTTTTTGTTGGTGAAATTATTATACTTAACTTAGAAATCTACCTCCGCCAGTAGGCCGGGCCTGCAGGTTTTTTTTTATGATATTAGGCATATTACGTACAAATATTTTGAATCTTATAACTACTTTTGGTATATATTTTTTTAAAAATTGCATATCTGATATAGTTTGTTTAAAAGGGGACATGCAAAAGATATTTTTTTACTTTTTTTCCCTAAAGGATGTAGAATTGTTTTATGAATTAAGGACATAATATTATACGACTCATTTAAAAAACTCAACACCGGGCCATTGTTGTAATAGTCAAAATTAGATTTACACTGCGCTTAAAAAGAGGTTTCTGGAGCTCAAACTTCCGTTTATTAATTGTCATTTTTTGCCATTATGAAACGTTCAAAATCTGTGAAATACTGACAGTAACCAGTCGATTGTTTTTTTTTTTTTTTTTTGTAACGCTTAGATACAAGTAAATTGTGGTGAAAAAAATGAGGCTGGTTAGTAGTCCTTCACTCTGAAAAAAATTTTCAAACTTTGCAAAAATTTAAAAATTTGATTTTTTGCATCCACAAAACCTCCATATGAGGCAGGTGATAAAAGTTTTAAAATGATATGTTTAAGAATAGGTTAATTCCGGGATTTATGCCGCACATTTTTTTGAATTTGTGTATAAAGTTCCCTGTGTGACATAAAATAAAAAAATCATTCTGTGCTATTTAATGTTAAACATACAACGCGTGTACTGCGACAAAAAAATTCAAAACAAATTATTAATATTTTTTAAAAAAATGTTCTAAAACATTACACTGCGGCGAGTCACCCGTACATTCCGGCTGAGACGCCGCAATTGTGCGGTAGTTATGCCGCGCTTGTAATAAGAACAGAATGAAGTTATAAATAAAAATATTTAAAAAAAAAATATTCATATCTGGACTATAATTATGGATGTAATAACAAAATGAAACTAAATGAGTACAATGAAACGTATTAGTAGACTCAAATTAATAATTGTTGCCTACTTTCACTAGTAAAATATCGACTTATTTTTTTTTTTACATTAAATTTTAATTGTTATTTCAGCATCAACGTAACATCAATGTATTAGAAAGGGAAAAGAAAAAAAGTAAAATTGTGTTTACATATTTTATATGTTAACCCTTTCGGGACCGGTAGCTTTTACACAAATTTTATTCAGTTGATACCACTTTTTTAAAAGAAGTTACCTTTACTTAAATAATCATGAAAATGCTCTAATTAAACAAAGCAACTATTACTTTTCTTTTATACTGGTTCCAGAAGCAAATTTTGTAATAATAACATTTAATCATACCGTACAAAAGAAACTGCGGCATGTATACCGGAATAGCAGTGCGGCATGTATCCCATTTTGCATGGTGCAGACGTCGGCCATCCCAGTTACCTGCCATCGCTAAGGGAAATGGCGTAATCATACACACAGTACTCTATACAAACGCTAAACCTAGTTTTGACTTCGAAATCATGCATGCATTTAGTAATTAGTGTATGAAAAGTATTTAAACATAACGTTTTTAAAAGTTTGGAGAGTGAAATCATGCACTTTCGTCAAATTAAGGACTGTACTTAAGGAAATGGGATTCACGCTATACACTGGTTAAAATAAATTCATTGCGCACCTATACTGTGCGTTTGACGACAATCTATAGATAATTACAAGAAATAGAAGGGGTGCAGCATCTATCCCGTATGTGGTGACTCTCCCGGAGTTACCCTACATATTAATGTACTTTTAAGGGGATCCGGGACACAAAAATCTTAAAAATTTTTTTAAATTCATTACATTAGTTTCTATCTTAATTGGAACAGGATATATTCATTTTTAAGTTTTGGTATGTTTTTAAAATCTGGCTCTCAAGCAATGGTTGTTATGAAAACGACTTTTTGCGAAAATGCGTTTTTCTTCATGATGGGTTTTTCCACCGTTTCACGCATTTAAATTGTTTTAAGGTAAGAACCGTTAAAGTTAAATGTTTGAAACTTGGAACATGTCTTCTTAAACAGTTTTATTTTAATTTTGATTTAGCAAATTTGAAAAAAAATATTTACTTTTGAAAATATGATTTTTTTAAGTTACGTCATTTTTTTTCAATTTTTTTTTCAAATAATTTAAATTTTTATTTAAATTAATATTTTTTAAATGCTGAATCGAAAATAAAACTTTGATATTTCTGTGTATTTAAATGCAAAAAAATTGAAATTCTATAAATAATATTTCGAGTTATAACGATTTTAAACTACACCACTTTTTTAATAAAATTTAATTTTTTTTTTAATTACGAGATGCTTTATCATGTGATTTTATTTACAGATGATATGGTTAACTATCAGAAAAAAATTCAAAATTTTAACTCAATAAATAAAAGTTCTTTGAAAATGTGTCCCGGACCCCCTTAAGGAAAGTAAAACCATTTTGTCACTCTAACGAGTCAAAGAGTTACAAGGATCTGATTTAACGAAAAGAGAAAAAAAGCAACCACTTCTTGGTTTGGACTAAAAAACGTTTAGAAAACAGCATACATTCTATAAATTAAGTGAGGAAACACTTAAACAACGTAGAAAAAAAATAAAGTTAGAGTTGTAATACAAGCGTCCACCTTTACGTATGTTCAACGTGTCTGCCATCGGCTGTGTGAACGGGATTTGCTTAAATGACGGACACAATGAGCATACTTATCTTTGCTTTTAAATGCAACATATCATTTCGTGCTATATCGAGAGTGCTGTACATTTTTGTACTTGACAGTTTTTTGCTATATTTCATAGTTTTCTAAATAGTCGATAATTTCCAAATTTTGTCACTAGGGATACTGATCTCACTCTCATATTGTAGACCATTGTCTTTTCATTCGATTTCACAACTCTACGTCTACTGTTCATAAGTTATTTAAGTGTTTTCTGACTTTAACTTACACCCTGTATACACTTTTCGAAGCGTTTATCAGTGTTGTCTGGAAAGTGATTTTTTTTTCTTTTTTTAACTTTGAATAATTGTCACTACACATTTTGCATCTTATTAAAATTTAAATAAGTTTTCATTTCAAATATATTACTATATGCTTCGCTTATTTCAGTAAAGGTCAAATATTGTTGTTCTTCATTAATTCAAAGCTTTATAACTTTTTAACTACTTGAATAATTTTTTTTTATTAAGTGCTTTAGTATAGCTTCTTACAAATAACATTTAAAAAATTTTATCGACCGCCCTACATTGGTTTTAGGGGAAGCAAAAAGAATCCCACAAATAACTAAAAATTATATGAATGTTCTAAAATCACATGTATCATCTTATAAAAACTTTACTGAAGATGTCAAAAAGTATACTTTATATACAAATTTCTTATCATCAGGGTTACAAACGAATACATATACACAATGATAAATTCAGTGAAATATATCGTTTAACTGCTGGAGAATGGAACAAAACATTAAAACAAAACAGACTTTTTTTTTTTGGGGGGGGGGGGGGAGGTATGCGAAATCACATCTCATCTTGAACTATTCCTATGAGTCTATACCAAGTTCTGTTTCGCTCATTGAACTATTAATGAAAAGGAACTGACATATCCTTTACCCTTTGTAACTCAACAACCCCGATTTGAAAAATTCTTACACAGATATTAAAATGCATCATTTTAAGCATGGAAAAAATAATAAAAAAAAATTCAGAACAGAAAAATAAAGTTTTATTTGTAAAAATGGGCTTGTTGAATATCTGCAACATCTTGCCAAATGGCACAAAAACTGAAAATATTTAAAATTTTTATTTGCACGAAAATTTTTGAAGCAATTGTTAGTTTTGTTGTAGCAAAGTCCCACACCACATTTATCACAAACAGTTTGATTAAAGATTTTACGATCAGGGTATTTACAACATATTCTTTTAACTGCCATTTATGGCCTGTGCCCAATTTCGTCTAGGCGCACTTGTTTTGGTGGAATATGTTGAGTAGGCGCTCTATGCTTTTTCTGTTGAATTCTATTTTCAACGAGACTTTTCCCTTTTTTGCTAACTTTGGATTTGAAGTTAATTTTACAGAGGGGGGGGGGGGATCCCTAACTTACCCTATAGCAATTAAATAGTATAAAAACAGACTAATTTTTCCCCTTTTTAATAACTATGCTCTTCTGAAATCAATGCAACTTAAATAACCATTAGAAGATATTTTCGATGCTCTTTTGATATTTAAAAAAAAATCCATTACAAGGGAAGATATGGCGCATTGTTGCAGATCTGCAACAAACAAAAGTTTACGTTTATCTTATACATACTATAAATTTCCTAGCTCGAAAATGGTCTTTAAATAAAGAATTTAAACTCACCTTTGAAAACAATATGTTTGTAGACGCCTGGAGACTTTTTTAACTCCTGTATTTCAAACCTTAATTCAGCAAAAATCACGTGTATCTGATCAAGCGATAAATCAAACTTTGGCACGAAAAAAAAAATCAGTACCGACATTTGTTGTAGATTTAATGAAATAAATATGTTAATAGTAGTGTACACTGCAAATAAGGGCGTCTTAAATTCAGACACATATGTGACTGAAAGAGTAATTCAGACACTTAAGTGTCTGAATATGGAATTTCAGACATCATAGGTGTCTGAAATTAAGACACTTAAGTGTCTTACTATATGATCATGGTATAAACACTGTAAACTGAAATGTCTGAAATTCAGACACATAAGTGTCTGAAACTGGAGTGTTCAATTTTCAGACATTTTAAAGTGTCTTAATTTTTAAGACACGTGTATATGTCTGAATTTAAGACATTTAAAACATCTGAATAGCATCCATTTTTGATCACCCAGCAAGTTTTGCTATAGGCAATCAATTGTTCACTGTTTTTTGTAAGCTTTATACAAAGTGAAAAATATCCGTTATAATATGGAAATTATATTGCCAATTGGGACGCCAATTTACGTATTTTAATAGAAATTTACTTCCGTAAATTCCAGAAAATTTTCCATTTTTTGTTAAAAAATCGGAATTTTTAAAAAGATATTAATTTTGTCGCACATTTTTTTTTCTCTTTTTTAAATTTTATTATGAAATTCGAAATTATAGCATGTTTAAAATTTACTTAATTATAAATCTTAATTACTTAATTATACTTAAGTAAACTAATTAATTGATGTTTTTAAAATTTACTTTAGAAAAAAAAACTATTTACTTAATTATAAATTTAAGATCCAGTGCAACTTTTTGCACACTTTAACCTTTATAATATTTTGATAATTTAATAATAAAACTTTAAATTGTTTGATTGCAAACGCACTTTAAAATTATCCAAATACGGAAACACACCAAAAAAATCGCAAAAACAAAGGTATATATTAGTACAGTACAGTATTTCATTATTTAACATTTTAAAAGCATTCAGAATTACACCAACCAAAACTTTCTAGCTTGTTACGACGCTTGTATTTTTTTTTACAGCTATAACACTGCCTCTAAAATATGCTAGTCCCCTCCAAATCGCAATTCTGGATGCACCACTGAATCTGTGTGGTATCCAAAGTGTATGCTGATTCTATTTCCCTCTGAAATTTGAAGAAAATGTCAAGTTTAATTACGAAATTTTCGCAAAAGAAAAATAACTGGAATATATCTCAAAACTGTGGCGCCATCTATATTGCATAAGAAATATCGAACTTATTATTAATTTGCGCATTTAAGTGTTCGATGGTGGTTATTTTAGTTCGTTATAACTATTATTTTGGAATTATATGGAATATTTCTGAAATTTTTTACTACATAACGTTTTAACTAATGATTGAGTATTGATTTAATTCAGGAATGATCTCATTTCACCGTAAGAAAATTAGTCTCATCGAAAACTTTTAACCTGTATTTCGATCGAAAAAAAGGAAGATAAAAATTATTTGTGCAACTATAAAACACTGGTTTTTATTATTTTTGAAGAAAAATTATATACAATATTTATAACTGAGAAATTTTGTTCAGAATATATGGCATATGGAATATATAGGAATTAATGAGTCCAATTTAAAAAAAAAAATTGCCATATATTCAACCGATCTGAAAAAAAAAAAGAAAGAAAGAAAAATCAAAAAATAGAACACTATATTTCTTCACACACTTTTATATACACATACCTTCGCATTAACATTAAACACAGGCTTTGGGCAAAAATATATGCATTTTTTTAATGAAAAATTGATTTTATTTTTAATGGGCGTTGAATTACGCACCTTCCCCAAACACACAACTGAAACGGGACAAGCCCGAATTAAATATATATAGATATGAATTAAATATACATGTAATATATATACATATGCACTGTTAAAACATTTTAAATATTTTAATATTTCAAAAATAACGTCTGTTATCTGTATTAACAATAATATTTCTGTTCTGAAAATTTCTTCGGTAGAAGTAGAAAACCTTCTGCTAATCTTACATTGCAGGAAAAGCAAAATATTCAAAATTCTAGAGAGAAGATGTGTGAAATCTGTTAAAATTATAAGCAGATAGACAAAATATTTACCATTTCCGTAAAATAAATTGTGAGTCACAAGTAACTAACAATATTTGAACATCCCAGGTGTGAAATCGTGGCCGAGAGGGATTATCGCACAGTCTACGGACCATAAGGTCGCGAGTTCGTATCCCGCGACGGGTAGGTGCAATGTTGTTAAGGTATATGTTTAATTCACTGGTGTTGTAAAAGTAGTTAATCATGTAAAATGTGCAAGACTTTGTATTGAAATACATGTGTACCCTTCTCTTTTTTTTTTTTTTAAATACAGAAATTTTCCAATAAATAAATAAATAAATAAATAAATTTTTCCAGAAATTGAAGAAAATTTTCATTAAAATACGTAAATTGTACTGGCGTCTTGATTGACGGTACAATTTTTATATTTTGAAGGATTTTTTATTCTGTGTATAAGGCTTTCCGAAAAATGGCTGCTTTTGCAGAGAAATTAAAGGTGGTCAAACATGGATGCATTTCAGACATTTGAAGTGTCTTAAATTTAGACACATACAAGCGTCTTAAAAATTTAGACACTTTAAAATGTCTGAAAATTGAACACTCCGTTTCAGACACTTATGTGTCTGAATTTCAGACATTTCAATTTACAGTGTAATAGAATAATAACAATCAACAAAATCGTCTTTTGAAATTTACTGTTGAAATAACAATGACCTTTTGGGTATTTTGCAGATCTGCAACACGGTGATACAAAGGGTTAAAATAGTAAAGTTTCAATTGTAACCCTTTTCGCAAGGACTGATTACCCCTGGTCGAAATTTCCACCAGTAAATATATATCGAAATTTTTTCCGTATTTAAAAGCGTTATTAAAGCAAAATTTCAGCCATAAATAATGGCAGAAAAAGATTTTAATTTTAACTGGTGTGAATTGACTTTTGTGGCAGTCAGATCCTTCGTTTCTACCATATTGTGACAACCGGTGATGCAATCTGACTGTTTAACCTGTCAAACTGACACCAGAAAATATTTGCGAGAAAATATTTTCATGAATAAGACGCTTAAATAAGACAAAATTTTCTATTGAAATATACTGGTGAGAAGTTTGCCCTGGCGGTATTTTGAAACTGTAGATCTGATTTTAAAAAAGCATCCGCCATCTTGTGACAACCTCCTCAGTTACTTCACTCGCAACTAGTAGACAGTACAATATATGTCTCCTCCCCTTTATTCATAACCCCATTGTTTCGCTTTCTGGACAAACAGTTGCTTCTAGAAAATTTTCTTTCAAAGCCCATTTAAAAATATATACACAGTTATTTAAGTTTCAGACAAATATAAATACAAACGTGCTTTTGGGACTATATATGTGTATTTATTTGTTTACACAGAGAGAAGTTTAATTAGGAAATTTTGCATTTTTATGGATATAATGAAAAGTACAAAAGAAAGAAAATATATGCGCGGTTTGTATTCTTTCAATCGATAAAATTGTTCTTCTATTTACATTTTTCCTCCTAATAAATAACTACTTTTGTCAGCTAAAGGAATTACAATACGTTCTGTAAAATTTGCATTTTGATGCTATTTTAATTTATTTTTTATATTACCTTAGTAATTTAAAAACTTTTAATGTATATTTTTTTATGTCGGAATCTCATGTTTTCAATTATAATCACTCTTTTTGTAATATAAATTATTAATGGTCATGAAAAATTAAATTAAAATAGTATATTTTAATTTTATGTACTTTATTTAATACATTTCATTGAGAAAAATAAATCGTATAAAAATAAAAGTTTGTCGACTGAACAAGTACAAATTTTGTACGCTTTTTTTACGTTTAATTAAATTCATAAAAATTCAAAATTTAATAATTAAAACTCTCTCTGGAATAAGTAAATATATGCATGCAACAAAATGTTTTTATATATTTTTGATTAAAATTTAAATAATTATTCATATATTTTTCGTTGTAGTTCGAAAATATTTTATCATTATTTTGTTTGGAAGTAACAGTTTCGACGGGAATCGAACACACAGCAAAAAAAGTCTTAAGTTCTAAAGTATGCTGCGATAAGTCTCATTTGCTCTTGTTAGTTCACTTGCTGAGTGAATAAATGTCTGACAGTAAGAGAAAAAGAAGCTATCTATGCCATAAAAATTTACACTCGGGGAAGTAAGGTTATCCCACTATTTTCCTGATATTTCAAGAGGAGATTTGATTAATACAGGGAATAGTGACTGTTGATACTTGCCTGTGTAACAACATCTGAGTTGTTATGGAATAGCGTCTTTTCTATGGTGGTTTGGAGATGGTACAGATTACTCATTCTAGAGCAATATATCTTCTGGATCATATTTCGGAGTTGAATTTGGATTGCCACTGAAAAGCATCGTTCTCATAACCTTGGAACGAAAGGTGATGTAATCTTTCCAGACACACTTTCTTGTCTCAGGGACCAAACAGATCTCAAATAACCCCTCAAAATGCTGTTATTGAGAAGCAATAAGGCTTGAAACTATTGTCTCGTTAGCACTAGACCGCTCACAGTTCTTCAGGGAGGAATATAACAATTTCAGACTTATAGCATTTTCTAAAATAACAAAATACGAGGAAAAATCAGTAAGTAGGTCACAAATCGATATCAGAGTTCGGAAATTAGTAGTAAATTGTTTAAAATATGCTATTATGTGACAGCACTGTTCAACTGTAAGATCTCAATTTCGAATTTATAAGGCAACAGTTGTACAAGATGAGCAGGGGCGTTCAAAAGTCGTTGACGAAGAACGAAGTGGTCGTCCTGTTGAGATTGCGACAGAAGAAACAGTGCGGAAGGTTGAGGAAATGGTTAGAGCTGACAGGCGATCAACAGTAGACAGCATTAGCAACTGCAACAGGGTGTTTACATGGTTTAGCCTACAGCCGACTGATGCAGACGTTGAATGGGAAGTACACAGATGACTGAGAGTGCGGTTCAAAGACATTTATGCAGCAGGTAGTAGAAAACTCATAGAGAGATGGGACAAATGTATCAATGCAAATGACGATTATATAGAGACATAAACATGCCTTTTAAGTAATCTTGGTTTCCCTTTTTTTATTGGCTTTTGAGACTTACTTACTGATTTGCCCTCGTATTACTCCTCATTGACCATCGTTGCTCTTGTATGATTATCAGACCTTCTAAATATCGACCTGATAAGCTAAAACTCTTTCCAAAATCTACAGATAATATTACGCAATAGATTTTGCTCTTTTTTTAGAAAAAACTTATATTTGCATTATCTTTTAAATTACCAGCAATTTTCATTCTCATTTGTCATCTATAGATTGTTGTTTATTTACTCCTTTAGGTTCCTAAAACATTTAATTAAATTTTATTGCAAATATAATGATTATTGCTGATATGTGTCCCAGTGAAACAAAAAATGGCCGTTTTAATTTCCTTCTGATATCGCATATACAGTAACGATTATATAAAAATTTAAAAAAAAAAAAAAAAAAAAAAAAAAAAAAAAAAAAAAAAAAAAAAACGCTATGGCTTTTTTATCTCACATCATATTTTCCAATTTATGTTTCATTTTTAAGAACGTAAAAATTTATTTATTCCTTTAACTTGACACTCTAGTGTAATTAAATTCAACTAACTACACATATATCAGTTCAGTTACACTTACTAACACCACCATAGCAAATGTTCTTGAAAAATCTCGATTAGTAACAGCTATAACATATTACAAATATATAAGCTAAAACTTCTGTATTATGATTTTAACTAAGAATGCATTACAATATTATACTGCGAATTCCAGCATTCATCTTAAAGGCCTAATATCAGGCTGACATCCTTTAGATGTAAAAATATGCGTTCACAATAAACTATCAAGAAAAGTTTTTTTTTAAAGAAAAAATATCTTTTTGCTTGTGTTTTTTCGTATTCATGTCTAAACTACTACCAGACGGTGCGCTGTCGCAAATTTTACGAGAACTTTATTTTTCCAAAACATTGTTTTGATAAATAGTACCAAAATTACAATTCAGTTTTCACAACTGATTTGTTTAATTGCTCTTCAAACCTGTTTTTTTATGGTTATGAAATATATTGCATTTTTAATAGCGTAACTACTCTCCACAAAATATATGTGACGCTAATATTTAAGCACGACCACTTAAAGGTTAAGAAAACTAAAATCAAAATACTTCCAGTTTATATGTCTACTCCATGCTGATTTTAATTTTTAAACAAATAGCATCACAAATTCAAATATATAGTTTAAAGTTTTCACATCGTGCCCTTAATTTCAAGGCAAGTATTCTGAATCATAAAAAAATCTATATTTACTTGCATCATATATAGAGTTGGTCATAAGCCAGAATGAATAATGAAACTGGGAACATTAACTATAAACACCAATCACATTGCGATTTCGTTCTTGAAAAGTGTATTCTATGATTTTCGACTATTTATTTAGATTAGAATAAATCTTCAGCGTACCTGAAAATCAAATCAATATACTTTGTAGTTATTTATATTAAAATTTGAGCTCTCAATATGACCACTTTATGGGTAAACATTAATGTTAACGTATCTTATGTGAATGCATGTATTTTATATTAAACTACCATATATATGACAGTAATATTCTACACCTATCTGAGTATAATAGACAAGGGTATATAACAGTAGTAACCTCTTAACTGCGTAGAAACGGTTTGATATCCGCATGCCACTTTATAATGATACTTGTAAAACAGTCTGATGTGCATCATTGCTTTATTTAGATTAGTTCAAGAGATGAAAATAATAAAAGAGCTATTTTGCCCTGCAAATAAAAATATTTAATGTGTTAAATATTTTTATTTGCATAATTCCATTTAAGTTCACAGTTCCAAAGAAAAGAGCATTTCTTTCAATATCCAGAAAATTAGTTACACTTTGGTTCATAATTTCACTTTGCTAAAGAAATAATACCTTTTGTATGAGAAATTTACATGTTATTGCGGCTTTCTGGCTAATACGAATTCCATTCGCTTACAGATCTGTTAACATGTAATGTCTTGCTTTATATTCTTGGAAAACTGTATTTGAAGATTTTTTTTAGAAATTAAAAGACAAAATAGGGGCTGAGACAAAATATAGTACTAAAGAGAATTCTGAAATCTCATTTCAGAAGAGTTTTTTTTTTTTTGCAAAAAACATTTCTTAACAAAAGAGATGTTTTAATTTAAATTACTTTAGACTGTATTCCGTTTAAACGTTGCTCTTGGTGTTTTAAGAATATTTTTATATTCTTTCATCAATAATAAGACTTGTAAGGATTTACCGTATTGTTTACGTTTCGTTCTATTGATGAATTATGGGCAGTATCTCTGATTTCGTAATTTAAATGTTTTATATTCATGAAAAGTTATTTAATGGTAATCTTAACATCATAATTAAAAAATTGTGTTTAACCTACCCACTACAAAGACTTGTCCATGGTCCCGGAAGCAATCTTTGCTCATCTGTACTTTACGTACACAAAAATCGAAGACAATAAACTTAAGTGTCTAATCACGAGAATGTAATTTTTCTGTGTGATTTAGAAAGTTTATTCTTTTTAATTTATTACCATAGTCGTTACAAATCAGCAATATATTTGTAATTCATAAAGGTTTCATATTTATTCTGCTGGTAATCCTTGCAAAGTCCTATTTTTTGTAGTCAAAGAATTAACTTAAAGTGTAATAAATTACATCATCATCTGCATAATTAACAGATTGTGCGTGTATATAAAACATAACATAAAATTTTATATAGCATATATAACAAATTAGGATAAAGTGGGGTAGTAACAGACTACTCAAACAAATCACCCTTAATACATACTTAAAAAACTTGAACAAAAAATTAAAATTTTGGGAGAAGTCTTTGGGAAAGGTGTTCAAATTAACAACGTTAGCTGAAATTTAAATAATCAACTTACATTACGACAAGCACAAGAGACTTTTGTAACCCGCCAGGTATACTTATGTACGTATTAATAACTTTTAAAAAAGTTTGAGCATTTTCCTTTTCGTTCTCGACCGAAAATAGGAAAATCACCGAAATTCGGTTTCGATCTTAAAAATCTGTTTGGTCGATCGTTAATGATCATACAATAACCTGCAGTTTTGAAACGCGTCTTCGAAAACGAGATTAAGCATGCACATTCGTATTATCTAGAAGTTTGAAGAAATTAGTTTAAACATGTATTATATTTTTGAGAAAATAAATACGTATTTTGAATGTTTTTTTAATGTTTTCGAAATTTCACAAGGGTATTTTTTTCGACACACTGCAAGTTTTTTTTGCTATGTTTAAAAAATATAAGTTTAATAAATTTTGCAAATGCGTACTTATATTAGCACTTTTGTGTACCTTCACTTTGAATTCTCATAATAATTTTAATCTAGTTTACCATAAAAGTTTTTGAAATAAAAATTTACACTATATGTTGCGATAGTAAGAGACAGAGTTAAAGTGTTTTATGTAAAGTTTCAGATTTTAGTCTATTCTTATTGTGTATCCATTCACATTTTTTTATTAATCACATAGCTAAATGTTGCTCATTAAATTGTAGTAAATATGAAGAATGTTTCTTGTATAATTTGTGAAAATTATTTTTTAACCTACCGTAACTCAGAAACATTTAACAAATCTAACAAGATGAGCTGAAAGAGATTTTGAATGTCGCTTGGGTTAACCTCAATTAATATAACATAGCCCATACATAAATGTTAGAAGAACAATCTCCTATGAAACCACAGGGATTACAGAGGAAGATTTCTGAAAAATTTAATAATTTTTAAGCCCAATAATTAATTTTAAAATTTTGAAAAATATTATTAAAGCTTCATCATAGTTATAGAATTTATTTTAGCAAGACCCATTTTTTATTACTTGAAAAAAAAATGATTTTTTAGTCTGTTTTTACTCTCCTTTTCTGCGATTTGATAAAAAACGTTTATTCAAAAAATAATCTGCATCTTATCAGCAGTAATTTACGCACTCACTTTACGATGATTTGTTAACTTTGAAAATTATAAATATTAATAGGTAGGATAATTTATTGATTTTTTATTTATTTATTTATTTATTGCTTTTTTCATGCAATTTGCAAATTTTTATGCCGTTAAATTAAAATTTCCATGCAAACACAAAATTAAATCCACAATCGTTTGATGAAAACAAAAAATACCATTTGGTTTCAAGCACGCACACTGGCAGTTAACACTGCCTTGTGCTTTTGTAAGTTACTTCGAACTTTTGTACCTTAATATTCGTTATTTCTCATCCTGTAAACAGATGCATTTAGAAGTAGACTAATTTTTTTTATTTAAAATTGTTTATTATAATTTTTTGAATAAACTTTTGTTATGGAAATTACTACATTGAAATTTTTTAATAAAAACTTTAATATTACTTTTTATCAAAATTTAATTTTATATAAATAAATCATTCGCGTAAAGTCAAATTACTTGAAAATTCTTATATAAGTCAAGATGTACGACATATTTTGCTCACGCAAGCTCCCAGTTAATGACTGCACATTAAATTTTTGACGTTTAATACTGTAAGTTTTTAAAGGTGAGTATATACTTGTTATCAGGAACGCAATTGTCGTTTTTTTTTTTTTTTTTTTTTTTTTTTTTTTTTTTTTTAAGTTTATCAGAATTATTATGCATAAAGCATATTCATCACTTTTTATGCCTAAAACACCGTGGAATGGATGTAAGGGATTATTTAATTCTGGTATAAAGCTCATGTAACTTTACTTCAACATGCAGAATACAATAGTGAAGTTTATAGATACTACATTGAACATGCCACTATTTAATTGAAATAATGAAAAACAATATTAAATATTAAATATAGCATTTTATTTTACATTCATTCTTTTTCTGAAGTACACTTCAAAAATATTACTAATAATATAAACATGCAGCTCCTAGTTTAATCATTTACTTGATGCAGATGCACCTCAAAAAATCCAAACTTAAAGAACATAAATCGTCGCTCAACAGTTTCCAATAAAAGTTAGATTTAAAATTAATTTGAGTGTTAAATACATTAAAAATAAAATTAGATGAGAAGAGTATTTCGAAACAAATGAATCATTCGTAATTAAAATAAAAAGATATTAATCCTGACAACAAATTTTAATTCAGATTTCCTATTAATTTTATGAACTATTATATTAATTCCTATTAATTTAAGCCTGTTAGATTTAGTTAAAACGATGACGAGTAACGATGCTTCATAATTACAAGAAATTAAAAGACGCTAATATTAAACACACAAGAAATTAAAAGACGAATTTCTCCAATATGAATAGCTGAGAAAGCTTGCGTTATTTAATAACTGAAATCTGCAATTTAAAAAAAAGAAAAAAACTCTTATTACATTTTAGTGGCAAATGAAAGCGTGAAAGTTTGAAGCTATGAGCATTACTGATCATATTGTTTTTATAAATAAAAATTTTAATTAATTAGGCTGTAAATAGTTATAACACAAGAAAAGATGATATAATTCATGCAACGATTTCGTATATGAATTCTCTCAAAAGTTAAATCGAGTCATTTCCACCAAATTATCATCAGCAATCTTTTTCATGTTCATTATTAAACAAATCGAATTTTTATATTCACAGTTCTATAATTTATAAAATACTCTTTAAAGAATAATACTCATCTTTTTTTTCCTATGTACCTAATGAGTACCCATCTAAAAGCATTCTTCTATTGATTGGTTCTCTTTTTCGTTTTGACACTGTTTTTGTTTTATAGACGAGAGCACCACAAACTTTTCAATCTTCTGTCACTATCTATATGCGAATAACTTTCGCGTATATTCCATTTGGTATTTTCTGTAAATGAATTTTCTGAAAAGTTAAATCGAGCCATTTCCGCCAAATTATTGTAACCTACAAATGGTGAATTTTGGCGGTAACAGAAATATTTTTTTTTTTTTTTTAATTTTTTATAACCTTATTATAACGCGATGCTTACACGCAAAACAAATATTTCGTGTGAACTACATACTATTTTCTAAAAAAATTCATAATCATAACCACATTTTTTATTAAAGGTAAGGTTAGGCTATGCAGGTTTCTTGGTGCCAATTTGTACATTTTCTGATTGAATTTTTCTTTGTTACTTGTATCATACTTTTCCAAAAAAATAACTATTCTTCCGGTTGTGGCATATGCTTACTAGCTGATTCTGTAGTAGAATGACAAGAGGAAAATTTAGAATGTATGCAATTAGGATTAGAAGGGAAAATGTTTTTGAGACATACACTAGGTATCTTATAATCTTTTATGGGTTGTTTCTTATAAACTGAATCGAGTTTAACGGCTGAGCTTCAGAAACTAATGCATCAGTTTCTTCTGTATCTATATGTGCTCTGTGTTCTGTACATACAATATTAAAATTAAAAGCAGTACATGTGTCACTGTCCATTGAATTAGAATACTTGTCTGTTACAACATTGACAAAAAGGCATTGTTGGTATATAATGTGGTACAGAAATCATTTGCATCTTAAGAAGAAACTTTTTGTTTATAACATGAAAAAAATTAAATTTGACGTCAACGACGACGTTATTAAGACGTTATTAAGAGTAGCACGATAGCGCTCCTCATCTTATGTGCCAAAATGGAGGGAAGCGCGACAGCTCCCCTCTTGTTTTGAGCCAAAATTGCGGGAAACGCGATAGCGCTCCTCTTGTTTTATGCTAAAATTGCGGAGAGGTGGATAGCACTAATATTTGTTGTCTCAGTTTGGTGTGCATTTAAGCTGGTTGCACTAGCGAAGCGTGTGCTTTCTGTGTATATCATCGGCTTACAATTATTCTGTGTATATCATCGGCTTATACAAGTACTTTCATATACATATATATATACCCAAACACATTCTCATTTTTCGCGTATATCCACAAGATTTGTTCCGCACTTAAATGGTTAAACGTCTCGAATTATAATTCTCACAGTCGTATTTGTAAACAAATAACGCTACAGCGATATTAATTTCTATAATTATTGAAAAAAAAATAAAGCAATAAATACTGAAAAAGAAAAACAACGCTTCCCAGGTTTTACTTTTGCTTGCAGAAATAAAATTACATTTACGAAAATTTCGGTTTTCCATTTAAAATATGAGAAAAACAAATGAACGCAGAGCCATTTGTTTAACCTTCTCTCACAAGCACCGTCACACTGGCTTTTACGATAAATTTACTGACTGCCTTCACTGGCAGATATGTTACAGATGAAATTAAAACAAAACATACGATACATTTAATTTTCTTTATAATTTTTTTAATTATTTAACAGAACTACTTCAACACATGTAAATTATTTATAAATTCACATCAGCATCATTTGCAATAAAAAAAAATCATTTTGTCAAAAAATGTTTGTTACGATGGTTTGGCGGGTAGGACTTGATATGAATCCGGCGGGTGAAAATCTGCCCTAATGCAAGAACTTACGTAATGTTTTCTCTACGAAAAAACCTATAAGTACTATACTGTGTACATTGCTCGAATTTACCTAATAGTAAGAAGATTTACTATTACAGTCATCATTTACTGTAAAGATGAAAGATAATTAAATTAAATTTATTTGAGTTTAAAAAAGTTCTATAACTTTATTAAGGTATGTACTAGACAAACAAATGTCGTGCAAATTATTTTTAATTATTACGAGTGTAAGTTTAAAAATCAGAAACAGAAAGAAATTTTGAAATTGTAATACAAAGGTACAATCGTGGAAGAAAACGCAACGGTCTATTTTTATCCAGGGAACTCAACAGTCTGTTAGCAATTGAAAAATAAAAGTTTACATAATTTTTATTATGTACACGATCCCTATTTTATATTCTGATTTCATAATTGGTAAGTAGGCAGAAATTGCTGTTGAATGATACCTATAGCGTCTGTCTGCGATAATTTGGCAATGCAATAACAAGTGCTTTTTTATCGACTATACAAAGAAAAGTGCACTTAAAAGTAAGAGTATTTACTTTACCGTATTAAAATTATGTTACTGTGATAGAAAAACATCAGGTTTAAGATCATGAAAGCGCGCAATAAAAATCAATAGACAATAGTGTAATCTAAATATTTTTAAAGGCTTTTGTAGAAAAATAACATCATTTACTAGGGCATTTTCTGTCAAAACAATTTGTGACCCTTTACACAGAAACATAATGGAACCCTGTTCCTATAAGAGTACTTATTTAAATTTTGTAAGTAAAACATTCCCTGTTAATAGGGCAATTCCAGAGAAAATTTTCATTTTGGGGGGAGAATAAAATGTATAAACTTGTTTAATTTAAGGGTATGTTTGGAAAACTTGATATTTTTATGTTCTATAATAAAATCTGAATAAAAAGGCATTATAAATTACTGTTTACAAACTAAGTTAAGTACCATTATTGTCTTTGTAATGTCATAATGTTACGTCAGTTACACAATAAAAATTACATCAGTTACACGTGTAAGTGTTATTTTTTTTATTATTATTCAGAAATTAATTAAACAAGTTACTGTTATAATTTGGAATTACTTAGAGTTGTTGAGAACATTAAATCTATTTTTTAACGGGATGTTTTGATAATTTTTACACTTCAGTGAAGGCAGAAAAATAGTTTGTATATTTTATGTTACATTAGTTACAGAATTTTGAAATGCAATTTTGGGGATTAAAAGAGATATTGAAATAATTTGCTGGTATTTGGGCATTAAGTCCTTAATAAGAAATATTTTGAATTGTAAAAATTTGTTCTAGCTTTATTAGTAAATTTTCTACATATTTTCGAAAACAAAATTCGATGATCAAATGTTACGTCAGTTACGATGGAATTGCCCAATATTAACTACGACTGAGAGGCAGTCAGGCAGAATAATAAACTTGTCATAATCAGTTAGTTAGTAGATCTGTCTAGAAATAGACACATCTCATACTATATATATATATATCAATATATGTGGCTACATCAGTCTGAAAAATTTATGTAATTATCACAAGAAAGAAAATTTTGAATATATATTCATTTGCATATGCTTATCTATTAACATTATTATACATTAACGAATATTGCTCTAAAAAGACTTTGTGTATATTTATTTTTAGGTACTTTATAATAACTTTTGTACACTGGTGTCCAAAATTAAGGACCAATCACAAAATGCTAATTTTCAAGTAGGGGAGACTAGGGAGGTTTGACCCACTTTTTACAAAATGATTTTTTATTTTTTAAGTATTGAACGTAGAATAAAGTTTTATATACTATTTTATTCGTTATACAATCAGTTATGAATATAAAATTGCTTCATAAGTGTAACATATAAGACATTTGAAAAATGCTTGATTTTAATCATGAAAAAATAATGGGTCAAGGCTCCCCACATATGGGAGGCTTGACCCACTGTGGTTTATATTGCAATATTTGTGAAGATAAATAAAAACAGTGCTTTAATTATTATACAAAAAGTTTTTTTTAATATGATGCTTAAACAAACCTGTTTAGATGTAATCGCAAGTCAGAGGAGAAAAAAATTGTTTTAAACAGCATTGTGTCTGAGCAGGTATAATTGTACAGCAGAAGAAATGAAATTTTAACATTTAAGGCAATATTCTGTTAGAGACAGGTTCCGTTTTCATAGTCTTTCATGTTATTATGTCCGGATTTAGGAGCCCCTATCCTGCTTTATGTTTTGTCTCCTTGTCCTATTTTTTGAGACACTCGACCAGGCAACTCCAGCTGTCACATAGTTTGGTTTCATCTCACTGTATTCACCCTGGTGAAATTTGTCTACATAACTTCCTAAAGTTTTTCGATTGATACTACGTTCTTTTGCAGCCGGATGAGCACGTAATTTATCATTAACATGATTTAAAACTTTAAGGGGCAAAGTAATTTTCAGTACTAAAATGTTGAAATAAATGACTGGCATTGGAATTTACAAACGAATTTATTTGGAAATAAGAAAAAGGCTATATTTCACATACTTATTAAATGGAAAAGTTTTTAGCAAATTTCTGTTGCAATTGTGACGTTTGGGAATTAAAATTAAGTGGTTTCATAAACATACCACTGCTCCTGAAATGGTTAAGACAGCTGCTTTCATTCTTTTTAGTCCTTTCTAGTCTTTCCAATTGTTTCTATTTACTTATTGTAAGTATATTTAAATGGAAAAAAGTCCCTATCAACTTTCCCATTTTCTAGCAATTTTTCACATCTTTCTTTAGTCAGTTTTGAACATTTTCTTTTCCATCAGATAATTTTACTGTAGTTTTACAGAATAAATCTACATTCATTGATATATATAACCATTAACTTTTCCTTATGCACAGTGTATAATAAAAAGATTTCCAAAACCACTTAATTAATGGAGCCTTGGGCATCTGGTCAAACCTTCCTCACATTGACTGGGTCAAGCCTCCCTACATATACCTTTTCTAAAGAATAGCACAATGTTCTGTTAAGCCTAACTTACTGTACAATCTTTATGCCTGGAATGAAAGCTCTATATTTCTGCATTACTTTAAACCTACTTACGTAAATTTCTGTGATATAATTTATCTGAAAAAAGCTTACAAAATATTTCTAAAAAACAAATTTTTAGGTTGAAAACGCCTCACAATTGATTTTTTCCTCACCTATCTCGATTATCTCTATGAAACGAAGACTGTTGTTTGAGCGTTCAAGTAGCTTTGGTTGACACCTATTGATAAAACTCTGAAATACTTTTAAATATAAAAATTGATGGGTAGGTCAAGTCTCCCGTATGGTCAACCGTCCCTAGTCTCCCTTACACGAATACTCAAAAGGAAATAATCTAATTTGAATAATTTCTATCTCTACAGCACAGCTAGTCCATATGACATCTAATTCATGTCACACATAGTCACAAGTGTCACAGTCACTACGGTGAAGCAAAAAATAGGAAATTCCATACATCCCATTATGAATCTCAAATAATCACTATATGTGACTCCACTGAGACGTCACTGTGACTGCTTCTTTGTGACGAATCACCATGTGATTTTACAATGTGGTTACATTGTGACTCTCATGTGACTGTCATCTGCAGATTCAATTTCAAAGTCATCGTGAACGCTGCATTGTGATAAGCTACCAAAAGATGTCATATTAACGTCACATGATGACTTTCAGGTGACGGAGAGACTACTGTGAAGTCACCATCGTGCTCTTTTGGGAAAAGTCACCGTGTGACTATAATGTGATATTATTTGGTGACTTATCATAATGTAACGTTCATGATGACTTTGAAAATTGAACCTAAAAATGACAGTCACATGAGAGTCACAATGTAACTACATTGTAAAGTCACCTGGTGACTCGTCACAAATCAGCAGTCACATTAACGTCTCAGTGGAGTCACATATAGTGATCATTTGAGAGTCATAATGAGACGTGTGGAATTTCCTATTTTTTGTTTCATCGTAGTGACTGTGACACTTGTGTCCATGTGTGACATGAACGAGATGCTATATGGACTAGCTGTTCTGTAGAGATAGTAATTATTTGAATTATATTATTTCCTTTTCAGTATTCACTTACTTAAAAATTAGCATTTTGTGACTGGTCCTTAATTTTGGTCCTTAATTTTGTATACACCAGTGTATAATAAATATCGTCAGTTATATTTATCAGTCTTTCTGAAAACATTCGAATGATAGATTTCAGCGATAGATTTTCATTTAAATTCGAGCATCGACTTGGTGCTAAACAGACCTGAATTTTAAGGATTAACACTATTACATTTTCTATATTTAAAGTAAAATAATTATATTAAAATGCAGAGAAAAGTCATTATGAATAAAATTAAATGCGCCAACAGAAAATGATCTTTAAATTGTATTTGTAACGGAATTTAATATTTCAGTTGTTTTAAGCATAATTATCTAGAAAACAATTGAATTTAATGCTCAAAAGAATTTCTGAGTTTGAAGAAAAAAGAATTTTATTAGTTCGGATTACTTTTTTAATTCAACCCATCTTAAATGGAATGTTTTACTTGGCAATTTTACTCTCTGCCTATTAAGCGGAAAATAAAGCTTCTTTCGCATTTTGCTTTTTCTTTTTTTATAAATTACAGCTTAATGAAGTAAATAGGAACTTTCTGCTAAATTTATTCTAAAAAGAGAAAAAAATGAAAATTAAGATTTTTTTGCTGTGTAAAGAATGGGACTTTTTTTTCTTTTTTAAAAAGTTTATTATACGGAAAAAAGGGGTTTGAATACTTTTAGAAGACAGACGTATTTAAAAGCAAGTTTTGTTTTAAGTAACGCACAGTGAGTGGGGAATATTATGAGTGGATATATCATTCAAGATTGAAAATTAAAAACGGCAGAAATATCACAAAAAAAGTTTTTTTTTTCTTTCTGTCTTTCGCTCCCTCTCTTTTTTTTTTTTTTTTTTTTTTTTTGTACGCAAAATTACGAGATTAATTTTCATTCGATTAATTTTTCATAGTTTATATCTTTTTTGGTTGCTTTATTTGTTCTAAAGCTGAATTATTTTCTTTTTTTATTATTATTTTCCTTGCTGTTAGTCATTATAAATTTTCAAATGTGTTTCTTTATATATCATTATTGGTCAATATTGTGTGCCAGTATTGCGCCAATACTGCATTATTTTTAAATGCTTTAAATGAAATAAGGCCATTGATTAAATTTTGGCTCTACTTTAGAAATTTCTAATGAAATTTAACTATTTTAGCATTTTGGCCTTATATTTAAAACATTTGCAATGGAATGTCAATGATGCAGAAATATTGACAAAATATTTCTTGTAAATATCGGTGCAATACTGGTAAAATATAAACACTTCGATATCTTTCAGTGTTTATTCCCATTCAGTCGAATGTTGTGCAAGATATAGTTAATAGAAACAATGCTGGCCAAATATTATTTTTGTACCTTAGATATACAAACATTTGAGTAAATTTTTACTAATAACAGGGGATTTGTGCATTTAATTTCACTTTAATATTGCCTTCCACTTAGAGCTGCAATTTCTTAACAGTTTTCTTAAGGGTAGGTGCTGCTACAGTGGTAGCTTGCGCCTGAAAATTGCGAGTTTTATTTTGTGCGTCCGGTGTCTACGGTAATCAACTTTTATAACGATTTATAATGGGACTTTTTTTTAACTTTCGTAACTTTAAAATGTATAACTTTTTAAGCTTGATAATTTTTTGTCCTACCAATTTATCACCTTCTTAAAACATAATACGTGTTTTGAATAAAAATCTGCGGGAAATGCACGAAAAACAGTACTCATATTTGAAGAAATCTCTGAATTTCGAGGATGCTTGTCCATCTTGTTCATGTTAGGTAGATTTCGTATGAAATACTACCTATTGGCGTCGTTCCTAAGTTGGAATTTCTGAAAAATGTTTGCAGATCTACACCGATCATGCCCCCTAGAGCCCAAAACCAACCTCAGCAAAAAACTTTATCTATCAACCTTCTATCTATCTATCTATGTATGTATCTATCTATATATATCACTTTCTTCTGGACACGATAACTTCCACAATTCTGCACCAATCTCTTCCAAACTGATACATAATGTCAAGGGGCATAAAATCTCGGTCAAGTTCGTTAATGGGCAAAATCGGACTAAGGGGATGGAAATAGGGAGGGGTTTTGTGAAAACCGAAGACTTCTTAATTTTCGTACATATCGAATCAGTTTAAAGTTTTTATTACTTCTAAAAATAGGGCCAAAAATTTATGTATCACAGATTTTTCATAAAGTTAAAAATGGGCTCAAGGGTCGCAAAAAATAGGGTTTGGGGGGGGGGGGGGGGGGAATTCATAACTTCGTCAATTCTCAAGATATCAAATCCAATTAATTTTATCATGAATCTCCTTAACATTATCTAGAACTTTTATATTCACAAGTTTTTTATAGGACCAATTCGTACCGCAAAAAAAAAAAAAAAAAATTAAAAACGAAAACAAAAAGGGCGTTTGAAGAAGAAAAAAAGCCATAACTCCGTCAATTCAAAAGATATAAAATCCCCATGAATTTATCATATATTTTTTTTAATATTGTCTACAACATCTATATAGACAAGTTTTGGATAGGACCAATTCTTACAGCAAAAACAAATTAAAAATACATAGCGGTTGAAGAAAAAAATCATCTTAGTAAGGGTGCATTCAAATCCAAACTGCTTGTTTTCTGACTCATTTTACAATTCATTTTTACTCTCAAAGGCTTCCAATTGGTACATTTTCTTACTCAAAAACTATATAATGTACCGTAATGGTCAATTTTTTTATAGAGGCAGAATATATTTTAAAACATGCTGGCAAAGTGGGCCTTTTGAACCGAATTTCCCGAAGCGGATTGTGTTGGACAAATCATCGTATTAAGGGAGTATTCATATCCAAACTGCTTATTTTCTGACTCATTTTTAAATTCATTTTTGCTCTCAAACGCATCCAATTGTTAAATTCGCTTATTCAGAAACTATATAATGCACCGTAATGATCGATTTTTTGACAGAGGCAGAATATATTTTTAAAAATGATGTCAAAGTGGGCATGTTAAACGGAATTTCCTGAAGGTATTGTGTTAGAAACGAAAAATATTGTCTTACTGAGAAAATAATTGTTTATATATCAAGTTTTAATTAATTGAACGAAAATTAAAAACACATGTCTCTCTTAAATCTCTTCAAAAATCACGTCAACAAGTTTCATGTTTTTCCTATTAAAAATGAATCTGGAGTTATGCTAGAAAATTTCGAGTTGTTGAGCATGGAAAAGTATTTTTTTTTTATACCGCCCTAACATGATTCTGATAAAACCAGTTATTATATAAAAATGAAACAAAAACTCGTCAAAAGCGGCCAGATAAAATTGTTAAAGTGGGTTTATCTCTAATCATGATTTGGTTTTTGTTTGTGAAATTAGTATACTTAACTTCGAAATCTACCTCCGCCTATAGGCCGGGCCGGCAGGGATTTTTGTGCAATTGTATTATGTTTTCAGAGTTTTACTTGCACGAAAAAGACAATTACCAAGACTTTCACTAAAAAAGTTCTACCTCAAGAAATGTCTCTCTTGGTTCTATAGCTAAAGGTCTATACCATATTTAATAAATGGATGCAATCCAAAAATACCATTCTTAAAATATCTGAAATAAAAAAAATTAAAGATGCGGTCACACGTACTATATTATCATAGGCAATTACAGACACTTCTTCAAAAATAGGTTTTTCAAGAGATAAATGGTCGAGAACGCAACATGTGATCCCTTACTAATTTATTCATTAGTGTGGGGGGGAAGGGCAATCGTACCGTATTGGTACATTCTTTTATTATTTCAAATTATATCTTACTATTTTCGAAGATTTCTTGGGGTAGAGGAGATTTACTATGTATATATTTATGTGTTTTTAGAATCGTATTATTACTTTAAAAATAATATTTCAATATTTTTTTAAATAAAAAGCACGCATGCTTTCCCTTCGGGCTTTTATGAATTATTATGATAAAAAAAAAGTAATACAAAATTAAAAATTTTATACTGTCTGCAACAATGACCGAACTTACTTTAATTATTATTTTTTCATTTTTCTTTAATTTACGTTTCATTAAACACACATTCAAGATTGAAGAAAATTCGCATTTTCAGTTTTAGTTTTCTAAACTAAAATTTGTATTAAAATTACCGTGTTGTCATTAACGTTTTGAATGTTTTGTTGAATGTTAATAGGATCATGATTCGTTTATGAAAAAACAAATCATATGCGTGATGCGTAAATAACTTTCGACGAATCGAAGCGATACTTTTGTAGCAAAATAGGTACATGGAAATGAAATAAATATATAGTACTTCATAAATACTGTCAATGAGTAATCACGTTTTTTGCTAATGAAATTTTTTATATATTTATTTTAGAGAAAATGGAGCAGTCTTTTTGATGTTGAAAATATATAACTGTTAACAAACATTTTAAAAATATTTAATCCATAATATTTATTGATATATTATACAATTATTTGATTTTATTGCAACATACTCAATATTTTTCTACTGTTCTCTTTAAAATAAATCTTTTATATAATATGACAAGGTCGCAAGAAAAAAACAAATCTCTCACATTTAACGGGTAGGAGATGAAATGATATGGAAATGAACGTCGTTTGCCATGCATACGTTATGGCTTTTATTAATATATATATATATATAGATATATATATATTTTAATCTAACAAATCATGTATTATAGTGTAACACAACAATTGGTTAATTTCTCCGTTTACTTCTAGCATTTATGCGAGCGTTTATATTATACAGTAAAATAATTTAATACAATACACATGAATAAAATTATTTAAGATATATATGTATAGCTGAAATATATTTTAATTTTCTAACACATGTAAACATTTATTTATTTAACACGAATATATTAAGTAGAAGGAAATATTAAGTATGTCTCCCGAAAAATTCTAAAAGCTAGAAATTTTCAGAGAAACATCTCTTGAAAAAAATTTTAAGCAGTTTTTTATCGTACCTCAAAACGAACTGAGTTTTTAACTTTGTCGCCATATATTTCGTGGTTAAATCAAAGTAAAGATTTTTATTTTTTATTGTAACGCCTGTGGTTAAATTATATAAAGGTACGCAATCAAACAGCATGCAGAAAAATTAAGTTTAAAAGGGTGAAAATATTTCCGGGAAGAGTATTCTTATATTAATTTAAATGCCAACTCATTTCCGGATATTCTTTATAATAACAGAAATCCCTACATACTGAAATGATGAATTAAAAAACCTTTCTAGTTTTTTCTTTAATATTAGCAGTGTGTAATCTACTTTTTACCTCCCTCCTTAACTGAAAAATTTAGATCCATGCATAGAAGGATTTAATTAATTATTCATCGCTAAAGACCCAATACAAAACTGCTTCAGTCTTTTAACTGTGATGCAAATGAAAATTCGAAGATAATATCAGTGCAAATGAGTCTCCGGTGTATTATAAATTCCATAGATACTGTGTATGATTACAGTTTAGAAATCCTTAAATTGTTTCAAAATAGTTCTAAATAATTCTATGTAGAATTTACAGTTTAGATTTTCTGATATGTGATATCTACGTAGTAAAGAATAAAATATTTTTGAAATATTGATTAAGTGATGAAGCTGTAAAAGGCAACATTTGAGAGAAGTTTATTTTCTATATATCTAAAAGATATGTGAAAAACGTATCTATAAAAATACTCAAAAGTTGTGTATTTGTAGGTAAAAACTTGAAAAATTCTATGCCACGACGAATGAGTAAATCTTATAATAAATTCTGTATGACTTTCGTATTGTGTCTTAGCTTTAAAAAGTATGTTTTGTGTAAAAGATTCAATATAAAAGAATATTTCTTATTTTTATTAGTGTTCCGTACCTAAAAAAGAAAAAACGGAATGCTTAGGTACTAGTTCGTGCTCAAACATGATCGCTCTGATAATTCTCATCCTGTGGGAATTGTTTACGTTGCTATGTTCTGATGGAATAAACAGTATCCAATGACTATGTTTCTATGTTTAAATTGGGAAAACCGTAGATTTGTTCATAATCCTTTTTTCACCATTCATGCTGCCTACACTGTAAAAAAAAATCTGTAGTTCTACAGATGTAAAGTTACATGCTTACTAAACTTTCACCTGTAACTGTACGAAAAAAGCTGCAAATCTACAAAACTAGTTTTTTGTAAAGCTACCAAAATCTGTAAATTTACAAATGAATCTGCTAAAATTTCAGTAATCTTACTAAACTTTTATTTGTAACCCTGGCTGCAATTACATGAAAAGTTCTCGGAATCCCAGTTTCCAAAAAAATTCTTAGTAACCTTACAGATTTTTTGATTTTCGGCGCAAAAGTGTGTCTGTTACATGAAATTTTGTTGTTGCCGTTACATGAAAAGTTCTAGGAATCCCAGTTTCCTAGAAAAACTTTAGTAACTTCACAGATTTTTTTTTACAGGGTACTTTGCCTTGACTTCGTCATGAATCAATGCTTGTTTGATTGGACTTTACCAATCTTATCACTATCAACAATCGATAGAGTTGATTAAATAAGTCAACTGCAGTATTCTATCGGCCCACAGCTGCTAAATTTCTACAGTGTTGACACCTCCAATAGCGATGCTTGCACTAAGTGGAACGACTGCTATTCATCTTCACCCATGGCTGATTAAAATATAGTACTAATCCAGTAATATGTCGTAAAAAGCACGACGTGATTGTTCGACTTAACTCATTTATTTGTTACGTAATATATATATATATATATATATATATATATATATATATTAATTAATTAATGATTTACGGATTTTTCCTTTACATGCGTCATACACTGTAAAAAAAAATCTGTGAAGTTACTAAAGTTTTTCTAGGAAACTTGGATTCCTAGAACTTTTCATGTAACGGCAACAACAAAATTTCATGTAACAGACACACTTTTGCGCCGAAAATCAAAAAATCTGTAAGGTTACTAAGAATTTTTTTGGAAACTGGGATTCCGAGAACTTTTCATGTAACTGCAGCCAGGGTTACAAATAAAAGTTTAGTAAGATTACTGAAATTTTAGCAGATTCATTTGTAAAGTTACAGATTTTTGTAGCTTTACAAAAACTAGTTTTGTAGATTTGCAGCTTTTTTCGTACAGTTACAGGTGAAAGTTTAGTAAGCATGTAACTTTAGATCTGTAGAACTACAGATTTTTTTTTACAGTGAAGACCTTCCTTCGTGAGAAATTTTAAGGTTCATGTCAACCGGAAGCACCTTATAGTTTTTGAGAGTAAAACCTATAGGGTACTTCCGATTGACCAAGAACCTTGAAATTTTGGCCCGAAGGAAATTCTTATAGCAGTGTAAAGGGAAAAATCCGAAAAGTATTATTTTATGTTGATTTATTACGTGACAAATTCGTGATGTTTTGATAATCGGTACTAACGCGAAAATAACGCATTGTAATGGATTGTTTTGTAATTTTACTATAAGATAACGGTACGGAACCCTCAAGTGCAAGTACTATGCATTTATCCTTATTATTTTTTTATGACTGTTATTACTTAGAAATGAAGCTTATTATATAAAAATTTCTTATACAGCAGTAATGACAACAAATCATGTAATTAAAAGTGAACATATAAGAGGAATATCAAACTGCCAGACTATTAAAGATAGTGATTCACTGACACAACGTAGCATTCCAGTTTCTCATGCTGTAGACCTTATGACTGAATATTGAAGAATATAAAAAATGAAAGATGCCTTAAATTAATTCTATATATTAAAGTTATTTTACTGACTCTCACTTTTAGTAGTTCATAAGGGGAAATATAATTTTGTACGATGGATAAGATGATCATCTAAATTCTGGTTGTATTTCACAAAATATTCATTAGTATGCGCTTACAAGTTGCACTTGCTACATTTTAATTTCTTCACAAAAAATGTACCCGGAGTGCAAGTCGTCACATACAATTTAAAAAATAAACCAAACAAAAACTATGTTACTACAATGTCGTATTTTTTAAAACTTTCTTTGTATTTTTTTTTTGTTTTGTTTTTTGTTTTTTGTTTTGTTTTGTGAAAAGTTAATTTAAAATAATAAATCTTTCTAAAACAATTAATAGATTTCAGAAGAAAGTCTCAAATTCTGTTGCAAGATAACTCCTTAAAATTCATTAAAGATAAACAATTAAATTTAAAAAATCAAAAAACCCGACTGCGTAAAAATCGAACTAATTAATTATTTCTCATCAATGTGAAACTATTTTTTTTCAATTCCTACTATTAGCTCACACTCTCGCTATATATATCTTGTTCAAATTTTCAATCGTTAATAAAATACTTATTATTCGTCCAATCAAGCTCAAATAATTTTTTTTTTAATTGTAGTGGATGACACTTGGTGTTAATTCAGTTTTTTTTCAAATATTGATTCATTAATTCAAATAAATTAATTAATTTTCAATAATGGATAGAGCCCTCTTCTTGATCAAGGTATTTTAAGACCGAGAGAGCCCTCTCCTTGGTCAAGGAATTTTAAGGGCCTCTCACGAAGAAAAAAGAATGGGAGTAAAAAAATTCCGTTATTGACCTAAATAGGAATTGACTTAAAATAGTTTTTATATTACTTATTTATATTACTTACCTATTTTTTTATTTACTGGTATTGATGACTTTTAAGTCGTGTTTAATTATTAGTTCCTATCTATAAACACTGTTTTGATGAGGTCTGTAGATGTCTATGATGGTTAGAGTTGCAGTAAAGCGAGAGATCTTACATACACAACTTCCAGGTTGTATAATATTTTAACGGAGCTTCTGACTGTAAAATAGTCAATGAAACATCGTCTTCATTTTAAAAGACCTATCCAATGATATGTCACTCAATAGGGTGCGTAATTTGTTTTTTGTCTCTACCGCCATTCTGTATTTTACGGCCGCCATTTTGAATTTATAAAAACAAAACCTAGCCTATAACCATCGTGCTGTTAAGACGAATTGATAGAGACCTCATTCATTAAAATCCATTTAGCCTTTGGGATGTTTCGAGGGTATCAAGAAATCCACATACACAGATACGCATGATCTTCTTTTCAGTCGCGGTAATAAGACGGATTTCTGTAGTTTAAAAAATATCATAATCCCTGATTTTTCAATTTTACGAAAGACGATGTTACAGACAATAACCAATCATAGTACATCATAAAGAACACAATACTATTGCCAGACTCCGACAATGATAAGGATCGTTGAGATTGGGACCCAGGGTACGGGTACTTTTATAAAATGCCCACTGCTGACGAGGACACAGCTTTTTGGTTTTATTTACCTTGTTCAAGTTATATCTGTTGAAAATTCTTTGATGTTTGTTGTTTATTCTAACTTTAATTATGGTGCGAGATTCTGGGTCTGCCGAATGCATTTTATACATAATGTGCCATATATATGTATATGTATGTATGCATTGGTAAAATATATCATATGTAACTTTTTGTCAGTATTTAAAAAAAAATAAGTAAATTGATATACTTATTAAAATTTATTTTTCTGTTATCATGGTACAATGTCATATTTTTATATCATGAATGTTGAGCTCGCCACGGCCTTCCTATTTGCAAACAAGTGTTTTAACAACAAAACAGTTGCTACTTTTTTTCTTTCTATACATTAGCTGCTCTATCCTATAAAGGTGTATGACAGCTCTTTATAATCGTTTTATTAAAAAAAATCAAATATTTAATTAATAGATTATTATACGTCACTTATTATAAATCACAGAATATTTTGTAGCTGAATAAATCATAACTAATAACAAGGAAATAAAATTCTTTGTTTCAAGTAAACCGATTATCCTAATTTTACAATCTCGCTAAAATTTTAGATTGAACTCTCTGTAAAAAAATATTTTGAAGACATAAACATAGATATAAATTTAAATTATAAAGCATGGCATAATTTGATGATCATTGTAATCATTAAATTCATTTAAAGTAAAAACTGTCTGTTCTCCATTCATTTTTAATGAAACGAATGGATTACATGCCTTCACATTACTTCCTTATATTCTTCATCTGAAGCTATAATAATTAGATCTGCTTAGTTACTTTTTAAAACGTGTTTAATAGCTCAGACGCGTCACCAAGAGAGATTTTGAGTACATTTTCAAACACTGTTCAAAATGACATTTTTCCTCGAGGCATATTTTTTGATCTTGTATCCACATCACAAATGAAAAAAATATTTAGATTGCATTTTATTTTCACTTAGAATCCAGTTTTATACGAAATTTTAAATGCATAAAACTGTAAACTGACCTGTTTTGGGTTAAAATCTTTTAATTAAAGTTTACATTATGTATTTTCTTAAAAAAGTATTTATAACAAATTAAAATATTATTCCTAAACATAAATCATTATTTCAAAAAATATATGCATGATTTCATATATCATAAGTAATTTTTGGTCATTCGATGACAGTATTTAAATAATCAATAAAATTAATAATCTAAAATAATGGAATTCAGATGTTAATTTACGTGCTTTTATATAAGCATAATCTGCACAGGGAAGTGAAATTTTCCGTATAATATCACATTATCGGATTATTATGACTTATTTACTCGAAAAATTTATTGAATATTTAAATTATAAATTTCAAGGTTTCAACACAGAATAGTTACAGAATATTTTGCAGCTTAAAGAACATAACTAATTACAGGGGAATAAAGTTCTTTGAATGAAGTAAACAGATTATGACAGATTTCCAAACTCGCTCAAATTTTGGATTGCACGCCCTGTAATAAAATTTTCATTTTGAAATCTCTTTTAAAATATTTAGAATAAATGAAAATATTACTACTAAACATAAAACGTGGTTTTTAAAAACATGCCGGAAAAAAAAAAGCGTGCGATCTGCAAATTCAGCAAACCCATTTTCAACCATATATTTTTCATAATAAATGAAGTAAATAAGTACGATAAAAAATGAGGTATATTTTAGTAAATAAAATTTTGGGTTTAAACATGTCTGATATGAATTTAGAGACAGATATGCATTGATGAGATATGTCATAGGTAATGTTATGCCATTTGATGGCAATATTTAAATAAATTAATCCATTAAATGAAGAGTATTTATCTGTATCATCTCACGATACATTTATGTGATAAATTCATGCTACTGAATCACATCAGATATTCTGAGCTGCAAACTAGTATCTATCAAATAAACCGTTTCGATAAAATTTTAAATGACTTTCAAAGAGAGAATTTTCTTCTGGGATTATTTTTGGTCAGCTACTAAGCTTTGTGACGAAATCTGTATTAGAGAGGATAACTTTAGGCTTTAGATCAATACCGAGAAATTGCTTATTAAATATAATTTCTCAATGCCTTATTAAATAACGCAAATTTCTATTTTATCTGCGTAAAATAATACATATACAAAGTGACCTAAAATTGACTTTGGAATATTAAAATTCAGCAGTTCTTTCAATATATATATGTATGCTTTGATATATCATAAGTAATCGTTGGGCATCCGATGGCAATAATTAAATAAACAAGTATAATCTACTTACGATGTGCAATTTTCTGTATAACATCACATTATCAGATTGTTATAACAATAATTTTATTCCAAACACTTATTGAATATTTAAATTATAAATTACAAGTTTTCAACTCAAAATCTTTACAGAGTATTTTGCAGCTTAAAAGAACATAATTAATGGCATAGGAATTAAATTCTTTAAATGAAGTAAACAAATCATGATAGATTTGCAAACTCGCTCAAATTTTGGATTGCACAACATATAATAAAATATTTTGAGGATATAAAAAATATTAAATGATAAAACATGAAATAATTTAATTATCATCGTAATTATGAAACTCTTTTAAGATAAAAGCTGGCCGCTCTTCGATAATTTTTAATGAAACGAACGTATTAAAGTGCTTCACCGTACAGCTTACATTTTCCACCTGAAACTTTAATCATTAAATTGCTTAATGTTTGTTTTTTTAAGTAGCTGGAGCAGAGAGCATTTTGGATAAATTATCAAGCATTTTTTCTCAAGGCATCGCTTTTGATCCCGTACTGAAATCAGAAATTAAACCGACAAATCAAACATTTATCATGATTTCATTTTATTTGCGAATTTCAATATTACAGGACATTTTTCTGCTGTAGTAGTTTTAAATTCACAAAAATGCAAATTTAAATGTTCTGGGGGACGGAGACTCCAATTAAAATTTTCATTTTGAAATTTCTTATCTGGAATATTTATTAGAAATATTTAGAATAATTGAAAATATTACTTTTAAACATAAAACGTGGCTTTTAAAAACATGCCGGAAAAAACGGCGTATGATCTACAAATTAAATAAATCCATTTTACATAATAAATGAAGTAAATAAGTACGACAAAAAAAAAAAAACAAGTTATGTTTTAGTAATAAAATTTTGGGTCTAAACATGTTAGATTTGGGTTTAACGGTATATATGCATTGGTATTATATATCATAGGTAATGTTTTGCCATTCGACGGCAATACTTTAAAAAATTAATTTATTAAGAGACGAGTTCTCATGTGTATCATGTCACGATATATTTATGTGATAAATTCATTGTACTGAAATACATCAGATATTCTGAGCTGCAAACCAATACCTATCAAATGAAGCATTTTGATAAAATTTTAAATGACTTTCAAAGCATGATTTTTTTTTATTTGGGTGGGGGGGATTATTTTTGGTCTGTTACTAAGATTTTTGACAAATCCGTATTAGAGAGTATTACTTTGAAGACTTTACACCAGTATCGAGAAATTGTTTATCCAATAAAATTTCTCAATGCCTTATTAAATTGTTATTTTACCTGCACAAAACAACCTATATACACAGTGACCAAAAATTAACCAAATTAAAATTCCTCAGTTCTTTCAAAAAATACATATATACTTGTGTATGTCCTAAGTAACTTTTGGTCATTAGATGGCAATATTTAATCAAACAAGTATAATCTACTTAGTAAAGTGCAATTTTCCGTGCAATAACACGCTATCAGATTGTATAACAATCATTTTATTTCAAACGTTTATTGAATATTTAAATTATAAATTACAAGGTTTCAACACAGAATCTTTACAGAATATTTTGTAGGTTAAAAGAACATAATTAATGGCAAGGGAATGAAATATTTTAAATGAAGTAAACCAGTTATGATAGATTTGCAAACTTGCTAAAATTTTGGATTGCACAATGTATAATAATTTGATCTGCTTAATGTTTTTTGAAAGCAGGTGGAGCAGAGGGCATTTGGATTTCAAGCATTTTTCCTCAAGTCACCGTTTTTGATCCTGTATTGAAATCAGAAATTAAACCGACAATTCAAACAATTATCTTGCTTGCATCTTATTTTCGAATTTCAATATTCCAGGAAATTTGTATCCTATAATAGTTTTAAATCCGCAAAAATGCAAATTTAAATGTTCTGGGGGATTGAGATTCTAATTAAAATTTTGATTTTGAAATTTCTTTTTAAAATATTTTGAATAAATGAAAATATTACTACTAAAAATAAAACGTGGTTTTTAAAAACATGACGGAAAAAACGGAGCATGATTCTGCAAATTAAAGAAACTCATTTTCAACCAAAAAATGTTCATAATAAATGAAGTAAATTAAGTACGACAAAAGAATAAGTTATATTTTAATAAATAAAATTTTAAGTCTAAACTTGTTTGATTTGAGTTAAACGCTATATGAGCATTGATTATATATATCATAGGCAATGTTTTGCCATTCGATGGTAATATTTAAATAAATTAATCTATTAAGCGAAGAGTATTTATCCCACGATATTTATATATGTGTTATAAATTCATCCTACACAAATACATCAGATATTCTGAGCTGCAAAACAGTATCTACCAGATAATGCCTTTCGATAAAATTTTAAATGACTTTTGAAGCGTTAATTTTCTTTTATTAATATTTTTGGTAAGCTACTAAGCTTTGTGTCGAAATCCATATTAAAGCGTATTACTTCGTAGACTTTAAATCAATATCGAGAAATTGTTTATTAAATACAATATCTGAATGCCTTATTAAATAAGTCAAATTGTTATTTTGTCTGCGTAAAATTACCCGTATACAGAGTGACCCACAATTGACTCTCGAACATTAAAATTCAGCAGTTCTTTAAATATTATTTAAACTTAATATAAGTAACATGCTTGTAAATTTTATAAGTGATAATTTTACAGTCTTATTAAAATTTTGGATTGCACACTCTGTAATAAATTATTTTGAGGGCATAAAAATAGGTATCAAATAATATTATAAAACATGAAATATTTTAATGATATTTGCAATCATGAAAGTAATTTAAGATAAACTTCTGTGTTCGATATTTTTTAATGGATTAAAGGATTAAAGTGTATCACAGCACTTGTTTGCATTCTTCACATGAAGCTATAATCATTTGAACTTTTTACATTATATTTTAAAACATATATAACCACAATATTTTTTATTAACTATTACGCTCGTATTCCCCAATTACCTCAACTGCCCGTCAAGCGCGAAAAGCTTTATTATTGTATGTATTGCATCCAATAGGAACAGTTCTAAATTTAATTGGTGTCTTTGTAGAGGAAATATTTATTAGTTTATAATAACTATTAATTTAACAATTATTTACAATTATGTTATCATTAGTTTTTTCAAGATATACATATATGCATTTATGAAATAAAAAGTTTCACAAATTTCTTTGATTTTCCAAGGTGTCTGCCACCGCTATTAATGATAAGAAAATTTCTATTTAAATTTTAAAACACAGATTTTGTAATGGCCGCGTTTATTTACAGATTGTGCAATATTTTTCTGCAGTCAAATAATGCTAAAAAAACTGTTGAAAATTTGTGGTAGAACTGTGTGAACCCTGTACAAAGATCACAAATGTTATGTACTCAGGGCTGCGCAGGCGACTATTTTTTAATTCTAACTACGACTTCATTTCAAAAAAGAAAAGCTTAACACACACTTTGACAACATTTGCAAAAGAAATCCACTTCAAAATTTATATTAGAGCAATACCGGTGCGATCAGTATATAAAAATAGTCGCCAGTGGCAGCCCTGTGTACTGTAATTTTAAGTATAGTTCATAATTTATGCAAGAGATAGCATTCTACTTCTTCAACTTGTAAGAATGTTCCAGTTGAGATGTAAAGTGTAATCAAAATAGGATGCTTTTGTAGTTTATGTGTCAAGCTGAACTTTTTTTAGAGATTGGGGCAGCGGGGTGCAATATATTAGTTAAAATTTGAATTATTTTTAAACTGACAGCGCACAAAGTTTTTCAGCTTCCTTTTATATATGTCACTATTTTAATTTTTACATTTATAATGAATTATTGAATTTTAAAGTTTAGATTTATTTTTTGGGACAACCGGTATGTGCTAATGTTTTTTAAAGAAGTAAGGAGTAGGAAAAACATACCAATAATATAGGTAATGTGGGTCAAGAAACATTTTCACTACTAAGTTTTAGTAAAAATAGATATCATAATCATTTAAAAAAAGAACATTTGAGATCCTACAGAATGATTTTGGATGGGATTTTAGATTTTTTTTTTCTTTCATTTAGAAATGAAATCCGATTTATAAAAAATCATATATTATTTGCAGTTGAGGATAATTATAGCCCATATCCAAGACTTTATAGGTGACATTGATAAGGATTTCTTGACGCTAACCAAAATATAACACCTTTCAAAGACTAGGATATAAAGTAAATAATCCATGGAAAATCTTTTTCTTTTACATTCTCTCGACAAATCCAATTTTACTATACGCACATTTCGTCAAAATATGGTTTAACGGAAAACATAACTCCCTAAATGTAGAACAATGGCGCGTTTGACAGTGTAATACGATACTGGGCAGTACCGGATGCCATCAATACACCGAATGTCAGCAGCTTTGGGACCGGTCATTACTTAACCCTTTCAGGAGCAAGTATTTGTGTTTCTGTAATGTTGAATTCACACCGGAAATTAAAAAAATATATATTTTTTAAATAATGAAAATCAATTTTACTACTTTTTTCCACCAAAGTTATAAAAGTAAAATTTAATTAAATGTTGCTGGTGCAAATCTTGATTAAAATTAAGTGGGATGTAATATATCCCACCGCCCCTCAAGGGGTTAAGCGATTAACCGCAAAGAACCCCATGATGTTGTTGCTCGTACCATGTCTATGTCACAAACAGGCACGTAAAATCTGTGATGTGGAAAGTTCTTTCACTAGAAGGTCGGCAGGAGGGAGATAGGTTATGATTGACAGATTTCTCCCTTCAGTTAAGGTTAAAAAGTGTGAGGGAAATCTTGCGGCCAAGTCAGTCTCTCGCCCGGTTTGCTTTATCAAATGGAAGCTGCACATCGATCGCCTGAGACTTCGGGAGATGATCTGATGTCTCGATTAATCAAGGACATAAGTCACAACAAGAAGATATATTTAATGTAAAGATCTTAGCCTGAAAAGAAGAAAATAGCAGTATGTAGAATGTGAAATACTTATCTATCTTTCCGAAAGAAATAAAATTCATATCGTAAGTATTATATGTAAATATTTTCAATAAGTTGTTCCTCAATTCGAGCTGAACTCTGCTGTTTTGTTCAAGAATCGCAGCTATATGTAACATCTTGGTCTATGTAGACTAAGTTTCGAGTCACTGAAACTATTTTCTTACATCAACTTAACACTTTTAAGGGTGATGGTCACACGGCGTGACCACCTAATTTTAATTCCAAAACTGACAAACAGCACCAAGAATATTTTAATAAAATTTTGCTTTTAATAGGTTGAGCAAAAAGTTCTGGGAAATTTTTAATCTAATAGTTAACAGAATTTGTATCGTATATAGGAGTACTAGTGGTATATCTATAGGTTCAGAAATTTCGGCACCAAAAGGCCTATTGAAAAGTATGATTTTGCGTGTGTTGATCCGGCATTATTGGAGTAAAGTTCTAACGATTCTGAAAGCCGTCGATGAGATTAATGAGACTGAAGGTGCTGGTACGGCGACAAATTTCGTACTTCCAGAAGATCCGGAATCTGGCAGAACGATGACAGAAAGTCGTGGACTAAGATGGTCTCTACTTTGAAGAATAGTCCTTGTTGTTTTTGTTGTTAATTTGCGCATAACAACGCAACTTTCACAAATTCCCCAGAACTTTTTGCTCAACCTAGTATAATGAAATTGTAGTAAAGGAGGTTTTTATTTTCTAAGAAATTCGTTTCTAAATTGTCAGTCAATTATTTCCTCATTTTATGAACAGAATTTATTGCCCCTTAAGGGGTTAAGGCATTTTGCGAAGCATAGGGGTATATTTTCTTGTTATGGAAAAAAGGGAAAAACTGAAATTAGTAATGTATTTTGGTTGTACAAGTAATGAAGTCTCTTCGTTTTTTTATGAGAGAATGGTCATATAACTTAGAGCAGAAGTATAATTCCATGGATAGTTTAAATGTTATATTTTTATTTTAACTATATGGTGTTTAAAAATAATCAACATTCATTCATTTTTTGTTATCTGTTACAGATGAATGCATGCATCGCTACTTAAACCTTAAACAATATTTATCGAAATAGTTTTCAATTAGAGAAAAACGTTTAATTTATTCATTTTCAAGGTCATATTAATACTATAATTTATAACAATACTATTTGCATGCATATCATTTAGAATATTCCATTGAAAGTTTACTATTATAACGATTTTCATATAACCAAATCAGTCCCAATTGGCACTTTGCTACTTTTGAACAGGACTGTTAACCGCATTGACCAATATTCATTTATTTTTCAAAAAATGTACTTCCACAAATAATGAAAAAGTGTTATTTGAATTTTTAAAATACGCGGTGTTTAAAAATAATCATTAAATGTTTTGTGTAGTTTTTTAGTGACGAATTTATGAATCTCTGCATAAATCTCAAAGCAATATTCATATGATTTTTTGAGGAGAGGGATCTATTAACGTAATGGTTTTTAGGATTATATAAATACTATTTCTATGCACGTGAATTAATATGTTTGATTGAAAGTTTGCCATTATAATGAATTTCATATAAACAAGCCAGTCCCAGTTGACACTTTACCATTTTTGATGAGGAATGTTAACCGTATTGAGCTGTGTTTATTTTGCGCTTTAAAAGACAGATCTTTGATCTGTTAATAAATGCAGAGTATTAAAGAGAGTGGCTTTCCAAAGGTTTGCCTGAAAATTATTTGGAGTGCTCTGGAAAACGATGCCTTAGGGTATCATTTTCTATCTCTTACCTAACTTCGAAATTAGTCCCAGGTTTGCAACTGCGATTTTACGGGTGGTTAATCTAAACCAGGATTTCATTTATAGTAGTGGTGATAAAACTTCTACATTGCCTTTTGGGGGATTGAAGTGGAAAAAGATAGTAACGGACAGTATCCGAATGCTGGTTTCGAGTTTTAAGCATCAATAAGCCGGACGAAATTAGATGATGAAACTTTTAATGATATCCAGTTTATCTTGATCGTTGAAAAACAAAATATTATTGCTCCCTGGAGAGATTCTAAACATTTCTCTTCACATTTTAATTCTATAAAAGATCTTTTAACTCTAAAGCAATCGTAAAGATTTATAGTGAAAGATAAATATTATTATACGGAAATAAGGATAAGCTTTTAAGACTTAAGTAAACGTTTATTGATATAAAATTCGCGGCTTTAATATAAATTGGCGTGCACTCTTTATTGTGAATTTAAGATTTGTTGACTGAACCTTTCTCGGTGATAATGTTTTCTTCTTATAAAGGTGTTTATTTGGTATAAAACGAAACTTTAGAAGCAAAAAAGAGTAGTTGTTAAAAACTATCTTCTATTAAATTAAATTTTAAATTTTAACTAATAGAAATTTTAAAACGCTTGATCTTTTTTTTCTAGAAGTTAAATACTAATTTAAATAAGCATAGTAAAACTTTGCATAGCACTAACTATTTGGAAGAAAAATAAATATATTATTTGACGTGCACTATTTATTGTGAATTTAAGATTTGTTGACTGAACCTTTCTCGGTGTAATATTTTCTTTTTATAAAACTGTGTATTTGGTATAAAACGAAACTTTTAGAAGCCGAAAAGAGTAGTTATTAAAAACTATCTCCTATTAAATAAAATTTTAAATTTTAATTAATAGAAATTTTAAAACGCTTGATCTTTTTTTTTCTAGAAGTTAAATACTAATTTAAATAAGCATAGTAAAACTTTTGCATAGAAATAACTATACCACTTATCAAAAAATATCATTTATTAAAATTATTAAAAAGGTATTCTGTATGGTAATATCTTAGATTTGTATAAGTTTGATAAACATAATTTAAGACTTTCATTGATTTTAACATTTACTTCATAATAAAAATCTTGTTAGAATATTTTACACTTTCTGTTGGATCTGAATTGAATAAAAACAACGTGTGAAAATACCAATCGTTAATGTCGATTTATATACAGTGTTACTGTAGCAAATCCAGTATTTTTTTAATAGAATATTATTTAAGCTTTTGAAAATGTTAATTAAAAAAACTGCCTTGAAAAGTTAAAGAAGCGAAATTTATAATAGTAAGTGTTAAATACATCTAAAAAAGTAAGTATGTGCTTATTCTACATGACAATTTGTTTAATATAGAGTTAAGGGGATCCGGGACACAAAAATCTTCAAATTTTCAATTTTTTTTTTAATTGGATTAAAACTTTCTCTGCCGTTTTCTGCTTAAAATGATGTTTAAATCATGTTTCTATCTTAATTAGAACAGGAAATATTAATTTTTTCGTTTTGTTTTCAAAATCTGCCTTTCAAGCTATGGTTATCAAGGAAACGAGTTCTTGTGAAATTGCGTTTTTCTTCATGACAGGTTTTTTCACCATTTCTCATATTTAAATTCTGATAACTCGAGAACCGTTAAAGATACAGGGTTGAAACTCGGAACATATCTTTTTCAATTATATTACTTTACTTTTGAGCCAGCATATTTGAAAAAAAATATTTACTTTTGAAAATATGATTTTTTTTTTAAAGTTGCACCACTTTTTTGTAATTTTTTTGTTAAATATTTTTAATTTTTTCTTAAATTAATATTTTTTTAAAATGCTGGCTCTAAATTAAAGTATATATATTTATGTTTATTTAAATGAAAAGCAATTTAAATTCTACAAATAATATTTCATGTTATAACGATTTTAACTTATACCACTTTTTTCACAAATTTTAAATTAAAATTTTTTTTAAAAAGCTATGAGAAGTTTTATCATTTGATTTTGTTTACAAATGATATGTTTAACCATAAAAAAAAAATTCAAAATTTTAACTCAATAAATAAAAAAATTTTGAAAATGTGTCCCGGACCCCCTAAAGACAATAAATAGAGTAAACCAATGGGCAAAAGTTTTAAATTATTGTAAAATTTCCGTGAAATTTAATATTTCATATTTTCTTTAAAAAATTAAAACTGTACTTAGTCAAAGTTTTTACACAAAAAGACGTGTGTAATTTTCTTATTGTCGAGTTTTACTCGTGTTGGTGATAGAAATATATAATTGATTTAAGCTATCAGATTTTCACAATTTATTTATCAAATACCGATAAATGAGGAGACATAAAAATACTTTGTTATTTTTAGCTTTGAAAATAAATTGTTTATAGATCCACGAAGAACGCCACCATTGGTAATGAACAAAGTCAAGAAAACATTAACTAATTTCAATGAAAATAGCCATGAAAATAGCCATGTTCCATGAATAATTTTATGATTTATGAAAAATAGATTTATATAGATATAAATCTAATAATAAAAATTATAATATTTATTTCAATATAAACAAATATAATGAAGTTTTATACTAAGAAATGTGTATGCAGGTATGAATTTCGAAATGTGGAGAAATTTCTTAATAAGTAAATTTAAAAAAATTAAATTTCATTAAATTCATTAAATTAAATCATTTCAATAAAACTTCATTTAGATTTATGTAAATTATTTAATATTTACATACATGAATACTAAAATTAAAAGTTTTAATATGAGTTACAAGCACATGAAATCCCTTTCATTGATAGTTTTTTTTTTTTTTTTTTTTTTTTTTTTTTCAAAGCACGCAGTTTAATCGTAACCTCCAACATTACGTTTATAAATTTATATCACTTTTTTAATATTTGAAATTCAAAAGAAATGCTCCCACTTCTACTTTATTTATTTTACAAAATCGCCTTTTGAACTGATTACTATTGGTAATGAACAAAGTAAAGAACAGATTAACTAATTTCAGTAAAAACAGCTGTTCCATGAATTATTTTATGACTTATGAAAAATAGATTTATACACATATAACTCTAATACCGTATGAACTCGCGTATAAGTCGTGCTATAACTTTTTACTTCAATTTTGCACAACATCAAACCAGAGATTCCCTTTGCATAGCTGCCAACTATTACTCTTTCTTCCTACCACTAAAATTTTATAGTAAATATTGTCTTATTTAAACATCGAATTCTCGCGATTAAACAAGGCGAAAATCTCTGTTAAATTTTAGTGGTAGCAAAAAAGAATAAACGTTGGCAGCTATGCCTTTGCCAATCCAAAAGAGAAGTAAATAAACAAAAGAATCATTGAAGTTTTTTTTTTATAATAAATTATTATTATTTTATATATTATTTTATTATTCATACACATAAAAAGGGAGAAATTTTCAGTATTGGAAGGTTGTTTTTGTTTACGTTTTCGCTTTTTTAATTGACTCGCGTATAAGTCGACACCCCCCCCCCCCCCCCAGTTTGCTTGCCGAAAATTGTCAGAAATTCCTCGACTTACACGCGAGTATATGCGGTAATAAAAATTATAATATTTATTTCAATATAAAAAATAATGAAATTTTATACTAAGAAATATGTATGCTGGTATGAATTTCGAATTGTTGAGAAATTTCTTAAAAATAAATGAGAAGAAATTAAAAAATATATTAGAATTTAGATTTATCTAAAGTATTTAATATTTACATACATCAGTCTTAAAAATAACAAATTAGTATGAGTTTCAAGCACATGAAATCGCTTTCATTGAGAGAATGTTTTTTTTTTTCAAAATTCATGTTTTAATCGCAACCTCCAACATTACGTTTATAAATTTATATCACTTTTTTTAATATTCGAAATTCAAAAGAAATTCTCTCACTTCAACTTTATTTATTTTACAAATTCGCCCTTTCAACTGATTTTACCAAGAGATAGTTCTACAAATTTAGACAGAAATTCTATAGAAAATAGAAAAGCAGGTGAACCTTTTCTCACGACGTAAACTCACTGCCTTCCTATTTCAATGACTCTGTCCTGTCTAAGCATTAAATTCCTAGGAGCGTGGAATTTCTCCTTTGAAGAATGAATGTGCCGAGAAGAGAGAGGGCAACAGACGGCATCTATCCCACGCTTCACTAAAACACTTTCTTTTAAGGGAGACAGATGCACACTTGCAAAAATCGTTTGCTTTTAATGTTAAATGTTATAACTCGCAAGACTTAGTCCGCTTCGTAAAGTAATACACCCGTTCATGTTCTTTTACTTTTTTAACCGACTTCAAAAAAGCACCAGTGGTTCAAAGAAGGAAGTTCTTAATTCGCCACCTACGCATTTTTTATGTATGCTTACCGATTATGCCCAAAACTACGCGACCGATTAATGTAACTTCTTTTAATTGAAAGAGAATATGTACTCTCGAATCGGTCCAGTTGAGTACTTCTTTAGAAATTCAACAAAATGCAATAAATAAATAATTAAATAAACATCTTTGAAATATTTCAATTTCAACGATGTTTATCAATTGACGTAGCGCTGTTTGGAGAAAAAGTTGCTACCCGGCGTTTTTTCTTTCCTCTTTATACGGTTTTGTTTGTATATAGCTGCATGAACGACACTAATATTATATGCTGATCGTTAATATTTCCTACATTTTCCTTATTTAACACACTTTTACGTTTAAGACGAACAATACATAATTTAATCAAAACCTTAAAAACGTATTAATGCACAAATTTTCAATATATTAACCAATGCAAGTTTTATGGGTCACAATTTTTTTAATTTTTAACAAAGAAAATACAGCGTGTTCTCTCTTTTTTTTTAGGATCTCTTTAAAAATCTCAATTGTCTTGTTGTAAAAAAAAAAAAAAAAAAAAAAAAAAAAAAGAATTAATTTGAGCTCAAAATGTATCACCTTCTCCTTCGTAAGAGAACTAGAATTGTTACAAGAGATTTTCTTGTGGTAAAGAAAAATATAGATATAAATTAAGAACTAAGATTTTAACAATGCATTGTCCCCTGTTCTTTTAATATGCATATACAGGGCATAACCAATATCGTTTTTAGTAGCTATTTCCTAAACCGATAGATTTAGATGTATAGTTCCAGCCGCAAATATCTTTGAGGTGCTGTTTTTCATCATATCACAAAACATGAACTTCAGGATAGCTATTTTTTAATTGCGAAAATAAAATCTTATATGGTCCCTGGTTCTTAAAAGTTGCATTTAGAAAATACTTTTTTCATTCTCTAACAAGTGAAACAGTAATAATTCTGTTCTAATATGACGAAACTTACGAAGTTTTATGAATATTAGGATTTTTATGCATTTTCAGCATTTTCTGGCACTAAAAACGCACTTCTGGCGGCGAGTGTCTACATAAATGTAAATTTTATGTAAAAATGCTTCATTTTGTTATGTGTTCAAGACTTCATGTTAGAACTGCAGGCATTTAAATCTGACATGCTACTTCTGCGTAGAATCAATAGCTTTTTTTAACTTTGCGCATACTTTAACATTTTTCTCTACGTTTCGTTGTGAAATTCCTTTGATTCGTACAAAATGTAATGTAAATTATCGCATCTTTCTGTCTTTAGTTGACCTTTAAAATTATCAACAGATCATGAAAATATTTTTAAAATAATGTGAGCAAATGCATTACTTTGTAAGGTCAAAGATCTCTCATGAATTATAATATTTAACATTTAAACAAATCTATTGTTACAAGTGTGGGGTCTAGAGTTAGAAGTCCTTAGTAGAGTATACTATCATTATCTTTTTTTTTCTTTTTCTTTTAACACCTGCCCTAAAGTTTAACTCGGCTTTAGGGAAGAAATTTCTTTGATAGCATAAAAACGTGCATTAAATAAAGAAAAAAGAGGAACAAATCAAAATAACTTAACGCATATATCTGTCTTTATAGTTAATCGTGATATACTTTAAACATTTTAATAGATCACGAATTGAAAATGACGGAATAATTATAAACTTTTTAAACAAACAAAAATATGACTTCGCTTGCTTGATTTTATATAAAATTCGAATATTTGTAAGGAACTTTTGGCCCACCCTATACTAGTGTACAAATCCTTCCACCCTAAATATACAGTTTTCAAATGAAGCGAGTGTTCCGCGAATTTAAACGCTTTATAATTTTGATTTCTTTTTAAATGATTGTTTACATAAGTTTTTAACGATTAAAACATTGCTTTTCGGTTTTCGCTACAACAATCCTATAGTTTTGTAATGAAATGGAAATTTCATTACATTGATAAAAACGTTGATTTTATCGAAATTTTTGATTCTATGAAATTTACTTAGTCGTAGAGTAAATGTTTCTGACTTTAAGAACGAAAATAAATTTTATACGAAAAAGTAACTGGATTCTTTTTAAGATTTAGTTATTGGAACTAATGATATATTTTTGAAATCGTGATGAGAAAAGTTTGTTTAAGAGGATTTGTTATCATTGATTTCTTTCTTTGTTGACTTTATTTTTACAAATCAAAGATATTTCGTCACGAAATGCGGAGAAAAAGTTAGAGGAGGCGGGAAGTGAAAAAAAGAGAAACATAATAATTTTGATTCTATGCAGAGGAAGCATGCCAGATTTTAAAGGATGAGATGTCAGAATAGAATACCGAAAATATATTAAATAATACAGAAAATACAGATGGTTATAAAGTTTTAAATACATTTTTATTTATTAAAATGCTACCAACTAAAAATATATTTATTTTCATAAATTAAACTTATCTATAATTCTTAATATATATTTTTTTAAACCGTGTCCTGAGAAAGAGTGTCAGTACCATGCTCCTGACAAAAAGTTCATCTGGAATTTTTTAGAGGGCAGCACATGCCTTTTTATCAAGGCAAAAATAATCCTTAAAATGCAACTTGTTATCAGGTTTAGGTGAACAGAGTAAATAGTTTTATAGTTTCAATAAAACAAGCAAAGACTTTGAATGTTTTGGTGAGTATTTTATTTTTGTACGTCATTACCGCACCCACTTCTAACTGATAACTAAATGAACTTTTATTTCTTAATCTGCTTCTATTATATAAGAAATAGAAAATCATTGTATGGACTAGAAGATATAATGGCTGCCATTTATGCCCGTTGAAAAATAAAAATATTTTGCTTAATTTGTCATTACCACAGATGTCATTATCGTGCTCACCCGCTAGACAGCTAGTACAGACACACATGTACACATATATATTCAATTTACATTGCATAGTTCAATTTACATTGCATAGAAAGGCATCTTCGAATGAAACTTTAACTGTATGTATTCATCAAAAAAATTATTAAACTATAGGTTCGTATTTGACTAGTAAAATTAAACAATAAATGCTTTTTAATGTGTTATTAACTTATATATGTCTAATTATTCGAAAAAAAAAATGTTTATAAGACTAAAAAAGTACAGCCTTATCAAAAAGTATAAATAAAATTTTAGATTGTTCTAACTAAATATTGTATCTAGGGAAAATATTTCTGTCAATTATTGAACTGGTTTTGGGAATCAATGAGAAGAGGAAATCAGGTTTTCTTTTATTGAATGGCTGAGTAGGTTGAACACTAGATCTATCAGTCCAGCAGATAATTTGACTGTTTTCTTTTGTAGTGAAATCAATAATCCTGGTATTTCTTTAATGAAAGCTGCAACTTCCTGGATATCTTTACAGGATTGATTATTTGTGAATACCAGGCTGAGATTCAATATAACTATAGTTTATGAGAAATCTTGTTCGAAAGTTTTTAAACACTGGGGTTAAGAGTTATAGTTCAAAAATACAGCTATTACATATACAGAGTGTCCACTAAAGCCCGGTCAATCCCCTTTAATTTTAGAATGGTGACAGATACAGAATAGCTCATGAACTTGGCTATACTTTACCTCATGAAAGTGGTGTCTAGTTATAGTAAAAAGGTTACACGCAACTCAATGGTAATACGTAAAACGCCATTTATCGACAACCGCGGAGTTAGCGTTCTTTTATTGAAAACTGTACAAAATACGAGAAAGAAATCAATTACAAAGTTGTAGAGCATTCTCGATTTCTCATGAAATGATGCTTTGCTTGTAAAAATAAATCTATTAAAATTCTTGAAGTATAAATTGTTTATATCCAATTACGAGCTTAAATACGCCAATATAGCACAAGTGAGGTATTATAAAACAAACTCCCATATACTAATATAACTAACACATTTAAGAAAGGTACAGTATTTTTAATAAGAAAATAAAGTTAAGTATGCCAAATTTGTCCACCGACCGAACAGATGCAGAATATATGATGTTTGTTGCGAGTTTACAATGTTTTACATGCGAGTGGGTATGCTAAATACGATTGATGAAGACTCTATATATTTGCTGAATTTAAATAAGTGTTTTTATGCGTATTTATAAATTTTAAAATAAATACTAACGCCTAGTAAAAATACTTCATTATCCATGATTAATAAAACACAGTGTGTATGAAATGTGTTTATTTTTACTTTTTCATGGACAGTTTTATTATTATTATTATATTTTTATTTAAACATAATAATATATAGCAATTCGCTCCTGAGAATTGTTTCACCATACTTTTTTCAACTGTAATTTTTATAATACTAGCGAAGTTTTATTTCGGCTTAAGAAAAATCTGGCAAATTTCAAAACAAAGTGCATTACTTTTAACATTAGATTTTTTTCTGTGATACTTAATATATCCCATTCCTGATGTACGAAATATGCTAAGTCGTTATAGAAACGATATGAAGACTTTTAAATTTAACCCTCTCGCTGCACAACCCAAGATATTCTCGGGCATGCATTTTTCCGTCTAATTAATGGTATTTGATTATTCCCACCAGTTATTTTTTAGCGAAAACTTTGTCTGATTTAATCAGGACATTTTACCCGATTACTATAGTAAAAAATTTCTGCTTTAATGAACCGACGATAGAAGGTTAAAAATTCTGTAAAAGACGCTCACCGCGAAGAATTAATTACGCAGCGAGAGGGTTAAAACTATTGGATACGTGAAGTTATGCAAAAAAAATTGTATGAATATTACTAAAAGTAAGAAGAACTATTAATAGGCAGAATAAAACATACGCTCAATCGAGTTGCACTTTTCCAACTGGGTGAAAAATTGTGCAGAGACGGATTCGAACCAGACATGTATTGGCTGGAGCTGCCAATGCTCTGCCAACTGATATATCCTGGACAAATCTGGTGGACACAAAATTCACCCATGCCCTTGGTTTGATGCCGGGCCTGGACACTTTTTCAAACAATTAGAAAATTACACCTTGTGTGATTTATTTAGCAATTAGAATAATTTTGTTAAAATTAATCAAACAAACGTCCACGTTCAATAAAGTATATTTCCTTCATGATACACATAAATGAATAATTGAAAATTTTCTAGTCACATAAAGATATGTGGATTTAGATTTAGAATTTATCATTAAAGTAGAATTAACTTAGTAGTCCCTGTATTTAGCCGAAAGTTATTCCATTATACCATACCTTGTTGCAGATGTTATAATTTGAAAACTATTTTTTATTGTTGTATTTCAATAACATTCCAACAATCCAAAATAATAGTACTGTTCCGTAGATAAGATAGTAGTACAATTCTTTTCAAAGGAAGGGTTTGTGGGTAGTATTCCGAGTAACTGCACATGATAAACTTACTGCTAAGAAGAATTCTAAAAAAGGATGGATATGGAATAATTTAATAGCACAATGGTAATTACATTGATTATGTGTAATAAACGTATAAAAATATTTTTGTAAAAGAATTTTAAAACCACATTTTTTGACGTATATTGCGCTGTTTTGTTCTTCTTTTTTATTGAAGAACGTGCAACAATGACGAATATATTGATAACACTCGACGAACAGATGAATAATATATAACAATATTTATTACACATAACAATATTTATATTAGGGTAACTATACAATTCTATCCAACACATTTAACACCATCCCACACACATTCATAATTTATTCAATACAGGTTGTAAATTGAAAATTCAAAATGAAAAATCCTATCGCCAGTGTCTGTGTCAGGCTTGCTCTACATCCAAACCAGAACAGGAAAACCAGGAAAACACCTGAAAACCCGATTTTAGCGTTTAACTCGCAGATTTACCATTGTGTTTTCCTGCCCCCCCTCCCCCCCCCCCGCCTCCTGGTCTATCAATATGAGCCCGAGATTTGCACACGAAGCATTGGAATCCCGAATGTTTTAAGAATATTATGGAAACAAGTTTACTACATAGATTAACATACAAGATAGGACACTTCCATAGAGCGTAATGGTAATACGATTGCGATAGCAGAGCCTTTACTGACAATGGGGAAGAAACTCCCCATCCTTGTAATATTTTTATTATTGAGTTTCTACCTTATTGTGACCTTTCTTTTTTTAATGTTGCACGTTTCCGTTTTCAACAGAATATTACACTGATACATGAACATGGAATAGATATTCTATTTTATTCATGCTCGGATATATGCATTTTTTTTTTTTTTTTTTTTTTTTTTTTTTTTGTACATGACGAGTGAACGATTTAAGTAGAACGAAAAACAAGGTAAAAATTTCGTCTGGAATGCTGTATATCAAAAGCAGTGGTGCAATATAAAAATATGCGAAATATTGCATTCTACAAGTCCCAGAAAATTTCATAAATATTCCCATTTGATAGGATAATTTTTATAGCCGATGTTTTATTAATTTATGAAGTAACGTATTAAGCAATCGTTACAATAATCTTTTAAAATTTACGCATTTCCACTTTCTTACAGATAAAATAAAACTATTGTTTTTGATGTAAATAACGTACAATCAATTCCATAATGTTTATAATATTAACATTTAAGAAATAATAATAAAATTACAGATGGGAAAAAATTTCTTTTGACAAATTTTTAGAATTATATAAATCTAAAAGTTAAAAATAAGTAGAGGTACTGCTATTACACTCAATAAAACTTTATTCGATATGAATAAATTAACACAATACCTGAATTTTATTTTTTGCAATTTAATCTCATAAACTTACATATTTATGTTCTTAACAGAATTTTCTAGGGTTTTTCTTTTATATTATTACTCTAATTATCATTTTGTAAGTTAAAGGTGAACGTTACAAGTATAAAAAAAAAATCAGCTAAATAAATAAAGCATAAATAGAATATCGTCTGCCTCTGATTCGTTTTGGGAAAGAACAGATATTCAAAACATAGAGCGTAAACATATTTCTACAACACAGGTAAATTTCGGAGGATTGTAAATTCTTTCCTCTTGCCGGTAGTGACGCTAGTACTGTTGCCGTTACAGATTTTACCCTAAATGTCCCATCTTGTATGTCAATCTATGGCCTACTGATAACTTGCGTAAAACGAAAGAACCAGTCTAACGTGTAGCAAACAGCACAAAAATAAGACTTCATATGGAATTTTACGTTCACGAGTCAGGTACCAGCAAAAGGATATGAGTGCTGAAATTAAGATTTCGCAGAAGCTTCTTTTTTTCACTGTCTCATTAGTAAAACACAATTGTTAAATTTTTTTAAAGAAAAGGTCATATGCAAATGTCATAACGTGATTTACCGGAATCCATTGCCAGGCGAACTTTCGGGAGACCTGGCAGGCAAACAAACACAAAAAAGTGTAGTGTAATTTATTGGAAAAGAGTGTCATTTCAAGAGTGCGGAATTGATTTCAACAAATAGGGAATGTTAGACGTTGTTCAGGGAAAGGTCTCATCGTGTTACCTGAGCAATTGATGCAGGTATCTAAGGTTGGCAGCTAGACGAAAAAAAAAAAAAACACAATGCTACTCGACTGTAAATACAGTTTCTTTTGGCAACAGAACGGAGGGTGTCACACCAATAGTCCGAAATAGGCTTTATCAGTGTGGCCTCTATGGTCATAGACCAATTATGTGTATTCCTTTGAGCCTTGCGGTCCGAAGAAGTTAGGCTGCTCAACATCGAGATTTGTCGAAACGTGATTGGATTGAAGTATTTCAAGTTCACTCGCGAGTCCAGATTCAATCTGAAGTATGACACCCGACGTGCTCTGGTATGGGCGAAAAGTAACTCTCAAAATATGTTCACGTTCTTACAGGAAAGTCACAGTGTACTCAAGGTGGATTGGTGGTTTAAAGCTTAATCAGCATATTAACTTATTATTCTGAATAGCACTTTGATTGACCAGAAGTATGCATAATCGCATTTCTCGACGTTATTCTGAACTCCGAACGTTACGCCGATTAAAATGAGTATTACAGTCCCCAGTCTTACACATGGTGGTTATCAAAAATCCCTAGGGATTATCTTATTAGCAAATAAATGATTTAAATTTTCACTAGCAGTTCTTTTTTTTCACACCTTTTATTTTTACTGAATGCGTTTTCCAGAGACTTGTTTGTAGAAATGTTTGCAATTACGATTATTTTCAAATTTTATTTTTTTTAAAGAAAGAAATTAAAATACACATAGAAATACAATTTCGTAATCGTGAATACATAAAATATGTAGTATTAGTAAATAAGTAAAAATTATCATGCGATAAGTATGGAGCTCAGCAATATTTCCGACATTACTTGCATCCACTTGTTACGAACACTATCTCTTAAAATTATATTTTCAGACAACAGTAAAATTCTACAATGTTATTTCTTTCGACAGATATTCATCCAAAAAAAATTATCATGAAATATCAATTAGATTTTGAAAATTTTGAAAGCGTTGAACTTGATTTTTTTTCCAATAATGATCATTTATAAAGATAGTACAGCGTGTTACACTAGTAACATAATAAAACCTAAAAAACAGAGTGAAAATTGAAATATATAGATAATTATTGTTAAGTATTTGCTTATTATTAAATGTATTAAATTAAGAAAATCCCAACTCAACGTTTTAGTAAAATCTTAGAGTCGGAATTGGCTGGACAATTTGAAGAATAAAAGCAAAACACTCGCAAGGTCAGATTAAAGCATAGGCGCATGGGGATTTATTGGCACATTCTACTTTTATTATCTTTACAAAAGATTTATGGTACATTCGATATTTTTATGAAATTGTTTCAGATTGTAAATGAATAGTTTTTTGCGTATTTTATATATATATATATAGCGTTGGCAGTAAATATGTTACCTACTTCAATTAGTTCTGGAGCAACTTCCACAGCTTCGTTTGAGATGGAATTAAAACAACAGATAATTGAAATGTTTAATATGTGCTTGTCACTTGTTAGATAAAATATTTACGTAGAAAAAAATTCTGAAAAGTGGTGCTGCAGCACTCAAATAAATATTTAATAGGATTATACATTTTAATGTGTTTCATGCTTTCACATCAATTTTTGATATGATGCAATAAAAGGTCAATATATTCTTCATTGTCGACAACATGCTGTTATCGCAAAGCCTAAATTTGTTCGCTTACTGTATACATCTAGCTGAATATTTGGGATTACGGTATAGACTAATGGTTTCTTCAGAGTTGATGTAAATACGAAAAGAAGTTTTTTTTTAGTTATAGCATATTCTTGACAATAAAATATGTTGACGATAAATTGATAATTTATGGTAACATATTTAACGTTTATGCAAAGAAATATTGAGCATTGAAATGCATAAGCCTTTTGAACATTTATTTGAGTGCCACCACGTAACGTTTCGTAATTTTTGTATAAAATATTTTTATTTAATAAATGAAAAGAGCATCTTTTTATTATCTTTAGCTTTTATTTTGCCCTAATCGTAGCAATAGAAAGTAGTCTAAAGCACATTGAAATGAGTAATTCATTTTTTGCTATTACTGTATTTTTAGTGACTGTTGAAGTCCAAAAATTGTTATTCTGTTCAATTCTGTATTATTCATGTTCCATTTTTTTTAAGACTGACATATACTTTTAAAAATATATTGCTGTTTTGAAATGTATTCGTTTGCATTCAACACTTTAAGCGTCCCAAATGTGTTTTTCCGCCACAAAAGTTTTGAGTTCAACGGCTGATGTAACAGAAAATTGATATTAATGTTATTTTTTTAAGTACATAAGATAAAAAAAATACGTAAGGTTATCAAATACAAATCCTCTTAACAATACTTTTCAGAGCTATAATTTTATGAGAGTTTAACTATGCATGAAAAAATCTACAGGTCAAGAAGAAATCTCCCTGTTATTTGAAAAGAAAAAAATGATTTTAAAAAATAAAGGAGGTTACGATTTAATTTATCTAAAAGAACCTACTCAAAATTATGAAGTCTTTTATAGCAAATTTTACATTTCAGTAGAAGTTCCATAATTTCTTAAATGAATTTCCGTGTTTATTTAATAGAAACCTTTCTAGAGAAAGCAGTATGAAAAACATTCTTTTAATTAAATAGTTCGTTTTTAATCTTGGAATATATTTTATGTGATATATATATGCGGACGACAATTTTCAAAATTAAATATAACTAAAATTGAACCCACAATTGCGAAAAAATAATTTCTGAGATATCTGCATTATATGATAGAATTGAAGGGTTATCTAGAAGTAATCTAGTTAAAAGTTAAAATTATTATTTTAAATAAATTAAAATATTTTAATCAACAAAATATTGTCGTATTCTAAAGACTGAAACTTGAACAAAATGTATTAAAACAGGAAAATATTTGTTCAATATCACGATATTTAGCTAAGAACGGAAAAAATAAAACATTCTTCTTATTTATTAAATTTAAAATATAAATTAAGAAGTTAACGAATTTTTTTATAAACGTAAGGACAATTACTGAATTATCCGTATAACAATATTTCAAGATTTCTAGAAGGTCTCACCGAAACCAACAGTTGATGTTAACCCTTTTGAGGCCGATTGTTTTTTTAAGAGAAAGAGGGGGGTACTTTTAGACCCTAAAACATTAAAAATAGCTATCTAAATCACAAAAGTTTAAGGATATCCGAAATTTCATTTACAGAAATTAAATGAATATAGTTGTTTTGCGCAATATTAATATTGCATTTTGCTACATAGTTATTGTTAAATACGTTTCCCGTATTCAAGCAGGATTAAATAATCTTAAAAATTTTAAAGCGTGTATTTACAACTTTTTTAAAAAACTTAACTATGAAACTTGCCCTGTTTTATATTTGAAAAAAATCCTTGCCGGCTTGGCCTACAGGCGCAGGTAGATTTCGAAGTCAAGTACTAATTTCAACAACAAAAACTAAATAATGATTACAGATAAACACACTTTAACAATTTTATCTGGTCGCTTTTGACGAGTTTTTAATTTCATTTTTATATAAGAGCTGCTTTCATCAGAATCATGTTAAGGCAGTATAATGAAAAATACTTTTCCATGGTCAAAAACTGGAAAATTTCTGACACATTTTCAGATTCATTAAAAAAAAAAAAAAAAAAAAAAAAAAAAAAAAAAAACATGAAACTTGCTGACGGGATTTTTTAAGAGATTTATGAGCGACTGGATTTTTATTTTCGTTCAATTAATTAGAACTTATAAAAACATGTATAATAATCACTTATAAAAAGATTAAGTTAAATAATGCTATAAACAATGATAAAATATTTTTACTAAGATTGACGATCGTTTCGTCACACAAACGGCGACATTTTCAAAATCATTCACGATAGAAAATATTTTCACATATTTTAAAAACAATAAACATAGTAAAAATTATGTTTATTGTTTTTAAATTATGTGAAAATACTTTCTATCGTGAATGATTTTGAAAATGTCGCCGTTTGTGCGACGAAACGTTCGTCAATCTTAATAAAGATATTGTATCATTTTTTATAGCATTATTTAACTAAATCTAATTAAAACTTGATTTATAAACAATTATATTCTCAGTATGACAATATTTTTCTTTTGCAACATAATCACTTCTGGAAATTTGGTTCAAAATGCCCATTTTGACATTATTTTTTTTAAATATATTCTGCGTTTATCACAAAATCGATCATTACGGTACATTATATAATTTTTGAATAAGAGAATCTACCAATTGAATGCGTTTGACAGCAAAAATGAATTTAAAATTGAGTCAGAAAATAAGCAGTTTGGATTTGAATACATCCTTAATACGATGATTTTTTCTTCAACCACTATGTATTTTTAATTTGTTTTTCCTCCAAGAATTGGTCCTATCGGAAACTTTTCACTATAAAAGTTGTAGACAATATTAAGAAGATATATAATAAATTCATGCCAATTTTATATCTTGTGAATTGACGAAGTTATGGATTTGTTTCTTCTTCACACCCCCCCTCCCCCTCACTTTTTTTTGTTTTCATTTTTGTTATTATTATTATTATTATTATTATTATTATTGCGTTACGAATTGGTCCTATCAAAAACTTGTCAGTATAGAAGTTTTAGGTAACATTGAGAAGATTTGTAATAAATTTAATTGGATTTGATATCTTGAGAATTGACGAAGTTATGAATTTTTTTCTCCCCAAAACCCTATTTTTCTGCCCCTTGAGCCCATTTTTTATTTTATCAAATATCTGCCATGCTTAATTTTTTGGCCCTTTCTTTAGAAGTAATAATAACTTTAAACTGATTCGATATATATTATAATTAAGGCGTTATTGCGTTTTTTCGGTTTTCACAAAACCCCTCACTATTTCCACCCCTTGGCCCGATTTTGCCTTTAACGTACTTTACCTATATTTTATGTCCCTTGATTTTATGTATATATTTGGAAGAGATTTCTGCAGAATTATGGAAGTTGTCGTGTCCATAAAAAAGTGATATAGATAGATAGATAAAGTTTTTTACTGAAGGTACTTTTGGGTTCTAGGGGGTCATGATCGGCGTAGATCTGCAAAAATATTTCAGAAATTCCAACATAGGGTTGATTGCATTAGGTAGTATTTCATACGAAATGTACCTAAAATGAAACAAATATTTTAAATAAAAGAACTGCCAAAGGTTTAAAGAGTATCAAAGAAACTTTTTTTAGTAGTTGCAGTAAATGCTGAAACATAAATGAAGTGATAATAGTAAATGATAGACTCGAACCATCATTACTACATGCTGATAATAACAAATATGTTAAAACAAAATGATAGTCAATAGAAACTGGCCGGTACTTTTAAGAGTCATTAGTCCCGAAAAGTTAAGCTTACCATCTCGACATTTGTGTGTTGGAATACACTCGAAATGAATGATATTGTACTTCAAGGTATTCAGATTTTTCTTTTATTAAAACGAACATTCGGCCACTTTTAGTAGAAAATTATCACTATTATCTTCTATTGACAATCAGCAAAAATACAATTTTATTTCATTTGCGTATTTTTTTTAAAAACCAGTCACAAGAAAGTACTAAGAAGATAACTTAGTCACTAATATGTATAAGACTTTGAGAGGTACTGCACTGGTTAAAATTATATTGATGGTTGCTTCATAATTTTTGGTGCTTCAGTATCTGAAACCATAATATAGTAAAATTTTATACCAACGTGTCGAGCTATTGTCCAACCAAAGCTCCAAATATTGGAACACGATTTTACCATCTTAAGGATGCAGCACCAAAAGATATGGTTCAATCCACCACAAAATCTTTAACGATGTACCTTGCATTCACCATTAGTAATATTTTGCATATACTGTATTGCTTATTATTATGGGTTACAAAAATTATATACTGAATTAATTTAATATAAGGAAGCTGGTGTTGAATTATTTTAATGTTCGTATAAGGTCAGAGAACGCATAAGAAGATGCCGGCATAACGTTTACACGGTGGGATTTCTTTCTGAACTGCGATCATCAAACATGTCAATGCGTTAGCCAAAATCTTACGAAATTGCCTGACGAATCCACAAAATATACGTATAAAATGTGTACTAAAAATCTATCTGCGTATTATTTTGCTTTTCTCTAATAACCTTTGCGAATTTTGTATTTTTTATTGCGAAAATGTCACTAAAATTCTTGCTAAATAAACATATTTTGAAGTTTTTTATTAAATCACAGGATGATATGCTATTAATATATATATATATATAAAATTGAAATTGCGGGGGTAAAAAAAAAGATCATTTTTCAACTCCTTTTTTTTTAATACGAGTACTTTTATTTTCTCTGCAAATAAATAATATTTTAAACATTAAAGAAAATTATGATTTAATTTGATGTCAAAAAACAGTACTTTATATGTCAATTTTTATTCAAACATGAGCCTTCTGTGAAAAAAACAAACAAATTGTATGTTTATTTGCTTAATAAAACAAAGGGGCTTTTAGCTAACACATTGATTGACTAAATTAAAAGTTTATATATTATATTAATGTATAGTTTTAATTTAAGTAATTATACACTAATACTATTACTATATAATTAAATAAATTAACTATGTAAATATTATTTACATATTTTTATACAGTCAGTTTAATTGCATAACCCATAATCACAATTATCTAAATTATTACGTAAAATGTGAAATAAAGCCTTTAATGAAAGATGTCAACTGGTTTATCAAAAAAATGACAAGTAATTTAAAAATTTGACTTTATTATAATTTGGAGAAAATTTGAATGATTAAAAAAATTTCTTCTTTTCTAAACCTATTGAAAATTTTCAAAAAATAATGTAATCTTATTATACTCAATAGTTTATTAATAGTTATAAAAACCGTTAATATTTTACAAATAGTTTCTTCATTTTAACATTAAAAAAAGCTATAAGTTCTATGTAAAATTAAAGTATTCCAATAAGCATTTATATATTCATATTCCGTATCATATTAAGCATTCAAATTTATCGCATTTAGCTTAGGAGGCTAATGGAAGCTTTCGTAAATCATCATATAGTGATTAATCTTCAGCAGTCAACATTTATAATATAATTTATTATTCAACATGATAAATCACTCTACATTAGTTTCCCTATAATTGTGAAACAATAACAATGAAATGTCATACTTAAATCTTGTGCGTAATATGATATGCATTTGTCATTCGAGTTAAAGCCAAAATCTTGACTTTCTGTTTCAGTGTAATACTACTTGTATCTATATCTGAACTGAACGGATTATTTTTTATCTCACGACGCTATTCACTAAGTTTAATTAAACTGTCGCCGTCGGTAGTAAATGAACTAAATAGCCTTTAATGAATGGAACTTGGGCTATGTCTGATTGTATGCAAACAATCTGACAAGATCGTAATATGAAGTGTAATTGCTTTGATCCTGTCTCTCTCTTGTTTGACAAAGCAAAGTGACTTCAATTGATATGTTGAATAATGACTTCAGAATGTCACAGATCAAAGAGTATGTATCTTCAATAATTTAAAATTCATTTATTCGAAAATTATTGGATGTTTTATAAGGAATATACATTTAGTATAAAATCCATACTTTTTTAGATTTAATGATTATTATAAATTTAAAATGAAAAGAATAATAAATATTTAAATGTTTGTATCAATAAACTCTTGTTTTTATATTTTAAACGGTAAACTCAAATAATTTATTTTTAACCGCTTGGGGACGAGCGACCGGTATACGTGCCGCGAAAAGTGTTCAGAATCCATGATTATTCTCACAAGTAAATTTTTATTGTAAATTTTGTCTTATTTAATCCGAGCATTTTTCTCGATTAAATAAGACAAAAGTTTCTGTTTTAAAAAAACCGGTGATAAAAGATTAAAAATTCTGTAAAAGACGCTCGTCCCGAAGGGCTAATAGATTAAGCACATAAAAATTTTCATAAGCAGATTGACAACTGAAAAGAAAAATGCACAAGGTGTGCAAAAGCCCGTAAAAAGTTTTTAAAAGTTAAAAAACAAATTCTCATATTGGAGTGAAATTTTACAAAGAAATTTTTGAGAGTCAGATTATTTGTAACAAAAGAAAAAGTAGTTCAAAATTTCACCGATATATGTCGCTGTTAAGGTGCACATTATTAAAAGAAAAAATATAAGCTTATGCAGCACACATTTCTTTTCACGTGAGATTTCATACTAAATTCTCATGTGCAAATAAATACCTGTTGTATGATCACAATATATTTTGTCTCTTAACAACGTAGCCTTTGATACCGCATCGATCTGGGAAATTTTAAAGTTTTTCTTTTGCTACAAAACATCCGAATCTTCGTTGTCTTATGGTGTAACTGGTATTTCAGTGTCAATATTTGTTCTTTTTTATACGCAATTTTACAGTTTATACGTACTTTCACAAACCCTACATAAAAGTATTTATTAATTACATAAAAAAAGATATTGCCTTAACGTAACTTACTATAGAATTACGAAATTTCCTTTAATTTCTCTACTTTATTAAGAGTATAGAGAATTATGCAGCTCAGTTGTTGCTAACTTTTTCATTCTTGGATTTTACATTTTTCTACTTTAAAAAAAAGAAAAAAACAGAAGTTTCGATCTAGTTATAAAATTGTTAATATTATTATTTTTCGCTCGATGAAAAAAATAGTTAAAAGAATTAAAATTCGTGGTTTTAATTTATTAGAGAATTATTTAACACGGAATTAGTTAACTTATATATATTTGAAATTGGTACTTCTACGTCAAAAAAGTTCGCGATTTAGGTGTAAAATTTTTAATATTCAACACAGTAAAAAAACTAATAATAATTAAAAATCGATATCAAATGAAATGTAGAAATTAAGTTTAAATGAATATATATCGTATATTGATCTTTATTGAACAAACGAAAAAACTATAAAATATATGCTTTAAAAAATACTACAATTTCAAAGCTTATGATTTAAATTCTTCTATAAAACGTCGATATTCAAGTGCATATGTCGATAAAGATAATCGTAATGGATATTTCGTGTGTAAATCAGTGAGTTAAAAATAAAAATAAAATCTATGAGCATGGAAAAAACAAATGAGCATGAAAAAGCAAATTCAGTTGTTTTAGACCATATTTTAATTAGCTCTTTAATCCCATTCTCTAATATAATATCCCTATTAAGTGGATGGTTCCATTCATTTTGCAGAGAGAATAAAAGAGGAATGTGTTAAAATTTGTTTAAAATTTTGTACTAAGCTAGTTTGGAACACAGATTAAATATTTTATACAGGTATGACAGAGGAGCAAAAACCCGTACCGGCGCGATTCTAGCACCACTACTGAGCACAGGCGGGAACAAAATGCGCGAGCACGGAATTTTATAAACATAAACTGTCACTGTCACGTTTACCTGTGGGAAAGTTTGATTGTTTGAAACCGTTTAAATATCTGAAAATTTCGCTGTTTAAATGATTATAGAAAAGGGCTAAATCTTTAAGAAGGAACGTATAAGTGCATATTTTCTGAGTACATTTGCTTAATTCCTAGTATCTGCTTGATAATATAAAACATCCCTCATAGCATGCATGGTCACGGTGACGTCGTTGTGACGTCAATGTAAGTAACTGTGGCCACGTCACATCTGTGACCAAAATGCCACCACTCAGTGATGTCACATTGTGACTGAGATGTGAACTTCTTAGAAAACTTTTAAAAAATGCAAAAATTCTTCAAAACATGTTATTTACTGTAAAATTATATTTTGCTGGCAATTAAAAAAAATTGTGATGACACTGTTATGTCACTGCATGTAACGTATGTCACGTCACATATGTGATAAAAAACTCACCATATTGTAAGTCACAGTGTGAAAAAAATATGAACTTCAAAAATCTTTGAAAATGAAGAGAAATATTTTAAACAGTCCCGAGTTACAGCGGCATAAGGAATGAAAATATATTAGTGGATAGCAAATAGTAAATTCTGTCACGAAAGGGGGAAGGGGCATAATAAATAAAATGCACGATACAAGCATTAGTAAACTAAATTTCCATGCTATATTTTATCAATTTGATGGATTAAGTGGTCTCACAGACCGCTCACAGTAGTTATGCGGCATTTTTTGTCACATCAGCTAAGGGTTAAACAGTATTTTAAACAGTCCCGAGTTACAGCGGCATAAGGAATGAAAATATATTAGTGGATAGCAAATAGTAAATTCTGTCACGAAAGGTTGGGGGGGGGGGACATAATAAGTAAAGTGCACGATAGAAGCATTAATAAACTAAATTTTCTTGCTATATTTTATCAATTTGATATCTAAGACAGTAAAAGTATTCTTTTTTCATGATTTCAATTTTATCTAGCGTTGCAATTTAATAAAATAATCCTCCACTGATTGTTACACTCTCATAAAATTATTGCGCAATTAAGATTCAAATGTGTTTTATACAAAAACAAATAAACGATGAAAAAACATCTGCTCAAATCGTCTGCCTCGCGATATTACCAACAACAGAATACGCGGGAAGTTACTTTCACTCCACTGTTTAGAACATCACCACGTCTACAGCAATTCTTTTAATATAAAAGAAAGACATCTGCCATTTTAGGATATTACAAATACACGGATATTATTAATGGAGCATATATGTAAGTCTTATTTAATTTAAATATTTTATTCCTGTTTTGTATATATTATAATTATGAGTTAAGTAGTTTTATGTTACACATATAGAAAGGGACTGATCTGTTTTGTTTTCAGAAGGATATTTTCCTATTCGATTCTGTTATATATCTTAATTTGCAATCGCTCGAAAAAAAAAAAAAAAAAAAAAAAAAAAAAAAAAAAAAAAGCTGGCGCAGAGATTGATCCATGCCTACATTCATAGTGGAATGAATGTAAATATTAATTTTCAGTTACTTGAGATTAGAAATGTGTTGAAACAGTGATGTGGAATTTTTTTCGGCTTCTTAATGTTTTCTAATTACTAACACTTATAGCGTCATTATTATTTTGGAGTTAAATATGAAATTAGAAACTGTTTCAGATTAGAAATTAACATTATACTGGGAAAATCTCTTTTTACATATTATAGTAGTGAAACTTTTGAAAGATTTTTTTTTTCATTGCTAATAATCTTTTAAATTATTATTTAAAATCCTAAATCTTCATACCAATGTTTTTAAATTTAACATTTGACAACATTATAAAATAATAGGAATTCCTTATAACGTGTGGAAATGTTTTTGAGAAATTGTTAAATCTAATAATGCATTTAATCCATCTATTGTAGTTTGTTGTGTTTAATAATACAATTATAAATGCTAATTTAAAATTATTTAGTGTTTTTCAAATTAGTATATTTATTTTTTTAAATTGTATGTAAGCATTTTTTTTTTTTGCTGTTTGTGACTTTAATCAAACATTTAATTGTAGACACTCAGAATCAGTTATTAAATTTCCTTCGATTGTAAATTCATTTTCTACGTTTTCGATATATGTAATCATTGGCATTAAAAAATTAAATATGATGTTTAAGCATTGAAATAAAGTATTTTTCATGCCTGTGATAACAAGTTTATAGATTAAACTGCTTTAGCATATTTTTTAAAAAGTTGGTATTTACTTACGTAATATAGGACTGAATATTTTTTTTAAGCGATTAATAACTACTTTCTACATTAAAATGTATTTCAAACAATAAAAATAGTTAATATGCAATCATTTATTTTACTTTTATATGTCCTTTTTAACACTTTTCAACAAAGTTGAAAAGTGTTTATGACTTCAGTTTGTCTGGCCGTCTGTCCGCGCTCTAACTCTCGCAAATATACTCGGATTGTCTTGAAATTTTTGGATGTTATTGACGTTTAGCGTAGCACGGACCCTATTTGTAATGAAGTTTGTAGCGTGTTTAGTTCATCTACAGGGACAGTCAAAAGTATTTCGTTGCACTACGGCCTATGGGAAAAAATCGTTTCAAAAGATTTTTAACGATTTTACACGCTTTCAGACATAAAAAATTAATATGAATTTATGAAACGCACTAAAATATGTATTCTGAAGAGTATGCGATGCAACGAATAGTTATTGTTTATTTACAGGGCTAAAAAAGGAATTCCAATGCATTATTATACAGGGATGGAGGGAATTGTTTGCGGCGTACTTTAATACTGATATAAGTCGCTAAGGTTTAGACACTATACATTATTTCATGATAATACGAAATGTATATAGCATTTACAGGACACACAAAATATTTCTGTTACTATATTGTATCCGAAGTTCATTAGGGATGATTGCTGGAAATGCATTTTTAATTATGGTATGCGCTTTTATGATTCACTATATTTATGCATAGTATATGGTATATATAAATGCTATAATTCATATACAGGACTACCCAAAAGTATTCGTAAGTGTTACTGGGTATATGCGCAAATTGATTAAAGGTAGTTTTTAAATGAGTTATGGATTTTTACGTTGAACTGTATTTAATTTACTAAGAACTGATTGTAGAATATAGATAAAATGATATACAGGGTCACGCAAAGAATTGGATACATGGCCATCTATAAATTATAATTTCTGGAAATGTGATTTCAGCAGTTTTAAGAGTGATTTAGCTTGAATTAAATTTCAACTAAGTAGTAGCGTGTAATAAACGTTTTAAGTAAACTACAGGGTTATACAAAAGTATTCAAGTATGTTTCCATATATTAGTATAAATTGCTGAAAGAGTATTTCAACCTGTTAAGCGTTTTCTTGCTAAACTAAATTTTCCCATTATGTAATATATATATCAACCTACAAATCAAATACAGGGCTGTTCAAAAGAATTAGAAAACATATTTGGCTATGGACGGTAACTGCTGAAATCAGTTTTTCAAATGGTTTATGTGTTTTCTAAAATATTTACATAGTTATCTTATTTACGTTATTTCCCTAAATTACGATGTCTTGTTAAAGCATTCAGGAAGCGTTGGAGAGTGTTTTAGAATCTATGCTTAACGCATGATTTTTCTTACTTGTTTTTTTCTATTTCGCAGATCAGTCTTTTCCTATAAAACATACCAAATCTATTTAGCTCATATTGACAAAATACAATATACACGGGAATAAAAAATTTAAATATATATGGCTTATCATGTCGTATTTAATAAAGCAATGACTAATCACAACACATTAAAATCTTACACATTCTTAATATCAAGCTTGAACTCAAGATAAAGATTAAAACTTAATAAACAATGATGTCAGTTGATAAGCATTGTTTTTTAAGTGGTAAAATTTAAAATATTTTAGAAGTATAGGACTCCGAAATATGGATATTTTGCTAAAAAGTACGGTAAAAGGTAAGAATTTATATTTCAAACAAAACTTTATTTTAAAATTGTGCATCTTAAAATTCATCACAGTGTTTATGGCAAGAACAATCACAGTATTAATACTTAGAATTTTTTCCAGAGAGAAACATTCGCCTTGCATACAATATTTCAAATGAAAATCAAATTTCAAATTATTTGCTTAAAAGGCGCAAAGGCCAACATAGTAAAAAAGATTCAATGCCGGGAATCGAATCCGTGCCATCGGTATAGCGCACTGACATTCTACCGACTAAACCACATGGAACGATACCCAGTCTGGAAAATTTCTCGCTATTACATGTTGGCAAGGCTACAAAAGCAGCACAAGATGGGATATTTATCTTGAGCCACCGACATGGGTCAAACACGAAACTTAATTAATTAAATCCACTATCGGTTGAAACTATATTAATACTTAGAAATTTTTCCAGAGAGAAACATTCGCCTTGCATACAATATTTCAAGAGAAAATCAAATTTAAAACTAAAATTGCCTTTTAAGCATGTAATTTGAAATTTGATTTTCATTTGAAATATTGTATTCAAGGCGAATGGTTCTCTCTGGAAAAATTTCCAAGTATTAATATAGATTCAATCGATGCTGTATTTAATTAAGTTTCGTGTTTGCTCAATGTCGGTGGCTCACGATATATATTCCATCTAGTGCTGCGTTTGTAGCCTTGCCAACATGTAATAGTGAGAAATTTTCCCGGCTGGGTATAGTTCCATGCGGTTTAGTAGTCGGTAGAATGTCAGTGTGCTATACTGATGGCCCGGGTTCGAGTTCCGGCACGGAATCTTTTTCACTATGTTGGCCTTTGCGCCTTTTAAGCAGTTAATTTGAAATTTGATTTTCATTTTAAATCATCACATTGTTCATGACCAGTTCGTCACAAATGACACATATTTCACAAATTGTTCACAATGTGACTTCAAAACATTGTCGCTTTCGTCACAGGTTCGTCACAAAGTTAATGCCAAAAGAGTCACAAATGCCACACTTTTCATAAATTAGTCACACCGTGACTTCACAGAGTGGTCACAATGTGACGTCACAAACGACCTCTAAAACGGCCATAACGACTTCGCATTTTAGTCACTATGACATCACATCGACGGTCACAAAATCACAGTGTGACTTCACAACGACGTGGTCGTGACGTCACCATGCCTTTCGGGATGTCTTGCGTTTTAAAACGTAAACAAATACAGAACCAGCTAGCGACGGATCAAAAAAAGATAAATAATATACAAATAAGACAAGTAACAACTACCTGTTGCGACCCTCCTGAAACGTTTGCGACTGTTGTCACAAAGGGCTCTGAAGTTGCGATTCGGTTACCATTGAGCTTATGGAAGAGTCGTATCTGTATGAGATATTTAATCTGTGGTTTGGAATGCGTTGATTGTGGCTCAGCGGTATGCTTTCATTTCACGTTATTTAGATAAGGGCTCGGATCCAGGCAGCAAAAAGTTTGAAGAAATGAAAAGTTTCTATTTCCAATTACATTTAATTTAGTTATAAAAAATATTTTAAAATAATATTGACAAATTATATTATATGATTTTTTTTAATTATGAGTTACGGTGATCGCGGTTTTAACAAATTTTATTTGTTAAAGGTTCCATTGTAGCTGAATCCATTGACATATATATTTATATTTATATAGGGGAGACTAGGGTGGGTTGACCATACGGGAGGCTTGACCCACACACCAGTTTTCATATTTAAATGAATTTTAGAGTTTTATCAACAGGAGTCAACACAAGCTTCTAGAATGCCCAAACAACAGTGTTTGTTCCATACAAATAATCTAAATAGGTGTGGAAAAAATCAATTGCGAAGCGTTTTCAACCTAAAAATTGTGTTTTTTAGAAACAATTTGTAAGCTTTTTTTAGATAAAATAAACTGGCGGAAAAAAAAATCCCAACAACAAGAAAGACTTGTGTTAGATAAAGGAAATTTCTGATGAAAAAGAAACACAACAGATCTCCACTCCGCCCACCAATGAGCTCTGGCTTGACACGAATGGAGTCGCAAACGGCAATGGCTTGGAGTCAGTAGAATGCACGCTACAGGGCGCCTAGTTCGGAGCTGTCCTTGAAGTAACCGATTTCTAACAGTTTGTTGTGTAACTGTGGTACCAACTACAGCTCGAATTTCTGCCGCAGACGCAGTACGATGCGCCACAGTCGTACGACGAATACGACGATCTTCCCTCTCAGGAGTGCACGTGGCCGCCTGTAACCCGGTCTTCTTGATGCAGCACCATCCATTGACCACTGTTTGCAACAATCATGCACAGTGGATACATTCCAGCCAAGTGTTTCTGCAATATCGCGGAAAGAAAATCCACCTTCTCGAATATGCGACCTCGTTCCAACTGGGGGAGCTATTGACAGTGGCTTCTTCGTCTTGTTAAAGGCATTCTTGTCTAACATCAACTCAATGCGTCACGTTTCGTAGCTAAATAACGCCCACGAACTTTACAGCACGCATTTAAAGTAAACCTGATCTGCAAGTTCTGAGTGCCGCCACTAGCGCCACACTTATGCGCGAAGCGCAAAATTTGAATCGATGTCATCTTTTAGATGTATAAACACGCCTACCAAATTTCGTTTATCTAACACAAGTCTTTCTTGATGTTGGGATTTTTTTTTCCGTCAGTGTATAACATAGAAATTTCAGTAAGTAGGTTTTAAGTAATGCAGAAATATCGAGCTTTCATTCCGGGCATAAAGATTGTACAGTAAGTTAGGCTTAATATAACAACGTGCTAATCTTTAGAAAAGGACTATGTGGAGAGGCTTAACCCAGTCTATGTGAGGGAGAATTGAGCAGATGCTCAAGGCTCCCTTAATTAAGTGATTTTGGAAATATTTTTATTATACACTGTGCATAATGAAAGGTTAATTCTTATATATAAAAAATAATGTAAATTTATTCTGTAAAGCTACAGTAAATTAGAGTGATGAAAAAAATGTTTAAAACTGATTAAAGAAAGATGTGAAAAATTGCGATAGTAGTAATGAAATGGGAAAGTTGGTAGGAATTTTTTTCATTTAAATATTACTTACAATAAATAAATAAAAACAATGGAAAAGACTAGAACGGACTAGAAAGTATAAAAGCAGCAGTCTTAACCCTTTCACGGGCAGTGGAATATTTATGAAACTACTTAATTTTAATTCCCAAATACCACAATGACACCAGAATTTTGCTAAAATCTTTTCCATTTAATATGTATGTGAAATATAGCCTTTTTCTTATTTCCAAATAAATTTGTTCATAAATTCCAGTGCCAGTCATTTATTTCAACATTTTAGTACCGAAAGTACTTTGACCTGAGAGGGTTAAAAGATGTTATGATATGTCAAGGGCTGAAAGGCTGCAAAAGAACATAGCCTTGATCGAAAAACTTTAGGAAGGTATGTATACAAATCTCACCAGGAAGAATACAGGGAGATGAAGTCATACTATGTGACAACTAGAGTTGACAGGCTGAGTGTCACGGAAAGTATGACAAGGAGATAAAGAAAAAGCCGGACAGTGGCTCCTACATCCGGACATAATAATGAACCCTATGAAAACGGAAACTGTTTCTAACAGAATACTGCATACAAGCATTATATATATATATAGGTGCTATATATAATAGCATAAAGTTATTTTGTTTTTTTCAAGCTGATTTTATTTCTTTTCCCAATATTCCAATATAAAACAAAGTGGGTTAAGCCTCCCATATAGTGGAGCGTTGACCCATTATTTTCTGATTATTAAAATCAACCATTTTTCAAATTTCTTATGTGTAATTTCTTATGTAGCAATTTTATTTTGATAATTGATTGAATAAAGAATAAAATGATGTATAAAAATTTATTCTACGTTCAATATTTAAAAAATAAAAAATCATTTTGTAAAAAGTGGGTCAAACCTCCCTAGTCTCCCCTATATAATTTTTGGGGGAGGGGTTTTATGAGCTCGAAGCGCTCATATATGTGTTAGCGACTATAAGGAATTTCGCATTTTACAGATTCCAATTCAACGAATTAGCTGAAACCACGGATTTTGTTTTTTATCTTCATGGGTGGAATGCGCTGATCCACGCGTTTCAGTGACAGCAGCCATAAATAATTTCACAATATTACAGCTTCCAAACAGACATTAATGAAATTAACTTCCATCCAAAAAATGTTTTTGCTGTAAATATCAAGGGGTTATAGAAGTATATCTACACAGGCACCACCTATAGTAATAGTACTATAATACGAATGTACAAAAAGGAATATACTGCTCTAAAAATACGAACGAATGTCAAGCACCCACTTCCCCATCATTACCATACAACACATTGCCTATTATTGGCAGATTCATTCCGCTAAGGAGGCATCCCATTTCCATTTCTACATCACACTAAACAGCCAAATCCCTGTTGACCGTCTTACCATAATCAATGAATGTACCCGCATAGCTAGTGGCGCATCAGAAGTGGCCCTGTAGTTTAAATGGAAATAACTCACTTTTGAAGGCAGAAATATTCGACTGAACAATTCAACATCCAAACAGCCAAGTCTAAATCTACAGTGATATTCTCCCTGATCTACAAGCTATACACGCAAGCCAGACATCCGACCTGTTGTTCTACAGATCAAATTCAAACTCAAAACACTGTTATATATTATCACTCTAGGCCATGTTTCGGCGCATAAAGACATCCCAGGAAATGAATGCGCGGATCAATTTCACAAGTAATCCACAACTAACACCACAATCGACACCACATCCCAACACCATCCAACTTCATAGAAATGGTCCTCAAATCCAAAATCTTCACTGAATGGCAGGACTATTGGGACACAACAGACAATGGCAGGCATACACATGACTTAATACTGAAGGTTTATTACAATCTCTATGCACTACAAGCTTTCTCATGGGTCATGAATCGTTTAAAGCCAACGTACTTAAATTCAACTTTTTCAGTTTACCCAGATGCGAGTGCGGAGAGATGAGTACTTCTAACCATGATTTTCATCACTGCACGCTCTCGCAACACTGGCACATCATTCGCTGAACCACTGCCCCTAAGGACTAGTTATTAAACATCTTAATACGTTAAACATCTTTACACTCTTAACAAAACTCAAAAACACTCATTATATATTAAATACGTGAATTATCACACTTTAAACACTTTATCACACTGATGAAAAGTAGTTGAAAGATTAATTAAAGTTGCACTCATTACATTTTTAGCAACTTGTCGCAGCTAACTGACTAATCGTCTGGGTTCTATCTGTCAGCTTCCTGATCACCTGGCTCTGCTGCATCAATTATTACCGCCCAGTGTCGCTATTTGAGCTTACTCAGATGGTAGAACAGCGACCCCTGTTCTATGGGAGATAGTCTCCCGCACACACATCGAGTTACTGTCCATATTGTTTGACCCTTCACATTGTTGCGTGTGGCAATGCCCATATAGAGCAGGTCAATGACTAACCAACCAATTGTAATCACCACTGCTTATTTTTATGCAAACTTTACTAAAATTAAAATGGATTTGATCCGATTATAGAAGATTCAATATAAGATTTTTTCAATACTAAATTTGAATGAGAATTTCGCCAAATTAGTCAGCTATAGCCAAATTACCTTCACCTATGACGATTTGTTTTTGGCCGCCAAATGCGGTGAAATTTCGCCAAGTATCACTAGGCTTGGCCAGAATTTAACGCTGACGGATATAACTATGTATTTTTAAGGGTATGAGAGTAGCAACAATGGCTACAACAATTGAACTAAATCAGAAACCACGTTTTCTAAAACTCATAAACGATAACTGATTATGGAAAAAATCAGCCACCCTAGGATTCCCAACTGTTATATATCTCAGCCATTTTTTATGATAGAGGGAAAACTAAAAATGCGCCGGAATCCTGGTATCAGATTTTTTTTTAATTCTAGATTTTTTTGTACATCTTTTTAAATTTGAAATTTTTAAGTGGCTGCTATTTTAAAACAATGTGTAGGGGATTAAGAAAAGTGGGAATAACTCCTGATTACGTAAGATTTTGCAGCTCACATGTTAGGCGGCTAAAACTAGGTAACCAGGTAAGCTAGAACCATGATTCCGGTCTCATTCACTTCCGCTTCTTAAAATGAAAATTTTGATATATTGTGGGCTTAATTTTATGAATTTATTCAAAAGTTATGATTATTTAAAGCTTTTGTTAATCTCGCACCAGCGATTTTCGCATTTCTGACTTCCCGAGCTTGAAGTACTACATACACTTGTGTAAATATTTTTATATTGTTTTATTATTGTTCTATACTTAAATACGAACATTTTAAGTTATTATATATGTCTCTAAGATTATTATTAACCAAGAAAAACTTTTGAATTTTTTGCAGTTGTGGTGCAAAATAGCGCCATTTTTGAAAAAAGCCACTTATTCATGTACTTATTATATATATATAACGTATTGATAACTAAATTTTGTTGCAAGATTTGTATTCATTAGAGCTTTGTCTTTCATTTAGTACTTATTTCATTAAGTTTTCTGAAGTATTAAAATTTTTATGAGCATTTGATTAAGCATCAATTTTTCACTTTGGCAAAATTTTTTCCCATAGACTTAACATGGTAGCGTCACCTCTTTTGCTAAGTCTGTAAGGATGTCATATCCAAATATTTTTGATAAACAAATGGCATGGCACTAAACTTTGAAATGTCTTCTTTCTTTCGATACCACTTTTGTAAAATTATGAGCGACCTAAGTATTTTAAATAAATTTTTCAAAATATGCTGTTTTGACACTTGTCACGTTGGCGTTTCCTATGCAAATACATGGGAAACGGCAGTTTGTTTACCTTTTTATAATAGCTAAAAAGATATCAAGATTCAGTTTTTTTTTACTAACAAATGCCATCCCTGATAACTTTAGACCTTCTAGTTTGCCCCGCTACCACTTACGTTATTCTGAGTTAATTATTAATATTGTTAAAAATTCTTTGAAAAAGTGTCGTTTTACTAACTCAACATTTTGATTTCCCCATAGGTTATCATTAGGAGTGACCTTTTTTCAAAAAATCAAATAAAATACTTAAAATTAATTTATCGTTTAAAGTAGTGGTTTTTCGGAAAGAAAAAGATCTATATTTTGCTCCGTCTCTTTCCTCGTATTTTTAAATTGACTAGAAGTATTTTTAATTAGCTCTTAAACTTTTGTACTTTCTGAAATCTCAAGATTGATTAATTGATTAGTGCAAAGAACTGGATTTATATCCCATAACTGAAAGGAGTTTTAATCTATGGAGTGATGTTTACCCAACTTAATTATTTTAACGAATAAGTGTATATTCACGAATACCAAGCGTCACATTTAAAGCATTATAAAAATTCAGCGATTCAGCCAGTATAGAGGTTTCTTAGTGGAGGTTGCCACTCAATTAGACAGTTTTACAGTAAAACTGAGCATTTATAATCTGTATTTACAGAGTTTCCAATCTAAATACCTTCCAACCCTTAGACTATTAGCCCTTTGTGGGTCTGCGGGTTTCAGAGCAACATCACACTTATTTAGTAATTATTCTGGTTTATCATTAAATTTTTAAAATTGATTTTTCACCCTCAAATAATGACTTTAGAGGCTCGTCTTCCCTATTCGTACTATTTTGGGCACGCCGCATCGATTGGCATACATTGTTTTTCTCTAGCTCTGTCGGGGGGGGGGGGAGTTAGGGGGGAGGAGGGGGCTTAATCCGTAAATTTAATTTTATAGGCACTTGTAATACCTTGTTGTAAAGGTCTTGGTCTAAGCTTCTCGTAACAGTTAACATTTTTAAGCTTAATTCACTTTTGTGCCAATAGGGAGCGCCAAAAGCCTTCATTTCTCCCCCCTCTTACCCTTCCACCACATTTCTATCGAGCGTCAACTTCCCCTTCACGCCAAAAGGGGGCGCTGTTAGGCTTTCTTTCTCTCAATCTCTACATTTTCCTCTTGCATTGGGACGTGACTCGTCGTAGGGGACATGTTATGTATAGGGGAGGAACGTAGGGAAGGAACGTTATGTATGCATTGACAATAGATTTATCTATACCATTTTTGTATCTGTAATTTTATTGTAAATACTTTTATGTACTTTTATTGCACAACAACAATGTTGTTAGCTCGGGAAGCCATGCCTACAATATATCATTCCCTCACTTTCACAATAACAGTAACACTAAGTTACATTTATCAGTTTTCAAAAACTCTACTTACTCTCCATTCTTAAAGATATTACAGCTCTATTAATACCTTAACTTTTTATGTATTAATATATTTATTTTATTTATTTTTATTTACTTATTCTCTTTCCCCTTCTTTTGACAGTTAACTTTTACCTTGACGGTACTTTAACCTTACCATCATTTTCGGTGATCTAAATCACCGGTTTTTTGCTATTCCCTTTACTATACTTCCTTTTCTTCAATTAGACCGGAGCTGTGCTCTAGTAATGCCTGGTAATTATTATAGGAAAGTTATATATTCATAATTTCAGTTAGAAAAAGCTAGTAAAAAATAAACGTATAAAAGAAGTTCCCTATACATCACCAAAATAAGAACAGCTCGATGGCTCCTCCAAAAAATTTAAGCCTGCGGCGCAGCCATAGAATATCGTCAGTAGCATTAACAGCATCGGATTACTATATATCAGATCTGGGCACGACTGGCCTCATCGCATATGGAATAACACTGATAAAAAGTCTAATCAACATAGCCAAGAAGAACGGAAATGCAAGATTAGAAACCAAATTTGCAGAAATTAGAAAGGTCTTTAGACAACTAGAAAAGAAAGAAGGTGAAAACCAGAAAGAGCTGGATAACATGACAAAGCAAATATCTTCGTTAGAACAGAAAATCATGAAACATGAAAGTGCAAGAAACGAATTGCAGAACAACCATGACTCCCTAAAGCACACCATCGGTGACAAGCTAAACCAGCTCCCAACAATAGACGACATACAAACCATTGTTAAAGCAGCCATAGCAGAAGCATCCTGTCCCCGGGGAGGCAGCCTCAGCCTTCCGGTATCGGAGAAGGAGCCCGATAGCCGCCCCGAACCTCAGATTCCAACCACCTCACAAGTCAAGAAGCAAAAGCAGAGGTCATCTTCGCCGGCTCTCGACAGAATACATAAGCGCACCATTATCCTAAGAGGAGCGCACACCAAATTAAAAAGTAAGGAGATCCAGAATATTCTATCGAAAGATACCTGTGGGAACACCTAATAACACATAGGAGATTCTTCATCTGCAGCGGTGACTTTAATGCTCAGTCGTCCCTCTGGGGCTACGAGAATGAGACCACGCGGGGTGGAACTCTCATCGAACATCTGATCAAACACAACCTTTCCATAGCAAACATAGATAACACAGAACACACATTCGTAAAAACAAACAGCGCGGGCGTAGTGGTGGCCAAGGTATTTTCGGATCACACCTTGGTCAATCGAATGGCCCATAGCAAAATTAGGAATTTGCACGTATCAGATATTCACAGTGATTCTGATCATAAATGCATCTCTTTTGGCTTCGAAATTACACCAGAATACACAGCAAGGCGCAGATTCAACACCTCTAGGGGGAATCTGCGCAAATTCACTCTCATTATTAAAACACACAAACCTCTCCTCAACCAACACCTGAAAGATGCAACAGATACAGATTCGATTAATTCATTGACAAAAGTCCTCATCGAAACAATGCACAAGGCTGCAAAGGCATCTTTTAGATTCAAAAACACACACAGATCTGATAATTTCTCCTTCTGGAGGGCAGATCTGCGGGCTAAACGCAATCAGCTAACAGCAATGCGGAAGAAGATTAAAGCCCTGAGACAAAATGATGAGGACACAGATTACTTTCGTACTCTGGCAGAAAAATACAAATTATTGGCATCAAAATACAAACGCAGTATTCTGGACGCCAAAAGCAAGGCATGGCGGAAGTTCTGCTGCGGCCAGACGAACCCGCATGGCACTGCTCAACAAATCTTTTATGGAAAATTCTTCCAGCCCTACGAGATTAGACTCGAGCTGCCCTCACACGTATCTTCACGCCAAGCAAACCTAGAGCACATTACAAAAGAACTTTTCGGACCTTCGGCTTACCCTAATATAGACAATTCAGATTTAAACTTTGACGCCACCCATGACCTCCCTTTCACTAAAGCAGAACTATCAACTGTACTGCACAGTCTGGACGTTACAAAAGCCCCGGGTCCAGACTGCATAGACTTCAAAATTCTAAAACTGACCTACAAAATCATACCAAAATTATTCACTCGTTGGGCAAATCTTTGCCTCGCGCATAATTACTTCCCGCTCACACTGAGGCAAGGTGAAGTAGTATACTTCCAGAAGCAAGGGAAGGATCCCTCTGAACCTTCTTCATACAGACCGATCTGCCAGCTTCCAACTCTAGGAAAATTATTAGAAAAACTTATTGTTAACAGACTAGTACATTTTTTAGAATCTAACAACCTACTTCACCACAGACAATTCGGGTTCAGAGAGGGTAGATCCTGCGAAATTGCTTTATCTGAAATTCTATCCTCCTGCGCCTCCAGCATCAAAGCCGGAAACTATGCTTCTCTTGTCTCACTCGACATAAAAGGTGTCTTTGACAACGTCGAGTGGCGGGACATCTTGCTTCAACTCATTGACATCGGCTTCCCGGGAAACCTGGCTGGAAACATCAGGCCCTATCTATCAGAGCGTAGCATTTTAATCAACTGGGTCTCAGGCTCCTCAATTCATAATCTACAGAAAGGGTGTCCACAGGGCTCCTGTCTAGGTCCCATCCTATGGCTTTTGATAGCTAACGTAATCCTCAGGGAATTCGAGTAGCTTGGGTTCCTCCTTTTCGCGTTTGCCGATGATTTCAGCCTTGTCCTCTCGGGCCGTCGGAGAATCGACATTGAAGACCTGGCAGCTCGGGCTCTCCCCCTCTTCCACCAGCTGCTGACTCGCTTACACCTCCAGCTCTCTACAGGCAAATCACAAGAAGTTACCTTTGCCAAACCACGCAATCTTAAACGCTCCCCAACGATGCGAATCGATGGACAGGTGGTGAAACATAAAGACAAAATAACTCTTTTAGGACTCACAATAGACAAAAACATGAGCTGGATGGCACACATTAACAATACCAGAGAAAAAGTGACAAAGCTCTTCAATAACTCACGTAAACTTACAGCAAAAACTTGGGGCATAAATCCCCAAATGCTTAAAATATGGTACCACACAATAGTGGAACGGATCATCTTTTACTGCGTGGGCATCTGGGGAGGAATTCTCACCCAGCAGGTGAAGAACAAATTGATCTCAACTCAAAGGATGTTCCTACTCCAAATGAGCAGAGGTTATAAAACAATCTCCTCAGAGGCCGTTGCAGTGATATCGGGGATCCCTCCCATAACAATCACACTAGAATTTGAATACCTACGAAATAAAATCATTCACTTAAAACACGAATCAACGCATCACACACATTTCCCTAATACAGATATACAGACGAAAGTCAGCAGTTGGATCTTGCATCCTGCGAAAGAGAGATCTCATTTACAAGTTAACCCAGAAAAACACACCTACAAGCCATCCCGAGATCCAACCGTATACACGGATGGGTCCCGAACCGAATCAGGCGTGGCAACAGCATTCTGTGTCATGAGTGATGGGGAGGTGACCCATCAGTGGGCCAACAGGATTGGGGATAATAACTCCGTTTATCAAGCGGAGCTCCTCGCGATCCTGTGGGCACTGGAGTGGATCTCTGGTCAATCTTTCCCCTTCGTTATGGTCTACAGTGATAGCCTCTCCAGCCTCCAAGCGATTTTCGCGCACCGTACCAAAGACCCATTAGTACTTAAAATTAAACAACAACTCTTAACACTAGTCCACAAATCTTCCCTTGGTCATGTATCGGCCTACATTGGCGTTGAGGGCAATGAGCGAGCCGATGCACTGGCTAAGGCAGCAACAGAAAAACAGGCAATAGATTTTGAACTCCCAGTTCCCCCGTCCCATGTCAAACGAGTCTTAAAAGACAGAATTATTCCAGCCTGGCAGGCTAGGTGGGACGACTCTGACAAGGGACGCTACACACACAACCTCATACCTAAAATCTCTGGGAACCTATCTAATCTCTCAATATCCACCACCGCATTCCTCACAGGTCACGGTCCTTTCAAATTTTACCTAAAAAAATTCCACTGCACCTCCTCGGCTCTCTGCGAATGCGGAGAATTAGGCACACCAGAGCATAGCTACTATCACTGTACCCTAACGGAAAAATGGCATATAAAATTTCACAGCTCACCCGCCAAATCCTGGCTATTAAACATACTCACAAGGCCGGCACTGCTGGCAAAATTAAAGCATATTTATAAATTCCAAAAAGAAATTTGTGTTCTCACTTCCTAGCGATCATGCGTAAAGTATCAGATCAGCACTCCATATCTGAACTTTCTGGACTTACAGTGTGTTCCAGCACACGCAGCATTGCCATAGTAACAACAACCTCTCCTTTTTCACCTGCTGCCTGTCGCGTGGGGGCTCCCTGCCCCAGCGGGTCTAAGTCATCGTATTCTCTCCCGCTCTCTGTCGCGAAGGGACAGTCTGTTCCCCAGCGGGCAGAGCTTTTTATGTAAATTCTTTTTTTTTCTTTTAAAGACCTTAATAAAGGCGACCGGGAGGGACACTATGCTCTACAGACTTGGATTCCTCGTCTGAGCAGTCCCTCTTAGGCAATCAAAACAATGTGTAGGATGAATATATCCAAAGAAATCCTTCGAGACCTTGATGAGTCATGTACACATACTCAGTCACATTCACATCAGTTCATAAATGTTGGTGTTACAGCATGACAAAAATCAGATACATATAGGGGAGACTGGGGAGAGTTGACCCACTTTTTATAAAATGATTTTTTTTTTTTAAATATTGAACCCAGAACAATGTTTTATATATTGTTTTATTCGTTATACAACCAGTTATAAAAATGAAATTGCGACATAAGTGTAATATATAAGAAACTTGAAAAATGATTGATTTTAATCATGAGAAAATAATGGGTCGAAGCTCCTCACATATGGGAGGCTTGGCCCACTTTTTTTAATATTCAAGTATTTATTAAGAGAAATAAATCCAGTTAAAAAAAGAAAAATAACTTTATACTACATGGTTTAAGTCTTATAAAAAATTATTTTTGAAAATATGATCCTTAAACAAATTTGTTTAGACGGAATAGAAAGGAAGATGAGAAAATTTCCGTTTTAAACAGGACTTTATCTGAGCAGGTATAATTGTATAGCAGGGGAAATAAAATTTTAACATTGAATACAGTATTCCTTTAGTGACAGATTTTTTTTCATAGGGTTTCATATATTTTATGTCCTGATTTGGAAGACGCTGTTCCGCTTTTTTTTGTCTCTTTGTACCATTTTTTGTGACTCTCGATCTGACAACACTAGTTGTCTCATAGTTTGGTTTCATCTCACTGTGTTCATATTGATGAAATTTGCCTACATACCTTCCTAATGTTTTTCGATCAATGTTATGTCCTTTTGCGGCCGCATGAGCTCCTAACAAAACATTAACGACTCTTAAAACTGCTGCTTTCATTCTTTCTAGTCCTTTCTAGTATTTTCAAATTTTCCTATTTACCTACTGTAGGTAATATTTAATTGAAAAAAAGTTTCATTCAACTTTCCAATTTATATTTCATTATTTTTTTTTTCATGCAGTGGATGCTATAGCAATTTTTCGCATCTTCCTTTATTCAGTTTTAAACAATTTTCTCCTATCACCCTATTTTACTGTAATTTTATAGAATAAGTTTATTTTAGAAATATAACTATTAACCCTTCATTGTGTAAGGTGTATAATGAAACGATTTCCAAAACCATTTAACTAACCCATTTGTGCTTGAATTTTGGTTTTCTCAAATATTTTGGTAAAATCACTTTAAACTGTTGCAAAATGAACTGGAAAAATACTAAAAAGAAATTATGCTTAGAATTTTTTGTATTAATTTAATAAAATGTAAAACAACTAAATGTGAGTATTTCTAGTAGAATAATATGCATAATTATATTTTTTGTCTATATTTATATTTTAAAAATTTTAAATTGTATATTATGTAATATAAATAGTATTTTATGAACTACTAATATATATATATATATATATATACATTTTTTTACAGAGAATAATAACGTTATAACTATTATTAATAATAAAATAAGAATAATCGTATTGGAGATTTAAAAACAATTTATTTCATAAATATCTTCAAAAGGATTTTACATAAATAACTGTGTCCTAAATGTCTAACAAAAATATTTGCCCAATCGTGCTTAGAGCTGACGTTACGAAAATGCATAAAAATAGTCTTAAGACCTATAATTAAGGCAATTTAAAAAATACGTATTTAAAAAATGTCTACAAGCTAAGATTATGACTTGGGTTTTTGAATCCTTGATTAAAAAAAAAAAAATACAAGTAAATTTACTTTTTACATTTCGCCACCTTGAAAAATTAGTTCAAGAGAAAAAAGCATTCATTTAAGCAAATAAATATCCACCTTATGCTGTCATCTCTCGGTCATAGATAAAGACATTTACAAATAATTATTTCATACAATTTTAATGTTATAAAGGAAAAGAAAATTATACAAATTTATTAAAATTTGAAAAATCCCAAAAACGGGACGTTAGGCGCAAATGAGTTAAGGGAGCCTTGACCATCTTATCAACCCTTCCCCGTGTTAATTTGGTCAAGCTTCCCCACATAGTCCTTTCTGAGTACATGGTTAGGTTAAACCTAACTTACTGTACAAACCTTATGCCTGGAATGAAAGCTCAGTATTTATGCCTTACTTAAATTTCAATCATATATTTTATCTGAGAAAAACACTCCACAGTTTATTTTTCCAAATTTGTTTCAATTGTCTGAAAGACTGTTGTTTGAGCATTTCAGTAGCTTTCGTTGCTACCTATTGGTTAATATCTGAAATTCTTTTAAATATGAAAACTGAGAGATGGGTCAGGCATCCTCAGTCTCCCCTTTATTTAACTTTCAACGGGGGAGGGGGTGGTCTGTGGGTCATGATGGGAGAAAATATATTAATTTTTTCCGGAATTTCTTTCCTCTGGATGGCTGCAAAAGGCAGTTTTTCGCCTTTTGTAATGGAACCTACCGAAAACGACTTGGTTAAATGAACTGCAATTTTAGATTCGCATATTCGATACTTTATCAAATCTATTTCTGTTAAAACAATCATAGATTACAATTATTAATCTTTTTTTCGAAAATTAATTAAAACATATGTATATTTCTGAAATAATATTCGAAAAAAAAATATAAATTGTAACTTGTACATTTTTTTTACAGAAATTAATTTTTAGAAGATTCAAATATGCGAATCCAGAACTATAATTTCATCTGCTATGTAGTTTTTCAATTATTCATAAAAACCAAACACATTGCACTCTGTTTTACAACCATTACAAATTAATTCGACATTAGGTGTTCCAAACTTTAAACTTGCATAATTCCTGCATTACTTGAGTAAATCACTTCTTGTTTATATTCTAAGATAAAAATTTCCTAAAGGCCAAATATGATGTCACAATTAGGTGTTCGTATTGAAAATTTTAGAGTTTGGTACAATTTCACTTAGAAGACCCCTAAACTTATTTTTTTACGTATGTTGAAGAAAACAATATTTCCAGCAGAATGGTTATTTCGGTTAGTTACTTGAAATGGATGGGTGTTACCTTTTTTTTTGGGGGGGGGGGGGCGACTGTATATAATGCCTAGATGTTTATTGTGTCATTGTCCTACATATAGGACAGTATGTAAGACGGAAAATGAGGCTTGGTAAATTTGTTAATTTATTATTTACGAATTTGTTACCTCATTAGTCTATAATAGCATTTGTTTGCGAAAGTATTATTTTTCTATTTGTTGTAAAATATGGGTTAATTGGGCTACGGTTGAAGTAATCAATTTTTGCGTCTTGCCGTTTGAGATTGATTAAAAATCAAGGGGTCTTAGATATAAAAGTAGTAACGTATGAGATATAAAAATTGATTGGTTCAGACGATTCTAGAAAAAAGCGATTCGCAAATGTCTTCGCGAACCTGCCATTATCGCCATGCTAATACTTGTCAATTTACCTCACTCGTATGATATCGAACTCGTACAGGCGGACATCACTAAGTTCCGGAATATAAGTTTGCCCCACTTTGCAAAAAAAAAAAAAAAAAAAAAGTCTATATGAGCATGCGCCCCGTGTGTATGTCGTCAATCTCGTTTAGAGGCAGCCTATAAAAATCTCTTTACGTTCGGTCAGTCGATCGCGATGGATTTGTTTGCCATTCTTGCACGGAAATTACAAATGTTATAAGGATAAATAACTTTGCTATTTTTCTGATTCCAGTATGAATAAATAGGTTTACTATTCAATAGCGATAAAACTGGTTTTTAATTAAGTAATTGAACTAGTATAAGTTTATTCAGATATTCCTTGTGATTACGTTGTCATATAAAAGTTAGGCATTAAATGCTCATAAGGATATAAAAACGTGACTAACAGAAATATAGAGGAGATTTTGAAACTTTTATAAAAGGACTTGAACATAATACAAATACATAGGCGTTTACAGGTTTTTGTTCTAAAAGAAAAAAAAATAAGCGCTCAAATGACACTACGTGTGTATTCCCTTTTTTGGAATGGCACTTTCCTTATATCGTTTTTCTGTGATAAATTGCCCCTTTTTATGACTCCAATAGCATTTTCAACTTTTTAAAAATATATAAAATAGCATGAATCGAATTTGCACGGCAGATATGACGAGGATTTCTTTTATCACATTTGTCACCCTGTCTTCTCAAGCACAAATTGTATAATATAGAGAAAGGCGAGGAGTAATAGAATAAAAGTTTTTCAACAACAAACATAATGTTTGATTAACTTGTAATTTTAGTGAATATTAGAAGGCTTTATATATTGAAGACCAATATTATTGACTCATTTCAAATCTATCATTGTCGCAATTTTTTTATTGTCAATTGCTTTCCATTACGACATTTCGTAAATTGTATTTCTTAATGTTTATTATTACAGACACCCTTAATTTCAATACTATTATTTAGAGACATACTTTCATTAAAAAAATCAACATCAACAAATTATGTATCTTCCAAAGAATCAGCTTTTCTGATTTACACGCATAGAATAATGACACTGGTCTACAACGAGGAAATGTTTTTGAAAATGTTAACTGTTCTTAATAGAATTTTTTTTGTTCTGAATCTAAAAATTGCAATAAAAATTGTGTATCACTTACGATATTTTCACGAACTACAATTTTATGACACGTAAGCAATGTTACAAGCTGCTTATTGTAATTACAACATATAAGTAAAATTGCATTAAAAAAAGTTTTTTAAGGAAAAAGGTTTATTTTCACAAAATGATCTATGTGTAGTGTTACAAATTCCATTAGAATACCATATTTTGCCTATTTTGAAGGAAACTTTGTATCAGGAAAGACCATGGTTGTATGGGATTTAATGATGTTTTCCAAATGTAAAAATAACTATCTAGATTTCGTATCTCATTGGTATGGAGGGGGGGGGGAGGGGCTAAATACCTTACTTATGATTGTCTTTTTTGATAATGTGATTCTACTGATTATACATCTTAAAAGAAAATACATTTATGTACCCAAATCTTCTTCTGCTTCACCACTTGTTCGACGTTCTTATCTAATCAGATTTTTGGGATTGTATAAGGAATCTGCATATAAATTTAAGCTCCAGTCATAAAGAAATACTAGCTTCTAAAACATCGTCTACTGCACATATAATTAGAGAACAAGTTTTTATTTCTTACTTTCGACATGGTAGTGAGTACGTTTACTACAGTGATATTAATACATTGAAGCGCAAGTTTGGTTTTAAATATAGAGCCCGAAAAAGAAAAAGAGCCTGAAGAAGCCTGAAAGAGCCTGAAAAAGATTATATTTTCATAATAGAATCAAACATGTCGACGTATCTATTTTACCAAGGTCAGTGGAATGTACGATTTCCAATTATTGCTGTATATTTAATGGTGATAATGCAGAAACATTACACAACAGAAATTTTAATAAACGCACATTTGCCAGCAAAAGAAAATTGCCATTAAAGATCTTTGACTAGCAAAATAAATGAATTAAAATCTATTTTTATGCATTCTATATCTAAACGTATATGGGGCATATGGCTTTTGACTTTCATGCCCTGAATAATAATTTTTTTAAATACACTTTTTGTGTTTTTTTTTATTTCATATACTGGGGAACATCCCACTGCATGATTGCACAACAATATTAACGAGATAAATAAGTTTTGGACGATGTTGCGGGTCTAAACACCTGGAAAACTCCTGTACAGTCCCGTGTCCCTGATGCTGATTTTTAAGTTTGGAGCTGTCTCGATAAAATTGTTTCAATAAAAATAATTCGAATGTAATTTTTTACTGAAACTGGAACTATTGTTTTATATAAATATGTAGCTAAAAATTAACCTGCACACATTTTTAGGGTTGTTAATATTTTTTAAACTCTGTCCCTGGGCTTTAGATTCCTTACCATACCTCTTCTAAAATTATACAGAAAATCATTTCAGATGCAGCCACAGATTTTTTTTTTCAAGTTTTTTCTCATGCAGAAGTATGCTAGAGAAATAATGTCTAAAATTCTTTCGCAGGAAATTTACTCTAGAATTTAAATCAGCATTTAAATATCGATTTCAAGCCTCGTGGCTTTATTGGTAGTCTCACCGTCTCCAAGGCCTATTCCTGCACTTTGCGAGGTTAATTAAAAAAAATTAATTTAATCCAATGTTAACAACTGTTTCTAAAAATCAATGAACAGTGTGGCTATCACTTAGTCTTAACATGATTTTCCTAAAAATAGGTGGTAATTTTCCTTACCGTTCCATCCTTACCGTCCCCTTTTTTAACATTTCGTCCCTTTTTTCACCTTACCGTACCTTCTTTAACACCCCTTTAAGACAATGTTATACAAAAATTCTGTATTAAAAGTACAACGTTTGTATTATTTCTTATTTGAATGTCCTGTGGCTACTATGCAAATTTATCATAAGTAAAAATTTAGAAGAAAATAAAAAGTTATAGGGATAAAATGGTAAGGAAAATTAAACTCGCAAGTTTAACTTAAACCTCGCAGTTAAATAAAAAATTTTTCGCTGCTGACCGTTTTTTCTTTATTTTGAAACATTAAGGCATTCATCTATCAGATTAGAATGTTCTTTTAGCAAGTTTAATTTTGTCAGGTTTTTTTTTTTTTCCCAGAAGTCAAAAGATTGTAAGAATGCTTCATATCTATGCATAAATTGTCAAATAAAAGTGTTCTGTTTTACTTATTTAGAATTATTAGCTTCAACAATATATATTACACCAATATAAGAAATGCTGACGCAGGTTATGAAAAAACTGTACAAAACACAAGAAATGAGATTATTTCTGGAATAATCATCCGAAAAACGTATAGATTTAGTATAAAATTTTTAAAAAGTTTTCGCAAACGTAAATTTTGTAGACTTGTGTTATTAATAATTAACCCTTTATCTACTGACGGTACTTATAAGTATCATTAATATAACTTGTTATAAAATTCATTTAATACATCGATTAGTTGTAATACAGTTTAGAATGAGTTATAGATACATTACTTTATCTTCCTCCAAGAGCAATTTTGGCTACACAAAACAAAAATATTTTTAAAAGGATGATTTCTTTTGCCTTTTCACCTTTTCAGCTTTCTTGGCGTTGGGGGAGGAGGGGGGAAGAATTTTTCATTCCGGAAATATTTCTATATTTCTATTGTAAAAACATTATATTTGTACATTTCCTAATTCTACAAAATACTAAGAAATATATTTAAAATAAAAGATTTCAGTGGGGTTATAAATGTTGCACGGAATCCCTATACATTTAAATTTAATTAATCCTTCTAAATGCTTCAATACTTCTAAAATCCTTCTAAAATTTATTAAATTATTATGTAAATCTTCTAATGTAGTTTAAAGAATTCACGAAAAGTACTTTAGAAGATAAAATTTTCATGAATTCATAATTCAATAGATAAAGAGTTAAACAGTTATGGAGTTTCATGCATAATACTAGTTTTTAAGTTAGATTTTATGTATGATTCAGGGCTCGTATGATTCCTTGAATTTCCAGACTAAGAAATTCTTCGGTACCAGTATTTTCTTATAGAAAATCTCTCCTTAAATAAGTCGAAATTTTGCGCGCTTAAACTAGATTTATTTTTCTATAAAAAAAAATAGTGATATTTCGTCTTGAAAATAACGGTACCCGTACGAACCCTCTGATTACTTTAGAATACGAACAAAATGGTGTAAATGCGATATGTTGATTAACGCCAAATCCTCGAAAAAGAGGACATTTGATGAAAGTTTTAAATTTATTCAAAAAATCTCAATTAATTATGATTAACCCGGAAGAATACAAAGTTAAACATTTTGAAAAAAAAAGTGGTTATTTTTAGTACAGCAACAGATTAATGTTATGAAATTCCAGTTTTGTATAGATAATCTGTCACTATTAGTTAAGAAAATTTCACTTATGGAGAAACTTTTAGTACATTTCATTAACACATGTGAGCATTTTTAATTTCTATTAATTTTTGTCACACCCGCAATAGAAATTTATATTTATTTTTCTCATCAAAGAATGGCTGAACGATTTAAGATTATACTTACAATCTAAAAATAGTTTAGTAAGAATCATTCACTTGCACCAATGTTTTTTTATGCATCTTTAAAATTTTGTTAAAATAACGAGACAAAAGCTTTAATTTTGAAATTTATAAAACAATAGTCATGTGTCCTTCAAAATTTAAAAATTAAATATTATAAAATTTATACTGCTTTACGGACATATCAAAGAGAAATTCTCAACTTTTAGAATTTTTCAGGAAAAGGGAAATATATTTAAAAAATGTATTAAAAGAATTTTTTGAAGTTTCAAAAAGCAAACTTATAAAATATTGAAACACAGAGATACAAAATAAGCATTCTAAATATATTATGAATGTAACCTGTCGAATTTTACTTTGGTTTAAAAGTAAATCTTTTAGTATTGACAATTGTAATTTATATTTCTATCGGAAAATGCTAAATTTAAATTCAATATACTGATTAACGAAAACCTGATAGACAAATATAAAACTGCACTCTTTTTTCCAAACAACATAATAATTCGAAATAAAGAATTGGTTTTAGAATAAGTCTTCTTTTTTTTTTCCTTTTATTGAATTGATGCAAGCAAAGTTAATTTATGTTCTTACATGTACTTACTACTTACTTATTACATGTTGTACTTACAAAGAAATTCAGTTCTTTCATGTGTTCGATGCTCCTTCGCGAAATTCATTGAGGGCCTTTTTAGGTGCTTTCGTAATTATATAAATACGAAACACCTATAGTTGTCGTCTGGTCGGCCCAACTGTCTGTCCGTCCGTCCGTCCGCATATAACAGAGCAAAAACTACCCAACCAAATGGTTTGAAATTTTAAATATATAACTTTTGAAGAATTTTCTCAAGTCATTTCAAATGCTATGAAAATCAGATGTATAGTCCAATTACAGAGACAGTCAAAAGTTTTCCGTTGCATTACAGCTAATGGGAAAAAATTGTTTCAAATGCATTTTATTGATGTTTCACACTTTCGAACAAAGTGAAATTCATATGCATTTATGAAGTTCATTAAAATATACATTTTGTAGAATATGCGGTGCAAAGAGTATTTATTAGTCCTTTACAGGGCTACACAAAAGAATTCCATTAGATAATGGTATAGGGAGAAACATTGTTTGCGGCGTATTTTAATTATGTTCAACTGTTTGACATAAAATGAAATTGATATACGTTGCTGAGGTTTACTACAAGTTACTTCCTGTACAATAGAAAGTGCATAATATTTACAGGGACACACAAAAGATTTCGGTTGCTATACTGTACCCGAAAAACTGTTTATTAACAATGATTGCTGGAAGTGCATTTTTAATTGTTAAATGAGATTTTTAGCCTAAACGTTTGCATATTACGTTGTGTGTATAAATGTAGATCATAGACAGGGCTACGCAAAATAATTCGTAAGGATTACTGAGTATATGAACGAAAATAGTTTAAAGGTGGTTTTTAAAGGAGTTATGTATTTTTACGCTGAACTTCATTTAGTGTACTAAGATATACTTATAGAATATACAAAAATTATATACAGGGCCACGCAAAGAATTACATATATGACCGTCTATGGAAGATAATTTCTGGAAGTGTGATTTCACTAGTTTTAAGCGGGCTTTAGTCTTAATTAAATTTTAGCTAAATAGTGGAACGTGTATAAAGATAGTTGGTAAAATACAAGGCTGAACAAAAGTATTCAAGTATGTTTTCGTCCATTGCTATAAATTTCTGAAAATCCATTGTCAACCTATTATGCATTATATATAACACTTTCCAACATAATTGAAAGTGATTATGAATTCTGTTTGTCTGTCCGAACTCTAACTTGCGTTAATACAGATGAATGTAATTGATATGTGTTATTGATATTTACTATGCTATATTCGACATTGAAAATAAGATATGTAACGTCTATAGTTAATTTACAGAGACACTCAAAAGTATTCCGTTACATTATGGTCTATGGGGAACTGCCGCATTTTTATAAATATGTAGCAGTTATACTACTCAACCGAATGGTTTGAAATGTAATATATATAATTGTTGCAGAATTTTGTCGAGTCATTTAAATATTATAAAGATCGAATCAGAACTTAAAAATATATTAATAAAAGTTTTCTTCATTCTATTAAATCCTATCATACGTAATTAATTCATTGATATTCTATGACAGGAAACGATTCTGGGTTTGCCATCGTGATTACGTCCTATTTAAGATGGAGTCATATTATTTCAGTTTTTCTGAATTTAATATATATAATCGTATCAAATTTTGTATTCATGCACTTTTGTATAAGAGTGGAACAGCTATTTCATCAAGATCTAAATATTTTTAAAACTAGTTATGGTGCGAACGCGCCTCATTTGCCACGTTTGACGTGCGATTTCTAACTTGTTTTGATTTCCGTTTCGCGTTTTGGCTTTACATTTATTTTCTTTTCGTTCTCAGTACGCAATGAGAAAATCTGCACATGGCTTTTGTTTATGTGATCTGATAAAGTTTCAATACTTCCCAGAAAATTTGTTAATGATATCTTCTCAAAATAGTATTTTTTAATAAAATTCGCATTGTGGGATTGTTAATAATTAGACTATCGACTTCAAATGTGGAATGGAATAATGATAATGGAATTTGATATACATTTATTTGATGAATCATTGAAATTTGTTTTTATAATTCCTATTTTTAGAACTGTGGCTTCTAAAAAATCTTTTTTTCGAAAACTTCATCTTAAAATTAAAAAAGTTATAATAATGTTATTTGAAAAATTATATAAAAATTACTGCTTTGCCAGGTTTCTACACCCTGATTAAACTTTTATGCTTTTGTTTGTTAGTTATGGAACTACCATTAGCGAATAGCAATGCACACTGCGCAGATGGAAGAGTACGAAACATTTTCTTCATTTGAGCTTTCTTATGATCAGATTAATTTTATCTTTATGTACTTTCTGTTAAAAGTTTGTCTCATCTAATGGTGATTTCCGCTTGAAAATACAGGATGTCCAGCGAATAAGACCCTGACTTCAAAATTAAATATCTCAAAAACAAAGATCAATAGAATTATGCGGTAAACGGTTTGTTTATTAGCTAAGCTGTAAAAATGTTATACGGAAATTTCAAAATTTAGTTGCAAAAACCGCTAACAGATGGCGATGTAATTGCAATTCCTATACATTGTGTTTTGAAGGCGAGAGCACTAGTGTTTCATTCCTAGATGGCTTCCTATGGAAGAACGAAAATTGGGAAAGACTGCTATTTCGTTGGGGTGTTGTGCAGAAGTGGAGACATCTGGTCACAGCATTATTGCATCAGCTTCAATTTTAGAGAATTTCAATTGATAGAATTTTCAATAAAAAGTTTAGAAATCATTATATAAGAACTTATTAAAATACTTTATTTGGGTAATGTGCAGAAGCGGAGCCATGTGTTGACAGAATTGAGATTTGTTTCAAATTTTGTTATAAGCTACTTCGGTCCGGATACCAGTATCTCTGTGGTATGTATTTTCTCTCCTAATTGGTAGATCGTGGAATCGAATCCAGGTAGAGGAGGATTTGAAAAAAAAAATGGAAATCTTTACTTTTTAATATTTATTTAAATTGTGAAAAATGTTTGATTAAAAAAATCCAACGTTTCTGGTTTTAAAATTTAATTCAACTAAAAGAAACCCTTTTTAAAAAATCACTGAGCATTTATAATAATGATTCATAAATCATTTTTTTTTAATTGTAGAGAATAGTTTGAATGAAAAAATACAAAGTTTCTATTTTTAAAAACTTAATTAAGTTAAAAAAATAATTTTAATTTTAAAAACTCCATTTCATTTTTTTTTAATTGAGCACAGAAATATGGTGCAGCTTCTAGCGATAGGATTCGAAGTGTTGGAAAGGAATGCAGCTTCCAAAATACTTTTGCTTTGACGTTGATGATATGACTTACCTATCATCAATTCCTTTAAAAAAAATAATAATTTAATGCATAATTTCTGTCTCTAAAACTTTGTTTACAAAGAAAAGAAATATATGTGTTGTGCTAAAACCCAAAATATTATGCCGTGATTTAAAAATAAATTAAAAGCGAAAAATTACTTTTTTATTTTTAATAATTCAGGTATAAAAAATAATACCAAAATATTATGCCGTGATTTAAAAATATAAAAAATAAATTAAAAGTACAAAATTATTTTTGTAAACATATGCATTTTGATTTAAATAATTATATGGCATTAAAGATTGAATTTAATAAAATATTTAATAAGTTCTTATAATGATTTCTAAACTTTTTATTGAAAATTCTACTAATTGAAATTTTCTAAAATTAAAGCTGATGCAATAATTCTGTGACCAGATGTTTCCACTTCTGCACATCACCCCAATGAAAAAATGGGCTTTCCCAATATTCGTTTTTCCGTAGGGAGTAAATCTAGGAATGAGGCGCTAGTACTCTGGACTTCGAAGCAGTTTACAAGTACTGCGATTACAGCGCCATCTGTTAACGTTTTTTGCAACTAAATTTTGAAACTTCTTTATAAAATTTTTACAGCTTAGCTAATAAACAAACCGTTTACCGCATAATGCTATTGATCTTTGTTTTTGAGGTATTTAATTTTGAAATAAGGGTCTTATACGCTGGACACCCTGTAAATAACATCGGAATGTCACTTCAAGAATTTCTGATAAAATAAAACTTTCAAAGACTGTCATTTTTAATTACTTACTGAATCCGATTATGGTATTGCAAAATCTACAGACAAGCGGAGAATTCTTTCCAAGCGATTCGAAAGTTTAATTGTCGCACGTTCGCAAGCAAAATAATGGCAAAAACGGAAATTGGAATCCAGATAAAAATGTCAGCATCATTATGGAGTTCAGAAGAAGAAAAAAATAGTCAGTGATTCTTAAATATGTAAACCGACATTGGTGTTCGCGTTTATCATCTGGCAATAAAAAATCTCGCATACAATTTACAGAGAAAAAAAACTACAGAATTAAACTAATAGGTATAAAATTATCTTCAGTGATTAAAAGAAATTTAATTTAGATGGTCCAAATGGTATTCATTAACATTTGCAGGACCTTCGAAAGGAAAAGGACGTATTTCCAACGCATCAACTAAGTACAGACTGCCTAATGCTTTGGAATACTTTATCATTAGGAGGTAAGGTTAGAATTACTTTTTTAGAAGGTGGAAAATTTAGAAATACCTATATTCACATGTTTTAATGCCATTTGTTTAACCAGGATGAAAACATTAACTATATTTTCGAATAAAACAAGGCCACAATTCAACTCGCAAAATATAAAAAGAAGTGGTTTGAAGGTAAGATTCCCACAAATGATTGTTCGGCCAATAGTCCGGATCTAAATCCCTTGGAGAACGTTTGGGGTATGGAACGCAATATCTAAAAGAAATTATCAAATAGTGAAATAAAACTCGGAAGCAGAATTAAAAAACTGCCATTCGTCAGTCATAGCTTTTTTTTTTTTTTTTTTTTTTTTTTTTGTCAGCTTGACAAGATTGAAATATTGCGAACTCTATACCACAACCTACAATGAAATTATTTATGACAAAGTAAGCACATTTCACATGTAACTTTTATATAATTTAGAAAAATCAGTTCAGTTCATTTCATTTTTCTTCTATTTCATACCCAGTGAAAATACAATTTACTATTTTCCAATAATAACAATAGTTTATAATGTTTTCTTTATGTTTATATTGCCTATTTAGTTTCTTAAAACCAATTTATACCTTTTATATATGGATTAATATAATTATATTTTTTGTTTAATCAATTAAATGACCGTTTCTATTATTTCGCATTACAGCGCTTATTTCATACAATGACCAGAAATGTGGTTTTTTTTTAATAGTGTATGACCTTTGCGGGAATAAAATATGAACCGTGATGTTTTGTATATTGCTTGTCGCCATTAATGTTTCGATATCGCACTTTAAGATATTTTGAACGAGGTACAAGTTTCACAAAGCTCTTGACTGAATTTCACCATATTTATAAGTTTCAAAAGACTATGAAAGATCGATTAACAAAACATTATCCGTACAGACATATGCGGATATTAGATATACACTAAAGGATGATATACATAAGATTTTATTGCATATAAAAATGAAATCGTAGAAGATCTACGACATGAATAATACAGAAAGTTCTTAGAATTATTATTATTATTATTATTTTTTTTTTTTTTTTTGGAATCACGCCATCTCAGGGCAAACTTGATATCAAGATGGTGCCAGTCATTTATCCAGATGGATAAGCAAAGGAATTTACTGCATAAAAAGTTATTTATTCATGGAGAAATTTAAATTAACTCGAGAGAAAGGAAACACATTAAAATGTATTTAAGGTATCATAATAGAACAATATGAAAACACGCAAAAATTAAATTTAAAAAATCAAAAAGCCCGAATGCGTAAAAAGCGAACTAATTAATTATTTCTCATCGATGTGAAACTATTTTTTATATTACTTACCTATTTCTTTTATTTACTTGCATTGATGACTTTTAAGTTGCGTTTAATTGCTAGTTCTTATGTATAAACACTGTTTTGATGAGGCCAATAGACGTCTATGAAGGTTAGAGTCGCAGTAAAACTAAAGATCCTACCTACACAACTTCTAGGTTGTGTAATATTTAAACGGAGTTACTGACTGTAAAATAGTCAATGAAACATCGTCTTCATTTTGAAAGACCTATCCAATGATATGCCCCTGAATATTGAGCGTAATTTTTTTCGTCTCTAGTGCCATTTTGTATTTTACGGCCGCTATTTTGAATTTATAAAAACAAAACCTAGCCTATAACCATCGGACGGTTAACACAAACCGATAGAGACCTCATTTATTAAAATCCATCCATCCATTGAGGTGTTGCGAGAGTATAAAGAAATCCACATACCCAGATTTGCGTGAAACACATAACCCTTCTTGGCAGTCAGGTAAAAATTGTTCTTGACTGAAAATGCAGGCTCATAGGAATGATAGTTAACACTTAAAAAAATGTATTAAAAATTGTATAATAAAAATTTTGGCAAATATTGACCAAAAATGGTTAACAATCTTCATAATTGCAAAAATTGCCATTGCAAAGTTTATCCGCCATTTTTCATATTTGGGAGACGAATGCATTGCTTTAGGAATATTTGTTGAAATAATATATCTCGAATTTAGAAATAGTCTATTTCATAGATTGCTACTTGATAAAGAAATTAAGGAAGATTTAAAAAGTAAAATAAAATTAGAATACATAATTTAGTGTAATTTCTTAAAGAGATCTTCTTTTTAAAAAAAATTAAGATTAAATACGCAAAATTATTTGTGGAGTTCCAAATTTTGAAAAATATTTTGGAGCTAAATTCTGTACATTCACAAAAGAAAAAAAGTTTTTAATAAAAGAACTGAAGTAGCAAAATCAATCACAGTTAATAATGATATAGCTGAAAGGTTAATAAAAATAATTGAAAAATTTAATTCTCGGTTCACCAAAGATTAATCTCAAAAACAATTTATTTTACAGACAGCGCAATTTTATCGGAAGAAATATCCAACACACAATTGGAAGATATTAAGAAAATCATATATCATTGAGATACCTTTTTAATTGTTTTTATTCTCTTATTTTTTTTTATAATTTGTATAACTTTAAGTTACAAAAAAGTGTTAACTCTACATTTTTTTCTTTTATTTAAATAAGAAATAATTTAAATAATCCTTGGATAAAATAATATTGTCTATAAAGTGGATATTCAAGAATTAAAAAAATATATTTAAAAAATATTTTAACATTCAACGACTTATATTCAAATAAGCGCGAGTTCTTGATATTCAAATAATTCAAGTTTTGTATTCGTAATGTTTTGACGTATTTTAACAAATCCAGGGTTCTACAAATTGATTTACTGAAAAAGATACATATAAATAAAAGCACCCTAACACACATACTGTTTATACTGACTATAATTCGAAAACATTAAGATAAAAATAATGGGTAGAATGTGGGGGTAGTCTGCACGTGATAAAAAATAAATCCCAAATTTGAAATACTTATTTTTCCAAATGCTGCCAATCAAATTGTATATAAAATTTTCTAACAATTTTAATGTTAAGATATTACGTTCAATATAACAGATATATTGAGATAAGGTGTAATCGTACATCTTTTAATGACGCGAAGTATTTCAATTTTTGCCTTTTCTGGAAAATGATTGTCATCTTCACTAATATTTGTTAGGGGCAAAGATTATTTAAAAATATGCTGAGGCACTGTTCGTGCCCATAGAAAAGTTTCAATGGATGAGGTTACTGCTCAAAAATGGCTAAGAATATTTGTAATGTGCAATTTTTAAGAAACAAATTCCCTCTAGCTTTTGTTGTGGGATTCGATTGCTGCGTTGATAGTTTTTCGTTTCTCTATTCGTCTTAGTTTTTTGTTATTAAACTGTAATATGTATGTCCTCCCATCTTAGATTAAAATTATAAAGTAGTAAAGCTTAACTCTCCGGGTCCATCTATTTATCCATTTATTTTTTGCTGACCACAGTGATGAAGTAAAAACTGAAACTAAAAAACTTTAACTGACTACTGCTGTCATTCCCAGAGATTTCACATTATCGATTCAGACATCAGTTATTTGCTCTTGAAACTGTCGAATGGCAGTGTCCAAAAATAATGTGCAGCCCACACTTGCCATTTGAAACCAGAAATCATGTAAACTCAGATTATATTGGTTGCGAGATGGATGTAAAATACACGAAACCACTATACCAACAGAAAATGACATCATATGTTTAAAAAAATGTTCTATCGGCAACATACTTGGCGGCAGAGAGGTCGATGCACTACCTATAACTGATAATGAAAATGATTTACATGTAAAATTATAAATTCAATCAACAAAAAATGTAGTCATTGGAATCCTTCAAATTCCGGTCTTGTGTCCGAATTGGCAAAATAGTTCAGCAAAGTCTTTTTATGTCATCGTCACACTGTTAAAAATTTGCAGCATTCTGGCAGGTCAGTTGAACGTTTTTTCCGAAAACGATTACACAACCGTGAATTGAACACTATTCTGACCATATTATTGGCCATTTTATGGTCAGAATGTAGTTAAATTATGGTTATAAAAACCGTTTTTTCAAAAAACGGTCAAATGACCTGCCAGAATGCTGCAAAATTTTTAACAGTGCATATCATCACATATATCCTTGATTTATCATGTTTATTTTGTGTCCACAGCTGTCAACTTTTACGCCATAATGAAACGCCATATTAAGTAATATAATATTAATTCTGACATTCCAAATTTGCAATGACTTATGCACATTACTTACGAAGTAAGGAAAATATATATTGCCTAGAGATTAAATTATGTTAATCAAAATTATTCTTTTTTTTTTTTTTTTTTTTTTTTTGCACTTGCCTTGAAACAGAGTATTAAAATACCGTAAATTTTCCTGCAAGGTAGGTGATAAAAATAAACTAAACTTTTTATTCTGACAGCTTTCATTGAATATAAACATAACATTTCTACGTACCGCTGATATTTTTTGAACGAATAATTATCAATCTTCAATAAAGCTGACGGTTACTTTTCATTTCGGCATCAATTTCCTCGCTGACAATATTGCCGATGATGAGGAAAGCCCTGTGCAGCCCCATTGTTTCCTGCGTCTGGACTAAATATAGAAAAACTAAAAATGTATCTAAATATATCGAACATAGTAACGTACCCGAGCACGTATGATTCTGGCATTGTCGGTTTAAAAGATAATCACCATAAACAATATTAAATTAGCCGTATAAATACATACTTACATATATATACAAAACACTCATAAACACATATCTATTTATCTATATATTTATAAATATGCAGGGTTGGCAATAAATTATATATCCACTAATAGTACTCTGTGGGGAATTCTGCCTCACCGAATATGAGGACATTTAAACTATAGATATCACTACTAATGCGCTTATCATTTGTTAAATAAAAATTCCCCGTACGAAAATTTCTCAAAAGGTGGCGCATCAACATTTAAATAAATGTTCAGAAGGCTTATAAATTTTAATGATAAATATGCCTTCACATAAAAGTATAATATACTTACAAAAAATGCTTGGCATGTCTACTTTCACTACCTACAACGATATGAAAACCCTATTTTCTATAGCAAAGTACAGTGAGTATAGCCGATATCTATAAAATATGATGACGATTTTTTTTTCCTTAGCTGTACAGATAAACTCATTAATAAATTTCTGTACTACAAAATTTTATTTAGCATATAGCTGGCGCACCCTTTTTTTATCTGTAATTTAAATGTCGCAAAATTTCGAGCAGTCGAACGCACTTTCAGATATTTCTAAAATGTAGTCATTTTTAGAAATAATTATCCATACCTCTCGGACACTTCTTCAGACGATGATTTATGATTTTTTTTCCATCGTAAATAGTTTTCGTATATATTCATTAAATATTATTATTAATAATTTTATTATTATTGGTATTATAGTTATTATAAGTAGTGTTTTTGTTATTAATATTTTGTATTTATTATAGTTCGTCATGTTTTGCACCAGGCAGCTATATTGAGAATCTTACAGTTTTTTTTATTTACTACAGCAAAAAATTAAAACACTGAACATTTCTTTTTAACTGATACCAAAAGGATGGACTAACAAATAGGTTTCGGCCGCCCGTAGGAAAACGGGGAATCAGGCTTGCAGCTTGGAGCTACAGTTCGGATTCCCCCCCGCCCCCTTCCCTCTCTCAGGTCTCTGGCCTACGGTGATCGTTAATTTTTTGAAGCAACAATTTTAATTTTTTTTTTTCAATATCTTTATTCCTACATCGTTTAGTAATTTTAAAATGATTTCTTATAGTTCTTTGCCCTTTTTTTTCTTCTAATTCTTCACTTTAATTTAAAGAAATTCAAAAGTTACCACAAAAATCAAAATATTAATTTATTGAAGCAGCTGTTGTTGAAAATGAAAATTGAGAAAATTTACTCTGAAATATCATTTTTGATTAAAGTTGCTAAAGAACATTTAGTTTATCATCGCAAAGTATTCGTTTCCTTTGGATTCTACTTTCGACCTTAAAAACAAAATCATCTTTGAAATCTGTATCCATTGCAAGAATTTTAACATTGTGATTGTTTTATAGAATTTTCATTTTCAATTCACGCGTATGTCATTTTATACTGAAAATTCCTTAGTGCACAAATTTTCATTAATACCTCTTATCCAATGTCTACCTTAACCTTAAACTTGTTCAATTTAAGATACACATCGGTACAATGATTTGCTTCATTAAAGTGTAATATATTTAATAAAACTTTTAATTCCATGTAATATCGTCGTTGAAATTCAATGCAATTCCCCCAGCATACTAAGAATGATATTCTGTATTTCGTTTATGATTCTTCAAACTCTGTCATACGCCGCACGTGATGTATTCCTTTATTTGCGAAACGATTTTTCCTACCAGATATTTAACAGGAAAAAAATAGAAACAACTGTGGATTCAGTTTATTTAAACATAAGTTAGATGATCAAATGATCTTGTGGACCTAAATTGTATGATCATGTAGTATTTGTCCATTTGAAAGATTAAATTGACCGTTTTATAAACAAAATATGGCATTTGGATCCCTGCAATTTTTAGCCCCACCAGTGGCCGAGAGGTTCTGCTCTCGAAGCTGGTAGACGGGAGGTGCTGTGTTCGAACCCAATCGCGCTCGTCGGCCTAATCGTTCGGAGTTTTCATGGTTTTTTTCGAACCTTGGATTTCCAAGCGTAAATACGGGTTAGGTTCCCTTAGAAAGGTCCCCACGGAGGGCCTTTCCCCCTTGAGCCTATATCCCTCCTGTTGATAATTGGCCGTCATAAACACAACCAACCAACCAACCTCTACAATTTTAATGTAACGACGGATATTATATACTAAAGTTATTTTTTTTTTCAGAAAAATTTGAAATTTTTTGGAGGATTATCCAAGAGTTTTCACCTGTATTAAAGATTCGAATGCACCTCCACTACCAAGGCGTCTATGTGCGTCGCTCACAATACACACACTAGGCGCTGAGTCTGCATATAAATATATATATAATTAAGTAAATATCAAGAAATTTCTTAATATTTATATGCATATAATATTTAATTTATTATTATGCAATATTAATTTGCTAGCGTTTATTTGGAATGCCTTATGCATATTAATTATCAAGAAGATTAATATATTTTTATCCTGGCGATTAAATTATGGTAACGAAAATATTTTCTTTTCTTTTATCTTTGCTTTGAAACAGAATATTAAAATACCTTTACATTTCCCTACAAGGTTAATTGATAAAAATAATCTCAAAATTTTACTCTGACAGCCTCCGTCGAATGTAATCATAAAATTTCTGAAACTATATGCGACGCTGAGTTATTTTTAACGAGCAATTATCAATCTTCAATAAAGCTGAAGGACACTTTTCATTTCGGCATCAATTGCCTCGCTAATAATCATTACTGTGTTGTCGATAATGAGGACAGCCCTGTGCTTCCCCTTTGTTTCCTTCATCGGGGCTAAAATATATAAAACCCAACCTTTGATAAAATACCTCATTGTTACGGAAGTCAATTTTGATCTTGAAATAATTAAGCGAAATCTTAGTTAATATAATGGTACGATAAGGTTAATAGTTAATACATGACAAAATAGAACAAAGAGGTTCCATCTAATTACGAAGTACAAAGTTAATTAAAACTTTTTGATTCTTGTATGCTGTGATATGAAGAGAGACTCTTGTTCTGTTTAATTAGTTACAACAAGTGATATCGATGTGATTAAGAAATAATTTTACGTGGGGCTCATAATTAATAGAAAGAAGACATTTTTAACACTCGATAACGGTTTTCCTAACTTCCATATATATTTCTTATTAATATTATTTTTATTCAACATAAATTTACTTTTTAATTAAAATGTATAATTATACTTTCCTTATTTATCTTATTTATTTTTAAAAGTATATAAAAATTATGGTAGTTGATAAATTGTATCACATATGCACTGTTATTTTAAAATTATACAAAATTCTATTAGTTGATAAATTGTATCACATATGCACTACTAATTTATGTAGTTCACAAACAATAATTTTACAATTTGATATTGACAATTTTTTTCCGATATAACATTTGTTTTCTTTTATTAATATATGGACAGGAAAACGAATTTCAAATCCAAAACCTTGTGATTTTACTATTTAAAAATCGGTTTAAAAAAATAATTTTTTTTTCTAAACGGACATATTTTTTGAAGGTAAAAAGGTAATGTTTAATGAAATAGAAATGAGGCTGAAATAATAAAATTTATAGAAATTCTTTGCACGCAATTATGACTGGCAAATTCTTTTTTAAGTATTTTTTTAAATACGAAATAATATAAAAGATGTTTAAGGTATTTTGCTAATTTTTAAATGCTTATGACTTTCTTTGATGCTAATTAAATTTAAAAAAATTGGGCAATGCAAGCCGTAGCACATTTCATCCGTTTTTTATTAATTACGAATGAAGTTTTTGCTTCAAATTGAACGGAGTGAATGACATAATATTCCTTAACTAGATAGAGATAATTTGCATAATTAGGGAACATTTATGACAAAGAGGATCATACTCTGAGATATGGAGGTACTAAGAGTACGTTTTTTATTTGAATGTGAACGTCTAGTTTTTGCATCTAACTGTTTATGTGTGACTGAACGATTCTATCCTTTCAAATTCTCTAAATTTCCAAGGTTGCGATTATTCTTGGAAGAATTTGAGATTTTTAGGAGCATTTACAGTTATGTTAATTCAGTTATGGCACCTGATTCTTTAGTTGCTATATAATGGTTGGTTGTATTTATGTCGGCATATTATCAGCACGTGGGATATGGGCCCTAAGGGGGGAGTGCCTTCCGTGGAGGTCTTTCTAAGGGAACCTAACCCGTATTAACGCTTGGAGAACCAAGGTTAGAAGAAAACCACGAAAACTCCGAACGATTAGGCCGACGGGCGTGATTGGGATCGAACCCAGCACCTCCCGTCTACCACCCTCGAGAGCAGAACCTCTCGGCCACTGGTGGGGCTGCTATATAATGAGAAGTTTTCTTTGGTGTAGGGGAAGTTTAGCAGTGTATCCTTGTTTTCAGTGGGAGCAATTCTTAGCTGCTGTGTTTACAATTTGGTTAGAATTGACCAGTTTTACACTGCACAGTAAATATTTATTTTAGACTTACATTTTTATGAGATATTGTGATTTAAGAAGTATTTAAATGCTTTTGTACAAAGAAAGTATTTTGCTTTAGTTTTAAAACAATACAATATAGAAAGAAGCGCTTAGTGAAAAGTTAAATTTATTTGAGAAAATACATTTTAGTGGGACTTAGAATTTAGTTTCGATAGTTTAAAATCCTTGTCCCTTTCATCTATATCGCTTGTTGCATTCAATAAAATGTTTTGTTTTTGTTAAAAACACATCTGAGAACATATTTGAAATCCATACTGAGACTGTAGATCCATAACTAAATCCATAACAAAATCCATATCCACGAAGGAGGAATTGTTACAAAAGTACAACTATTCTTTCTTTTAAAGACGAAGTACGTTAAAAATGTACGAAAAACTGTCTGAATTATTGAAAATTCCTGTAAAAATATTTTTATGCTGAAATTTACTTAATGAATAAACTTTACATATGAGATTTACTTATTCTGGTTCATTTGAAACTTCTCTTTGTACGTTTTAAAATTTGAGAAGTGACGTAAGAACTGACATAACAGACAAAGAACTGACATAAAAAAATCCTTGTAATTTATTTTCTCCGATCATTTTTACATTTTTTAAGAACAACTGATTTATTTACAAAAATCTCAGCATTCATTTCAACAGGAAATCAGTGTCAGAATTATAAACTTTCAAATGCAGTATTATGGCACAGACTGGGAAAAGGTGTCTTTCACAGCAGGAAATATTTAGCTAATTCTAAAAATAGTTGATGAACATAGGAGCGAACATTTAAATTTATGTTTTTACATAAGGTAAATATACTTTTAAAAATGAATTATTTTGAATTTCATAGAATAAACATGGAACATTTTGAAATACAATGCGGCTCAACACATACCTATCAGTACTAAATGCCAATTAGTAAACCAATTCAATATGTAATTGTTTTTAGATTGTGTGTTATATTCGTAAGATGAAGCCATTTAGTTTAAAAGCTATTTTATATAGTTCCACAGGATTTAAAAAACAGTAACATGAACCATATTTTCTAAACTACTGGGTTTTTTCCGAGACAAAAAACATATTTTGAAACAAAAATTTTACTCAAAAAAGAAATCAAATAAAAATCACATAGATAAAAAGAACCATTTTATTAAATAAATTTTCTAGTTCGAATTACTTAATAAAATTTTGACCTTCATCGAATAAAAAATGTAGAAAAAGGAAAATTTGCATCATTTTTTATAAGAGCATAGCATAGATACATATCAGTTTTAATTAGATTTGTAAAATTCTTCGCAAAATATTTTTAGTAGTGATATTTATAAAGGTGAATTACTCTTGAAACATTATTTGAAATTCAAACATTTTTCTTATATGACTCAGACAACTGTCAAATATATAAAATTCTAGAACGATCAGTGTCCGAATTTGCTGGAATGCATTGCACCAGGGAAAAACTTTTGAGTTTTATAGTCATGAAAAATGATGTAAACGTTTTTGATCTCAAGTCACGTAATTTTTTTTTCTTTTCTTTTTTGAGATACAGAAATCGAAGATACTGGAATATCCGATTTTTTTGTGCACCAAAAGTAGTGAAAAGGAAAACTGTGTTACTATGTATATGCCAGTATATCTATCGATTTATATCTATCTATATATGTCTATATATATATTTATTTTTTATTTGTCAATATGTACATGTCTATCAATCTATTTATCTCTCTCTATCTATCTATATATATATATATATATATATATATATATATTAATTAATAATAGTATACCATCTTTATAGTGATCATTATGCATATAAGTTTATTTGATATCACTAATGTCATACTGTATGCATTAAAATTGGGTAATTAGTTTTTATTATTATTAATCTATACTTTTCAATATTGTTTTATTTTCAACTTTGTATTCCATGATTAATTATCGGTTTAACGTGTTTGACTGTCACAATCATATTATTTAGATTTTTTATGGCTAATATGAAGATAATCCACACACTATATTTGTGATCTTTAGGCTATTGGGAATTTTAGAATCTGACAATCTTCTATAAACATTCATTCCCCCCTCCATTGTTCATTTTATTAATTTATTATTTTTTATATTTAATAGTAATTATTAAAGTTTTTTATATTTTTATTATATATGATTTATTTTATGTTATAGCATATTCTATCTATTATCAATGTTATAAAATTATTTAATTTCTCAATGTAGATTAAATGGGTAAGGTAATAGAATATATTGAAAGCATTTTATTAACATTCAATTTATTTATTTATTTTTAATAATGATATATAGTATGGTATTATTTATATATTAGGATTTGTGTTGTAATGCAGTTGATATCTTTTACATTCATTAGCTTTTATTAGGTTCTTCTTGTGACATTTGAATAATAATAATAGTTTTAAAATAACATAATAGATGACAGCACAAAAAATTTTTAATGCTTCTATTGAGTAATAATTTAAATTTTTTTACACCAGGTGGTATTGAACGCTGGTAATTGGCAATATTGTAAAATAGAAATTAAACAATTTAAAAGTGTTTTTAGGTATTTAAATAATGTAATTATTTTCCATTTATCTTATATTAATTGAATTTATCACGGTATTTCAAAATGAATTAACTGAATCCATAGGTTTTAATTTCTGTGTTAACTTAACTGTTTCATTCACCTTAATCTTATCATGCTTTTGGACACCATGTGCGGGAGGATATTTTGAAAATCAACTGGGATGTTATTCGGAATGTTGTATAATATTTGTATTTTTTATGCTATAAATTAACTATTTAAAGGGTTGTATTGTTTTTTTTTCCATTTCATGCCATTTGATAATGTTCTGTTTTCATCTTGAAACTATTCTCATGATCATATTGGTTGTTTGAGTACAGGAGAAAAAAAAATTTCAGCTTTTAGCTTTTTTTCTCACAGAAAATTACCGATTTTTTTATATCATTGAATTCTGTACTCTTGAAAACGTAATTCAATATATAAGTTTTTCAATTTTTTTCGGTATCCATATTCTTCTTTTTTTCTTCCATATTATTTCTTGTAATTAAGTATATGGCACTTTAATTTATACATACAGTTCTATATTATAGGTTTGTGGTATCCATTTTTATTGTCATTTCATTCACAATATTGCGGTTTTTATGATGGTCGGTAATGTTTAATTAATGGTTATATATTAGCATTCAAATTATTATGCTGCATTTGTGCATGTTATTATGAATGTAAGCTTTTTATGATGTTTTTATTATGATATCTTTTCATTTTGAATGCAACAATTCGTTTTGAATTATTTTTTCTTTAATATTGGTATCTTATATATATTTATATATATATACCTAGGTAGCTAAATGTTTTAGCAATCTTTTAAATATTATACGCTTAGATCTTAGCTGCAATAGCGCATAATCTATGTGTATTATCTATATGATTTCTACTTTGTAGTTATCTGATACCTCTCTTAGGAAATTCCATTAAATATTTCATTCTTATCATCGCAAAGTTTCATTTTATATTTTTTACCTTTCTAGTTATGTATTTTATATGTATTTTCTTGTTGTTATTGTATGATATTTTCCTATATATTTTCAATTTATTAGATTAATTTTTTTGCTATTGCTTTTCATAAATTTATTCTGTATGAGCTATTCTTTTTATATATATACATCAATATATGGTAGCAATAAATATTTCTAATAATAGTTTTAATGTACATATGCTTTAGTCATTTATATTTTTATTACTTTGATCTGAGAAGTCACTTGGGATAGCGTTTTTGGTCGTCTTTGCATGGTTATTGTCGTTATAGGTTTTAGATTTTAGATGCGGTTATTTTATTTGATATAAAAAGTCCAATGGTTTCTTGTTTGTAGTTTATGCACTTAGGGTTATCATTATTTGGTTTTGGAAATATTAATGGTGGTTTATGAATCCTGCTTCTCTGATTTGTACATATTGTATATAAATTTATATTTCATACTCAAGATATTTAATATTAAATTTAATCAAGACTAATTTAATTTCATTTATTATTGATTTTTATATTATTATATTTTCTTATTTTTTTGCAATTATTGCATTTTCCAATATATATATATATATATATATATGGCAGTTCTTAGCAATCATCTCGATCCTGGCAAGACACATTTAGCATCTATGCAGTGTAGTGCCCGGTACAGGAACAATAATTGGGTTGTTCCTGGATCGTCATCCAGTGACCATTTATACACTCCCCCTCGTCCTTTACTTTTTCGTAAGTGTTTAGGTGCTCGGTGCAAAACATGTCCATACGCTTCTCAGACACAAATTGTCTCAGATCCTAATTATTCAAATTTTTGTAAAGCATTTAATGTTATTTATTGCATAAAGTGCAACTTATGTAACGTGAAATATATAGGTGGAACATCAGGTCCAATTGATAAACGTATCAACAACATCATTCAGACTCTAATAAAAACAAAGCAAAAAATATACAGTCTTCAGCTGAAATTCCACATTTTCATAAACATCAATTTAAGAATACGACAATTGAAATCCTTCAAATTCTAAAAAATAAATCAGAACGGCTTTATATGGAGTCATCATACATGAAATATTACAACACAATTTATCCTTATGGACTTAATAGGGAAATATTTAATAGACCTGTCAATGTCTTCACATCTATAAATAACACTATTGATTATTTTCCAATTTATCCTACTCTTTATCATAATTTAAACTGTAAAACAACACGAAACAAACGTGGAAAGAGTTCATCATCAGTTGTAGTTTCCAAAAAATATATCACTAAACAAATTAATGATCTTCAAAGAAAATATTTAAAGCATTATAACTGGTTATTAATTCGAAAATACATATTTGCTATTAAAAAGAAACAGATTGCACAACATTTAAATGTATTTCTAAGTAAATCTTTCTCTAAACATTTCTCTGATATTATTTTGATCTCATTATGACTAGGGTTAATCCTTTAAATATTAATTTACAAAAAAAAATAAAATTCAAAACACGAATACTCAAATGATAATAACTTTTTCAAATCATATATTTAATAAAATTAATATCAATTCTATAATTAAGGATAAAAACTATTATTTTCCTATTAATAATCTTCATATATCAGAAACCTTTAAATATCCGAATAGAATTGGTAGAAAGATTTTTAACTACAATACATTTTCAAAAAATACATCTGCTGCAAGTAATTTTCCGTGTAAATGCAATGACCACAATCTATAAAAATATATAAACAATGATCATGGACATATAATCACTGGAAATCTTAATATTGTTAATGATTTTAAATTGAAAAAACTAATGGGTTATGGTACAAAATATAGACTTCCATCTAAATTTACTGTTAAATCTATTATCAAACAGTTTACATATGATATAGATATATTTATATATAAAATTTCAATCTATTACAATAAACCTATTGAATATTTTAATCAATGGAAAATATTAGTAATTGAAAAATTAACTAAGTCTTTAAAAAATAATATTTCTGATTTGGTTTCTATTAACACAAAGCATTTTTTCCAACAAATTACTAAATTACAAAAAAACTACGTTATTACATATGTAGACAAATCTCCTAATAATTATGCAATCATATGTAAATCTTATTATTACCAACTTCTTACAAGCTGTATTTCTTCTAATAAATATTTTCAAAAAACTAATGAAAATGTAATTGTAAATAATCGTAATATTCAAAGTTATTATAAACTATTAAATATTCTATCTACTAACTTTAATTATCCTTATTTAGTTCTTATTCCCAAATTTCATAAAACTCCAATTAAATTTAGGACTGTAACTATTGTTTGCAATACATATAAAAATACAGCCAATAAACTTCTATTAAAAATTCTTAATCAATTACTAATACTTACTACAAACAATGATAATACACATTGTATAAAAAAATAGCTATCAAGTGGTCAATATTTTAAAAAATCTTCATTGTGTATATAATATAACGACATATGTCTTCAAAGATCTTTTTAATAATATAGACTTATTAGATTTACACAATATTATAAATGCATTATTTAAAAAAGTATTATAAAAAACTGGAATTACCATCTAATATCGATATCGCTTATTTTAAATCTTTAACAAACTTCATTATCTATAAAAATTATATATTGCAAGATAACACTTTATATTTACAGCACGTCGGTATATCACAAGGTGGTTGTACATCCAGTTTATTATCAGACTTATACTTATATAACTATGAACATACTTTTACTAATAATAATCTCCATTTATATCGTTATATTGATGACATAATTTTAATTGCCACTGATCAATCTGAAATTTCTCAATTTCCGGTTGATTATCCCACTAATTTGGAATTAATGGAAAACCTCTTATCTAACAATACAATTAACTTCTTAGATCTTAAAAGTACAATAAAAGACAGCAAAACAACAACAGATTTACATGATAAACGTAAGGAATTTAAATTCAAAGTCAATACATTTACAAATTTTAAATCTTTTCTTCATCATTCTGTATATCGAAATATAATACTTAAGCATTTATATAGAATAAAATGTTTATGTTCTTCTCATCTAATTAACAATAATATTAAAAAACTAATTTATGATGCATTAAATCATGGTTTTCCAAAAAAATTCATATATTAATTAATATACAATTAGTACTTACATGATCTTTTAAAAAACAAATTAACACATGCGTAAACAAAATTACAAAAAAAAAATATAAAATAAAAAAATATTTATATAAAAAATTAAAAATTGTAAAATAATAATAAACAATTACTATAGGATGGTTGGGTGGGTAGATGTTAGAGTACGGAGGAGGATGGAGTTGTCTGGATAATACGCAATGGTTAATTAAAAAAAATGATGGGGCTTTTGTATTATAACTACATTTCTAATACGTATTTTATATGGATGTTGATGTTGATTTGATGTTTTATATGTAATTGGTGACATTTCTCTTTTTTTTCAATTCATATTAAATTTAGCTTATTTAATCAAATTCAAAATTAACTTGTTTTTAAATTTTAGTCTACTCAGGACAATATCATATTAATTAATAATAGTATACCATCTTTATAGTGATTATTATGCATATAAGTTTATTTGATATCACTAATGTCATACTGTATGCATTAAAATTGGGTAATTAGTTTTTATTATTATTCCTCTATACTTTTTAGCTCACAGGCTATCAAAGCCTGAGAGCTAATGTGCCCGCCCGTTCTGTATGTATGTATGTATGTATGTACGTACGTACGTATGTACGTACGTACGTATGTACGTAACGCGATAACTCTTGATAGAAACATCCGATTTGCTTCAAAATTTTTTCCTAGGTTCATTGTGATAAGGCGCTTCCCTGATTAGTTTTGGGAGTTCATTGGTTAAGGATAAAGGGGGAAAAACGGGGTTAGTCACCCCCCTTAATTCAGAAAAATGGGTTTTTCATGCAGAATCATTCGATTTGCTCCGAATTTGGTATACCGGTTTATTATGTTAAGGAATATCCATGATTAGTTTTGGGGGTTCATTGGTTAAGGATAAAGGGGGGAAAACGGGGTTAGTCCACCCCCCCTTAATTCAGAAAAATGGGTATTTCATGCAGAATCATTCGATTTGCTCCGAATTTGGTATACAGGTTTATTATGTTAAGGAACATCCCTGATTAATTTTGGGAGTTCATTGGTTAAGGATAAAGGGGGAAAAGGGGGTTTAGTCCACCCCCTTAATTCAGATAAATGGGTTTTTCATGCAGAATCATTCGATTTGCTCCGAATTTGGTATACCGGTTTATTATGTTAAGGAACTTCCCTGATTAGTTTTGGGAGTTCATTGTTTAAGGATAAAGGGGGAAAAACGGGGTTAGTCGACCCCCCCTTAATTCAGATAAATGGGTTTTTCATGCAGAATGATTCTATTTGCTCCGAATTTGGTATACCGGTTTATTATGTTAAGGAACTTCCTTGATTAGTTTTGGGAGTTCATTGTTTAAGGATAAAGGTGGAAAAACGGGGTTAGTCCACCCCTCCTTAATTCAGATAAATGGGTTTTTCATGCAGAATGATTTGATTTGCTCCGAATTTGGTATACCGGTTTATTATGTTAAGAAACTTCCCTGATCAGTTTTGGGAGATCATTGGATAAGGATAAAGGGGGAAAAACGGGGTTAGTCCACACCCCTTAATTCAGATAAATGTGTTTTTCATGCAGAATGATTCGATTTGCTCCGAATTTGGTATACCGGTTTATTATGTTAAGGAACTTCCCTGATCAGTTTTGGGAGTTCATTGGTTAAGGATAAAGGGGGGAAAACGGGGTTAGTCCACCCCCCCCTTAATTCAGATAAATGTGTTTTTCATGCAGAATGATTCGATTTGCTCCGAATTTGGTATACCGGTTTATTATGTTAAGAAACTTCCATGATTAGATTTGGGGGTTCATTGGTTAAGGGTAAAGCGGGATAAGGGAAGTTAGCCCGCCCCTCTTAATTGAGATAAATGTGTTTTTCATGCAGAATGATTCGATTTGCTCTGAATTTGGTATACCGGTTTATTATGTTAAGGAACTTCCCTGATTAGTTTTGGGGGTTCATTGTTTAAGGGTAAAGGGGGAAAAGGGAGGTTAGCCCGCCCCTCTTAATTTAGATAAATGGGTCAGAATGTTTCGATTTGCTCCGAAGTTGGTATACCGGTTTATTATGTTAAGGAGCTTCCCTGATTCGTTTTGGCGATTCATTGGTTAAGGATAAAGGGGGGCTAGTCCACCCCCTTAATTTAGATAAATGTTTTTTTTTTGCAAGATTATTCGATTTGCTCCAAATTTGGTATACCGGTTTATTATGATAAGGAGCTTCCCTGATTAGATTTGAAGTTTCACTTGTTAAGTATAAAGGGGGTAAAGGGGGGTTAGTCCACCCCCTTAATTCAGATAAATGGGTATTTCATGCAGAATTATTCGATTTGCTCCGAATATGTATACCGGTTTATTATGTTAAGGAACTTCCCTGATTAGTTTTGGGAGTTCATTGGTTAAGGATAAAGGGGGAAAAACGGGGTTAGTCCACCCCCCTTAATTTAGATAAATGGATTTTTCATGCAGAATCATTCGATTTGCTCCGAATTTGGTATACCGGTTTATTACGTTAAGGAACATCGCTGATTAGTTTTGGGGGTTCATTGGTTAAGGTTAAAGGGGAAAAGGGGCATTAGTTCACCCCTTTTAATTGAGATAAATGGGTATTTCATGCAGAATTATTCGATTTGCTCCGAATTTGGTATACCGGTTTATTATGTTAAGGAACTTCCCTGATTAGTTTTGGGAGTTCATTGGTTAAGGATAAAGGGGGGAAAACGGGGTTAGTCCACCCCCCTTAATTCAGATAAATGGATTTTTCATGCAGAATCATTCGATTTGCTCCGAATTTGGTATACCGGTTTATTACGTTAAGGGACATCCCTGATTAGTTTTGGGGGTTCATTAGTTAAGAATAAAGGGGGGAAAGGGAGCTAGTCCACCCCTTTTAATTCAGATAAATGGGTATTTCATGCAGAATTATTCGATTTGCTCCGAATTTGGTATACCGGTTTATTATGTTAAGGAGCTTCCCTGATTCGTTTTGGCGATTCATTGGTTAAGGATAAAGGGGGGCTAGTCCACCCCCTTAATTTAGATAAATGGTTTTTTTTGCAAGATTATTCGATTTGCTCCAAATTTGGTATACCGGTTTATTATGATAAGGAGCTTCCCTGATTAGATTTGGAGTTTCACTTGTTAAGTATAAAGGGGGTAAAGGGGGGTTAGTCCACCCCCTTAATTCAGATAAATGGGTATTTCATGCAGAATTATTCGATTTGCTCCGAATTTGGTATACCGGTTTATTATGTTAAGGAACTTCCCTGATTAGTTTTGGGAGTTCATTGGTTAAGGATAAAGGGGGAAAAACGGGGTTAGTCCACCCCCCTTAATTCAGATAAATGGATTTTTCATGCAGAATCATTCGATTTGCTCCGAATTTGGTATACCGGTTTATTACGTTAAGGAACATCCCTGATTAGTTTTGGGGGTTCATTGGTTAAGGATAAAGGGGAAAAGGGGCATTAGTTCACACCTTTTAATTCAGATAAATGGGTATTTCATGCAGAATTATTCGATTTGCTCCGAATTTGGTATACCGGTTTATTATGTTAAGGAACTTCCCTGATTAGTTTTGGGAGTTCATTGGTTAAGGATAAAGGGGGGAAAACGGGGTTAGTCCACCTTCCTTAATTCAGATAAATGGATTTTTCATGCAGAATCATTCGATTTGCTCCGAATTTGGTATACCGGTTTATTACGTTAAGGAACATCCCTGATTAGTTTTGGGGGTTCATTGGTTAAGGATAAAGGGGGAAAAACGGGGTTCGTTCACCCCTTTTAATTCAGAGAAATGGGTTTTTCATGCAGAATGATTCGATTTGCTCCGAATTTGTTATACCGGTTTATTATGTTAAGGAACTTCCCTGATTTGTTTTGGGGGTTCATTAGTTAAGAATAAAGGGGGTAAAGGGAGCTAGTCCACCCCTTTTAATTCAGATAAATGGGTATTTCATGCAGAATTATTCGATTTGCTCCGAAGTTGGTATACCGGTTTATTATGTTAAGGAACTTCCTTGAATATTTTGGGGCTTCATTGGTTAAAGATAAAGGGGGCTAGTCCACCCCCTTAATTTATATAAATGTTTTTTTTGCGGGATTATTCGATTTGCTCCAAATTTGGTATACCGGTTTATTATGATAAGGGGCTTCCCTGATGAGATTTGGAGGTTCACTGGTTAAGTATAAAGGGGGAAACGGGGGCTAATTCCCCTTCACTTATTTTTTTGAGGGGCATTATTCTTTAAAATAAGTGTATAATATACAATTAGTGTGAATAGCCTGTGAGCTCAATGCCATCAGTTTAGCTGGGCACTTTTCTTTTTTATTAATATTGTTTTACTTTCAACTTCGTATTCCATGATTAATTATTGGTTTAATGTGTTTCACTGTCACATTCATATTTTTTAGCTTTTTTATGGCTAATATGAAGATAATCCACACACTATATTTGTGATCTTTAGGCTGTTTGGAATTTTAGAATCTGACAATCTTCTATAAACATCCATTTTTTTTCCCATGTTCATTTTATTATTTTATTAATTTTTTTATATTTAATAGTAATTATTAAAGTTTTTTATATTTTTATTATATATAATTTATTTTATATTATAGCATATAGCTATATTCTATATATTATCAATGTTATAAAATTATTTAATTTCTCAATGTAGATTAAATGGGTAAGGTAATACAATATATTGAAAGCATTTTATTAACATTCAATTTATTTAATTTTTTTGAATAATGATATATAGTATGGTATTATTTATATATTATGATATGTGTGGTAATGCAGTTGATATCTTTTAAATTCATTAGCTTTTATTAGGTTCTTCTTGTGACATTTGAATAATAATAATAGTTTTAAAATAACATAATAGATGGCAGCACAAAAAATTTTTAATGCTTCTATTGAGTAATAATTTTAATTTTTTACGCCAGGTGGTATTGAACTCTGGATATTTGCAATATTGTAAAATAGAAATTAAACAATTTAAGAGTGATTTTAGGTATTTTAAATAATGTAATCATTTTCTATTTATCTCATATTAATTGAATTTATCACGGTATTTCATAATGAATTAACTGAATCCATAGGTTTTAATTTCTGTGATAACTGAACTGTTTCATTCACTTTAATCATATCATGCTTTTGGATACCATGTGCGGGAGGATATTTTGAAAATCAACTGGGATTTTATTCGGTATGTTGTGTAATATTTCTATTTTTTATGCTATAAATTAAATATTTAAAGGATTGTATTGTGTTTTCCATTTCATGCCATTTGATAAGGTTCTGTTTTCATCTTGAAACTATTCTCTTGGTCATATTGGTTGTTTGAGTACAGGAGAAAAAAAAATTTCAGCTTTACCTTTTTTTCTCACAGAAAACTACCGATTTGCTTATATCATTGAATTCTGTACGCTTGAAAATGTAATTCAATATATAAGTTTTTCAATTCTTTTCGGTATCCATGTTCTTCTTTTTTTCTTCCATATTAATTCTTCTAATTAAGTATATGGTACTTTATTTTATACATACAGTTCTATATTATAGGTTTGTGGTATCCATTTTTATTGTCATTTCATACATAATATTGCGGTTTTTATGATGGTCGGTAATGTTTAATTAATGATTATATATATATAGATAGATAGATACGTATATACGGATATGTCCATCTAACTATATATCCATCTATGTCGAGTCATCTATCTATATACGTTTATAAATATATCTACATGTACTATCTATCTATATATTTATCTATATATGTATATATATCTATCTCTAATATATATATATATATATATATATATATATATAAAGTATAGAAATAATATATGTATTAGGGATTGAAAACGTTTTTCGCTTTATGAAGGTGCCCGCTATTGAGGAGAGTTCATTATGGAAGTTATGTTTTTCAAAAAAAAAAAAAGAACAACTTAATAGAAAAAAAAGGCCAAGATTTTATTTAAAAAAAAAAAAAAAGGAAATTTAAAGGGTAATATTTGTATCTAAAAAATTCGCGATATCAAATTTCTAGCCTTATATTCTTGTACGTATTTAACATTTCCCCTTTAACTAAGCTACATATGTAACTGAAGAGCCTAATTATGACTAAGTTAACATATATAACTGAAAAGTCTATCTATAATATGCTGATAGAAATATTTTTTCTCCTGCTCTAGTTACGATATAACGTGTTTCTGAAAATTATTTTTGAATTACCCATGATGGGCTTCGTTGTCATCTTTCCATATTTTACATAAATTTCTAAGCACCTTTTAAGTGCGTAGCTAAAATTCGAAGTTTTTATACTGAAGAAAACGATTTACGCTTTTCATTTATACATATTTCTATATCTATATCTATATCTCAAAAAGCTAGCCCATCAAGCCCATCATCATAATTTAAAGAGATTTAAATTTTCAGAAACAAGTTATGATGCACTTGGTACAGGAGAAAAGGATTTCTGTTAACATATCAGAGGTAGGAAGTTTTCTTACATATGGTAACTTAGTTATTGTAAAATGTTAAATAAGTGCCAGAATATAAGCTTGGAAATTTGATATTTCCCCATTTTTTACACACACATTTTATATTGTTTTTTTTTTTTCTCTTTTTTAAATAGCTTAACTAATTTTTTAGTTTTGTAGATAGCATTTCTTTTTTTTTTTTTTTTTTTTTTTTTTTTTTTTTTTTTTTACAGTTTCAGCAGTGAGAAAATACAATATTTATACATTTTGTTTACATATATTCATATTTTACAGTAATTACTCGTGTAAAAGCCGTGAAAATCAATTTCTTTTCTTTAATGATTAGCCTTATTTGTTTATATGCTATTGAATTCTTATGATGAATAAAAATTAAATAAAGTGTCGATATAAAACAATGATTTTTGTGTGAAATATTTTGCAAAATTATCTTGTCATTGCAAGCGGCTGCGACAAATCTAAGAATCGAGCACTGCAGACATCTAGAGAATCGAAGATCAGATTAAAAAAAGAAGGATCGACCAATATAATCCATATTTGGCATTCTAAAACACGAAGGAAGGGAAATGTATTTCATTAAAAAATAATATCTGAATATTGAAAGAAATAAACTCACCATAAAACTAAAATCTTTGTGCACATCAAGTTGTATAGAACAAAGATGAAAAACGTAATTTTACTCCAATAAGTTTAACCTTATCTGTTTGCATAAGAGTGAGAACATTTGTTCGTGTAAAAATACACCTAAACTGATGTCCTTAATAGGCTATTATAAATGCCATAAATGGGAACTAAAATAGTTTTTCCATGCAGAAAATTGATCGATGCTTGGAGTCTCATTGTTCGTCAGATTTGTGTATGGTATTTTTCATTACATAGGTACATTCACTAAACTGTGAAAAAAAAAATTATATCTATCAAAAATTAAACCAAGTGTTTTAACTTTATTTTACTATGGGAGTTCTTTTTTATTTTGAGTGAGTGAGGCTATCGTCCCTTCAAAAAATTCCTCTTCTTTGTAGATTTTTGAATTAATCATTTAAAAGATTTGCCATAAATAAATCTCGTTGCAAAATTTACACCAGCCAAGAATTTCCTTAATATTATTTACACGTCGTGTGAATCAATCTATTAAATAAAATAGTAACATAAATAGTAACTAAAATAGTTTTTCCATGTAGAAAACTGATCGATGCTCGGGGTGTCATTGTTTTTCAGATTGGTTTATGGTATTTTTCATTACACTGGTACCTTCCCTAAAGTCCGAAAAAATATATACTGCAAAAATTTCAGTAAGTTTTATCATTATTTTACTATCAGAGTATTTTTTTAGAGTTCCGTACTTTAAAAGTAAAAACGGAGCCATTATAAGAGCACTCCTGTTTCTGTCTGTTTTTCACAACCATTTTACTCGTAAACTATGGAACGCGGAAAGTTCAAATTCGTGAAAGTAATAACGACTATTGGCTCAAATATTTTCAGATTACTAAACATTCACAAATATATTTAGGAAAATGTACAGGGAATAATTAAGTTACTTGATAAAAAAAACTTTGTATGTCGAGTGGGGTATCGTGTGAAAGTTTTCGTAACGCTTAACTCACAAATACATTTCTTTTAATTTTAGGTAATATATTTTCAGAGATATCGTCGAAAAAGTAGTGCAAAAATATGTCCCCCCCCCGTCTATTTCCGAATAAGGTAATATATTTTCAGAGATATCGTCGAAAAAGTAATGCAAAAATATGCCCCCCCCCCCCCGTCTATTTCCGAATCTACTGAAACTGAATTATGAAAAAATAGAGGTAGCGGACCTTAATTTAAACCTTGCAGGAAAATTATTGCGATTACCCTAGGTCACATAGTTTTTGAGAAAAGCGCTTTTTTCCATTACACACAAATTTCGATTTGGGCATTCAGCAAAAGTATTGAAGAGCGCTGGAGGTACGTATCGTAGCAGAAGTATAGAATTTTTTTAGAAAATTCTATACTTCTGCTAAAAGACGTTCTGCTAAAAAAGAAATCTGCTAAAAGACGATTTTTTAGAAAAAAATCGTCGGATATCAGCCGAGGTATTCACCCTTAAAGATAAGGACGGTTTGGACATGCATAACGACAGCGGCGGTGTACTCTATGTACCGTCGGCTTTTAAAGCCTAGATAAAAATTTTGAATGATTTATTTGTATAATGCAATACCCAATAGCAGTAAAAAAGCAATAAACATCAAAATTTTAAAATCAGACTAATTTAACTAGAATTAATCACATAAATTCTATGTGGATCGCGACTAGTTTGCATTGTGTGGATCTCTCAATACGCCTCACGTGTCTTTAAAAGTTAATTAAAAATCTATCTCGAAAAACGCAGCACGGACCAATGCGACGTTGGAAGTTTGCGACCTTCTTTCGAAGCGCGCTTAGCACAATGCCAAGTTTAAACTTTTAATGAAGGGTTTTGTTTTAGCTACACTGTAAACAGAAAAGACTATTACTACTCTGAATTTAATTTTATGAAATGCCAAATGCAGTTTAACTATGCAGTACTTTTACTGTCAGTAATCAAGTTCATCATAAGCAGATAAAAATAAGATAAAAAAAAAGTTATGCAGAATAGAAATAGTTGATATTATTTAGGCTTCATATCTCTTCGAACTTTTATGGTATACCCATTCATGCTTTTCTAGGATATAGGGGAGACTGGGGAATATTGACCCATTTTTTACAAAATCATTTTTATTTTTTACATATTGAACATGGAATAAAGTTTCATATATCATTTTATTCGTTATACAATCAGTTATGAAAATAAAATTGCGACATAAGTGGACTATATAAGAAACTTTATGATTAATTTTAAACATGAGAAAATAATGGTTCAAGGCTCCCCATATATGGGAGGCTTGACCCGCTTTATTTTATATTGAAATATTTGTTAAGCGACATAAAATCAGTTTTTAAAAGGCAGAATAAATTTATGCTACAAGGTTTAATTATTATTAAAAAATATTCGGGAAAATGTGATGTGAAGACAAACCTTCTTAGAGGGAATTAAAGGCACAGGAGAAAAATTCCGGTTTAAACACCCATTTTCTTTACACTCGACCTGGCAACTCTAGTTGCCATATAGTTTGGCTTCATCTAATTGTGTTCATCTTGGTGAAGTTTGCCTACAATACCTTCCTGAAGTGATTTGATCAATGTTATGTTCTTTTGCAGATTGATGAATACCAAATCTTTCTTAAGGAAGCTGATTTCATCCTTTTTTCTCTTTTCCATTCATTCTATTTACCTACTATGGATACTATTTAAATGGAATTTCATAGTAATGCGAACATGTTAAGAGACATAAATGCAAATTTTTGTGAGAATCGAATAAGATTAAGATTATTTTTGAGATAAATTAAAAATTTAAAACACTGCCTAGCGGAAAGAAAAGAAGTAAAAATTATCAAGTGCACGTGTAATTGTAGACTTAAAAATTTCCAACTGGACAAAAAAAAAAGAATTATATTTTACTTATAATTAGAAGATAAAGAAATGGCCACCAGATGTCTTATATTTAAACATTTAAGGCTATGGGGGGGGGGGGACTGCTGAGGGGAAACTAGGGAAATCCACTATTAGGAAATGTTCCTGAATTTTAAGAGTGAAATCATGTTACAGTTAAAAAAAAATTACGGCAGAAAAGCTATATAACTTACGTAGAAAATAATGCATTACTTTGAAATTATATATATATATATATATACACTATACTGCCAAAGGTGACCGGTCACTTGCGATTTTAGACGTTTTATTACATATCTAGAAAAATACATAAGGAATTAACCTGAAACTGCAGATGTGTAAACAGTATAGTATAGGTCATAAATTTCCGCGAAGATTTTTTTTTTCCGTAACCCCATAGGGGACCGTCAACAAATTGAATAAGAACGAATGTCTTTTGGGTAACCCTGTAAAAACTAATGTAGCAAAAGCGTTCAATCTTGAGATTATTAATAAGTGGCTTATTGTAATATACTGTGTCCATTTTTATGAGGATAGCATGCATACGCGAGGTGCACGCGCAGAGTGTAGAACCATTCAACATCCGAGGTTTACTGTACAGCGCCGTTCAGCTCTACGAAGCATCTTGTTGACAAATCTAAAAGTAAAAGATAAAAAGTATTAAACTAGAAAGTAAAAATACAAAAAAAAAAGCAATTTAACAAATTACAACGACCATTTGGAAAATGATTTTTTCAAAGACTAAAATTTTAAGACACAAAAAATCGCACGGAGTTGATCATACATTACGTACGCCATGAATTAAACATTAATAGTGTTATTACACGTAAAAATTCCAAGCGACAAAAATTGCCTGCGACTCGTACTTATTATCCACCTGAAACTTATGTATTATCCAAGCATTTCATTGGCTGTTCGGGAAAAGGCTTTTCCATCGTCAGATTTCCAAGAAATCTGAAAACCAATTTTATGTGAAATTTCATTCTTAAACTTCTAATCATCCGACAATATTACTTTTTACACCGTCGGATAGAGAAAAAAAAAATGCACTTTTAAATGCAATTTGTTTGAAAGCTGTATCTCAATTTGTTTCTGAGTTATTATTATTTTTTTTTGTAGTTTTTATTACTTTTTTGTCATAGTGGCAACAGAAGGTATCCATCTGCGTTGAAAGTAAAGGGAAATACAGATTACTGTATAGACCAATCAGAAAACGAAAAAATGCGGATTAAACCAATAAAAACCTTCAGATATGCTTTTGATTTCCTACCCTGACGAGAACAATAACCATTTTTCCAAATTGTTAAAAACAATGAATGTTATACGGAATCGTCAGAGGAGCTTCACATAAACAAACCAAAATGAAGATATCTTATTTCATTGAACATTGTCTGCATACAATCTAAATATGACAATATTAAGTACCTTATATCATATCGAAAACAAATCCATGGTGATTAAAATATATTACGACAACCAAGAAATAAATAAAAAATCAACTAAAAAAGATAAAAAAAAAATAACAAAAACAACTCACCAATCTAAAAAAGCGTTAAAGGTTCAACCATATTCGTACCGACGCCATGTGCCTTGACTTAGTAACTTGAGCCATGGAGAGAGAATGAAATTTTATTTACATCGGCTCCAGATTGTTGGATTATAATTTTGAGGACACAATACCCATGGAGTTTTTACAATACTAGATTTATGACAGAGTGCACAGAGTGACAACAATAAGACCTAAATACTTTATTAATGAACTCATCCAAGATTCTGGCAAAGTCGAGATGAATATTGGAAAGATCACTGTCCCGATTAGGTACAAATTGATTCAGTGTTTTAGGCGTTATGTTTTGCATGCTTTTTACTGTTATGTTTCCTTATAAAAGTTTCACACTTGATCAACAACACATACAAGATACTGGCAAGATAGGTGCACTGTTCCAATTACGTTGGAATTGGTTCTGTATTACAGACGTGATCGTGATGACAAGATTTATAATATTTAAAATATATATAAAAGAGATCGTTGCAATAGATCGATTTATAAAAAAAAAAAATCAATCTAAAAAACATGGTCAGAAAAAGCAGAGTAAAAGCATATAATTCAAAAATAATTTTTAAAATATTGGTTCAGTTAGTTTTGAAATAAAATGTTAAAATATGATTTCTGAGTTAAATTTCGTAGTTTCTTCATTCAATACCCTGAAGCAGAATGTGAGAGATAAAAGAAAAAAATTCTTACTTTTCTTTCAATATTGCATTAACAAACATATATTTTAACCTAAGGGGTTGATGTTTGAGTCAGCATTTTCTTTAGAACAAAGTTAATGTTTATTTGATTTTTTTCTTTTACTTTTGTGGATTTGAACAAATTTTGGTATGCAAAAAGTGCAACTAAAAATTTTGAAAGATTTTAACTTTTAATCATTTACAATTATGCGTCTGAAATCTTTTTCTATCTTTTTTTTAATTTTTTCATCTTAATCGAAAATTTATGTACATTTTTAGAAGAGGTAAATAATTTAGTGGTAACGTACATGAAAACATTACTTGTAAAGAAAATCCATAATTTTAAGAAACAAATAAAAAGTAAATCAGTTTATTAGGGTTCCGTACTTAAAAAGTAAAAAACGGAACCATTATAAGATCACTCCTGTGTCTGTCTGTCACAGCCACTTTACTCGTAAACTATGGAACGAGGAAAGTTCAAATTGGGGGAAATTATAAAGACTATTGACCCACATATTTACAGATTAATAAATATTCATAAACATATTTAGGAAAAATGTATAGGGGCTAATTATTTTACTTGAAAAAAGAAATCTTTTCTTTGTATATCGTGTGGGGTATCGTGTGAAAGCTCACGTAACGCACAACTCAAAAATACATTTCTTTTAATTTTCGGTATTATATTTTCAAAGTTATGTTCGAAAATGTAGTGCAAAAATATGTCCCCCCCCCCTCATCTAATTCCGAATCTACTGAAACTAAAATTCTGAAAAAATTGGGGGTAGTAGACGTTAGTTTAAATCTTGCAGGAAAATTATAGCGATTGCCATAGGTCACTTGGTTTTTGAGATAATCGCATTTTTCCGTTACACACAAATTTCGATTTACGGACATTTAGCAAAAGTGTTGAGCAGCGCTAGAGGTACCTATCGTAGCAGAAGTATAAAAGCATTGTGGATCATGAATTTTGTAAAAAATCGTCGGTAAATAGCCGAGATATTAACCGTTAAAGACACGGACGGTTTGTACATACATAATGACAGAGATGGTGTACTCTATGCTCCATCACTTTTAAAGCCTAGATAACAAAATTTCAGGATATATTTGTGTTAAACAATGCCCAGTAGCAGTATAAAAGCAATAAATGTCAAATTGTTAAAAACAGATTAATTTAATGAGAATTAATCACATAAATACTATGGGATTCGCGACTAGTTTGCATTGAGTGGCTCTCTCAATACACCTACTGTGTCTTTAAAAGTTAACTAAAAACCTGTATGGAACAACGCGGCACAAACCAAAGCGGCGTTGCTATTTTGCTACCTCCTTTCGAAGCTTATCAAAATGTCAAGTTTAAACTTTGAACAAGGGTTTTGTTTTAGATACACTGTAAAAAGAAAAGATTATTACGACGCAGAATTTAGTTTTATGAAATGCCAAATGAAGTTTAAATATGCACTACTTTTCTTGTCAGTGCCGAATTAAATTCATCATGAACAGATTAGGATAAGATTTATACAGAATAGCAATATTTGATATTATTTAGGCTTCATATCTCTTTGAACTTTTACGGTATACCCATTCGTACTTTTCTAGTATATATACAGCTATACCAAACCCTACGTTGTATAGTTTTTACGAAGTCTTATTTTTCTTTAAAAACGATTGTCTTAATAATACAATTCAAAATTCAAATTCTTTTTGTTCGGAACCCTATGAGCGCGAGTAATTCTCGCACTTGACCGTTCATTTATTTAAACAACCCACTATCTGCATCAAAAAATAAAAGATATTTTTCAGTTGTCTTGGAAAGATAAGCAGACAAGTAAAATAAGCAGCTTTTAATTAAAATAAGATGAAAAAGTAAACTGGTATCAATTTTTAATGAGTTAATTTTGAGGAAAAATTTTAATGATATTTGCGGAAAGTTGGATGTATTCCGTCTTGGAGTCAAATTGGTTATATAATCAGTAAAATGTATGGTTATGGAACAGATATCGTGTCACAAAGCTTACGCAGTAAAACATTTATACAATATTGAATACATTTTATGGTGTAAAAAAAAAAAAAAAAAAAACGGAAGCAGCAAAAAATTATTTACTTGATTTTTCAAAACTATTGATTATGTTGAAACTGTGAAATTTTTAGTATGCCATGGCTGTATGAAACAGCCCATCATTACAAATTGTTTTAAGCGCTTTGAATATGTTCTTTTATGATCATCGTGTTAGATGTCTTGTTGCCTAGTGAGTACAATATTGGCTTCATATAAAGTTCTGCCCGTCTTGAATCTCAAAGCAGGTTTAGATGTTCGTAAAATGTCTGATTGAATTTTAAATAATGGTGCCTGGATAATCATATAATTCTGGCTAATTTGTTGTTCCAGATTTTACCAGATGATGATTTAATGTTATACATGTCAAGACTAAAAACATTCTTCCATTATGATTCAACGTACACGAATTTATGGTTCAACTGGAGCAAAAAATGCTGATACGAGGATATCTTCTTATTGTAGCAAATTTTTTTACCATATTTCGATCAATTTTTAAGGAAGTTTTTAAGTGTACAAATTGTTTGCCCCTTTGTGTTATGGTTTTAAAATGTCCAATATCTTGGAAAATTATAAGCGATTGTCTACGAGGTAAGAGTGAACAGTAAGAAAGAAAATTCATCAAACGTTATGCCAGCTCTCAAAATAACTTGGTAACATACATAATTTATTTGTATATATCTGTAAGTATTTAGATATGTAGGAAAACTGGTCATGCAACTTCGCACCGAGTATTAATTTTCAAATGTGAATTTTGACACACAGTTGAATTAATAGTAAGTCTTTACGAGGTCAGATATCTTTTAAGAACATAATTGTATTTTTAAAAAGTAAATATTGCTTATAATGACATTTTGCTTATTCAATGAAGATCGTATTTAACAATTTTTAACAGGATGGCTGGAAATCAATGTTTAATTTCGCGATTTTGAATCTTCATGTATCGCTTGGCTTCGTTGTGCAAGATTTTTAAGATTTGTACAAAAAGGAGACTTCGAATCGTATTTTCCTTTGAAAGTTTTCCCTAAATAGATTAAGTCTGAATGTCTATGAACTGCAAAATTGGCCTGCCAAATGACATCATCTCTTCTATATAGTAATTGAATTATTTTGGATGCAATTTAATAAATCCATATCGTAAACAAAAACACCTATAGTATTTATAATAACAATAACAATCCAGTAACATAAATATCCTTATAATCAGATATATAACCACATCTCCAAGATAATTAAATGCTATACAACTCATAAGTTTTACAGAGTCTTCCAAAATTATGTCACTCGTTGGATGAGAGTTACAAACAAAGAAAATCTTACATCTTGAAAAATCCCCCGAAATTCGAAAAATAAAAATTTCAAAAGTGTTCAGTTGTTCATTGATACGTATTATTTGGAAAAACATACTATGTGTCTGTACTGTAAAATAGTGTCAAGCCGTATAGTTAGGTGAGAGTCGGATACCTCAGTTTGATGTAATTTGAGACGCCCTCTGTAGGCGAGAAGAAGAAGCAGCCTTAACAGTATACCTATACTGGAATTTGGGTTGTTTCTGTATTAGAAAATTTATTTTATCATTTTAAAGTTTGCAAGATTTTAAATTTCTTAAATGCGAATACATTAAGAATATTAAAACTGCTGTTAGTATTTATAGGTGTAATTATATGACTTTATTTGCGGTGGGCCCTCATGAATCTGGGTTAAAACAGGATATGCTACGTGATATAAAAAATGATATAGGAAAACAATATTTCGTAAACATTGTTTATAGAAGGGGAGCCAAAGCTAAGTGGAAAATAGTTATGTTTTCATGATCTGATGAAGAGGTGGAATTCTTTTGCAAAATTTCTCAAAATGTCATAGAGATAATTATCCTTTTGTTTTTAAATATTTAACCATTTGTCTTATAATTGAAATATTATTACTTTAGTTAATTTTCAAACAATAAATATGTATATATATGGCTCTTTTGTTTAAAGATAAATCTAAACTCTTTCACTTTCTGTAAGATTAACATGTCCATTCAGTTTTAATCCACGGTAATAACAGAGGTAGGACTAGACGATTTAACATTTATAAATAATCATTTATCAATAAAAATAGGATGATCATACATTCAAAATGATATTATAGTACAAGAATAAGTGTAGAGTATGAACAAAAAGTTATATTAAATCCTGTTAGAAATTATGGCTTCAAGAAGCAATTAATAATTAGGTATGCAATTTTACCTCCCATTTACCTTATTATTAGTTTGTTTCGGTTAAATGAAACCCACATGAAATTTTCTTGCTTTTCAAAAAAAAAAAAAAAACCACAATGTGTGATCTTAGCATTAGAAAGCAAATTGTGTCTAACATTTTGTTTAAGAGGCTACTTCAGTCAAACGAAAACACACGTTCGGCAATGCTAATCCTATTGAAGAAATTTATAAAGATATCTCGGTCGCATTTCAATATTTTTAAATGATTTCTTTTGCAATGAATAGTTGAGATCGATCTGTACAAAGGCCGTTGTTTACTTTTTCGATTTTGTTTACAGGTATTTCTTATGAGGACACTTTCATTTTCGGAACCGGTTTCGAAAGTAAAAGCATCCTCATAAAAAATATGTGCAATCAAAATCGAAAAAGTAAAAAACGGCCTGCATACAAATCGATCTCAACTATTCAATGCAAAAGAAATAATTTAAAAATATTGAAATGCGACCGAGATATCTTTATAAATTCCTTCCATAGGATTAGCATTAGCGAATGCGTCTTTTCATTTGACTGAAGTAGCCTCTTAAGCGCATCACATGAATCGAGATTACATAAGTTAATATATCAAGCGATTTTTGGTTATATTTTAAACTAAGTTAACATTTTCGGTATCACAGCATTTCCTAAAAATCTAGGGTGCAATCCAATTAATCAACAAAATTACTTGTTTTCTTATTCCATTTCAAACCAGATTTTTGGTCTATTTTTAATAATAATGAATTTGTTGTAATGATTCTTTTATTAGGTTTGATATCTTTTATAAGAAATTTGACGATATCACTAAAAGCTCTGGAGGCACGCACTATTTTTGTTAGATATTTCGCATGTACTGCCAGTTACATTCCTAAAAATGATGCGACGCGCTCATTATTGTTTGGAGGCGAATGTAGCCCATTCCATCATTTCCCGTAATGTAAGTCAGAGTCACACAAAGCATGAAAAGTCTGTTGAAAATTTCACTAAAATAGCTTCATTATTATTAAGGATATAAACGAAAACCAGAGTAGGTAGCTGATATTACATATGGTGTCACTGCCTTATTATTATGCTCTCCAACTACTTGTCATGAGGAATTACTGATTATGTTTCTGTGCTTTATTATTACAAAAGTTCTAGAACAACATGTATATTACAAATATCTATTGTTGGGACATGTATAAATGTTGATTCGGGCAAATCTTAAGACGAGAAACTATTTTGAAACCTATGGACTAAATCCCAAGAACGATAAACTAATTTAGCTGACATTGACACCTCTATAATTTATCTTTTCCGATTTCAAAAGACACAGTTCCCAGATATTAGTGACATCACTAGAAATAATTTGAGCGTGTGCAATTCCATTTTGCAACAGAGGAGTGAATATGCAGGGTTTCCATCAAGGATGTCCAATCTTTTAACCATAAAACCATTTGTTACCACTTTTTCAGGATGCAAATCTTCTCTTTAATAAATTGAAAAATTTATCCCTTTAAATACAAGCGAATAAGCCTACGTAAAAATAGTTCTGGCTGAGCGGCCTCTTGCCACAGGTTGGATGCACTATTCTCCATGATAATGAAAATTTTAAACACTTTCAATTTTAATATTCTATGAATTCATTCTATACAAAGCTTTATCTTCATAGCTGGTAGTTGCGTTAAGTCCTATCCTTATCAATAAAAAAACTTAAAATGCATATTTTGATTGAAAATTTACTACGTAAAATTCGAAATCTTCTTCATATGTTTATATACAAGAATTTATTATGTATAATTTATAAAATAATCCTCAAATTTATTTAAATCATATATTCCGTTATTCTGTAATCTCTAATATTGTTTATAAATGAAAAAAATATACTAAAGTATTATTTAAATATAAAGTATTTCTTTTGAATCCCTTTGAATTTTTATATAGTGTTTCTGATATTTACTTTATTACTTCTTCACGACTATTTAAATTACATGAGAAGTTAGATATTCGTTTCCTAAAACAAATTTAGCTAGTAATATTTTTAAAGAATATAAAAAAATGAAGAAACGCGTAAAAACTAATGTAATTAGAGAATATATTTTTTTAAATATCAGTATAATTTTAAGTGGATAACAGCAAATAGTTAGGATTTGAAAAGATACATAAATCTAATCATTTAATTGAAATTAAATTTCATTATTTCGTATAACTTTAACATTTTCGACTAAAAGAAATAAAGTATTTATTATATTTCTACAAATTAACGTATTTCAATTTGATAAATAAAAATCAAGATTATAGTTTTTATAAAGAACTTTATTCATTTCATTGCAAAAATGCTCCAATACGTAATACTAGTTTTAATAGGAGTTCTTACTAAAGCATTTAACAAAATTTTTAACTGTAAAAACATTTAATCTTACAAACTACGATTTTACGAAGCATGATTTTTAATTTATTAAAGCAAAAGATTGAAGAAATTGTTTCTGCAAGTGCACGTTAACAGCTAAAAAAATATAAAAATCATTATTTTAGCAGCAATAACAAAAATTTAAATTTTAAATGAAGTTTTAAATAAGAAAGAAATTTCTGTAGTTTCACGTCCTTTTCTAGGACTAATTTGAATATAACAATGTTGTGTTACGAAAAGTTTCTAAAAATTGTAATGCGTTTAGTTTATTACGCTTCCAGGCAACATTACGGAAAAATGGCGCAGATTTTTGCTGTGTTACTTGTCATCAAGCACTTCCATGTTTGAGAAAGTACTTCATCTGGATGCATAGACTGTGTCATGAGCTATTAATTACCTTCTCGTTATCGCATATCTTACAGACACTCTAATTAAGGTTATTTTGATGTTGTCCTTCCAGAATTCCAGCCGAAAAAGTCCCTGTAATTTGTTAGGTGACCTGGATTACTCTAATTACTTCGTATCGCTTGTGTTGATAAATAAAGAAATAGGCATTGTTGTACGTAATTATATGTTAAATTCTTCAGCTATTTGTCTGTCTTACATGTAAACTGCTTTCAGATGAACAAAATGTAGTGATGAATTTTTCAACTTTCAGAGTTTTCCAGTTAGAAAACTATATATATATGTGTGTGTGTGTGTATGTATGTATGTGTGTATGTACGTATGTATATATGTACGCGTATATTATAACGTTTTGCAATTAATCTAATAGTTAAATCAAAAGGTAATCGACAAAATATAAATTAACCAGTAATAAGGATTTGATAGAAAATACATACCCAATATTTCTAAATGCACTGATTAAATAAATAAATATGTATATGTATACATATAATATCTACACAGAGTGTGAAATGTGCATACAGGTGACTCGGGCTTGGAGTGTTTCATAATTGAAGAGTTCACTGGAAGAACATGTTATGATACAATTTCTCCAAAATTGTTTTATTTATGGATGAAATTGTTATGAGGTATTATATCATATGGTAAAACAAAAATACTAAAATTTTAATTAGTATTGAAGGTATGAGACAGTATCTTTTAAAATTTAATATTTTTATATTTAATAATTTAAATGGTGAATATTAAATAATTAAATGATATAATTAAATAATAATTAAATGATAATATTCTTTTCTAGGCGAGTTTAGTAATACTTATTAACCCTTTAGTGCATGATTTTTTATTTTTCCTTTAAAAAATATATTTGATTCCTTCATGGGCATATATTAAAGGTAAAATACTGAAAAAATTATCACTCTTATATTTTCCGTATTTTGAGTTTTTTTATATGGTTGCCAAATGGCAACAACATGCATTAAGCGTACTCTATGATACTTCTCTGGTCTTTTTTCTATTAATTGTCGGGTGGGCATTTTGCAACACGGGATTCTGTCTCTTGTTATTATTCCAAAGCACGAAATTACTTTTGATTTTAAAAGTGTCATTAGGTTCGCTGATGTTTAATAGTTATCAAAATACAGTTCATGACTCAAACGCTAACTTCAAAGTCATGCTCACTTGGCAAACTGATTCTATTTTTTTTTTTTTTTCGGAATAAATATCAAAATTGTACGCAAATCTTGATACTCCTTCGAAAAATAACAATTTAAAACCATATTTATACTTGTTTTTTTTTTTTTTTTTTTTTGTGTGTGTGTGTGTGTGGGGGGGGGGGGGGTGTATATACTGCTTCATGTGATGACGAGCCTTTTTAACACATATTTGCTCATAAACACAGATATATTCTTCGATGGGAATAGATGAGAATTTCCATCCAGGGTACCGACTATTGGTCTCGAATAACTTATCTTCCCCATTAGAACACCTATAGTCGTTCAGATGAGAAAATTGACATATACTTTCAAATGTATTCAAGATCTTAGTGCGACTACCTGGTGGTAAACCAATGACAGGGTTCCCAAACAAATTTAAGATTTTAAAGTTTTCCTCGGTGCTCAAGATACAAATTCTTACATACTTTTTTATATCTGTTGAGCATATATTGAGTGGCTTTTGAATATGTTTTGAACACTATACAGGCTTGTTTGTTCAGAGATATGCTCGATAAGTACTGGGTGGAAAAATACAAAAAATATTTATATTGTGTTTTTAATGATAAAACACTTTCAGGCAGAGAAACATGTCCAATAATATTTATCCAAGAAGGATCTGGCTGAAGGGTTTGAAGCTTTCACTACGTTTACCTGACTGTTTTGTATTTATGTAGATGGAATATTGACTATCCCAATGTTTGCATCAATATTCTAGTCAATCTCATTTCTGATTAATCTGCTTGTAAATCGCAATCAGTCTCATCATAAGCTTCTGAATCGTTTTTGAACAGAAGGTTTGGATCAAAAGGTGGATCGCAATCGCTGTCATTGTCAGAAATGCCACTTTCTCTTGACAATACAATCCATATTTCTTCTGTTAATAATTTTTTTGTGTCTTTGCTTTAAAATATATGTTGAAGATGACAAGGCTTTATCAGAACAATTTTTTCGATGAAAAAATAGACAAAAAGCAAGATGAAACAATCAACAAATTCGTTGAAGAGAGTACTAAAAATGTAAAAAAAAAAAAAAAACGGAACTCAATTCATGGTGTTGCCAAATGGCAACAAACGTATATTCGCATGCATAGAATATTTGTTCCAAAAAAACTTACTTAAAATTATTTAAAAGCATATTCTTTTGAAAAAAAAAATTTCAAATGAAATTTTGCATTCTAAATATTTTTTATTTGTGTTAGAAATACATCTATGGCTAGGAAAATGGAAGGCTTCAAAAGTTGCTTCTTATTTGTAACTGATAAACAACTATTATCACTTATGGTATTTTTTATGAACGAAACCTAAATATAGGGTCAAAATGAATACGTAAAGCATAAAGTTATCAAGAGGCAACGGTAAATAAGCGATAAGGAGAGAAAATTAAATTTGTTGCCAATTGGTAACAGTATACACTAGAGGGTTAACATTCAAACATATGCTACTAAGAAGGAATTAAATAAATAACTAAATTACAACAAAAAAATTTCGCTTCATTTTTCTGGAATTCTAACTTTTTGTTACATAACATCTTCTTCTACTCTGGTCTTCAATTACGAACATACTTTCAGAAATATTTTCAAAATGTTTGGTAAAATTTTAAATTTCATGCTTTAATGTATAATATATGCTAAAATTCTAAAGACCACAAGTAATATTTGTCTTTAGAAATTTAACAGACATCATCCAAAGCTAGGAACTTGAGAATAGTTTATAAGTTACGCAGTTCGTATTTTAGTAAATTTTATACATATTTGTTATTTTTGCTGTAAAATATATTATAGCGAAAAGTTAGTTTTCTGAAATAAATGAACTAATCACAGGCGACCTAGTATACTGAACATTTTCCATGCTATGGAAAATGGAATGAATATAAGCAATGAATTTTTAGGAGAATAGGTGTAGAATCTTTGTGAAGTACATGGTTCATAAAACTTAAATTACACACTTCAGAGGGCTATGATGTGCATAATACTAAAATATAAACTACAGATAATATAAGTTATGTCCTGTCATAGCTGCCATGTTTGGAATATTTGGCCAGACTCACTAAACTTTGTGATAGGAAATACAGTTTTGCGATTGCAGCATGTTGTTGAAACGCCGGCCGGCGGGTATATTGAACATTAATTTTAAGCATGTAAAACATTTATATGAAGGCATTAAATGTTATAATCCTACTAAACACGTATTGCAATGCCTGTCGAAGAATTTTCGTTTGGAATATTTTTATATAGTAAATGCAAAGCTTTGAGTTATTTATACTTTTAATTTCATCTTATCCAGAGCCGTCGAACACAAAGGCTCTCCCTGCATTGTAAAAAAAAATCTGTAAATTTACTAAACTTTTTCTAGGAAACTGGGAGTCTTAGAACTTTTTATGTAACGGCAACAACAAAAATCCATGTAATAGATACACTTTTGTAATGTAAATCAAAAAAATTATAAGTTTACTAAGAATTTTTTAGGAAACGGGGTGCCTAGAACTTTTCCTTTAACTACAACCCAGCTTACAGATAAAATTTTAGTAAGATTACTGTAATTTTAGTAGATTCTTTTGTAAAGCTGCAGACTTCTGTAGCTTTACAAAAACTAGTTTTGTAGATTTACATAATTTTTGTACAGTGCTGTGTACTGATAAAATTTTAGTAAGCATGCAGATTTCTGTAACTTTATATCTCTAGAATTACAGATTTTACGTAGATTTCGTATGAAATACTACCTATTACAATCTCCCCTATGTTGGAATTCCTGAAATATTTTTGCACATCTACGCCGATCATGACCGCCAGAACCCAAAACCACCATCAGTAAAAATCTTTATATATATATATATATATATATATATATATATATATATATATATATACCGGGTGGTTATAAAATAAGTATCCCTATTTGGAGTTGTCTGTAGCTTGAAGGAATAACCCGAATGAAACCAAAATCGGTACACATACTATTCAAGAAGGGGGAAGATGAATGGAACAATAAAAAAAGATAGTTACAATAATCGGATGGCGCAACGGGTCCTGTCGGTGCAAACGCCGTTGTAATCATTAGTAAAATCAAAACTTGGTCATTTCTGCCATTAATGTTGTACGACATGGCTCTCAGTTTACCAGATCGCGCTTTAATTTTAAAACTATTCTACGTTAACAGTTCAAACAGTGCAGCTGCTTTACGTGAATTTAGGCGTGTGAAAGGAATGCGTAAAGGAAAAGGTCCTTTGACACCGTGTGCAGTGAGAAGAATGGTAAAAAAATTCGAGGAGACTGGATCGTTTACTGTAAAATGTGGAAGAGGGAGGAAACCAGTACCTCTCCGCATTCAAGAAGAAATTGCTACTGCGATTCTGGAGCCATCAGGGACTCTGGAAGCCGGTCCTAGTGCACGTGGAGTTGCCCGAAATTTGGATATTCCATATGCTACTGTTCGAAAAGCCCTACGAAAGGCAATGAAATTTTATCCGTATAAAATTAGTTGTCATCAACAATCGTTACCAGGTGACGCGCAGCAGAGACTGGATTTTGCTTTAACGATTTTAGCACGAATGGAGGTGGATGATGCCTTCCCATGGAAGATTTTATGGGGGGATGAAGTCTATTTCCATATGAATGGGAAAGTCAATACGCAGAACTGTAGAATATGGGCTTCGGAGCCACGAACTGTTATTCATGAAATACCCCTCCACTCTCCAAAAGTCACTGTGTGGTGTAGCTTTACTGCAAGTTTTATTCTTGGTCCATATTTTTTTGAGGAGTTACGACCAACAGGCCCTGTAACGTGTTCGGTTACTGCACAAAGATACCTGCGCATGTTACAAACTTTTGTAGTTCCTCAACTGCAGCAAAGACAGTGCCTGTCTGAAACAATTTTTATGCAAGATGGAGCTCCGCCCCATATTGGGCGAGGAGCAGTACAACAGTTGTTACGGCAACATTTCACAGATGATAGAGTAATAAGCCGGCATTTTCGTATGACGTGGCCTTCTCGATCCCCTGATCTGACGCCATGTAATTTTTGGCTTTGGGGGCACTTAAAGTCTATTGTGTACCGTGGAGGTGTTGCAAACCTCAATGACTTAAAAGATCGCATATCACAACATGTGCGAAACATCACTCCTGATGCGTTGCATTCCGCAGTTGAGCACGTCGTCCTCCGCCTGGTTTGTGTCTTGCAGCACAATGGTCCTGTGGAACCTGAACTTGATCGGCACCGCTATGCGAAATCTTAACCCCATTCACTGTGAAAATTTCCAATAAATTAGGTATGCCATCCGGTTTTGTGCCTTAATTCTTTGTTCTTATATTGCACATTACATTTCAAACACAAAAGCGCCATCTGTCGGCGATTATTGCAATTATTTTTTTTTATTGTTCCAGTCTTCTTCCCCCTTCTCAAATAGTATGTGTACAATTTTTGGCTTCATTCGGGTTATTCCTTCAAGCTACAGACAGCTCCAAATAGGGACACTTATTTTATAACTACCTGGTATATATATATATATATACAGGGGTGTAAAAATCTAGGCGCCAGCGGGTAGTCTCGAACCACTAAATTTTATTTGTTATTTTTCGTCTAATATTTCGTCTAACTTTTTTGTAAGAATGCTAATAAAATTTAAGTAAAGAAAACTAGTAAAATTTAGTGGTGAGAGACTATCCGCTGGCGCCTAGATTTTTACACCCCTGTATATGTATCACTTTCTTCTGGACACGATAACTTCCATAATTCTGGACAAATCTCTTCCAAACTGATACATAAAATCAAGGGGCATAAAATCTCGGTCAAGTCCGTTAATGCGCAAAATCGGACCAAGGGGAAGGAAATAGAGAGGGGTTTTGTGAAAAACGAAAAAACCCCATAACTTCTTAATTTTTGTGCATATCAATTCAGTTTAAAGTTTTTATTACTTCTAAAAAGTGGGCCAAAAATTTATGCATCAAAGATTTTTGATAAAATTAAAAATAGGCTCAAGGGGCGCAAAAATAGGGTTTTAGGGAGAAAAAATTCATAACTTCGCCAATTCTCAAGATATCAAGTCCAATTAAATTTATTATAAATCTTCTTAATATTATCTACAACTTTTATACTGGTAAGTTTTAGATAGGATCAATTCGTACTGCAAAAGAAATTAAAAACGAAAACAAAAAGGGGTGGGGGGTGTTGAAGAAGAAAAAAATCCATAACTCCATCAATTCACAAGATATAAAATCCGCATGAATTTATTATATATCTTCTTAATATTGTTCTACAACATTTATAGTGACAAGTTTTTGATAGGACCAATTCTTACAGCAAAAACAAATTAAAAATACATAGCTATTGAAGAAAACATCATCGTATAAAGAGTGTATACTATCCAAACTGCTTATTTTCTGACTCATGTTAAATTCATTTTTGCTGTCAAACGCATCCAATTGGTAGGTTCTCTTATTCAGAAACTATATAATGTACCGTAATGATCGATTTTTTGATAGAGGAAGAATATGTTTCAAAAAAGGATGTAAAAGTGGGCATTTTAAACCGAATTTCTCGAAGCGATTGCGTTAGAAACAAAAAATATTGTCCTACTGAAAAAATAATTGTTTATAAATGAAGTTTAAAGTAATTGAACGAAAAATAAAAACACAGGTCGCTTATAAATCTCTTCAAAAATTACGTCAGCAAGTTTCATATATTTTCTATTAAAAATGAATCTGAAAATGTGTCAGAAAATTTCGAGTTGTTGAGCATGGAAAAGTATTTTTTTTAATACTGTCTTAACACGATTCTAATAAAATCAGCTGTTACAGAAAAATGAAAAAAAAAACTCGTCAAAAGTGGCCAGATAAAATTGTTAAAGTGGGTTTATCTCTAATCATGATTTTTTTTTTTTTTGGGAGGGGGGGGTGAAAATAGTATACTTATCTTTGCCTTACTTTACGCCAGAATTGTAACAATTACCTGCGATTAAATAATGCAACTATGATTATTTGGAAGGATTGGTGACCAAATAACAACTGTAAGCACACTGAGTGTAGCGTCTATGTGCTATCCAAACGGTGGTAACAGTTTGAATCCCTTAAATGTGCAACGATGCTGAAATCCAAAGAGTTTATCGCGGCGACATTTTCGGGATATTTTCAATTTCAGTGTAAACATCGTATTATTACAGCGTTTAGACTAGCAATCGTCCTGTAGTTACAGAAAATATCCTGCAGATGTCACTGCGATCTACTCTGTTAATTTCAGCATCGTTGGACATTTTAGTGATTCACTATTTTAGCCCCTTTTTTGTATATTACTGTGATGTCCGATTTCCACATTATTTATTCTAGATCCTATTCCCTGAATATGCCACACGCCGCGCGCGTGCTCCCAGGTTAGGGTATGTCCATAATCAGTGCTAATACATTATTTGTAAATCTAAACTCTATATTGTTTGTCTGAATTTTTATCAAAAATATTACGCACAATAACATTCTCAAGCTGTAGAGAAACGAATCAATAACTGACGCATGTTGTCAGTATAACAGACACTGCGCAGACATTGTTTGACATATTTAGGATATTAAAATGACGTGAAGAGACGATCATGTTCCTACTTACAAATGTTTAAACTATGGAGTACCATTTCGCTTGTACTAGTGCATGCATTAATCATCGAAGTACTGATTAAAGAAATATTATAGGGACAATCCATTTCAATTGGTCCAGATAATCATTTATTCGTTGCTCGACCATTTTTAAAAAATCTGAAATTTTTTGTACAACAACCCTAACATGATGGAAGTTCAAAATGACTATTATTTTAATTTTATTAATTTTGTTTGTGCATGGCAACCATCTTTGTTTCATCGTCTGCAGCAATTTTTTCACATGAAGGGTTTACGGAATTGTAAATAATTCATCATTTATTTCTCCAATTCAAGTGCGGATTACAGCAATTTGTACAGAATACATTGGGCTAAAAATTTGGTAATAGAGTAGTTTCCGAAACTAATTGCTTATTGGTGAAATTTAGCATAAAATTTCAGTTTTTTTCCCAAAATTTGTCCGTTTACAAGAAGAAATTTTTCTAGCAAGGAAAACTGTCAACATGACATAATTTTTTTTTACAAAAAGGCCGAAAGTACTTGTACTCACACGCCAAGTTCCAGATCTGGGACTTGCTTTCTCTTCGCTAAAAAAAAATCCCAAAATTTTCAAAAATTGCACTTTTGAGGCTTTCATATCTCTTGTGGGGCACGAGATAAGAATCTGAGGTTCTGGTTGCTGAGAGTATTGAATGGTAGTGTTATGCACAAGAAATTTCAGGATGGAGATTTGACTACAAGCTGAGATATGGCAAGGGCAACCTGTCAAAGCAATACTGCCAAATTATTGTTTTGGCAGTGTAATTTATTTATTTATTTTTTTTTTAAATAATAGTAACAAAAAATACAGCCTTTTGCAAATCTTAGCAATTAATTTAAAAAATAATTATTCCTACGTCCTACATTTTGTATGGTTTCAGTAATTTTTCTTGTAATTTTAGTAACTAAAAGAAACCGCAGCACTTTTACATAAAGAAAAAACATATTTTTATACAAGACCTGAGACAAAAACAGAATTGGGAAAGAGAAAAGCTGTTAATGTTGACATACTTGTTGAGACATGATCAAACGTTTCAAAACACATTCCTGCTTGCTGGTTTAAAAACCACAATTTTAATGCTGCTTGGCAGTCCCTGAAACATGTTCCTACCATAAGTATGTTCCTGTAAATGAAACATTATACGATATTACCATGAATCAGCCTCAAATAATTTTCAGAAAGTAAAGATATCCAAAGCCCTTTAAAAATTCATACTGCAGAAAAATAACATTTTTGCATAAGAAGTATGCTAGGAATTATTAGTGAAGTGAGACTTGCACATAGTGATTTCAAAGTTTACTAGATAGTGCCCGTCAAGATTTGACGGTAAATAACTTGAATGTTTCATTAGAAAAATTCTTGAATTTTTAATTAGTTGCTTTTAAATTAATTATTGAATGACGAATTACGTGATGAATTTCTATATTGATAAGTAACTCCTATTTCTTTAAGGCGATAGCTGGTGCTGTCAGTCTAACCTATTCAGTGAATTGAAGAATTTTAAGTTTATAATTTACAACCAATTTTGCTTGCTTTTTATCAGAAATTTACCTTAAAATACCGGGTAGAGAATTTATTTTTACTTACTGCGGCCTCTTTTCTTTTCTTTTCTTTTTTTTTTCTTAATAACAATATTTATTTTCATTTATTTATTTATTTATTAAAACTACACGACCATTAAAAGTTGCCATGAATTTAATTTTTATCTGTCTCATTCTCTAAAAACCTAAATCTGAAACTTGATGCAGCTAATGATTTATAATATATATATATTTTTTACTTGAATTTTACTTTACATTTTTTAAATATTAAACCTGAATATCAAGGTAATTTCTTTTAAATCTCTTATACAAATATTTTTTTCTTTCTTTCCGTTTTATTTTTTACGCATATGAATGACAAACTTTTCTTTCTGACACACACCCATATATATTCTTGATAATGGTCAGACAATATAACGAAAATTGTAGATCAGTTCAGTTTATTTAATTGACAATTACATGCAAAATATTTTAAATATAAAATCATTATTTTGTTTTCAAAATATTATTGAGAGTTAAATTTTATTTAATTATAAAGCATTCAAATAATAATAAAATAAAAATCCTATAATTTCTCTTCCTAATAAAATATTACATTATTGAAATGAATTATCGACAAAAATAGTATACATTTTGCCAGGCTTGGATTCGAACCTGCGTCCTCTGGAAAAATTCAGAACCTTAAATTGCTGACTTAACCGACTACGCTATCAAGAACATGCATTTCTTCCTTCTAAATTGAAGAGGTTCGAAACACAGTTGACGCATATGCAATTTCCTCGAATTTGAGTTTTGATCTTACAAAAAGTCCTTCCGGCCAGTGCCGGGAGGAAGAGGTAGCTTTCATAATCCTTATTTAAAAAAAGCCAAATTATATCATTCAAACACACGAAGCTCAATTTAGTGGAAACCGAATATAGGAGATTCAATACTAATTTTTATCAATATAATGAATGAGAATTTCGCGAAATTAGTCAGCTTTATCCAAACTGCTTTTCTTTAAAGTAACATATATTTGGCTGCCAAATTCGGCAATTTCTTAAAGTGCCTGTCATTTTAAGACAACATGGAGGATGAGGCTAAGCAGTGAACTTGGTCGAGACCTAAGTAATTGCTGTGCACATGCTCACTCACATCGGAATCGGTTAATATATAGGAGTGCTGTCGCATGCAAAAAATCAGATTTTTCAAAATGTCACCCACCATAGAAATTGAAACTGCTATGTCTGAGCCATTTTTTTAAGGTAAAGACAAACAAAAAATGCTCCTGAATCCTTATATCAAGGTCAAATACTTAAGAAAGAAACCTTTTTCAATTTCTAATTTTTTTGCACCTCACTTTAAATATATATATATTTTTTAATTTAATGGTCGCCATTTTGAAACAAGATGGCTGATGAATCTGGCCAGCGAACTTGGTCGAGGTGTTGATGTATACTATCCACATGCCTTCTTACATCGAAATAGGCGAATACGTGTGTTATCGCGTGACAAATACAAGATCGTTTCAAAATGTTAGCCATGCTAGAAATTCAAAGTGCTATAAATCAACCATTTTTTAAGATATCAACAAAAGAACAAATTTTCAGAAACAAAAACTGCTCCGGAATCTTTGTATCAAGGCCAAACACATAAAAAAAAATCTTTTTCATTTTCCAATTTTTTAATACCTCATTTTGAATTTAAAATTTAAATTTTTTTAATGGCAATCCTTTTGAAACAAGATGGCGAATGAAGCTGGCCAACGATCTCGGTCGAGACATTGGTATGTACTATGTACAGACCAGTGGCGTGGCGTGAAAATTTTCGGTGGTCATCGCAATTATTTAAGTTTGTGATGAAAAATTATTAACTCTAAAATTCAATGGTTGAATGTTCAAAAAAGAAACTTTAAATCTTACCTTCACTTATGCATGAACTCCAAATGTTCTGCTAAAACTGGATCGTAGAGTTTTAAAAGCTTATTAAGAGTTTTAAAATATTGCTTGGTCATCGCCGCATCCAGCGATGACCGGACGCCACGCCACTGGTACAGACCAAGTTACATCCAAATAGGTTCATAAATACGCCTGTTATCGCGTGACAAAAATCAGGTCGTTTTAAAATGTCAGCCACAAGAGAAATTCAAAATGCTATTACTCAGCCATTTTTTTTTAGATATAGACAAAAGAAAAACTGTTCCGGAATCTTTGTATTAAGGTCAAACACATACAAAAAAAATCTTTTTCATTTTCCAATTTTTTGGTATCTCATTTAATTTTTTTTATTTTTTAATTTTTTTAAATGGCCGCCATTTTGAAACAAGATGTCGGATGAAGCCGGCCAAAGAACTCGGTCGAGATATTTGTATGTACTATGTACACACCAAGGTACATCCAAGTCGGTTCATAAATACGCCTGTTATTACGTGAGAAAAATCAGGACGTTTCAAAATGTCAGCCACGCTAGAAATTCAAAATGCTATAACTCAGCCATTTCTTAAGATATAGACGAAACAGAAACTGCTCCCGAATCTTTTTATCATAGTCAAACACATAAGAAGAAAATATGTTTTCAATTTTTAATTTATTGGTACCACATTTCAAATTTAAATTTTTCTTTAAAATTTAAATGGCCACCATTTTTAAACAAGATGGCGGATGAAGCTGACCAACGAACCCGGTCGAGACATTGGTATGTATTATGTATAAACGAAGTTACATCCAAATCGGTTCATAAATACGCCTTTTATCGCGTGACAAAATTCAGGACGTTTCAAAATGTCAGCCACGCTAGAAATTCAAAATGCTATAACTCAGCCATTTTTTAAGATATAGACGAAACAAAAACCGCTCCGAAATCTTTGTATAAAGGTCAAATACATAAGAAAAAATATTTTTCCATTTTCAATTTTTTGGTACCACATTTCAAATTTTAAATTAAAAAAAAAATTTAAATGGCCGCCATTTTGAAACAAAATGGCGGATGAAGCTGGCCAACGAACTCGGTCGAGAGATTGGTATGTACTATGTACACACTGAATTACATCCAAATCGGTTCATAAATACGCCTTTTATCGCGTGACAAAATTCAGGACGTTTTAAAATGTCAGCCACGCTAGAAATTCAAAATGATATAACTCAGCCATTTTTTAAGATATAGACGAAACAAAAACTGCCCCGGAATCTTTGTATAAAGTTCAAATACATAAGAAAAATATATTTTTTCCATTTTGAATTTTTTGGTACCACATTTCAAGTTTAAAAATTTTTTAAAAATTTTAAATGGCCGCCATTTTGAAACAAAACGGCGGATGAAGCTGGCCAACGAACTCGGTCGAGACATTGGTATGTACTATGTACACACCGAATTACATCGAAATCGGTTCATAATTACGGGAGTTACAGTGTGACATAGGTCAGATATATATATATATATATCAATTTTGAACGGAGGGTGGTTTCGGGGTCTGGGGGTCATGATCGATGAAAATATACCAAAATTTTTTGAAATCGCTTTCCTCCGAACGGCTGCAATAGGTAGCTTTTTTGTAAAGAAAGCTACCTAAAATAGTTTTGCATTTTAATATTTATGTTACCTTATTTTTTTAAAAGAAGAAACTACAACTTAACATGCTAGTTTCCCAATCTTTTTGTGTAACTATTGGCAATTCACCAGCGATAACTTTTAGTTTCAAATCACTGTGTTTATGTGTGTATCAGCGTGTAATATGACCAAAACAATGTGACACCTCTGAAATGAGTCTTATCTAGCTCTTAATATCGACACAATAAATTTTTGAATTGTTAATAATGCTGAAGAGTCAAATATTAACTTTGTGAAAGAAAGAGAAGCTTGTTTACAGAGTTTACAGTAAGATCGAATAGCAGACGAACTTAAAACAACTTCTACCTGTGATATGATATTTCAACTGAGCAAGAATCTTTGCGCATGTGCAGCGCGTCACTCCAAAGGCAGACTTTTACTTATATAATTTGCATGCGCAACTACAGAATTTTAATTTAAAATTACGACTAATTAATGAAATATTTGAACAAACGAATGTATGATAACAAATCTGCGGCCAAATATCTTTCATTTAAAAAAAGATTGGTGTAATTTGATGCAGTAGTTTCTTCTCACGGACTGTCGAAAGAATACGCTTAGCGTTTTAAATATATAGATTTCTATGAGCCAGCAGGGCCAAGAACTTCAATCAAGTTATCAAGAGATAACAAGGCTTGGTTCCTACAAATAAAATTTTGAGAAAGATCAAAATTGTGGTTTTTAAACCAACAAGGAAGAATGTTTTTTGACAGGTTTGATCATGTCTCAACAAGTATGACAAAATTAACAGCTTTTCACTTTCCCCATTCTGTTTTTGTCTCAGGTCTTGTATAAAAATATTTTTTTTTCCTTTATGTAAAAGTGTCGAGATTTCTTTTAGTTGCTAAACTTACTTACAACAAAAATTACTGAAACCATACAAAATGTATGACCGTAGGCATAATTATTTTTTTAATTAATTTCTAAGCTTTGCAAAAGGCTTTATTTTCTGTTACTATTATTTAAAGATAATCAAAAAAATAAATTTAAATGACACTCAGATAAATACTTAGCAGTGACTACAACAAAACAATAGTTTGGCAGTATTGTTTTGACATGTTGCCATTGCCATATATCAGTTTGTAGTCAAATCTCCATCCTGAAATTTCTTGTGCATAACACTACTATACAATACTGTCAGAAACCAGAACTTCAGATTTTTATCTCGTGCCCCACCAGAGATATCAAAGCCTCAAAAGTGTGATTTTTGACACTTTTGAAAAATTTGGGATTTTTTTTAGCGAATAGAAAGCAAGTCCTAGATCTGGAACTTGGCGTGTGAGTACAAGTACTTTCAGCCTATTTGTAAAAGAAATTATGTCACGTTGACAATTTTTCTTGCTAGAAAAATTTCCTCTTGTAAACGGACAAATTTTGGAAAAAAACTGAAACTTTATATGCTTAAGTTTCACTAATAAGCATTCAGTTTCGGAAAATACTCTATTACCATATTTTTAGCCCAATGTATTCTGTACAAATTGCTTTAATCCGCACTTGAATTGGAGAAATAAACGATGAATTATTTACAATTCCGTAAACCCTTCTTGTGAGAAAATTGCTGCAGACGATGAAACAAAGATGGCCACCATGCGCAAACAAAATTAATAAAATTAAAATAATAGTCATTTTGAACTTCCATATGTTAGGGTTGTTGTACAAAAAATTTCAGATTTTTTAAAAATGGTCGAGCAACCAGTGCTGGACCACTTGAAATGGATTGACCCTATACATTTAAAAAATTGCAGTATAAGTGTTTATTTAAATAATGTGATTGCTATTACTATAATTTCGCTAAATTATTTTTGTTTTATTAAATATACATCATTACTATATTTTTAAGTTACATTCAAATATCGATTTAAAATTTTTTTAACATTAACTTTGTTTTGTTTTCAATATTTGGTGCGAATAAAATATATTCTACTTATTTTTCTTCTACTTAATATCTGAGGTTTTCTTTGTGAAAGAAGCATCAAAGGATCAAAATATAAATCTTTTTCCAAAAATAATATAATGTATGTAAACAAACTTTTCTTACTAATATCAGACGTCTCACTCAGGTTATATAATTTAAGGTTGTTTATTAAGTTATTTTCTGCAATTCATATAAAAAGATATTTTTTCATGTGAATTGTTTTTTAAAATTGTTTTTTTAAGCATTTTTTTATTATTATTTGATTGATAAGTTTATTTTCTAGTGTCTTTTGGTTAAATATCTTTGAAGTTATAAATTTCTACGTTCATGTTGACGTAAAAAAGGGCAACTCATTTTACATATTAAATTAATATATTTACATCTTCAGAATATAAACAATTTAATTTCAAATTTTTGAAAAGCATGGCATTGCTATCTGTAGTATAAATATATTAATTAGAAAAATATACAAAATAAAATTTACCAAATCTTTTCAAACATAACTACCTCCAAATCAAATAAATAAATTTAATTTGATTATTTCTAAGAAAGATTTCTCCCATTACCACATACTGTCGTCATAAGATCCATTTCTATCACAAAATTATCGCTGATATGTTTTACGTACAAAAAAAAAGGTATATAGAAAATTTTTCCCGCGACGAATGGAATATGGAACACTATGTGTCTGAGTCACAATTTCAAAGAAAAAAGACGAAATTTACTGATGCTGTTAGACACGAGGTCAAAAAAATTTACTAAATTGCTTAAATACAAAACAGCCGAATAATGGTTATAACTCCAGGTCTAATTATTGCCAAAATAATCTAAAAGTACCGCTTTAATTTGTAAAGAGTTCTTTTTAATTGTGCTTGATTTGTTTTGTTATACAAATTGGCTAAATATAAAAAATTGCACCAATTTTGATTTTTTCAAAAAAAAAATGAAAAAAGGGGAGGAGGGGGGGGGGGGGGGCGGGGCTGAAAAAGATTTTAAAAATCCCAACTTCGTCAATACATAAGATATAAAATCCACTTACATTTATTGTAAATCTCCTTAATATTATCTACAACTTTTATATTGACAAGGTTTTTGATAGTAGTCTTACAGAAAAAAATATATATATTTATAGGGGTTGAAAAAAAAATTATCTTATTAAGGCTGTTCTCAAATCCAAAGGGGCATGAAACTGTAAGGTGCTGTTATACAGAAACTATGTAATTGAAAGACGTTTTCCTTTTTTTTTTGTAAACAGAAAATACTGTCAAAGTTGGTGTTTTGAACCGAATTTCCCGCAGAAAAGCAGAAAAACCAGTGAATGAAGAGAGAAAAGACTCTTGTAATAGGTCTGCAAATTTTATATCTTTACGTTTAAAAATGTGCATCTCATTGTGTCAGAAAGTATCAGGCTTGTTGAGCAGTGCAGTTGAGAAAAGCCTTAACATGATTCCAATAAAATCAGCTTATACAGGAAAATGATATTAAAAACCCTTCAAAAACGGCCAGATAAAATTTTTTAAACTGGGTTTATCTCTAATCATGATTTAGTTTTTGTTGGTAAAATTAGTACTTAACTTCGAAATCTACCTGTGCCTTTAAACCGAGCCGGCCTTTTTTTTTTTTTTTTTTTTTTTTTTTTTTTTTTTTTATTGGAAAACTTATTACTAATATAAATAAATTCATGTTCAAAGACCTGAATAAAGACGCAATGCATTAATTTTTACATACAATGAACCACAATTGAACCCTTTGCACTCGAGGGCTCCGGAGCGGAGACATAACTTTTCTTTGCAAATTTTGTTTTTGGCACCAGTAATAAAGGAAAATAAAATGTACCTTATTTAATCAGAGCATTTTTTAAATTGAGTACTTGAACGCAACTTCTTTTAAAAAAGTGGTGCCGATCGAATAAAATTTGTGTAAGAGACGCCGAGTGCAAAGGGTTAATAGTATGCATTTGTTTCTTTACAGCTCACATCAGTTATTATTTTTTGAGATATAGAGAAATTAACTTTTCGACAGACTAAAGGAACCGTCTCCTATTGTCAAATTATTCACCGAAAAGAAAATCTTAGAAAGTAAAAGTAAATTTTTTGGGTACTTTCTTTCATATAAACTGAGTATATTTTACGCATAAGATTTCTTTATTATTTTTTAGGAAACTGATTGTGCTTTGACAATATTTTTCTTTGGAAGATCTTAATTTTATTTTTCGAAATTTATGGATACAATGTTAACGTATTTTCTTTTATAACTCTGTAGAAATTAAGAAAATAAATGTATAAACTATACTTTTTTTAAGGCTGCTTTGATCCAAAGAATTCAAATATGACGTCGAAATTGTGTGTTACAGTTTGAAAAATCAAAATTTGTGAAATTTGTTTTATATAGGCGACCCATTATAGCAAAACACTCATCACATGTATATAAATGACTTCATAGGAATAAAACCAGTAGTTTAAATTTATTTTTGCATTGATTAGAGCTAGAGTTATGTCCATCGTTCGTTTTTTAGGAAGTTTCGTATGAAATACCACCTATTACATTCTCCCCTATGTTGGAATTTCTGAATTTTTTTTTGCAGATCTACATCGATCATGACCCCTAGAACCCAAAACCACCCTCAGTAAAAAACTTTATACATGTATCTATCTATCTATCTATCATCTATCTATCTATCTATCTATATATATATATATATATATATAAACCATTAATTAAACATTACCGACCATTATCAAAAACCGCATATATATATATATATATATATATATATATATATCACTTTTTTCTGGACACGATAACTTCCACAATTCTGCACAAATATTTTCCAAACTGATACATGAAATCAAGGGGCGTAAAATCTCGGTCAAGTTCGTTAATGGGCAAAATCGGAACAAGGGGATGGAAATAGGGAGGGGATTTGTGAAAACCGAAAAAACCCCATAACTTCTTAATTTTTGTACATATAAATTCCGTTTAAAGTTTTTATTACTTCCTAAAATAGGTCAAAAAGTTTATCTATCACAGATTTTTGATAAAATTAAAAATGGGCTCAAGAGGAGCAAAAAATAGGTTTTTGGGAGAAAAAAATTCATAACTTCGTCAATTCTCAAGATATCATATCGAATTAATTTTACTGTAAATCTGTTTAATATTATCTACAACTTTTATATTCACAAGTTTTTGATAGAACCAATTCGTTCCGCAAAAAAAATTAAAAACGAAAAAAAAGGGGGGTTTGAAGAAGAAAAAAATCCATAACTCCGTCAATTCATAAGATATAAAATCCCCATGAATTTATCATATATCTTCATAATATTGTGTACAACATTTATATAGACAAGGTTTTGATAGGACCAATTCTTACAGCAAAAACAAATAAAAAATACATAGCGGTTGAAGCAAAATGTCATCTTATTAAGGGTGTATTCAAAGCCAAACTGCTTATTTTCTTACTCATTTTTAAATTCATTTTTGATCTCAAACGCATCCAATTAGTAGATTCTCTTACTCAGAAACAATATAATGTACCGTAATGATCGAATTTTTGTTAGAGGTAGAATATCTTTCAAAAAATGATGTCAAAATGAGCATTTTGAACAGAATTTCCCGATCGGTTGTCTTAGAAACGGAAAATATTGTTCTACTGAGAAAATAATTATTTATAAATCAAGTTTCAATTAATTGAACGAAAAATAAAGACACAGGTCGCTTATAAATCTCTTCAAATATCACGTCAGCAAGTTTCATATTTTTTCTATTAAAAATGATTCGGAAAATGTGCCAGAAAATTTCGAGTTGTTGAACATGGAAAAGTTTATTTTTTAATACCTCCTTAACATGATTCTGATAAAACCAGCCATTATATAAAAATGAAAGAAAAACTCGTCAAAAGCGGCCAGATAAAATTGTTAAAGTGGGTTTATCTCTAATTATGATTTAGTTTTTTTTTTTTTTTGGTGAAATTAGTATACTTAACTTCAAAATCTACCTCTGCCTGTAGGCCGGGCCGGCAGGAAATATTTTTTTCTCTATTTTTTTTTCTTTTTTTTCTTGGGGGGGGGGGGGGGGGATTTGTGAGCTGTATATTCAATGATCTTATAGTTTACATATCTCGATAGTGTGAGTTCCAAAATGTGCTTATGTCCGGTGTTCAGGGTATCTGTTAAAGTTGAATAATTTATTTAATACAATAGATGCAGATGAATTAAATTAGCTCTTCATGCAGAAGATCGGAAATTTTGTTCATAGTAGTTTTCAAGTACTTACATTTTCTTTAGCAATCAAAAGACGCTGCATTGTGTCAATCTGTAAGAATTGTCTCGGTAACTACAGAATTGTGATCTAGGCACTATGTCAAAAAAAAATATGGTTGTTTTTGTTTAGCAACTATTGATTTATATTAGTCTATTGATGAAAATTTAGAATATTTTCTTAACTTACGGTATACGAAATATTATGAGATATCTTGTAATTATAAAACATATTACATCTCTGTATGTATATTATAACTGTTGTATTATTAATACTCGGCATTTGTTTATGACACCTTGTCTTATGCATATGTGCGCACATACAGATATGCGAAAATATATGCATGAAATAATGGAAAATGGTTAGAAATGATTCGTTAACCCCGTGAAAGGTGGTGATGCAGTTATGTCATCAGCTAATTTTAATCCCTACTTGCCACATTGACACCAGAATTTTTGAAGGAAAATTTCACTTTTATTAAGTACTCGAAAATATACCTTTACTTTTTGACAAATAAGTTTTCATGTAATTACTGGTATAATTCAATTATTTCAACATTTTACGAATACAAGGATCTTGCCCCTGAAAGGGTTAACCAATCTTTAATCTCAGATTTCGCGAAGTTTAAATAAGGCAAAATTTACTGATAAATTTTAGAGGTAAAAAAAAAAATCTTACAAGTTGGCATCTATGTTAACATGAAAATGAGTGCTCTGAACTACATCGTGAATATTAATACATATCAAAATATTTTTAGCGCTGAAGAATTATTCTATTTTTTAAGAGATAACCGTTTGAAATCTATTGAGATTTTGAAAAAAAAAATTATATTAAAGGGATGTTTAAAAATGCTAGGTATTTTCAAATAAAAACTAGTTATTGCATGATTTCGAATCCCTGAATCTCATCCTCTTGGCAATATATTTACAAAAAAGAAAGCCATTTCAAAAGCATAAATAAAATATCCGTCATTTAAAAGTAAAAAATGTAACCACAATCATTAAATCATCCCAGTAAATTTTGGAATCATTGTTTAGAATGAAATGCACAATTGCTATTAACAATGAAACAAACTTTTTGGGTAAAACGTTAAAATATAAGAATATTTTTAATTATTCCGTTGCATATTTCGCCTTCATAATGCTTAAGTTTAAGAATATTGATCATTAAGAGAGAAAAAAATGTGTGATTTTAATGATATCCCCATCTGTGGACATCTCATTATTCTGTCTACGCTAGATTAAAAAATGCAATATAGTAATAAATAAGTTTTTTAAAAAAGCAAATTTATATACTATAAGACAACATAAGTGTAATCTTTTTTTTTTTTTTTTTTTTTCAAACTTATATTGCAATTACAGACCGATGTTTTCAAATAAAGGCATACAAATTTAACGAATTACAACCAATGCATTGTTCATTTCTGGAGTCATTTTAATACTGAATTTTTTTAATCATGCCTACTCAATTTTAGAAGTATCGAATAATTTTTCAACTTGACATGAAATTTTAAATTATTAGAATATTGCACTGTGGAAAATGGCAAAATAGGGAGTTTTTTATGATTTTCTTATGCATTTCCCTCTTCATGACAGTAACGTTGTTAGATAAATTTAGTCTAACAATACGAAAATTACAAAAAAAAAAAAAAAAAAATTTTATATATATAAAGCATGAAATTGCATTTTTTTTATCATGATAATGTAGTTCCCTATTAAAGACTGAAGATGATTAAAAAAATAAATTATGCAAAAAGTTGGTTGGAATACAAAAATGCGCATAACCTGTAATATTCACCTTCACATTTTCTCAAACTTTGTAGCTAACTTATAAGATTGGACTTAGATTTTTCTATTTCTTCATCTATACATTTTTGAGAATTTCTACTAAAAATATGCTTGTATCAACTTTATACAAGTCAACTTTATACTTTATATTTATATATATATATATATTATCAACTGCATAATCTGGCCAAAGCTGTGGTTATTCTATGCATTGCTATTCTATGTAGATTATGCGGCGAAGAACCGTTACAGATTGATTTTAAAAATAGAAAGTTAATTTATATATCAAGATTTTATTTACCCTCCATAATCCGAGAATCAATAGAGATATTTTTACGCAACAAGAATATTTGCAATGCTTCAGTGTCCCTTGATTTACCTAAAATTTGGAAAGAGATGCTATGTAATTTTAATAACAATAGTCGAAATTAATCCACACTCGCAAATAACCAAGATAATTTTAATTTTATTTTTATTTTATGTTTTGCAATGTTTTCATTATGCATGTTGTCTCGTGACATTGCTTACCATGTTATTGTTTTGTTAAATTATATGAAAATTAATCCACGCTCACAAATAGCTAATTTAATTTTAATTTAATTTTAGGTTTTCAATATTTTTCATTATGCATCATGTCTCGTGACATTGTTTATTATGTTTATTGTTTTAAAATTTTGTGAAAATATTTTCTATCATAAATGATTTTGAAAATGTCGCCGTTGGTGCGACGAAACGATCGTCAATCTTAATAAAGATATTTTATCACTTTTTAGCATTATTTTACTTAATCTGTTTATTAGTGATTTTTATACATTTTTTTATCACAAGTTTTTTAAAAAAATATTTAAAATATTAGTTTTAAAATATATTGTCGATTTTTTCCCTCTTATATCAATAAATATAACAAGAGATTATATCATTTTTGCATGCAAAAATATGTAAAACATTAAGATTATCTATTAATTGCTTTAAAGCTCAAACAGGATACTTTAAATTTCAGAACGGTTCCAAACAGTTTTCCAAAAATGAAAGTGTCCGAATATACTAAAAAAAAAAGCAACCAAACCAGAAAAAGTACAAAAGCACAACATTAGATATTGATCTCAGGTATCCCATGATAAAAAAAACAATTATTTAAAAGTAACAAAATGCGAGCGAGATATTTGTCAAGAACGCTCCCATAGGTTTAATGTTACCTTGCGAATGTCTTCGTGTGGCTAATTTAGTCCTGTAATTCATATAACTGTGACTTTAAACGCCTCAATACGACAACTACCGTAAAATCTTTGAAAATGAAATCTGTATATACGGAATTCGTCTTTAAAGAAAAGTATATATTTTTTCAAGAGAAAGAATATGAACAATTATACCTGCTAAGATGGAAACCTGCTTAAAGCGGAATATATTTCGGTTCGTTTCGGTGCGGTTTTCAATGTTTTAATGAATCAATATTTGTCAAAGCTGATTACGTAGTTCAGCATTACGTATTTAACACTTAAAATTTTCAAAATCCGGCTATTAGAGATTTATTAAAATCCCCGTGGTAAATTTTCTTTTTAAAAGATGGGGGGGGGGGGGGTGGAGGGGGCGCCAAAATCCATGTTTGGCATGGGTGCAAAAAAGGCTAGTTTTAGCCCTGAAACACAAAATGTACTGCTACTAATATATAGAAGTTGACATACACGATTAAATCCGTGGGAAACATTTGAATAATCGGGGCAGAACTGTGTTTTTCACGATTTTAAAAAAAATTGAAAAAAATGTCCTATTTTTGAAATGGCGTACTGCGATTGCTATTGAGTGTATAAAAAATTGTAAATATGAATGTTGTAGAGAATTTTATCTTCTTTAATATTGTAATTTACAATTAACATGCTACGGCAACTGGTCTCGAGATATTTAAAAAAAAAATAAATAAATAAGGTCCCAAAATTTTCTTGGTTTTTGGCCACAGAAAATTTAGCCATAAGAATTTTTGTTAGAAAACTTTATTTTTCCATGTTGGTATCATTATAAACAATTCAGAAAAAAACCTTTTACCCGACCTTTTGCAAGGTAACCCCCTTTTTTGGTGCATTTCCCCTGGACTATTGAGGCACTGTGCTCAGTTCTGCTCGGACATCTGTTGTTGTAGCGACGCAATTAAATAAAATCTTACTCTACAATTTTCCAGTTTTATTTTTTTTTTTTTTTTGCAAGTAAATTTTGTATTAATTATAAAATCTCATTGTCAGTGCTGTTAACCAAGTTCGGTATAAAATTGAACAGTTATAATTATTGTTGTGTTATTCAGTTTTCCGCTGAGCTAATTTATTGATGAGTGAAAAGTTTATGTTTTTCAAGATGGTGTGTTGGGTAATATGGAATATCCGTTAGATAATACCTTGAAGACGAGTCTAAAAATCAAAACAATTTTTCAAAGAATCTGATGATTTATAGATATGTACTAACATTTATAGATATAGGATGTACTAAGGTTTACTCATTAAATAATTTTGGTTATTCTTTTAATTCGTGGTTTTTCGTGCAATTTTAATATTCCTGATAACCCTGTTCCATATTACTCGACTGGTTGCCCATTATCCAAAAAATTTAACTTTTTTTTTAAAGCTAAATATTTATACGTATTTTTCCTACCACTTTAAACGCATTAAAAATATGTTAAGAAATAGTCAAAGTTTGTTTTTTACTAACTTTTAATGTATCTCAAAATTTTTTATGTCGACTTACAAATAAAAATGTAAATGCTATTCCATAATACCCGAAATTCCAGTATTATATATATTAAAATTTACCTTTAAAGGCACGCACTCTCTTTTTTTAAAACAAGAAGTTTCTAATAGTCTATTTTGATGATGGCCCTCTTTCGTAATATATCAATGAAATTTCTGTCGAAAAAATTTTTAGAAAAATTATTTATCTTCAAGCTTTTCCAACGCTATCATATTTAGCCGGCAAAAATAATTTGCTGATCTATGCATTTCTTTCTCTTTTAAATTTTTCTAGGAACATTGGAAATTTAATCGTTCGGGAAATGCATTTAAAAAAGTTCTTGCTATTTTCTAAACATAGTGTAAGCGCTGTTAAACATTTTAGAACAAAAACTTCTCTTTTGAAAGTGGTTTTATCGGATTTTCTTCCGCAAACTTTGACTAAAGAAAATGACTGATATGATAGGAAAAATATTTTCTGGTTTTCTAATGTTTTTCCGAAGACTGATGATGAAATTTTATCCCTTCTGAGTCTCTAATGGAACGTATAATGAATTTGAAAACAATGTTTTGTTTCTAGTCAATGAAAAATTGTTAATCAGTGTTATCTATTGAAGCAGCGGTTAGATTAAATTAAAAAATCATATTTTAAAATTCGGCATTAAATACTATTTATAGATTATGTCACATAAATTTCCAGTTTGGCATAATCAACAGAAGTATAAAGTGCATTTTAGAAAAAGGCATATAATTTTCTTGTTCGTCTATTTACAATTAAAAACTAGTTTGTAAAATAGAGAATATCTTTATATATGTTTCGCTATTTGTGAAAAAAAGTATGATTTTGGACGTTCTGAATGTATGCTTTCACTCAAATTGGTTTTCAATTAAAAAAAAAAAAAAAAGAAAACAAATCACAAGTATTTATTTGTAAAAATAATGAAATTTGTTGAAGAAAAAAGATTTATATAGTCTTCAAATAAGATTGTATGTAGTAAATTGTTATTTTCAAAAATTATGGAAAAGTATATTATAAGATTAACCTAACAATACACAAAAAGTTATAAAGGAAATATTGATTACAATAGGTTTATAAATTCTTCCAAGTTAGATGTCGCAAACATAAAAATATCTATGCATTACGTAACATTATTATTATTATTATTATTTTTTTTTTTTTTTTTTTTTTTTTTTTTTTTTTTTTTTTACATTTCTAAATATTTCACAGAATGCTTGGAACAAATTCTTTAACTTACAACTCAGAATTTATATACGATCAAACCACTTAAAATTAATATATTTCAAATATATTTATAATTAAAAAGTATATAGCAATAAAACCATACACGTGCACACTGCTGATCGTTGACACATTGAACATATTTAACATGATTTTTTTACCAAAATATACCTCACATTGCTTACGTATAATGAATTTGAAAACAATGTTTTGTTTCTCAATGAAAAATTGTTAATCAATGTTATCTACTGAAGAAAATACGTAAGTAATGTGAGGTACATTTTGATAAGAAAACCATGCTGCTTCAGTTATTTACAAAAATTATGTAAAAGTATATTATAAGATTAACCTAACAATACACAAAAAGTTATAAAGGAGATATTGATTACAATAGATTTATAAATTCTACCAAGTTAGATGTCGCGAATTTAAAAACATCTATGTATTACTTATCTTTTTTTTTAATTTCACATTTCTAAATATTTCACAGAATGCTTGGAACGAATTCTTTAAGTTAGATCTCTGAGTTTATATACAATCAAACCACGTAAAATTAATATATTTCAAATATATTTATAATTAAAAAGTATATAGCAATAAAACAATGCACGTGCACGCTTATGATGGTTGACACACTGAACATATTTAATATGGTTTTCTTATTAAAATATACCTCACCTTGCTTACGTATTTTTATCAGTAAATGTGTATCTGCTTTTAATGCCACACTTCTTCATTCCACACTTCAGGGCTTGTAATAAATTTATTTTTAACAATAGGACACCATTTCATTCTAAATCAAAGACATTCTATGCTTGACTTTATTTTTTCTAGGTTTCGTAACTTCCAAATTTCGCCATTAGGGTCATTGCAAATACTCCCTTGTGATAAAAGATAATCGTTTTGCTATTGGTAGAACTCATTCCGAAACTAGATTAATTTCTTCAAAAGTTATTTGAGTGTTTTCTGATTTTAATTTGCACCCTGTATATATTTGTTTAATCCTAAATTTTGAGTTATGACGTATACGTTTTTATGAACTTTTACACTCATTTACGCGTCCTTGAAAGAGTTAATTAATTTAATTGATTTTTTTTTTGAGCTCTTAGAAAATTCGTTTTTAAAATATGTTGTATGTGACTAACGCACAAAAATACAAAGTTCATATTGTATAGCAATTCTTTCTTAATAGAAATATTTTGCACATAAACAGACGTCGAATTAAAATATTGCATGTGAAAATATGGTTAAAATTTCTTGTTAAGATTTCAATAAAAAATAATAATTCACTAGTGTGTTCGAAGCCTCCACTGTCGGCCAATGTATTAAATGCCCCAGTCCGTTGGTCGATGTCTTTCATGTGAATTATTGTTACATTCCTCTGTCTTAGACAAATAAAAAAACTTTTAACTGCCACTTTAAACGAATTATGTCTGTTTGAAAAAGGGAAATATTTTTTACATAATCAAATAACAATAAAAAACGGGTAATATTACTCTTTCGCGGACGTGTAGATAAGTGTAAAAGCTCATAAAACTGTACACGTTATAATTAAAAATTAAGGATTAAACAAACATATACAGGGTGCAAATTAAATTCAGAAAACACTGAACTAACTTTTGAACGGATAAAATATTAGAACGGGTGTCTGGCTATAAATAAAATGGTTATTTGCTATCATATAAGAGTAATTGCAGCGGCCCTACTAGCGAAATTTCGAAGTTATGAACCTACCAGAAATACAGTCAATCACAAAATGTTAAAGTGTCTTCGATTTGGAATAAAATGATGTTTTACATATAAAAAGGAATTTATTATAAGCTCTGAAATGTAAATTTTTTGATATCCCATCACCGGCTTCAGTACGTACTTATCGCGCTCAAAAAAATGTGGCATTAAAAGCCAGATACACATTTACTGATAAAAAGGAGACGTGTAAGGAAGGAAAAATTTATTTTAACAAGAAAACCAACTTAAGTATGCTGAATGTGTGAACCATCGCAGCGTGCATGTATATTGCTTTATTGCTTATAATAGATAAGCATTGCTGTTACACGACCTACTATTCGATTGGATATAGTTGACAGTATCATCTATCAAGTCAGCAGAAAATAAATGTATTGAAAATAAATCACTTTCATATATATCAAGAAGAAATTTAAAGTCAAGAAATATTCCCTCTAAAATTTTCGATATTAGGTAGCATTATCGAAAGTTTTAAAAAATCTTTTATATTTTACAGTTAACTTCCCTCTCAGAAATAAAACTCTCACTTTTGACGATTCAGAAATCCTTGAGTTGTATTTCGTCGTTTTTGACGATCATTTCTTATCAGTATCACGTGACCTTTAATGAAAGGTAAACTCTCAACTATTTGACGAAAGTTTTGCCTCAATCCCGGTCAGACTCAATGCATTTTAAGGAAACAGTTGCTGTACCTCCTAAAATCCTGCGATTTTAGCAAGCAGATATTTGCTTATTTATGTTAGTCCTGTAGTAATTTATTTTAAAACAGCACTTTTTAGTGCCTTTAAGAAAATACTGAAATGTAGGTAGTTATTGTTTCTTCATTAGTTATTTTTTTAGCTGTTAAAATTTTTAGAAATGCTTATTATTATTTTTATTTATTCATTTATTTATATGTTGTTCGTTATGTTTTAATTCGAAAAGAATAAATTTCCCGTGTTCTTCAAACCATTCAAAAAGAAAATTTGGTCAGTAAAATTTCAAACTTCCAGGATATCTTTTTAAAAAATTTATTTAAGAGGTATATTCTGTTTTCAATCAAATTAAAAATAAACATAATTGATCCCTCTTCCCTTTATAAACAGTAAAGTGTTAAAATCTTATCCCTCTACTCAAAGTGATAAAATCTCACGCAATATGCACTTCACAATTCGTTATTTGTGAGCAACAAATTAACCAGACCATATTCTAACCATTCATTGAAGAAAGAAAATTTCACTAATAAATTATTTAATCAAGCCATATTATAATTATCCATTGACCATGAGAAAACCATAATAATAAATTAACTTTACTTAAAACTTTCAGAAATTATAGCAGCACCGATAAAATTACAATCTATCTTATAAAAACATAAACACGCAGCAGAATTCATTACGTCAATCTAAAAGCAAATCTATACAAGTCTCCAGTAGCCAGGTTGGAAGAGCAACGGTCTCCCACGCCAAAGGCCGTAGGTTCGAATCACCCCGAGGGAAACGAGAAGTGATTTTTTTCTTCCCCATGTCAATAAGGAGCTTCCAAACTGTTCGATAGATGGCGCCACCAGCCAACTTTTGACGAAATTTATATCATCTAGCAAGTGAAGAAAGTAATTTCATACATTTGTCGAAATATTCGCTGGGAGCATTTCCCAGGAAACTGTTTCGTCAGAAACAAAGAAAATTTCGTGAAATCTGAGTATTCATTTCTGAGTGTGTTGGATGAGTAACATAAGTGGCAAAATTTTAAACTTGAAATCGGGAAACATTTAAACATCCTTGAAAATATATGTACAAAAAAATGCTTGTCAGAACTTAGGCGTATTTAATCTTATATCACAAATAATATGAAGAACCCTGACGGAACCTTATTTACATTTCACATTTGTTTTTATTGAGTAACATACATTAGCAAACTAGCTAAAACCAAATCTAATAGGAGTACTTTTTTAAACACGCTTTATCATAGTATTAAAATTATTTTACTATATTATTTGAAAAAAATTCGTTCTTAATTGCACGAAAATTAAAAATGTACAAATTAGTTCAAAATTATGGTGGTATTATAATCTATGAGTTTATATGCAAGGTACACAATAAAAGCTTGTCAACCCCTATTAACTTCAGTACAGCGAAAGCTATTGCTTATGAACGTGGTGTCTAGGTATACTAAAGTGGCTATGTGTTGCCTGATGAGACCGCTTGCAATACTAATTAACAAAAAACTTCCAAGTTAGCGTTCTTATCTCGAAAACTGTATGAGATAAGGAAAAAGGTCAACTACAAGCTTGAAAAGTGTCTTCGATTTAATACAGATTGATGCCTTTTATGAAAAAAAGATTTTATAAGAAGCTTTCAAATGTAAAATTTTTATAACCTTATTAATAGCATAAATATGGCACTAATTTCATGCAGAATGTGTCGCATTATAATGCAGACTCACATTCACTAATAGAATTAACACAGTTAAGGAAGGTACAGTTTATTTTAATGTGAAAACCAAGTTAAGTATGCTCAATGAGTCTACCATCGGAACACATACAGCATGTAACTTGCATTACTGATGCACTGTAAGCTCCACCAACCACGTTCACGAGATCATTTCAAGTGAAATATTTACATACTTAAAGCGGAATCAATAGTCATTAAATGTAAATAATATAGGGACTATTTCCAATATAATTTTATGTATCATCCTACCAAAATCTAATTTTCCGAAAAAATTGTTATTTTTTTTAGGTTTTAGATTATTAAATTATTTTTGTTAGGTAGTTTAATACTTTAAAATTTAAAATTCATTCAGCACGTTTATATTCTTATCAATTTTGTTGTTTATTACTAAATCCAATCAGCGTTGGGACATTTTTTTTTTTTAATTCTCTGTTCGAATATGCTTGAATTATTCGAGTAAATTATTGGTAAAATTTATTCACGAGAAAAGTTATTTAAAATTATATAAAATTAAACAAAATCACACGCTTTTGTCCTTATAACATAAATTTTGCGCCATACATTTGATGTAAAAACTAATGCAAGTAAAAAAAAAAATTAAGAAACCATCCAGTCATTTACTTCACTTCTACATCCAGTTATTTACTTAGTTACAAAAACTATTTTTTGAGAAAAAAATCTTAAAGGCTAGAATCAATATTAAGCGACATTATATTACTTCTTTTATTACTTCTTACGGCGATGCTAATTAAGAGATCATTATTAGTTCTTATAAAAGATTTGAAAATATTTGAATACTTATAAAAGTGTGATATCCTTACATTTACTTTTTGCATAGTTTCAATTTTTTTAACAGTTATCAGTTATATTTATTCAGAAAATATTTTATTTCGAAAAACATGTTTGAGAAGATTTTTATTATTGTGGTATTTCTATTTTTTTTTTCTAATTTTAATATTAATTTTTATATTCTGAAATTGTATTTACTTTTTTTGTTTTTGATTTTATAAAATATTGGTTCGTATTTTTTTTCGCATGTGCAAGATCTGTACAAAAAGTTTCTTTTCATAGTAAATAAATTCTGTTTTGCCAATTCGATTTTTCACATTTTGCAAAGTTCTGCACTATTTTACTATTTTGTTTTAATAAATAATTCATTTTTATATCTTCCAATTAACTTTCTAACATTTAAAAAATTTCTTTGATTTGTTTATTTATTTATTTGCAATTATTGATAGTTATACAGAGTGAACCAAAAGTCATAAACTACTTCACGTATGAGAGTGCGATTTCAACAAAAGAGCTTTTCATGAATGAAAGCCTGTTCAAACAAATAAAAAAATTGTTCCGAAAATTGCCTATAAGTGGCGCTGTTGTTTCAAAGCTGCAATAAAGCATCAAATAAGTAAAGCAACTACATAACCTTTATTTTCTAAAATCTATTATCATACTTCAATGTGTGAGCCACATCCAATCAGTACTCACTTTTATTCTACCCGTTGAAATATGATAGACGATTGACAAAGTAAATGAATTGGGATTTTTGTAATGCATCGGATAGGTCTGGCCATATTTTTACACTTGGGATGCCTTCAGGGAGGAAATTTAAAGCGCAAGTGACCTGAATTATCGTTGTCGTATATGAAAAACGCTGGAAACTTATTTTCGAACCCTTGAACATTATCCCGAGCTTCTCCTGTTGTGTCCAGCAAGCTAATCACTGGATTCAGTGGGACCCTTAAAATAAATGGTCTGTAGTTTTTTGCCTTGTTTTTTTTTCCCTTGCAATTTTGAAGGTACAGCGCCATCTATGGGTGAAGTTATGAACTAAGATTCCAATCTGCTGAAACAAACTTTCAATCATGAGAAGTATTTTCGTAGAACTTAGCTCTTAAACGCTAGTTACTTAATTTTTTATTCAATTTTAAAATATGTCAATGACTTTTGGCCCAAACTGTATTATGTTGCAATATAATTTGAAATATGTTTGGAGACAAGCACTTAAACTAAAGCTCTAGTTTCGAAGCTACTTTATGATAATGGATACAAGAGATTGTAGGAAATTTCAGTTCAAAACTATTAATTATTTATCTTGCATTAAAATACTTCAATCACATTTGATTTAAACTAATATAATTTCAAAGTGTTTTATTTTTCTCCATTTAATTAAGAATTTTGAAAATATTCAGCGGAACTCGCTTAATACTAGAAGGGAGATTCCTCGTATTAAGCGTTCCCTGTAACATATGTGAAGACAAAATTCTCCATTAAAATAAGAATTTTGAAAATGTACAGAGGAGCTCTGTTAATACTAGATGGGACTTCTGCATGCAGAGCTAAGGGTTGCAATTTCATATTATAGGAAAATTACGCAAATTTTCTTTTGCCTCTCCTGTGAAATTTACTTTTGTCGAGATGTGTCACTTTTCTTGCGGGCGACCGATATTATGTTCTGATCGTGCTTTTGTAGTTCATATAAATATTGAACATTTTAATATTACACTGCTAAAAATTTGCGACAAACAGACCAGTCAGCTGACCATTTTTATAGAAAGCGGTTAGGTAAACGTAATTTAACGCTATTTTGAACATATTATTGCCTATAGTATGGTCAAAATAGAGGTAAATTACCGTTATTTAACCGTTTTCTATAAAAACGGTCGAATGACTGCACAGTTTGTTGCGATTTTCTAATAATATAATTAATAAGCTAAATCAGTCTTAATGCAGTTAATAAGATGGATCATTCTTACCCTCCCAATTTCTTCTTTTAACCGTCTCTCCGTTTTAGCAGTGATAGTATTAAACGAGTTCAACTGTACTTTTTTCTGATTTTTATATTCTATAAATTATTAGTATATTTTTGTACCTTATTCTGCTTTTTCTACACTCTGACGAAAGAAATATAAATTAAATGCACGTTTACTATATGAAAAATTGCTTCTTCTCTTCAATTCCTAATCGAAACATTTATTGATGGGTACATTATTAAAAAATAAACAAAATGTTTGAATAGTTACATACTTTCATATTAAGTAAATAATCTGTAATTAATAACTAATTTGGTATAACCCTCTTTCACTGATAATAATTTGCAGCAAACTGTCTAGTCATTCGACCGTTTTTATAGAAAACGGTTACTTAACCGTAATTTATCTCTATTCTGACCATATTATTGCCCGTGTTATGGTCACAATAGAGTTAAATTACGATTATCGAACCGTTTTCTATAAATACGGTCTAATGACCGGACAGGTTGCTGTTTTTAACTGTGACCGGACTTCAATATGGAGAGACCGTAATTTATCTCTATCCTGACCATAAATTAGTCAATAATATGTTCAGATACGCTTCATAATATAAAATAAGTAACTGTTATATATGAAAACGATCAAATGACTGGATAGTTTGATATATATTTTTAACAGTATAAAATGAAATTCAAGAAGAGCCATAATAAAAAGTGTAAATATTTTTCTTCATCAATTATTTTACACCAACGGATTATATTTAATTTAAGAAATTTCTTATTTAAAATCATTATTTGCTATTTTCTTTAAATATGAGAGTTTATAAATTACAAACACTTGTTAGGGCATTTTGGAAATTAATGAAAGACATAAAAAGTGTGAGCAATAAAATTTAAATTTTACATTCTATATAAAATATGGATCTAACATACAATATTAAAGCACATCTCTCAAAATGATAAATGTTACGTACTCTGATTTAGGTTAAACGCAAAACAAAACAATAACAAAAAAGAGTATCCGAGTAATTAATAAAAAAAAATGCTTAAGCCGTTTTTGGAGTTATCTTCTCTGAAGGTAGAAAAAAGAATATTTGCTAAAAGTACTACAGAAATTTATTTTTTTTAGCTCTTTTGAGTGTATCAACGAAAAGCATTTTTTAAAAAGATAACGGATAAAAAACATTTACCGTTTTTTTTTTTTTTTTTAATAATGAACATAAGTTTGGAAGAAAGTTTCCTTTGTTTTGCGATAACGCTTTAAATGATGTATTTTCTACAAAGTTTTTAAATAACTAATATATATTTTCAATTTGTATAATAAACGGAGATTAGTTTTAATCCATTGTTATCTTATATTCGAAATAAAGCACTGTAAGAAGAAAAAGGGAAGACAAGCTATCTATGGAACTAAATTAATTTCCTTCCAAAGTTTTATCGCCTCTTTTGTACTTATACATAGCTTACAAATTTATCGCTTAATAACCAGCTCTTTGGAACATACGCATTGTGCTCGCTTTTAAAATTTCAGAGAAATCAGGAAGCACATTACAACTACTTGTAAGTACTAATTACTGAGAACTGTCTAATAATGAAAACAGGGTATCTAAGATTCATATACAACGTTAGAAAATTCAGACAAACATCAGTTTCCGTTATTTCTTTTTTACAAAAAAATATTTCTTATTATAAAAAGAAGAAGAATTGAGAATAAATTTATATAGGTATAAAGCTCACAAAAAGAAAAGATTACTTTCTAAAAGTTTTACAACCTTTTTTTTTTTTTTTTCGTTTAGCTGTTTGAGTATATCAGAGAAAAGCATTTTTCCCCAAAGATAACAGGCGAAAAAATTTACCTTCCTTAAAATAATGAATATAAGTATACATAAAGCTACCACTGTTTTGCGATAACACAACAAATGATCCGTTTTCTACAAAAGATTTTAAATATCTGTAACACATATTTTCAATTTATATAATAAACGAAAATTAGTTTTAATTCATTGTTGTTTTATAATCGAAATAAAGTATTTTGAGTCGAAAAATGAAAGTTGGGCTCACTATTGAACTGAATTAATTTTCTTCCAAAATTTAATCTCCTCTTTTGTACTTAAGCCTAACTTACGAATTTATCGCTTAATAAATAGCCCTTTGGCGCATATACATTGTGCCCTCTTTTAAACATCAAGTGGAATCATAAGGTACATTCCTGCTACATGAAAGCACAGATTACTATCTATGTATCTAAAAATAAAAGGGAAAACATACGTGTAAAATTCATATAAAACGTCAGAGTATTAAGACAAGTCTGCTTTAACGTTTATTTAAATATTAAAGCAGTTGTTGTTCTGGTTAGAACATATCAGTGAAAACATTTCGTTTTATCCAAATATGACAAATTAAACACATTTGCCCTAGATTAAAATAATGAACACGAGTATATAAAAAAAATTCCTTTCTTTTGCGTTAATATATATAATTTTTTAAATAACTTAAAAAACTATATTATAAAGCAGAAAATGCCGTGAGTAACGTTGAAGTCATATTTACGGTGGAAACACCTGAGCAATAAATTTCGCTTTTACCGCATTGTTTTTTAACTTCTAAATATCGCACAATTTCTTTTTTGACACCATCGAAAAGAAAAAAAAATTCTATAAAATGCAATTTGTTTGAAATTGTATCTCAATTTACTGAATTTTTATGGATTTTAAAATAACTTTTAAGAATGATTTCGTTTTCACTCCATCCTCTAATCGTGCAGCCCGATTACAAAAGTTTAAACAGTTTGCACTTAAAGCATTATAAATAGTTCAGCAGTTTCTTCTGGCTAATATTCTATAAAGAAATTAAAATTTCATCATCAACTAAATAAAATAATATAAACACAAACATTTATAGATCCATGCTCTTAAACCGCTGAAATTATTACCATCAAAAAGGCTGCTGTAAGTAGCCCATTCTTTAGCGATTTCTTTTACAATTAACATCGTAAATTCGGCTTATACGAAACTATCACTTTTAATACACTTTAAAACTTTATTCGAATACATTATTGATATCTTTCATATAAAAATGCTTTTTTGTGTTGTTAGTGGGCAAGCTAAAAAATATATAAAAAATGTAAAAAAATCTTATTAGAATTTTCAGTTTTGAAAATATTTTTCCCTTATTATATATTTTACCTTTCCTGTAACTCTGGAAGACCGGCTAAAATCCCTTAGTTTATACAGAATTTCCCAAATGTCCCTGACACATTTTGAAATTCAATATAAAATCAAGTATTTGTCGTACAGAGTGAGGTTTGGACTAAAATGCTTATCATGGTGAAAAGTTTCATTCAAGGGAAGGAAAATAATTAGTTCCAAACTTCGAACATAGATGGCGCACTTGTTTGTATGTTTGGCCTTTTTCGCTGGGGGTCATAATTTCTGTGTCACAGTTTCGAAACTAATCTGAAAATCAGAAAAAATGCATGTCTGAAACCAAACATACAGACAAGTGGCTCCATCTATGATCGACGTTTGGAACTAATTATTTTCATTCGCTTGAAGAAAACTTTTCATCGTGAGAATAATTTTAGTCCAAACCGCTCTGATGTACGACAATTACTGGATTTTATATTGAATTTTAAAATGTATCAGAGACTTTGGGACACCTTTTACAATAAACAAAATTTAATGCGTTGTTATCTCATAAACGAAAAATGAGTTATATAATGAAAAAGCTGTAGAACTAATAAATTTCCTGCAAATGTTTTAACATGTGTAGTTAAAGCTAGCTTACAAGTTTATTGCTTAATTAACTTCTCTTTGGCGAATATGCATTGTATCCACTTTCAAAAATTGATAGAAATCTGGAATCATATAGGGGACACTAGGGAGGGTTGACCATACGGGAGGCTTGAGCCACCCATCAGTTTTCATATTTAAAAGAATTTCAGAGTTTTATCAATGGGTGTCAACCAAAGCTACTGGAATGCTCAAACATCAGTCTCTGTTTCATACTGATAATCGAAATAGTTGTGTAAAAAATCAGTTGTGAAGAGTTTTCAACCTAAAAGTTCTGTTTTTTAGAAATATTTTGTAAGCTTTTTTCACATAAAATATATCATAGAAATTTAAGTAAGTGGGTTTTAAGTATTGCAGAAAGATCGAGCTTTCATTCCAGGCATAAAGATTATACAGTAACTTAGGCTTAACATAACAATGTGCTATTATTTAGAAAAGGACTATGTGCGGAGGCTTGACCCAGTCAATGTGAGGGAGGGTTGACCAGATATTCAAGGCTCCCGTAACACATTCACGACGGGAAACGAGAATTCTGGTTTTCATTAAAAATACATCATTGACTAAGGGCGTGGCTTCTACCTTACAGAAAATGCATTTATATCATGTTGTTCATATTTTTTTAGATTGTAAGACATTTTATATTAAATTCGTATATTGCAAGATATTTACCGATGCATAAACTTTGGAAACCTATCTAGAAAACCAATTTACAAAAGACTTTCAGAACAGGGAGGAGCTTCTACTGTTTTAAAATTCAGATTTGAGAAAAATTGCCCGACGGCAGTGTGTTAATTAAGGGATTTTGGAAATCTTTTTGTTATACACTGTGAATAATGAAAGATTAATGGTTATATATAAAAATGAATGTAAATTTATTCTGTAAAGTTACAGTAAAATGGGGTAATGGAAATGAAAAATTTTAAAACTGGTTAAAGAAAGATGTGAAAAATTGCTATAATATCCACTGCACGAAAAGAATTAATGAAATATAAATGGGAAAGTTGATAGGAACTTTTTTTCCATTTAAATATTACTTACAATAGGTAAATAGAAACAGTGGAAAAGACGAGAAAGTATGAAAGCAACAGGCTTAACCGCTTCAGAGGCAGTGATATGTTTATGAAACCACTTAATTTTAATTCCCAAACGCCACAGTGGCACCAGAATTTTGCTAAAGTCTTTTCCATTTAATATGTATGTGAGATATAGCCTTTTCCATATTTCCAAATAATTTTGTTCTTATATTCCGGTGCCAGTAGCCATTTATTTCAACATTTTAGTACCGAAAGTACTTTGCCCCTGAAACGGTTAAAAGATGTTAATGGTAAGATAAGTACTCATGTGGCTGTAAAAGAACATAGCATTGATCGAAAAACTTTAGTAAGGTGTGTAGACAAATTTCACCATGATAAATAGAGTGAGATGAAGCCAAACTATGTGACAACTAGAGTTTTCATATCGAATGTCACAAAAAGTAAGACAGGGAGACAAAAAAAAGGGGGGGGGGACAGTGGCTGCTAAATCCGGACATAATAATGCATTAAACGCTATGAAAACGGAACTTGTCTCTAGCGGAATACCGTCTTAAATTTTAAAGTTTCATTTTCCCTGCTGTACAATTATACCTGCTCAGACAAAATCCTGTTTAAAACAAAAATTTTCTCCTCTGACTAGCAATTGCGTCTAAACAGGTTTGTTTAAGCATCATATTTACAAAAATATTTTTTATAATAATTAAAGCATGTAGCATACAGTTATTTAGCTTTTTTAAACTGATTTTATTTCTCTTCACAAATTTTTCAATGTATAAAACAAAGTGGGTCAAGCCTACCATATAGTGGGTCAACTCTCCCATATGTGGGGAGCCTTGACCCATTATTTTATCATTATTAAAATCAGTAATTTTTCAAATTTCCCGTATATTACACTTATGTAGCAATTTTATTTTGATAACTGATTGTATAACTAATAAAATGATATATAAAACTTTATTCTACGTTCAATATTTAAAAAATAAAAATTCATTTTGTAAAAAGTGGGACAACCCTCCCTAGTCTCCCCTAGCCGCTACATGTGAGCACCAATTATTTAGAATTATGTATGAAAGCGAAAGGAAAAAAATGTATTTTAGATTAATATATATATAATCTTAGAATATATTCAAAATTCAAAATATTAGAATTTTAAGAGACAGGTTCCGGTAATTTTTATATACAGTAATGAGGAAAGTTTAATCCTTACGTAAAGGGAAAATGATTTTATATGTCTTTTATGTCGTGTGAGACAAAAAATTTACTCAATAGCACTATTAGCATTTTTCTGAGATATCTCTTTCAGTAAGATGTCAAACAACATTAAGCAAACATACTTTAATGATCTTTAAATATCAATATTATCAAAGATAAACTATTGAAAAAACCGTGAAGAAAATATAATAACTTACATGTATAGCTTTCAAGCTCAAATAAATCCATGGTTTTTTATTTGGGCACCATTTTCAAGTAAAATATTCCTCAGGTTTACATTGATGTATCGTTCTTATCAGTATATATTTTAAAACGTGTACAAAAAGTTGATAAAAATGCATTCGCCGTTAAGCGTTCCTTGTAAGAGATAAACGAAATCATGTCTGCAATATAACTATATCAAGAAAATATTTCCACTAAAGATAGCTGATATTTCGTTACTGCAGAAAAAGATTATCTTCAATGAATAATTTAAAACTAATCATGTTCACGCAAAATCACAGTGTTTTTTATTTAAGCGGCATAAACTGTTGCATAAAAATTAGCAGTGACACTAACAGAAATGCTTTTAAAAATGGTGCTGTCATACAAATAAAATACTGTATATTAAAATGCAACAATTGCATTCTAAAGCCGTTTTCTAGAACTGGACTTTATATATGTAAATTGCATTCTATTATATGTGATAATTTCCCAAGAACTGTTGGAAATACACTTGAACGGCATCGAAACAACACTCATCTAGACACTTCATAATTTTGAAGGTAGCTCATAGTACATATAGCTCACTCGCAAGGAAACTGACATAGCTCATAAATACTATATTTCACAGGAGATGCAAAATATGCACATTTCTAAAAGTTTTAGATAGAATTAAAATTAACTACAATGCTTAGCGCTGCATGTAAATGCATTCCCTCCCAATCTTTTATACCCTTCTGTGATGGCAAATTGACACGTAGCGTAATCTAACGGACTAAACTACGGAAATACTACTGGCAATCTAGACGCCAGTACTATTTCCATATTTTAACAGAACTTCTTACCGATAAATTACAGAAAAATTTCCGTTAAATTCCAAAAAAACAGAAAATTTTCTGTAATTTACTGGGAAAAAGTTCTGTTAAAATACGGAAATAGAACTGGCGTCTAGATTGCCAGTAATATTTCCGTATTTTAGCCCGTTTTTTTTCTTTTCTTTTTTTTTTCTTTCATTTTTTTTTTTTTTTTTTTTTTTTTTTTTTTTTTTTTTTTTTTTACAGTGTATAGCATTCTTCCTGATAACTGCTTTTATGACATTTTTCCTGTAGCAATACGCATCTAAGACCTATTAGAGGAATAAAATTACAAAATGAATTTTTTGGAGTTATGTTACTTTTCTTGCAAATGAGTAATATGATGTCACTTATCTAATTACAACGAACTTTCCAGGTATCATAATATTTCACACAAAATACAAATATTTTGTTGAATATTTCAATAAAAAATCTTCACTTCACCGTTTTAAAGTTATAAATGGAAATCGATTCTCGAACTGGACTGAAACATCCTGTATTTATAATCGGATAAATGGATTGAGACCTTGGTTTTCAATGCAAAAAAGTCTTCTCGGATGTTCCCTACACTTTTTATACAAACCCTTTTGGGACACCCTATTGTACATTTTTTGAGAAGATTATTATAAATGCAATGAAGAAAAAATACGACAGAGTCATAAAATTTGTTTTTCTGGCTATGACTGACGGTTTTCGTGCGAATGATGTTAACTAGTACAAGTTCAACTAAATTCGATATTTCTTAAAATCATAGATTCATATATTTATCAGCACTGAACCCATCATCTGTTTATCCATACTGAAACATATTTTAGGCAGAAAACATTTCTCGGTAATTTCTATAACTTCCCCTTCAAAACTCTCGAGGTCTGTTTAGCCCATCGTTTGTAAAAGATGGCCGTAGCGCCTCAACCAAACTTCGAAACTTCAAAATTCCCAATCTCAATTACTATTATGGTGATGTTCTTCTCGTATTTCATAGTGCCCATAGACAATAATTAAAATATTAATTTTTAGACAACAACTATAACATCGTGTTAATAATTCAGCAGAAAGGGAAAATCCAGATTTTGGTTATTTTGAATAGATTGTGAGATGTGTTTCATAGTCCATGACTAACTATTTTTATGTGAATGAAATAAGAAAATTACACCCACATTCCGGAACGCCGAAATTAAGTTTTATATCTCGTGAAATTGCAAATGAATGAAAAATAACATTTGTAAAAATTTTAAATGACTTTAAATAATGAAATAAACTTGTGAAACGGGAAGGATTTAAAAAGAGCTTATAAGTAAAACATTTCACCCCCCACCAGACATGCCATGTCTCAGGTATTTTGCATTTCACTATTATCTTGGAGAAAATGTTGTTCTTTTAAATCACGCAAATGTTCCAATTAAATAAAGTAATATTTTCTGTATTAAAATACTGTTATCCAGAACGCCGGAGGTTTGGGAGCTCTGTTCCCCTTAATAAAATCATATATAATTAAACAACACTTTATCACACTTTATAGGAGACAATACGGAATTTCTTATTTGAATGGCCTTACATATTCATATACATCAGTCATAAAATGTGAAACTTTGTGCCAATTAATATACACAATTGCGAAAATGAAATCGCAACCAATGAAAAAAAGTAAAGACAAGTAAAATCGTGTAAATCGAGAAATCTTTCTTCAAAAATGCTGGGAGAATACTACTACAAAAATTATTTTATGTGGTATTTGGTGTGAAATATTTATATGTATTCATTCCTGTCATATTTATCTTTTTTTTTTTTCCATTTGTTTATTCCTTTTTTTTTTCTTTTTTTTTTTCCGTGAAAATTTTACAAATTAAAATTAACTCTTTGGGAAAAATTATTATTCCGATTTTTTGGCAACAATAAAGTTTATAAAATTTAATTGAATAATGTCAGTTTATTCTGTATAAAAATAACGAACTTTTTCATTTATAAGCGAAATAGTTGAATAAATAAATAAAAATATTATTCCATATATTTTATAAATACAATTTTCATTTCTGGGTTAAAATCCATCTATATGCAAACATCTATACAAAGACATTCATTAATTCATTGAATTTGATTTGACTTCAAAAACCCTAGTTACTTTCACATTTATGATTATTTTTAGATGAGATGAAGTTGCTAAGTAACGGTTAAAAGAAAAAAATGAAATACGTACACTGAAAATAAGTAAATTTATAAAATAAAATGTTTTATATTATTCGAACACATGTATAAAGCTCCGTCATAAGTTATTCACGTAATTTAAAAAATCTAAAAAATATATTGACAAAAATTCAAAATAATAGGAATAATTTAAAACCTTTATTTGGAAATTTTAACATCAGTAATTTAACATTTAAATCCATTAATCACACGTGCCATTTTCTTTCAACAAATGGAAATTTGAAAATCGTCTGACTTGCCATAGAAAAGCATTTGGAGCAAAATAAAATGTTCCATATTTTCGGAACGAATTAACCAAATTTAACCAAAAATTATACAGCTACGTCCGGGTACCTCATGAATATACCCACTTAATTGCAAGCTAATCGGATGTTTTTTTTGCGGCAGTTATGGCGGAACACACAGACAGACTAACAGACAAACAGACTAACGGACAGAAAGCAAAACTTTTCGTGTCTCCAGAGTAAGTTATTTTTTCCTTCATTCCTTCACTGACGTTTCGGCAATTAATTAAAAGTTTATACAATCTTTTGCAGTTCTCTTCTCACAACCCATCGTACAAGGATTTATATTTTCTATTTTTTTTTTTCAAAAACAATGTTACATATATTAAAATAAAAAACTGTTTTTCGTGTGATGGTATCACTGAAAATTTGATAACAACCTTAAAAAGTAAAGGCATATTAGATCTTAACTGCTGCTGGTGACCTTTATTGATGGAATAATTAAAAACACTTGTGATAAATTTGATCGGATATTCCACCCAGTGGCGCAGTCCGAGGGGGTACCTCTATTTTCGAATAATCATCGCCTTTATTTAATGACAAAATTCTGTAATTATTTAAAGCAAAAATTTCTATTCAAAGATAGTGACGCCGTGTTGCAGCACTGATTTCAGAGTACGAACAAGACTACGATTCAGGCTTCCAGCTAGCTTAAATTGCACGCAAAGTTATAGAAATACACAATTCCCGCTAGAAATAGGAATATCGATGACTGAATGAAAGACATATTGAATTTGTGTTGAGGGCTTCGATGAATTCTAACCAAATTTCGAAGGTTAATAACATTTTGAATTAAATTTATAAAATCAAAAAACCAGACTGCGTAAAAAGCGAACCAATAAATTATTTCTCACCAATGTGTAACTATTTTTATATTACTTACCTATTTTTTTATTTACTTGTATTGATGAATTTTAAGTTGTGTTTAATTGTTAGATCTTTCTAGAAACACTGTTTTGATAAGGCCTATAGATGTCTATGAAGTTTAGAGTTAGCAGTAAAGGTAGAGATCCTACCTACACAACTTCCAGGTTGTGTAATATTTAAACGGAGCTTTTCACTGTAAAATAGTCAACGAAACATCGCCTTCATTTTGAAAGACCTATCCAATGATATGCCACTCAATAGGGTGCGTACATTTTTTTCGTCTCCACCGCCATTTTGTATTTTACGGCCGCCATTCTGAATTTATAAAAACAAAATGTAGTCTATAGTCAACAGACTGTTAAGACGAATCGAAAGAGACCTCATTAATTAAAATCCATCCAGCCGTTGGGATGTTTCGAGAATAAAGAAATCCACATACCCAGATACGCGTGAAACCCTTCTTGGCAGTCGGGTAAAAAATGACCAAATATCGAATCACTTTTGAGAATAGCGTATATCTCAAAATTAAGAGCATGTATATTCAAACAGGTTATCTTGTTTTGAAACTATTCTGAGTACATGAAGTGCTTGAAAATAAACAATTACGTTTCAATTGTAAGAACTTAATTTGAACAATGTAGAATCGCTTCAGATGGCGCAAAATAAGTCGTTCACTACTTTTGATAGTTAGATGACGAGTTGCTACATTCCATATTTGACAAAACCCATTTCTTGAAAAATTAAAAGAAAAATAAAAACCGAAAATATCAATAAAAATACATTAAAATTTATCCAAAAAATTTTATTCAGAGATTATTATTTTTCACTAAAAAACAAAATACAGTACCCAATAACATTTGAGAAACAAATAATTTCTATTTCATTTCATACATTATAGGTATCAAAATTTTTATGAAATATATAATTTTTTTAAACTTGTAGTCTATTATAAAGTAAATTGCTTTTAGCAAGGGGAAAATAGAAACAAACATTCCAGAGTATTTATTTCTTAAGCTAACGTTTAAAACGGTCTTATCATTCATGGAGATTTATTTAAAACATTCTGCATTTTATTTTAAACTACGTATATTTTTTATTTAGACAAGAACAAACCTTATCTACTACATTTATTTCCAATACGGAGAAATGTTTGCATTCAAAACATTAACTTTTATGTTCAGTTTAAAATATTACCAAACAACAAGTAATAAATATTTTCCGTTTTAGTTAAAACAAATCCCTGTCCACTGTGGTTACATTTTTCTTACGGAAAGTGAACTTCCATAAAGTATTTTAGTTTGTTATTGCATTTTTTTATTATTTGTTTTCTGCGGGTGTATAATTTCCGATTTTAGACCATTATCTGAAAGAAGAATTTTCATCCAACCAGAATTTCGTGCCCATTAGTAAAAAGGTGAATACAATTTAATATTTTTCTTTGTTTATGTTGGGTATAAATCTTCAACCTTTTTGCCTGAAAGTCATTTTCCACCTTGTATTCAAAACTTCACTTTATTCAAGCACAAAGTTTTTGTCCTTAAATACGGCAATTTTGTTACTCTAAAACAGTGGAAGCTTGATGAACCGCGGGATATAGATTGAAGACTTTTAATGTGAAAAAAAAGAAAAAAAAAACAAACAAAAAAAAATAAATAAACGAATAAATGATTATGAATTTTTTAACTGTTCCTCTAGTGAAAATAAAATGATACAGAATGTAATAGTTTAATATATTTTATATAATGTAGTACATTTTTTTTAATTCGCATTTTAAATCTTGGCAAGCATTCGGTAAGATACATTTTCCACTGTAATTCTGTTATGTAGAAAAAATTAATTTTCAATTTTCATTAAAATGAATCAAATTGAAGCTCCTTTATAAGACATAAATTGTAGCAATAAACCTCAAAATATTACCAAAATTCTAACATACACCCACCTACATTTTGAGGTTTTATTTCACCAGCATAATAATGTGCAGTTTACCAAATAATATAGGGGAGACTGGGGATGAAAGGGACAAGGGATGAAAGGGACACTCAAAATTCGAGGACGAAAATAAAATTCAGAAATTTTCAACTTTGGCTCAATCGATAGCGATACTTCTTCTGCCTTAATAATCCTTAAAACTGGCGTGAGCAATTGTAGCGTTGTAGGTTGTGAAATCAAAACTTGTTTTTGACATAAAAAAGTAAATTTTGATCTTGCTTTTCTTTTTTTTTTCTCTAAAAACTTAATATTGTGTTTAGCATTATAATATTTATGTTATTTAGCACTATAATGTATGCACTTTATGTGAATACCGGTGTATTTTGTTAGCTTAAATACTGTCATGCATGAATACATTTTTTACTTAGCTAGGTGGGTATGGGGTTGAAAGGGACAGTAACTGAGGGGTTGAAAAGACATGTCCCTTTCAACCCCTCGTGTTTTATTATTATTTAAACAAAATATTATTTATGTTTTGTAAAATTTAAGTTATGGTTTTAGTTTTTTATGTAGAAAAAATGAATGCATTACTATGTAGACCAAAATTATGCAAATATTACAATAATATATACCTACAATTTTGGTATTTCTTACTTTTCCAAAAATCAACAAAAAGTCAATATGCTTCGAAAATATAAAAGGAAATTTTAGAAAAATCGAATTACTGAAGAAGAAATGATGTGTGCTGTATCTGAAGAAGACAAAGGAGTGTCTCTTAGATCAGCAGCTAAAGTCTACGGCATTGAAAAGTCCTGTTTAGAAAGAATTGTTCTAAAATGTAAGAATGTACAAGCAGATGAATTTCAGTATACCCATTTGGTAATAAAAAAGTTTTAGTGAAGGTCAATAAAAAGAATTAGCTTCAAATTTGGTCTAAGCATCTAATATGAACTATGGTTTAACAATTGTGCCTATGAGTATTCCATTTCTTTGAATTCTCGAAATATGTCCCTGTCTTGGGACACAAACAAGCAAGCTGGAAATGATTGGTTCCAAGATTTTAATCAGCAAAATTCATTACTCTCTCTTACGAAAGCCTATAGCCATTAGTTTAAAAAGAAGTACAAGATTCAACAAAGCTAATGTTGATATTTTTTAAACACCTTTAGTCAGTTATGAATCGCTAAAAATTAACACGGAATATAACATATAACTGTGATGAAACAGGTTTAATGACAGAGCACAAGTTTCCAAATATAGTAGTAAAACGTGGAGAAAGCAATTTTCTGACGTAACATCAGCTGAACGTGGTCAACTTGTCACACTTTTGTTTCTGCATCAGGTAACTCTGTTCAACAGTATTCGTTTTCCCAAGGAAGAATTAGAAAGAGATCATACTCGAAGCTGCCCCATCCCAAAGGCTTGGACTTGCTCATCAAAGTTGGTGCATGACCGCAGAATTTTTTTAAAGCAATTGTGCACTAGCCTAAAATTCTAGTTGTTCCAAAACTGATCCTACTCTTCTCTTATTTGATAATCATGAAAGCAATACAAATATTAAGACAATAAAATTTGCTAAAGGTAATGGAATAATTATGGTAACATTCATGGCGCAGTTTATCCACAAACTCCTGAAAAGCACTCGGAATGAATTCGAAGTACATTTTTTCAAAAAAAGAAAGGATTAAAATCACTTTGTATTAATGATATTGTGATGAAGTTACCTAAATCCGTAACTGGTGGTGAGACAACTAGAGCTAAATCTTTCTGTAAAATTTTGATTTAAAGTTTTTTTTTTTTTTGTCAGGTAGACCTAAACAAGTTATTTTTTATTGGTTTTGTTTTATAATATGTTGCAATATGTTTTATTTTTAATTGTGTATTATTATATTTTATTTTTGAATAATGTAATCGCAAATAAAAAAGAAAAAAAATGTTCATAAAATTGTATTATTTATGTGTGTCCCTTTTAGCCCCGCACAGTGTCCTTTTCATCCCCCACAATGGGGTTAAAAGGGACATTTTCCCCAATTTATAAAAATGCGTAAAAATTTTAAATTACTGTATTTGAGGATAAGATGTTTTACTTGTATTAAAGCAAATGCTTTAGACGAGAATTAGGCGCAATCATGATAATGATATCTATTAATGTCATTATTTTATAAGCTTATAAAGCCAAAATGTCCCTTTCATCCCCACTCTCCCCTACAGAGCGTGTTCACTAATTTTTGTAAAATACTTTCTCTGTGACTTAAATTTAAATTAAATAAATAAAACCTATATGACATCATTGCGGAATAAGGTTTAATTGCCGTCTGCATCATAAAAAATGTTCTTTGTTTAAAAAATATTCTTTGCTTTAAAATTTTCTTTGAAAATAAACAGTGGATCGAAGGCTATGTATTTGCGTTTAAGAGAAATACTGTTATTTGATTATTCAAAAAGGTGTGAAAAGGATAGTTTTATTATTTCTAAGCTTAAAGTTTGCCCCACCAGTGGCCGAGAGGTTCTGCTCTCGAAGCTGGTAGACGGGAGGTGCTGGGTTCGATCCCAATCGCGCCCGTCGGCCTAATCGTTCGGAGTTTTCGTGGTTTTCTTCGAACCGTGGATCTTCCATGCGTTAATACGGATTAGGTTCCCTTAGAAAGACCCCCACGGAGGGCACTCCCCCCGGGCCTATATCCCTCGTGTAGATAATTGGCCGTTAAAAATCAACCCAACACTCAACACTCTAAGCTTAAAATAAGTAAAATAAATAATAAAAAATTAAAGAAAGTTTATATTTGACTGGGGAAAAGGTAAAAAATGCATATTTAACGAAGGTGCATTAACCGGTTATTACATCTAAAACCGCATCGCATGCTTTAACACTAGAACGGCGGTAGGGGTCATTTTGACACCTTAGTACTTTCGTCCGTTGATTACTTTTGTTTGCTTGGGCGAAATCGTTTGAAATTTTTTGACTTTTCCTAAATAGATAACATATATTTCTAAAAAAAATTTCAGCTTTCTAGATTTGTTAGTTTTTGAAATATGGGCTTGTACTCCTAGAACGGCGGACGGGGGTCATTTTGACCCCTTTAGTAAAATACTCTTTGTACTCGAATCTGCTTTTGTTGCTATACTATATGTTCGAGGAGCAATAAAAAAAAGGGTTTAGATTTATATTCATTGTCGTCCAAGGCATGAGGAATACTATTTTGCAAATAAACTATCTCAAGAGATAGATTCAAAGAAAGAAAAAGATTTTTTTAAGTTTGATGAAAAGACAGCAAGACCTAGCAGACTACAGACTGATAAATTTGCTCTTGCATCTAAAATGTGGAATAAATTTATTGAAAATTGCAAAACATGCTACCGACCAAGACAAAATATTACAGTTGATGAACAATTGTTCCCATCTCACGATAGATATAAATTTATGCAATATATGCCAAATAAATCGGATAAATTTGGAATAAAATTTTGGTGATCTGTTGACGTTGATACTAAATACCTTTTGAATGAATTTATTTATCTACAAAAGGATGAAACAGTCCTTAATTACGTTTATCGGAAAATGCTGTCAAGAAATTAACAGATCCTCATCTAAACGAAGGGGGGAATATTACGACAGATAGCTATTTTACTTACATAAAATTAGCAGAAATGTTAAAAGCTAAAAATACAACTTTGGTTGCACAATGAAAAAGAACAGAAGAGAAATTCCTATATCATTGAAAAATATGCGCAGTACTCTTTATTCATCGAAGATAGTGGAATGTGATAATATGACACTTACCATCTATCAAGCCAAATGAAAAAAGTGGTTTTCGACTGAGCGCATTACATTCTACTGTAAAAACTGAAGACGGTCTCAAGAAGTTGCCCGATTCTTAATATTACAACGCAACGAAGTATGGTGTGGATATCCATGATCAGATGTGCCGAAAATACTCCATGAAATCGGCTTCTAGACGGTGGCCTGTGCATATCTTTTTCAATATTTTTCATCATGCAGATTTAAACGCCTGAATAATTTATAAAAGTGTAACAGGCAAGCCTATCAGTCGAAGAGATTTTCTATTAAATTTAGGAGATGTGTTCAGAATGGATCTTATGGTTTCAAATCTCCCAAAGATCTTTCCTGAGTCTTCAGAAAAAAAAAAAAAAAAAAAAAAAAAAAAACACGAAAATAAAATAGATATCAAGAGAAAAAATGTCAAGTACAGACATGCAATGGAAACAAATCTCAAGAATTTTACGCACCATGTTTCAATGTTGTGGGCGGAAAATGTACTGGAAAAATTGATATTTTTTTTTTGTTACAACTGAATTTATTCCTAATACGTGTGTACAATTTGGAGTACTATAAGCATTAAATAAAATTGAAACAGAATGCTTAACATATTAACCATTCAGCTACACTTATAATGAAATAACGGAAACAACAGAACATATTTTTCATTTATGGATTCAGAGAGTGAATCATTCGGCGAGTAAGTAGTTGAAAATATAAATATATATTATTTTATAAATTGTGTTTTATTTTAGTTAACATTAATTTTAATTTGTGAAAACATTAATTTTAAATCGATTTTTATATCAAATTAATGAGTTTTTTGAGTAGTCGTAGTATGATCCAATTAATCGCCCTGTAGGCGTTACATATACAGTATTTTAAAAATTCAATAAATTATCGAGTAATATTAAATATAAATTATGAAATACACTTAAATTACATATTTTTGCCAATGTATGGCATTTAAAATTGTTTTAGTGTCGTTATTTCAGTAGTTTCATCGAGGGGTCAAAATGACCCTTTCCCGCCGTTCCAGTAGGTAAGATTTTCCCGCCGTTCTAGTGTTAAAAGAAAATCAAAACCCAAAAAACTATCACAAAATCTTCAAAAATCTCTATGGATACTGTAAAAATACGTCTGAAAACTGATTTAAACATAATCAAAACAAAAGAAAAACTAGTCGGATGTGGCAATCCCAAAACGTTTTTTCTATCTCATACATGTTAATACTTCCTGATAAATGCAGCACAGCAGCACCACCTGTTAGGTGATTTACACCAAAATCTAATCAGCAACAACTTAAATGAACTTTTAATTGAATTTGAAGTTGGATGAAAATCTGTGCATTAGTTTTTGAGATAGATCGTGAAAAGTTCTGCATAGCAGTGGCACATGTTGGGCAATTTACACCAAAAAATTATCTGGATCAATTTATATCAGGGAATCTAAAGTTTGATAAAAATTCATGCATTAGTTCTTGAGATACAGTTATTGCGGAAACCGTGAAAAATGCAGCATAGTAGCGCCACCTGTTGGGCGATTTACACCAGAAACTAAAGAGCACTATTTTATATCAAGGATTAACTGAATCTGAAGTTTGATGAAAATTCGTGCATTAGTTCCTGAGATGGAGCTATTGTGATAACCATGAATAATGCAGTATAAAAGCGCTACCTATTGGGCGATTTACACCAAAAAATTATCAGCACCAAATTATACCTAGGGCTAACTTAATCTGAAGTTTGGTGAAAATTCGTGCATTAGTTTCTGAGATAGAGCTATTGCTATAATCATTAATAATGCAGCATAACAGCGCTGCCTATGAGGCGATTTACATCAAAAAGTTAGCAGCACCACCTTATATCAAGGACAAACTGAGTCTGGAGTTTTCTGAAAATCCGTGCTTTAGTTCTTGAAATATAGCTATTGTGGAAATCAGGAATAATGCAGCATAGCAGCGCCACCTGCAGGGCAATTGACACCAAAAAGCAATTGGCACCAATTTATATCAGGGACTAACTGAATCTAAAGTTTTATTAAATTCTGTTCATTAGTTCTTGAGATAAAGCTCCCGCAAAATTTGTGTCACTCAGAGACAGACAGACAGACAGTTTGTAAAAACATGTTTTTCGTGATCTCTTAACACTAAAAAGTATAAATTTGTCGATAACCGGAATTCGAAAATTTTCACGAATCCAATACTTTCTTCTTGTCAATATAGAAGAAAGTGAAAACATAATGTGAAACCGCATTATGCGGAAGCATGTTTCTAAGCGTATGAATAGGTACAGATTGCTGTATGAAAATTATTTGCAGATGAAAATTGGAAATTTGTAGTTACAATTGATGATGCTTGGACATATTTATCTAATTTCAATGGAAAAAATCGGTTTACTACCGAAAAAGAGGGAAAACCCTAAAATGTTGGTTCAGAGTAAACAAGGAAAGTTTTCCTAATGGTTTTATGGTTATTGGTGGATTTTTTTATAACTAAAAACTTAAATTAAGGAAAATAGAAAAAAAAAGTCAAAAGTAACTCGAGTTACTATCAGAAATAGGTTTTAAAAACTTTTTCCACGAAACATTCCAGTACCTTAACCCAAACAATCTTCAGTGTGCTAAGTTCCATAAGGATATGGCCACCAATCATACCTCTCAATCTACTACTGTATTTTTTTGTTGTTGTTGGGGGGGGGGGATGAGAAATGAAACTGAATTTGAGGCTATTCCATTTAAATGCATCCAACCCAAATCCCCCGACGCGACGTGTCTCTTATGGAGTACTGTGCTTTTGGACGTTTAAAACAAGCTATTTATAAGCGTCGTCCCAAAACATTGGATGAACTCTACAAGTTTGTGGTCGCGGTATAGAAGAAAATAAATCTGGATATTTTAAGAAAAGCTTTTTTATCTGGAAATCAAGATGTAATATGATAGTTCAACAAAACGGGTATGAGATTGAACATATTAGGAGATAAAATTCTTATCTTTGTTTATATATATATATATTTTTTAATCGTTACAAAAATGTGTGAACATTTTTTCTATTTAAGAAACAATAGCAAATTAAATTTATAAAAATATATCATTTATAAAACTATAAAAGTATTTTTTAAGGCAAATTAGTTTTGAAAATGAAAGGTAGAACAAATAATACAAAGTATTAATTTATTTCCTAATCTAATGTCTTAAAACGGTCTTATCATTCAAGGAGATTTATTTTGAACATCCCGTATTTTATTTTAAACTACGTACATTTTTTATTTAAACAAGAACAAACCTTATCTGCTTCATTTATTTCCAATAAAGAGAAATGTTTACATCCAAAACAATACATATTCTTTAACTTTTGTGTTCATTTAAAAATATCTCCACAAGAAACGAGTAATAAATATTTTCCGTTTCAGTTAAAACAAATCTATGTTCGGCCTTGTTTCCTTTTCTCAAGAAAAACAAACATAAATAAAGAGTTTCTTTTATTATTGCATTTTTTTGTATTACTAGTTTCCTGTGGGTATATAATTTCTGTGGTTAGACCATTATTTTAGACAATACATTTCATCTGGCAACAATTTTTACATTAGAATTAGTATATTTAAGCAATATAGAAACAAAAATTCATTTCATATATTATAGGTGAAGAAATTTATAAAAGTACATAATTAATAAAATTAAGGATTTTTTTAAATAAATTATTTTTAGGGGAGGAAATGTCGAAAAAATATATGCCAGCGTATTCATTTATTTCCTCAAGCTAATGTTTTGAAACGGTATTATCATTCATGGAGATTTCTTTAAAACATTCTGCATTTTATTTTAAACAACGTATATTTTTTATTAACGGAAGAAGAAACCTTATCTGCTGTAATTCATTTCCAAAATAGGGAGAACTTTACATCCAAAAATATAAATATTCTTTAACTTTTATGTTCCGTTAAAAATATCACCTGAAACAACAGATAATAAATATTTTCTGCTTTTGTTAAATCAAAACCCTTTGTCCTGTTATTTAATTTTTCTCATTGTAAGTGTAGTTACGTAAAGTATTTTCTTTTTTATTGCATTTTTATTTATTACTGGTTTACTGTGTATATATAATTTCTGTTTTTAGACCACTATTTCAGAGACGAAATTTCCGCGAGCCTCAATTTTGTACCCATTATGAAAAAGAAAATGGGACGTTTAATATTTCTTTTTATTTACGTAAGCACCATTATCCTTTCAATTTTCAACCTATGGTTAAATTCTTCTAGTCTCATCCCTGTAATATACTCAATTTTATTCCCCTCCACTATTACTGCATACTGGAAAACACGCACGAACATACTTTCTTATATATACGTATATCGGTTCGGTGTGCGCATTACGGGAGCATATGTACTGCAAATAGATGCGTCTTAACTTTAGACACATATGTGACTGAAAAAGAATTTTAGACACTTAAGTGACTGAATCTGAAAATTAATACATTTAAGATGTCTTAATTTAAGACACATAAATGTCTATCTATAATCCTGGTATAAACGAACTATAAAAATTGTCTAAAAAATCTGCAGGCATCTTATTATATGACATTTTCTTACTTCAGTTCCGTAGCCACCAGGGGGCACTCTCAGTTGCGCATGCGTTTTAGATTTGTTTCGTTCGAACTTGATTATCGTTTGTAATTCAAACGGAATGTTTGTTTTTATGTATGCGTACATTTTAATTAATTTATTTATTTTGACTTGTTTCATTTTTTGCGGAATGTAAAGTTCTGTGATTTTAATACACATCTACTAGTTTATGTATTTATTACATGCGTACATCTCACTTGTGAGCTTGATGCCAAATGTCCGCTAATATGCCGTCGTCGATATAAAGACGGGATAGACACAAGTAAGTTACCATAGTTGAAGACTACATCCGGGAACTCCACAAACAGTGTGCTACGGACTTTGTGTCATTTGTATTAATTTATATCAATAATACAGTTTTATTCGTCTTCGTCTTGTCAAAGTTGTAAAAAAATTTTTGTCTGACGGGTTATATTTTGAGGATGAAAAAATTCATTATTTTTATATAGCTAGCCAGATATATGAAGGTATTTCCTTTTTAAAAGATGTAAGTCGTTCTCCCTCACTGTGAGTTTTAAAATTTTCAAATCCAGTAAATTTCCTTACCGACTGCGAAGCGCTTCAAGTAAGTTTTTCTTTAATTGTTATATTTTACTACATATACATTTCATATAAAATCAATTCTAATATAGATTTTTTGATTATTTTTAGTAAAAATGTAATTTAAAATTAAAAATATATATTAGCAAAAAGTTAAAATTTTATATATTTACTTCATATCTAGATTTTGTACTTAAAATTTCTATTTTTATAACTTTATTTAAATGCTTTTCATAAATATGCTTTTATAACTTTATTTAAATGCTTTTCATAAAAACAAACAAATATGTATGATGTTGCAGGATTAATTCGACTCTTCAATACAATGAGAGATTTTTATATTTGCTTTACGGATTGTTTATTTCTAAGCAGATAAATTGCAAGTCATCAAGATCTTTAAATTCAATAAATCAGCAATCTTCTTTTTTAATGCAAAATTTCGTGGCCCCTCCATTTAAAAAACATCTGATAACACAGGTTCGAAAATTTGACCTACTTTCGAGAGAGCCGAAAATTGTCTGCCAAACAAAGAAAAAAAAGTTTATCACATAGCTACTTTTTTTCTTTACAAAAAAGTCTATTTTCTCTTAGTGAATTTAAATACTGAGATTCACAGATAAACACATGTGATCTTTTACAAATTTTGCATACACTATTTCTTGTCAAACAATGTTTTAAAAAATGACAGCGTTGTGGATTAACAAAAGTGTCCCATATTAGGGAATGTCCATTAACCCTTTCAAGGGCGGCGTCCTTAAAAAAGGACACCTAACTTTAATTCCAAAACTGGGAAACGGCACCAAGAATATTTAATTAAAATTTTCCTCTTATAACGTACGTGAAAATAAGAAAGTTCGCATTTTCTAATAAATTCGTTTATAAAGTCTGGTGTTAGTCCCTTATTTCATCAGTTTATAAACAGAATTACTCCGCGCCGGAATGGGTTAACCTCCATAACGAACATTCCCGAATACCGAACATCACTATTTATAGAGCCATAATGCAGGGTTAATTTTTTTGCAGAAGGACTTTATTAAAGCAAGGAAAAACTGGGCAGTGTCCCCTACCTCCCAACTACAATTTTAGGGGCCCCAAATTATGTAAGACATATTTGTAAGGATTGTACACTGGCCTCCAAAATTTCAGGTACAGGGACTGGATGCTTTCGATTGCACACGTTTTGTTAAATATCTACAAAACTTATTGGCGAATTTTTCTTGAACTTCTGGGAGGAAAAGAACATGTTTGATTTCATATTTCTCGGTGAAGATTTAGTCGGGAGAACAATTAGGGGGCTAATAATATATTTAATAATAAAATAATATTCGCGGTCTACTCTATAAAAGAAAACGTTGGAAATGGTTTGTCACTGTGTTAAATGACTATTTGAGTCTTGTTCAACGTTTGTGTGCATTTGTGTAAGCATAGCACTCATATTCGTGAAGATGTTATTGTATCTGTGAAAAATTCAAAAGTTTTTTGCTTATAGCATGCAGAGTTTTCAACCAAATTTAACACAACTTTCCGAAAACTTGCCTAGCAACAGTGCACTGCGATTAAAACATGAATATATTGAATATATGATGAGATAGGGGCATTTTCATAAGATAATTTTTAACTACGCATGCGCGGAAGATTTCAAAATTTTTATTTCATAATTTGGTAGTCAGTATTTTGGGTCAACTTCTATAAAAAGTCCAGTCAAATGTTGCGAAAACTTAGAGAGATATAGTGAGCTGATTGAAAGGTTGTGGAAAATCCCTTATAATAAAGCTATTTTTAGGAAGCAACTCACTATATTGACCCTATCTTTGTGAATTTTTGCGATATTTGACTGAACTTTTTATATAAAAGTTGCCCTAAATAGCTGACTACCAAATTATATAATAAAAATTTTAGGATCTTCCACGCATGCGCAGTTAAAAATTATTTCATACAAATGCCCATATCGCATCAAATATTCAATATATTCATGTTTTAATTGCAGTATACTGTTGCTACAGTTCTTTGTCAGGTTTTCGGAAAGTTGTGTTATATTCGATTGAAAACTCAGTATGCTATAAACAAATAACTTTTGAATTTTTCACAGACACAATAACATCTTCAAGAATATGAGTGCTATACTTACACAAATGCACTCACACGTTGAACAGGACCCAAATAGTTATTTAACACAGTGACAAACCATTCCCAGCATTTTCCGTTACATAGGTGATCGCAGATATTATTTTATTATTAAATTTATTATTAGCCCCGTAATTGTCCTCCCAACTAAATCTTCACCGAGAAATTTGTCATCAAACATATTCTTTACATCTCAAAAGTTCAAGAACAATTCGCCAATAATTTTGATAGATATTCAACAAAAAATGTGCAATCGAAAGCATCCAGTCCCTGTACCTTAACTTTTGGAGGCCAGTGTAATTAAAATCTGTTTCGACATTGTACTGATTATATGCAATATATTGACCTTTTAAAGTAGTTAACTCGCTAGTTAAAAAAAAAAAATAAATAAATAAATAAATGCCGTAAAACTTCTCAATCGCGGGTATCTCGGAAATACTTAATTGTCTGCTATTTGAAGGTGTTCACTTTTCTGAGGTAGAAATATAAATTTATGTTGAAAAAGGTGTGTTCGCAAAACAAAGTTGTCCGCATGAACTGTTTTGCAGTAAAATCTCCATAACGGACACTCCTAATTAGAGGACACCACTATTTAAGAAACACATTGTTTTATTCACAACTTACATATTTTCATGTACATTTAGCTCAGAAAAGCAGACACCTCCGAATGGCGGACAAATTCGACGGTTCCGAGATGACTGCTATTGAGAGGTTTTACTACATTAAGACAAATATTTTTGTTTTTAATCTTATTCTACTCTAGAAATTAAAAACATTGATTATAATCTGTACAATGTTGAAAAAGATTTCAATTATCAGCTTTACAAAAATTGCATACGAAATTTTGAAATCCCTAAATTCAGGCTGTGTGGGGGTGGAGAGGGCAGGACCATGGCCATATATTTTTCCAGTATTCAACGTGGTCAATATATATATATATATATTCATTTTGCCTTCACTTCTTTTCTATAATGCTTACAAAAAAAAAAAAAAAAAAAAGGCTGCGATTCAGACGTTTGAAGTGTTCGAAATTCAGACGCAAAAAGTGTCTGAGAAAATTAAGACATTTTAAAATGTCTGAATATTGAACACTCCGTTTCAGACACTTATGTGTCTGAATTTCAGATATTTCCATTTACAGTGTGCATCTCACATAAAAGATGTTGGATGAATACAGATGTGCATGATTTTGAAACAAAATGTAAAATAGATACCAGTCATTTGAGTACGCAGGAAGTGGCAGGGGAGGCACTCTCTCTAGTAGACTAGAAAAATTAGTAATATATAAGAAAAAGTACTAAGTTGATGGAACAGCTAAATACCATTTATTTTTCATTCCACCAAAGCAAATTTTTTGATAAACGAGATCAAAATATGCATTTAAATATATAAATATATAAAGTCTTTGTAGTCAATGAAAAAGTGCTGCTGAGCATGAATGCGTAATTGATAACCCTGGTTGTACAGCATGAAAAGATACTTATTTGATTATTTTTATATTTTATTTAATGCATATGACATACCGGAGCTCCGCATACAAGCTGGGAGAGATTTAGAGCATAATATAACACAATAATTTTTGTATAGGAAAGGAGTATCACAATCTATTTATTAAATCAAAAATGCTAGAATTTTTGCTCCCATCACTGACATAAACTCATTTTCTATCTATATTGTTCCAACACTTTTCATACTGTCATTTCCTTTTATGCAAAGTAATGTAAGTCTCTTGAAAATCTCATTAAAATACATTCATTTCGTTAACTTTATGAACACAAATCCAGATTCGGATTTAAAGTAAGACGCCCTATTAACGGAACTATTTTAACGGAATAAACGAATTGCGAAACTTATCGCCTATACAAATTCATTTATTGTTGTGTCCTCTGCCTCCTCTTCATGATTTTAGATGGAGTTCCAGTTCACCCTCTATAGTTCAAAATAATCCTGTTAAATACATTTAAAAATTCTTTTGTGAAGCTTAAACAAAGTTGATGAATCTTTATGTGTTTACATACATTATATTTGAAAACAAATTCTTCAACATCAGTTGAATTGATCAGTTGTGCATAAACTTGACAGTTCTGTTATAATATAAACGCATCACACTTTATTATATTGATGTCGTTTAAAAATAAAAATATTTCTAAAATGAATAATTTCGCTCTTGCTATAAATCACTAAAACAGCTTCACTCATTAAAAAAAAAAACTGAATCTCAAATACTTCAATAATTTGCGCTTATGATGAATTATTAATTGTTTTTATTGTCTGAAACGAAAATTTTATAATCTTAATAATCTACTGAAAAGTAAGATTTTGGCGTTTTTACCAAAATCGTTTTGGTGATGTAATAACTAAATTTATTTATATATATACGATTTTTTAAATCTCTATAACGTTTTTAATTATTTGTTAACCAATATTTGAAGCGTAAACACAACTGAAGTAATGCAATCTAGAATCTGGGAAAATATATCAGTTAAAAAATCTCTTACATTTATTTCATATTGACTAATTCGAATAAAATTGTAAGCATTTAAAAATTCATATTCTAAATCATTTTCCATAATAATCTCCCACTTTTTGCTATTAAGACTACCAGTGCATACAAATAATAATAATAATAATAATAATAATAATAATAATAGAAATAGTAATAATAATAATGAATTTTAAGAAAAAAATATTGGTTTTAAAACTTTGTTTAATTACTCGTATTTGATTTGCATCACACTTTTTTTTTAATTTCTTATAAATTAAATCGGTATGCCGAATAACTGGCACATAAGTCACTAATATTATGTATTATTATAATTTGTATAGTACTATAAATATTACAATAATAAAAGTGTTTAGTTAAAGGAAATATCATACAAGGTATGGTTTGCTTATACGCTTTTATCATATTTAATATATACAGGGTGATTCATAAAAGATGGGCAGAACTTTAAGGGGTTATAGTACACTTAAAGACAAATAATATTAAATAGGAGACTAAGGGTCCCAGACGTATTCCCAAGGAGATAGGGGGCATTAAAGTTTAGGGTCCGAAATTTCAAATGATTATAAAACATGGAAAAATTGGTCGATTCGTTTGCGGTTTTTGCAAAAAATTTTCTTTATGCCAGTATTTTCTTGAAATAAAATTTTAAAGTTCAATTTCAAAAAATGCCGATAGGGGGCGCTTTAGACTTTGGAGTAACAAACAACTATTTTTTAACGTTATTTTTTGTATTTCTTTAAATGATTTCGAAAGCTTAGACTTAAACTTAAATTTTGATCTAAAAATCTGAGTCCTAACGAGTAGTTAAGTAGCGTAAACTGAAATTTGAAATTTGAAACCCTTCTCCCCCCAGAACAAAAATCAGTTATTCCCGATCTTTGTGTCGTAGATTAGGCTCTAACTACTGCCGCGTTTTGCTAAAATTATTCTTTATGTCAGTATTTTCTTAAAAATAAATTTTAAAGAAAATTTTCAAAAAATTCCGATAGAGGGCGCTTTAGACTTTGGAGTAACGAACAACTATTTCATACCGTTATTTTTTGTGTCTCATTAAATGCTTTCTAAAGCTTAGACTTAAACTTAAATTTTCAGCTCAAAATCTGAATCGCTGAGCGTGGTTCAGTAGCGAGGGGAGGGGGTTCAAATTTCAACTTCTGAACATAGTTCAGTTTGCACTACTTAACCATGCCCAACGATTCTGTGCTGTGATACGAGGCAAAAATACAACTTTCGTCAAGGACTGCATAGTCGGAATTCACTCATAAAGGTACTGGCACAGTTGGAAACGTCGCTCATTCAAACGTTAAAGCTCCATTCCTGACGCTAGTCACCGGGTGAAGAAGGAAACAGAAAGTATGCAAATGTCAAATGGGGAAGAAGAAGAACACGTATGCAAAATTTCGACACGATTCAGGCATAAAAACCACTGAACGGTGAGTCAAGTGTAAGTCGCTGTAGTAATGAATCGGAAGATGGTGCCCTTCACGAATAAGGAAAAGGCTGAGATGCATTTAATTTACGGAGCGGCAGATGGAAATGGTGCAGAGGCACAACGAATGTACGGAGAGCGATTTCCCAACAGGAGGTTGCCTAACCGCAAAACTTTCGAGCGCTTGCACAGACAGTTGTGTGAGACGGGATCATTTCTCGCTTCCCGGTCGAATGCAGGTCGTGCAAAAAAGGACGAATCAGTAGTTGTTGCAGAAGCCATTCTGGATGTAGTAGCGGCGCAGCCAAGTACAAGTACACGAACAGTGGCTAGGCAGGTGGATACCTCACAGTCCATGACTTGGAGGGTACTGAAGGATGAACATTTGCTCCCGTTTCATGTGCAACGAGTCCAGAAACTGTCTCCAGGGGGTATCCAAATCGTATTGAATTCGCCCACTGGTTTCTGCAGCAGAACGCACTAAATCCACATTTTGGACGAACTGTGCTTTTCACCGATGAATGTACCTTCACACGTGAAGGTACATTTAACACACACAATGCACATGTATGGGCGGATGTCAATCCACATGCTACGTATCCACATGCTCATCAGAGATGCTTTTCCATCAATGTTTGGGCAGGAATCCTCGGAGACCACCTAATCGGACCGTACCTTCTTCCTGAACGCCTCAACGGTAAAACATACCTCACATTTCTGCAACATGTGCTGCCAGACCTGTTAAACGTTGTTCCTCCACGCATCCGGCGGGTCATGTGGTTCCAGCACGATGGAGCGCCAGCCCATTACGTACGAGACGTCCGCAACTATCTGGACATCACATTTCCGAACAGATGGATTGGTCGAGGTGGTCCTGTTGCTTGGCCTGCTCGCTCGCCAGATCTTTCACCCCTCGATTTCTTTTTTTGGGGACGATTGAAGGCTCTTATGTATGAGACACCCATTGAATCCCCCGAGGAACTGGTCGCCAGACTTTCCGCCGCTGTAGGGGAAGTGCTCGAAAAGCCTGATGTTTTCGCGAATGTTCGCCGTTCCATTCTTCGCCGTTGTTCTGCGTGCATAACCTCTGGTGGTCACAATTTTGAACATTTATTGTAATTACATGTTAATAAATATGCTTTGGTAACATAATCCTAATTTGTGTCTTTTTACCTCGTATCACAGCACACAATGTGTGGACATGGTAAACTGAACTGTGCTCAGGAGTAGAAATTTCAAACCCCTCTCCCCAGAAACTTAACCACGTCTAACGATTCAGATTTTGGGCTGAAAATTTAAGTCTAAGCTTTAGAAAGCATTTAATGAGACACAAAAAATAACGGTATAAAATAGTTGTTCGTTACTCCAAAGTCTAAAGCGCCCTCTATCGGAATTTTTTGAAATTTTTCTTTAAAATTTATTTTCAAGAAAATACTGACATAAAGAATAATTTTAGCAAAACGCGTCAGTAGTTAGAGCCTAATCTACGACACAAAGATCGGGAATAACTGATTTTTGTTCTGGGGGGAGAAGGGTTTCAAATTTCAAATTTCAGTTTACGCTACTTAACTACTCGTTAGGACTCAGATTTTTAGATCAAAATTTAAGTTTAAGTCTAAGCTTTCGAAATCATTTAAAGAAATACAAAAAATAACGTTAAAAAATAGTTGTTTGTTACTCCAAAGTCTAAAGCGCCCCCTATCGGCATTTTTTGAAATTGAACTTTAAAATTTTATTTCAAGAAAATACTGGCATAAAGAAAATTTTTTGCAAAAACCGCAAACGAATCGACCAATTTTTCCATGTTTTATAATCATTTTAAATTTCGGACCCTAAACTTTAATGCCCCCTATCTCCTTGGGAATACGTCTGGGACCCTTAGTCTCCTATTTAATATTATTTGTCTTTAAGTGTACTATAACCCCTTAAAGTTCTGCCCATCTTTTATGAATCACCCTGTATATATCTTCTTTCACATTAAAATTTAATCATTTTAATTGAAAATAGTTACATCCTTAATTATTTTACCCCATAATTCAAATAAAATAATTTTCTATAACTTTTCAATAGAATATTAAATGCAAAATATTATATTTAAATTGATTTAGTGTCACATAGTTGAAAAAAAAATGTTACCATTTATGCAAATATTTATTTTTCGTATACGTTTCCATTTACATAAATGCTCTCATAGCTCTCCATTAAAAAGAAAAATATATTATAGTTACCAATATGAATATATAGCAAATATTTATTTTTCGTATACGTTTCCATTTACATAAATGCTCTCATAGCTCTCCATTAAAAAGAAAAATATATTATAGTTACCAATATGAAAAAGAAACAATTAATTAGACCGTTTATGCCGAGTTAGAATACTGTTTTAGAATAAGTTATATTTATTTTCTAAACCTGTCTACCCCACCTTATTCCACTAATTCCAAGTCGCGGATGAAACTAGAAAATTTTCACTTAAAAGTTTTTCTTTCCTTGCCGCAGAGGAAATATTTGCTTTACTTGCCGCACAGCTGACGAAAGTGGGAGAATTCCACTAAAGGATGAGAAAGAAAAAAGATGAGCGTGGACATCACCGGGAAAATCAATTACTTTACCGTGAAATAAAATAATATGGCACAGAAAATACATTTTTTTTTCTTAATCAGCAGTTTTTATTTTCACCTATTTTTAAAACTTGTCTAGCTTTTTGTAATTTTAAAAGATTTTATTTTATTGCAAATGAATTGCTGTTATCAATACTAGGACGGACTTGAAGTTTACTTTTACCCGTGCTATTAATAGTACTCGTTTTTTCATTGAGTATTATTTTGTTTTAACAATTACTTTTGTTACTATCTACATGTAGTAATGGTAGTTTATGTCTATACAATTCTTATTATGACTTCGTTTATGTTTTGGCATTTAGTAATCATAATAATAATAATAATAATAGTAATAATAATAATAATAATAAAAGTTTGCATAATTGTCTTTGCATAGTTGGCGATTCTTTTATTTTAAACATGTATTTCAGTCTTTAAATTTTAAATCTAGGTTACTTTTCCGAACGAATCATGTGTAAAAAAAGGCAAAAAAAAAAAAAAAAAAAAAAAAAAATAGAATTTTGTAATATCTGTTAAATCCTGTTGTAATACGTTATTTTCCAAACGTCTTCAAAAAATACATCCTTAGCTTATTGTCATATGAATATTAATTGAATAGTACGCAAAATAATTATATTCGTGAGACTTCAAACGATGCCATATTCGTTAAACTTTAGTAAATCTATTTTTATAGCTACTATTAACGTTATTAAAGTATAAGTATTTTTTTCTCAAAATTGAGAAAAAATCGGGCCTGAAAGGTTTAAAAACGTAAAACATATTTTACATTATAAGACAAAAATAATGCGGAGTTGACAAGTTCCGTCTTTTTGCATACTACTATTACCTTAGAGGCTGTGCAGTGCGTATATAACGTTATCAAATTTTTGGTAATTTTGGACCCCCTCTCTCATGATATCATACGTTATCATCCCTCGACCCCCCCCCCTCTTCCGTAACGATATCATTATCAATGTATAAAAATTCTTGAAACTTTTGGAAATTTTTTCTTTTGTTTGGAGTAATATACAAATATGGTTACATTTATTTTTGAGCATACTTTTTTGATTCAAATGAAGAGAAACTAATAAAATATCAGTTTAAATATGAAATAACTTTATATTAAAGAACACTTAAAAGAAATAGTTACTATTTCAAAGTATTTTATTATGTCCTTTTGTTACATAATGCATTGAACAGTAATAATATATTTTTGCACTTTTCCCAGCACGGGGAGACCAGATAGAACTTCTTATCAACAAAACAGGTGGACAACATTCTTTCACTTTTATTTATTAATAAATACAAGCATCATTTCAAAGATTCTCCTCATGAGGTTTGTAGAACAGCGGATTATATATTCATGCATGCATGGCAGAAGAATAGGAATGCCTAACGTTAGGGTATTCCATAGTTTTGAATTAAATAATTTTATAACGTTTTGATGATTTTAATAATAACTTTTTATTTTCATAAAAATTGATAACATACTATAAAAAGGTAACATATTATTTTGATGTAAAGACCAGGTTACAAATAAAAAGAAAAAAATTGGTTGGATGAAAAATGTTAAAGATATCAATAGACAACACCCCCCCCCCCCTAGAAATATCTTACGATATCATGTGCCAGACCCCCTCCCCGCTAAAAGGATAGCGTTATATATGCATAGCCCCTTAGAGAAAATTCGGTTATTTTAAATCGCACAAATGTTCCAACTACATAAAACAACATTTTCTGTATTAAAATACAAGTATCCAAAAAGCCGGAGACTTGGCAGCTCTGCTAATGTAATAATGAACCAAGATTTAAATAAAAGAACACGGAAAGTACGATAATGCTACATTTTGAGTAAATTTTACCGAAACTGTTATGCAGATTTTGTGCAGGGTTTTCCATATGCATGTCGAAGAAATCGGCAAACTTGAAAGAGACTTCCCATTTTTGCTTATTTTTTTATTTCTTTTAAATTTCATAACGTTATTCAAAGTTACAAAAAATTAAGCAAAAATTACGATATTTATAGGTAAGATTAAATATTTTAGGTAGCTTTCTTTACAAAAAAGCTACCTATTGCAGCCGTTCGGAGGAAAGCGATTTCAAAAAATTTTGGTATATTTTCATCGATCATGACCCCCAGACCCCGAAACCACCCTCCGTTCAAAATTGATATATATATATATATATGACCTATGTCACACTGTAACTCCCGTAATTATGAACCGATTTCGATGTAATTCGGTGTGTACATAGTACATACCAATGTCTCGACCGAGTTCGTTGGCCAGCTTCATCCGCCGTTTTGTTTCAAAATGGCGGCCATTTAAAATTTTTAAAAAATTTTAAAACTTGAAATGTGGTACCAAAAAATTAAAAATGGAAAAATATTTTCTTCTTATGTATTTGACCTTATACAAAGATTCCGGAGCAGTTTTTGTTTTGTCTATATCTTAAAAAATGGCTGAGTTATAGCATTTTGAATTTCTAGTGTGGCTGACATTTTGAAACGTCCTGAAATTTGTCACGCGATAAAAGGCGTATTTATGAACCGATTTGGATGTAATTCAGTGTGTACATAGTACATACCAATCTCTCGACCGAGTTCGTTGGCCAGCTTCTTCCGCCGTTTTGTTTCAAAATGGCGGCCATTTAAAATTTTTAAAAAATTTTAAAACTTGAAATGTGGTACCAAAAAAATTAAAAATGGACAAATATTTTTTTATTATGTATTTGACCTTTATACAAAGATTCCGGAGCAGTTTTTGTTTCGTCTATATCTTAAAAAATGGCTGAGTTATAGCATTTTGAATTTCTAGCGTGGCTGACATTTTGAAACGTCCTGAATTTTGTCACGCGATAAAAGACGTATTTATGAACCGATTTGGATGTAATTCAGTGTGTACATAGTACATACCAATCTTTCGACCGAGTTCGTTGGCCAGCTTCATCCGCCATTTAAAAATTTTTTAAAAATTTAAAATTTGAAATGTGGTACCAAAAAATTGAAAATGGAAAAAAAATTTTTCTTATGTATTTGACTTTTATACAAAGATTTCGGGGCAGTTTTTGTTTCGTCTATATCTTAAAAAATGGCTGAGTTATAGCATTTTGAATTTCTAGCGTGGCTGACATTTTGAAACGTCCTGAATTTTGTCACGTAATAACAGGCGTATTTATGAACCGACTTGGATGTACCTTGGTGTGTACATAGTACATACAAATATCTTGACCGAGTTCGTTGGCCGGCTTCATCCGCCTTCTTGTTTCAAAATGGCGGCCATTTAAAAAAATTAAAAAATTAAAAAATTTAAATGAGATACCAAAAATTTGGAAAGTGAAAAAGATTCTTTTTGTATGTGTTTGACCTTAATACAAAGATTCCGGAACAGTTTTTCTTTCGTCTATATCTAAAAAAATGGCTGAGTAATAGCATTTTCAATTTCTCTAGTGGCTGACATTTTAAAACGACCTGATTTTTGTCACGCAATAACAGGCGTAATTATGAACCTATTTGGATGTAACTTGGTCTGTACATAGTACATACCAATGTCTCGACCAAGTTCGTTGGCCAGCTTCATTCGCCATCTTGTTTCAAAAGGGTTGGCATTTAAAAAAAATTAAATTTAAAATTCAAAATGAGGTATTAAACAATTGGAAAATGAAAAAGATTTTTTTATGTGTTTGGCCTTGATACAAAGATTCCGGAGCAGTTTTTGTTTCTGAAATTTTGTTCTTTTGTTTATATCTTAAAAAATGGTTGAATTATAGCACTTTGAATTTCTTGCATGGCTAACATTTTGAAACGATCTTGTATTTGTCACGCGATAACACACGTATTCGCCTATTTCGATGTAAGAAGTCATGTGGATAGTATACATCAACACCTCGACCAAGTTCGCTGGCCAGATTCATCAGCCATCTTGTTTCAAAATGGCGACCATTAAATTCAAAAATATATATATATTTAAAGTGAGGTGCAAAAAAATTAGAAATTGAAAAAGGTTTCTTTCTTAAGCATTTGACCTTGATATAAGGATTCAGGAGCATTTTTTGTTTGTCTTTACCTTAAAAAATGGCTCAGATATAGCAGTTTCAATTTCTATTGTGGGTGACATTTTGAAAAATCTGATTTTTTGCATGCGACAGCACTCCTATATATTAACCGATTCCGATGTGAGTGAGCATGTGCACAGCAATTACTAAGGTCTCGACCAAGTTCACTGCTTAGCCTCATCCACCATGTTGTCTTAAAATGACAGGCACTTTAAGAAATATCCGAATTTGGCAGCCAAATATAAGTTACTTTAAAGAAAAGCAGCTTGGATAAAGCTGACTAATTTCGCGAAATTCTCATTCATTATATTGATAAAAATTAGTATTGAATCTCCTATATTCGGTTTCCACTAAATTGAGCTTCGTGTGTTTGAATGATATAATTTGGCTTTTTTAAATAAGGATTATGAAAGCTACCTCTTCCTCCCGGCACTGGCCGGAAGGACTTTTTTCATTTGGTTTTCAAAAAATTATTAATTGAATTTTCTTAAAATCGATATTATTTTGCGCAAACGCATGGAAATTTCACATTTTTTAGGTAAAGATTTTTTTTTATTTAATATAAGGTTAAATATAGTATAAAGGCAAGAGTTTATATTTCATACAATGACTATTCTGTATCCAATAGCCAATTCGAAACTTCCAACTGCGAAAATATTTTAAATGTAGTTCTCAATTATCTTAGAAGCAATATTATTGAAAATATCTTTTTTTGGAATAGTTGCGAAATTTAAATTTTTGTACGATCCTAAGTTATATTTTTAATAACGTTTAATATTTTTAATAAACCAATTTAAAAACTCTATTTTTTACGACGATAAGTTACCTCGAGTTGTAATTTTCAAGGTGAATGAAAAAGTGTTTAGCCAAGGAATCGAAGCAAGGACCTTTGGCTTAAGTTCCCAATGTTCTCCTAACTGAGCTATCCTGGACAAATCTGGTGGACACAACTGACCCAGATAACCTTGTTGATTATGACATTTGGTCCGATATCTGAATCAGCCCAATAGAATAAATCGCAGCTAGTGAAACTCCAAGAAAACTTTTTAAACATAATTGCACTTCATTAATTTTAACACAATTATTCTTAATAATGTACTCGATATTTTAACAAGTAAAGCAATTTAAAAACTCTATTATTTTACGACAGTAAGTTACCACGAGTTGTAATTTTTCAACTGAGCAAAAAAATGCCCAGGTCAGAATTTGAACCAGTGACCGTTGACTTAAGCTACTAATGCTCTGCCAATGTGCAGCGAGCTATTTTGGCCAAATCTGGCGGAAACTTTTCACTCGGATAACCTTGTTGATTATGATACCTGATTTGATATCTGAATAGGCTCACTATAATATTTCTCAATAAAAAAACAAAGAAATTGATTAATTGTGTCTACCAGATTTGTTTAGTATAGCTCAGTTTGCAAAGCATTTGCAATTTAAGTCAAAGGTCGCTGTTTAGAATCTTGAATTGGATACTTTTTCACTAATTTGGAAAATTACAAATCGTGTTATTTATATTCGTGTTATTAATTGATATAATTGTGTTAAAATTAATGAACCATATCTTACCAATTTACAATGATTTGTATTTTATGAGTTTCATCTTTTTCCGCATCGAAGAGCATGTGTTTTGTCCAAATTTTCAGGAATCAAACATAAATTCAATTATTTCAAACAATGTAATTATCTTCAAATGCCACTGAATAATTCAACCTGCGGAGATTTTATGGAACCCCAAACAGTTTATAAGCATATTGTAATTTATTTAAATGCATGTACTGGCACGAAAGATGAAACTATTTGAAAATTCATTATTTCGAGAAATAATCAAAGTATAAGGCTGCGCATACAGATTCAGTGATCATAGATATGCTGAGAATGAACATGGATTTTGTGCAAATTATATTTTATAGATAAAATATTTATTGTTTATATATTTTCACACTCATAATTAATATTATACTATAAATAACTTTATTTAGGTACAATCGAAAAAAAATTCTAGACCAACCCTAACTAACTTTACCGAAAATCTTCATATAGAAATGTTACTGGCACGAATCATTCTACTAACTAATACTATAATTAAAAATCCCGGCCGGCCCGGCCTACAGGTGGAGGTAGATTTCGAAGTTAAGTATATTAATTTCACAAACAGAAACTAAATCATGATTAGATATAACCCTTAATAAGATGATTTTTTTCTTCAACTGCTATGTATTTTTAATTTGTTTTTGCTGTAAGAATTGGTCCTATCAAACACTTGTCTATATAAATATTGACGACAATATTAAGAAGATATATGATAAATTCATGGGGATTTTATATCTTGTGAATTGACGGAGCTATGGATTTTTTTCTTCTTCAACCACCTCTTTTTGTTTTTGTTTTTATTTTACTTTTTTTGCGGTACGAATTGGTCCTATCAAAAACTTGTGATTGTAAAAGTTGTAGCTAATATTAATGAAATTTATAATAAAATTAATTGGATTTGATATCTTGAGAATTGACGAGGTTATGAATTTTTTCCTCCCAAAATTCCTATTTTTGCGCACCTTGAGCCTATTTTTAATTTTATCAAACATTTGTGATACATAAACTTTTGGCCATATTTTTAGAAGTAATAAAAACTTTAAGCTGATTTGACATGTACAAAAATTAAGAATTTATGGGGTGTTTTGGTTTTGAGAAAACCTTTCCCTATTTACATCCCCTTGGCCCGATTTTGCCCATTAACGAACTTGACCAAGATTTTATGCCCCTTGATTTTATGTATCAGTTTGGAAGAGATTTGTGCAGAATTGTGGAAGTTATCATGTACAGAAGAAAGTGATATATATATATATATATATATATATATATATATATGTGTGTGTGCGTGTGTGCGTGTGTGTGTGTGTAGGAATTAAATTTATACATACTTGATTTTCTTTATAACGTGCATGATCAGCAGATTAACTGACGCTCTGGTATTTATATTATCCATGATTTGAAAACACGAGTTATGAAAATTCATGATCACGAGATCAGGGTTTGGACAAATTCAAAATTAGAAAAAAGTCAGTCTATAAAATAATATGGTTCATGAAGCATCGGCTTACGAGATGCCAAGGAAGGTATTGTTAGGCCTAATGAAATTGTTCGAAAGAAGTATATTATAAGCTTTAAATGAGAAATGAGCTGTATTTAAAAAAGGTATCAACGAAGTGGTTAAAATTATCTTTATAGAATTGTATTAAAGTGATGTGTTGTTATTCCAACGTCTAGTTATTCAAGTCATCTATATATTAACATTTTACATATAATCTTCCTACATATACCTACTGGGTGTCCCAAAAATCACTGATGGGATTTAAAATTCCATAACTTGCAAACGGTGACAGATATTTTAAAAAATCTTGCAGGAGGGTTATGTAAGATATCAGGTGTTTTTATGCTGCGATTCTCAGTTTTAGTTACAAATAGCATCGATAGATGGCGCTGCAAGTAATAACCGCTAAATCCTGGCTCGATTTTTCGACCTCCATGCGAAAAAATGAGATTAAAATGTATTTAAGGGATCCCGAAGTATAAACAGTAGGGTCTGGACTTAGCGCCTATTGCTCTCAGCGCCATCCATTGTTTGAAATTCGAACTAAAATCAAGAATCACAGTACAAAAACTCCTGACGTTATACATAATCCTCCTGCAAGAATTTTTTAAATAGGGTAATTCCGGAATTTATGCCGCACATTTTTTTGAATTTGTGTATAAAGTCCCATGGTGGACATAAAATTTAAAAAATCATGCTGTGCTATTTAATGTTAAATATACAACACGTGTACTGCGACAAAAAAATTCAAAACAAATTATTAATATATTTTAACAATTTTTTTTTCTAAAACATTACACTGCGGCGCGTCACCCGTACATTCAGGTTGAGACGCCGCGCTTGTGCAGTAGTTATGCCGCGCTTGTAATAAGAACAGAATGAAATTATAAATAAAAATATTTAAAATAATATTCATATCTGGACTATAATTAACGATGTAATAACCAAATGAAACTAAATGAGTACAATGAAACGTATTACTAGATTCAAATTAGTAATTGTTGCCTACTTTCACTATTAAAATTATCGACTTATTTTTTTATATTAAATTTTAATTGTTATTTCAGCAACAACGTAACATCAATGCATTAGATAAAGAAAATAAAAAAAGTAAAATTGTGTTTAAATAACTTATTTGTTAACCCTTTCGGGACCGATGGCTTTTATACAAATTTTATTCGGTTTGTACCACTTTACTTAAATAATCATGAAAATGCTCTAATTACAAAAAGCAAATATTACTTTTCCTTTTGACTGGAGACAAAAACAAATTTTGTAAGCTCTTTATGAAGGTGCTTATATGCACCTATGGTCAATAATCGGTTAAGAAACCTGTTTTTTCGACTACAATCTACAGAAAAAGTGTCGAAAAAGTACAGTCTTTATATAACTACATTTAAACACATGATGCAACGAACCCAATTATGCTTCCTCTTTTTTGGAGTAGTTTGCAAAGAGCGCCTGCGTTATGCGTAATCCAATTTTTCATTATTATCATCTTGATTTCCATTTCTTACTTTTTATTTTCTCCTTTTTCTCCTTTGGTTTTAGTAAACATTATAGCATGCCTAACATGTTTAGTCTGTGCAATAAGAAAAGAAAAGTTAATAACACTTAATTATCCCGTGCAAAGGAAACTGCGGCATGTATACCGGAATAGCAGTGCGGCATGCATCCCATTTTGCATGGTTCAGACGTCGGCCATCACAGTTACCTGCCATCGCTAAGGGGAATGGCTTAACCATACACACAGTACTCTATACCAACGCTACACTTAGTTTTGAGTTCGAAATCATGCATGCATTTAGTAATTAGTGTATGAAAAGTATTTAAACATAACGTGTTTAAAAGTTTGGACAGTGAAATCATGCACTTACGTCAAATTAAGGATTGTACTTCTACAAGTAAATATCGAAATGGGATTCACGCTATACACTGGTTAAAATAATCTCATTGCACATCTATACTATGCGTTTTACGACCATCTATCGATAATTACAAGAAATACAAGGGATGCGGCATCTATCCCGTATGCGGCGACTCTCCCGGAGTTACCCTATCTGTCATCGTTTGAAAGTTATTGAATTTTAAAATCAATGAGTCATTTTTGGGACACCCGGTATATAGATATATAATATTGATAGATATTAAAAAAAATTTACTGAGGGTGGTTTGGGTTCTAGGGGTCGTGATCGGTGTAGATCAGCAAAAATGTTTCAGAAATTCCAACATAGGGGAGAATGTAAGAGGTAGTATTTCATACGAAATCTACCAAAAATTTTCTTAGGTGGTTTTCTATATATAGAAATTGTACCAACCTTAAAATTTTCAATACTAGAATGTAATTTTGACATATCATTAGGATTTGTCGGTAAAGTTTACTTTCGGATACTGAATCAGAATGCATTCGGTCAAGTAGTTTGAGAATTATGCGAGTTTAAAGATCAGAGATTCTATAAATCATTTCATTTTTAACAGTTGCAAAACAAATTGCGTTCCCAGTAGTCTTTTAGGCATAACTGAAATCCTATTAGGAGAAATGAGGTACAATTTTAGACTCGCATATTTGAAGCTTTTTAAAATCGATGTTAGAGAATTTATGGGTTATTTTACTAATTTTTACGAAAATTAATTTAAAAATGTATGTAGTTTATGAACATAACTTATAGAACCCATACGTCGTTAGAAAAAGTAATTATAACTTTTAAAAACAATAATTTTGACGCAAATGGCTTTTAAAATGATGCAAAAAAACTTTTGAAATATTTTTTCTTTAATTGAAACTATACCTTTAGAACTAACACTTTAGGAATTATATATTGGACAATGATAAGAGAGGATGCCCTGTTTATTACATTAAAAAAATTTAATTGGAAAAAAAATCTTTTCGATTTAATTTGATTACTAAGAAATATTTGCAGAAATCATTCAAAAATACTCTTAAAATAAACTATCTACATAACATTGATCATTTGCAATAGAAAAATTTTCCGTAAGTATCCGTTATCATGTTCGAATTTTGCCATAATCTGTTATTTGTTATTTTGGGGGAACTCTGGTATGGTCATATCTATTTTAGAATCGTAAAACAATTATACAAACAAGAGAATAAACGCGGGCTTCCCGGATTACAGAATATAGGTGAAAACCCTTTTTTAAAAAATCAGAACTCTAATAGATTTTTTACATTTAATATATCCTTTTAGAATGTCAAATAACTGTGCCAAAATCATATTTGTATGAAAAATAGCAATGATGCGTTTAAATAAAATTTTGAAATTTACTAAAAGTTATACTTTCGTATTGGCCTCGCGCCAGAATGTAACAGTCGAAGAAATCGCCAAAAATAGCTTCTAGATATCAGCCTTTTTGATTCTGTTCATTTCAGTCGATTAAACGCGTAGTTTGATTACATGTCTTAAATTTATTTTATTTATATTTTATTATTTTATTTATTGATTGATGAATGTTATAATTTCGTTTGGAATATAAGCTAAAAACAAATGCTTAATTATTATGTTATTTTAAATGCAAACAGATTTATCTCTCATTATCGTCTGCAGGCGATAGTCATATATAATCAAGCTTGAAAATTATTTCAAAAACTGTAAAATTTGAGTAAATGGCGATACATTTTTTAAACAAATTGCGATATAGTTTTCAAAGAAATTTCATTTGAAAGGAAATTTTGATCCTTATTCGACAGTGTAAAAATTGAAAAGGGCCGATATTTTAAGTTAAAAAAAAAAAAAATTGCAGTAAAAGCTAAATTTAATCGTCAGCTGTAATCATCGTAAAAATGACGTCAGCGTTGCGCACGGACACGTTTGTCATTTATAATATATATAGGTAACTTTTGTTAAAAGTACGTTAGAATGAACACTAGGAAAATATACTATTAATACACTTGCATATACTCCAATGAAACTAAAATAAATTTTGAAAATTTTATTGTAACTGTTCGCAGCAAACTGCATATAAAAATTTTAAATTAAGCAAGTTTTGTTTTAAAATGGAATATAATAATTAATCTGAAGTTTAAAAAATATCTCTATTAATAAAGAATTGATCTGCAAAATTGATTTTTGGTAATGGACAATCAAAAAATATATAAGAAATTTAACAAAATTTAACTGTATAGCACTTTTTTTCTTCTGATTGGTGCGAAAAAATACACATTGATAACAGGATTATAATTTGGAAAGCAATTATTTAGCAATAAATTAATTAGTTTACCCAGCATGCGCATGAATATCTTTTCTATTACATGGACTTACATGGGAATAAATTTTTGTTTTATTCTTGATGGGTAGACTACTGCTATTAATCACCTGATAATGAAAGCTTGTAATTAATTATCGTCGGAACTACAATATGAAGTATTTTTACTGACCATTTGTGTCAAAAAAGACTACTTCTACATGTTTTCCATCATTTATTTATTATCACAGAAATTAATTTACTTTGTGATTTCTGTTACAAATTAAGTATGAATTAACGATTTTCTTTTAGCTTAAAAATAACTTCCCTTTGTTTTCCTAAACATCTGTGGTCGTTTAGATAACGCTCTTTTGGCATGAATTCGTAGAAAGAGAGCTACTAGCAAAGTATTTTTTGTTTTTGTTTTTGTTACACTGGTAAGTGAAAACAGTGGTCTATGTGCATTCTTTTGCAATTGATGTTAGGCGACTAACCTTTTTCCAAAGTTCGTTTCTCTGGCAGATTTCCAACTAGTTTTCCCAGATTCAACGAACATTACCCAAGAATCTATATCAGTAATCGCCATTTTAAAGAACAAAGTTAAAATTATTCAATTTCATCTGAACAAATTCATTATTTCAACTAATATAATATTTAACTGAATGCTTTTTTTGTAACATTTTTACAACTTTCTTTAAGAACTAACTAACTGCAGTACGTTGGATATTGCTTCATCCGATTTCTATTTAGTTCATCAATGCGTAAGTTATTGCTTAATATTTCTCTTACCCCTTAACTTTTTTCTTAATCCTTCTTATTTCTAGTTTAAAAAAATAAAATTTTACTTTTAAATAAACGACTTATACTGCTATCACCCTTTATGTCTGAATGTTCCACGGATTACGGATTTTGATATTGTTATTTCTGAATAGTTATATTTCTTTAAGTAATTAAAGAAATTCTGCAATTAAATAAGGCGAAGAATACTATTCGGAAATAGTGTTTCTCTAGATCCGCGATTCTTGGCGCCTATTTATATGTAATTCATTGTATACGCCAAAGCACAATATACTTTTATTCCCTTCTTGTTTAGCTCAAATAATAAGTTTTGTGGCTAAACAAAAGCTTTAAGATGACTCATTACGTTCGAAAGTTGATTTCGAATTATTTGTTGAATGTAAGATTCTCGTTATTCAAACTTTTCACTTTCGAAAACCATTTGATGTTTTCAATTATTAATTCGGTGAACTTTTTGTACAACAAAAATTTTCAAACATATTTTTTACCATTTTTTTTTTTTTTTTTTTTTTTTTGTTCGGATATAGCACTATTTTTTTAGGATTTCTCATATTATGAACAAATCAAGATTAATTTATAAAATTTTATCCAAATCTACATCTTTTTATGTAGTTCTGTTCTGATATATTTTTCTTTTACAAATCTTTTCGCTGAGATCAAAGTTTTGAAAAACATTATTTCTCAATATTACTTAGAATATATAATTGTTCGCATTTTCTTGGTAATTTGAGTGTTCTCTTTTTTCTAGTTCGTTTCGAATGAAGTTATAATGCGTAAACTGTGGTTAAAAAATATTATGTAGACAAATTTGATGTCTCCATATATCTTTAGTTATTTAGTATGAAAATTTCTGATATTTAATTTCGATTAACGAGTTTTCTTTTCCTTTTTTTTTTTTTTTTTTTTTTTTTTTAATGCGTGGTAATAGTATGAATTTTTAAAATATTTTTTCTTGTTTGCTTATTATCTCATTCAACAACACTAAAGAAATTTTTGAAATTAAAGGAGAAAAAACAGATCTTAATAATAGTGAGCATATGCACTAAATTTGGCGGTGAAAATTATATGCTTCATACAAGTAAAAAACTTTAAAGCAGAAAATAAAAAAGTTTGGATTATTAACCTACTGAATTTCAGTACATTTTATTCGAAGATGATATTTTGTCAATAACTTTACTGTAGAAAAAAATTCTTATTCTATGAAAATATAATTGAGCCTCGAGCGAAGATATATAATAACTTCTTCCAAATTACCCACGATTCCAAAAAGCGTTGGTAATCTTAAGAAGACCCTGAAAATAATACATATCCGAGATTTAAAGGAGCGTTTCTGAAACACTGATTTTCGGAAACGTTTTCGAACAGTACTTAAAGTGTATTAATCAGTTTCCTCAAACTAGAATATTGGTTTTTAGGATGCTGCCAATTCCCAAGTAATCATTTTGACATTCCTTAGCTATATGACATTCCTCATTAAAATGGTGAGTTAGTTTATAGTTCTTTTAAAGGGACACACAAAATATTTCTATTATATTATGGTCTATAGGGGATAGTATCTTGAACTCGAGTTGAATTCAAAGGAATTTACGCTACTTCAAACATAAACAGATTTATGCTCATTTCTAAGGTACACTACAACATGCATTCTATCGAATATTGGGTGCGTTCACTTGTGTGTGTGTTAAGGGGGGGGGGGGGAGGCACAGCCATCAAAAGGGCAGACATAGGCTTAGTACGTATTTGCATTCATAATAACGAGCCTTAAAGGAATCCATTTTGTCTTGTAAAAGTTGTAGTTAATATTAAGGAGATTTATAATAAAATTAATTTGATTTGATATCTGGAGAATTGACGAAGTTATAAAATTTTTCTCCCAAAAACTCTATTTTTTGCGCCCATTGAGCCCATTTTTAATTTTATCAAAAATCTATGATACATAAATCTTTGGCCCTATTTTTAGAAGTAATGAAAACTTTAAACTGATTTGATATGTACAAAAACTAAGAAGTTATGGGGTTTTTTCGGTTTACACAAAACCCCTCCCAATTTCCATCCCCTTGGATCGATTTTGCCCATTAACGAACTTGACCAAGATTTTATGCCCCTTGATTTTATGTATCAGTTTGGAAAAGATTTGTGCAGAATTGTGGAAGTTATCGTGTCCAGAAGAAAGTGATATATATGTATATATATATATCGATAGATATATAAATTTTTTTACTGGGGGGGGGGGGGGGGTTCTAGAGGTCATGATCGGTGTAGATCTGCAAAAATTTTCCAGAAATTCCAACGTAGGGGAGAATGTAATAGGTAGTATTTCATACGAAATCTACCTAAAACGGGGTGTTGAAGAAGAAAAAAAATCCATAACTCCGTCAATTCACAACATATAAAATCCCCATGAAATTATTATATATCTTTTTAATATTGTCTACAACATTTATATAGACACGTTTTTGATAGGACCAATTCTTACAGCAAAAACAATTTAAAAATACATAGCGGTTGAAAAAAAAAATCATCTTATTAAGGGTGTGGTCAAATCCAAACTGCTTATTTTCTTACTCATTTTTAAATTCATTTTTGCTCTCAAACGCATCCAATTGGTATATTCTCTTATTCAGAAATTATATAATGTTCCGTAATGATCGATAGAGGCAGAATATATTTTAAAAAATGATGTCAAAGTGAGCATTTTGTACAGAATTCCGCGAAGCGATTGTGTTAGGAACGAAAAATACTGTCTTCTGGGAAAATAATTGTTTATAAATCAAGTTTAATTAATTGAAGGAAAAATTAAAACACAGGTCGCTCATAATTCTCTTCAAAAATCATGTCAGCAAGTTTCATATTTTTTCTATAAAAAATGAGTCTGAAAATGTGCCAGAAAATTTCTTGTTGTAGAGCATGAAAACTATATTTTTTAATACCGCCTTAGCGTGATTCTGATAAAACCAGCTATTATATAAAAATGAAATAAAAACTCGTCAAAAGCGGCCAGATAAAATTGTTAAAGTGGGTTTATCTCTAATCATGACTTAGTTTTTTTTTTTTTTTTTCTTTTTATCTTTTTTTGGTGAAATTAGTAGACTTAACTTTGAAATCTGCCTGAAGATCTAACTGAAGTCGCTACATTGTTTATTGAAAAGATATTAACATATAAAATACAACTATAAGTTTATAACGAGTTACTTATGCACATTTAGAAGGATACAAATTTACTTGCGAGCTAAAATAAAATAAAATAAAGTAAAACAAAAAAGTCCGGATTAGAGTTCAGTTTTAGGGCTTCTTTAACAATAACTAAAAATTTCAGTTTGAAGTCTGTGATTATGTGAAAATTAAAAAGTTATGTCTCAAGTCTGTGATAACATGAGAACTGAAATTTGAGTCTCTGATTAATGGATGAAATTGATGTGTGATTAATTCAGAATGCTACCACTATTTTCCAAATATAAAATTCGACTAATTTAAGCTATTATTCAACACGGTGAATAATAGCTTAAATAACTTCCCTTTCTGAATAGATTCAGAAACGGAAGTAGCTATTTTAATAATAAACGGTCAAGTGCGAGCGTTACTCGCGCACAGAGGGTTCCGTAGAATAAATATATAAATTTGTAATTGTATTATTAAAAAAAAAAAAAAAAAAAAAAAAAAAAAAAAAAAAGTTGCTAAATGAATACTAAGACTTTTTAAAAAACTATATAACGTAGGGTTGGGTATAACAGTATATATTAGAAAAGTGTAATCGGGTATACCATGAATGTTCAAAGACATATATGGAACAATATCAAATATAGCTATTCGTATCACTCTTTTTTTAATATTATCCTAATCTGTTTATGATGAACTTAATTCGGTACTGACAATAAAGGCAGTGCATAGTTAAACTTCATTTGGCATTTCATGAAACTAAATTCAGCGTAGTAATAACCTTTATTTCTAAAGTGTATCTAAAACAAAACCTTTGTTCAAAGTTTAAATTTGGCATAGTGCTAAGCGCGCTTCGAATTGAGGTCTCAAAATTGCAACGCCGCCTTGGTCAGTGCCGCGTTTTTCCAGATAGGTGTTTAATTAACTTTTAAAGTCACTCGAGGCGTATTGAGAGATACAATCAATGCAAACTATCGCGAATCTCACAGTATTTATGCGATTCATTCTAATTAAATATTTCGAGGGCGATGCCCTTAAAAAACGGACACCTAATTTTAATTCCAAAACAGACAAATGGCACCAAGAATATTTAATTAAAATTTTCCTTTTATCATGTACGTGAAAATAAGCAAATTCGCATTTTCTAATAAATTCGTTTATAAATCCTGGTGCCAGTTCATTATTTCATAAGTTTATAAATAGAATTACTCCGTGCCGGAAAGGTTTAAGTGGTCGCAGGACTCTTAAAGCTTCAAAATTTAAGAAATTTTAATTTTTTTAGATGTTAAACTCCTATCTTTTCTGAATATTTTGATATAATTGTTTCCTTGAAATTCCCATTAGAACAGAAGTTTTGGCTTTTAGAATTATACCCGCTCAATAGCTGAAGCGGCGTTTCCAAAACTTTAAAGTCATTATTTTCCAAATGGCGTTTTTGGGTATAACGCACAGGATACCTCAAAAACTTCTGAATATTTTTTCATGAAATTTTCAAAACATATATTCCATGTTATTTTGTATAAACTGAACCTAAAATTTCCTTTTTATTGTTCAAATAAATATTTTTAAGGTGATTTTACTGTTGAAATTTTCAAAATTTTGTACTAGCTAAATGCAGCATTGCATTAAAAATATAAAAATGCTTTAAATACAAATTTATTTAAGTTCAGGGAAATTATTACAATCTAAAGTATAAGTAAGCACCAAAATTTTCATTCTAGTTGCAATATTTATTTTGTAATCCTGCGCGTAAACTGTTATGCCAATTTTTTGTTCGACAAATGTCTAACAGTTTCGAGCCCCCTATAAATACTAATTCTGTATCTTGCAATTTTTTTAAGTACATGAAACGAAAGAACATACTTATGTCTTTCATTCCAATTAAAATTGTGTTTTAAAATCATATACATCTAAGACATTAAATGTTGAAAATGGTCTTTTTTTCATTTTTTCCTCTTTTTAGAGTCCCGAGACCCCTTAAATTAGTATGTTTTTTTTTACAATTTGACGTTTATTGCTTTTATACTGTTACTGGACATTACATTACACATATATATCATTAAAAGTCGTTAACTAGGCATAGAGTACGCCACCTTGTCCTTGTGTATGTCCAAACTGACCGTACCTTTAATGGTTAATATCTCAGGTAATTACCGATGATTTTTTTCGAAAATCATTATCAACAATGCTTTTATTCTTCTGCAACGATAGGTATATTCAGCGATGCTCAACAATTTTTCTGAATGCCCGTAAACCGAAATTTGTGTATAACAGAAAAATGCTAATTACTCAAAAACTATGTGACCTAGGGTAATCGCTATAATTTTCCGGAAAGGTTTATAATAACGTCTTCTACCTCTAATTTTTTCATAATTTTAGTTTCAGTAGATTCGGATCTAGATGGGGGGGGGGGGGGGGAAATATTTTTGCGCTACATTTTCAACAATATCTTTGAAAATATAATACCTAAAATTAAAAGGAATGTATTTTTGAGTTCAGCGTTACAAAAGCTTTCACGGATACCCCACATGACATACAAAGAAAAGATTTTTCTTTTCAAGTAGCATAATTAGCCCCTCTACTTTTTTACTCAATATATTTATGAATGTTTATTAATCTGAAAATATGTGGGTCAATGGTCTTTATTACTTCCCCGAATTTGAACTTTCCACGTTCCATAGTTTACGATTAAAATGGCTGTGACAGACAGACAGACGGACAGACACAGGAGTGATATTATAATGGTTCCGTTTTTACATTTTAAGTACGGAACCCTAAAAATATAATAAACTCACGAAATGGCAACACTGGATAAAATGAAAACTTATAATAAAAATAATGTACTATGTTGATGCAAATTTCTACCGCATTTTAATACTTTTATTACCGGTAAAATTTTAATACACGATAATTTTACCTAATAGCAGTGGTGGAAAATTGGCGCAGAGGAGGAGTCTATTGACACCACTAAAATTTTATAGTATTCTTCACCTTAATAAAAACGCAGAAATCCTGTCATTAGATAAGGCGAAAAATACTACTAAAATTTAGTGGTGTCAATAGGCTCCACCTCTGCGCCAATTTTCCACCATTGTAATAGGTATCTATGGACTGATGTAACAATTTAACGATACCTCATTTTAAAGATTTTCAGCACTATATATTCAAATTAAATATATTTTTCTTTCAATACCTGAAACTTATTTTGTGTGAGAATTTATATTTTTAACTGATTTATAAACAATATTTAAAACGAAAATCTTTATTTTCGTAATTGATGTTGTGAAAGTACTATTACTTAATTTAAAAATGCTGCGTCATATCATATTAATATCTTATTAATATAGACTTATCATAAGAATTAAAAGATCTTCTTAAAACACCAGCAAAAACTTTTAAATGCGCTTGAACTTTTGATGGTGTTTTAAGAAGATCTTTTAGTTCTTATTGATTCACCCCAGTTTCAAATTATTTTTTTAAGTTCTCGTTACTTTCTAAATACTTATTGAAATTGCATAAATCTCTGTAATATATTTAAGCCATATTTAAGACTTTATAAAATGTAAAAATAATCACTTATAACAGAAGATAATAAAAAATATTGTTCAGTGAATATGGAATTTTTTTTTTCATATGATATGTCACAATCCGCTTGGTAACTTAGAAGAGATATATAAGCATAAAACTTATGTTAAAATGACCTCTAATCTATATTTCATACAATTAATTAATATTTTTGAGATAAGTAAATATTTTCATTATTTTTTAATCATTATGTATTTTTATTACAATTTTTCAAATTTAAGTGAATTTTTAAAATAGTTTCTGTCAAAGAATTTATATATAATTAATTCATTCTATAAAGTATAGTTTAAAGTTCATTCTAACATAAGTTTTATGTTGATATATCTATTCTAAGTTATCGTGCGGATTATGACATACCATGTTAAAGAAATATGCAATATATTAGCTGAACTGTATTTATTATTATATTATATTATAAGTGTCTATTTTTATATTTTATAAATCCTGAAATATATCTTAAATATATTACAAAGTTTTATTTAATTTCAATATTTCAAAAGTTATTGGAACTCGAAACCACATAACTTTTACACTGGCGACAGAGACTTCAAAAGGTATGAGACCCCTTAATATAGGGGAGTATATAGGGGAGTGTAGTACACAGTGAGACGAAAATTATTAATACTTAACGAATGGTGACGATTTTTATTCCTTTGAAAAAAAAAATTACATCTTTAACCTACACAAATACACTACACATTAATGTATAAATGTTTTAGAAAAGTTATTTATAGAAGCAGAGAATCAACATAACGGTGTATTGGAAATTGTCTCACTGTGTACCACAAGTAGTACACAGTGAGACAATGTATATATTTTCATAAATCATACATTTTTACTCTCTATCAATAATTTTCTGAAGTTTATGATTTCTAATTAATTTTTCTATATTTTCAAAATATTAAAAATATGAGCCTTTTGGGGACAATCGCAGTCTTTGGGCTACCTTCATGCAAATTTTCAGCCTCTTACGTTTGGTAGATTTTTCTGGGCATCGCACGCCCACACACACGCACACAAAGAAAGAGAGAGAGGAAAAAAAACATATTTTTATTAATAAATAACATTTTTAACATCAGAACCACATAATAGGTACATAATGAGATACGTCTCACTGTGTACCACAACTGTGTGTCTCACTGTGTACTTTCGTTACGTTGTAACAAAATGGATGCTATATATGTTACATCATTTTCATCGCTTTAAAAAGTTTATGTCGTTTTGTCGAAATATTCTATTATTAGATATAGCTAGGCTTGGTTAAGTAAATGTATGTCATATTGAAGGAAATAAACGTTTATGTAACTATAACAACTATAAAATAAAGAATTATTTACTATTTTGTCGGACGAGTAACTTAAGTGCCGAAACTACATTCACGTGTTGCATAAGATGAGGTCGTTATGTGTATGTGCCAGCTTAGAGAAAAAGTTACAACTATATGTCAAAGTGGCTGCTGTCTCACTCTGTACTACTCTCCCCTAACTAAAATTAGTAATAAAATGAAATATAATATCAATAACAAATCATTAAACAATCATCGGTACAGCCTAAAGAATTCCTTGTACACATTTTAAAAAGTTATTTCATTTATTTCTTTTTCCCCCAGATAAAAAGTAAAATAGGAAAATGTAAATTGCCACCAAAATGTCCTTCATACTTATAAATTCTTCTTTTATCTATTACTGACGTATCCGAAGCCATAAGAAGCCACGCAATCGCAGGTGATATGAGAATCCGAATTGTGGCAAAACGTTGGAGGTACTAAAACTGTCTCAGACTTTCCGCCCATAAATATAAACCAGGATACTAATCGTTCTATGGGCGGTGTAATTATAATTGCAAATCCAGAAATACCGCACACTAACCTGCAGCAGTAATATACAAATAAGTAAAATAACGCTAAAATTTAGTCATTTATCTGCATAACTTTCAAGTCGCCACAATAATAAATTTTCTACAAACAATGTGAATATCCCATTTTTCAGAATAAATAAGATAAACGACTAAAGAGAAAACTATTAAAAAAACAATTGTCACGACTCTGTGGGCTTCTTAAACTTAGGCAACTTCTAAAAAATGTAATTCCTAACTTATGTCAGTAAATATCTCTTATTTTTTTGTCTATAAAACTAAGTCTAACATAGCTTCGAAATTTTATTTAGGAAGGGAACACAGCTCATTGCAAATAAGTACCAAAGCCAGCGATATATATGCGTAGTTGTATGAGTTTATGCCAAACATGTAATCCATAAAAGATTTTCTTGCATACATCCTTTTGCTCAAATCTCGTTTTTTATTTTTATTTGTTTTTTTAAGTATGCATACTGATTGTTTAAAGGATGTCTTTTTATGAAAGTTGACATTTTCTTCTAAGAATTCCGCATTCAACTTTTTATGATTTCTAACAAAACAAGGAAAACTCATGACTATAGCATTACTATATATCACAGATTTCATTTAACTTTATCCAGAAGTACTACTTTGTCTAGCCTAAATTTTCTCTTTAAACTGGAATGGAATTTTAATGGATTATAAATTAAAATAAAAATGAAAACATAAAAATTTCCTTTTAAAAGTTAGTGGAAAAAAATTATGTATTACTAATTTGGTCTATTTTTTTTTTAAATCAGTAAGATTCATAAATTTTAATTAATATTTAGAATGATAATTTTGATTCTTTAAAATTTATTATTATAAAACATTTTTACGAAGTGTGAGGAATTTTAATTAACTTTTATTGTAATAAATTTTAATATAAACTCTTCCAAGTTATCCGCAATGCTGAAAAGGATTCATTTTACTTTAAAAGCCTCTAAAAGTAATAGATATCCGATTTTTAAAAGAGCATGTGTGAAAGAAAAGTTTATTTTGCTACCCGTAATGTTTGGAAACATTTCCTATTAGTTTTTACAATGCATTAATCAGATTTCTGTATCCGGAATATTATTTTTTCGAGTGTTATCCATTCCCAGTTAAACATATTCACCTGCATAAAAGAAGTTATACATGCATGAATAACAAAATAATATTAATTTTAATGCTATTAATTTTAATGTTGACCTTTATTCTATTAATTTTAATGCTATTAACTTATGACTTTTGTTGAATATTAAAATGTTTACTGGAGAAATTATAACATCCGGAAAAACGATATGTTGGTTTGAGAAACCTGATTAATACATTATAAAAACTACTTGGATACGTTTCCGAAAATTACGAGCAGCAACAGAAACTTTTGTTTCAGAAATGCTTATTCTAATATCGGAAAATTGGTTTATGTAGTGTCTGAAAATAAAGAAACTTTTTTCGGAATCTTAGGTCACGGGTAAGAGGTTATATTATATTTTCCTAAACCTTAAAAATATTAAGAGCTAGATTAAGAAACATTTGTTATTATTATTTTTTCAATTTATTTCAAAAGTGCTTATAACTTCAATTTGTCTGTCTGTTTAGTCGACAGTTGTTTGCCTTCCTGTCTTTCTGCACTTTAACTACTCTAAATTACTACTTGATTAGCATATGTTACTGATTTTATCTATGTGACATTTCTTATGAAAACACCATGAAAACGGTGTGTTATTTAGTTCATAGTTCGTTTAAAGGGACACACACAAAAAAATTCTATTTCATTATGATCAATCGGGGAAAGTTGCTTTCATTTTATTTTAGGAATTTTACATTAATTCACACATAAGGAAAGGCATATGCATTGCTAAGGTTCATTACAGCATGATTTCTATAGAATATTGGGTGTATGGGCTTTTGTATATGTGTAGTGGGGGAAGGTGTAGAGCCTTCGAAACATGGACACAGGCTTAGCACGTATTCGCATTCATAAATCGTTATATGGTGCCCATCATAACCGGGCTCCCAAAGGGGACCCATAATTAGGGACTACTACCTAGTTAATTAAAATCAATATAACGAGGCCCTAAACAAAGCCATTTTGCTTTTTATTTGACTTTATTTGGAGGATTCCAATGTATTCAGTTTTGACGCAGAAAGATGTCCACTACTGGATTTTGTGTTTCTACTAATGGAGAATTTTAAGCTCTACGAAAAATGTGTGGAAAATTACTAAAAGTAGCAACTTTTTCAGCACAGTTTTATATAAAAGAATTAATTGAGATATCGAGCAGTCACTGTTCCCGCAGTCACAAAAATTAAGAATTGTATACTAAGAATAAACAAAAAAATTTCTTAAAGTGCCCAATATTAGTATATAGTTGCCTTAACCCTCTCGCTGTGCAACCCGAGAGTTTCTCGGGCAACGTAAAGTAGAAAAATTTGCGCAATCCGAGATTTCATCGGGGATGCATTTTCTCCGTCTAATTAAACCGCCTTGATCATTCCCACCAGTTCCTTTTTATTGTAAATTTTGCCTTATCTAATCGGAGCATTTTCCCGATTAAATCAGACGATTTTTTTTTTTTTTTTTTTGAAAAACCGGTGGTAAAAAATTAAAAATTCTTAAAAGACGCTCGTCACACTCTCAGAAATAAAACTCTCCCTTTTGAACATTCAGAAATCCCCGAGCTGTATTTCGTCGTTTTTGACGATCATTTCCTATTAACATCACGTGACTTTTAATGAAACGTAAACCCTCAAATATTTGACGAAAGTTTTGCCTCAATCACGGTCAGACTCAATGCATTTTAAGGAAACATTTCCTCAAATCCTCCTCAAATCCTACGATTTTAGCAAACAGATATTTGCTTGTTGTTACTCCTGTAATAATTTATTTTAAAACAGCACTTAGTGCTTTTCAGAAAATAGTGAAATATAGGTAGTTATTGTTTCTTCATTAGTTATTTTTTTAGCTGTTCGAATTTTTCGGAATGCTTATTAATATTATTATTATTTTATTTATATGTTGTCGTTCGTTATGTTTTAATTCGAAAAGAATAAATTTCCTGTGTTTTTCAAAACCATTCAATAAGAAAATTAGGTCAATAAAATTTCAAACTTGTAGGATATCCTTTTTTTTTTTTTTTTTTTTTTTTTTTTAAGAAGTATATTATGTTTTCAATCAAATTAAAAATAAACTTAATTGATCCCTCTCCTCTTTATAAACAGTAAAGTGTTAAAATCTTATCCTCCTACTCAAAGTGATAAAATCTCACGCAATATGCACTTCACAATTCATTATTTGTGAGCAACAAATTAACCAGACCATATTCTAATCATCCATTGATCAAAGAAAATTTCAGTTGTAAATTATTTAATCAAGCCATATTATAATTATTCATTGAAACGAGAAAACCATAAAAATAAATTAGCTTTCCTTAAAACTTTCAGAAAATATAGCAGCCCGATAAAATTGCAATCTACGTTATAAAAATAAAATACGAAGTAGAATTCATTATACCAGTCTGAAAGCAGACACTTGCAAGTCCCCAGCAGCCAGGTTGGCAGAACGGCGACCTCCCATATGAAAGGTCGTGAGTTCGAATCACGCCGGGGAAAGAGAGAGGTGATTTTTTTTCTTTCCCCGTGTCAAATACTGGAGCTTCCAAACTGATTGAGAGATGGCGCCACCAGCCCTCTTTTGACGAAACTATTGACGAAATTTATATCGTCAAGCAAGTGAAGAAACTAATTTCATCAATTTGACGAAATGTTCGCTCGGGGCATTTTCCAGGAAACTATTTCGTCAAAAACAAAGAAAATTTCGTGAAATCTGAGTATTCATTTCTGAGAGTCCACGAAGGAATTAAGTACGCAATTTTTGAAGCTATGTTCATAAAACAATTACGCAACGAGAGGGTTAATGGTATTGCTCAGCGAGATCTCAAATTCCCCTCGCTAATGTTACATTTATGGACGTTGAATGCATTCGAATTTTTTAAATATCTCTTCAGTAAATTAATATTTTTAACGTCTGTTTGCTGTTTCCTCTTCTTGAATGATGTCTCTGTTTTTTAGTTTTCTGAATACTTCTAAAATATATACTTATTTTTAGGGGCCTCCGTGGCCGAGTAGTTAAGAAACCACGCTGCTAATCGCTTTAGAGCATAGGAGGCTTGTCAGGTTCAACTCCCGCTGGCTCCATTGCACACTCTTTGTGGAGCTCCCGGATGTAAAAATTTTCTGTGTTGTAAATTTCATTGTGCTATCTCGCCCCTGTATATCGACGATGACTTATAAGCGGGCCTTGTTGTCAAGCACACAAGTCTGATTTATGTATCCAATAAAACACACAAGCAAACTTATTTTTATTTGAAGTTATAAAGTCTGACTCGGAGCTCGTCGGCTTCGCTAAGATTTTAAGACATAAAGTATTAAATTAAGCGCATATTTTAAAAATATTTTGTCAACTATAAAGAAAGAGACGGCTTTCAAGAAGAGTACATAGAAAAAAGAAGTTAAAAATTTTAATTTCCTTAGGATATATTTTTAAAATACTAAATCACTTTATGCCTATAGGTTTAAAGTTAGCTGGGGGAATTAAAGATTTCAGCGACCAACACACTTACCTGCGTTTGAACCAGAATTTATTGTTTGCCATTATATGAAATTACTTATACTTTGAAAGATAGAATTGTTAGACTGATTACCAGAAAAAGGCTAAAAATAACGCATGTTAATATAAATTATATTGAATTTATATTGAATAAATAATGTTTTTAATGTTGTTACATAGTTTAAAAATTGATAAGTACAAAAATTCTATTTTTTCTTTTTTTTTAAGATTTCAAATAAATACAAAGTGCTAGGCTCTCTTTTGATAAAGTAATTCAAATATGATCATATATTTCGCGAAAATGAAACTTAAAAACAAACCAAAATAAAAGTGCCCAGTTAAGGTAATGGCATTGAGCTCGCAGGCTATTCCCACTAACTGAATGATATACTCTTATGTATGCCCAATATTCATAAAATAGAACTCACTCTTTTTGAGAGCAAAACGGTAAATAATCAGGGAAGCGCCTTATCAGAATAGCACCGGTATATCAAATTTGAAGCAAATCGGATAAATCTGCATTAAAACTCATTTATCGAAACTAGGGGGGGGGATTAGCGCCCCGCCCATTCCCCTTTATACTTAACCAATGAAACTTCCAAAGCTAATCAGGGAAGCGCTTTATCAGAATAAATCGGTATACCAAATTTGAAACAAATCGGATAATTCTGCATGAAAAACTAATTTATCTAAATTAAGGGGAATAGCCCCCGTTCCTCCCTTTTATGCTTAACCTATGAACTTCCAAATCTAATCAGAGAAGCACCTTATCAGAATAAACGGGTACACTAAATTTGAAACAAATTGGATAATTCTGAATGAAAAACCAATTTATCTAAATTAAGGGAGGATTAGTCCCCCCATTCCCTCCTTTATACTTAACCAATGAGCCTCTAAATCTAATTAGGAAAGCGCCTCATCAGAATGAACCTATTTATAAAATTTTAAGCAAATCGGATATTTCTATCAAGAGTTATCGCGTTTCGTACATGCATACGTACATAAGAATCTGCGGGCACATTAGCTCTCAGGCTTTGATAGCCTGTGAGGTAAAAAAGAATGTATTCACTGTAAAAATAAAATTCTGTATTTTACAACAAAAGGTGCTGGCACCCTGGTTGCTAACACAGTTGCTATAAAATTTACAAGCTGCTGTCTCAAGTTCGCTGCTCAATAAGCGTGAAACTTTTTGGCACAGTGACGGACTCATTTTGAAACGTAAAGGTATAAAATTCACAGGCCTGACTCCAGAAGTTATTTGGAATCGAAATGATTTTTCCATTTTCTAATAAAAAAATTACCTATTGAGTTATAAGCAATTTATATCACGTGACAAAACTTTTTCTCCTTTCTTTGGTTAGGTTTTTAAATTTCGCCCGAAAATTCGGTTCAAAACGTGAAATTTGACAGTATTTTCTGAAAGATCTATTGCATATTTTGAATGAAAATTAAATTTCAAATTAATTGCTTAAAAGGGGCAAAGGCCAACCTAGTGAAAAAGATTCCATGCCGGGACTCGAACACGGGCCATCTGTGTAGCACTCTACCGACTAAACCAAATGGAACAATACCCAATCTGGAACTTCTCACTATTACAGGTTGGTCACTATGTCAGTGCGCTACACTGATGGCCCGGGTTCGAGTCCCGGCATGGAATCTTATTCACTAGGTTGGCTTTTGCACCTTTTAAGCAATTAATACGAAATTTGATTTTCATTTGAAATATTGTATGCAAGGCGAATGTTTCTCTCTGGAAATTTTCCCAAGTATTAAGATATATTCCATTTACCAAAAAAAAAAAAAAAAAAAAGAAAAGAAAAGAAAAACGTCATCCGATTATATAGTTTCTGAATAACAACACCTACCACTTTCATGCGTTTCCAAACAAAAATCAATTAAAAATTATATCATAAAGTTGCCCCTTTGGATTTGAGAACAGCTTTTAAGGCTGCTAGTCACTCAGCTTCTGAATTCCCCTCACTAATTTTAAGTCTAGAAGCGTTTGATGCATTCGTATATTTAAAATATCTCCTCAGGAAATTAATATTTTTAACTCTTTTTTTTGTGTGCTCTTCTTAAAGGACGTCTCTTTTTTCGAATCGAAAAACGTCATTCGATTACATAGTTTCTGAATAACAACACCTGCCAGTTTCATGCGTTTCCGAACAAAAATGAATTAAAACTTATGTCATAAAGTTGCCCCTTTGGATTTGAGAACAGCTTTTAAGGCTGCTAGTCACTCAGCTTCCGAATTCCCCTCACTAATGTTAAGTCTATGGGCGTTTAATGCTTTCGTATATTTAAAACATCTCCTCAGGAAATGAATATCTTTATCTCTTTTTTTCTGTGTACTCTTTTTAAAGGATGTCTCTTTTTTCTTAGTTCTCAAAAGATTTCTAAAATATATACTTAATTTTATATGAAGTGTTAAAAACTTACTCACAGTTCGTCAGCTTTTAGCACATAAAATATAAAATTAAGCATACTTTTTAGAAGTATTTTGCAAATTAAGAAAAAAAAGAGACAGCCCTTTAGAAGAGTCCACAGAAAAAAGAAGTTTAAAATATTATTATCCCGAGGACATATTTAAAAAATACGAATGCATTCTACGCCCATAGACTTAGCATTAACGAGGGGAATTCGGCAACTGCTCAGGTCTTGATAAACTCACGTTGCTATTGGCTGCGTAGTGCACGTGACAGATTTTTTTTTTCACTTGTTGCTTGAATTTGACTTCACAGCATCGGTGCTTTAAAAATTACAACAGAGAGTGCAGGAAAAATCAAAATTTTTTACAATGTTGTTTAAAATTCTCATTAGAGAAAATCAGTTAAACTAACTAGGAAACTTTATCTCTTTGTTAGTATGTGATGTATAAAATAGATATAACAGGAGAAATTCATTTTGATCAAAATCATCTGTATTTAGAAACGGCATATGATTCATATTTAATGAAAAAATGAAAAATAACTAGAAAAATTTTTATTTAAATATTCGTTCACAACCTTTATAAGTGAAATGGAATAATTTTTTAATGAAATACTGTAATTTTTTTTATTAAAACATATACGAATCTTTCTAAATATATGTAAGTTTTTAAAATTTTAATTTTAATGAGGCTGTATTAAAAATGTATGAATATCGGAAACCAAGCTACGTTTAGAATAGTTACAAAGAAAAAATAAAAAACTGTATATTATGAAGAATTCCCCCCCAGTTTTTAATGTGGTAATTCCAAGTCACAATTAATTGTGATTTTTTTATGATTACAAGAGTATTTTTCTGTATTACAAAGGATTTTTTTCAGCTTTAAAAAAATTTATGAATTAATTTAGTGATGTGTTCTGATTATGCATTATTATAATATCCGTGTATGGTACAAGCATGAATAATTTCTTTTTAAAACATCCGTTTTCTAATTGTTTTCATCCGTTTTCTATTTGTTTGTTTCTAAAACATGTAAAGTAAAAATCATAATACCTATATCAAGTGTAAAAATGTGGTGCATAATATCTGTAACATGCGAATAATTGCTGAATATTTACTCATGTGTATTATATTTACACAGAACGAGCATTGTTCGACATCAAGAGCAAATTACACATGAAAAAAGAAACTAATTATCTCCAATCGACGATGCAGTAACCCAGTTCTAATTATTGCGTTTCCCCACCACCCCATGCACAATAACATAATTAGTAGGAACCAATAGTCCAGGCAATAGGGAATTTTACCAAGTAAAATTAATGGTAGTTCTGGAAATCGGCTTACTTTATGTTTTTTGGGTCGCTGAATCCAAATTTGTAACTTCCCACAAAATTACCCCCGGCAACCCCTCCCCAAAATTTTGGTAAAAAGCCCCCCCCCCCCCCAAAAAAAAAGGTTTTTATTAAAAACATCAAAAAGGGAAAAAGTATCTAGAAATTCAGAAAGTAGACAAAATTAGCAACAAATTAGATATATGACATTAAGACTTAGGATGAAGGGGAAGGGGGATCTGCCTCGGAACATGTGCCGCGATGCTGCTTGGACTAAGTTGCGCAATTCCACTTATCCAATCATACGTTTACATTCGCCCTCCCATCTCCCCTCCGAACTTTCTCTATAAGGTTTACTTTAAGTTTTTTCGGTCGCTGAATCCGAATTTTTAACTTATCCCCAAAATCCCCCACCTGAACCCCCCCCCCCAAAAAAAAAAATAGTTAATTTTAACTTAAATTTCTTATTGTTTTAGGGGAAAAACAATACAAAATTCAGAAACTAGACAAAATTTTCAACAAATAGGATACATGACATTATGACGTAGGATAAACGGGGAGAGAGGGGGCTGCCTCGGAACATTCCCCGCGCGCTTTTCTCAAAAACTAAATTTTTTCAAAAAAACAAATTTTTTGGGGTTTTGCCGGGTGAAAATTTGATGGGAAGTTACAAATTCGGATTCAGCGACCCAAAAAACACAAAGTGAGTCTAAATCCAGAACTAGTTTTAATTTTGCCAGGTAAAATCCTCTATTACCTGGACTTCATAACTTAGTGCACGTAACGCCGCAGTGCATGTTCAGAGGCAGCCCTCCCCCACCCCGTTCATCCTACGTCATAATATCATATATCCTATTTTTTGCAAATTTTGTCTACTTTCTGAATTTCGTAATGCTTTTCCCCTAAAACAATAAGAAATTTAAGTTAAAAACAATTATTTGGGGGGGAGTTGAAAATTCGGATTCAGCTACCCAAAAAACTTAAAGTAAACCTTATAGAGAAAGTTCGGAGGGGAGATGGGAGGGCGAATGTAAACGTGTGAGTGATTAAGTGGAATTGCGCAACTTAGTTCACGCAGCACCGCGCGCATGTTCCGAGGCAGATCCCCCCTTCCCCTTCATCCTAAGTCATAATGTCATATATCTAATTTGTTGCAAATTTTGCCTACTTTCTGAATTTCTAGATACTTTTTCCCTAAAACAATAAAAGAATTGATTTTTTTAATAAAAACTTTTTTGGGGGGGCATTTGACCAAAATTGGGGGGGGGGGGGGTTGCCAAGGGGAATTTTGGTAGGAATTTAAAAATTCGGATTCAGAGATCCAAAAAACATATAGTAAGCCTTTTTCCAGAACTACTATGAATTTTGCTAGGTAGAGCCCCTATACGGTCTCTATTGCCTGGAATACAAGCATTAGAGGCTTTTTTATTCTATTCATATTTAGAAGTAAATAATAGTAATAATTTTATAAAGGTATCAGATTAAAGTAAAGGATGTCCATTAATTATTATCGGGGTGTCCTAACATCGTAAATTTTGATTTAAGAACATAATGAAAAAGCTTTTAATAACGTTTTGAATTATAACTTTACGCATATGTATCTTTGTTTGCGTTATTAAAAAGACTTTTTGAGTTGTACTTTATGAATATAATATTTTCCTACATGTTCTCAAATCAAAAGTTACGAGTTAAGGAAACTCATCCAATTGTTTATGAAAACACTGTAATAACCTGCCTTTTCTGAAAATTATTCCACGAACAGTAAACTCAAAATGTCTATTTAAATGTTGAAATAATATTTAAAAAATTATTATTATTATTATTATTATTATTATTATTATTATTATTTATTTATTTATTTATTTATTTATTTATGTATTTAGTTATTGCAACACTTAAAGAGTGTAAAGGAAAAAATTCTTAACAATAGTAAAAGTCATGAAGTTAAGGTAAAAACTTTAAAAACGTATCTGGTTAATATACAGGGTGTCCATAAATTATTGTCTTGATTTCCCTACCTCGTTACTTTTGATTTAAGAACATGGCAACAATTATTGTAATAACGTTCTGAGTTGCAACTTTACGCATATGTAATATTGTTTATGTTATTAAATTATTACAAAAATATTTTTGAGTTGTACTATAGAACTACCGTATATACTCGCGTATAAGTCGAGGAATTTCTGACAATTTTCGGTAAGCAAATTTGGGGGGTCAACTTATACGCGAGTCAGTTAAAAAAGCAAAAACAAAAACTTCGAATACTGCAAAAATATGGCATTTTATGTGTATGAATAGAAAAATAATATATAAAATATACAAATAATAATAATTTATCGTTTAAAAAAATTTCAATGATTTGTTTTTGTTAACTTACTACCTTTTTGCATTGGCAAGTTAAATCTTTGGTTTGATTTTGTGCAAAATTGAAGCAAAAAGTTAGGGGGTTGACTTATACGTGGGTTTTTGATTTTTTCAAGAATTTGCATTCGAAAGTTAGGGGGTCGACTTATACGCGAGTCGACTTATGCGTGAGTATATACGGTAGGCAATAATATATTTCGTCATGTTCTTAAATCAAAAAGTTATGAGGTAAGGAAACTCCGACAATAACTTATGGAAACCTTATTAATTTCAATGCCACTTTTTTTTTTTTTTTTTTTTTTTTTTTTTTTTTTTTTTTTTTTTTTACATCCGCCAAACTACTGTGAATGGATAAACTTGCATTTTTTTAATCTTATGTCACGAACTGTAAATTCGAAATTTTGATTTAAAAATTGAAGTAATATTTTAATATTGTTTAACACCAGCTAAAGGATATAACAAAAAAAAAATCGTAACTAAATAAAAAAGTCATGAAGTTAAGGGTTAAAAGAAATTATGGAAATAAACTTGCATCAGTTTCCTAATGCATTTAGAAAGATTTTAGTTGCTGACGCCTTTTGACATCCGGGCATCTGCATTTCTCCCTCACTCAAATAAATTGCACAGAGAAAAAAAAATAGAAGTAAACTATTTCTTTTGTGTGTTTTCTTGTTTTGAAGCTAGGAGAAGATGTTGAAAAAAAAAGTAGTTGAAGTTTTTCGGTTTCTTGAAGTGCTTCGAAGAAAACTATTTGTCTGGACAGAAATAGAATTAAAAAAGTGAATAAAAAACTAAAATGAGGGGCTTTGAATCGACCACTTTGGGTGAAAAAAGGACTTTGAACTTCAAAATGCAAAAGTTTCCTCAATATGTAGTTTTATTATTACGTTTTGCTGCCTATCATGAGAGGGTTGCTTTGAAAGGAATAGCGTTTGTAAAAATCTGAATGAATAGCAAAAGGTTGTGAGAAATGTTGGGTTGGACCTGATTTTTAACCACAATGCAGGGTTTTTGAAAACGATCCAATTTGTAGTTTTGTTTATAAATTAAGACTTTTAATTCATTTCCAAAATCTTTTTTTTAGAAAATATTATGCTATTTACATTGAAATATGAAAAATCGATTGGGTGGAAAATTGGGAAAGCGTGGCTAATGAAAGGCGTTTGCTATTTCGCAATTTACATGTAGTAAAAGTTTTGAGTATTTTATTTTTTTACTTAAGATTTAAAATGTTTTAAGGTTGCAAACAATGTATTGTCAATCAGTTTTTAAAAAATAAATGTTTATTTAAATCCATATTTATATTAATAAAAGAAAGCTGTTTCTATGAGTGTCTGTATGTCTTGTGATGGCTAGAGAAACCTACCGCACTTACAAGTGGGGGGGGGGGGGGGGTTCCGAAGTCAGTGTCACAGAATGCGGTGAAATTTTGTCTAATGATAGAGTATAGTTAGTATATAAATATATGAAAGCCAAAAAGCGCAATACACAGTGGGTCTTAAGAAAGTTTTAAAGTCTTCATTAGAGTTTATAATCGGCTAAATTTCTTCCTTTGCAAGGGGTTCAGCTGCATGGTTGGATTTCGGATTTTTCTTTTAGAGTTCGAAACCCGGCGAGACTTCTTTTCGAAACAATGAAATTTATCAATTATTTTCGAACCGTACAAAAAAAAAAAAAAAAAATGCATAACAATTCAAATTTATGAAAAATGTAAATTAAATATACATTTTGCAGCATACATGTGCATTTTTAATTATGAATTTTTTTTTTGTTTTAGTGCAATACGCAGTGGGTCTTGAGAAAGCTTTAAAGTTTACATTAGAGTTTATATTCGGATAACTTTCTTCCTTTGCAAGGGGTTCAGCTGCATGGTTGGATTTGGGATTTTTCTTTTTGAATTCAAACAACAGTGGGACTTATTTTTCGCAACAATGAAATTTATCAATTATTTTCAAACCGTAAAAAAAAAAAAAAAAAAAAAAAAAAAAAAAAAAAAAAAAAAAATTGCATAACAATTGAAATTTACGAAAAATATAAACTAAATACACATTTTGTAGCATATATGTACATTTTTAATTATGAATTTTTTTACGTTTTAATATTTAACGAAAAGTAAAAGAAAAAAAGTAGTCAATTTTTATTTCTATGGACCAGAACTTTTTGCTGTTATTAAAATTATTTGCAGTTATTCCAATGAATAATCCACTATTAACGAGAAATAAATTAAAATTCGTGATAAAAATACGCGAATAAATATATTATTTTAATTTTGTTTCATTATGAAAATATTTCAAACATTTGACGATTAAAAAATATATTGTCTGAAATTCTTAATATGATTTTTTTTTTCGGATTTTTGGTTTAGTAGATATTGCCTACGTAATAATTATTTTTAGTAATTCAGTATCTTTGACAGTTATTCTAAATATAAACGTAAAAATCCAAGAAAAATCCACTGCTAAAAAAATACATTTTGAAATAACGGGTGTTTCAAAAGTTCGGTGCAAAAGCAAAACGCGTTAAAAGAAAAAAAAAAAAAAAAAAAAAAAAAAAAGATCTATAGGTCGAGGAGACATGAAGTTTGCAGATAAATGTTCAACGTCATACGGGATTTTGTATCACACCAACAAAAAATTAGTTCAAAATCTTGATAATAGAGGGTGCTAGTGCAGATGATTACATGGAATAATTTCATATTGCTCACACAGCGCAAGATTTAGATACAAAAACATTAGAGAATACTGCATATAACACTTTTCCGTACACAAATCTTTTGCTGTGTGCTCTCCAGCGTAGCGTACATTTCCGGTATTGGCGGTATCTTTGATTTCGAAAGATAATAATGTACATAAAAAAAAAAAAAAACTCTGGAAATCTTTTCACGGATTCTTTAGATATTTTTTCCTATGTCTTTGACGAAATTGTTTTCTGTTCTAAGAGATTCTCGCTTTCAAACATAATTCGAGAATTTTTTTTTTGTTGTTCATGTCCTTGAAACCTCAACATTTTCAACCCTGATTGTCAATAATGGAACATATCATTTCATGTTTTAAAAGAGTGAGATACGAGTGCGCATTTTATTTATTTAGGTTTTTACAGTGACTTTTGGTCAGAATTGAAAGTTTAATATAACTAAATGTCAGAAATTAAATCAGCAATCACTATAATATATCACACTTATCTCGTTTTAACATAGTTTCATTTAATAAATAAAAAATCATAAAACTTCGAGGGTTGCTTGCAAAAACAGTGCGGAGCGTGCGTAGAACACCAGATGTACGCAGCTATGTTTGGATATATTTTCGTTTAGAAATATAAAATTATACAAATTCCAAGTTGTACGCCAACGAACACAGTGGGCCCCCAAACATTAGATATGTTTGGAAAGATTTTCGTCACAAAATATAAAATCATTCAATTTTAGGTTATATTTAAGGTTGTTATCATTGAGATAAAAAGAACTTCTTAAAACTACCACAAAAATTTTAATAAATGCGTGAGGCCTATCGAAAGAACTAGTCTTTCTTCATCAGGTGCAGAGATAACGTCCTACTACTTTGGAAACCGCAGCAAGACTCTCGTCAGTCTTGGTGCTGTTTTCAAAGTTGTAGGCCGCATTCTCGGCACCTGATGAACAAAGACTAGTTCTTTTGAAAGGGCTTGCGCATTTATTAAAATTTTATGGTGTTTTTAAGAAGTTCTTTTTATCTCATCATTTCACAAAAGCTTATTTAATTTTTAAATGTGTTATCATTGGGCTCGGGTAGCGCCGACGGGTCGACAAGTAGTTTTAAAATATATAATTTTTTCCTATTACGTTTAACTAAAATGTCCAGAAGTTTAAAATTATATATCTAAGATATGCAGGACAAGTACTACTTGACTCTTTTGCTACATTTTAATTGCTGATTTCAAAAGTTAAATAAATCCACTTTATTTTCGAAATCTTTTTGTTGTTGTTGTTGTTGTTGTTGTTGCACGCGTATCTTTAACGGTAGGCTCACATTTTTAGAAAAAATTACATAGGCTACATCGCTGCTACTACACTGTAAAAAAAAAGATGTAATTCTACAGATGTAAAGCTACAGAAATCTGTATGCTTACTAAAATTTTATCTCTACACTGTAAAAAAAGATGTAAATTTACAGAACTAGTGTGTTACGGCGTAAATGCCCTCAAATTTATTTGTTTATAATTTAACTCTGTTTATCTTTCATATTGCGAAATATAATTATAAAACTGATTTCTTTTGACAGAAAAAATCTAATCTGTTTATCTAAATTGTTTATAACCCTGAATCAATATTTATGAGTAACATTATGATTTCAAGGTCATGTAATATAGATTTATTTACTTTATAATAATTTTGAATTGATGGTGATTTATTAGTTTTATAATTACTTGGATGTCATTTAAATGAATATTATAGCTATTTAGAAGATTTATAACTGCATATTGTAATTTTTATTTTGATGTTTATTTTATATAATATGTATCATTTTTAAAATGGTCAGTCTTGACTCTGTAACCAAGCAGAGAACATGTAACATGTCCTGACTCTGTAATCAGAGATGCCAATTGTTAAATCATGGCTCTGTTTAATACAGAGTGTATAATGGAAGTCCTGACTCTGCAACCAAGCAGAGAACATTTTTTTTTTTTTGTATTGGCTCTGTTAAATACGGAGAATTACTATTATGGAACAATTATTAACTTCTAATGATGAATAGAATTTACATACTATTTCAGTTTTATTTAATAAACTATTTAACCTAATTGCTCTCCCCTCTCACTTGGATTTTGAAAATTTATTTGTCAGATGAATTTCGGCGCCACCATTTATTTTTGGTGCCGAGTAACCCGCGAAACATTTTTTGGAAATAATAGTGAGCTATTGTGAAAGAGATTTGTGATTAACAACTGTGATTTATTTTTCAACATGTGATTAGTGTGTGATTTATATTTCAACCTGTGATTAGTGTGGAATTATTATTGTGCCATTTGGATTACGACATGCCATCTACATTACCTGGAATTAACAGGAAAGAAAATATTTTTTTCATTTTCTATGAATGGTTAATGTTTTAAAATAAGAATTATTCTTTATTTAAAATGGAAAATCTTGAAAAGCTGAAAGCAAAACGTTCTGTTGAACGAACGAGTTTCACGAAATTAATTACAAAATTAGAAACATTATTAAATGATGACATTGATAATACGAAAACCGATGAATTATTAGAGCTTCAAGAAATATTTCTCTTAAAAGAAACGGCTTTCCAAAGTTTGAATCGTGATATTGAAGCTCAAATATCCGACTTAAAAGAATATGAAAAGGACATTGCTAATAGTGAAAAGTACACTGACCAATTGATCAGTGCTAAATTTAAAATTAAAAATAGATTAAGAAAATGTAAAAAGGATAATGTTTCTATGATAGCAACTAGTCGTGTAAATTCATTGAATGGTTCTGCTAGTGGAACAGAAACGAGTTCTGCCATGAAATTGCCTAAATTAAATGTTCCAAAATTTTCTGGTGAAATCGAAGAATGGGTCGAATTTTTTAACTGTTTTGAAACATCGATACACCAGAATAAATCACTATCTAAGATAGAAAAATTCGCTTATCTAAAATCCTTGTTATGTAATCGGGCCTATAATGTGGTAGAAGGGTTTCCTTTGACAGAACAAAATTATGATACTTGTATTGATTTATTAAAGGACCGTTTTGGTAAGGTTGATGTTATTATTAATAAACACATGACTAATTTATTAAATATGGAACCAGTTAAAAATTGTTCAAATTTAAATGCATTAAGAAGATTGCATAACATGTGCGAAGTTAATATTAGAAGTTTAAGAAATTTGGGGGTAACATCCAGTTCTTATGGACAATTGCTAAATCCTATTTTGCTAAAGCTATTGCCCCATGAATTAGTGATTGAATATCATAGAAAACGTGATACTAGCAAAGAGTCAGATGTAACCGATCTAATTGCCTTTCTGAAATGTGAAATAGAATGTAGAGAAAAGGCTTTGTCAATGACAAGTTCTAAAAATGATGCATCCTCTTCTTTTGTACATAAAAATAAAACTGAATTTCGTGAAAAGAAAACAACAAATAAATATCAACATGCTAATACCTTAAATGCCACTATTAAAGTTTTTTGTGTATTTTGCAAAGGTAATGATCATTTATCTTCCGAGTGTAAAAATTTAGCTGATGATAAGAAAAGATTAATGTTACGTAAGGAGGGTAGATGTTACAAATGCTTTTTGAAATCGCATTTATCTTCGCAATGCCGCATAAAATTAAAGCCATGTCTAAATTGTAAAAGCACTTAACATAACAAATTATTTTGCTTTAAGAAAAGTTTGAAACCGGAAATTAATGAAAATCAAAATCAAACAGTTGTATCTAATTCTCATTGTAATTTTAGAAATTCTAAGCATGCTGTTTTATTGCAAACATGTTGTGTAACTGCTCAAGGTAATTCTAAATCAAAGGTAGTTCGATTATTACTTGATTCTGCAAGCGAAAAAAGCTTCATAACAAAAGCATTAGCTCGTGAATTAAATTTGCCTGTTTTAAGAAAAGAACATTTAACTGTATTCGCTTTTGGCATGGATCAAGGTCGCGAAGAAGAATATGATGTTTTTAAAATTAAATTGCGAAGTAAAATGAATTATCATCGTTTTATAGATGTTGAGGTGCTAGCTACCGATTTGATAAGTGCAACAACATTGAAGGTTCCCAATTCTGACCCTCTAGTTATAAAATACATTGAAAGTAAAAGATGGAGGTTAGCCGACTCTACGCCCGAGGAATCCGAAGTACAAATTTTACTTGGAGCTGATTATTTCTGGAATGTTCAGAGAGGTGTCGTTGAAGAAATTAATGACCATTTATATGTAGCTAATACACTTTTTGGGTACACAATAGTGGGAAAAATAAACTCTAAAGGTAACGAAACAGTTAATGCTCATCTTGTATCTGTTAATGAAATAGAAAATTTTGATTTGCAAAAGTTTTGGAAACTAGAGTCTTTGGGTATTTGTGATAGTAAAAATGAATTATTTTCACAAAAGGATTTAGATGCTCTTGATTTATTTAATGATAATTTAAATTTTGTAAATGGAAGATATGAAACTAAACTTTTGTGGAAAGTAAATAAAAATGAATTGGAATCCAATTTTGATGTAGCTAAACATAGACTTTGGGGATTAAAATCAAAATTGTGCAAAAATGAATGGTTACTTAAGGAATATGAGAAAATATTAAATGAACAATGTGGTTTGGGTATAATTGAAGAATGTGAGTTTAATAAAGATGAAATAAACACGTATTACATGCCTCACAGACCAGTAATAAGGGAAGATAAATCGACAACTAAAGTAAGAATTGTTTTTGATGCGTCATCCAAAGATAAGGGGGCAAAATCGTTAAACGAGTGCTTATTTCCTGGGCCCAATCTAAATCCTAACATATTGGACATTATTTTAAAATTCCGTCTCCACAAAATTGCTTTCTTGGCCGATATAGAAAAGGCATTCTTGCAAATCCAGATACAACAAGAAGATAGAAATTTTTTGAGGTTCCTGTGGTTTGACAATATCACTAGTAACAATCCCATTTTGAAGGTTTTTCGCATGACCCGTGTAACTTTTGGTGTAACAACTTCACCCTTTTTCCTTTCTGCAACCATCAAACATCACATTGAGGGGTATAAAGATTTGTTTGGAAAAATAGTTAATATGCTGGATACTTCCTTATACGTTGATGACCTGTTTCATGGAGCTGATTCAGTAAATGAAGCTTTTGTTTTATCAAACGGTGCAGAGAAGATATTGAGTGAGGCCAATATGAAACTCAGAAAATTTAAAACCAATTCTTCCGATTTAAAATTTTTATGGAAGGAACATGGAATAAACTTTGAGGAAGACACTCTTGAACAAAATCTTTCGAAGGTATTGGGAATTATATGGATAACAGAAAGTGACACCTTGAAAATAGACATACAACCACTTTTAGTAGAATTTGACCATAAAATTATTACCAAACGTATTGTTTTACAAACTGTGGCAAAAATTTATGATCCTATTGGACTCATTTCCCCTTTCGTGATAAGAATTAAATTTTTAATGCAAGAACTCTGGGAACATGGAATTGACTGGGATTCTACATTACCAGATTCTTTAAGTGGAAAATTCAGAAAATGGCATAATGAAATAAAAGACTTGGTAAATTTTGAAATTCTTAGAAAATATTTTGTAACTATCCCAAAATTAAATCCTGAAACCGCTCAACTTTTCATATTTTCTGATGCTAGTTTAAAGGGGTATGGGTCAGTGGCTTATTTACGTGATTCTTCTTCTTGTGAAATTTCATTTGTAATAGCAAAGTCGAGAGTAGCGCCTCTCAAGAAAATTACATTGCCGCGCATCGAACTTCTTGGAGCACTTACGGCTGCAAGATTAGCGAATTATTTAAAGGAAATATTTAAAATTGTGAATGAAAATATATTTTGTCTAAGTGACTCCCAAATTACCTTGCACTGGATTAAAGGAAGTGCTAACAACTGGAAGCCCTTTGTGGCAAACCGCGTACGCGAAATTCAGGAACTTGTTGCTCCTGTACAATGGAAATTTTGTAAAGGAAAGGAAAATCCTGCAGATGTTCTCTCTCGTGGTTGCTCTGCATCTGAATTGATTAATAACGAGGTATGGTTACATGGTCCTAGCTGGCTGAAGGAAGAATCGTTACCAGTATTTCCCCCTGAAACTCAACCTAATCTACCTGATGAAGAGGTCTTGCAAGAACAACGTAAAACGCTTGTTTGCTCCATATCCCAAAATATTCCAGAATTTGAGCTTTTATTTAAATTTTCATCCTGGTCTAAATTAAAACGAATTACGGCTTGGTGCCTCAGATTCATCAAAAATAGTACATGCCCATCTGAACGAGTCTATGGTTTTTTGACTGTTCCAGAACTTGAAAGGGCAACAAATGCTATTGTGAAATTAATTCAAAACCATGAATTCGGAGACGAACTGAAAATTCTAAAATCCAGAAAGATCCTAAATTCTAAAAGCAAACTCCTTCCTTTACATCCATTTCTTGACGAAAATGATATTCTTCGTGTTGGAGGTAGGCTAAAAAATGCAAACTTGTCTGAATATCAAAAACATCAAATCATTCTCCCTAAAAGGCATCATGTTACAGACTTGATAATAAAGTATTTTCATGAGAAACATCTTCATAGCGGGACTCAATTGACAATTTCAGCAATTCGACAAAAATTTTGGATAATTAATGCTAAAGAAGCTGTGAAAAGAGAAATAAGGAAATGTATGAAATGTTTCCGAAATTCATCACACCTTTCATCTCAGTTGATGGGAAATCTGCCATCAGCACGCGTGACACAAGCTCGAGTATTTTCAAGAGTAGGAGTCGACTTAGCCGGCCCCTTTTTGATCAAACCTCGTAAGGGACGTGGTGTGAAACCCTTTAAACATTATGTTTGTCTGTATGTTTGTTTCGTAACAAAAGCTATCCATCTTGAGTTAGTCACTGATCTTACAACTGAAACCTTTCTAGCCTCATTGAAAAGATTCGTGGCTCGACGTGGAAAACCTCTAGAAATATTTTCCGACAGAGGTACAAATTTTGTAGGGGCAGACCGCGAAATAAAGAGAATGATGTCTCTAATTGCTTCTGATGAAAAATTGCACAAGTATCTTACTGACGAAATGATAGTATGGAAATTCAACCCACCTTCCGCCCCTCACTTTGGAGGCCTTTGGGAAGCGGGAATAAAACAAATGAAAAATCATTTGAAGAGAACAATTGGTGATCAGATTTTAACTTATGAAGAATTTTTGACCTTAATTGCACAAATTGAGTCATGCTTAAATTCAAGACCGCTTGTCGCTGAGTCTTCTGATCCAAATGACTTTACGGCTCTGACGCCAGGACATTTTATTATAGGAGCACCCTTGACCTCCTTACCTGAGCCTGATATCTCCTCTACCTATGTAACTCCTTTGGAACGTTGGAAATTGCTACAAAAGATTTTCCAAAGTTTTTGGAAAAGGTGGTCGTCAGACTATCTCTCACAATTGCAGCAACGTACAAAGTGGTTTAGAAGCAACCCGAACTTAAAAATCAATGACTTGGTGTTGATAAAGGAAGAAAACCAGCCCCCATTAAGGTGGAAATTGGGCAGAATAATTGAACTATTTCCTGGGGATGATAATATTGTTCGTGTTGTCAAATTAAAGACTTCTACTGGTGAACTGAAACGCCCTATCACAAAATTGTCTCCTCTACCGATGGACATTTAATATAATAGAATTTTACTTTATTTTAACTAACTTTATTATTATTATTTTTTTCTATGTCTAATTTTTGTAACTTTCTGAACTATTTTGTATATTAATGTCTTTTTCTATTTTTAGTTGTTCCAGAAACTGTTTTTTATAGAAGTAGTAGGATTTAATTGCATTTCATTTTAGTTATACTTAACATTTAAGGTAATATTTTAAATTTGTATTTAATATTTGATTATTTAGTATGTGATAGTGGAAATTTGGTAAGTTATAATTGTTCGATGAACTCCGTTCATGGAGGCGGAGGATGTTACGGCGTAAATGCCCTCAAATTTATTTGTTTATAATTTAACTCTGTTTATCTTTCATATTGCGAAATATAATTATAAAACTGATTTCTTTTGACAGAAAAAATCTAATCTGTTTATCTAAATTGTTTATAACCCTGAATCAATATTTATGAGTAACATTATGATTTCAAGGTCATGTAATATAGATTTATTTACTTTATAATAATTTTGAATTGATGGTGATTTATTAGTTTTATAATTACTTGGATGTCATTTAAATGAATATTATAGCTATTTAGAAGATTTATAACTGCATATTGTAATTTTTATTTTGATGTTTATTTTATATAATATGTATCATTTTTAAAATGGTCAGTCTTGACTCTGTAACCAAGCAGAGAACATGTAACATGTCCTGACTCTGTAATCAGAGATGCCAATTGTTAAATCATGGCTCTGTTTAGTTCAGAGTGTATAATGGAAGTCCTGACTCTGCAACCAAGCAGAGAACATTTTTTTTTTTTTTGTATTGGCTCTGTTAAATACGGAGAATTACTATTATGGAACAATTATTAACTTCTAATGATGAATAGAATTTACATACTATTTCAGTTTTATTTAATAAACTATTTAACCTAATTGCTCTCCCCTCTCACTTGGATTTTGAAAATTTATTTGTCAGATGAATTTCGGCGCCACCATTTTTGTAAAGCTACAGAAACCTCTATGTGTACTAAAATTTTATCTGTAACCCGGGGATAATTACATGAGGGTTTTTTTTCAGTTCATAAAACGTTCTAGGCATCCCAGTTTCCGAGAAAATTCTTAGTAACCTTACAGATTTTTGTTTTATAGTGTAAGCATGAATCTGTTACATGAATGTTTCTTCTTTCAGTTACATAAAAAGTTCTAGGTATCCCAGTTTCCCAGAAAATTCTTAGTAACTTCATAGATTTTGTTTACAGTGTTTTGTTTACAGTGTATTGTTGTTCATTCCAAAAGACAATATTAGTCACTTACTACTAATACCAGAATATGTTCCAATGACCCATAAACATGACAAGAAGAAATGTGATGGAACACCATGATGGTAAATATGGCTAGCTGCCTTAATGAACACTGTAAAAAAAATCTGTAAAGTTACTAAAGTTTTTCTAGGAAACTGGGATTCCAAGAAATCTTTATGTAACGGCAACAAGAAAAATTCCTGTAACAGCGTCTGTTATAGGATTTTTTCTTGTTGCCGTTACATAAAGATTTCTTGGAATCCCAGTTTCCTAGAAAAACTTTAGTAACTTTACAGATTTTTTTTTACAGTGAATAGATGCTAAGATATTCAAATTTTAAACACCACTATTTTTGAATAATAATCATCACATTATATAGTCGCATTATTCTGCGATTTAAGATGTTAGATAATACTTTTGGGAAATAGTAGTATTCAAAATATTTCATAATATTTGGCACTTATGTCCTTAAGGACCTGTTATCTTTTGTACACCATTATATGTTACAAACTGAAGTTTGCATGTTACAACTGCGCATTGCTAAAAATATTATTTCATATGCTACTTGAAAGCCTTTATATAATATTGTATTACTTGGTATTCGCTAGATATTTCACTTGAAATGAATCTTATAAAACATTAATATAACTTCCTAGAAATTTTGAAATATACTAAGTACAAAATACCCCGCAAGGGAGATTTTGATGTGTGAATTTGCGCGAGTACTTAAGCGGTAAAATGCTGGTGTAAATGATTTATGAATTATTTCTTAAATACCCCATAAAAATATTATTATTATTTGTATTATTTTTATGACACTAAATTAAATTGTATAATACCATCACTACAATGTTTTTTATTATTGTAATTCTCATAAAAAAATTACTGATTACATATTTAAATATTAAATAAATGCACGGAGCACAGAATAATTCTTAAAATATTGAGAATTTGTATGTTGACAGTTTTTATTAATTTCTTAAATTACTTGCTTGCTTTGTGTATTTTTTTAAATCCCTGGTTCATTTTTAAAACTCACAATTTTCTGTATTGTCTGTATAAAACTATATCGCAATGGAAATGCCTGTTTTTATAACACTTCTCAACAGCGTTGAAAAGTGTTTATGAATTGGGTTTGTCTGTCAGTCTGTCTGTCTGTCCGTGCTCTAACTGCGGTAAATATAGTTCGCTCGCCATGAAATTGATATATGTTATTGAGTATCAGTATGGCATGTTCGGTATTAAAAATTAATTGAACTATTCATGATACGATTCATATACAGGGATACTCAAAAGGATTCCGTTACATTACGGTCTATAGGGGGAAGTCGTTTGCGGCGTTTTTTAATGATATTAACACTTTTTTAAACATACTAAAATGAATATATATCACTGAAGTGTAGAATAAGGTTCTTACTATAGAACATGGTGAACATAGAATTTATCGTTCATTTACAGGGACACACAAAAGAATTTGGCTACAGAAGAAAATTAACAATAATTAAACTATTGAAGCCTACAAACAATATTTGCTGGTAGTGCGTCCCAGTTGTATTATGCGTTTTCAAATTTATTTTTTTTATTATTATTAGTTGGTGTGCATAAATTATATAGATCTTATAAAGGGCTGCACAAAAGTTTTCAACAACATCCATTTATTGGCAGAAATTGCTGAATGGAAAATTTCAACAGTGCTATGAGTTTAACACAACTAACTTTTAGCATACTATGTAGTATACATACATCTATAGATCATATACGGAGCTGCAGTTTTGTTTTAGTATTTTGAATGTGCTGGAAAGTGTTTTATAATCTACGCCGTACGCATGGTTTTGCGTTATTGTTTTATTTTAGAAGGCTTATTATATTCATTTTAATGCGTTTAGGATGTATTGTACAAAAAATTTAAGAGAATAGATAACTTGTTTTGTATTAAACATACTAAGTCCTACGTTTTGTATAACATCGTACAATTTTTCGAATACGGATTAACGTATTTTTCCAATCAATATGGAATTATATTTTGTTTATTTTTGCGAAATTTCTTTCGGAGTTTTCGATAAGAGCTTCGAAGAAAACTTATTATCTAGTCAGAAATAGAATTGGAAAAATAAAACATAAAATAAAATGAAGGGCTTTGAATTGACCTATTCGGGTGGAAAAGGGACTTCGAAATACAGAATGCGAAATTTTCATCTGTATGTAGTTTCTATACTTAGTTTTAGTGCCTATCTTGAGCTGCTATCTTTGAAACGAATAGCGCTTGTAAAAAGTTTTGAGAATTGGAAAAACGGATAGGAAAAGTTTAACAGTTTTTGAACCACAATAACAGGGTATTTGAAAACGATGAAACTGCAATTTTATTTATCGATTCAGTATATTTTTTTTCATTTCCACAACGTTTTTGTAGTTAGTACAGTGTTATGTGATGAAATATACTTAATATACATGAAATATACAAATGCGATAAGCTAGAAATTTAGAACTGCGTATGTAATGGAAAACAAAGCTGTAACTTTCTGTATTTTTCTCTAGGGAGTTTTTTGAGTATTTAAATCTACAATTTCATATTTAAAATGTTTTACAGTTGCAATTAATGCATTGCCAAATAGTTATTCAAAATTTATTGTTTAAATTTTAAGTTCATCTACACTGTAAAAAAAAATCTGTGAAGTTACTAAAGTTTTTCTAGGAAACTGGGATTCCTAGAACTTTTCATGTAACGGCAACAACAAAATTTCATGTAACAGACACACTTTTGCGCCGAAAATCAAAAAATCTGTAAGGTTACTAAGAATTTTTTTGGAAACTGGGATTCCGAGAACTTTTCATGTAACTGCAGCCAGGGTTACAAATAAAAGTTTAGTAAGATTACTGAAATTTTAGCAGATTCATTTGTAAAGTTACAGATTTTTGTAGCTTTACAAAAACTAGTTTTGTAGATTTGCAGCTTTTTTCGTACAGTTACAGTTGAAAGTTTAGTAAGCATGTAACTTTACATCTGTAGACCTACAGATTTTTTTTACAGTGTATTTATAATAAATTTTTAAATTGCGTTTAATTAAAATCTTCAGAAAGTTAAGACTATAGATAAAAAAAATTTCAGGACCTATGCTATATTAGTATTTTTGCTTCATTTACATAAAATTCAAAATTATCTGCATTGCGTGCATAAAAAATATTGAATAGAGAACTTTTGTTTCTTTATGTGCACGGACTACAAACTAATTATATTACAATTAATATTTTTACGATAAATTGTATTAAGACTTTAACAGAGTAAATAATTTACATGTCCTCTCTTAATAGAAATGATATACAAAATATTATTTAAAGTACTTTAAAAAATATTGTATATAGGATTGCATTATTTTGAAACACTGGTCCACATAAATTTCATCAGAAGAAATTTGTATATTTCTTTGGAGGAGTTTTTTTTTGTGTGTTTCTTGGAGAGCTTTAAAGGAAACAATTAGACACGTCAGAATTGAATTTAAGCCGGTTCTGGAAAGATTTTTTTTTTTCAAGCTCAAGAATGCTAAATTTCTTACATGTTTTCTGACACATTTTAAATGCAAAAGCATGACATTTTCAGGTATGATTATTAAAGTTAATTGTAACTGAACAGTTTTTTTTCATCTTTTGATAAAAGAATCACATCTTGAATTAATAAGCTGTTATTGTTATGTGAAATATCATGATATTTCATGTATGACTATTGAAGTACGCTATAAAAAAAATCTGTCATTCTACAGATGTTAAGTTAGAGAAATCTGTACTATTACTAGAATTTTATGTGTACACTGTAAAAAAAATATGTAAATCTGCAAAACTAGTTTTTATAAAGCTAGAGAAATCTGTAACTTTACAAAAGAAACTACTAAAATTACAGTAATCTTATTAAAATTATATCAGTAACCCGTGTTGCAGTTACATAAAAAGTTATAGGCATCCCAGTTTCCTAAACAATTCTTAGTAACCTTACAGATTTTTTGATTTACGGGGCAAAAGTTTATCTGTTACATGAATTTTTGTTGTTGCTGTTACATAAAAAGTTCTAGGAATCCCAGTTTCCTAGAAACATTTTAGTAGCTTTACAGGTTTTCTTTAACAGTGTAGTTTGTGATTTTTTTTTCGATAACTGAATCACGTATTGAATTATAAGCTCTTATGGTCTCACGATATCAGTTTTTGTTTGCCTTTCCGCCGAGTTCCGTACGAAACATCGATTCAAAACGCCGAATTTTAGAGAATTTGCTAAAAAAATATTTTACCTTTACCGATAAATGAAAAAAAAAAACAGTCTGATTAAGAGCACCTGTCAATATCATGCAATTGCGAACAAAAATTAATTAAAAAATGTCTCGGAAAATATCCAGTTTGAATTCGAGAGCAGCCTTAAAAAAAGAACAAAAGAGAAAAAGCAAAACCTAAAATGAAACAGAATGTGAAAGGTTCGCCTCTGTGTATAATGTGAAAAAAAAAAAAAAGGTTACTAAGAATTTTATAGGAAACTGGGATGCCTAGAACTTTTTATGCAACTACAACAAAACAAAATCATGTAACATATTCATGTTTATACTGTAAAAAATATCTGTAAGGCTACTAAACATTTTCGAGGAAACTGGGATGCGTAGAACTTTATGTAACTGTAACAAAACAAATCATGTAATTATCCCGGGTTGCCGATAAAATTTTAGTAAGTATGCAGATTTATGTAGCTTTACAAAAAACTGGTTTTGTAGATTTACATCTTTTTTTTTTTTTTTTTTTTTATTGTAGTGATAAAATATAGTAAGCATAAGACGGTTGCATCTTTATAAAAACTAGTTTTGTGGATTCATATCTCTTTTTTACAGTGCAGTTTTCTTTTTTACCATTTTGCTACATATCATGAATGAGTAGCTTCGTAATGAAAAGCTCTTGCAAAACTCTGAGAAAGTAGGATCGAGAACGAAAAATCACGCGTCAAGCATATATTATGAAACACATTCCAACACTTCCAGAATACATTAAGAAAACTTTATCATTTAGTAAGGTGAAAAATGATGTCTAAGCAAATTTGGAAAACGCATAACACATTTGAAAACACAATTTCAGGAAATATCATCAATGGTCAGAAAAAAATCCGAATTAGTTTGTGCTGCCTTGCACATGATCATAGATTTCTATATATATTACATAGTATGCTAAAATTTAGTTAAGTTAGGAAACGCGTCACACAGGTGAAAATTCTCCTTCAGCAATTTCCGTTAATAAACGGAAAGGTACTCGAGATCTTTTATGCTGCCCTGTATAAGATTAAACAAAAACATAATTTGAAGAATAAATTTAAAAAAAAACAAAATTTATTTCCTACAATGTTTAAGCCCGAGAAGGGACAGATATTAAGATGTTTCATTCAATCAGTTCTACATTTAATGTTAAATTTTTGTAACAAATTAGTTAAGCCAATTGAAGATTAAAAAATAAAAATAAAATTCATACAATATGATACTTAAAACACCATAAAACATTAGATTTCCTTCAAATCGTATGGAAATAAATCTTAGACTTCTTCCATTTTTAATTGAAAATATTTGTATTGCAGATTTTGTATTATGTTTATGACAATTGTGCATAAAATGATAAGATGCAGGCAAAATACAAAACTTAAAAAAAAAGTCTAAGATTTATTTCGATTTCATTTGAACGGAATCTAATTGTTTAGGGTGTTTTAAGCATAATATTGTATTAATTTTATTTTTATTTTTTAGTCTTCAATTGACTTAACTAATTTGTCACAAAAATTTAACATTAAATGTAGAACTGATTGAATGAAACATCTTAATATGTCTCTCTTCTCGGGCTTAAACATTGTAGGAAATAAATTTTGTTTTTTTAATTTGTTCTTCAAATTATGTTTTTGTTTAATATGTCAAGTTTTTTAATAACTACAGCACTCAGACGAACGCATTTCAAAATTAATAGGGAGTATCATCATCAGGCTTTGATGTATGCGGCATTGCATCACAATGTGGGATGCGGTTTACCAATGTGTTATTCAAAATGTTTCACCTCTGTAGTAATGCAGGTTGCGGTAGTTTGGACAAAAACTTCCAATCTGAACGTAAAAAATCTATAATCAAAACATAAAAAATTAACTTCACTTAAATTTAGATAACCTATTTCCCACTCAAGAACACTATGAATGTAAATGTAAATTGTGTTGAATCCTTACTGCTAATATTTAACAATATTATAGCTGTGATACAGTAAAAAATATAAAAATAAAAGTTTTACTTAAATTTTTAAACTTTATTCTCCCCCAAGGGGTGATGTAAACACATCAGAAAATTATTACCTAAGTTTAACTTGGGGTATAAATAGTTCTCATCTCGGAAAAAAAAATACATTTCAAAATTTAAGTTATGTAATTCCCCACTAAGTTGGATACCTGCGTCAAAATAGCTATTAGAAACTTTTTACTAAAATATAAATTTGATCAAAGCAAAAACTAATTCTGAAAATATCCTTTTTATTTCCACTATGACGCCATATTCACCTGTTTAATTTTTGAAAAAAAAAAAAAAAAAAAAAAAAACTAGCTCAATTTAATAATATTTCACGTGAAAATCTTTCAACTAAAAAGAAATAAATCATTATTACGGATGAAATATCCAAAAAAAAAAAAAAAATTACTAAAATATAAACTTGATCAAAGCAAAAACTTATTCTAAAAATATCCTTTTTATTTCCACTATGACGCCATATTCACCTTTTTAATTTTTGAAAAAAAAAAAAAAAAAAAAAAAAAAACTAGCTCAATTTAATAATATTTCACGTGAAAATCTTTCAACTAAAAAGAAATAAATTATTATTACGGCTTTTGAAATTTTTGCAACAATGAAGTAAAAATGTTACATTTTCTATGAAAAATGTCCGTTGATTTTCAGTGAAAAAAGCGAATATTGAAATTATTAAGAAAAATATTTGAATAATTCAAAAAAAAATTGGCCCATGTTTCTCTCTGGGTTATAATTCACCCTTATGCAAAGGCATTTTACCATTCGTTTTCACCCTGACGTCAGGCAAACGTTTTTACACTTTAAATTTATAATATCATTAGAATTAGTAAAGAATAAAAAATGAGTGGCATCAGGGACAAAAAGGTGGGAAGAAAAAATGAAAAAGTTATGATCTCCATAGGCTTTTCCATGTTAAATTAACATTGAGAAGTGACACTGGAAATAAATAAGTATTGCGCTGCCGCGATATACTTAAATATATAGAATTTATACACAACAAGTAATTGACAAAAAATTAATTAAATTTGAAAACGTTACCACGACTGAAAACACATTGATTGTTAATACACTGTATTGTAATCGATTTTTTTTTTTTTTTTTTTTTTTTTTTTTTTTTGCATGACTCTGTAAATGAACAATGAATACTATGCACACCATATTATACAGTAAGCTTCTTCTAATACACCACAGTGATATATATCAATTTCAATATGTTTAAAATAGTGTAATATGGTTAGAATACAACGCAGATGATTTTCAAAAATCCGAAAATCAAATGATTCCGAATCAATTTTGATTCCGAAAATCAAAAAAACTGTAAGGTTACTAAGAATGCTTTAGGAAACTGGGATGCCTAGAACTTTTTATGTAACTGCAACCAGAGTTACAGGTAAAATTTTAGTAAGATTACTGTAATTTTAGCAGATTCATTTGTAAAGCTACAGATTTCTGAAGCTTTAAAAAAACTAGTTTTGTAGATTTACATCTTTTTTTGTACAGTGTACAGATAAAATTTTGGTAAGCATATAACTCTACATCCGTAAAATTACAGATATTTTTTACAGTGTATTTGAAGTTCCAATTTTTTGTAACTGTATAAAAATATATCACCTTGATAATACAATATTCTTTATGTGCAATATGCTAAATATATTCATATTTCGAATTATAGGATAAATTGTACAAAGAGTTTAAAAGAGTAAATGATATATTTTACAAAAAATAATTCAAATAATAGTTAACATAATATTGTAATGTTTTTCAAAAGCTGATCAGCGGTTTTTTCAAATAAACAATTAAAATTAGATTGGGCTTATTTTTGCGAGATTTAGTTCGAAGATATACGCCAAAGGTTTCTTGAGGTGCTTAAATAATACTATTTGTCTCTTGAGAAATCGAATTTCAAAAAGAAAAAAAAAACTAAAGTTGGGCGTTTTCAATCGACCACTTCGGGTGGAAAAAAAGGACTTTGAATTCAAAAGTTTTATCTCTATCTTGTGTTCTTATTTTGTTTTATTGCCTACGAGTGAATATTTTAAAAATGAATAGGGATTTCAAAAATCTGAGAGAATATGGGAAAGGGACGTGAAAATTTGGACTGGTTTCGAGCCACATTTTTTAAAGAACAATCAATCTGAAGTCTTGCTTTTCTTATTAAATATTTTTTATTCAAATCAACTATTCATTAGTTGAGATTATTATGTAACGTGAATTATTATATAACATATAAAATAAAACTGAAAATTATAACAGAATGGATGGAGAAAAGTATTTGGCAACTTTTATAGCTAGTAATTTTTGTGAGCATTTGTAATCTACTATTACAAATTTAAGCAATTTGAAGTATGAATTTTATAGTTGAGATAAATTCAGAGACAATTCTCGAGAAAGAGATAAAAATGTGCATTTTTTTTTCAACATAGAAAAAGAATTACATTGTATTATTCAACATTGCACCAGTATCTCTGTAAAATTTATTTTTTAACCTAATTATCAGGTGTGGCGGTTAATAATTCTTAATTTTTTTTCATTCAAAACACGTATAATTAGGAAGAAAATAAAAAATGCTCCACTAGAGATTTGCTTATCATTTTAAAGAGAAATTGGTTTAAATTTTAAGTAATCATTTTATCTGTATTAAATCAGCCGCATCAGCTTATAGTACTTTGCGTAGATGCAAAAACTCTGGTACGAGAGCTTCAGTAAAAAGTACAAGATATGCATGCGGCATTTTATTAAAGTCAAGCGAGCAATAAAATATTCTCGCGCGGTGACCCCCCTGGTACAGGAGACAACTACTGCTACACTGTAAAAAAAAATCTGTGAAGTTACTAAAGTTTTTCTAGGAAACTTGGATTCCTAGAACTTTTCATGTAACGGCAACAACAAAATTTCATGTAACAGACACACTTTTGCGCCGAAAATCAAAAAATCTGTAAGGTTACTAAGAATTTTTTGGGAAACTGGGATTCCGAGAACTTTTCATGTAACTGCAGCCAGGGTTACAAATAAAAGTTTAGTAAGATTACTGAAATTTTAGCAGATTCATTTGTAAAGTTACAGATTTTTGTAGCTTTACAAAAACTAGTTTTGTAGATTTGCAGGTTTTTTCGTACAGTTACAGGTGAAAGTTTAGTAAGCATGTAACTTTACATCTGTAGAACTACAGATTTTTTTTTACAGTGTACATCTTTACAGTAGTGCGGCAGAGATAGAATACCACCCAATAGATTTGATTGTAAGTGCATGGAGCCAGAAATCTTTGAACTTTGCAGAATTATAACCCCAAAGAATACGTCACTTAACGGAAATTTGGAATTAGAAATCAGCCCAACGATTCATTAGCTTAAATAACTGAAATTTTGACGAACAATATCATATGCCAAGGCTGGGCAATGGGAAAGTTATTTTTAGAAGGAGCAGCGCAGACATTAAACAATGCCTGACGCTGAGTTTAATATAAACATGATATATTTCAGAGATCGAAAAGGGATTTGTAATGACTAACAAACTGGACGTTAACAATAAGCGTTTACATTACTGCTGCAAATGCGCATATGGACAAAGATATCTTTTTTTATATTTATTCGTTAACGAAAAGGAAAGTATGCCTTACACAGTAATGCTTTTAAGATGAGGAAAGTAGCTTTGTTTTTTATTTATTTTATTGGCGGCTTTAAGTGACCCTGAGAATATAAAGTGAATGTAATTTATTAAACACAAAAAATAATAAGAAACAGACATACATTTTTAGAAAGGGTTGGGTTGATTTTTGACGGCCAATTATCTACACGAGGGATATAGGCCCGGGGGTGAGTGCCCTCCGTGGGGGACTTTCTAAGGGAACCTAATCCGTATTAACGTATGGAAGATCCACGTCTCGAAGAAAACTACGAAAACTCCGAACGATTAGGTCGACGGGCGCGATTGGGATCGAACCCAGCACCTCCCGTCTACCAGCTTCGAGAGCAGAACCTCTCGGCCACTGGTGGGGCCATTTTTAGAAAGGAAAAGAAATGTCGATTAAATTTAAAATTGTAAAAAGGGGGGATAAATAATGATATGTGATGATATGTTAATTCCATCATCACAAATGGTTTATTCAAAGTATGCGACATTGCTAGCTACACCTTTTCCCTCTGGCAAGTTGCGGATGACCTCACAGAAAAACTGTGCATCTTTTGGGGTGGACCAATCATCAAGCAGTTTTTCGACATCGTTTTAATTGTTGAATAGTTTCATAGAGAGCTTGTGAGACACCGATGAAAAGAAGTGGTGGTTGAAGGTGCCAAGTCTGGTGATTACCGCGGGTGGGGTAAGACTTCCCTGCCAAATGTAGAAATTGTGTCTCTGATTCCTTTCTCTTTGTGTGATGAGGCGTTGTCGTGCTACAAAATCACTTTTACGTGACTTGTAGGCCATTCTGGTCGCGTTTTGATCAATGCATGGTTCAAATTGATTATTTGTTAACGGTAGCTTACAGTATTAACTGTTCCACCTGTTTCAGAAATTCATGGTACACTGACACCAGTCTGATCTCACTAACTGCACAACACTATCTTCTTTCTAAAGCCGATTCCGTCTTGTGGTCGAAGTTGATGATTGTCATGGGTCAACCCATGATTTTCTGAATTTTGGGTTCTCGAAATAATCTATTTTTCGTCTCCATTCACGATCCGATGTAAAAAGTCTTTCTTTCATGCTGAGAAAGGAAAACTTCGCACGCCGTTTTTCGCTTTTCCATCTGTCTGTCGTTAAGCTAAAGTGGTATCCATTTCCCAGCCTTCTGGATTTTTCCTACAGTGTTGCCAGTGGGCTACTTATTTTTAATTCTGATTTCTTGATTCCCACCACTTTTTTGAAACGGTAAAATTACCTTTGTTTTCGCCTTAATTAATATGTCATTAAATAAGGCGCATTTTACCATCTAAAAAAGGTGTGCCAATCAAGAATCTGAATTTTAAAAAAGTAGCTCATCTGGCAACGCTGCTTTCCTATGGCATGCAGTCAACCTCAAATGGTTCTGCTACGAACATTTAATCTCTCTTCAATTTTTTTGAGTTTGCGTATTGTCTTCGTCCAATAATGCTTGCAATTCGGCATCTGGGCGTTCTTTGTCTTTTAATTCGAAATCACCTCTTTTCAATCCTGGAAACCAATGCACACAAGTGTCTTGAGTTCAGATATTGTCACCTTAAGTTTACACAAGTATAGGGCGGCTTTCACTTGTGTTTTTCTTTTGATTGAACAAGAAATTCTGATCATGTCACACATGCGCTTTATTTGCCTTAAAACTCGACGTATTTACCACACGAAAAAAATATGACGCTAACTCGAAATCGTTTAACCTTCAATGGCGTTTTGAAATGTACTGTTATAGCTACATAATGACACAAGAGGTTAGACTGTGAACTAACCCTTCTTTCCAGCACCATCTCTTCAAAAAATTAAGAATTATTAACGTCACACCTGGTATATTATTGCTTGCTATTGTATTACTGCTTTAATACTTATATTTTCTTTAAAAAAATTTTAGAGATCATTTATTTTAAATCGTCAACCGTTAAGAAATTAAGTTATACCATGCATTATACTGCTGCTTCAGCTACAGTTACGCACACTATAATTTATTACCATTTCTTGAATAAAAATCTATCATACTGGGAAAACGCCTACTTTAGATATGAGAACTATAAAGTACCAATATGTATATTACACTGCTCAAAACAATTAAAGGATATTGCAGTTTTAGGTGGATTTTGTATCTGGTAAACTGTTTAGCTGATTGATACATGGTCGACAGACATAGTAGGTTATATGAGAATAAATTACACATGTTTGGCAGAAAAAAATGCATTTTATTGCGCATTTGTGTACTAAAGGAAAAAAAACACAATTTGTGCATATGAGAAAAAAAGAATAAGAAAAGGTGTTTTCTTCAAAGAAAATCATTTTCAGTAGGGGGTATGGTTTCCACGGGCGGCCAGCAACGTTGAACACCTTTGAGGCATGGACTCAATGAGGCTATTAATGACGAATTGGTGTATTCTGCCCCACTCTTCCAGAAGAGCTCTTTCCAGTTCTTGGAGAGTTTGTGCGGGTTGTTGGCGGCTAGAAACTCGTCTTCCTAGAGCATCCCAAACGCGCTCGATTGGATTCATGTCTGGAGAACACGCTGGCCATTCCATTCGAACGATTCCTTCATCGAAAAGGAAATCCTCCACCAGGTTTGCACGATGTGGCCTGCAGTTATCGTCCATTAAAATGAAGTTATCTCCGATTGCTGCAGCGTAAGGGACTACAATAGGTCTGAGGATCTCCTCCCTATATCGGCGACCAGTCAGAGCTACATCTCGAATGATGTAGAGGTCAGTGCGCCCGTCAATGGTGATGCCACCATACACCAACACTCCTCCACCGCCAAATCTGACACTTTCGTGCACGAACGCAGGATTATTCCTACTGCCACGGTCCCTCCAGATGAAAATACGCCTATTATCCGGATGCACAGAAAAACGGGACTCGTCAGAAAACAGAATATTGCTCCATTCATTTCTCCTCCAGTTGACATGCTCGGTTGCCCACTCCCTGCGGTCGCGACGATGCCTTGATGTTAATCTAACACATACCATCGGTCGGCGAGCATACAGACCTACAGCATGGAGCCGGTTTCGGACAGTCTGAGTTGAAATCGTGGTGCCTGTAGCCGAGCGAAGGTGTTGTTGGAGAAGAGTAGCGTTCATGGTTCGGTGTCTCCGAGCTGTTAACGCTAAATACCGATCTTCATTGGGCGTTGTTGCCGTCTACGACCTTGCCCTGGTCTTCGGCCTGCACATCTACTCTCCAAAAAACGGTTCCAGATCCTGGAAATGACACTTTATGACACTCCAATGGCTTGCGCTACTTCGGCTTGAGTTTGGCCTCCTTCTAACCTACCAACAATTCTCAAAGCTTCTGAATCTGTCAAATGACTTCGCTGAGACATCGTACTCATCGAAACAAAGCAATCACTGAATGCCGATCATCCTTGTCTTCATTCTCTTTTATCCAGTTGAAAGTCAAATTTCATTCGCTGCCGCTGAAATGCCGTTTTTGACGTCGAACTCAAAATTTGCATACTCCACAGTTTGAAAACCAGAAAAATTTGCATTTGTGATTCTCTTCTTCTATTTTCGGCAAAAAAAAATTCGTTTATATCTTTATTTTATATAAAACTTCAAATATCCTTTAACTGTTTTGAGCAGTGTAATATTTTTGGGATAAATTGTACAAAACATTTAAGAGAATAGTTAATATATTGTATACAAAACATATTAAACTGCAAATTATAAAATATTGTAAATTTAATAACACTGAGAACCATTGCACTGTAATCAACACCTAAATTATTATTATTATTTTTTTTTACTTTTGCAATATCTTTCAATAAAAAATACTGATCTATAACATCCTAATGTTAAATAATAAATTGGTATGTGTTCATTAGTTTTAATTCTAAAATTAAAGAGATAAAAACGGTTACAACAAAATACCTCTCTCCCTCTCTTTCTCTCTCTATCTTTCTCTCTCATTATATATATATATATATATATATATGTGTGTGTGTGTGTATATATATATATATATATGTATGTAAACTTTCTGTAATATATATATATATGTATTAATTATAAAAAAATATTATTACTATTAGGATATATACAACGTGTTACGTTGCGTAAAATGAACGAACATCATCCTACGAGTACATGTTATTGCTAAATACTACGACTACATTTGCTTATTCAGGTATCATTACAACCACTTAAAAATGAGTGAGCATTTTAGGGTAAGTGTCTAAAGTATTTTATTCGCACACAGTGTAATTTAGAGATGGTATACTAGTGTCATAATTTTCTAAAACAATTCTGTGTTTGGCATTGTCTTAAAGAATTGAATAACATTTAAAAACCCTAAAGGCCCTAACGGAAACGACTAATTTAGGTGTGCAATTTTAGCATTTTAAGGAGTTAAATTTTACATTACTAAAATTTATTTTTATATTAACCTCTGTCGTCTTAACATTATAAATAAAATTAATTTTCTCTAACTGTACCAAACAGATTATACTCAAAATTCATATTTCAGATAACATTATTAAATATAAATTATGAAACGAATGATAATAAGAGTCTAAAACTGAAATTAAATAGTTTAGATTGGTATCAAATCTAAAAGCTTTATTAAAAATATCTAGAAATTGAAATTGTTTTACTAATTCTTTTGTGATGTTTAATTTATTCGGGATCCATTTACGTGCTCATTATGATTTTAGGCGTCGTAAATGATATAAGGTAATGTTAACGACGTGAATCGATTAGCAGCGTCATACTGATAATGATAATGATATTGGAAATAAAATTAGTGTCGACTCACAATTTTCCGAAAGGCTAATCTAATAAATGATGGTTTTCGTATACTACTTTTCCTATAGATTTATAAAGTGTTGGCTCTGTATTATTAAAAAACATACATTGTTATCTTTAAATAATGGCCTTTATGTTTATTTGTTAATTGTCTTTATGTTTATTTAAAGAATTTATCTGCACGAAAATATGCATTAACTGAAAGCAATTCTGAAACTTTTATGATTATATGGTGTTAGGGATAGTGTGATAGCTGCATAACATGTTAGTAAAAAGTTTTTATAAGTTATTAATATTTTTATTAATTATTTTAAATATTATTGTATTAAATACTTACTTTTAATCAATTGGAGGGAAATATGTTTTTGTTTATATATTTACTATTGTCAGACAGATTTAAAAAAATGAATGCACTTTCATAAAGTTATCAGATTACAGAGTAAATATTGAATATAGGATTGCCTGTTTCGAGAAACTGTTATATTAAAATTTCGCTGCCTGTTTGTATGTCACTAGTTTTCCTCCTACAATATGAAACGCTGTACGATGAAATTAACATTAGTTATATGCATGGATATGAGGATGTCAGATAAGCTCACAGAATTTAAAAATTTGAATTAGTTTCAGAGATATTAAATATTTTGTAACTTTTAACGAAGTTTCTCTAAAGATGGCAACTAAATTACTTCATTTTTGTAAAAGTAAACGGTAAATGATGGGATACCGTTTGCTATTCGAAAAATATGCACTAACTGAAAACAATGTTGAAACTTTAAATATTATATGGTGTTAGGGATAAAGTGATAGCTGCAAATGATGTTAATAGAAATTTTTATAAATTATCAGTTTTTTTATTTATTATTTTAAATATTATTTGTACTAAATAATTACTTTTAATCAACTGTAGGGAAATATATTCTTATTTACATATTTAAAACTGTCAGGCAGATTTTTAAAATGGAATGCGCTTTCAGAAAGTTATCGGATTACAAAGCAAATTTTGCACATAGGATTACCCATTTCGAGAATTTGTTATGTTAAAATGTTGCTGCCTGTTTTTATTTCACAATCCCTCCTGCTACACTGTTAAAAATTTTGTGATAGGTTGAACCAATTTTTGGTGCTCCAGTAGCTGCAGCAATAAGATGGTGAAATCTTGATCCAACATCTGGAGCTAAGGTTCAACCGGTGCTCCAAATCTTGGAGTAAGATTTCACCAACTTATGGTTGCTGCTACGGTAAACCCAAAAGTTGGTTCAACATACTACAAAATTTTAAACAGTGTAGAATATGAAACGCAGTACTATGAAATAATCACTAGTTATATGGGTAGATCCGATGATGTCATATAAGCTCTCATATTTTAAGAATTTGAATCATTTTTCTAGATATTAATTATTTTGTAACTTTTAACGGAGTTTCTCTTAAGATGGCAACTAAATTACTTTATTTTTGTAAATGTAAACGGTAAATGATGGGATATCGTTTGCCCTTAAAAACAAATATCTTTACTTTATTTTTAGGGTTCCACACTTAAAAGTAAAAACGGAACCATTATAAGATCCCTCCTGCGTCTGTCTGTCCGTGTGTCACAGCCATTTTGCTCGTAAACTATGGAACGTGGAAAGTTCAAATTGAGGGAAGTAATAAAGACTATTTATCCACAAATTTATAGATTATTAAACATTTACAAATATTTTTAGAAAAAATGTAGAAGGGCTAATTAAGTTACTCGAAAATAAAAAAATATTTTCATTGTATATCGTGTGAAAGCTTTCGTAACGCTGAACTCAATAATACATTTCATTTAATCTTAGGTATTATATTTTAAGAGATATCGTCGGAAATGTAGTGCAAAAATTTGTTCCCCCCATCTATTTCCGAATCTACTGAAACTAAAATTATGGAAAAATTAGAGGTAGTAGAAATCAATTTAAACGTTTCAGAAAAAATTTTAACGATTACCCTAGGTCACACAGTTTTTGAGAGAAGCGCATTTTTCCGTTACACACAAATTTCGAATTGCGGGCACTCAGCAAAGGTGTTGAGGAGCGTTGGAGGTACCTATCGTCGCAGAAGTATAAAAGCATTGTTGATAATGATTTTTGAAAAAAATCGTCGGTAATTAGCCGAGATATTAACCCTTAAAGACACGGACGGTTTGGACATACGTAATGACAAGGGCGACGTACTGTATCTACCACCGGCTTTTAAAGTCTAGATAGCAACTTTCAGTGATACATTTGTGTAATACAATGTCCAGTAGTAGTATAAAAGCAATAAATATCAAATTGTTAAAAGCAGACTAATTTAATTAGAATTAATCACATAAATACTATGGGATTCGCGACTAGTTTGCATTGAGTAAGATCTCTCAATACGCCTCCCGTGTATTTAAAAGGTAATTAAAAACCTATCTGGAAAAACGTGGCACGGACCAAGGCGGCGTTGCTGTATTGCGACCTCCTACCGAAGCGCGTTTAGCAAAATGTCAAGTTTAAACTTTGAACAAGGGTTTTGATTTAGCTACATTGTAAAAAGAAAAGATTATTACGACGCTGAATTTAGTTTTATGAAATGCCAAATGAAGTTCATCATAAACAGATTAGGGCAAGATTTAAATTAGACTTATACAGAATAGCAATATTTGATATTATTTAGGCTTCATATTTCTCTGACCTTTTATGGTATACACATTTATACTTTTCTAGTATATATACAGCTATACTAAACCCTACGCTGTATAGTTTTCTTTTACAAAGTCTTATTTTCTTTTAGTTAAGATTTTCTTTTAACAGTTATAATTAATAAATTTATTTTACGGAACCCTCTAAGCGCGAATAATACTCACACTTGCCGTTTATGTTTAATAAATCGATTTAATGATTTTATTTTACATTCACTTTTTAAAAAATATAATGTAAATAATATTCATATGAATTACTCTACATTTTCTAAAATTATTCTAAAAAAGCTAAAAAAAAATAATATTATTGATCCGTAAGAATTTTAATCCGAAATTTTTTAAAATGTAAATAAATGGACTGTGATATAACATGGAGTTTTGAGAATGGAGTTTTAATTTTATTGCCCGCATTTCGCCATTTCCTTATAAAGTCATTCAACAATCATTCAATCAAAATCGCATAACTTTTAAAATTCACTTGTAATTCATTTACAGGATTTCTGGCTTACAATAAAAAATTTAATAAAATTGATATTATAAATCTATTCTTGATTTTCAATCAGATTTATTTTATAAGATTTCATTTTATTTATTTCATTTTATTTTTATTCATTTTGATTTATTCAGATTTATTATATAAATCGAAAGATCTCTTGCCGTGCAAATTTAAAGCATCAGGTTGTTTAGCAAGTTTCAGTCTTTCATCACCTACGGTGTCGATAAAATGAGTATCAAGCTTGCTTGGGAACTAAACACCAAGGGTCCCGCTTTAGGCCGACCACCTGGATGGGACGAATGCTGCATAGTACCTCGGGGCCCAGTGTCAAGAAAGCAGGGATGGGCACTGTCGGCCCAGATCCTTCATGGATTGTGTAGCCACAGAGTTTAGTTACTTTTTTAGTTTGTTTCGCCAGTTAGTATTATTATTTAAAAGTAGTACCTATTAATTTTCTTTCATAATTTCAAAATGCCTCTCAGTGACTATCATAGATGTTTTAAGTTTTCAATATGCAATACTGAATATCCGAAATAGTTAGTATAATCTTTTATTAAATAATTATGGCCCATTTAAAAAAACAGAAATTAGTAGATTCGAACTCATCGACAGATTTCAATAATGAGAATTTCCAATTCTTAAATAACACTTACCCCGGAAATAAATGATGGTATCTTGTAAAAGTTTTATTCTAATCAAGCATAAGGTGTTAAAAATATACATATGTGCATGAACAATATATATATATATATATATATATCAGTATGTTTGAATAAGCTACTTGAAAAGTTTTTATAAGCTTTTCTTTTCATTCTGCTGCTCTTTTAATTTGGATGTTTGCCTCTCTGTAGAACTGTGTGTTAACAGGATCAAAAATCAGGAGTGTCAACGAAATGTAAGAATATTCTCAAAAAATCACTACACCATTTATATTTTTAAAGATAGCTATTATAACAATTAATAGATTTTCTATATGGAGCATAAAAAAATGAAATTGGATTCTCTATATAAACTACTACTGCTGGATATTTAAGTATGTTAAATACATTGAGAATCATGTTAATTTTAATAACGATTAGTTGAAAAATTTATGTCCTCGGTTTTTCTAAACTGGCTGTACATCAGTGTGTCTTCCCGAGCTCAAAATTTTGTAATGTATTGATATAGGAAAGAAATTATAATATGTTTGTAAACAATAAACCTCATAGTTTCATTGGATAATCACATTAATAATCTTGTTTACTACAGAAATTAATTGTATGAGAGAACAATGAAAAAAAAAACTTGTTAGAAAAAAGAACTATTATGTGCATGTTTAAATATTTAGCATTTATTGTGGCTTTATTTTGTGCGCAGATAAGATAAAATTTGACCTGTTAACTAAGATGCATCTAATTGCTTTCGATTGCATTCTTGTAAAAATAAGTCATTTATTATTTTTTTATCCTCTATCCCTAAATTTTACTCATATACAGGATGATTAAAAAAAATTACAAAATGACATGGCAAATCAGGCATACAACAAGGATAAATAATCACATAGTAACATAGGATTGCAAACCACTTATTTAGTCACAAATAAAGGGTGTTTTATCTTAACTGAACCCGGGTTGACGGTAATAAATTCGAGAAAAATAAAAACATTGTAATTAAAATGCAATGATATGTACATTCTTTTGTTTGAAATATGATAACATCACGAAAAGGTCAGGAAAAATATGTTGCTCAAGCAATCTATGATACCGTATGAATTGTTCATCACAGTCCAAACTGTGGGGCGTCAAGTGCTTACTCCTGGCGCGTAAAATGCACACTTTTGCCACTTTTGTGTGATGTTATCACATTTACAACAAAGGTGATAATGTCTTTGAAATGTTTTATTATAATATACTTCAATTTTCTGAAAGTTATGACCGTCAACCCAAATTGAGTTAGGATGAAACACCCTGTATTTGTGACTCAATAAGTGATTTGCGACCACATATTTCTATGTGATTTTTTATCCTTGTTGTATGCCTGATTTGCCATGTCATTTTGTAAACGTTTTTTTAATCACCCTCTATATAGAAACGTAGAAATAACAGACACATTCTTATCAGTTTTGTAATATTTAATACAGACACTATGTCGGAAAAAGAAAATATTGTGCTCTTTATGTACTATATCCTTATAAAATTTTACAGAAATCTAATTCTTTTGTATGAAAACACACTCTCTAATTTGAATAATTCTCAATATAAATAAATAAATAGTTTTAAACACGCAGTTATAAATGTGAACGGAACAATAAACACCGATTTCTGACTATCTTAGTGTACTAGATTAAATTTAACACAATTATTCTACTAATTGGTAAACAAATCATATTAGACGTAAACTTCCAACTGGGCGAAAAATGTCCCGACCAGGATCCTGGTCCGGACATTTTTCGCCCAGTTGGAAATTTACATCTGATATCTTAGTGTATTTAAGACAAGTGATAAAGACAAGACATATAGTGACAAGATGTATAATCACAAATACTGCATAGTTAATTTAATTTTCCGTTTTTAAACTCTTATACATGATGCTTATCGAGTTTAAACGTGGAGAAAAAAACTAGAAAAATAATTAACGACCATCATGAAAGAAAAGAATATTTGATCAGGAGCGTTAAGCTATTTCACCAATAATGTTTTAATTTCAAAAATGCAACTTTCGCGTTACCAAAATTCTAGAACAACATTTGTTTATATTGTGCACGTGAAATCTAGATGACATAAACGAAAAGAGGTCAATGTTTCAAAATATATTATAAATGAAACAAAATTCGAAGCTGCGTGTTCTTTATTTTCTTACATGTCAAAAAAATGATGCTTCAAAAAAGTTTGTGAACAAGCACTTACATATCCTTCATTTCGTTTTCTACATTTCGAGGTTTATTTTCCTGTTTGGTTTATACGGGCATTGCGCTTTTACACGTCTTTAAGTACTTCTAGTACACCAGAGAGGGAGTTATCGACCGGACTTGACCATAAGTGGAGGTCGAATAGCCTTCGAACACGCAATGATCCAAGCAATTATGAGTTGCCTCTGTCTATAGAATTTCTTAGGAGATAACAGGAAGAAACATAAGAGTTTCTACTCTTATGTTTTGTATGTTTTGTTTATGAAAAGTGTCTCTAATACTTAAAAGAAGACTGCTTATATTTATTTACTGTCTAGGAGGATAATTTTGAGATGTTTTTATATTGAAGTATAGTGCTAATAAAATGTTTAAAGGAACGTCCTCCATGAAAATTTTTATATATAAAAAAATGATGTTATGGATTTGTTTTTGCGTATAAATTACACATGTTACAGATATTTTCCTTACAAAAATAATTTGTAAAATATTAAAAGAATATTGTAGAATATTTAATACAACATTTAATGAAATTAGCATAAATAAGTAGGGGAGACTGGGTAGGGTTGACCATAGGGGAGGCTTGACTCACCCTTCAGTTTTCATATTTAAAAGACGTTCAGAGTTTAACCAATAAGTGGCAACCAAAGCTACTGAACTGCTCAAACAATAGTGTTTGTTTCATGCAGATAATTGAAACAGGTAAGGAAAATGAACTGTGAAGAATTTTCAGCTTAGAAGTTTATTTTTTGGAAACATTTTGCAACATTTTTTTAGATAAAGTATATCATAGAAATTTAAGCAAGTGGGTTTAAAGTAATGCAGACCTATCGATCTTTCATTCCAGGCATAAAGATTGTACAGCAAATTAAGCTAAAGATAACAATGTGCTATACTTTAAAAAGTGGTATGTTGGGAGACTTCACACAACAATGTGAGGGAAGGTTAACCAGATGGTCAAAGCTCCCTTAATTTAGTGTTTTTGGAAATGTTTTAGGTAGATTTCGTATGAAATACTACCTATTGGCGTCGTTCCTATGTTGAAATTGCTGAAATATTTTTGCAGATCTACACCGATCATGACCCCTAGAACCCAAAACCACCCTCAGTAAAAAACTTTATCTATCTATCTATCTATCTATATCACTTTCTTCTGGACACGATAACTTCCACAATTCTGCACAAATCTCTTCCAAACTGATACATAAAATCAAGGAGCATAAAATCTCGGTCAAGTTTGTTAATGGGCAAAATCGGACCAAGCGGATGGAAATAGGGAGGGGGTTTGTAAAAACCGAAAAAAACCCATAACTTCTAAATTTTTGCACATATCAAATCAGTTTAAAGTTTTTATTACTTCTAAAAATAGGACCAAAAATTTATGTATCGCACATTTTTGATAAAATTAAAAACGAAAACATTAAAGGGGGGTGAACAAGAAAAATTTCCATAACTCCGTCAATTCACAAAATATAAAATCCTCATGAATTTATCATATATCTTCTTAATATTGCCTTCAACATTTACATAGACAAGTTTTTGATAGGACCAATTCTTACAGCAAAAACAAATTAAAAATACATAGCGGATGAAAAAAAATTATCTTATTAAGGATGTATTCAAATCCAAACTGCTTATTTTCTGACTCATTTTTAAATTCATTTTTGTTCTCAAACGCATCCAACTGATAGATTCTCTTCTTCAGAAACTATATAATGTACCGTAATGATCTATCTTTTGATAGAGGCAGACTAGATTTCAAAAAATGATGTCAAAGTGGGCATTTTGAACAGAATTTCCCGAACCGATTGTGTTAGAAACGAAAAATATTGCCCTGCTGAAAAAATTACTGTTTATTAATCAAGTTTCAATTAATTAAAAGAAAAATAAAAACACATGTCGCTTATAAATCTTTTCAAAAATCACGCCAGAAAGTTTTTTTTACTATTAAAAATTAATCTTAAAATATGCCAGAAAATTTCGAGTTGTTGAGCATGGAAATGTAGTTATTTTAATACCGCCTTAACATGATTCTTATAAAACCATCAATACTTAACTTCGAAATCTACCTCCGCCTGTAGGCCGGGCCGGCACGGATTTTTTATTATGCACTGTACATAATGAAGAGTTAATGGTTATATTTCTAAAATAATGAAAATTATTTCTGTAAAACTACAGTAAAATCGGGTAGGAGGTAGGGTATTGTAGGGGAAAGGAAAATGCTTCAAATTCATTGAAGAAAGATGTGAAAAATTGCTATAGAAGCACGAAAACATTTAATGAAATATAAATTGGAAAGTTCATAGGAACCTTTATTTCATTTAAATAGTACCCATAGTATTTAAATAGAAAGAATGGAAAAGACTAGAAAGGATGAAAGCAGCAGAAATGTGTGTCATGCCTCTGCAAAATAACGTAGCATTGATCAAAATACTTTATGAAGGTATGTAGAAAAATTTCACCAAGATGAACACAATGAGATGAAGCAAAACTATGTGGCAACTAGTGTTGCCAGGTCGAGTGTAAAAAAAAATGGGTAATTAAAACGGAATTTTTCTCCTGTGCCTTTAATTCCATCTAAGCAGGTTTGTTTACGCATGAAGTTTTCCTAATAATTTTTAATAATAATTAAACTATGATTCATAAAGTTATTCTGCCATTTTTTAAACTTATTTTATTTCCCTTAACACATATTTCAATATAGAATAAAGTGGGTCAAGCCTCCCATATGTGGGAAGCCTTGACCCATTATTTTATCATGATTAAAATCAATCATTTTTCAAGTTTCTTATATATTACACTTATATCTTAATTTTATTTTGATAACTGATTGTATAACAAATAAACTTATATATCGAACTTTATTATTGGTTCAATACTTAAAAAATAAAAAATCATCGTACAAAAAATGGGTCATCGCTCCCCAGTCTCCGCTATGTGATATTTTGAATAAATTAGGGCCCAAAAATAAATTTATTTTCAAGAATAACTAATTACATTTTTGATATACAGAAAATTTCAAAAGCACTTTAAATACCATTTCGTTGTTTTTTATTATTTTAAGGATTAATACTCGTTGGATCGCAGTCTGACTATTTTACATATACTGCAATTAGTAATGGTGTTTTGTGGCATTTAATGAGTGTAACAGTTATAGTTAGTGAGAGCAATATATGAAACTCATAAATTTATATAGTTTCAATAAAGTTACATTTAAAAAAATCTTTACAGATGTGACGTGATATTTATTGCTCTCAGTTTTTCAAAACAGCAAATAAAGTCTAAATTAGAATTAAATCCTGATTTCCTACTATGTGACCTACACTACATTATATACTATATACTATAATATTATTTTTATAATGTTATTTAACAAACGTTTATGTTTAATAAAAAAAATAAAAGTCGAAAATCTTCATTATATAAATAAAAATATCAGAAGAACAGTTTACACGACTGAACTGGCCAGGGCCTGGCTGAGGCGGCAATATGAAGGCAAATCTTTAAACGGACCCTGCCGAGATGATAAAAAAAATAAGCGGGCCACCGGCCCTATATGAAAAGGGTTGAACTACGCTGATAAAATATGAGCAATTTTTAATTTACGGCACTGGGGCGAGAATAAGTATAAATGTGCTCAACGAGCCAATGCTAGCTTGAGAGCATCAATACAGAAATGTAACATGTTGAGCGTAGAGATCAGCATCGAACAGCTACATCGTGTCTGAGCCCGTGCTTATTTTTTTCAGCAGACTCGAGCCAGGCCGGGATCAGACTTGCATTATATTCTACGTACTCTGGTAATGACGGAACTGTACTTAATTGTTCCTAAGACGTATCGGGTGAGCAATTTGTTTCATAAAAATGATAATAGTGATAATGAACTTCTGTTACTGAAATTCTTAGAAATATACTTTAAATATACTTTAAATAAGTATAGAGAAATATTTTCAAAAATCTACTTTTTATTATACAGCTTCAAAAGTTATGATGTACTTAACCATATTTTTTCTTTTATTCAAATCTACATAAATTCTTTTATGTAATAGTCCGACAGTCTAAGTGATGATTAATGTTGCTATTATGTATCCTATGGCTTGCGTACATATAGAAATCTAAACTATACTGTAAAATTTTCCCATAAATATGTATGCAGTATTCACTAAAATAATCTTAATTGTATGTTAAGAAAAATTGGATTTTTTGAAGAAAATGTGTCGCGTCAAACAGGGCCCGATTTCATGGATGCAGACCTCTTCAACGGTTATATCGCACGAAAATTGCTTAATTATCTTTCTGCCTATTTTTACTAGATTTATTAATGAATTCTTGTTCTTACAAATGCCACTGTACATTTGAAAGCCTGTTTCAGTATTTGTAAATGATATATACTGGGTTTTTTTCGGAAAGATTGTCTAAAAATATAAATTGTCTATTTTTTTCTTCTCAATTCTATTCAAGAACCGTTGTAGTAATTTTAACATCTGAACATCTGCTAAGTGAACTACACTGTAAAAAAAAATCCGTAAAGTTACTAAAGTTTTTCTAGGAAACTGGGATTCCTAGAACTTTTTATGTAACGGCAACAACAAAAATTCCTGTAACTGCGTCTGTTACAGGAATTTTCCTTGTTGCCGTTACATAAAAAGTACTAGGAATCCCAGTTTCCTAGAAAAACTTTAGTAACTTTACAGATTTTTTTTTCTTACGGCGTATAAGGCGTTTAGAATTAAATGATCCATTTAAATGATAAGTAATTTTATTTTTCTTAAGCTAAAATTACTTTTCAACTATAAAATTTCAAATAATTGATACTAATACTATGTTGACTGTATTATAAATATTAATTTCCAAGTAAAAAAATAAGTAATAAAATAGTTAAAATTAAAATATTTTTGTAAAAATATCTGCAATCCATCACGCTTTTCTGTTGCATTTTGTTTTGTTATCAGTTACCACATTGTTAATATTCCAACAATCAGTATATTAAGCAATTAGAAGAGTTTCACTTCAATAAATGAATAAATTAATAGGATTTTCAAATATTTTTGCTAGAAACGTTTGATATATGTATATATATTAAGGGAATAGAACATGATCATATTCAAGCATAAAAATATTTCAGATTTCCATATGTTTATAGACTTTAAACATATATTTTTTTTTAACATGACGGCTTCTCCAGTGTATTTTGCATCCATGAGAAAAAATATTCATTCAAATCAGAAATTGCGAGGGAAAAGTATAGGGCTTTTTTTTAGCAAAATATTAGAGTTAACTGGATATTTTTATCAAATTGTTCACTTCATTAATTTTGAGAGTAACATTTTAATTACAAAACTGTTGTTAAATTATAAATATGGGATTAATAAGTAAAATTAACATTAATTAATTAATGTTCAACTAAAAAGAATTTTAAGGTCAATAATACATACTGAAATGTTGATCCCCCACTTTATCTTAATGCAGGTTATGGTAAATTAAGAAAAGTGCTTAATATTTCAAAAATAAATATTTTCAAAATATGGAATCACGATTAGATTGCTTGTGTGGCCAAAGCCAACAGTTTTATCTAACTTCTACCCATTTATGTACGTTAATCTTGAACGTTCATATGCTTATTTGCCCAGATCTATGTCCCTCGCTAACTCTATTTTCTTAGCCATATTAGACTGTAAATGTGCGTTGTTGAAAAGTCCTTTTTTGGTAAAATTTTTAAATCAAATTAAAAACAATAAATTTATCTGTGAAAGTCTCCTTTTCTGAATTAATTTTCTTAAAACGCTGTGTTTTAAATGATTTACAGAATTTCTTTTCATTTACACTGTAAAAAAAAAAAAAAATCTGTAGTTTTACAGATGTAAAGTTACATGCTTACTAAACTTTCACCTGTAACTGTACGAAAAAAGCTGCAAATCTACAAAACTAGATTTTGTAAAGCTACAAAAATCTGTAACTTTACAAATGAATCTGCTAAAATTTCAGTAATCTTACTAAACTTTTATTTGTAACCCTGGCTGCAGTTACATGAAAAGTTCTCGGAATCCCAGTTTCCAAAAAAAATTCTTAGTAACCTTACAGATTTTTTGATTTTTGGCGCAAAAGTGTGTCTGTTACACGAAATTTTGTTGTTGCCGTTACATGAAAAGTTCTAGGAATCCAAGTTTCCTAGAAAAACTTTAGTAACTTCACAGATTTTTTTTTACAGTGTAGTATTTTCAAGTATAATTATTTCTGAATTTTATTTAAAACAACATTGAAAGCATTAATAAAATAACATAAAATGAATAAAAACGAGCCAAATTATTTTCAAAACATATCTGAATTATTCTCGCTTTAAAGCTCTGTTTCAAGAATGCTAATACTGATCATTTGAACTTTAAGTCCTCTTCTGCATGAAGAGTAAGACAAACTCTAAAGCACCAATCAGAGCTAATGCAAAGATTAGCTCAAAGTGGCCAGGTACTTAACATTTCATGACAGTCAGTGTCTTCTTTTTATATTTCCTTCTCAAGCTATAGTGTTTCCCCTGTTGTCTACATTTATTAGTAGCACATGTGTGCTAATTTATTAGCAAATTTTTCTTCCCACACGTATTGTTACAGATGGAAGAATAACTGTCTTCTTAATCTGTAGTTTTATATATTTTGAAAAATTGTATTAGAGAAAAATAGTAATAAGTGATATTAACATTGTACGCCATTCAGGGATCAAAATTGGTATCATATTACAAATCATATAAATGTAAAATCAAAGAATAATAAAGCTGGGTTTTTTAACTATTCTTTACATTAATTACATCAAAGTTTCTTAAAATAAGTTAAAGAGCGAAAAAGAAGAAAAGCTTACATTTGTGTTCAAAATTTTCAATAAACATATATATGTATTCATAATTTTTCGCATAAAACATAAAACTTTCTTGTTACTTGATGCTCAATCCTTTTTTTTAAAAATTCATTTGTGTAAAATGCAAATTATTTAACTATTCAGACAACTGTTTTTCTTTTTAAATAGTTGATCTTCATTTTTTTAAGCGAAAAAATTTTTAAAGAAGAAGACATTTGTAATATTGTAATAAAACAATTTTTCAACAATTTTTCAACAAACAATTTTTCAACAAACAATTTTTCAACAAAGTTTTCATGTTACTGTGATCTGCTTTATTTTCTAATTTTTGTGAAAATATTTATAATCAACAGTAAGTTAAAATATATGTATAAATATAAGATTTATGATAAAATACTGATATTTTTCATGTTTTTGATAAAAATAAAAATATTGTTTTATTTCTTTATTTAGTTTAATTTTTCGTTTATTTATTTATCTTCGAACTGACCCATTTTCATCATTTCCAAACTCTCATTCAAAATAACAATCTCTGCAAAGGCATTATTTGAAACGTTAATAGAGAAAATATCAGATTGTGTCTGAAAATATAAACCCATTTTCAATTAATGTTCTCTAAATATCTATCCATAAATATGTTTATGAAATCACCATTGAAAATGTAAAAACAAAGAGCAAGCAAAGCGTTTAAAGCTATGTTGTTTTCTCAACAGCAACCTACATAGATATCTCGTTAACAACTATTTTAGAAAAAATAATATAAACGGTCAAGTGCGAGCATTACTCGCGCACAGAGGGTTCCGTAAATAAATATATCAATTTGTAATTGTATTATTATTTCAAAAAAAAAAGTTGCTAAAAGAATACTAAGACTTTGTAAAAAACTATACAACGTAGGGTTGGGTATAACTGTATATATTAGAAAAATGTAAATGGGTATACCATGAAAGTTCAAAGAGATATGGAACCTAAATAATATCAAATATAGCTATTCGTATAACTCTTTTTTAAATATTATCCTAATATGTTTATGATGAACTTAATTCGGTACTGACAATAAAAGCAGTGCATAGTTAAACTTCATTTGACATTTCATGAAACTAAATTCAGCGGAGTAATAAGCTTTATTTCTACAGTGTAGCTAAAACAAAACGTTTGTTCAAAGTTTAAATTTGGCATTGTGCTAAGTGCCCTTCGAATTGAGGTTTCAAAGTTGCAACGCCGCCTTGGTCAGTGCCGCGTTTTTCCAGATAGGTGTTTAATTAACTTTTAAAGTCCCCCGAGGCGTATTGAGAGATGCAATCAATACAAACTATCGCGAATCCCACAGTATTTATGCGATCCATTTTAATTAAATCTTTCGAGGCCGTTGCCCTTAAAAAACGGACACCTAATTTTAATTCCAAAACAGACATACGGCACCAAGAATATTTAATTAAAATTTTCCTTTTATCATGTACGTGAAAATAAGCAAGTTCGCATTTTCTAATAAATTGGTTTATAAATTCTGGTGTCAGTTCATTATTTCATAAGTTTATAAATAGAATTACTCCGTGCCGGAAAGGAGCCCCACCAGTGGCTGAGAGGTTCTGTTCTCGAAGCTGGTAGACGGGAGGTGCTGGGTTCGAACCCAATCGCACCCGTCGGCCTAACCGTTTCGTGGTTTTCTTCGAAACCTTGGATTTCCATGCGTAAATACGGGTTAGGTTCCCTTAGAAAGACCCAAACGGAGAGCACTCCCCCTAGGGCCTATATCCCAAGAATAGGTAATCGGCTGTCAAAAATCAACCCAATCCGTGTCGGAAAGGATTAAGTGGTCGATGGACTCTTAAAGCTTCAAAATTTAAGAAATTTCAATTTTTTTGTTTCAATTGTTAATTTTGTTAATTTCAATGTTAAACTCCTATCTTTTCTGAATATTTTTATATAATTGTTTCCTTGAAATTCCCATTAGAACAGAAGTTTTGGCCTTTAGAATTATACCCGCTCAATAGCTGAAGTGCGTTTCCGAAACTTTAAAGTCATTATTTTCCAAATGGCGTTTTTTTGGGCATATCGCGCAGGATACCTCAAAAACTTATGAATATTTTTTCATGAAATTTTCAAAACATATATTTCATGTTAGTCTGCATAAACTGAACCTACAATTTCCTTTTTATTGTTCAAAAAATATTTTTTTAGGTGATTTTACTGTTGAAATTTTCAAAATTTTGTATTAGCTAAATGCAACATTGCATTAAAAATATAAAAATGCTTTAAATACAAATTTATTTAAGTTCAGGGAAATTATTACAATCTGAAGTATAAGTAAGCACCAAAATTTTCATTCTAGTTGCAATATTTATTTTGTAATCCTGCGCGTAAACTGTTATGCCAATTTTTTGTTCGACAAATGTTCAACAGTTTCGAGCCCCCTATAAATACAAATTCTGTATCTTGCAATTTTTTAAATACATGAAACGAAAGAACATACTTATATCTTTCATTCCAATTAAAATTTTGTTATAAAATCATATACATTTTAAGACATTAAATGTTGAAAATGGTCTTTTTTCATTTTTTCCACTTTTTAGTGTCCCGAGACCCCTTAAAGTTGTATGTTTTTAACAATTTGACGTTTATTGCTTTTATACTGTTACTGGACATTACATTACACATATATATCATTAAAAGTTGTTAACTAGGTATAGAGTACGCCGCCCCTGTCCTTGTGTATGTCCAGACTGACCGTACCTTTAAGGGCTAATATCTCGGCTAATTACCGATGATTTTTTTTTTTTTGAAAATCATTATCAACAATGCTTTTATTCTTCTGCAATGATAGGTACATTCAGCGATGCTCAACAATTTTTCTGAATGCCCGTAAATCGAAATTTGTGTATAACAGAAAAATGCTAATTACTCAAAAACTATGTGACCTAGGATAATCGCTATAATTTTCCGGCAAGGTTTATATTAACGTCTACTACCTCTAATTTTTTCATAATTTTAGTTTTAGTAGATTTGAAATTAGATGGGGGGGACATATTTTTGCGCTACATTTTCAACAATATCTTTGAAAATATAATACCTAAAATTAAAAGGAATGTATTTTTGAGTTCAGCGTTACAAAAGCTTTCGCAGGATACCCCACATGATATACAAAGAAAAGATTTTTTTTTTCAAGTAGCATAATTAGCCCCTCTGCTTTTTTACTAAATATATTTATGAATGTTTTTTAATCTGAAAATATGTGGGTCAATGGTCTTTATTACTTTCCCGAATTTAAACTTTCCACGTTCCATAGTTTACGAGTAAAATGGCTGTGACAGACAGGCAGACAGAGAGACAGACGGACAGTCACAGGAGTGATCTTATAATGGATCCGTTTTTAACCCACTCTTACTTGTTGAGTTCTACCTTGAGTTTACTATGCTATTATTTTTAATCAACCTATAATAAATTTTAGAAACAGTTTTGTTTTCATGCTAAATTAAAATTAGTGGCAGCTACCTCTTTATCATTTGTCAGATAAGTTCTAAAGTTAGATATTCTCATAATGAGAAATACAGAGTTAATTAGTGAAGTACTTTTTTCAAAAGTAAAATTTAGAAGTGACTTGTGTTTTTTATATAAAATTGAATTTTCCATGGATTACATCGCCTGAAGTATATTTTCGTAGAAATTATGCAAATTTTAGAGCATTGTGGTGGATGAAGTCTCATATAAGAATTTTTTTAGAGTTTGAAGGTGTATGCGGGTTGTGACCACATTTAGTACTGTATGTCTATGACTCTTAACTCCGTTCGAGTAAAAGTTTTTCGGAAGAAAGGGGTTGTGTATTTGAGAAACTGTTAACCCCTTAATCGCCGCGTAGTTTTGGAAAAATCTTTCAGAAATCGTTGATTTTTTTTATTCACACACAAATACCATCTCCTACAAATTTTTAAAATTAAACATCACTGTGTTAAAATCACGTTTGTCAATTTAATTCTGTCATATATTGAGCGCTTAAGCATTTAAAATAATCCCAGAAGAGAAAAAATCAGCGAAGAAGCTATAATATATTAGCTAAATTTATGAGAAGATCAGCCCGTAAGGGTTACGGGCGCAACAAAATTTGTTCACAAATGACTTCCCGTGAATACATCGGATAAGACAATTAAGGGATAACTTGTCTATGGCCAAAAAAAAAAAAAAAAAAAAAAAAAAAAAAAAAAAAAAAAAAAAAATCAGACACCTCAAGATGAAATGGAATTTGCTAATGTAGAGGGAAAGAAGACAAGGATCTATAACCTATTTGCGTCAATATTCAATTACTTTGCTTTTATGAATCCCGCAAGAACCCTTCGCTTGAAAATTATCATAAGACGAAACTACAGTACAAGTATACATATTTTTGGGAAATCTTGATTGTGGGGAGTGCTTAAAGATTCATTTAAGGGCAGTTTGAAGGTCAAAAACTAAAATATATCGAATTTTCGATTTTTTAATATTTTGAATCTACCCTTTCTCCTCTTTCTACTGATATATTACTTTTGTTTCTATGGCAACCAGAAGTTGGAAAATTTTTAGTAATTCTGTTTGTTTATCTACTTTACTACTAGTGCGTTTAGTTACTTTAAACTTGATTTTCTCAAAATGTTGTTTTTTAAACTTCGATGTACCTTTTTGAAATAACTATTATACATTATGCTTTGAAATTTTGCTTGAACATTCTGTACATATCCCTGTTTAATCTGGGGTGAATTGTTTAAACTCATAAAAAGAACTTTTTTTATTATTATTATTATCTTTGAAAAAATTGCACGTTTTTTTAAATTTGAATGTGGTTTCTACTTCAGATTTTTTTAAAAAATATCTAAGCTTTATTTAATTATAAATTTAACTTCAGATTATTAAGAATTGTTTATTTTATGGATAAAAAAATTTCAAGTCCATATCTTAAGTAGTTTATGAGAAAAGGTACATTAATTTAACCTGGCAGGTATAGGGATTCCAACTGCCCTTAAGTTTGAATTTAGCCAAAACTTTTAATTCAGTAAACTTTACTTAAGCTTCTTCAATATTATTGCCAATAAAAGAATTTTTAGTAGCGATAAATAGTAGGATCGAGAAGGTGCTTCTTTCAAACAGTCTTATTTAAAATTATAAAACGATATCTTTTAATGTCTGTTTCTGTTAAAAGTCTCGATGGGGGTAAAATTAATTTCTATATTAAATAAGTTTTATTTTCGTGACTAAAATATGGTGTTTTAAATTAATGATTATGCTGAGATTTTCGTAAAGAAGATATTTTGCTGAAAGAAGAGAATATACACGAGTTTTTGAACAGTTAAAATTATTTGCGTTCGATTCCCGCAAAAACTTTTAATTAAATGTGATCCACACTGTAAAAAAATCCGAACAGTATTCTTGTAGGAATCGGAAAAATAGTTGCCCTTATCGTACCGGAAAATTTTCCGACCCAGCTCGGAATAAAATCCGTAAAAAAAGGAAACATTCATTAAAACGGTAATTTATGGATTTTATTCCAATATTACGGATTTTATTCCGATTTTACTGATTTTATACCGAGCTGGGTTGGAAATTTTTTCCGGTACGATAAGGTCAACTATTTTTCTGATTCCTACAGGAAATCTGGTCTTTTTTTTTTTTTTTTTTTTTTTTTTTTTTTTTCAGTGCACTTAAATTTATACAAGTTTATCATTGTCTTTAGCCCCCCCCCCCTTTTTTTTTTTTTTTTTTTTTAAATAAAAGTAATTTTAACTATGCAATATTGAAAGACCCTACTTCACATTCGCATGTGATTGGTTCTATATGGTACTACCTTCAAAACACTTTATTTGGAAAGCTGTAAAGACTCATACTATGTTGTTCATAGCATATTTCTCTTAAATGTTTAGATGGAGACAAAATGTACATGTATATGTTATATGAGTTACGTTCGTCTATAAAATGGGATATTTGAAGCTAGTCATAGAGTAATTTACAGATCGTTTGTTATTTATCTGAAATTCTAAAAATTCCGTCGGTGATTTTAACGATTAAAATATTAAAAAATGTATACACATATTGCTTTGTAGCAGCTTTTGTGTAATATTTTCAATTATTTTAATGGTTTTAATGCGCATTAATTATTTTTTGTTATATTCAAACAACATATAATATTATGGAACAAATAATAAGTGCATAACAAATATTTTCTAAACAGAAATTATTTATATTAATTAAAAAATAAAAACTGAGAATAGTGTTTTAAGTTGACTTGTCGCTCAAAAATATTTATGCAATTACTTCCTTTTAAAATAAACAAACTAGGTTTTTATAGCATCATTGAACAATTAAATTCAGAAAAAAATTATATTCATGATTTTAAAATCAGTTAATTGAAATCCAATAAACAGACATCTTTAGTATTATAATAAAAAAATATTACTGCTATAAAATGTAAAATCCAACTTATTAATTCAACATACATGTTTATGCAGTTTTCTTATCAAAACTCCAAGTTAAATACAAGATCGCATTTAGCGTAACTGTTAAAGTATTGAAGACAGAACGTTACTGCAACAGAATTCATGCATAATTATCTTACTTTAGAATCGAAATTAGAATTGTAATTCTTGCTTATTTCATGAAACTTTTCCATCTCCTCCTTCAATGTCATTGCTGATTCTCATGCATATGAGATATTGTTTCCCCCCATATAATAGATACAGGTTTAATATCGCAATCCTCAACGTATGTATTATCATTACCAATAAGAAATTAGTCCCCTGTTTTACTTCTTCCTTAAAGCATCTGTTAAAGCAAGGGGACCCTTTTAGGTAACAAACTCTGCAACAGTAGCTTTCCTTATCATTAGATTAACATTATAAAAGAAGCCTAATAAAATATGGATTTCAGTTTGGACTGCGAGAGAGAATGAAAATATTTTTTCTTTTATTATATGTTTTGAGTTTCCAAAGGTATTATTAACATAGGTTCAAAGAAAGTATTAACATGCATACTTATTTTTCAGTAGCAATATTTTACGTTTTAACACAATGACCATTGTCACGCCAGAACATATATTTTCAGTTGCTTTTCAAACACAAATAGGGATGTAATGTTAATGATACTATTTATTAACACGAAGCAATATTTCTTTCGTTTTCTAAGTTTCGTTAAGTCTGCATTATGTTTCAATACATGTTCAGAGATATACGCAGATAAATTCTATTGTATTCAAGAGTATTATGGATATATTTCAATAGATTCGAATTTTATATAATATTTTACATACATAATGAAATGTTGACAAGGAGACAAAAAATTGCAGTTTTATAGGACTTTTCTTAGAATTCCGGATGAATGCCAATCTCCTTTACTCTTAATTTAAAAGTTAGTTCTTTCGTTTTATTTTGCCACTAAAAATGTCAATGAAATAATAAAAAGAAATATCACTGCGCATTGCAATTTCTGTAATTTTTAGTGAATAAAGCAATGTTAGTACACTCTAAAACTACTAAAAATATATTGTATCAATGACAAATAGTAAATGTACGTATTATAAAAATAAATATAATCTATGATCATTTTATCAAAAAAAAAAATCCTATTGCTACTAAAACAACCAGTTAAAAAAATAATTTTATATCGGTTTAAAGTTTAATGTTTTTACAATTGATAAATTAAATATTTCGGTGATTTTGTTTTGATGTAAGCACAAACTAAGCACGGAGAAATGGAAGAAATAATACCTATCGTTAGTTTTGACAGGAAAAAAAATCCTCAAAAGTGTTTAAATAAAATCTTAAACCAGGCATATCTCTGTCGTCTCTTATTTTAAGCTTATTGGTAGTGTTTTGTAGAGTTAGAAAATAGCTACTAAGTACCATGCAGGATGTTTCAAAAATATAAGTAGAGAATATAAGAGGGGCGGATAGAGCACACTATAAAAAAAAAATATTTAAACAGGAAATTTGGTACACAACCGATTTATTCAGCGAAAAATAAAAGGCATCTCACTAATGAAGATGTTTTAAAGAAATTTGCGGTAAACATAACTTCCTTTCAATATGATGTAACGATATCATAAGACTTTGTAGAATTGCTTATTATCCGCATCCGAACACCACTAAACTAGGTGTGCAAACATTTCAGAATGCGTTTTACATTCACGTTTACACACTGGTTGACTTACTACAATGTTCTTCCATATGTGTTTTCTTCATTCTATTGTATTTTACACAAAGAAAAGTATTTCTGTTGAAAATTTTGTTATTGTTAAATATGGCTTCGGAATGCAACGAGAGGCTGTGTAATTTTGAATGGATAAATTAATTACGACCCTAGTTTCCTATTTAAATGTTGTTTGTTGTAATGTAAGCTTCATCCACTCCCAATTAATTACCTATATTTTTCAGACGCACTGTATGTAAAAGGTTTTAAAATTTAAAACAAAAACTGGTTTTTCATCTTCTTTGATTCAGAAAAAGGAATGTATTAAATATAAAATGTATAAAACTTAAAGGCAATAGGTAAAGATTAAAAATTACGGATCAATCATTACATGTAGAATAATTTCCTGTATTTGAATAAAATATTATTCAATAAGCATATTAAGACTAAATTAAGTTATTAACTGCGGGAATATTAATCTTCAAGTGAATAATTTTCCTTCTCTTAAACAGGGATAATTACGACGATAGTATTCTTTCAGTCCCTGTTTATTAGCATATTTTAACGTACGCAATCAGTAAAAGCAATGGATTTGTATTCTTAAAGAAAGCTAACGCTTTCGATAAGCTTTGGCGTTTGAGATAGTAGGCGTTTAAAGTCACAGTGGACTAGGTTAGTAATTTTGAAAATTAACATTAAGTTCATGCAAAGTATTTAGACATACCAAACGATTAATGGTAATATTGATTTTTGTGTTAGTTCCACGATACTTGCAGATTACACACGGAAATAATATAAGGCATTAGAATTCTTTGTAACGCGTCCAAAAAGCCTTGCTTTTCAGCAATTATTATATGCGACTTACATCACTCTGAATGTAAACGTATCAAATAATGTCGATTTTTGATTTATTAAAGATGTTTCACCGTATGAAATATGTATTATTCGTTTCTTTGAGGTTAGATATAGTACTAAAAAAATCTAGGTATTTGTTCACTAAATTTCATAGCATTTAGCCAGGCGCTGGCATGAAAATAAAATTCAGCAATTAAGTACATATATATTTTTTCCAAACAGCAAAAAATATCGGATTAACACCGGCCAACAATCCAAATTGTTGGTAGAAAATTTGGTATCGTCGATTGACGTTATTACGATGATAATTAGGCTCTTTTTCTAATCTGTTTTCAAGTAGTTCCACACTGATATCGGCATAAAATCGCGTTAACCGAGGGATTCGAGTAGTAGATTTGTGTCCCACGATTAACATCGGGCTAACATCATAGGGCGATGAATATCTGACCATCTCACTCCAGACGAAAATTTCAGATCAGTGACGTATACCAGAATTATAAAATCTCCCAACATCCTTTAAAATCTTTTCTCGCAATTCCTCAAAGTGGAATGCTCGTTCTTGCTTTTTCTTGAAATCGCGGACATTCTATTAGTTATTCTTCCTTAAATTTTCAGAAAGTTTTCTTGTGCGTTTAGGCCGAAATAAGAATTAAATGGAAAAGACATGCAAATTTATGAGTATTCAACTCATACAACGAAAATAATCGAAGGTGTTAAAAAAGTCCCCTGCCGAAAGAAAACCGAAAGAAAATTTTAGACAATTGGATTCAGTTGTTGAACGATCCACGATTCAAAAATTGAATCGTGAGACTATAATGGAATAACACAGGAAATAAAATTTTTGAGAATTCGAAAAAAACTGTATACGTTGTAGAAATTCTTTCAAAACACACAAAATTTTTACTGCGACATCAGAAAACTGTTTAGGTATAGTGTAGTACATGAAAATAATGAATATCTATCGAAAAGTTTTATGCAGCTGAAAAAAGGAGTTGGATTTATTTTGGTTTTTAAACTGATGTCGTCTGAAATGTGAGGGAAATTTTTTTTCAGATCGTCCAAGTTTTTGAAATTGATTGGTATTTTGGCATTTCGTGGAAAATGTTAGAAGAGTTCTTGGGGGGGGGGGGGGGGTAGAGAGTCCTACATTTTTCTGTGGGTACTAGATTCTGTTTCCTTCATATCATTGACGTGTAGACCGAAGCTTGGAGATACACAAGAATATAAAAAGTAACTTTGCCATCTTAGGTAGCTTCCAATACTAAAATTAAAAGCTACCTATTGCAGCCGTCCTGGGGAAAGATATTTTTGAAAATTTCGGTATATTTTCACCGATCATGACTTCCCCATCCCCCCCCCCCTCCGCCACCCAAACTACCTCCCCTTAAAATGTTAATATATAAATATACATATATAACCATTATAAACCAATACAAATTATCATCAACAAATGTGAATATATAAATTATAAAGGAATTTATTCAAAATAAAAATGATGTATAAACCATTATTAAATTCGTTGAAACAGATCCTTCTAACAACAGCAACATGGAATTGAAGATACCGTAAACAGTGGAAAAACGGAAATATTTGTGGAACCAAGGCAGAAACATTAGGCCCAAATTACCTTGATTTTCAAAAATAACATGAACGGTTTTATATTTTCATCAGCCATAACATGCTAAAGAATGCAAAATAAGGGCTACCGTACACAAAAAATCCAGAAAAAAGGCAGAAACAACGCCAGATGAAAATAATTAAATAAAAATACAAAATATTAAAATGGATTAAAAAAAGCGGACAAGTGCGAGTATAACTCAGAGGGTTACGTACAAAGAAATATATGAAATTTTAACTCAATTACTTTTAAAAATCGTAGTTAAAATAATAGTAAGACTTTGTAAAAGAACTATGCTACGTAGGGTTGGGTATAACTGTATATACTAGAACAGTATGAATGGGTATACCATAAAAGTTCAAAGACATATGAAGCCTAAATAAAATCTAGCATTGCTATTCTCTATAACTCTTCTTTTAATCTTATCCTAATCTGTTTTTTTATTAACTTAATTCGGTACTGACAGTACAGTAATGAATATTTAAACTTCATTTGTCATTTCATAAAACTTAATTCGGTACTGACAGTAAAGTAATGCATATTTAAACTTCATTCGACATTTCATAAAACTAAATTCTGCGTAGTAATAATTTTTTTTCTTTTATCAGTGTAGCTAAAACAGAACCCTTGTTCAAAGTTTTAACTTGGCATTGTGCTAAGCGCGCTTCAAAATGAAGCCGCCTAGATCCGTGCCGCGTTTTTCCAGATAGGTTTTTAATTACCTTTTAAAGACACGGGAGGCGTATTTAGATAGCTACTCAATGAAAACTAGTCGCGAATCCCATTGTATTTATGTGATTAATTCTAATTAAATTAGTCTGTTTTTAACAATTTGACGTTTATTGCTTTTATATGCTACTGGGAATTGCATTATATAAACATATATCATTGAAAATTATTATCTAGGCTTTAAAAGCCGATGGTATATAGAGTACACCTTGCCTGTCATCATGTACGTCCAAACCGTCCGTGTCTTTAAAGGTTAATATTTCCGCTAATTATCGATGATTTTTTTTCGAAAATCATTATCAACAATGTTTTTAATGTTCGCTCCTCAACACCTTTGCTGAATGGCCGCAAATCGAAATTTGAGTGTAACGGAAAAATGAGCTTATCTCAAAAACTATGTAACCTGGGACAATCGCTATAATTTTCCTGCAAAGTTTAAATTAACGACTTTTACATCTAATTTTTTCATAATGTTAGTTTCAGTAGATTCGGAAATAGATTGGGGGGGGGGGGGGACATATTTTTGCACTACATTATCGACGATATCTCTGAAAATATAAAAATTAAAAGAAATGTATTTTTGAGTTCAGCGTTACGAAAGCTTTCACACGATACCCCACACTATATAGAAGGAAAAGATTTTTTTTTTTTCAAGTAAATTAATTAGCCTCTCTACATTTTTCCTAAATATATTTGTGAATGTTTAATAATCTAAAATTAAGTGGGTCAAAAGTGTTTATTACTCCCTCAATATGAACTTTCCGCGTTCCATAGTTTACGAGTAAAATGGTTGTGACAGACGGACAGGCAGACGCAATAGTGATCTTATAATGGTTCCGTTTTTACCTTTTAAGTACGGAACCTTAAAAATAAGCATATATATATATATGATTTTTTTCATGTTGTAACACTCGTACTTATAAACCGATTGGGATGTAACTTAGCATGTGTACAGGACATAGCAATGTCTCGACTTAGTTTGTTAGGTCGAGACAGATCTTCATCCGCTATATTGGTTCAAAATGGCGGTCACTTAAATTTTCCATTTTATAAAGATGTACAAAAATTTGGAAATTAAAACTATTTTTTCTTTAAGTGTTTCACCTTGATGCACGGGTTCTGGAATTTTTTTTTCGCCCCTATCCTAAAAAATGGCTGAAATATAGCAACTTGCAATTCAAAATTATGTCGTCATAAATTAAACCAACTTAGATATAGCTGACTAATTTGGTGACATTCTCGTTCAAATTTACCACCGGCGAAAACTGGGATTGAATCTTCTTTATCGGATCTTAGTGTGTTAATTAGCTGAATTTTTAAAAGTAAGAAATATGGAAGATACCTTTTCCTCCCAGTACATGCCATATTTTTTTTTTCTTCATTCCATTCTTAAACCGGTGTTGCAATTAAAAGCAACGTGATAACAGCATATCCCACGAAATTTTACTGCATAAATGTAACGTTATTTATTTCTCCAGATTAATTATACAAATAAATAAAGAAAGAAAGATGCCGGAAATTTCCTCTTTGTACGTTTTTATAGGGTTAATGTCATGTTCCGTAGATTACATTGTCTAACAGCAGTGAAATAACTAGAAATTGCAATTTAAATTTGTGTACCATGGGTTGTATAAAGCTTTATGATGAAGCTAATTCATGGCCTCGTTCGCTATGTATGATTTTTGTTTGAAAAAACATATATTTTCTCAAACTTGTTAGAAAATGAAATTAAATGATAAAGTAATTATTATCTTAAAATTAGGTAGACTTCAACATAGGTATGAAAAAACTACAAATGAAAGATAAGAGTTTTAAAAAGACTACTTCAAATTAATATATTCTAATTATGATATGTAATTAAAGTATAAAATTCAGTGAAAGAAATATAACATCGCAAAATACACAATGCAAATTACACTGATGCCGATAATATTACCATTTACATCTGGTGAAGTTTAACCATTCAAAATTCACTTTAACATTATCGATTTCTCAAATTATTAAAGCTAAAGTGAAACTGCTTTAAATGGATCCAAATCTTTAATACTTGGTTCCCCCAGAAACAGTCAAGTGAAATCTGTTACAGTTTCTGTATTTAACTGAGATTTCTAATAACTTTTAATGCCATGTGACTTAAATTGCTAAATCTTTTTCATAACTTCAAGTGATACAGAATAACAGAATGCAATTTGAGCTGCGATTCTCGAATGTGATTATGATCACTCCGTCTAAAACAGGGCATGTTGAATAAAGATTTTGCGATTAAATAGGCCAAGTATTACTGTCAAAAATTAGCTGTATCCCGTAGGCCATAAATGGAAATATCTGGTCTACAATGGGTCTCTGTGAAAAAATTAAAAAAAATAGCTATGGATCACTAGACACCTGACTAGTTTTCTTTCGTGATCCGATATTTTTTTATATTTGTTCCTTATTATTATTATAACTAACGGACCATCAGAGATTTCGAACACTGTCATTTCAGAAAAACTAATAAATGAATGAAAAGCCAAGAGAAAAATTGTTTTAATTGGCATATCTGTATTCAATTCAATCAGTTTTAAACCTCGTAATTAAATAAGCGGTCAAGTGCGAGCATTACTCGCGTACAGAGGGTTCCGTAGAATAAATATAAGAATTTGTAATTGTGTTAAAAAACAACAACAACAACAACAAAAAAAAAACAACGTTGCTAAAAGAATACTAAGACTTTGTAAAAAACTATACAACGTAGGGTTGGGTATAACTGTATATATTAGAAAAGTGTAAATGGGTATACCATGAAAGTTCAAAGAGATATGGAACCTAAATAATATAAAATATAGCTATTCGCATAACTCTTTTTTAAATATTATCCTAATCTGTTTATGATGAACTTAATTCGGTACTGACAATAAAAGCAGTGCATAGTTAAACTTCATTTGGCATTTCACGAAACTAAACTCAGCGGAGTAATAAGCTTTATTTCTACAGTGTAGCTAAAACAAAACCTTTGTTCAAAGTTTAAATTTGGCATTGTGGTAAGCGCGCTTCGAATTGAGGTTTCAAAGTTGCAACGCCGCCTTGGTCAGTGCCGCGTTTTTCCAGATAGGTGTTTAATTAACTTTTAAAGTCACTCGAGGCATATTGAGAGATACAATCAATGCAAATTATCGTGAATCCCACAGTATTTATGTGATTCATTCTAATTAAATCTTTCGAGGGCGATGCCCTTAAAAAACGGACACCTAATTTTAATTCCAAAACAGACAAACGACACCAAGAATATTTAATTAAAATTTTCCTTTTATCATGTACGTGAAAATAAGCAAGTTCGCATTTTCTAATAAATTCGTTTATAAATTCTGGTGTCAGTTCATTATTTCATAAGTTTATAAATAGAATTATTCCGTGCCGGAAAGGATTAACACTGGAACCGCCATAGCGGTCATTTTGACCGCTACGAAATAAAAATATGTTGATTCGAACCATAAATTTCTTTCTAAAATAAGTTATACCTGTACCATAGCGAAATAAATTAAATAAATAAGTTAAAATATTTTAAATAAAAATTCTGGTGTATAATATTTTTATGACATTTAAGTAAAATTTCCGGCGGTTCTAGTGTTAAGTGGTCGCAGGACTCTTAAAGCTTCAAAATTTAAGAAATTTTAATTTCTTTAGATGTTAAACTCCTATCTTTTCTGAATATTTAGCTATAATTGTTTCTTTGAAATTCCCATTAGAACACAAGTATTGGCTTTTAGAATTATACCCGCTCAATAGCTGAAACGGCGTTTCAAAACCTTTAAAGTCATTATTTTCCAAATGGCGTTTTTTGGGCATAACGCGTAGGATATCTTAAAAACTTCTGAATATTTTTTCATGAAATTTTCAAAACATATATTTCATGTTAGTCTGTATAAACTGAACCTAAAATTTTCTTTTTATTGTTCAAAAAAATATTTTTTTTAGGTAATTTTACTGTTGAAATTTTCAAAATTTTGTATTAGCTAAATGCACCACTGCATTGAAAATATAAAAATGCTTTAAATACAAATTTATTTAAGTTCAGGAAAATTATTACAATCTGAAGTATAAGTAAGCACCAAAATTTTCATTCTAGTTGCAATATTTATTTTGTAATCCTGCGCGTAAACTGTTATGCCAATTTTTTGTTTGACAAATGTCTAACAGTTTCTAGCCCCCTATAAATACTAATTCTGTATCTTGCAATTTTTTAAATACATGAAACGAAAGAACATGCTTATATCTTTCATCTCAATTTAAATTGTGTTTTAAAATCATATACATTTTAAGACATTAAATGGTGAAAATGGTTTTTTTTTTTTTCATTTTTTCCACATTTTAGAGTCCTGAGACCCCTTAAATTAGTATGCTTTTAACAATTTGACGTTTATTGCTTTTATACTGTTACTGGACACTACATCACACATATATATCATTAAAAGTTGTTAACTAGGCATAGAGTACGCCGCCTCTGTCCTTGTGTATGTCCAAACTGACCGTACCATTAAGGTTTAATATCTCGGCTAATTAAAGATGATTTTTTTCGAAAATCATTATCAACAATGCTTTTATTCTTCTACAACGATAGGTATATTCAGCGATGCTCAACAATTTTTCTGAATGCCCGTAAATCAAAATTTGTGTATAACAGAAAAATGCTAATTACTCAAAAACTATGTGACCTAGGGTAATCGCTATAATTTTCCGGCAAGGTTTATATTAACGTCTACTACCTCTAATTTTTTCATAATTTTAGTTTCAGTAGATTCGGAATTAGATGGGGGGGGGGGGCATATTTTTTCGCTACATTTTCAACAATATCTTTGAAAATATAATACCTAAAATTAAAAGGAATGTATTTTTGAATTCAGCGTTACAAAAGCTTTCACAGGATACCCCACATGGTATACAAAGAAAAGATTTTTTTTTTCAAGTAGCATAATTAGCCCCTCTACTTTTTTACTAAATATATTTATGAATGTTTATTAATCTGAAAATATGTGGGTCAATGGTCTTTATTACTTCCCCGAATCTGAACTTTCCACGTTCCATAGTTTACGAGTAAAATGGCTGTGACAGACAGACGGACAGACACAGAAGTGATCTTATAATGGTTCCGTTTTTACTTTTTAAGTACGGAACCCTAAAAATAATAATTAATGTATTTTGTCATAATTACAATAATACAACATTATTTTAACTGAAGTCATATACAATGTATAGGTTAAAGAATGGACTATCACTCTCGTCTAATATATATATAAATAAAAAATCGAAAAATGTTTCAAGTCACATTCCTCTAAATTAAGATATATTTCTGCTTCACTAATTAACAAATGAATAATTATTCAACTGGCGGTAAAAATAATATTTTATGCGATTCCTTGGCACTGTGTTACTACTAAGTGCATTACAGCGATTAATAATATTTAACCAACTCTTTAACTAATGATTGATGACTTTCATATGACTCATTAAACTCTGCTATCGATATCTGTATCAATATCAATATCTCTCCATGATAAGTTAAGAACCATTAAGAACTATACCACAAGCTATTAATCAATTTGAAAGCTAAATTGCAAGCGATGTTCAGATAGAATTGCTCTTTTGCTCTCAAACAATTTGGCATTCATTTTAGATTACAGAACTCAAACGATCAATATTTCAGATTACAGTCAAGTTACATAGCATCAAATTTTCCAATTTAGGTACAGACATGCTGAAATCATTTGTAAAAATATTTACTACATTTTTTGTGTATTAATTAATTTTACAAAATATTGCATAATAGCGAAAATTTTTACTTTTCGTAGTGAACAAGAAAATAGGTGAATACAATTATATATGGAAATGTATTTTATGTTTAATTTGAAGTTAATTAATGAATTATATATATACTATATTAATTCTAGGCGAAAAAATATTTTCTTATTTAAAAGCAATTTATTTTCCCATAAATTTATTTTATCAATTATATCCTATTAAAATCAATAAATTTGCATTTAGAATCTTGGTAAATCAGCCATGTTTAAAATTTTAATGAGACCTCAAAACTACTGAACTTCTAATCTCTGCAAAGCTCTATAGGAGCCCAAATAAATCGAACATAGTTCCATAATAACGCAGATTAATGTAGTTTATGCAGATATGCCAAGATTTGCGGATTTTTGTTTTATTTATTAAATAAAAAACATAAATGTTAGCATCTTTATACTAGTACAGTTGTACAGAATAGGTGCATGTAGAAAGAAAATTCTAGCACGTCATAATTTCCGTTCCAAAAGACGCAGAATAAAGAAATTTGCATCAAAGTTCCTTATCCGAAATTTATATGTATTTTCCATATGTATATATATATTTCAAGGAGGCTGGAGGGGAAGTGAAAACTATATATAGGTAGATAGATGGATAGAGAGCTAAATAGATGGACTAGATTTGACTATAGGATTTCAGAAAATTTTGAGTTTCCGTTCGTGAAGTTTTGTATTTTGAGGGAAAGGGGGCTTCTATAAAAATTCCGCTTCCAATACGAAAGAAAAACATGCAACACAGTTGCTGGAACACAGCTGTGATTTGAGGAAAATGCAACTTTATGTCGAAGGAGCTCAGGAATTTTTAGATTGGAAAGCTTCTGCATTTTTTAAGAAAATTGACAAAGCAAAAGGGGAATTTTCGTGTTTTAACCAAAAAAACCTAAAAGCAACGAAAAAACCCCCTATAATTTACGGATTTTATCAACAGTAAGAAATAGATTTTACATATTAATTGAACTGTAACTAATACTGATAAGATTACAGAAATCCATAAATATATCGTTCATTTAGAATACTTATGCATGAAATTTCAGGAAAGATAATTTCAACTGCACTCGAAATTATAATTTTTCATATCTGCTCATAGCTTCAAAATCAATAGACAAATCGCAACGAAAATATCTTAAGGGGGATTTAGACCATGTGGATTCCAATGGTGATAAAAAAGTGCATGTTTCTTTTTATGTATTATTAAAATGGTAATATTAATTAATAATTAATATTTAAAAAGAGTATACTCCAAAATTTTTAAGTGTATCAAGTTTGGGATTTGACAAAGTATCATGGGGAAAAAAATGTCAAAAAATTTTCTTAAAAAATTACGAAATTTAATTTTTTATACTGTCCTCCGGCCCTATAAATTACATTTAGTAAAATTTTCCTATTACACTGACAAGTAAGACCAAAAAAAGTCCCGTTCAAATAGCTCTAAAATTGACCGAGTTGTGAAACTTTAAAAATGCCTCTTTCCTGCACCTGAAAACAAAAATGAGTTCGGCCACGCTTTCAGGAGTCATATACCAAGTGCTTAAAGTATTCGAAGAAGTTATTTCATGTGTATCTGCGCTTTGAAAAAAATCGTACTAGTATTACGATTGAGTTAACTTTTATTAAGTTTCAGATTGGCTAAAATAATTGTATTTTAACATATATTTTATTTATTAAGGATTTGAGACTGTTTCTTTTTATGATTTCTTTTAACAAAAACTATGTTATTTTTATTTAAGTTCAGTAAGTATAGTTTTAAATTAACTTCAACGATCGTCTGTATGCTTTTGAAGTTCAAAATTTGTACTCAAATTTTAACTCACTTTCAAATATCCGAGCGAGATTAAATTTTACCTACAGACGTAAATCCGATGACAATCCAATATTATTACGATTTTCGGTGGTTACCATTTATACTTATTTTACAGGATAACACAAAAAATTTCGATAGATTACCTCCACGAATTTTAAGAAAAAGTTTTACATTAGTTAACACAGGGCTGTGATGGTTGTGTTCTTTAACTTTTATGTATTTTTTAGCCCTGAATCCGAAAATTAATTTATTTTTTAACCATTATGTAAGGACTTTTCGCGACTCATAAATTGTCAAAGTTAAAAAATAAAAAATATAGGATACTGTAAAATAGAGGGCATGGGTGTGTTTTTTTAACTTTTGAGAATTGATTTTTATGTGCTTTTTAGCTCTGAATCCGACAATGACCTTCATTTTAGGTAGATTTCGTAAGAAATACTACCTATTTGTGTCGTTCCTATGTTGGAATTTCTGAAAAAATTTTGCAGATCTACACCGATCATGACCCCTAGAACCCAAAACCACCCTCAGTAAAAAACTTTATCTATCTATCTATCTATCTATCTATGTATCTATCTATATATATCACTTTCTTCTGGGCACGATAACTTCCACAATTTTGCACAAATCTCTTCCAAACTGATACATAAAATCAAGGGGCATAAAATCTCGGCCAAGTTCGTTAATGGGCAAAATCGGACCAAGGGGATGGAAATAGGGAGGGGTTTTGTGAAAACCGAAAAAACCCCATAACTTCTTAATTTTTGTACATATCAAATCAGTTTAAAGTTTTTATTACTCCTAAAAATAGGGCCAAAAATTTATGCATCACAGATTTTTGATAAAATTAAAAACAGGCTCAAGGGGAGCAAAAAATAGGGGTTTTGGGAGGAAAAAATTCGTAACTTCGTCAATTCTCAAGATATCAAATTCTATTAATTTTATTTTACATCTCCTTAATATTATCTACAACTTTTATATTCACAAGTTTTTGATAGGACCAATTCGTACCGAAAAAAAAGAAAAAAAAAAGAAAAAAAAAGTGGGGTGAAGATGAAAAATTTCCATAACTCCGTCAATTCACAAGATATAAAATCCCATGAATTTATTATATATCTTCTTAATATTATCTTCAACTTTTATATGGATAAGTTTTTGATAGGACCAATTCTTACAGCAAAAACAAATTAAAAATACATAGCGGTTGAAGAAAAAAATTATCTTATTACGGGTGTATTCAAATCCAAACTGCTTATTTTCTGACACATTTTTAAATTCATTTTTGCTCTCAAACGCATCGAATTCGTAGATTCTCTTATTCAGAAACTATATAATGTACCGCAATGATCGATTTTTTGATAGAGGCAGAATATATCTCAAAAAATGATGTCAGAGTGGGCATTTTGAACAGAAATTTCCCGAAGCGATTGTGTTAGAAACGAAAAATATTGTCCTACTGAGAAAATAATTGTTGATAAATCAAGTTTTAATTAATTGAACGAAAAATAGAAACACAGGTCTTTATAAATCTCTTCAAAAATCACGTCAGCAAATTTAATATTTTTTCTATTAAAAATGAATCTGAAAATGTGCTAGAAAATTTCGAGTTGTTGAGCATGGAAAAATATTTTTTTCAATACCTCCTTAACATGATTCTGATAAAACCAGCTATTATATTTCAGAATATATTTCAAAAATGATGTCAAAGTGGGCATTTTGAACAGAAATTCCCGAAGCGATTCCGTTAGAAAGGAAAAATATTGCCCTACTGAGAAAATAATTCTTTATTAATCAAGTTTCAATTAATTGAAAGAAAAACAAGAACACATGCCGCTTATAAATCTTTTCAAAAATCACGTCAGCAAGTTTCGTATTAGGTAGATTTCGCATGAAATACTACCTATTGGGATCGTTCCTATGTTGGAATTTCTGAAAAGTTTTTGCAGATCTACACCAATCATGACCCCTAGAACCCAAAACCACCCTCAGTAAAAAACTCTATCTATATATATATATATATATATATATATATATAACCATTAATTAAACATAACCTACCACCATCAAAAACCGTAATATTATGAATTAAAGCTGTAAGTATAAAAAAAATTTTTATTAATTTATTATAAGAATTATTATGGAAGAAAAATAAGAAATATATATCACTTTCTTCTGGACATGATAACTTTCGTAATTCTGCAACAATCTCTTCCAAACTGATACATAAAATCAAGGGACAAAAAATCTCGATTAAGTTCGTTAATGGGCAAAAGCGGACTAAGGGGATGGAAATAGGGAGGGGTTTTGTGAAAACCGAAAAAACCCCATAACTTCTTAATTTTTGTACATATCAAATCAGTTTAAAGTTTTTATTACTTCTAAAAATAGCGCCAAAAATTCCTGCATCACAGATTTTTGATAAAATTAAAAATAGGCTCAAGGGGCGCAAAAAATAGGGATTTTGGGAGAAAAAATTCGTTACTTCGTCAATTCTCAAGATATCAAATCCAATTAATTTTATTATAAATCCCCTTAATATTATCTACAACTTTTATATTCACTAGTTTTTGATAGAATCAATTCGTACCGCAAAAAAAAAAAAAAATAAAATAAAATAAAATAAAAACGAAAACAAAAAGGGGGTTTGAAGAAGTAAAAAATCCATAACTCCGTCAATTCAAAAGATATAAAATTCCCATGAATTTATCATATATCTTCTTAATATTGTCTTCAACATTTATATAGACAAGTTTTTGATAGGGCCAATTCTTACAGCAAAAACAAATTAAAAATACATAGCGGTTGAAGAAAAAAATCATCCTATTAAGGGTGCACTCAAATCCAAACTGCTTATTTTCTTACTCATTTTTAAATTCATTTTTGCTATTAAACGCATCCAGTTGCTAGATTCTCTTATTCAGAAACTATATAATGTACAGTAATAATCGATTTTTTGATAGAGGCAGAATATATTTCAAAAAATGATGTCAAAGGGGATTGTCAATTTCCCAAATCAAATGTCAATTTCCCCAAGCGATTGTGTTAGAAACGAAAAATATTGCCCTACTGAGAAAATAATTGTTTATTAATCAAGTTTTAATTAATTGAATGAAAAATAAAAACACAGATCGCTTATAAATCTTTTCAAAAATCACGTCAGCATGTTTCATATATATATATATATATATATATATATATATTTAAATTAAAAATGAATCTGAAAATGTTCCAGAAAATTTCGAGTTGTTGAGCATGGAAAAATATTTTTTTTTAATATCGCCGTAACATGATTCTGATAAAACCAGCTATTTTATAAAAATGAAATAAAAACTCGTCAAAAGCAGACAGATAAAACTGTTAAAGTGGATTTATATCTAATAATGATTTAGTTTTTGTTTGTGAAATTAGTATACTTATCTTCGAAATCTACCTCTGTCTGTAGGCCGGACCGGCGGGGATTTTTTAACCATCACGTTAAAAAATTTTCGAAAATCGTAAATGTCAAAGTTAAAATATAGCGAAAATCTGATACTATAAAACAGATGTAAAACTTTTCTTATTTTATTTAATTTTATTTAATTCAATAATCTGCTCAATTTTTTGGCTTTTACTGGTATTCTTACAGCTAAACAGCTGGTGGATCCGATGAGGTGGGGGAGGAGGTTCAATTTTAACTTCGAGCTTTTTAACTTTGAAATTTACAATTTGCGAAAAACCGTGACGTGATGGTTAAAAATGAAGGTCATTTTCGGATTCAGCGGTACAGAATACATAAGATTCAATTATCAAAACTAAAAAACCTGACATAGCCCAACTTTTGCTGGCTAGCGTAATCTACTAATATTCTAAAATATGTATCATTTTGTAAAGAATTGAGGCTGTTAATTTTCATCATTTTACTTAACAAAAATTCTGCTTCTTCTTCTTTTTATATATTTATTACAAATTGTATATTTTGCATTAATATGTCAGAATGATTACATGTTTCAAATTTATATTGCGATGTTAATTTTACTCTCAACCATTTTTTTTTTTTGTTGTTGTTGTTATATCTGACGTAATTATATTTCTACTAAATTTGCGAATGGCTTCTCATTTGCAGCAAAAAATATGCTCCAACTTTAAACAGCTATATACTCGGTCAATTTTGATCGTCGAATAACAAGACTTTTATTCTCTTATTTGCTAGTGTAACTGGAAAATTTTACTAAATATAACTTATAGGACCGGAGGGCCGTACACAAATTAAAATTTCGTAATTAAAAAAAATGTTTTTATTGATCCAAATTGCTTTTAATATACTTCTTTATCTCATTTCAAACATTTCTGTAATTGGAACCATATGTCTATGGCTAACGGTTTAGTATTTAGTCATTGGACACCGTTGAGAGTGGACACCCTGTATACAATTATTTGTGTTATATCTAAACAGCTAACATTTCTCTTTAACAATGATTATGTATTGTTTTATTAATTTATATCTCAAAAACAAAGCATTTAAGATTGTTCCAAATTAGTCCTTTTACCTTTATTGATATTGTGAATGTAATGTGTTATAGAACACGTAATAAAAGTTTGGGGTTATTATGACAATTTTGGAATCTGGGTTCAATTGCATCATTGATTTAAAAAACTTCATAATTGTGAAATTTCAATTTTTAAGATTTTTAGTAGAAACTCTCTAACAAAACTAAAAGTAGATATTTTTTAAGAACAAATTTTAGAATGTAAGGAACTGCTCTCTACATCAAATGCTAAAGCAATTTATTCAATACGGTCCACAGTATGCGAAAAATAATTACCTAGAAATTATGCGTTTTTGCAATAATATGTACTTCACCTATGTATATATATATTTTTTTTTTTTACTATTTTTATGATATTATTGACGTGCTATAAAGGTAATAAATTAACAATTTTGAACTTTTTCGTAAACTTAAACTTTATTTCGGTCAGTTACAAAAATGTAAAATAATTTCAATCGTTGAAAGTTTTCAGATACTCCTCAAATTCAAACATGTCAGGTCAACTTCAAACCATAGATATAGTAAAAATAACTAGATTAACCACTCAGTGTTGTTCCCCCATTCCTTCTTGATTCTGTTGCGGTTCGGTGGCAACAACCATTAGAGTGGCAGAAAAAGGGTGGAACTTGTGATACTACAGTATCAATACATAGTGGATATCCGAGTATTGCGATGTTTTCACTCTGTATGTTTTAAATAAATATATGCATATGAATGCTTAGAATTGTCTGAAAAGACAGTGGAATACCCTATATGGATATTTACATCCATATTAGTAATTTGTTAGATACTTTTTAAACTAATTAGTGCATCTTCGATGTAACGTTTAGTTCATTTAGTATTTTTTTTCTTTTCCAGTATTTCTGTTTTTTATTAAAATGCTGACCGCATACCAAGTCCACATATTATTATGAAAAGATATATTATTGTGAAAAGATATCAGTCCAAAAATTATATGAAAAAAAAAAAGTTATGATTTGCTTAAAAGATTTTTTTTAAGAAGAATTTAATATATTTATTTTTAAGCATTTAAAGAATTTTACGTTTGTAAAAAACTTTGAAATTGTCATTTGCCAATAATTAGTTGTTAGCCCAGTTTAATAAATAAATGTTTATTAAGAATATTGACCTTGGTAAAGTAATTAATGTTTTCATCTACATTTGCTGAGTAATACATGGCTAAAAAAAAAAAAAAAAAAAAAAAAAAAAAAAATTCTTAAGAATGTGTATTATTAATGCCGGTATTTATTTATTTTTATTTTTTAGGAGAAAAATTTTTGCTATTTAATTCAAGTAAACAATAAGCAAAAATTTATCACATACTTACATATTTTAAAAAAAAATATTAACAAATATCAAATTTTAAAGAAAGTTTTGAAATTTAAATGTTATTTTTTAAGATTACTAAAGCAATTAAAATGGAATTTTTTGCATTATTAACACGTATTCCTCTTTTTTACTTTGTTTTTTTTTCTTTTTTTTTGTGTGTGTGTGGGGTGTAATTAATACCAATGATTAAAAATAACAAATAGAGTATAATAATATAAAAATATTGGAAATTCTAAAAATTTTAAACTTTTTTTTTGTAGTTGGAGGAAGTAGTGTTTTGTTTTGTAGTGTAGTTCGTAGGAGAGTTTTCCCATTTACTTTTACTACAACTTAAGACTGTTCTCAACTGCTCTGCTCAACAAGCGCAAAACGTTTTGACATACCGTATTTTATGGAAGAAACGCTTTTACGAGAAAGGCTTTTACGAGTTTAAAAATCGATTTTTTTCCAAATGCGGCGTTTACGCCATGTGCGGCGTTTACGATTTTTTTTAAATACCAAATGAGTTTCCTTAATTTAAAAATTAATAAAAATATTTAAAATCAGATTTAAATATTTTAAATAAAATTTCAGATCTTAAGATATTAAAAACGAGGCATCCTACACTGCTCAGAAAACTTTGATTAAAGTTAGGTCAATGTGATGCTGTCGACAAAAGTAGCGTTCCGATGGATGCGGCATTTACAACGGGTGCGGCGATTGCGATATTTTTAAGCTTATTCAGGCCAATTTGAGGAGTGCGGCGTTTCTTCCATAAAATACGGTATTTACAAGCTCATTTTTTAATGGAAGGATATAAAATTGGAAGGCAAGCGATTTGGAATCGAATTGCGTTTCCCATTTTTTTATTATTATTATTATTATAAAGAAATTACCTATTGAGTTATAAGCAATTTTCATCACGTGACAAAGACTTTTTTTTTACCCTTCCTTGAGTGGTCCCTTTTACCCTTCTTTCGCGTGGAAATTTGGTTCAAATAGCCCACTTTGACAATATTTTCTGAAAGATCTATTGCGTTTGCAAAAAATCGAAAAAAAAAAACAGTTCTGTTACATAGTTTCTGAACAACAACACCTGCCAATTTCATGCACTTCCAAACAGAAATGAATTAAAACTTATGTCATAAAGTTGCTCTTTTGCATTTGAGAATAGCCTTAAAAAATCTTTTTTTGAGGGGGGGGGGAGGGATAATGTATTCACTTTTGATACAACTTAACAATATGGGCAAAATGATAATAATAATAAATGTTTTAAGTTCTATGGGCGATGAAAATTTTATATGATTATTTGTTGTCATTGCAAAGAAACGAATGTGCAGGGGGAAAAAATCTAAGAACAGCGTTCTTTTTTTTTTTGGGGGGGGGGAGGGGGGACGGATAAGTTATATATTTACTTTTGTTACAACTTAACAATTAGGGCTGAAAAAACAAATTAAATATTTTAAGTTTTGTGGATCAGGAAAAGTTTGATTATTTATTGCAATTGCACAGAAACGAATAGACAGGAAAAAAAAAATTATCGAAGAGTTTTTTCTACGCTCTTTTTTTTTTTTAGGGGGGGGGGGAGGTGAGGTCAAATATATATAAGTTATATATTTTGCTACAACTTAAGAATTGGGCCACAACAATAAGAAAAATAAATGAAATGTTTTAAGTTTTGTGGGCAAGAAACATTTTATATTATTTAGTTTCATCGCAAAGGAATTGATGGGCAAAAAGAAAAAAAATCGAAAATTTTAAAATGTGTGTGGGGGGGAGGGGGGGGGGAGAAGAAAAAAGAAATTTTCGAGTGGTGGGAAGGGGAATAGATGGAAAGCGGAAATCCGCGGAGGAATCTTACTCTATACTTTAATATAAGCTGTCCCCTTCCCCTGAAAACAATTCATTTAAAAATGTACATAACTTTTATTTTGGATTAAAAAAAAAAAAAAAAAAACTATTCAGGAAAATTTAAATTTCAGTTAAGAACTGTTTTGATTCACTTCCACGTTGAAGAATATTTAAGCATAAATGAGAAAAAAAGATAGTTTTTGAAAGTGAATAATCTATCTTATTCATTTTTACCATAAAAATTATTTAACGATAAAAATTGCTAATTTCTAGTTAAAAATCATTGATATTCCTTGTATACATTTTGAAACATTTACCAAGGCTTAAACTTATGGAAATGAAATTTAAGAACGCACAAGCTATTTCATTTTCTCCTTATATCGATGGATCACCGTCCATTTGCCACTCTAGTGGAGTAGTTTCGTTCGCGCGCGCAGAATCAACTTTTCTCCCCGTATGCGTAATCTAGTTATTTTACTAGATCTATTTTTCAAACATGTCAGAAGAAAGGGAAATGAAACATTACTAACGTTGTAAAAAAATTAACTCGCCGAAAATATTTTAAACATCTGAAACATACTTTTATATACAAATTTAAAGCCTCTAATATACAAATTTAAATTCAGAAGACAAGTGATAAGACGTATGTTAACGGTTAGTGATATCACAAATATCAAATGATTTTAAAATTAGCAATTTTTTTTTTTTATAGTTAACATATCTCGAGGTCTGTATAAGTTTCAAATCTGAAACATAAGAGTTTATTCTGTTATCTACAACATTTATATTGACAAGTTTTTTATAGGACTAATTCTTACGGCAAAAACAAATAAAAAATGCATAGCGGTTGAAGAAAAAAATCATCGTATTAACGGTGTACTCAAATCCAAACTGCTTATTCTCTGACTCATTTTTAAACTCATTTTTGCTCTCAAACGCCTCCAGTTGGTAGATTCTCTTATTCAGAAACTATATAATGTACCGTAATGATCGATTTTTTTTTTTTTTATAGAGGCAGGATATATTTCAAAAAATGATGTCAAAGTGGGCATTTTGAACCGAATTTACCGAAGCGATTGTGTTGAAAACGAAAAATATTGTCCTACTGAAAAAATAATTGTCTATAAATCAAGTTTTAATTAATTGAACGAAAAATAAAAACACAGTTCGCTTATAAATCTCTTCAAAAATCACGTCAGCAAGTTATGTATTTTTTCTTTTAAAAATGAATCTGAAAATGTGCCAGAAAATTTCGAGTTGTTGAGCATGGAAATATATATTTTATTTTAATACCGCCTTAACATGATACTGATAAAATCATCTCTTATATAAAAATGAAATTAAAAACTCGTCGAAAGCGGCGAAATCTACCTGTGCCTGTAGGCCGAGACGGGAGGAATTTTTTTGCATCAGAGTAGTGACATACGGTTTGTAAAATTTTATTTGATTACACTAGACTTGCAGGGCCTGTTATTATCACCAAGATAATATTTGTTTACTCTTCTAAATCTCTTCCAAAGTTATATCATCAAGTTCTGTCATGCAGGTTGAATTAGTTTGAAAAACATAACTGCAAATATGAACACGTATCTTGGACATATATCTCAACTCTGATTAAAAAAAAGTGCTCTAACTCTCAAGAGATAAAAGCAAGAAAGTTGGCTAAAGAGTTCTAGAATGTTACGCACTTGTCGCCTATGTGTTATGGATTTGGTTTAATGTCAACATTGTTTTAAAAAAAAGTAAAATGCTACCTGGAATATATGCAAAACCACTTCAAAATAGAGGATGGCCTAGTGAACATTCGTTAGATTAAAGTTGCGCAAATGCTTAGTTAAAAGATAATTTCTATTAATAAAAATATGATTTCAAATTATTTAATTTAGTTTGGGAAATAAAAATATTTTTCTCAATAATTATGTTTTTATTGCTTATCAATGTGTATGCTATGCTATATGGAAATATATATGGCATGACAGATTGGCGACAAAGGGCCCTTCTTTAAATTTCTCCTTAATGCCTCTAAGTTAGTGGCACTTATTAAAATTTTAAAATTATTTCTATATGATCCAAAATCTGGTAGAGAAGTGATCTTGAGCACGTTTTTGCAGTCGTATGTCTGTATATTATAATGAACTACTATTATATAATAATTAATTATACATAAATATTAATTTCAATAGACGTTGACAACTTAGTATTACGTGGTGGATATGGTATATTAGCTAATAGGGGAGTTTCCTGAAGCTTAGATGAAATGCTGTAGGTCAAACGTAGAATATTCAAATCCAGTTGGTGTTATTAATTGGAAAAACATATAGAAGCTTTATGTTTTATTTTTTTATTGCACCAAATATTAAAAACAATCGCAAGGGTTTTTAAAAATACCCTTTACTATATATATATAAATATTTATGTTATAGCGAGCATATATATATGAAAAGTTTGAATCTTCTTATTAGTAGTATAGGAATTTTGTTATGATAATTTAGCGAGATATATGATTAATAGATAACTCGATTAATACACCGGGATCATATTATTTCGCACTTTAAAAGCAATTAACATTATTAAAACAACATATACTTTCGAAAATAATAAACATACCATAGTTCAAATAATAGGCTATTGCGTTTAAAAAATCACTCAATGCATTTTAATTACAGCCCGTTCAATTTTATATTTCTAAAACAAAACGGAGAGGATTGAGGGTAAGACAACTGGGACTTTCCATTGTGACGGGTATGACATCCAGACACAATTTTAAGAGGTTATATCTGTGTTTTGGGCAATAAATTAGCTAATAAATCCCTGAAAAGTATTTAAAATATGTTTTTCCATGCATTTGCTTGACTAATTGTGCAAACACGAAGCTTCAATAGCTTTCCATTACTTAAAAAAAAAAAAAAAAAAAAAAAAAAATTAAAATCTTGTGACGGTGCGACTCTCTCCGGACATGAGTTTTCACTAGCATACACATTTGTTAAAATTCCTGTGAATATTTTAATGTTTCATTATTAAAACAATTTTCTTCTAATAAAAGAGATTCAGATTAAACTTAATGCATAATTTTCATAATAAATTTTAATTATTTTAATGTATAAGAATTTTTTTTTCTTCTGTGACGGGTGTGACATCATGCAAAGTATACAATTTTAAAGTCATTTAGCAAAAAAAAAAAAAAAAAAAAAAAAAAAAAACAGCGATTGGCATTGACAGAAAACTTGACAATAGATAATATACAAACAAAATTTATTTAATAAAATTAATATCTTTATGCAGTTAGTTTAAAATTTGTAGGGCCCTATACTTGTTGTAAGTGATGAAGTAGCTATTTATTTTACAATGGCAAAAAGTTTTCAATTGAGAAATCATCTTTCTCTGGCCAAATCCAGTGTGGTCCACTGGCTTGCATGTATTTCAAGCTTATTTCTTCCTTATGGTAGTTGATATTCAAGACATTACCGTAGTACAAGGTACAAGCTATTGTGTTTTTTGTTACTGGCCAGGGAAACCACAACATAGTCTCAGATATTTAAATCTGATGTTTTCAAAATGTTTCTGGGGGGAGATTCACAGTGACTTACCTCCCTTAGTGGTGATTCCGTAGTTTTTCCCATCAAAAAGTTGCTACTATCAGCACTTACCTTGTGGTGATAAGACTTGATGCCTTCCCATCCTTCTTTCTTTAGTTTCCAGTATTTTCTCTGCTGACACATACAATGTGTTTATTGCACCAATCTCCTGTGCACATTTTAATTTTAAAAATACACGCAATTGCATAAGTTACTCAAAAACTTTGATGTAACTTAGTTAAAAATTAATTAGTAATAATCAGCATTATACAAATTTAAAATCTATATACCGAAGTGTTGTTCCTATCACCACAATATCAACATTAAATCTAAAAATAAACAAAACTAGGCCATTCTGTACTATAAGAAAATAATAAATGATTTGATTACATTGGGACAAAATATATTAAAATAAAAATCGCTCAAGTGCGAGCATTACTCGCACTCAGAGGGTACCGTACAATAAATACATGAATTATTAACTATATTAGTAAAAAAAAAAAAAAAGTCGTTTCTAAAAGAATAATAATACTTTGTATAAAACTATACAACGTAGGGTTGGGTATAGCTGTATAAACTAGAAAAGTATGAATGGGTATACCACAAAAGTTCAAAGAGATATGAAGCTTAAATAATATCAAATATTGCTATTCTGTATCACTCTTTTCTTATTCATATCCTAATAGTCCAGGCAATAGAGACCGTATAGGGACTCTACCTAGCAAAATTAATGGAAGTTCTGGAAATAGGCTTACTTTATGTTTTTTGGGTCGCTGAATCCGAATTTGTAACTTCCCACCAAAATGTCCCCAGGCAACCGCCCCAAATTTTGGTAAAATGCCCCCCCCCCCCCCCAAAGAAGGTTTTTATTAAAAAAATTAATTTTTTATTGTTTTAGGGAAAAGGTATCTAGAAATTCAGAAAGTAGACAAAATTTGCAACAAATTAGATATATGACATTATGACTTAGGATGAAGGGGAAGGGGAATCTGCCTCGGAAAATGCGCCGTGGTGCTGCGTGGACTAAGTTGCGCAATTCCACTTAATCACTCACACGTTTACATTCGCCCTCCCATCTCCACTCAAGAAATTTCTCTATAAGGTTTACTTTAAGTTTTTTGGGTAGCTGAATCCGAAATTTTAACTTACCCTTAAAATTCCCCTTCCCCCCGAAAACCCCCAAAATAGTTGTTTTTAATTTAAATTTCTTATTGATTTAGGGGAAAAGCATTACAAAATTCAGAAACTAGACAAAATTTGCAACAAATAGGATATATGACATTATGACGTAGGATAAACGGGGAGAGGGGGGCTGCCTCGGAACATTCCCCGCGCGCTTTTCTCAAAAACCAAATTTTTTTGAAAAATCAATTTTGGGGGGGGGGGGGTTGCTGGGTGAAATTTTGGTGGTAAGTTACAAATTAGGATTCAGCGACCCAAAAAACATAAAGTGAGTCGAAATCCAGAACTAGTATTAATTTTGCCAGGTAAAATCCCCTATTGCCTGGACTTCTTAACTTAGTGCACGTAGCGCCGCAGTGCATGTTCAGAGGCAGCCCTCTCCCTCCCCGTTCATCCTACGTCATAATGTCATCTATCCTATTTGTTGCAAATTTTGTCTAGTTTCTGAATTTCGTAAAGCTTTTCCCCTAAAACAATAAGAAATATAAGTTAAAAACAACTATTTTGGGGGGTGGGGGGTTCGGGGGCTAAATTTTGGAGGTAAGTTAAAAATTCGGAATTAGCGACCCAAAAAACTTAAATTAAACCTTTATAGAGATAGTTCGGAGGGGAGATGGGAGGGCGAATGTAAACGTGTGAGTGGTTAAGTGGAATTGCGCAACGTAGTCCACGCAGCACCGCGGCGCATGTTCCGAGGCAGATCCCCCCTTCCCCTTCATCCTAAGTCATAATGTCATATATCTAATTTGTTGCAAATTTTGTCTACTTTCTGAGTTTCTGAATACTTTTTCACTAAAACAATAAAAAAATTGATTTTTTTAATAAAAAACCTTTTTTGGGGGGCATTTTACTGAAATTTGGGGGGGGGGTTGCCGGGGGGAAATTTTGGTGGGAATTTACAAGTTCGGATTCAGCAACCCAAAAAACATAAAGTAAGCCTATTTCCAGAACTTCCATTAATTTTGCCAGGTAAAATCCCCTATTGCCTGGACTATAATCTGTTTATGATGAACTTTATTCAGTAATGACAATAAAAGTAGCGCATATTTAAACTCAATTTGGCTTTTCATAAAATTATATTCAGCGAAGTAATATTCTTTTCTTTTTACAGAGTAGCTAAAATAAAACTCTTGTTCAAAGTTTAAACTTGGCATTGTGATATGTGCGCTTCGATTGGAGTTCGCAAAGTAGCAACGCCGCACAGTGGGGCAAAATCCCAAAAAGCTGGCCAAAAGTCGAAAAATAAAGTTACTATTTAGGAAATGTCGACTATACAAATGGCTAGAATAATGTTTGGAGGGTCAGAATCTATATTTATAAAAAGGTTTTCGTTTGGCCTTGGCAATCTGTATCATTTCCAAGGTGACGCTTGGAGGATTATCATCTTAGGCGAACAAAAAGAGCAAAACAATAGTTCCTCAAAACACTGACTACATTTTTCCATATCATCCGATTTTAATGCTTTAAAATGGATTCACACGATGGTTATGTGTACTGTTTTTGCATATGCTGTAAATATTATATTAAGTACGTAAAAATTAATAATTTCATGATTATTTTTGATAAAAAAAATTTAAAAATATATTATTTTTTTGCTTTTAAACATTCAAAAGTTTATAAGTTCCACAGTGTTCCGCAACGACATATAATGGAAATAATAGCCTGAACTATTATCTAATGAATAATGAAAAACCAGCTGCCATAAACTGCCATTCAGCATTTCGTGCAGGTTTTCGTAACAGCAAGTAAAAATATCACTTTTTTGTCGCTTCAAAAGCTATGACATTTATTACTTTTCACACTAATTTAGCTGGCAAAATTTTTTGAAATTTTTAGATTCTTTAGTTTTGTGATAGGTTATTATGTATTATATTACAAATAAGTATTATAATCATAAAAATAAAGGAATTTGATAAGCAAGATTAGTAACAAAAAAATGAAAAGAATTCTCTATCATCGACACGATAGAAATACATTTTCTTATTTTTATAGCTAATAATTTTGCTTATTCTACTATAATTAGAAGAAATATCTGGTCAATTGCAATCTTTGCTAGATCCTACTGCTGAACGTATTTTATTAATGCAAACGAAAATTATTAAGAATCTGACTTTCGCGAACATTAGCAATCTGAATTTGATTTGCAAGTGGGAATGTGATAGTACGTCTTGTTAAAGTACTTTTAAACAAAAATTTAGCATTGATGATGGTAGAAATAGGTTCAAATAGCTTTTTCACTTCCCTAGTGCCACCAGAACTCGTAAATGTTGCGAATAATTCAGAAATCGTTATCTGAAAAAAATCGAGATCTTCATCTTCTCGATTCTTTAGGCCCACCAGAATCCATTTTTTTGCACGAAAATACGGAAGTTACTGTCAGTGAAATTTATTATATTAGAGATCCGGAGAGCAAACTTATTCATTTTAAAACAATCATTGATAGGAAATAAATAGGCGTTAATTACAAACTTGCTTTAACAATGATTGATTGTAAAATTTTTAATGTCATTACTAGTAATTTATCAACTCAACGTTGGTACCTATGTCAGGTAACTTCAAAACAGTATAATAACCTTGACGACATTTTCAAACTAAAAGTGAATGAAATTCATTTACAATTCGGGATGTCCACATTACATGCCTGTATAAGATGTTTTGAGTGTAGCTTGCATTTGGCATACAAACGGGATATAAAGGAATGGCAAGCATGCACCCCTGACGAGAAGAAAACAATTAAAATTGCAAAAAACGAAACTTGCAAAAAGGATTTCGTTTACAAATTGGACTTCTCGTCGATAAACAAAAGCTCGGATTTGGATACACAAAGGATTACAATAGAGCTCGTCGATTCTTTGAAAACGCAACTATTTCTGCTTTCATAACGAGCGTAGACGAAGATTTGATCAGACAATTCCACTCTATATTACAAATATTTTCTTAGCATTCATTTGATCAATTTCGTGGATTATCGCTCACAAACAGCTTGTAAATTCGTCGAATTGTATTCGTAGCTCTAAATGCCAACTTCAGTGCACAAACTAATTATTCATGGGACAGAAATAAAATCTTCCTCATTATTGGCTCTTGGGCAAATGTCGGAAGACGCTCAATGATTGTGCAACAAATTGATCAGAATGCATCGAGATGATTTCTCTTTAAAATGCAGTAGGACGTAAACAATGGAAACTCTTTTTTTTGCGTCTTTTAATGTTATCAGATCCCTTAATTTCAAGCTTACGTAAACTACCATTGAAGAAATTAACATCTTTACCCTTAGAGGCACAGAAACTTCTGTAAAGTATTTCGATACATTTCCTTCTGAAGAGTCTACTGAGTATACTACAGATGATTCCAGTGTTGAGTTCAGGAGGTGGCCCGGGAGGGAAATATCCCCCCGTAAGATTTGAGATTTTATGCTTTTAATGGTCAAAAAGTGGAATCCTCCCCCCCCACCCGGATCTCTATAATGCCCCCCCCCCCCCCCCCGGAGCCACATCCGTCCTGGATAAAAATGTCTGAATTCAACATTGGAGGATTCAGAAGGTGAATTTTAGAATGTCCTTTCGTTTTATTTTAATAATATAAAAATTAAACCTTGTAGTATTTTATTTTTCATTAATGTACTTAATTGTATTTCATAAATAAAAATTCATCGTTTAATTTCGATTAAAAATATCTTAGTTCCTTGAAAATATCTTGTAACGTTTAGCATCGAAACTTTTTAATTTCGAAATTCGAAATATTTAATTTAAATCCAATTGTTTTTATTTTTAATCCGACATTTTTTTTAAGTTTACGTTTTGAATCGTACTTAGCATCCTCAAAAGCAAATGTAAACGAAATTTCATAGAAATTGAATAAGTTTCAAAACATTTTAAATTTAATTCCGCCATATTGGATCCGCCATTTTGTTTTTTGACATTTTAATTTTAGAATAGATATCAGCATCCTGAAAAACACCTGTGTACGAAATTTCGTGGCATTTAAATAACATTTTCATATTTTGGCCAGCTTTTCGGGATTTTGCCCCACTGTGCGCCGCCTTGATCCGTGCCGCGGGGGAGGCGTATTGAGAGATCCACTCAATGCAAACTAGTCGTGAAACGTGTAGTATTTATGTGATTAATTCTAATTAAATTACTCTGTTTTTAACAATTTGACGTTTACTGTTTTTATATCGCTAATGGGCATTGCATTACACCAATATATCATTAAAAGTTTTTATCTGGGATTTAAAATCCGATGGTACATAGTGTACCCGCCCCTGTCATTATGTATATTGAACCGCCCGTGTCTTTAAGGGTTAATATCTTGGCTAATTACAGATTATTTTTTTCGAAAATCATTATCAACAATGCTTTTATACTTCTGCAACGATAGGTACCCCAGCGCTCCTCAATGCATTTGCTGAACCCAGCAAATCAAAATTTGTGTGTAAAGGAAAAATGCGCTTTTTTCAAAAACTTTATGACCTAGGGTAATCGCTATAATTTTCCTGCAAGGTTTAAATTAATGTCTACTATCTCTAATTTTTTCATAATTTTAGTTTCAATAGATTCGGAAATAGATGGGGGGGGGGGGGGACATATTTTTGCACTACATTTTCGACGGTATCTCTGAAAATATAATACCTAAAATTAAACAAAATATATTTTTGAGTTTTGCGTTACGAAAACTTTCACTCGATATCCCACACGATATACAAAGAAAATATATTTTTTTTTCCTCAAGTAACATAATTAGCACTTCTACATTTTTCCTAAATATATTTGTGAATGTTTAATAATCTGTAAATATGTGAGTCAATCCTTTATTACTTCCCCCAATTTTAACTTTCCACGTTTTATAGTTTTCGAGTAAAATGGCTGTGACAGACACAGGAGTAATCTTATAGGGTAAGGTGACCTATTATCGTCCCCCAGTCACTTTTAGTCCTTTGAAAGTTGGAATTTTCAGTGAAAACCTACCAAATTTGAATTTTATATAGACTAACTGCCCACGCACATAGAAACATTGGCAAATATCGTACAAAAATATTTTAACAATGCGAAAAATTGTTTTTTCAAATGTATCTAAAAAATGCAAAAGAAAAAAAAATGGTCCCAATTTCGCACCCTCAAAAAATCCAATACGCCGATGCTTAACTTATAACTAAATCAAAATTTATTGCTAAATGAGTAAGTAATTTAATTTATATTAAAGTAAGGCACAAAGAAATGTACTAATTATCAGTGGAAGAATAACATAACGAAACATTAGCATAGTGTCCAACCGCCCGATTTTTTTCATACCAATATTTTTTATGCAGAAATACTGGCTTTACACAATCGCGGTTTTAACGCAATTAAATAAAAAAAAAAAACATTTTTGTAAGATTTTACTGATATCCAAAAAATCGGGAGATTGGCAACTATGCATTAGCCATCTAAACACTTGAAAAAATGTCATGAAAAAGCTTTCCTAATTTCGTCCCCGGGACGAAAATAAGAACTGCAATGGGGGCGAAATTTGGACCACGCTACTTCCCAATATTACGGATCTTCAGTTTCCGTAAGATGAACTGAGCGCCCTAAAACTCACTGTATGCTACTGTCAGTATCTTACCAACGTAAAATACATCCAATGAATACGAAATAAATACTTATAGTACAGTAAATAACGTTCTACAAACGACGTAATAAGAACTCTGTTCTGCTAAAAATAGGAAATTCGCCGTCTTTAATTTATGTATGCGTCTTGGAAAACGAAACTTTCAACACTGACTCCATTTACCTTCCGTCCGATGTGCCTTGCGTCATTAGTGGCGCCACTTTCGCAGAAACGGAGAAATTAAGGGGGTCGAAATTAGGAGAGAAACGAAATATGGGCACTTTACCCTAATGGTTCCGTTTTTACTTTTTAAGTACGGATCCCTAAAAAAGCAAAATATAAATTTATATTTGTTTGAAAATACATGCAATACCTTATTTTCTCAAAGGATTTGCAAACCTCACCAAGAAAGAATTTGTAGGTACTTGCTTAAAAATTAATTAGACCTAGAGAAAATTATATGAATTTAATAGTTTATATACTTAAAGTGTTGTTATCGGCACAGCTATACATTAACATCAAACCTATATAAAAATAAGAAAGCGAGACATCATTGTATTATACAAGGGGAAAAACACATGATTTATTATTTGAGGTCAAAATATAGTGAAAAAAAAATCAAAATATCAGTTTCTAATTGTTTAAAAGTATTCGTAAAACTTAATTTACTCAAAGATTTTCGAGGCCTCACAAGGGAAGAGTTTGAAGGTCATGATCCGAAGAGGCCTTAGAGATGAAAGATTTTATGCTTCAGCAACAACTGCTTTATTTTTTTTTTCTTCAGTCAACTTAAAAGAGAATGTTCTCAGTACTCAGGCTGCAGTACCTAAAACTTTTATTTCATGCATCATGAATACTTTCTGACAACTGTTTGCAAAAAACATGGAAAAAAAGTTTATTTATCATTTTATCTTGAAATAAAGGATCATATTCTAAGGCATCATCAAGACGTCTGAAGATTTTATCTAAGGATCATCAAGGCGCCTATGATAGTATTTTTCAATTTTAAAACTATGAGTTTCACTCTATGAAAAATTTTTTATTTGCTAGTACAATTTCATTTTTTCCGAAGAAGGTAACTTCTTGATTGTATCAGAAAGTAGCGAATATAGGTTAGATATTATCCCTAATACATGCACTTAAAGTCAAATTAAATTGTCAGAATTTCTGAGGTAGTAAGATTAGTTTTTATTTTTATTTATTTTTTTATTATTTTGACATTATTAAAAAGTCTCATTCGATTATGAAAAATGTACTGGCGAATTTTTTTTCCTTTATAGTATCAAAATAAAAATGAATCTTATAGACTTACTAAAAATGCCTATTGAACTAGACTTTTAACGCTGTTATTCGTCATATTATCAAATCCGGATTCGTTACTTTCTGACCTGTTCCTAAAACTACTTTTATGCAAAAAAAAAAAAAAAAAGGTTCCAGAAAAACACGTAAATTCGGATACCATAAAAGAAGTATGACAAATAATTTTTTTTATTTGTTTAAATTTTTCATTTAATTTTTTAGAGGCATTAATTAGTGATAATTTGAATGAATTTTAAAATATTGAATTTTTTGTGTTACATTGTTTAAATTTAATCCCTTACTGTACAGTGTGCCATATATGATACATGCCAATAATTAGCTTTATATTTCCCCATTTGTCATGCGACTTAACAAAGTTAGCATTGATCAGATGAAATCAGATGTATTAAGTATATCAAATTAGTCTATTTATAGTGTCCTTATTTGGTAAATTATTCTAATTCCCTTTACAAAAAATAAAAGCAGTGTTAGCAGTAAGATTTACTCTATTTATTCTTAAAATAATATCTAAAGATAAAAAGCGAAATATCCTTAGGAAATATATAATTTTTTATTACATATCTAAGGTAATGTTTTAAATAAGTAAACTGTACTTTACGCCATTTATGTTGGGAATGTAAAAATGAATTTTTTTACTATAAATTTTGAGTAATATTTTGAAAAAAAAAAAAGTTATCTTTACTCTATTCAGAGAGTATGAAATAAAGAGAAAATCATGCAGTGAAAGGTAAAAATACTTATTTGAAAGAAACGCAATAGATAATAAAATATTGTGCGATATTTCGTGCGTTCCCTGAGTTTCACAATGAAAATATAATATATATATATGTTCTACACATGAAGCAGACTTCGGGTCAATACGGGCTGGACCCAGATCGCTTCTTTCACGCCCGATCAGACTCACAAGGAGAGGGCCAACCTTGTTAATCATAGATTTTGATTATTTGTTGTAAGGTAGAGACCCCTTAGTCTCAGGTTCAACGGATTTTATCCAACGCTCCTTAGTTCTTGAGAAACCAGGGGGTCTAATAGTAGTACACAACTTAAATACTTACTTTGTAACAAAACGGATAGGTTGGTCATAGCTCAGTTGGTACGGCGTCTGATGGCTGATCTGTGGGCCCGGGTTCGGTACCCGAACGCGCTACGTTTGTTTTTCTCATTTTTTGTTTTATAAATATACTTGTAATTATAATTTAATAATTTAAATTAAAACAATATCATACATTAATTATAATGTTAACAAACTTAAATTTATCATTTTTTATTTTTAAACTATTATTTCTCATCCTTTAAAGAGGTTTAAAAAGAAATTGGATCTATTATTGAAAGATGAAAATTCCAAAATCATGACAAAACCTGTTGTGGCGTCATCTAGTTATGATAAAATTAAAGAATATTCAAATAAAATAAAAATAAAAGCAGAAAGGAGATAACGGGGAAAACTCAAATAATTGAAAGTGCAAGCCTGCGTATTACAAATTTAAAAATCTTTAATATGAAAAAAGTCGGTTGTAATTTAATTCTGATGCTAATTTTTAATATAATTATGCTTGTTACTTTAAAAACAGAATAATAATATTATCGCATTGACTTCCTTTGTTAAAGCAATACGTAAATGATGTTTCTTTAAAATCACGAATTGACACAATTGCTCAGTATCATTGCATCGATAAAGAATATATGAAATACATTTCTAAAGTGATTTAAAAAAAAATAACAGTTTTATGATGTTTTATACAACTATTTAGTTAAAAGTAAAAAATTAAATAGGTTAAAATTATAATTGATATACAATATTATAAATTTTAATTGACAATCAGATTATTAAGTTATACTTACGAATATATTTATAAAACAAAAAATGAGAGAAACAAATGCAGCGCGTCCCGGTATCGAACCCCGGCCCGCAGATCAGCCGGCAAACGCCATGCCAACTCAGCTACGACCAACCTGCCCTTTTTGTTACAAAGTAAGTATTTAAGTTGTGTACTACTATTAGACCCCCTCCCCCCCCCCCCCCCCCGGTTTCTCAAGAACTAAGGAGCGTTGGATAAAATCCGTTGAACCTGAGAATAAGGGGTCTCTACCCTACGCCATATATTAAAATAATCAAAATCTGTGATTAACAAGGTTGGCCCTCTCCTTGTCAATCTTTAAGTTTCGGACTGAATAGTTAGGTTGCGTAAGTGCTAGGTAATTTTCTGCCTGGACCAAGAGCCCCTTTTCTCTCATTACATGCCATATTTTAACATTTAAATGCATGATTTTCTATTTTATTTCGAAAAAAATATATATGAATCTCTGAAAGGTAACACACACAGGAAACAACACAGGAATAACACAGGAAAAATAATTTTAAAAAATCAGAGATACATTTTTCGTCAACCTTTTCTTATGTTGCAACTCTGCAATACAAGTAAAACCTGAAATATTGAAAATTAGTAAATATTTTAATAAGTATGAATTTAAATACCTTATTATAAGGTACCTGTACCCAATATGGACACACTAAAGAAAATTGATTTTTTTCACCCCCGTGTACACGTCATAGGACTCCAAAAATATATGACCACTATCCCTGGACTGTTGACTATCCCTATTAAAATTATCGACCTTACATTATTCTGGTTTAAATTTAATGATAAATACAAAAAATGTTTACAAGTGTCCATATAAGGAACCACCTGTTCCTATTATGGACCTGCATGTCCATATTAGGGACAGGTGGCTCCTTATTGACCTACTAAACAGGTGTATGGAAAAGCCACTCTTTCAAGGGATTTTAGAGGAGAGGGGATACAGAAATATACCTTAAAATTTTGCAGGGGAGGGGTGGGGGCACAGTAAATATCTTCAGAACATGCACTTTAGAAGGGGGAGGGCTGATTTTCGGTTGTGACTCTTCGAAGACCCACGCAAAGCATCTCAGTTACTACAAAATATTTTGAAATAATATAGTTGGTTTTGCATAGCTTTATTGAATCTGTCTGCAGAATTTACATCTGTTATTACTGAGTCCTCACAGGATGGACAAATAAAAACTTCTTCCTCGTGGACGGTAAGTCCCACACAGTCCTCATGAACATATATGCCGCATGTCTGCAACAGCATAAATACTGCATTAGAATCAGTAACAGCTCTCCTTTGTTGAGGAAGTCATACCGCTGGTACCTGCGATTTCGCCAACAGATACCCTTACTGACGGGAGGCTTCTTTTGATTTTGCTGCAAGGGCTTTTTGGAGGATTTTTTTCTTGGAGGAGGTTTCTTGGAAGACTAATCTGACGACATTAAACAGATATTTTACAAATTTGTGAATCAAAAGATTCACTTGCTGTATTTCCAATGTAGACATAAGGTGTCCATATTGAGAATCGGGCATAGTTTTACTAAATCTTGTAATAAATAAACAAAGAAAACATTTTTAAGCAATATATGCAATAGCAATCGAAAATGTGCTTTATCAGCTTTCTAAAACACTCCACTTTTCAATATTTAAAGTAATTTTACCATATCTAATAAGAATTTAAACTTACCTGTAATTACGATCAGCACACCACGAAACAACAAGTTTCCTTCCAAATGGCAAACAGCGCGCTTTTTTACATTTTTCAGGCTTAATTATCTTTTCAACTGCTTTTCTTCACGGGCAGGTAGCGCCATCTCTCGATCAAATTTGTTACTTTTAAAGATATTAGGGGTGTCCATATTGAGAGCACTGTCCATATTGGGTACAAGTACCTTTTAATTTTTTTATTTTGCAAAACTTAACCCTTAAATGCATGAATTATTTTTTACAATTATGTTTTTTTATTCTTAAAGATTCGACACCAGAAATTTTAAGATACACTTTTAACTTTATACTTTTGTAATATTTACAGTATTACTGTTTCTATATAAATGTACTGGTTACCAAGAATTAAATAAGCAGTGATGTTGATATGCATCAATATGCATTTAAGAGTTAACTCTGTATGTGTGAAATGATGCGCCTCTAAATGATCCGTCCTAAATGATCCGTCTCCCCCACTCCTTATTGCATAATAAGTTGTCTTTATAAAATTTTATATTATTTTATAAAGAAATGGATGGGAATCCCCCTTAGAAAAAATTTCGATCTTTGGATATGGTGCTGTTCTACGACTGCTGAAAAATATTAAATATTATGCAAATTAAAATTGCCATAAAATTATTGGTTAACTTTATCAACTATTTTTATAATCTGTACTTTCATATATATGAAATATAGATGCTAAGAAATATAAGATGCTAAGAAATATAAAACCACTTGAATAAATAAAATTTTTTCCGTGGTTGTACAGTATGTCTTTTGATCATCCTGATGAAACAGATGTAAGTGATTGAACGCGTATTTTAAACATTTATGAATTGTCGAAACAGAATATATACTGTTACTATTAAGGGTAGTTGGAACTCCCTATACCTGCTAAGTTAAATTAATGTACCTTTTCTCAGAAACTATCAAAGATATTCACTTGAATTTTTTTCTGTACATAATATGAACAATTCTTAATAAAGTGAAGTCAACTTTATAAAAAGATATTCTTTAGTTATTTAAAAAAAAATCTGTATTAAAAACCACTTTTAAATGAATTTTAAAAAAATTGAATTTTTTGAAAGAAAGACTTTTTAATAAAAATTTTGTAGAAGTGTTTGTAACAAAAATTCACTTCAGATTGATAAAGGATATGTGTGAAATATTTTGGCAAGATTGCAAACAATAATATGTAGTAGTTTCTATGCAAAGGTACATTGAAGTTAAAAAAGCAGCATTTTGAGGAAATTGAGTTTAAAGTTTACGTATGTAATGTTTATGTAAGATATAAACATACTGAATTACTTAATTTTTTTTAACTTCTTGTTGCTGTAGAAACGAAAGTAATATACCATTCAAAATAGGAAAAAATAAAGTATCAAAATATTAAAAAGTAAAAAAAAAAAAGACTTTTTTTCACAAATTCGATTTCCAACTGCCCTTAATACTGTTATGATTATTCTGTAACATTAAAATTCCCTAAAACTAATAAAAATTGATTAACTTTTACTACTATCAGTTTAATTTATATTTTGGGAGCGAAACACATTAATAGCTGTTAACCCTGATACGGGGAAATCAAATTTTTCCCTGAAGTGTTAAAATGATTGACTGCCACCAGAATCTACGAAGAAACATTTACAAATAAAAAAGGCTTTTCTTCACGTACATTATAAAAGTAAAATGTATATATTTTTAAATTTTGGTAAATACCCGGCAGATAAGAATTAAATATAAGTGTGAAGTATGTTCCCAACCCCTGTGTAAGGGTTAAAAAAAGGTATATCGCCTGAATAAGCAATTTTTTTTTCACGGATACATATATTATTTCTTACCCTTCCTGATGAAATAAGTGCTTAAACGCGTATATTATCATCAATTAACCCCGAAAAGTTGATGCAAGAAAATTTAATTTTGTAGAAATTGGAATTCTCGAAAATTGTTAAAAATTGGTTTTCCTTTCTTAACTATTTGAAGTGCTAGACTGTTATGAAAGGTAGAACTGCTATAAGCAAAATTTAATCCTCTGTTGCAGAGATTGTTTCCTCCCCAGCCTGATGAAACAGGTGTAGCATTCAAACACGTATTGTGGTCATTTATTAAATAAAAATAAAATAAAATATAAATAAATAATATAAAAAAAGATAAACATATATGAAATGTTATATATATGAGAATTTCTAAAATTATTAATTATTACATATTGGTTATTTTTTCCAAAATATTACACATATGAGAATTTCCTAAAATTATTAAAAATTGCTTATTTTTTCACTATTCAGAATCATTATTATTTTTATTCCCAGGTACACTAAATTGTTAAAAGAGATTGAGAAAGCAGAATTTTCTCCCAGGTTAAACACACTGATTCCCACATTCTGGTGAAACAGGAGTATTTTAGCCATTTATTAATTTCCAAAAAATCATAAAAAATATATAATTTTATAAATTAAAAAAATCTGTAAAACTATTAAAAAAGGGTTATTTTTATTAAGTACCACTATCATTTGTATTTTGATTACGAGCTATATTAATCTGTTAAAACAGCTTGAGTATACGAAATTTTCTCCGCGGTTTCACAGGTTGTTTTCTTCCCATCCCGATGAAACAGGCGTAGCGCTCAAACGCGTCTTTTGGCCATTTATTAATTGCCGCTTTTTTGCATGCCGTCTTTTGATCGTCTCCTTGTTCTGCGAAGTAGTAGAAAGGAGGTGGTACCCTGCCCCTCCCTGTCACCGCTCTTCTGCTTGTGTGTTGCAGGTCGGGACCGGCGCTTCAGCTTGCTGATTGGCGGCGAAGCGGCCATGCCCTGCAGCGGCGGCCGGGCGTCCCGTTCCGCGTGGCGGCGGTGCGGGGTGTTGTCTCAGCAGCAGCCTCATCAGAACGGAGTGGAGAGCGGCCACGGCACCACCAGCATGGACCACGGGGCCACGGCGCTCGTCTCCGGCATCGCCTGCCTCCTCTACTGGTCTACGCTACAAGCAGACTTCGCCTATGATGACAGGTAAGACCTTACTTACATTTAAAGGGCTCGGGTTTAAAATAACGTATCTAATAAAATGCAAGTTTCGAGATATTCAATGTTCATGTTTTCTGATGAAAACCACAAACAAAAATACTGTCATCGCTTCCTCTAAAACAGCTGATTTAATAAGACTGGACCTCCAGTTAAGTTATGTGCAATTTTTTTTGTGTGATATATATTTCTTATTAATATAATCGGGATTATGTGCAAATAAGCTACATTGTTAAATTCATTTCTAAAATTTATTTATGATTATTATGACACATATTGCATAAAAAAAACTTTTAAAAAAGTACTTTTAAAAGATTGCCAGGATGCAATTAAACATTTCTTAAATTCAAATCAGAATAATAATAAAAACAAATGTCAGTTACTATGCTTTACACCCGAGCCCTTCATTTTCCCTTGAGTTTTATTTATATATTTCATTTGCCTAGAATGACTGAGTCTCATCTTGAATTCTCTATCTGTTTAAAATTGAAAATTAAACGTTTAATGAAAGAAACAGCCACTCTGAACTGAAAAATTTGATCTATCTCAAAGCTCCTTGATTTTTATTTATAGGTTTCATTTAAAGGCATTATTGAGGCATATCTCGAGTAGAAATACAAGTAAATAATGCACCCAAGAAAGAGTATTTCTGAACTGAAAATTTTGGATACATCTCAAACTTCTTTGACAAGATTTTCTTAATATAGTTCATTTAGCTGGGATGATCGAGGCTTATCTCGGGTAGACTATCGCTTATATATATATCTAGACATGAAAATTATAAAATGAGCCTTTATGGACAGAAGTAGTTGGATACATCTCAAAATCCCATATATGACACGACACACCAGATACAATATTTATTTTTTGGAGTACTGTGAGACCTTACTTTATCTTCTTCCTTTATTTTTTTTTTTTTTCTATACGTTTAATTTATCTAGAACAGTTCATATTTATCTCAAGTTGACTATCTCATACCAATGTCTAAAAATGAATGAACCTAAGAAATATCGCTTTCAAAACAGTAAAATTTGGATACATCTCAAAATTCCTTATAAAGGGTAATGCTGTAGATAAAATACCGATTTTTTCAAGGTACTCTGATTTCAATTTCCTCGAGCATTTTAATTTATATGTTTCATTTTGTTAGAACGTATTATCTAGTGTTGACTATCTGAATCTTTTAAACATAACTGTCTAGAAATAGTAATGCAAAATGTAGAACATTATAAGATTTTCTGAACTGAATAAAGTTGGATACATCTTAAAATCTCTTATAACGCGTAATACGGTAGGCGAAAAATCTAATTTTTTTGAGTACTCGGAGTTTTCCCAGTTAAGAAATAATCCTGTTTTAGAGATATTTTATGGTACAGACTGTTCTATCGATATGCCTTATTTTAATTTCTTCCTTGATTTTAATTTATATGTTTCAATTAGCCAGATGTATTGAAGCTAATCTGGTGTTCCATATCTTTTATACATTATTGTATAAAAGATGAGAGTAGAAAAATAACCCAGGAAAGAGCCATTCTGAACTGAACTATTTGGATACATCAAAAAATTCCACGATTTTCCTTTATACGTTTCATTTAGTCTGAATGATTGAGGTTTATTTTGAGTTGATTATCTCTTATACGTGACTGTCTAGAAATGAAAATATTTATACCTAAGACAGAGCCTTTCAGAAAGAAAAAAAAAACTAGAGGCATCTAAAAATGTCACAATTTTTCTTTCATGTCTCATTTTGCTTGAGAGATTGGGCTTATTTCCAGTTGACTACTTGTTATACAGAACTATCTAGAAATGAAAGTAAAAAATGAATACTGGAAAATCCAAGAAAGAGCTTTTATGAACAGAAAAAATTGGAAATCTTAAAGTCTCTCATACCCCTTGATACATATTTAGCCAAAATAATTGTTATTCAGAGTACTCTGATTATTCAAACTTCAATGTTCAGAAAATAATATCCTTTTAGAAATATTTTGTATTTTACATAAAGACACTCGATATTTTATCTCTACATGTGTACATATCATTTTTAAATTTTACAAATGTTTAAAATATAATTTTAAACAAAATCGTCAAATAAAGATATTAGTTGGAATTCTAAAGATAAATAATAATAAAAAATAAAATACATATTATTTTTATACCAGTCATCTAACAAACTGTTATGTAGATTTAAATCTTCATTTTAAGTAATTTAGTTCACATTTTTTCAAATATTAGCTTCAATGATTTAATTTGAAAACACTCTAAGCAACATTTCCAGAGCAAAACATGGAGAATGCCGGGAGTTAAGCAGCGCGCGCTTTGATGTTTGTTTTGGAACGTGCGTGGGGGAAATTCACCAGGACTGCGCAAGCGCTAGGGTTTTCATTGACAACAACAGGAGAATGGGGCTTTAAAAGGTTCATTCTTCGCGGTCAAATAAAACAATTTTTATGTTCGTTTATTTTTAGATACGTGAAATTACTTATTTTGAAATTAATCCATATTTTACAAATTATTTTTGGCGGCATGTATTTTTTCATTGAAGAGAAAATATTTTATTTATTTCCTGTGAGTTTCTGAGAAAATTGCACAACTGACAATTAATGAAAGATTTTTTGATTGCGTGTTACACATGTATTTTTTTAAACAAGGATATACATATCGGATTTCATTACACAATAATTTCATACGTAATAATGACATGCTTTTGCTTTATGAAGCATTACACTAAGATTTTTAAGTTTCGAAATTTGTAAAATGTCAGTCCTCTATTAGTGCATATAATATATTTATTTTATTTAAGTAGCTTAAACATAAAGCATTGATTTATAAAATTTATTGAGATAAATGGGTTTATGCCAACATGGTAATTAAAGAAACAGAAAAAATCAAATACTTCCTCGCGATTTTTTTTTTTTTTTTTTTTTTTTTTAACTCGGCAAATAAACCTTTTAAATAAAAAAGTATTTTCAATGAGACATTATATTATATATAAAAGAGTTCAACAACTGAAATAAGATTTTAAAGATTTAATTGAAAAAGTGGATTAAACTTTTATTTTTTTAAAATGAATAAAATTAATTCATTAAATTAATTTTTAAATGATCCATTTGCATACGAAGCGTGCATTTCTGGAATTTCTTTTTTATTCAGAAATTCTGAATTATAATTCTTGCTTTATTTAATGGTAGCCGTTTCGTGAATAAATTCTTCTTTTGGAATTTCTGGAACGGTTTCAGAATTTTTTAATATATATATAATTCTGAATTGGGCACATATACACGTCTATAATGCAAACGAATTAATAAAAATAATTTTGTTAATAAGTTCGCTGATTTTAAAGAAAGATATATTTCTATTAAAAAATAGCAGTAATAATAATAATAATACATAAGAAAAATAAATTTATTTTATTAATGTTTGGTAAAAAAAAAAAAAAAAACAAAGAACGACCTGTTTTTCTTTTCTTTCTATTCTTTTAATTATTTCAATGCACAGGAGCTGATTTAACTCTATATCTACTGACGGTACTTATAAGTACCATTAAAATAACTTGTTATAAAATTCATTTAATACATCGATTAGTAGTAATACAGTTTAGAATGAGTTATAGATGCATTGCTTTATCTTGTTCCAAAAGCATTATGGTTTACACAAAACAAAAATATTTTAAAAAGGATGATGTATTTAGCCTTTGCATCTTTTCAGCTTTCTTGGCATTGGGGGAGGGGGGGGGGGGTTCAATTCGGAAATATTTCTATATTTCTATTGTAAGAACATTATATTTGCACATTTCCTAACTCTACAAAATACTAAGAAAAATATTTAAAATAAAAGATTTGAGTAGGGTTATAAATATTGCACAAAATCCCTATAAATTCAAATTTAAGGAATCCTTCTAAAATTTATTAAATGATTATGTGAATCTTCTAATGTAGTTTAAACAAGTCACGATAAATGCTTTAGAAGATAAAATTTTCAAGAATTCATAATTCAGTACATAAAGGGTTAAACATTTATTTAGCAGGTTATTGATAGCGCCCCATTAATTTTCTTTTCATATTCAATATGCTTCACTTAAATTGTTCCATTTAAAAATTTCTTTTCAACATTATAATCTTCTATTATTATATACTGTCTATTTGAAAGGAAAATAGCGATGATTAAGAAATTTAAAGCTTACTAAATAATTTTCTCTTCTCAGTTGAAGTATGTGCTACATAGCTCTTCGACATTGTTCATTTAATTCGAGCTTATGTTTACTCCAATACCCGAAATGGTTTCTAATCTGCAGAAAACACTCGCGAGTCTAATATTCAGTAGGATATCGATTTAAAGATGTATATAAACACAAATTGATGCAATTGCACCTCATATCGATTTTCCATAATTCTCTTATGTCGTGTTTTTTTTTTTTTTTTTTTTACTATGTTTGCATTGATCAAATATGAACTTAATATTTGAAGTAATGATATACCATGAGTGGACACGGGAAATGATTAAAACATGTAATTGGAAATGTTCCATTAATTTTTTCAGAAACTTTTATATTCGATATGCTTAAATTGTTCCATATCAGTTGTTGCATCAGTTGTTAATAGTTCCATCAGCAATTTTTATTATAATGTATCTCGAAATTGGAAACACATTGCGATGTTTTGAGAAATTTAAAACTTGCTTATAAATTTCTATTTATTTATTTGATTTTTTATTTATTTTTGATGAAGTAGGTGCTACATAGCTATTCGATATTAGTCTTTAATTCCCGCTTATGTTTACTCAAATACACGAAATTGTTTCTCATATGCAACAAACATTCGCGAGTCCAATATCCATTACGATATCGATTTACAGATATATATCAGCACAATTGCTGCATTTTCATCTCATATCGATTTTCCAAAATTCTGTGCAGTTTACTATGTCATGTTTCCTACGTTGGTATTGAATAAATATGAACTTTCTATTAATGATGCCTCATGGGAAGACACGTAAATCTCAGATGATTTTACGTATCGCCTTCGATAACTCCAATTTTGCAATACAAAATGTTATATTCTTTCTCTGACGATTGTTTAAAACTATTTATACACAGCATTTGCTAAATGAGACATTTTATACACTTCTTTCAATCTTTGGAATTTTTTTTAATTTGTGAAATGTTTTTTAAATAACATTGTAAATGCATTAAACATTTATTTAACGAGTAATTGGGAAGAGTCCATTAATTTTTTCAGAAACTTTCATATTCAACAAATTTAATTTTTCCATTTATCAAGTTCTTTTTTAACAGTATTTTTCCTATTATAATGTATTTCACGACAGGAAAAAAAATTCTATATTTAAATAATTCAAAACTTACTGATGGATTTCTGTTCTCAGTTGAAGGAACTGCTACAAAGTTCTTAGATAGTGTTCTTCTAATTAGAACTTATGTTTTCTTCAGTACTCGAAATTGTTTCTAATCTCCAACAAACACTTGCAAGTCCAATATTCATTAGGATATCGATTTACAGATACATATCAAGGCAAATTGCTGCAGTTTCATATCATATCGATTTTCTAGAATTCTCTGCTGCCATATGTTCACTATGTTGATATTGAACATATATGAACTTAGTATTAATGATGCCTCATGGGAAGAAACGGAAATATCAGAGGATTTTATGTATCGCCTTCAATCCTTCCAATTTCCCAATATCAAATACAGGTTATATTCTTTGTCTAATGATTGTTTTAAAATATTTGTATGCAGTATTTACTAAATGAGCATTTTCTAGACTTGTTTCAGTCTCTGCGAAGATTTTATTGTGTAAAATACTTTTTAAATAAAACAGCTGTTAAAGACATAGTATTACCGCAAGCCGTCATAGGAAATGATTAAAACAGTTATTATTTAACAGGTAATTGGAAATATTCCATTTATTTTCTTCGGGACGTTTGTGTTCAATATGGAATTTTTCCATTTAAGATGTTCTTTTTAGCAATATTTTCCGCTAAACGTCTTGGTATTGGCATATCACTATTTAAAAAAAAATATTCCTACATTTTAATCAGTTATTTTATAATTTAAATTAAAACATTGTATAAATTAAATTTATCAATTCGTAATGCTTATTTTACTGATTATAATGAAAATTTTTGTTGAGCCTTCTAAAAACGTGATTTCGTTTTTACTTATAAATGCACAAAACAAATTGTCAGATTGCCTTCAATATGCCTGTCTGTGTGTGCTTAAATTTCTCTATGAATCATAACTCGTAATAAAATGGCATGTTAACTTAATTATTGAAAAAAAATTCAAACGAGTTCAGTTATTTATTTTTTTAATGTCTTGTTAAAATACAAAAAAATTGTTGCGAAATTTTTAGAAAATTCGGAGATAAAAATTGCAGAATACTTATCGTTATATTTTATTTGCATACATTAGCGAAAAGTGGAGTTTGTTCACTGTAGCACTAAGTACAAATTATGTAAAACAGTAAATATGTTATTCATTTCTGAAAAAAGGACTTCGCAGATGAAACATGTTGCTCAATGTTATTGGCAATCATTCATAATTACTTTCATTACAAATGTCACTGAGACATTTAAATTAATTGCAATATTAATCCTAAATTTTGGAAATCATTTGCAACTTCAGTGGTGATTGTCGCTTCATATGTTTTTGCTTTATATTGCACTATTTATCTCCCATGATTATTTAGTGTATGCTAGAGATAAGTGGTTGTTAAAATGGATAATTTACATATGACAATTTACTGTATTAAATGTCGTATTAACAAAAGCACAATGTAACCAAAAATTTAATGGTCTATGATCGATTGATTCTTTGAGATTTGGTGTTTAAAAAATATATTTATTTTTTACTATAAATAATTTTATAAGTGTTCGGCGAGATTACGACATTTCATTTAAAAATATTAGTGACAGCTGTTTCCCAATTATATTTCTAAGAAAAATTTGTGAGATTCTTGATGAATTTTGAGATAAATGTAACATTTTTTTTTTTTCAATTGGAGTCAGAATAAGGTAAATTTTAAAGGCTTAAAATAGTGAAAAGCATGCATTTCTCTCTCAGGGTAGGTACACACGTTCATTTAATAAATAAAATATTAGATGAAATTATACACGACTTTAGTACATAGAGATAGTAGTACTGAATTTAAAATTCTAATATAATTCTATAGAAATAATTGTTTAAATGGATTTTTAAGGACGTAAGATTACGTATGCGTGCTATTCATTTACAAATACATAGCATTTGTAAAAGAAATACTAACACAAACCAAAACATTTAAAAGGCATGTGGCATTCTCACGATCTTTTGACTTTTAAGTCCCTGAATAATAATTTTTATTTAATACATATTCTTGTGTGTTTTTTTTATTTCATATACTGGGGAACATCCCATTGCATGATTTCATAACAATATTAACGAGAAAAATAAGTTTTAGAGGATGTTGGGGGTCCAAATACCAGGAATACTCCTATACCGCCCCGTGTCCGTGTCCCTGATGCTGATTTTTAAGTTTGGAGCTATCTGTATAAAATTGTTTCAATAAAAGTAATTCGATGTAATTTTTTTCAGAAATTGGAACAATTATTTTATATAAATATGTAACAAAAAATTAAACTGCAAACATTTTTACGGTTGATATTATTTTTTGAACTCTGTCCCTGGGTTATAGATTCCTTACCATCCCTCTTGCTAAACTTATACAGAAAATTACTTCAGATGCAGCCACAGAATTTTTTGTCAAGTTTTTTTCTCATGCAGCAGTATGCTAGAGAAAAAATGTCTGAAATTCTTTGACAGGAAATTTACTGCAGAATTTAAATCAGCATTTAAATATCAATTTCAAGCATCGTGTTTTTCTTGGTAGTCTTACCGTCCCCAAGATTTATTCCAGCACTTTTCTAGGTAAATTATTTTTTTTTAATTTAATCCAATGTAAATAACTGTTTCGAAAAATTAATGACTATTGTGGCTATCACTTAGTCTTAGCATGATTTGCCTAAAAATAGTTGTAATTTTCCTTACCGTCCCATTCTTAACATACCTTTTTTTTCCATTACCCTCCCTTTTTTCCCATACCATCCCTTTTTTTCCTCCCGTCCCTTCTTTAACACCCCTTTAAGACAATGTTATACAAAAATTTTGTACTGAAAATAGTACATTGTTATTATTTCTTATTTGAATGTCCTGTGGGTACTATGCAAATTCATTATATCTAAAAATTTAGAAGAAAATAGAAAGCTATAGAGGTAAAAATGGTAAGGAAAATTAAACTCTCAAGTTTAACTTAAACCCCAGTTAAATAAAAAAAAATCGCTGCTGACCATTTTTTCTTTATTTTGAATCATTAAGGCATTCGTTTATCAGATTAAAATGTTATTTTAGTAAATATAATTTCATCATATTTTTATTCCTGAAAGTCAAAAGATTGTGAGAAAGCCCCGCATATTCAATAGCAGTAATTTTCATAAATGTACATTTTTGAAATCTTATTACCGAGTTGTCATATGCCAAAAGTGATATTAGCGATTTAAAATTAAAAAAAAACAGACAGTATTTGAATCCTTTAAATAAATTATTAAAGCTCGAAAATATTTGTAAAATAAGAGGAGAAATTCTACTTCGAAATTCCTTAATTATAGCATCTTAAAAAGAATTAATTTTAAAGAATTTATGAATAGTACTTTTTAAAATATAGAAAGTATTTTTTAAATCCATGCATTGTATATTTATGAAGGAATTCTAATAAGTATTTTTAAGAAAATACTGTAAATTAAAATTAAAGTCTCAGTGCACACTTTCTTAACAAAATTACACTATATTAAAACAGCACTATTATTTATATACTGTACGAATTTTAACTACATTTTTAAAATATTTCTATAATGTGAACTCAATAAAAAATCTTTCAAATTCATGCTTTTTCTCAAAAAAGAAAAAAATAATTTGGGGTACTTCGTTTTAAATGTTTAATTGTTAGTTACGATTTTTTTTTTCATATCTGTACTTTTTTTTACTATACAAATTATCTAGAGGTAGAATTCTTCTCTTCTAGTTTTTGTGCCAAAAAAAAAAAAAAAAAAAAGAAAAAAAAAAAAAGAAAAAAAAAAAAAAAAGACATTTTTGTAAGCCTATAAAAAATTGCCAATGGAAAGTATATTAAGGTGTGATCATAAAACGTCAACAATAAAAATATGATAGAATCGCTTGATATTTTATTAAAAGCGAATTTGCTAGGCAATCGTTGAAGCAGGAATAAAGTTACGCGGTGACATGCATTACACACACACACACACACATATATATGTATACACACACACAAACGGTATATGAATGCGTAGCATTTAAAGGGGTGAATAATTTTATTTAATTTTGATTTTGATGTTGCGGAAAAATAACTGTAAGAATTGTCAGAAATAACTGCATTTTGTGCGAAACCACTTTCTAAAATACGTCAAATGTATGCAAAAAAGAAAATATCAGTGCAATAAGGTAAAAAACAGTTTCTAGTAAACGCTTTTATTTTTAATTGAAAATTACACGTTTTAATAGCTGTAGGAACTATGAATCAAAATATCTTGATACAAGACATGTCTTTTATTATTATTATTTTTTTTTTTTTTTTTATCACGGAGACATATTTTTAGTTTGTTTTAGAAGGAAATTACATATATATTATTTTAACTTATTTTAAAACTTCAGTCTTACAGTCATTCTTTTATGACCAAATATTGCGAAACTATGTTTTATTCCTTTTTATAATTTATATATTTCAACAGCAGTGTATAATGTATAAAATATTGATTATAAGAATTTCCTAGTTAGCATTTAAATCGTATGGAAAAGTTTACTTCTTACGATGCAGACAAATTTACTAAATAAATAAGTTCTTGAAAAGAATGATTACTAAAATATTTTTTAATTCAAATTTTGAATTTACCGCTAAACAGTTTTGACCGAACAACAAGTGTTGTCTAGCTTCGTCACTCAAAAATTTTGGATATCACTAACTTTTATTTGTTATTTATTCTTTATTTACTGCCAGAAATATTTGATGACATAAGGTGAATATCTTAGTACGGAAAGAAAGGGTGTTTTGCCCATGTTTTTAGTTTATTGTGACAAAGAAAAGGGGTGAGTAAAAAAAAAAAAAACTGAGAAAGGGGTAATCATTATGTTTGAGGAAATTTTCCAAGTAATATGATATAGTTTTTTGCTGTTAAAGGCCAGTGCCCTAAAAATTTTACTTTATCATACCTTTTTTACATATTATTAAATATAGTTATATCCCGGAAAGTGATTTTTTTAACAAAAAAAAAATGCAATTCTTATGTTAAATAATAAAAATTTATTTAATATATTTTAAGAAAATTTAAAAAATACACTTTTCTTCAAATTTTGAACATTTTTCATATTTTTCTTGCAACTGTGTTACATTAAGAATCCAATTTCTAAAAATTTACTTCTTTAAGTTAACATAAGATATATATAATAAAGCAGTAAAATGGACTACTTAATTGACAATTTTATTTTTTTTAAATAAACTTTTATATTGCTGAAAGCCCCATCCTTAATTTTATAAAATGTACAATAAGGATCGTTTGTTAGAAAACCGAATCAATTCAAAATTTTTTGTTGCAAATTCAGCATTTTTATCACACTGATAGAATGAAAAAACGCAATCTTTAAATAATGTATATAAATATTGCAATTCTGAAACATTGAAAGAGAATTGGATGCAATAAAAAACCTTTTTCATATATTTTTAATAATAAGTTCTTTACAAAACTTCGTCAAAGTTTACTAAGATGTCTAAATTCACTTTAAAACAAAAACAGAAAAGCTGAAAAACTGATATTTTCGTCCTTTACGGCAAACTGTTTTTTTTTTTTTAGATATTTCCTACCACTTTTTCCTCTACGATAATCTTCGGTGTATATATCTCTAACATATGCATTAGGTGTTCACCACGGAAATTAATGCTGAGAAATACTGGTAGCAAAAATTAATAAAAAATTCGAATATCGATCCCTTCTGCTCTGATTACGAAAGATAAGGTGCTTTTTATATAAATAACAAGTACATTATTACTTATTCTTATATAGACAATTAATTTAATATGTAAGCTAAGTATGGTAATCTTAATAGGTAATTCTAAAAATGAAATACACAGAAAAAAAATCCATCAGTATAAAACTGCATTTATATTAACTTTCAAGAAAATCGCATTTAGAACGTTTTCAAAGCAACCATTCAATACAAATTCATATAGCGCAAATTTAAAAAATATATGCATCCTTAAAGACATAATTTATTTGTAATGCAAATAAATATCTGACCGGCACTATCCTTAATGTTAATATTCAGCAATTTTATAAAGGATTTTCTTTTAGGAATAAAAACATTTGAAGTTTGAATTTTCCTTCTTTTTAAGCAACAGTATTGTCATGTCCTAATCACATTTATACATATATTTGTTTTGATTTGATAATATCATGCTCACATATAGTAAATGTCACATATCTAAAATGAAAAATAAAATTACCTATAAATTTGTATTCTTAGCGTAGACTGGAAAATTCATATTTTGATTCAATTTTCAATTAAAAAAGAAAAAGATTGCAGTCAAATTTTCTGCATGCAAATTTTCTGGTTCATCATTTGTTGTACATTATCTTTGCTTTGTATTTTTGTTACATGGCACGAGTCACAGTAGACAAAAGTATGAGAATATTTAAAAGTAATGTCAACTGTCTTTTCTACTGATAACAACCACATACTTATCCACGTATCGGGATAATTATAGACAGATGGATACAGATAAATCATTATACGCTGTTAAGCTTTTGGAGAGTGATAAATTAAAAGAAACTCATATGCTGATGAGCATCCACGTTTGAACGTTCTTAGTAATACTTTTTCTTTTTAAGCGTCAATTATAAAGAAAAATATTTTAAAAAACGCAATCTTGAAATAATGTATATAAATATTGCAATTCTGAATCATTGAAATTGCCTTTTTATATATTTTTAATTATAAGTTCTTGACAAAACTTCGTCAAAATTTACTACAGATGTCTAAATTCACTTTGAACAAAAAGAAGAAAAACTGATATTTTTGTCATTTATTGCAAACTGAAAGACCACCCCACCCCCCCACCCCCCCTAATCAGGCGTTGCAGCGTCCTATGTTTTTCTAAATATTTGGTCCCACTTTTCCCATACGATAATCTTCGTGTGCTTTCTTGCCAATTAGCTGGACGAATAAGATGATTCGTTTATTTAGATTTGATTTTAACGGCCTATTTAATAACATTTTTGTAGTTTTTTGAATTGAAAAACTGTTACAAGCGACGAGGATGCAATTACTGAAAAGCTAACAGAAAGTACTTTAGAAGGTTTGTTTTTGTAGTTTGCCCTGGACGTGCGATGTTTAAATTTTCCTCTGTATTTTGCAAATCACAGCACATGAGAGGATGAAAATAGTTAGGAATATTATTTTACACCAATATCTGCCACATACTTTTCACTATCAAGAAAGTTCTGGTAACATGGATATAGAACCTCATATGTTTTTAAACATTTTGGGAAGTGGTAAATTGGAAGAGATTCACATATAGATGAGCATACAAATTCAGATATTCGTTGGAATTCCATTGAGAGTTTAGTGTCATTTATAAAAATATTTTAAAACATTTTTTTTTCTAATATCTGGACCACAATGATATTTCCCTTATTCAGAAGTTTCTATAATGACCTATTCAGTTTTTGTGCATTTTGTAACTTTTTGTAACTTCAACAAAATATAAAACTTTCAGAAAATTAGAAAATGAAATAATTTAATTGCTAACAGGAGATACTTTATAGATTTTTAATTAATTAAATTGATAACAAGCCGTATTACAAAAATGCTGGTATTCTTTTTTAAGCTCGTAATAATGTGTTTCGAAGATTGTGGTCTTGTAGTATTTAATTTTCAAGTTTAAAAAAAACAGCATACGCGTTCGCTTTCAGACATAATATTCAATATTAAAAAATAGATATTCTATATCTTTGTTTTAATGGCTGTATTTAATATATTATTATTCGTATTACCAATTTATTATTAGGCATTATTACATATGGCTTTTTGGCGATGATTAGATGCATTATTTCCATTGTTATGTTGTAAAAAAATCACATAAAATGTTACAGTTCATAGTAATACATAACCAAAAAAAAAAAGATCAATTTTCTTTTTCATCAATACTGGCAGTCTTTTCCAATCTTGACACAAGCTCCATGGCTTAAGGTTTATTTTATTTATTTATAAGTTTATATATAAATTCTTAGTAGTTTTTCTATATCTTTTAAGGTGATCTTTTCTTCCTCTCATACTTTTAATTTTTTTTCTGCGTATTTTTTCCTAAGATCAAACTTTTTAAAAATGGCAAAAGGAATACATATTTTAAAATGATTTAAAGTATAAAAAACTAGACTACATTTTTTTATGTATTAGATTCCTATATACAAACATAATCTAAATTCCTCCCTTTCACAAAGCATTGATATAAACTTCCAGGTAGAAAAAACCCACGATATCTAGTTTCAATTGGCTCCCATAACTTTAAAACAGAAAATAATATTAAAAAAATAATAATATATTATGATATTTATTCAATTAAAACCCAAAGTAGATCTTCTTTCAATTAGTGATAAAAATGGAAATTTTTCTATATAATTAATCACTTCTATATATTTATACTTTATCGTACATTTATATTGAGAATAAGTATGATAATGTATAAATATATAGAACTTATTAATGTTGTAAAAAGTTTTTAATTTTTCTCACTAAAATATGTTATACTTTTTAATACGTTTTAGTTGAATAAAAAGTCACAGTTTATTTTTTTATATTATTATTCTTTTACAGAAATTAGTGAACCCGTTAGAGGCTTTCACAGTTTAATCTTAGAGAATATTTTTCGGATACGTTTTATTTTCATTAATTTTTAAATAAACACAATTATTAAACAACATGTTTAATGAACTGCACTATATAAAAAGCATATTAAAAAACATTTCATATGATATAACACTCATCGATATGTTTAGTATGTGCATAGAAAACGGGATGTTGACATCACAAATAATATGTGTAATTGTATATTACACTGTTTCATTCACAATAGGATCTCAGCAAAACAAAATTATATACAACAAACTTAGTTTCAGTTTTCATATTTAAAAAAGGAAAAAACCTTTGCAGTAAAAAATTCTAGTAATTGCGTAAGTTTTTACTTAGGTTTCATAAAAAATATTTGGATTTTCTGGTACTTTCCATGGAAAGAACTGCCTTCTGGATATGGGTCAAAACCTTGCAATATCACACAACGATACCTAATAAGGAAATAAAAATAAATATGGAGAAGCAAATATAAAACAAGAAAAATATTAACCTACAGACAAATTGGCTCATTTAAATCTCTAATATTGTAGTATATGCTTATAAAGTGAAAATTAAGAAAACCAGCATATTGCTATCAAACACGGGAGGTGTAGAATGCAGAGAAAAGGACACAAAAAGCTTAAGTGGACTTGGTATCATTTACTTAGCGAAAAAATGACGAAAATACCCACTTTTTGCTTTAAATATATTCTTAATATCCCTAGTATATTCTGGCGAAGTCACATAAAGATACAATAATTATAAATATGTGAAAAAAATCTGTCTACTGCTTCTATTTTTCTTGAAATGATTCAGATCTTTAAATTTATTTTTCTCAGTTTGTGTTTCATCAACATATTAGTATGATCAGAATGCTAAAACTTCAACATATGCTGGAAAATTTTCCCTTATTTACATTTTTGGTATAGAAAATACTGAATTTTTTTTTTTTTTTTTTTTTTTTTTTTTTTTTTTTTTTTTAACAAAGAGACCAAACCACATGAGAGTACGATAATGATATAAAAATATAGACATTTTTGCCCTTCTTCCAGGATTCAAGTCTGTCCACCTCTGAATGTATTTTTTTTAAGAATATATTCTGTTATATTCAAATTGATATATTTAAATTACAACAACAGATAAAGCTATAAAATAGTGTACAGTATTTTTCAGTCACCGGATTTATTAGGGTTTATTCCATTTGTCTTCTAGATATTTTGTTTTGATTGAAAAATTTGAAAATATGATTTTTTTTTAGTAAAAGGTATTGTTTAAAGAAATTAATAAATGAATGAATATTTTTGCTTATCCTGTAATGAAATTAATATTTATTATTTTCTGTGCCGTAATATAAATAAATAAATATATATAATGCAAAAACTTTTTTTATAAGATATTTCAAATTATAAACATTGCTGAAATTTAAATTTTTAATTTGCAAGCATTAAATTTTATTTTTCGTTTAAGATGTATTATTTTCTTACAAATGTATTACTTTTACAGATGTATTTTCTTAAAGATGTATTACTCTTACATATAAAAAGAAATATATATACAAACATACATTTCAAGAAAAAGAGTAAAAGAATATTTATTTGAGGCCTGAACCCCCTCAAATTTGCATAAAATGTAATTCTGTCACTTCAGTCTTGTTGGCGAAAATAAATAAACAAGTAAAAGTTTCTACAATGGCCCGGAGTTCTTACTTTACATTTGGTTAAATTAAAAACATTTTGAACAAAAACACTTGGCAAATTTTTTTGTCTCGTATTCTCGTTGTCTTATTTTATTACTCGGTTATCCTTACAAAATGTTTCCTTACATATTTTTCAAATTTTATAATTTCAAGCTATAAGGAACACAACATTTTTTAACAGAAAAATTATTTTATTCTATATACTTCGCAAATTATCAATGCGTTAAGTATGTACGTATGTAGGTAGTGCGTTAAGCGAAAAAAAATATATATTCAGTTTAAATAATTTTCTATCCTATAAAATAATTTTTTCAAAATTTTTGTCTTCTTTTTTCTTATTTAAAATTAAACTTTCCAACTGACTATTGAACCGCTTAATTGTCCCACTTTCAAACTTAAAAATATATTTTTATTTATTTATTTATTTGTTTATTGAGGGGAAAGGGGGGTGTTATATTAAGTCACAATTTTTTTTAAGTCTAATAAAATCTAAAAACTATCTCATTATTTAGAGAAGGATTTAACATCTAAGAAAACAGGTTAGATTACTTAATTGAAATTAAAAGCTTACAAATAATTGATTCAAGCTAACTAGTAGTATACAAAATTTATAGATACATAATAGAAGCGACATAAGGTTTATTATTTTCAAGTTCATAAACAGCGTGGAACTCTATCCAAAGAAAATAATTTAAAAACTTTTCTCTATAAGTTACTCCTCAGATTTGGATACACATGTGTTATAATCAGGATTGGAAATTAGCGGTGGTCAGTTGTATCTTGTGCTTTTGAATTTCAATTCCACGACTGTGATTTAACTCCTAATCAACCGTTTAGTCTCTTTACTAATAACGTAAACGATACACGTTTATTTACTCCATTCAGTCGTTTTGAAGAAACTATTTCATTTCATAATTATTCATTTCTTAAGTATAGCTAAATATGAGAGGTTGTTGCAGTTATTCAAATTTAATTACAAGATAATCAAGATTTTTTCTGATACTTTGTTCAGTTATTCATTTCTTATTTCTTAAGCTGCTTGGATTTAGGCTTGAGCAAGGCCTGGAAATGATTTAAAGTGGGAAAATGAACCGAGTACAATAGAAAAAGTGAAACAAGAAAATCATTATAAATTTTTCGGTATGAATTATAAAATGATTTTGTTTATTGTTATAATTTATTACACGGTCTGTTTATATTCATAGAATATAAACAAATGAATAATTTCAAAACTGCATTTAATTGAAGGTTCTACTTCTTTGGCCTAAAATTCACGCAATTTTTATGATTTTTTGTGATTTTTCTTCGGTTTGAAAGAAAAGAGATGTCGTCTTCGGACTTTTTGCATTATATTTATTGACATTTCCCTAATATATTTAAATTTTTATGTGTAAAAAAAAAAATAATAATAATAATGCACGTGCGCACCGTGAACTTCCAAACGGGCGATCGTTTTCCTGTGGTCACAAGCATTTGAAAAGAATTGGTTCGTATAGAGAAGACATTAAATTCTTTGTTGGTTATACTAACATTTATTTCAATAAGTTAATTTTTTTTTACAAAATGACGGTCCTTTATACCAAAAAAAGTTTTTTTTTTTTTTTTTGCTATTTTTTATCATTCACGATCTGGAAAAAAAAAATAAAGACAATTATACTACTTTTCGTTCGTATAAGCTCCATCAAAAACTATTAACTTTCTATGTTTTTTTAGCTATTTTCTCTTAATGAAGGATACCGGTCGAAACAGCTTGATTTGGCTTTATTGCTAAATTAACAGCCGTTTGCAAAATAATGTATTACAAAATTAACAGTCTAAAGATTAAACACATCTGTTGTTGAAAAATCTCTTTCCTATAAATCAAAAGTAAGTAGTGAATTTTATATTGATATTGATTTTGACACTTATGTCAAAGTAAATATTACAAAAATTGTTCAATATTACACAAAACATTTTAAAATAAGAAATGATTTTTTTTGATTAAGAAAGGAACGTGTCCCATATCTCTCTGTGACCCGTTAATATCTCAAGATAGTATATTATTTAGTATATGGCTCATAACATTAACGAAACTGCATTTTATATTAAACTTGATTAGTAATTTGTAAACACATGATTTTCGAATTATTTTAACAATTTTTTTTTTTATTTATTGAGTATAAAAATAAATTTCAGCATAAAATTCAATATTCTATAATCTGTAAAATTTCTAGCTTATATAAAAGGGTTGAAAGATTCATCTTACGTAGAAATGCAAATAAATAGTAGCGGTTACTTTAAGCAAAAATAGTGTTGTGCCACTTCTGTCGCACTCATGTTCCACCCCAATTGATAAAAAAAAAACGTTTTACTGAAGTTTCGATAGCACAGTACCGTATTGTTATTTTTTTGCACAAAAAGAGGGGGGGGGGGTCTTCTGTTTGAGATTTTTCCGATTTTCTTGTCACACGAAATCCGTTGAATGATGGAAATCTAAAGTGAAGAACTTGGTAATTTTCTTAGATTCCTTGGGGGTACTCTAAAACTTTGAGACAGAATATGTGCACGCAGGAAATGTTGCGCTATGCCTATAGCCTTTAAAAAGAAACCAGAAAGAAAATCAGATTTTACTGAATGAATAAGATTTAAATTAGCATAATTTTGTGACCATCAGAAAAATGTGTAGTTTGCCAAAGAATTTAAATTTTACAATTAGAAAATCAATAATACAGTTTGTACATTTAAATGCACAATTCATGCGTGCCTCTAATTCCTTATAAATTATAAAGATATAAGCTGCCAGAAAAATGAAGCAAATTAAATTATTCTTAAAAATATGGATTTAATAATAAAAAATGTATGCTTATGCATAGCTATATATTTCTGACGTTATTTACAATAAATTTTCTTAACAGTAAAATCTTAATGATAAATCCGAAATCTTAATTTAACCCTCTGCCAGGAGATAGCGTGATCAGGCGCTGATAGGTTCCTGTATTGAATTTGTAATTAGTACGTAATAATCTCAATTATAACGGTCTTAAAGTTATAAGTGATCCTAATTAGAAAGTACAAAAAGAGCAACTTCCAAATTTGATTAAAAAAACTTCATTTATTAATGTCAAAAATTGTAAAGTATTAAAGAATTTCAGAGGCAACCTTCGGTAAGTCATAGCAACGCGCCTCTGACGCACGATGCGCCCGACCGAAGATTAATACAAATTAAGAAATTATTATAGCTCATATATTTTTTAACACACACTTTATATATGGTTTTTATTAATGGCATTCAATATTCATTTTTATACGTAAGCATGAATATATTTGATTTAACCAATGCACATGTTATTCTGAAGTATTATTATGCTATTTTTCTTTAAGAGATGTTTGTATACAGTAATTAAAAATTCACGTGGGTGCTCCACGAATACTTTCCCTGATATATTCCTGAATTGATCTTGAAAAAAAAAAAAAAATGCTATCTCTTTCCTCTTAACACAGCTATCCCATGTAGGTTCTAGAAACGACAAGAGATAAAGAAGGAGAAACGAAAAACAAAAAGTAGCTATCTACGATAAGGATTGTGACATGCTTTAACTAATGACAGTTTAAAATAAAGAACCTGATTTGCCTTACGCTGATTGTTCACTTTGATAAATTAGCCTAATCACTGACGTTTGCCGGTGTAATTTCTCAAGCTCCCCGCCTAGGTTTTATAAGACTGTGAAGTCATATAATAAAAATAATAACCCTTATTTATTCACTCCGGTGCATGTAGATACACAAGTTGCTTCGTAATGTCTTCGTATTGTGGACACAGGAAGCATTCATGCTTTTTCTCATTTGACACGTCTGAAAAACTGTTTTCGTGTCTGAAATATTGAAAAATTGCGACGAAACTAAATAAATACATTCGAAAAGTGTAGCCAAAATAAAATAAAGCAAAGTAGAAATATATGAGATTCATGAGATATTTTGTACTTTTTAGAAAATATTGTGTAGAGATAGTTTTTAATAACAGGCATTTTAGAGGGTAACAACGGTTGAGAAATCACATCAGAAACAGTTTGGTATTGACGTACCATTTATTCGGGAACTACTGAAATGATTTCAATAAATATTTTTTCTATATTATTTTTTCCATTCTACTGTAATATAAAAGTTTAGATTATTTACCACAGGTAACTTCCCTACAGAATTTTTATAAAAGCACATATTTCTATAAAATCTGATATATATTTATACTTGCTGCGTTGGTGTTTTTGTCACGGCTGCATTAATTGCAGTAGGGACGGGGTAGGAGATTTCATGCCATGTGGGTTTTTCTAAGGGAACCTAGCCCATATTTATGGCAGCGTTACTCAGGTATGAAAAGCATCCCAAATTTCCGAATACTTAGGGCAACGAGCTTGAAATCTGTTCGTACCCCACCACATCTCTTTTATAAATTATGGATGCAGAATCTCTCAGCCGCTGGTACGATATATGTATGTATAAATGTGTATACTTGATGCTTTGTCCTAATCAACTATAAACATAAATATATGCATTGGTATGTTTTTTGAATTATAATATCAGATGTGAAATAAAATGATATTGCAATAATTGTAATATTTTTTTTTTCGTAAATAATTTTAGTTACCAAAGAGTTGAACAATGGATAATGTGGATTATATATCCCTTCTGCCTTAAATGCTGAAATTATTCTGACTGCCAAATCAGCTATCATTTTTTACTGTTGAGTATCGCCCAGCAGCGGTTTCGGTAACCTAATTATACCTGATCCGATCGGTGTCCCGTTCAAGCCAGATTGAAATGAAATATTTTGGGACTGAGTTGGTTTCAGATTTTAATTTGACTCTTGGAAGTCCTGTTCGAGTTAACCCGAATTTTGAAAAGGTTATCCAGAATAGTGAACATGAAGGAGTATACTATATATATATATATGTTCATTCTTCTTTCCAGAAATTCAAATGAAAGATCTTTTTGTAAACTATTTTTTTTTTCATAATTGAATTTAAATGCAGATTATTATTTTTTCATCTCGGGTTCCGCTATATAGATCAGGAAAAACTTTTGTTGGGTTTTGTGTTGTCTTCAAATAGAATTTTGTTGTTTCGGATCGGGTATAATCCAACGCAGAACTTTACCGTGGAGCTCTGGGTTTCCGTTCAAATAAAATATCCTTGCTAAGATCTCCTGATAAAGTTTCCAACTCACATTTTGTCATTTTATTATGTGTTTGAGAAACATATACTCCCTTTCTCCAACAATTTTCTGTTTTCTGTCAGTGACTGTAAATAAAAGGTACAAAAAATTAGGCATAATAAGCATGATTGTTTTATGCTCACCACTCGCGACAGAGAAAAATTTGTTATTTTTAACAAAAGCTAATATTTGTAGTGCTCATATATAAGTGTATGTGCAGGTTAATGTAGTCAGTTTTAAAACAACGCATTCGTATTGTAAGTTGTACAGTAAATTGAGATATAGCAAATATTTCCCTTTCTTTTTGCCACAAATGTCTGGTATTCAAAGAGAAAAAATAATAAGATTATGTCTGTAATGATGTGATAAAAATAAAAATAATAAACGTACTCGAAAGTAAAAAAAAATTATCTTAGTAAATATAATAGATTTGAAAGAGAAAATCTACAGTGGTAGGAATTTGCTATAGGATTGTGCCCGTACTAAAGAGGGCATTGTTGCAGACGGATTTGAGTCATTATATATTAATAAGATTATCAACAGGTTTTATAAGGAAGATGATTGCTTGTAATTATTACAATTCATAGACCAAATTTGCATGCAAATTATAAAATAATAAAAATGCAAATTAGTAAATAGAATTTTTATGGAATCTTAGGCATAAAATTTTCTGCAGTGTTTAGTAATTTAATAATTGTTTAATAGAAAAAAATAATGATAGTATTGCTTAGAAATTACAATTTGGACGAGGGTATTTCAATTAGCGGCTCATGAGCCTATTTGAAACAATTAATGTTTTAAACGGTTACAACAATAAATATATTGCGAAAATTAATTTCATACATTTTTTTTTTTTTTTTTTTTTTTCTGGAAATTGAAAAATGTTTATTTGAAGCGAAAAAAAATTCTTATCTTCCATGATACTCTTTAAAAATACATTTCAGTACCTAACTTAAACAAAAATTACCAATTAACATATTTATTTATGCAAGTGCTATATTAATGAAATATGTTCCACGCGATGGTTGATGAGGCCCGTCAGCTAATCTGTATACTTGTTTATAGCGTCCGAGCACATATTAGTTGACATCTGTTGCGTAGAGCGTTGATTTGTCACTAAATGTTATATTGGCTAGAATGTATTTATTCTTCACAGTTTTTAGATTGTGCGTTTTATGCTAGAATCACTATAAAACTTCAGAGTAAAAATATCGATTATGTTAGTTAAGCTAAGAGTATTTTTTTTTCGCAATAGAAGTTCTCATTTATTACACTATTTTATACGGGGTGAGAAGAGTACAAGTTGTCCACAGATTAATTTTTTTTATGCGGATGTAGCTACAATACAATAATAAAAGTGTTTTCTGAATATAGGTGGACTGTAAGCGCAACCAGATGAATTCAATGGCGAAATGCGAAACTTAGCTATCCTACATTGAAAACTCCTGGAGATACGGGAAAAAGTCGATTAGTCAATTTAGTAAGAAATTATACGTTTTGTGCATGAACAACCTAAACCAGAAACAAAAATTAGGAATATCAGTTGGTATTATTTTCGTCAATGCAGCATGAAAAATGAACGGCTTGCGGACAACGATGACCATCGAGATAGATAATAAAGTTATATATTTTCTACGTTAATAATGCGTTTTTATAACAATTCTTAGGCCTTTTTTCTTCTTTCTAATCTTTATATCTTTCTGTAACCAAATAGCGCTTAGTGTCTACGGAGATCGGACAATTATAAATTTCGCACTTTTTGCTTTCTTTTTAAGCTATAAGAAATGTTATAATGCTATATAAGCTAAATAAATATGTTAACTGGTAATTCCTTGCACACAGAATGTCATTTCGGACGCTGAACAACATTCTATTAGACTTTTTTATCATATCTCAGATAATTTTCGAGATTGAATGGCTAAGTACTGTATTTCTCCAATTGAGCTGCTACATTGTGTTGCACATACTCACTTTCCTATGCGCAGACACCGCATTTATAACCGTTCATAAATTAAATAGCTGCTTAACTTACACGTTTTCCACCCTGTGTAGTGTTTCTCAAAGCAAAATGCTGTTCAGTGATTATATGATATACTTTCATTCTATCGTCTAAGGTAATTCAAAGACATTTTTAGTTCATTGACACAATATTCAGCTGTCTCGTTTTATGACAATATGTCATATTAAGAACATTTTTAAGGTGCAGATATACAAATTTGATTAATGCAATTAGTAGTCAGAATTTTAAAAAAAGTAATAATAATACATTAAATTTCACGTTAATAAAAACAAATATATTTATACGTTCTAGTGAAAAAATGTAACTAGAATTCAACTTTTTACAGTCTTACATGTTCGAATAATGCTTAAAGCACTGTCTAGTATTCTAAAGAGGCCATACTCAATTATTCCTCTTTGCGGGCCAAGAACTTATATTTGGGCTGCAACGCAACACAGCAACACACTGTACTTAAATAACAAGGTAAGAACAATATATATTTAATCATAAATGTAATTAAAATAGTAATTTAACTAAAAATAATATATGAAATCAAACATCGTGACAATAAAATTATTATATTCAGCAATAGCTACATAAATATGTATAAAACGTAATATAATAATGCAGAATTTTGAAGTTCTAAATATGAGCCAATATAACAAAATCAATATAATAAGTGTTAGTAAATAAATGTATGTATAACGCAATATAATAATGTGGTGCTAAAGATGAGTTCTAAAGCTTTTGGACGTAGAAATTGAAGAACGAGTACGCTTAACCAATTTTTATGCAGATCTCAAAAATTCATAAATATGAATTACTGATTGTGGTTCTTGGGCTGCACATAAAAGATCGATGGGACACGTTTGGCCGAGGGCCACATGTTGAATATGCCTGTATAGAGGTTACGAGTTCGAACAACAAGAGGATTTTGAATTTTCATAAAGTTTCACATTAAGCGATTTTTTCCCTCTAGCATCTGATGTTTTCAAAGTTAAATAGCTATTTAAAACTGTACTTAAAATTTGCAAAAATTATGTTTCGAAATAATGTATTATTTAATTATAATACTTATTTTCATAGTTGTGGTATAAAAGTTTACAATATTTTTTTTTATTTCAAACCATAAATAAATATTTCTTTTGTTGTATTTCATAAAATAAATGCAGAAAAATATTAATGATTGCTCTTTTTTTTTCAAAAATGCGTGCAAATTTGAACATATAATAAATTTTAATGTTTTATTTAAAGTGAAAAATTAAGATTTAATTCTTGGTAGCAAGCTAAAAATGTAGCCTAGTACCACTAAGAAACAGTAACTGTAAATTGATCAATTTTATAAAAATTTCGATTTTTCAAAAAGCGTGAAATATTAAAGTCCAGAAGAAATTATATGTGAAAAATTTATATTTAATTTTGGGATATAAGCTAAAGCCTATATATATGTAACTATTACAGCAGAAATTATATGTTAAATATTTTTATGAAATTTTCGGAAAGGTTAAAATGCAATTAAAAAATTTCTAGAAGAATATTTCAGTTTTTTATATATAATGAGTAAATGAAATTACCTCGTTCCCTCCAAAATAAGACCGGCTCTTATTTATTACTTTTTATTATTACTTTTTGCTCCAAACGAAGCACTAGTTCTTATTTTCGGGGGATGTCTTTTTATTTATGCACAGCAACTTGCATTTTTTTTCAATTAAAACAATCTATAATTATTCATATACTCATTTAAAAAATCTATATTTATGCTCTGATTTTAATTCATTAAATGAAGTTTCATTTATTCATTTATTTAATTTCGTTACAATGATATCATTTCTTAGAATTTTAATTCTAAAAGATCTAAAATTTCGAACTCAGCATTAGTCTCAGTACTGGCAGGAGGAAAAAATCAGCAAAACATTATATCATTTCGGCACAGTTATTTAAAAAAAAAACCTTCTCAGTTATGTGATAAAATGTAAGGATATGGCGTTTTATTGATAGAAGCGTTCTGCCTCTCTGAAAATCTAGAATCTGCAAACCGCACGATTTTGTAAAATCGTTTAATAGATATATGACTTTTTTTTTTTTTAATTTTATTTTGCTGGTACTGAAATTGTTGCTCTAATTTCGATTCTAGTGTCTGCTGCTCTATTCTTATCACGATTGCGTGCATTTTAAAATCCAGAGAACTGGCTTAGAAAATAGAAGCGAGACGGGCTTATTTTGGGGGTAGGTCTTATTTTCGGGATAAGACTTATAATAAAATCAGCTGAAAAATCATAATCTACCCTTCCTCAGTTTTCACATCACAGTAAAAGAAAGGGAGTAAGAAATAGTCGAATCTGTAGCACACGTATTTTGCTGCTACTGTTTTTCTTTCTCTATTTTACTCATTTTAAATGAAGAAGAGACTCCTATTACGAAGCTTCGAGACAGCTTTGTGCTAATATATGTTTGGATAATTATGGTTATCTTTAAATTCGATTGTATGCATATTTCATTTTAACACTGTGGATTTCGCTTACATCTTTTCGGTATATGGGTCTATGTCATTTAGCAGACAACCAAATAGCCGACAAGACATTTAGCAGACAGCAATTAGTCGACAGGACGTTTAGCCGACAAGTACATTTAGTCAACAGGACAATTAGCCGATAGCGATAGTTAGCCGACAGAGACAATTAGCCGACAGGACAATTAGCGGAACGGACAATTAGTCGACATGGAAAATTAGCCGACAGGACGTTTAGCAGACAGGATGATTAGCCGACAAGACAAGCTGACAGGACATTTAGCTGACAGGACATTTAGCCGAAAGGACAATTAGCCGACAGGTCATATAGCCAACAGGACAATTAGCCGACAGGTCAAATAGCCGACATGACATTTAGTCGACAGGACGATTAGCCGACAAGTCGATTAGTCGACAGGACAATTAGCCGACAGGTCAAATAGCCGACAGGACATTTAGCCGAAAGGACAATTAGCGGACAGGACAGAAGATGATGAAAAGAAGATGATGAGAAGATGATGAGAAGATTAGAGATGATTTGCCGACAGGACAATTAGCCGACAGGTCAAATAGCGGACAGGACAATTAGCCGACAGAACATTTAGCCGACAGGAGGATTAGCCGACGTTTAGGTTAAGTTAGGTCACAGATTACGTTTAAGTGACAATTAGGTTACTTTTAGGGTATAATTACGTTACAATTAGGTTATGGTTATGTTACGGTTTGATTATGGATAGGTTACACTTAGGTTGCGTTTAGGTTACAGTTAGGTTATGGTTACATCACAGCTAGGATACGGTTAGGTTATAATTAGGTTGTGCTTAGGTTATCGTCATGTAACGTTTATTTTACAGATAGGTCACGGTTAGGCTACGAATAGGTTACAGTTACGTTACGGTTAGGTTAGGTTAGGGTAGGTTATAATTAGGTTACCATTACAGTTAGGTTATAAATAGGTTACCATTACGGTTAGGTTATAAATAGGTTACTATTACGGTTAGGTTATAATTAGGTTCAATTAGCCGACAAAACATTTAGCCCACAGGTCAAACAGACGACACGATATTTAGCCATCACATACATTTTGCCGAAAGAATTTAGAAGAAACGGTGATATGGGTCGGTGATATACCAACAATGTCAACCTCAATAACTCGTCACCATCATATTTCCGCGATTTTGTTTATGATATGCACTTTCGTTACCTTCACAAATTAATTTTTTTTCTTTGTTCACAGTTATTCTGTAAAGCTTTTCAATAAAATCTCAATAACTCACCTCCGATATATTCTTTTGTTCATTCGAACATAATTATTTACTTATAAACATAAGCCTTAAACTCTCGATAGCACATAGATATATTTATAACATGTTCTAAAACTTCGATAACTCGGGAGGGCCGCGCTAACAAATTTTTAAAAAAGTAACATTCTCTACAATAAATATTGTTTGAAATGCAGTTTTTTGACGGATAACTCCGATAAATATTATTTTTTAAGTATAAGAATTTAAAAGAGGGGACGCATGAATTAAGAGTGTATTCAGGGGGCGAAATAATAGACCCACAGTGGGCAATTTTCAAATTTTTTTCGGATCAGTCATATCATATATCATCGGAAAGCCCTCGGACCACTTTTTCATGTTATGATTATTCCTTCTCCCCTCCCCCCAATTTAACTCCCCAGGGGGCACATTTTGAACTTTTTGAAATGGTAGCGTTTTCATCATTTTAGATTAGATTTTTTACGAAGCCCTCCTATAAATATTATTTATAATATATAAAATTCCAAAGAGTTGGGGGTATTGCAGGGGGGCGCGAGGGTTGATGCACCGGTGGTGTTTTTCCAACTTTTTCAGAAACCCCTCATGTGACATATCATTGGAAAGCACTGTAACCACTATTTCATAATATACACCTCCCAAGTCCCCCCCCCCTTTGCCACCCCAGGGAGGAGCACGTTTTGGACTTTTTTGAAATCATAGCGTTTTCATCATTTTAGATCGGATTTTTTTACGTAACCAACCGATAAATATTAATTATAATATATAAAAATTTCAAAGAAAGGGAGGGTCTATTCCGGGGGGCGCGATAGTTAACTCTCAGGAGGATCACTTTTCTAATTTTTGCCGACACCCCACATGTGTATATCAATGGAAAGCACTGTGATCACTTTTTCATATTATACACCTCTCACCAATTTGCCACCCCAGGGGGGGGGGGACTTTTAAAACTTTTTTGAAATCGTAGCGTTTTCATAATTTTAGATCAGAATTTTTTTTACATAACCGTCCGATAAATATTATTTGTAATATATAAAAATTTAAGTCGGGGGAGGGTGTATTCCGGGGGGGCGCTATAGTTGCCTCCCCGGAAGGTGCACTTTTCGGACTTTTGCCGACACCACTCATGTGATATATCAATGGAAAGCACTGTGACCACTATTTCATATTATACTCCTCCCACGTCCCCCCCCCCCACTTTGCCACCCTATTACTTTTTTAACTTTTTTGAAATCGTAGCATTTTCAGTATTTTAGATCAGAATTTTTTTACGTAGCCGTCCAATAAATATTATTTGTAATATATAAAAATTTAAAAGAGGGGTTTTCCGGGTGTCGAGATAGTTGCCTCCCCGGTGGATGCACTTTTCTGACTTTTGCCCACACCCCTCATGTGATATATCGATGGAAAGCACTGTGACCACTATTTCATATTATACTCCTCCCAAGTTCCTCCCGCCACTTTGCCACCTCAAAAGGGGCCACTTTTTTTAACTTTTTTGAAATCGTAGCGTATTCATAATTTTAGATCGGGATTTTCTTACGTAGTTCTCCGATAAGTATTATTTATAATATATAAAAATTTCAAAGAGAGGGGACGGTGTGGTGTGTTCCGGGGGGCGCGATTGTTGCCTCACCGGTAGAAGGCATTTTTGTAATTTTTGCCGACAACCCTCATGTGATATATCAATGGAAAGCACTGCGACCACTACTTCAAATTATACTCCTCCCACGTTCCTCCCGCCACTTTTTCACCCAAAAAGGGGCCACTTTTTGAATTTTTTTGAAATTGCAGCGTATTCATAATTTTAGATCGGAATTTTTTTACGTAGCCCTCCGATAAATATTACTTATAAAATATAAATTTCAAAGAGGGGAGGATGTATTCCGGGGGCGCGATAGTTGCCTTCCGTGGGGGTGATGTTCCTAACATTTACCGACAACTTTCATGTGATATATCTTTGGAAAGCACTGTGACCGCTATGTCATATTAGACACCTCCCTCCCGTCCCCCACTCTGCCACTCGGGGGCACTTTTCTAAATTTTGCCGACACCCCGCATGTTACATATCATTTGAAAGGCCTGTGGTCATTTATTCATGTTACGCACCTCCGGTGTCCCTTCTTCCAAATTGTGCCCCTGGATACACTTTTCTAAATTTTGCCGACACTCCTTATGCGATATATCGTTTTAAAGACCTGTGACCACTGTTACATATTACGCACCTTCCGCGATCTTTCAATCAATTTGCCCCTGTGGTGGGTCACTTTTCAATATTTTGCTGACAACTATCATGTGAATTATCGTTAAAAAGGCCTGTGGCCACTTATTCATGTTATGCTTTTCGCGCGCTCCTCGCTCCACTTTGCATGATGAGGGGCTCCTTTCTAAATTTAGACGACAACCCTCATGGAACATATAGTTGGAGAGGCATGGGACCACTTATTCATGTTATGCATTTCCGGTGTCCTTCCCCTCACTTTGTACACCCTCACTGGGGAACTTTCCAAACTTTTGCCGACACCCCTCATGTGATGCATCTTCTTCTCTTTTGCGCTTAATAAATAACATTCTCTTTAATGTTCCCAAGTTCGCTCCAACCTATATTTGATTTAATGAAATAAATTAAAAACAAATCCACTTTCTCCTCTATAATCATTAACTGTACATTGCATACTTTCCTTTCCGTTAACGAAGAAATAAATAAAAAGTTATTCTTTGACCATACGCTCTTTTGCAGCAGTAATTTAAACACTTGTTATTAATGCTCAGATTGATGGTGAATACAAACGATGGGTTTGTTCTAAAAGATCCGGAACCGGACAAAAAATTTATGTATAGCAGATTTTTGATATCATAAAAATGGGCTCAATGGGAGAAAAAAAATAGGGTTTTAAGAAGAAAAAAATTCTTAACTTCCTTAATTCACAAGATATAAAATCCACTTAAATTTATTGTAAATCTTCTTAATATTATCTACAGCTTTTATATTGATAGGTTTTTGATAGGATAGGTCTTAGATAGGTCTCTTACAGCAAAAAAATTAAAAGCATTAAAAAAAAGTGGGGAGGGGGAAGAAAAATATTATAACTACGTCAATTCATAAGATATTAAATCCACTTAAATTTATGATAAATTGTCTTAATACTATCTTCAGCATTTACATTGACAAGATCTTGATAAAACCAACTCTTACGATTAAAAAATAGGCGTTCAAGAAAAAATTATCGTATTAAAGCTGTTCTCAAATCCAAAGGGGCAACTTTATGATATAAGTTTTAATTCATTTTTGTTCGGAAACGCATGAAACTGGAAGCTGTTGTTATACAGAAACTATGTAATTTAAAGAGTTTTATTTTATTTTATTTTATATTATTTATTTATTTATTTATTTATTTATTTTTTTGTAAACACAATAGATGTTTCAGAAAATATTGCCAAAGTTGGTGTTTTTAACCAAATTTCCCAACGAAAGCAGAAAAACCAGTGAACGAAGGGAGATAAACGCCTTGTGATAGGTCTGCCAATTTTATATGTTATTGTTTAAAAATGTGAACGTCATTGTGTCACAAAGTATCAGGCATGTTGAGCAGTGCAGTTGAAAATGAGAACAGCCTTAATATGATTCTGAGTAAGACAGCTCAGAAAAATGAAATTAAAAACTCGTCAAAAGCGGCCGTGTAAAATTTTTAAACAGTGTTTATCTCTAATCTTTATTTAGTTCTTTTGGTAAAATTAGTACTTAACTTCGAAATCTAATGCCTGCATTCCGATTCGGGAGGGATTTATTTTCTCCTTCTTTTCTTTTCTTTTTAAATGCTTTTCTCAAATCCAAATTCCCCTTTTCTAACGCATTCATAGAACCATTTTTAATTCTTACAAGTCCGGGACACAAAATTTACAGCTAATTTTATTCAGACACTAAACAACCAGATTCAATTTTTTAGTGTGAGACCATTTTAACCCCTTAATTCTCGCTCCCGTCAATATCACGGGCTGAGGTGTCGTTCGTTATTTCTCGTGCCCGTCATGTTTCCTGGTTGGAGATTTATTGCTGGAAAAAACTTCTGAAATCAGAAAAATTTAACTGTCATTTCGGTGTGTCTTTGAATATTAGCGTTTGCATTTGGTTTTTGGCGCTGATCGTGATGTTGGAATTTGTATCGCATATTTCGAAATATATCACTCTAAAAAAATATTAATAATCAAAATGTAACGTATATTATATTATTTTAAATATTATTTGTAAAAATTTGTTTGATGATGATAAATAAAGATCTAAGATGTGAAAAATAAAGGTCTTATTCGCATTAATTTGTATGGTGTAAAACAAACATTAAAACAGAATTCTCGCATGATGGCTTTTCCACAAATGTGAATTTGTTTTATAACATCATTCTTTTTCGCCTTAAAAAAACAAATTGCATATTTTATATAGAAACCTTATAATTGTTCAATTTCTGTAATAAAAAATAGGTACTTTTTTGATGGTTTTGTAACTTAACCGTAACATAAAATAATTATAAGCTAAATGTAACGTAACTGTAACCTATCCATAATCAAGCCGTAAGTTATCTGCAACGCAAATGGAACATAACCGTCACCTAACCGTAACTTGTCTGTAACGGAAATGGAACATAATCGTAACCTAATCATAAACTAATTGTAACCTAACCGCAACGTAACCATAACCTACTTATAACCTAAACCTAACCTAACTGTAACATAAGTGTAACCTAACAGTAATCTATCTGTAAAATAAACATAACATGACAGTACGCTAACCATACCCTAATTATAACCTAACCCCTATCCTAACTGTGATGTAACTATATCCTAACTCTAACTTAAATGTAACCTAACCGTAACCTAACTGTAGCCTAGCGATAACATAACCGTAATTTAATTGTAATCTATCCGTAACCTACTGTAACCTATCCAGAACCTAACCGTAATCTAACTGTAACCTATCCATAATCCTAATTGTAACCAAATTGCAACGTAACTGTATCCTATCCGTAACCTAATCGTAGCAGAAACGTAATCTATCTGTAACCTATCCGTAACCTATCCGTAACTTTACCGTAATCTAACTGTAACCTATTCGTATCCTAACCGTAACCTATCTGTAACTTAAACGTAACCTAATTGTTACCTAAAAGTAACTTAACTGTGACATAACCGTAATCTAACTGTAACCTAACCGTAACCTAACTGTAACCTTAAGTTTAAACGTAACTGTAACGTAACTGAAAACTATTTATAACCTAACCGTAATCTAACTGTAACCTATCCGTAACCTAAAAGTATCCTAACCATAACCTAACTGGGCTAATCGTCCTCTCGGTTAAATATCCTGTCGGCCAATCGTCTTGTCGGCTAAATGTCCTGTCGTCTAATTGTCTTGTCGCCTAATTGTCTTGTCGGCTAAATGTCTTGTCGGCTAAACGCCCTGTCGGCTAATTGTCTTGTCGGCTAAATGTCTTGTTGGCTAAATGTCCTGTCGGCTAATTGTCTTGTCGGCTAAATGTCTTGTCGGCTAAATGTCTTGTCGGCTAAATGTCTTGTTGGCTAATTGCCACGTTCGGCCAATTGCCTGTCGTTCAATTGTCTGTCTGCTAAATGTCCGTTGTGGCTAATTGTCCTGTATGCTATACGTACGTTTCGGTTACTTGTCCTGTCGGCTAAATGTACATGTCGGCTACATGTCCTGTCCGCTAAATGTACGTATCGGCTAAATGTACTTGTTGGCTAAACGTCCTGTCGTCTAAGTGCTGTCTGCTATATGTCTTGTCGGCTATTTGGTTTTCGGCTAATCGTCTGCGACCGTATATATTACATATATATATGTTTAAGTTAAATCCGAAAAGTGCTTTTATAAACACTGAAATCCAACTATATCCCCCAAATGGCAATCCTACTAACGACAAACTGTGCAAGAAGGCTCTTTCCCTCTGTTGCCTTGTCAGGATAACTTTGCCACAAGAGTAGGGCTTATTTTTGGGCAATCACGGTATATGTATATATGTTAAAAGAAATGGCATAGATATTTTCAAGTTGTTTAAATTTTTCCTGGGTTTTACTTTCGTGTCTTCCCTTCAAAATTCAAAAAACAGCGATACGCAAATAATCTATACATTTTCATTAATATTTCAGTATGTAATAAAACTGGCTATCTAGTACAAAGAAAATTCCAATAATACAAAAAAAAAAAAAAAAAATCATCCAGAATAAAAAAGTTTGAAAGAGGCTCGGAACGTCCCAGTAGTAAATTCTTACTGTTAAACCAAAGAACGAAATTTAATATCTAACAAATATTCTTCTGCTGCTCAATTTCTTACTATTTTTCTATTAAAATTTAAAAATACAGTATACAGCCCGTAAGTATCTCTTTTCAGTTCAAAAATCTGACCGCAGATAGAATTGAGATTAGTGAATGAAACAGGTTTTAGAGCATTAAAAGACATTTTTTATTGAAGAAACATAGAAAACTAGAGTTCTTTTCCCTCCCCATGTCGTGTTAAGAATTTATATCCGTAGCAAAATGGTAGATTTCCATTCAACTCATATGTTTATGGCTTCTTTGTCATGCATTATAAAAAGCCTAAGAAAGATAGAGAATACCGTGATGTACTAGGGAAAGGTCTGAATTAGTTTTGTTTGATACTGAAATGTATGATAATATCATCATTTTTGTCATATTTTTTAAAAAGAGTTTCACATGTAGTTGGTACGAAAAATCTATTCATTTTATAAATTTAAGAGGAAGTTCAGCAAGTATACCATTGTTGTATAGGAGAATTCAATCATTTATGTAAAGTAGAAAGTTTTTTATGTGCAGCAGGTGTAATGTTAAAAATTTCTTTTCCCTTTTACAGAGATGTTTTTGCAGATATCATCTTTTGATAGCGTATGGTAAATCATCAAGTTTATTTCTGCAAATGTATGATAACTTTTAATTGTCTTATAATTGTTTACATAAATTATACTTTTTCCCTAAATATTAAAATGAAATCAACATTAAAAATGATAATTCAGATTTCCGCATTATCATGGAATTTTTGCCGTTTGTTTTCATTGTTTATATGCTATATTATTTTGAATGGTGCACAGTAAAACAAAATCTATCAAGTTACTAAGAATTTTCTAGAAAACTGGGATGCCTAGAACTTTTTATGTAACGACAAGAACAAAAATCCATGTAAAAGATACATGTTTGCATTGCAAATCAAAAAAAAAAAAAAAAAAAAAAAAAATCAGTTCACTAAGATTTTTTAATAAACTCGGATGCCCAGAACTTTATGTAACTGCAACCCGGGTTACAGATAAAATTTTAGTAAGATTTCTGTAATTTTAGTAGATTCTTTTGTAAAGCTGCAGATCTCTGTAGCTTTACAAAAAGTAGTTTGTAGATTTACATCTTTTTTTGTACAGTGCGCAGATAAAATTTTAGTAAGCATACAGATTTCTGTAACTTTAGATCTGCAGAATTACATATTTTTTTTACAGTGTAAACATCCACTCACAATTATTAATCGTAATATGTAATAGTTATTATTTCTTCAAGTCGTAATAATGTATAAAAGAAAAATTGCTTAAATTAACTTTTATAATTAGTAGCCAATACCAAAAATGAATAATTTCAGAACATATAAAGATCATAATTTTCTTTATTAAATTCCAGCAAAATAAAATTTAATTTTCTATTTTTAAATAACATTTTTTAGACTCTTCTTAACAGATAGAAATTATTTCAACTGAATTTATTTCAATAGAAATTATATCACATATCTAGTCATTAACACATAAATAAATTATTTTTAATGTATTTTGGATACAGTAGCTATGAAGAAGATAATACCAAATCAAGAAGATTTGCTGATGTCTTACATTTTTCATTTGGTTAGTCAATTTCGCAAAATTATTTCCTGCTTAGATTAAGCCGAGCATTATCCTTATAAAAGGTTTTATAAAGATCTTTAAATCAGAAAGGTGGGTTAAAGCATCTGTTTTCGTAGTACATACTGGGATCTCCTGCGGAGAAAATAAGATATAAATTAAATACCCGAGTGTGACACTCTTACTTAGACCTTTGCTGGCACAGAATTTCAATGTTCTTGTCCAACAACTAAGCACAAGCAGTAACTTTCCAAGGGGAAGAAGAACTCTATGCAACCCCCCTTCGTTTCCCCAGGGATTCTTTCACTTTAACTCAAGGCTCGCTTTTAGTCAAGTAAGTGTCAACACTGACAGCCATAGCGGTGACCCTTGGCACCCTCAGAACTATTGGGAAAGGTGCCGCACAATGTAAACGCTGCCTATGGAAAGTTATGTTATGCAAGAGATTTTATCGGTTATGGTTTGTGTGATTTTAATTAATTCTTGCCGCTCAATTTTGTTTTTGAATTATTAAATTACAATATAACTCTTTAACCCCACAATTCTCGCTCCCGTCATATTCACGGGCTGTGCCTTTTACTCATATTGTTTGATTCCCACCAGTTTCATAAAATAGTGAAATTGGCTATATTTTAGTATCGTTTTACCTGTCATTAAATAAGGTGAATATTTATTTTAGATAAAAGTGGTGTCAATAAGCAATTTGAATTTTTAAACCGTAATTTATTTCGAGCGTTAAGGGGTTAAACAAATGATTCTAAATCAGTATGCCGCGACACATTAGTGTGCAAGAGAGCCTCGAGTGTACCACGAAAGCTTTCAATCATGTTTTATCAAATTTTTATGAATTAACAAAATTATCGACTAATGTACTACATTAGAACATTTTATACTATATTATTTACTTTATTATTAGGTTTAGCGCATGTAAGGATAAAGCTGCATTTTTAAGAAACTTATTTCAGTGTTTGTGTACTTTTTATTAAAGTGTTCTGGGAAACCATAAAAAATCCTTTATTTCATGTTATTTTTGCATATGTTTATTTTTAAGAGTTGTTGGTACTCAAGTATGAAAAAACTATCCTTATCATCTTCAGCATTATCTGGATAAGGTGCCGGATAATGTAAATGCCTATGAAAATATACGTTATGGAAGAGATTGTTTGGAGAGGTTTGTGACTTTCTAATTTATTTTTGCCTCTCAATTTGGCTTTTGAATTATTAAATCATAAAGTCTTTAAACTCTGAATTATTAAATCGTAGTATAATTTTCTAAACTCACAAAAGGTTTAATTTCGAGAATTAAATTTCTTTCATTTAAATATATATATAAATTTTAATCATGCAACGGGTATTATTAATAACATTATTATTAAATTTCCGTAATATTAAAAAATTCTTTTATTTTTATGTTATTTTTGTAAATTTTGAAAATGATTTTTCTAGACAGTATGCAAAATATACCCTTGTCACCACCAGAACTATGGAAGAAAGGCTACAAAAGTTGCCTACAGAAAGATAAGTTTTTCTATTTTGAAATATATATTAATATAACTTTCAGAAATCGTAACTACTGTAATATCGACATTTAAATTTTATTTTTAAGTATGATACTATTATTAAGAAAATTATCATATATAATATCATATCCATTAAATTCAAAATATCAGTGCATATGATCATATCTTTTCATTAATATTTAAATGCTCATTTTCATAACCCGTGAATAACGCGCACTTGTAAATTTCAATCAATTTTCTTCAATCAAAAGTCCGCGATAAACACTGCAGCATACTGTAATAATAAACTAATATTTAACTTTCTGTATTATGAAAAAATAGCCTTTATTTAATGTTATTTTTGTGAGTTTTTACTTTAAAAGGAGTCATCATGAGTTGTAAACCGTAAAAAAATAGATTTTTTTGTTTCCATCTATATATTTTTTTAAAGGTACAATTCTTTATCAAACAAAACAAACCGCATGCAAAATATTCAAATTAGAACCGGGTAAATTCATAATCGATAATGTTAGGGCTCCCAAATAGTCCGTTTTCTAATAGCAGTATTCCTGACGAAACTTTCGTGGTAGGTTTCTAAAATATTTGCAATAGAAATCATCTTTGGGGTACGCTCCTAAAAACACTGCGAGTCTTAACTGAAGATTTTTGTTTGAAAAAGTGGTATTCAGAGGCATCCAGGAAAGGTGTTCAAACAGTATGATCGTTACCTATCGAAGATAACTTATAAAAGAAATTTTACTGTTTCATGTTATTGGCTAGTTTAGTTCATTTTTTCTCGCTTCATTTTGATTTTTAATTATTAAATCATAAAAGTATAGAAATAATCTTTGGGGTAGATTCCTAAAAACACTGCAAGTCTAAAATGAAGATGTTTGTTTAAAAAAGTGATATTCAGAGATAACGAGGAAAGTTGTCGAACAATACGATCGCTACCTATCAAATGTAAGTTATAAAAGAAATTTTACTGTTGGATGTTATTGGCTAGTTTAGTTCATTTTTTTTCGCTTCATTTTGATTTTGAATTATTAAATCATAAAGGTGTATAAAATCTTGGATATTTCTTGAATAGAGATAAACTAATTTTAATCTACACATTTTTTTTTATATCAGGTTATGTAACTTTGTTGAACTTAGATATTTAATTGGATATTTTAAACATGACTAAAATATTGGTCAAAATGCCAGTTTTGGAAAAGAAAAACATATTTCGTATTGGGAAAGAGATAAGAGTATTGACTGTTAATATGTGTTGTCACTTACTTCCAAATATGTGCAAAGAAAATAAGCACCCTTCTATCTCTAATCAGAACTGATTTATAGCAATTTAAATTTTGAATATTTTAAAAAAGCAACATATTTAACAGTTTGACTGAAAAAGTAAAAGATGTATTCATAAGTGATTTGACAGGGAGAGACCGCTCTATATAATGTCGAATTCTGTAAAAAATTCATATGTTATAATTCAGATTTTTTTTTTTTCGAAAATTAATTTCGTATATTATCTTTCCCTTTAAAACCTGAAGATTTTTGGCAGAACTGAAAAATTTTGGTGGTTCCCCTAATTACTAGGATCATATTTAATTGAAAACAATATTTAAAACAATACACGATATCAAGTTATGCCAAACGAGGATTCACGCAATTATGTGGATGCAGGCACGACTTTAAATCGCACGAAAAGAAGATTTTTTTTTCTTTTTCTTTAGGGTAACATACAAAATTGTGTGAGTCTTAAACGATTATATATTTTTTTATCATTTTCGTAAAAAAATGGTTGAAGATTAAAATGTACGGGATTGTAAAATAACTAAACCCACTGAGAACACATTTATTTAATTAAAAATTTTCTATTACTATGATTTTCATCAAAACAGAACTGTACTCTTCCGAAAAAAAAAAAAAAAATCTTCATAATGCTGCTTTGGTTCATACTCTTAGTGTCGTTTATGGTAGAGAAAAAATACCAACAAAAAACAATATGTACTATTAACTAATATGCTGCAATTAGAATTTAGGGACCTTATGCATATTAAAATTAAACTTACAAACACTCTGTTTTAATAAAATATTTTTAATTTAGGTTACAATTTATTTCCAGATACCAAATTTCATGTTTCAAATGGTAATTGCAATTACAAAAGTTTTGGCGTTAGGATTAGAGAAAGTTTTGATCTTAATGGGTTAAACTACTTTTAAACACATCTATAGTAATAAAAGAAAGATTTTTGTCTCTCTCTCTCTCTCTGTGTGTCTTTGTTTGCGATGACTAGGAAATTCTACCGCGCGTTAATGCATGAAAATTTGGATGAGTATATTCCATTGCAGGTGCTGATGCACCCGAGCCTCAAATTTTTCCTTTTAGTTGAATAACCTATATATTAATTAAAAACCGTCATGAAATTCGAAGCTATGCTGCCAAAATTCTACTGTGCCGATTAAGAACCGAGAATTTGAAAACAGAATTTACTTTCGCATCTTTCCCACAAATATTTCGCGGAGAGCAATTTTTCCGAAATATTTAAAATTTGCATCCGCCCTAATTAAAGATCTAAGCATAAATATCTTATTTTCTAAATTCTGATAATTTTATGACATGAAACTTGATCTATTAAATTAGAATTTGAAAAAAGAAATAGCAATTATAACCCAAGAAAAGTTTCATTGTATTCAACTATAAACATAAACTTACTATTCATATTAGACATTTCTACAAACACATATTTATAGAAAATTTTAGACTTTTCTCTGGATAGATTTTTAAGCTACCCTTAAATGGTGTTTCCAAAAAATATTTTTTTCTCTCAAGAATGAGATTTCTGACGCATTTAAGGAATAATTTTCGATAAATGAATTACATATTGAGTGATAAGAGATTGTGGTCTCATGACGGAGGTTCTTTCTATTTGCGTCTGCAATTTCCGTTATAAAAGCCAACGTCGATAGAATGTTTTGAGATATCATCTGCCTTTGTCAAAAATTGGATAAAACTGTTCGATCACATAGTTTCTGCTTAAACGCATCGACCAATTTCATACGCTTAAGAATAAAATTAAATTGAGAAATGTGACAAGATATAACCTGTTTGGATTTGAGAACAAGCCTTACGACATTGTGATATGGGGTTACGTTATCGTATATGAGGCATATTCCAAGCTCATTATCCTCGATATAAATACCGGACTTCAATATAGGGAGAACTTCGGCAATTGGTTCCTTAAAAAAGTATTTAATAACTCTTAAACTAATCGCAGAACTTCCGTCAAAATATTTATTTAGGCTATTTGAAAGGTATTTTTTTTTTTCAGAAATTTTACGGGTTGCTACTGAAAAATTTAAAGATTGTAATCCTTTTTATATGCAGATAGCTTCCTAAGAAAAAAATAATAATAATGTCAATTACAAATAGACGTTATTCTTCATTGGTACATTCCCTTTTTTTTCTACATGCTCAAGTAAGTAGTCGGAGGGTGGTGGCTTTTTGTTTTCTTTTATTCCACGGCTGTAAACGTGTCCTAAACTTCAGAAAAATCAATATTTTAAAGACTGAAGTAAATATATCTCATATATTGGAAACAAATCAGTTATTAGAACCTGTATCTGTGTATTGATTGTAAATATGTAAATATAAATAACATCATAATGATAGGGATAAATTTTGTCTGATGTATTTATATATGTTAATTTTTTTTTATATTTTACAGAATATTTATTTTTATCAAGAAAAATAACAACAACAACAACAAAAATCTATTAAATCTTATATATATTTACTTCCTTGAAAAACTTTCACTCATCATCTTTCTTGGAAGATGCTGTTATCGCAAATTCGCGAATCGCCTAAATATACAAAAATAGAAATAAAATAAAATAGCATCTTAATAAAACAAATACATTTGTCCTTACATATTTGTGAGTTTTTTTTTTCATTATATTTTATAAAATATCATTTTCTCATATAAAAAAGTACTAATAAATATTTTGGAATAATTAGTTCTTCAGAGATATTCCATACTAAAGTAGTAGTTTTTTACCTCTTTCCATCACAGCATCTTCCTTCAAGATGTAGTTATCAGAAATTCAACTTACAAATATACCTTAAAATTTCAAAAATAAGTAAATAAATATAAATATAAATATAATAATTTTCTAAAAATATACATACACATTTTTTTTTAATCTGGTACATGCACATAAATCCTTCTTATTTATATTTCTTTTAATTTCGTGTTCTTTTCGAAAATAATTAAACACAGAGATGTCACATTTGCTTCCACAAAAACAATTTCCACTACACTTTCTTCCAAATGTAGTTGTAAAAATGTTAGCATGCATACACACCATAAACGCATAAAGATAAATATCATAATAATCGATATTAATAGAAGAAAGTTTCGCTCTGTCTGTCCGTGTGCGATGGCTAGGAACATCTACACAACATACGAAATTGTAAGGGATTGAATTTATGTGAAGGTAGTCGAAGGCCTCTCCTAATGTACCTGAGACTCAGAAATTACCAATAATTAGCTGATATATTAATTAAAAAGCGCAACGCACTCTCATTCAAAAATCATCTATTTCATCCCCTCACGCATGCCTAAAACCCCATTTGCGCATCGGAAGGAAGCAGAACCTTAATGTCAGTTCTTCCTTTGCGATCCTGGTAGTTCCGTGGTAAAACACAGGTCTTCTAAGCGAAATATCCCCGGTTCGGAACTCGAAGACGGAAGTTGAAATTTTCTATTTAAAAATTTCATTGCCAAATTGATTTAAATACATGAAATTCCGTGCATATATATATGTGTGTGTGTGTGTATTAGACGCTAGAAATAAATCTTCAATTATAATTCTTTCACTTATAAAACTAGCACTTATAAAAGTCTCACCCTCGCTAGATGGTGCCAAAAATACTGCGCCAGCTAGGCAATATTTTTTAGAAATTTCCACTATGGCAAATTTTCTGAGGTATCGATTAACAAAAAAAAAAGTTATGTAAAGCTCAGACCTTCTTCTATTCGACTGTGGAATCGGTTTTGACAATAAGAATTTTAACCCTTTAAAAAAATTCGCGACCTCATGTCAAGGTTTCGCGCCTTATGTGAAAAATAAATAAATAAATAATTATGAGTAAAACAGTGAAAAAAAATTGCGCAGTACTTCGAAACATATCGTCCTCACCTCGTTTCCCGTTGCAGTTATTTTGAGCATTTTTCCGATAAATATTTCTGACAAAATGGAGTTAAATATATAAAATTATGCAAAATTAAGGCTCATTTAACAATATTATCACGGCCCGGGCAATGCTGGGCGGGTGAGCTAGTATAAAAATATATTAGATATCAATTTATTTGTAAATTTATTTAATTTATACTTTATATAAAAGGGAAATTTTAAATCGCTTCAATAGCAAAATGACATTAACAATTTTTTTAGAACACATTCTATTACAGTACTTTTTTTTTTTTTTCAGGATGTAGTTATCTGGAATTCCACCTACATATAAACCCTTAACTCTTAAAGAAAAATAATATCTATTTAAAAAAAGAACCTCCTATAATTTTATTTGTAAGTTGTTTAATTTGTGTTTTATATAAAATGGAAATTTAACGTTTTCTGATCAACAAAGTGTTGTTTGATGTTCATCAGACATATTTACTATTCCGAAAATGCTTTCCGTTTCAGCATCATTCATTAAGATGCATTTATCAAGAATTCTATCTGCATATGTGCCCTATACATGGGGCATTCTCACAATCTTTTGACTTTTTGGGGGGAAAAATCTGGCGAATTTAAACTTGCTAAAATAACATTTTCATCTGATAGACTAATGCCTTAATGATTCAAAATAAAGAAAAAAGGGTCAGCACCAAATTTTTTTTATTTAACTGAGGTTTAAGTTAAATTTGCGAGTTTAATTTTCCTTACCGTCTC